>CP136058.1:277663312-280098652 GCA_032464435.1 Aegilops umbellulata
AGTAGTGAACCGGAAGGAGGGAGTAGGTACTAGTAGTACTACGTAACAACGTGTAGTAACAAAATTCCTCTATGCGCATCCAGTCTACGTGTCATGCAAGAAAATAGAGATAATTACAAGTGAGAGTCAGGAATGGTCATACACGTAGGGGGAGTACGTGTAGGGGCCACTCAGGAGCACTCAAATCACGCAGTAAGTTAGTCGGAAGAAGCAACCACCATTTCACTCTTCAATGACACGTATGCAATATAAAATGGTTGATATGGGGAGAAAAAGAAAACCGCTCCACTATATATACACTAGCAGGAGCCTAAGCTACAAGCCCTCTTGCTTGGGTTGCTCTCTTCACAAGCATAGAACAACGGTGGCCACACCGCTGGTCACAGATCCGGCCTGATCCCGCCGCTGGGTGGAAGGGGACGATGTTCTGCGTAGACGCGGTCGACAACAGCGAGGGAGAAAACCCACCGTCGGTGCGTCCCGTTCGGGGGTCCCCGCAGTACGGGCTGATGCCGCCTCCCAACCGCCCTTCTAACTACAGCCCCAACGTCCCAGGTAGAAATTCCTTTTGGAGCCGGCTTGCTCCACTGCCGCAGCTCCCCACGTAGCTCCATGTCCATGTGGACCTTTATCTACTTCTACCGGCTTCTATTTGTGATGAGTTTATGTCTCATCAACTAGTGCCAGTACTATTATTCTAATCACACTTCTTCAATATCTCTGCCAACAGGGATGCTCAGCTCGATTTTAGTGGAACTGCACAAAAGCATCATATGATCCGAGGGTGCCAGCCGTCTTTCCTTCGACAGGTTCTACCTAGCCAGGAAATTAAATCCTTTTTAGGGTTCAGGGTTTAAGTTGTAGGGACCCCATCAGTAGTTTTTTCTGTACACACTCTCACAACTTTTGTCTTTAGTTGTGAAGTAAATATTGGCTATGATCTGTGAATTACTGAGATGCATCAGCATGCGTGGTAGTTTTCCTTTGTATTTGATGGAATGTCGTAACGGGGCAACCTTGGAGTAGGAATGAAAATGGAGTGGAAAGTTTCCGCTTTTCGGGAGAAAAAATGGAAACGGAGAGAAACCAACATTTCGCTTCATTGGATCGCGCCATCGAGCAAAACCAATGTTTAAATCACGTCTATCGCATTTGTGTCTCACCCTCCTCCATGGCTCCACCCCACATGGTCGCTCAGCATGACACTCACCACAAACCGAGTATACAATAACTTTCTCGCCTGCTTGCTGATGGATCACGCCATGGAGTACTAGCACTATTGGAAGAGATTGACGAGGAGGGGGAGGACAGCTAGTTGTAGCACGGACTCCCAAGAACTTTTTACATGCATGTTGTGGCCGACTATTGTGACCTCTGAACGCGGAGCAGTCGCGTGCACCGGGAAGCGGCGTGGGCGACGCTCTCTCGGCCGGCGCACAACTTCAATGCCGGCGCCAGTGAGAGGTCGCATCCGCTCTGGCCGGGCATGAATGCGACACTGAGTGTTTCGGGCGGGAAGCATGCGTGGGTGATGAAGAGGGTTCGGGTTGGCCAGGAGCGGGCGTGGCAGCTGTCAGGACGCCCGCAAACAATAGATGTTGTATGTTAATATTGCTGCACATATTATTAACAACGTAAATAATCTGCCAGTTGGACAAATATGATTGGAGATGGAGATGGAGATGGAGATGGAATTTTACGTAAACAGGGATATGCATGTCTATGTCTATGTGTGTGTGCGTGACGACTCTCGCGACCTGGAAGCGGGGGCGTGTTTTTGATCGAGTTTTCTTTCTTGGTATGTTAAAAAAATGTCTGCAGTTTTTGTTTCTTTTTTCGGGAACACGCGTATTCTATTTAAGACCACTGCCATGGAGAGATTATTTTACTCCATTGTATATATAGCCTCTTGTTTGATAGGATTTCTCGCGTCTCGCTCTCTCACCCTCTCCATATCTAAAGAAGATGATAGTGTCCACTCTATCTCTCTCCTCACCACTGGTCATAGATCTGGCCGAATCCCATCTGCTGCGGGAGGTGAGGAGGTGCAGTGTTGACGTTGTCGCCGTCGGCAATGGAGGAAGCTGATGTGCACCGTCCTCTCGGACCCAGTGCTGGCGTGGACGAAGGTCCTCCGCGCCCTTGTTCGCTGTCGTCCTATGGGCAGATCCCGCCCGCCCGCCTAAGCGACATCTCACCAACCTGAGGTATAACTTATTTTGGATTTCATGCTTCACTGTACTGGTCCATCTCCCCAGGTCACTGCATGCAGGTTTTCTTCTATGCCACTAGCTACTCCCCAGCTCACCATGTAATGTAGCTAGGGTTCGTCGGCTGGTCCAACATCACCGTTTTTTACTATTATAGATGAAATGCCACTCGAAAAGTTGTCCTGGTTTATGCCTCGGTGGAGGTATACATGTTGTTTCGACAAAAAGTACATGGTGGTTGTGCGATCATTGTCCATATGCTTCTATTGCTGCTGCTAATCTAATACTATCACTGGTTAAATGAAGAAATGCCTTTTTTCTCGGGTATCCTGGTTTAGTTCCCATCAAGATAATCATGATGCTTGTGTTTGTTGGCGTAGTTTTCATTAATTCTTATTGACAATTGAGATGTCGTTGTTAATCTTTTACCAATGCTAAAACAAAGTAACAACACTATATCACTTTTTTATATTTTTGCAAACAACGATGCGTATCTCCATACCTGGGCATGTCTTCCTCAATTTTAGTGGAACTGCACAAAATTGGATGACCATTGTTGTTTCGCCTCACTGTCCTCTGCCACGTGGTTCTTCCTTCCTCGAGCTTGATTACCGAGAAGAAATAGACCACTGTGAGGATTTGTCAAACTTCATTGGTGCCTCACCTAAACTTGATGCCAAATGGATGATGCATCACCGATGACCTATCGATGCTCATGGCTGCGCCTCATGGTTGCATCGGCTGGTGAAGCTGATCAATTTCCAACGAAAAACAAGCTGTCTTCCATCAGTGCTCTTTGCTTGTTACCCACAAAGATGATATCCTTCATCAGTTCACCTTGGTTGCGTTGGGGACGCAGTCGTCTTTCACGTTGGTGCAATTTTATCACACAATTCGCTATGAACCAAATGTTTCCTCGAAGAAGGATCGATGTTGGTACTAAGAACATAATTTTTGTATCGATTTCTAAGCCTTCTCACAACTTTGTCTTCAACTCCCCTGTAATTTTATTTGTCAGCTATTAACTAAATATGTGGTCAGACTTTGATTAAAAAATGGTGTGGACTAAAAACCTGGATGGACGTAGTAGCCCTCCATTTTTATTTAATCTGCATATTAGATTTGACTAAAGTCAAACTTTGTAAAGTTTGACCATGTTTAGGCCGAACACAACAATGCATAATTATTGAGGGAGGGCAAACTGTACATACTCTCAAACCTTTTCGATAATTGAAATTAAAATTCTTTATCTGTACACATTGTCACACGTTTCGGATAATTTGGCGCATGTGTCGTTGTTCACTTAAGGGAGGGTAGTGTACCGCACGTGAAGGACAGGAAGTGCGACCAGGACGCGTGGATCGTTAGTTCATCATAAGTAGTTTTCTTCACTAGTACATTAAATAAAGAGTTTTGTTTCATACTTACACAACTTAAAATGATTGTTATGGAGAGAAAAAGAAAACCACTCCACTATATATTAGTAATATACACGAGTACTATATAAGTACTATATAAGCTGAAGCCTCCGCGCTTGTTTGCTAGGGTTTGCACTCTCCACACTCTCGCCGCACTACATATATATATACATGCTGGAGGCTCAACGTTCCTTTGCTAGGGCTTGCTATATTCACAGTCTCTCACCCTCTTCACCAGATCTAAACAAGACTGTGTTGGCCTCTGTCTCCCTCTCCCCCCTCACAGGTGGTGAAGGAGCTGTCTAGATCCCGTTGCACCGGGAAGGGGAGGAGGTGGACGTTCACTCTATCGCCTTCGGCGAAGGAGGCAATCCACTGTCGGCTGCACTGTTCTCTTTCACCCAACGCCTGTGCAGGAGGGCTACTGACCCCTTCTTCCCCTCTGTCGTATGTAGTGTGGGAAGATCCAGCCTCCCACCACACGCCTAGCCACATCCCGACGACCCTAAGTTATAACTTTCTTCGAAACCGTCATTGCTCTAGCTACATGCGAATCTTTTTCAATTCTGTAGTCGAATCTAGATATTGGTTCAAAGAGGAAAGAAGGGTGGGGTGGGGTGGAGCATGAATCTAGGACGTGGTTCAATGAGGAAAGGAGGGAGGGAAAGTAGTATAGACTGGCTATCACTACTGCAAGATGCTGCTAACGCGACACTACGATCAGAGACCCTTCGACGAAACTGTGTGCGATGCAATAATCACAAACGATGGTGTAAAAAACCGTCAAAAAGGTGCAAAACGTTCGCGATGACGGATGCACCAAACACGGTTCAAATTTTAGTTGCGTGTGCGATGCAGGGCAAATTGTTCAGCTCAATGCACTGTTTGCGATGAGGAAGAACAAAAGAAACGGGTAACCAGATGAAGGCATGTGCGATATACAGCATACAGTTCACTCGAATGAACTGTTTGTGATGAGGAGGAACAACAGAAACAGGCAGCTAGACAAAGGTGTGTGCGATTGAGGGCATACGCTTCAGAAGGATTAACTGATTGCGATTAGGAAACAGAACAGAAACGGCCAGCCAGATCAAAGTGTCTGCGATTGATGGCATACACTTCACACGGATGAACTGTTTGCGATTAGCCACAACAAACAGAAATGGTTAGACATATTAACGTGTGTGCACTAGACGGGCACACATTCTAATTAAAAGAAGCGTGCGCGATGGTAATAACGAGCATGCATGATTCTTGGAAAAAGATGTGTGCTGACATTGCCTATTGCGGTGCACCATATGGTGCTAACGCCACGTACGCAGCTGAGAAAGCGTGCCCATGTTACGCCTTCCAGGAATAGTGCCGTAATTAGAAACGTCAATAAATTTTGAGCCTGCATCCCGTCACATTCCGATTACTGCCACGCGTTATTTAATTGCAAACCTGTTCACACTGATCAAAACCTAAATGGTTTCACACTTAGGATCGTATTAGTACTCGTTTATAAATACTACCACTCCAAGATGACTGCACATTCCTCCTCAACTCCTCATCCACAAAAACAAACAAGTCATTCATCATCGTTCCCTTGCGTCTGCCATGGCTAGCATGATTTCTTGGTCGAGAGATTGCCACTAGGGAGAGGAGAGCATGGAAGCGGAAGCACGAGAGATGTCCCGCCTCGCCGCGAAAGGACCCGGCATGTCCCACCGCACGGCCATAGCAACACCGAGGTCCCGCCGCGCCGCCGAAGCAGCACGGAGGACCCGCCGCGCCGTCGATGTAGCAGACTGGTCTGGCCATGCCACGGAAGCAGAAGAGATGTCCTGCCGCGCCGCGAATGCAGCAGAGATGTCCTCCCGCGCCGCGGTGGCCTGGGAAAATGTCTCACGGGTAGGCGAGGACTCTTACAGGCGCATGCATGCGATCGTCCATAGCCAGATGGATCAGATCTCCGGCTGGGAGAGGTTGCAGGACGACATGAAAGCCTCTTTTGAGTAGGCTACCGGCGTTATCCTGGCAACTAAATGAGAGCAATGCGAAGCTCCTGGCCGAGCGTGACCTATTGAGGGCGAAGATCGTCAGAAGTGCGGAGCAGCAGCAGGAGACCACTGCCTTGTTGAAGAGGACCGGCATCATCATCAAGAAACTTATGGACGAGAATGCCATGTTGCGCATCGAGCGCAGAAGGCTAGTGGAGGAATCCGTGGATGCTCGCAAGCAGCATCCTGAGGACAAGAAAGAGCTCATCGCCGCTCACCGCGGAGACTAGTTCCCGCGGCCTGCACTAACGCATCAAGAAAGTAGAGATCAACGAGCCAGATCATTGTCTTCCTTCTTCTTTTGCCCTTGTGTATTTCGGGCATTGCCGCATCTGGCTTTTTTAATTATGTTCCTAAATATGTAAGACAATTATTATCCACTGTCATCGTCCTTATATTCATCATGCTTCCTATAAGTCACAGTCGATGCTATATAGGTCCGTCGGACCTTACATCAAGATCCGTGCAAAACTTTCTTTTCAGATTTTCATTTTTCTCTCTTAAATCTCAGTCGAGTGAGACATAGCCACGCCATGAAACAGGGGCTCGGGCGCCATTAATGGAGACATTGGGAGGGAGGTGCATGGCGGATAGAGGTCATAGGGCTCTCCTCCCGATGAGCACGCGTGCGGGTCTGATCGCACGCCTCCCGTACTCAAATAGCTACCCCGCACGGCACCTCCTAGCCAATAAAAAAGGGATGTGTGGCAGCACATAATTGGTAAGTAGAACGCCCGCGGTTTGAATAATACTTGTGTTTCCGATTTGTAACATGACAACACTTTGGTGCCATAACATGTTGGTGCCATGTCCTGACACCATGCCAAGTTTCATAAATTTCAGGCATGTTTTGGATTTACAGGAATTAAAAAACCAAGTTTGTCTATCTTTCCGGCCAAGCGACGACGCCCAGATGTTTGAATTTCATTCCCATTTCTTGCATGGGACCTAGAAATTCAACCAAGGACACACATGTGATTTTTAAACCAACTTTGGTTCACTGGAGCATGTTCTTGCAGTTCAAATTTGAATTATGCACATTAAATGCCTAGAAATTCAATTAATGTATAAAAAAGGTCAAATGAACCCAGAATAATTCCAAAATTTAGCACGATACTTCTATTTGGTCTAATCTTCCTATGTAAAAAAATTAAGGCGGGAGAAGGCTGTGTACGCATGTCATTTCGCACACGGAGGTGACACGTTCCCTCTTGGAACCATGAGCCTTCTTGAGAGAAGCTCCGGTTTCCAAGAAGCTTATACCAAAGCTTGTCCCAATTCGGCCAAAAAATTTACCACAACTTGTTGGTGCCGTGTCATGACACCATGCCAAGTTTCATGATTTTCAGGCGTGTTTTGGATTTACATGAATTAAAAAACCAAGTTTCTCAATCTTTCCGGGTGAGCCATGACGCCTAGATGTTTGAATTTCATTCCCATTTCTTGGATGGGACCTAGAAATTCACCCAAGGACACATGTGATTTTTCAACCAACTTTGGTGCACTGGAGCTTGTGCTTGTAGTTCAAATTTTAATTATGCACATTAAATGCCCAGAAATTCAATTAATGTATAAAAAAGGCCAAACGAATCCGTAATAATGCCAAAACTTAGCACGATACTTCTATTTGGTCTAATCTGCCTGTGTAAAGAAATTACCACGGCGTGTTGATGCCGCTCCATGATAGCATGCCAAGTGTCATTAATTTCAAACGAGTTTTGGATTTACCAGAATTTCAAAACAAGGTATCTCAACGTTTTGTTGGCAATCAACAGTGCCCTGGTGTAGGATTCCTGTTTCTTGCATGGGACCTAAGCATCCACCAAAGGACATGTAATTGATTTTTCAACCAATTTATATGCAGTCGAGCATGTGCATGTATTTCAAATTTGAATTATGCCGATAAAATGCCTAGAAAACCCATTTAATGTATAAAAATGTCCAAACGAACCCCGAAAAATTCCAAAACTTAAAACAACACTCCTGTTGTTCTATGTTGACACAAGAAAAGTTTTTAAAGCAATAAGAGGCAACAAATATCATTTCGCCCCCAAACATGGCATGTTCCCTACTGAAACCAGCAGGCTTGTTGTGAGAACCTCTAGTTTGTGAGAAGCTTATACCCAAACCTACCCCAAATGGGACAAAAACAATTACCACAACATGTTGATGCAGCTCCATGATACCATGACAAGTTTAATGAATTTCAGACGAGTTTTAGATTTACTAGAATTTAAAAAGTAGGTATCTCAATGTTTTGCCAGAAATCAACAGTGCCCTGGTGTTTGAAATTCATTCCCATTTCTTGCATGGGACCTAAGCATGCACCCAAAGACACAAATTTGATTTTGCAACCAATTTATATGCACTAGAGCATGTGCATATGTATTTCAAATTTGAATTATGCACATAAAATACCTAGAAAACCCAGTTAATGTATAAAAATGTCCAAAGGAACCCCGAAAAATTCCAAAAGTTAACACAACACTCCTGTTATTCTATGTTGACGCTAGAAATTTTTTCAAAGCAATAAGAGGCAACAGATATCGTTTCGTCCCCAAAGGTGTCACGTTCCCTACCGAAACATCAGGCTTGTTGTGAGAAGCTCTAGGTTGTGAGAAGCTTATACCCAAACCTGCCCCAAATGGGACAAAAGAATTACCACATCATGTTGATGCCGCTCCATGATAGCATGCCAAGTTCCATGAATTTCAGATGAGTTTTGGATTTACTAGAATTTAAAAACCAGGTATCTCAATGTTTGCGACTGAGTGACGGTGGCAGGGTGTTTGACACTCATTCCCATTTCTTGCATGGGACCTAACCATGCAACCAAGGATACGAAGAGCATGTGCATGTAGTTCAAATTTGAATTATGCACATAAATGCATTGAAAACTCAATTAATGTATAAAAATGTCCACACAAACCCCAAAAAATTAACACAACACTCATGTTATTCTATGTTGACACTAGGAAAATAATTGAAATCAAAAAGAGGCAACGGATATCGTTTTGTATAGAAAGGTGAAACGTTCCGCACCGAAACCATCACACTTGTTGTGAGAAGCTCTGGTTTGTGAGAAGCTCATACCCAAACCTGCCCGTAATGGCTCAAAAATTTTACCATGGCATGTTGATGCCGCTCCATGATAGCATGCCAAGTTTCATGAATTTCGAACGACTTTTGGATTTACTAGAATTACAAAAGCAAGTACGTCGACGTTTGCCGGAGAGCCACAACGCCGTGGCGTTTGAAATTCATCCTCATTTCTTGCATGAGACATAAGCATAAACCCATGGACACATATATGATTTTACGACCCATGTTGGTGCACCGGAGCATGTGCATGTCGTTTAATTTTGAATTGTGCACCTGAAATGGCTAGAAAACCAATTTAACGTATAAAATGTCCAAACGAACCCTGAATAATTCCAATTCTTTTACGACACACATATAGTTGCATGTTTAGTGCAGATAAAAGGCCTAGCAATTCAAACACCGTCCATTGCCGCTGTGATCCCATTATGTAATTCAAATCAAGATGAAAAATCAAGTAGATCCCACACAGTTTATTATCACCAACCGTGTGAGATGCAGTACAAAATATCCTGGAGCACCGTCGGTGTATAGTATGCGTATGGCTTATGCGAGAAGGTGCGTCGGCTACAGTCCACAGCCGGTGTGTCAAGCACACTAGCTCGCTCCCAAATACTCCTGCCTCTGCATCCCTCGCAATCTCCAAAATATTACTGTCTCGTAATCTCGAAAATATCTACCAACTGGAAGTTTTTAATGTTTTATAGCACACGATTAGTATGTGCGGACCGTGTGCGATGTCTATTACTCCTGCTTTGCTTCAGTCCCTTGATTTAAATTTTCAGTAGCCCCGGCATTGTACTCCCGCCTCTGCATCCCTCGCAATCTAAAAAATATCTGCTAGCCCTTGATCCAAATTTTCAGTAGCCCCACCTTGTTACTCCTGCCTAGGAAAATTTTCAGTTTCCGCAGTATTTCCTCAAACGCCACCTTGCCCCCCACACACACCACACACTCCCCAAAACCTCCGCTCACACCGACACACACCACCTCCCAAACCATTGGTAGGTCGCCGCCATCACCGCCGCCTCCATCCTCAACCTCTACCTGTGTGCTGGGGAGCTCGAGGAGCGAAAAAGAGGTTTATCATGGCCTTTTCGCCCGACGCCGGCGAGGTGGCCGCTGAGCTGTCCCCGCCATCCTCCGCGAGCTTGATCCGCCATCTCTGGTCCCCCGTTCCGCCCGACGTCGCGCCCCTATGCTGGTTTGAGGACTTCCCCATCCTCCCTCGGAGCCGGCAGCCGACGAGGTCCTACCTCGTGGTCCGGCAGTGGCGGTGGGGGACGCCGGTCGCCAAGATTACAGATCGGGAGACCCACACCCGCCAGTGGCTCGGTAGCTTCCACACGACCGAGCTCGCGGCCATGGAGTATGACCGCTGGCAGGTCCGCTACCACGGCATGGTGGCTAGGCTCAATTTCCCCTTCAGCACACGTCCGGTCGACCTTGTTCCGCCGCAACCAGGGGTGGTGAGCTCGGCTATAGCCCGGGAGGGCTGCGAGGCATGGGAGCGCCTCGAGGCCGAGGCGGCCGACGAGGCCTACATGCAAGAGCTCCGCCGGCAGCACCCAGAGGTCGTGGAGGCGGAGCGGGCGATCTTTGTCGGCACAGAGGGCGGCGAGGTTATCACGCTCTCCTCTTATGATGAGGTCGAAGACGGCAAGGACGGTGGCGCGGAGGGCAGCGAGGTTATCGCACTCTCCTCCGATGATGAGGTCGAAGGCTGCGAGGATGGCGGCGCGGAGGGCGGCGTGGTTATCGCGCTTTCCTCCGATGACGAGGGCGAAGGCAGCGAGGACGGCGGCGCGGAGAGTGCCTTCCCCAACGACCCCGACGACGACACCGGCCTGGACCCGGCTTGCGGCACACCATACATGACGAGGAAGGATTGGCTCGACCTCTACTTCAACCGAAAGTAGTTTAACTTTGTTTAAATTTATGTTTTATGTTCGGTTATGCAATATGCTACTTCCTATGTTTATGTTTATGTTCTGTTATGCAAAACTATCTATGTTTATGTTTTATGTTCGGTTATGCAAAACAATCTATGTTTACAACATTAAGTTTAGGGGATCGACTAGGAATGGCCAAAAATTGATGGAGTATATATATATATATATATATATATATATATATATATATATATATATATATATATATATATATATATATCCATTAAGGGTTTTATTCCTTTAACATTTAAATGATCGGCTAGAGATGGCCTTATGACTTGTTCATTTCAGTTCTTCACAATGTGATGCTCTATATGTGCAACTATTTTCCATGCAGATCAATTTCATCAATAACAGTTTCAACAATACCACTTTGAATTACGATATTTGGTTGCTATTAAGGATATTGCAGTAACATGCCTTTTCGTTTTTTAAACAATAACTAGTGTACTTTAGACCTGCACAATACCAGTTTGAATGACAATTTGATTGTTTTTAAATGTTATCCCTGATGCAGTTAACACACCTTTCCACTTCTTGTTTTGCTTAACTAGCGTGCTTAAGCCTGCACACTGAAGCTACATAGCAACATGCATTGTACTGAATGACTAAATATGCAATCCCAGGCTACATAGCAACAAGGAAGAGTGTTACCTTAATGTTCTGATGATGTCTAGATATACATGTAATAAAATCTTATATAATGGGATGGAGGGAGCGTTGTACTCCATCATTTTGCAATTGTTGTTTAGCTTCTAATATTAACTTGGTGATTTTAGGTACATATGTCATTGCCAAAGATCCACACTTAGACCCTTTCTGCGTATGGGGCAATGAGATATTCATGAACCAGCATCAAGTGAGGAAACTGATAAGATTGTTACTACAATGGGTCAAAATATGTCAATCGAACTATTTGTTTACACTTTATGCAAGACAATAGTGAACTGCAAGATGGTAAGTAAGAACCGTGTAGCCTTCTTTTTACTGCCCGTAATGAGTTGTGTTAGATGACAATGTGTGAATCATTTTTCCTTTGCGGTCGGCCATCACAAGGGGTTGGACTAGAGTCGTGCGTGCCTTCTGCATCCAGGAGAGCACAATAGGGCCATCCTGCTTTACCTTGTTCAGCAACCAGAATGTCTGTCACCTCTTTCTTTTCCATCTGTAATAGTACAAGTATAGAACCCTAGTTCATCATTCTTTATTTGGTGCTTATGTAATTCTTAAACAAATGTACCTGTCAAGTGAATAATGCATTGCTTGTTTCAACCTGATGGATATGAATAAAGCTATAGCCTACTTTCAAGTGTAAATTAGGTACAATTTTAAATACCAACAATTAAATTAGGGCGAAAGTACGGTGTGCAGGTCATTACGGCACACATGGTTAATAAAGCATAGCGTGCGATATACGTCATAATCTGACACGGTTCACGGAGAGGAAACGTGTGTAACACAGTTGTCGTTTGCAAAGCGTGTGTGATGTTAGACACTATCACATACGTTGCGGGAAAACTAAATGTGTGTGATTGTCTACCTATCGTACACGGTTTATAATCATGAACTATTTGTGATGTGACAGGCATCATAAACGTAGAGCCAGTTTGGTACATGCCTGGAAAACTCCCGTGCCTAGAAACTGCCTTGTTTTAGGTAAAACCAAAAAACTCCGACAACGATGGAATGGGAGCACAAACGAGTAGCAAGGATGAAGCGTTTGGGATATTCAAGATATTGGAAACGATTATATAGGGACAACTGTATGCATCAAGGCTCCCTATCCCCGATGGTTTCTGGGTCGTGTGGGAATGACCCCCCTATCGCCCACACTCACTTGGCGACGGTTCCAAATGCCATCGTGGAAAGGGGTTAAAATCCGTTTGTATAGCACCAACGCGTACCAGTGTATCCTGCCGCTTTGTTGGTCGAAAAGGGAAAAAGGGGGTAACCCAGTACACCATCTGTAAGGAACCGATCTCTTTGTTGAAAAAGGAATGAAAATGGGGGGTCGGGTAGTTTGTGCAGGACTAGATTTGCTGCCCTCATAGGAAAAAGGTTCAAAGAGAATAAATATGGGACCAACGCAGATATGCTGCTTGGGAACAAACTCTACATCACCCATTTATACGTGTGGACGGACATGGTGCTGGCATGTCCCATGTCCCATGTCCCATACAACTATTTTGCTGTTCTTAACCTAAGAATGCCGCTGGAAAACTTAAGCAATGCTACTGTTAAAAGTAAATTACATTTTTAACGAATGTTATTCTAAGACAATTTCTCTGTTAATATGAATCAATGCAACCGTTTTAGAAATGCTACTGTCCTACACTTTGTTTTCCATCAAGATAAGGTAGATGCTTATTTTTGTGGCCTCATGTTTCATCCTCCTTTATTGGCCAGTAATTGATTCCTTTTTTGCCTATGTTAAAACAGGGATATCTATTCAACTTGTTGCTATTGCGACATTTTGCTTCGCTACGCGAAACACTTTTGTTTTAAGAGTGTTTTGTGCAGTTCAACTTGAATGTCACACCGGCGACTTTGCTTAATTTTGGTGGAACTACACAAAAGGAGATCAGATTGTGTCTAGATTTCTTTCAAGTCCTCCTCGCGAGTTGTTTCAAATCTTGGTCAAGAAAGGTCAGTACCGACTTTCATCCACATGATGCTGCAGTGTGCTTTGAGATGTTGTGCTACTTGTATTGGTACAGTTTTGGATAAATGTTGAATTGAAGCTATTGAACTGCTGTCTTTTACCATTAAGTGAGCAAAAATTGTGCCAACCAAGAGATGATGCTTGTTTCTTTGTTACAACAAAACTCTGCATTGCCCCCTTTATAAGTAGATGGAAGCACATGGTGTTGTTGCGCACACTCTCCGCTGGAACCGTTTATGCTTTTTGTTAATCTAATGCTGCTGGTAAAATTAAGCAATGCCACTCTCAGAATTAACTACTGAATCTTAGTTCAAAACTGCAACACTTGTTAGGAATCGGCGGGAGTACCATTTCTGTTAGGGATTGGCCGGAGTACATGTTTAAGAAATGTATTGTTGAGGTAATGTCTCTGTTATTATATATGAGGTACAATGTTTTACAAATGGTACTATCCTGCTTTGTAGTTCTTTCTACATGTTTAACCAAGGTATTGGTAAGATAATGTCTCTATTAATATGAATCAGTCGCATTGTTTTAGGAATGGTACTTTTCTGCTTTGTCATTCTTTATACATGTTGAAACAAGGCATTGTTAAGCTAATGTCTCAGGTAATATGAATGAATCACACTGATTGAGAATTGCTACTCTCTTTCTTTGTTTCCCATTAAGATAAGGTAGATCAGTAGATGTTTTTCTTCTGGGAGTACAAATCATCAACCGTTATTTCTCAGTAATTGTTTCCCTTATACCTATTGTTACATACAGGGATATAAAAATTTCTGCTCGGTTTTATTTCGACTTTGATTTTAGTTGAACTGCACAAAAGGAGCCAATGTGTTTAAGGAAAACTGCCGCATTAGTGAGTCCAGTTGGTCTTACCACTTTGTAGAAAGAAGCAGTCATTGTTTGCGCTACATTACAAAAGGAATGATCGAGAAGCTTTACAGAGTATTAGTAGACGCTGGTGACATGACTAGTCTGCAGAGAGCATGGGCAACTCAACAACACGTGGAGTGCAAAATTCACTCCACAAGGAAAGGTATGACCAAGGCAGTTGCCGATGCATATGTAACAAACGAGGTCAGCATCGGCCTTCATACACATGATTGTACTTTGTTATGTTGTGCTACTTATATTGTTGTATTGTTTTGAATAAATGTTTAATTCAAGCTATTGTATTGCTATCTTTTCCTGTTAAGATAATGAAGATGATTATAGTTGTAAGCGTATGTTTAATCAACTAGTACCATTATTATATTCATCACGCTTTTTTGTATATATGCAGACAGGGATGGTCAGCTGGATTTTAGTAGAACTGCACAAAATGTTCAGATGGTTCGTGTCCTCCATAATACTTCATTATGCACAATACATCGAATGGTTCTCTAATAATTCGTCATCACCTTGAGCCACCGGACTATCTGTTTGAATGGAGCTGCCAAATTGTTTAACGCTTTGCAACATGTAAATACGAAATACATCATGCTACTCAAGACATTATTTGATTTTAGTGGAATCTGCACAAAAAGATACGTTGGTTAATCCAGCTCCATGTGCCATTTCAAGGTGCAAACCGATGGCAAACCATGCCCGTCTAAATGGAGTTACCAATGTCTTCAAGGCAGAATACTACCTTTAAGAAGGGTAAGAAGAAAGACAGAAACAGATGGCTGCTTTACTTGTGGTTTGGAGGAACACTCGCAAACAAGTGCCCAAACAATTACAAGAAGCTAGGACAGGACTCCAGGTCTATAAATGTCACTCTACGGAGCAATGATGGGGCATCTGGGTATGGTAATCTGTTTACCGTACTTTTAGTTTGTCAGTCCACCGATTGGTGGGTTGACACTGGGGCCAATATTCATGTGTGTGCTGATGTGTCTTTGTTTTGTTGCAACATCTAAATAGAAAATCCACAGGGATGCTCAACTTGATTTTAGTGGAACTGCAAAAAATGTTCAGACGGTTCGTGTCCTCCATAATACTTCATCATGCACAATACATCGAACGGTTCTCTAATCATTTGTCGTCACCTTTGAGCCACCGGACTATCAGATGACAAACTGATGACAAACCTTGCCAGTTTCACAATCATAGGCATTACATATTTTGAATGGGAAAATCTTGTCAAAGTTTAATCATTGAAGTTAGCAAGAAGAGATTAGTTTAATATATTGGAATTGGAAAACCTTGTCAAATTTTGCTCATTGATGTTAGCCAGAAGATATGCATTTGATATTTTTGAGTGGGACGCCCTTTGCTGTGAGCAATGTCGATCGTTTTTTCCTATTCCTGTCTTCAGTTCAGAAGTAAATATTTACTCTTCTGAGATGCATAGTCACATGAATGTTGACTTATGTACGTTATTTTAAGAGTTTGTTCTGAATGTTGTCTATGTAATGCCAGGCCTTGTGAGTTTGATTGCAAAGTTGAGCTTGGAATACTGTCGCATGCGGCATCACAAGCTATTCACCGTGCCTCTTGAGAATAATGCTTCATATTGTTTTGCATGTTGAGCTAATGCCTGTGATTTGCATGGTAAGAAGATCATCCACTTCTGTTTGTTTCCGTGCTTCAGAAGTTCATTGTCTTATGTTTCATTCATAGCCTATACGACAACTCGGGTAGGTTAGAGGTGAAACCATATGATCTTCCGACCAACTCATCATCTTAGGCCATGATTGGATCGTCGTTTTTCAACAAAAATCGCTTGTGTCTGTGTACAAAAGTAGGGGCGCAGCTTTGTACCCCTTTACTTGTGCACGCGCAGTCAGAGCCGCGCGCCACGGTCACACGTAGCAGGGCAAAGGAGGGAAGCCAGAGAGAAGCCGAAGCCCAACACAAGACGATCAAGGCAACGCCAAGGCCAAGAACATAAAGAAGCAGAGGGACGGATCAGTTTCCCCCAGCAAGGGCACGCCCAAACACCAATAGAGCGAGCCGCCCTTTAGCCACATGTTCCAACCCAACCGGATACAATTGGGCCAGGGCTCGGGAGGCACCCTCAGCAGCCCCGGTAAGACCCTTGCCGGGGCAGCACACCCAAACACCAACAAAGTGAGCCGCTCTTGAGCCACAGGTTCCAACCCAACCGGCTACGATTGGGCCAGGGCTCGGGAGGCACCTCTGTGGTGGCATGCAGATCTTTGTCAAGACCATAGATATATGAGACCAAGATGAGGACCAGAAGACGGCAACCCTCGGCAGGATCCTTGCCGAGGAAAGCCACAAGATCCCCGGCAAGATCCTTGCCGGGGACGACTACGCATCGCAGCAAGACCCTTGCGTGGCCACCCGGCAAGACCCTTGCCAAGAACGCCAGCAGGGCCACCGCCAGGGCCGCACCAGCCAAGCTTCCACCGCCGTTCGCATGCAGCTGCCAGCCCAACCAGCTGGGCTGGCACCTGCGTGGCAACATGCAACTCCCAGACCAGATCATCAAGCACATGCGTGGCGGCATGCAGATCTTCGTGAAGACCCTACCGCTGCGCCACCTCAGCTACTTGCCTACCTTCATGGCACCGCATGCACCGCTGGCCAGGGCGCGTGTCAAAACGAGGAGAAGCGGCGACGGACGGGACGGGCTCCGTTCTCGTCGTCGACAAAGCATAGGGACACCTCAGCGATGCATTCAATGCATCTTGTCCTGTAATACGAGTGATAAGCTCGCAATACTTATGCCTTTCCACCTCCTGTGTGCCACTGTGGCAGGCCCTTTCGACTATAAAAGGAGGCCCATGGCGTACTGGAGAAGGATTCGGCTCTTTGGAAATACTGAGTCACCGTAGCTAGTTCGAGGGCTCAAGAACACTCAATACACCCACCAAAGCAGGACTAGGGTTTTACGCATCCTCGCGTCCCGAACCTGGGTAAACGATCCTTGTGCTGATTACTAATCCTGCTCTTCTCGCAACCCTGCGCCCCGACAACCGTAGTAGGGCTTCTTGTGATCCCATAGGTGTCGTTTCCCATCGACAGCTTGTAAAACTGACCCTTGAAAATAAAAGCAGATGGTCTTCGGCGAAGCGCTTGGTTGGTCGATTTCGACTAGTAAAATATACACTAGTCTCTCAAATTACACGCGTAACTCGCCGGTTTTCGTTACAGACCTCGGGCCCTTGGTTTCATTATGCCTGTATTTTACGCGTTGTTTCTGATGACGAGTAAATTACACTTGTATCTAAATATAGGTGTGAAACAATACAGCGCTCCCAAGAGCGGCCTTACCGTTTCATGCCGTCTCAGTCTCTCGAAGGTGCTCATAGGTGTCCGATGATCCTGGCTTCCTAAATGAGCAGAGGACACTGTATCAGACCATCCTAGGGCCCGCGAGGCCCTCTCCATCGTCCTTCGAGTTGTCGCGCTCGCCGTGGCGCGGAGCATTGTCAACATGGTCAACAAACATGAGGAATCAGGAGATGACTTTATTTGGACAGGATGACAGTAGGGACCCACTAGGGCCATAGCCGTACGTACGCAAGTTCCTCCTTATTATTTACAGCTATATTTTTTTGCTTCCTCCTAGTTTCCTGACATCATGGTCCCACACCATCTCCAACCTATATAGTCAATAAACGAGAGAATTGCACAAGGAGCGGCCAACAGTTGGGACCTAGCAGCTCGAGCAGTATTTATTTTTTTAGGTGTAAGCGGAGTTTTTCTACAGCAATGTTTTTGTTGTTGTTCAGAGGAGCAGGGTATCAACTAGGCGGGCTGTGGCCCGTCTAGCCCAAGCTATTATTTTATGTCGACCAAATATCCAGCCCAGATATTATTTTTCAAGGTGAAAACAGCTAGCCCAGCTATACTATTTTTGCGAAATACCCAACCCAGGTCAACTTGTTATTCTTTGCCCCGTTAGGATATAAATCTTTCCTATGAGGGATGCATTAGGCCTAACAAGAAAATGGGCTTTAAGAAATAATAAATGGGATGTAATTTTAAAAACTAGGCTGTAAATATACAAAAACGCACCAAACAGGTAATTAGTTTCAAAAATATTATTGTTTGAATTTCGAAATTTTAATTTCATTACTTATTGCGTGCGC
The DNA here is from genome assembly GCA_032464435.1 of Aegilops umbellulata. Taxonomy (NCBI): domain Eukaryota; kingdom Viridiplantae; phylum Streptophyta; class Magnoliopsida; order Poales; family Poaceae; genus Aegilops; species Aegilops umbellulata. The sequence continues at coordinate 277,681,744 of CP136058.1, forward strand.
AGTATTTCTTTAGATTTTTTCCTAATACAAATTCATTTTGAAATTATATTTAATCTGACTCAAAATTTTGGGATAATTTTTTTCTGATCCAATCAAAATGTGAGATTTTTTGGTTCAATTCTATTTTGAGAGGTTGGTTGAAATTATTAATCGTTGTCCTGGCTAGAAAATGGGATGTGATTTTAATAGACTATAAATTGGTTGTAGTAAATTCCAATAAAATTAAAAAATGGGTTGTACACTATTACAAATTGCAAATGGGCTATATGTTCTCTGCCACAGATGTGATGCTCACTTGTGGGCCTACTAAGGCATACGGAAGGCTTTGTAAACTTATAGTCAAGACACGATTCTAGCAGCAGTAGCCATTGGATGTCCATCCAACGGCTGTAGTGCTTCTTCAATCTCGGATATTCTTGCTTCAGCCGCCTAAACCACCGCCGGCGGTACCGCCTGCTACCGCCTCCCTTGGCCGGCTGCGCTGCCGCGCAGACTTCACTGGCCCACTTTACTCCCAAACACTGTCCAGGCCATTCTTCTACTCACCAACACCTCCTGTTCTTCACCAGTGATGATAGCCTCACACCGCAGCCCAACCAGTGAAACCTCATACTCCCCTCCGCGTGGGCATCCACAGCTGTGTCTTCGTCGGCTCCGGGTCGTTCCCTTCGTAATACTCGCCATCGTTCACTGCGTTGGTTCTCTGAGCGTGGCATGGTCAACTTTGTGCACAAACGACAGCCATCGGATGAGGCATGTACGTGGATTGGCAGACAGTAGGGACCCACATGGCCCATGGCCGCACGCAGCAAGTGCCCCTGTATTATGTGAAAACAAATAATTTCTCCCCCTGACAGGTTTGACCCACCAGCTACATCTTCGCACGGAAGGAAGTGCTTCATTTATTACGTGAAAGTAAAAAGTTTCCTCTCCCTGACAGCTGGGACCCACCAGCTTTATTATGATCCTTTTCATGAAAATATAGATTGTACAAAAGATGCTAAATTGTTTTGTTTTTATTCTAACTCGAAAAAGAAGAAATAAAAAAACCAGAAAACATCTTCGCACGCAAGGAAGTGCCACCTTATTACGCGAAAAAATTGACTCCCCTGCTAGCTAGGACCCACCAGATTTGGAGGCTGACTTGTGGGCCTACTAAGTTGACGCGTATGCAGGGCTTTGTCAACTTAGTCAACAAACAATTCTAGCTGCACTGACCGTTGGATGTTAATCCAATAGCCAAGCTGTGTGTTTAACCTCTAGTCTTGTTGCTCCACCCGTCCAAACCTGCGCCCGCCGTACCGCTTGCTCTAGCCTCCCGTGGTCGGCTATGCTGCCGTGCAGGCCTCGCCGCCCGACCATACTACCACTGCTCAGGCCTTCCCTCTACTCACCCATACCCCTGTTATTCTCCGGAGACGGCAACCTCAAACCGCAGCCGAAGCAGTCAACCCTCATACTCCCCTCTATGTGGGCATCCATTGTTGTGTATTCCCGGCTCTGGGTCGTTCCCTTCCTAGGTCGCGCCGTTGTCCACCACCTTGGTGCTCTTGGTCGGTACGGCGTCATCAATGCGGTCAATGAATGACAGCCATCGGAAGAGGACTGTAAGTGGAGAGGCTGAAACCTGGGTCCATGGCCACGCACAAGGAAGTGCCTCCTTATTACATGAAAAATAATGATTCCTCCACCTGACACGTCGGACCTACCGGAAGGGCCTCTGTATTTTGCAAAAAAAACATCCCCCTAATAGCTGGGACCCACCGGCTTTATCTTCACATGGAAGGAACTGCCTTCTTACCCCCTAACAGCTGGGAGCCACCAGGTTGAAGCAAAGGTAGCGTTATCTGTTCGGCCGCGAACGTGTACGTACATAGCGGGCAATCGGTGTCTCTGCAGCGACGTACCGTGGCCGAGTAAGTAGCGGCACGTGTTGAAGTAGAGCTGCCGATGTAGCATGTCACGCAGTCCCGTCTATATCGTGTACACGTACGTACGGCCATGCTACAAGATAGTAAATACGGCTATGTACGTATATACGGGCGGGGTCTCTAACGTGTACAACGACTAATACTGTTCATCGGAATCCAACCGACTGGGTCGGAATGGAGAAACTGCGTCGTGTTCATGGGGAGGCAACAGAATGCATCGTGTTCATCGGGAGGAAATGGAATATGTTGTCTTTATCAGGAGCCATGGGGCTTGGACGGAACAGCTGAAACGAGGTCTGGCGTACCGCAGAACAGAGGAAACAGGCATTTTGTTCGACCGCGTACGGTCGAAATGGGGTCCTTTTCATCGGAAAGGGTCTGGTGTACCGCAAAACAAAGGAAATAGACTTGTGTTCGACTACGTACGGTCGAAACAGGGTCCTGTTGATCGGGAGGGTTGTGGCGTACCGCAAAACGGAGGAAACGGACTAGTGTTGGAGCGCCTACGGTCTAAACGGGGTCCTGTTGATCTGGAGGGGTGTGGCGTACCACAAAATGGGACTCCATGGGCTAGTGTTCATCCACCGTTGACTTCCTCCAGCCTCCACCTGCTACTGTTCATCCACCGTCGACTTCCTCCAGCCTCCACCAGCTACTGTTCATCCACGGGGTCCTATTCATCCAGCCTCCATGGCTACTATTCATCCAGCCCTCCACGATGTCCTGTTCATCCAGCCTCCACCAGCTACTTTTCAACTAGCCCCTCCACGGGGTTATGTTCAACCAGCCCTCCACGTACGGGGTCCCTACATCGGCTACTGTTCATCCACCCCCACGCCTCCTCGATGGGGTCATGTTCATCCAGCGGCAACGGCCTCTACTACCACGAGATCAAGTTCATCCAACCCCCACGGGGAACTATTCATACAACCCCCACCGTGAACTGTTCATCAAGAGGCAGCTTCGACCGGCTTCAGTTTGCAGCACTAGCGAACGAATCACTCGGGTTCATTTAACAGCAAGGGATCGATCGGGGTTCAGTAAGGTAGCTAGTGCAATCGCTCGGATTCAGTTAGAGCCCAACGCCTCGCTCAGGTTTAGTTAGAGCGCAACGCCTCGCGCACACGCGCGTACGTGTACGAGAGAAACGCGCAAACCTCCGTGCATCGCTCGGCCCCCATCACCCACCGTAACCGGGAACTCCCTGATATTTTCCTTTCCCTCGCTTCTACCACGATTTTTTCCGTCATGGACGGCCCGAAGAATGTCATGCAGCTGCGTCTCCGGCCCGCCGAGGACGAAAAACCCATTTACTATCCTGATTTTTTGTCCTAGAAGTAGGATCCCACCACATCTATGATGATACCGAGTTTTTTCACAATTATCGTCATCATAAATCGGTCTTTGGTCCGCTTGGGAGCAATCAGTTGGCGAAGGCGGCGAGTTCTTCGATCGTGAACCTTTCATGCTCGCCCAACCTTTTCTTCAAGCCTCGTCTACATATATAAGTTTGGCTCGATCCAGAGGGCTGAAAGAAGAAAGAAGCGTTAATATATGTACATACAAAACATTTAATGCATCTAGTCAGCAGAGGCTTAATTAATATACTTACCCAGCCCCGTCGATGGAGGGGGCCAAGATGGGCGACCGCACAGGGCCCCCAAAAATTTGGGGCCCCAAATTACCAGGTATTAGGCTTAAGTGATTTAATCCACCAGCGGCACACCAAGCAAAGGCCTAGGAAAAGCGTATAGAGCCCACGCAGCAGCAAAGCCAGCCCACGGGTCCTCGTACATCTATCGACGAGGCATGTTTCTGTAATCGATCGCTAACCCTAAACACAACACGCCGATTGGCTTTGCTTCTGCCAATCGCCGAGGACACCGTCGTCTGCTGACTGCCTTCCACCGATTGGCCAGGACGCTGTCATCTGCTGCCTTCCCCCTCCATGGCTGCCCCCAGTCCTCCAATACTAGTCTACTAGGTATAAATGTCTCATCTGCTTAAGCCCATCCCTCTCTTTGATTACTAATACTTGATTAATCTTGATCTCCCCGATGCTAAGTTAGGAGTAGATGAGTAGGTTAATATTATTTGTCCACGGCGCTAGGTATTGGTACTCCAGGCTGGCACTAAATTAGATTGACAGGAACCGAATTAGGATGAAATTGAGATTGTCCATGGAATCTTTGTCATGAATTTATTCGTCAACAATGCCAAGTTAGGAGTAGTATGGAATTAAGTTTGTTCCTGATCAGTGGTAATAAAGTGAGAATTTGTTTTAGTTATATTAGTTCTTCTATTATGTGAAAAATTTGAAATAATTTTAGGCCCTATTTTTATTTACGCACCGGGGCCCCGAATTTTTGGAGAAGGCCCTGTATATACCTCACTGGAATTTGCAACAGTTAAGGCTACAACACAGGTGGAGCCGCCATCTCCTCCCTCCTCCATTCGATCACCGAAGCCATCATCCTCTCTTCCTCACCATCGGTGTCGTTGAGAAATGACAAGGTGATATCATCACCTCTGTCGCGTATTATATCCCCCAACAACTCTTCTTGTTCCAAGTCTCGTTCGTGTTCCATAGTTTCTGCAAATATTACAACATGGCAATATACAACCATGAGAGATGGATTAGTGGCAAACATAGACCTAATCACAACAAGGAATCATATACATATGAGCAATGGATTAGTGGCAAACATCAGGCAAAGTTGACAAGTTTTATAACAGTCAGTTTCAGACGATCATCAAGGACTCCTCCCCCCTCATTTCCGATGAGTCGTCCTATCTTTCAGGAGAGGATACTTTGCGGACCACCACTCTCATGCATGTCCGATGTGAAAATCATGTTTTCATATGCCTCAAAATCAAAGTTATCGGGGTTATGTTCTAACGACCCCCTATCTCATGTTTTCATATGCCTCAAAATCAAAGTTATCAGGGTTATGTTTTAACTACATGATGAAAACGAGATTTATACACAAGATGAATACAATATTTATACACAAGATGAATACACAATTCAACAAATGAACCAACCATCATCCTATGAACAAAACTCATACAACAAACAGACACCTTTTATCGAACAACAGAGGAACCATCAGGGACCAACTCCATGGAGATGCAAGAACACATTCCCCCGAGTGAAAAAAAATTAGGCAAACCCAAGTATGCCACTTGATAGAATGGAAGATTTTAGTTGAAATGGACCTAAATATCATGCCAAACTTGTAGCTAGATACCAATTTGAAAGCAAGGTTCAGACTTAGAGAAAAATAGCTTGGCATTGTAGCTAGATACCAATTTGAAAGCAAGATATGAACATGCTACATAATTTCTACATGGCAACAAATGGCATGACATGAATGTCCATGTAACACATGGAAAAACATGCCTAATGAACTAATTCAAATGACCCCTAGATCAATGGCAATCATCATGACAAGTTGACAAGTATTAACAGATTTCCAGACTGAGTGATATTTGCATATTGGCAGAAAACATATTCATGATGCAACCTTTGTGGCAAGTAAAATATATTCTAAAGCAGTTATTCATGGCAACAAAGAGCATGGAAACATTGTACTAATTACCCTCAACAAAACACCCTTACTGATCATGATCCAAAGATGCACATATTTGTTGCAAACCTCAATGCAAAATGCAAAGTATTAATACTGCCAGTTTCAGACTTTGAGAAAAATAGCATGGCATGGCAGAAATGAATAGATAGCAAGTTTACAAGCTTCTAGCACTCACTACAGGTCCTAACATGGCACAAACTAAAATCTACCGGCAAGATGACATCAAAATGCTCCTACTTCATGTTCAAAGATTGCCCGAAAGATGCTTGCATTAAAACATACAAAAAGACAAACGAACTCTAATGCAAAAAAATTGTTCTTTGATTTGCAAAGGAGCTATATTCTCCCCAATTCTTTTGCACCCACAAAAATTACTCCATCTATTTGACAGTACTCACAACCCATTCCACCAAAAACATTTGGTTCCATAGTTCAAAATTTTCAAATTTCTTTCAGTTCAAATTTGGACGAGATTCAAACTCCATGGTCAAAGCCGAATTTAAATTGCTCCAAAAATTCTGGAACTTTACCACACTCTTTTTTGTGCATCAACACCTCAGCAAAAAGTTCTCAAAAATTCCTAAAATTCCTAGAGCCCTGTGACATTTCATCATACACTTGATGTGCGCTGTCAAAAAATTCAAAAAAAAAAGTTTATTCTTCAATTTGTTTTAGCAAGATCATCTTCTAACATCTATCCATCTACTGTAATCATTTTGATCACCTAGACATCATAATTGTAAGGGCATGAGGGAGGCAGGGGAAGGAAGGGGGAGGAGAAGGCGAAGTAGCTACCTCTCCCGGCGGCGACGGTGTGCTTGACCTGGCGGCGACGAGGTTGATTGGGTGGCCGGCGTTGGGGCTTAGGGAGAGGAGGCGCGTGGGCGGCGTCGGGGCTCGGGGAGGAGGCACGAGTGGCATAGGGGCTCGGGGAGGGGGCGCGGGCGGCCGGTGTTAGGGACGGCGACGACGAGGATGGGCTCGGGGACGGCGGCGGCATGGTTGTTCGGCTGCGTCAGGGGCAGAGTGAAGGAAGAAGAAGGTTTGGGGAAAAATTTCTTAGTGCTGCTTATATAGCCCACCCTTTAGCCCCAGTTGGTGGCTCAAACCAGGACTAAAGGCCCCCTTTAGTCCTGGTCTGAGCCACCAACCGGGACTGTGGCTCGGAACGGGACTAAAGGTGGGCCTTTAGTTCTGGTTGGAGCCACCAACCGGGACTAAAGGGATGGTCCTGGCACAGCCGCGGGGTGGTGGGAGTTTAGTCCCACCTCTCCAAGCGAGAGGCGCTCGCACTAGTTTATAAGCCTGGTTGCGGCTACCGTTGCAGGTTCCTCTGAAGGCATAACTCATCGTCTAAGCTGGCCCCTCTCTGCCCTATGGGGCCTACTGACAGTAGATATGCATGCCCCGTAGGCCTGCATCCTGGCCCATTGGGTTTCTAGTCATATGTAGTTCGTGGTGTATGAATTCTGTTGCTAGTAGGCATGCATTTTTTTAATGTTATTTTTTGCATATGTTATTTCAATTTTTTGACCTTCTTCAAATCTCATCCCAATTTTTGGTTTTAGACATTTTTCCCATTTTCGGTTTTAGACCTTTTTAAGATATTTTAGTTTTAGTTTTCTTTTAAACAGATGCATACATGCCTAGTTTTCATTTAATTCTGTTTGCTATTAAAGTTTTTAACCAAAAATACTTTATGATAATTTTAGTTGCTTAAATTTTGTATAATTTATGTTAATATTATTTTGATCATAACTAGAGTTTTATAAAGGCCTTTAAGTTCATTCTTTTTGCTATTAGAGTTTTATAAAAGCTTTTTCGTTGATTATTTAAAATATTTTTGTTTAACCTAATTTATTTTGATGCATAGACACATAGTGATTCAAAAAAGCCGACACTAGTGTTCTATGTTAAGGAGATAGACCCTTACTATGAGTCTTCTAGAAGATTCGAACTAAGAGTCCATATCCTAAACAAAGGATGCTATGATGTGAGAAACTTATCCCTTCTGGACGAGCCGGATATTTAAGGTGGTCGACTAGCTCGTCACTTAGCAAGGTGGGACTAAATACGGGTGTGAAAATGTGCGGTAGGACTTTAGTTCCAGTTGGTGCCACCAATAGGGACTAAAGCTAGGTTTTAGTTTAGTATTTTCTATTAACCTAATAATGTTATATTTTTCTTTTCTGTTAAGTTATTAGTTTAGTATTTTTCTTTTCTGTTAAGTTAGTTTTTTAGTATTTTTCTTTTTTAACCTAATATGCACCATTCAAAGGCACATCATCAATTTTCAACCCTTTTCTGACTTCATTTGCTATTTTTCATGCATTTAATGATTTTTTGAGCTAAATGACCCTGAAATTGAAAAACACTACAAATGAACTTTGAAAAGGTTAAAACTTGGCATGGTATCATAATTTAACCCACATAGCATGTCCTAAAAAGTTGAGAGGGTTATGACAAAAACTGAATGCACTTCGTGTACAAATTGGAAAATCTCTTTCGAAGTATCAGGGTTTTGGACGAAAACTCATCTATGACAAAGGGATTTCATTTCTTTAACTTATTTTAACTCCAAACTTTTTGTGCGTTCAATATGCACCATTCAAAGCCACATCCTCAATTTTCAATTCTTTTTCTGACTGCATTTGCTATTTTTCATGCACTAAATGATTTTTTGAGCTAAATGACCCTGAAATTGAAAAGCACTACAAATGAACTCTGAAAATTTGAAACTTGGCATGGTATCATAATTTCACGCACATAGCATGTGCTAAAAAGTCTTCATTAGAATAGTTGTGGAGCATAACTATGGCTTTCAACCCAGAATCAAAGGTGCAAAATATTCGGTTATCTTGTATATGTCGAACAGTTACTCGAACAATCGTACCATATGATATGTTGTCTTCACTAGAGAGAAAGTCTTCACTTTTTCTTCGCGTGTGTCCCTTGCTTATTGCTCCGTAACCACAGATAATCTTCATCATTTAACAGGATGCTTGGGCCAGTCTTCACTTTGAAGGGAGGTATTTTATGAAACTTTTCATAATCTTCAGACATGTATGTCTTGTCCTCCACTCCCACGATGTTTCTTTTCCCCTGAAAGAACTATGTGGCTCTTTGGCTCATCGTATGATGTATTCTCTTCGTTATCTTTTCTTTTTCTCGGTTTGGTAGACATGTGCTTCACATAGAAAACCTGCATCACATCATTGGCTAGCATGAATGGTTCGCTTGTGTACCCAAGATTGTTGACATCCACTATTGTCATTCCATACTACGGGTCTACCTGTACCCCACCTCCCGTCGGATTGACCCATTTGCACCGAAACAAAGGGACCTTAAATTCACGTCCACAGTCAAGTTAATATATCTCTCCTATTGTTGGTGTCAAAACTGGCAGATCTCGGGTAGGGGGTCCCGATCTGTGTGTCTAAGGCGGATGGTAACAGGAGGTGGGGGACACGATGTTTACCCAGGTTCGGGCCCTCTCGATGGAGGTAATACCCTACTTCCTGCTTGATTGATCTTGATGATATGAGTATTACAAGAGTTGATCTACCACGAGATCATAGAGGCTAAACCCTAGAAGCTAGCCTATGGTATGATTATTGTTCCTATCCTACGAACTAAACCCTCTGGTTTATATAGACACCGGAGGGGGCTAGGGTTACACAGAGTCGGTTACAAGGGAGGAGATCTACATATCCGTATTGCCAAGCTTGCCTTCCATGCCAAGGAGAGTCCCATCTGGACACGGGACGAACTCTTCAATCTTGTATCTTCATAGTCCAAAAGTCCGGCTAAAGTATATAGTTCGGCTGTCCGAGGACCCCCTAATCCAGGACTCCCTCAGGAGCCCCTGAACCAGGCTTCAATGACAATGAGTCCGGCACGCAGATTGTCTTCGGCATTGCAAGGCGGGTTCCTCCTCCGAATATTCCGTAGAAGATTTTGAACACGGGGATAGTGTCCGGCTCTGCAAAACAAATTCCACATACCATCGTAGAGAGAACAATATTCCACAACTCTAATATGCTGACAAATTTTCATAACGTGACGTCACACCACGGTCTGGTCATTATCCGAACCGTTTCTCCCAGCCTGCCACTGCACGCTTCGCGAGGCGGTTTTATCGGCACGTCTTGTTGAAGCAGAGATCGTGTCCCCCTTATCATGGGATTCTCATCAATACGGGTATGGGTAACCCAATCGTGCATGTAGTATGACTCCTCGATTTCAGGCAAGCTCCAAACGGCCACGCGGAGGACGCTTGATATTCATCCTATTTATAAAGAGGCCAAGGCCTGTCCTTTTCTTCTTGCACTCAATCGAACCCTTCCCCCACCTTGAGTTCCAACACCCAAGGCTCAGGCTAGGGGCTTCGGACCTCCAATCATGTCTGGATCCAACCTTCACGGTCAGTGGATGCCCTCCTCTGTCACAGAGGAGGACATCAAGAAGCTAAGAGAAGCCAGGTATCTGACCGCCGAAATCTCGCACAGGCTACCTGCTCGAGGGCAGGTCATTCCCACTCCCAAACTCGGCGAGAGTGTCGTATTCGTCTCCCACTTCCTCCGAGGGCTAGGCCTTTGTCTAGATCCCTTTGTTAGGGGCTCATGTTTTATTACGGGCTGGATTTCCCTGACCTGGTCCATGATTCCATCCTTCACATCTCGTCGTTCATCGTCGTGTGTGAGGCCTTCCTCCACGTCACCCACACTTTAGCTTATGGCTAAAGACCTTTAATGTGGAGCCAAATATAATTAATGGGCCACACGCAGAATGCGGAGGTGCCATAATAAGCAAAGGCACCGATGTTCCATGACCAAAGGGTTCCTTCCTGGAGGTGTCCAACTTATGGTAACAGGAGTGGTTTTACATCACAGCTCCCCGCGGTACTAAGTGGGTAGCCGCCCCTGCCTTCTGATCGGGCCCCCCGCCACAACTGGCATCATGGATCAACAAGGGGCTGGACCGAGGGCCAGCAAATGATGTGCCGACATTGCAGAGTCGCATCTGAGATCTCCTTGAGAGAGATGTCAGCCTTGTCAAGGTAATGCAAGTCATGCTAGTTTGTCGAGTCCTGCCCTGCAAACGTCGACCTCTCTGTATGTGGGAGTTCAACCCGGAAGGACCGCGAGCTATTCAGCACTTCTTCGGCATGACGCATGAACAGATGTACAGATTGTTCTTCAGATCACAAATAAAGTGTCCGGACACCACCGAGGATGCGGGTCTGAGCTGCAATCATCCAAATACCCAAGTAAGTAGTTCCTCGGCCGAACATGTTGTCTCTTTATTTATCACAACATCATTCTGAAAAGTCGCTCTTTGACCAGGACTGGATAAAACAGGCGAAGATGATCAGGTGTTCGGCCCCCCTTCCCGAAGGCTCAACAGATCCAGTACTGGCCAGAATGATTGAGCTCGCGCCTTATCAAGCGCCATCAGGGGAAGATAAAGGGGGGAATAAAGAAGCCGAAAGTGGGACTCACTCATTGTTCATCCAAACCGGGGGATTTAGTGCCTCCGCGAAGGAGGATAACCAGGGAGAAGAACCTAAAATTCCTTCTCCCCAAGGAAGGAAGAGGGCCGCCTCTGAAGACTTCGAAACAATGGTTTCCAAACGAGGGAAGAAACCTTTGTCAGGGGGGCCTACCCCGGAGGGCATCCTTACTGCACAGTACTCGCAAGGGGACCAGCCCTCCACCGAGCTGTAAGTAAACAAAAGTACTCTATAGTAAATATAACCTGCCTCACTTCTGGGACCAATGACCGAGACGTATGGCTTGTAATTCGGATCGTAGCCCTTCTCAACAGAGTTCGTCTTCGGGGAATCTTCTTCCGGAGATGATGGAGAGTGAAATGCCTCCCTATGCCACCCCGCCTCATGAGGCGGGCGACCCTGATGTGTTGTCACTGAGGTTTTCTCCTCATCCGCCAAGGCCAGAGGGCAACCCTTCGGCCACCCGAAGTCCGGAGTACTCGGCTCCTAAGGAGAGCCACAGAAAGAGTCCGGGACTGTCCAGTGCGTGACCAGACGCACTAATGAATCTTCTGGAGCAAGCGACTATCTCAGAAACGCATCGTACGCTAATGGGTACGGTGGTTGAGAGGATTTCATCTGCCGAAAGCGGGTTGCATGAAGCTTTTGTGAGCCTGCTAAGAGGCTTTGAGGTACGCAAAGTAATATATATATATATATATATATATATATATATATATATATATATCCGCACACGCTAGGTGTGCCCTATGTAGATAGTAGCCTCTGAGACTCTGGTTGCTGTCGAAAAGGATGGCAAATGGAGGATCATAGTCCCAGGTTATAACCGTGCTGCTTTCATGTGCAGGCGACTGCGGGTCCTGTGGCTAGCCAGACTAGTGAGTTTGCCGAACTGAAGCGCCAACTTGATGCGGCAGATGCCAACATCATGCTTGTAAACAAGCGGCTTGACGAGGCACAGGGTATGTATTCTCCAATGGTCAACATATATTACGAGGAGCATAATGCTAGTATCTATAATATGTTGTGACTGCAGATGGAGCTGCCGCTGTGGAAACCCTTCGGGCGGAACTGGCCCGAGCCAAGGAACAAGCCAGGAGGAGTGATGCGGCCGCCCTAAAGGCGGTCAAAGAGTTAAAATCCGAACAAGCTGCGCATAGTGAGAGCAAAGAGAAAATAGCCAAGATGGCTGTTGAGCTGAAAGACCACGCCGACCGTTATGAGCTACTTGAAAAGAAAAGTCAAACAAAGACGGCGGACCTGGAGAAAGCCATGGTAGCAGCCAAGGAAGCCCGCTCTAAAATTAAGGTGGCAAAGGAGGAGCTACGTCAAGCCGGAAATATCACGGCTGGGAAGCCCTTTTTGTTGTGGACGAAGTTCGAAGATCCTGAGTATGCCCTTCTGGATCAGTTATGGAGTTATGCGGACGCGTACCTGGATTTGGCAGCGAGTGCTGCTGATGCGACCAAGTGTTTCGGAGATCAAAAAGATCACGAAGTTGAAAAGTTGTTCTGGTCGTAGTTCCATGCTCGAGTGCGTCCGCTGCTGTTAAATGAGCAAATGGCCGAGTGGGCCAAGCTCCATAGGTTGTCCGGGCTTGCCATGAGGTCTGTCGTGGATCGTCTCTGGCTAGAAGGACCAAGGACGAATAGTTATTTTGTTCTTGTGCAACAATTCCTTGGTGATGTTCCGCATATTAACGCGGTGAAGAAGTCGGCGTGCATAGAGGGTGCGCGGATGGATCTTGCCCGTGTCAAGAAATAATGGGCGGAGATGGAGGCCACCACGATTGCAACCCAGAATACGGCCGTAGGCCAGGTTTCTGCCGAGCACTATTTTGAAGAAGTCCTAGAAGGTGCTCGTTTAATAGAGGCTCAGTGCCCGAAGAGTGTCATGTTCGAATGACATGTATCTCGGTTGTAATAACAATGCTATTCGAATTATAAAGGCTCTGTTTATACTTTTGCCTGAAAGTATTATTATGCCTCCTGTGCGGTCGTTTATGTATATGTATATATATGACCTGAAAGTTTGCAGTCGTCGGCTTCAGCCCCCACGCATATAATGCGGGGGTGTTCGCAAAAGCGCGTGTTCACACTTGATCCAACATCTTGGTCCATTAAGGAGGTGGTAGCGTGGTGAATGAGGCAATCGGACTACATTGCTTTAACACTATCACTTAACCATAGGAGTTTGACAATGGGGCTACTATATAGCCCCTGGTACTTCCGTGCTCATCCAAATACGGGGCGCGTACGTACATGACCGGGAAAACCGACCCTTCGTTAATGTGGAGGAATCCCGAAGATTCTGCTAAGTCATCGAGTGGTTGACCAGTCTCGCGGTTTATCATGACAGTCAGTTTTCGGCTTTCTCTACTGAGTTGCTCATCCGGATGAACCAGGGCACAATCGCAAGTAGTTCTCCCGGTGCCACCTTAGCCGATAAAGCGGAACATAAGGTAGCAAAACACGGCAGCTGGGCAAACCCAACATTTGACCAAAGACATGATTCAGAGCTGATGCATATAAGGCCAAACTCGCGACGCCGAACACTCCCTAAGTTATTCGGTCTATATAACATATACTGGGCTGAATAACGCCTTTGATAATGAACCCGGAGTGTCTAGGTACGTGCATTATTCTGACGTGGCGAAATGCCAATAACGTCAGCATCCTTCTCGGCTATACTGAGTATCCGAAGGATGTGAGGCAACAAAAGACAGTAAGAAAGGTTTACACAGGGTCTTAATCTAAAAAGAAACCTTTGAGGGGGTCCCTGCTGCATGTCTGCGCATGTGTCTCCGTTGTGCCATATCCTGGAAGGGTGTAGCACGATTATCACCTGTAAAAGAGAAGAACTTAGGTGAAAGTTGTCGTGTGAAAAATTGGTTATTCTCAATAAACCGTTAAAATTCAAGATAAGTAAGGTTGAGTTGAACTAGTCCTTTTTACTTGCGGGAAGCCCCTGGTACCGCCTATGGAGGTATATCCATCGAACCAATCTCATGTTTACCTAAGATGTTATAGCTAATGATGCGCCGGACTCGTCTAGCCGTGCCCGCGGTCTTGACGACCGATCGTTTAGTCTGTTTGGAGAGGCCGTTTAGTGTTCGGCTGCTAAAGTCGCCACACGTTCTTCTGCGCGTAAGGAACGCTCAGCATTTCCGCTAACTGTGATGATGCCATGTGGACCGGGCATCTTAATCTTAGGAGAAGCTTAATGCGGTAATGCGTTAAAACGAGCAAACTCTGTTCTTTCGAGTAGTGCTTGATAGCCGCTTCGGAATGGAGCGATGTAGAAGGTTAACTTTTCACTTTGAAAGTTGTCGGGAGAACCGAATACCACCACTAGTACTAGTGAGCCCGTACAGCGGGCCTCTGGGCCTGGTATTACCCCTTTAAAGGTAGTATTACTTTGGCTGATTCTTGTCGGGTCTGTCCCCATTTTGCGGACGGTGTCCTGATATATCAGATTAAGACCACTGCCGCCGTCCATGAGGACTTGGGTGAGATGGTATCCGTTGATAATTGGGTCTAGCACCAAGGCAGCCAATCCTGTGTGCTGGATATTTGTTAGGTGATCCCTACGATCAAAGGTAATGGGGTAGGCCGACCAAGGGTTGAACTTAGGGGTGATGGGCTCTAAGGCGCATATGTCTCGGAGTGCATGTCTGCTCCTTCTCTTTGTTATGTGAATCATGTTCACAATTTTGACCTCTGGTGGGATTTTTTTCTGTCCCCCAGTGTTTTGTTGTCGAGGCTCATCCTCGTATTCACTTGGTGTCTTCCTTCCCTTGTGTTTGGCGTTTAGCTTGCCGGCCTGCTTGAAGACCCAGCATTATCTGTGGGTATGATTTGCAGGTTTATCGGAGGTGCCATGAATCTGGCATAATTTGTCTAGAATCTTTTTTAGGCTGGACGATCAATCTCTGTTGCCTTTGAAAGGCTTTTTCCGTTGACCGGGTCGAGAGCCCCTGCATCCGGCATCACCGCCATGTTGTTTGGACTGTCTTTGTTATTTTGACGCTTCCTTTTACTGCTTCGTGGTTTTCCATTGCCATCCCTGACTTCGGATGTGCCAGGGTCGCTGGTGTTACTACGGGCCAGCCAGCTATCTTCGCCCGTGCAAAAGCGGGCCATAAGACTTGTTAGGGCTGCCATTGTCCTCGGCTTTTCTTGGCCGAGGTGTCTGGCGAGCCATTCGTCTCGGACGCTGTATTTGAAAGCTGCTAAGGCTTCGGCGTCCGGGCAGTCGATGATTTGGTTCTTCTTAGTGAGAAAATCTGTTCCAAAGCTTTCAGGATGACTCTTCGGCCTGTTGAATTATATGACTTAAATCGTCTGCATCCGGAGGTCGGACATAGGTCCCTTGAGAGTTGGGCCTAAAAGCATCCTCAAGCTCCTCCCAACTTCCAATTGAATTTTCGGGGAGGCTCTTCAGCCAATGCTGAGCTGGTCCTTTAAGCTTGAGGGGCAAGTATTTGATGGCGTGGAGATCGTCTCTGCAAGCCATATGGATGTGGAGGATAAAGTCCTCAATCCAGACCCCAGGGTCCGTCGTATGCCTCTATGTTCACGGGTTTGAATCCCTCTGGAAATTTGTGATCCGGCACCTCATCGGTGAAACATAGGGGGTGTGTGGCACCCCTGTATTTGGAGGTATCATGGCGTTCGGACGGTTGAAGTATTTGGTTTTGATTTTGTGCCAGAGCGCTCTTCCTAGATCCATAGATGGACCTTGTCATACCAGATTTTTGGCGCAAGTCCTCACGTAAATCGCGTGTTGACTTATGTGTGGCATCGTTAGCCGCCCTATCGCGGCCACGAGGTGGTCGATCCGGCTGATCGGCCGTTTTATTCTTTGGCTGTGTATGACCTACGGCATCATCATCGAACTCAGGCAACAACTTACGCTTTGGATAACACTTTGTGTGGCAACTACCACCATACTTTTCTTCATTGTCGAGCACTTTGTTCCATCTACTGTTGAGCGTATTCTGCGCGGCCTTAAGCCTTTGCTTATTGAGGGAGTCCCGGATTAGGGGCTGTTCGGATAGCCGGACTATACCTTCGCCGGACTCCAGGACTATGAAGATACAAGATTGAAGACTTCGTCCCTTGTCCGGAAGGATCTTTCCTTGGCGTGGAAGGCAAGCTAGGTGTGCGGATATTCAAGATGTCCTACCATTGTAAACCGACTCTGTGTAACCCTAACCCTATCCGGTGCCTATATAAACCGGAGAGTTGTAGTCCGTAGGACAACCATCATCGTATACAATCAAACCATAGGCTAGCTTATAGGGTTTAGCCTCCTTGATCTCGTGGTAGATCTACTCTTGTACTACCCATATGATCAATATTAATCTAGCAGGAGTAGGGTTTTACCTCCATCGAGAGGGCCCGAACCTGGGTAAAATAAAGTGTCCCTTGTCTCCTGTTACCATCCGACCTTGACGCACAGTTCGGGACCCCCTAGCCGAGATCCGCCAATTTTGACACCGACATTGGTGCTTTCATTGAGAGTTCCTCTGTGTCGTCGCCTTTAGGCCCAATGGATCCTTTGATCATCAATAACGATGAGGTCTAGGGTGAGACTTTTTTCCCCGGACAGATCCTCGTCTTCGGCGGCTTCGTTCCACGGGCCAATTCACTTGGTCATTCGGAGCAGATCGAAAACTACGCCCCTGGCCATCAAGTCAGGGACGGAAGCTTAAACTACACGGCCAACGCCCGCGGAGACTCGATCTTCGACGGGTTCGAGCCACAGCCAAGCGTGCCGCACTATCTCGAGGGGCATGATCTAGCTCTGCCTCCGAACAGTGTCCTGGAGGACACGCATGCACCTGTTCCGACCTTTAACTCGGAGCCCGCTACACCAATTGAGGATGAATGGTTGGACGTCACCTCGGGGGCTGCGATCTCAAAGGCGATCGAGCCGAACGCTAGCCCCGCACTCCGCACGGCCCATGACTCCGAGGAGCCGGATTCTTCTCCGAATTCCGATCCTCCCGCGCCCCTGCCGATCGAATCCGATTGGGCGCTTGTAATGGAGTTCTCCGCCGCGGACATCTTTCAGCACTCACCTTTTGGTGATATCCTGAATTCTCTCAAGTCTCTCTCTTTGTCAGGAGAGCCCAGGCCGTATTACGGTCTGCAAGGATGGGATACGGACGATGAAGAAATTAATAGCCCTCCCACCACCCACTTGATAGCCACTGTCGACGACCTAACCGACATGCTTGACTTCGGATCCGAAGACTTCGACGGTATGGACGACGAAGAAGGAGACGAACAAAACCCAACACCTATAGGGCATTGGACAGCCACCCCATCTCACGATGTGTACATGGTGGACACTCCTAAAGGAAACGATAACGAGGAAAAGGGGATAAATCCCCCGAAAAGCAATCAAAGCGGCGGCGAAAGCGCCGACCCAAGCCCCACCTCGATAAAGACCCAGCCATAGAGCAGGATGAGCCGGCAGACGACGAGAACGCCTCAGAGCACCTGTCCAAATAGGGCAACGCGGATAGAGAAGCCGGACAGCCCTCCCCCGGCCATAACGGAACTCCGGACGACCTTACGCCGGATAAACCCATGGAGCAGAAGAATCTCCACGAAAGGCTTGTTGTGACAGCACGCAGCCTGAAGAAGCAGAAACGGAAGCTAAAGACGGCGGAAGATGCACTCAGAACCAGATGTAGCAAGGTAATCAAGACCGCAGATAAATACGGCGGCAGTCGTCGCACCAAAAACTATCTGAAGAGAAAACTACTGCCCAAATTCGACAAAGAGGCCCTAGAGCCCTCGCACTCAAAAAATAAGAAAAGCTATACGATCGGATAGACGACCCCACGGCCAGCATAAAACGGCAAACGGCACCGCATTCAAAGCGGCATGCGACCCAGTTAAGGACTCGCATCATGGCCCAGCTAGGTCCATTTACGGACCAAGAAAAAAAGCTCTCACAAGCAATGCCAAAAAACCATCATCAGAATCCCGCACACCCAAGTACAGGGGTGCCGCGCACCCCCTATGTTTCACCGATGAGGTTCTGGACTACGAGTTTCCAGAGGGATTCAAACCCGTCAACATAGAGGCGTACGATGGAACAACAGACCCCGGAGTCTAGATCGAGGACTATATCCTCCACATACATATGGCTAGAGGAGACGATCTCCACGCCATTAAATATTTACCCCTCAAGCTCAAAGGGCCAGCCCGGCACTGGCTTAAAAGCCTTCCCGAAAACACAATTGGGAGTTGGGAAGAGCTCGAGGACGCTTTCCGAGCAAATTTCCAAGGGACCTACGTCCGTCCCCCGGACGCAGATGATCTCAGTCACATAACTCAACAGCCCGGAGAATCAGCTCGGCAGTTCTGCTATAGATTCCTTATTAAAAAGAATCAGATAGTGGATTGTCCGGACACCGAAGCCTTAGCAGCTTTCAGGCATAATGTCCGAGATGAATGGCTCGCCAGACACCTCGGCCAGGAAAAGCCAAGAACAATGGCCGCACTCACAAGTCTCATGACCCACTTTTGCGCAGGAGAGGACAACTGGCTGGCAAGATGCAATCCCAGCGACCCAAGTACATCCGAAATCAGGGATGGAAACGGAAAACCGCGACGCAATAAGGATCGTCGCCGAACCAAATAAAAAAGTCCAAAGAGCACGGCTGTCAATGCCGGATTCAAAGGCTCACGGCAGAATCAGACAAAACCACCCCTCCAGGATAATAGGGATGATCCGTCCAGCTTAAACAGAATCCTGGACAGAATATGTCAGATACACAGTACTCATGGGAAGCCTGCTAACCATACCCACAGAGATTGTTGGGTTTTTAAACAATCCGGAAGGCTAAATGCCGAACACAAGGGGCTCGACACACCAAGCGAAGATGAGGACGAACCCCAGAAGCAGAGCACCAGGAAACAAAAGAACTTCCCACAAGAAGTTAAAACAGTGAACTCACTTCACGTAACAAAACGCGTGGCACCCATAAAGGTACGCACAATACGACTTATCCCCCAGGAGCCCCGCCACTCGTTGTCAAAACCAATCATTTTCGATAAACTAGATTATTCTAGAAACATCAAAAATGTAGGCTGGACTGCCCTGATACTTGACCCAATTATTGGCGGATTCCAGTTTA
The DNA here is from genome assembly GCA_032464435.1 of Aegilops umbellulata. Lineage (NCBI taxonomy): Eukaryota > Viridiplantae > Streptophyta > Magnoliopsida > Poales > Poaceae > Aegilops > Aegilops umbellulata. The sequence goes on from CP136058.1 coordinate 277,700,938, forward strand.
CAAATGTCCTCATGGACGGCGGCAGTGGGCTAAACCTGATATATCAGGATACAATCCATCGCATGGGGATAAACCCAGCAAGAATCCGCCGCAGCACAACCTCATTTCAAGGGGTAGCACCCGGCCCGGACACCCACTTCATGGGTTTTATCCGGCTCGAAGTCATATTCGGCTCTGCCGACAACTTTCGTCGCGAAAAGCTGACCTTCCATGTCGTCCCATTTTCAAGTCGCTATCAAGCACTATTGGGACGCGGAGCTTTTGCCCGCTTTAACGCAATATCGCACTATGCATCCCTCATGCTCAAGATGCCCGGTCCATGAGGCATCATATCCTTGAAAGGGAAGCACTAGAAGTATGCCTCCCCTAACGGAGGACAGTGCGGCCGCTATAAACAGCCGCACAACGAAATGGCCTCACTAGCCAAAGGACCTTTCAACATAGGCCATTAAAGGCCACGAACCCGGAGTAAACGAGTTCGGCACAAGTCCCTCATCAACGCAAGATTAGAGGCCATGTACCCCCGTGCTATGGGCTGTACACAGAGACAATAAAGCTCCATTTTATATATTTTACTTCATACTTTGTTTATTACCAACTTTGTTGTTCCACACAACCCATTTTTTCAAATTCGGTTCTTCTCTTTTACAGATGAACGACGTGCGGCGCCCGTCCAGGACACGACACAGCGGGGACACAGGCGCAGACGTGCAGTAGGGACCCGTCTTAAGGATTCTCTTTAGATTAAGACCCTGCGTAAACCTTTTTTACTGTCTCTTGCTACTATACATCCCCTGGTTTTATCTGTTATAATCAAGGAGGAGGATGGCGTCTTGGCATATGGCCACGTCAGAATTCTTGCCCGTACCTGGACACCAGGGGCTTTTTTAATAATAAAGGGCATCGTTTCGCCCGCACTCATAAAGACCGAACACCTTAGGGAGTGTTCGGCGTCGCGGGTTTTGGCATTATATGCATCAGCTCTCAATCATGTCTTTGGTCACATGTTGGGTTGCCCGGCTCCTGAGTTCGGCTACCTTACGTTCCGTTCTATCGGCTAAGGTAGCACCAGGAGAACTACTGTGATTGTGCCCCGGCTTGGCCGGGCGAGCACCTCAGTAGAGAAAGCCGAAAACTGACTGTCATGATATAGCGCGAGACTGGTCTCCACTCGATGACTTATCGGAATCTGTTGGATTCCCCCGCTTTGACGAAGGGACGTTTCCCGGCCAGGCGCGTACGCGCCCCGAATTCGGACGAGCGCATTCGCCACTAAGGGGCTACCTAAAGATTCCCACTGTCAAGCTCCTATGGCTAAGTGAAAGTGTTAAAGCATTATAGTCCGGTTGCCTAGCCCGCTGCGCTATCACCTCCTTTGTAGGACCAAGACGTTGGGTTAAGTGTGAAAATGCCTCTTCTGCGCGCACCCCCGCACTATGTGCATGGGGGCTGAAGCCAACGACTGCAATCTTTCAGAATTTATATCTATATATATCAAAACGGCCGCACAGGAGGTGTTTTTAATACTTGAAGGCACAAATCTAAAAATGCCACTACAATTTACAAAAATACTGCTTTTCGATTACATATGCTATCATAACATGGCATCCTTCGAGCACTGCGTCTCTATTACGCGAGCGCCCTCAAGGACTTCCTGAAAATAGTGCTCGGAGGTCACTCAGCTTCTGTCCGAATCCTGGGACGCAACAACGGTGGCCTCCATATCTGTCCAGTATGTCTTGACACGGGCAAGGGCCATCCGTGCGCCCTCTATGCACGCTGACCTCTTCATTGCATCGACACGGGGCACAACGTCAAGAAATTGCTACACCAAGCTGAAATAACTCTTCGGCTCCGACCTCCCCAGCCATAGATGACCCATGACGTATTTCATGGCAAGTCCGGACAACCTATTCAGCTCGGCCCATTGAGCCAGGCGATCGTCCACTACAAGTGGACACTCTGGATTGAGGAATTGCGACCAGAAGAGTTTCTCCACTTCGTGATCCTTTTTATCTCTAAAGTGTTCGGTCGCATCGGCAGCACTAGCCGCCAAATCCAGATAGGTGTCCTCCACACTCCACATCCGGTCCAAAGGACCAAACTTCGGATCACAAAACTTCCTCCGCAGCGTGAAGGGCTTTCCATCCGCAATTTGTCCGGCTTGACGCAGTTCTTCCTTTGCCGGTCTCATCATAGAGCGGGCATCCTTGGCATCAGCAACAGCTTTCTCTAAACTCGTTTGCTTCGCCCGGCCCTCTTCTTCAAGAAGCTTGCAATAGTCAGTAGCACTCTCCAACTTTACGGCCATACTGGCCATCTCCTCCCTGCTTCGGCAGTGGGCAGCCTGTTCGGCTTTTCACTCCTCCTGGGCTTTCTTGGCGGCCGCATCGCTTCTTCTGGCCTGTTCCTTCGCTCGTGCCAATTCGGCCCTCAGATCCTCCACGGCGGCCGCACCATCTGCGTTAAGCACACACACGGTAAGATATTGACATAAAGCTTCTCTTACTATCCGCCGACTGTGGAATTACATACCTTGAGCATCATCAAGCCGCATGTTGACAAGCGCGATATCGGCATCTGCCACATCAAGTTGCCGCTTCAGTTCGGCAAAATCACTGATCCAGCTTGACTCCGGACAATTAGCCACCTACACGTATAAGAGTGCCATTTAAAGGACCTGGGATTAAGATCGTCTGTGCACCGTCGATTTCGACGACGCACAGAGTCTCAGGGGCTACTATCTATACAGGGCGCACTTTACTTGTGCGCAACTAACACAAGTGTACATTATTTAACGTACCTCAAAACCCGTCAGCAAAATTTTGACGGCCTCGTGCAAACCACTTTCTGCGGACGAAATCCTTTCAATCACCGTGCTCATTAATGCACGATGTTCCTCCGAGACAGAGGCTCGCCCCAGCAGAATCCTTAACTCCTCCGGCCGAACACCAGATGGTGTCGGACTTGTCCCCTGGCCTCTCTCAAAGGCCGGACGCGGAGAACCTCGGGGGCCCCATGGCTACTTTCTGCCCCGGACGGACTCGGAGAAGCCCTTTGCGACGACACCTCAGCGTCGCCCGCCTCGCTAGGCGGTACGAAAGGAGGAGGCGTTCCACTCTCCATCATCTCCGGAAGATGATACCCTGAAGACGAGCTCTACTGAGAAGGGCTCAGGTCCGAACTACAAGGAAAGGTTTCGGTTAAAAACGCCTCAGATATGAAACATGGATTTCTCTTAAAAGGAAAAACTCTTTTCCTACTTACGACTCGCTGGAGAGCTGGTCCCTTTGGAGGTATAGTTCGGCCGAGGGGCTCCCCGGCGTCGGACCCTCTCACAAAGATTTCTTCCCTCGCTTCAAGGCCATGGCCTCCGGATCGTCAGAGGCGTCCCTTTTCTTTCCCTTAGGGGAGGAATTGTTGATTCCTCCCTTCGGAGTGGCCTCCTTTGAAGAAACCACAGTCTCCTTGTCCTCCCCTTTATTTCCCTCCAAAGGCATTATCATCAGCATCCTGGCAAGTACGGGATCCGGCCTGGATTCGGGAAGGGGAGCCGGACACCTGATCAGCTTCGCTGTCGCTATCCACTCCTGTTTAAAAGGACAGTTCTTTAGGGGCAGATTTATGATAATTATGCGAATAGCAAGTCCAGGTACAGGTTTACTTACTTGGGAATCCGGGCGATTGCAGTTTAGACCTGCATCCTCGGTCAAGTCCGGACACTTTACTTGTGGTCCAAAGAACAGTTTATACATCTCCACGGGCGTTGCACCCATGAAATGCTGGAGAGCCCGTGGTCCTTCCGGATTGAATTCCCACAGGCGACGGGAGCGACGTTTGCCAGGTAATATTCGGCGATTCAGCATGACTTGTGTCACTTTGACCAGGTGGAGATCTTCTTTTAAGAGATCCTTAATGCGGCCTTGCAACAGAGGCACGTCTTTGGATAATCTCCAATCTAACCCTTTGTTGACCCAGGACGCTAGCCGTGGTGGGGGACCCGAGCGAAAGGCAGAAGGCGCCACCCATTTGGTGCCCCTCGGAGCGGTTATATAGAACCACTCTTGTTGCCACGAGACGTACTCCTCTTGAAAAGTGCCTTCAGGCCATGGAGCGTTGGCATTCTTGCTTATAACAGCGCCTCCGCACTCTGCGTGCTGTCCCTCGATCATCTTTGGCTCCACACTGAAAGTCTTGAGCCATAACCCGAAGTGAGGGGTAATACGGAGGAACGCTTCACACACGACGATGAATGAGGAGATGTGGAGGATGGACTCCGGAGCTAAGTCATGGAATTCCAGTCCATAATGAAACAGCAGCCCCCTCACGAAGGGATCCATCGGGAAACCTAACCCCCGAAGGAAGTGGGATATGAACACCACACTTTCACCGGGCTGGGGACTGGGAATAGCCTGTCCTTGAGCAGGCAATCTATGCGAAATCTCGCCGGTCAGGAGCTTAGCCTCCCTCAACCTTAATACGTCCTCCTCCGTGACGGAGGAGGCATCCATCGGCCTTGAAGGTCGAAACCAGACATTGTCGAAGGTCCTATGCGCCTGGAATCTGAGGCCTAGGGTGTTGGAACTCGAGGTGACGGGCGAACTTGTTTTGAGGGTAAAAGAAAGGGGCGGGGCCTTTGTCTCTTTATAGGAGGTTGAATACCAAGAGCCCTCCCCGTGACCGTCTGGGACTAGCCTTTAATTAAGGCAAATGTGCTAACGGGCACGATCGTGTTACCCACGATCGTATTGATGAGAATCCCGTTAAAAGGGGGCACACGATCTCTGCTTTGACAAGACGTGCCAAGGAAACCGCCTCGCTAAACACGCCGAGGTGGAACAGAAAACAATTCGTATAAAAAGCTTGGCCGAAGTGTTATGACGCACTGCGGAATACGTCAGCAGATTTGATTTGTGTTAATATTATTCTCTCTATGGCAATATGTGAAAACTTGTTTTGCAGAGCCGGACACTATTCTTGGTGTTTATAATCTTCTATGAAGGACTTGGAGGAGGAACCCGCCTTGCAATGCCGAAGACAATCTGTGCGCCGGACTCGTCGTCATTGAAGCCTGGTTCAGGGGCTACTGAGGGAGCCCTGGATTAGGGGGTGTTCGGATAGACGGACTATACCTTCGCAGGACTCCAGGACTATGAAGATACAAGATTGAAGACTTCGTCCCATGCTCGGAAGGATCTTTCCTTGGCGTGGAAGGCAAGCTAGGTGTGCGGATATTCAAGATCTCCTACCATTGTAAACCGACTCTGTGTAACCCTAACCCTATCCGGTGCCTATATAAACCGGAGGGTTGTAGTCCGTAGGACAACCATCATCGTATACAATCAAACCATAGGCTAGCTTATAGGGTTTAGCCTCCTTGATCTCGTGGTAGATCTACTCTTGTACTACCCATATCATCAATATTAATCTAGCAGGAGTAGGATTTTACCTCCATCGAGAGGGCCCGAACCTGGGTAAAATAAAGTGTCCCTTGTCTCCTGTTACCATCCGACCTTGACGCACAGTTCGGGACCCCCTACCCGAGATCCGCCGGTTTTGACACCACACTTATGCTTTTTCAGACTCCTCTCGGTGGCAATAAGCCTTCTATGGAGGTTCTCTTGTTCCAAGTGCCTTTCCGGGATGATGTGTGCCTCGTCGTCCGGACTGTTCTCCTCTCCGAAGATAGGTTGATTAGCTTCACGTTCGGCGTCGCCGTTATCGGACAGCGGCTCCGTACTATGTTCACCCTCCGCTGGCTTGTCCTGCTCTATCGCTGGGTCAATGTGGTTGTCGTTTCCTCTGGAGTCGACCGGGGTGTTATTTTTTCTTGCGCCGTTATCGCTGTTTTTGCCGAGGCGGGATTTGGAGCGGCGCCTACGCCATCGCTTTGGTTGCTTCTCGAGGGAGCTATCCTTCGCTACATCCTTCCGTTCCTCGTCATTTTTTTCTTTGGGTGTATCCACCATATATATATATCATGTGATGAGGTGGCTGTCCAGCGCCCTGTGGGTGGTGGTTCTTGTTTGTCTCCTGCATCGTCATCCGTACAGTCAATGTCTTCGGAGTCGAAATTGAGCATGTCGGTTAAATCGTCGACAGTGGCTACTAAGTGGGTGCTAGGTGGGGAGCGAATTTCTTCAATGTTTGAAACCCGTGGGCTCTGGAATTTGGCTTTGCCCGCCGCTCCATAGAAACCCGTGGGCACTGATGGATCCGTGGCAACTCTACTATGTCACGAGACCTCTGGAATTTCTTTGACGTCCGCATCCCATTCTAGCCGGACATAGTTCGGCCAAGGGTCTCCTGACAGGGAGAGAAACCTCAACGAGTTTAACATATCGCCAAAGGGCAAGTGCTGAAATATATCCGCGGAGGTATACTCCATGACCGGTGCCCAATTGGATTCGATAGGCATGGACGCAAGCGGCTCGGAGCCCGTGACCGGGGACGAATCCAACGGTTCGGCAACACGGCTCTCGTAGGAGGTGAACTCAGTGTTCGGCTCTATCGCCACTGAGAGTGCGGCTTCCGTGGCGGGGTCTATCCACCCGTCCTCAGATGGCGTAATTTGTTTCGGATTGAGGGTCGGAGTAGTTGTAGGTGCGATCTCCTGAACACTGTCCGATGACAGAGCTAAGTCATGCTTGTCTTGATTGTGCGGCGCACCAGACATGGGATCGAATCCGTCAAAGATCAAGTCTCCGCGGATGTCGGCGGAATAGTTCAAGTTTCCAAATCTGACCTGATGGCCAGGGGCGTAGCTCTCGATCTGCTCCAGATGACCAAGCGAGTTGGCCCGCAGTACGAAGCCGTTGAATATGAAGATCTGTCCGGGGAGGAAAACCTCACCCTGGAATGCATCGTTGTCGATGATCGAAGGAGCCATCAAGCCTTATGGCGACGACATAGTGGAACTCTCAATGAAAGCACCAATGTCGGTGTCAAAACCGGTGGATCTCGGGTAGGGGGTCCCGAACTGTGCGTCTAAGGCAGATGGTAATAGGAGGCTGGGGACACGATATTTACCCAGGTTCGGGCCCTCTCGATGGAGGTAATACCCTACTTCCTGCTTGATTGATCTTGATGATATGAGTATTACAAGAGTTGATCTACCACGAAATCGTAGAGGCTAAACCCTAGAAGCTAGCCTATGGTATGATTGTTGTTCTTGTCCTACGGACTAAACCCTCCGGTTTAAATAGACACCGGAGGGGGCTAGGGTTACACAGAGTCGGTTACAAGGGAGGAGATCTACATATCCGTATTTCCAAGATTGCCTTCCACGCCAAGGAGAGTCCCATCCGGACACGGGACAAAGTCTTCAATCTTGTATCTTCATAGTCCAACAGTCCGACTAAAGTATATAGTCTGGCTGTCTGAGGACCCCCTAATCCAGGACTCCCTCACCTATGTAACCATAATATGTGTCCTTTGCCCTATTGGTGTTTGCTACATCAAAGCGGACACCACTATTTTGGTTAGTGCTCTTTATATCTTGGGCGATCGTGTAATATGTATTCCCATTTATCTCGTACCCTTGGTAAGTCAATACAGTCGAATATGGTGTCCTGGGCAACAAGTACAGATCATCTCCAACAATCACTACTAGGAAAACCTTATACAAAGAATCTTACCAGCAGCGCAGTTTAAAATAAGGCGCCACTGCTACTTAGCAGCAACACGTGTCAACGGAACACGCTACTAATATACACATAGAATTAGCGCGTGAGTAGTAAACAACGCTACTACTATAATTGCCACGAGCTTGCCGCCAAACTAGTTATAGCAGTAGCGCCTGTATGGTAAACACGTTACTACTATTGAGGTTAGTAGTAGCACTTTTCACGAAAGCTCGCTACTGCTAAGTCAGTCGAATCCTTGCAACTAAGTTCAGTCCCACCGTGCTCCGCAAACACGGTGCTTACCACCTCAAATATGTTACTTCTCAAACTATCACAACCACTTGGTCTTCATTGAACTCTATGTGTCGGATCTGTGGCCACAATATGAGTCTTCTCCGGTTCCTAAACCGGTGAGGACTAATATTGAGAATTCAGATTGTACACAAAAAGATCATTGATGACCAATGTATTTATAATGTTTATTTTTACATGCTTAGCCTTAGCAGTAGCGTGTTTTCGTAGAAGGCGCTACTGCTATGGGTATAGCAGTAGCGCTATGAAAAGAAAGGGCGCTACTGCTATGGCGTCTAGCAGTAGCGCTTTACCCTAAAGTGCGCTACTGCTAAAGCCATCCTATCATCTCCACCCTGCCGCCCCTCACTCTCCCCTCTCCACTCCACTCACTCTCTCCCGCACCCCGCATCGTCCGCCGCTTCCGTATTGCCGCCAGCTACTGCCGTCGTCGCCCCCTTCCTCCCTAGCTCCCTCCAACATCCCTTCCCTCCTCCATCCCATCGTCACTGCCACTGAGGTAGCTCCTCCTCCTCCCTCCTTCCTCCCCCTCCTCCCTCCATCCTTCCTACCCCTCCTCCCTCCCTCCCTTCTCTCTGTTCTTGTAGAATGTAGGTAATTTAAATGTAGATTATGGAATGTAAACATTGTAGGATGAGGTTTTTCAATAGAATAAATTTTTAGACTATTTATGTGCATTGAATACAATAGGGAACTTTAGGTCTTTTGATTAGAAATTTTAGTAATGGAAATTTTTAGTTGGTAGAATTTGAAATGGATGGATGGTTATATTGATGGATATATAAATAGATGGATGGATAGATAGATGTTAGGGCTAAAACTATTGTGACAAATTTCTAGGGTTAGAACAAGCTTTTATAATTTTTTAGTAAATGTAGGTCTTTCGAATCAACATAATAAGGTAGAATTTGAGGATAATAATGTTTTTGTTTATATTTTGTTGTTGTAGAAATCAAGGAGCCCCTGCATCATGCCTTCCGTCGTCCCCGTCACCGACCCCCTCCGACCTCGAGGTGAGTGTCGGTGTCAAAACCAGTGGATCTCGGGTAGGGGGTCATGAACCGTGCGTCTGAGGATCGACGGTAATAGGGGACTGGGACACAATGTTTACCCAGATTTGGAGGACCCCCCCGGTTTATATAGACACCGGAGGGACCTAGGGTTGTACAGAGTCGGTTTACAGAGGAAGGAATCTTCATATCTGAACGCCAAGCTTACCTTCCACGCAAAGGAGAGTCCCGTCCGGACACGGGAGAACGCCTTCCACATTGTATCTTCATGACCCATGAGTCTGGCCCACGCTACATAGTCCGGACGCCCGAGGACCCTTTAATCCAGGACTCCCTCAGTAGCCCCTGAACAAGGTTCCAATGACGACATGTCCGGCGCGCTGATTGTCTTCGGCATTGCAAGGCGGGTTCCTCCTCCGAATACTTCAAGGCAGTCCTCGTACACAGAAAAACGTGTCCGGCTCTGCGAAACAGAAACCACACACAACCACAACAGGGTATAATATTTAACAAGTCCCATCTACTGACAACTTTGGCAAAAGTTTACATCTCTACCCGGTTATTATTTTGAACCGTCTTTCAGCCTCTCGCTCCATGTTATGAGACATGGCCTTTATTAGCACATCTTGTCAAAGCAGAGATCGTGCCCCCTTATCACGGGATTCTCATCAATATGGGCGTGGGTAATCCAACCGTGTTGTTTGCACGGTCCCTTGGGAATAGGCGATCTTTAAGGCCCGCGAGGAGGCGTTCAATATTCATCGCTTTTATAAAGGGGTAAAGACCCGTCTTTCTCCCCCACGCCTTTCTCTTTCCATGCCCTTCCAGCCTCAAGCTCCAACGCCCAAGTCTCAATTTCTTTCGTTGCTACCAAGCCTCCTAGTGATGTCCGGATCAAGTTCCCGAGGCAGATGGGCAGCCTCCTCAGTCATCGAGGAAGATATCGCGAAGCTCCTGGAGGCGAGGTACCTGACTATGAAAATTCCCCATGGGCTCCCTATGAAGGGGCAGGTTATCCCCACACCAAAATCCGGCGGGAGGGTCGTATTCATCTCTCACTTCCTCCGCGGGCTAGGGTTCTCTCTCCACCCCTTTGTTCCTGGCCTTATGTTCTATTATGGGCTAGATTTTCACGATCTAGCTTCGGACTCCCTTCTTCACATCTCGGCGTTTATCGTCATGTGTGAAGCTTTTCTCCGCATACCCCCACACTTCGTCCTATGGATCAAGACTTTCAATGTGAAGCCGAAGGTAATAGACGGGGATCAGGCGGAGTGCGGCGGTGCTATGGTGAGCAAGCTCGCCCATACTATTTGGCCAAAAGGCACCTTCATGGAAACCTCCAAATTATGGCAGCGGGATTGGTTCTATATCACTGAACCCCGCGGTACCAAATGGGCGGCCACGCCTGCGTTCCGACCTGGCCCTCCATTGCGGCTCAGATCGTGGATTAATAAGGGGCTAGACTAGGGATCAACCGATGAAGTGCAGATGCTGAAAAGTCGTATCCAGAGCATACTTGAAAAGGACACCGGCCTCATTATTGTGATCCAGGTGATGCTAGTCCGCCGGATCCTCCCGTGCCAGCGACGACCTCTCCGCAGGTGGGAGTTCAATCCGGAAGGACCGCGGACCCTTCAGCAATTCTTCGGCACAACGCACGAAGGGATGTGGAAACTATTCTTCAAGACTCGAAAGCAGTGGCTGGACACATCTGAAGACATCGGCCTCAACTTCAACCATCCGGATACCTCGGTAAGCGCCCAACTTCTGAATGCAACTTGGCTAATTTATCCCATAGCGACGTACTGAGAAACCCATCTTCGACCATGGCTAGATAAAGAAGGCAGAACGAATTAGGTGTTCGGCTCCACTTCCCAAAGACTTGGCTGATCCCATGTTGACGAGGATGCTGGCCCCGTCGCCGTATCAAGTGCCGGCGAAGGAGGACCAGAAGAAGAGCAAAAAGGCTGGAGGTGGCCTCCGCTCTAAAGGTATATTGGATGCTATATCCGGGGAGACTGAAGCTCCCTCTTCTAAAGGTGAAGATGGAAGGGAAGAAGAAGGTGATATCCCTTCTCCCCATGGGAAGAAAAGGACTGCCTCCGAAGACTTGGAGATGGATGCACCCAAGCGAGGGAAGATATCCCTGTTCGAGGGTTCGGGTTCGGAAGCCGATGTTCTCGCGAAGCACCTCCCCAGGGGCAAGCCCCTTGCCGAATCGTAAGTGAACATGGATGCTTTAGACATATCCCATTCTTTTGAGGTTGCAAGGGTAATATTCAAACTATATGTTTGCAGTTCGGCCCGCAGTCTACCTCCACAGTCCTCTTCATCGGGGGACTTACCTCCGGAGATGATGGAAAGCGAGACGCCTCCACTAGCCTCCTCACCCCTTAGGGCGGACGACTTCAAGGTGTCGTCCCGGATGATCTATCCTGACCATCAAGCGGCACAGAGGACAATGAAGACAACGCCCGAGGATGATACTTCGATCATCAAGGGTCCAGGGGGCACGGCCCCCACAGGGACCAACAATGAGGGACCCGAACTATCCGGTTTACAGCCAAAGACGACTAGGGTCGAGTAAGCGTACCCCTTTGAAGGGAGTCCATACTCCCGCAGCAGCCTCCTAGAATCTGGAGGTGCCGTATACTCTGGTGGGCACATTGCAAAGTGCGTTCACCGCAGAGGAACATCATGCCTTAATGGGTACGGTAGTTGAGAGAATTCTGTCCGAGAGAAGCGAATTGAATGAAGCTTTTCACGAGCCTACTGAGAGGCTTCGAGGTATGCAATGTAACATATTTAACTGCGCTTTTACATGCAAAATGTGCCTATGTATAGATAGTAGCCTGTAAGACTCTGATATGTTTCCACAAGGAGGCGATCAGAGGATCAAAAAGATGTGCTCAGGAAGTTAGATAATTAATTTGAAAACAGGCTGTTATGTCAATGGCGACCGCCCAGGCTGTGGACGTTGCAGATCTAAAGCGTAAACTTGAGATAGCTGATGAGGATATTAGTCTTATTAACAGGCGGCTCGACGAGGCACAAGGTATGTTTTGGGATAGCCCACGTATGCATGTATACTAGTATGAGCACGAAGCTAAAAATTATACACTGTCACATGTATAACTGTAGATGGTGTTGCCGCTGTTGAGACCCTTCGGGCTGTGTCAGGACCCCGATCCTAAGTCACACCGATCTAGCATGTAACACATCATATCACTTCGGCCTCATGCACTATAATCCCACGGGTGCCACCTTACCTGGCCCGGGACCGTTTGCGCCTTTTGGCTCACGGATATGATGGTGTCACTAGCATCCATATGACAAAGAACCCGGGCTGACATGAATAGTCGTGAACCCAAAGCGGCGCTAACTTACGGGGATAGGCATACATGAACCAGCATTGAACGTGTCGGTCATCAGCGTCTGAATCCGGGCTATAGCAACTGGGCTAACAGGACTCCGGGAACCCGGGCTGTAGTAGGCTAGCAGGACTCCGGAAATTACCGCGTGACATTTTGCTAAAGGGACGAACACAGGAATGAAGTGGACCACATGCCGGCCAGTCTAAGTGTTCCGGAGCAGTAGTAACTGGGCTAGCAGGACTCCGGTAAACCGGGCTGTAGCAGACTACCATGGCTCAATGGAAGCACTAGACTACATTTCCCCATAAGAGAGGATACCAAGGATAAACAACTAGGTTGTCGGATCCCACACATAGCAAGCATTTCAATCATACACACAATATGCCCGATATGTGTAAATGCAACATGGCAGCACAACAAAACTCTATATCCATTAGGCTCCGAAGAGCCAGATATTACAAACATGGTTCGGATGACCCAACATTCAAGTCATACAAGCAACAAGCACATGCGAAAGCTTATATTGTCTGAGTACAGACAACTACAAATGAAAAAGGCCAAGAAGCCTGACTGTCTACAAGACCCTGCTGAGGGCACAAGATCATACCTGAGGTAACAAGCTAAACGTCGAAGTCCGCACGGAACTACTAGGGAGACTAAAGTCTTTCTACAAAAACATAAATTAAGCAAACGTGAGTACAAATGTACCCAGCAAGACTTACATCAGAACTAGCTACATATGCATCAGTATCAACAAAGGGGGTGGTGGAGTTTAACTGCAGCAAGCCAGCTTTGACTCGGTGGCTATCCTGAACTACGACTGCAAGTAACTCTTTTGAGGTGGCGTGCACGAGCCCACATATTCACCATATCAATACACCATTATGGATCCGCTCCCGTCTCCCTATGAGAACGTCATCCATAGCACTCACGCTTATCTTGTGCATTTTAGAGTATCCACTTTCACTTGTTGAACTATACAGGTGACCCAGAAGTCCTTTACCGCGGACACGGCTATTCAAATAGATGATGTTAACCCTACAAGGGTGTACTTATTCACGCATGCTCTCGCCACTTACCGCCATGTACACGTCATGTATCTCAGCAACCTTCAAGCGAAGGCCTGGCGAGGGTGTCACCACAACCTGACTAATCACACAAGTCTCTAGTCCAGGTTTATCGCCTATTCGGGTTCCATCCGCAAGGAGATTCGGCCGGGGTGTTGCTCACGGCCCCAAACGATGTGTGCAGGGTTCCCGAGACACCAAACGGGTGACTCGGTACACCATGCCACAGTATATCTACCGCATCATAGCCCACCCCTAGGGTCAGTGCTACGCACGGCCTCCAACACATATCCTACAAACACCAGAAACTAGTTGCAACTCTTGGACAGAGATCAAGGCGATTAATAAGTCGAGAGGGGCACTTAAGCATTCCAATGCGTGGTAGTAGCTGTTCATTGATCACAAACACAGAACTCAGTTCCTGAGGACGGTTTCAATGAGACAACCCACCATGTACTCCTACATGGCCTCTCACCGCTACCTTTACCAAATTGTGTTCACACACTTAGCTCTCAACAATAGGACATGTTCACCACATTCCAATTCATCCCTGATGAATCAGACCTGTCTCCACTCTAAGCAGTAGCAGGCATGACAACAAGCATGAATGAGTAGGCACATCAGGGCTCAAACAACTCCTACTCATGCTAGTGGGTTTCATCTATTTACCGTGGCAATGACAGGTCATGCAAAGGAAAGGGGTTCAACTACCGCAGCATGTAACAGTTGAATCGTTGTTGTCCTAATGCAGTAAAAGAGCGTAGGAGCGAGAGAGTGGGCTTGTATCGGAATGAACAAGGGGGTTTTGCTTGCCTGGCACTTCTAAAGATAGTATAGTTCTTCATCGGTGTCATTGATACCATCGTCGGAACCACGTCTAATGAGAGGGGACAAATACCGGCAAACAAGAAAGAACACAATAAATGCAATGCAACAATTATGATGCATGATAATGACATGGCAATATGTTGTAATTTTAGATAATGCAACTAGCAACAAGTTAAATGAAGTTGGTTTGAACCCTAGGTTCAAATTCAAACTCCATATGTGAAGGTTTAAAAGCCCTTTATATGATTTGTCCCAAATAGCAGCCACAAGTTGTTCTCACATGCATGAAAGTGCCATATTCAGATTCTTTGGATTTTCCTGATAATTTTTCATATATAATTTATTTCATTTGGAGTTATAGATTAATTTCTATGAATTTTAGAAGTTTAAGTCAATTTCTGAAATAAATAAATCATTTCTGATTTATTTAAAATCCCAAAAAAGCTTTACTGCATCAGCAGTGCATCATACTGACATCAACAAGTCAACGGGGCAGCCCAGGTCAAACTGACCAGTGGGTCCCGCGTGTCAGTCTCTCAATGCCTAATTAAGTTTAGGTTTAAACTAAACTAACTTTTAACACGGGCTGGCCCCACATGTGAGTGGCTAGGATTAAATTAGCAGGGTCATTAGTCTAATTAACTTGTTATTAGGCCGGAGTTTAGCCGGCGGCGATAGCATGCATGACGGAGGCTCACTAGAATTCCTCCTCCAGCGACCTAAAGCGCGGCAGAGGCCATCTACGCATTGCTCGTGCTCGTCCGCATCGCGCAGTGCAAGCAGCAGTGGCTAGGGTGGCCCGTAGCGATGGCAACAACGACAAGTGCGGTGGCCGGAGCTCGATACCAGTGGTGCACGAGCGCAGGGCTACGGCTCTCCCTCGTGGGAACCAGGTAGCTAGGCCGCATCTAGGGGGCCCTAGGAGCATGGTGGACAGCACAGCTGGGCGTGGTAAGCTCAGAGCTGAGCAGGAGGTCGGCCATGGCGGACGGCGGCTTCGGGAGCTCGTGGGGCGGCGGCTAGAGGAAGCTAGCGAGAGGGGGAGGTGATGGGAAAAGCTCAGGGGCTCACGGTGATGTTGGTAGGATGGTTAGTGGGCTCGGGGACGCGCTCGGGGTGGCGAATCGACGACGACGATCTTCGGTGGCCGACGAGGGAAACGACAATGCTGGCAGCGTCCAGGGCTTGCGGTGTCGTACAGCTCAGTGGAGAGGACAAGGGAGACGCGGCGGTGCTTCTGGGATTAGCGGCATCGCGAGGGGAGTGCAGTAGCCGTGGCGGCAGCGAACAACGGCGATGGTGGCGCTCGGCTGCGGGAGAGAGAGCTAGACAGAGAAGGGTATGAGGGCGAGGGAGAGAGCAAGCGGTTCAGGGTTTCGTGGCGCTCTTGGCGCCCTCCAGCAGCAGCAGCGGCAAGCAGGAGGTGGCTGCGCGCGCGCTGGCGTGCGGAGGCCGCTGATACGTCTCCAACGTATCTATAATTTTTGATTGCTCCATGCTATATTATCTACTATTTTGGACCATATTGGGCTTTATTATCCACTTTTATATTACTTTTGGGACTAACCTATTAACCGGAGGCCCAGCCCAAAATAGATGTTTTTTGCCTATTTCAGTGTTTCGAAGAAAAGGAATATCAAACAGAGTCGAAACGGAATGAAATTAACTGGAGAAGTTATTTTTGGAAGGAAAGCTACCGGAAAAGCTTGGAGTGCACGTAAGGAAATAAGGGAGGTATCCACGAGGGTGGGGCCACCCTAGGAGCGCCCCCTACTTCGTGGGCCCACCGAAGCTCCACCGACGTACTTCTTTCACCCATATATACCCACGTACCCTAAAACTTCCGAAGAAGAGAATAGATCTGGAGTTCCACCACCGCAAGCCTCTGTAGCCACCAAAATTCAATCGGGACCCTGCTCCGGCACCCTGCTGGAGGGGGGAATCCTCACCGGTGGCCATCTTCATCATCCCGGCGCTCTCCATGACGAGGAGGGAGTAGTTCACCCTCGGGGCTGAGGGTATGTACCGGTAGCTATGTGTTTGATCTCTCTCTCTCTCTCTCTCTCTCTCTCTCTCTCTCTCTCTCTCTCTCGTGTTCTTGATTTGGCACGATCTTGATGTATCGCGAACTTTGCTATTATAGTTGGATCTTATGTTTCTTCTCCCCCTCTACTCTCTTGTAATGGATTGAGTTTTCCCCTTGAAGTAATCTTATCGGATTGAGTCTTTAATGATTTGAGAACACTTGATGTATGTCTTGCCGTGCGTATCTGTGGTGACATTGAGATATCACGTGATTCACTTGATGTATGTTTTGGTGATCAACTTGCGGGTTCCGCCCATGAACCTATGCATAGAGGTTGGCACACGTTTTCGTCATGATTCTCCGGTAAAAACTTTATGGCACTATTTGAGGTTCTATGTGTTGGTTGAATAGATGAAACTGAGAATGTGTGATGCATATCGTATAATCATACCCGGATACTTGAGGTGACATTGGAGTATCTAGGTGACATTAGGGTTGTGGTTGATTTGTGTCTTAAGGTGTTATTCTAGTACGAACTCTAGGGCAGTTTGTGACACTTATAGGAATAGCCCAATGGATTGATTGGAAAGAATAACTTTGAGGTGGTTTCGTACCCTACCATAGTCTCTTCGTTTGTTCTCCGCTATTAGTGACTTTGGAGTGACTCTTTGTTGCATGTTGATGGATAGTTCTATGATCCAATTATGTTATTATTGTTGAGAGAACTTGCACTAGTGAAAGTATGAACCCTAGGCCTTGTTTCCTAGCATTGCAATACCGTTTATGCTCACTTTTATTACTTGTTACCTTGCTGTTTTTATATTTTCAGATTACAAAAACCCATATCTACCATCCATATTGCACTTGTATCACCATCTCTTCGCCGAACTAGTGCTCCTATACAATTTACCATTGTATTGGGTGTGTTGGGGACACAAGAGACTCTTTGCTATTTGGTTGCAGGGTTGTTTGAGAGAGACCATCTTCATCCTACACCTCCCACGGATTGATAAACCTTAGGTCATCCACTTGTGGGAAATTTGCTACTCTCCTACAAACCTTTGCACTTGGAGTCCCAACAACGTCTACAAGAAGAAGGTTGCGTAGTATACGTCAAGCTCTTTTGTGGCGCCGTTGCCGGTGTCGGCGTTCTGGGAACGGGGGTCCCCAGACTTGCCTGCCTGCGGCCTGCGGCGTGGCTCGAGTGGGGGCCCAGCGCGGCCCAGATTCATCAGCCCAAGCTCAAGACCCTCGCGAGGGGCCAAGCCTTGCGGGGCGGACGACAGGAAGCTTCCTCAGGAGCAGCCTCATCAGGCAGGCTCGCGAGGAGGCGGAGAGATCAAGGCAGGGGCACCTCGCGAGGAGCCCGTGACATAAGCCATGACGATCGAGATCAGGCTGGCGCCAGGCGAGCGCCGGCCTGTGCAGTGTCCTTATTTCCCCTTTGGTGCAAAGGGAGCAAGCACAGTCCAAGGCATCGGGCAAAGGTTACCATTCCGGTGCAACGAGACCAAGACCAGTAGAGCGGCAGGACGGAGGTAACCGTTGAGCCCAAGACGGCATCATCACCAGTGCCTTTGGCAGCCGAAGACCACCTTTGGTCAGGATAACTTGTACTAAATGTTCCCGTTCAAAATGGCCAATTGTTGGGGCCTTCCCGCTCATTATTTGGGAAGAGGACCAGGGCCTCTATAAATAGAACTAGCCACCATAGGGATAGCGGAGGACCCGGACCAAGCAGAACACACCGCATCATCTCAAGAACACCTCTCGCGAGGCTCTTCTTCCCTTGTATTGTTCATCACCAGCCCTTGAGGCAATCCACTACACCACACACTGGAGTAGGGTATTACACCATATGGGTGGCCCGAAACAGTATAAACCTCGTGTCCCTTGTGTGTTCTTCTTTCCGGCCTAGATTTCTTGTGAGCCATAGAAGCACGAGTCGGTAGGGGAAAGATCTTCGTGCGCACCCCATAGTTTGAACCTTAAGGGTCTGCCGGAACCCGAAATCCTACAGCCGGGGAGGCTAGGTAAGCGGCACTCACACCCCGTCAACCAAGCTCTTTTCTGGCGCCGTTGCCGGGGAGGTAAGTGCTTGAAGGTATATCTTTAGATCTTGCAATCGAACCTTTTTGTTTCTTGTTTTAGCACTAGTTTATTTTATAAAAGAAAACTACAAAAAATGAAATTGAGTTTGTCTCATACGCTTCATCTTTTTAATATCTTTCGTGAGTATGATGGAAAGGAAAATTGTGCCAAAGTGTTAGAACAAGAATGCACTAAAATGTTTGGCACTAAATATGTGAATGATGAGCATGATTGCAATGTTGTTAGTATGAATTCCTTGAATATCCATGATGCTAATGATATGCAAAGCCACAAGTTTGGGGAAGCTATGTTTGATGAAGATGATATTTTTTGTCCCCCAAACTTTGATGAGAAAATTTACTATGATGAAAGCATGCCTCCTATCTATGATGATTATTGTGATGACACGCGTGCTTTAAAGAATAATGATAACCATAAAACGTTTCATCTTGATCTTAATTTTCAATCTCGTGATAGTTATTTTATTGAGTTTGCTACCGCTACTATTCATGAGAAGAAATTTTCTTATGTGGAGAGTAGTAAATTTTCTATGCAAGTAGATCATGAAAATAATGCTTTATGTGCTGGTTATATTGTTGAAGTCATTCATGATGCTACTGAAAATTATTATGAGGGAGGAATATATGCTTGTAGGAATTGCAATAATATCAAGTTTCCTCTCTATGTGCTTAAAATCTTGAAGTTATGCTTGTTTTACCTTCCTGTGCAAGTTGATTCTTGTTCCCATAAGTTGTTTGCTCACAAATCCCTATGCATAGGAAGTGGGTTAGACTTCAATGTGCTAGTCAAATTCTTCATGATGCTCTCTTTATGTTTCAATTCTTATCTTTTATGTGATCATCATTGAAATCATCATGCCTAGCTAGGGGCGTTAAACATTAGCGCTTGTTGGGAGGCAACCCAATTTTATTTTAGTTTCTTGCTTGTTGCTTATGTTTAGTAATAAAAAATCCATCTTGATTCTGTTTAGATGTGCTTTTATGTTTTATTTAGTGTTTGTGCCAAGTAGAACCTTTGGGATGACTTGGGTGAAGTCTTTATGATCATGCTGTAAAAAACATAAACTTTAGCGCTCACGAGATTTGATTCAACTTTTTACTGGAGAGTGCTATTTAGTTGATTATTTTTGAAAATGATTACTAGACAAATTCCTCAGGTCCACCAATTTATTTTAGAATTTTTGGAGTTCCAGAATTTTGTGTTAGTTACAGATTACTACAGACTGTTCTGTTTTTGACAGATTCTGTTTTCATTATGTTGCTTGCTTATTTTGATGAATCTATGGCTAGTTAAATAGTTTATAAACCATAGAGAAGTTGGAATACAGTAGGTTTAACACCAATATAAAGAAACAATGAGTTCATTACAGTACCTTGAAGTGGTGTTTTGTTTTCTTTCGCTAACGGAGCTTACGAGTTTTCTGTTAAGTTTTGTGTTGTGAAGTTTTCAAGTTTTGGGTAAGGATTCGATGGAGTATGGAATAAGGAGTGGCAAGAGAATAAGATTGGGGCTGCCCAAGGCACCCCAAGGTAATATTCAAGGATAACCAAGAGCCTAAGCTTGGGGATGCCCCGGAAGGCATCCCCTCTTTCGTCTTCGTTCATCGGTAACTTTACTTGGAGCTATATTTGTATTCACCACATGATATGTGTTTTGCTTGGAGCGTCATTTTATTTTCTTTAGTTTTGCTTGCTGTTTAAATAAAATACCAAGATCTGAAATTCTTAAATGGGAAAGTCTTCACATAGTTGTATAATTATTCGGCTACTCATTGATCTTAACTTATATCTTTTGGAGTAGTTTCTCATTTGCTCTAGTGCTTCACTTATATCTTTTAGAGCACGGTGGTGGTTTTATTTTTAAAAAATTATTGATCTCTCATGCTTCACTTATATTATTTTGAGAGTATTAAATAGCATGGTAATTTGCTTAAATAGTCCTAATATGCTTGGTATTCAAGATTTGTAAAACTTTCTTATGAGTGTGTTGAATACTAAGAAATGATTGATGCTTGATAATTGTTTTGAGATATGAAGATGGTGATATTACAGTCATGATAGTAGAGTAGTTGTGAATTTGAGACATACTTGTGTTAAAGTTTGTGATTCCCGTAGCATGCACGTATGGTAAAAAGTTATGTGATGAAGTCGGAGCATGATTTATTTATTGATTGTCCTCCTTATGAGTGGCGGTTGGGGACGAGCGATGGTCTTTTCCTACCAATCTATCCCCCTAGGAGCACGCACGTAATACTTGTATATTTTTGCAATAAGTATATGGGTTATTTATAACTAATGTTGAGTCCATGGATTATATGCACTTTTCTTCCTTTCACCATTGCTAGCCTCTCTAATACTGCGCACTTTTCGCCGGTATCATACACCCACCATATACCTTCCTCAAAACAGCCACCATACCTACCTATCATGGCATTTCCATAGCCATTTTGAGATATATTGCCATGCAACTTTCCACCGTTCCGTTTATTATGACACGCTCCATCATTGTCATATTGCTTTGCATGATCATGTAGTTGACATCGTATTTGTGGCAAAGCCACCATTCTTAATTATTTCATACATGTCACTCATGAGTCATTGCACATCCCGGTACACCGCCGGAGGCATTCATATAGAGTCATATCTTGTTCTAAGTATTGAGTTGTAACTCTTGAGTTGTAAGTAAATAAACGTGTGATGATCATCATTACTAGAGCATTGTCCCAGTGAGGAAAGGATGATGGAGATTATGATTCCCCCACAAGTCGGGATGAGACACCGGACGAAAAATAAAAAAAATAAAAAAAAAGAGAACATTAAAAAAGAAAGAAAAGGCCCAAATAAAAAGTAAAAAATAAAAAATAAATGAGATAAAAAGAGAGAAGGGACAATGCTACTATCCTATTACCACACTTGTGCTTAAAAGTAGCACCATAATCTTCATGATAGAGAGTCTCCTATGTTTTCACTTTCATATACTAGTGGGAATTTTAAATTATAGAACTTGGCTTGTATATTCCAATGATGGACTTCCTCAAAACGCCCTAGGTCTTCGTGAGCCAGCAAGTTGGATGCACACCCACTTAGTTTCTTTTGTTGAGCTTTCATATTTATAGCTCTAATGCATCTATTGCATGGCAATCCCTACTCACTCACATTGATATCTATTGATAGGCATCTCCATAGCCCGTTGATACGCCTAGTTGATGTGAGACTATCTTCTCCCTTTTTGTCTTCTCCACAACCACCATTATATTCCACATATAGTGCCATGTCCATGGCTCACGCTCATGTATTGCGTGAAGACTGAAAAAGTTTGAGAATGTCAAAAGTATGAAACAATTGCTTGGCTTGTCATCGGGATTGTGCATGATTTAAATACTTTGTGTGGTGAAGATAGAGCATAGCCAGACTATATGATTTTGTAGGGATAACTTTCTTTGGCCATGTTATTTTGAGAAGACATGATTGCTTTGTTAGTATGCTTGAAGTATTATTACTTTTATGTCAATATGAACTTTTATCTTGAATCTTTTGGATCTAAATATTCATACCACAATTAAGAAGAATTACATTGAAATTGTTCCAAGTAGGATTCCACATCAAATGTTCTGTTTTTATCATTTACCTACTCGAGGACGAGCAGGAATTAAGCTTAGGGGTGCCTGATACGTCTCCAACGTATCTATAATTTTTGATTGCTCCATGCTATATTATCTACTGTTTTGGACCATATTGGGCTTTATTATCCACTTTCATATTACTTTTGGGAATAACCTATTAACCGGAGGCCCATCCCAGAATTGATGTTTTTTTGCCTATTTCAGTGTTTCGAAGAAAAGGAATATCAAACGGGGTCGAAACGGAATGAAATCAATTGGAGAATTTATTTTTGGAAGGAAAGCTACCGGGAAAGCTTGGAGTGCACGTCAGGAAAGAAGGGAGGTGTCCACGAGGGTGGGGGCGCGCGCTCCCTGCCTCATGGGCCCCCCGAAGCTCCACCGACATACTTCTTTCACCCATATATACCCACGTACCCTAAAACTTCCGAAGAAGAGAATAGATCTGGAGTTCCGCCGTCGCAAGCCTCTGTAGCCACCAAAAGTTAATCGGGACCCTGTTCCGGCACCCTGCCGAAGGGGGAACCCTCACCGGTGGCCATCTTCATCATCCCGGCTCTCTCCATGATGAGGAGGGACTAGTTCACCCTCGGGGCTGAGGGTATGTACCAGTAGTTATGTGTTTGATCTCTCTCTCTCTCTCTCATGTTCTTGATTTGGCACGATCTTGATGTATCATGAGCTTTGCTATTATAGTTGGATCTTATGTTTCTTCTCCCCCTCTACACTCTTGTAATGGATTGAGTTTTCCCCTTGAAGTAATCTTATCGGATTGAGTCTTCAATGATTTGAGAACACTTGATGTATGTATTGACGTGCGTATCTGTGGTGACAATGAGATATCACGTGATTCACTTGATGTATGTTTTGGTGATCAACTTGCGTGTTCTGCCCATGAACCTATGCATAGGGGTTGGCACACGTTTTCGTCATGATTCTCCGGTAAAAACTTTAGGGCACTCTTTGAGGTTCTATGTGTTGGTTGAATAGATGAATCTGAGATTGAGTAATGCATATCGTATAATCATACCCACGGATACTTGAGGTGACATTGGAGTATCTAGGTGACATCAGGGTTTTGGTTGATTTGTGTCTTAAGGTATTAGTCTAGTACGAACTCTAGGGCTATTTGTGACACTTATAGGAATAGCCCAACGGATTGATTGGAAAAAATAACTTTGAAGTGGTTTCGTACCCTACCATCATCCCTTTGTTTGTTCTCCGCTATTAGTGACTTTGGAGTGACTCTTTGTTGCATGTGGAGGGATAGTTATATGATCCAATTATGTTATTATTGTTGAGAGAACTTGCACTAGTGAAAGTATGAACCATAGGCCTTGTTTCCTAGCATTGCAATACCGTTTACGCTCACTTTTATTACTTGTTACCTTGCTGTTTTTATATTTTCAGATTACAAAAACCCATATCTGCCATCCGTATTGCACTTGTATCACCAAATCTTCGCCGAACTAGTGCACCTATACAATTTACCATTGTATTGGGTGTGTTGGGGACACAATAGACTCTTTGTTATTTGGTTGCAGGGTTGTTTGAGAGAGACCATCTTCATCCTACACCTCCCACGGATTGATAAACCTTAGGTCATCCACTTGAGGGAAATTTGTGTCAGGACCCCGATCCTAAGTCACACCGATCTAGCATGTAACACATCATATCACTTTGCGGCCTCACACACGGTGTTCCCACGGGTGCCACCTTACCTGGCCCAGGACCGTTTGCGCCTTTTGGCTCACGTATATGATAGAGTCACTAGCATCCATATGACAAAGAACCCGGGCCGACATGGCTAGTCGTGAACCCAAGGCGGCACTAACCCATGAGGACAGGGATACATGAATCACATCGAGCATGTCGGTCAGCAACGTATAAATCCGGGCTGTTGCACTGGGCTAACAGGACTCCGGTAACCCGGGCTGTAGCAGGCTAGGCAGGACTCCGGATGACACCGCGTGACATTTCCCCAAAGGGACAGACACAGGAACTAAGTGAATCACATGCCGGCCAGTCAAGTGTTCCAAGCAGTAGTGCTGGGCTAGCAGGACTCCGGTGAACCGGGCTGTAGCGGACTACTATCGCTCAGGAAGCACTAGACTACATTTCCCCATAAGAGAGGCTGCCAAGGATAAACAACTAGATAGTCGGATCCCACACATAGCAAGCATTTAGATCATACACACAATATGCTCGATATGTGTAAATACAACATGGCATCACAACAAGACTCTACGACTCAAGTATTTATTCATTAGGCTCCGAGGAGCGAGATATTACAAACATGGGTCTCATGACCCAACATTCAGAGCATACAAGTCAAAGCACATGCGGAAGCTTATCATGTCTGGGTACAGACATCTACAAAAGAAAAAGGCTGGGAAGCCTGACTATCCACTAGATCCTGCCGAGGGCACAAGATCGTAGCTGAGGTAACAAGCTAAACGTCGAAGTCCAAGCGGTACTACTAGCGAGACTGAAGTCTCTCTGCAAAAACATAAAATAGGCAAACGTGAGTACAATTGTACTCAGCAAGACTTGCATCAGAACTATCTACATATGCATCGGTATCAACAAAGGGGGTAGTGGAGTTTAACTGCAGCAAGCCAGCTCTGACTCGGTGGCTATCCTAAACTACGATTGCAAGTAACTCTTTTGAGGTGGCGCACACGAGTCCACATATTCATCATATCAATACACCACTATGGATCCACTCCCGTCTCCCTACGAGAACGCCATCCATAGCACTCACGCTTATCTTGCGCATTTTAGAGTATCCACTTCCACTTGTCTATGAACTGTTATAGGCAACCCAGAAGTCCATTACCGTAGACGCGGCTATTCGAATAGATGATGTTAACCCTGCAGGGGTGTACTTCTTCACACACGCTCTCACCACTTATCGCCGTTTACACGACATGTACTTGGCAACCTTCAAGCGAAAGCCCAGCGAGGGTGTCGGCCACGGCCTACCTAAACACTCGAGTCTCTAGTCCAGGTTTATCGCCTATTCAGGTTCCATCCGCAGGGAGACCGGCCGAGGTTTCCACATACGGCCCCGAACGATGTGAACAGGGTTCCCGAGACACCAAACGAGCGCCCGGTACACCGTGCCACGTGCCTACCGCAACACAGCCCACCCCTACGGTCAGCGCTGCGTGCGGCCCCCAGCATACTACAAACACCAGAAACTACTTGCAACTCCTGGACAGAGGACAAGGGTGATTAAGAAGCCGAGAGAGTCAATTAAGGATCCCAATGTGTGGTAGTAACTGTTTCATGGATCACAAACACAGAACTCAGTTCCTGAGGACGGCTTCAATGAGACAACCCACCATGTACTCCTACATGGCCTCTCACCGCTACCTTTACCAAATCGTGTTCACACACTTAGCTCACACACAGTAGGACATGTTCATCACCATTCCAATTCATTCCCGATGAATCAGACCCGACTCAACTCTAAGCAGTAGTAGGCATGACAAGCAAACATGAATGAGTAGGCACATCAGGGCTCAAACAACTCCTACTCATGCTAGTGGGTTTCATCTAATTACTGTGGCAATGACAGGTCATGCAGAGGATAAGGGGTTCAACTACCGCAGGAAGTAACACATGAATTGTTGTTTTCCTAATGCAGTAAAAGGGAGCAGGAGCGACAGGGTAGGATTGTATCGGAATGAACAAGGTGGTTTTGCTTGCCTGGCACTTCTGTAGATATTATAGTTCTTCATCGGTGTCATCGAACTCATCATCGAAACCACGTCCATCGAGAGGGGACAAATGCCCGCAAACAAAGAGGAACACGATCAATGCAATACAAAAATTATGATGCATGATAATGTCATGGCAATATGCTGTTGATTGAGCTAATGCAACTAGCAACCATATTAAATGAAGTTGGTTTGAACCAAGGGTTCAAATTCAAACTCCATATGTGCTTATTTAAATGTCATTTATGCAAATTGCCCTGTACAGCAACCCTAGGTTGTTCAAACATGCATGCAAATGCCACAAACAGATTCCTTGAATTTTTCTGATAATTTTTCATATATAATTTATTTCAATCTGAGTTATGGTTGATTTACTATGAATTTTTGAAGTTTAGGCCTTTTTCTGAAATTCCTGGTTATTTGGAAATTAAACTAATTCCAGAAAAAGAAATACTGCGTCAGCATGACGTCACTGTGACGTCAGCTAGTCAACAGGAGTCGGTCCAGGTCAAACCTGACGACTGGGACCCGCACGTCAGTGTCTTAGGGCTGGCTTGGGTCACTGGTAAGTGGGGCCGGTCAAGGGCCACGTCAGCGGGGTCAACGCCGACGCGTGGGGCCACTATGGTTAATTTAAATTAAACACGAATTAAGCTGTGGTTAATTAAATATAGTTTAGCAACTAAACTAATTTGGCAGGACCCTGGGCCCACCTGCCATTGACCCAGGGGGTCATTAGGTTAGTGTTATTGGGGGGGGGGGTTTGACCGGCGTTAAGCCGCCGGCGAGGAGCAGAGGCGGCGGCGAGGCTCGGGTTTCGCCTACAGACTGCGGTTTGAGCCGCGGTTGGTCTCTACGGCGAGCTAGAGCTCGCGCGCATCTATCGGTGGCAGTGGGAGGGCGCGAGGTGGCCGGAGTTGAGCACGGCGTCGACCTCGGCGGCGGCCGGAGTTCGGGTTAGTTTGGGCTCGGCGTTAGGGTGCTCGGGAGGAGGAGCTGGTGGGAGCGGCGTGCTCCTGGGAAGGCACCGAGCGCGTTGACGCGCTCAGGCGCGAGCTGTGGTGGCTAAAACGATGGCGGCATCAGGGCCGGCGGCGACGAGCTTCGGCTTCGGTCGAAACGGCGGCTACGGTGATCGAGAGGCAAGGGGAAGAGGGGCAAACGACGATGGAGCTCACAGCGGTTGCAGAGGGCGTCGAAGTGGGCTCGGGAAGGCCAGATGGCGACGTACGAGCGCCGGCGATCTCGCGCGCTCGCGGTTGAAAAGGGCGGCAATGAGGTCGAGGTAGGGTGTCCGGCGTCGTGCGAGCTGACGGAGAGACGCGGGAGATGGAGGCAGAGCCCGTGGTCTGTTCGGAGAGGCGAGGGGAGCTCGGTGGCCACAGGGACAGCGGGCGGCGGCGGCGGTGGTGCTCAGCGCGAGAGGGAGTGAGGACCAGAGGAGGGGAGAGGCACGAGAGAGAGAGAGCTCGAGGGGGTCGGGGAGGTTGCATGGCATCGCGGGGAGGGTCCAGAGCGACGAGGAAGAGCGGCAAGCAGGAGCTGGCGAGGCGCGTGGCCGTGCTCGGGTCAGGCACGCGCTCATCCTCCTGGCAGAGGAGGAAGAAGACAGAGGGGGGAGGCGGTGGTGGGTTGGGCTGGCCAGTTGTCGGGCCGCCAAGTGGGCCGCACAGGTAAGGCCAGGTGGGTTTTCTTCTTTCTCTTTTCTATTTCTTTTGCTCCGTTTTGATTTAGTAATAATAATAAACCATTTCATAAAATCCTGGAAATAATTATGGGTACTTTCTGAATTATTCCAGTGACCCTTAACAATTTCCAACATTTTTGGAGCATCTAAAATATATATAGCATTTAAATAGCCCCAATTCAAATATGTTTGGATTAATTCAAGGTCCAAATATGTCCTGCAAAAATGTGAACCATTTTTGGTAGATGCTTCCACCTTGATCCAGAAATCATGAACATTTTTAAAGGGCATTTTGAAATCATTGAAAAATATTTTGGTTGAACCTATTTGAATTCCTTTTGATGCTAGGGTTTGAACATCCCCAATTCAACTTTCAAAGAAATTTAGACATGATGCATGGATGCTTGTGCAACTATTTACAATCAAATTCTAGGGCTATGAGAACTCACCCCCACTAAACAAGAATCTCGTCCCGAGATTCAAGCATAGGGTAAGAAGACAGAGGGGACACCAAGCTAACACGATCTTCATGATCCAACCTGCACTGCATAAGAACGTTGATTCGATCATCATCTTGATCTTGACATATTTGCTTTCGAGATCTTCATCCAACACGATGGCGACAAAAGAAATTCTATAGGAATCGATCTTCTTAAAGATCGAGCAACTCACGATCAACTCGCGGAATGAGATGTTGAACCTCTCTCGAGCTAAGACACGAAACATACATCAAGAGGGATGGATAGTAACAGATGGTGAAGTTCGATTTGGTAGGCAACTATTCCACACTTAAGAAGATGGCGGATGGGGGTTTCAAAGTAGCGAGGAGTTAAGTTGCCCATGATACCATAACGGGACACCTCGGGGAAGATGACTCATAGAATTATTCCCCTAAGTGGCAAAAAGAATTACTTTTGATACAAGATCATTGAAATTCTTTATTCCAGCCTAAGGCAATCACAACGATCCTTTGAAAGAGCTCGAAGAAATGGCATACTCGGACTAGGATGGACGATGTGGACTACCTTGTTGAAGACAACGCAATGGATGATTTGCTTGTGCGTGCTCTCAAGAACTTGAGCATTTCCATATTCATCAAGGTTCTACCAACATCCGTGTCAAGGATCCTGGCAACACAACATACTACCATGACAAATAGTAATGGACAATGCAGATGTATAGGAAGACACCCCTTTCTCAGATTTCACCTTAGCGACCGAGAGACATTTAGCACTCCGCTTCTAATGTTCTCCTTGATGTGCTAGCGTAATCCATTGATAGATATGGTTTGATATCTAGAACAACAAGTAAAAGGTCGAACTTCGGGAACACAAAAATCCATAAGGAACAACTATTGGAATGAATTCTACGAGATCCTTATGGGGATGTGGCTAACTTTCTCAATCAAGATACTACAATAATAAGTCTTCCGGTTGGGTGTGTTGGCCACAACATCCACTTTACCGAGTTACAGGGAGACCAATATTATAGTTCTTGAGGAACGTTCCAACCATCATATTTGCCTGAGGTTCATATCTGGTTGGTGTTAGGATATTCCAGACTCATGAAGTCTAGAAAGAAAAATGAAAGTTTTCAACACAATTCGACGAGATGTCGTTGCGAGATTCTCAGGAAATGAACTACGATAGCAAGCTCCAAAACATGAGCTGGTTCTGCTACATACATGTGAACACACTGTCCCAGACAAGCATGATCACGTAGTAGTCTTATAATAAAACACTACCGAGATCAGGTGGGGAACCATCTTCGAGGATATTGGAATCTTGTGCATGAACTAGTATTCGCACAACAACTCCTTTTTCTTGAACAAATCAATCAGTGGCTTGGTTGCTAGGAACACATATGGAATGAAGGTTGCAAGTCTCCAACCCACAAAATACTTCGCACATGCATGACCGATTTGGGAGGATTCCAAGGAAAACAAAACAAACCTGTCTCAAATTCATGGCGGCAACTTACACCTAATGCACGTGAACTTTGAGAAAGTCACTTCTTGCAGCCAATCATATGCCTCATGAACAGAACACGAAGGCATTGCTTACAAAGTTTCCAACAGTAGCTTAATGTTCAACTGAATCATGGACAAGATGAAAATATTACCGATGGGCTCAACAATTGGTCATCCAAATTTCCATGAAGATGGAATTCCACAACTATGTGAACAGAGCGATAGCATTGGTCAAACCCAAAGAATATGATGGTGTATGCTCGAGGAAACAACCACGAGTAAGACAACATTACGAATATTGTTGGTTCTGATTTTATTTGACGATAGCCCATACTCAAATCAAAGGTTGGATAAGGTGATAGATCCAACAACTGATCACGAGGACCAATCGATAGAGATATCATCTTTCTTCAACACACACACAGTGAAAAGATATCCCTTAACATGAACTAAGTCAGACAAGCTTTTATCTTCCAACTCTCCAAGTTGTTGTTAAGCTTAACCAACTAGCTTAGGGGTATCCACCACAGGTTCTTGGAGAAGGGGTGGTTTATAAGAAAACCAACTTGATCACGAACTCAACATAGCGGTCAGGTGACAACCTGGTAATACTTCCGAGAAGATATTCGGAACATCACGAACTACCGATATGTTACTAAGCTCGAGATCAATCTTGCTTTTCAGGGCAAGACGATATGATCAAATAAGAAAGGATTGACACTATCCTAACTCATTGATCGAAGGGTGCACCAACAAAAATGGACTAGGTAGCACGATCAATTTTAGGATGATGATTTGATAACCAACACGCTAAGAATGAGAATAGTGTCCATTAACTACCAAGCAACACAGTTGCTAGGAGTATTGATTTCACACAACACGATTCACTTGTTGGCATTCCGGTTACAACAACACGGGGACCGAGGAATGAACAATGATGGCAAGAAGTATCACTGCGTCAAGATTTCATAAGAGGTGGTGCAATTCTCATGACAATCCTGACATAAGGAGGCAACACTCCAAGGTAGAACAGAACAAAACCTGGATTGGCATTTCGATCTGCGGAATACAACTGCTTTGACCCAATCCTAGATATGGATGAGGTTCTGGAGTTTGTTTCTCCTATCCATCTAAAATTGCACGGCTTGACGGACCACAAGAATAGTACGTATCGAAGAACACGAATGCACGACATAAACTTGACTATCAACTGATAGACAAGGATCGGAATACAACTACAGAGGGACAACTCAAAGGGACATATATCTTTCTGAGTTGTGGATGCATAGATTAGTGTGTCGAGCAAAGCTCAACATATTTCTTCCAGATAACCCATGCAGAAAGGTAGAGCTGGCAGAATCACAATTATAAACGGAGAGCTCCTCAAGAGTACTCTGATTGTGAGCTTATGGATCAAAGAACTTCTGCCTTAATGGTTCATGGTATTTGGAAGAAGGAGATACCACTGACCTCGAGGACTAATGCAATGGTTACTAATATCTTAAGGGAACTAGCAAATACTAACAACATGAAGTAGGGTGAATCTCGGGTTCAAAAACCCAGGAATAGAATACCTACTACTAAGTAGCATCACAGGATGCTTTCGAGAGTAATGGCCAGAATCATCACACTGGGAACACAAAACATGGCTAGATTACTAGATGACTCCCTAAAACACCTAGGGTCATAATAACAACTCCAACATATATGTCGAGGCAATAGAGTACCTCAACTCAACAATTAGTGTGATTAATTTGGCCCAAAAGGACATCAGAATGGGAAGAAGGGATTTGCAAATGCATCAGAATATTTAGAGACCTGGGATGACTCGGACAACATAACGGCTGTAAATGCTCAGAAAAAGATTTGAGACATTCACAACAGTTTGCATAGGCACTCAACAACATCATATCAAAGTTCTGAGGCCAGTTATGAACATATGGAAGTAGTAGAAACTGAACTGAGGTTTGAACTCAACAATCCTAGGCAACTACAGTTTAGTAACACGTCATCCTGAAAGATAGATGAGAAGGCCTAGTTCTTAATCCCCGTAGAAGAGAAGAGGTTGACTCAGATCGGAGGGCATGAGGTATAAGGAGTAAAAAGAGCCTTACGTTCCCTTCCGCAATCAATTCCCCTATATAACTAAAGCATTTCTAGACACAACTTCGACCGGTTTGGCTTGGTAATCCTACAGGCAGTCAGGCTCTGACACCAACGCTGTCAGGACCCCGATCCTAAGTCACACCGATCTAGCATGTAACACATCATATCACTTTGCGGCCTCACGCACGGTGTTCCCACGGGTGCCACCTTACCTGGCCCGGGACCGTTTGCGCCTTTTGGCTCACGTATATGATAGAGTCGCTAGCATCCATATGACAAAGAACCCGGGCCGACATGGCTAGTCGTGAACCCAAGGCGACACTAACCCATGAGGACAGGCATACATGAATCACATCGAGCATGTCGGTCAGCAACGTATAAATCCTTGCTGTAGCACTGGGCTAACAGGACTCCGGTAACCCGGGCTGTAGCAGGCTAGGCAGGACTCCGAATGACACCGCGTGACATTTCCCCGAAGGGACAGACACATGAACGAAGTGAATCACATGCCGGCCAGTCAAGTGTTCCAAGCAGTAGTACTGGGCTAGCAGGACTCTGGTGAACCGGGCTGTAGCGGACTACTATCGCTCAGGAAGCACTAGACTACATTTCCCCATAAGAGAGGCTGCCAAGGATAAACAACTAGATAGTCGGATCCCACACATAGCAAGCATTTAGATCATACACACAATATGCTCGATATGTGTAAATACAACATGGCATCACAACAAGACTCTACGACTCAAGTATTTATTCATTAGGCTCCGAGGAGCGAGATATTACAAACATGGGTCTCATGACCCAACATTCATAGCATACAAGTCAAAGCACATGCGGAAGCTTATCATGTCTGGGTACAGACATCTACAAAAGAAAAAGGCTGAGAAGCCTGACTATCCACTAGATCCTGCCGAGGGCACAAGATCGTAGCTGAGGTAACAAGCTAAACGTCGAAGTCCAAGCGGTACTACTAGCGAGACTGAAGTCTCTCTGCAAAAACATAAAATAGGCAAACGTGAGTACAATTGTACTCAGCAAGACTTACATCAGAACTATCTACATATGCATCGGTATCAACAAAGGGGGTAGTGGAGTTTAACTGCAGCAAGCCAGCTCTGACTCGGTGGCTATCCTAAACTATGATTGCACGTAACTCTTTTGAGGTGGCGCACACGAGTCCACATATTCACCATATCAATACACCACTATGGATCCACTCCCGTCTCCCTACGAGAACGCCATCCATAGCACTCACGCTTATCTTGCGCATTTTAGAGTATCCACTTCCACTTGTCTATGAACTGTTATAGGCAACCCAGAAGTCCATTAACGCAGACGCGGCTATTCGAATAGATGATGTTAACCCTGCAGGGGTGTACTTCTTCACACACGCTCTCACCACTTATCGCCGTTTACACGACATGTATTCGGCAACCTTCAAGCGGAAGCCCAGCGAGGGTGTCGGCCACGGCCTACCTAAACACTCGAGTCTCTAGTCCAGGTTTATCGCCTATTCAGGTTCCATCCGCAGGGAGTCCGGCCGAGGTTTCCACATACGGCCCCGAACGATGTGAACAGGGTTCCCGAGACACCAAACGGGCGCCCGGTACACCGTGCCACGTGCCTACCGCAACACAGCCCACCCCTACGGTCAGCGCTGCGTGCGGCCCCCAGCATACTACAAACACCAGAAACTACTTGCAACTCCTGGACAGAGGACAAGGGTGATTAAGAAGCCGAGAGAGTCAATTAAGGATCCCCATGTGTGGTAGTAACTGTTTCATGGATCACAAACACAGAACTCAGTTCCTGAGGACGGCTTCAATGATACAACCCACCATGTACTCCTACATGGCCTCTCACCGCTACCTTTACCAAATCGTGTTCACACACTTAGCTCACACACAGTAGGACATGTTCATCACCATTCCAATTCATTCCCGATGAATCAGACCCGACTCAACTCTAAGCAGTAGCAGGCATGACAAGCAAACATGAATGAGTAGGCACATCAGGGCTCAAACAACTCCTACTCATGCTAGTGGGTTTCATCTAATTACAGTGGCAATGACAGGTCATGCAGAGGATAAGGGGTTCAAGTACCGCAGCAAGTAACACATGAATCGTTGTTGTCCTAATGCAGTAAAAGGGAGCAGGAGCGAGAGGGTAGGATTGTATCGGAATGAACAAGGGGGTTTTGCTTGCCTGGCACTTCTGAATATATTATAGTTCTTCATCGGTGTCATCGAACTCATCGTCAAAACCACGTCTATCGAGAGGGGACAAATACCGACAAACAAAGAGGAACACGATCAATGCAATGCAACAATTATGATGCATGATAATGTCATGGCAATATGCTGTTGATTGAGCTAATGCAACTAGCAACCATATTAAATGAAGTTGGTTTGAACCAAGGGTTCAAATTCAAACTCCATATGTGCTTATTTAAATGTCATTTATGCAAATTTCCCTGTACAGAAACCCTAGGTTGTTCAAACATGCATGCAAGTGCCATAAACAGATTCCTCGAATTTTTCTGATAATTTTTCATATATAATTTATTTCAATCAGAGTTATGGTTGATTTACTATGAATTTTTGAAGTTTAGGCCTTTTTCTGAAATTCCTGGTTATTTGGAAATTAAACTAATTCCAGAAAAAGAAATAATGCGTCAGCATGACGTCACTGTGACGTCAGCTAGTCAACAGGAGTTGGTCCAGGTCAAACCTGACGACTGGGACCCGCACGTCAGTGTCTTAGGGCTGGCTTGGGTCACTGGTAAGTGGGGCCGGTCAAGGGCCACGTCAGCGGGGTCAACGCCGACGCGTGGGGCCACTATGGTTAATTTAAACTAAACACGAATTAAGCTGTGGTTAATTAAATATAGTTTAGCAACTAAACTAATTTGGCAGGAACCTAGGCCCACCTGCCATTGACCCAGGGGGTCATTAGGTTAGTGTTAATGGGGGGGGGGGGGTTTGATCGGCGTTAAGCCGCCGGCGAGGAGCAGAGGCGGCGGCGAGGCTCGGGTTTCGCCTACAGACTGCTGTTTGAGCCGCGGTTGGTCTCTACAGCGAGCTGGAGCTCGCGCGCATCTATCGGTGGCAGTGGGAGGGCGCGAGGTGGCCGGAGTTGAGCATGGTGTCGACCTCGGCGGCGGTCGGAGTTCGGGTTAGTTTGGGCTCGGCGTTAGGGTGCTTGGGAGGATGAGCTGGTGGGAGCGGCGTGCTCCTGGGAAGGCACCGAGCGCGTTGACGCGCTCAGGCGCGAGCTGTGGTGGCTAAAACAAAGGCGGCATCATGGCCGGTGGCGACGAGCTTCGGCTTCGGTCGAAACGGCGGCTACGGTGATCGAGAGGCAAGGGGAAGAGGGGCAAACGACGATTGAGCTCACAGTGGTTGCAGAGGGCGTCGAAGAGGGCTCGGGGAAGGCCAGACGGCGACGTACGAGCGCCGGCGATCTCGCGCGCTCGCGGTTGAAAACGGCGGCAACGAGGTCGAGGTAGGGCGTCCGGTGTCGTGCGAGCTGACGGTGAGACGCGGGAGATGGAGGCAGAGCCCGTGGTCTATTCGGAGAGGTGAGGGGAGCTCGGTGGCGGCGGTGCTCAGCGCGAGAGGGAGTGAGGACCAGAGGAGGGGAGAGGCACGAGAGAGAGAGAGAGAGCTCGAGGGGGTCGGGGAGGTTGCATGGCGTCGCGGGGAGGGTCCAGAGCGACGTGGGAGAGCGGCAAGCAGGAGCTGGCGAGGCGCGTGGTCGTGCTCGGGTCGGGCACGCTCTCATCCTCCTGGCAGAGGAGGAAGACGACAGAGGGGGGAGGCGGTGGTGGGCTGGGCTGGCCAATTGTCGGGCCGCCAAGTGGGCCGCACAGGTAAGGCCAGGTGGGTTTTCTTCTTTCTCTTTTCTATTTCTTTTGCTCTGTTTTGATTTAGTAATAATAATAAACCATTTCATAAAATCCTAGAAATAATTATGGGTACTTTCTGAATTATTCCAGTGACCCTTAACAATTTCCAACATTTTTGGGGCATCTAAAATATATATATATATAGCATTTAAATAGCCCCAATTCAAATATGTTTGGATTAATTCAAGGTCCAAATATGTCCTGCAAAAATGTGAACCATTTTTGGTAGATGCTTCCACCTTGATCCAGAAATGATGAACATTTTTAAAGGGCATTTTGAAATCATTGAAAAATATTTTGGTTGAACCTATTTGAATTCCTTTTGATGCTAGGGTTTGAACATCCCCAATTCAACTTTCAAAGAAATTTAGACATGATGCATGGATGCTTGTGAAACTATTTACAATCAAATTCTAGGGCTGTGACAACTTGCTACTGTCCTACAAACCTCTGCACTTGGAGGCCCAACAACGTCTACAAGAAAAAGGTTGCGTAGTAGACGTCAGCCATGCGCCCCTGCCTACTGGCACGAGGTAGGGAATGACTGGCGTGGCCAGTCGGCTGGGCCAGAGCAGATGGGCCACAAGGTAAGTGGCCCAGGTAGGTTCCTTTTCTTATTTGTTTCTGTTTTTCTATTTTTCATATGTGTTTTGAATTTGGTTTTTAAACCAATTCAAGTTGGTTGATTCTGAAAAATATTTGTGGGTTCAAACTATATTATTATAGAGCCCCACCTCAAGTTTCAGAATTTTTAGAGCAATAAATAAATTTATAGGATTTATTTGCTCCAAGTCAAATAGGTATTGTGTTAATTCAAATACCAAAAATGTCCTGGAAAAACATGCATCATCTCTGGATATGGTTTTCACCTTTTTCCATAAATCATGAACATTTTTGTAGACCGATTTGGGTTCACTGAAAATAATTTTAAGTTGAACCTATTTGGCATTGTTTTGGTGCTAGGGGTTTGACCAATCCCCATTTCAAGTTTATTTGAAAATTAAACATGATGTTCACACGACTAGCTAGCCTAGAGCTTACCAGAACTAGGGATGTGACAACTCACCCCCACTAAACAAGAATCTCGTCCCGAGATTCAAGACGTGAGGTAAGGAGACAGAGGGAACACAAAGCTGATACAATCTTCATGACCCATACTTCATATTGATCTTGACGTCTTTGCTTTCGAGACCTTCATCCAGCAGGACGATGACAGAAGGAGACTATAGGAATCGATCTTATCGAAGATCGAACAACTGATGATCAACTCATGGAATGAGACATAACAATATCTCTCGAGTTGAGACGCAAAACACACATCATAAGCAATGGAAACAAGCTGATGACAAGGGTTCAATTTGGTAGGCAACAATCCCATGCCCGGTCATGACGTAGCGGGGGGTTAGCTGCCATGCTTCCATAGCAGGGCACCTTAGGGAAGGTGACTCGCAGAATTATTTCCTTAAATGGCAAAAGAATTTCTTTTGATTTAAAGATCCTGGAAACTCTTCATACCAGCCTAAGGCAATTCATGAATGATCGTTTGAAGGAGTTCGAACGAATGACATACTCGGACTAGGATGGATGATGAGGACTACCTTGTTGAAGACAACATAATGGATGATATTTTTGCCTATCATCGGAAATGGATGGGACCCATGATCCTGAACAACAACTACTGAGAAGGGCAGCCCATGGGAGATAGGCACAATGGCGGTGCAAGTTGGGAACAAAATGCAAATGCTGGGAATGTTCCAACCATCATATCTGCCTAAGATTCAGATCTGGTTGGTAACAGAATATTTCAGACAACATGTCTGAAAAAGAAAGGTTGTAACACAAATCGACTAGATGATGTTGCGAGATTCTCGGGAGATGAACTACGGTAGCAAGCTCCAAAACATGAGCTGGTTCTGCTACACACATGTGAACACGCTGTCCCAGACAGGCATGACCACATAGTAGTCTTACAACGAAACACTACCGAGTTCTGGTTGAGAACCACAATTAAGAGTAACGAATTCTTTACGCAAGTCCATGGATTAGATCCCAAGCATAGACTTCTCTTCCTTGAACAAATCAGTCAGTGGCTTGGTGTGCTAGGGAATACATATGGAATGGAGATGATCAATCTATCAAACCATAGAATACTTTGCACATGCTTGACTTACTTGGGATGATTCCAGAGGGAGCAAAACAAATTTTCTCGAATTCACGGCGGTAACATGCTTCGAATGCACATGAGTTAGAGGAAGTCACTTCTTTCATCCAAACATATGCTTCATGAGTTAGCAT
This sequence comes from Aegilops umbellulata, assembly GCA_032464435.1. Classification (NCBI taxonomy): domain Eukaryota; kingdom Viridiplantae; phylum Streptophyta; class Magnoliopsida; order Poales; family Poaceae; genus Aegilops; species Aegilops umbellulata. Next base: position 277,738,603 of record CP136058.1, read on the forward strand.
GAAGAAATGCTTTCAAAAATTTCCAACACTAGCTTAATGTTCAACATGAATCATGGAGGAGATAAAATTCTGCTGATGGGATCAACAACACGTCATCGGGATGACCATATAAATGGAATTCCATAATTATGTGAACAAGGACATAGCATTGGTCAGACCAAAGGATGTAATGGTGTAGGCTCGAGGGATCAACCACGAGTAAGACAACATTACAAACACCATTGGTTCTGATTTAATATGAGGATAGCCCACACTCAAATCAAAAGTTTCGACAAGACAATAGATCCAGCAATTGGTCACTTTGAGATCAACCGATGAATATATCATCTTTCTTCAACACAAATATACAAAGAGATATCCCTTTGGAATGAACTAAGTCGAACAAGCTTCCATCTTCCAACTCTCCAAGTTGTTGTTTAGCCCAACCAACTAGTTCAGGGTATCCGACATAGATTCTTGGAGAAGGGGTGGTTCAGAAGAAACCAACTTGATCATGAGCTCAACATAACAGTCAGGAAACAACCTGGTGATAATTCTGAGAGGATATTCAGAAAATCATGAACCACCGATATGTTATTAAGCTTGAAAAAAATCTTGCTTTTCAGGGCAAGACGATATGATCAAATGAACGAGATTGGCACAATCATAATTCATTGATCGAAGAGTGCACCAAAAATAAGGACTAGGTAGAACGATCAATCTTAGGATGATGATTTAATAACCAACAAGCTAAGAATGAGAATATTGTCCATTAACTACCAAGCAATGGAGTTGCTAGGAATATTGATTTCACACATCACGACTCACTTGTCTGCATTCCGGTTACAATAACACGGGAACCGAGGAATGAACAATGATGGCAAGAAGTATCATTGCGTCAAGAATTCATAAGAGGTGGTGCAATTCTCATGAAAATCCTGACATAAAGGGGGTAATACTCCAAGGTAGAATAGAACAAAAGCTGGTTTAGCATTTTGATCTGCGGAATACAACTACTTTGACCCAATCCTAGATATGGATGAGGTGCTGGAGTTTGTTTCTCCTAGTCATTCCGGAATAGAATGGCTCGACGGACCACAAGAATAATAGGCATCGATGAACACAATCGCACACATACTCTAGACTATCGATTGATAGACAATGGTTGGAATACAAGTGAAGAGTAACAACTCAAGGAACATATATCTTTCTAAGTTGTGGATGCATAGATTAGCATGTCGAGCAAAGCTCAACATTTCTTTGGGATAACCAATGCAGAACGGTAGAACTGTTAGATTCACAATGTAGAATGGAGAACTCATTAAGAGCACTCTAGTTGTGATCTTTTGGTTCAAAGAACTTCTGCCATAAGCAGTCCATGGTATTTGGAAGAAGGAAATACCACGGACCTCGAGGACTATCACAAAGGTTACTAATATCCTAAAGGAACTAGTAAACACTATCAACAGGAGGTGAGTTGAGTGAATCTCGGGTTCAAAACCTAGGAATAGAATACCTACTAACTAAATGGCATCATGGGATGCTTTCGAGAATGACGGCTAGAATCATCACACTTGGAACACAAAGCATGGCCATATTACTGGGTGGTTCTCTAGGATACCCTAGTGTCATAATAATAGCTTCAACAAATACGTCGAGGCAATGAAGCACCTCAACTAACAGATTAGTGTAGTTAAACTGGCCCAAAGGGACATCGGGAACGGGAGGAAGGGATTTGCAAATGCGTCAGACTAGTAAGAAACCTCTATGACTCAGACAGCATAACGGTTGTAAATGCTCAAAAAAGATTTGAGACATTCACAAGGATTTTCATAGTCACTTAACAACATCATATCAAGGTTCTGGTTCAACTGACAACATGCTAAAAGTACTAGAAACTGAACTGAGGCCTGGAACCAACAATCCTAAGATTCTATGGATTAGTAACACGTGAACCTGATAGAGAGATGAGATCCTAGTCCTTAACCCACGTAGGAAAGAAGAGGATGACTCAGATCAGAAGGGCATAAGGTAAAGGAGTAAAAAGAGCCATACGTTCCCTTCCACAATCAATTTCCTTACATAACTAAAGCATTTCTAGACATAACTTCAACCAGTTTGGCTTGATAATCCTATAGGCAGTCAGGCTCTGATACCAAAGCTGTCAGGACCCAAATCTAAGTCACACCGATCTAGCATATAACACATCATATCACTTTGTGGCCTCACTCACGGTATTCCCACGGGTGCCACCTTACCTGGCCCTGGACCGTTTGCAACTTTTGGCTCATGTATATGATAGTATTGCTAGCATCCATATGACAGAGAACCCGGGCCGACATGACTAGTCGTGAACCCAAAGTGGGGCAAAATTACGGGGACATGCATACATGAACCAGCATCGAATGTGTCGGTCATCAACGTGTGAATCCGAGCTGCAACAACTGGGCAAACAGGACTCCGGGAACCTGAGCTGTAGCAGGCTAGCAGGACTCCGGAAGTCACCGCGTGAAATTTCCCCGAAGGGACAGACACAGGAATGAAGTGGATCACATGCCGGCTAGTCTAAGTATTCCGGAGTAGTAGTAACTGGGCTAGCAGGACTCAGTGGAAGCACTAGACTACATTTCCCCATAAGAGAGGCTACCAAGGATAAACAACCAGGTTGTCGGATCCCACACATACCAAGCATTTCAATCATACACACAATATGGCCGATATGTGTAAATACAACATGGCATCACAACAAAACTCTACAATTCAAAGTATTTATTCATTAGGCTCCGAAGAGCCAGATATTACAAACATGGGACTGATGACCTAACATTCAAGTCATAAAAGCAACAAGCACATGTGGAAGCTTATCTTTTCTGAGTACAGACAACTACAAATGAAAAAGGCTAAGAAGCCTGACTGTGTACAAGACCCTGTCGAGGGCACTAGATCGTAGTTGAGGTAACAAGCTAAACGTTGAAGTCCGCGCAGAACTACTAGTGACACTGAAGTCTCTCTGCAAAAACATAAATTAAGCAAACGTGAGTACAAATGTACCCAGCAAGACTTACATCAGAACTAGCTACATATGCATCAGTGTCAACAAAGGGGGTGGTGTGGAGTTTAACTACAACAAGCCAGCTTTGACTCGGTTGCTATCCTGAACTACGACTGCAAGTAACTCTTTTGAGGTGGCGCGCACGAGTCCACATATTCACCATATCAATACACCACTATGGATCTGCTCCCGTCTCCCTACGAGAACGCCATCCATAGCACTCACACTTATCTTGTGCATTTTAGAGTATCCACTTGAACTTGTCTATGAACTGTACAGGCAACCCAGAAGTCCTTTAGCACGGACACGGCTATTCGAATAGATGATGTTAACCCTGCAGGGGTGTACTTCTTCACACACGTTCTCGCCACTTACCGCCATGTACACGTCATGTATCTTGGCAGCCTTCAAGCGGAGGCCTGGCGAGGGTGTTAGCCACGACCTGACAATTCACACAAGTCTCTACTCCAGGTTTATCGCCTATTCAGGTTCCATCCTCATGGAGATCCGGCTGGGGTGTCGCTCACGGCCCCAAACGATGTGTCGTGGACTTGTCACGGCAGATGTCCTAGCGAAAGGACTTAGTCGTGGAGCCATCGCAACGGGTTAACTTGAAGGGGTTAAACGGACGCAAGGACACAGTGTTATACTAGTTCAGCCCCTTCGATGAAGGTAAAAGCCTACGTCTAGTTGTGATGGGATTGATGTGTTTCGAGGGCTAGGGAGCGATAAGCTTCGCCTAAACCTCGAGTTGTTGTTCTCTGTCCCTAAACCGTCGTCGGGTCGTCCCCTTATATACACGGGTGACGCCCGTCGGTCTACAAAATCCCAACCTCCGGTTCATAAACGTGCCCGGGTTGGTCTCTCTATTCCTAACTCACAATGCAAGTTTACCTCAGGCCGGTTTACGGCCATAAACCTTTAAACCGATTATAGGCCTTGGGCCCTTCTATTTCTCCTTGGGCTTTAACATCTTGGGTCCATTGACGGAGCTAACCCGGGCCCTGTAGGCCGGTTTACCCAAATAGCAATATCCCCAACATTAGGCCCCAGATTGATTTGAACAGGTTCATGTCAATCCTTAATAAGAATTTCTGTCTTCAAATGTCTTCCAGTACTGTTAAACCGCCGTTTCGTCGTCTCCTCTTGCTGCTGTAAACCGATATGACGTCAGCACAACGTTACAGTTTCTTTTTGCTAAATCCGCAATAATCAAGGCGACAGCTGGGCTCCCGAAATCACCGGCTCCTGGATTCGCGCACCTGGCACGCGCGCCGCGCCTTATAAATAGGACTAGAAGGCCATCTTCCTTTCCTCCCTTTCATCCCCTTCTTCGTCTTCCTCGCGACTCAGACTTCGGAGCTCCGCCGCCGCCGTCAGCTACTGCATCAACTCAGGCCGCTGCATCAACCTGACCGGACCAGAGCACCGCGGCGACCCTCCGCATCCGCTTGGATCCCGGTAAGGCTCCTGTTCTTCTTGCTTTAGATCTGTTCTAGGGTTCGTCATCCTTATCCTGCCACTGTTCATTGCTCATCTCCATAGCAAGTTTTTGTGAACAGATTATTATACTTATATTGTGATTTGTAGTCACTCTCAGTATTCGCCATAAATCTGTACTCATCTCCTTAGATCCCACTCATTTCCCTGCTTGTCGAACTTGTGCTGTTCTGCTGCGAGCCAAACCTCATATTTTTACTTCTTTTTTGCCCTAGCTGTAGATCCATTGTTTTGAAAGAATCCGTACGGGATCTGTTTCTGCTTTCATATTCATAACTGTTAGATCTGGTCGGTTTAACTTTTAGCAGAGCGAACAACCCAAACTATATATCCATTAGTCCCCTTGATGAACCGCCAGATGATATCATTCTAGACAACTCCGGTTTATATAAGAGCATCTTCGGTTTACAATCACACCTGTTCTCAAACCGGAATACCTTTGTCTTGTAGATTTCCTCATGGCAAAACAGGTATACGAAAGCAACTGGGTTCCCTCTCGCATCACCGAGACCCAATTAAACAACTTAGTTCTGACTGGCGCCTTGAGTAGCAAAAATGCCATCCATTGGAGGGTTCCAGGGAATGAATGTCCTCCTACCCCACAGGAAGGAGAAGTTGTTGTGTTTGCGGATCACCTGGCCCGGGGTTTTAACCCACCCGGTTCAAAATTTTACCGGGACGTCCTGGCTAATTTTAAGTTGCGCCCACAAGATGTTGGTCCAAACTCAGTCACGAATATCTGCCATTTTCAAGTGCTTTGTGAGGTGTACTTCCAGGAGGAACCTACTGTAGAGTTGTTCTGAGACTGTTTTCATTTGAACCGACGTACTGAATTCACCGACGGCCCTAACATGGAACTGGGTGGCATGGCGATTCAAAAGAGGAAAGAAGTGACTTATCCTCACGCCAAGCTACATAGTCATCCGCAAGAATGGAATCACACTTGGTTCTATTGCAAGGATACTTCCCCTGCTGAAGAAAATCCTCTGCCTGGCTTCCGTCCAGAGAGACTTAGCAATACACACCCCTTCCCCCCAAGGCTAACCGCCAAAGAGAGGAGTAAGTATGCCCCTCAACTGTCCAAGCTCAGAGCCTTCATGGCTAACGGTTTAACAGGAGTAGATCTTGCCCGTTGCTGGATTTCATGGAGCATCCTGCCCCTCAGTATCCGCCCCGGTTTAATGTGCAAATACACGGGCCGGGTTAATGATCCTTTGAGGCACTGCAACATTCAGCTGACGGAAGACGAAGTTACTGAAGCTGTGAAAAAGATGCTAAATGAACCGGAATATGTTTGCGCCCGAACCGGCCTGCTTCCCTTTTGTGCTACAAATAATCCACCTGCTGTAAGCATCTCACCTCTGTTTGTTATGGAATTTATGATCTCCTTATATGCATACTGTTAACTCCAATCCTTTCTGAAACAGGGAGATGATCCGTTTTGGAGCAAGAAGCTTCCAGAGCCAACAGAAAAGGTAACCCGACCTAAAACAAGGGTGAAGAAGCCTGCTCAGAAGAAAAGGAACACCGCTTCCTCTACCCCGGAATTGGATGAGGATGATGTGGGTAATCCGGACCTTGAGGTAGACCTCGATTCAGTTGGCTTACTTTTTATACGTCTTATTGATGATGACATTTGTCAGGACGACGCTGAAGCGAGTAATGCTGAAGGCCCAGAGGTAACTATTTTTTCTTCTGATACAGTTCCTTTGCCTTTGAAAAAACCTCGCCAAGCAAACCGGAAAGTTAAATTTTCTCATCCTCTTGCTTACTTGGATCCCAAATTTCTTGTGAAGACCCAGCAACATGAAGCTCGTCGCACCACCCGGCAGAGTGGCCAGGTAGTTACCGCCGCCGGTTTACCGAACAGCCCGGTTCGGAAACGCCGCTCAGAGGTCTCCGATTTATGCGCTAGCTTTCCTCCTAAAGCAGGTTTAATTCGTCAGCCTCTTAATCCATCTGACTCCGATTATCAGGTCACTTCCCATTCATCTTCTGGTGAATCTTCAGCCACTCAACTGCCACCGCTAAAGACAGTTATTGGGTAAGTTGGACCGATCACAACATATTTCCATACGGGTTTCTTAATCCATCTTACACCGTTCTTTCAATCTTTGGGTCTCTCCCAGGGCTAAACCTAGACCGAGCAAGAAGGCTCGTCTGGATAATCCGGCCGAAGGAACTGCCGCTCCTGAACCGGAGAAAACTCCTGGTGCTGATGCTCTAGTTCGTGAAGACATTCAGAATTATCTACCTCCACAAGATGACGCCTATGCTGAAGAAAGGCCTACCAATCCTGCCAGCCATACCGATCAGCCTGCCAGTCCTGTTCGGGTTGACGAATCCATCCACCCTTCTGGAACTATTGATAAACCGACAGTGCCAATGCAGATCAGCGATTCCAAAGATGATGATGTTGTGATTACCGGCATTGGTCGCTCTGAACCGGGGAACTCTGCTACCTTAGCCAAGCATACTGCTAAGGAAGAAATCTCGGCCATAAAGGGCAAATGGGACGTTGATTCCTCAACGTATGCCGCTTTAGGCGCCCAAGATCTTTATTCTGGGTACCTGAACCGACTGTACACCAGTCGCGATTATGAAGCTGGCATGATCAGGATGATGAAAGAAAAACTTGAGGTAACTCTCTTGTGCTTCATTCTATTGCAACTTAGCTTCTCAATTTCTTCCAATCCGAGATTGTAATCCGAATCATGCTGCCTTGACAACCAAGGTCCGGTTTGAAAAAAGCCAGGGCTTCAACATAGGTCGTAACCAGAAAACATCATCAAATAACCATTAGCCCCCAAGTGCCAAGTTTAAATACTTGTATTAATCTTGGGACTTTTGTAATGTAAAACATGCGTTAAGATCAAGTACGCATTAGCCCCCAAGTATCGAGCACATAACTTGCTTGTGTGGTTGATACTTCCAAACCGTGCAATATTTTCTGAACACTGCTGATGACCTGCTGCAGGGGGATCTGAAGACCAAAGAGAAACAAGTCTCGGACCTTCAGGAAATCCTAAAAACCCAGCAGGCTGAAACTGCAAAAGCGAAGGAAGAATTGACCAATGCCTTAACCGTTATGGAACAGCTGAAAGAAAACCACAAAAAGGAACAAGCTGATTGGGCTACTGAAAAGGCTCTTTTGATTAAAAGGGCTGAAAATGCCGAAGCTGCTCTTAAACCGGTGGTTGATGAATTATCCACCGTAAAGCGACAAATACACTCCATGACCTCTGCCGTCTTTGGTAAACCCCGCACCGTCTCTGATTCAAGACACGTTAAAAAGGTTATCCATGCTTCCTGCCCGGATTGAAGAGTTAGAAAGGTCAGCTGCTCGAACCGGAGCCATCACTGCCTTGATCCGGGCCAAAGCGTGGGTACCAGACTTTGATCCTGTCGAAGCGGCACAAGGATATCCCAGCTTGAAAGAAGACGGTTCAGACTTCGGCGAAAATGACTTGAGGGCGATAAACCGGGCGGTGCGCCCCCTAGCTTGTCAATTGGCTGAAGAAGCAGATCTGACACATTATCAGGCCCAATATGATAACCAGAACAAGCGAGTAGCTGCCCCGATCCCTGAAGCGGAAAACCTTATTCCTCCAATCCGTAAGCATACCTACGCCCCTGACATTGAACCGTCTTTGCTGATTCATGAAGAAGCTGTTTTTCAAGCGTTAATGGGAATCGACTGGACCACTGCTGATTTCCAGCCAATGGGTAGCCATGAGAAGGCTGAAGCGGCGCAAGATGATCCACAACCTTCGAACCGAGGCGGCGAACAGGCGTAATCAAAGCTCCGGTTCACCTTAATTGGTGACGTTAATCCGTCAAAAAACAATATATTCAGGCACTACGCTGCCTTGTAATAAGATAGTTAATACCTCTGCCTTTGAATGCGCCTTTGTGCACGGGTACTGATGCCCTTGCCATGACTTTTTCCAACTTGTGTTTCCTGTCTTTACTGGGCACAAAGGACGGTCTTTTGACCATACGAACCGTGCTGTGCCTTTGCCTAACCGGGCAACTTGCCTCCGGGTTAAAAAATGGACCAGGCTGTGTCAGCTGAATCGGTTTAAAAGTATTTGTCGTTCCAAAGAACAAAAACACCACAAGAAGGAAGATAACAAACAACCAAATACGAGAGGAAAATGCAATAGTAAAACGCATGCAAATGGTGGTTGCTATGAACCGTTCAGAAGGCGTTACCATCGTCAAGACAAAAAACCAAGCCCCCAAGGGGTGTAGCTACGGTTTAAGTCGACTAGGTTCCTAACTGAATCGTGGCAAATATGCCGATCAAATGGCATTGCATTGGTTCGGATTCGACCAAGCCCCCAAGTGACTCAGTGGCCTAGGGCCGATCAAGTGGCATTGCATTGGTTCGGACACGACCAAGCCCGCAAATGACTTATTGGCTATTTAAAAGCCGATCAGAAGGCATTACCATCATCAAGACATGACCGAGCTCCCATAAGGTGTAACTACGGTTCAAGTCGATTAGGTCCCCAACTGACTTAGTGGCAAATGTGCCAGCCAGAAGGCATTACCGTCGTTAAGACATGACCAAGCTCCCCGGAGGTGTAGCTACGGTTCAGGTCGACTAGGTCCCCAACTGACTTTGTTGATCTTCCGTGAAGCGACCTCAAGGGGTAAACCGGAGGTTGCCCTAAAGCGAATCAACTCCGTGTAACCACGCATGATGTGAAGAAAACAGAGACCCCGCTTTACTCGAGGCTCCGGTTGATTATATTGATCATAATATATACATGGTCATGATATGTACATCAACAGAGCCCAAGGCTCATGTATAGTAAGGTCGAAGATGAGATATGTTCCACGGCCTGCTGGTCTCCTCCTCTGATGTGCGTGAATCTTTGCGCTCTCGAATATCAATCAGGTAGTATGACCCATTATTCAGATTCTTGCTGACCACAAAAGGTCCTTCCCAAGGCGGGGATAATTTATGCATATCAGACTGATCCTGGATGAGCCGGAGCACCAAATCCCCCTCCTGAAAGGTTCTGGTTCTAACCCGACGGCTGTGGTAACGGCGAAGATCTTGCTGGCAAATCGCTGAACGGGCAGCTGCTAAGTCACGCTCCTCATCCAACAAGTCAAGAGCGTTCTGCCGTGCCTGCTCGTTGTCCGCTTCAACATAAGCTGCCACACGAGGTGAGTCATGTCGTATATCACTTGGGAGAACCGCCTCTGCTCCATAGACCATAAAAAACGCCGTAAACCCCGTGGATCTGTTAGGCGTGGTGTTGATGCTCCATAATACAGACGGTAGCTCCTCAACCCAACAACCCGGCGTCCTTTGCAAAGGGACCAGAAGCCGGGGTTTGATACCTCTCAAGATCTCTTGATTCGCTCGTTCTGCTTGACCATTAGATTGTGGGTGAGCTACCGAAGAAACATCAAGCCGTATATGCTCACGTGCGCAGAACTCTTTCATGGCACCTTTGGATAGATTGGTACCATTATCTGTGATGATGCTGTGTGGAAAGCCAAACCGGAAGATCACCTTCTTTATAAACCGAACCGCCGTGGCCGCATCACATTTACTGACAAGTTCTGCCTCCACCCACTTTGTAAATTTGTCAACCGCCACCAATAGGTGGGTCTTCTTATCTTTGGAACGTTTAAATGGCCCAACCATATCGAGCCCCCAAGTCGCAAACGGCCAAGTAATTGGAATCATCCTCAACTCTTGAGCCGGTATGTGCGCTCGTCTGGAAAATTTCTGGCAACCATCACATAACCTGACCAGGTCTTCCGCATCAGCATGAGCAGTTAACCAGTAGAAACCGTGGCGGAACGCTTTAGCCACCAATGATTTTGAACCGGCGTGGTGGCCGCAATCCCCTTCATGTATTTCACGTAATATCTCGCACCCCTCCTTAGGGGATACGCACCGTTGCAGCGCTCCTGACACACTGCGATGATGTAGCTCCCCTTTGAGAATGGTCATAGACTTGGACCGCCGTACTATCTGCCGAGCCAAGGTTTCGTCTTCTGGCAACTCACCCCGGTTCATATATGCCAGATAAGGAAGCGTCCAATCCGGGCTGACGTGAAGAGCCGCCACTAATTGAGCCTCCGGATCAGGAATAGCCAACTCCAGTTCACCGGGTAGCTGTACCGATGGGTGATACAATACATCCAAGAAAACATTGGGTGGGACCGGTTTACGCTGAGAGCCCAAGCGGCTTAAAGCGTCCGCTGCCTCATCTTTTCTGCGGTCCACATGGTCCACTTGGTAGCCTTTGAAATGCCCTGCCACCATATCTACTTCACGACGGTATGCAGCCATGAGCGGGTCCTTAGAATCCCAGGTGCCAGATACTTGCTAAGCCACTAGATCCGAATCACCAAAGCACCTAACACGGCTCAGATTCATCTCTTTAGCCATCCGAAGACCATGAAGCAAAGCTTCATACTCAGCCGCATTGTTTGTACAGGGGAACATTAAACGGAGGACGTAACAAAACTTGTCTCCTCGTGGGGAAGTTAAAACGACTCCAGCCCCCGAGCCTTCCAATTGTCTGGATCCGTCAAAATGAATAGTCCAATATGTGTTATCTGGCTTCTCCTCAGGTGCTTGTAACTCTGTCCAATCATTTATGAAGTCGACAAGTGCTTGTGACTTTATGGCCGTCCGGGGTACGTATCTTAAACCGTGCGGCCCAAGCTCGATAGCCCACTTGGCAATCTGACCGGTCGCCTCCCGGTTCTGTATGATGTCACCCAAAGGAGCAGAACTGACCACCGTGATGGGGTGCCCTTGAAAATATTGCTTCAGCTTCCGGCTTGCCATAAAAACACCATATACCAGCTTCTGCCAATGCGGATACCTTTGCTTGGACTCGATAAGCACTTCGCTGATATAGTAAACCGGACGTTGAACCGGATGCTCCTTCCCAGCCTCCTTGCGTTCTACCACAATCGCCACACTGACCGCTCTGGCATTCGCAGCAACATATAACAGGAGTGGCTCTTTATCTACGGGGGCTGCCAACACTGGCGGATTGACTAACTGTCGCTTCAAATCCTCAAACGCTTTATCAGCCTCCGGACTCCAGACAAATTGATCTGTCTTCTTGAGCATTTGATACAAGGGGATCGCCTTTTCACCGAGGCGGCTGATAAACCGGCTTAACGCAGCAATCCGCCCGGCCACGCGCTGAACATCATTGACGCATTTCGGTTTGGCCAGGGAGGTGATGGCTGTGATCTTTTCCGGATTGGCCTCAATTCCTCTATGGGACACTAAGAATCCCAACAACTTGCCTGCAAGTACACCGAAAACACATTTAGCTGGGTTGAGCATCATTTGGTACACTCTCAAGTTATCGAAGGTTTCCTTCAAATCGTCAACCAGGGTCTCCTTTCGTGACTTGACCACAATGTCATCCACATAGGCATGTACATTACAACCAATCTGTTCGTGGAGGCAATTTTGCACACACCGTTGATAAGTAGCCTGCGCACTCTTAAGCCCGAAGGGCATAGAAACATAGCAGAAGGCTCCAAAGGGAGTAATGAACGCCGTCTTCTCCTGGTCCTTAACTGCCATCTTGATCTGATGATAACCCGAATAGGCATCCAAAAAACTCAAACGCTCGCAACCTGCCGTAGCATCAATGATTTGATCAATACGGGGGAGAGCAAAAGGATCCGCTGGACAAGCTTTATTCAAGTCTGTGTAATCCACACACATGCGCCAGGTGCCGTTTTTCTTAAGAACCAGCACCGGATTAGCAAGCCACTCGGGATGAAAAACCTCGATAATAAAACCAGCTGCCAGGAGCCTGGCTACTTCCTCACCAATCGCTTTACGTCTTTCTTCGTTAAACCGGCGTAGGAACTGTTTTACCGGTTTATACTTAGGATCCACATTAAGAGTGTGCTCAGCGAGTCGCCTCGGTACACCAGGCATGTCAGACGGCTTCCATGCAAAGATGTCCCGATTCTCACGGATGAACTCGATGAGCGCGCTTTCCTATTTTGGATCCAAGTTTGCACTGATGCTGAACTGCTTGGACGAATCGCCAGGTACGAAGTCAACAAGCTTAGTTTCGGCAGCTGATTTGAACTTCAAGGCCGGATCGTGGTCCGTAGTTGGCTTCTTTAATGAAGTCATGTCCTCCGGATCAACACTGTCTTTGTACTGCTTTAGCTCCTCCGTAGCACAAACCGATTCTGCATAAGTCGCATCTCCTTCCTCGCATTCCAAAGCGATTCGACGGCTCCCATGAACCGTTATAGTGCCCTTGTAACCCGGCATCTTGAGTTGCAGATATACATAGCAGGGCCGTGCCATAAATTTTGCATAGGCTGGCCGTCCGAACAAAGTGTGGTATGGAATTTGGATTTTAACCACTTCAAACGTCAGCGTCTCTGATCTGGAATCATGACTATCGCCGAAGACCACTTCAAGGGCTATCTTACCAACAGGGTACGCAGACTTGCCAGGCACCACCCCGTGGAACACTGTATTGGTCGGTTTGAGATCCTTATCCACCAGTCCCATGCGACGGAAGGTCTCATAATACAAGATGTTAATGCTGCTCCTTCCGTCCATGAGTACCTTGGTGAGCTTATAACCTCCCACCTGAGGCGCCACCACTAATGCTAACTGACCCGGATTATAAACTCTGGGAGGATGATCTTCTCGGCTCCATATGATTGGTTGTTCCGACCAGCGCAGATAGTGAGGCGTGGCCGGTTCAACAACACTAACTGCCCGCCTCTGAAGCTTTCTATCCCGTTTATCCAAGCTCAACTGTTTCGGGTTGCTCTGATAACCTGATTGCTGCTGTTGCTGCTGGCTGTAACCACTTTGATTACCTTGATTATTTTGTCTGTTCTGTCCGCCCGGATTACCATGGAACCCTGGACCGGAATTTCCGCCGCCGTACCCTGATCCGGAACCTGAACCGCCGCCAGAGCCGTGATCATATTGGAAAATGTTTGAGCTTTTGAATTCCTTCATGATGTAACAATCCTTCCGAAGATGGGTTGCCGGCTCCTCTTTTGTTCCGTGCTTCGGACAGGGCTGGTTTAAGAAAAAGTTCAAACGCTCCGGATTAGGACCGGGATTTCCGTGAAAACTTGGCTGTTTCCCCTTACGTCGCTGGCCCTTATTCTGTGCACTGGTGTTGGCCACAAAATCCATGCTCCCATCCGGTTTACGCTTACCTCTGCCTCCATTGCCTGTTGGTTGATGCTGCTGGCCTTTGGTATTGCTATTCTCCCTTCCCTTCCCTGCTTTGTCGTCACCAGAATCAGGATCCTTGGTACTGTCAGAATCCGCATACTTCACTAAAGCGGTCATGAGCGTTCCCATATCCGTGCAATCACGCTTCATCCGGCCTAACTTTAGCTTCAAAGGGCCAAACCGACAGTTGCCTTCCAACAGCACCACGGCGGTGTCTGCGTTGATGCGATCTGATGAGTGCAAAACTTCCGATACCCGGCGTACCCAATGGGTAGTTGACTCCCCTTCTTGCTGAACGCAAGCTGCTAGGTCAACTATCGACTTTGGCTGTTTGCACGTGTCCTTGAAATTCTTGATAAACCGGGCTTGCAACTGGGCCCACGAACTAATGGAATTAGGCGGTAGGCTCTTTAGCCAAGTCCGGGCCGTCCCTTCTAACATCATGGTAAAATACTTCGCACACGCCGTGTCATCCACATCCAGCATCTCCATAGCCATCTCATAGCTCTCCACCCATGTCTCCGGAGGCTGATCCGCCGTGTAGTTGAGCACCTTGCGGGGGCCTTTGAAATCCTTAGGCAGGTGTACGTTGCGCAAAGCGGGAACGAGGCACGGTACTCCCAAAGAACTAGAAACCACCCCCGGTTCAATAGTAGCATTTGGGAAGATAGGTGTAAGCTGACGAGCCTGATGCTACGCCGCTAATCCGGCCTCCTGCGCACGGGCGCGATCCACCATCTCCTGAGCATTGTCGACGCCAGCCGGATTGTTGCCGCGGAGCACTTCACGCCTGGCATTACTTGAAACAGCCGGCTCCTCCATGCGCCTACTATAGCTCCTGCTGGGGCGAGGGGTAGAGTGAATCCGATCACTGCTTTGCGAATATGCTTCTTGTTGGGCCAAAGCGGTCCTAAGGAGCTCCTTGACTCGGCGTGTCTCTACATCCTGCGGTGAATCGCCTTCGATCGGAATGGCTTCCAACCGAGCTGCCGCCGCAACGAGGTTATCCATCGGGTTGGAATAATGGCCCGATGGCGCTGGCACGGCCTGTGGTGTACCAGTGTTGTGGCGAGGCAAGTTTATTATACGGTGCTGAACCGGGGCGCCAACTGTTGCCACCGCCCGGTTTACCCCCGGCGGATTATTGGTCCCCGCCCCAGGGGTGTTGAAGAGATTTCTGGCATCGAGGGCTGTGGGCAATCGAGATCGGAATTTCCTCTTCAGAACTTCCTGAGATGCATTCTGGTCCATCATGAGCTTGTAAGCCTGTGCATCTAAAGCGGCACGCTCTGCCATCATCCTGGCCTCTTCTGCTGCCAGCCCCGCTTTAGCTTGAGTGATCTGTTCTCTCACTTTGGCAATCTCGGCATTGTGAACCTCCTGATCCACCGGGTTGGCTTCCGCCATGAGCGCTGCCAGTGCGTCAAACAGATCCGACAATACTTGGGCTGGTGAGTCCGCAGGGCCCCCTGCCCGCGCAGCTGTTGCCGCTGCCGATCCGGAGATCACTGCTGCCGCAGTTGATGAATGTGGCGCCGCCTGTGTTCCAGCCATGAAGATCCCAACTCGATTGGGCAGACCGGAGGGGTCCGGAATACTGTCGCCAACGGAGCTGCCCCCAATCCGATCATCTTGCAGCTGGTATAGACACTCGGTTTCCCCGGTTGACGTTTCATCGCCGGAGTAGATGGCGGTTTCGCCACCGGATTCGGATCCTTCCTCGTAGCTTCCTCCATGGATGACTCCCACGAAGGCGCGCTTCCTGGTCGGTTTAACCAGGGTCGATCTCGTGCACCGAGCTGTCTCGACGATGTCGGTGCAGACGCCCAGCTCAGGGCCCGGTTCACCGATCTTGCCGATGAAAACATGGATGCCGCCAAAAGGGACCCGTTACCCGTACTCGATCGAGCCGGCGTCGGGGCCCCATCCTGTGCTGTCGATGTAGAGTTTTCCGCGACGACTTTTGGTCATCCGGCCCACAGCGTAGCCCTCGAGTCCTTCAAAGCGGCCCTCCAAGAACTTGAAACCATCTCGCGATAGCCCCACGGTGGGCGCCAACTGTCGTGGACTTGTCACGGCAGATGTCCTAGCGAAAGGACTTAGTCGTGGAGCCATCGCAACGGGTTAACTTGAAGGGGTTAAACGGACGCAAGGACACAGTGTTATACTAGTTCGGCCCCTTCGATGAAGGTAAAAGCCTACGTCTAGTTGTGATGGGATTGATGTGTTTCGAGGGCTAGGGAGCGATAAGCTTCGCCTAAACCTCGAGTTGTTGTTCTCTGTCCCTAAACCGTCGTCGGGTCGTCCCCTTATATACACGGGTGACGCCCGTTGGTCTACAAAATACCAACCTCCGGTTCATAAACGTGCCCGGGTTGGTCTCTCTATTCCTAACTTACAATGCAAGTTTACCTCAGGCCGGTTTACAGCCATAAACCTTTAAACCGATTATAGGCCTTGGGCCCTTCTATTTCTCCTTGGGCTTTAACATCTTGGGTCCATTGACGGAGCTAACCCGGGCCCTGTAGGCCGGTTTACCCAAATAGCAATATCCCCAACACGATGTGTGTAGGGTTCCTGAGACACATAACAGGCGACTCGGTACACCGTGCCATGGTGTATCTACCGCATCATAGCCCACCCCTAGGGTCAGCGCTACGCACATCCTCCAACACATATCCTACAAACACCGGAAACTAGTTGCAACTCTTGGATAGGGATCAAGGCGATTAATAGGTCAAGAGGGGCACTTAAGCATTCAAATGCGTGGTAGTAGCTGTTCATGGATGACAAACACAGAACTCAGTTCCTGAGGATGGTTTCAATGAGACAACCCACCATGTAATCCTAGATGACCTCTCACCGCTACCTTTACCAAATCATGTTCACACACTTAGCTCTCAACAGTAGGACATGTTCACCACATTCCAATTCATCCCCATTGAATCAGACATAACTACACTCTAAGCAGTAGCAGGCATGACAACAAGCATGAATCAGTAGGCACATCAGGGCTCAAGCAACTCCTACTCATGCTAGTGGGTTTCATCTATTTACTGTGGCAATGATAGGTCATGCAGAGGAAAGGGGTTCAACTACCGCAGCATGTAACAGTTGAATCGTTGTTGTCCTAATGTAGTAAAAGAGAGCAGGAGCGAGAGAGTTGGATTGTATCGGAAAGAACAAGGGGTTTTTGCTTGCCTGGCACTTCTGAGGATAGTATAGTTCTTCATCCGTGTCATTGATCTGATCGTCGGAACCACGTCTATTGAGAGGGGACAAATACCGACAAAGAAGGAAGAACACAATCAATGCAATGCAACAATTATGATGCATGATAATGACATGGCAATATGTTGTGATTTTAGCTAATGCAACTAGCAACAAGTTAAATGAAATTGGTTTGAACTCTAAGTTCAAATTCAAACTCCACATGTGAAGGTTTAAAAGCCCTTTATATGATTTGTCCTAAACAGCAGCCATAAGTTGTTCTCACATGCATGAAAATGCCATGTTCAGATTCTTTGGATTTTTCTGATAATTTTTCATATATAATTTATTTCATTTGGAGTTATAGATTAATTTCTATGAATTTTAGAAGTTTAAGACATTTTCTGAAATAAATAAATCATTTCTGATTTATTTAAAATCCTAGAAAAGCTTTACTGCGTCAGCAGTACATTACGCTGACATCAGCAAGTCAACGGGGCAGCCCAGGTCAAACTGACCAGTGGGTCCCGCGTGTCTCAGTGCCTAATTAAGTTTAGGTTTAAACTAAACTAACTTTTAATAGGGGCTGGCCCCACATGTCAGTGGCTAGGATTAGATTAGCAGGGTCATTAGTCTAATTAACTTGTGGTTAGGCCGAAGTTTAGCCGGCGGCAATAGCACGCACGGCGGAGGCTCACCGGAATTCCTCCTCCGGCGACCTAAAGCGCGGCGAAGGGCATCTACGCGTTGCTCGTGCTCGTCCGCATCGAGCAGTGCTAGCAGCAATGGCTACGGCGGCCTGTAGCAACGGCAACAGCGACAAGTGCGGTGGCCGGAGCTCGGTGCCGGTGGTGCACGAGCGCAGGGCTACAGCTCGCCCTCGAGGGAACAAGGTAGCTAGGCTGCATCTAGGGGGCCCTAGGAGCACGGTGGATAGCACAGCTGAGCATCGTAAGCTCAGAGGTGAGCAGGAGGTCGGCCATGGCGGACGGCGGCCTTGGGAGCTTGTGGGGCGGCGGCTAGAGGAAGCTAGCGAGAGGGGGAGGTGAGGGAAAATTTCAGGGGCTCACGGTGATGTCGGTAGGATGGTCAGTGGGCTCGGGGACACACTCGGGGCGGCGAATCGATGACGACGATCTTTGGTGGCCGACGAGGGAAACGGCGATGCTGGCGGCGTCCAGGGCTTCCGGTGTCGTACAGCTTGTCGGAGAGGACGAGGGAGACGCGGCGGTGCTTCTGGGATTAGCGGAAGGGCGAGGGGAGTGCGGTAGCCATGGAGGTTGCGAACGGCAGTGACGGTGGCGCTCGACTGCAGGAGAGAGAGAGTGAGACAGAGAAGGGGTTGAAGGTGAGGGTGAGAGCAAGCGGTTCAGGGTGTCGTGGTGGTCTTGGTCTGTACTTGTTTGATGAACATATTAATGAAAAAGCTTTGCTGCAGGATGTTGCAAACGCGATACTACGATCAGAGACCCTTCAACGAAACTGTGTGCGATGCCATAATCGCAAACGGTGGTGTAAAAAACCGTCAAAAAAGGTGGAAAACATTTGTGATGGAGGATGCATCAAACACGGTTCAAATTTTAGTTGCCTGTGTGATGCAGGGCATACGGTTCAGCTCAATTAACTGTTTGCGATGAGGAGGAACAAAAGAAATGGGCAGCGAGATGAAGATGTGTGTGATATACAGCATACGTTTCACTCGGATGAACTGTTTGTGATTAGGCAACACAAAAGAAACGGTCAGCCAGATCAAGGCGTGTGTGCGATATACGGCATGCGGTTCACTCGGATGAACTGTTTGCGTTGAGACATCAGAACATAAACGGTTCAACTTAACAAGATGTGTGTGATACGCGGCAAACAAGTCTGTAATCGGAAACGTGTGCGAAGACCAATAACAACACAAACGATTACTGCTAACAAGCCATGTGTGTTGTGAGCAAACGATTGCTAGTATACAATTGTGAGTGATTGATGAAAACATCACTGATGGGTTCCATTGTTTAGTCCGTGTGCGATGTGAGCAAACGATTGCTAGTATACAATTGTGAGTGATTGATGAAAACATCACCGATGGGTTCCATTGTTTAGTCCGTGTGCGATGTGATTTTCTTTGTCCACACAACATCTACGCTCTATCTATAGAGCATCAACATATATACTTAAAAAGACAGCATTGCATAACCAAATTAAACATACAACTACACAAGTGACTACAGACATAACATTTCCACACACCAAAGTAAGCAATTACATGCATACTAAAGTAGGAGAAACGAGGATCTAATCATCTACTTATTGTTGTGATGACGCTTGCCATTGCTCTGCTTCCGGCTGGATCCCTGGCCGTTTTGGGGAAGGAGGCACTTCCTCATGTCAACGATCCGCCTGTACATGTCATAGCTTGTGTACGCCTCCTTGGCCACGTACATGTAATGAGCTTTGTCGAGTTTCTCCATCTGGGCCGAGTGCCAGGCACGCTTGTCCTTGTTGCATGAATCCTTCATGTCTCTGTAGTAGGGGTCGATGATGGCCTAGGCGAGGTGAACCAGTGAGTCCTTCTCATGCTCCTTGCTTCCCCAGATCTTGTATTGGCCCTGGATGTCGACAAGATTCTGGCAGGCGATGCCCGAACTCTCGAGCGCCTTTACATCGTTGGTGATGTCCACCGTAGCGAACATGTAGTGGTGGCTGTTGACAAACCTGGCGAAACGCTCACAAGGCTTTGTGGCCAGGCAGTAGTGATAGACGAGGACGTGGTGGCGCATGCACATCTAGGCGACGAAAACCTTGGGAGGAGACCAGAACAAGCACGGGTGTACTCGAGGTCGAACCCGACCACCTTGTACTTCTCCTCGGCAAGCAACAGCTCCATGATGTGGATGGAGTGCTCCACCCAGACCTGGTCGTTGCTGTACACCACCGAGAGGTCCATAAACCTTCTGTGGGTGTCGGCAGCCGCTCGGAGCGCCATTGGAGCCGAGAAGGTACCCTCTAAGAATTTCTCGTGGTGGGTGTGCTTCTTGCAATGGTGGGGCCTGATCGAAAGATTGGCCACTGTAATAAATGGGGATCGGCCGACCTGTAATTGTCACGTCTTGTCACGGCGTTCATAGCGAAGGATTCTAGTGCACGCTTGACAACACTGCACCGCACGCATGGGCTCGAAGTGGCGCCAAATGTATCGTCGATGAGCCTATTCCCGCGCTTCCGCACAGTTTATCGTGCAAGGTTTCGGCCCGGCTAGTTTGGCCACGCGTCGGCTAGAAGAGGGACAAATCGTGGGCGTTTATTGGCAAAAATCTTTGTAAAAACAAAGTGTGTGGAATGACTTCGGTCATAAGTTTACCCGTGGCTGATAAGGTCAAAGTTACACAGAAGGGTGATGATGGACACTCGAGTGCGGTAATTAATTATGCGCTCTACAGGGCAGACGGTGGGAGAAACCAACTGTGTGCAATAATGTCAAAGATCGCAGTCGAGTTAACTATACAGATCGTGTGCTGTGAGATCGACAAGGTAAACAGATTCGAGAATGGTTAATAAAATCTAAGACCATTGCATATTAAGGTCAAAATAGTGCTACCAATATATGAGTCTCATACGATGCCATTTCAACGATTGTACCACAAAAGCTCGAAATATTACAAGGTTCAAATTCCAGAGTTATATGGCTCAAATTCGAAGATTACAAGGTTCAAACTGATATTAGAAATGAAATTCAGCTCATCACCTGCAAAGGCTCGCGCTGATCCGCTGAGCATGGATATCAGAGAGGTTCAAACTAATATTACCACTTCTAAGTCTGGTTTGAAAGCTCACAATTTTTGCAAAGGGGTCAGCCACTAAGAAGTCATGTATGGGGTTGACACGATGACTTCCGATTTGTCGGTCATCTGAAGTTCCAAAATGAAAATCAAGATGTTTGGAGCCTATTCCATTCTGCCGCAGGCGTCGACGCTGATCAACAAACCATTCATTTTTGTGAAATAAATGTAGGGCAAACCTCATTTCCTTCAGCACCCTTGCTCTGAGAACAAAGAACTTGGCGAATATAATCTTTGGTAAGGTCCCTTGGTAGGAGTTCAAAGTAATTTCTGAGAGATGCAGATCTAGGCATTCGACGTGATTGTTATATTGTACCACATTATCCACCACTGGGCCTAATCTTATCTGCAAAAGTAGAATACGTGTTAGTGCCTGCAAGCAGTTTTGAACATTACTACAACCTATTTGATTTGCAGGATTTGTAAAATGCACTAACGTGCCATCTTTGATCTGACATGATTAACATAAGCATTTGATTACATTCTAGAAAAATGTAGCCTTCTTCACAAGAGGTTGGAGTGGATGAAAAGTTCCCTAAGAAATCTAGTACACATGAATCCAAAGGAGAAATGCTTATTGATTTTAACCATATGATCAAGCAACCAACATGGGGGCGGGGTGGAACATGTATGTAATGAAATCCTCTGAAAGAATCCTTCAAAAATCGTAGTACATTGTCATTGTAAACTTGGAAAAATGTGTCACAAATTGAACTCCCTTATGGTTAACATTTAATAGGAAAGGAACATCACCTTGATATATAGCTTCTCCAGGCACAGAAAGCATCTCAGGAAACTGACAACTTGCTCCAGGTTGGGGCCGATAGATTCTAGTGCCAAGACCTTCACCGTGTGCAGTTTCGGGGTCAAGCTTGTTGGAATCATTTTCTATGACAGACGAACAAACATCTGCAAAATTAGAAATAATGTCAATTTGTAGAAGGAGAGGTAGAAGGCGGCCGTTGTACTTGAACGGGTGTGGTTCCAATAACAAGTTCGGAGTATTTGTAAGACGAGTAGCCCACCATTGTCAATTCCGGCGCAGAAATGACATTGATTCTTGTTGGACCTTCTTGATCAACTACATGTAATCTCTCAAGTGCAGGTGTGTCCTCAATGACCATACCGTGGTACACATCTTTTGATGTCTTCCTGCCGCACCAACAACACACATAAATAGGCCGGAGAGTCATGGAGGTGATGTGGAAGGTACTCAACCCATTGATCTCCTGAAAACGAAGTTACTCGAGTGTTGTACAGCCACGGAGCAGGTGCTCCATGTCACCGTTTGAGAGGCAGACGGCGACGAGCTTGAGGTGCTTCAGTTGTGGTAGAATAAGAGCGGGCGCGTCATTAAGTGGGTGGAAATGGCAGTTCCTGAACTTGGCGATGCGCGGCATGGGCGCGAGGCGGAGTGTGGACATTGGCAGCAACCGCATAGGCCCATCATCAAAAGTGAGCTCCTCGAGCTGATCTAGGGCGGGGGATCGGAACCAGTCGTCAAGCTTGGCTCGGTCCTTGCCGTTGGAACAGAACTTTCCCATTCTAAGGCCTCTGGTTGGGCCAAGGTGACTATCAAGGATCTTGGAGAACGCATCCAAGCTTTTGCGATAGCCATGGCAGAGCTCGTGGGTGTCGATGAGGTCGAGAGGGCTGGAGTTCCATAGGGGGTGCCACCGCCGGTAAAGGACGGTTGTCCGTGCCCCATATTTGATTGGGAGGAGGGAGATGATGACTGTCAACATATCATCGGGGAGGCTGCTGATGAAGTCTAGGCCTCCTAGAGTCGCTTGCGGTTCTAGCTCGCCGCGCCTCCGCTTGTTGGCAGCCCCATTCTCCACCTCCGGAGTCTCCTTGTCAGCGGCGCTTTCTGATAGAAATGGGAGTACAGGGAATATTTAGTTAAAATAGGGCAATAGAAAAGTGTATTGGTAACTAGAAGTTATTAGGTAGGAATATAGTAAGAAAAGGGAATAACAATTGGTTTCTTAAATACTACACAATTCATTTGACATTGTTGGGTATGTCAACATGCAGATAGTTGAAAAGAAAACTTACTTCGAACAAACTCTGGACGGATGATTTTGTCGGGGAAGTTAGCATATATCTCATGACCAGGCCCTTTTATGTGCAGTGAAATTTTAGTGCCAGCTTTAAGTACATAAAACTTAGAAATTTCTTTCCGAAAGCCAGTGCCATAATAGGAGTCACCACGTTCATCAAGTCTTACAGTAGCAATGATTGTAAATCCATGGTTTGTGTGTAGTATGACATCCGTGAAGTCTTGATGTATGTAAAGGGAAAGATTGTTCACTACATAATATGTTGCATAGCAAGGGATGCGCTACAGAACATGGTAGGATTGTTAAAGAAAATATGGTAACATGAAAATATGGGCCCAAATAGAAAGAATAGTATAGCAGTTGAAATCGAAGGACAAAAATCTATAATTAAAAAGATAGGGTAAACATGATGTTCAGGAAAGTAGGCCATGCCAACCGATTTAGGGTGAGATTGAACATACCACGCGCGTCCTCGAGTGATCTGGTACGGTGAGATGGAATCTCTGGCAGAGGTCGCAATGTCCTGATGTGTCGGCGCACTGTACATTCTATGAATGAAAGAAAACCCTCAAATCAGCTCGAATAAAAATGAATTCATGGTGATTTCCGCCGGGAGATTAAAAGAGGCAGATGAACTAGGATAAGGGATGAGATAATATCTCATTAAATTAGTTACCTTGTCGTCCATGAGAAAGAACCCTAAGTATGGCAGATTCCCCAACCGAGCGGAGCTGGGTCGACCGCGAGCAGCGTCGAGAAAGTCAATGGTGATAGGTGGCAGCAAGCAGAAGTGGCGAAATGCTGTGGGCTTTGCCGGCAGCCTGGCGGCGGCGGCAGGCGTCGAGCTAAGTGTTTACCGCCGCAATAGGCGGTGCCATGGCATAGACACGAAGGAGCTTGTGCAGGTGTGAATGGGGACCGGAGGGGGTGGCGGGCGGGGTGAGGGTTTTTGTGACGTGGGGATGGTGAGGGTTTTCTTTTTTCATTTTTGAATTGGGTGGTGAGGGTTTTGTCCCACAAAGAATTTTGGAGGCGATGGTTTGCTATAGCGAACCATGTGTGATTGACGCAACAGGAAAAATGAATGTCATTGAACATGGTTCCAATTTTAGGAACCGTGTGTGATTGACGTACTACCTCCGTCCTGGTTTATTGGTCCCTATTTGTAATTTTTACCAAATATTTAACATACTCAAACATAGATAATAAGCGTACACGTACATAAGCATAGTTCAAGCATAAGTACATAGTTCAACCGTCATTAAGCATACTAAAGCATACATAGTTCGATCCATCCCACGTCTCATCTCACATGCCAGCACGATCATGAAGCTTCTCCAGGTACTCGGCGTACGCGTCGTGCGCCACCCTGCGAGAATACTTCTGCTTGAAGGCGCCAACGACCCGTCCTCTTGCATGCGCCAGAACACTTAGATACGCATCATGAAGCTTGTGGTTGCAAAATGGGCATCGATAGCCGCCGTTCCAGGTCCTAATACGCCTGTTCTGCATTCCCACATAAAGCTCCCTCAGGATTTGCCTCTTGTACCTCCTATGGACATCCTCATCCTTGATGTCCACATCGTCAGACAACACCTATACAAATAGTAAAACAAATTTGGCATCAAATCAATGATTACATGCCATGAAGTAGGATTAGGAATTTATGGCTGTTTATTTATACAGATCCAGAGATTATGGTTTGATTTTTAAGCACAGTCATCTATGTACAAACCGATCTTGAAGAAAATAATGGCACAAACAAATGTAGATAATTCAAAATCAATTGTCAAGTCCTGGCTAGGAATTTTTAGCTTCGACACTAACCCTAGTCGGATTACTAGCAGAAATCATTTGCACAGATGAAACAACTAATCACTTATCACTTGTAGCATTCAAACAATCAATACACTACACGGATCTAACGAAACTTACTCAGATTTCATGGATTAGGAGAACATAAGCATAGGATTTCTATTCCAAAAGGGGGAGGCAGGAGTAACCAGAGAAACCCTATGATCTATTTGACACATAAATGGGTATAGATGACTAACCAACTGTCTGTCGTTGCCAGAGTGGTCGCCGGAGTCGTCGCCGGGGTCATCACCAGAGTCGGTGTGGAACTCCGCCTCTGGCTGTGGAAGCTCGACGCCGTTAATGACGTCAGGGTGCAGCGATAACTCATCGGCGGTGACGGCAACCTCTGTCTCCATCTCCACGCCGTGCTCCGGTGCTTTAGCAGCCCCGGCGTCGCCACTCCCTTCGATGGGGCGCTTTGGCGGCATCCTCATACACTGACGGCTTTGATGACTAAGAGCAGCGTCGAGGATGCAAGCGGAGAGAGAGGATTGTGTGTGTGTGGCGAGGATGGGGGTGCGGCCGCTCGGGCGCACCATTAATATGGAGTAGTGGGAGTTGTGGGAGAGAGGCAGGCGATGGTCAAACCGATTGCTCTCACCTCTCGGTGAGCCTGCGCACCGGACTGCTGACATGCCTACCAAAGTTTCACACTGCTACTCGCACGCCTCCTGATGACACTACGAAGTGAGCACGCCTCCGTCAATTCACACACCTGCACGGACGCCTCCTCGTCTGCCTGTGCGGTGGATTTCTCGCATGCGTCCCGTCAACTCACGCCTGCTCGCATGGCACACTGGTCGCGGAGCGGCACATATATTGTTTTTCTATTTGGATGAGTAATGCTGCCACTTTATTGCTTAACCGAAGCATGGCACGTATCCGTTGTTGGTCTAACGCTCACGGTTCGAATAAATAATCCGTTTGGGATATTGGTTCCCAATTATTAATAATCCCCCGTTTGTAACTAGATAAAGATTACATCAAAACTGGTCTCAAATTTGACAAAAAATTACAATGCCACTTTGCATTGGTGTCCATATGACAACACGATAAGTTTCATGAACTTCAAATAAGTTTTGGATGTACTAGAATTTAAAAATCAAGATTCTCAATGTTTGAAATTTGTTGCACGGGTAGTAAACATGCACCCAGTGAGACACATGTGTTTTTGCAATCCATTTAGGTGCACTGTCACATGTGCATGTAGCTCAAATTTGTTTTTTTTTCACATTATACCCTTAGAAAATCAATCAATTATTGTACTAAAACGTCTTAATGATCTTTGTGATTTTTCTGAAATTAAAACGTCCCTCCTTTGGTAACATATGTTCACCGCGGGATAATTAATTTAACATGCATCGTAGTTATGGTGGATTCGCGGTGTGTGTGTGGGTGTGTGCGTCTGGGGGTGGCGGGTGGCTCACAGTACACTACGAGTTGTGAGCCACCGTGTGGGTTGGCCGTTTTGTTAGGTAGGCCGGTGCCACATCAGAGTCGTGTAATCGTTATTTAAAACATTACACAACCCTTTCATACATACATGTTTTCGCCACATGCAGTCGATGGTTGTCCTACACGACACTCGGTACTCGCGTGTGACGCTTTCTGTGGGCCCGCGAGATCGTCGTCCATCACTTTGACGAACAACCGGCAGTGAGGTTAATTTGACCAGCAAGGTAGAATCTTTTTTGTTTGTGTTATGGTGGTATATAGTACGCGTCGAAGAGGTGGGAGGGGACTAGCATATATACTATAAATACACATCCGTGAACAAGTACACCTCACTCAGTGTTAGGACTTTTTAGTTTCTGAGGCACGTGCCACATCAAAATTGTGAAATTGGCTATTCAAACATCACATAACACCTTTTTGGGCCACATGCATGCACGCGGTGGTTATCGTAGCTAGGACACTCACGTGTGATGCTTCCATCTGTGGGCCCACGAGGCCATCGTCGATGCATGCATGCATCACATTGACCTACATCGGGAGAGGTTAATTAGTTTCACCACCGCTCTGTGTGGGTGCATGGTTTACGGTTTTTGAGGCATGTGGCACATCAAAGTTGTGCATTTTGGGTATTCAATATATATATGTTTGGCCCACATATGAAGCGGTGGTGGTTGTCCTCTTGCACCCACTTAAGTGGTTATCAGCGATATCGATGCTTTCCATCTGTGGGCCCGCTTGGTCCATCACTAGTTTTTGCTTGACAACAAGAGAGGTTAATTTGACTTAGGAGGGGATTATTATTTTTGCTTGTAATACGGTATATATATAGGTCATGCTCTAGGATGACATGCATGATACAGTTTGAGCACACACACATGCATGTGTACACATGAATCCCTCCCATCGAATCGAAGTGGCTAGTATAATGACTCGTCATGAACCGATCTCGCTCTGTGTGGGAAGCTAGTGTACGATTTTTGACGCACGCGCCACATCAATGTTGTGAAATGGTATTCAAATATGCATGCACGCATGACCTCCATACATATGCATGTAGTGGTTGCCTTCGAATGGTACACTCCCTCGCGTGGTTATCGGCCACAAGTATTCGTGGGCCCGCATGGACATCCATGATCACCTTTACCAACAACAAGATAGGTTACCATGGCTGATTCTTCATTTGGTTCGTGTTATCGTAGTATAGGTCATGGTGAGATTCAGACCTTAAGTTTGAGCGCATATACTATGCATGCATGCATGAATCCCTGTCGTTGGCCTGATGTGTGGTGTAACATACATATGCATCACCAACCTAACCCTCACTCAGTGTGGGGATTTCAGTTTGAAATCACAATGCCACATCAAAGTTGTTCCATTGTTACTAAAAAACACACCTCTCCATACATATGTTTGGGCCACATGCATGTAGTGGTTATCTTCGAGGACTAGCTACTTGCATGATTATTGGCGAGCTAGCCCATCTGCAGGGTCGCATGGACGGCCATCATTTTGACCAACAACAAGAGAGAGGTTGTACGACCAAGGTGGATTATTCTTGGTCCGTTTTACGATCCATCTTGGTGAGATATGCCTCTCTGGCCTGCCGACTGGAAGTGTGTATGTGGGGGCGGGGGGTTCCTACTTCGCACTTTGCTAGGTGAAGCTCGGTTGGGGGGCATGCATTCATAGCTTAGGACTCCCTTCGTGGCGACACGAGGGGGCTGCTAGCTATTTTGCACTTTGCTAGGTGAACCTCGGTTGGAGGGGCATGCATTCATTGCTTAGGATTCGCTTCGCGCCGACACAAGGGAGGGGGGCTGCTAGCTACTTCGCACTTTGCTAGGTGAACCTCGGTTGGGGGACATGCATTCATATCTTAGGATTCCCGTTGTGCCGACACGAGGGAGGGGGGTTGCTAGCTACTTCGCACTTTGCTAGGTGAACCTCGGTTGGGGGGGCATGCATTTATAGCTTAGGATTCCCTTTGTGCCTACACGAGGGAGGGGGGCTGCTAGCTACTTTGCACTTTGCTAGGGTGAACCTCGGTTGGGGGGCATGCATTCATAGCTTAAGATTCCATTTGTGCCGACATGAGGGAGGGGGGCTGCTAGCTACTTCGCACTTTGCTAGGTGAACCTTGGTTGGGGGGTGCATTCATAGCTTAGGACTCCCTTCGTGCCGACACGAGGGAGGAGGGGGGCTGCTATCTACTTTGCACTTTGCTAGGTGAACCTCGATTGGGGGGGAGGGGGCATGCATTCATAGCTTAGGATTCCCTTCGTGGTGACACGAGGGGGGCTGCTAGCTATTTTGCACTTTGCTAGGTGAACGTCGGTTGGAGGGGCATGCATTCATAGCTTAGGATTCGCTTCGCGCCGACACGAGGGAGGGGGGCTGCTAGCTACTTCGCACTTTGCTAGGTGAACCTCGGTTGGGGGACATGCATTCATATATTAGGATTCTCGTCGTGCCGACACGAGGGAGGGGGGCTGCTAGCTACTTCGCACTTTGCTAGGTGAACCTCGGTTGGGGGGTTATGCATTCATAGCTTAGGATTCCCTTTGTGCCGACACGAGGGAGGGGGGCTGCTAGCTACTTTGCACTTTGCTAGGGTGAACCTCGGTTGGGGGAGCATGCACTCATAGCTTAGGATTCCCTTTGTGCCGACATGACGTAGGGGGGCTGCTAGCTACTTCGCACTTTGCTAGGTGAACCTTGGTTGGGGGGATGCATTCATAGCTTAGGATTCCCTTCGTGCCGACACGAGGGAGGAGGGGGCTGCTAGCTACTTTGCACTTTGCTAGGTGAACCTCGGTTGGGGGGGAGGGGGCATGCATTCATAGCTTAGGATTCCCTTCGTGCCGACACGAGGGGTGAGGGGGTGGTGGCAAGCAATAGCGTGCGCTTTGCGAGATAGGTGCCACATCAAAGTTGCATTTGGTATTTGAAAATCAAACCACCCTTTTCATACATAAATTTGGTCCAAATGCAAGTGTGTTCGTGTTCTGACCCTCTCTCGCGTCATTTTTCGCCAAATTTATGAACATTAGACAAGTCGGATGACGCAACAGACACGGTTCACTCAAACTAACCGTGTGCCACGCCGGTGCCCCTGTCATGCACACATACACATAGTACATTGGGCCCCACGAGGCTCCCCTCTTAAAAATATCAGCCCGCCTCGAGGGTTTTTCTGTTTCGTAACACACGGTTGTTATCCCCGGACCGTGTGCGATGCACTATCATCAAAATTTTCAATAGCCCTGGCATTTCACTCCCGCGTTTGACTCCCACGTAGTAAAATTTTCAGTACCCACACTACTAGGAAAAGGCCTACTAATGGCGCACCAGTTTTGCCTACTAATGGCGCACTACTGGTGCGCCATTAGTACCACGCCACTAGTATTTTTTACTAATGGCGCACTATACCAGATACTAATGGCGCACCTGTAGTGCGCCATTAGTATGCCTAGAGGTGCGCCATTACTATCTGACTTAGTAATGGCACACCACATAGAAGTGCGCCATTAGCAATAATTTTTTTAAATTTTTTTATTTTTTTATTTTTATTTTTTTCACGCTTAACTTCGGTGTTCTATCCAACCCCGGCACCAGCTCACTTCACAAGCACTTGTTGATATATCTAGCATATCAATCCTATTAAACCTTGTTGATGTTTAGGACTTTGTTCATGTTCATGAGTGTGATGAAATTTTGAAAAAATATTTCAAACTTCCGTTCATATTACGTATCATATTTTAAAAAAAAATCCCGAAAAAAAATTGAAACTAATTTTTTTTCTGTTACTAGTGGCGCACCTAGCATACAGTGCGCCACTAGTAAGTTTGAAATTTTTCGAATTTTTTTGCCTCCAGATCTTAAAAGCCCCGTAACTTTTTTTCCATTAGGTTTTTGAGGATTTTGAAAATGTTTAACGGGGTTCCCCCCGTTAAATTCGGATGTAACTTTACGAAATGATTTTTCATAGAGAAAACTTTTTAATCCGAGTTCGTATGCAGAAGTTATGCCCATTTTACAAATTCCAGAGAGATTTTGCAAATAAAGTCGAAATTCGTATTTGTAAATTTTCCCAACAACTAGACCACATATCACATGGGAAACTTATTTTCTTTTTTTTGACATTTTCATTAGTTTCTTTTATTTTTTTAAACTGAAAAGGAGGTCCACATGGGGGGGGGGTGCATGCGAGGGAATTTTTGGGCCAAGTTAGTAATGGCGCACCGTGGGAGTGGTGCGCCATTACTAGTTCAACTAGTAGTGGCACACCACTCCCACGGTGCGCCATTACTAGTTTTCAAAAAATATTAAAAAATTGAAAAAAATTACTAGTGGCGCACTATGGATGTGGTGCGCCATTACTAGTTTAACTAGTAATGGCGCACTATCCCCTGGTGTGCCATTACTAGTTTTAAAAAAAAATTGAACAAAAAAATTTGACTTTTTTTTACTAATGGCGCACCAAGGATGTGGTGCGCCATTATTAGTTTAACTAGTAATGGTGCACTATCCCCTGGTGCGCCATTACTAGTTTTCGAAAAAAAATCTTGTTACTAATGGCGCACCGTGGATGTGGTGCGCCATTAGTATTTGGACACTAATGGCGCACCAACACATGGTGCGCCATTAGTATATAGTAGTGGCGCACCACATGTCTGGTGCGCCATTAGTGTCAATTTCATCTATAACCCTTTTCCTAGTAGTGCCACGTCATTTCCTCAAACACCCCCCGCCCCGCTCCACACACACACACACACGCGCGCGCGCGCGCGCGTGCACACACACACACACACACCAAAACCTCCTAGGGCGTGCACACGCGCACACACACACACACTCCCTCGCTCAAAATCCTAGCAAGGTCCCCGCCGCCGACGCAAGGCCTCCATTGTCAAAATCTGCCGGTTTGCCGTTGCAGCTTACCAACCGATCTCCATACCGAGGCCGCCCTGAGTTTCTTAGATGACACCTGCCAAACGCCCCCTTTCCCACAGATCCCCATCCCCATCCCCCACTCTAGAGTGTCACAGCCTAAGACCGTCAACGCTTCCCGTGGAGCTCGAGGAGCGACTGGCCCAAAAGAGGTGTATCATGGTCTCTTCGCCCGACGTCGCCGAGGAAGCTGACGACCATTACTGGCGGCAGGCACTCAAGCAGGGGGCTAGACTATGCGGGCATGTGTCGGCCGCCGGCTACGACATCGAGGTCATCGACAGCGATAGCCTGAGGCGGGCTATGTCACAGGTTAAGTGGCCCACCCCCAATCCCTCGGGTTCAACCGCCGTCTATCTCATCCATGGCCCACCGCTGATCTCCTCTGGCTCACTAGAAAGATAAATATTTAGGAACGGAGGGAGTATTATAAAAGAGTGTGGTACTACATCATTGTGCAATTGTTGTTTAGCTTCTAATATTAACTTGGTGCTTTTAGGTACATATGTCATTGGTAAAGATCCGCGCTTCGACCCTTTCTGCGTATGGGGCAATGAGATATCGATGAACCAATGTCGAGTGAGGAAGCTGATAAAGATTGTAAGTAAAATGGGTCCAAAGATGGCAATTAAACTATTTGTTTACACTTTATCCAAGACAACAGCGAACTGCAGGATGGTAAGTAAGAACTCTGCGGTCTTCTTTTTACTGCCCATAATGAGTTGTGTTAGATGACAATGTCTGAATCTTTTTCCTTTGCAGTGGTTGCCGAAGCATTCTACTCAAGATTACCTCTCAAACTACATGATTGGTGGGCATGCAAAGGTTAAAGTATTTCTACCAGAACACGATGATTATCTAGATGTTTTCATGAAGACCGTGAAGGATGGGCGGTCGGCCATCACAAGGGGTTGGACTAGAGTCGTGCGTGCCTTCTGCATGGAGGGCACAATATGGGCATTCCGCTTCACCTTGTTTAGCAACAGAATGTATTTAGCCTCTTTCTTTACCGTCTTTAATAGTACAAGTATACAACTGTGGTTCATCATTTTCATTTGATTCTTATGTAATTCTTGAACATATGTACCTATGAATCGAATAATGCATTGGTTGTTTCAACCTGATGGATATGAATAAAGTTGTAGCATACATTCAAATTCAAATTCAAATTTGGTACAAATTGAAATAGCAGCAATTAAATTACGGTGAAATTACGCTCTCCAGGTTGTTATGGCACACACGGTTGGTAAAACACAAATGCTTGCGATATACACCATAATTCGAGACGGTTCACAGAGCGGAAACATGTGCAAGCCTGCACACAGTTGTCGGTTGCAAAGCGTGTGCGATGTCAGACAATATCACGAACAATGCGGGCAAACTAAACATTTGTGTTAGTTGCCTTATCATACACGAGTCGCAACCATGAACTGTTTCCGATGAAATATGCACCGTAAAGTTGCACCACAGAATAGCGTGTGCCATAGTCTTCATGTACGATGATTTTACGATGGTCCGATGTTTCGTAATCCTGTCCAACACTCATATGACGATTAGCTAATGTTCTTACTAGTGAACCATTTGTGATGGGCCGCGCATCATACACGTTCTATAATAGTGAACCGTTTGTGATGGGCCGCGCATCGTCAACGTAGCACGACAGCATACTGACTGTGATGGCAATGCGAGCAGAAACGAGTAGGAGTACTGTAGGGTCATCCCTGACGGTTTCTGTGTCGTGTGGGCAGGACCCCCACTATCGTCGTCACTCACTAGGCGACGGTTCCAAATGCCGTCGCGGAAAGGGGTTAAAAATCGTCTGTATGGCACTGACGCGTACTAATGAAGATAAACCTTGCCGGGGAATCGTGCATGTATATGTCCATGCAGAGGTGCGATGCCACTATATTTTTAAGTAAACGAGTTCCGCCGGCAAGCTATCCTGCCGGTACCCTATGTTTTGTTGCCGGGGAGTTAGGCCTACCGGACACAAATCATAAAGAAGGACCAGCCCCCCGCTAGTCCTTTCCCATCAAAGGCCACTGCGACCACCCTGACTGAAGCAACGTTCGAGTTGAAGGGTGGGAGCACCTAAGTTTCAAAGGGTAGCAGGTTTTTCTCATGCAGAAGACCTTACTTACAGAACACCTATGGATAAGAGGAAGAACTTATCTGTTTGGCTTGCCGGAGACAGTAGTGCTAGCTCGTCTTTCTCATCTCCTCTTGGGGACTGAGTCCACGGCAGGAGCCTGTAGTTTATGCAGATGAAAATGATGCCAGATGCGATCTTATCTACATGAACATGTGATGCTCATCATATGCTTATGCATGCATGCAACTTGTCGAGGGGTCCCAGCGCTTCATTTATTTCTATGTTGCTCAGGGTCTACGCCTGACTTTGTACAAGGGGTTAATGCAACTGAGGCAAGGCTTGTACAAAAGGGTGGCTGCCGGGCAAGGCCCGACAGCCATGCCTTATGGGTAGAACTTGTGGAGATGCTCATTATTCCATGAGTTTTGCAATTGAATGCCATCTCTGGTCTCTAGACAGGCTGCGCCAGGTTTGGTGACTCGTACTACCTGGTAAGGGCCTTCCCACTTCAGCGTCTACTTGTTTGTACCCTTGGCATAATGAATGCGCCTAAGGACAAGGTCGCCTTCCTAAAAACACCGGGCATGAACCCTGCGGCTACGATAGAGACGCGGGGCTTGCTGGTAGCGTGCAGCACGCGTAGCATCCCGGAGACGGTTCTCCTCGAGTAGCACAACATCATCACGCCGGTGCTAATCTTGCGCTACTTCATCGTAGGCAAGCACGTGAGGGGACCCGTAAATGAGTTCCGTGGGGATAACTTCTTCTACCCCGTAGACCAGGGAGAAGGGAGTCTACCCAGTAGCTTGGTTAGGTGTCGTTCTGATGGACCAGAGAACTACTGGCAGCTCCTCGATGCACCGCCTGCCGTGCTTCTCAGCGTATCGAAAGTTCTTGTCTTGAGTCCCCGTAGCACTTCAGCGTTCACCCTCTCAGCTTGTCCATTGCTTCTGGGATGTGCAACATAGGCAAATGAGATCTTGCTTACAATGGCATGAACATATTGCATGAAGGCGCGGCTCGTGAACTAGGTGACATTGTCGGTGATGATCCGGGCAGGGACCCCAGAGCGGCACACCAATCGTTTCAAGAACTTGATAGCTGACTGAGCAGTCACCTTCCTCACGGCATCTACTTTCGGCCACTTTGTAAACTTGTCGATTGCAATGAATAAGAATTCAAAGCCCCCGGTAGCTCGGGGGAAAGGGCCGAAGATATCGAGCCCCCAAATCAAAAACGTCCATGACAAAGGGATTGTCTGAAGTGCTTGGGCAGGCAGATGGATATTCTTGGAATGGAACTGGCAGGCTTCACACTTGGTGACTAACTCGACCGCATCTTGGAGGGCTGTGGGCCAATAGAATCCTTGCTGAATGCATTCCCAACTAAAGCCCTTGATCCAATGTGGGAGCCGCCACATGCCTTTGTGTATGTCTGCCAGCGGTTCCTTTCCTTCTCCTCGGCAAATGCACTTCAATTTCACAGTGTTGGGCCTTCTTCTGTATAGTGTGTCATCAACAAACTGATACATACTGGCCCTCCGGGCTACTCTTTCTGCTTCTTCTTGCTCTTCGGGAAGTTCTCCAGTTTGGAGGAAATGGACTATTTGCCATGTCCAAGTTGGAGCCTGGGGCTCGGCAACGAGGACTAGCGGCACCTCCTCATTCGTGGGAGCGCATCCCTTACCGCGGGGACTAGAGGCCCGGCAGGAGGGTGCAGCCTGGCAATCGAAGGGGAGTTGTTTCTGGCAGGGTCCCTACCAGGAGCCCCGAGAGGCTCTACCGGGAGAGGCTTACTGGAGTCCAATTTCCTCCTCTTTCGGGCCATTGTTGTCGAGGATATGGAGGGCTGATTAAGATGAAAAACAAAAGTTCCTGGTTCCATAGGAAGCTTCTCACAGCGCACTTTGACAGATGATCAGCAACGTTGTTTTCCGCACGAGGTACGTGCTCCGTTTGCAATCCGTCAAACCGCTCCTCAAATCTCCTCACTTTCTCAATGTATGCCTCCATCATGGACTTTGGTAATCCTTGTTGACTTGTCTCACCACAAGTTGTGAATCTCCTCGAATGATCAGCTTCTTGACTCCCAATTCTGTGGCAATTCTAAGCCCGACAAGGAGCCCTTCATACTCTGTCGTATGGTTGGTCGCCTTCTCCCTGGGAAAATGCATCTGGACGACGTACTTCAGGTGCTCTCCAATGGGAGCAACGAGAAGCACGCCAACTCCTACACCTTGTACGGAGAAGGCACCATCGAAATACATGATCCATTCTTGGGGCACTTCCTTGCCGGGGATAGTTGTTTCCAGCAGTTCTTCATCAGGGTTTGGCATCCATTCTGCAATAAACTCTGCCAATGCCCTGCTCTGAATCTTTGATGTGCTTTCAAACTTCAGGCCGAAGCTGGATAAATCCAATGCCCATTCCATTATCCCGCCAGTAGCCTCTGGGTTTTGGAGTATCCTATGCAACTTGAAGTGGATGACAACCGTGATCTCATGGGCTTGTACGTAGTGGCGCGGTTTCCTTGAGGCCATAACAAGGCCAAAAATCAATTTTTGCATGCCAGAATACTTGGATCTAGCCCCTTGCAACAGGGAGCAGACGAGGTATACTGGGCGCTGCACCACCTTCTTCCTTCCCGCGTCCTTGGGGTTGCCTCCGCTGCCATGTTCCTCTTTGTCCTGACCCACATCTGGCCTTGTCGGGCTGTTCTCTCTCTTCCCTCGGCGAGACACTTGCTGAGGCTGATGTCTCCTCCACTTCCCGCTACGCCACTAATGCTGCTCTAACCACTTGATTAGTCGCTGCCAGATATAGCAGCAATAGCTCTTGTGGTTTGGGTGCAACCAAAGTGGGCACAGAGGATAAGTAGGTCTTCAAATCTTGCAGCGTTGCATCTGCTTCCAGGGTCCACCTCATGGGTCCTGCCTTCTTTAAAATCTTAAAGAACAACAAAGCACTCAGCAGACTTGGAGATGAACCTGCTAAGCGCGGCAATGCATCCTGTCAAGCGCCTCACATCCTTAACTGGCTTGGGTGCCTGAATCTGCTCGATGGCCTTGATCTTATCTGGGTTGGCCTCGATCCCGCGGTGGTACACGAAGAAACCAAGTAGCATGCCGGAGGGAACACCAAACACACACTTCTCCGGGTTCAGCTTCAACTTGATCTTGCGCAGATTAGCAAATGTCTCTTATAAATCCTGGATGAGGGTTGATCCGTCCTTGGTCTTGACCAGAATATCTTCCATATAAGCTTCAATGTTCCTGTGTAACTGTGGTTCAAAACCAATTTGGACCACTCTTGCAAAAGTGGACACGGCACCCTTCAACCCGAAAGGCAAGCACACAAAGCAGTACGTGCCACATGGGATGATGAATGAGGTCTTTTCATCACCTTCCTTGGACATAAAGATCTGATGGTATCCAGAGTAGGCATCTAGAAAGTAGAGCAAATCACACCCGGAAGTGGAATCCACAATCTGGTTGATGCGCGACAAGGGGAATGGGTCCTTCAGGCATGCCTTGTTCATATCCATGAAATCTATGCAAAGCCTCCATTTCCCATTAGCCTTGCGCACAACCACTGGGTTTGCTAACCATATTGGATGTAGAACACCTCTGAAAAAACCAGTTGTCTCAAGTTTCTTCATCTCCTCGGTAATGAACTGCTACTGCTCCAAGGCCTGCTACCGAACCTTCTACTTGACGGGTCGGGCATGTGGGCAGACAATAAGGTGGTGCACGATTACCTCCCTGGGATCACCGGGGATATCAGATGGTTGCCAGGCAAACACATCGATATTCACCCACAGGAAGGAAACAAGCACGCTTTCCTATTTGTCATCAAGGGTGGCACTGATAGTGAAAGTACCATCAGTGCCAGCCAGCCCTGCCGGGATCTTTTTCACTTGGGGTGAAGCAGCCTTGTATCTCTTGTTGTTGGAACTCTCTGGCACGTTGATGTCTACTACACAACCTTCTTCTTGTAGACATTGTTGGGCCTCCAAGTGCAGAGGTTTGTAGGACAGTAGCAAATTTTCCTCAAGTGGATGACCTAAGGTTTATCAATCCGTGGGAGGCGTAGGATGAAGATGGTCTCTCTCAAGCAACCCTGCAACCAAATAACAAAGAGTCTCTTGTGTCCCCAACACACCCAATACAATGGTAAATTGTATAGGTGCACTAGTTCGGCGAAGAGGTGGTGATACAAGTGCAATATGGATGGTAGATATAGGTTATTGTAGACTGAAAATATAAAAACAGCAAGGTAGCAAGCGGTAAAAGTGAGCGTAAACGGTATTGCAATGCTAGGAAACAAGGCCTAGGGTTCATACTTTCACTAGTGCAAGTTCTCTCAACAATAATAACATAATTGGATCATATAACTATCCCTCAACATGCAACAAAGAGTCACTCCAAAGTCACTAGTAGCGGAGAACAAACGAAGAGATTATGGTAGGGTACGAAACCACCTCAAAGTTATTCTTTCCAATCAATCCGTTGGGCTATTCCTATAAGTGTCACAAACAGCCCTAGAGTTCATACTAGAATAACACCTTAAGACACAAATCAACCAAAACTCTAATGTCACCTAGATACTCTAATGTCACCCCAAGTATACGTGGGCATGATTATACGATATGCATCACACAATCTCAATTCATCTATTCAAACCAACACATAGAACCTCAAAGAGTGCCCCAAAGTTTC
This sequence comes from Aegilops umbellulata, assembly GCA_032464435.1. Taxonomy (NCBI): domain Eukaryota; kingdom Viridiplantae; phylum Streptophyta; class Magnoliopsida; order Poales; family Poaceae; genus Aegilops; species Aegilops umbellulata. The sequence continues at coordinate 277,776,534 of CP136058.1, forward strand.
TACCGGAGAATCACGACGAAATTGTGTGCCAACCCCAATGCATAGGTTCATGGGCGGAACCCGCAAGTAGATCACCAAAACATACATCAAGTGAATCATGTGATATCCCATTGTCACCACAGATACGCACGGCAAGACATACATCAAGTGTTCTCAAATCAATAAAGACTCAATCCGATAAGATTACTTCATGGGGAAAACACGATCCATTACAAGAGAGAAGAGGGGGAGAAGAAACATAAGATCCAACTATAATAGCAAAGCTCGCGATACATCAAGATCGTGCCAAATCAAGAACACGAGAGAGAGAGAGATCAAACACATAGCTACTGGTACATACCCTCAGCCCCGAGGGTGAACTACTCCCTCCTCGTCATGGAGAGCGCCGGGATGATGAAGATGGCCACCGGTGAGCGTTCCCCCCTCCGGAAGGGTGCCGGGATAGGGGTCTCGATTGATTTTTGGTGGCTACAGAGGCTTGTGGCGGCGGAACTTCCGATCTAATCTCTGTTCTGGAAGTTTTAGGGTACGTGAGTATATATGGGTGCAGGAAGTACGTCGGTGGAGCTTCGGGGGCCCCACGAGGCAGGGGCGCGCCCTAGGGGGGTGGGCGCGCCCCCACCCTCGTGAGCACCTTCCTTAGCTCCTGACGTGTGGTCCAAGTCCATCCGGTAGCTTTCCTTCCAAAAATAACTTCTCCAATTGATTTCGTTCCGTTTCGACTTCGTTGGATATTCCTTTCCTTCGAAACACTGAAATAGGCAAAAAAACAACAATTTTGGGCTAGGCCTCCGGTTAATAGGTTAGTCCCAAAAATAATATAAAAGTGGATAATAAAGCCCAATATTGCCCAAAACAGTAGATAATATAGCATGGAGCAATCAAAAATTATAGTTACGTTGGAGACGTATCACACGTCATCAACAGGTGTGGTGCACTCTGAAGAGGTATGCATCCCAGATTCCTTGTCGGTGCCGCTGTTAGCCTTCTTCTTTCCTTCGCTTTCATTTGCGGGAACTGTGGCCTCAGCGGCCTCTACCGCGACCGCGTCCCGGTACATCTTATGCATGCAAATAATTGTGCAATTTCTTGTCTAACAGAATGGAAATGACTCCCATCGGCCCTGGCATCTTCAAGGAGTTGTAGGCATAGTCGAATGCTGCCATGAACTTGGCCAGGGCCGGACGCCCAAGGATTCTGTTGTACGGCAGGGGGAGGTCGACCACATCAAACACAACCTTCTCAGTCTAGTAGTTCAACTCTCCTCCGAATGTCACTAGCAACGTGATCTTTCCTTTAGGATGACTCCTACCGGGATTAACTCCTTGAAACGTGCCAATGGCCTTAAGCTCTTCCTCTGTTATCTGGAGTTTGTTGATAACCTTTGGGGAAATCAGATTCAACCTGGCCCCACCGCCAACCAACATCTTTGTGACTTTGAGGTTGCGGATTGTTGGTGAGACCAACAACGGCAAGCACCCTACCGTAGTGATGTGGTCGGGGTGATCCTCTTCATCAAAGATGATGGGTGTATGTGACCACTTGAGCAGCTTCCGAGAATCTGCCGCTAGCTCCATGGCATTGACCTCACGTGCCCACTGTTTAAGTTGGCGGTGAGAGGAGTACAAAGATGCACCCCCGTCAATACATAGGCGTCAGTGGCCTTTTGGAATTCCTGATCGTTGGTTTCCTCTTCATTCCCTTCATTACTTTCATCATTGCAATCCTCTTTCCTCTCGGCCCCTGGCGGGTTTCCCTTGGTTCCGAGGAGCCTTGCCGGGACGATTTGCTTCACCACCCCGGCCCTTCCCGCCGGTACCATTCTGACCTTTTTCTTTATCACTCTTCTCATACTCAGCCCTCTGCCTCTTGACGAGCTGCTCAACTTGATGACACTCCTGGAGATCATGGCCTTTTGTCCGATGAATCTTGTAGTATGGTCCATCACTTGTCCTAGCTTTCTCGGCAGCCGCAGCCTTTCAGCAGTCAGCGCACGTGGCAGCCTCCTTGCCCGGGGCTTCAGCCTTAGCCTTCTTGCCAGTACCAGGTGTGCCTGATCCCTCAATGGTCATCACTGCCTTATCCTTGGGCTTCTTGTTGCGCTTCTTGTTCTTCTTCTTCTGACTGGTGGTCTCGTCGTCATCCTCTGAGTCGATGTCGACGCAATCCTCCTCTCTAGGAAGTTTCCTCCCCTCTCCACCCGAGCACACTTGTCCGCCAAGGTGTAAAGCTCCTTCATAGTCTTGGGCAACCGAACGTTTATGTTGGAACGTATCCTGCGGTTGCGCACGTTGGACTGGAAGGCAGATATTACAGCTACTGGGTGGAAGTCTAGGATGTTTCTGTGGACACGTCTGAATCTCTGCAAGTACTTTCATAGAGTCTCTCCTTCTTTCTGCTGGAGAAGCTGCAAGTCGCTGGGCCGCCCTGGTTCTTGGTGGCCGCACATGAAGGCGCCAATGAACTCATGGCACAGGTCAGCCCAGGTTGAAATGGAGTTCTTCGGCAGCTGCATCAGCCAAGACCTCACATTTGACTTGAGTGCCAATGGGAAGTAGTTGGTGAACACCTTCTCACCTCTTCCCCCGGCATCTTGAACAGCGATGGTGTAGATTCTCAAGACCTCTGCCGGGTTCAGTTTCCCATCATACTTCTCAGGTATCTCTGGCTTGAACGTGCAAGCGGATGGCCAACGGACTTGCTGCAGCTCACGGGTGAAGGCAGGGCACCCAACCTCAAAAGGTAGGCACCTGCCATCTCCAAGCGCAGGCTCATCGACGTCAGGGCCATCACAGCCATTGGACCTGCGGTGGTCATCGCGGCGCCGCTTGACAACGACGCGCGCGCCTTCCCTCCGCCTGTCCTCCCGGGCCCGCTGTTGGCCTTAACGCGCTCGAGGGTCGGAAGAGGCCATCGAGATGTCATTGGGCTCTTGGTTTTGTGGCTCCTGTGTTGCTTGCCGTGGCAGGGATTGCACCATGGGGTTGACCCCCGCCGTACGGTCAGCCGCACGAGCCGTTGTTGTTGCTTGGGGAGGCCGCGGCGGGCCAGCTCGCTGTGATCCTTCTGCCTCGGCGAAACTAATCAGGCTTCGGATGGTGGCTCGCCACTCATCCATCTGATCGGCTGTCAGCGGAAATCTCAACAGAAGTTGAGCTCGTGCCATGGCCTCTGAGGCGGTGCTTGGCATGGTTGATGATGATGTAGATAGCAGTGTCGCTCGGCTCATGATGGTGCCGCTGGCGACCCCCCGCACCCTCTTTGTTGCGAACCAGCCGCTTGGATGGCGTGGTGACGCGGTGGAGGCGCTTGAGGGCCAGCGGCTCCGTTGGGCACAGTAGCTAGGTCAGACCGTTCCGGGGGTAGCACATGCCTTGTGGTCGCGCCCAGAGCGGGGGCAGCTGGAGGGTTGGGATTTGCCCCGAGCGCCACCACTGCGGTTGTGCCCTTCGGCGAGGAGAAGGGGTTTAGACAGAATAATCCCTCCTCCCGTACCTCGTGGAGAATGGCCGCTAGGATGTTGCTGATGTTGTCCTTCCTTGGTGCCTCCTGCTCCTGCTTCGGCCGGTGGGGAGGTGGTGACAACGACGCCTGCACCGACCATGTCCCCCGCAACGTCCACATCCTCATGCGTCCCCTCAAACCCCCCGACATCGACGGTCGCGGGCGGTGGAGCCTTTAAGGTGGACAGGTGCTTTGCAGCTCCGGGCTTCTACTTGGGCGCCATAGTTGATGACGAAAATAGGGATGAAGATGACGCGCTACTGACGCTCTCGGGTTCGCGCAAGTGATCCCCCTACCTGGCGCGCCAAAGATGTCGTGGGAAACCACGACCACCTATGGGGCCATGAGCCCCTTTTTGGTTTGGTGGGGGGATAGGCACGTTGCACAAAGAGCGGAGAACCATAGCACAGCATGATAGAGATCACATGGGTAGTTTTACCCAGGTTCGGTCCACCGTGAGGCGTAAAACCCTACTCCTGCTTTGGTGGATTGATGGTGGAAATATGGTAGCGAATATAGCGCACTTGCCCGGCAGGGTTGCCTCGGGACGAGAGTGGCTACGCGCATATGAATGTGTGAGGGTCCGAATAAGCCAACCCTTTCTACGGCCGCCATGGGCCTCCTTTTGTAGATTAAGGGGTCACCACAGTGGCAAATCAGTCTTTACATACTGATTAGATAGCAAATAGTGGTATCACACCTAACTCTGCAGGCGGACAGAGCGCATTCAATGCGCGGTCTAGTGTCACATGACAACGTGCCCGGCAACCCTTGTCGAGCTGTTTTCCCAGCTTCACACCTACTTGCTTGACACGTCTCAGGACGGGTGTCATATGGAGGTGTTTGCTGTAGGAAGTGGCTGCCATGTGGAAAGAAGCAGCCGCTTAGTCACTTAGGGGCTTGACACCGCACTGATCGATGACTTGCATTGTTTGTGGGGTGGAGCGGTGTTGTGGCTTGCCTTCGCAAGCCCCGGCAGGCCTGCCGGGACAACCCGAAAGCTTGCTTCAGGGGCAAACCCAACATTGCGAGGCTCGCCTGCCCGGCAAGGGAGGTTCTTTCCTTAGCGATATCTTGCTTCTCTGGCTCATCTTGGTTTTCTTGATCTGTACTTGGATCCTTCAAAGGAAATGATCCCTCATGCTTGGGTTGATGTTGGTGCTGTAATCTTGTCCTCTGGCATGTGTAGAGTCCGGGCAATGGACCCAGGATTTGTTGCACCTACAATAGGTTTATGTCCATTCCCATTATGGAGATGGACCGGTTTATCTGTTTTATGGTATTTTACCTAGGAGAGACGAGTAGGTCCTAGGTATTAAGAACAATTAGTTAGTGTTGATTATATATGACTATGATGATGATGATGAGAAGTTTTTATTATGTGCTACAATGTGTTAGAGTTGATGATGATGATGAGGAGGAGTTGTTATTATGAGTACTATGATGATGATGAGGAGGAGTTGTTATTATAACTAGTGACCAAGTTGTTATATGATGTCTCATGGCCGAAAATGATGATGATGAGGAGTTGTTATATGACAATGATGTATTATGATGTAAGTTGTTAATGATATTATGATGATGATGATGAGTTATTACATCATTGGGTGAAAGAACCGTGGATTAGTTTCAATGATGTAATAACTCATTATGATGTAAAAACAATCTTTGAATTGCGACTGTATGAAAACTTGTATAATGGTATATGAATACGACATAAAACAAAAAAGAAATAGAATATGTAATAATAGTAGTTGCGCGGGTAGAGAGGCGCACCGCTAGAAACATCCAGTAGCGCATTCTACCAAAATTGCTACTACTAAGTAGGTATAGCAGTAGCGCGGGCAAACCCACGCTACTGCTACACTTTAGTTCTAGCGCTGTAGTAGTAGCGCGGTGCCCCTTGCTACTGCTAGACCTAAAACCTGCGCTACTACTAGGCTTTTCCCTAGTAGTGAATGTTGTTACCCATGAGATGTGTTTGCAACCAACCGCCGAAAGTCCCGTTGTGTTCAAGTGTAATCGAGTCATTAGACTGCTCCGGGTGTTTGGAGCATAGAATATTCTTGTGTTCATTGATATATGGGGCCACCAAGGTAGAATTTTGTAGAACTGTGTAGTGTGTTTGTGCCCAAGAATGTCCATCCATACATATTATTGAATCTGCTCCTAGCATGCCTTTTCCACTCAGTCTCCCCTCATGCCGCAATTGAGGAACACCAATCTGCATAAGGTCAGGAATAAAGTCAACACAAAACGCAATGACCTCCTCTGTTTCATGGCTCTTGGAGATGCTTCCTTCTGTCCTAGCACGGTTACAAACATATTTCTTTAAGACTCCCTTTAAACTCTCAAAGGGGAACATATTGTGTAGAAATACAAGACCCAGAATGGCAATCTCATTGACTAGGTGAACTAGGACGTGCGTCATAATATTGAAGAAGGATGGTGGGAACACCAACTCGAAACTGACAAGACATTGGACCAAATCATTCTGTAACCTTGGTAGGATTTCTGGATCGATTGCCTTCTGAGGAATGGCACTGAGGAATGCACATAGCTTCATAATGGCTAATCAAACATTTTCTGGTAGAAGCCCCCTCAATGCAACCGGGAGCAGTTGCTTCATAATCACGTGGCAGTCAGGAGACTTTAGGTTCTGGAATTTTTTCTCTGCCATATTTATTATTCCCTTTATATTCGAGGAGAAGCTATACGTGACCTTGATACTGAGAAGGCATTCAAAAAATATTACCTTCTTTGCTATGGTAAGAGCATAGCTGGCAGGACCTTGATGCTGCTTTGGATGCAAGCCTTCTATTTCGTTCATACGTTGTTGGTCCTCCTATGCCTCTGATGTATCTTTTGTCTTCCCACACACGCCCAAGAAGCCTAGCAGGTTCACGCAAATATTCTTCATGACGTGCATCACGTCGATTGCAGATCGGACGTCTAGGTCTTTCCAATAGGGTAGGTCCCAAAATATAGATTTCTTCTTCCACATGGGTCGGTGTCCGTCAGCGTAATTCGGAACAGATTGTCCACCAGCACCCTTTCCAAAGATTACTTGTAAATCCTTGACCATATCAAGTATATAATCACCAGTATGGAGGACAGGCTTCTTCCGGTGATTTGCCTCACATTTGAAATGCTTGCCTTTCTTTCTTAAGGCATGCTTGGTCAAAAGAAATCGACGATGTCCCAGGTGCACATTCTTCTTGCATTTGTCCAAATATATACTTTCAGTCTCATGTAAACAGTGTGTGCATGCGTTGTATTCCTTGTTTGCAATCCTGAAAGGTTACTAAGAGTAGGGCAATCATTGATAGTTACAAACAGCAATGCTCGTAGGTCAAATTCCTAATGTTTGTGCTCATCCCACACACATACACCTTTGTTATTCTAGAGCTGTAAAAGTTCTTCAACTAATGGCCTTAGGTACACATCAATGTCATTGCCGGGTTGCTTAGGGCCTTGGATGAGCACTGGCATCATAATGAACTTCCGCTTCATGCACAACCAAGGAGGGAGGTTATAGATACATAGAGTCACATGCTAGGTGCTATGATTGCTGCTTTGCTCCCCAAAAGGATTAATGCCATATGCACTTAAACAAAACCATAAGTTCCTTGCACCACCTGCAAAGTCCAGCCACTTTCTCTCGATTTTTCTCCACTGCGACCCATCAGCGGGTACTCTCAACTTCCCATCTTTATAATGGTCTTCTTTGTGCCATCGCAACAACTTGGCATGCTCTTTGTTTCCGAACAGATGTTTCAACCGTGGCATTATAGGAGCATACCACATCTCCTTGGCAGGAACCCTTTTACTGGGGCGCTCGCCCTCAACATCACTAGGGTCATGTCATCTAATCTTATACCGCAAGCACTACTGCAGGATGCTGCTAACGAGACACTACGATCAGAGACCCTTCGACGAAACTGTGTGCGATGCAATAATCGCAAACGGTGGTGTAAAAAACCATCAAAAAAGGTGCAAAACATTTGCGATGGAGGATGCATCAAACAAGCTTCAGATTTTAGTTGCGTGTGTGATGCAGGGCATACAGTTCAGTTCAATTAACTGTTTGCGATGAGGAGGTACAAAAGAAATGGGCAGCCAGATGAAGGTGTGTGCGATATACATCATACAGTTCACTCGGATGAACTGTTTGTGATTAGGCAAGAGAAAAGAGACGGTCAACCAGATAAAGGTGTGTGCGATATACGGCATGCGGTTCACTCGGATGAACTATTTGTGTTGAGACAAGAGAAAATGGTTCAATATATCAAGATGTGTGTGATATGCGGCAAACAGGTCTGTAATCATAAATGTGTGCGAAGACCGATAATAACACAGACGATTGCTTCTAATAAGACGTATGTGATATGCTTTGTCTACACAACATCTATTGTCCATTGGGGGACGGGCGGTCATCTGGATACGCCATAAGGATGCGAAGAGGCATCCTATATCAGCAAGGACTAGCTGTTCCACCAGTAGCTCATGTAAGCGAACTCTCAAGTTAAGTGTGCTCAGGCTGGAGCAGCCATCATATGGGTGACTGAATGGGAAGTTGTGTTGATGTTAAATTAACTGATAGGATGGGTCATCTGCCAAATTAAATGACTGGTATGTCCCATCCCATGAGTTAATTTAACCTTGATGTCGTGGTATTCTCACGGGGGGTGCAAGACGACATATGCCACAAGGTGGCTTCGTGTGAGGGCAAGACTGCTGCCGGAATTTCCAGGGACAAGTATGCAAGTAGCACGCGCTAGTTTACCCAGGTTCGGGGCTCTTTGGAGAGATAACACCCCTACTCCTGCATGTGTGAGTATATCTGGTATGTATATCTGGTACAGAGTGCTCCTGGAGCTGTATCTAAGCTCAGTGCCATAGGCATCTGGCTTTGCATATGTATGTGGCATGGTGGTCGTTGCCTCTGGCCGTATGGGTGTGCTTGGGCATACTTGCCCGTGGGAGTGGATGGATGGATGGCTAGCTAGCTCTCTTGCTAGCTTGCTTGCTTGTGGGTGTGTGCGTGAGAGTCCATCTTGGATGGATGGATGGATGCACATATATATAGGCATAGCTAGCTTAGAGAGTAAGCTATGTGTTGGCATGGGCAAGGCATGGTGGGGTGTCATGCTTGTCCCCTGGGTCACTTCATAAATAGTGCCAGGGGACAAGTGACACTGTACATGATGGCTGGAGTGACACATGAACAGTGCCGGGTACGGCCGTCACGTCGGGGTCGCGTTAGGCTGCAGTTGACTTCGGGCAGCCGGCTGGTCGGAGAAGCCGGCAGGCAGGAGCCAGCCTGGCGGAGGAGTTGGCAGCCAGCAGTCGGCCTGATGGAGGAGTCGGAAGCCAGCAGTCGGCCTGGTGGAGGAGTCGGCAGCCAGCAGTCGGCCTGGTGGAGGAGTCGGCAGCCAGCAGTCGGCCAGGTGGAGCAGTCGGCAGCCAGCAGTCGGCCTAGTGGAGCAGTCCGTAGCCAGCAGTCGGCCTGGTGGAGCAGTCAGCAGCTAGCAGGCGGCCTGGGTGGCCGGGTAGTTGGACTGAGGGGCTTTACTAGCCCCGATGTCTTGAATTATTGTCTCGCCGTCTTCGGGGTATCCGTGTCCAATTACTCCGACAGTAGCCCCCAAGCCTCCGGGCAACTTGGCAAAGTTGGGCGGAGGTTTTTTGGTGAGTGTTCATGGAAATGATCATCAAAAAGACAAAAGTTAGTCCGCGCAGATATATCAAATGTTTGCTTTAAGCATTGCATGTTTAATGCAGAGGGTGCCGACTCCGATTCGTCCGAGCCCCCTTAATCTTTTTCGCGTTCCCTCCGCTTTTTGGCTTGTGCTCTTGCTTGCCGGACAGCCGCTCTGCGGTCTGTGGTTGAGAGTGGGCCGTGAAGTGGAGTGTACAGTACTCAGAGTTTGGGAGCAGATTCAACCGAGTAGATACTTGTAAAGGAAACGACCGGGTCGCCCGAACCGTTTTTCTTCCGGACGTTTTTCGCGTGGGTGGCCTCCAGCGTTCACTCTTGCTAGCCGGACAGCCGCTCTGCAGTATGTGGCTAAGAGTGGGCCTTTGGTACCGCGCACGCTACTAAGTCGTCTGCGGGAACTAACGTCTCAGGCCAAGCGGCCAGCCCCCTGGCCCACCTTTGCTGGCGCCAGGGCGAACAGTGATGCAACTATAATAAAATGCGGAGATAGCCCCCGAGCATCGCTCGAGGTTATCCGTCCTGGCGTGGTGCAAAAAATATGCGGGTGAGGAGCTCACATTTTGCTTTTCGCGTAGCCGAGGCGGAGTTTGCCGAAGACAGCCGACGTGGCTCGGCACTCACGGAGTGCGCCGGCACACCCGCTGGGTGCAGTCTTCGAGCTTCTGGGTGCTCGAAGGGGGGTCCCGGCCATTCAGGCTTGACCAGCCAGGCGGCGAGGCGTCTTACAGTGCCCCTTCTTCTTCTTTTTTCTCTTCTGCCGGCTGCTGACAGCCGGACAAAACTCTTCTCTTGTCTGCAACCTTCCGCGGGGGCGCGTCAGCGCACCTGCTGGGTGTAGCCCCCGAGATTCGGGCGGACTGCTGAGCAGTCGGGTCGGATCTCCCGGCAACTATTTTGTCTTCTCTTTCTTCGCGGGGGCGCGTCAGCGCACCCGCTGGGTGTAGCCCCCGAGATTCGGGCCGACTGCTGAGCAGTCGTGCCGGATCTCCTGGCAACTACTTTGTCTTCTTCCTCACGGGGGCGCGCCAGCGCACCCGCTGGGTGTAGGCCCCGAGATTCGGGCGGACTGCTGAGCAGTCGGGCCGGATCTCCCGACAACTACTTTGTCTTCTCTTTCTTCGCGGGTGCGCGTCAGAGCACACGCTGGGTGTAGCCCCCGAGATTCGGGCCAACTGCTGAGCAGTCGGGTCGGATCTCTCGGCAACTACTTTCTCTTCTTCTTAGCTGGGGCGCGCCAGCGCACCTGCTGGGTGTAGCCCCCGAGATTCGGGCCGACTGCTGAGCAGTCGGGCCGGATCTCCCGGCAACTACTTTGTCTTCTTTCTCGCGGCGGCGCGTCAGCGCACCCGCTGGATACAGCCCCCGAGATTCGGGCGCTCGAGGAGGGTCCGCCGGTCGGGCTTGACCGGCCAGGGGCGAGCGGGACGCGACCGAGCCGTCTTGCCACAGCCGGTCGGGTGGTGAGGCGTCTGGCAGTGCCCTCTTTTTTTTCAACCGGCCCAAAGACTTTCCCTGAGCCGGCTAGTGAGCACTCGGCCTTTTTCTTTCTTCTCTTTTTGTCCGGCTTCACGCAGGTAGCCGGACTCTTCTCTTTTTTTGGCTATGGGCAGTCGGCCCTTTTCTTTCTTTTGGCCAACCCGCCTGCCAGACCCTTGACTTTTCTAGCAGCCGGACTCTTCTTTTTCTTTGCTTCTCTCGAGCAGCCGGCTAGATCGGTCGGTTGGAGTGGGAGGCGGCCGGCGAGTGTGGGCTGGGGCAGCAAGCCGGGCGACGGGAGGCGGCCGGCGGGCAGGCGCGGAGCACCCGACCACGGGGAGGAGCGACGGGCGGACGCCGGCTAGCGGGGCAAGGCGGAGTGGAGCGGAGCGCGGGAGTCGGCATCCTGGTGCGCTGTGCGATGTAGGCCAGCACGCGGACGGAAGAGTCCGTGATGTGGGTAGGCGGCCGGGTGGCGCAACTGGCAGGCCGGCCTCGGAGCCGGCGCGGAGCCAGCAGGCGGGCGCGGGAGCCGGCCCAGGGTGGCGCGCGGAGGCGGACCGGCGAGGTGCGGGAGTCGGCGAGGGGAGCAGTCGGCGCCGGCCACGAGCGGAGGGAACCAGGCGCGAAAGCGGTGCAGGCGGGGATGGCCGGCCGAGCCAGCACGGACGCCGGTCGCAGCAGTGAGGGGTGCAGCTGGCGCGGCAAGCCGCTGGCGGGCTCGCGGGAGCGGGCCGTGGCGCCGAGACGGCGAGCCGCGCGAGGGTGCTGGAGAAGACGAGGCCAGGCACGAGCGAGGCTACGCGCGGGGCGGCCGGAGCCGCAAGCCGGGCGAGGAGGGGCGCCGGAGCGGCTGCTGCGCGAGGCGCGCGGGGCGAAGTGGTGGGACGGCCCGAGGCGGGCCGGACAGCTACGCGCAACTCGACGGGTGGTGGAGCAGAGTACGGCCGCGGGCGAGAGTCGCGCGTGAAGCAGTACACACGCAAGTGGCTAGCTAAAATATCCATCGAGCTGCCAGGGTGTTTGCTTGCTTGCTAGCGTATGGGATGTAGTTTGACCACGGTTTACTTGCATCTAGCTAGCTTGCGTACATGATAAATGGAGGAGCGAATGAGCATTCCGGCCTGAGCAAGGCGCAGCACAGGCGCGAACAGCGCATGGATGGACACAGTCGACCGAAGCAAGGCCCCGTGCGGCGCGCGCAGATGGATGTGGCCGAGCGAAGCTAGGCTCGCGCGGACGGACGGCCGGCGTTGCGACGGTGGTGACGAAGTCGCACCGCCCATCGCGGACGTGCCGAGAGCGTGCTGATGTCGAGCCCTCGTCCAGCGCCGGAGAGATGGCGATGACGCAATGATCATGAAGATGGCGAGGCCGACGGCGAGGACGCGCCGCCCCTCACGGCCGCTCCGGAGGCGTGTTGATGTCGGGGCCCCGAGCGCTACCGAAGAGACGACGGCGACATCGCGACGGAGATGATGAAGATGGTCCCGCCCGGACTGTGAAACCAGCAGCAGCGCGGTAGCATAGTACCGCCCCACGGTGGGCGCGAAATGTCGTGGTATTCTCACGGGGGGTGCAAGACGACATATGCCACAAGGTGGCTTCGTGTGAGTGCAAGACTGCTGCCGGAATATCCAAGGACAGATATGCGAGTAGCACGCGCTAGTTTACCCAGGTTTGGGGCTCTTCGGAGAGATAACACCCCTACTCCTGCATGTCTGAGTATATCTGGTATGTATATCTGGTACAGAGTGCTCGTGGAGCTGTATCTAAGCTCAGTGCCATAGGCATATGGCTTTGCATATGTATGTGGCATGGTGGCTGTTGCCTCTGGTCGTATGGGTGTGATTGGGCATACTTGCCCGTGGGAGTGGATGGATGGATGGCTAGCTAGCTCTCTTGCTAGCTAGCTTGCTTGTGGGTGTGTGCGTGAGAGTCCATCCTGGATGGATGGATGGATGCCAATATATATAGGCATAGCTAGCTTAGAGAGTAAGCTATGTGGTGGCATGGGCAAGGCATGGTGGGGTGTCATGCTTATCCCCTGGGTCACTTCATAAATAGTGCCACGAGACAAGTGACACTGTACATGATGGCTGGTGTGACACGTGAACAGTGCCGGGTACGGCCGTCACGTCGGGGTCGCGTCAGGCTGCAGTTGACTTCGGGTAGCCGGCTGGTTGGAGCAGTCGGCAGCCAGCAGCCGGCCTGGTGGAGGAGTCGGCAGCCAGCAATCGGCCTGGTGGAGGAGTCGGCAGCTAGCAGTCGGCCTGGTGGAGGAGTCGGCAGCCAGCAGTCGGCTTGGTGGAGCAGTCAGCAGCCAGCAGTCGGCCTGCTGGAGCAGTCCGCAGCCAGCAGTCGGCCTGGTGGAGCAGTCAGCAGCCAACAATCGTCCTAGGTGGCCGGGTAGTTGGTCTGAGGGGCTTTGCTAGCCCCGATGTCTTGAATTATTGTCTCGCCGTCTTTGGGGTATCTGTGTCCAATTACTCCGACACTCGATGTCCTTGTTTTTTATTTTTTTTTATTTTTTAACACATGTTAAAGAAGGTCTACTGCATTACTTTTTGACAATGTGCAATACGTGGCGTATAGTTGATCCATCCGACCTGTTTGTGATGGAATAAGCCATGTGTGTTATGGGCAAACGGTTGCTAGTATTCAACCATTTGCGATTGATGAATTCATCACCGACGGGTTCCCTAGTGTGGTCCATTTTCATCTGATCATCATCTACTTCTTGTGATAGCTCAATGTTCCTTCTATGCTAAGTTTACATTAATTTATGGCGTCTTATGAACATGCCACTGTTTCCTGCCATTTCCTCACCTGTTTCCCGCCACCCAGTGATATTGCGCATAAACCTAGGTGGCGTGCGAAGCACGAAGGCGGCAAGCGCAACCTGTCGCACATCCATCTTTTCCAAGCATGCCAACCCACCAAAGCGCCGCCTCTTCCATCAACCTCGTCGATGAGGAAAACGAGCAGGCGCCACGGCCCGTCAAGGCCGATGTGCTCCCTGGCAACATGATGGACGACGCCATGATGCGCGTCATCGCCAGGGTTGAGCAAACCTTTGGTGCATGGCGCTTGAGCACCCCGGATCAAGATAGGCATGTCAGCACCGACAGGTTGTAGCTTGCCACACAACATGATCGATGGCGCACTGTAGATCAAGCTAGGCGCGTCCACGCCGATAGGCTGCGGCTCGCCGGACGGCGAGTTCATTGGAGTGCCGCAGAGTGAGAGGCGCGGCGCGCTGCACGGTAAGAGCGGATCCATCGGCGCTTGCCTGCTGTCGACACGGCACCGCAGTTGGGTACACTCCCGTTAATACCCCAATTCCTCGCCAGGAGTGGGCAGACGCCCTCAGCGCCGTACTTGCACCAGAGGCCAGCCATGCCGTACTTGCACCGGACGCCTCCCGCACCTGATGATACTTAACTACTAGGTACAATGCATAAAATTGAAAATGAACAATACTAAAACTAATAATACCACCTGGGGCGAGTATTTCGGTAGCCCCTCACCAGCAGCTCCCTGGTGCGCGGCGTCTTCCCAGTGCGGAGGCAGTACTCCGCCTCCTCCACCTCGCAGTGCTTGACGTACCGATCTGCCTCTTGTTGGCGGACGCGCGCGAACGATCTTGCCTTTTCGTTGGGCGCCCACCGGAGCTCCTCGTTGGTGGCACGCTGGACCTTATCGGCCCACCTCCACGCAGCGACGAGGCGCCCAGTGCCTATGACCTTCCTCGTAAAGTACCCGTCTTCGTACACCTACTCGGCACGACGACGCGCCCGCCCCCAAAGCTCCGCTACCTCCTTTTTCCAGGCGGCATCACGGGATTCCTTAGTACCTGGCTTCCTCCTCCGCCATCTCCTTCTTGAACGCTACTTGCGTGGATTTCTCAGCCGGCGGCAGCGACTTCCACGGACAAAGATTGTACTGGCCCCAAAACCAATCCAAAGTTGGGGGTCCGGCACAACCTCGTCCAACGGCGCATAGGGGTCCTCGTCGCTGCTATTCGAGTGAGCGTCCTCGGGGGCGGCGACTCCTCGGCGGCGCGTGGGCAGAGCGGTGGCGCCATGGCAGAGATTTGAGAGAGAGAGAGAGAGAGAGAGAGAGAGAGAGAGAGAGAGAGAGAGAGAGAGAGAGAGAGAGAGGGCGAGCGAGGGGAGCATGTAGATGAGAATACAGGCGGGACGACGTGAGCAAGGTAGTATATATTGGCGGCCAGAATCTAGATCGACGAGGAAAGTACACACGCTAGTCGCCGGAAATTACGAGTACTGTAATTTCAATTACACACGATTCCCGCAGCAAAATCCGTGTGTGAACATAATAGATGACGGTTTCCAATACAGAACCGTGTCTGATTACTGATCCCTACCACTCACTTACCAAACCACGAGCCGTGAGATAGAGTGCCAATCGTGTGGGGGCCGGTTGTCTTGCCAGATCTTTACATTTCCTTTTTTGAAAACCAGATATTTACATCGTCTGATGATTTTTTAACTCACACACAAGTACACAAAAATATGATTTTTCAAACCATTATGATGAGGCGTTGCATGTAGATGTAGTTCAAATTTGAATTACAGTCATTAAATGGCTAAAAAATCACTTAAATGTCTTTAAAAGTTCAAATTTGAATTACAGTACAGTAGTAGTAGTTCACGTTAAATGTAGAATAAATTTTGGAGGCCGTAAGAGGAAGCTATCGCCTGTTCGTCATCAAACATGCATTGTTCCCTCTAGGAACCACAAGCCTTCTAGTGAGTTGCTTCGCTTTGTGAGAGGTGTGCGTCCAAACTTTCGTCACACATGCCAATTTTTTACCACGTCATCTTGGTGGAATGACATTACATCAAGCAAGGTTTCATGTTTTTCTTATCATTTTTTAATTTTGTAGAATTAAAATGCCATGGCACTCCATGCATACGTATGCATGTACCATGTCATGAGACCAATATGTTTGAAAATTCTTTCTAATTTACTGCACATGGAATTAACTCGCATGCAAGTACACAAATATGATTTTTCAAACTGTTATGGTTAGGCGTTGCATGTAGATGTAGTTCAAATTTGAATTACGGTCATTCAATGGCTAGAGAATTACTTAAATTTCTTTAAAAGGTCAAATGACCCCTAGAATTTTCAAAAATTTCACATTACAGTTGTTGTAGTGCACGTTAGACATAGAAAAAAATTGAAGGCTGTAAGAGGATTCTATCTCCCGTTCGTCATCAAACATGCATTGTTCCCTCTCGGAACCACGAGCCTTCTAGTGAGTTGCTCCGGTTTATGAGGGGTGTGTGTGTCCAAACTTTCGTCAAACATGCCAATTTTTTTACCACATCATCTTGGTGGCATGAAATTACATCAAGCATGGTTTCATGTGTTTCTGATATTTTTAAAAAATTGTGGAATTAATATGCCATGTCACTACATGCATACATATGCATGTGTCCATGTCGTGAGACAAATATGTTTGAAAATTCCTTCTAATTTACTGCACATGGAATTAACTCGCACACAAGTACACCAATATGATTTTTCAAACCGTTATGGTTAGGCGTTGCATGTAGATGTAGTTCAAATTTGAATTACGGACATTAAATGGCTAGAAAATCACTTAAATATCTTAAAAGGTCAAATGACCCCTAGAATTTTCCAAAATTTCACATTGCAGTTGTAGTAGTGCACGTTAAACGTAGAAAAAATTGAAGGCCGTAAGTGGAAGCTATCTCATGTTCGTCATCAAACATGCATTGTTCCCTTTCGGAACCACGAGCCTTCTAGTGAGTTGCTCCGCTTTCTGAGAGGTGTTTCGTCCCACATGCCAATTTTTTACCACGTCATCTTGGTGGAATGACATTACATCAAGCAAGGTTTCATGTTTTTCTTATCATTTTTTAATTTTGTAGAATTAAAATGCCATGGCACTCCATGCATACGTATGCATGTACCATGTCGTGAGACCAATATGTTTGAAAATTCCTTCTAATTTACTGCACATGGAATTAACTCGCAGACAAGTACACAAATATGATTTTTCAAACTGTTATGGTTAGGCGTTCCATGTAGATGTAGTTCAAATTTGAATTACGGTCATTCAATGGCTAGAGAATTACTTAAATTTCATTAAAAGGTCAAATGACCCCTAGAATTTTCAAAAATTTCACATTACAGTTGTAGTAGTGCACGTTAGACATAGAAAAGAAATTGAAGGCTGTAAGAGGAATCTATCTCCCGTTCGTCATCAAACATGCATTGTTCCCTCTCAGAACCACGAGCCTTCTAGTGAGTTGCTCCGGTTTATGAGGGGTGTGTGTCCAAACTTTCGTCAAACATGCCAATCTTTTTTACCACATCATCTTGGTGGCATGAAATTACATCAAGCATGGTTTCATGTGTTTCTGATATTTTTAAAAATTGTGGAATTAATATGCCATGTCACTCCATGCATACATATGCATGTGTCCATGTCGTGAGACAAATATGTTTGAAATTCCTTCTAATTTACTGCACATGGAATTAACTCGCACACAAGTACACCCATATGATTTTTCAAACCGTTATGGTTAGGCGTTGCATGTAGATGTAGTTCAAATTTGAATTACGGACATTAAATGGCTAGAAAATCACTTAAATATCTTAAAAGGTCAAATGACCCCTAGAATTTTCAAAAATTTCACATTACAGTTGTAGTAGTGCATGTTAGACGTAGAAAAAAATTGAAGGCCGTAAGAGGAAGCTATCTCCCGTTCGTCATCAAACATGCATTGTTCCCTCTCGGAACCACGAGCATTTATTGAGTTGCTCTGCTTTGTGAGGGGTGTGTGTCCAAACTTTCGTCAAACATGCTAAAATTTTTACCACAGCATCTTGGTGGCATGACATTATATCAACCATGGTTTCTTCTGTTTTTCATATTTTTTTTAATTTTTTTGGACTTAAAATGCCATGTCACTCCATGCATACATATGCATGTGTCAATGTCGTGAGACAAATATGTTTGAAAATTCCTTCTAATTTACTTCACATGGAATTAACTCGCATACAAGTACACCAATATGATTTTTCAAACTGTTATGGTTAGCCGTAGCATGTAGATGTAATTCAAATTAGAATTACGGTCATTAGATGGCTAGAAAATCACTTAAATGCCTCTAAAAGGTCAAATGACCCCTAGAATTTTCCAAAATTTCACATTAAAGTTGTAGTAATGCACGTTAAACTTAGAAACAATTAAAGGCCGTAAGAGGAAGCTATCTCCCATTCGTCATCAAACATGCATTGTTCCCTCTCAGAACCACGAGCCTTCGAGTGAGTTGCTCCGGTTTGTGAGGGGTGTGTTCCCAAACTTTTCTCAAAATGCCAATTTTTTTACCACATCATCTTGGTGGCATGACATTACATCAAGCAAGGTTTCATGTGTTTCTGATATTTTTTTAACTTTTTGGAATTAAAATGCCATGTCACTCCATGCATACATATGCATGTGTCCATGTCGTGAGACAAATATGTTTTAAAATACCCTAATTCACTGCACATGGAATTAAATGCACACAAGTACACAAAATATGATTTTTCAAACCGTTATGGTTAGGCGTTGCATGTAGATGTAGTTCAAATTTGAATTATGGTCATTAAATGGCTAGAAAATCACCTAAATGTCTTTAAAAGGTCAAATGACCCCTAGAATTTTCCAAAATTTCACATTACAATTGTAGTAGTGCACGCTAGACGTAGAAAAAAAATTGAAGGCCGTAAGAGGAAGCTATCTCCCGTTCGTCGTCAAACATGCATTGTTCCCTCTCGGAACCACGAGCCTTCTAGTGAGTTGCTTCGCTTTGTCAGGTGTGTGTGTCCAAACTTTCGTCAACCATGCCAAATTTTTTACCACGTCATCTTGGTGGCATGACATTACATCAACCAAGGTTTCATGTGTTTCTGATATTTTTTTAAAAAAAATGGACTTAAAATTCCATGTCATTCCATGCATACATATGCATGTGTCAATGTCGTGGGATAAATATGTTTGAAAATTCCTTCTAATTTAGTGCACATGGAATTAACTCGCACACAAGTACATAAATATGATTTTTCAAACCGTTATGGTTAGCCGTTGCATGTAGATGTAGTTCAAATTTGAATTACGGTGATTAAATGGCTAGAAAATCACTTAAATGTCTTTAAAAGGTCAAATGACCCATAGAATTTTCCAAAAATTCACATTACAGTTGTAGTAGTGCACGTTAAACATAGAAAATAATTGAAGGCCGTAAGAGGATGCTATCTCCCGTTCGTCATCAAACATGCATTGTTCCCTCTCGGAACCACGAGCCTTCTAGTGAGTTGCTCCGGTTTGTGAGGGGTGTGTGTCCAAAGTTTCGTCAAACATGCCATATTTTTACCACATCATCTTGGTGGCATGACATTACATCAAGCAAGGTTTCATGTGTTTCTGATATTTTTTTTAATTTTTTGGAATTAAAATGCCATGTCACTCCATGCTTAATTGTGTCATAGCCGTTAGACCAATATGTTTGAAAATTCCTTCCAATTTACTGCACCTGGAATTAAATCGCACACTTGTACACAAAATATGATTTTTTTTCAAACCGTTATGGTTAGCTGTTGCATGTACATGTAGTTCAAATTTCAATTACGGTCATTAAATGGCTAGAAAATCACTTAAATGTCTTAAAAGGTCAAATGACCCCTAAAATTTTCCAAAATTTGACATTAAAGTTGTATTAGTACTACAAAATTTCCCGTACATTTAAAACACCATCTGTTTCCACTTTACTCCAAATTCGTGTTTCACAGCTAATAAAAAATATCTACAACATCACACAGTTGTTTTCTAGGAACCGTTTGCGATGAAAATATCTAGGTCTATTTAAGTCTCCCTCCTTATGCTTCGCTAGCTCGTCTGCTTCAGTGCCGGCAACCCCCGAATCCACGAATCTCGATCCCCTTTCCCGCACCCCCTTATTGCAAAGATGACGCCGTGGAAACGCTTCGTGAAGGCCCGTACGATGGCCGCGGCAAATGCCAAGAGTGCTCGAGCTGCCATCCATGCCGCCGATGTCACCCTAGCCCAGGTCGAGGCCATCCACGCCAAGATCGAGGATGCAAAGTCCAAGATATTCCAGGCTACCTCAGACTCCAACATGCAACCCACGTCCGAAAAGGCGGCGGTGGCCATGGAGCACCTGCTTCCTCATGAGATCGCCCAGCGGGAGCTGGAGAGGAAGGAGGCGGCAGAGATCGAGGAGCGCTGGGAGGAGGAGTTGCGCGTGGCCGAGGTGGAGGTAGAGAAGAATCTGTCCGTCGAGAAATCGGCGGTGGAGTACCAATGCGAGTTGTGGCGCAGCCACTACTATGAGTACTACAACCTTGAGGGTGGCACCGAGGAAGAGGACATGGTCGACATCAGTAGGGGGACGCGGAGTCCACCAACGGCAACATGTTGCTAGGACAAGTCATCGACGTCTCATCTCACACCGACGATGCATAGGCCGGCGCGGCAGTGGATTTGTTAAAATTATGCATACTTAGGCTTGGTTTTAATGTTGGTCTTTTGTTAGAGCAATGTTTAGGTTGACTGGCTTTGTTTAATTACTAAAATTGCTCGATCCAGTAAGTGTGGTCTATCTTCTGTACGCTCTTTTGTGTGACCAAATTAGCAAGCGATGTTAAATTATGCAATGACGTACCCAGGGAAATTTCCATCAAAATTTGAATTATCAAACTCATCCCATGCGCGTAAAGCAGAAGAATCATTTGCGATGCACACAATCGTTCAAAGTGAATGGTCCGGCGGCACCGCGCGCAAAGTTTCCCTCCACATTTCCAAAATTTTGGCCTACCGCCAAAATATCTACCCCCGCCCCCTCGCCTCTTCCCCACCCCTTTTCTCCGTGACCACAAGTCACATTTCCCCCTGTTTCCTCCTTCCTTCCTTCCTTCCTAAGCTATAGCTGCTTCCTCGCTCACGCCGTCTCGCATCCTACCTTCGGGGTCGCCATGGTCTCTTCAAAGACCTCTCCAGCGGTTCCTCCTCCGGCGACGACTCCTTCACCACCCGGGTATGCCTCTCTTCTCTCTCTCTCTCAGGCTATGACTTGGAATGAAGGATTTTTACCCAGTGCTTGATTTGATTCATTTCTTCCTCTTGTAGCTCCCCAGGACCATCAGTGGCAATGAATGGAGCGGGGTGGCTGAAGATCTATCTTCTCGTTGTCACCATCAATCTCCATGCGTGAAGCTAGTTGCGTTTGAATCTGTGGAAAGTGGGAGGAAGTTTCTGGCATGTGCAGAGAAGGTTAGACCCTCTTTCATTGCTACAAATCATTCATACCACACCTTCAACCAAACGCATCCTAAGACAGTATCACAGTTTGTACCTAGTATCCTAAATTGTTTCCATCTCATTAGCGGTGCCATTAGAAAATTATTTGGCACCACTTCAGCAGTTTCTGCACCCAACTTTGGTCCATACATCCGAGCAACCAAGCAGTAAAATACTAAATCTTTATGGCATAAAGGAACTGGGCATCAGAGCAACTACGTGCTCCGGAGTCCGGGTCCCTGATTTTTTTCCGTTTCATCGGCTCGCCAGTTGTCGGTGTACTAAAGTAGGGGTGCCTTAGTACCCCGAACTTGTGCACGGGCAGTAGTAGCCTCCCTCAGCAAGGCCTGCCAGGGGAGCAACAAGAGTCTCCACGGCCCGCTCCGGGCCGGACGAAGGCCAAGTGATCGAGCCCAGAAGAGGGACAAAATCTTGAAAAAGGCAGGTCCAGTAAAATGGACTCCGGAAGCGGAGGCTGCGCTGCAAGACCTGAAGAAATATCTGTCCTCTGCCCCTATACTTGTCGCGCCTAGACCACAAGAGAAGTTGCTGCTCTACCTAGCGGCAACCAATCAAGTGGCTAGTGCCGCGTTAGTTGCAGAGAGGGAAGCTGATGACGAGCCAGCAGCCACGGCAAGCGCGTCCGGCGGCAAGCAGGGGGCTTCCCCGTCAAGCTCTGGCCCCGACAAAGGCGGATCCGCGCAAGCGCAAGGGGAAGTGCAGAGGAAGAGGATGGTGTAGCGCCCAGTTTACTTCGTCAGTTCCCTCTTGCAGGGGGCTAGGTCGAGGTACTCTGGTGTGCAGAAATTGCTCTTCGGCCTCCTCATGGCCTCGAGGAAGCTGCGCCATTACTTCCAAGCACACGAGATCACAGTGGTCATTCGCTTTCCGCTTAAGAGGATACTGCAGAATCCCGAAGCGACAGGCAGGATTGTCGAGTGGGCACTAGAACTGTCAAGCTTTGGCCTCAAGTTCGAGAGCACATCGACCATCCAGAGCCGAGCATTGGCAGAGTTCATAGCAGAGTGGACGCCGACACCGGACGAAGAAATTCCCGAGACGAGCATCCCCGGCAAGGAAGCAACCAAAGAGTGGCTGATGTACTTTGGTGGTGCCTTTTCGCTGGAAGGCGCCGGTGCTGGCGTGCTGCTCATCGCGCCCACCGAAGAGCACCTCAAGTACGTCGTCCAGATGCACTTTCCCAAGGAGCAGGCAACCAACAATACGACAGAGTATGAAGGTTTGCTCGCCGGTCTCAGGATCGCGGCGGAACTTGGGATCAAGAAGCTCATTGTCAAGGGTGACTCGCAGCTCGTCGTCCGCCAAGTGAACAAGGATTACCAGTGCCCGTTGATGGAAGCTTACGTTGATGGGGTGAGGAAGATGGAAGAGCGCTTTGACGGCCTGCAAATGGAATATGTTCCAAGAGCAGAAAACGACATCGCCGACGGCCTGTCAAAATGCGCCGCACTAAAGCTACCTATGGAACCAGGGACCTCTGTGCTCAAGCTGACTCAGCCATCCGTGACGCCATCGACTGGGCCAAGCAAGAAGAGAAGACCGGTCTCTGATGGCTCTCTCTCGGCAGATCTTCCCGAAGCCGCCGCCAAGAGAGCCCCCGAGATCGACGCCAAGAGTGCTGAGGAGTTGCCCGCTCCGGCAAGCCCCAGGGTTTGTCCCAACGAAGCAGGCACTCCCGGCAAGCCACGCCCCGGCAAGCCTGCCGGGGAACATCAAGCTCCGGCTGAGCCTCGAGTCCTCGTCGTGGTAGCTGATGTTCCCGCAGCCGCCGACATGCCTCTAGTCCTCGTCGTCGAGCCACAGGCTCCGACGTGGGCACAGCAGATCGTCCGTTTCCTCCAGACAGGAGAGCTTCCCGAAGAACAAGAAGAGGCTGAAAGAGTAGCCCGGCAGTCCAGTATGTACGAGTTCGTCGACAGCGCACTGTACAGAAGAGGACGCAATGGGGTGAAATTGAAGTGCATCCACCGGGAAGACGGACAGAAGCTGTTGGCGGAGGTACACGGAGGCATATGTGGGCACCACATTGGCGCCAGAGCACTTGCCGGAAAGGCGTTCCGGCAGGGCTTCTTCTGGCCCACAGCCCTCCAGGATGCAACTGCACAAGTAACCAAGTGTGAAGCGTGCCAGTTCCATTCCAAGAAGATACACCAGCCAGCTCAAGCTCTCCAGACAATCCCTTTATCCTGGCCCTTCTCGGTCTGGGGGCTCGATATCCTCGGCCCCTTCCCCCGATCCATCGGGGCTTTGAGTACTTGTTCGTTGCCATCGACAAGTTCACAAAGTGGCCAGAAGTGGAACCAGTGAGGAAGGTGACCGCCCAGTCCGCGATCAAATTCTTCAGGTCGATTGTTTGCCGCTTCGGGATCCCCAACAGGATCATCACCGACAACTGTACGCAGTTCACAAGCCACGCCTTCATGCAGTACACCCAAGATCTCGGCACCAAGGTTTGCTTCGCTTCTGTTGCTCATCCCCGGAGCAACGGTCAAGCGGAAAGGGCCAACGCCGAGGTACTGCGCGGGCTCAAGACCAGAAGTTTTGACAAGCTGCTCAAGCGCGGACGGAACTGGATCGAGGAGCTGCCGGCGGTTCTTTGGTCGGTCAGAACGATGCCAAATCGAGCCACCGGCCAGACACCATTTGCTCTAGTCTATGGAGCAGAAGCAGTTACCCCCACGGAACTCGTTTATGGGTCACCTCGAGTGCTCGCTTATGATGAGCTTGAGCAAGAGCGGTCGCGTGAAGATGATGCACTGCTCCTCGAGGAGGATCGTCTCCAGGCCGCTGTGCGATCCGCTCGCTACCAGCAAGCTCTGCGTCGCTATCATAGCCGCAAAGTTAAGGCCAGGAGCCTCGAGGAAGGCGACCTTGTTCTTCGGTGCGTTTAGTCGGCCAAGATACACAACAAGTTGACGCCGAAGTGGGAAGGCCCTTACCGGGTGAAACGAGTCACGAGGCCCGGCGCCGTCCGCCTCAAGACCGAAGATGGTACTCCGGTGAGCAATTCCTGGAACATTGAGCATCTTCGCAAGTTTTACCCGTAAGGCGCGGTTGTCGGACCCCGTCCGGCAACCAACTCTTTGTACAAAAGTCTTGCCGCAGACGTATGTAATCCTTTGTACAAAGCCAGGCGCAGACCCTGGCCGCAATTACGCGCTGGCCCCCCCCCAAGTTTTAGCATGCATGCTGAGTCGAGTCTCGTCCTTGGTTAGGGTCGATAGTGCCTAACAGTCGCTAACCCCTAACTTGGAGGTCGAGTCCGCGTCTTTTTCCCGTCCTTTCCCTTTGGCTCGCGGGAACCGCCTACCCTTGCCGAGCCGCTCAAGGACGAAGAAGGGGAGAAGGACGAGCCAGCACCCGCCCCCCGACAAGCCAGAATTGCCGGGGGCTGCAACCTCAGATAAGTCTTCACATCCCTTATCATGCATTCTCTCGTGAGCTGCGGAGTGTGAAAACCTTGCCTCCTCCTAAAAAGCTGTCGTGCTCTCTTAAGCGGCAAACCCCGGAGCGCGTTCCCGGGGCCCGCTTCGGATAGTAGCTGCGGCGGCAAGGGGAGGAAGCGAGGGGCCAGAACCCGCCTTCTCCCTGCCTCCGCCTAGAGCGGGAGGAGGGTCGAGGGGCGCGGGGGGCGGCAGGGTCCGTCGCCGGGCGGGGAAATGTCTATCTTAACGTTGTCATGGAGGAAGGGAGCTGTCCCGGCTCGACTAGGCGCTAGTCGCAGCTCCGTGTGGCACCGGCGGCCCCCATCGTCCGTGCCGCTGGCGTCGTGAACTCCCCGGGGCCGTCTCCTGGGGCGGCTGGCGTAGGGAGGATGCGGAAGAGGAAGAGGAGGGGCGGCAAGGCCGCTGCCTCGTCTTCCAAACTCGCCCCAGACGCCGTCACCACCCCTGCTCGCGGCGACGACCACCGGGGTCTTCTCTCCGGCCCGGCAAGCTCCTCTTGTCGGGGCTTCGTCTTCTCGGCCGGAGTGGCGAGGCTGCGGAAGATGCTGGCGGCAAGGCCGTCAACTCGGAGTACGAGGGATAGATGCCCTCTACAGCGTGTTGACGTCTCGCCGCCTCCTTCTCGAGCTCCGCTTCCGGCGTCGCCGTCTTCTTCCGGCCTCCGGAGCTCCGGGGTGGGGGCCTCGGACGCTCTCTTGGCGTCTTCTGCCACCCGTAGCTCGCCTAGGCGCCCCTTTTGCCCCTCTCGCCTCCTTGCCGTACCTCCTGAGGAGAGAGACAAGAAAGGGATTACGGGCACCTTATCTCTTTTTATCTTGTAAGCCCTCGGGCCTTAGTTGCGTTAAAATCTTGTAATCCCATCTTTCATGTTTTTCATTCTCTCTGAACTGTACCTGAGTGGAATGTTTTAAATGAAAAGGGGCTGTTTGCCGGATCATTTGTCTCGCGGGTACATCCCGCGGCAAGGGGCAGACCCTTTGCACCGTTAAGATAGACATTTCCCTGCCCGGCGACGGACCCTGCCGCCCCCCGCGCCCCTCGGCCCTCCTCCCGCTCTAGGCGGAGGCAGGGAGAAGGCGGGTTCTGGCCCCTCGCTTCCTCCCCTTGCCGCCGCAGCTACTATCCGAAGCGGGCCCCGGGAACGTGCTCCGAGGTTTGCCGCTTAAGAGAGCACGGCAGCTTTTTAGGAGGAGGCAAGGTTTTCACACTCCGCAGCTCACGAGAGAATGCATGATAAGGGATGTGAAGACTTATCTGAGGTTGCAGCCCCCGGCAATTCTGGCTTGTCGGGGGGCGGGTGCTGGCTCGTCCTTCTCCCCTTCTTCGTCCTTGAGCGGCTCGGCAAGGGTAGGCGGTTCCCGCGAGCCAAAGGGAAAGGACGGGAAAAAGACGCGGACTCGACCTCCAAGTTAGGGGTTAGCGACTGTTAGGCACTATCGACCCTAACCAAGGACGAGACTCGACTCAGCATGCATGCTAAACTTTGGGGGGGCCCAGCGCGTAATTGCGGCCAGGGTCTGCGCCTGGCTTTGTACAAAGGATTACATGCGTCTGCGGCAAGACTTTTGTACAAAGAGTTGGTTGCCGGACGGGGTCCGACAACCGCGCCTTACGGGTAAAACTTGCGAAGATGCTCAATGTTCCAGGAATTGCTCACCGGAGTACCATCTTCGGTCTCGAGGCGGACGGCGCCGGGCCTCGTGACTCGTTTCACCCGGTAAGGGCCTTCCCACTTCGGCGTCAACTTGTTGTGTATCTTGGCCGACTGAACGCGCCAAAGAACAAGGTCGCCTTCCTCGAGGCTCCTGGCCTTAACTTTGCGGCTATGATAGCGACACAGAACTTGCTGGTAGCGAGCGGATCGCACAGCGGCCTGGAGACGATCCTCCTCGAGGAGCAGTGCGTCATCTTCACGCGACCGCTCTTGCTCAAGCTCATCATAAGCGAGCACTCGAGGTGACCCGTATACGAGTTCCGTGGGGGTAACTGCTTCTGCTCCATAGACTAGAGCAAATGGTGTCTGGCCGGTGGCTCGATTTGGCGTCGTTCTGACCGACCAAAGAACCGCCGGCAGCTCCTCGATCCAGTTCCGTCCGCGCTTCAGCAGCTTGTCAAAACTTCTGGTCTTGAGCCCGCGCAGTACCTCGGTGTTGGCCCTTTCCGCTTGACCGTTGCTCCGTGGATGAGCAACAGAAGCGAAGCAGACCTTGGTGCCGAGATCTTGGTTGTACTGCATGAAGGCGTGGCTTGTGAACTGCGTACCGTTGTCGGTGATGATCCTGTTGGGGATCCCAAAGCGGCAAACTATCGACCTGAAGAATTTGATCACGGACTGGGCGGTCACCTTCCTCACTGGTTCCACTTCTGGCCACTTTGTGAACTTGTCGATGGCAACGAACAAGTACTCAAAGCCCCCGATGGATCGGGGGAAGGGGCCGAGGATATCGAGCCCCCAGACCGAGAAGGGCCAGGATAAAGGGATCGTCTGGAGAGCTTGAGCTGGCTGGTGTATCTTCTTGGAATGGAACTGGCACGCTTCACACTTGGTTACTTGTGCAGTTGCATCCTGGAGGGCTGTGGGCCAGAAGAAGCCCTGCCGGAACGCCTTTCCGGCAAGTGCTCTGGCGCCAATGTGGTGCCCACATATGCCTCCGTGTACCTCCGCCAACAGCTTCTGTCCGTCTTCCCGGTGGATGCACTTCAATTTCACCCCATTGCGTCCTCTTCTGTCCAGTGCGCTGTCGACGAACTGGTACATACTGGACTGCTGGGCTACTCTTTCAGCCTCTTCTTGTTCTTCGGGAAGCTCTCCTGTCTGGAGGAAACGGACGATCTGCTGTGCCCACGTTGGAGCCTGTGGCTCGACGACGAGGACTAGAGGCATGTCGGCGGCTGCGGGAACATCAGCTTCCACGGCGAGGACTCAAGGCTCAGCCGGAGCTTGATGTTCCCCGGCAGGCTTGCCGGGGCGTGGCTTGCCGGGAGTGCCTGCTTCGTCGGGACAAACCCTGGGGCATGCCAGAGCGGGCAGCTCCTCAGCACTCTTGGCGTCGATCTCGGGGGCTCTCTTGGCGGCAGCTTCGGGAAGCTCTGCTGAGAGAGAGCCATCAGAGACCGGTCTTCTCTTCTTGCTTGGCCCAGTCGATGGCGTCACGGATGGCTGAGTCAGCTTGAGCACAAAGGTCCCTGGTTCCACAGGTAGCTTTAGTGCGGCGCATTTTGACAGGCCGTCGGCGATGTCATTTTCTGCTCTTGGAACATATTCCATTTGCAAGCCGTCAAAGAGCTCTTCCAGCTTCCTCACTCCATCAACGTAAGCTTCCATCAACGGGCACTGGTAATCCTTGTTCACTTGGCGGACGACGAGCTGCAAGTCACCCCTGACAATGAGCTTCTTGATCCCAAGTTCCGCCGCGGTCCTGAGACCGGCGAGCAAACCTTCATACTCTGCCGTATTGTTGGTTGCCTGCTCCTTGGGAAAGTGCATCTGGACGACGTACTTGAGGTGCTCTCCGGTGGGCGCGATGAGCAGCACGCCAGCACCGGCGCCTTCCAGCGAAAAGGCACCATCAAAGTACATCAGCCACTCTTTGGTTGCTTCCTTGCCGGGGATGCTCGTCTCGGGAATTTGTTCGTCCGGTGTCGGCGTCCACTCTGCTATGAACTCTGCCAATGCGCGGCTCTGGATGGTCGATGTGCTCTCGAACTTGAGGCCAAAGCTTGACAGTTCTAGTGCCCACTCGACAATCCTGCTTGTCGCTTCGGGATTCTGCAGTATCCTCTTAAGCGGAAAGAGAGTGACCACTGTGATCTCGTGTGCTTGGAAGTAATGGCACAGCTTCCTCGAGGCCATGAGGAGGCCGAAGAGCAATTTCTGCACACCAAAGTACCTCAACCTAGCCCCCTGCAAGAGGGAACTGACGAAGTAAACTGGGCGCTGCACCATCCTCTTCCTCTACACTTCCCCTTGCGCTTGCGCGGATCCGCCTTTGTCGGGGCCAGACCTTGACGGGGAAGCCCCTTGCTTGCCGCCAGACGCGCTTGCCGTGGCTGCTGGCTCGTCATCAGCTTCCCTATCCGCAACTAACGCGGCACTAGCCACTTGATTGGTTGCCGCTAGGTAGAGCAGCAACTTCTCTTGTGGTCTAGGCGCGACAAGTATAGGGGCGGAGGACAGATATTTCTTCAGGTCTTGCAGCGCAGCCTCCGCTTCCGGAGTCCATTTTACTGGACCTGCCTTTTTCAAGATTTTGAAAAATGGCAGGGCGCGTTCCGCGGACCTGGAAATAAATCTTCTGAGAGCCGCCATGCAGCCGGCAAGTCTTCGCACGTCCTTGACACGCGTTGGTGCTTCAATCAGCTCGATGGCCTTGATCTTGTCGGGGTTGGCTTTGATCCCACGCTGAGACACGAAGAACCCGAGAAGCTTGCCGGAGGGAACTCCGAACGCGCACTTCTCGGGGTTGAGCTTGAGGCTGATCTTGCGCAAGTTTGCAAAGGTCTCTTCCAAGTCTTGTACCAAGGTTGCCTTGTCTCTGCTCTTGACCACAATGTCGTCCATGTAGGCCTCCACATTTTTGTGGATCTGTGGCTCAAAAGCAGTGTGGACAACCCTCGCAAATGTCGAGCCCGCGTTCTTCAGTCCAAAAGGCATCCGTACAAAACAGTACGTGCCGCACGGAGTGATGAACGCGGTCTTCTCTTCGTCTTCTTCGTCCATGAAGACCTGGTGGTACCCGGAGTAGGCGTCAAGGAATGAAAGCAGGTCGCATCCGGCCGTGGAGTCAACAATCTGGTCGATGCACGGCAAGGGAAATGGATCTTTAGGGCAGGCTCTGTTGACATCGGTGAAATCGATGCAAAGCCTCCATTTCCCGTTTGCCTTGCGCACGACGACAGGATTGGCCAACCACGTCGGATGGAGCACGCCTCTGCCGAGGCCTGCCGCTTCCAACTTCTTGATTTCCTCCGCGATAAACTCTTGGCGCTCCACCGCTTGTTTCCTGACCTTTTGCTTGACGGGCCGCGCATGAGGACAGACGGCTAGGTGGTGCTCAATCACTTCCCTGGGAACGCCGGGGATGTCCGATGGTTGCCAGGCAAACACATCGACATTCGCCCGCAGGAAAGCGACGAGCGAGCCTTCCTATTTGTGGCCGAGAGTGGCACTGATGGTGAAGGTACCACCAGTGCCGTCCTCCTTGGCGGGCACCTTCTTGGTCGCGGGTGGAGCAGCCGTCGTCTTCTCGTGTTCGCCGGCGGGCTCGATGGCACGTCCTCGACGGCAGCGCAGCACTCCGAAGAGGCGCGCTTGCCGGAGTGGGCACCAGAGCATTCGCCGGGCTTGGCCTTCTCGCCGGCGGGGCTCGAGGGCACGTCCTCGACGGCAGCGCAGCACTCCGAAGAGGCGCGCTTGCCGGAGTGGGCGCCAGAGCACTTGCCGGACTTGGTCTTCTTGCCGGCGGGGCTCGATGGCACGTCCTCGACGGCAGCGCTGCACTCCGAAGAGGCGCGCTTGCCGGAGTGGGCGCCAGAGCACTTGCCGGACTTCTTCTTTCCCCCGGAAGCTCCAGCGGCGGGCGGCCCGCGGGCCGTTGCCGCTGTTGCGTCCCGGTATAACTGGTCGGCGCAGATAAGGGCATCCTTCTTGTCGCCGGGGACAGAAATGACGCTTATCGGGCCGGGCATCTTGAGCATGTTATACGCATAGTGAGAGGCCGCCATGAACTTGGCGAGTGCTGGTCGGCCGAGGATCCCGTTGTAAGGCAACGGAAGGTCGGCGACGTCAAAGGTGACCTTCTTAGTTCTGAAATTCAGCTCGCTGCCAAATGTCACCGGCAGCGTGATCTTTCCCTTCGGCTTGCTCCTTCCCGGGTTGATTCCTTGGAATGTGCCGGTTTCTTCGAGCTCGCTGTCGGGAACTTGGAGTCTCCGGAGAACAGCAGAGGAGATCAGATTCAAGCCGGCCCCGCCGTCAACTAGCATCTTAGTGACCTTGAGTTTGCGGATCGTTGGGGAGACCAACATCGGCAAGCACCCGACCGCGGTTGTGCGATCAGGGTGGTCCTCAATGTCGAAGATGATAGGCGTGCTGGACCATCTCAGGGGTCTTCGTGACTGGACGGGTGGCTCCACTGCATTGACCTCCCGCACCCACCGTTTAAGCTGGTGGTGGGAAGCGTGCAGGGAGGCACCGCCGTCCACACACAAGACCTCAGTGGCTTTCTGAAACTCCTGCTCGCTGGTCTCGGGGTCTTCCATGTCTTCGTCGTCGTCTTCGTCTTCGCTCTTGTCGCGGCCCCGGGGAGGTCTGTCTGCTTGCCGCTGCTTGTCCTTGCCGCGGCACTCCCCCGGGCCGGGACGCTTCGTGCCGGATCCCCTGCCACCTGCTTGGGCGCAATTACGCGCTGGGCCCCCCCAAGTTTTAGCATGCATGCTGAGTCGAGTCTCGTCCTTGGTTAGGGTCGATAGTGCCTAACAGTCGCTAACCCCTAACTTGGAGGTCGAGTCCGCGTCTTTTTCCCGTCCTTTCCCTTTGGCTCGCGGGAACCGCCTACCCTTGCCGAGCCGCTCAAGGACGAAGAAGGGGAGAAGGACGAGCCAGCACCCGCCCCCCGACAAGCCAGAATTGCCGGGGGCTGCAACCTCAGATAAGTCTTCACATCCCTTATCATGCATTCTCTCGTGAGCTGCGGAGTGTGAAAACCTTGCCTCCTCCTAAAAAGTTGCCGTGCTCTCTTAAGCGGCAAACCTCGGAGCACGTTCCCGGGGCCCGCTTCGGATAGTAGCTGCGGCGGCAAGGGGAGGAACGAGGGGCCAGAACCCGCCTTCTCCCTGCCTCCGCCTAGAGCGGGAGGAGGGCCGAGGGGCGCGGGGGGCGGCAGGGTCCATCGCCGGGCGGGGAAATGTCTATCTTAACGGTGCAAAGGGTCCGCCACTTGCCGCGGGATGTACCCACGAGACAAATGATCCGGCAAACGGCCCCTTTTCGTTAAAAACATTCCACTCAGGTACAGTTCAGAGAGAATGAAAAACATGACAGATGGGATTACAAGATTTTAACGCAACTAAGGCCCGAGGGGATTACAAGGTTTCGCGGCGACGGCGAGGCGCCCGGCACAGCCTGATGATGAACTCACAGGGGTCGTCCCCGAGATGAACCGCCGGGGGAAACGGAGCCGCCGGCGGAGGCGAGGCTGGTGCGCCGCCCTGCCCACCTCGAGCGCCTCGGCCCCATCCACGGCCTCGTCCGCGACCTCGCCCCCTCCCCCTTCCCCTTACGGTTGGCTCCGCCGCCACGGGTGCAAGGGGAGGAGGGGCTCGCTGCCTGGCGGCGACTGATGAGGCGACCTCTCTCTCCCCCACTCGAAAGTGGGGGCGGACGTTTCGCTTCCCCAAATAAAGGAGATCGAGCCCGACGTGACGCATGCCTGCGGGCCTCAAGCCCCGCGCACGCCACCCACGTCACGCACACCTCGCACGCCTCGCCCCCCCCCCACAACGCAGCGATAAGCGCGCGCCACTTGGGGAGGGCACGACGAGCACGGAGTTAAGGAGCAGCGCAACCCAGGCCACGCATGCCCGTGCACTGTTAGGGCCTGGCCCAACAACGCTCGGCACCGTGTATGGCCCAGACCAGGGGGCTCCTGTCGGTGTACTAAAGTAGGGGTGCCTTAGTACCCCGAACTTGTGCACGGGCAGTAGTAGCCTCCAGCGGCAAGGCCTGCCAGGGGAGCGACAAGAGTCTCCACGGCCCGCTCCGTGCCGGACGAAGGCCAAGTGATCGAGCCCAGAAGACCAAGACCCGGCAAGAGGAGCTTGCCGGGTCGAGAAGGCAAGCTCCGGCAAGAGGAGCTTGCCGGGCCAAGACGACAAGGCCCCGGCAAGAGGAGCTTGCCGGGACGACTAAGCCGAAGCACCAAGGCCCCGGCGGGAGGAGCTCGCCGGGACGGCCAAGCCAAGGCACCCCAAGAGAAGCCCGCCGCGGCGCGCCACGCGCCCCGGCAAGGTCTGCCGAGCGGCAAGCTCCCAGGTGCGGCAAGCCGCTTTCCGCGGCAAACCATCACATCAGGCCCGCGCTCCAGCTCACCTGCCCACGCGTCGCTCTGGGGCTTACCCGGAGGCACGTGGCGGGACGCCGCGCAACCTGAGACGCGCGGTGGCATGCAACGTTGACAGAGTCGCCCCCGTGGCGAGCGGAGGTGCTCCTAACGGTCCGCCTCGGCACTGTTCAGGCGATCCAGACGGGCATTTAATGCCTTTGTCCCCCGCCGTTAGAGTTAGGTGCGATAGCACTGTGTGGCCGCGATTCCCACAATCCCTTGCCATTTTTACCCTCACCTGTGTCGCTCCTTGTGGGAAACCCCTTGGCATATAAAAGGAGGCCCATGCGCACGTAGAAGGGGGATCGGACCCAAGAGGAATGGGACGCAAGAGGGATCGGACCCAATAGGTATCGGACCCAATAGGCCCTTGCTTACGTCCAGCTCCAGCTTACTGTAGCTTCTTGCGCTCCAGAGCAAGAACCCGAATCAACCAGACATGCAGCAGTAGGGTTTTACGCATCCATGCGGCCCGAAGCGGGGTAAAATCGTTGTGTGTGTGTGTCGCCTCGATCTGCTCTTTGTGCATCCTCGCCCCCGCCGAACCGACAAGGGGCTCCGTCCCCATAGGTGCTCGTGGAGGCCGATATCCCCCGACATCTTTGGCGCGCCAGGTAGGGGGCGTCGAGGTTGTGTGAATCAGATCCGGCGTCCGCGCGAGCCAAGCTCTCATCGTTTGCGCCAGTATGGCGCCGAAGAAGAAAGCTCCGGAGGTGGCCGGCCCGTCAGCGTCGAACCCACCACCCATGGAGCCGACGGGTGATCGGGAGGACGCCGGCGGAGGAACAGGCACCGTCGAACCAGTTCTTGGTCCCGCGGCATCCGAGCTCGCCCCGCGCCCCGCTCAGGAGGCGCAGAACCAGCAGCGTCATGGTACCCATGGTACCATACGCTCGCTGTACCCGGGCCACGCTGGTGGATCCCAGGGCGCTCAGGACCGGCATGCGACCCAGCGTGCCGGGACGAGCGTCGCGCGGCTGCCTGGACCGGGTGCTGCTCCTTCTAACGTGGTTAGGAGTTCGAGCACATCCCGCTCCTCGCGCTGCTCGCCGCCTCTGCCCGCCACCCCAGCGGAAGCTCTCGCGCGAGCCCAGCTGCTCCTAGACTACCCTCCAACGGCGGACAAGCTCGACGGCAGGAGGGCAACCATCCAGAGCCTCATCGGTTTCGCCAATGGTGACACTCCGCGGCAGCACAGCGTGTCACAGCCGCGGCCAGTCTCCCAGGCGAGAGCCGATGGCGCCAAGAACGGCGGGGGCGCGACCACCGTGCACTCCCCGCCCCAGAGGCCGCGGTCGCCGACTCGCCGGGTTCACCTCGACGACGACTCCACCGCGTCGTCGAACCCGCGTACTCGCCGCGACCAACGCCAAGTCCTTCACGAATGAAGGGAAGAAGACGCTCGAACCCGCATCGAGCGCAGAAGAGAGGCGCGGCGTCAATCAGACCAGCGCGTTGGGCCCACTGGGGACATGCACGCGCCGGGGGAACCAGGCGAACTGCCGTATTCGGTAGGTTGCCCTGCGTTCACCCGCGAGCTGCGGCAAGTCCAGTGGCCCAGCACAAAGAACTTCAAACCCGACGTGCCCGAGAAGTACGGCGGCAAGTCGCATCCGTCTGAGTTCCTCAGCATCTACACCATTGCGGTGCAGGCTGCCGGGGGACGGGACGATAAGATCCTTGCCAACTACTTCCCGCTGGTACTCAAGCCCAACGTCAGGTCCTGGCTCATGCACTTGCCAGACGGCTCCATCTCCTCCTGGCCAAATTTATGCCACCAGTTCGTGGGCGCCTTCACGGGCGGCCACAAACCCCATGGCCAGGCGAGCGACCTCCATCTGCTTGTTCAGAAGGAGGGGGAGCCTTTGCGCAAGTTCATCCAGAGGTTCAGCCGTGTGCACTACAACATCCCAGACGTCCACCCCGCCGCGGTGATCAGCGCGTTCCACCAGAACGTGCGTAATCGCAGGATGCGGGAGGAGATGGCGATGTGCAAAATCAAGGAGGTCAGCGAGCTTTACGCCCTGGCCGACAAGTGTGCACGCGTTGAGGAGGGGAGGCAGCTCCCCGGAGAAAGTGTTGGAGAAGGAGACTTCGACAGTGAAGGTACCGCGCCGGCAAGGAAAGGCCGGCGGCGGAACGGCAAGAAGAAGAAAAACCCAGAGGTACTGGTTGTCGAGAAGTCCGGCAGCGAGGGCTCCGCCAAGAAAGCCCGGGCGGGAGGCCCCGGCAAGGAGGTTGCCGGGTGCGCCAACTGCCGGGCGGTGGCGGCTGCCGATAAGCGGGACGGTACCGACAAGAAGTACTGCAAGATCCACCGCACCAGGGGCCACGACCTCCAGAGTTGCAAGCAAGTCGAGCGACTCGTCGACCTGCAAAAGGCCGAGTACGCACGACCCGACCAGGAGAGGGCCCAAGCAGGTGGCGGGGGATCCGGCACGAAGCGTCCCGGCCCGAGGGAGCGCCGCGGCAAGGACAAGCAGCGGCAAGCAGACAGACCTCCCCGGGGCCGCGACAAGAGCGAAGATGAAGACGACGACGAAGACATGGAAGACCCCGAGACCAGCGAGCAGGAGTTTCAGAAAGCCACTGAGGTCTTGTGTGTGGACGGCGGTGCCTCCCTGCACGCTTCCCACCACCTGCTTAAACGGTGGGTGCGGGAGGTCAATGCAGTGGAGCCACCCGTCGAGTCACAAAGACCCCTGAGATGGTCCATCACGCCTATCATCTTCGACATTGAGGACCACCCTGATCGCACAACCGCGGTCGGGTGCTTGCCGATGTTGGTCTCCCCAACGATCCGCAACCTCAAGGTCACTAAGATGCTAGTTGACGGCGGGGCCGGACTGAATCTGATCTCCTCTGCTGTTCTTCGGAGACTCCAAGTTCCCGACAGCGAGCTCGAAGAAACCGGCACATTCCAAGGAATCAACCCGGGAAGGAGCAAGCCGAAGGGGAAGATCACGCTGCCGGTGACATTTGGCAGCGAGCTGAATTTCAGAACTGAGAAGGTCACCTTTGACGTCGCCGACCTTCCGTTGCCTTACAACGGGATCCTCGGCCGACCAGCACTCGCCAAGTTCATGGCGGCCTCTCACTATGCGTATAACATGCTCAAGATGCCCGGCCCGATAAGCGTCATTTCTGTCCCCGGCGACAAGAAGGATGCCCTTATCTGCGCCGACCAGTTATACCGGGACGCAACAGCGGCAACGGCCCGCGGGCCGCCCGCCGCTGGAGCTTCCGGGGGAAAGAAGAAGTCCGACAAGTGCTCTGGCGCCCACTCCGGCAAGCACGCCTCTTCGGAGTGCTGCGCTACCGTCGAGGACGTGCCATCGAGCCCCGCCGGCAAGAAGACCAAGTCCGGCAAGTGCTCTGGCGCCCACTCCGGCAAGCGCGCCTCTTCGGAGTGCTGCGCTGCCGTCGAGGACGTGCCCTCGAGCCCCGCCGGCAAGAAGGCCAAGCCCGGCGAATGCTCTGGTGCCCACTCCGGCAAGCGCGCCTCTTCATCGTGCTGCGCTGCCGTCGAGGACGTGCCATCGAGCCCCGCCGGCGAACACGAGAAGACGACGGCTGCTCCACCCATGACCAAGAAGGTGCCCGCCAAGGAGGACGGCACTGGTGGTACCTTCACCATCAGTGCCACTCTCGGCCCCAAATAGGAAGGCGCGCTCGTCGCTTTCCTGCGGGCGAATGTCGATGTGTTTTCCTAGCAACCATCGGACATCCCCGGCGTTCCCAGGGAAGTGATTGAGCACCACCTAGCCGTCTGTCCTCATGCGCGGCCCGTCAAGCAAAAGGTCAGGAAACAAGCGGTGGAGCGCCAAGAGTTTATCGCGGAGGAAATCAAGAAGTTGGAAGCGGCAGGCCTCGTCAGAGGCGTGCTCCATCCGACGTGGTTGGCCAATCCTGTCGTCGTGCGCAAGGCAAACGGGAAATGGAGGCTTTGCATCGATTTCACCGATGTCAACAGAGCCTGCCCTAAGGATCCATTTCCCTTGCCGCGCATCGACCAGATTGTTTACTCCACGGCCGGATGCGACCTGCTTTCATTCCTTGACGCCTACTCCGGGTACCACCAGGTCTTCATGGCCGAAGAAGACGAAGAGAAGACCGCGTTAATCACTCCGTGCGGCACGTACTGTTTTGTACGGATGCCTTTTGGACTGAAGAACGCGGGCCCGACATTTGCGAGGGTTGTCCACACTGCTTTTGAGCCACAGATCCACAGAAATGTGGAGGCCTACATGGACGACATTGTGGTCAAGAGCAGAGACAAGGCAACCTTAGTACAAGACTTGGAAGAGACCTTTTCAAACTTGCGCAAGATCAGCCCAAGCTCAACCCCGAGAAGTGCGCGTTCGGAGTTCCCTCCGGCAAGCTTCTCGGGTTCTTCGTGTCTTAGCGTGGGATCGAAGCCAACCCCGACAAGATCAAGGCCATCGAGCAGATTGAAGCACCAACGCGTGTAAAGGACGTGCGAAGACTTGCCGGCTCCGTGGCGGCTCTCAGCAGATTTATTTCCAGGTCCGCGGAACGCGCCCTGCCATTTTTCAAAATCTTGAAAAAGGCAGGTCCAGTAAAATGGACTCCGGAAGCGGAGGCTGCGCTGCAAGACCTGAAGAAATATCTGTCCTCCGCCCCTATACTTGTCGCGCCTAGACCACAAGAGAAGTTGCTGCTCTACCTAGCGGCAACCAATCAAGTGGCTAGTGCCGCGTTAGTTGCGGAGAAGGAAGCTGATGACGAGCCAGCAGCCACGACAAGCGCGTCCGGCGGCAAGCAGGGGGCTTCCCCGTCAAGCTCTGGCCCCGACAAAGGCGGATCCGCGCAAGCGCAAGGGGAAGTGCAGAGGAAGAGGATGGTGCAGCGCCCAGTTTACTTCGTCAGTTCCCTCTTGCAGGGGGCTAGGTCGAGGTACTCTGGTGTGCAGAAATTGCTCTTCGGCCTCCTCATGGCCTCGAGGAAGCTGCGCCATTACTTCCAAGCACATGAGATCACAGTGGTCACTCGCTTTCCGCTTAAGAGGATACTGCAGAATCCCGAAGCGACAGGCAGGATTGTCGAGTGGGCACTAGAACTGTCAAGCTTTGGCCTCAAGTTCGAGAGCACATCGACCATCCAGAGCCGAGCATTGGCAGAGTTCATAGCAGAGTGGACGCCGACACCGGACGAAGAAATTCCCGAGACGAGCATCTCCGGCAAGGAAGCAACCAAAGAGTGGCTGATGTACTTTGATGGTGCCTTTTCGCTGGAAGGCGCCGGTGCTGGCGTGCTGCTCATCACGCCCACCGGAGAGCACCTCAAGTACGTCGTCCAGATGCACTTTCCCAAGGAGCAGGCAACCAACAATATGGCAGAGTATGAAGGTTTGCTCGCCGGTCTCAGGATCGCGGCGGAACTTGGGATCAAGAAGCTCATTGTCAGGGGTGACTCGCAGCTCGTCGTCCGCCAAGTGAACAAGGATTACCAGTGCCCGTTGATGGAAGCTTACGTTGATGGAGTGAGGAAGCTGGAAGAGCGCTTTGACGGCCTGCAAATGGAATATGTTCCAAGAGCAGAAAACATCATCGCCGACGGCCTGTCAAAATGCGCCGCACTAAAGCTACCTGTGGAACCAGGGACCTTTGTGCTCAAGCTGACTCAGCCATCCGTGACGCCATCGACTGGGCCAAGCAAGAAGAGAAGACCGGTCTCTGATGGCTCTCTCTCGGCAGAGCTTCCCGAAGCCGCCGCCAAGAGAGCCCCCGAGATCGACGCCAAGAGTGCTGAGGAGTTGCCCGCTCCGGCAAGCCCCAGGGTTTGTCCCGACGAAGCAGGCACTCCCGGCAAGCCACTCCCCGGCAAGCCTACCGGGGAACATCAAGCTCCGGCTGAGCCTCGAGTCCTCGCCGTGGAAGCTGATGTTCCCGCAGCCGCCGACATGCCTCTAGTCCTTGTCGTCGAGCCACAGGCTCCGACGTGGGCACAGCAGATCGTCCGTTTCCTCCAGACAGGAGAGCTTCCCGAAGAACAAGAAGAGGCTGAAAGAGTAGCCCGGCAGTCCAGTATGTACCAGTTCGTCGAAAACGCACTGTACAGAAGAGCACGCAATGGGGTGAAATTGAAGTGCATCCACCGGGAAGACGGACAGAAGCTGGTGGCGGAGGTACACGGAGGCATATGTGGGCACCACATTGGCGCCAGAGCACTTGCCGGAAAGGCGTTCCGGCAGGGCTTCTTCTGGCCCACAGCCCTCCAGGATGTAACTGCACAAGTAACCAAGTGTGAAGCGTGCCAGTTCCATTCCAAGAAGATACACCAGCCAGCTCAAGCTCTCCAGACGATCCCTTTATCCTGGCCCTTCTCGGTCTGGGGGCTCGATATCCTCGGCCCCTTCCCCCGATCCATTGGGGGCTTTGAGTACTTGTTCGTTGCCATCGACAAGTTCACAAAGTGGCCAGAAGTGGAACCAGTGAGGAAGGTGACCGCCCAGTCCGCGACCAAATTCTTCAGGTCGATTGTTTGCCGCTTCGGGATCCCCAACAGGATCATCACCGACAACGGTACGCAGTTCACAAGCCACGCCTTCATGCAGTACACCCAAGATCTCGGCACCAAGGTCTGCTTCGCTTCTGTTGCTCATCCCCGGAGCAACGGTCAAGCGGAAAGGGCCAACGCCGAGGTACTGCGCGGGCTCAAGACCAGAAGTTTTGACAAGCTGCTCAAGCGCGGACGGAACTGGATCGAGGAGCTGCCGGCGGTTCTTTGGTCGGTCAGAACGACGCCAAATCGAGCCACCGGCCAGACACCATTTGCTCTAGTCTATGGAGCAGAAGCAGTTACCCCCACGGAACTCGTATACGGGTCACCTCGAGTGCTCGCTTATGATGAGCTTGAGCAAGAGCGGTCGCGTGAAGATGACGCACTGCTCCTCGAGGAGGATCGTATCCAGGCCCCTGTGCGATCCGCTCGCTACCAGCAAGCTCTGCGTCGCTATCATAGCCGCAAAGTTAAGGCCAGGAGCCTCGAGGAAGGCGACCTTGTTCTTCGGCGCGTTCAGCCGGCCAAGATACACAACAAGTTGACGCCGAAGTGGGAAGGCCCTTACCGGGTGAAACGAGTCACGAGGCCCGGCGCCGTCTGCCTCGAGACCGAAGATGGTACTCCGGTGAGCAATTCCTGGAACATTGAGCATCTTCGCAAGTTTTACCCGTAAGGCGCGGTTGCCGGACCCCGTCCGGCAACCAACTCTTTGTACAAAATTCTTGCCACAGACGCATGTAATCCTTTGTACAAAGCCAGGCGCAGACCCTGGCCGCAATTACGCGCTGGGGCCCCCCAAGTTTTAGCATGCATGCTGAGTCGAGTCTCGTCCTTGGTTAGGGTCGATAGTGCCTAACAGTCGCTAACCCCTAACTTGGAGGTCGAGTCCGCGTCTTTTTCCCGTACTTTCCCTTTGGCTCGCGGGAACCGCCTACCCTTGCCGAGCCGCTCAAGGACGAAGAAGGGGAGAAGGACGAGCCAGCACCCGCCCCCCGACAAGCCAGAATTGCCGGGGGGTGCAACCTCAGATAAGTCTTCACATCCCTTATCATGCATTCTCTCATGAGCTGCGGAGTGTGAAAACCTTGCCTCCTCCTAAAAAGCTGTCGTGCTCTCTTAAGCGGCAAACCCCGGAGCGCGTTCCCGGGGCCCGCTTCGGATAGTAGCTGCGGCGGCAAGGGGAGGAAGCGAGGGGCCAGAACCCGCCTTCTCCCTGCCTCCGCCTAGAGCGGGAGGAGGGCTGAGGGGCGCGGGGGGCGGCAGGGTCCGTTGCCGGGCGGGGAAATGTCTATCTTCACGGTGCAAAGGGTCCGCCCCTTGCCGCGGGATGTACCCGCGAGACAAATGATCCGGCAAACAGCCCCTTTTCATTAAAAACATTCCACTCAGGTACAGTTCAGAGAGAATGAAAAACATGAAAGATGGGATTACAAGATTTTAACGCAACTAAGGCCCGAGGGCTTACAAGATAAAAAGAGATAAGGTGCCCGTAATCCCTTTCTTGTCTCTCTCCTCAGGAGGTACGGCAAGGAGGCGAGAGGGGCAAAAGGGGCGCCTAGGCGAGCTACGGGTGGCAGAAGACGCTAAGAGAGCGTCCGAGGCCCCCACCCCGGAGCTCCGGAGGCCGGAAGAAGACGGCGACGCCGGAAGCGGAGCTCGAGAAGGAGGCGGCGAGACGTCAACACGCTGTCGAGGGCATCTAGCCCTCGTACTCCGAGTTGACGGCCTTGCCGCCAGCCTCTTCCGCAGCCTCGCCACTCCGGCCGAGAAGATAAAGCCCCGGCAAGAGGAGCTTGCCGGGCCGGAGAGAAGACCCCGGTGGTCGTCGCCGCGAGCAGGGGTGGTGACGGCGTCTGGGGCGAGGTTGGAAGACGAGGCAGCGGCCTTGCCGCCCCTCCTCTTCCTCTTCCGCATCCTCCCTACGCCAGCCGCCCAAGGAGACGGCCCCGAGGAGTTCACGACGCCAGCGGCGCGGACGATGGGGGCCGCCGGTGCCACACGGAGCTGCGACTAGCGCCTAGTCGTGCCCATCACCTCGGCGACTGCCCGCCCTCGTCGTCGCTATCGCTCCCCTCCTCGTCACTCTCGCTCGAGGAGGAGCCTTCGCTGTCGGAGGAGCTATCCACGCAGCACCGGGCTCGGGTGCCGAGGTCCCCGAAGACCTTGATGGAGAGCAGATCGCCCTCCATCGGCTTGAAGTGGAGGGTGAACCCCGCCGTCAAGCTGTGGATCCGGGCGAACGACTTCCACCCTCGGCCCAGGCACATCACGCCGGGGGCTCGGGATTCGACGTGGACTCGCGTACCACTGATCCCGCAACCCCTCATGCGCAGCCTCAGCGTCTCGTGTTGTTCCGCCTCCAAGACGTCCGCGAAGGGGGCCGGGAGGCGGAGGCGACGGCGAGGCGCCCGGCGCAGCCTGATGATGAACTCACAGGGGTCGTCCCCGAGATGAACCGCCGGGGGAAACGGAGCCGCCGGCGGAGGCAAGGCCGGCGCGCCGCCCTGCCCGCCTCGAGCGCCTCGGCCCCGTCCACGGCCTCGTCCGCGACCTCGCCCCCTCCCCCTTCCCCTTACGGTTGGCTCCGCCGCCACGGGTGCAAGGGGAGGAGGGGCTCGCTGCCTGGCGGCAACCCTTGCCGCCACCGAAGAAGGACCCGGGTTCCCTTCCTCCATGATAGCTGGGGAGAGGGGACCAGGGATCTGAGAGAAGGAAGGAGGAAGGAGTGCGGACCCCCGTCATCCCCTTCCGCTCCTTATAAAGGGGCGGAGTGGGGGCTCGGCCGCCCCGCCCAACCAATCAAAGCAGAGGAAGGGCAGGCGACGGGGCCGACCCTCTACTTCGACCCGCATCGGCCCGGCTTCCTGCCTGCACCACCGCGACCCCAAGCGCATGGAGGACGCGTGGCGGGAGAGCAGGGCCGAGGCGACTGATGAGGCGACCTCTCTCTCCCCCACTCGAAAGTTGGGGCGGACGTTTCGCTTCCCCAAATAAAGGAGATCGAGCCCGACGTGACGCATGCCTGCGGGCCTCAAGCCCCGCGCACGCCACCCACATCACGCACGCCTCGCACGCCTCGCCCCCCCCCCCACGACGCCGCGATAAGCGCGCGCCACTTGGGGAGGGCGCGACGAGCACGGAGTTAAGGAGCAGCACAACCCAGGCCACGCGTGCCCGTGCACTGTTAGGGCCTGGCCCAACAACGCTCGGCACCGTGTATGGCCCAGACCCGGGGGCTCCTGTCGGTGTACTAAAGTAGGGGTGCCTTAGTACCCCGAACTTGTGCACGGGCAGTAGTAGCCTCCCGCGGCAAGGCCTGCCAGGGGAGCGACAAGAGTCTCCACGTCCCGCTCCGGGCCGGACGAAGGCCAAGTGATCGAGCCCAGAAGACCAAGACCCGGCAACAGGAGCTTGCCGGGTCGAGAAGGCAAGGTCCGGCAAGAGGAGCTTGCTGGGCCAAGACGACAAGGCCCCGGCAAGAGGAGCTTGCCGGGACGACTAAGCCGAAGCACCAAGGCCTCGGCAGGAGGAGCTCGCCGGGACGGCCAAGCCAAGGCACCCCAAGAGAAGCCCGCCGCGGCGCGCCACGCGCCCCGGCAAGGCCTGGCGAGCGGCAAGCTCCCAGGTGCGGCAAGCCGCTTGCCGCGGCAAACCACCACATCAGGCCCGCGCTCCAGCTTACCTGCCCATGCGTCGCTCTGGGGCTTCCCCGGAGGCACGTGGCGGGACGCCGCGCAACCTGAGACGCGCGGTGGCATGCAACGTTGACAGAGTCGCCCCCGTGGCGAGCGGAGGCGCTCCTAACGGTCCGCCTCGGCACTGTTCAGGCGATCCAGACGGGCATTTAATGCCTTTGTCCCCCGCCGTCAGAGTTAGGTGCGATAGCATTGTGCGGCCACGATTCCCACAATCCCTTGCCATTTTTACCCTCACCTGCGTCGCTCCCTGTGGGAAACCCCTTGGCATATAAAAGGAGGCCCATGCGCACGTAGAAGGGGGATCGGACCCAAGAGGAATGGGACGCAAGAGGGATCGGACCCAATAGGGATCGGACCCAATAGGCCCTTGCTTACGTCCAGCTCCAGCTTACTGTAGCTTCTTGCGCTCCAGAGCAAGAACCCGAATCAACCAGACATGCAGCAGTAGGGTTTTACGCATCCATGCGGCCCGAAGCTGGGTAAAATCGTTGTGTGTGTGTGTCGCCTCGATCTGCTCTTTGTGCATCCTCGCCCCCGCCGAACCGACAAGGGGCTCCGTCCCCACAGGTGCTCGTGGAGGCCGATATCCCCCGACACCAGTGCAGGGCACCGGTGCGAGATGTAGCAACAGTTGTCTTTACCCCAGTTTTGGCATACATAGTGGACGACCTTAGTGCTATTAGTTCAATGTTACTAAATTTGTGCATGTACACACCTGTTAGTATCAATTTACGCTAAAGAATGAAGATGCGGGATAAAATGTGGAAGGTGGAGAATGAGCTCAGATTTTTTTAAATCAGACTTTGCTAAGATGGTGTTGGCGAAGGAGGAGGCACTTTCCCAGTTGGCCCGTGCAAAACAGGTTCTTACTTAACTGAAAGCAGAGGTGGATAAGACGAGCCTGGATGATCTCGAATAGGGAAATGAATATATTGTTCTAATATTGTTCTTATGAAGTTGAACTAGCTATATGTTGTACTATGTTGTTTTCATGTAGCTATCGTACCGTGATGTTATAATATATTTATGTGCGTGATATGAAATTGGCAAACAGTTGTTCGATATGAAATGTGAATTTGCGTAATACTGGAATTATTAATTGTAAACTAATAAACCTACTAAACGGTTCTAGCAGTAAAAGCGCTTGTGATGGATAGCCCAGTAAAAGCGCTTGTGATGGATAGCCCAATGCCACACAGTTTTCTTCATCAAATCGTGTGTGATGTAGTT
Source organism: Aegilops umbellulata (assembly GCA_032464435.1). Classification (NCBI taxonomy): domain Eukaryota; kingdom Viridiplantae; phylum Streptophyta; class Magnoliopsida; order Poales; family Poaceae; genus Aegilops; species Aegilops umbellulata. The sequence goes on from CP136058.1 coordinate 277,820,621, forward strand.
GATAAAAGCAAACAATTAACAAAGGCAGAGCATGTGTGATAGGTACACCTTTCACACACGAGCCTACACATAAAACTGTGTGGGATGTACATACGAACGGAAACGTTTTCCCTGGATTAACTGTGTGGGATGTACATAAGAACGGAAACGTATTCCTTGGATTGACTGTGTGTGATATACATACGAACGAAAACGTTTTCCCTGGATTGACTATGTGGGATGTACATAAGAACGGATGTATTCCTTAGATTGACTGTGTGTGATATACATACCTACGGAAATGTTTTTCTAGGATTCACCCTATGGGATGTACATGCCTACAGAAATGTTTTTCTGGGATTCATCATGTGGGATGTACATACCTACGAAAATGATTGGGTTTTGATGCCTCGCCCGATCGCACATAAAGCTCATTTGGTGTCCCAGGAGGGCCTATCCTGGATGATTTCTGGGTCGTGTGGGAAGGACCCCCCTACCGCCCATACTCACTTGGCGATAGTTCCAAATGTCATCGCGGAAAGGGGTTAAAAACCGTTTGTACAGCACGGACGCGTACTAGTGAATGCACTGCATATCGAGCATGCATTCAAATTCTCGTACTCCTCACTGTGGTAAAGGATGCAGTCATTAGGGCATGCATGTATCTTCTGCACCTCCAATCCTAGAGGGCAGAGAACCTTATTTGCTTCGTACGTATTGTCAGGCAATTCGTTGTCCTTTGGAAGCTTCTTCTTCATTATTTTCAGCAGCGAACCAAATCCCTTGTCAGATACACCATTCTCTGCCTTCCATTGCAACAATTCCAGTGTGGTACCGAGCTTTGTGTTGCCATCTTTGCAATTTGGGTACAACCCTTTTTTGTGATCCTCTAACATGCGCTCGAACTTCAACTTCTCCTTTTCACTTCCGCATCCTCTCTGTGCATCACCAATGACCTGGAGAAGATCATCATCGGGCACATCTGGTGCCTCTTGATCTTTAGCTTCCCCCTCTTCTTCAGAAGTATCACCATATTTAGGGAACATAGGATAGTTGTCATCATCCTCTTCTTCTTCGTTGTCTTCCATCATAACCCCTCTTTCTCCGTGCTTGGTCCAAACATTATAGTGTGGCATGAACCCTTCTCAAGCAGGTGGAAGTGAAGGATTTTCGAGGAAAAGTAATCCTTCATATTCCCACGGATAGTACATGGAAAATACATAAAACCATTCTTGTTTTTATGCCTCAGTCACATCGAGAAAATTATGAAGGCCCGTAATGTAGTCGGAGGTGCGTCGATCACCGTACATCCATTGTCGGTTCATCTGTGTGCATTATATAATTAAGTATATCAAAAACCATTACAGAACATCATGAATAGAAAAATGACCAAATTAATACAAGTTCATCATCACATTAAAACCAAAGTACAGTAGTGATCAAATGTTATTACTGAAAAAATAAATACATAATGTTCATACATAGTTCTCATAGAACACCATACAGCTTTGTAGATTATCCAATTAAAACATACATTGAAACTAGCATAAAACTATGTAAAACATTTAAATGCAACAGAAATGCGATTAAAATCGCAACTAAGGTAACAATTGATCCAACAGCATAATGATGCCAAGCCTCATTATCAATGGCATATTTCTAATCTTCCTAATCTTCAAGGGCATTGTATCCATCTTGATCTTGTGATCATCGACAACATCGGCAACATGCAACTCCAATTTCATCTTCTCCTCTCCAATTATTTTCAATTTTTATTTCAAATAATTGTTAGCTTTTTCAACTGAATTTAACCTATCGACAAGAGGGCCAGTTCGAATCTCTGGTTCACATACCTCCTAAACAAAAACGTCTATATCACATTGCTCGGCATAATTGTCATAAACGCTAATGTCGGCGTTCTGGGTTTTGGGGTACCCAGACTTGCCTCCCTACGGCCCAGCGTGTGGGCCCGTCGACGGCCCAGTACGGCCCAGCTGTAAGACCCTCCAAGATAGGACCCTCGCGGGGGCACCCAGCCTCGCGAGGAGGGTGACATCAAGACCTCCAGAGGGGCGGCCTTTCCAGGTTGCCTCCCGAGGAGAGGAGAATTCTATGCAGGCACCCAGCCTCACGAGGCTGCGATGACATAAGCCATGATGATTATGGCTTGGCGGGCGCCAACGGGCGAAGAGGAGGCAGTTTCCTCTTTGGTACTAAGGAGGCAAGGACAGACGCGGGTTCCCGAGGAATCTCCCAAAGGTTTCCATTCCAGAGCAACAAGACCAAGACCACGAGCTCGGCAGGACGGATGTCATCACCGAGCCCACCGCTGTGTCATGACCGGAAGCTTTCCAGACGAAGATCACCTTTTGTCGGGATTAGATGTACTTCTTGTCCCCTTTCAAATTGGCCGTTGTGGGATCCCTTCCCGCCTAAGTTTTTAGGGAAGAGAACCGAGGCCGCTATAAATAGAGGTTAGCACCCACCATAGAAGGGGATCGGATCCATTCCACCCCCTCCTCTTGAGTCCTCGCGAGGTCGCTCGACCACTGTACTAGTTCATCCCCAAACCTCCTCGCGAGGCCAATGCACCACAAAGCAGGAGTAGGGTTTTACACCACAAGGTGGCCCAAACCTGGGTAAACTGTTGTGTTCATCTCCTTCCCCGCTCGCACGAACTCGACGTAGCTAGGTCATGGGCTGGCGAGCTCGAGGCTTGGGTTGGTTGAGATCTTCGCACAGGCCCCAGAGTTCAAACCTTCTTGGGTCTGCGGAGCCCTGAATCTGACATTTGGCGTGCCAGGTAGGGGCGTGTCGGAATCTGCCTTCTAGTTTCGCTTCATCTCCGCCTCATCGCTCCATTGGCCAACGCCCGCCGAGTCCGTGCCGGGCTGCTCGCGTTGCCCAGATAGTGCCCGTGGGCCGTGGCGCCCCATGTCGCTCCGCCTCCCCTGCGGCTAACGCTGCCACTGACCCTGCTGCTCACGAGCAGCAGGACTCGTTGCTGCCACTATCCGTGCGACGCGATGGCCGCACCTGTTCCGTCCCTCACCCCCGCCATGGCGTCATCCTCCCATGCTCGTCACGGGCCGGTGAATGCGCAAGCTGCGCTACTCGTGGCACGCAAGCTGCACTACAAAAAAAAGACACATCCGTGACATTTTGGGCCGAACGAAAAAAAGTTTTGTCGTACTTATGACACTTCTATGACGATAATTGTGACAAAACCCGGTATCATCATAGATGTGGTGGGCTCCTAATTCTATGACAAAATATCATGATAGAAAATGGGATTTTCTTCCTAGGCGGGGCAGAGATGCAGCTGCATGACATTCTTTGGGTCGTCCATGACGGAAAAAACCGTAGTAGAAGCAAGGGCGTGGAAAATATCGGGGAGTTCCTAGTTACGGTGGGTGGTCAGGGGTCGAGTGATGCGTGTTTCTCTTGTACACGTACGCGCGTGGGTGCAAGGCGTTGGGCCCTAACTGAACCCAAGTGAGGCGTTGGGCTCTAATTGAACCCGAGCGATTGCACTGCAGGCTACGCGTTACTGAACCCGAGCGATCGATCGATCCCTTGCTGTTAACTGAACCCGATCAAGCGATTCCATCGCTACTACTGCTAACTGAAGCCGATCTATGCTGCCTCTGGATGAACAGTGAGTGTTGTTGGGGGGTTTGGATGAACAGTTCCCGGTGGGGGTTGGATGAACATGACCCCATGGTAGTAGAGGCCATTGCCGCTTGATGAACAGTACCCCGATCAATCGAGCCGGTGGATGAACAGGACCCCGCGGAGGGCTGGATGAACAGGACCCCGTGGAGGGCTGGTTGAAAAGTAGCCGGTGGAGGGCTGCTTGAATAGTAGCCGGCGGAGGGCTGGATGAACAGTAGCCCGTGGAGGGGTGGTTGAACAGGACCCCCATGGAGAGGGCTGGTTGAACATTAGTCGGTGGAGGAGCGCGCGGTGGAGGCTGGATGAACAGGAGCCCATGGATGAACAGTCGCGGGTGGAGGCTGGAGGAGGTCGACGGTGGATGAACAGGAGCCCGTGGAGGCTGGAGGAGGTCGGCGGTGGAGATGAACAGTATCCCGTGGAGTCCCATTTTGCGGTACACCACACCCCTCCCGATGAACAGGAGCCCCGATTCGACCGTAGTGCTCCAACACAAGTCCGTTTCCTCCGTTTTGCGGTATGCCACACCCCTCCTGATCAACAGGACCCCGTTTAGACCGTAGGAGGTCCGTTTCCTCCATCTTGCGGTACGCTAGACCCCTCCCGATGAACATGATCCCGTTTCCACCGTGGCCGGTCAAACACAAGGACGTTTCCTCTGTTCTGCAGTACGCCAGGCCTCGTTCAATCGCCTGTTCCATCCAAGCAGGTTGGCTCCCGATGAACAGCACGCATTCCGTTGTCTCCTGATGAACACGACACATTCCGTTGCCTCCCCATCAACACGACGACGACGCAGTTTCTCCGTTCCGACCCAGCCATGTACACGAGCCCTGGTCGTACATATGCACGAGTAGGCGTTCGAGACACCGCCCGTATGTATGTACCTGGCCGTATTTACTTTCTTGCACCCTGGCCGTTGTACATACGTGTACATGCTACGTGCGCGCCTCTACTACCACACCTGCGCGCCTCTACATCGACCAGTATGTACGTATACATTCGCGACCAGAATGATATCGCTACGTACTCTTCGACTAGGTGGGTCCCGGCTGTCAGGCACTTCCTTGCGTGTGAAGACGTAGCTGGTGGGTCCCAGCAGTCAGGGGGGAAACATTTTTTTCGCGAAATACGATGGCTCGTCCGGTGGGTCCTTGCTATCAGGTGGAGGAATCATTATTTTGCGCGTCATAAGGAGGCACTTCCTTGCTGTGGCCGTGGACCCAGCTGTCAGCCTCTACACATACAGTACTCTTCCGACGGAAGTCGTTCCTTGACCACGTTGACCATCCGCACTGAGAGCACCAGGGCGGTGGACGACGGCGAGGCCTAGGAAGGGGACGACGCGGAGCCGGGGAAGATGCGGCTGTGGAAGCCCACGCGGAGAGGAGTATGAGGGTTCACTGGTACGGCTGCGGTGTGAGGCTGCCGTCGCCGCAGGGCCTGGCCAGCGGTGGGAGTTGTAGGGGCGGGGAGGACTCCGCGGCAGCACAACCGGCCACTGATACATATCCAACGTATCTATAATTTTTTTATTGTTCCATGCTATTATATTATCTGTTTTGGATGTTTGATGGGCTTTATTATGCACTTTTATATTCTTTTTGGGACTAACCTACTAACCGGAGGCCCAGTGCAAATTGTTGTTTTTTTGCCTATTTCAGTGTTTCCCAGAAAAGGAATATCAAACGGAATCCAAATGGAATGAAACATTCGGGAGAGTTATTTTTGGAACATACGCAATCCAGGAGACTTGGAGTGGACATCATGGAAGCAACGAGGCGGCCACGAGGCAGGGAGGCGCGCCCAGGGGGGTAGGCGCGCCCCCATCCTCGTGGGCCCCTCGTGGCTCCACCGACCTACTTCCTTCGCCTATATATACTCATATACCCCAAAAACATCTGAGAGCACCACGAAACCCTATTTCCACCACCGCAACCTTCTGTACCCATGAGATCCCATCTTGAGGCCTTTTCCGGTGCTCCGCCGGAGGGGGAATCGATCATGGAGGGCTTCTACATCAACACCATAGCCTCTCCAATGATGTGTGAGTAGTTTACCACAGACCTTCGGGCCCATAGTTATTAGCTAGATGTCTTCTTCTCTCTATTTGGATCTCAATACAAAGTTCTCCTCGATTCTCTTGGAGATCTATTCGATGTAATTCTTTTTGCGGTGTGTTTGTCGAGATCCGATGAATTATGGGTTTATGATCAAGATTATCTATGAACAATATTTGATTCTTCTATAAATTCTTTTATGTATGATTTGATATCTTTGCAAGTCTCTTTGAATTATCAATTTGGTTTGGCCTACTAGATTGATCTTTCTTGCAATGGGAGAAGTGCTTAGCTTTGGGTTCAATCTTGCGGTGTCCTTCCCCAGTGATAGCAGGGGCAGCAAGGCACGTATTGTATTGTTGCCATCGAGGATAAAAAGATGGGGCTTATATCATATTGACTGAGTTTATCCCTCTACATCATGTCATCTTGCCTAATACGTTACTCTGTTCTTATGAACCTAATACTCTAGATGCATGCTGGATAGCAGTCGGTGTGTGGAGTAAGAATAGTAGATGCAGAATCGTTTCGGTTTACTTGTCGTGGACGTGATGCCTATATACATGATCATGCCAAGATATTCTCATAACTATGCGCTTTTCTATCAATTGCTCGACAATAATTTGCTCACCCACCATAGATTATGATATCTTGAGAGAAGCGACTAGTGAAACCTATGGCCCCCGGGTCTATTTTCGATCATATAAGTTTCCCATCTATTTTATTTTGCAATCTTTACTTTCCAATCTATATCAAAAAAATACCAAAAATATTTATCTTATTATCTCTATCAGATCTCACTTTTGCAAGTGGCCGTGATGGGATTGACAACCCCTTTATCATGTTGGTTGCAAGATTCTTATTTGTTTGTGCAGGTACAAGGCGACTTGCGTGTATCCTCCTACTGGATTGATACCTTGGTTCTGAAAAAACTGAGGGAAATACTTACGCTACTTTGCTGCATCACCCTTTCCTCTTCAAGGGAAAACCAACGCATGCTCAAGAGGTATCAAGAAGGATTTCTAGCGCCGTTGCCGGGGAAGCTTATGCCAAGTCAAGTCAAGATTTGATCTCCCAGCAACTAGCCATTTCTGGCGCTGTTGCCGGGGAGATCTACGCACAAGTCAAGACATACAAAGTACCCATCACAAACTCTTATCCCCCGCATTACATTATTTGCCATTTGCCTCTTGTTTTCCTCTCCCCCACTTCACCTTTGCCGTTTTATTCGCCCTCTTTTTTCCGTTCGTCTCTTTTTCCCTTGCTTCTTGTGTGCTTGTGTGTTGGATTGTTTGTCACGATGGCTCAAGACAATACCAAATTGTGTGAATTTTCCAATACCAACAACAATTATTTTCTTAGAACCCCGATTGCTCCTATTACTGGTGTTGAATCTTGTGAAATTAATGCTGCCTTGTTGAATCTTGTCATGAAATATCAATTTTCTGGCCTTCCTAGTGAAGATGCCGCTACTCATCTAAACAACTTTGTTGATTTGTGTGATATGCAAAAGAAGAAAGACGTGGATAATGATATTGTTAAATCGAAGCTATTTCCATTTTCGCTTAGAGATCGTGCTAAAACTTGGTTTTCGTCTTTGCCTAAAAATAGTATTGATTCATGGAATAAGTGCAAAGATGCTTTTATCTCTAAGTACTTTCCTCCCGCTAAGATCATCACTCTTAGAAATGATATTATGAATTTTAAGCAACTTGATCATGAACATGTTGCACAAGCTTGAGAGAGGATGAAATTAATGATACGTAATTGCCCTACACATGGTTTGAATTTATGGATGATTATACAAAAAAATTATGCTGGATTGAATTTTGCTTCTTGAAATCTTCTAGATTCGGCCGCGGGAGGAACTTTTATGGAAATCACTTTAGGAGAAGCTACTAAACTCCTAGATAATATTATGGTTAATTATTCTCAATGGCACACCAAAAGATCTACTAGTAAAAAGGTTCACGCTATAGAAGAGATTAATGTTTTAAGTGGAAAGATGGATGAACTTATGAAGTTGTTTGCTAATAAGATTGTTTCTTCTGATCCTTATGATATGCCTTTGTCTACTTTGATTGAGAATAGTAATGAATCTATGGATGTGAATTTTGTTGGTAGGAACAATTTTGGTAACAAAACGTATAGAGGGAACTTTAATCCTAGACCGTTTCCTAGTAATTCCTCTAATAATTATGGTAATTCCTACAACAACTCTTATGGAAATTTTAATAAGATGCCCTCTGATTTTGAGACTAGTGTTAAATAATTTATGATTTTGCAAAAGAATTTCAATGCTTTGCTTGAAGAAAAATTGCCTAAGATTGATGAGTTGGCTAGGAACGTGGATATAATTTATCTTGATGTTGATTCTTTGAAACTTAGATCTATTCCACCTAACCATGATATCAATGAGTCTCTCAAAGCCATGAGAATTTCCATTGATGAGTGCAAAGAAAGAACCGCTAGGATGCGTGCTAAAAAAGATTGCTTTATGAAAGCGTGTTCTTCTTGTTTTCATGATAATAAGGATGAAGATCTAAAACTGATTGATGTGTCTCCTATTAAATCTTTGTTTTGCAATATGAATCTTGATAATGATGGGACTGGAGATGAGTCAACTTTAGTTAGAAGGTGTCCCAATGATTCGGAGTTTGTAGATCTTGATGCAAAAATTGGTAAAAGTGGGATTGAAGAGGTCAAAACTTTACATAGCAATGAACCCACTATTTTGGATTTCAAGGAATTTAATTATGATAATTGCTCTTTGATAGATTGTATTTCCTTGTTGCAATCCATGCTAAATTCTCCTCATGCTTATAGTCAAAATAAAGCTTTTTACCAAACATATCGTTGATGCTTTAATGCAATCTTATGAAGTAAAACTCGAATTAGAAGTTTCTATCCCTAGAAAACTTTACGATGAGTGGGAACCTACTATTAAAATTAAGATCAAAGATCATGAATGGTATGCTTTGTGTGATTTTGGTGCTAATGTTTCCATGATTCCAAAAACTTTGCGTGATGTGTTAGGTTTCCGTGAATTTGATGATTGTTCTTTAAATTTTCATCTTACGGATTCCACCATTAAGAAACCTATGGGAAGGATTAATGATGTTCTTATTGTTTCAAATAGGAATTATGTGCCCGTAGATTTCATTGTTCTTGATATAGATTGCAATCCTACATGTCCTATTATTCTTGGTAGACCTTTCCTTAGAACGATTGGTGCAATTATTGGTATGAAGGAAGGGAATATTAGATTCCAATTTCCATTAAGGAAAGGCATGGAACTCTTTCGTAGAAAGAAAATTAAATTACCTTATGAATCTATCATGAGAGCCACTTATGGATTGCACACCAAAGATGAGAATACCTAGATCTATTCTTGCCTTTATGCCTAGCTAGGGGCGTTAAACGCTAACGCTTGTTGTCAGGCAACCCAATTTTATTTTTGTTTCTTACTTTTTGTTTCTGTTTAGTAATAAATATTTGATCTAACCTCTATTTAGATGTGGTTTTATGTTTTAATTAGTGTTTTTGCCAAGTAAAACCTATAGGATCTTCTTGGGTGATAATTATTTGATCTTGCTGGAAAAGACAGAAACATTTTGCTCACGAAAACAAATGCTAAAAATCACTAGAACGTGATAAAATGCTGATTCCAATTGCAGTAGATCAATAAACAAATTATTTAGGTCTTCCTATTTTGGCAAAAGTTTTGTGTTAAAGAAAGTATACGTATGATACAAATTACTACAGACTATTCTGTTTTTGACATATTCTGTTTTCTTGTGTTGTTTGCTTATTTTGATGAACCTATGGCTAGTATCGGGGCGTATGAGCCATAGAGAAGTTATAATACAGTAGGTTTAACACCAATATAAATAAAGAATGAGTTCATTACAGTACCTTAAAGTGGTGATTTGTTTTCTTATACTAACGGAGCTCATGAGATTTCTGTTGAGTTTTGTGTTGTCAAGTTTTCAAGTTTTTGGGTAAAGATTTGATGGATTACGGAGTAAGGAGTGACAAGAGCCTAAGCTTGGTGATGCCCAAGGAACCCGAAGGTAAAATTCAAGGACAACCAAAAGCCTAAGCTTGGGGATGCCCCGGAAGGCATCCCCTCTTTCGTCTTCGTCTATCGGTAACTTTAGTTGAGGATATATTTTTATTCACCACACGATATGTGTTTTTCCTGGGGCGTCTTGTATGATTTGAGTCTTTGCTTTTTAGTTTACCACAATCATCCTTGCTGTACACACATTTTTGGAGAGACACACATGAATCGGAATTTATTAGAATACTCTATGTGCTTCACTTATATCTTTTGAGCTAGATAATTTTGCTCTAGTGCTTCGCTTATATCTTTTAGAGCAAGGTGGTGGTTTTATTTTATAGAAATTATTGATCTCTCATGCTTCACTTATATTATTTTGAGAGTTCTATGAAACAGCATGGCGATTTTCTTTGGCTATAAAATTAGTCCTAATATGATGAACATCCAAGATGGGTATAATAAAAACTATCATATAAAGTGCATCGAATACTATGAGAAGTTTGATACTTAATAATTGTTTTGAGATATGAAGATGGTGATATTAGAGTCATGCTAGTTGAATAGTTGTGAATTTGAGAAATACTTGTTCTAAAGTTTGTGATTCCTATAGCATGCACGTATGGTGAACCGTTATGTGATGAAGTCGGAGCATGATTTATTTATTGATTGTCCTCCTTATGAGTGGCGGTCGGGGACAAGCGATGGTCTTTTCCTACCAATCTATCCCCCTAGGAGCATGCGCGTAGTACTTCGTTTCGATAACTAATAGATTTTTGCAATAAGTATGTTAGTTCTTTATGACTAACGTTGAGTCCTTGGATTATACGCATTCTCACCCTTCCACCATTGCTAGCCTCTCTAATACCGCGCACCTTTCGCAGTATCATACACCCACCATATACCTTCCTCAAAACAGCCACCATACCTACCTATTATGGCATTTCCATAGCCATTCCAAGATATATTGCCATGCAACTTTCCACCATTCCGTTTATTATGACACGCTCCATCATTGTCATATTGCTTTGCATGATCATGTAGTTGACATCGTATTTGTGGCAAAGCCACCTTCATAATTTCATACATGTCACTCTTGATTCATTGCATATCCCGGTACACCGCCGGAGGCATTCACATAGAGTCATATTTTGTTCTAAGTATTGAATTGTAATTTTTGAGTTGTAAGTAAATAAAAGTGTGATGATCATCATCATTAGAGCATTGTCCCAAGTAGGGAAAGGATGATGGAGACCGTGATTCCCCGACAAGTCGGGATGAGACTCCGCACGAAAAAAGAAAAGAAAAAAAAGAGGCCATAAAAAAAAAGAGAAAGGCCCAATAAAAAATGAGAGAAAAAGAGAGAAGGGACAATGTTACTATCCTTTTACCACACTTGTGCTTCAAAGTAGCACCGTGATCTTCATGATAGAGATTCTCCTATATTGTCACTTTCATATACTAGTGGGAATTTTACATTATAGAACTTGGCTTGTATATCCCAGTGACAGCAGGGGCAGCAAGGCACGTATTGTATTGTTGCCATCGAGGATAAAAAGATGGGGTTTATGTCATATTTCTTGAGTTTATCCCTCTACATCATGTCATCTTGCCTAATGCGTTACTCTGTTCTTATGAACTTAATACTCTAGATGCATGCTGGATAGCGGTCGATGTGTGGAGTAATAGTAGTAGATGCAGAATCGTTTCGGTCTACTTGTCGCGGATGTGATGCCTATATACATGATCATGCCTAGATATTCTCATAACTATATGCTTTTCTATCAATTTCTCGACAGTAATTCGTTCACCCACCGTAGATTATGCTATCTTGAGAGAAGCCACTAGTGAAACCTATGGACCCCGGGTCTATTTTCCATCATATAAGTTTCCGATCTTTTTTATTTTGCAATCTTTACTTTCCAATCTATATCATAAAAATACCAAAAATATTTATCTTATTATCTCTATCAGATCTCACTTTTGCAAGTGGCCGTGAAGGGATTGACAACCCCTTTATCGCGTTGGTTGCAAGGTTCTTATTTGTTTGTGCAGGTACAAGGCGACTTGCGTGTATCCTCCTACTGGATTGATACCTTGGTTCTCAAAAACTGAGGGAAATACTTACGCTAGTTTGCTGCATCGCCCTTTCCTCTTCAAGGGAAGACCAACACATGCTCAAGAGGTAGAAGCCACGGGAGGCAGGAGCAGGCGGCACGACCGGCGCTGCTCTGGGCGGCTGGAGCAAGAAGACCAGAGGTTGAAGAAGCACTACGGCCATTGGATGGACATCATATGATCACTAGAGCTAGAATCGTTCACATTGACAAAGTTGACATAGCCCTCCATAATCGTCAACTTAGTAGGCCAACAAGTCAGCCTCCCACTATGCTGGATCCCAGCTAGCAGGGGGAGTATTCATTTTTGTGTGTGCAATAAGGAGGCACTTCCTTGCGTGCAAAGATATAGCTGGTGGGTCTGAGCTGTTAGTGGGGGAACGTATTTTTCATGAAATACGGAGACCCTTCTGGTGGGTCCCAGATGTCAGGTGGAGGAATCATTATTTTGCGTGTAATAAGAAGGCATTTCCTTGTGTGTGGCCGTGGACCCAGCTTTCAGCCTCTCCACATACAGTCCACTTCCAATGGATGTCATTCGTTGACCACGTTGACTACGCCGTGCCGGGAGCACCAAGGCGGTGGACGACGGCGAGGCCTACGAAGGGAATGACATGGAGCCGGGGAAGACATGGAAGTGGCGGCCCATGTGGTGGGGAGTACGAGGGTTGACTGGTTCGGCTGCCGTCGCCGGAGAATAACAGAAGGTATGGGTGAGTAGAGGGATGGCTAGGCCAGCGATGGGAGTACGGTGGGGCGGTGAGGTCTTCGCTGTTGGGTAACGTTGCAGAAAATTAAAATTTTTCCTACGGTTTCACCAAGATCCATCTATGAGTTCATCTAGCAACGAGTCATGGGAGAGAGAGATTGCATCTACATACCACTTTGTAGATCGCGAGCGGAAGCGTTCAACGAACGGGGATGAAGTAGTCGTACACACCGTGATCCAAATCACCGGAGATCCTAGCACCGAAAGCACGGCACCTCCGTGTTCAACACACGTACGGTCAGCGTAATGTCTCCTTCTTCTTGATCCAGCAAGGCAAAGGAGAGGTTGGGGAAGAAGACTCCAGCAGCAGCACGACGGTGTGGTGATGGTGGAGACGAAGTACTCCGACAGGGCTTCGCCGAGCTCTACGGAGGAGGAGGAGGTGTTGGAGAGGGAGAGGGAGGCGCCAGGGCTAAGGGTGCGCAGCCCCCCTCCCCTCCCCCCTTTATATAGCCCCTTGGGGGGGGCGCCAGCCCTAGGAGATGGAATCTCCTAGGGGGGCGGCGGCCAGGGAGGGGGACTTGCCCCCAAGCAAGGGGGGCGCCCCCTTTAGGGTTCCCCCCCAACCCTAGGCGCATGGGCCCTTGGGGGGAGGCGCACCAGCCCACTTTGGGCTGGTTCCCTCCCTCATACAGCCCATGGGGCCCCTCCGAGGCAGGTGGCCCCACCCGGTGGACCCCCGGGACCCTCCGGTGGTCCCGGTACATTACCGATAACCCCGAAACTTGTCCCGATGGCCAAAACAGCACTTTCTATATATAATTCTTTACCTCCGGACCATTCCGAAACTCCTCGTGACGTCCGGGATCTCATCCAGGACTCCGAACAACATTCGGGTTACTGCATATACATATCTTCACAACCCTAGCGTCACCGAACCTTAAGTGTGTAGACCCTACGGGTTCGGGACACATGCAGACATGACCGAGACGGCTCTCGGGCAATAACCAACAGCGGGATCTGGATACCCATGTTGGCTCCCACATGATCCACGATGATCTCATCGGATGAACCATGATGTCGAGGATTCAATTAATCCCGTATACGATTCCCTTTGTCAATCGGTATTTTACTTGCCTGAGATTCGATCGTCGGTATCCCAATACCTTGTTCAATCTCGTTATCGGCAAGTCACTTTTCTCGTACCGTAATGCATGATCCCGTGATCAAATACTTTGATCACATTGAGCTCATTATGATGATGCAATACCGAGAGGGCCCGGTGATACCTCTCCGTCAAGCGGAGTGACAAATCCCAGTCTCGATCCATGTCAACCCAACAGACACTTTCAGAGATACCCGTAGTATACCTTTATAGTCACCCAGTTACGTTGTGACGTTTGGCATACCCAAAGCACTCCTACGGTATCCGGGAGTTACACGATCTCATGGTCTAAGGAAAGGATACTTGACATTGGAAAACTCTAGCAAACAAACTATGCGATCTTATGCTATGTTTAGGATTGGGTCTTGTCCATCACATCATTCTCCTAATGATGTGATCTCATTATCAATGACATCCAATGTCCATAGTCAGGAAACCATGACTATCTGTCGATCAACGAGCTAGTCAACTAGAGGCTCACTAGGGACATATTGTTGTCTGTTATTCACACATGTATTACGATTTCCGGATAACACAATTATAGCACGAATAAAGACAATTATCATGAATAAGGAAATATAATAATAATGCTTTTATTATTGCCTCTAGGGCATATTTCCAACATTCGCGGCAGCACAGCCGGCCGCGGAAGGAGGGAGCAGGAAGTCCCGCCGGCGCTTGTTTGAGCGGCTGGAGCAGGAAGAACAGAGATTGAAGAAGCACGAGGGCCGTTGGATGGACATCCAACAGTCACTGCTTGTGTGTCAACCTTTTTTTAGGAAAGCCTCAAATCTGTTGGAAATAGCATACAGCCTGTCGGTGTCAAAACCGGTGGATCTCGGGTAGGGGGTCCCGAACTGTGCATCTTAGGCGGATGGTAACAGGAGGTGGGGGACACAATGTTTACCCAGGTTCGGGCCCTCTTGATGGAGGTAATACCCTACTTCCTGCTTGATTGACCTTGATGATATGAGTATTACAAGAGTTGATCTACCACGAGATCATAGAGGATAAACCCTAGAACCTAGCCTATGATTATGATTGTTGTCGTCCTACGGACTAAACCCTCCGGTTTATATAGACACCGGAGGGGGCTAGGGTTACACAGAGTCGGTTACAAGGGAGGAGATCTACATATCCGAATTGCCAAGCTTGCCTTCCACGCAAAGGAGAGTCCCATCCGGACACGGGACAAAGTCTTCAATCTTGTATCTTCATAGTCCAATAGTCCGACCAAAGTATATAGTCCGGCTGTCCGAGGACCCCCTAATCCAGGACTCACTCAGTAGTCCCTGAACCAGGCTTCAATGACGATGAGTCTAGCGCGCAGATCGTCTTCGGCATTTCAAGGCGGGTTCCTCCTCCAAATACTCCATAGAAGATTTTGGACACAAGGATCGTGTCCTGCTCTGCAAAACGAATTCCACATACCACCGTAGAGAGTATAATATTTCACAAATCTAATATGCTGACACCTTTTCATAACGTGACATCCTGCCATGGTCCGGTCATTACGAACCGTTTTTCCCAGCCTGCCACTGCACGTGTTGCGAGACGGTTTTATTGGCACGTCATGTCGAAGCAGAGATCGTGTTCCCCTTATCATGGGATTCTCATCAATACGGGTGTGGGTAACCCAGTCGTGCCTGCTGGTATGACTCCTTGATTTTAGGCAAGTTCCAAACGGCCATGCGGAGGACGCTTGATATTCACCCTCTTTATAAAGGGGCCAAGGCCTGTCCTTTTCTTCTCACGCTCGATCCTTCCCTTCCCCCACCTCGAATTCCAACACCCAAGGCTTAGGCTAAGCGCTTCGGACCTTTAATCATGTCCGGATCCAACCTTTAAGGCCGGTGGACGGCCTCCTCTGTCACAGAGGAGGACATCAAGAAGCTAAGAGAAGCCAGGTATCTGACCACCGAAATCTCACACAGGCTGCCTGCTCAAGGGCAGGTTATCCCCACTCCCGAACCCAACGAGAGTGTCGTATTTGTTTCCCACTTCCTTCGAGGGCTAGGCTTTAGTCTTGATCCCTTTGTTAGAGGGCTTATGTTCTATTACGGGCTCGATTTCCATGATCTAGCTCTGGATTCCATCCTTCACATCTCGTCGTTCATTGTCGTGTGTGAGGCCTTCCTCCGCATCACCCCACACTTCGGCTTATGGCTCAAGACCTTCAATGTGAAGCCGAAGATGATCGATGGGCGACACGCAGAATGCGAAGGTGCCATAATAAGCAAAGGCGCCGATGCTCCATGTCCAAAGGGTTCCTTCCCGGAGATGTCCAACTTATGGCAGCGGGAGTGGTTTTATATCACAGCTCCCCGAAGTACTAAGTGGGTAGCTGCCCCCGCCTTCCGCTCGGGCCCCCCGCCACAACTAGCGTCATGGGTCAACAAGGGGCTGGACTGGGGGCCGGTTAATGACGTGCTGACATTGCAGAGTCGCATCCGAGATCTCCTCAAGATAGATGTCAGCTTTGTCAAGGTAATGTAAGTCATGCTAGTTCGTTGGATCCTGCCATGCCAACACCGACCTCTCCGTATGTGGGAGTTCAACCCGGAAGGACCGCAAACTATTCAGCAATTCTTCGGCGTGACGCTCGAAGAGATGTATGGATTGTTGTTCGGATCACGAATAAAGTGTCCGGACACCACCGAGGATGCGGGTTTGAACTGCAATCTTCCAGATACCCACGTAAGTAATTCTGCGGCCGAACATGCTGTCTTTTCATTTCTCACAACATCATTCTGAAAAATCGCTCTTTGAGGAGGACTGGATAAAAAAGGCGAAGATGATCAGGTGTTCGGTCCCCCTTCCCGAAGGCTCACTGGATCCTGTACTAGCCAGGATGCTCGAGCTTGCACCTTATCAAGTGCCATCAGAGGAAGATAAAGGGAGGAATAAAGAAGTCAAAAGCGGGCCTCACACATTACTCATCCAAACCGGGGGAATTAGTGTCTCCGCGAAGGAGGATAATCGGGGAGAAGAATCTAAAATTCCCTCTTCCCAAGGAAGGAAGAGGACCGCCTCTGAAGACTTGGAAACGAGGGTTTCCAAATGAGGGAAGAAACCTTCGCTAGGGGGCCCTGCCCCGGAGGGCATCCTTACAGCACAGTGCCCGCAAGGGGATCAGCCCTCCACCAAGCTGTAAGTGAACAAGAGTACTTTTGGTAAATATATCCTGCTTGATCTCTGAGGACAATAACCGAGATGTATGTCTTGTAGTTCGGATTGTAGCCCTTCTCGACAGAGTTCATCTTCGGGGGATCTTCTTCTGAAGATGATGGAGAGCGAAACGCCTCCCCCTGTCTCCCCGCCTCATGAGGCGGACGACCCTGAGGTGTCGTCATGGAGGATTTCTCCTGATCCGCCAAGGCCAGAAGGTAACCCTTCGGCCACCCGAAGTCCGGAGTATTTGGATCCTAAGGAGAGCAACATAAAGTGTCCGGGACTATCCGGTGCACGACCAGACGCATTGATGGGTCTTCTGGAGCAAGCGGCTATCTCGGAGGCACCTCGTACTTTAATGGGTACGGTGGTTGAGAGGATTTCATCCGCCAAAAGTGGGTTGCATGAAGCTTTTATGAGCCTGCTAAGAGGCTTTGAGGTATGCAAAGTAATGTATATATTTTTTGACGGTACCGCACACTCTAGGTGTGCCCTATACAGATAGTAGCCCCTGAGACTCTGGTTGCTGTCCAAAGGCGGAAAACAGAGGATCATATTCCCAAGTAATGGTCATGCTGCTTTCATGTGCAGGCGGCTGAGGGTCCGGTGGCTGGCCGAACTGGTGAGTTTGCCCAACTGATGCGGCAACTTGATGCGGCAGATGCCGACATCATGCTTGTAAATAAGCGGCTTGACGAGGCACATGTTATGTATTCTCCGGTGGTCAACATATATTAAGAGGAGCATGATGCTAGTATCTATAATATGTTGTGACTGCAGATGGAGCCGCCGCCGTGGAGACCCTTCGGGCAGAGCTTGCCCGAGCCAAGGAACAAGCCAGGAGAAGTGATGCGGCCGCCCTGAAGGCGGCCTAGGAGTTAAGAGCCGAACAAGCTTCTCATCGCCAGAGCGAAGATAAAATAGCCAAGATGGCTATTGAGCTGAAGGATGCCACCGACCGGTATGAGCTTCTTGGAAAGGAAAGCCAAGAAAAAGCGATGGACCTGAAGAAAGCCATGGTAGCAGCCAAGGAAACCCACTCTAAAATCAGATCGACGAAAGAGGAGCTTCGTCAAGCCGGAGATATCACGGCTGGGAAGCCCTTTTTGTTGCGGACGAAGTTCGGAGATCCGAAGTATGCCCCTCTGGATCAATTATGGAGTGCTGCAGACGCATACTTGGACTTGGCAACGAGTGCTGCTGATGCCACTGAGTTTTTCAAAGATCAAAAAGATCATGAAGTAGAAAAGTTGTTCTGGTCATAGTTCAGTGCTCCGCTGAGTCCGCTGCTGTTAAATGAGCAAATGACCGAGTGGGCTGAGCTCCATAGGTTGTCCGGGCTTGCCATGAGGTCTGTCGTGGATCATCTTTGGCCGGAAGGACCAAGGCCGAATAGTTATTTTGGTTTAGTGCAATGATTCCTTGGTGCTGTGCCGCATATCAACGCTATAAAGAGGTCGGCGTGCATAGAGGGTGCGCGGATGGCTCTTGCCCGTGTTAAGACATACTGGGCAGAGATGGAGGCCACCGCTATTGCAACCCGGGGTCCGGCAATAGGCCAGGTCTCGGCCGAGCACTATTTTGAAGAAGTCCTAGAAGGCGCTCGCTTAATAGAGGCTTAGTGCTCGAAGAGTATCATGTTCGAGTGACATGTATCCCAATTGTAAAAACGATGCTATTTGGGTTATAAAGGTTGTGTTTATACTTTTGCCTGAAAGTATTATGATGCTTCATTTGCGGCCATTTATGTATGTATATAACCTGAAAGTTTGCAGTCGTCGGCTTCAGCCCCCATGCATATAATGCGGGGGTGTTCGGGAAAGCGCGTATTCACACTTGATCCAACGTCTTGGTCCATTAAAGAGGTGATAGCGCGGGGAACAAGGCAATCAGACTATATTGCTTTAACACTTTCACTTAGGCATAGGAGTTTGACGGTGGGGTTACTATATAGCCCCTGGTACTTCCGCGCTCATATGAATACGGTGCGCGTACATACATGACCGGGAAACCGGTCCTTCGTTAATGCGGAGGAATCGCGAAGATTCCGTTGAGTTCTCGACTGGTTGAGCAGTCTCGCGCTTTATCATGACTGTCAGTTTTCGGCTTTCTCTACTGAGGTGTTCATCCGGATGAACCAGGGCATAATCGCAGCAGTTCTCCCGGTGCCACCTTAGCCGATAGCGTGGAACGTAAGGTAGAAAAACATGGGAGCCGGGCAAACCCAACTATTGACCAAAGGCACTCCCTAAGGTATTCAGACTTTACAACATATACCGGGCTGAGTAACGCCCTTGATAATGAACCCTGAATTTCCGGGTACGTGCATTAGTCTGACGTGGCGAAATGCCAATAACGTCAGCATCCTTCTCGGTTGTGTTGAGTATCCGAAGGGTGTGAAGCAACAAGAGACAGTAAGAAAGGTCTACAAAGGGTCTTAATCTAAAAAGAAACCTTTGAGCGGGGCCCTGCTGCACGTGTGCGCTTGTGTCTCTGTTGTGCCATATCCTGGAAGGGTGTAGCACGATTATCATCTGTAAAAGAGAAAAACCCATGTGAAAGTCTTCGTGCGAAAAATTGGTTATTCTTAATAAACCATTAAAATTCAATCTAAATAAGGTCAACCCGAACTGTAGTTCTTTTTACATGCGGGAAGCCCCTAGCACCACCTATCGGGGTATATCCATCGACCCAATCTCAGGTTTATCTGAGTTGTTACAGCTAGTGGTGCGCCGGACTCGTCTAGCCGTGTCCGTGGTCTTGACGACCGATTATTTATTCTAGTTCGAGAGGCCGTTCAGTGTTTTGCTACTAAAGCCGCCACACATTTTTCCGCATGTAAGGAACGCTCTATGTTTCCGCTAACTATGATGATGCCACATGGACCGGGCATCTTAAGCTTAAGATAAGCGTAATGCAGTACTGCATTAAAACGAGCAAAGGACGTTCTTCCGAGTAGTGCTTGATAGCCGCTTTGGAATGGAGCGATGTCGAAGGTTAATTCTTCGCTTCGGAAGTTGTCGGGAGAACCAAATACAACCTCTAGTGCTAGAGAGCCGGTGCAGCGGGCCTCTGGGCCTGGTATTACTCCTTTGAAGGTAGTATTGCTTTGGCTCATTCTTGTCGGGTCTATCCCCATTTTGCGGACTGTGTCCTGATATATCAGATTAAGAGTACTTCCGCCGTCCATAAGGACTCGGGTGAGATGGTATCCGTCAATTATTGGGTCTAGCACCATGGTAGCCGATCCTCCATGTCGGATACTAGTCCGGTGATCCCTGCGATCAAAATTGATCGGGCAGGCCGACCAAGGGCTGAACTTGGGGGTGACAGGCTCCACGGCGCATCCGTCTCGGAGTGCGTGTTTGCTCCTCCTCTTCGTTACGTGAATCATGTTCACTGTTTTGACCTCTAGTGGGAATTTTTTCTGTCCCCTAGTGTTTTGCTGGCGAGGCTCATCCTCGTCTTCACTTCGTGTCTCCCTCCCCTTGTGTTCAGCGTTTAGCTTGCCGGCCTGCTTGAAGACCCAGCATTCTCTGTTAGGTTTGTTGGAGGTGACATGAATCTGACATAATCAGTCTAGAATCTTCTTTAGGCTGGACGGTCCATCTCTGCTGCCTTTGAATGGCTTTTTTTGTTGACCGGGTCAAGAGCCCCTGAATCCGGCGTTTACCGCCATGCTATCTGGGTTGTCGTCATTATTTCGATGCTTTCTTTTATTGCGTCGTGGTTTTCCATTGCCATTCCTGACTTCGGATGTGCCTGGGTCGCTGGTGCCGCTACGGGCCAGCCAACTATCTTCGCCCTCGTAAAAGCGGGTCATAAGGCTTGTTAGGGCTGCCATTGTCCTCAGTATTTCCTGGCCGAGGTGTCTGGCGAGCCATTCGTCCTGGATACTATGTTTGAAAGCCGCTAAGGCTTCGGCGTCCGGGCAGTCGACAATTTGATTCTTCTTAGTGAGGAATCTGTTCCAAAGCTTTCAGGCTGACTCTCTGGGCTGTTGAATTATATGACCTAAATCGTCTGCATCCGGAGGTTGTACATAGGTCCCTTGAAAATTAGCCCTAAAAGCATCCTCAAGCTCTTCCCAACTTCCAGTTAAGTTTTCGGGGAGGATCTTCATCCAGTGCCGAGCTGGTCCTTTCAACTTGAGGGGCAAGTATTTGATGGCGTGGAGATCATCTTCGCGAGCCATGTGGATATGAAGGATAAAGTCCTCAATCCAGACCCCAGGGTCTGTCGTTTTGTCGTATGCTTCTATGTTCACGGGTTTGAAACCCTTTGGAAATTCATGATCCAGCACCTCGTCAGTGAAGCATAGGGGGTGCGCGGCACCCCTGTATTTGGATGCGTCATGGCATTCTGACGGTTGTAGTGTTCGGTTTTGATTCTGTGCCGGAGCGCGCTTCCTAGATCCATAGATAGACCTGGTCATACCGGCTTTTTGGTGCAAGTCATCACGTAAATCGTGTGCTAACTTATGTGCGACATCATTAGCCGCCCTATCGCGGCCACGGGGTGGTCGATCCGGCTGATCGGCCGTTTTATTTTTCGGCTGTATAGGCTCTAAAGCCTCGTCATCGAATTCAGGCAGCAACTTGCGCTTTGTATAGCTCTTTGTGTGGCGACTGCAGCCGTACTTTTCTTCAGTGTCGAGAACTTTGTTCCATCTACTATTGAGTGTATTTTGCACGGCCTTAAGCCTTTGCTTCTGCTTCTTTAGACTCCTTGCGGTGGCAATAAGCCTTCTATGGAGGTTCTATTTCTCCAAGTTCCTTTTCCGGGATGATGTGTGTATCGTCGTCCGGACTGTTCTCCTCTCCGGAGACCGGTTGATTAGCTTTACGCTCAGCGTCGCCGTGATCGAACAGTGGCTCCGTACTATGTTCGCCGCCCGCTGGTTCAACCTGCTCTGTCGCTGGGTCCATGCGGTCATCGTTTCCTTTGGAGTCGACCGGGGTATTATTCTTTCTTGCGTTGTTGTCACTGTTTTTGCCGAGGCAGGATTTGGAGCGGCGCCTACGTCGTCGCTTTGGTTGCTTCTTTAGGGGAGTATCCATCGCTGCATCCTTCTGTTCGTCGTCATTATTTTCTTTGGGTGTATCCACCATGTATATATCGTGAGATGAAGTGGCTGTCCAGCGCCCTATGGGCGGTGGTTCCTGTTCCTCTCCTGCATCATCGTCCATACCGTCGATGTCTTCGGAGTCGAAATCAAGCATGTCGGTTAAATCGTCGACTGTAGCTATTAAGTGGGTGTTGGGTGGGGAACGACTTTCTTCGTCGTCCGCTTCCCACTCGAGCCAGACATAGTTCAGCCGAGGGTCTCCTGACAAGGAGAGAGACCTTACTGAGTTTAGCACATCACCCAAGGGCGAGTGCTAGAAAATATCCACGGAGGTAAACTCCATGATCGGTGCCCAATCAGATTCGATAGGCACGGACGCAAGCGGTTCGGAGCCCGTGGCCGGGGACGAATCCAAGGGTTCGACAACACAGGTCTCGTAAGAGTGAAGTTAGTATTCGGCTCTAACGCCGCTGAGTGTGCAGCCTCCATGGCGGGGTCCAACCATCCGTCCTCGGACGCCGTGATCTGCTCCGGATTAAGGGCCGGAGTAGCCACAGGTGTGATCTCTCGAACACCGTCCGACGGCAGAGTTAAGTCATGCTCGTCGTGACTGTGCGGCGCACCTGACATGGGCTCGAATCCATCAAAGATCAAGTCTCCATGGATGTCGGCAGTATAGTTTAAGTTTCCAAACCTGACCTGACGGCCAGGGGCGTAGCTCTCGATCTGCTCCAGATGGCCAAGCGAGTTGGCGCGCAGTACGAAGCCGCCGAATACGAAGATCTGTCGGGGGAGGAAATCCTCACCCCGGATCGCATCGTTGTGGATGATCGAAGGAGCCATCAAGCCTTATGGTGACGGCACAGTGGAACTCTCAATAAAAGCACCAATGTCGGTGTCAAAACCGGTGGATCTCGGGTAGGGGGTCCCGAACTGTGCGTCTAAGGCGGATGGTAACAGGATGCGGGGGACACAATGTTTACCCAGGTTCGGGCCCTCTTGATGGAGGTAATACCCTACTTCCTACTTGATTTATCTTGATGATATGAGTATTACAAGAGTTGATCTACCACGAGATCGTAGAGGCTAAACACTAGAAGCTAGCCTAGGATTATGATTGTTGTCGTCCTACGGACTAAACCCTCTGGTTTATATAGACATCGGAGGGGGCTAGGGTTAACAGAGTCGGTTACAAGGGAGGAGATCTACATATCCGAGTTGCCAAGCTTGCCTTCCATGCGAAGGAGAGTCCCATCCGGACAGGGGACGAAGTCTTCAATCTTGTATCTTCATAGTCCAACAGTCCAGCCAAAGTATATAGTCTGGCTGTCCGAGGACCCTCCCCTAATCCAGGACTCCCTCACAGCCCATCTGCCATTATTTCTAATAATTTACAGCCGATTTTTTCATTCTTTAGGTTTTTTGGAGCCCATGTTCTTTTTGTTAGCATTACAGCCCATATTGTGGCCACGGTTAAAAAATTATACGAAAATTTGCATATTTCGGTGCTGTCCGAACCGTTTTTAATCCCAAAATTTCGAGTCACATTCAAACTGATTTTTAAAAATAAATGTATACCAATATAAAATCCAAAAAAATTTCCATGCGTAAAAATTAATGCAATTTAAAATCTCGAAATAAGAAAAAGAAATTTGAAACTAATTGTCGGTTTGATGTGTTTTAAAAATGTACAGCCCATTTCTCATTAATGATAGGCCATTTTCTGGGCCAGCCGAATGAAGCTCTCCTTGTCTTGAAAGTTTGCAGCCCAACAGGCCTGACAAAGCGACTTACTTGACAAATCACAAAAAAATTGGGCTAGCCATTTTCAGAAAGAACAAAAAAACTACTAGGCTGGTATGTGGTAAACATAAAAGAAAAGGCTGTCTAGACAGGCCAGAGTGTCCCGCACAGCCCAGTTGACACCCTACTTCCGTCTCAAAAACAAATTAGATAAATGCCACTCCAATTATTGATATTCATAAAAATTCCACTGCAATTTTCGAACTTTGAAAAATGCCACTGCAATTTTTGCAAACTTTGAAAAACGCCACTGCAATTTGCAAACTTTGAAAAACGCCACTCCAGACTTCAAAAAATGCCACTTGAAATGGCATTTTTCAAAGTTTGGAAAGTGCAGTGGCATTTCTCGGAATCACCAGATTTGGAGTGGCATTTATCAAATTAACTCAAAACAAAAAAAACTGGGCGAGCTACTGGGTCCTTGGTGTCAGCCGCTCGTTGTGCAATTCTCTCGTTTATTGACTACGTTGACAATGGCATGGGACCCAGATGTCCAAAATCCATTAGGAGGAGCCATTTTTTATTGGCTTCAAATAAGGAGGCGCTTGCTTGCGTACTTCCATGACCTTGGTGTGTCCCTGCTGTCATCCTCTCCATGTACAATCATCTCCTGATTGTGTACGCGTCAACCTAGCAGGCCCACAAGTCAGCCTCTAAACCCGTGGCGGACAAATACAACCCATTTAAAAAAATAACAGCCCATTCCATACTTCAAACGGATAGATCAACATTCAGAGCAAAGTAACAGGTTTGATCTAGATATAGAGTATTGAACTTCCACGTTGACAACCATCATAGCCAAGTCTCTACTCCCACTAATACTCTAGTAGTGTACAAGTACTAACTTACTCTTAGCTAACAAGATGATGCCGGCCGCCATCTGCGGTACACGCTAAACGCCGGCAGCGGCGTCCTCCGCCTCGCCTCGGACTTGCCAGAGGTGCGATAGGGTGCGTTCCTCGCGCGCGTTGGCCCTTTCCATGCCGGCATGGTCCACTAAAGCTTCGGCTTCTAAGCGGGAAACCCACTTGACGACCTTGTAGTAAATTTCGGCGGCGCGAACGCGTGCGTGCCCGATAGCCTCTAGGGCTATTTGCCGGGCACGGGCCTCCATGTAGTCGGCCCAGTTGCGAGCGCTCTGCTCGCGACTCAGAGCATCGGTGCGCTGCTGCTCCATGTCCCGCTGGCGGCGCAAATCGGCAATACGCTGCTCCTCCGCCAGGCGGTCGCGCTCCAACAACTCCTCATACTCCGCATTGCCATGTAAAGACCGATAGAATGCCTCCTCCCTCCGTCTGCCTTCTGGTGAAAAACCGAACACTAGTTCCGACGGTGACCGCCTCCGGCGTCGCCTATCTCGGATGGGCGGGGGCATGGCGGATGTGGCGAGAGCGAGGATAAGTGGCAAGCAACGTCGGGCCGGTGGGGGCTTATGAGGATAGGATGAGTTGGGTGATGCTGCCACCGGAGAAGCCCGGGAAACAGTAATTATAGGCGGAAGGTAGGCGAACTAGCGTGTCATGGGAAACGTGACGGTCATCGCGGTCATAGGAATTCAATGCATAAGCAGGCATGGCTTAGCACGCCAGCTTGCCGTGGAAAACTAGAAAAACTGAAATTATGATTGTGCCATCCCGTCCCGTCAGTGGTGCGTCCCGTCCGTGCTGGGTCGCACGCCGGCATGACAGTCAAACGAGTGCACTTGAATCATCCAGATGAGGTACTCCCTCATTGTCAAAAATGATTCCACGGATTTAAAGGCCCGCAACAATTAAAGCGCATCTTTTTTCGCGTCAGTTAGTTGCCTTACTTATGGCCAACTGCATGCAGCCACTCAGAATCGCTCGCAGCTAGTACGCGGAGCAGCATGTAACGAGTCACAACCGAGGGAACGCATGCAGCCACTTAAATCGCTGGAATTAATTAGGCTTAAACTTCTGCATGCAGTTAATTATTGTCATGCCTTGGTCTTGCTGCTTTGGCTCACGGGACTAATAAACCCGGATGGAGGGAGTACCTTGGTTGGTGAGATATTTGAATTAAGCCCTGCAAACCAGAAAGGAGGTACTAGTACGTTTGTGATTTGCTATTTATTTGTGTAGGATCGAGTAGGTCGTTTCTTGAAATGAACCATGCAAACTAGAAAGGAGGTAGTACATACGTGATCCGCTATTTATCCATGTTGGATAGAGTAGGTCGGATAGTGTACGTGTAGGATTGAGTAGGTCGGATGGTGTACGTGTACGATCGCATTAGCTGGGAGATAGGGCATTTGTGAACGTTTTTGCTGGCAGTTTCTTCAGATTCGCATGGAATTTTCTTCAGAGCAGCTTATCAGTTTCTTTGGAGGTAGGCATTTTTATTCAAAAAACTTCCACTTCGGATCTTGCGTCGCAACTAAAATTGCCAGGAGCGCATTAGTAGGCTAGCTAGTGATCGATCAGTAACTTGTAAACACTGAGCAAACATAAATGAGGAACTGTTAGTAACTTGTAAACACTAAGAACAAAGAAATAACGATCATGCTGTGCACAATAGTAAGAGCCGATCCCTTTGAAATGTTCACACGAGACTCACAGGCCTGGCATTATCATATGTTCACATTAGTAGCCCAAATTCAAAACCAACTCGTACGATTCCCATACATAAGATCAACATGTTAATGCATCTCAATGATTCACAGATCATATACAAATATGTAGCTCCAAAAGCAAAGATCTAGAAAAAATAGTTGTTCTTCCTACTAACATGGATGCTTCTCTTAGCCAACATTCAATACAGACTGAAAGACAAATTTGTTTGTGAAGTCTACAATTCCTCTTGCAAACGTAAGTGGTTTCGCCAACAGCTGGAACCATGATGGAGGAACATCCACTGCAATATGATTTGGTCTTATCTTGATCACACGGTGAGACTATTTTCGGAATACAAAGTTTAACTTAGGCAAAATGATGCCCATTGTATAATCAGACCAAAGCAATGAAGCACATAGTGTTGGCAAATAAATAGTATAGTACTACTTTTCTACAGTCCATGAATTGACTATCCAATCTTTCTGTGTCTATTTTCAAATGGCACTGCATGCAGTGACTATACTATTCTCTTGTGCAGTTCAACCAAAATTGTGGTCACTTTGTTTGTTTGCCAAGTAGCAACGGGCAGACATCTCTGTCTGCACAAATATAAAGCAGCTAGTAAACATATACCCCACCTTGTATTTTCGGTTTAAACACATATCTTCTGCTTAGCATCTGTCATGTTTTGCACTGGACAATTTGATACAGTCATGTTTTGCCCTGGACAATTTCATACTAAATTGATTGGCTGGTTTAGAGCAGAAATATAGTGCCTATTCTTCATTAGACCATGGATATCCATGTTCGCAGTGATGGAAGAGGTGAAATCGATACAACCGAAATTGAGCATCCAATCATTGAATCCTGTCCTGCACCTCCAAAGTAGGTCCACCCTGCCAATAAATTCACATGCAAATGTAACGCCCTTGATGCGGCTATATCTCCTACGTGTCGAAGCACGACTTAGAGGCATAACCGCATTGAAAGCAATGTCGCAAGTGAGGTAATCTTCACACAACCCATGTAATACATAAGGGAAAAGAGATACATAGTTGGCTTACAATCGCCACTTCACACATATACATGAATAAAACAATACATCATACAGTTACAATCAGGGCCCGACTACGGAGCCAAAATAGAAGAAGAAACCCCAAAAGCGACAAAGGTCCACGATCGACCCCAACTGGGCTCCACTACTGATCGACTAGAACGGAACAACATAAAGGACAAGATCTTCATCGAACTCCTCCTTGAGTTCGGATGCGTCACCTGCACAGACTCATCGGCACCTGCAAACTAGTTTAGGAAGTATCTGGTGAGTCACGGGGACTCAGCAATCTCACACTCGCGAGATCAAGACTATTTTAGCTTAAAGGTAGGACAGGGTAGTGAGGTGGAGCTGCAGCAAGCGACTAGCATGTATGGTGGCTAACATACGCAAATGAGAGCGAGAAGAGAAGGCAAAGCACGGTCGAACAACTATGATCAATAAGTGATCCTAAACTACTTACGTCAGACATAACTCCAACAACCGTGTTCACTTCCCGGACCCCACCGAGAAGAGACCATCACGGTTACACACGCGGTTGGTGTATTTCAGTTAAGATCAACTTCGGGTTTTCTACAACCGGACATTAACAAATTCCCATCTGCCACTTAACCACGGGCACGGCTTTCGAAAGTTCAAAACCCTGCAGGGGTGTCCCAAATTAGCCCATGATAAGCTCTCGCGATCAACGAAGGATATTCCTTCTCCCCGGGAAGACCCGATCAGTCTCGGAATCCCGGCTACAAGACATTTCGACAGCAATAAAACAAGTCCAGCAAAGCCGCCCGATGCGCCGACATCCTGATAGGAGCTGCACATATCTCGTTCTCAGGGCAACACCGGATGAGTCAAGCTACGAGTAAAACCAGCCCTCGAGTTTCCACGAGGTGGCCCCGCAGGTTGCTTGGTTCGGACCAACACTTAGACAAGCATTGGCCCGAGGGGGGGCTAAATAAAGATGACCCTCGGGTTGATCAGACCCAAGAGAAAGGGGTAGGTGGTTGGCATATGGTAAAACCAAGGTTGGGCCTGCTGGAAAAGTCTTATTCAAAGCGAACTGTCAAGGGGGTCCCATAAATCACCCGACCGCGTTAGGGACGCAAAATCCGGGAACATAACACCGATATGACGGAAACTAGGGCGGCAAGAGTGGAACAAAACACCAGGCATAAGGCCGAGCCTTCCACCCTTTACCAAGTATATAGATGCATTAATTAAATAAGATATATTGTGATATCCCAACAAGTAAACATGTTCCAAACAAGGAACAACATCTCCATGTTCCAACAAGGAACAAACTTCATCTTCACCTGCAACTAACAACGCTATAAGAGGGGCTGAGCAAAGCGGTAACATAGCCAAACAACGGGTTGCTAGGACAATGTGGGTTAGAGGCATGATAAGCAAGTGGTAGGTATCGCAACATAGGCATAGCAAAAGAGCGAGCAATCTAGCAAGCAAAGATAGAAGTGATTTCGAGGGTATGGTCATCTTGCCTGAAATCCCGCAAGGAAGAAGAACGAGTCCATGAAGAAGACAAACGGACGTAGTCGAACGGGTCCTCACAAACGCGATGATAACGAAATCAACCCGAAGAAGCAACACCGGAAAGAAGCACACAACATAGTAAACAAACAACACATGAATATGACATGATGCATAAACAGGAATGATGCATGTCCGGTTTAATGAAGCATGGCATGGCAAATGCAACAAACAACACTACAAATTAAGTGGAGCTCAATATGCAACGAGTTGCATATTGACGAAACACCACAACAATTATTTAGTTCTCTCTTGTTTATGTACCCAACAATATTAAATGTTTTTAACATGGCAAGGGGTAAAGCACAACAAAACTATCTATCTAGACAAGTTTAAATGAGGCCGGAACAACAAACAACAATTCCGGAAACTCCTCATATGCACATTTCAAATTTGGTACTGTTCTGCCTAAAACATATTTTAATATCATTAAACAGGAAAATGAAGTGCAACATGTTATTCTATTCATCTTTCTACCCCATTTACATATAAAGTTTATTAAATTCCGAGTTACGGTTAATTAGTTATGAATTAAATCATTTTAACATGGCATAGGAGCAAGTTTAAATAAACAGAAAGTTAAACATTTTAAACATGCATGAAAGTTGGATATTATTAAACTACACAATTTTCTGAGCATTTTTCATATATAAATCATTTTAATATGATGCACCGTTGATGAGTTATTAAATGTATGAAGTTGAGGGTCTTTTCTGCAAATCTGTTTTCTCAGGATAAATAGGAAATTCGCAGGTCAGGGAAAAAAACGCGCATGGGCTAAATCTGCTGGAACTGGGCCAAGGGGCACTGGATCTGGGCTGCTCACCCATGGGCTTCGGCCCGTTTGTGGAGAGGGCAGGCAGGCCGGGCGAGGGGAGCGGCTGGGCCTTGGGGGCGCGGTGCGCTGGGCCGAAGGCGAGGCCCATGCGGCGGGTCAACGGCGTCGGTCGGGGTGGCTGGATCCCGATCCATGGCGGCGACGGCGCACCGGGGCTCCTCCCGATCCCATCTGGAAGGTGGCGGCGGCCTACGGCGACAACGCCGGCGACGAGCGCGGGGACGGCCGGGACAGACGGAACGGGCGGATCCGGGCGTGGGGCCCCCAGATCCGGCGACGGCGAGGCCGAGGGGGCCGGCGACGAGGTCTCCAAGGCGGCGGCGGCTCCTACTGCACAGAGAGAGAGAGAGAGAGAGTTCGTGAGGGAGAGAGAAGGAGCACGGCGGAGGAGCAGAGAAGAGAGAGGAAGGAGCAGGGCGCGGGGGAGCCTGGCCTGGGGGGGTCGCCGGTGACGGGGCTGCAAGGCGGCGAGGGAGGCGGCCTGCGGCGGGGAGGCGCCGGGAGGCGGGCGCGGCCGGAGCGCTGGGGCGCTCGGGCAGCGGCGGCGGGGCGCCCGGGCCCCGATGGGCTTACCAGGGCCCGACCCGGGTCCTGGCGGGCCGCGCGGGGAGGAAGCAGCTGGGGAACGCGTGGCACAAGGGGATTGTCCGCGGGCGGAGCTGGCGGCGGCGCTGGCCAATGGGGGCGCGACAAGTGGCGGGAAGAGGTGGCCGGCGGCGGATCCGAGGAGGAGGCGGCGGCTGGAAGGTGGGTGGTGGTTGGCTGAAGCGGAAAACGAGGCAGGGGCTAGGGATTCCGAAAAATGGAGGCTAGGGTCTATATATAGCAGTTGAAGCTAGGGTTTGGGGGGTTAGGAGGGGTTTCGGACCCTCCGATCTTGATCGGACGGTCCGGAGAGGAGGGGGTCTAGGTGGGCTGAGGAGAGGGGTTTTCGGGCTGAGGGGAGAGGAGTGCAGCCCGGCAACTGTTTCCGGAGACCGAAAACGTCCGACGTTTGCGCGGCTATAATGCCGCTATAGTTATCCGTTGGGGCACCAAACGGACTCCGAATGCGATGAAACTTGGCAGGTGGCCTACCTACAACAAAACAACAACACATGCCAACTTTCATCCCATTCCGAGAACATTTCCCGGCCACTTATAGAATAATATTTTGGACATGCCGCGGGTGCGTGCAAGTGTGGTTGGCCTCAGAACGGACAAGGGAGAGAACTCGGAGAACCCGGACGGATGCAAGTTTCGAAAATATGATGATGCAATGCGGATGATGACATGGCAAGATGCAACACGCAAGCCAATGACATGGCAACGACGGCAAATAACTGGCGGACACCTGGCGCATCAGATCCGGGGCGTTACAGCAAACCACTAGTATTACTATCTAATAATAGTACAAAAAGAGTAGCAAGATAGTAGCAAACCATGTACCTTCGTAATGAACAGCTCATAGTGCAACCAATTCGATATAAAGGTTTGGAAGAAAACATGCTCCTAATGTTGAACCATTTGGACTTTTTGTGCAGTTCCACTAAAATTGAGCATCCCTGTTTGCATAGATATTGAAAGTGTGATTACTATAAAAGTGGCACTAGTTGAAGCATAGACTCACAAATATAAGCATTCCAATTTCTAAATGGGAAAAGGTAGCAAGACTGTTTCTAACCACCTGTTTGAATGAATAAATAAGGCAACAGTGGCTGATGTTAGGAAGGCATATATAGTTCTTTCCGAAAGAATGATCGATTCCTGACCTTTCCTCTTCTTTTAAGCATATTTTGTGTAGTTCAACTAAAATAAAATGCCATCACCACCTTGACAATTCAGTGACACTGTACAAAAGGAAATGACTTAACATTACATGATGATGTCAGGTATGTAGTCGACACGCATTAGAGAAACATACAGACCTCCTCCGATAACATAATGAACATTAATTTTAACAAAGGTGTGACTAGCTTTACCGGGATAATTTGAGTGAACTCTACACCCTCTGTTCCTTAATATAAGATGTTTTCGCAGTTCAATTTAAAGTACCCAACGTCTAGTATTTAGAAACACAGGTAGTAGTTTTCTTGAGCACATATCTGGGAAAGCTTGCCACACTTTATTTATGTCCATACGCTAATGCAACACCATTTGAATAGTACAAATATACACTAATCCAGTGGCTAGTGCAACAGTAGAGTAGTTATTTTATTACAGGGTACAATACAATGGTTTTACTGAACAGATTTCCATAAACTCTAGCACTGGAAGATTTCTCTAAGAATTAACAATACAAATGTAAAGGTAACAAGTTTCAGCATTGGTATACAAGCTGTGCATGAGCATTAAACCAAATACAAAAGTCTGAAGGTAACTAGCATTATTAACTAATGACATAAAGAAATTGCAAACCATGTACCTTGAAGGTAAATATCATTTCGAACTCGAGGGGACCTAACAATTGATATCCCAATCTTGATAATCAGTCAAAAATAAAAACTTGATCGAACGAATCAAGAGAACAACCGGAGGAGGAGGTGCCCACTCTTGACCTTTTGTCTTGACACTGTACATAAAATATTGACTTATCTCTTGAAAGTGAGGTATGTAATCTAAAAGCATTAATAGTGCAAAAATCTGAAGGTAGTAACAAGATTCATCATTGGTATACTGGTTGTGCAACAACATTAGAATGCCTTAGCTGAAAAATCTTTAATACATCCACAATCAACAGCTAACCCTGAAATAATCAAGTGACATTAAATGACATTGCTTAAATTTATCAGTGGCATTAGACTGAGTGCGGCATTAGTTAAATGTGGCATCACTTTAGCAGTAGGATTGCTTGACTTGACTACTGGTGAAAAACAGCAAAAAAGTGGCAATAAGAGCATGGGAGGCCCATTTAGACAGTGGGCGCACCAGTACGATGTACCTCCACGGACGCATAGAGTGGTGAGGGAGGTATGGTTGCCTAGAGCAACAAATATCCAGGCAGCATATGTGGATTAACTCCCATTTTTGTTCTCTTTAGCCACCTTTTTCCTACGTGAGAACAACAAACCGATCAACCTGGTCATTCTCTATTATGTTGTCATGCCTTTCTACCCTTCTTCAACCAAGAGACACGAGAATCGTTCCTTAGCTACTGATTTCCCCCTTTTCAACCTAGATGCAGGTTCAATGCCTACTCTCTTGGACAGTACAGTCTCCCTTCCTTTCCTTACTATCGAAAAAGGCTCTCGCCCCGCTTTATATATAAAGCAATGACCAACAACAATCTGTACAAACACACACCACGACAACACACGCACACACCCAAAGCAAGATACATAGGCGCTAAGCGCAGCAACACTACCCCAAGCACTACAATAAAAGTTGGGTCCTCGAATGTGAACATGTCACCGGGAAGAGATGAAGCCGCATACGACGAACCGTGGGCTCCAAGGAGGCGCCTTCAGGAAGGATATGACACTGGAGCGCCGCCACCGCCTGACACGAGGGTCAGAGTTTCCCCTGGAGCAACACGACAGGCAATGATGACCGCGACGATGCCCTCAAGAAGGGAACGAGCTTCGCTGCCGCCGGTTCGTCCGTAGATAGAACAGGTTTTCACCTCGGCCAATACACACCGCCACAGAATGCCACACCCCGGCGACCATGCCACCCACACGGCCATGGTCACCGGGCAGCACCAAGCCATGGGCTTTGCCCAAGAGCACCGCGACACCACCATCAGGGCCGCCGCCCCGGCATCCAAGACCTCGACACCACCTCACCCGCCACCCACCACTACCCCAGCCAAAGAGACGAGTGGAAAGGCCCCGCCTTTAGCACCCTGAGCTGCCCCCAGCGCCGACACCTAATAGACCGGCCAAAACTGGCCACCATCGGCCCGTCCTGCTGTCGGGCGCGAGACAAGCTCGGTCCTAAAGTCGGGCGCAAGATGAGTCCGGTCCTGCTGCCGGGTGCGAGACAAGCACGGTCCTGCTACCGGGCATGAGACGAGTCCGGTCCTGCTGCTGGACGCGAGACGAGTCTGGTCCTGCTGTCGGGCACGAGATGAGCTCGGTCCTACTGCCGGGCGCGAAACGAGTGATGGACCATGACTGGGAGAGGGCCAACCCTTCGATGAAGGTAGCGCCAGAACGACGAGGAGAGGAATCAAAGATCTACAAGGGAGCTCACAGACGGGCCGACGCCGAAGAAGTCCAGCCGCCACTGTGAAACAACCCAGACCACCACCATGAGCCACCACCATGCCGTGGCAGTCAACGTCCACGCCGGGACCCCGAGGGACAGCCCCGAGCCACCCGCCAGCGGTCATGGGCCAGATCCGAGCTGATCTGACCGGCAACACTGCCTCCTGCAGCAGCTGAGACGCGCCACTGACGTCCATGGCCATAGCCCCGACCCTACCAGGCCGCCCTAGTTGCAGTTTTTGTCCTTTTGGATACCACCTATTTTCATCAGCCCGCCTCCGCGCCGGCCCCAGGCCAGGCCGCGCCTAACATCTAGCCACCCTGATGAAAGCTCAGATCCGCTGGATAAATCTCGCCGCCCCCCGCATCACCTCCAAAGAAACAACGCCCGGAGAGCAGCCGGCCCCCACATCGCCCAGCATCCCTCTATGTCGCCTCCGCCAGCCTCCCGAGTCGCTGAAGAGACCGTCGGTGCCGCGCTGCCGCACCCTGCCAAATGCCGCGCCATCGCATGAGGGGGCCACCCCACGATGACCCTGCATTGCAGGAGGGGAGACCAAGGCCTCCCCACCGTCGCAGCCGGCCGGGCTTTGCCCGTCCGCGTGCCTTGGCGGTGGCGAGGAGGAGAGGAGGGGAGGGAGAAGCTGGCGGTGGCGGTGGAGTTAGGTCGCCCCCCTACTCACTGGAGCTGGTCGGGCGAGACAACTTTCTTTTTCCCACCCTATCTCAAAGTTTCTCCGTTCCTTATTCAACCAAGACATGGATTATTCTGCATGAAGTAGGGTTTCCTTTAATAGTACAAATTAAGGTATTCGTCTGCGTGACCAGCAGAACATAGGATAGCAAATTGGGAAGATGGTGGAGTGGAAAAAGATCCACATGCAGTGACGTGGCAGATGGGGCAATAGAACAAGGGTATGGTTCGAAAAGAGGTAGCATACCTATGGGTCAGCGAGAAGTGGCTTCGCTCGTGGTCGTCGTCCTCCGCACACACTACGGTAGTGAGCTTGGGGACGGAGGCCATCCCGCGCGGGCGCTAGGTCTGAGAGGACGGCCTTGTCGTCAGTACGTGACCTCGCTCGCCGACGAGGAGTGTGGCAAGGCTGCACGTCCTTTTCTTCCCCGATGGATCATGGACCACCGGCGAGGAGGGAGAGAGAGGCCGTCTTATTTAAGATCTGGAGAGAGGGTGATAGTGTGAGAAGCAAGTGGGCAGCCCTTAGCAAGAAGCCCTGAAGCTTGATACGTCTCCAACGTATCTATAATTTTTATTGCTCCATGCTATATTATCTACTGTTTTGGACAATATTGGGCTTTATTATCCCCTTTTATATTATTTTTGGAACTAACATATTAACCAGAGGCCCAGCCCAGAATTGCTGTTTTTTGCCTATATCAGATTTACGAAGAAACGGAATATCAAACGGAGTCCAAATGGAATGAAACCTTCGGGAACGTGATTTTCTCACCGAATATGATCCAGGAGACTTGGACCCTACGTCAAGAAAGAAAGGAGGTGGGCACAAGGTAGGGAGCGTGCCCTCCACCCTCGTGGGCCCCACCTTGCTCCACCGCCGTACTTCTTCCTCCTATATATACCTACGTACCCCCAAACGATCAGATACGGAGCCAAAAACCTAATTCCACCGCCGCAACCTTCTATACCCACGAGATCCCATCTTGGGGCCTGTTCCAGAACTCCGTGGGAGGGGGCATCCACCATGGAGGGCTTCTACATCATCACCATAGCCCCTCCGATGAAGTGTGAGTAGTTTACCTCAAACCTTCGGGTCCATAGTTAGTAGCTAGATGGCTTCTTCTCTCTTTTTGGATCTCAATACAATGTTCTCCCCCTCTCTCGTGGAGATCTATTCGATGTAATCTTCTTTTTGCGGTGTGTTTGTTGAGACCGATGAATTGTGGGTTTATAATCAAGATTATCTATGAACAATATTTGAATCTTCTCTGAATTCTTTTCTGTATGGTTGGTTATCTTTGCAAGTTTTTCGAATTATCAGCTTGGTTTGGCCTACTAGATTGGTTTTTCTTGCAATGGGAGAAGTGCTTAGCTTTGGGTTCAATCTTGCGGTGTCCTTTCCCAGTGACAGTAGGGGCAGCAAGGCACGTATTGTATTGTTGCCATCGAGGATAACAAGATGGGTTTTTTATCATATTGCATGAATTTATCCCTCTACATCATGTCATCTTGCTTAAGGCGTTACTCTGTTTTCTTGAACTTAATACTCTAGATGCATGCTGGATAGCGGTCGATGAGTGGAGTAATAGTAGTAGATGCAGACAGGAGGTTGTCTACTTGTCTCGGACGTGATGCCTATATACATGATCATACCTAGATATTATCATAACTATGCTCAATTCTGTCAATTGCTCAACAGTAATTCGTTCACCCACCGTAAAATACTTATGCTCTTGAGAGAAGCCACTAGTGAAATCTATGGCCCCCGGGTCTATCTTCATCATATTAATCTTCCTACACTTTATTATTGCCTTTGCCTTTTACTTTGTTTTTATTTACCTTGCATCTTTATCACAAAAACACCAAAAATATTATCTATCATATCTGTCATATCTCACTCTCGTAAGTGACCGTGAAGGGATTGACAACCCCTTATCGCGTTGATTGCAAGGAGTTATTTGCTTTGTGCAGGTACGAGGGACTCGCGCATAGCCTCCTACTGGATTGATACCTTGGTTCTCAAAAACTGAGGGAAATACTTGCGCTACTTTGCTGCATCATCCTTTACTCTTCAAGGAAATCCAACGCAGTGCTCAAGAGGTAGCAAGAAGAATTTCTGGCGCCGTTGCCGGGGAATCTACGCAAAAGCCAACATACTAAGTACCCATCACAATCCCTTATCTCCCGCATTACATTATTTGCCATTTGCCTCTCGTTTTCCTCTCCGCCACTTCACCCTTGCCATTTTATTCGCCCTTTTCCATTCGTCTTTTCGTTTGCCTTGATGTCTTACTTGGCTCGTTTGCTCGTTTGGTTGAAATAGTTGAGTATTTATTCCTAAACAGAGAAGCTAATATCTATGGATCCTCATCCGCTTGCCAATCTTTTTAAGAGATCCAATTATGATGAACCAATTCCTGGTGATTTGGATGCACTAGATTATCTTTATAAGGTTTTGCCTGAAATCCGTAAATCTGAAAATTGTGATGAAGTGCTTTATGAAGTGATACACGATAGATCTTTGAATAAAAAGAATGATTGCAATGATGTTACTGTAAACTCTCTTGTTGTCAATTGTGCTAATAATATGCAAAACCCTAAGCTTGGGGATGCTAGTTTTGCTATGTCTACTACTTGTTCCAATGATCATGATTGGGGTGATTCTTCTTATGATCTTGAAAATTCATTTAAGCCCCATGATGAATATGAGTTTGGTAATAGTGTTTGCAATAATATTGAAAGTGGGTTTGGAAGAGTGTCAACTTTAGATCCCACATATTTGGATAATATTCAATCTTATGAAATTTTTGATAAAAGTGGGCTTGGAGAAATCATGACTTTAGTTAATGATAATCCCACTATTTTGGAAGAGTGTCAACTTCGCATGCATGTGGATCGTGTTGAGAATATGTTATGTGATTGCTATATTGTTGAATTTTCTTATGATCCTACATGTAATTATTATGAGAGAGGAAAATATGGTTATAGAAATTTTCATGTTACTAAATTACATCTCGTTATGTTGAGATTGCTATTGTTCCTTTCCGCTTCCTTGCATATGCTAGTTTTTGCTTGCTACGACAATTTGTTTGCCTATAATATGCCTATACATAGGAAGTATGATAGACTTAAGTGTGTTTGTCACATATTTTATGATGCTCTCTTTATGCTTCAATTCTTGTATTTCACGTGAGCATCATTGAAATCTTAATGCCTAGCTAAAAAGGCTTTAAAGAAAAGCGCTTGTTGGGAGACAACCCAATATTTTTCCTTGCTGCTTAGTAATAAATCTTTGATCTACCCTCTGGTTAGATGTGTTTTTAAGTTTTAATTAGTGTTTGTGCCAAGCTAAACCTGTAGGATCTTCTTGGATGATAGTTATTTGATCTTGTTGTAATTTCCAAAAACTTTCTGTTCACGAAAACAATTGTTAAAAATCACCAGGACGTGATAAAATATTGATTCCAGTTGCTTCTGATCAATAAAAAATTTCCTAGGTCATCCTATTTTGGCTGAATTTTTGGAGTTCCATAAGTTTGCGTTAGTTACAAATTACTACAGACTGTTCTATTTTTGACAGATTCTGTTTTTCGTGTGTTGTTTGCTTATTTTGATGAATATGTGGCTAGTAAAATTGTTTATAAACCATATAGAAGTTGCAATACAGTAGGTTTAACTCCAATATAAATAAAGAATGAGTTCATTACAGTACCTTGAAGTGGTCTTTTGTTTTCTTCCGCTAACGGAGCTCACGATATTTCTATTGAGTTTTGTGTTGTGAAGTTTTCAAGTTTTGGGTGAAATCTTTTGATGGATTATGGAACAAGGAGTGGCAAGAGCCTAAGCTTGGGGATGCCCACGACACCCCCAAGATAATCCGAGGACACCAAAAAGTCAAATCTTGGGGATGCTGTAGGACCTTGAAGTATATCTAGAGGGGGGGTGATTAGACTACTTGACCAATAAAAACTTAACCTTTTCCCAATTTTATAGTTTGGCAGATTTTAGCTACTTTAGGACAAGTCAAGCAATCATCACACAATTCAAGCAATCATGCAAAGAGTATATAAGCATCGGAAAGTAAATCATGCAACTTGCAAGAATGTAAAGGGAAGGGTTTGGAAAATTCAAACGCAATTGGAGACACGGATGTTTTTGGCGTGGTTCGGATAGGTGGTGCTATCCTAAATCCACGTTGATGGAGACTTCAACCCATGGAGGGTAACGGTTGCGCGAGTCCACGGAGGGCTCCACCCACGAAGGGTCCACGAAGAAGCAACCTTGTCTATCCCATCATGGCCATCGCCCACGAAGGACTTGCCTCACTAGCGGTAGATCTTCACGAAGTAGGCGATCTCCTTGCCCTTACAAACTCCTTGGTTAAACTCCACAATCTTGTCGGAGGCTCCCAAGTGACACCTAGCCAATCTAGGAGACACCACTCTCCAAGAAGTAACAAATGGTGTGTTGATGATGAACTCCTTGCTCTTGTGCTTCAAATGATAGTCTCCCCAACACTCAACTCTCTCTCACAGGATTTGGATTTGGTGGAAAGAAGATTTGAGTGCAAAGCAACTAGGGGAAGGCTAGAGATCAAGATTCATATGGTAGGAATGGAATATCTTGAGCTCAACACAAGGGTAGGTGGTTCTCTCTCAGAACATGTGAGTTGGAAGTGTAGATGTGTTCTGATGGCTCTCTCCACGAATGAAGAGGAGGTGGAGGGGTATATATAGCCTCCACACAAAATCCAACCTTTACACATAATTTACCAATCTCGGTGGGACCGAATCAACAAACTCGATCGGACCGATTTAGTAAACCTAGTGACCGTTAGTGATTTTCGGTGGGACTGATATGCAAGTCGGTAGAACTGATATGGTTAGGGTTAGGGCATAACGTAATCTCGGTGAGACCGATTAAACAAACTCGGTGAGACTGATTTGGTAATAAGCTAACCAGAGAGTTGGTCAGGGGAACTCGGTGGGACCGATTTGCTCTTTCGGTGAGACCGAAATGTTACAAAAAGGAAACAGACAGTTTACATTGCAATCTCGGTGGGACCGATCCGCTCTTTCGGTGAGACCGAAAAGTTACGAAAAGGAAACAGAGAAATTGCAATCATCTCGGTGAGACCGAGATCCCTATCTGTAGAACCGATTTGCTTAGGGTTTGGCAGTGGCTATGACATGTGAAACTCGGTGGCGCCAGATAGAAAGAATTGGTAGGTCCGAGTTTGGATTTGGGTTCAGGTCAAGTGTGGATATGGGAAAGTAGCTGAGGGTTTTGGAGCATATCACTAAGCACATGAACCAAGAGGCTCATTAAGCAACACCTCATCCCTCCTTGATAGTATTGTCTTTTCCTAAAGACTCAATGTGATCTTGGATCACTAAAATATAAAATGAAGAGTCTTGAGCTTTTGAGCTTGAGCCAATCCTTTGTCCTTAGCATTTTGAGGGATCTACTTTCATCATCCATGCCATGCCAATCATTGAGCTTTCCTGAAATAATCATCTTGGAATAGCATTAGCTCAATGAGCTATATGTTGTTATGAATTACCAAAACCACCTAGGGATAGTTGCACTTTCAATCTGCCCCTTTTTGGTAATTGATGACAACATATAGATCAAAGCTTCGACAAATGATAATAAGAATGAAATATATCGTCGCTTTGAAAAGTATGTGATAAGTAAGAGCTCCCCCTAAATTTGTGCATATTTTAAGA
The DNA here is from genome assembly GCA_032464435.1 of Aegilops umbellulata. NCBI lineage: Eukaryota > Viridiplantae > Streptophyta > Magnoliopsida > Poales > Poaceae > Aegilops > Aegilops umbellulata. The sequence continues at coordinate 277,861,051 of CP136058.1, forward strand.
TTTTGTTTGGATGGCAAATGCACAAAGAGTTAGAATGACAGGTTACTCTTCCATGTCACATACATCTTGGTGGAGCGCTCAAAATGATAAGAATTGAATACATGCACTCATCACCAAGAAAAATGAACGATCACATAAGATAGATAGGATAATATCAAGCACGCATAAGTGTAGCTTATGATCAAACACATGATCATCAATGTCTCACAAGCATATCGTAGTATCTCAACCAAAAGCAAACAAAGTTTGAGAAACCACCAAATAAAGCAAGAGAGAATAAAAGCAACACACTCTCTCTCAAAGCCTATGATCTATACATTTTTCTCCCCCTTTGGCAACAAGTTACCAAAAAGTTCCTAGAAAATGCATAGTGCTAGATCGACTCTCAGGCTTGATCTTCTGGTGGTGGTGGAGTCTGGATCACTCCAAGGACGAAGGCTTCTATAGAAGTGGTTGGAGCTGGAGCTGAGGTGGATGCTGGAGCTGGTTGGGCTGGTGCTGTAGCTGGAGCTGAGGTGGTGGCTCTGGTGTCAGGAACTGGCACTGCAGTTGACCTCTGAGCTCGTGGTACTCTGGCAAATGCATCAGTTGTAGTTTTCCCTTTCCTCTCCTGCATGTCATCTTGAAGTTGCTCCACTGCAGACTGAATCTCTGTTACTTTTACATCCAATTCATAGAACTTTTGTTCCACGATTCTCTCTAAGCTCTCCTGATTCTGAGTGAGGGTGGCCAGTCCTTTCTCTATCCTCAGTGTAGATGCAGTCAAGTAACTAAGCTACTCTTGCTTGGTTTTCAAGAAATACTCAGATGCCTCCTCTTGAGTTGGCATCTTGGCAGCTTTCTCCTTCCTTGCCTTCTCCTTCTTTGCTTGAGCGTGAACTGATGATGGTTCATTCTCATTCATCACAACTTGATTGTCCTTGAAATCTGGATAAATAGGCAGGTGTTCCTTGTCCAACAAGTATGTGCTTGTGCCCATTTTTGAGTTAATCAACACTTGGATCTGAGGGGCATAACCACAGCTCCTCTTCTGATCTGCTGTAGTCCTCTTCATAGTCTCTACTATGAGGCTCATGACCTTGAATTTCTGAGGCACATCAAATATAAGTAGCAAGTTAATGGCATGACCTCTGATCATCCTGTGATCTCCAGACTTGGGCAAGTGTGTGTGCCTAAGGATCCAGTTGATCATAGGCAGTCCTGACAACAAGTGTTTTACGGACTCAAACTGGTGAGTGTCAACATCATCTACAGGAATCTCCTTGTACATATTTGCCATTGAGTTATGATCCATCTTTTTCTTGGCATAGATATCCAAGTCATCTGCATTTTCCTCTGGGGCATCGATCAACTTTGCCCATTCCTCAATAGTCGATTGGTACCTTGTACCTTCAGACATCCATGTTATCCTTCCATCTGGGTAGAAGTGTGCTGTGGAGTAGAATTGCATAATGAGCTCCTCATTCCACTTTGTGAGCTTCTGCCCAACAAAGTCATCAACTCCACAACCCTTGAAGCTGTCTTGCACTCCAGGATAGTGCTGCTCATTGTCTTTGATGTACTCCCAATCTACCCATCTCATGTCACAAATGATAGGCTTCTTATCCAACAAAACTGTCTCATAGAAGTCCTGTTGTTCCTTTGTGTGGAACCTGTAGTAAACAACAGTTCTTCTCCTTGAAGCATATGGTTCTGCTTCTCTCCACTTTCTTAACCCTGAGTCTTTTCTGATTTTCATGTTCTCAGCCACAGGATGAGCATCATTGTGGTCTGGAATCTTGGGCTTAAGCTTTCTCAGAACTTGACCTTCTTCTTCTTCAGCAATGTCAGGCACTGGGGCCTTGTTCTTTTCAGCAGCTGGTATGCTCCTTGTGTTTCTCTTTGGAGCTGACTTGGCCTTGGAGGCAGCTTTCGGTGCTTCTTTGGGCTTGGATGCAGTAGCCCCTGATTTTATAGCATCACCCATAAGCTTTGGTGCCTTAGGTGCTGGTGCAGCAACCTCCTCTTCTTCTTATTCTTCTTCAGAAGAATGCTTTTCAAACTCAGCCATTGGATCAACTTTCTTGCACCATCTTCCCCTTTTCCTTTCCTTCTTCCCTTCAGCAGCAACTGGCCCTTTGGGTACAGGCTTTTCAGGAATCTGAGTTGAAGCTCTGGCCTTCGGCATAGGCTGCCTACCTACTGGCCTTTTGACTTTCAAGCCTGGCTTTGTGCTCTGTGCTGAGCCATATTCCTTCTTGAGCACTACTTTCTTGGAAGTAGCTTCCTCTTCCTCTGCCACATAATCCTCATCCTCTGAATCTGAGGTTCTCTTCTTCCTTTGTCTGGTGGCAGCTTTTGGCAAATTGCTAGGGGTGCTCCTGCTGCCTTCATTTGAAGAACTAGAGGGACTAGTGCCCTCACTCATGTGCACTTGCTCTTCTGTCATGTTCTGGCTGTCACTCTGATCAGACATGATGAAAAAGCTGACTGCTGACCCTGTGAAGAGTTTATAGATGAGGTAGAGTAGATGAGCATCACAAAATGCAGAGATTTTTGCAAAAGAATGATTCAAAATCTTAGTTTTAATTTCCCACAGAAATCATTTTGGATTTACCGATTTTTAAACTCGGTGATACCGAAGCAGTTTTGGAACCTAAACTAGTGAACTCGGTCTGATCGAGTCACAGTTCGGTGGCTCCGAGACTGCTAGGGTTTCACAAAGTTCCAAAATCGGTCACACCGATTAGTAATTCTCAGTCAGACCGAGTTTCACTTGTGCAATGGCATGAGCCAAATCTGTGGGACCGAGTTTTTCAACTCGGTGGGTCCGAGATGGTTTCGGCGGAAAACTAACCCTCAAAATTCTGAATCAAACCTATTCTACGAATTGCATAGACTGGATAGGAGTGTTTCAATCGTGGCTAGAATGAATAAGATCACAATGTGCTAGGAATCAGATGGGGAATAGCACAAAGATCGAGTCCATACCCTAGTTCGGCGGAGACTCGCTACGGCGGCAACGGTGGGGTTGAATTCCGTTGACGGCGATGGAGACCAGCGACTGGAGGCGGCTGGCGGCGAGGAGACGATCCGGAGACCACGTAGGCAGAGCGAGCTATCGCGCGGGCGAAGGGGTTCGGAGAAATTTCCAAATTTTTGCCCGTGTCTATTTATAGCCCGACCCTGTCGGTGTGACCGAGTGGAACAACTCGGTGGCACCGAGATGCAAAACTGTATACAGTTATTGCAACTCGGTGTGACCGAATGGTTCAAGTCGGTTGCACCAAGATCGAAAACATAGATCGACTTGATGATCTCGGTAGGACCGAAAATAAGATATCAATCAGACCGAGAATCACAAAGAAATTTTGGATGTTTAAGTCTATGACGAATAGGGGACCCCGAGTGCTCCTCACACAGAGTGGTTCAAATCTGACTTGATCAAATTTTGTGATGTAGCATGAATAGAGTTTGAGACGAGAAAAGCATAGATAGCTAGAGAAGATTCTTAGGCATTCTTGTCCATCCACTTGGCAAGAGAAAAGAAAACCAATCAATCAAAACAACAAGTGGATGTCCTCGAATGAGTAAAATAAGCAACCAACATGCTCACACAATAAAATGGCAATTGAAATATGTGGCAAAGCATGCACAACCAATTCTAGCATCTATCAAGCAATTGGCGATGACTAGGTCATCTATATATGAGTATATTGACATAGGAGTCAAATGAGAACATTTGATCATAGGTCATACTCATCGTTTAAGCACAAGTGGGGTTACCACTTTTACATAAAGCATTGTTGTGTTCACATCATTAGAGTTGCTTTAGCTCAAGTCTTAGAGTAAAGCTCCCCCTAGATGTGATACCCCCCCTAAGAGGGATGAACTAACCTTGGGTTTTGTCGATGATGAATTCATGTAGATGTTGAAGATGTGGATGCTCAATGTTGATGTAGGACAATTGGAGCTATCCATTGGAGTGAATTGCACTTTCAATACCAACAAGAGGGTTTGTGACTCCTTGAATTACTGCAAGATGTGGAAGTTGATTGCACTTGTTCTTGCCAAAATGATAAGAGTGAAATATGTTGGCGGAGTCACCCTCAAGAACTCTCTAGTTCTTCTTCTTTTGGATCCATACCATCTTGATGGTAATCCTTGGAGTTGTAGTCGTACTTGATGAAGTGGAACTTGACGTTGTCTTGGGAATCCACTTGACTAAGGTCTTAGGAGCTTCTTCAAATGCATCAATTTCCTCTTGAAGCTTGTCCTTGCCTTTTTGCTTGTAGTCTTGTGGTGGAAGATCATCTTGAGCTTGTGTTCCCTTGAAGGAAGTTGGATCATACTTCTCTTGTTGAGGAACAAACTTTGTCTTGGGGTATTGATCTTCTTCCCACTCAACTCCATTGGCGTTGAACTTTCGTTCAAAACCAACACCTTGATTCTTCCGGTGCCTTCCTTGCTTGCGTACAATTTCCTCGAATTGCTTACTTCCGGCAAGGCTCTTGTAGACTCCTTTCTCTATAATTCCCTTCAATAAACTATTTTCTTGCTCAAGTGTAACTTGGCTAAGAGAATCATTAGTGGAATCAAGAGAACTACTAGAAGCAACAATATTGGATTTAACATGATCATTGCTACTACTAGAGGAAGAATATTTCTTGTTCTTGTTACTAGACTTGACTTGAGGCAAGTAAGTGGATAAGAGTAAACGCTTGACAATGTAAGAAGAACTTTTCTTGCGAAGATCATCATTGATTTCTTTTAGAAACTCATGCTCTTGTTCAAGATTGAGCTTTTCAAAGCGTAACTTCTCATGAGCTCTTAAAAGTTCTGATGATCTTCGAAGATAGTTTCATGAGCTAACTTAAGAGTGTTTAGTTATTTAGTTAGAGCCTCAATCTTCTCCTTATCATTGTCATTCATTTTATCTTGATTAGCATGATTAATTGACGTTTCATCATAGTATTCATCACTAGAGTTGTCAACAAGTAAATCATCATCACCTAACAAGTCATCTTCATCACTATTGAAATCAACATACTCGGGGTGTGATACCTTTGGACCTTTGGCCATGAAGCATGTTCCAACTCCTTCATTTGGTGAGTCAAATATGTCATAGGAGTTGGTTGACACAAGTGCTAGACCGGCAACACCTTCATCTTGAGTATATTCGGAATCGGAGTGATAACTTCTCTTGGAGTGGTTGTCGGTGTCGGAGCCGGATACCCATTCACCAACATGAGCTTGATGTCTTCGTTTTGTGTAGATCCTTGATGACTTTTCCTTCCTTGCTTCTTCGTGAGTATCTTCATTCATAATGATCATCTCTACTCCTTCTCTCTCTTGGTGGTGATTCTTCTCTTTTGCTTCTTCTTTTGGGAGAGTCTTCTCTTCTCTTGTAGGGAGCCGTACACTCATTGGAATAGTGTCCGGGTCTTCCACAATTGTAGCAGTTTCGCTCTCGACTAGAAGATCTTTTGTCATTGTAGGACCTTGACTTGGAGTTTCTATCTTTGCTTCTACTCTTGTAGAACTTGTTGAAGTTCTTCACCATTAAGCTCAATTCTTCATTGAAGGTTTGTTTCTCACTCGATGATGTGGGGACTTCACATGAGGCTTTATAAGCTCCACTTGATTTGTTGTGAAGTTCCTCTTTATCCTTGAGCGACATCTCTTGAGCAACAATTCTTCCAATGACCTCCGTTGGCTTGAGATCTTTGTGATTGGGCATCATTTGGATCAATGTGCACACGGTATCATATTTTCCATCCAAGGCTCTTAGGATCTTCTTGATGATGAATCTATCGGTCATCTCTTCACTCCCTAAGCCGACAATCTCATTTGTGATGAGAGCAAGCCTAGAGTACATTTCAGTGACACCTTCACCATCCTTCATTTTGAACTTGTCAAGTTGACTTTGAAGCACATCCAATTTGGATTCCTTGACGGAGTCGGTACCTTCGTGCATATCAATCAAAGTATCCCAAATTTCCTTTGCATTATCAAGACGTCTGATTTTGTTGAATTCTTCAGGGCACAATCCGTTGAAGAGAATATCACAAGCTTGAGCGTTGTATTGCAGCATCTTCAACTCTTCCGCGGTAGCTTCACGGTTTGGTTCTTTCCCATCAAAGAAGTCACCTTGCAAACCAACACACACAATAGCCCAAACGGCGGGGTTATGTCCGAGAATATGCATTTTCATTTTATGCTTCCAACTAGCAAAATTAGTACCATCAAAGTAAGGACCTGTACGGTGATAATTTCCCTCGATTGACGCCATACTCTCCTAGGTTGTGAAACCAAGGCTATGACCACCAAAAGCTATAGAAATCAAAGCAAATGGAGACCAAAGCTCTGATACCACTTGTAGGAACTTGAAGTATGTCTAGAGGGGGGGTGATTAGACTACTTGACCAATAAAAACTTAACCTTTTCCCAATTTTATAATTTGGCAGATTTTAGCTACTTTAGGACAAGTCAAGCAATCATCACACAATTCAAGCAAGCATGCAAAGAGTATATAGGCAGCGGAAAGTAAAGCATGCAAGTTGCAAGAATGTAAAGGGAAGGGTGTAAGTGCATCTAGTGCCCCTTAGTGATTTTGGTGTATTGAAGACTTATAGGTTAAGCACCTGATGTGTTTATGAGTGTACACAGGTCTATAAGTCTGTGAGGAATTTGATATTTACAGTAAAAGTCGACCCCTAAAAATGAAGTTCTTCGACTGAAGACTTTGATATTCTGAAGACTTTCTGAAGACTTCGAAAGTGAAGAAATTGGTGTGACCTTGAAGACATGGTACTCGTTCGAGGAACGTGAAGCATGAAGACTGTTTTTTCGTAGTTTCATTTTTCTCCTTCTTGAGTCATAGGAAACACCGTACTGTTAAAGGGGGTCGAGGAAATACTAAGGAGAAAATTTCCATGTGATGCTCAACTCAAATCCTACACCTACCAAGCCCTTCGAGTGAAGCCATTGGAAATCTCATACAGTTCAGTCAATTTCTTCAGTGACAGAGACGCAGTTCTTCTGGTCACTGAGGACTTTGCTCTGACTGAGGAGTTAGGAATTCGCCAGTGCGAATTGCCTACACAGTGAGGAACATGATAGCCCTGAGGAATTTGTACTCCAAATTTCCGACCGTTGCTGCGCCACGCACCAGCTGTCCTAAAATATCTTGTCCACCTAACGGTCATATCATTGAAGGGCATTTATGTCTTATCATGTCGGGCTGCTCCCTAGGCTATAAATAGCCGCCCCCTTCAACCACTAGCTGGTTGGCTCCTCCGCGTGAACTTGACACTTGTCATTTGAGAGCAACCCATCCTCCGAGGACTTTGAGCGAAAATCATCAAGTGAGGAAAATCCAAACCCAAACCCAAAACACCTACAAACCCAAAGTGATTGAGCATCACTGAAGAAATTGATCCTGCGTGGATCCGACGCTTGTTACCTTTGAAGACTGTGCTTCTTCTAGACGGTTAGGCGTCAAGGTCTAGAGCATCCAAGAGGAATTGTGGATCGCCGAGTGGCCAAGTCTGTGAAGGTTTGGAAGTCACCTGAAGACTTACCACGAGTGATTGGACGAGGACTGTGTGTCCTTAGTTCAAGGAGAATACGGTGAGGACTTGGTGTCCCGAGCTGCGTGCTCAGGACTGGGTGTCCGGGACTGTGTGTCCTCGAGTTTAAATACTCAGCCGCTCCAACCAGACGTACAACTGAGACAGCAGTTGGAACTGGTCTACCAAATCATTGTCTTCACCAAGCTTACTGGTTCTATTTCCTCAACACTTTCATTTCCTCATTACTGTGTTGTCTGTTTGTACATATCTGTGTTTGAAGACTTTGACTGAAGACTTTCACAAATTCCTCAGTTCAATTTCTTCAGTCTGTTTGTCTTCATCTAGAGTTATCCTGTGCCTACGCTTTCTGTACTCTGTGTTTGTCGTCATTTCATCATGATGACTATGCATGCAATCTGTTATGTTTACTTCTGAGTACTTATTCCGTTGGTAGTATTTCTTCGCTAAGGAATTTCCTCACGAGCAATTTCCTCAGTGAAGAATTTCATAAAAATCGCCTATTCACCCCCCCTCTAGTCGATATAAAGCACTTTCAATTGGTATCAGAGCAAGGTACTCCCTTGTTCTGTGTGATTTTGGTTTAACCGCCTGGAGTTTTAGTTATGTCGACCGCAGATATGAAGAAAGTGCCGTGCCCAATCTTTTACGGTCACGAGTATCCCAAATGGAAGGCTATGATGAAGAAGCGTCTCATGGTGATGGACAGCGAGCTATGGACTATCACTGAGATTGGTCTGACCGATCTGTGCAAGATGGCGGAAGCTGTTGACATTCGCAAGTACACTCAACTCAACCTCACAACGAAGGCCGTCATCTGCTCCAGTCTGTCTCAAAACCAGTTCAGAAACATCATGCATCTCGATCAGGCGAAGCTTGTCTGGGACCGTCTCTCTGACGTCTATGAAGGCCATCGAACCCGTCATGATCCTTGGTTGGAGGATTTCAAGGAATCGCTCAAATCGATGACATTCGAACCAGAACCATCCTCCTCCTCACCATGCCTCATGGCAGATGGTAAACAGGTAACTGAATGCTACCTATCTGAGTCCAGTGATGAAGAATCTGATGATGAATTTGGACCTAGTTATGTCAAACTTGCTTCCCTTGCTGCTAAACAACAAAGAGCTTTGAAAAATGCTAATGATATGCTTAGTAAGAGCAATGATATGTTGGGTGAAGAAATGGATCAGTCACAAGCCTTGGCTGAAAGTCTTCAGAGACTTCATTCTAAGTATGACTCCCTTCAAGATCAGCATAACTCTCTCTTGTCTGATTTTGAGAAGATAAGAGCGAGTTATGAGGATCTTCAGAAGGAGCGTGATTAATTACTTGCTCAACAAATCAGCGCTGCTCAGGAATAATTTATTCCTCCATGTTTAAAATGCATTGAACGAGAATCTGCTAATTCTTCACCTGAATGTTCAAATTCTTCAAATGTTACAAATTCTTCACCTGTCTCTGCTATCACTAATTCCTCATCTGAGGACATTGCTAGTATCACTGACGATGCAAGGCTGAAGGAATTGTACATGACAGGCAAAGCCTCAAAGGGCATCAGGCTCTTTGTGATGTGCTTAAAAAGCAGATCCTCAACAGGAACCCTAGGAAAGAGGGTATTGCCTTTGAGAGGAAACTCAATGCGGATGGTACTTATTGGAAGCCGGAGCAGTACCCCAAAACCTCATGGATTGCTACAAAGGAACCTCCAGTTGATCCATCTGATTTATCTGGCTATACATGTGAATCTTCTCATTCTTCTGATGAGTCATTTGACTCCAATTATAAACTGTTCAAAAATCAGAATGGTGAAGTATTTGCTAGATATGTTGGGACTAACTGCAGGAACGGTTCCCCTATGAAGAAAATCTGGGTTCCCAAAAGCTGCCTTGAAAGTCTTCAGGTGAATGTGCTCATGACACCACCTGTGAAGAAAAGGAACCCCAGATCTAATTCTTCATATGGACCAAATTCTTCATATGGATCCAAGTCCTCATACAGACCAAATTCCTCACATGGATCAAAGTCCTCATATGAACATCATCGTGCTAACAACTCTGTTTCGCAGGGAAGAGCCAAGGGCTATGAATATGAGCATTATTCTTCAAATTATTATGTTCATAAGTCCTCGAAGAATTTCTCTGCTTATTCATATGCTTATCCTAACCCCTCTTATGTGAAACGAAATGGTTTGGCTGCTTTGCCACCATTCTCATATGGAGCTCGCAGAGTGATGAACTCTTTGCCACCCCTTCAGATGTGGGTGGTGAAGAAAAAGAACTAATCTCTTCTGCAGGGTCAGGTCTCCAGACGTGCTGTAACGTCTGAAGAATTTGCTGGGGACCTGACAGAAATGCCTGAAAGGACGCAGGCTAACCATGATGAAATGAACTTTCATTTCACACGTCCTCCCACTGTTTTATCGGTTATACTGCTTGATGAAATTGATTTGATGAATTGTGATATCATGTTCTTCACTGAAGCATATGAGGTTCGTAAGTTGCACTAATTCATCTGCAGGATGATCAACCCAAAGCCACTGAATGGGTACTTGATAGTGGATGTACAAATCACATGACCGGTGACAAGAATCTGTTGATGGATGCTCCCTTATCAGCATCACACATGAAGCATATCATCTTCGCTGATAAAAGCAAAAGTCAGGTATTGGGTCTAGGTAAGGTTGCTATCACAAAGGATCGACACATGGAAAAAGTCATGCTTGTTGAGTCCTTAGGATACAATCTTATGTCTGTCTCAATGCTTTGTGATCTAGATATGGTTGTTGTCTTCGGCAAGTATCGTTGTGTTGTGATTATGGAATCTGACAAATCCAAAGTCTTCGAAGGCTTTAGGAGAGGAGACTTGTATATTGTTGATTTCTCTGCAGATTCACAACCTGCCGTGTGCCTACTTGCAAAAACTTTAGAAGGATGGCTATGGCATCGACGACTTGGTCATGCAGGCATGAGGAATCTGCACACGCTTGCGAAGAAGAAGCATGTCATTGGCATTGAGAATGTCAAATTCCTCATGGATCACTTATGCGGTGCCTGTGAAGCTGGAAAGATGACCAAGGCCAAGCATCCAGCAAAGACTATCATGACCACTACTCGTCCATTCGAATTACTTCACATGGATCTCTTCGGTCCTAACCATTATTCCTCTGTCTCTAATGAAGCATCTCAATATGGTTTTGTTATTGTTGATGATTACTCTCGTTACACATGGGTGCACCTTGTCTCTTACAAAACTGAAGTGCAGGAAGTCTTCAAACGATTTTCCTCGAGGGCTTCAACTAACTTTGGTGTGAAGATCAAGCACATCAGAAGTGACAATGGCACTGAGTTCAAAAATTCGGGTCTCGATGACTATCTTGATGAACTTGGTATTACTCATGAATTATCTGCTCCTTATACTCCTCAACAGAATGGTGTCGTGGAGCGCAAGAACAGGACTCTTGCTGAGATGGCTCGCACTATGCTCGATGAGTACAAAACCCCTCGTCGTTTCTCGGTTGATGCAATTGATACTGCGTGCCATATCATCAACAGAGTATATCTTCACAAATTCTTCAAGAAGACTGCCTATGAACTCCTCACTAACAAGAAACCCAATGTGAGTTATTTCAAAGTCTTCGGTGCTAAATGCTGGATTAGAGATCCTCATCACAACTCTAAATTTGCACCGAAAGCACATGAAGGTTTCATGCTTGGTTACGGAAAGGACTCGCACACCTACAGAGTCTTCAACAATGTTCTTCACAAGATTGTTCAAACTGTAGATGTGCGGTTCGATGAAACTAATGGCTCGCAAAGAGAGCACCTACCTTCTGTGTTAGATGAACCAGCACCTGAGGAATCGATCAAGCACAAGGCTACTGAAGATATCATTCCTACTGAAGAATCTGCTGAAGAATTCGTTCCAGAACGTCGAACTGATGTACCTGAAGAAAATGCTGAGGAAATTGATGCTGAAGAAAATGCTGATCAAATTCCTCAACGGCAACCAACTCACCCTCGCGTTGCAAAAGAAGTGCAAGTGGAGAAGATCATCGATGACATTAGAGCACCAGGTCCTCTCACACGCTCAAAATCTTCACATCTATCTAACTTTTGTGGGCACTTTGCTTTTGTCTCTATCACAGAGCCCACTAAAGTAGATGGAGCATTTCTGGAGGCTGAGTGGATTCAGGCCATGCAAGAAGAATTACATCAGTTCAAGCTCAACAACATATGGGAACTGTTCAATCATCCCGATCCTCGCAAGCATAACATCATTGGTACAAAGTGGATCTACCGCAACAAGCAAGATGAAAATGGTGTTGTGGTGAGGAATAAGGCACGACTAGTAGCTCAAGGCTACACACAGGTTGAAGGAATTGATTTCGATGAAACTTTTGCACCTGTTGCTAGACTTGAAGCTATTCGCATATTACTTGCTTATGCTAACCATCATGATATCATCTTATACCAAATGGATGTGAAAAGTGCATTCCTTAATGGTAAGATTGAGGAAGAAGTATATGTTGCTCAACCACCAGGTTTTGAAGATCCAAAACATCCTGACAAAGTCTTCAGACTTGACAAGGCCCTCTATGGCCTCAAGCAGGCCCCACGGGCATGGTATGACACATTGAAGGCATTCCTCATGAAGAAAGGCTTCACACCCGGTTCACTCGATCCCACTCTTTTTACTAAATCATATGATGGTGAACTGTTTGTGTGCCAAATATATGTTGATGATATCATCTTTGGCTGTACTGACCAACGTTATAGTGATGAATTTGCCTATATGATGAGTGAAGAATATCAAATTTCTATGATGGGAGAATTGAAATTCTTCTTAGGTCTACAAATTCGTCAACAGCACAATGGGATATTCATATCTCAGGAGAAATACCTCAAGGATGTCCTGAAGAAATTCGGCATGCAGCACTGCAAAGGTCTCAAAATTCCTATGCCCACAAATGGTCATCTATGCACTGATGAAAATGGTACTGACTTCGATCACAAGGTATACCGCTCCATGATTGGCTCTTTATTGTACTTATGTGCATCTAGGCCAGATATAATGCTTAGTGTTTGCATGTGTGCACGATTTCAAGCTGCACCGAAGGAATCACACCATACGGCTGTGAAGCATATTCTTCGATATCTAGCTCACACACCAACACTAGGATTATGATACCCCAAGGGCTCAGACTTTGACCTCATTGGATATTCTGATTCTGACTATGCTGGTGACCGTGTGGATCGCAAGTCAACATCTGGTACTTGTCATTTCCTCGGACGATCCTTGGTCTGTTGGTCCTCGAAGAAACAGAACTGCGTATCACTGTCTACTGCTGAAGCTGAGTACATTGCTGCTGGTTCTTGCTGTGCTCAACTACTATGGATGAAGCAAACACTCAAGGACTATGGTGTCAACGTGAAGAATGTGCCTCTCCTCTGTGACAATGAGAGTGCCATCAAGATTGCTCACAACCCAGTTCAGCACTCGAAGACAAAGCACATTCACATTCGTCATCATTTTCGTCGTGATCATGTTTGAAGGGCGACATTTCTATTGAGCATGTGAAGACTGAAGAACAGCTAGCCGATATCTTCACTAAGCCCTTGGATGAGAAAAGATTTAGCAAGTTGCGGTGTGAGCTAAATATCTTAGAATCTTCGAATGTACTTTGAAAATGCACTCATCCTAACACTTATGCATAATTGATGACTTAGATGTGCAACACATGAAGAAACGTTTTTCTTCAATCAATGAAGAATAACACTCTAAGTGTGAAGAAGTTAATGAAGAATTTGAGTCTCAGAACCCTACGACAATTGTATGCGGTGTCTGAAATCATCATTCTTACACGGTGGGTCACGCCACCACAAAAGTTGAAAATCTTCAATTTGATTTTTTCTTTCTCAACTTTTGAAATTCTTCAGTTTTTCAAATTCTTCAAACTTTACAAAGTCTTCACTTGTGCCATCGTTTTTCTTCATTCGCTATACATATATATATGAGTTTATGTCCTCTACAACATTCACTTATAGCTACTTCTTCAAGTTGGAATTTTTTTCTAAGTGAATGTGATCGGACCCTTCCCCTCTATGCTATACTCAATCCAGTCTATTCACAAATTCTTCATGTGCGTTCTATTTGAAACTCGTTCAAATTCTTCACTGTGTCCTTGTCAGCTGAAGAAATTGCGAACGAAACGTTAAAACTAATCTTATCCAAACCTTTGGTTTTGCCGCGCAATCCGTTCCACTTCCCACGATGGATTATTTTACTCACCCACGATCTTACACGATCTACACTACACAGTACGTGGGTGACACATGTCAAGTGAAGGAGAACGGCCAGGGGCATGTTAGTCCTAAATCTTCGGACGAGCAGTTTTTACTGCGGCTATAAATACCCCTCCGTCGCCATCCTCACTTCTTTACTCCGCTCGATCTCACTTCCCCCGCTCGAGCTTTCCAAACCCTAGCGCCGTCGCTACTCCATCGTCGCCGGTGAGGAAAAGCTTCACTGCCTCGACCTCATCGCCGACGTACTTGCGCCGACAGCGGAAATCTTCACCTCCGCCGCTGCCATAGACGTCTTCCTCCGCCAAGTTAGGGCGTGGAAGATCTGCATTGACGAACTTCACTGTTCCAACTCACAGTTCGTCGTGTTCTTCATTCAGGGTAATTAAAAGCTATTTTACTGCCCTCCTTGATTCGAAGTTTTTCTACAAAATCTTCAAAGGTGTTTTTTTCTTCAAATCCTCACACACAAAACACCTCACTTATTCTCTGTTCTTGATTCATTTCCCTAAGTCTAAATTTCTACAAGATTCCTCAATTGTGTGGATTCTCAATCTATACAACTCTGGAACCTAAGATATATATGGAGCTTAGTGAAATTCCTCAAGACGAATCTGGTCAAATTCCTCAAAACTTGTTCTTTATGAAAAAAACTCTGAGAACGCATATGACCTCTTCAAATTCCTCGCAACTATACTCTGTTCACAGGTACACATGTCCGCTGCTGCATCCTTAGGTTCTCATCAACTTAACTCATTTGCAGCGTTCCTCGAAGAAAAGTTGCATACTTCTTCAGAGAATTCCATTGTTCAAATTCCTCATCTAAAGAAAATGGCTGAAGGTAAAAGGCCGCAGAAAGGAGGAAAGAGACCAGAGGTCATGACTGCATTTGAAATCCCTGAGGACATTTATGCTGGGTACTGCACACCTCCTGAACAAGATAGAAATCAGCGCAAGGTGCGCATACAGAAGATTGAAAGGAGATGGGCAAGAGAATGGAGGGAGTACAGATATGTTACTCCTAAGTACATGAAGAAATTCGCCGTAAACCCTCCATGTCAACGCCCTCCATTGGCACCTGGCCAAGTGGCTGATCCCTCTAGCATCAGAAGAGGTGAGGAATTTCCTCAAGAATGGGCCAAGCGCCAGCGTAAACTGCAAAAGCAAGCAAAAGAAGCAGTGAGGAAATTCAATGAAGAATCTGCTGCTGCTGCTGCCACTAAGGCTTCTGCCAAGCCGAGGAAATCAATGATGAAGAAGCCTGCTCGTAAGCCAAGTGCTTCACCTGCAATGCCCTCACGGCCAAGTTCCTCAGCTGCGCCCTCACGGCCAGAATCTTCAAAATCTTTAAAGCAAATTCCTTATGCTGCTCCTGCTCCCACAAAGTCCTCAGCTCCTGTGCATCTGGCCTCATGCCAAAGGACAACTGGCATCTCTATTGCCTCTGGTGTCTCAGCTAGTTCCTCAGCTGCACCAAAATCCTCAGCTGGACCCTCGTTACTGAAGAAAAAGGCTACCGCTGGACGCGGCACTCGCCCAAGTCCAAAGAAGCAAGTGGTCTTCACTATGCCATCTGATGATGATGAAGCTGATGAAGAAGAACTCGCTGAAATCATCAGAGACCGCCAAGAAAGGGCTGCTAAAGCCAAAGGCACACCTGTGCCCCTGCTTTTGGATCCAAGGGCGATTCTAGACTATATTGATCTCTGGCACAAGGATCCCAACACTCCTATGCCTGATTTCAAGCTGACACCTGGCCAAAGTCACATGCTGACTCACTTCATCCAAGAGGAGAAGTGGAAATATGATAGGGCCAGAGAGATCAAGAAATCCTAGTACCGCAAAGAGAAGCTGCTGAAGAAAAATGTTCTCAAAATGAAGCCTGAGGAACTTGTCAAGATGCAGGCTGAGATCAAAGCCCTCAGCGACAACTTTGACTCGTACTATGCTGATTGGCAAGGAGCCAAGGTCAGATTTGTGAGGCTGACTGATACCTTCACCAAGGGTACTGCCTCAAAGCAACAAATTCCTCAAGCTGAAGCATCTGTTCAGCAAACTAAAGAACATGCCAGCACCGCTGATGAAGTTCAGGCTGCTAAAGAAAATGCTAGTTCCAAGGCTGATGACTCTGCTCTAGCCGTTGATGAAATTGCCAGGGCATCCACTAGTGGTGCGCCTGAAGAAAATGAAGAAACCAGGGCAACTGCATCAGTTGTGCGTGAAGAAACTGAACCAGATTCCTCAGCTCCACCTGCACCAACTCCAACTCCAATTCTTCCCTCTGCTTTAGATGTGAAGAAAACCAAGGCTGCAGAGCGAGCTGCAGTGAAGAAAAGGAAAGCATCAAGTGCTTCAAAATCTTCAGTCCTAAAGAAGATGAAGCCCATGACCAGCTCATTTGCCAATCCAATTGATGATGTCCCTATCTCCTCCATGCCATCAAAGGACCTTGTTACTTTTGGTGAAGATTATGAGATCCCAAGTGGATCAGATGAAGAAACTCAGTCTGTTGCTTCCTCAGAGCAGATTGATGAAGAAATTGAAGTGGATACAATCCCTTTAACCCCAATAGTCTCATCACCAATGCCTCAGTTTGATGCTGAAGAGGCTGGTGTTGAAGAAATTGATGATGAAGATGTGGATATTGGAAGCACAACTCCAGTAATGAATGACGACTTTTGGGAAAGTCAGCATCCCAATTCCCCACTCTTCACTCCCCTGCAGCAAATTCCTCACTCTTCTTCACCAACCATAAAATTGGGCTCTGATGCAACTCATCCCACTGCTTCTGTGGATGAAGGAATTCCAGCCACTAGTGCTGAAGAAACTGCTGCTGAAACAGGCAAGGTGACTGCACCTAAGGAAAATCCTGAAATTCCTCAGCCTGAAGAACCTGAGCTTGTGATTCCTGAGGTCATGATGCAACTAACTGACACTCCTCTGCCAAGGCCAAAGGATCCATTCTCACGCAAACAGAAATTCAAGGCTGAAGACTTCTATGGCGAGCACGTATTCTTCACTGAATACAATCCTTATGACTCTGCTCGCATAAGGAAGAAGCGTTTCTGGAATGCCAGCCAAGCAAATTTCTATTCCTCAGTGCTTTACAACACAGACAAAGTCTTCGACCATGCACATATTCCTCACGTGGATATGAATCTATGCCGTGCTTTATGCCAGTCCTAAGTGTTCTTCACGACGCAGGGCTACTCAACTTCTGCACAGATATATGCGATTGGAATGAAGAACTTATTCTTCAGTTCTATGCTACATTGCACATCACTGGCAACTCTGAAAATGTCAATTCATGGGTTCTGGACTGGATGACTGAAAATACACATTACAAGGCCCCAGCAACTGAATTGCCTCGCTGCCTTTCTCTTATTCCACCCACTGAAGATGCGTGTTGCGTGTATGATGAACCTGAACTGTCAAATCACTATATGCAAGTGCTCATGAAGCCTCTGAAGCCAGGGCAATCACCTCGTACCAAATTCCTCGTCAAGGAATTGCTGTATGTGCCTAGGACTGTCTATCGCATTCTGACGAAGACAATATGTCCCATCAAAGGACACGATTCTTCCGATGAAGAAATTGTTGGCATCATGAAGAATATGCTTTTCAATATCATACATGGCGTTCCCATAAACTTCCATGATTTCTTCATGAGGACTCTGGCCAACATTGCTATGTCACCATTTGAGCTGAAGCCTTATGCACCTTGGATTATGAGATTCATCAGGACAAGGTCTTCACTCAACTACAAGGCTGAAACTCTCAATCACTGCAGCTACTTGCCTCCTATTGAAGTCCTCAAAAGGACATTTTCCTCAGCTGATGAAAAGGGCAAGGCCACTGCTGTGATAGATGAAGGCATTCGTCCATTGGATGGTCAATTTCGCAAGGCTGCTTCTTATTCCACCAATGATGACTCTGCCACACATGACTCTGCTGCTAATACTGCCAAGACAAATCCTCAAGCCACAGCACCCAGGGTGATGACTGATCGTGAGTTACTCCTCAGTCTTCATCAAAAGGTTGATCGCAATCACAAATGGGTCAAGCGTCAGTTTGGTTCAATTCTTCACAACATGACTGCCACATATAATGCAGTGAAGAAAAACCATTACTACCTTCATGAAACCTTCAACCGCACCTGGGCTGTTCTGTCTCAAGTATATAGTGCTTAAGATTTAGAGAACATGGGCCTCAAAGAAGAATTTGCCTGGTCGGCACCTTCGCCGAAGAAATTCAAGAAGGTCAAGGTTCCTTCTCTGGTGGCTAGTTCATATTCTTCATCACGCAACACTGATGAAAATGAAGACTTGGACGACACTGCAGCAGGCCCTACTTCAACAACCGACCCCAACAACACTGGCGCTCCTCCATCAACTTGAATATCTTCAGGGGCGTTAGTCCTCAGTTTCTATCCTTTTGGTCATTTGATGACAAAGGGGGAGAAATCTGAGTTAGTCTTCAAGCGGGTCTATTATAAGGGCATATTTTTTTAAGTTGCAACTCTCGTTCTTCCGAAACTTTTATTGGATCGAGTTGTAATCTTAAACCCTATGGTGCTCGGTGCTCTGATACTTTAATACATGCTTGAGCTCTGATACTTTTGATGCGCTATTCTGCATGCTTATTCCTCATTAATGTTATCGCACGCATGCTGAATTGCATCAGGCACCATATTTCAGCATGCATTTCAAAATCTTCATATCATATATCAAATGCGTGTATGAATTACAAGATATAGGGGGAGATCTCCATGATTTAACTCTTCAAGTGTGCAATGCTTCAAAAGCAAATTCCTCACTATGCCCAACTTCAGGGGGAGTTCTTCTATATCTTGCAATCAAATTCCTCAATATTAGTTTCCACACTTCACATATTTATCCCCGTTGAAAACTTAACCTATATTGTCATCAATCACCAAAAAGGGGGAGATTGTAAGTGCATCTAGTGCCCCTTAGTGATTTTTGTGTATTGAAGACTTATAGGTTAAGCATCTGATGTGTTTATGAGTGTACACATGTATATAAGTCTGTGAGGAATTTGATATTTACAGTAAAAGTCGACCCCTAAAAAATGAAGTTCTTCGACTGAAGACTTTGATATTCTGAAGACTTTCTGAAGACTTTCTGAAGACTTTGAAAGTGAAGAAATTGGTGTGACCTTGAAGACATGGTATTCGTTCGAGGAACGTGAAGCATGAAGATTGTGTTTTCGTAGTTTCATTTTTCTCCTTCTTGAGTCATAGGAAACACCGTACTGTTAAAGGGGGTCGAGGAAATACTAAGGAGAAAATTTCCATGTGATGCTAAACTCAAATCCTACACCTACCAATCCCTTCGAGTGAACCCATTGGAAATCTCATACAGTTCAGTCAATTTCTTCAGTGACAGAGACGCAGTTCTTCTGGTCACTGAGGACTTTGCTCTGACTGAGGAGTTAGGAATTCGCCAGTGCGAATTGCCTACACAGTGAGGAACATGATAGCCCTGAGGAATTTCTACTCCAAATTTCCGACCATTGCTGCGCCACGCGCCAGCTGTCCTAAAATATCTTGTCCACCTAACGGTCATATCATTGAAGGGCATTTATGTCTTATCATGTCGGGCTGCTCCCTAGGCTATAAATAGCCGCCCCCTTCAACCACTAGCTGGTTGGCTGCTCCGTGTGAACTTGACACTTGTCATTTGAGAGCAACCCATCCTCCGAGGACTTTGAGCAAAAATCATCAACTGAGGAAAATCCAAACCCAAACCCAAAACACCTACAAACCCAAAGTGATTGAGCATCACTGAAGAAATTGATCCTGCATGGATCCGACGCTTGTTACCTTTGAAGACTGTGCTTCTTCCTGACGGTTAGGCATCAAGGTCTAGAGCATCCAAGAGGAATTGTGGATCGCCGAGTGACAAAGTCTGTGAAGGTTTGGAAGTCACCTGAAGACTTACCACGAGTGATTGGACGAGGACTGTGTGTCCTTAGTTCAAGGAGAATACGGTGAGGACTTGGTGTCCCGAGCTGCGTGCTCAGGACTGGGTGTCCGGGACTGTGTGTCCTCGAGTTTAAATACTCAGCCTCTCCAACCAGACGTACAACTGAGACAGCAGTTGGAACTGGTCTACCAAATCATTGTCTTCACCAAGCTTACTGGTTCTATTTCCTCAACACTTTCATTTCCTCATTACTGTGTTGTCTATTTGTTCATATCTGTGTTTGAAGACTTTGACTAAAGACTTTCACAAATTCCTCAGTTCAATTTCTTCAGTCTGTTTGTCTTCATCTAGAGTTAGCCTGTGCCTACGCTTTCTGTACTCTGTGTTTGTCGTCATTTTATCATGATGACCATGCATGTAATCTGTTATGTTTACTTCTGAGTACTTATTCTGCTGCTAGTATTTCTTCGCTGAGGAATTTCCTCACGAGCAAATTCCTCAGTGAAGAATTTCATAAAAATCGCCTATTCACCCCCCCTCTAGTCGATAAAACGCACTTTCAAAGGGTTTGGAGAATTCAAACGCAATTGGAGACACGGATGTTTTTGGCGTGATTCGGATAGGTGGTGCTATCCTACATCCATGTTGATGGAGACTTCAACCCACGTAGGGTAACGGTTGCGGGAGTCCACGGAGGGCTCCACCCACGAAGGGTCCACGAAGAAGCAACCTTGTCTATCCCATCATGGCCATCGCCCACGAAGGACTTGCCTCACTAGCGGTAGATCTTCACGAAGTAGGTGATATCCTTGCCCTTACAAACTCCTTGGTTCAACTCCACAATCTTGTCGGAGGCTCCCAAGTGACACCTAGCCAATCTAGGAGACACCACTCTCCAAGAAGTAACAAATGGTGTGTTGATGATGAACTCCTTGCTCTTGTGCTTCAAATGATAGTCTCCCCAACACTCAACTCTCTCTCACAGGATTTGGATTTGGTCGAAAGAAGATTTGAGTGGAAAGCAACTTGGGGAAGGCTAGAGATCAAGATTCATATGGTAGGAATGGAATATCTTGAGCTCAACACAAGGGTAGGTGGTTCTCTCTCAGGACATGTGAGTTGGAAGTGTAGATGTGTTCTGATGGCTCTCTCCACGAATGAAGAGGAGGTGGATGGGTATATATAGCCTCCACACAAAATCCAACCATTAGACACAATTTACCAATCTCGGTGGGACCAAATCAACAAACTCGGTCGGACCGATTTAGTAAACCTAGTGACCGTTAGTGATTTTCGGTGGGACTGATATGCAGATCGGTAGAACCGATATGGTTAGGGTTAGGGCATAACGTAATATCGGTGAGACCGATTACACAAACTCAGTGAGACCGATTTGGTAATAAGCTAACCAGAGAGTTGGTCAGGTAAACTCGGTGGGACCGATTTGCTCTTTCGGTGAGACCGAAATGTTACAAGAAGGAAACAGAGAGTTTACATTGCAATCTCGGTGGGACCGATCCGCTCTTTAGGTGAGACCGAAAAGTTACGAAAAGGAAACAGAGAAATTGCAATCCCATCTCGGTGAGACCGAGATCCCTATCGGTAGAACCGATTTGCTTAGGGTTTGGTAGTGGCTATGACATGTGAAACTCGGTGGCGCTGGATCGAAAGAATCGGTAGGTCGAGTTTGGCTTTGGGTTTAGGTCAAGTGTGGATATGGGAAAGTAGCTGAGGGTTTTGGAGCATATCACTAAGCACATGAAGTAAGAGGCTCATTAAGCAACACCTCATCCCTCCTTGATAGTATTGGCTTTTCCTAAAGACTCAATGTGATCTTGGATCACTAAAATATAAAATGAAGAGTCTTGAGCTTTTGAGCTTGAGCCAATCCTTTGTCCTTAGCATTTTGAGGGATCTACTTTCATCATCCATGCCATGCCAATCATTGAGCTTTCCTGAAATAATCATCTTGGAATAGCATTAGCTCAATGAGCTATATGTTGTTATGAATTACCAAAACCACCTAGGGATAGTTGTACTTTCAGATGCCCCGGAAGGCATCCCCTCTTTCGTCTACTTCCATCGGTAACTTTACTTGGAGCTATATTTTTATTCACCACATGATATGTGTTTTGCTTGGAGCGTCTTGTATGATTTGAGTCTTTGCTTTTTAGTTTACCACAATCAACCTTGTTGTACACACATTTTGAGAGAGCCATACATGATTTGTAAATTAGTAGAATAATCTTTGTGCTTCACTTGTATCTTTTGAGTTATATAATTTTGCTCTAGTGCTTCAGTTATATATTTTAGAGCACGGTGGTGGATTTGTTTTATAGAAACTATTGATCTCTCATGCTTCACTTATATTATTTTGAGAGTCTTAAATAGCATGGTAATTTGCTTAATAATCTTAATATGCTTGGCATTCAAGATTTGTAAAACTTTCTTTTGAGTGCGTTGAATACTAAGAAAAGTTTGATGCTTGATAATTGTTTTGAGATATGAAGTTGGTGATATTAGAGTCAACCTAGTTGAGTAATTGTGAATTTGAGAAATACTTTTGTTAAAGCTTGTGATTCCCGTAGCATGCACGTCTGGTGAACCGTTATGTGATGAAGTCGGAGCATGATTTATTTATTGATTGTCTTCCTTATGAGTGGCGGTCGGGGACGAGCGATGGTCTTTTCCTACCAATCTATCCCCCTAGGAGCATGCACATAATACTTTGCTTTGATAACTTGTAGATTTTGCAATAAGTATATGAGTTCGTCATGACTAATGTTGAGTCCATGGATTATACGCACTTTTCTTCCTTCCACCATTGCTAACCTCTCTAATACCCCGCACTTTTCGCCGATATCATACACCCACCATATACCTTCCTCAAAACATCCACCATACCTACCTATCATGGCATTTCCATAGCCATTCCGAGATATATTGACATGCAACTTTCCACCATTCCGTTTATTATGACACGATCCATCATTGTCATATTGCTAGCATGATCATGTAGTTGACATCGTATTTGTGGCAAAGCCACCATTCATAATTCTTTCATACATGTCACTCTTGATTCATTGCATATCCCGGTTCACCGCCGAGGCATTCATATAGAGTCATATTTTGTTCTAAGTATCGAGTTGTAATTGTTGAGTTGTAAGAAAATAAAAGTGTGATGATCATCACTTTTAGAGCATTGTCCCAAGTGAGGAAAAGGATGATGGAGACTATGGTACCCCACAAGTCGGGATGAGACTCCGGACAAAAAATAATAAAAAAAGAGTCCATAAAAAAGAGAAAAGGCCCAAATAAAAAAATGAGAGAAAAAGAGAGAAGGGACAATGTTACTATCCTTTTACCACACTTGTGCTTCAAAGTAGCACCACGATCTTCATGATAGAGAGTCTCTCATTTTGTCACTTTCATATACTAGTGGGAATTTTTCATTATAGAACTTGGCTTGTATATTCCAATGATGGGCTTCCTCAAAATGCCCTAGGTCTTCGTGAGCAAGCGAGTTGGATGCACACCCACTTAGTTTCTTTTGTTGAGCTTTCATATACTTATAGCTCTAGTGCATCCGTTGCATGGCAATCCCTACTCACTCACATTGATATCTATTGATGGGCATCTCCATAGCCCGTTGATACGCCTAGTTGATGTGAGACTATCTTCTCCCTTTTTGTCTTCTCCACAACCACCATTCCATTCCACATATAGCGCTATATCCATGGCTCACGCTCATGTATTGCGTGAAGATTGAAAAAGTTTTGAGAATGTCAAAAGTATGAAACAATTGTTTGGCTTGTCATCGGGGTTGTGCATGATTTAAATACTTTTTGTGGTGAAGATAGAGCATAGCCAGACTATATGAAGGATAACTTTCTTTGGCCATGTTATTTTGAGAAGACATGATTGCTTTGTTAGTATGATTGAAGTATTATTATTTTTATGTCAACATGAACTTTTGTCTTGAATCTTTCGGATATGAATATTCATACCACAATTAAGAAGAATTACATTGACATTATGCCAAGTAGCACTCCGCATCAAAAATTCTGTTTTTATCATTTACCTACTCTAGGACGAGCAGGAATTAAGCTTGGTGATGCCTGATACGTCTCCAATATATCTATAATTTTTGATTGCTACATGCTATATTATCCACTGTTTTGGACAATATTGGGCTTTATTATCCACTTTTATATTATTTTTGGGACTAACCTATTAACCGGAGGCCCAGCCCAGAATTGCTGTTTTTTGCCTATTTCAGAGTTTCGAAAAAACGGAATATCAAACGGAGTCCAAACGGAATGAAACCTCCGGGAACGTGATTTTCTCACCGAATATGATCCAAGAGACTTGGACCCTACGTCAAGAAAGAAAGGAGGTGGACATGAGGTAGGGGGGCGCGCCCAGCCCCTAGGGCGCGCCCTCCACCCTCGTGGGCCCCACCTTGCTCCACCGACATACTTCTTCCTCCTATATATACCTATGTACCCCCAAACGATCAGATACGGAGCCAAAAACCTAATTTCACCGCCGCAACCTTCTGTACCCACGAGATCCCATCTTGGGGCCTGTTCCGGAGCTCCGCCGGAGGGGGCATCCATCACGGAGGGCTTCTACATCAACACCATAGCGCCTCCGATGAAGTGTGGGTAGTTTACCTCAGACCTTCGGGTCCATAGTTAGTAGCTAGATGGCTTCTTCTCTCTTTTTGGATCTCAATACAATGTTCTGCCCCTCTCTCGTGGAGATCTATTCGATGTAATCTTCTTTTTGCGGTGTGTTTGTTGAGACAAATGAATTGTGGGTTTATGATCAAGATTATCTATGAACAATATTTGAATCTTCTCTTAAATCTTTTATGTATGATTGGTTATCTTTGCAAATCTCTTCGAATTATCAGTTTGGTTTGGCCTACTAGATTGGTTTTTCTTGCAATGGGAGAAGTGCTTAGCTTTGGGTTCAATCTTGCGGTGTCCTTTCCCAGTGACAGTAGGGGAAGCAATGTTGGGGAACGTAGTAATTTCAAAAAATTTCCTACGCACACGCAAGATCATGGTGATGCATAGCAACGAGAGGGGAGAGTGTTGTCTACGTACCCTCGTAGACCGAAGCGGAAGCGTTGACGCAACATAGAGGAAGTAGTCGTACGTTCTCCTCGCGATCCAACCGATCACAACACCGTTACTCCGGCACCTCCGAGTTCTTGGCACACGTTCAACTCGATGACGATCCCCAGGCTCCGATCCAGCAAAGCGTCGGGGAAGAGTTCCGTCAGCACGACGGCGTGGTGACGATCTTGATGTGTTACCGGCGCAGGGCTTCGCCTAAGCACTGTAACGATATGATCGAGGTGGAATTTGGTGGAAGGGGGCACCGCACACGGCTAAGGAACGATCCGTAGATCAACTTGTGTGTCTATGGGGTGCCCCCTGCCCCCGTATATAAAGGAGCAAGGGAGGGGGTGGCCGGCCTAGGGTTTGGCGCGCCAGGGTGTGGAGTCCTACTAGGTTTCCAAGTCCTAGTAGGAGTCCACCAAGAGGGGAGGAAGGGAGAACGAATAGGAGGAGAAGGAAAGGTGGCCGGCCCCCTTTTCCCTAGTCCAATTCGGACCAAAGGGGAGGGGGGGCGCAGCAGCCTTTTCCTCTTCCCACTAAAGCCCATCAAGGCCCATTACTTCTCCTGTAATCCCGTAACTCCCCGATACTCCCGAAAATACCCGAACCACTCAGAACCCTTCCGATGTCCGAATATAGTCGTCCAATATATCGATCTTTACGTCTCGACCATTTCGAGACTCCTCGTCATGTCCCCGATCTCATCCGGGACTCCAAACTCCTTCGGTACATCAAAACTCATAAACTCATAATATAACTGTCATCGAAACCTTAAGCGTGCGGACCCTACGGTTCGAGAACAATGTAGACATGACCGAGACACGTCTCCGGTCAATAACCAATAGCGGGACCTGGATGCCCATATTGGCTCCTACATATTCTGCGAAGATCTTTATCGGTCAGACCGCATAACAACATACGTCGTTCCATTTGTCATCGGTATGTTACTTACCCGAGATTCGATCGTCGGTATCCAATACCTAGTTCAATCTCGTTACCGGCAAGTCTCTTTACTCGTTCCGTAATACATCATCTCACAACTAACACATTAGTTGCAATGCTTGCAAGGCTTTATGTGATGTGCATTACCGAGAGGGCCCAGAGATACCTCTCCGACAATCGGAGTGACAAATCCTAATCTCGAAATACGTCAACCCAACATGTACCTTCGGAGACACCTGTAGAGCACCTTTATAATCACCCAGTTACGTTGTGACGTTTGGTAGCACACAAAGTGTTCCTACGGTAAACTGGAGTTGCATAATCTCATAGTTAAAGGAACATGTATAAGTCATGGATAAAAGCAATAGCAACATACTAAACGATCGGGTGCTCTGCTAATGGAATGGGTCATGTCAATCAGATCATTCAACTAATGATGTGATCTCGTTAATCAAATAACAACTCTTTGTTCATGGTTAGGAAACATAACCATCTTTGATTAATGAGCTAGTCAAGTAGAGGCATACTAGTGACACTCTGTTTGTCTATGTATTCACACATGTATTATGTTTCCAGTTAATACAATTCTAGCATGAATAATAAACATTTATCATGATATAAGGAAATAAATAATAACTTTATTATTGCCTCTAGGGCATATTTCCTTCAGTCTCCCACTTGCACTAGAGTCAATAATCTAGATCACATCACCATGTGATTAACATCAATAGTTCACATCATCATGTGATTAACACCCATAGTTCACATCGCTATGTGACCGACACCCAAAGGGTTTACTAGATTCAGTAATCTAGTTTACATCGCTATGTAATTAACACCCAAAGAGTACTAAGGTGTGATCATCTTTTGCTTGTGCGAGAATCTTAGTCAACGGGTCTGCTACATTCAGATCCGCATGTACTTTGCAATTTTCTATGTCTACAATGCTCTGCACGGAGCTACTTTAGCTAATTGCTCCCACTTTCAATATGTATCTAGATTGAGACTTAGAGTCATCTAGATTAGTGTCAAAACTTGCATCGACGTAACCTTTTACGACGAACCTTTTTGTCACCTCCATAATCGAGAAACATATCCTTATTCCACTAAGGATAATTTTGACCGCCGTCCAGTGATCTACTCCTAGATCACCATTGTACTCCCGTGCCAATCTCAGGGTAGGGTATACAATAGGTCTGGTACACAGCATGGCATACTTTATAGAACCTATGGCCAAAGCATAGGGAATGACTTTCATTCTCTTTCTATCTTCTGCCGTGGTCGGGCTTTGAGTCTTACTCAATTTCACACTTTGTAACACAGGCAAGAACTCTTTCTTTGACTGTTCCATTTTGAACTACTTCAAAATCTTGTCAAGGTATGTACTCATTGAAAAAACTTATCAAGCGTCTCGATCTATCTCTATAGATCTTGATGCTCGATTTGTAAGTAGCTTCCCCGAGGTCTTTCTTTGAAAAACTCCTTTCAAATACTCCTTTATGCTTTGCAGAATAATTCTACATTATTTCCGATCAATAATATGTCATTTACATATACTTATCAGAAATGTTGTAGTGCTCCCACTCACTTTCTTGTAAATACAGGCTTCACCGCAAGTCTGTATAAAACTATATGCTTTGATCAACTTATCAAAGCGTATATTCCAACTCCGAGATGCTTGCACCAGTCCATAGATGGATTGCTGGAGCTTGCATATTTTGTTAACACCTTCAGGATCGACAAAACCTTCTAGTTGCATCGTATACAACTCTTCTTTAATAAATCCATTAAGGAATGTAGTTTTGTTTATCCATTTGCCGGATTTCATAAAATGCGACAATTGCTAACATGATTCGGACAGACTTAAGCATAGATACGAGTGAGAAACTCTCATCGTAGTCAACACCTTGAACTTGTCGAAAAACCTTTTTTCGACAATTCTAGCTTTGTAGATAGTAACACTACTATCAGTGTCCGTCTTCCTCTTGAAGATCCATTTATTTTCTTTGGCTTGCCGATCATCGGGCAAATCCCTCAAAGTCCATACTTTGTTCTCATACATGGATCATATCTCAGATTTCATGGCCTCTAACCATTTCGCGGAATCTGGGCTCATCATCGCTTCCTCATAGTTCGCAAGTTCGTCATGGTCTAGTAACATGACTTCCAGAACAGGATTACCGTACCACTCTGGTGCGGATCTCACTCTGGTTTACTTACGAGATTCGGTAGTAACTTGATCTTGAAGTTACATGATCATCATCATTAGCTTCCTTACTAATTGGTGTAGTAGTCATAAGAACAGATTTCTGTGATGAACTACTTTCCAATAAGGGAGAAGGTACAATTACCTTATCAAGTATTCTACTTTCCTCCCACTCACTTCTTTCGAAAGAAACTCCTTCTCTAAAAAGGATCCATTCTTAGCAACAAATGTCTTGCCTTTGGATCTGTGATAGAAGGTGTACCCAACTGTCTCCTTTGGGTACCTATGAAGACACATTTCTCCGATTTGGGTTTGAGCTTATCAGGATGAAACTTTTTCACATAAGCATCGTAACCCCAAACTTTAAGAAAAAACAACTTTGGTTTCTTGCCAAACCATAGTTTATTTTGTGTCGTCTCAACGGACTTTAGATTGTGCCCCTTTTAACGTGAATGCAGCTGTCTCTAATGCATGCTCCCAAAATGATATTGGTAAATCGATAAGAAACATCATAGATTGTACTATATCCAATAAAGTACGGTTATGACGTTCGGACACACCATTATGCTGTGGTGTTCCAGGTGGCATGAATTTTGTGAAACTATTCCACATTGTTTTAATTGAAGACCAAACTCGTAACTCAAATATTTGTCTCCGCGATCAGATCGTAGAAACCTTATTTTCTTGTCACGATGATTTTCACTTCACTCTAAAATTCTTTGAACTTTTCAAACGTTTCAGACTTATGTTTCATCAAGTAGATATACCCATATCTGCTCAAATCATCTGTGAAGGTTAGAAAATAATGATACTTGTCGCGAGCCTTAATATTCATCGGACCATATACATCAGTATGTATGATTTCCAACAAATCTGTTGCTTGCTCCATTGTTCCGGAGAACGGCGTTTTTAGTCATCTTGCCCAAGAGGCATGGTTCGCAAGCATCAAGTGATTCATAATCAAGTGATTCCAAAATCCCATCAGCATGGAGTTTCTTCATGCGCTTTACACCAATATGACCTAAACGGCAGTGCCACAAATAGGTTGCACTATCATTATTAACTTCGCATCTTTTTGGTTTCAATATCATGAATATGTGTATCACTGTGATCGAGATCCAATGAACTATTTTCATTGGTGTGTATGACCATAGAAGGTTTTATTCATGTAAACAGAACAACAATTGTTCTCTAACTTAAATGAATAACTGTATTGCAATTAACATGATCAAATCATATTCATGCTCAACGCAAACACCAAATAACACTTATTTAGTTTCAACACTAATCCCGAAAGTATAGGGAGTGTGTGATGATGATCATATCAATCTTGGAACCACTTCCAACACACATCGTCACCTTGCCCTTTAACTAGTCTTTGTTCATTCTGCAACTCCCGTTTCGAGTTACTAAATTTTAGCAACTGAACTAGTACCAAATACTAAGGGGTTGCTATGAACACTAGTAAAGTACACATCAATAACATGTATATCAAATATACTTATGTTCACTTTGCCATCCTTCTTATCCGCCAATCACTTGGGGTAGTTCCGCTTCCAGTGACCAGTCCCTTTACAGTAGAAGCACTTAGTCTCAGGCTTAGGACCATACTTGGGCTTTTTCACTTGAGCAGCAACTTGCTTGCCGTTCTTCTTGAAGTTCCCCTTCTTTCCTTTTGCCCTTTTCTTAAAACTAGTGATCTTGTCAACCATCAACACTTGACGTTTTTCTTTGATTTCTACCTTCGCTGATTTTAGCATCGCGAAGAGCTTGGGAATATTTTTCGTTATCCCTTGCATATTATAGTTCATCACGAAGTTCTACTAACTTGGTGATGGTGACTAGAGAATTCTGTCAATCACTATCTTATCTGGAAGATTAACTCCCACTTGATTCAAGCGATTGTAGTACCCAGACAATCTGAGCACATGCTCACTAGTTGAGCGATTCTCCTCCATCTTTTAGCTATAGAACTTTGTTGGAGACTTCATATCTCTCAACTCGGGTATTTGCTTGAAATATTAACTTCAACTCCTGGAACATCTCATATGGTCCATGACGTTCAAAACGTCTTTGAAGTCCCGATTTTAAGCCGTTAAGCATGGTGCACTAAACTATTAAGTAGTCATCATATTGAGCTAGCAAAACGTTCATAACGTCTGCATCTGCTCCTGCAATAGGTCCTTCACCCAGCGGTGCATCAAGGACATAATTCTTCTGTGCAGCAATGAGGATAAACCTCAGATCACGGATCCAATCCGCATCATTGCTACTAACATCTTTTCAACACAATTTTCTCTAGGAACATATCGAAATAAACACAGGGAAGCAACAATGCGAGCTATTGATCTACAACATAGATATGCTAATACTACCAGGACTAAGTTCATGATAAATTAAAGTTCAATTAATCATATTACTTAAGAACTCCCACTTAGATAGACATCCCTCTAATCTTCTAAGTGATCACGTGATCCAAATCAACTAAACCATGTCCGATCATCACGTGAGATGGAGTAGTTTCAATGGTGAACATCACTATGTTGATCATATCTACTATATGATTCACGCTCGACCTTTCGGTCTCCGTGTTCCGAGGCCATATCTGTTATATGCTAGGCTCATCAAGTATAACCTGAGTATTCCGCGTGTGCAACTGTTTTGCACCCGTTGTATTTGAACGTAGAGCCTATCACACCCGATCATCACGTGGTGTCTCAGCACGAAGAACTTTCGCAACGGTGCATACTCAGGGAGAACACTTCTTGATAATTAGTGAGAGATCATCTTATAATGCTACGTCAAACAAAGCAAGATAAGATGCATAAAAGATAAACATCACATGCAATCAATATAAGTGATATGATATGGCCATCATCATCTTGTGCTTGTGATCTCCATCTCCGAAGCACCGTCATGAACACCTTCGTCACCGGTGCCACACCTTGATCTCCATCGTAGCATCGTTGTCGTCTCGCCAATCTTATGCTTCCACGACTATCACTACCGCTTAGTAATAAAGTAAAGCATTACATCGCGATTGCATTGCATACAATAAAGCGACAACCATATGGCTCCTGCCAGTTGCCGATAACTCGGTTACAAAACATGATCATCTCATACAATAAAATTTAGCATCATGTCTTGACCATATCACATCACAACATGCCCTGCAAAAACAAGTTAGACGTCCTCTACTTTGTTTGTTGCAAATTTTACGTGGCTGCTACGGGCTTAAGCAAGAACCAATCTCACCTATGCATCAAAACCACAACGATAGTTTGTCAAATAGACTCCGTTTTAACCTTGTAAGGACCGGGCGTAGCCACACTCGGTTCAACTAAAGTTGGAGAGACAATCTTCCGCAAGCCATCTATGTGCAAAGCACGTCGAGGGAACCGGTCTCGCGTAAGCGTACGCGTAAGGTTGGTCCGGATCGTCTCGTCCAACAATACCGCTGAACCAAAGCATGACATGCTGGTAGGCAGTATGACTTGTATCGTCCACAACTCACTTGTGTTCTACTCGTGCAAATAACATCAAACCATAAAAACCTAGGCTCGGATGCCACTGTTGGGGAACGTAGTAATTTCAAAAAATTTCCTACGCACACGCAAGATCATGGTGATGCATAGCAACGAGAGGGGAGAGTGTTGTCTACGTACCCTCGTAGACCGAAGCGGAAGCGTTGACGCAACGTAGAGGAAGTAGTCGTACGTTCTCCTCGCGATCCAACCGATCACAGCACCGTTACTCCGGCACCTCCGAGTTCTTGGCACACGTTCAGCTCGATGACGATCCCCGGGCTCCGATCCAGCAAAGCGTCGGGGAAGAGTTCCGTCAGCACGACGGCGTGGTGACGATCTTGATGTGTTACCGGCGCAGGGCTTCGCCTAAGCACTGTAACGATATGATCGAGGTGGAATTTGGTGGAAGGGGGCACCGCACACGGCTAAGGAACGATCCGTAGATCAACTTGTGTGTCTATGGGGTGCCCCCTGCCCCCGTATATAAAGGAGCAAGGGAGGGGGTGGCCGGCCTAGGGTTTGGCGCGCCAGGGTGTGGAGTCCTACTAGGTTTCCAAGTCCTAGTAGGAGTCCACCAAGAGGGGAGGAAGGGAGAACGAATAGGAGGAGAAGGAAAGGTGGCCGGCCCCCTTTTCCCTAGTCCAATTCAGACCAAAGGGGAGGGGGGGCGCAGCAGCCTTTTCCTCTTCCCACTAAAGCCCATCAAGGCCCATTACTTCTCCTGTAATCCCGTAACTCCCCGATACTCCCGAAAATACCCGAACCACTCAGAACCCTTCCGATGTCCGAATATAGTCGTCCAATATATCGATCTTTACGTCTCGACCATTTCGAGACTCCTCGTCATGTCCCCGATCTCATCCGGGACTCCGAACTCCTTCGGTACATCAAAACTCATAAACTCATAATATAACTGTCATCAAAACCTTAAGCGTGCGGACCCTACGGTTCGAGAACAATGTAGACATGACCGAGACACGTCTCCGGTCAATAACCAATAGCGGGACCTGGATGCCCATATTGGCTCCTACATATTCTGCGAAGATCTTTATCGGTCAGACCGCATAACAACATACGTCGTTCCATTTGTCATCGGTATGTTACTTACCCGAGATTCGATCGTCGGTATCCAATACCTAGTTCAATCTCGTTACCGGCAAGTCTCTTTACTCGTTCCGTAATACATCATCTCACAACTAACACATTAGTTGCAATGCTTGCAAGGCTTTATGTGATGTGCATTACCGAGAGGGCCCAGAGATACCTCTCCGACAATCGGAGTGACAAATCCTAATCTCGAAATACGTCAACCCAACATGTACCTTCGGAGACACCTGTAGAGCACCTTTATAATCACCCAGTTACGTTGTGACGTTTGGTAGCACACAAAGTGTTCCTACGGTAAACTGGAGTTGCATAATCTCATAGTTAAAGGAACATGTATAAGTCATGGATAAAAGCAATAGCAACATACTAAACGATCGGGTGCTCTGCTAATGGAATGGGTCATGTCAATCAGATCATTCAACTAATGATGTGATCTCGTTAATCAAATAACAACTCTTTGTTCATGGTTAGGAAACATAACCATCTTTGATTAATGAGCTAGTCAAGTAGAGGCATACTAGTGACACTCTGTTTGTCTATGTATTCACACATGTATTATGTTTCCAGTTAATACAATTCTAGCATGAATAATAAACATTTATCATGATATAAGGAAATAAATAATAACTTTATTATTGCCTCTAGGGCATATTTCCTTCAAGCAAGGCACGTATTGTATTGTTGTCATCGAGGATAACAAGATGGGGTTTGTTATCATATTGCATGAATTTATCCCTATACATCATGTCATCTTGCTTAAGGCGTTACTTTGTTTTCTTGAACTTAATACTCTAGATGTATGCTGGATAGCGGTCGATGAGTGGAGTAATAGTAGTAGATGCAGGCAGGAGTCGGTCTACTTGTCTCGGACGTGATGCCTATATACATGATCATTCCTAGATATTCTCATAACTATGCTCAATTCTGTCAATTGCTCAACAGTAATTCATTCACCCACCGTAAAATACGTATGCTCTTGAGAGAAGCCACTAGTGAAATCTATGGCCCCCGGGTCTATCTTCATCATATTAATCTTCCTACACTTTTTTATTACCTTTGCCTTTTACTTTGCTTTTATTTTACCTTTCATCTTTATTACAAAAATACCAAAAATATTATCTATCATATCTATCAGATCTCACTCTCGTAAGTGACCGTGAAGGGATTGACAACACCTTATCGCGTTGGTTGCGAGGAGTTATTTGCTTTGTGCAGGTACGAGGGACTCGTGTGTAGCCTCCTACTGGATTGATACCTTGGTTCTCAAAAACTGAGGGAAATAATTACGCTACTTTGCTGCATCATCCTTTCCTCTTCAAGGAAATCCAACGCAGTGCTCAAGAGGTAGCAAAGCTGCAGCCTATATATCTTTCTTATACTACTAGTACTAGAGGTGGAGTAGTGGTAGAGTAGTTTATATTTTCTCTGCGTATAGTACTAGTTACTCATGCTTCAAAACTAAATGGCACGCCATTAAAATATAAAGTCAAGAAATAATGCGGCACTTCGGGCCAACGCAGCCAGATTGCATTTTGCACGAGAAATGGCACAGCATGTTTCGTTGACATGTGGTCCCGTTCCAACATGTCAGTGAGACGAGGGAGAGTCCTTTTGTACAATTTTCGAACGGACGTCTATGTAGGCCGGGGCGCCTCTTCGTGTACCGTGGCAACCGTCCACCGCCTCTTTGCCTTCCCCTCTCGATTTGGAACTGTTGTCGCATGCTCTTTCTCCCTCCTCCATTTGCCTTCACCCTTCCTTCTGCCATTGTTCGATCGTCTTTTCCATGGAGGGAACAAGCCAGAAATGACCCCGTTATTCTTGCCCCGATCTAAAAGATGATGTGGTGGAGGAACTCATTGATCGGTGCGACGTCATCACCTCGGCTAGCATGGCAGGTTCGTTCAAGACCATTCTCGACTCAACTAATAACATCATTACAAGGAACCCAAGGGTCCAGGAGCGGTTTGATCTCCCTTATCTTCGTCTCTATAAGCCTGTTCGCATGGGCGCGGACGACGGAGGCCTCGCCTTGTGCAAGTTGATGCCGCTTGATAACGATACGTGTGATGTCAAGATGCCATCGCTTAAGGGTAAGGCCTGGGCTGGCGCAAATGAAGATTGGGTTGTTTATATTGGATACAATTGTGAGTGCGAGCTTGTGAATGTGTACACTCGTCAGCGGATTCCACTTCCAAAAATCTCAGAGTGCCCTAAGGTTGGGCACACAGATGATCTACGTACGTTCAAATACGATCATGGTGGCTGGCGTCTACAGAAGATAGCAATTTGTCGAGTTCCCAACCGCTCTTGGAATTATGAGAAATATGAAGTTGTTGCTATCTTCGACAAGCTTGTTGCCGTCGTTACTGATTCCACGGTTCTTTCATGGATATTCCTCAAAAATCAGTTTCTGTACACGGATGAGTACTGTGATGTAATCGAATACGAGGATCTTGTGTTTGCTGCCACCACTTGTGGCACTGTTTTTGCATGGGATCATCGTAGTTTCGGTACATTTGTCTTCCACCATAATTATAATTGTTTCATCCACATGCATGCGGGTTAGCAAGTTTCCCTTTACTAATTAACCTTCTTGTGTTTCCAAGGTCCTGTGAACATTCCACCACATATACTTGAAAATTTCTATAACCAAGGGGGAGATGATGATGGTGATGATCACAAGCATGAGGACGAGCAGAACTTATATACTCAGTGGCGCCTGGCAACTAATTCCGATGGATCACCTCTTCCTGTCTATATACAGTGCACTAAGATTGTTACTACTGAGGGAGCACGTGTTGTCTCCCATGGTCGCCCTCTTCGGACCTATTCCAACACCCGTTGCAGGGTATTCGGGATGGATACTAGTGTGCTAGCACCAACACCTTTTCCTTGGTTTAGTATTGATAGTCTTGGAGAAAACTCGCTCTTCCTTGGACAAAACTATCCAATGATGGTGAAAGGTGATCCAGCTGCTGTTGACACAATGTTACTACCATTTATGAGAAGAAACTCTATCTATACCTCGGACATTGCGGTGGTTCCCTACGCTGGTCCTGATATATGCAGCTTCAGCCTATATGATTAGTCCTGCGTTGCTCTCGATATTGACAATAGCTGGCCCTTCCCAGAGCACCTATGGTTCAAAGCAAGCATTTCCAACGCCGATGATTGGTTGAGTTGAAGTTCATTTCATTGCTTATTATTTGTTGTGTGATGAAAACTTTAGTATTTACTAGAATGTTTTGTTGGAAATAATCTATAATCCAACATGTATCCTCGTTGTCGTTGTGTTTTGATGAATTGTTGTATGTAATGAATGGTACATTTGCAAATGCATGTCATAGACTCAATTTATGAATGGTTTTTGAGTCACTTCTTGGAGTGTGAGTACCGTAGTAGTATAGCCAGCATCCGGTTAGTATATGAAGTTGCCACATCACACAGAGCCAACCTAATATTGGAGTATGCTAGTCCTCCACCGGCGCGCCGCTTCAAATGGCGGATGAAGTGAGAGGTCGCGTCACCTTGTGTCCAGATCTGAGATGCCACGTGTACCAGATGAATGACTCCAAGTTCGACCACCGTGATGCTAGGTGCGAGCCGACGAACACTATTGGAGAGACCCCCCTGATAATTTGCCTACATTGGTCATTTGTTTCATAGGATAGAATGCTATAGGATTTTTTCTATGTAATCATGTTTTAATTGGCAATCTAGCATCCACTCCAACTTTTGTTTCACTTCCTTTGTTGCTACGAAGAGAGAACTTGCTCTAAATGATTTGCCGCTGCAAGAGACGATAATATTAATTAACCATGCTCCAAAAAGGTGGACCAGCTTTGGCTATAGTAGTACTGTACTAGGTTAGTAGGTGACCTTACGCTTGGCTCTTCTCCTCTTCCGAAAGTCGAACAATAATGATGGTACTACAATAGTACTTCTGGCAATCTGACACCAAATGAACTGCTGCACGTCCACCGCTTGTAAGCAAAAGTTTCTCCTCATGCTGCGAGCCACCGCGCACGCGTTGGCGAGGGAGAAGGCGTAGTAAGCAAGCTTCTCGTCATTCTATGAGTTGACGGGACACACCAAAGTTATATATTTATTAGTACTCTCTTCAAAAAGGGCCGACCATGTCCATGGCTACCATCCCGTGCTCTGTCATTGAGTACGTGCACTATTCACGTGCCATCGAGGAGAAAAAATATTGCGTAATACTAGGTGCCATCGAAGTGCACGACTCACTTACGCACTGCCTATCTCCATTTTCTTGCATGACACGCCACCTTGATGCTAGATGTCCCACGTGTCATGGAGGCATATAGTATGATTTTTAAAATGGAGGCATAAAGATGTCCCCCGTGTCGGCAAAAGGATGAACAAAGCTCATGTCTTAAACGAAAGAGTGGAAGAACCTAGATTCCCAGAGACCAAGAAGGAGCAACAAACCTCGTCGTTGAGCATCTTCACTCATAATATTTTATATTATTCAGCGATATAAAATCAACCAAATCTCTCCATGTTCCTATACCATTCTATAGTATGAGAATAACTTTGAACGTAAGCCATTGATTCACTCTTTCCAATGGTCATAGTTGGAAAATCCAAATAAAACCAAGCATTGGATCAACTCTTTTAGCATTTAGATTGTTGTTGGATGTAGGGTTCCGGCAAACACTTAAGGTTTGAACACTGGGGTGCGCGCGAAGTCTTTCCCTCCTACCGATCTACACTCTAGCTCGCTAAGATCTTGGGAACAAACTCGACGAACTCATAACACAGAAAGACACGGGGTTTATACTGGGTTCGGGCCACCGTTGTGGTGTAATACCCTACTCCAGTGTAGTTGTGGTGGATTGCCTCTCGGGCTGATGATGAACAGTACAAGGGAAGAACAGCCTCCTGAGGTAGAGGTGTTCTTGTGTTTGTGTAGCTAAGGAACATCTGAACCAGCTCCAGATCAGTTGCCTCCTACTGTGGTGGCTAGTCCTATTTATAGAGGCCCTGGTCCTCTTCCCAAATATCGAGCGGGAAGGGAGCCAACAACGGCGGGCAAATTTGAAGGGGGACAGCTAGTACAAGCTATCCTGACAAAAGCGGTCTTCGCCTGCAAAAAGCACTGGGGTGACGCCGTCTTGGGCTCCACGATGACCTCCGCCTTGCCGTCCTCCTGGTCTTGGTCTTGTTGCACCAATATGGCAACCTTTTCCTGATGCCTCGGTACTCTTCGCCTGCGCTGGCCTCCTTAGCACCAAAGAGGAAATGGGGACGCTGCGCACACTGGCGCCCGCCTGGCACCCGCTTGGCATAGTTCGTCATGGCTCACGTCACGAGAGCCTTATGAGGTTTGCCCCGCCTTGATATCTCCGCTCCTCGTGAGCCTGCCTGGCTTGGCCACTCCAGAAGAGGTCTTGCGTCATCCGCCTCGCGAGGCTCGGACCCTCGCGAGGGTCTTGGGTGCCTTGTTGATGAAGATGGTGTCACATCCTACCTAGTTCATGCTATAGAGTGTGCATCATGTTTTCTTTTGACAAGAAAATTGAAATGGGGAAGGCAGAACCCCCAGCACCCCTCCTGAATCTACTAGGGTTTACTAAAATCTTTTTCAATGAACCTGAAATGCCCTTCTAAAATGTTCATCATCTTTGCTTTGGTCTTAAACCTCTGGCAAAAATAGTGCACATTTTTCTAGGTCAACAGAAGGTCATTGAATTAATGCATAAGTATTTGAATTTGGGCATTTAAAATTTATAAAACATTTCAAATGCCCAAATATCTCCAAACTAAAATGTTCCTTGCTGGAAATATTCCAACTAAGGACCAGGTGCAGTTTGGTGATTTTTGGAGTTGTGCTAGTATTTTTAATAAGTCTACAAAGTTACAAAAGAAATAGAAAAGGAAACAAAAATCCGAAAAAGACTTACCTGGCCAAACCCCCCAGCCGGCCCACCTGGCGGCCCAGCACTGTGCTGGCCCGAGCCAGCCAGCTGCTTCGTCCCCGCCAGGCAGGCAGGGTGGTGACGCCGACGAGCGCGAGCTCGCCACGACGCCACCTGCTCGCCGCTTCGCCGCCCGACGCGCTGGACGACCTCCACGTCGTGCCCCCGACCCCGTGGACACGTCCACTTCCCCCTGCCTCTCTTCCTCGCTCCCTCACCGCCATGGCCGACGCTGCCGCGCCCACGCCGCCGTGAATCCACGCCCCTCGTCGCCCCCGTGCTGCTTCACTGTGTCCTGCAGCTCCGCCACCTCCTCCTCGAGCGTTCCACCAAGCTACGCCTCGCCGGGAGCCTGCGGACGACCTCCTCGAGCTCGTCTTCAACCTTCGGCCGCCCAGATCGCCATCGCCGCCCCGCTTGCTCCGGCTCGCCCCCGACCCCGCCGTCAGCTCCGTCGCAACCGCGGTGAGCCTAGCTAGCTTCCCATCCCCTCCGTTCTGCTTCCCGTGCACCACAGCGAGCACACGCAGTTCACCTGCACGCGCCGCCGCCTGGCCACGTCGTCGGCGTTGCTCCGGTGACCATTTGGTCACGGGCCTGTGCCCGTCACACCCCACGCGCCACGTAGAGGCCGTAGGTGCTAGTTCCACCTCGCCTAAGCCACTGCAGCCACGCGCACGAGCTGGCCGAGCTTCGGCCTCCACCTGACCTCGTCGCCGGCGTCGTTTCCGGCGACCCCGAGGCCAGCCACCACCACAGCTAGATGCGGGCGAGCACCAGCTGCCCGTAGCCGCTCTCTACGCTGCAAACGGAGCCCTGTGGGCGAATCCCGCAGTGCACCGCCGCGTCTGGCCTCGCCGGCGGCTAAACGCCGGTGGGCCTTGACCTTTGACCGGCAGGGTTTGACCCCCTGACGTGGACAGGTGGGCCCAGTTGACTCCTCCTGAGTCTATGACATGTGGGCCCCGCCTGCTAATTAAACTAGAATTAAGATTAATTTGTTTTGCTTAAGCTAATGACCCTGACACGCGGGACCCACGCGTCAGGTTTGACCTGGACCGGTCTGTTGACTTGCTGAGGTTAGCATGACCTCTTGCTGACGCAATTAATTAATTACTGGATTTATTCTTATACAGGAAAATCCAGAAAATAGTTCAAACTTCAAAAATTCATAGAAAATTATCTGTAACTCCAAATGCAAAGTTCTATATATGAAAAATGATCAGAAAAATCCAAGCTATCCATTGGTGCTGGTTTCATGCATGTCAGAACAAGTTAAACCCACTGTTTAGGCATTACAAGATGATACACTAATATGATCTTAATAAATGAGTTTCCATTTGAATCTTTGGTTCAAATGGGTTCATTCCCTTCTGGTTTAACTTACACTAGGTCAGGACACATTCATATTGCCATGTCATAGCATGCATCATATTGCTGCATATCGCCATGTATTGATTGTGTTCCGATGTGCTCATCGTGGTAGGTTCTGCCTCTGAGGATATCTCCGAGTATCCAACTGAAGGGCAGTATCCCACGACCACTCCATCAGGCAAGCAACCCATTGATCATTCCGATACAAACCCATGTTCTCGCTTCTGCCCTTGTTTACTGCATTAAGACAACGCGTTTCAAACTGCTGTGTGTTGCGGTAGTTGAACCCACTTCCTTTGCATGACCTGTCATTGCCACAGTAACTAGATGAAACCCACTAGCATGTGTAGGAGTTGATTGAGCCAATACATGTGTGTGTGTTCCTACCATGCTGTGCTTGCTATGCTTAGAGTTGTGTCAGGTCTGGCTCATCGGGATGATGAACTGGAGTGAAAGGTTGTGTCGGTGACAAGAGTGAAGTGTTGAACACGATTGGTAAAGGAATCGATGAGAGGCCATGTAGGAGTACATGGTGGGTTGTTTCATTGAGGCCGTCCTTAAGAACTGAGATCTGTGTTTGTGATCCATGATACAGTTACTACCACACATTGGGATCCTTAATTGACTCTCTCGGCTTCTTGATCACGCTTGTCCTCTGTCCAGGAGTTGCAAAGTAGTTTCTGGTGTTTGTAGCATGCTGGGGGCCGCACGCGGCGCTGACCATCGGGGTGGGCTGTGTTGCGGTAGGCACGTGGCCGGGTCAACCGGGCGCCCGTTTGGTGTCTCGGAACCCTGTTCACATCGTTCGGGGCCGTTAGTGGAAACCTCGGCCGGACACCCTGCGGATGGAACCCGAATAGGCGATAAACCTGGACTAGAGACTTGAGTGTTTAGGTAGGTCGTGGTCTACACCCACGTCGGCTTTCGCTTGAAGTCTGCCGAGCACATGTCGTGTGCAGACGCTAAGTGGTGGAAACATGTGTGAAGAAGTACACCCCTGCAGGGTTATAAATGATCTATTCGAATAGCCGTGTCCGCGGTAATGGACTTCTGGGTTGCCTATATCAGTTCATAGACAAGTTAAATGGATACTACTAAAACTCTCAAGATAAGTGTGAGTACCGCGGATGGCCCTCTCGCAGGATGGCGAGAGAGGATCCACGGTGGAGTATTGTGTTGGTGGTAGTGGACTCGTGTGCGACAAATGATTTACAAGTGGTGTCTATCGTAGGATAGCTTAGCCAAGAGTCAAAGCTGGCTTGCTGCAATAACCCCACTACCTTCTTGAGAATGTGCATGTATAGTAGGTTCCTGTTGTAAGAGTTGCTGAGTACCTCCGTACTCATGTTGCTTTAATCATGTTTTTCAGACGACTACACCAACCCCTCCGGTGGGTTCTATGTAGACCTCGACGTTGACGAGTGACTTATCACCAGGTGGTGATCCAAGACTTGTGAAGGGTCGTTGTAGATAGACAGGCTTTGTCAAGCCTTCTTTCTTTCTAGTGTCTGTACTCAGACTACTTTGCTTCCGCATGTGCTTGTATGTTTGTATGACTTGAGTGTTGGGTCATGTGACCCCTATCTGTATGGATGATATGTATGGCTCCTCGGAGCCTTCTAAATAAAGTACTTGAGTCGTAGAGTACTGTTGTGATGCCATGTTGTATTTACTCATATCGGCATATTGTGTGTATGATTGAAATGCTTGGTATGAGTGGGATCCGACTATCTAGTTGTTTATCCTTGGCAGCCTTTCATATGGGGAAATGTAAGTCTTGTGCTTCTGAGCGACAGTAGTCCGCTACAGCCCGGTTCACCGGAGTCCTGCTAGCCCAGCACTACTGCTTGGACACTTGACTGGCCGGCATGTGTTTCACGTCGTTCCTATGTCTGTCCCTTCGGGGAAATGTCACGCGCTGATATTCGGAGTCCTGCCTAGCCTGCTACAGCCCAGGTTACCGGAGTCCTGTTAGCCCAGTGCTACAGCCCGAATAGATACGTTGATGACCGACATGTTCGATGTGATTCATGTATGCCTGTCCTCATAGGCTAGCGCCGCTTTGGGTTCACGACTAGCCATGTCGGCCCGGGTTCTCTGTCATATGGATGCTAGCGACACTATCATATACGTGAGCCAAAAGGCGCAAACGGTCCCGGGCCAGGTAAGGTGGCACCCGTGGGAGTACCGTGCGTGAGGCCGCAAAGTGATATGATGTGTTACACGCTGGATCGATGTGGCTTAGGATCGGGGTCCTGACAGATGGTCCGTAGGGCCTGCTGCTTGGCCACGCCGTGGGCCGCAGGCAGGCAAGTCTGGGGACCCCCGTTCCTAGAACGCTGACAGCAGCCCCCGGGCCCAAGGTGCGCTCGGCTTGGCTTCACGGCGAAGCCAAGGGTCAAGTTCGGAGCACCGCAGGCCCCAAAAGCCTGTGGTCTCGGTCGACGCGTGGCGGTTGATTGGACGTGGGCTTCTCCGCTTCCTCACGCTGCCTCGGCAACTGGTTGCCCTGACAAAGGCTGGCACGGGCAGTTCTTTCCTTCATTGCTTCTTCCTTGCCTCGCTCTAGATCCCCTTTCTCGCTCTTCACGGCCGCTATCGCCAGTTCTGCTCCACCCTTGCTTTGCTTTTGCCGCCCATGGCGCCGCGCAAGGTCAAGTCTTCCTCGGCACCGGCTTGGTATGAGCCGCCCCTCGAAGCGCCCACAGTTACGGAGAAGAGCCTCGCCTCCGTGCGCCTGCTGAAAGCGAGCGAGAGCAATGAGTGGGGGAAGACTGAGCTCCGGCTTGCCTCCGACGAGCCAGAGCCTGATGGGAGCACCTTCTTACCCTTCTTCTCGAGAAGCGTCTCCATTGGGTTGGTCCCTCCTTTTTCCGATTTCTTTTATGAAGTCCTTGACCACTATGGTTTGCAGGCGTTGCATCTCCATCCCAATTCTGTCCTCCTCCTGTCTATCTTCGCCTACTACTGTGAGGCATACCTGGGCGTCAGGCCATCCGTGGCGCTCTTGCGCCATTTCTTCTTCCTCCGTGTCAGCGGCGAGCATATCACCAGATGTGCTAATTTCGTCGCCTGCGCAAGGCCAACTCGATCTCGAGCACCGGGAAGAGGGCCGACAACATCCGATCCAAATGGGTCATGATGGATGCCCGCGCGCCGACCCGCGTCTGGCGTTGCCCACAGTGGGGCCTCCTCCCAACGGGGGGTGGCCCAAGGTGGATCTTGTCGACAAGCGGGTGTCGTTGGTGTTGGGGCAGATGATGACTGACCTGAGGCCGGGTAACGCGAGGGCGGCCAAGATAACGGGGGCGATGCTCCTGAGGGAGTTCTTGACGCTGCGGGTTGCGCCACTCCAGGCGTGCGCGCGCCCCCTCTGGGAGCTTGAAGGAAAGGAGAACAAGACCCGCCTGAGGCCACGGGACCTGCCTGGCGATGAATTGGACGCCGTCCGGTGCCTCATAGTCGGAGACAACCAGGAATATCCGCATAGTGCCTTCGTTCCCTTCTTCCAACACAGGGATCTGGAGGAATTCGTCGCCTCCAGGCCCACTTTTGATGCGCGCGGGTTGGTGCCGCCAACGCTTCCCGGAGCTCCTTCGGCACAGAAGCCGGTGGAGGTGTCTTCTGGTGAGTCCAGCAGCGGGGGAGAAGAGGAGGAGGACTCGGAGAAGACCCTTGAGGAGGTGGGGGAGACTTCCCCCCTGAGCAAGGCCGAGATTCTCCGCGCCCTTCCTGATGATGCCGAGGCTGACGCCTTCCAAGGGGAGAGGGAGCAACCCCTCATCCCGACAAAGGGTAGGTCGTCGCTGGTGGCCCGCGACGCCGCCCCCGTCCTGGCGTCTTCTGGGACGGGATCCGGCTCTGCCTCCATCCCGCCTGGCGCCGCCGGAGCCCGAA
Organism: Aegilops umbellulata; assembly: GCA_032464435.1. Classification (NCBI taxonomy): domain Eukaryota; kingdom Viridiplantae; phylum Streptophyta; class Magnoliopsida; order Poales; family Poaceae; genus Aegilops; species Aegilops umbellulata. The sequence continues at coordinate 277,905,002 of CP136058.1, forward strand.
CGCCTACTCCTCAGGTCCCGACGCTATCAGGCTTCAAGCCTCTCAAGAGGTCAGTGGAATATGTCACAGTGGATCAGTAAGTGTCTTAGGCTTTGCTTTGTCCTTTCCTGTACTCGTCGCTTCCTGATACTTTCCCTTGGTTGATCAGGCCATCATCTTCGGCGAAGAAGAGGAAGGAAGATGCAACGGTCGTGCCTCCCGCGGAGAAAGGAGGCAATAGCGCTCGCATCTCCACAGCCCGATCTTCCTCGCGAGGCCAAGAGGGGCATCACCGCGTGGGATCAGCCCCCATGGCTCCGATGGCTCCGGAGGTGCCGGTACTTCGCGCGGATGACGAGGTCCCAGCTGCTCCGGAACCCTCGATCTCCGAAGCGCTGGTGATGATGTCGCTTCCTCCTACTGCTGCATCTCCACTTCCTGGTCCTTCTGCTCCTGTCGCCGTCTTGGAGCGTGCCCTTGCGGAGATGACCCAGCTGCAGGCGGATGTCCTGAGCGCGGACCCGCGCCTGGTGGCCGGGCGTCTGGAGCTGGCCTCTAGCTTGCTTCACTCTGATCTGGCATTTCGTGCGGCGCTGGGCTAGGCTGCTGCGGTTTCCGAGAAGGAGAAGTAAGGAGCCGCCAATGCTTCGGCCGATCGTGAGGCGGCGCTAAAGGATGCCAAGGCCGCCCGTGACCACTGCCACGTGCTGGAGGGCGAGCTGCAGAGCCTGCACGACAAGCACGCCGAAGAGGTGCGCTACCGCCAAGGGAAGGAGGAGGAGATGAAAGCCCGGGAGGAAGCCGTCAAGAACCGTGATGCTGAGCTAGCGGAGCTGGGGAAGAAGCAGGCTTCCGAGCGCAACCTATTGGAACAGTTGGAGCGGAAGATGGGGATGAGGGAGGCCGATCTTGATGCCAAGGCGCGAGTCCTAGCAGAAGACGGCGTGGCTTTCGCCAATCTCAAGGAGAGGTCTCGCAAGGCGCTGAAGACGCTCTACGAGCACGGCCTGGAGAAGCCCCTGGACACCGACGAGGACGGCCCCGCCCAGCTGCTTCCTCTCGTGGTGAAGGCGCTTGAGGAGGTCGTTGATGGCCTTGGTCCCCTAGCGGAAGCAGAACCTCGCGTCCTGTCCTGAGCAGCGCTGACTCGCGTCTTTAGCCACCTGCACCTTCTCGACCCCAACGCCTGCCTTGACGAGCTGCTGGAGCCTGTAGCTAAAGATCAGTACGAGGCGGCTGCCGCGGCCATGCAGGATCAGGTGGGGGCCTTGCTGAGGAGGTTCCGCGGCTTCGTCTCTGTCCCTCTGTCCGGCGTCGTCGACCTTGCAGCTCGTGGTGAAGGTGAAGACAAGATTGCTCATGAGGGAGCACCTTCCTCGGGCGATGCCGACGTCTAGAGGTGACCTGCGGCCATTCTTCTCGTTCCGTTCCTGCGCCATGTATCAGGCCTCGTGGAGGCGTTTAGACTTTTCATTTGGTATTGTGAAAACAATGTGCTTGTAATATTTGCTTCAATGTTTTGTGACTTCCTTCCTATTTTCTTTGCGTTCTGCATCGGCAGAGCCCGGCCCCACGCATACCTCAGCCGCCATTGGGCCGATCAGAGACCAGGACGGACCAAGGAGTGAGGGCTACGTGACCAGTTAGGCTCCTGAGTCGCGATGCTCAGGAGTCCCCCTTGACGCGCAAACAACATATAGGGAGAGTTCGTGGGGTACATTAATGTTCTACGTCGGCAGAGCCCAGCCCCGCGCATACCTCAACCGCCATTGGGACGACCAGAGACCCGTAGGGACCAAGGAGTGAGGGCCTACGTGACCAGTTAGGCTCCTGAGTCGCGATGCTCAGGAGTCCCCCTTGACGTGCAAACAATTCCCATACCTGCCCTCGCCGAGGCCTCGGGAGGGGCGCGCGATGCCCAGGTCCGGGCGACCTGGTTAGGTGGCGTGCGCTTAGGCGTGACCCGAGCGCAGCCCCCGTGCCCAGCCCTCATGCGCGGCTTTCCCGAGGGGAGGCGTTGCGGTAAGGCTGGGCGCTGAGCTCTGGGCTGCCTGAGGTTGGCACGACCGTGGGTCGCCCTTAGTTGTTTATCACCAGCGCGGAGCATAGTGCTGCCGCTTGTGCACGGGCATGGCCACTCCTCGATAGTGTCGTCAGCTAGCGCAGAGCATGGTGCTTCCACTTGGGCATGGGATCGGGGGGCCCTCCGGGAGGAGCCCCCGGGGCGTGTACAGCCCTGCCCTGACATGTGGCTTGCACAGCAGGGCTGCGAGGTGTATCTAGCCACTCGTGAGCCAGTGCGGGACTCACGAGGGCCTACCTCAAGGTGGGTTGTGCCTGGTCTTTGAGTCTTGGTGACTGTATGTTCTTGCAAGGCGATTAGATGCAAACACTCTACGTCCTCAGGTCCTGGCCCTCGAGCGAGCTCAGCCGCCGCTGGTATGCCAGGTCGCGATGCCGTGGTCAAGGCCAGGGGGTGAGGGCTGGAGAGCCAGTAAGAGCCCCCTTTTAACGTGCAAGTGGGTTGCATGGGATAAACAGACCTGCTGCAGGCGGCAACCGAGCAGGCGATAGCCGTCGGCAGGTTAAGCATGAAGAGCAGATCGACTTGGATAAATGTAGGAAGATACATGTCACTGTGTCTGGCCCGAGCGGCTTGGGGATGATGCAGCCCGAGGGGCGCCCCCAGCAAGGTAAGCTAAAGACTTAAGCAAAAGGGATACATACCACAGGGACGGACCCATGTGGACTGGGAATAATGCAGCCCGAGGGGCGCTCCCAGCTTAAACGAACTTGGAAGATGTCACCTGGTTCTGTAGACGAAGTAGAGTTGGTGCAGTTGAAGCCACGCTTTGAAGGAATGGCTCCTCATGAGCCACCAGGACCCTGAGCCTCGGGAGGCTCTGGGGGTTCAAGAGGTTCCCTGAAGACCGTCTCCATCTCCTCCAGAAAAGCGTTGAACCTGGCCTCCTGAGCCGCCAGGATTTGCCGCACGTTGTGCCGATAGGTCGACGCCACGCTCGGCAAGCTGAATGGCATGCGATTGTAGCTGTGTGTTGGACCCTCACAGCGGCCCACACGTGATGGCCAGAAGCATTCCTGAGATGCGGCCCTGTTGAGCCCTGGGACGTCGACGTAGACACGCAGCCCGACATCCTCGCATAGATGGGGAGCTGCGCTTGTAAGCGGCTGTGGCCGCGCATGGCTCTTTCTTCTTGTAGTTCCTGGGTGGTCTTGTTGATGAACTCCTTGGTGGTGGGCACTCCTTGCCCTATGCTCTCCTGAGGAAGGTGTGCCGTCAAGCACGATTCCGAGTGGTGCCCAAGCGCCTCCTTCGTGAGGTTGGCAAGGTCTGAGGCTCTCCAGGAGAGAGCCCACGAGTCCTGCCTGAGGAGGGTGTCGAGCGTGCTTTCCTATGCGGTGGAGGGAGGCGCCCCTGGTGCGGGCGCTGATCCTGACGAGGTTCCTGACGCGACGCCATCTTCTTGGGGTTCTGCGCGGCGCGACAGCTTCTTCTTGGGGATGGTCTCCGGAGGGCCTTCACTTCTGCTGCTAGGGTTGTCGATTGCTGCGGCTTGGAAGGCACGCTCAAGGGAGCACACCGCATCGCTCTCTTCACATGGGACCATGATGATTCTACAGCTTCCTGGCATCTTGAGAACGTTGTAGCCGTGATGAGTGACTGCCATGAACTTGGCCAGGGCTGGATACCCTAGGATGGCGTTGTACGGCAGGCGGATGTGTGCGACGTCGAAGTCGATGAGCTCGGTGCGGTAGTTCTTGTGCTCCCTGAAGGTGATAGGCAGGCGGACTTGCCCTATCGGTGTGGTGGAAGCGTCAGTCACTCCTGAGAAAGGCTTGGTTGGATGGAGTTGCTCATAGGACACTTGGAGGTTGTCGAACGTGTCGACGGATAGGACGTTGAGCCCTGCGCCGCCGTCGATGAGAGTCTTCGTGAGTTGCACATTGCTGATGACTGGGGAGCACAGCATAGGGAGTGCACTAGCGGTGGCTGTGCACTTGAGCTGGTCTGCCGAGTTGAAGGTGATGGCACATTGGGACCACTTGAGCGGGCGCGTGGCCTCGAGCTTGGGGAGCACCGCATTCACCTCGAGAGCGAACTGTTTGAAGATGCGCTGTGAGCTTGGGGCCTGAGCTCTGCCCAAGATGCAAGCGGTCGCACGCGGCTCTTGGAAGCCCCCAGCCCCCTCGTCCTGGTGGTGGTCGTTGTTCCTTCTTGGTGGCGGCAACGGGGGAAGACCGGCGTTGCCCTGGGGGCGATCCTCACGATGCTGGTCCCTCCAGGCACCCTCGCGAGGTTGGTCCTACCAGCGGTCCTCACGAGGCCGGTCGTGCCACTCCTGGCGCGGGCCACGGTCATCCCAGCGTCCGCCTCTGCGTCCTCCTCCACGGCTGTAGCCCCGTTCATTGCGCTCGGGGCGTCGACCGTAGTGTCCTTCCCGTATGGCTCTGAGCTCTTGGTAGTCGCTGGTGTTGTGGGTGTTCAGGTTGTGGAAGGCGCAGAACGGTCGGCCGTTCTTGGACGACTCAGGTTGATCTCTGCCTCTCTTGGTGTCGGGCTCCGCTGCGAGCACCACTGCTTCTTTGCGCTTCACGTCCTTGGCCTTGGCCTTCTTCTCCTCCACTCCTGCAGCTAGCAGCTCAAGGAGAGAGAGAGGCGCCCCTCCTCAGCTCTTGCGCACTTGGTCGCCAGGTTGAACATCTCCTGAGATGTGCAAAGCCCCTCATGGATAGCCAGCTCTTCCTTCATCTTGACGTCACGGACGCCGTCTGAGAATGCGGAGATGGTGGCTTCGTCCGTGACCTTGGGGATCTTGAGGCAGGTGTTGTTGAAGCGCTGAATGTACTTCTTGAGGGTCTCTCCTAGTTGTTGCTTGATGCGGCGTAGATCACCCGTGGCCGGTGGGCGGTCGCGAGTGCCCTGGAAGTTTGCGACGAAGCGGTCGCCATATCGTCCCAGGAGGAGATTGAGCCGTACTGCAGGTTCAAGAGCCAAGAGCGGGCCCCAGCCTTGAGATCCATGGGAAACCAGTTCGCCATGACTTTTTCGTCGCCGTTGGCCGCTTCGATGCTCAGCTCATAGAGCTGCAGGAACTCCGCGGGGTCGGCGGTGCCGTCGTATCGAGGAGGTAGATCTGGCTTGAACTTGCCTAGCCAGTCGACGCTGCGCAGTTCAGGGGTGAAGGCGCGGCAGCCGGCCGTGGTTGCCGTGGCCCGCTTTTGAGGCAGAGCTTGGTCTTGGCGAGGTCCACGCTGCGCCACCACAGGCGGCATGCGGTCTTGACGAGGTGGCACGGGGAGCGCCAGTGGAGCTTCTCGCAGCCGCGGGATTTCTTGGCAGCTTCTTTCTTCACGCGCGGGCACCGGGCGCGGTGGATCACGCCGCGGAGGCGCGCGCCTTGCTGCCAAGGCACCGTCTTGGGGTTGAGGCGGTGGAGGCATGCCATGAGACCTGTCGCCCGCGGCTCGTTTAGGGGGAGGCAGAGAGTGGGATGGCGCCGGAGAGCCCCCCGCAGCGCGGACGAGCTCGGGGACGCGGTCGAGCCACTCCTCATAGAGGTCGTCGACGGGGCGGTAACGCAGGAGCTCGTTCGTCGACGGGGCGGTAACGCAGGGCCCGTGCCTCCATGGGAGCGTGGTGCGCGTGAGATGAAGAACCAGCAGGGGTGAGTAATGGAGTAGCGGTGTGGCCGTCGTGTCGCACTGAAGGATGCAGCGAGGATGCCTGTTGCTCGTTCCCCACCGGGCCATTGGCAGCTTTGGCGACGGGAGACGGAGAGCGACGAGGTGGCCCGCCTACGGGAGCCGTCTGAGCGACACTGGCGGAGAGGGTAGCCCGACGCTCAGCTCGAGCACGGCGAGCGTCCGCCATGGAAGCGATGGAGCAACAAACCGACGGAAGGGAAACTACAGCGCACCCCTACCTGGCGCGCCAAATGTCGGATGTGGGGTTCCGGCAAACATTTAGGTTCGAACACTGGGGTGCGTGCGAAGTCTTTCCCTCCTACCGATCTACACTCTAGCTCGCTAAGATCTTGCGGACGAACTCGACGAACTCACAACACAGAAAGACACGGGGTTTATACTGGTTCGGGTCACCATTGTGGTGTAATATCCTACTCTAGTGTGGTAGTGGTGGATTGCTTCTCGGGCTGATGATGAACAGTACAAGGGAAGAACAGCCTCCTGAGGTTGAGGTGTTCTTGTGTTTGTGTAGCTAAGGAAGATTTGAACCAGCTCCGGATCAGTTGCCTCCTACTGTGGTGGCTAGTCCTATTTATAGAGGCCCTGGTCCTCTTCCCAAATATCGAGCGGGAAGGGAGCCAACAATGGCGGGCAAATTTGAAGGGGGACAGCTAGTACAAGCTATCTTGACAAAAGTGGTCTTCGCTTGCAAAAAGCACTGGGGTGACGCCGTCTTGGGCTCCATGATGACCTCCGCCTTGCCGTCCTCCTGGTCTTGGTCTCGTTGCACCTATATGGCAACCTTTGCCTGATGCCTCGGTACTCTTCGCCTGCGCTGGCCTCCTTAGCACCAAAGAGGAAATGGGGACGCTGCGTGCACTGGCGCCCCCTGGCACAGTTCGTCATGGCTCACGTCATGAGAGCCTCATGAGGTTTGCCCCGCCTTGATATCTCCGCTCCTCGTGAGCCTGCCTGGCTTGGCCACTCCAGAAGAGGTCTTGCGTCGTCCGCCTCGCGAGGCTCGGACCCTCGCGAGGGTCTTGGGTGCCTTGTTGATGAATATGGGCAGTACGGCCTGCTGCTCGGCCACGCCGTGGGTCGCAGGAAGGCAAGTCTGGGGACCCCCGTTCCCAGAACACCGACAATTGTTGCCGCCGGCCCACCTAGCCCACCTATATATCCGCTCACGGGTGATGACCACAAGAGCTATCCACTCGGATTGTATATAAAAAATAATGGCCGATAACTAATGTGGCACCTCGGGCCAACGTGGCCAGATCGCATTTTGCACAAGAAATTACACACAATGTTTCGTTGACATGTGGTCCCGTTCAAACATGGCAGTGAGATGACGACGAGTACTTTTGTACAATTTTCGAACGGACGTGTAGGCCGGGGCGCCTCTTCATGTTCCGTGGCGAAACTGGCAACCGTCCACCAACTCTTCGCCTTTCCCTCTCGATTTGGAACTGCTAACGCACGCTCTTCCTCCCTCCTCCATTTGCCTTCACCCTTCCTTCTGCCATTGTTCGATCGTATTCTCCATGGAGGGAATAGGCCGGAAACGACCACGTTATTATTGCCTCGATCTGAAAGATGACGTGATGGAGGAACTCATTGATCGGTGCGATGCCATCACCTCGGCTAGCATGGCAAGTTCATTCAAGACCATTCTCGAATCAAGTAATAACATCATTACAAGGAACCCAAGGGTCCATGAGCGGTTTGATCTCCCCTATCTTCTTCGCCGTGACCCTGCTGACTGGCGCGGGGACGAGGGAAGCCTGACCTTGTGCAAGTTGATGCCTCTTGATAATGGTACGTATGATGTTAAGATGCCATCGCTTGAGGGCAAGGCTTGGGCAGGCGCAAATGGAGATTGGGTTGTTTATATTGGGTTCAACTGCGAGTGGGAACTTGTGAATGTGTACACTCGTCACCGGGTTCCACTTCCAAATATCTCAGACTACCCAGAGGTTGAGCACACCGGTATTCTACGCACGTTCAAATACGATCATGGTGACTATCTTCTATGGAAGATAGCAATTTCTCAAGTTCCCAACCGCTCTTGGCATTACAGGAACTATGACGTTCTTGCTATCTTCGACAAGCTTGTTGCCATCCTTAGTGGTTCGACCTGATGGATATTTCTCAAAAATCAGTTTCTATACACGGATGTGTACTATGATGCAATTCAATACGAGGGTCTTGTGTTTGCTGCCACCACTTGTGCCACTGTTTTTGCATGGGATCCTCGTAGTTTCGGTACTTTTGTCTTCCAACGTAATTATAATTGTTTCATCCACATGCAAGCGAGTTGGCAAGTTTCCCTTTACTAATTAACCATCTTCTTGTGTTTCCAAGGTCCTGTGAACATTCCACCACTATACTTGAAAATTTTTATAACCAAGGGGATGATGACGATGGTGATAATCACGAGCATGAGGACGAGGAGGGCCCATATACTCAGTCGCACCTGGCAACTTATTCAGATGGATCACCCCTTCTTGTCTGTATACAGCCCACTATTGATGTTACTACTAAGGAAGGAGGTGTTGTCTCCCATGGTCGCACTCTCCGGACCTATTCCAACAACCATTGCATGGTATTCGGGATGGATACTAGTGTGCCACCGCCAACACCTTGTCCCTAGTATAGTATTTATACTCTTGGAGAAAACTCGCTCTTCCTTGGACAAAACTATCCATTGATGGTGAAAGGCGATGCAACTGCTGTTGACACAACGTTACTACCATTTATGAGAAGCAATCGTATCTATACCTCGGACATTGCGGTGGTTGCCTACCCTGGTCGTGATATAGTAGGCCACTTCAGCCTGGATGATCAGTCCTACGTTGGTCTCGAGATTGGCAGTAGTTGTCCCTTCCCAGTGAATCACTTGTGGTTCAAAGCAAGCGTTTCCAACGCCGAGGATTGGTTGAGTTTAAGTTCATTTCATTGCTTGTTATTTGTTGTCTGATGAAAACTTTAGTATTTATAATGTATCCTCGTTTTCGTTGTGGGTTGATGACCTGTTGTATGTAATAAAATGATATGCCTGTGATAAACTTACTAAGTTTATGAATGGCTTTCGAGTCGCTTCTCTGAGTGGGTGCTGCGACGAGGCAAAAAATATTTTGCGAATACATAATTGTATGTGCATTGCAAGAGGTGATCGGATGAGGCCAATCAACAGTAGTACACTATTTGTACTAGCTTCACATGCTGCACTATCTCTACGTCTATGTACGTAATACAACAAGTTTTCAACTTGAGACCAGCCACCCACCCTCACAAAGAACACCTTTTAACCTAGCACAGACTCCAGGAAATTTTTCCGCAGTGTGAGGGGGGCCATATGTTAATGTGTTCGATGTACGTAATCAGCACCTCAAATCCTCGGTACTACTACTATTATATACTACTACTTGGAGTACTAGTAGGGTGGCATGGGCCAGAACAAGCATTCACGTCCAGGAGTATGGCACATGCCACCAGCACGACTTCCATCCGACACCATATTTCTTGGAGTTCGTGCTACAACTATCTCTTCAACCTCATCGTTTCTCTAACTCATCCATCGCGCGGCGGGCGAGGTGGGGGTTTGCCGATAGTCGGTTTCCTCAACTGCGGACCCACTTGTAAGGCCAACTCCAACGCACGACCCTAAACGGACCTCCATTTTTTTCGGATTCTGTCCGTTTGGGTAGGGCAATGGGGTCGTGTCCGGGCCATTTCTCGGATGCAGTGGCCGTGCGCCCAACATGCGGACGCATCCCGGCCACGTAATTTTTCTTTGTAAACACATATCTTTTTTTTCATCATTGATTTTTGGTACATGGAAATACATCACCAAAGTTTGACTAGAAAAGGAAGACCAAAGAAAAGAAGAACCACAAGAATATATTTTAGAAGATATCCAACTTCCATAATTGCTCCTGTAAGTTGGATTAGTGCCTTCTCGATGCATTCATTGTTGATCTGCGAAGTCTCGATCTTGCGTGCTTCTTTCTTCTTCGAGTGTAAAGAAGTAGGTGTTGCTTCCTCGCATCTAGTCTCATGTCTAGCCTCTATGCTATCAACAAGTGCACTAGTCTCATCTCTAGCCTCTATGCTAGCTAAAAGTGCTACAACATCTACTAAATTGCGCTCTATCAATATATCGATGTACTCTTCTTCCCAAAACCAAAAATTTGAAGTTACCACAACAACTCTAATCCGAGAGCACACCCGAAGCTAAAGTAGCACATACCCCATCGGTTGAGCACTTGATGAACACCCATCCGACATGTTCTGGCGTTGTAGACACGCGGCGCAAGACCTTCTTTGGGCAGTCGTCGCACGTAATGAGTGGAAACGATGCACCGAAGAGCTTTTGGGCCAGCACCGAGCTCGGCCAACCGCCATTCATGTATCTGCCGACGGACAGGCCGATGGTGTAGATCCGAGCAGCTAGAGGAGGAGTCAGTACCTGCATGCGGCCTTGCGGCCTTGCCGGGGCCTTCCGGCCTGGTGCCCGACTAGTCCATTGCGCGGCGCGGCCTCCCACAACCGGGCGAGCTCAAGCCCGACAGGATCCACTCTAAATCCAGCCGCCGGGTGCGCAAAACATGTAGCCGTGGTTGGGTAGCTCCGGGGTGTCGAGGGAAAGGGGGCTAAGCGAGCGCGCGTCCGAGCTGCAGATGCAGGAGTTGGCCTAGTGGCGTGGCGGACCAACCATGTGGTGGTGCGAAGTGGCTTCGCTCATGTGGGGGACGGAAGCCATCCCTCACGGGTGCTAGGTCTGACAGGACGGCCTTGTCGTCAGTGTGTGACCTCTGTGGCAACCGTCCTCTCCCCACTAGCCTCTTCGTTGACATGTGGTCCCATTCCCACATGTCAGTGAGACGACGGCTAGTTCTTTTGTACAATTTCCGAACGGATGCCTATGTAGGCCGGGGCACCTCTTCGTGTACCGTAGCATGGGCCATAACTAGCATTCACGTCTAGCAGTACGACACACGCCACCCACACGAGTCCCATCCGACACCAATTTTCTTGGAGTCCGTGCTACAACCATCTCTTCTCCCTCCTGTTTTCTTAGCCATCGCGTGCTGGGGAGGGTGGGGGTTTGTCGATAGTCGGTTTGCTCAACTTCGGTCCCACTTGTAAGTGAAAATGCAACACAGCATGCATTCCCCCTTGAGCGACGTGCCGGACCAACTGTGTGGGAGCGAGGTGCGACGCGAACATGGCAAGCTAGCTTTTCCCTTTGAACTAGTAACTTGTAAAATTTGATTCTGCTCCATGGCGCGACCGATAGATAGAAATAAAGATTTCCCCTAGAGTAGTGAGAAGTTAGGTTCTGGCGCGGTTCATGCATGGAGTACGTACAAAAATTATGAAGTTGATGTGAAATGTAAGATAATTACTAGTAGTACCATATACTACTACATGGATTTGATAGAAAGATAAAGATACATACAGACCCATCAACGACATCCTCATGCCCTAGTGCGCCGGGTGACCAACCGACGTGTGAGGAGCAGTGGCGTTGGCGGTGAGCTCAACGTGCTTCTGAACAATGCCTTCCAAGGTTGTCCTTCGGGTCAAGAAGGCCAGCGACCTATCGTCCTCCTCTGGCACATAGTAGTCCTTGTGGACGATTTGCACGTAGATGTGGGCGATTATGTCGACGGTGTCTTGTTGTGCTAGGCGCTGCATGGCGAGCGCGACCTTGAGGTGGACATTCTCCGGCGCGACGGCGGGCAGTCGCAGGGCCACCAGTGCGTCGAAGAGGTTGTCACCATAGAGTCCTTCGAGGGTGGCGGGCCTGGGCGCGTGGGCTGGAGGTGTACGTCAAGGTCATCCGCGAGCTTCTTGACGACGGTGAACTTGTCAAGGAAGCCGACGAGGACCTTGTCGAACAAGGAGACGAAGTTGTCGTCCAAGCGGCCTCTCACCCTGGAGGCCTCAAGCACGACCTGGAGATGTTCCTCGGTGCCGGGCCGCAGGCCGGCGTCGTGGACCAACTGGCACAGCCGGCTGATGCTCACTCTCATCGCCTCCATGGGTCTAGCTTCTAGTCAACTGATCTTGCGATTGGAGTGATCACTCTTGCCCTTGGTTAGGGTGCGTAGGTGTGTAGGATTTCGTAGATTGGACTAGAGGGGAGCCTTTACATGAGAAGTGCATACTGCGTTGAATTCATGTGCGTGTTGGCCATCTACTCCTCGACCTTCTACTGCACCTGCCTTTGGTTGTATGACAGGCGGGCCAGCCACCTGTTGGGCCCACGTGTCATACAACCAAAAGCAGGTGCAGCAAGTCAATGAAGCTGCGTCCCCCTCCATGCCGGTGCAGTATAGTCATCTCATCGGACCCCTAGTTGGGGCCAAACGAGAGAACTTTGATGTTTGCTGGTTTATTGGTCCCCTTTGCATTTTGCACCAAGCTTTGACCTTTGATTTAACTAATAAAATGTTAATGCATGTAACCAAAAATGTTGTGTAATCCCAAAACACTTAGGCATGGTACATGAACTCCCTCCTCATTTCTTATTTCGTGACATATCAACCAATGAGAGATGTGGGCCGTGCATGCTTTCAATGACTTGAGACTACCAAACATGACATGAAGTGGTTAGTTCATTGCATGTAATCCTATTAATTAGCAAAAAGACATTAAGTTCTCTCGCTGATAGGAATAAAACAATACACCATGTATTTATTTACAGAGGGAGTAGTTCATTTTTTGTGACATGTATTACTAGATATTGCTAGTCAAATAATAAATCCAGATGGACGTGGTAGTACTACTAAATCCAGGCGGTGGTGCTAGTACTAGTGGTAGTACTACCAATGTACTAGTAGCACTGTACTACTAAATCCAGATGGTGGTGCTAGTACTAGTAGTGTACTACCAATGTACTAGTAGTAGCACTACCCGTTGGTCAAATTATTACGTGCTGCTCCTCACAGTGAAGTGACAAGACCCTGCACCGGAGATGACACCTGAGTATAGGCGTCGTGTTCGGCATACCATAGTCAGCCTCACTGTCTGCAGTCACTATCATCATGGCTGTAGAGCTGGCCTGCTTACAACTAGCCATGTTCGACATGATTGCACGGAACACCAAGATTGGGGGTGGACGGCGCCAGCAGCGGCCATTGCGCCAGATTTTTTCATGGCCTTAGATGTGGTTGGGAGGAGATAAGGCTGATTGTGAGAGACAAGGAGTTGTTTGTAAAAAGGGAACAGTGCGGGCATCTTTTTGCAAAACTGGAGAAGTTTGGTTTGTATGCATCAGATCTAGATCCTTCGGCTATTGGTGAAAGATGGCAGGCACAACATCATCACCAACTCAGGACCTCTTTGATTCGTAGGATTTTGAAAACGCAGGAATAGGACACGACAATATTACAAGTTTCAAACTGATATTACAAATGTTAGGAGTAATGTTGCACCTACAAAGAGGGAATTACTAGGAAGTTTACGTAAGAACTTTCGTTACTTTAGGTGGATGCAACATTATCGTACAAACTAAAATCCACCGCCCAGAGAAGTCCTTAATGGGCAAATAAATTTTCGAGTCTCTGGCCACTTGATGTTTCAAAAACAAATTCAGCTTCTGCGGAGACTTTGTCATTTAGGCTTAGATGCTTGCGGTGATCAGCACGCCATTCATTGTTGCGCCAGAGAACGCCAAACCTCATTACCTTGAGCACACTTGCCTCCAGAACAAAGAACCTGGCCAATTTAATCTCAGATGTGCTGCCTCGGTAGTCAATCAAATCAATTTCTGCAAGATGGAGATCAAGGCATTCAATGAGATTGTTATAGTGCAGCACATTTTTCACTTTCGGGTCTTTTTTTATCTGCAAAATAAGAGAACATATTAGAGCAGCTGGCTGTATAAGATTGTCGTGTCATCAAGAGGTACCAATATCATTTGCTCATACGATAGGGTTGGCTGGCTAGTGATATTTTTTCACTCTCACTCTCTCTCTCTCTCTCTCTCTCTCTCTCTCTCTCTCTCTCTCTCTCTCTTTCTCTTTCCTCTCATTTATCTAGGAGCACGTGACGAGCTTGGGCATTTGTTGCCTTCCACTATGTGGCCGATGCCATATTTCTCAAAAGTATGCCACATAATACGCATCGATGTCAAATCAAAAGATTTTGGCATCGCTCTCGCGATGTAAGAGAGTTGGCATCACTGTGCACACAGACCCACATGTATAAACAAATCAATCAAACCAACGACACCAGCCTCTCACTCTCCCAAACAAGTTTTTTGTTAATGCCTCAGTCCTCCCTCTCTCCCATGCAAGTGTTTTTTCATTGCGTGAGTTAATTTGGCACCGGAGCAAAGTAGGTGATCCAGATTGGGGCACCAGATGGGCAATGGAGGGGCATCGATGCCAAATGCATCACAAGTGAATTTGGCACGTGTTTTGGCCTACATAGTGGAGGGTCGTTATAGCCCACTTTTGTACTACCTCGTATTTAGTGTAAAATTTTGACCATAGATTTACCTAACAAAATGCCAATGCATGTCACCAAAAATTATATCATTTGAAATTATGTTCAAATACGAATCCAACGATATAATTTTTAGTGACATGCATTAACATTTTGTCAGTTAAATCTATGATCAAATTTTTATACTACAAAATAGGAAGAGTAAACCAAGACGGAGGTGGTACTTGCTCTTAGGGTAACCATAGAGTTACTAGTCTAAGCTACTTTCCACTATGACTAGCCAAGGCTACTATAGTAGTACAACAAAATAATGATGTAGGTGATCATGTGAGAAAAAAATACTAAAAACATTTCTTTCGATGCAGTGCGTAGATGCAATTTTGAACACTACACTTGTCATCTTAATTTGGTAAAATTACGAAAAAATTGAGCTACGTTGTGATTATCGTTTACTAATAGGAAAGAAGTTTCACCTTGATGAGTAGCTTCTCCATGCACGGAAAGCATGTAAGGAATCCAACAACTTGATCCAGATTGGGGTTGATAGATTTTATTGCCAAGATCTTCATTGTGCGCATAGACTGGGTCAAGCTTGTGGGAATCATTTTCTGGAAGACGGTCATAAATACATCAAGAAGAAATTTAAAAATGTGAATTTCAAGAAGATGGAGAAGAAGATGGGTGATGTACCTGCACGATTAAGGATCCAATAATGAGTTCGGAGAATTTGGCAGACGAGTACACCAACGCTGTCAATTTCGGCGCGTCAATGACCCAGATTTTTGTTGGATCTTCTAGATCAGATACAAGCAATCTCTCAAGGAAAAGCGCATTCTCAATGACCATAACGTGGAACAGCTGGAGTGATCTCTTCCCAATTGATGTCTTGTTGCGGGGCCAACAAGACACAAAAATCCATCGGAGATTCGTCGAGGCGATGTGGAGGCTAATGAACCCATGGATCTACTCAAGATGAAGGTACTCGAGCACAGTACAGCTGCGGAGCAGGTTCTCCATAGCCTGCTTCGAGATGCCAACGTTGAAGAGGTCGAGCTGCTTGAGTTGAGGGAGAAGAAGGGCGGGCGCGACATTAATCTATGGAAGATAGCAGGAGCTGAAGCTGGCATGGCGCAGCATTGGCATGAGGCAGAGCGCGGATGGTGGCAGAGAGCGACATCGTCCAGCTTCAAAGCTGAGCTCCTCGAGCTGATCTAGGGTGGGGGATAAGAACCACTCGTCGAACTTGGCTTGGACCTTGCAGTTGGTACTGAACATGCGGATGTCAAGGCGTCTGACTGGCCCAGGGTGTGATGAAAGGATCTCGGAGACTGCGGCCATGCGTTTGCAATCCCCGTCGCAGAGGGAGTTGTCGACGGTGAGGTTGAGGGGGACGCGGCGCCAGAGGGGGCGCCACCGCCGGGAGAGCAGGGCAGTCCGCATGGAAGATTTGGTGGGGAGGAGGCTGATGATGACGAGCAGCATGTCATCGGGGAGGCTGCTGATGAAGTCCAGGCTCACCGGATGCGGTTTTGGCTCGACCCGCCTCCGCTTGTTGGCTGCCTCGCCATCCATCTCAACCGGCGGTGATACCGGTGTACACGTGTGCTGGTCTGTGTTGTGTGCTGGACTGCTGGGTGTGCGTGAGTGCGTCCTTTTATGCATGCCGCCGCGCAGTGGTGAATTGTGCGCGAGTGCGTCCTTCACGCGGAAGAAGTGTGTCCTCAATGTGACCTCAATTTACTAGCGTGCGGGGTGCTACCCCGAGTGGTTTCAACTTTGTTTACTTCACCGCATGTCAGATGGGCCTCTAGTTTATTTATTTTCACCCACTGCCACATGGGCCAGCACACGAAGATAGAGAACACGAGCTGACAAGGCAGCATGTGGACTGGTTGACTGGTCAACTAAACAATATACAGAGCTATACGCTGACACGGTGAGCGTATAATCCGTCGGTATAGAGAGTTAGAGTGAGAGGGGAGGCCCGTGAGAGATACTCCCTCTGTTCGATAATGTAGTGCCAACATTTTTTTTAAAGTCAAACTTTTGAAACTTTGACCAAGTTTATAAAGAAATTACTTATATCTACAATACCAAAGATAAATGATAGTATGAAGTAAGTACATGTTGTGATGAATCTAATGATCGTTCCAGATGTAAATGTTTTTTTCCACATATACCTGGTCAATCTTTTCTGAGGTTTGACTTTTCAAAACATCCATATGGTTATGGATGTGAGAGAGTCCCTAACTAGAGAGAGAGAGTGAGAGTGTGTGTGTGTGAAATAGAAAGAGTGAGTGAAAAAAGTGTGTGTGCGTGTGTGAAAGAGACATGCACAACACGTGATAAATGTAGAGAAAAGGCGTGTGTGTCTTATGCAAACATATCACACATGCATCTTCGACAACGGAAGCAAGGTGAGGAGATAGTGTGTGGTTGTTTGCAACCGAGAGAGAAGACCCCTAGCACGTGGCCAACAGGGGTCTGACAAGCAAGGGAGAGAGGTTGAGAGAGACGTACGGAGAAAATGCAGACATGGGGAGGAGAGAGTGTATGTTTGTGATAGAGAGATCCCCTGGAGATCGTGATGGGACTACATGGGTGGGAGATCAAGTGACAAGGTGTGTGTGCGATAGAAGATACCCCGAGAGATATCGAGATAGACATATGGATGGAAGGAGACAATACGTGTGTTCCTGATGACTAGTGAGAGATAATTATACTTAGGGGGGAGTGTGTACGCCTATGATGGAGTGAGGGATTATGGTACTTAGGGGGTGCGTGTCACATAGAGAGAGAACAAGGGCAGAGAGTGTTGGATGGGTTTATATGTAGCGCGAGTGAGACATGTGTATGTGTGAACCAGGGAGATATAAAGTTTGAGAGAGATAGAGGAGCCCCAATAAGGCTGAGTGGTGCGTCAGATAGCTGAGAGGGGGAAAGAGATATTCCATCCGCTCGATAATGCAGTGCACGTAAATTTTTTTAGAAGTAGAACTTTGGAAATATTGATCAGGTTTACGCAAATGTTATTTATATCTAGAATACCAAAGATACATCATATTAAACTATATCTCATGATGAATCTAATGGTATATGTTTTCCGTTCTAGATGTAAATGTTTTTCTCCACATACATGATCAAACTTTGTGATGTTTGACTTTTCAAAAAAACTATATGCTATGAACCGAAGAGAGTGCCTAAGTCGAGAGAGATCAAGTGCGTGTGAAGGAGAATGAGTGAGTGTGCAAAAAGAATATGTGTGTGAAAGAGAAAGGGACAACAAACGATAAATTAGAGAGAGTGTGTGTTTTTCGTTTCGTATGCAAACATATTACGCATGCATCTTCGAGATAGAAAAGCGAGGTGAGGAGATACACAAAGATAGCTAGTGCATGATTATTTGCAACGGAGAGAGACACCCCTATAGCACATGTCCAATAGAGGTCTGGCCATCAAGGAACAAAGGTCGAGAGGGACACATGGAGAACATGGACGCATGGGGAGGGAGAGAGGGTGTGTTTGTGATAGAGAGATCCCCTCGAGATTGTGAGGGGACTTATATGGGTGGGAGATCGAGGGAGGTGCATGCGAGATAGAAAGATGCCCCGAGAGAAATCGAGATAGACCATGCACATGTTTGTGATGGAGACTAAGTTTAGATAGTTATATACATATAGGGGGGACTGCGTGTGCCTACATTTGAGTGAGAGACCATCATACTTGTCTAGGCATGAGATTGATAGTGTGTGCGTGTGAGATGGAGAGAGAATGAGGGAGAGAGATAAAGTTTTAGATGGTTCTATCGAGTGCAAGTGAGATATGCATGTTTATATGTGACCCAGGTAGATGGGGAGTTTGAGAGAGAGAGGGAAGAGCTTCGAGACGACAGAGTGGTGCGTGAGAGAGTTACAGGCAACGAGCCAAGGAATTTGTGTGCGTACAATGAGTGCACCCAAGATATTTAGCTTGAACTAGAGAATCATACATAGTGTGCGAGAGAGACCTATACATGGACTATATGCATGCGAACTAGAAAGACCCCCCACACACACAAAGAGAGAGAGAGAGAGAGAGAGAGAGAGAGAGAGAGAGAGAGAGACTGGGAGAGACGGATACGGACCAACAAGGTTTGTGTGTTGCATGCGTGTGACACGTAAAATTTTTTAGAAGTAGAAATTTGGAAACATTGATCAAGTTTACGCAAATGTTATTTATATCTACAATACCAAAGATACATCATATTAAACTATATCTCATGATGAATCTAATGGTATATGTTTTCCGTTCTAGATGTAAATGTTTTTCTCCACATACATGATCAAACTATGTGATGTTTGACTTTTCAAAAAAACTATATGCTATGAACCGAAGAGAGTGCCTAAGTCGAGAGAGATCAAGTGCGTGTGAAGGAGAATGAGTGAGTGTGAAAAAAGAATATGTGTGTGAAAGAGAAAGGGACAACAAACGATAAATTAGAGAGAGTGTGTGTTTTTCGTTTCTTATGCAAACATATCACGCATGCATATTCGAGATAGAAAAGTGAGGTGAGGAGATACACAAAGATAGCTAGTGCATGATTGTTTGCAACGGAGAGAGACACCCCTATAGCACATGTCCAATAGAGGTCTGGCCATCAAGGAACAAAGGTCGAGAGGGACACATGGAGAACATGGACGCATGGGGAGGGAGAGAGGGTGTGTTTGTGATAGAGAGATCCCCTCGAGATTGTGAGGGGACTTATATGGGTGGGAGATCGAGGGAGGTGCATGCGAGATAGAAAGATGCCCCGAGAGAAATCGAGATAGACCATGCACATGTTTGTGATGGAGACTAAGTTTAGCTAGTTATATACATATAGGGGGGGACTGCGTGTGCCTACATTTTAGTGAGAGACCATCATACTTGGCAAGGCATGAGATTGTTTTTGTGTGCGTGTGAGATGGAGAGAGAATGTGGGAGAGAGATAAAGTTTTAGATTGTTCTATCGAGTGCAAGTGAGATATGCATTTTTATATGTGACCCAGGTAGATGGGGAGTTTGAGAGAGAGAGGGAAGAGCTCCGAGACGACAGAGTGGTGCGTGAGAGAGTTACGGGCAACGAGCCAAGGAATTTGTGTGCGTACAATGAGTGCACCCAAGATATTTAGCTTGAACTAGAGAATCATACATAGTGTGCGAGAGAGACCTATAGATGGAGTATATATGCATGCGAACTAGAAAGACCCCCCACACACACACAAAGAGAGAGAGAGAGAGAGACTGGGTGAGAGGGAGAGGGACCAACAAGGTTTGTGTGTTGGATGCATGTGACAGAATTGAAGATTGTCAGAGAGAGAGAGAGAGAGAGAGAGAGAGAGAGAGAGAGCAGGAGTCCAGGAGAGGGCGAGGTCGCATTTTATGCATCAAAGACTGATATAAACCATGTTTCGATATAAACTTGCATTCAAATATTTAAATTGCAGAACATGTTGTCTGCAATCCACACATGAACGGAGATATGCGTATATCAAACAAGTTCATTAATTTGACTCTCAACATGTTACTCGATTGAGGTGTTTAATTTTGGATTTAGTTCACTAATTTGACCTAGTTAACGAGCTATTTCATTGAATTGAGATATTTCATTTTGGGTTTGATTCCCGTTTTTGAGTGGGTCAACTATTTGTCATATAGTAAATCACTAGCAACGAGCATGTAAAAACACATTACTCCTGAGCATCATCTCTCCGTCTAAAAAAGAAGTGGCAAGCTAATATTTCAAAATTTGATTTGAATCGACTTTATTTCAAAAGAGGTGGTAAGGTAGACATGGATGCTCATTCTCCCAAAATTTGAACGAACCATTAAACACCCTCTGCTCGGTGGAACTCGCCCGAGCAAATAAATTGGAAACGCGAAATTACCGGCCTATGTGGGACACGCATCAATTGGCCCGTTGTACATCGAGGGTAGGTTCGTAACTTCAACCACGCGTGCCTTCTCCTCAGCCAAAATGACATGTGCTGAATAATTCATAAACCATGGTCGGCAAAACACCCTCTCCTTGCCCAAAATAGCTCACGCCCATTATTTCAAAACGCGCTCTCCTCGCCCAAATCGCTCACGCCCACTATATTTCAAAACACGCCCTCCTCACCCGAAATCGCTCGCGCCCACTATATTTCAAAACACGCCCTCCTCGCCCGAAATAGCTCGCGCCTAGTATATTTCAAAGCGGACCCTCTTCGCCGGAAATCGCTCACGCCCACTATTTGGGAGTAGCAAAGTTACTCTACTATCCCCGACCCTCAGTACACAGACCCAAACAGAGAAGCCTAAAGGAAGGGGTAGAATTGTAACTCCCCCCCACACATTTCAAACAAATGCGTCCGTAAGACATGGTTCCCCCTCCCAATTCCCCATGCATACCTCGTGGGTGCCAAATCACCTTCTCCCCAGAAGCTCCCTTCACCCAAGCAGCGAAACCTCAGCCCCTCCTCTATGGCGCCCCCACCGCACCAAATTCACAGCCGCCCTCGTCTCTATTCCCGGAGATGCTGTCCATTTGCTACCGTGCACTGGGCCATGTGCCTCTTACTCCGTGCTGCCGGAGCTGCCTCAACGATGGCCGCGTGAACCGTACCAGAGCCGACTCACCCCCGCTGTTGTTCACGGCGCCGGAGCGGCTCCAACTTTGGACCCGTCCAGAGCCCCAACGCTGCTTCCCCGTAGTCGTCGACCATCGCAAGATCTCTACTTCCCTGCCGCCGGTAGCCACCGCAACCGTGTCGGCCTCACCGACTAGGTAGCTGGAGCTGCCTACTTCACCGGGCCACCAGATAGGTCGCACCCTCATCTCAAATCACTTTATTTAGGCATCAGTTGTCTGAATTTTTATTCTGTGCCAATTGATTCCCAATGGGAAGCAGTACCCCTCGAGCCGGCGGAGCTCCTAGGCTGCCGGTTGGCTGGTGTGTAACGTAAGGGTGCCGGGGCGTAAGTTAGCCGCGGAAGCAACACTTAGATGGCTATCTTAGAGTTGCGTGGGTTGAAGGTACTGCCTCTGCCGGATCTCGATGATGGCGAGTCTTTGTGGATTGGCCCGGGGGCGGCGCAACCATGGCCGTGCGGTGGGGCGGGGAGCGGGGTTTTGGTTGGGGCCACGGACAGCGGAGGCAGGCTGCTCTGCCGGTGGTTGCTGGCTCTTCGGGGAAGATTCCGAACAGTGTCAGCCGGGAGGCACAAGACGGCCATCAAGCCATCCCGCGTGGATGGGACAGTACCAAAATTATATAAAATTGTCTGACCCCAATTTTAGTCTTCAGTCAACAGACGTGTGACCACTCTCGTACCTTGCAGTTGATCTCTTAGGGTATTTCTTCAGATCAGAGAGATGTGTCGTTCTCAACATTATGCGTTTTCTGCATCTTTAGCCACATCATCTTCCGACTCACCGCAGCTGCTCCAACAAGGGAAGCATGCACTAGAAGGGAGCTATAGTCCCCACTCAACAGTTCCCTGCATCGAATGCGCGTGCCCGACATGGACAGCCACAACAACTGCAGGGCCATCGACAAGTCAGCACATGATGCTCACTCCTATGGATGGCGGCCAGATAGGATGTACCCTCAACTTACTTGTGTGCAACACTTATGGCTTTGTTATTCATCCAAGCATTGAAACTAGATTATCACATTTCACTGTATATTCATGCTGATCTCTTACGGGTCTTGTTCAGGAGTTAACGTTGTTCCATAGTTCAGCTAAGAGACTTGTTCTTTAGGTAACGTTGTTCCATAGTTATCATCCATCAGTCAATGCTATCCCATAGACCCACAGGCTGGTGATTATAGTATTATACCCCTTCTAGTATAACCTATGTTGTTCCTTCATACTTTTGTGTGCCATCTAGTTAATCTCGAGTACAAACGATACATATTCTATATCTTTCATGTGTGTTCTCCCTTTAATTTTTGATACCTATTGCTGCTAGTTAACCCCAGTCCTACTATTTATGTCGTCTCCTACAGGCACTCATTACATAAATCTAACTACTAGTTGTCTTCCATGCATGTCAGATATAATTGCACACACTGATTTATCCATAAGAACCTCATGGAGCAATGTAACAGCCAACAAACTTGACGTCAATGATACCAAATATGATGGAACATGTAAAGGCAGTTCTTCACAAGACTTGCAGAAAGATGATGAATCCTATTCACCCCATAAGGTCCTTGCTCTAACTTAGTCCTTGATATGGGTACAACATGCATATAATGTCCTGGAGTGCATCTACTCTGTTGCAATGCCTTGTGCTTAGCCTGCTGATCATGCATGTAAATATGGCATGCCTTCCTGTTTTTCATTACCTATTCCATTCATGATAACATGTTTTCAAATTCAAGTACTGTCATTCTACTCTATCGCAATGCCATATGCTTAGTTTGGACATCATGCTTCTCAATATCTTATGCATTGTTATTCATTAGTATGTATTTCATCTGTCTACCATACCATGTTTTTTTACATTGAATTGTTGTTCTAGTGGTCTCTTGCAATGCCATCTTAGTTTCCCAATCATACACGCATATGTTGCCTTAGTGTTTTTCTGTATGTATTCCACTAGCATACAGTTTTACATTCAAGTAGTGTTTTTTACACTATTGTCCAGTCGTATCCCTAGCTCTTACATCATACTCCCTCCGTCCGGATTACATGTCGCAGAAATGGATAAAACTGGATGTAGCTAGAACTGAAATACGCCTAGACCCATCCATTTATTTCCGGATGGAGGGAATACATGTCAATATGTCATGCCTTTCTATTCTTCAGTGCCTATTCCATCTCTGTTGTAGCATGTTTTATAATTGAAGCACCATTCTTCTATATAAGGCATGCAAGGGGAAGACGTCTATGTTAGAATCTAAAGGGTTACAAACCAGGTTTTTGCAAAAGATCCAAACGCCAGGAGATAATAAACCAACTCCAGTTTTCATAGATACTGCTCCAGGACAGACAAACCCAACTCCCACTGATAATAAGTAGATTCTAGTGGTCAAAGAAGTAGTCCGCTCCAGTCCAACAAAAATATGTCAATTCCATTCTAAGAAGCATGTGTGTATCCTCACATCATGAAATTTTATAGCATTCCGATCATATTTTCTACATGTTTCTTACCCATCTCTCTTTTAGAAAATAAGCCTAAATGATAGAAGAATTTCTGCACTGGGATCGTATTCGAGGAAACTATCTTGCGGGAATTCTCTGTGCTCCAATGCTGATGTAAGTACCTGTTGAATATCACTATATTTTTACATCAGCATGTATTTTGTTAATCGGCATGAATCCAACCTTTATCTGATCTAAATTTAGTTGTAGGAAAATGTATAATTAAAGGCGACAATGTTTATTTTTGTAAGGAAAACTTCCTGGTAGTTTTGCATACTGAGCTGCATGAGTTTACTATCTCATATCATGCACATTATTGAATAGTAGTTCTGCTCTGGTTTCCCATTCATTCATCCATTCATTCATTGTGTCAATGTTGCTTTCGTATTACCTTACTTGGCTGATGATAGTTGTGCCATATTGTGTTAATTTGGTGTAGGCTTGTGTGGTCTGGTTGCCCAAACGTTCGTTGTGTCAATGTTGCTTTCCTATTATCTGACCTGGCCAATGATAGCAATGCTAGTGTGTTAATTTGGTGCAGGCTGCTGAAGGGAAGACAAACTCTGAAAACAACAAGGCAGCCCCATTGTTTCTTTCCAATAAATCTAGGCCAGGTAATTTGGCAATCACTCTTGATTAATCTGTTTGGTTCCCCTCCTAATTTATGTTATGATGCAGTGGTCAAGACACTCTCCACTATCAATAATACAAGCCTGCCAAAACCGCCATCTGAATCTATTCAGTTTCCTCTGTCTCGAATGCAACGGAAAAAATATGTGTTTGTGAACCAATTAATGGCTGAAGCAATGATGGAAATGGTGGAGGAATCAGAGGTGCACATTCGTGCGCAACAACAACTGATAAATGTTTTCAGAGACAGTGTAGCAAAGCAGAAAGAACTTGCCCACATGCTTATGGGCGTCATCCGCGCTGAGGTTGCAGATTGTGACGTTGTAGATCGTTAGGTTTTGTTCATTTATTTGCACTGGCATCAATCTTTGAGTGCCCAGTGGATGTAATTTCCTGTAATATATGCTTGATGTGCAACTTTTTTCCTGTATGCCGTACCTTTGCTTGATCGGTTTTGGTCCTGTGCATAATTGCTTGTCGTAATGGGCTCAAATTATCTAATTGGGCCTAAAGACATGTACGAACTTTAGTGGGCCCATTAAGTTAATGGGCCGTTACCAGGCCGAAAGTTATGGTCGGCCCTCTTACCTCTCGGGTCGTTAACAGGCCGACATTGAAGCGGGCAAGGTGGGCCCATTTGATTTCATGGGCCGTTAACAGGCCGTTACTAAGGTCGGGCTACATATGGCCCAACTATACTGTGTCCCTTTAGTAGGCCTAAAGAGACAGCGGGCTCGTACTGGACCATGAAGAGCATGGGCCGCTAAGAGGCCGAAAGTCAGGTCGTACTGTAAATGGCCCACCTGTGTTGTGGGCCCTTAGCAGGCCGAAAGAGAAACCGGGCTGGTATTGGACCATGAAAGCATGGGCCGTTAAAAGGCCAAAACTCATGTCCGACTACAAATGGCCCAAATCATTGATGGGCCGTCAACAGGCTGAAAGACACACCAGGCCAGGAATTGGCCCAACACTTAAATGGGTCGCTAAAAGGCCAAAACTAAGCTCTAACTAGAAATCGCCCAACTCATTTATGGGCCATCAACAGGCTGAAAGACACACCGGGCCGGAAATTGGCCCAACACTTAAATGGGTCGCTAAAAGGCCGAAAGATGTACATCCTGAAAATTGGCCCATCCCTTGAATGGGCCATTAACAGGCCGAAATCACATCGGGCCGATATCGAGCCCAAATATATAGCGGGCTGTTAACGGGCTCGAACTGACGATGGGCTGCAATGGTGTCAAATCTTTAACGGGCCGTTGACGGGCCGAATTGGCACATCTCGTATGGGTCGTGGGCTTAAATGGACCTGACACAAGTAGGCCTTATATGGGCCGGCCTGCTAATTTTTACTGGGTCGGCCTTTTTCACCGGAATGGGCCACTGTTGGGCCGTGCCACGTGTTAACCTATCATAGGTGCCTCCTGTCCAATAAATGGATGACATCTATCCCAACGGTTAGCCAACACGTGTTTCCTCCGGCCAATGAGAATTTTACACGTGGAAAATCCTCATTGGTCCGGGCTGTTAGCGGGTTATCAGATCCAAAATTGGACCCGATAGCTTAACGGCGTTCCATTACGGTGGATGCCACGTGTCGTCCACCCTTGACGAAAGCACTTCCATGACGCACGATTTATCGTCATGGAAGTGGACACTTCTGTGATGATAATTTTGGTAATGTCATGGAACACTTCTACGACAGCACATGTATGACTATCTTGATTTTGTCATAAAATTGTCATGGATGTACATGCATTACAGAAAATATGACCTACTATGACAAACACGTATCATCATGGAAATGTATTTTTTTGTAGTGCTACTGCTCTACCATCCCGCCAACGATCGCGACGACGACTGGCTCGGTCGCATTGCCGAGCTCGTCCACGCCGCCAGAGAGGTCCCGGTGCCCTCCCGCTCGCTCCGTCTCCCGCCCTCCCAGGCAGGCGACGTGGCTCACGGTGCGCCTCCTCCTCCTCCTCCTCCTCCTCTGCGCGGCGCCGACCTTGAGCCCAGGCGTGAAGCGCCCCCACGCGACCCTCCGCAGGGAGCGTCGGCACCGGATGAGGTGAGCTGCCAGGTGGTGCAGCGGCCGCAAGGTGATGCACGCGCGGTCCTAGCACCACCACGCCTGCATCAGGACCATGCTCCGCAGGAGGCAGAGGCGCGCAGACGTCAAGATCGAGTTCCCCCTGCGTGTGTTGTGCCCGTAAGTGCGGCGGGCTGCTGTGCCTTCACCCCGGAGCTGTGTTGCGTCATCTGGCCTGAAAAGTTCAAGCCAGACCTGCCTCCACGCTACGACGGCACCCCGACCTTGCGGAATTCCTCCAGCTCTATGCACTGAGCATCGAGGCTGCGAACGGTGACGACATGGTTATGGCCAACTGGTTCCCCATGACCCTCAAGGATGGCGCACGCTCTTGGCTCCATAACCTACCGGACGGATCTATCTCTTTTTGGGACGAGCTTCACGAGTGCTTCATCACCAACTTCCAAGGCACCCGCGACCATGCCCTGGCTGTGAACGACCTGCAACGCGTGAAGCTGCAGCCGGGCGAGACCTTGCACAAGTACATACAATGCTTCACGAGCGTCTGCCTCAAGATACCGAAAGTGTCGGACGAGGCCATCATCTCAGGGCTCACTGATGGTGTCAGGGACGTCAAGATGAAAGAGGAGCTTGCCATCCATGACGACTTGTGCTCGGCCCTGGAGATGTTCAACCTGGCGAACAAGTGCGCAAAGGCTGAGGAGGGTCACCTCTCCCTCCTCGAACTTCCGGAGGCCGACCTTGGAGACAAGAAGGCCAAGGCCAAGGAAGCAAAGCGCAAGGGCCCCATTGTGCTCGCGGCTGAGCCCGAAATGAAGCATCGTCGTGATCACGATGAGCCTCCAAGGTGCAACCGCCCTTTCTGCTTCTTCCATATTACTGACACCCACAACACCAATGACTGCCTGGAGCGCATTGGCCGCCACCCCGAGCATGGCGACCGTGGTTACGGCCATGGAGGTGGTCGTGGCGGAGGCTGCTGGGACAACCACAACTTTCGCAACGGTTGGCACGACCAGGCTCGCGATGATCGCTGGTGTGATGAGACTCGTGAGGGCCCTTGGTGCGACCAGCCTCCCGAGGCCCATCCTCGGGGTAACACCGGCCTTCCACCGCTGTCGCCGCCTCCAAGTAGGAACGGCGACAATCGCCAGGACGAGGGGGCTGGGGGCTTCTAGGAACCTCGTGCGATCGCCTGCATCCTGGGCGGAGCTCAGTACCCTGCCTCAATGTCACACCCAATATGCGATCCTATCCGAGAGGAACTCGAAGGTCCCACCAAGGATAGAGCCGCATATTGAAACGCTTTTGCAAGGTGGATATCATTACATCGTACCATTACATACTATCTGGGGATACATACGAAGGGCATACAAATGCCACATGAATACATCTATCATCATACATAAGATCAACATCGACTACAGATGAAACACTGATAGAAGCTCAAACGACATCCACCCTGCTAGCCTAGGCTGTCGACCAGGAGCCTATCCCAAGATCGACGAAGAAGAAGAACTCCAAAACAAGTAAACATCGCTCTCACGTCATGATCATCGCATTACCTGTACCTGCAACTATTATTGTAGTAATCTATGAGCCACGAGGACTCAGCAATCCCATTACCATGGGTATCAAGACTAGCAAAGCTTAATGGGTATGGAAAGGATAAGTGGTGAGGTTGCAGCAAGCGACTAAGCATTGTATGGTGGCTATCTTACGAATACAAGAGTAAGATGAGAAACTACACAAACGGTCACAAACTTGTAATGATCAAGAAGCGATCTTGAACTACCTACATTCAAACATAACCCCACCGTGTTCACTTCTCAAACTCACTCGAAAAGGGATGGTCATGGTTACACACGCGGTTGGTGTATTATAATTGAGTTTAGTTCAAGTCTACTACAACCGGATATTAAAAATTCCCATCTGCCACATAACCACGGGCACGGATCTCGAAAGTTTAAACCCTGCAGGGGTGTCCCAACTTAGCCCATGACAAGCTCACGATCCGTGGAGACAATCCTCCATCTGGGGACCCTCCGATCAGACTTGGAATCCCGTTGCACAAGACATTTCGACAATGGTAAAACAAGTCCAGCAAGACCTCCCGGCATGCCGACACCCTGATTGTAGCCGCGTGTTTCTCGTCTCAGGCCACGACTGGATGAGCGAAGCTTACGGTTGGTTGAGACCCATGTTGAAAAGGGGGCGCCGCAAGGTGCTCTAGTTTGGACCAACACTCATGAGGAGCACTGGCTCAGGGTTGATTAAGTCCTCGGGGTCCGGAAATTCCCTATGCAAGTTTTAGTTGTTATTAGGAAAATGGTAAAACCAATGTTCGGCCTTGCTGGAAGAGTTCTATTCAAAGTGAACTGTCAATAGGGGCCCATAAACCCTCATCGTGTTAGGGACGCAAAATCAAGGAACATAACACCGGTATGATGGAAACTAGGGTGGAAAGAGTGGAACAAAACACCAGGGAAAAGGCCGAGCCTTCCACCCTTTACCAAGTATATAGATGCATTAATTAAATAAGAGATATTGTGATATCCCATGATATCCCTGATATCCATGTCCCAACATGGAACAACCTGCAACTGCACCTGCAACTAGCAATGCTATAAGAGGGGCGGAGCAAGGCGGTAACATAGCCAAACAATGGTTTTCTATGATGGTGGATAAGGTTTGAGGCTATCATGGCAATTTGGGAGGCTTGATAAACAAGTGGTAGGTAGCACGACATAGCGGTAGCATCAAGACAACTAGCATAGCAAAGACAGTAGTGAGATCCAAGCTGACGGTCATCTTGCCTGAAATCCCGCTAGCAAGAAGAACGAGTCCATGAAGAAGATGAACGGGCGTAGACAAACCAACGTAGCCGAATGGATCCTCACAATCGCAACGAAACCGGAACTATTGAGAAGAAGCACAAACGAAAAAAGCAAACAACATGGTAAACACACAAGCATAAACATGACATGATGCACCACCAAGTATGATGCATGACAAGGCTACATGATCCTACTCATGGCAAGAGATGAAGCATACGAGACCAAACATCAAAGCAAGTTTAAATGAGGCCAGAATCAACATACAACAATTCCGGAAACTCCTCATATGCAAATTTCGAAACTGGTACTATTCTGAACAAAAAATTAACTTAAAGTTGTTAAACATCCAGTTAAAGTGCACCAGGATGATCTACACATTTTTCTAATCAAGTTACATATAAAGTTCATTTAATTCGGAGCTACGACCTAGAAGATATGAGCAAAAACAAGCTAAACATGACATTGATGCAAAATGCATTCAAACATCAAGCACACATGCTCAAACCACGGACGCAACAAGGAAATATGAAACTACATGCAAAACCAAGCAAGTTTCATGTAGAGCATGCTCCAAACGGAGCCACGGTTTTAACACATACACTCAACACAAGTTTCGAACACAATCTGCCCAAAACAGCAACCAAGCACTTTGCAATCAAGGAAACAACATGCTAAAGGAAACATATGGACAGAAACTTGATATGCACTCAATTCACAGATTACATGCTTCAAATAACATCAAGGTTCAGGTTCATAGGCATCAGGATTAAACCAATGCGATCAATGCAAGAAGTAACTTTATAACACAAATTATGGCAGTGAAAAACAAGGCATACATGTGAGCAGTAAAAACATGTTGACATGTTGGTGGTATGAAACAATGATTCTACAGTGCAAGATCATATCAAAAAAAAGCATGAAATTAAAGTACATGTTAAACATGGCAAAACATGATTAGTAAGCATCTCCATATAACCTATATACTAGTGGCATTCATCAAGACAAGTAAGAAAATCATAACAGATTCCCAGACTTGGTGAAAAAGAGAGTATGACAGAAAACAGATTCATGAGGCATACTTTGAGACAATAAAATTGTATACTACAGGAGAGTATGACAGAAAACAGATTCATGATGCATACTTTGAGACAATAAAATTGTATACTACAGGAACAATTCATGGCATCAAAGAGCACGACAAGCACGTTAATTCGGAGCACAACAAAACATGATCACTAAGACACAGCTAGAAACCACTAAAACATGCTCAAAACATCATGGAAAAAATGCAAATGATAACAGATTCACAAACAGTGAAATTTAGTGAACATGGCAGAAATAGCAACAAGTAGACATGTTTGCAATCTTGGTTAACTCAACATAAAGCATATCATGGCATGTGTATACTACCAACAGCAAGAAGGCATATTTTGGCAGCTACTCACGGCAAGAACATGGTCATAGGATCCGTAGAACATCAGCTATTCACATGGCAAAACTGAACTTACTGATAACAGGCTGATAGAAACATTATTTAGCAAATTTAGGACATGGTAATGATAAGCTACAGCAGACTATAATTGCGAACAAGGGCACAGACGGATAGAATATAAAAAGGTCTACAAAACATGCTTACTGGGTATCTCAAAAATATGCACAGATTCACTAGTAGCATCAAGTTAACATGGCAACATAATATAGAAGATCCATACTTTGCAGAAATTACAAGTGGCTGAAAAAAGAAACAACAAGTACCCCACTTTACATGATTGTGCTAGCCACAACAGGGCACACAAAAATACATGGATCGATCCACTGAAAATGTGGCATGAAAATGCTCCTAAAACATGTTGACATGATGCTCAAAAGATAATCACACAAAATACTATGAAAAAGACAAATAGGCATGTTATGACAATTTCCAGCAGCCAACATCATTTAGCACTCCTACAACTAGGATTTAGGCATCAAGATGAACAGTAACATGCATGCAAATAACACTAGATCGTAGATCATTCAAAGGCGAACATTTTGACATATCATGCACGCAAAACAGAGCAACATGCACAAAGTTATAGCGGTTCAAACATGCGCACATATGATGCAGAAACAGGGACTTAGCCGAAATTTGACCAAGTCCTCGCATGAGCGTTGGATACAATAATGTGCACAGGGCGGGTTATAGCAGCGGGCCGGGCTACTCACCTAGCGGGCCTGGACCAGGTCAGTAGGGAGGTAGGCCGGCGGCGGGCTTTGCGGGAGGAGTGGGCCGACTGACTCGGGCTGGCCGACGCGGGCCCATGGGAGGACGAGCACGGCGGACGCCGGCTGTCCCG
Source organism: Aegilops umbellulata (assembly GCA_032464435.1). NCBI lineage: Eukaryota > Viridiplantae > Streptophyta > Magnoliopsida > Poales > Poaceae > Aegilops > Aegilops umbellulata. The sequence continues at coordinate 277,936,156 of CP136058.1, forward strand.
ATCCGCGGTGGCGGCGCCTCTTGCCGACAGAGACGAGGAGGGAGGGGCGGATCCACTCGTGGGGTGCCGGATCCGGGTGCGGGATGCCAAGGGGCACCGGATCCTAGTGTCGGGAGGTGCGCACCGGCGACGAGGAAGCGGCGGTGACGCGAGGCGCGGTCCGGCGAAGGGAGGCGCGAGGCGCGGAGCTGCGGCTGGAGGCAGCGCGGCGCGACGTGTGTTGTGGTGGCACGGGCATCGAGGCCGCGGGCGACAGGCGGCGAAGCGACGTCCAGTTGCGCGGAAGCCGAGGTGGCAGTGGCAGCATCCGGTGAGCTCCGACGAGCGGACGCGGGCGGCGGCGCGCTCGGGCGGGGCCTGTACGGGCCTGGGCGGGCCACGGCAGCTGGAGGTGGTAGGAGATGGGGATTTGCATGGATTCAAAGCGAATTAGGGTTAGGGTTGGTTTTTTCCCAGATTTGGACGGGGGAGGTGTTTAAATAGATTCCGGGAGCTAGGAGAGGGCTATGGAGGAGCAGTTTTCGCCCACATGGACGTGATCCAACAACGGAGAGCATGGAGGGGGTTTAGATGGGTTAGCGGGCTGTTGTGAAGGGGTGCTGGGCTGCAAAGAGAAAGGGGTCCGATGGTTAACACAGTTAACCATCGGGGCATCAAACGACCTCCAAATGGAACGAAATTTGACAGGGGTCTACTGGTGATATACCAAGACCATTCGTCAACTCTCCGCCCATTCCGAGAACGTTTTTCTCCTGCTCATGAAACAAGATCTGGGAGGTGCGATGCGTACAACAAAGTTTTTTACAATGCGGATCTGAGTATTAATGATGTAAAGTACTTGGGTACATAGAATCATTACACAAAATTTGTGATTTTCCGCCGGATATCGATCCTTAATTCGGCCACCCGTGCCCACATTAAGGCTCGGGGGCTACTGGGCTTCACGCTCATTATTTATAAATATTAAAGGGGCACATCAATCACCTGATCTGGTGTTGCCACCCGACCAGTGTCTCGGGGGCTGCTGCATTGGCAATCCAATGCAGAACATTTAAGTGCAATATAGTTTTCGAGGAGATTATGATCCTCAGGTTGGTCGGCCGCACCCAACCTGAGTCTCGAGGACTTTGCACACCACTTTTTGTGTCCTGTAGTAATCTGCCGAGCTAGGAGTTGATCCTTAGGCCGACTTTGCAAATCAACCTGAGTCTCAGGGGCTATTGGGATCAGCAGTCTTATGTCATCCTTCAGGTGCATCTCGGGTTTTCGACTGATACACACCTTGAGGGCTACTGGCTATATATCTCGGCAGAGAATAAATTGGACCAATAAAAAAATTACAAAAAATCGGCCCGCAGTCGGGGTGGTGCACCACCTCAGAAGCAGTCCGGCATAAAGCTCGAGCACCAGTGGCTGGCTCCATAGAGGGCATTTCTAGCATTAAGCTCGGCTAAACTCCTTCAACTTTTTTGAACCAAGGTGATCTATGACACCTCGGATATGGTCCGGCGTTGGAGCTCGGATACAGTCCGGCGCTGGAGCTCGGATGCAGTTCAGCATTGGAGCTCGGCTGTAATAATACTCTCCGGATACAGTCCGGCGTTGGAGCTCGGATACATTCTGGCGTTGGAGCTCGGATGCGGTCCGGCGTTGGTGCTCGGCTGTGAAAGATACCTCGAATACAGTCTGGCGTTGGAGCTCGGACGCAAGAGGACACTACCGCCCGGGAACAACTTCAAACCCGAGGTGTGGCATAAAAATAACAAGGTATTGATAAAGGCCGATAACTTAAAGGGGCTCCTCAGATACCCGACGTGTAAACTCTTCGGATTTACTTCGGCGATCCTCAAGATCGAAGATGAGAAGATTTGTTGAACCAGTTTTCAAGACCGACGACCGAAGATGAAGAACAATTTAGAAGGATCGAGGAGCGTCCCCAACTTAAAGACCGGTTCAGGGGGCTACTGACGGTGTCCTGGACTAGGGGCTACTCGCCACATCATCTCCCGACTAGGTGGATCGGGCCGAGGACCCCCATGGCGGTTCACTCATGGGCCACTTCGGACAGCCCATGCCGCATACAAGGAGTATTCCACAAGACTTGGTGATCAAGACAAGGACTCCTCTCCACCAACGTATTCGGCTAGGACTCTTGTTATCCTAGGCCTCTGGTGCATTATTTAAGACCAAGGCCAGGCTAGTCGATAGATGATTATGACATTACTCATCATAGCCTTTGGTCTTAGACCACAACATATGATCTCGAGGTAGATCAACTCTTGTAACCCTATATTCATCAAGATCAATCACGCAGGAAGTAGGGTATTACCTCGATAGAGAGGGCCCGAACCTGGGTAAACATCGTGTCCCCTGTCTCCTGTTACCCATTGATCCACGACACACAGCTTGGGACCCCCTACCCGAGATATGCCGGTTTTGACACCGATAGCGACATCAAGACCTCTAGAGGGGCGGCCTCTCCAGGTTGCCTCCCGAGGAGCGAAGAATTATATGCATGTACCCTGCCTCACGAGGTTGCGATGATGTAAGCCATGACAATCATGGCTTGGTGGGCGCCAATGGGCGCAGAGGAGGCAGTTTCCTCTTCGGTGCTAAGGAGGCAAGGACAGACGCGAGTTCCCGAGGAATCTCCCAAAGGTTTCCATTCCATAGCAACAAGACCAAGACCACGAGCTCGGTAGGACGGATGTCATCGCCGAGCCCACCGCTGCAGCATGACCGGAAGCTTTGCAGACAAATACCACCTTTTGTGAGGATTAGATGTATTTCTTGTCCCCTTTCAAATTGGCCATTGTGGGATCCCTTCCCGCCTAATTTTGAGGGAAGAGGACAATTGTACTAGTTCATCCTGAAACCTCCTCGCGAGGCCAATCCACCTGAAAGCAGGAGTACGGTTTTACCCCGCAAGGTGGCCCGAAACCTGGGTAAACTGTTGTGTTCATCTCCTTCCCCGCTCGCACGAACTCGACGTAGCTAGGCTGTGGGGTGGCGAGCTCGAGGCTTGGGTTGGTTTAGATCTTTGCACACACCCCATAGTTCAAACCTTCTTGGGTCTGTGGAGCCTTGAATCTGACAACTAAATGAAACAAATAGTTATAAAAGATAATATACCACATTCGAATCATAGACCAGACGAGAGCTGACGGGGGCGGATACCAAAACCATGGCATTATATAATAACAAACAATAATAAAAGTAAGAAAATTAAACAAGTAGCTATCTAAATCATACAAGTAAGAAATTTTTCCTTTAAAAAGAAGATAAGAACAAGAGGCTCACCATGGTGGTGCCAGCGATGAGATCGGTGTGGGCGATCGTCGGCAGTGAGGATGGGACGGGGACGGGATGACACCCTACACATGTGCAAACTCTAAGAAGTTAAGTTGAGCTCAAGAACTCCCACATACACTCCTCCACTAAAACCAACAAACCACTCTACTTCTAGAACATTTGAAATGAGCTAAACTAGTAGTGAGAGATGAAAGGATGAAGTTGCTAACCTTTTAGAACACTTGGATAGTTGGTGCACCGCCAAACCTGGAAAAATCTTGGGGAAAATGTAGCTTGGAGGTAGAGCTTAGAGAGGAGAAAGCTTAAGTGTGGATCGGGCATTTCATCGAACACCTCATGTGCAAAGGAGGTGAGAACAGAGTAGCACACACCTCCCACACGCTGGATGGCCAAACAACAGAGGAGTGAGCGGGCAGGGACGCGCATATATATAGGAATTTTTTAGTCCCTGTTGGTGTCTAGAACCAGGACTGAAGACTGACCTTTAGTCTTGGTTCCAGACACCAACTGGGACTAAAGGGGTTGTGCCTGGACCGAGGCCCTTTAGTCCTGGTTGGTGGCTGGAACCGGGACTAAAGGTCCCAACCGAACCGGGCTGGTGCCTGCTGAGGCCCGGCCGGCATCTTGGCCGCTCGAACCGGGACAGATGCATGCATTAGTCCCCATTCATAAGTCGACCGGGACTGTTACTCTGATCTGGCAAAAACCAATGCCCGGTTTGCTACTAGTGCTTCGTCCCCTTAGGGGCCACCACGTGCGGCTCCTCGACTAGGAGCGTCGTGAGTAGGGGAGTTCTTGGCTCCTCTGGTAGTGGGGCCAGGCATTGCACTTTCTGCACCCAGGCCAACAACTTCCACAAGCAGCAAGCAGATGAATTCATTAGAATCTACCCCTCAATGCAGGAGATAAAAACATAGACTTGTGTGTTATAGCACTTACCGGGGGGGCTTCGTGGCCATCCTCAAAGCCGAGGTCTTCCCCCCTCCTTGGGGATCTTATCCTTGGCCAGCTTGAGGAGCCGCGTGCACATACCGGCCAAGGAGGAGCGAAAGAAAGTGGTGATGGGGCCTGCATCCTCGGGTTTCTGCTCCCACATCAGGGTGGCCCAATGTTGGAGTGGGAGAATGAGGCGGTTGAGCATGACGTTAATGACGTTGGTGAGCTGGAGGTTCCTCGAGGTGGACCACCACTTGATCCTCTTGATCATGACCTCCACCTCCTCTGGGTTTCCCCAGATGATGCTTTTCTCCCTCCAGGACTTGAGCTTCTGCGGAGGCCCGACTGAAAAGGTTGGGACCTAGGCTTGGCCAGGGGCAAGCGGCTCAGTGATGTAGAAGCACTCCCGCTGCCACTCCTTCACCATTTCGATGAAGGTGCCCTTGAACCATTCCGCGCCCTGGTTCCTACTGACCATGGCCCCTCCACACTCCTCTGTATCAGAGCCGCTAGACTTCGGATTGACCCCGAAGGTCTTCAGCCATAGGCTGAAGTGCGGCTCACAGCGGAGGAAGGCCTCGCAGACCGTGATGAAGGAGGCGAGGTAGAGGATGGAGTTCGGGTCCATGTGGTGGAAGTCGAACCCGTAGTAGAACATTATCCCACGCACAAATGAGTGCAGCGGGAACCCCATGCCTCGGATGAGGTGGAGGATGAAGACTACCCGCTCTCCAGCGTTGGGAGCGAGCACTTGCTCATTCGCACCTAGAGCATGGGCGGATATGTTAGCAAGGAGGTACTCCGCATCATGCAACTCCTAGATGGTGCTGTTTGTCACAAGGGAACCAGCCCAGTGCCCTATAAGGGTATCGGCCATGGCTAGCGGGGAAGGTTTGGACTCGCTAAGAGAAAGGAGTGTGAGATTGGATCTGGACGCTGGAGCTAGACGAAGCGGCAAGTGGGGGAATGAGAGCGTGGTTGCTGGCGCTATCCTTTCTTTTGCTCTTATAGGCTATTGAAAGGCCAAGAGTCCCCCTTGCTGCGCCAATAAAAACGCCACACCCATGAAAGATGTCATTAAGCATATGGGTGGGGGGGAATCAAAATCTTGATGATATCCCTGAGAAAACGGGCACGATCTCCACCTTGATGGGACATGCCATTAAAAAGGCCGCCTCAAGCCACAATTTAAGGGAAGCAGTAACTGCAAGACCCATCATGGGGTGAGCTGCTTCGATAAAGTTGTCACACTAGGTGGAACTGTTCACACCTCAGTGGGTGGCCTTCGAGGTTAAGTTACACAATCTCTTCAGGCAAGGTACAAGCTCGGCTGAGCGTTGGTTGGCACCGCTGCTTTAAAGAGTGATTTTAGAATCATAAAGCAGAACTCGTCTGTCGAGCCAAGGACTGATGATCTAAGGTTTCCTTAATCAAGATCGTCATCCTCGGCATAGTAGACCAGTTCGTGAGCTACTAACGGTGTCCCGAATTTGGGGTACTAACCTAGTCGGCCCATGTTCCTCAGATTGTGCCGATGGACTCTCATTCATTCTCAAGAGGGACTCCGAAGGCTATATGCAGGAGGCATGGACAAGACTACATATACCAAAGACTTAACATATACTCCAAGACTTCTCCTGCCGCCCTGCGCCTAGTACTGACCTTGTAACCCTAGATGCCCTACTTGGCATGTATATAAGCCATGGGGTTTAGCCCTTAGGGGGGACATCAACGCAATATCATTCACCTAGCCCTAGAGTTAGACCACATCTTACGATCTCGAGGTAGATCAACTATGTACTGGATACATCTCCATTAATATAAAAAAGAGCAAGACATAGGGTTTTACCTCCATCAAGAGGGCCCGAACCTGGGTGAAACATCGTCTCTCTGTTCCTGTTACCATCTGTCCGAGATCCACAGCTCAGGACCCCCTATCCCAAGGTATACCGGTTTTGACACCAACAGGCAGTCTGCTCCTTCCTCGACGTTGACGGGCGCAAGACCCGGGGTGATAGCGGCTCGAGTGGAAAGGCAGGAGTGTGGCGTACTTGGGGAACTACTCCCGAAGTTCCTTAGGCCAAAGACTGAGAGGCCTTCTCAGCTACTAATTCCGAGGTTGATAGCGCCGCAAACCATTGTAGGCAAAAGACTTCTCTGTGGAGCCTGGCTTTTTCCGACCAAGAGTTTAATGCCATGATCTCGGTGGACACATACCTTGGGGCATCTCGCTCTAGGTTTGAGCAAGCTGTAGGCATTATATCGCAAGGCCTGTAGGTAAAGTTTTGGTTGAGCCCATTTCATTTTGAAGATTTCTTATACCTTTCTGTTATTTTTAAGACAAGCAAAATTGCAAACCATGGCAGTGGCCCCAAGGCTTGATATGGGCAAGGTAGTCCGTAGCGAGGCTTGATTTTAACCTAAAAGCCATCTTTTGGTAGAGTGCTCGGGCAAGGAATGCTCAACTATCTGAAGCCCTTTCCCAAACAAAGGGGAAGTTGGATACCGCCTTGCTGAGGTGGAGCAGGTTAAGATGTTCACCAGGGTGGTGCACGGTAAGTGCCTGTATTTCATATAGCATGCTCGCTATGGAGATTATGACATTGCCTGACAACAGAATCCAATGCAGCTGCGGAAGCCCTAGGTCATCTTGAAAGAGATCTCAAGCAGGCCCATGAGGATTTGATGTATACGGAATTGCAGTGCCAGGCAAACCAGCATGCACTGGAACAGCGAACTGTTATACAAATGGTTTTTAACCCCTTTCCGTGACAGCATTTTAAACCGTTGCCTAGTGAGTGTGGGCGATAGGGGGGTCCTTCCCACACGACCCAGAAACCTTCGGGGATAGGCCTTCCGGTCGCACACACTGTGCAAAATGAGCTCGTGTGCGATCGGGCTAGCCATAGCATACAATTATACAGGCCCAATCATTTCCGTTCGTAGGTACATCCAACATAGTGATTCCCATAGAAATGTTTCCCTTCATTGCACAACCCACACAGTCAATCCACAAGAAACATTTCCGTTCGTCTGCATATCCCACATAGTGAATCCCAGAGAAATGTTTCTGTTCATATGCACATCCCACACAGTGAATCCCAGATGAATGTTTCCATTCGTATATAAATCCCACACAGTTTATGTATAGCTTCGTGTGTGATAGGTGTAACGATCACACACACTCTGCCTCTGTTAACCGTTTGCTTTATTCAACCATATCACATATGTTTGATGAAGAAAACTGTATAGCGTTGGGCTATCCATCACAACTGCTTTTACTAGTAGAACCATCTGCAAATTTCCGTAACCCATTTAGCAGGTTTATTAGTTTACCATTAATAATTCCAGTATTACGCAAATTCACATTTCATATCAAACAGTTGTTTTCCAGTTTCATATCTTGCGCATAAATATATTTTAACAACACAGTACGATAGCAACCTGAAAACAACATAGTACATCATATAGCTAGTTCACCTTCATAAGAATGATATTAGAACAATATATTCATTTCCCTAATCGATTGATGCATGATCAGCCAGGTTCATCTTCTTCACCTCTGCTTTTAGTTAAGCAAGAACCTGTTTTGCACTGACCAACTGGGAAAGTGCCTCCTCCTTCGCCAACACCATCTAAGCAAAGTCTAATTTAGAAAATCTGAGCTCATTCTTCATCTTCCTCTTTTTTTCCCGCATCTTGAAATATTCTTCAGCGTTGACAACACTTTCTCTAAGCCTATCTTTGTTCTCTTCCTCATACATGCTCCAGAGCTTTGCTAGGCACATCTTCAAAGACTATGGCCACCCTTGATCAACCCACTCTAGGTAAGAACACTTCCATTCATCCTATAATATTTAAAACTAAATTTGTAACAATTGTAGGGAAAATGGTTTCTAGCAACATAGAAAATAACCAAATACATATTTTGATAAACTGAAGAAACGGGTTAATTATGACATATCTTCTAAAAAAGATCAATGTGCAAATGAATTAATTGCTACTGAGACAGCAACCAAATTCAGAAACATCATAAGCTATAATTAACTCCAACAATGCTACAAGTTCTTAGTCATGTACTATAAATAAAAAATTGAACATTTTATGAGGAAGCTAAATATAATTGCAGCTGCATAGCGACAGTGTTTGGATGACATCAAATTGATACTAATAGGTGTGTACATGCACAAATTTAGTAACATAGAACTAATAACAATAAGGCCGTCCAGTATGTATGCCAAAACTGGTGTCAAGACACTGTTGCTACATTTCGCACTGGTGCCCTGCACTGGTGAGCCGATTCAGAGGAAAAAAATTAGGGAACTGGACTCCGGAGCACCTAGTTGCTCTGATGCCTAGTTCCTTCGTGCCATAAAGTTTTTAGTATTTTACTGCTTGGCTGCTCAGATGTGTGGACCAAAGTTGGCTGCACAAACTGCTGAAGTGGTGCCAAATAATTTTCTAATGGCACCGCTGATGATATGATAACATTTTTAGATACTAGGTAGAAACTATGACACTGTCTTAATCAGATCCAGAATAACATAGCATAGTGACAGTGTTTGAGTCACATCTAACAAATGATTTGTAACAACGAATGTGGGCTAACCTTCTCTACACATGCCAGAAACTTCCTCTGACTGTCCAAAGATTCAAACGCAACTAACTTCATGCATAGAGATTGATGGTGACAACGAGCAGGCAGATCTTCAGCCACCCCGCTCCATTCATTGCAACTGATAGTCTGAGGGAGCTACATGAGGAAGAAATTACTCAAATCAACAGTTGGGTTAATATCCTTCATTCCAAATCATAACCCGAGAGAGAGAAGAGAGGCATACCCGGGTGGTGACAGATTCCTTGGAGGAGGAGGAACCGCTGGAGAGGTCACTGAAGAAGACCATGGAGACCATAGTGGTCGGATGCAAGACGGTGTCGCGGGATATCCGCCGCCACCTATTGGGACAGGGGGCCCTTGCTGGTTTGGCAGGGGGACACCGCGTTGCACAAAGAGCAGACCAGCGCACGGAAGCACGGCAGAGATCACACAAGTAATTTACCCAGGTTCGGGCCGCCGTGAGGCGTCATACCCTACTCCTGCTTTGGTAGATTGATGGTGGAATGGAAGTGGTGAAGCATAGTACACTTGCGCGGCAGGGGTTGCCTTAGGGCAGCAGTGACTACGCGCGTATGGGGGTGTGGGTTCATCAACTCTCCAACCCTTTCTATGATTGCCATGGGCCTCCTTTTATAGATCAAGGGGTTACCAGAGTGGCGAAGTAGTCATTATGCACTGATATGATAGCAAACAGTGCTATCATACCTAACTCTATGGGCTAACAGGGTGCATTAAATGCACCGCTTAGTGTCACATCACTGGTTGCCAGGTAAGGCTTGCCGGGCTATCTTGCCAGCTCCACGTTTGTTCTCTTGACACACTGCAGGACGGGTGTCATCTGTGGGTTTCTCCTGTAGGAAATGGCTGCCATGTGACGAATGGCTGCCACTTAATCATCTTGCGCCTTGACACCGCATTGATCAACGACGTGGGTCGTGCTTGAGAGATTGGTGAGGTGGTTTTGCCTCCGCGAGCCTCGGCAGGCGCTGCCGGAGTGTTTCTGTTATCCATTTCTGGGGGTGGACTCGCCCCCTGCCAGGCTCGCCTGCCCGGCAAGGGAGGCCTTTCTCTTGATGATATCCTGCTTCTCTGGCTTGATCTTGGTCTCCCTGGTCTGCATGTTGGTTCCTCGAATCTCTTGGTTTCTTGTATCCTGGCTTGGGCTGGTGCTTCAACCTTCTCCTTGTGCCTGTGCACAGTCTGGGCAATAGACCTTGGGTTTGTTGCACTGACAGAAGCCCCTGGGCCTGCCCCGAACACGCTGCTGAGCGTTGTCGGGGTAGGGCCTAATAAGTGCACAGGCAGGGTTGCTGAAGAGGCTGGTCTCTTGGAGTCTTCATTTCTGCTTCATTAGCCTTGATTCCAGGATAGTTTCCGGTTTCCCGTTGCGTGGTGTAAAGCCAATAGTGGTGGGGCCACTCCATTGATGGCCCATGAATGACTTTAACGCACGGGGTAGAAACTGCCAATTTACTCTTCGCACAGCGCGCCTTATCCTCAGCCATGTATGTTGCATGCGCCGTGCGTGGTAGGTGACAGAGGCGCGTGGCACGGGAGAGCATCATGGTGAGGGCCCAGTCGTCTCGAGTTGTTGGGAGGAGGACGGTGGCCGCCCCTTGATGGAGCAGCTGCCCTCCCCGCCCAGCCTATAAAAAGGAGGGGCAGAGGAGGGCGAAGTCATACATCTTTGCATTCCTCCTCTTCTCATCTTTCGCTTCTGCTGGCTATGTTGAAGGGGAGAGCCTGGGGCCAGCCCCCGGGCTCTTGCTTGGGGCTATTGTTGCCTCATGTTGGTGCTGACGCTCGGGGAGTGAGCCTAGTCCTTGGCATGGAAGACTTCTTGGTCTCTTCGAGGTTCGTCCGGGAGGAAAGGCCGGAGATTATTGGTAATCCCAGCATTGCCCCTCCCGAAGGTCTTGAGGCTGATGTCGACGAGAGGCGCGCCTTCCTGCCGCCGAGGAGGGGAGCAGCGCATCTTGTACCCCCTTTGTAGGGGAGCTGGGGGCTGATGTTGAAGAAGACGCCCCCTCTTGGCTTGTCAAAGCGACGGCAGCATTGCATGCCCGTTGTGGGCGATGCCGCTACCGTTTCTACTCTTTCTCTCTTTTTTTGAAGGGCGACAGGCCTTACTCATCACCTTGCGCAGTTCCTGGTTGTACGCCACTTGCGGACCACAACGGGTGACTGCCCCGCTAGTCCCTTCATTGCTTTCCCCTCCTAAGTGCTCCTTTTATTCTCCTTTCCCTCTTGTCTTAATATCCTAGAGAGGAGGAGCAGAGTAAGGAAAAGAGGGGTTACGGGGCACTTATCTTTTTTCAATCTTAAATCTGTAGGCAATCGCCAAATTTTAATTCAAATAATGTAATCCCTCGAGTCCATCTTAGTGTTTTGTAATGCTTGTACTTGTATTAGCATATGAATGAAAAAGATGAACCCTGCCCGGAACCCGTGCATGTATATGTCCACGCAGAGGTGGAATGCCTCTTTACCATAGTGAAACGAGTTTTTCCCCGGCAGGATATCCTACCGGCACCCTCTTTGTCTGTCGGAGAGCTACGTCTGCTGGGGAACAAACAGAGGGTCGGGCCCCCGCCAACTCTTTTTTACCAAAGTCCACTACGACCACCCTGACCGAAGCAAGGTTTGAGTCATGGATGGGAGCACCTAAGTCTCAAAAAGAGAAGCGAGGTTTTCTCATGCAAAGTTATAACTTTACAGAACACTAATGGACAGGAGGTAGAACTTATCTGTTTGGGTTGCCGGGGGTCACTGCACCGTGCGATCTTCTCAATCCTTGTTGAAGCCATGTTTACGGCAAAAACCTGAAACTTCATGCAATCTTAGTTGGGGTGGGGCCATAGCCCTTTTTTATTTTCTCTTGCAAGGGGTCTGAGGGTGTCCTGGATTAGGGGGTGTCCGAATGGCCGGACTATACCTTCAGTCGGACTCCTGGACTATGAAGATACAAGATTGAAGACTTCATCCCGTGTCAGGATGGGACTTTCCTTGGCGTGGAAGGCAAGCTTGGCGGTGTGGATATTTAGATCTCCTACCATTGTAACCGACTTTGTGTAACCCTAACCCTCTCCGGTGTCTACATAAACCGGAGGGTTTTAGTCCGTAGGACAACACAACATACAACAATCATACCATAGGCTAGCTTTTAGGGTTTAGCCTCCTTGATCTCATGGTAGATCTACTCTTGTACTACCCATATCATCAATATTAATCAAGCAGGACGTAGGGTTTTACCTCCATCAAGAGGGCCTGAACCTGGGTAAAACTTCTTGTCCCTTGTCTCCTGTTACCATCCGCCTAGACGCACAGTTCGGGACCCCCTAACCGAGATCCGCCGGTTTTGACACCGACATTGGTGCTTTCATTGAGAGTTCCTCTGTGTCGTCGCTTTTAGGACCGATGGCTCCTTCGATCATCAACAATGATGCAGTCCAGGGTGAGACTTTTCTCCCCAGACAGATCTTCATCTTCGGCGGCTTCACACTACGGGCCAATTCACTTGGCCATCTGGAGCAGATCGAAAGCTACGCCCCTGGCCATCAGGCCAGGTTTGGAAGTTTAAACTACACGGCTGACATCCGCGGAGACTTGATCTTCGACGGATTCGAGCCACAACCGAGTGCGCCGCACTATCTCGATGGGCATGATCTAGCTCTGCCGCCGAACAATGCCCTGGAGGCCGCACACGCTTCGGTTCCAACCCTTAATTCGGGCCAGCTGCGCCGATCGAGGATGAGCGGTTGGACGCTGCCTCGGGGGCTGTGATCCCAAAGGCGATCGAGCCGAACACCAGCCCCGCACTCTGCAAGGCCCATGACTCCGAGGGGCCGGACTCTTCTCCGGACTCCAAGCCCTCCGCGCCCCTACCGATCGAATCCGATTGGGTGCCGATCATGGAGTTCACCGCTGCAGATATCTTTCAGCACTCGCCCTTCGGCGACATTCTGAAGTCTCTAAAGTCTCTCTCTTTATCAGGAGAGCCCTGGCCAGACTACGGTCAGCAAGGATGGGATACGGACGATGAAGAAATTCAAAGCCCACCCACCACCCACTTCGTAGCCACTGTCGATGACTTAACCGACATGCTCGACTTCGACTCCGAAGACATTGACGGTATGGACGATGATGTAGGAGACGACCAAGAACCGGCACCTATAGGGCACTGGAAGGCCACCTCGTCATACGACATATATATGGTGGACACTCCAAAAGATGGAGATGGCGATGGAACAACGGGGGATGACACCTCCAAGAAACAGCTCAAGCGTCGGCGTCACAGCGCCGCTCTAAATCCCGCCAAAGCAAAAACAGTGATTCCGGCACGGGATATAATAATACTCCGGATAGCGCCGAAGAACACCCCTTCCACCAAGATTCAACACAGGAGGATGGAGAAGCCAGCCCTCACGAGAGAGCGGCAGACAGAGAGGTTGAGGATGATAATTATAGGCCTCCCTACGAAGACGAGGCAAGCCTCGACGATGACGAATTCATCGTGCCAGAGGATCCCGTCAAACAAGAGCGTTTCAAACGCAGGCTTATGGCCACGGCGAGTAGCATCAAGAAAAAGCAGCAACAGCTTAGAGCTGATCAAGATTTGCTAGCCGACAGATGGACTGAAGTCCTTGTGGCCGAAGAGTATGAACTCAAACGCCCCTCCAAGAGCTACCCAAAGCGCAGCCTGCTACCCCGATTAGAGGAGGAAGCACCTAAACCTACATCACCAACACATGACATGGCCGACCGGCCACCTCGTGGCCGTGACAGAGAGGCCTTTCGGCCCTCCACTCAAGCCGTGCCCCGGCGCCGCTCAAAACATACTAAGGAACGGGAAAATGCGCCAGACCTGCGAGACATACTGGAGGACAAAGCAAGGCAAACAAGATCGATCTACGGATCGCGCGGGCACCCCACGGCACGTGACGGTGATCGTCACTCCAGATACAATAAATCCGGCCGGGCCGAACACAATAGACAAAGCTCGTTTGAGCTGCGTCGTGATATAGCCCAATACAGAGGCGCCGCAAACCCACTATGCTTCACAGATGAAGTAATGGATCATAAAATCCGTGAGGGTTTCAAACCCGTGAACATCGAATCATATGATGGCACAACAGATCCTGTGGTATGGATCGAGGATTATCTCCTTCATATCCACATGGCCCGCGGCGGTGATCTACACGCCATCAAATACCTCCCACTCAAACTCAAGGGACCCGCCCGGCATTGGCTTAACATCTTGCCGGCAGAATCAATCGGTTCTTGGGAGGACCTGGAAGCCGCATTCCTTGACAACTTCCAGGGCACTTATGTGCAACCACCAGATGTCGATGACCTAAGCCACATAATTCAGCAGCCAGAGGAATCGGCCAGGCAATTCTGGACATAGTTCCTAGCAAAGAAAAATCAAATCGTCGACTGTCCGGACGCAGAGGCCCTAGCAGCCTTCAAGCATAATATCCGCGACGAGTGGCTTGCCCGGCACCTTGGACAGGAAAAGCCGAAATCTATGGCCGCCCTCATGACACTCATGACCCGCTTTTGCGCAGAATAAGACAGCTGGCTAGCTCGCAGCAATAACTTGACCAAGAACCTTGGCAATTCGGACACCAAGGACAAAAGTGGCAGGCCGCGTCGGAACAAGCAAAAGCGCCACGTTAACAGCGACAGGAACGAGGATACGGCAGTCAATGCCGGATTCAGAGGCTACAAATCCGGTCAGCGGAAAAAGCCATTCAAAAGAAATACTCAGGGCCCGTCCAGTTTGGACCGAATACTCGAGCGCTTGTGCCAGATACATGGCACCCCCGAAAAGCCAGCCAATCACACCAACAGGGATTGTTGGGTGTTCAAGCAGGCAGGCAAGTTAAATGCCGAAAATAGAGACAAGGGGCTGCGTAGCAATGACGAGGAGGAGCCCATGCCACCGAACAATAGTGGACAGAAGGGTTTTCCCCCACAAGTGCGGATGGTGAACATGATATACGCAACCCACATCCCCAAGAGGGAGCGGAAGCGTGCATTACGGGACGTATACGCAATGGAGCCAGTCGCCCCAAAGTTCAACCCATGGTCCTCCTGCCCAATCACTTTTGATCGAAAGGGACCACCCCACTATCATCCATCATGGCGGGTTTGCCGCATTGGTTCTAGACCTAATTATTGACGGATTTCATCTCACAAGAGTCCTTATGGACGGCGGCAGCATCCTGAACCTGCTTTACCAGGATACAGCGCGGAAAATGGGCATAGATCCCTCGAGGATTAAACCCACCAAAACAACCTTTGAAGGCGTCATACTAGGTGTAGAGGCCAACTGTACAGGCTCAGTCACACTTCAAGTGGTCTTCGGATCTCCGGATAACTTCCGAAGCGAGGAGTTAATCTTCGACATAGTCCCGTTCCGCAGTGGCTATCACGCACTGCTCGGGCGAACCGCATTTGCAAAGTTCAATGCGGTACCGCCCTATGCATACCTTAAGCTCAAGATGCCAGGCCCTCGAGGAGTAATCACGGTCAATGGAAACACCGAACGCTCCCTTCGAACGGAGGACCACACGGCGGCCCTCGCAGTGGAAGTACAAAGCAGCCTCTCTAGGCAGTTCTCCAGTCCGGCCGTTAAAAGGCTGGACACTGTTAAGCGCGCCCGGAGTAACCTACAACAAGACCGCCTGGCACGTTTTGAGCAGGTGTAGCAGTGCGGCCCCAACCCCAGCCCTCGCGAAATAGAGAAACATGTGCTTCACGTACATAACTACGCTCTCAAAATACCATGGGCGCAGGGGAAGGGGCACCATCACGGCACGCCCAAAACATGGCTTAAACCGTACTAGGGGCTGCCGAATTCTTTTTTTAATTTTTCTTACTTTCAGGACTCCATACTTCGGACGACCTGTTCGGCAATTCAACTGCCACACACACGATGCAAGAACCAGGGAAGCAGACAAGCCATGCCGCATTATGGAACTCCCAGGTGGTCTATATCACGAGCAGTATACCTGTTTTGCATACAATTCCGTGGCCTGCCCCTGGATCGGACATGTTAAATAGTCCAACATTTTGCTTATCGCGCTATTTGTATCGTTCTGCTTTGATCGCAGCCGTTCTAAACAATGCATAGTCTTTAGCTATTTTTTGCATTACCTTTTTTACAAATATATGTTCATTAATGACATGTTGCACCCGTACACTGTGGTATGGAAAATACGCCAGGGGCTTCAGTACCCCCCAATATGGCACTTCCACAAGTGCGGCACCCCGAACTTATAGAATTATATGCATCGGCTCCGAATCATGTCTTCGGTCAATAGTGGGGTTTGCCCGGCTCCTATGTTTTGGTGCCTTACGTTCCGCTATATCGTCTAAGGGGGCACTAGGAGAACTACTGCGATTGTGCCCCACTTGAGCTGGGCCGAGCACCTTAGTAGAGAAAGCTAAAACTGACTGTCATGATGAAGCGAGAGATCGGTCGCTGTTCGAGAGGTTTTTCGAGTCCTTAAAGACTTATGCCGCTTAGAGCGAGGAGTCGGCTTTGTCCGGCCAAGGCGTGGATAGCACCCCGAACTCGGTCTTCCGAATACTAGGGGCTTCGTCGAAATTTAAAATTATAGAGTTCTATGGCTAAGTGAGATTGTTCAAGCATTATGGTCTGATTGCCTTGTTCGTTGTGCTGAGCGCCTCCCTCGAAGGACCCAAACATGGGAAAAAGAGCGCTCAGGTTTATCCCGAACACCCTAGCACTAGTGGCATGGGGGCAGAAGCCAACGACTGGCCATCTCTTAATTTTTGATAAAAGGCCGCACAGAAAGTAATATTTTAAATTCAGAAAGCATTGCTTAGCGCATATGAACAAGTTTTCAGCGCACAGGACAACACGAGCCAGTTTATTCAAAAATTATATCCTTGGTACATTCATCCGCCATAAGGCGGGCACCCTTCAATACATCCTTATAATAGTTCTCGGGTTTGCGATGCTCTTTCCCCGGCGGTGGCCCGTCCTTCACAAGCTTCTCACCGTCCAGCTTGCCCCAGTGCACCTTAGCGCGCGCAAGGGCCCTCCGGGCACCTTCGATGCAGACGGAGCGCTTGATGACTTCAAGCCTTGGACAGGCTGCCACCAGCCGCTGCACTAGTTCGAAGTAGCTCCCAGGCAGAGCCTCTCCAGGCCACAGCCGAACTATGAGGCCCTTCATAGCCTGTTCGGCCGCCTTGTGGAGCTCGACCAGCTGCTTCAGCTGGTCGCTCAGGGGCACAGGGTGTCCGGCCTCAGCATACTGAGACCAGAACACCTTCTCCGTCGAGCTGCCCTCCTCGGCTCGGTAGAATGCGGCGGCATCGGATACGCTACGGGGAAGATCTGCGAATGCCCCTAGAGAGCTCCGGATTTGGGTAAGTAACAAGTAGCTTACTTTTATATGTCAGCTTTGCATAAAGAATGCCTTACCCGCCGCTATCTTTTTCACCGCATCCAACTCCTGAAGGGCCTTCTGGGATTTGGCCTTGGTAGACTTGGCAGTTTCGATGGCCGCCGTGAGCTCGGACGCTTGCGTCTTCGAGTCAAGCTCCAAACTCTCATGTTTTTTCATGAGAGCCTGAAGCTCTTGCCGCGCCTCGCCGACCTGCGCATCAAATTTCTCCCGCTCGATGTGCTCCGAGGCCGCTCTCTTCTTGGCCTCGGACAGCGCCTACTTAAGGGTCGCCACCTCAGTTGTGGCCCCTGCAATAAGCAGCATAATCCTGTCATTTTTTTGCAATTGCATCTTTTTATATATATTTTTCTATAAGGTATCTCTTACCTTCTTTCTCCTTGAGCTGCCGCTTGGCAAGGCCGAGATCTTGCTCGGACCGCTCGAGGCCCTGCTTCAGGGCGCCCACCTCCGCAATCATTGCGGCGGTCGCTAGCAGCGAAGCTTGCATACGCATATTGACTCATTTTTTGTTAGACTCCTGCGAAATTTATTAGATCCTCTATTCGGCTTTTCTTTCCGAACGCCAAACAGAGCATCAAGGGCTACTGTCTATGCGGTAATACTCTTACATATTTTTTACTTACCTCGAAGCCTGTTAGAAGGCTGGCACAAGCGTCAGTCAGTCCGCTCTTGGCGGACTAAATCTTCTGGATCACCGCACTCATAATAGTGCGGTGCTCCTCGTTGATGGAGGCGTCCTTAAGCACTTCCAGTAGATTGTCCAGCGCCTTCGGTTGGACAGAGGCCGCCAGCTTAGTAGGCTTACTCCTCTTAGAAGGAGGTCGCCTGCCGCAGTCCGGAACCGTTGAGGATTCCGGCGCGGTGTCCGGCGCAAAGCCGGACTTGGAGCCCTGGGAGGTCTTGTCCCCCTTACTCCCGGAGTCCGGTAGGTCGCCTCTCGGCTCCTCCAGGACCACCGCCTCTTGGCCCGGAACTTGTTGCGACGCCACTTCGGCGTCGTCCGCAGTGCGGGGGGAGGCAGCGGGCGGAACTGAGTTCACGTCCGACGAATCCAGGGAGCCGCTCGACGACTCGTCGAGCCCGGCCTTGGGCGGGCTACACAATTAAATTCGACATAAGGAAAAGCTGTGCAACAAAGGAATAATATGAGTTACTCTGGTATCCGAATACTTACGATTCCGCTGGGTGCTTGGCCCTGTGCGGCCACTCCTCTTCGCCCTCCTCGGCGTTGGTGGAGTAGTCCGGAGGGAGGGTATTCCCCTTCTTGGACCCTTCGGCCTCCCCCGTTGGGGCAGCCTTCCTCTTCTTTCCTCCCCCCGCTGGAGGGGGAGAGGTATCTTCTTCCTCCTCCTCGTCTTCACGGGAGGAGTGCGTCTCGGATTCATCGGATGACGAATTCGACACCTCCAGACACCGGGCACTCTTTCAAGTCCCTGTGGTCTTCTTCTTGACCTTCTTCTCTAGCACCACGTAAGGTGCCAGAACCAGCAGCTTCGCTAAACGAGCATTGATTGGGTCTTCGAGCAAAGGAGCCGGATAGTCGATCTGTCTGGACCTCACCTGCCAATCCTGTCAAAGGTAAGGGAGTTTAGATCCCGCATAGAGTCAAACTATGGAAAACCAACATCCTGTAAAAGGTAAAAATGGCTTACCTCACCAGCGTGGCTGCGTGCTGAATCCGTGGTCCTCGGAAGTGGATGCGGGAGCCTCGGCGCCTTTGAATAGCACCTTCCAGACATCTTCGTACATCGTGTCGAAGAGCCTGCTCAGGGTTGGGTGCTGTGCCGGGTCGAACTCCCACAGATTGAAATCCCGTTGTTGACACGGGAGGATCCGGCGGACGAGCATGACCTGGACTACATTGACAAGCCTGAGCTGCTTGTTCACCAGGGTTTGGATGCATTTTTGCAGTCCGGTCACCTCTTCTTTGTTGCCCCACGACAGGCCCGTCTCTTTCCAAGACGTGAGCCGCGTACGGGGTCCGGACCGGAACTCAGGGGCTGCGATCCATTTCGGATCGCGCGGCTCGGTGATGTAAAACCACCTTGACTGCCACCCCTTCAGGGTCTCCACGAAGGAGCTCTCGAGCCATAGGACGTTGGCCATATTGCCCGCCATGGCGCCTCCGCATTCTGCCTGGTTGCCATGCACCACCTTCGGCTTGATGTTGAAGGTCTTGAGTCATAGGCCGAAATGGGGGCGGATGCAGAGGAAAGCCTCGCACACGACGATAAATGCCGATATGTTGAGGACAAAGTCCGGGGCCAGATCGTGGAAATCCAGGCCATAGTAGAACATGAGCCCCCGGACGAACGGGTGGAGAGGAAAACCCAGTCCGCGGAGGAAGTGGGGAAGGAATACAACCCACTCATGGGGCCTTGGGGTGGGGAGGAGCTGCCCCTTTTCGGGAAGCCGCTGGGCGATGTCGTTAGACAAGTATCCGGCCTTCCTCAGCTTTTTGATATGGCCCTCCATGATGGAGGAGACCATCCACTTGCCTCCCGCTCCGGACATGGCTGGAGAAGGTTGAGGTGGGAAGTGCGGGCTTGGGCGCTGGAGCTCGAGTGCGCGGAAGATGGATAGGCAAAGGAGGAAGAAGGCGTAGGTAAAAAGGTGGACCCTTATCCCCTTATATGGGTGGATGCGACTATGCGTCCCCACCAGCCTGGTAAAACTCGCTTATCTCCTAAGCGCCATGGTAAATGGCGCGGTTGGGTTAGCCGCGTCCGTATTGATGAGAAACCCGTAAATGAGGGACACGATCTCTGCTTTGACAAGATATGCCAAGGAAACCGCCTCGAAAAATGCGCTGAGGTGGGGGAGTAAAAACGATTCGAATAAAGGCTTGGCCATAGTGTGATGTCGCACTATGGAATACGTCAGCAGATTAGATTTGTATAAATATTATTCTCTCTATGGCAATATGTGGAAACTTATTTTGCAGAGCCGGACACTATCCTTAGTGTTTTCAGTCTTTTATGAAGTACTTGGAGGAGGAACCCGCCTTGCAATGCCGAAGACAATCTGCGCGCCGGACTCGTCGTCATTGAAGCCTGGTTCAGGGGCTACTGAGGGAGTCCAGGATTAGGGGGTGTCCGGATGGTCGGACTATACCTTCAGCCGGACTCCTGGACTTTGAAGATACAAGATTGAAGACTTCGTCCCGTGTCCGGATGGGACTTTCCTTGGCGTGGAAGGCAAGCTTGGCGGTGCGGATATTTACATCTCCTACCACTGTAACCGACTTTGTGTAACGCTAACCCTCTCCGGTGTCTATATAAACAAGAGGGTTTTAGTCCGTAGGACAACACAACATATAACAATCATACCATAGGCTAGCTTCTAGGGTTTAGCCTCCTTGATTTCATGGTAGATCTACTCTTGTACTACCCATATCATCAATATTAATCAAGCAGGACGTAGGGTTTTACCTCCATCAAGAGGGCCCGGACTTGGGTAAAACTTCGTGCCCTTGTCTCCTGTTACCATCCGCCTAGACGCACAGTTCAGGACCCCCTACCCGAGATCCGCCGGTTTTGACACCGACAGGGTCATTGCCCCAGCTTTGTACAAGGGGTTACATGCAGCTGAGGCAAGGCCTGTACAAAAGGGTGGCTGCCGGGCAGGGCCTGATAGCCACGCCTTATGGGTAGTACTTGCGGAGATGCTCAATATTCCATGAGTTTTGCAACTGAGTGCCATCCCCGGTCTCCATACGGACTGCACCAGGTCTGGTGACTCGTACCACCCGGTAAGGGCCTTCCCACTTTGGCGAAAACTTGTTTGTACCCTTGGCGGACTGAATGCACCTAAGGACAAGGTCACCTTCCTCAAAACACCAGCCGTGAACCCTGCGGCTGTGATAGCGACGTGGTGCTTGTTGGTAGCGTGCAGCAAGCGTAGCAGCCCAGAGACGGTTCTCCTCGAGTAGCACAGCATCGTCACGCCGGTGCTGATCTTGCGCTACTTCATCGTAGGAAAGAACTCGAGGGGACCCATAAATGAGTTCCATGGGGATAACTGCTTCTGCCCCGTAGACCAGCGAGAAGGGAGCCTGCCCGGTAGCTTGGTTAGGTGTCGTTCTGAGGGACCAGAGAACTACCGGCAGCTCCTCAATCCACCGCCTGACGTGCTTCTGCAGCATATCGAAAGTTATTGTCTTGAGTCCACGTAGCACTTCAGCATTCACTGTCTCAGCTTGTCCATTGCTCTGGGGGTGTGCCACAGAGGCGAATGAGATCTTGCATCCGAGGGTACGAACATATTGCATGAAGGCGTGGCTCGTGAACTGGGTGCCGTTGTCAGTGATGATCCTTGCCGGAACTCCAAAACAACACACCAATTCTTTCAAGAACTTGATAGCTGACTGAGCAGTCACCTTTCTCATGGCAGTCACTTCCGGCCACTTTGTAAACTTGTCGATGGCAATGAACAAGAATTCAAAGCCCCCGATTGCTCGGGGGAAGGGGCCAAGGATATCGAGCTCCCAGACCGAAAATGGCCATTATAGAGGGATTGTCTTAAGAGCTTAGGCAGGCAGGTGTATTTTCTTGGAATGGAACTGGCAGTCATCACATGTCGTGACGAGCTCAACCACATCTTGGAGGGTTGTGGGCCTATAGACTCCTGGCAGGAATGCTTTCCCAACTAATGCCCTTGATCTAATGTGGAAGCCGCACATTCCTCTCTGAATCTCAGCCAGCAGTTCCTTTCCATCCTCCCGGCAGGCACACTTCAATTTCACACTGTTGGGCCTCCTTATGTATAGAGTGTCATCGACGAACTGATACATACTAGCCGTCCGGGCTACTTTTTCAGTTTCATCTTGGTCGCCGAGGAGTCCTCCGGTTTGGAGGAAGTGGACAATGTGCCTTACCCAAGCTGCAGCCTGGGCTCGGTAACGAGGACTAGTGGCACCTCCTCTGCTGCGGGAGCACCAACCTCGTTTGTGGGGTCCATTGGCCCGGCTGGAGGGGGTGGTCCGACAGGGTCTCTGTCGGGAGCGGACGGCTTGACCGGGAGAGGCTTACCGTAGTCCAACTTTCTCCTTTTCTGGGCCATTGTCTCTGGTGATACAGAGGGCTTAGAGAGACGGAGAACAAAAGTTCCTGGTTCCATAGGAAGCTTCTCGCAGCACACTGAGGGAGTCCTGGATTAGAGGGTGTCCGGATGGCCAGACTATACCATCAACCGGACTCCTGGACTATGAAGAAACAAGATTGAAGACTTCGTCCCGTGTCCGGATGGGACTTTCCTTGGCGTGGAAGGCAAGCTTGGCGATGCGGATATTTAGATCTCCTACCATTGTAACCGACTTTGTGTAACCCTAGCCCTCTCCGATGTCTATATAAACCAGAGGGTTTTAGTCCGTAGGACAACAACACAACATACAACAATCATACCATAGGCTAGCTTCTAGGGTTTAGCCTCCTTGATCTCGTGGTAGATCTACTCTTGTACTACCCATATCATCAATATTAATCAAGCAGGATGTAGGGTTTTACCTCCATCAAGAGGGCCCGAACCTGGGTAAAACTTCGTGTCCCCGGTCTCCTGTTACCATCCGCCTTGACGCATAGTTCGGGACCCCCTACCCGAGATCCGCCGGTTTTGACACCGACATTGGTGCTTTCATTGAGAGTTCCTCTGTGTCGTCGCAATCAGGAAGGATGCCTCTTCCCGTCTTTAAAGACGGCGCCATTGCTAAGAGAGCCTTGG
Source organism: Aegilops umbellulata (assembly GCA_032464435.1). Taxonomy (NCBI): domain Eukaryota; kingdom Viridiplantae; phylum Streptophyta; class Magnoliopsida; order Poales; family Poaceae; genus Aegilops; species Aegilops umbellulata. The sequence continues at coordinate 277,959,187 of CP136058.1, forward strand.
ATGTCGGCCAAACTCTCCGGCTAGGTGGTTTTCTTATGACCGCTTGCTCGGCTGTTGCGCCGATGGTGACCTCTCGGGTCATCAAAAGCAATCTTCACGTCAGCTCGGAACTCGTCGAGCAGTTAGATCTAATGGAGCTCTCTTCCGTAAACGAGCTCTTGGATCGCATCGCCGCCCTGGGGGTTGCTACGGATTATGACCAGGTTGGGCTTAAACCCGATTTAAGAGAAATTAACTCTCCCCAAGCCACCCATCATGTCCGGATTCCCGATCCCTCCAAGCCGGATACCCGCGGAGGGGAGGATGTAACTCAAGATCTGAACTTAGAATCCGGCAATGGGCTATATTCATTGGACAACTTCCAAGAATCCAAACTTCAGAGTTCGGAAACTCCTTGGCCTTTAAGCCTCAGATTGGGTGAGGTTTCGGGTTTAATTCCACCCACCCACCCGAACGTAAGCGATCTATCCCAAATCGGGCAAAAGCCCGACGAAACTGTACATCATTACTGGGCCAGATTCCTCCTGGTTATGAACAGGATAAAGGACTGTCGCGAGGAAGACACAATTTCAATATTCTACAATAATTGCACGGACAAGGGAATCCTCAACGCCATAAGTCATCGTGATATTACACGATTCACTGACTTGGCGTCCATAGTACAAAAGTACTGTGCGATGGAAAGCACCTGGAAAACCGAAATGAAATTTTGGGACAATCCGGCCCTGAGTAGAAACCCTGACCGAAATAAAAGGGTGCATCATCGTCAAACACCCGGGTTAAACACCAAAAAACCAAAACCCTCTACAGGCCATGGAACCGTACTGGAAGGATGGCTTAATGGACCCTGTAAAATTCATAGTACAGAGGACGCCACACCAACTCACAGCCTTAGAGCATGTTGGATACTCCGGCAGGTGGCCAAAATTGGCGAAGATCTCCTAATTCAGGAGGCCGGAGAAAGCCACCTAAGGGACACCAGTACAGCCTCAACAGTCTTCGAGACTTTCGCATCAAATAATATGCGAAAAAGAACACTCCGCATCCTTGCCGAAGTTTATCAAGTAGCAACAATAAACCCATGGAGTGACACGGCTATTACTTTTAATGCCAGTGATTAACCTAAATTCCGAACATGTCGCTGAAACTGACTCCTCGGACACCTATGGGACCGGAGCCCCTTTCAGTTCGGCGGGGGGCGGAGATCGCACGAAGAGCAGATCGAGGCGAAGCACACGAGCAGTTTACCCAGCTTCGGGCCGCACGGATGCGTAAAACCCTACTGCTGCTTTGTGGATTGTATTGATTTCTTGCTCGGGAGCGCTGGGAGCTACAGTGCACACCAGCTGCTAACGAGACCGAGCGTGAGAGTTCTCGAGTGTCTAACCCCCTTCTACGTTGCGCATGGGCCTCCTTTTATATGCTCAAGGGGTTACCAACAGGTGGCAACGTAGAAGGGCAAAAATGGGAAAAGGTGCTCTGGTTGGCACAGCTACTTGTACAGTGTATCATACTTAACCTTGACGGCAGGGGACAAAGGCATTAAATGCCCGTCTGTGTTGCCCAAACATTGCAGAAAAGGACCGTCAGGGACGCCACCGCTTGCCACGATGGTAATCTAGTCATCGTCGCTTGCCACCTCGCACCGCTGGGCTGCGCAGCCTCCCGCCACGTGTGCCTAGAAAGGTCCCAGAGCAACACGTTGGTGGATGTGCTGGAGCGTGGGTACAGAGAGGTTGCTTGCCGCGGCAAGCGCCTTGCCATGGTCGTTGTCTTGTGGCGTCCGGAAGCTTGTCGCTCACCGTACCTTGGCTGTCCCTCCCGGCAAGCTCCTCTTGTCGGGGCCTTAGTTGTCCTTCCCGGCAAGCTCCTCTTGCCGGGGCCTTGGCTGTCCTTCCCGGCAAGATCCTCTTGCCGGGGCCTTGGCTGTCCTTCCCGGCAAGCTCCTCTTGCCGGGGCCTTGTCTTCTTGTCTTAAATACTTTGTTCTTGAATGGCTCCAGAGGAACCACGGAGGACCTTGGCGGTCACCCAGCAAGCCTTGCCGCGGGACGCTGCAACTACCCGTGCACAAGTTCGGGATACTAGGGTACCCCTACTCTAGTACACTGACAGGAGCCCCCGGGCCTGGGCCACACACGGTGACGAGCGCTGTTGGGCCAGGCCCAAAAGAGTGCACGGGCACGCGGGGCCCGGGTCATGTCGTATCTTACTCCGTATCCACCGCTCCCTCCCCGAACGCCACGCGTTGAGTGCGGCATCGTGGGGCAGATCGTGGGTGGTTTCTTTAATCGTGAATGCGGAACGTCCGCCCCTCCCTCTTTATAAGAAGAGGAAACAGGGGCAGTTCGTCCACCTCGCCAGTTGCTACTCCATTCTCCAAAACTTCCGCCGCTCCCCTTTCTTCTCAAAGCCGAAGGAGAGCAGCACTCTGCCCCCCATCGCCACGAGCTCCACCAACGCCGTCGATCTCCCCCACCACCTCCGCCATGGCTCCGAAAGCCGGGAAGGTCGTGAAGTCGGCCGAGGCGCAGCGGCTCACGGCGCTGCGAAAGGAGCGGGCCGTCTTCCCCCCGCATCTCGCCGCGAAGGAGCTGAGGGAGTACTACTACCTCTTCTGGTCGACGGAGACGCGAGCGCATCTGCGCACGAAGGTACTCCTAGTCGTCGCTCAGCACTTGGCTCCAACTGGATATCCCTTCTTCGCGCTATTCTTCTACTGCGGGCTCTGCCCGCCTTTTTCTGAATTCTTCTGTGACATCATGAACACCTATGGGTTTCATCTCCTTGACTTCGCCCCCAACGCCGTTCTGACCATGGCAGTTTTCGCACATCTTTGCGAAAACTTTGTCGGAGTCCACCCAAATGTAGCCCTTTTCCGCCATTTCTTTATGCCTCGAGCCGAGAGAGGAGAGCCTCTATCCGGCGGAATCGCCTGGATCTCGAGGACCGGCAAGAAGGAGGCCTACCTGGAGGGGGAGTTCCGCGGCAAATGGGATGAGTGGAGAGCAGAATGGTGCTGGGTTGTCGAGGAGAACCCGCAGCCTTTTACTGCCCTGCGCCAAGCCCCAGTAGTGCGCGGCAACGATTGGAGTGACGTGGCCCCGGAAGATGCTAGGCTGAAGATTGCCGTCACCCGGATCCAAAGCCTCAGGCTTGCCGGGCTGACTGTGGGCGCCGTTGGCGCAGATTTTCTTTGCCGCCGCATCGCCCCCCCTGTAGGAGAGGAGGAGACCGGCATGGAATTCAAGAATGCGGCGGATATCATGAGGTTGCGCCCGGGCCTCAACTTCAATTTCACGGTCTTGGAGCTTGATGGGACGCTCAAGGAGCTTTTCAAGCACGATCCTGACCATCCCGAATGGTTCAGGCTGCCGCGGGGCGTCGTCCCGCTGTGCAACAATTCTTCGCTCGACCGCATCCGCGCGATGATGCTGTTGTGCGATTCGCACGGGATCGTCCCTACTTGGCAAGAGCCCGAAGACGACGTCGTGCAGGCGTTCTTCGACAGCTTGGTGGAAGTGTCGGTCTGCGCTGACGAACAGAAAGGCCTCACCCACGACACCACCGAGGAGGAGATGGAGCGCATCTTCACCAGGATGGAAGAGGCGGCGGCAGCCGCCGCCGCGGGCGAGTTCGGTTTCACCGTGGTCGAGGCAGACACAGCAGAGGCGGCGGAGGCGGCAAGCCTTGCCGAGCGAGAGGGACTCGCCGGTGAAGAAGAACTTGTCGGGCCTGAGGTCGAGTCGAGCGAGCCCGCCGGGGATACGGGCGGCTCGCTGGAGACCAATCCCTCTTCCTCCGCACCTCCCGGCGGCTCGTCGCAAGCGGAGCCCCCAGCTCCACCAAGAAAGCGTCTTCGCACGGCCAGGGACATAGCGGAGTGGCAGGCGGCCAACAGCAGCCGCGCCGCACGACACGCTGCACCGCGGCAAGCACCGGCGCCGCGGGAGCATCTCATACCGCCGCGGCAACTAGAGCGGGGTCGTCTCAGACCGCTGCCACTGCCCCCGCCAAGCGGCCAAGGGAGCCTACTCCTCTGCCTCGTCACGCCGGAGGCGGGCCAGGCTTCGATTTCTCCGCGCTCAGCTCCGACGAGGAAGAAGAAGGAGAGTAAGATCCCTTGTTGTACTTGTAGTTCTTCATTTCCTGTTGTTTTGTCTTGTATCTGACTTGCTTTACTCTGAACCCATTCTTTTTCAGGACTCTGGCCCAGAGAGCGGCACAGAGAGCCAAGGTCCCGGTGCTCCCGGTGATTGTCATCAAGGACGAGCCCACCGCGACAGCAGGGGGCACGCCCGAGACCACCTTGCCGGACCCGTCTACTGATCCCCAAAGCAGGCCCCAGCGTAAGTACATGGTTTACTTTCCGCTGTTAGGGGCGCACAGGTGCTCTTTATTTGCTGACATCTGACTGTTGGTCTGTGTAGGAGCAGAGCAGCCTCACCAGGAGCGCACAGAGACCGCCCCCGACGTGCCACCTGCTTCATCTACTCCGCCAAGGGGGAGTTCTCCGGCAAGGGAGAATTCTCCGACAAGGGAGAGGTCCCCGGCAAGGGACAGCTCTCCAGCAAGGGAGAAGTCTCCGGCGAGGGACCGTACCAGCGACCCTCCTGCAACGGAGAACACGACCGCAGCTCCTGGTACAGGTAATCTTCTTGTTCGAAAGCTTCCCTTGGGTTCTCCTTCTTTTGATCTTCTGTTTGGATATTTGCTTGACTCTTCTCCCTCTTCCGGCTGCCAGACCCCTCTGCCACGGAGCCAGTGGTGACTGAGGTCGCCGGCGATGAGGACGCGCGCGGCAACACCGATGACGTCGCCGCCACTGAAGAAGGAGCCGGCGCTGATGATCCTGCTGGCGAAGAGGCCGCCAAAGCTGCCACCGACAAGGCTTGCGAGGGGTCGGGCGATTGCACTGACGACCCTGAGGCCGCAGGAGCGCCAGGCGCTACACCGACCGCCGGTCCCTCCGCCACTGCCGCGGCACCAGGCTCCGAAGAGCCCCAGCCAGGGGCCTATCTGAAGGCCGGCGAAGATGTCTTCATCAAGCTTCCCTGGGAGTCAAGCTCCAGGGCGCCGGTCGAAGGAGAAGTCTTTGACAGAGAAGTGCTCGCCTTTGCTGGGTTGACGCTAGTTGACGCGTCAAGCAGCAGCGACGAGCCTGAGGAGGAGAAGCTGCTCCGGAAACTGGTGTCGCTCTACCGCGCCCGGCAGGCCAAGGTGGAACGCCGAGAAGCGCTTGTCGCGAAGGCGGGAGCTGACATGGAGAAACGCGCGGAGGAGCTCCGGGGCCTTAACCAGGAAGCTCTCCGGGCTCTGGCAGAGGAGCAGGCGCAACTTGCCGAGGCGCAGAAGGCCTTCCTCCTCGAAAAGGCTGAAGCTGAAGAGCAGCAGCGGCTTGCCGCCGAGAAGCTGTCGGCGCAAGAGGGAGAATTGACGCAGCTGTAGGCAAGTCTTAACACCCACGAGGAGGAGCTTGCTGCGCGCGAGCGAACACTTGGCGGGGCTCTCAAGGAGGCAAAGGATGCTGCCGCAGCTGCCAAGGCCGCCAAGAAGGAGCTGGAGATGAAGGTGGCGCAGCTGGAGGGCGATCTTAAGGCGAGTGGCGACGAGCTCGCCGCGCTCAAGCATGAGCGCGAGAAGGACGCCTACACTTTTGGCGAGCTGCAGGGTCGCCTCGCCGAGAAGATCAAGGAGCTTAGCGCCGCCAAGGACTCCAATGCCGATCTTGAACTGAAGCTGGCTACTCTGAACAAGACGTTGAGTGACACCAGAGAGCAGGAGGTGGCCCTGAAGAAGGAGATCAAGGACAACAAGGCGCTGCTGGTGAGTGTTGCCTCCACCCAGAACACCTTCAAGGAGACTGTGGAGCGCTGAACGGAGGGTCTTGTGGATGCTGCTGCCACCATTGACAAGGAGCTGACGCTGCTGGGGATAGAGGATCACAGGTATCCCTCCGACGAGCACCTCCAACCCAGCGCCAAGCTCACTTTGTTCTTCAAGGGCGTGGCGACAGCTCTCCAGCAGCTTCGAGAGATGATTCCAAAGCAGCTGGCCGACGAGTCGCGCAAGATTTGCGCGGGAGCTCTCGAAAAGATGTTGGTGAAGGTGGCCTTCCGCAACCCAGGCCTCAACCTCACCAACGTCCTCAGGTCCTTGCCGGTGGATGCTGATCTGGAAGCGCTCAAGGCCCTTGTCGCACCCATTGTGGAAAGGGTGAGAGAGATCAAGAGGGTTGAGGGCGACCGCGTAGACTAGGCCGCCTGTTTTCTTCTTTCCTTGTCGTTGCTGGTTACGTTATAAGAACAATTTATTAGAATTTGCAACAAGCTATCTTGTAACATAACTCTATCTTAGGTATCGACTGCTATGTTATTTCCTTTACTTGATTCCTTCCTTTGTATGTTTTTGCCCTACGCTTTTAGGGAACTTGTCAGCGCAGGCACCTTTGCTGCGAGCGGTGAGTGCGGAACGTCAGCAACCTACTGGCGATGCCGCAACCGAAAAGAAACCTTGTCGCAACTAGCTGCAGCTCACTTAAGTTGTTGAGCGGACTCGAAACAAAGTAAGACCGCAACTAGCTACGAGTTGGTTCCTCCGCGCACAGGTTTTCCATACAAAGCACGGTCGTTCAAGGAAGATAACTTGAAAATTTAAAAATTTGATTGCTCAAACTCTTGACAACTTAGCTTTTCTGTCGTTTGCTTCCCGGCAAGGCAAAACTTTCTTGAACGATGCCTGGTCCACACCATTACCTTCTCCTTCCCCCCCGGCAAACTTGTGGGCGAGGGAACCTTCCTTTCTTGCGAAAAGAAAGAAGATAAAATAAAGATATGGAGCCTCACGGCTCGTTGTGGCTTACCGGGGGTAGGTGCTGCACAAAGTGTCAAATAATACATGCAAAAAATAGAAAGCATGAAATTGACAAGATGTGCGGAGCACATAAGTTTTATTTATGCACGGGGTCTGCGCCCGGCTTTGTACAAAGGATTACATGCAACAACGGCAAGACTTGTACAAAAGGTGGTTGCCGAAACAGGTTCTGACAACCGCGCCCTATGGGTAAAACTTGCGAAGATGCTCAATGTTCCAGGAGTTGCTCACCGGAATGCCATCTTCGGTCTCAAGGCGGACAGCGCCAGGCCTAGTGACTCGTTTCACACGATAAGGGTCTTCCCACTTCGGTGTCAACTTGTTGGAATTCTTGGCGGACTGAATGCGCCAAAGAACAAGGTCGCCTTCCTCGAGACTTCTGGCATTAACTTTGCGGCTATGGTAGTGGTGCAAAGCTTGCTGGTAGCGAGCAGCTCGCACAGCAGCCTGAAGATGGTCTTCCTCAAGGAGCAGCGCGTCATCTTCTCGCAGCTGCTCTTGCTCGATCCAGTTCTTTCCACACTTGTGCAGCCTGTCGAAAGTTCTGTTCTTGAGCCCGTGCAGTACTTCAGCATTTTCCCTCTCCGCTTGACTGTTGCTTCTCGGGTGAGCAACAGAAGCGAAGCAGACCTTGGCGCCAAGATCTTGAACGTACTGCATGAAGGTGTGGCTCGTGAATTGCGCGCCGTTGTCGGTGATAATCATGTTAGGGATCCCGAAGCGGCAAACAATCGACTTGAAGAACTTGACTACTGACTGTGCTGTCACCTTCCTCACTGGTTCCACTTCCGGCCACTTTGTGAACTTGTCAATTGCGACGTACAAGTATTCAAAGCCCCCGACTGCTCGGGAGAAGGGGCCGAGGATGTCGAGCCCCCAAAACGAAAATGGCCAGGATAAAGGGATCGTCTGGAGAGCCTGAGCTGGCTGGTGTATCTGCTTGGAATGGAACTGGCACGCTTCACACTTGGTTACTTGTGCAGTTGCATCCTGGAGGGTTGTCTGCCAAAAGAAACCTTGCCGGAAAGCTTTGTCGGCGATTGCTCTTGCGCCAATGTGGTGACCACATATGCCTCCATGTATCTCTGCCAACAGCTTTTGTCCGTCTTCCCGGGGAATACACTTCAATTTCACACCGTTAAGTCTTCTTATGTACAGTGTGCCCCCAACAACTGGTACATACTTGACTGCCGGGCTACTCTTTCCGCTTCTTCTTGCTCTTCGGGAAGATCTCCTGTTTGAAGGAAACGGACAATCTGTTGTGCCCATGTTGGAGCTTGTGGCTCGACAACAAGGATTAAAGGCGCATCTGCTGCTGCGGGAACATCTACTTCTACGGCAAGAACCTGCGGCTCTGCCGGAGCTTGATGCTCCCCGGCAAGCTTGCCGGAGCAAGACTTGTCGGGAGCGTCTGCTTCGACGGAACAAACCCTATGGCTTGCCGGAGCAGACTGCTCCTCCGCACTCTTGGTGTCGATCCTGGGGACCTTTTTGGCGGCGGCTTCGGGTAGCTCTGCCGGAAAATAGTCACCAGAAATCAACTTCCTCTTTTTGTTCTGTCCAGTTGACGGTGTTACGGATGGTTGAGTTAGCTTGAGCACAAAGATCCCTGGTTCCACAGGTAACTTAAGTGCGGCACACCTTGACAGGCCATCGGCAATGTCGTTCTCAGATCTTGGAACATGCTCCATCTGTGGGCCGTCAAAGTGCTCTTCTAGCTTTCTTACTTCGTCAACGTATGCCTCCATCAACGGACTCTGGTAATTCCTGTTTACTTGGCGGATGACAAGTTGCGAGTCACCCCTGACAATGAGCTTCTTGATCCCAAGGTCTGCCGCGATCCTGAGACCGGCAAGCAATCCTTCATACTCTGCAGTATTGTTCGTTGCTTGCTCCCTGGGAAAGTGCATCTGGACTACGTACTTGAGGTGCTCTCCGGTGGGTGCGACAAGTAGCACGCCCGCACCGGCGCCTTGCAGCGAGAAGGAGCCATCAAAGTACATCAGCCACTCTTTGCTTGCTTCCTTGACGGGGATGCTCGTCTCTGGAATTTCTTCATCTGGTGTGGGCGTCCACTCTGCTATGAACTCTGCCAATGCTCTGCTTTGGATAGTTGAAGTGCTCTCACACTTGAGGCCAAAGCTTGACAGTTCTAGTGCCCACTGGACAATCCTGCCTGTTGCTTCTGGATTCTTCAGTATCCTCTTCAGCGGAAAGCGAGTGACAACTGTGATCTCATGTGCTTGGAAGTAATGGCGCAGCTTTCTCGAGGCCATGAGAAGGCCGAAAAGCAACTTCTGCACACCAGAGTACCTTGACCTAGCCCCCTGCAGAAGGGAACTGACAAAGTAAACTGGGCGTTGCACCATTTTCTTCTGCATCTCCTCATTTGCCTGCGCAGACCCATCTTTGTTGGGACCAGAGCTTGTCGGTGAAGCCCCCTGCTTGTCGCTGGATGCGCTTGCCGTGGTTGCTGGTTAATCATCCGCCTCTCTCTCCGCTACTAACGCAGCACTAACCACTTGATTGGTTGCCGCTAGGTACAACAGCAACTTCTCTTGTGGTTTAGGTGCGACAAGTACTGGAGTGGAGGACAGGTACCTCTTCAAGTCCTGCAGCGCAGCCTCCGCTTCCGGAGTCCATTTCATTGGACCTGCCTTTTTCAAAATTTTGAAAAATGGCAGGGCGCGCTCAGCAGACCTAGAAATGAACCTGCTGAGAGCAGCCGCGCAACAGGCAAGTTTTCGTACATCCTTGACGTGCTTTGGTGCTTCAATCTGCTCAATGGCCTTGATATTGTCGGGATTGGCTTCAATTCCCCGCTGAGACACGAAGAACCTGAGAAGCTTGCCAGAAGGGACTCCAAACACACACTTCTCGGGGTTAATCTTGAGGTTGATCTTGCGCAGATTTGCAAAGGTTTCATCTAAATCTTGAATCAGAGTCGCCCTGTCCTTGCTCTTGACCACTATATCATCCATGTAGGCTTCCACATTTCTGTGTATCTGTGGCTCAAAAGCGGTATGGACTACTCTTGCAAACATTGAACCAGCATTCTTTAATCCAAAAGGCATTCGTACGAAACAGTACGTGCCACATGGAGTGATGAATGCTGTCTTCTCCTCATCCTCTTCTGCCATGAAGATCTGATGGTATCCTGAGTATGCGTCAAGAAATGAAAGCAAGTGACATCCGGCCGTGGAGTCAACAATCTGGTCAATGCGCGGCAAGGGAAATGGATCTTTGGGACAAGCTTTATTGACGTCGGTAAAGTCATTGCAAAGCCTCCATTTCCCGTTTGCCTTGCGCACGACAACAGGATTGGCCTACCACGTAGGATGGAGCACTCCTCTGACAAGGCCTGCTGCTTCCAACTTCTTGATCTCTTCCGCTATGAATTCTTGGCGCTCCACTGCTTGTTTCCCATTGCCCTACAATGGGATACTTGGCCGTCCAGCACTCGCCAAATTCATGGCTGCCATGAATTTGGCGAGTGCTGGACGGCCAAGTATCCCATTGTAGGGCAATGGGAAATCAGCAACGTCAAAAGTGACCCTCTCAGTCCTGAAGTTCAGCTCGCTGCCAAATGCCACCGGCAACGTAATCTTTCCCTTCGGCTTGCTTCTTCCCGGATTGATTCCTTGAAATGTACCGGTCTCTTCGAGCTCGCTGTCAGGGATCTGGAGTTTCTGAAGTACCGCAGAGGAGATCAAGTTCAAGCCGGCCCCGCCATCAACTAGCATATTAGTGACCTTGAGGTTGCGGATAGTTGGTGAGACCAACATCGGCAAGCACCCGACCGCAGTTGTGCGATCAGGGTGGTCCTCAATATAAAAAATGATAGGCGTGCTGGACCATTTCAGAGGTTTGCGTGACTCGACAGGGGGTTCTGCTGCATTGACTTCCCGCACCCACTGCTTGAGCTGGCGGTGCGAAGCATGCAGTGAAGCACCGCCGTCGACGCACAGGACCTCTGTGGCTTTCTGGAACTCCTGCTCGCTGGTCTCATCTTCATCCATATCTTCGTCGTCGTCGTCATCTTCATCCTTTTCGCGGCCATGGGGAGGTCTGTCTCCTTGCTGCTGCTTGGCCTTGCCGCGGTGTCCTCCCCGGCCGGGGCGTTTCTTGCCGGATCCTCCAGCACCTTCTTGGGACTTCTCCTTGTCGCGCCGCTCATACTCAGCCTTTTGCAGCTTGACAAGCTGCCCGACCTTCTTGCAGTTCTGGAGATCATGGCCCTTGGTGCGGTGGATCTTGCAGTACTGGTTGTTGGTGCCGTCCTGCTTGTCGGCGACCGCCACTGCCTCTTTGCCGGAGCTATCAGCTTTGGCTGTCTTGGCGTCACCTCCGTTGCCGGACTGCTCAACTACCAGCACATCTTTGCCTTTCTTTTTCCTGTTGTTCCGCCGCCAGCTTCTCTTTGCCGGGGCGGTATCCTCACTGTCAGATCCTCCTGCTCCTGCATTCTCTCCGGGGAGTTTCCTCCCTTCCTCAGCACGTGCACACTTGTCGTCCAGGGCATATAGCTCACTGACATCCTTGATCTTACACATCGCCATCTCCTCCCGCATCCTGCGGTTACGCATGTTCTGATGGAACGCGCTGATGACCGCGGCAGGGTGGACGTCTGGGATGTTATAATGCACACGGCTGAACCTTTGAATGTACTTGCGCAAGGACTCTCCCTCCTTCTGGGCGAGCAAATGAAGGTCGCTCTCTTGGCCAGGGGGTTTGTGGCCGCCTGTGAAGGCGCCGACAAACTGATGGCACAAGTCAGCCCAGGAGGATATGGAGTTCTCCGGCAAGTGCATGAGCCAGGATCTAACGTTGGACTTGAGAACCAGCGGGAAGTAGTTGGCGAGGATCTTGTCGTCTCGCCCCCAGCAGCTTGCACCGCGATGGTGTAGATGCTGAGGAACTCTGACGGATGCGACCTGCCGTCGTACTTCTCCGGTAAGTCTGGCTTGAAATTCTTCGTACTGGGCCACTGGACTCGCCGCAGCTCACGAGTAAACGCAGGGCAACCTACCGCGTACGGCAAGTCGCCTAGTTCCCCTGGCACATGCATGTCGACAGTGGGCCCAACACGCTGGTCTGATGACGTCGCGCTTCTCTTCGGCGCTCTATGCGAGTACGAGCGTCTTCTTGCTGTCGTTCATGAAGGACTTGGCGCTGATCGCGATGAGTTCGTGGGTCTGACGATGCGGTGGAGTCGCTGTCGAGGTTGACCCGGCGAGTAGGCGATCTTGGCCTTTGGGGTGGAGAGTGCACCGTGGTTGCACCCCCACCGGTCTTGTCACCATCGACTCATGCCTGGCAGTCCTGCCGCGGCTGCGATGTGGTCGGCTGCCGTGGAGTGTCACCGTTGGCGAAGCCGATGAGACTCTGAATGGTGGCCCTCCATTCGTCGATCTTGTCCGCCGCTGGAGGGAAATCTAGGAGCAGTTGTGCTCGCGCCAAAGCTTCCGCTGGAGTGGTGGGTGGTAGTGGCGAACGGTGCGAGGAGCGGGATGTGCTCGGACTCCTAACTATGTTAGAAGGAGCAGCACCCCGTCCAGGCGACCGTGCTCCGCTCGTGCCAGCATGTTGGTGCTCATGCTGGTCTTGAGCACCATGAGATCCACCAGCTCGATCTTGGTCCAGCATACGTATGGTACCGGGGGCACCATGACGCTGCTGGTCCCGCGCCTCCTGAGATGGGCGCGGTGCATGTACGGACGCCGAGGTCTACGCAGCCTTGTCCTTGGACTTGGCAACAGCGTGAGCTCCCTCGTCGACGCCCGTTCTTCCGCCGGCGTCTACCCCACCACCCGTTTGCTCCGGTGGTGGTGGGTCTGACGCGGTCGGAGCAAACGCCTCCGAAGCCTTCTTCTTCGGCGGCATGTCGATGAAGAAAGTGATGATCTAGCTCGCGTGGACGCCGGATCAGGTTCGCACAACCTCGACGCCCCCTACCTGGCGCGCCAAAGATGTCGGGGAAACTGACTCCTCGGACACCTATGGGACCAGAGCCCCTTTCGGTTCGGCGGGGGGCGGAGATCGCACGAAGAGCAGATCGAGGCGAAGCACACGAGCAGTTTACCCAGCTTCGGGCCGCACGGATGCGTAAAACCCTACTGCTGCTTTGTGGATTGTATTGATTTCTTGCTCGGGAGCGCTGGGAGCTACAGTGCACACTAGCTGCTAACGAGACCGAGCGTGAGAGTTCTCGAGTGTCTAACCCCCTTCTACGTTGCGCATGGGCCTCCTTTTATATGCTCAAGGGGTTACCAACAGGTGGCAATGTAGAAGGGCAAAAATGGGAAAAGGTGCTCTGGTTGGTACAGCTACTTGTACAGTGTATCATACCTAACCCTGACGGCAGGGGACAAAGGCATTAAATGCCCGTCTGTGTCGCCCAAACAGTGCAGAAAAGGACCGTCAGGGACGCCACCGCTTGCCATGATGGTAATCTAGTCATCGCCGCTTGCCACCTCGCATCGCTGGGCTGCGCAGCCTCCCGCCACGTGTGCCTGGAAAGGTCCCAGAGCGACACGTTGGTGGATGTGCTGGAGTGTGGGTACAGAGTGGTTGCTTGCCGCGGCAAGAGCCTTGCCGCGGTCGTTGTCTTGTTGCGTCCGGAAGCTTGTCGCTCACCGGGCCTTGGCTGTCCCTCCTGGCAAGCTCCTCTTGCCGGGGCTTAGTTGTCCTTCCCAGCAAGCTCCTCTTGCCGGGGCCTTGGCTGTCCTTCCCGGCAAGCTCCTCTTGCCGGGGCCTTGGCTATCGTTCCCTGCAAGCTCCTCTTGCCGGGGCCTTGTCTTCTTGTCTTAAATACTTTGTTCTTGAATGGCTCCAGAGGAACCACGGAGGACCTTGGCGGTCACCCAGCAAGCCTTGCCGCGGGACGCTGCAACTGCCCGTGCACAAGTTCGGGATACTAGGGTACCCCTACTCTAGTACACCGACAAAACAACTCGAGCACCAGCCGCATTGGTCCTCAGTCCAATAGTGGACGGCTTTCGCCTCACCAAGGTACTCATGGACTGAGGCAGCGGATTGAACCATATTTATGAGGAAACCCATCAAAAATTGGAAATAGACTGGAACCGCATTGAGCGAAGCAACACAACATTTAGAGGAATAATCCCCAGTCGGGAAGCGCGCTGCACAGGAAAAATCACACTAGATGTGGTGTTCGGCACGCCGGATAATTATAGGTCCGAAGAGGTCACGTTCCAGATGGCCTTGTTTAGTAGCGGATACCATGCTCTGCTAGGGTGGGAAGCGTTTACAATCTTCCAAGCAATACCCCATTATGGGTACATGAAGCTCAAGATGCCCGGGCCGAATAGAATTATCACTCTCGCTAGTGATCCGGACATAGCGCTCCGCGCCGAAAAAAAGACAGCCGCATTGGCCCTTGAGGCACTATCCGAAGCCCTAGCGGCTGAGGAACTGACTACGCTGCGCTCCACGGTAAACAGGGACGATGTGATACTCGACAAAAGATCCAAGTCCACCTCCTTTAAACCAGCGGATGAAATAGTCAAATTCCAAGTCCATCCAACGGACCCCAGTAAAACAGCTTCCATCGGGGCACAATTAAACCCTGATGTAGACGCCGCATTGCGAAAATTCCTACCTGAAAATTGGGACATCTTCGCCTGGCACCCTTCAGATATGCCAGGAATCCCACGCAGGCTGGCCGAACACACCTTAAATATCCTAAAAGGATTCAAACCTGTCATACAAGCCCTTCAGCGTTTCTCCGAACCCAAGAGACAGGCCATGGGAGAAAAGCTAGCCAAGCTATTGGAGGACGGATTCATCAAAGATATAAAACATCTGGACCGGCTAGCAAACTTGGTGATGGTACCAAAGAAGGACAAATCCTGGCGCCTGTGCGTTGATTTTAAAGACCTTAACAAGGCTTGCCCAAAGGATCCCTTCCCCCTCCCCCGCATCGATCAAATTATCGACGCCACTGCAGGACACGATTCGTTGTGTTTCCTCGATGCATAGTCTGGCTACCATCAAATCAAGATGGCAGAGTCAGACCAAGCTGCAACGGCATTCATCACACCATACGGCCTATTCTGCTTCAACACAATGCCCTTCGGGCTCAAAAACGCCGGCGCAACATATCAGCGCATGATTCAGACATGTCTGGCAAACCAGATCGGCAAAACAGTGGAGGCATACATGGACGATGTGGTCGTAAAAACAAGACATGTCGAATCTCCAATAGACGACTGGAGGCTTACATTTGATAACCTCCGAACATATGACATCAAGCTCAACCCGGAAAAATACGTTTTCGGCGTTCCAGCTGGAAAGCTCTTGGGCTTCATCGTATCCAGCAGAGGAATTGAAGCAAATCCAGCCAAGATCCGAGCTTTGTCACAATTGGACATCCCAGAGGACCAAAATGAGGCACGCTGCATAGTGCGGCGATCTAAGGCCTATAAAGTCCACGAGGGAGAATTTTATAAGAAAAGCACTACCGGAGTCCTACAAAGATGCATCTCCAAAGAGGAAGGGCAGAACTTGCTGGCGGAAATACATACCGGACTCGGTGGTCATCACGCTGCAGCTCGGTCCCTTGTAAGCAAGGCTTTCCGTATAGGCTTTTATTAGCTGACGGCCTGAGCAGACGCTCAGGACTTGGTCCAACGATGCGTCGGTTGCCAGCTTTTTGCAAACCAAAGCCATATGCCACCCACCGCCCTCCAAACTATCCCCATCACTTGGCCTTTCGCGGTCTGGGGGCTTGACATGGTTGGACCCCTTAAAGGCGGAACCCACAAGAAAAAATACTTACTGGTCATGGTGGACAAGTTCACCAAATGGATAGAAGCCAAGCCTGTTAAGACGGCCGAATCCGGACCAGTGATAGACTTTATATCCGGGGTCGTACACCGTTACGGCGTCCCCCACAGCATCATCACTGATAATGGCACGAACTTTACGGCCGATGAGGTAAAACTCTGGTGCAAAAACATGGGCATCAAGCTCGATTATGCTTCCGTCTATCACCCACAAACTAACGGCCAGGTCGAACATGCAAATGGTCTTATCATGAGCAGCATCAAACCCAGATTAGTGTGGTCCGTCAAGGAATCCAACACGCAATGGGTAGAGGAGCTCGACTCCGTACTCTGGGGGTTAAGGACCACGCCGAATGGTACAACCGGCTACACACCATTCTTCATGGTGTACGGCGCAGAGGCAGTTTTGCCTTGCGACATAATTCATGACTCACCTCGAGTGCGCATGTACGAAGAAAGAGAAGCCGAGCTCGATCGGCAGGACAGTTTGGACGCCTTGGAGGAGGAGCGTGACGTGGCAAAAGCCCGTTCCGCATTCTATCAACAGTAGGCTCGAAGATATCAAAGCAGAGAAGTACGAGCCAAAAATTACAATGTTGGCGAACAAGTTCTACGCCTGCCGGATAAGTAAAAGGACAAACTCAAGCCCAAGTGGGAAGGTCCCTTCATAATTGACCAAGTCCTAACTGGTGGAGCGTACCGCCTGCGATATGCATCGGATAACCGACTCGAGCCGAACCCATGGAACGCAGCCCGTCTCCGAAGATTCTATGCCTAGCGCCGGACTCTGTGTTCGTCTCCTTCCTCTGTCCTCTTTTTACATTTTCTGTCTTACATTTCTCTCCTTCCCTCCCTTTTTTTCTCTTTTTTTCTCTCTTATAGCCCTTAAAGGCTCATCAAGTGATGCGCTACCCGCGCTCACTAAACCTGGGGGCTTCTTTAAAATAGAAGCTTATTTATACGAGCTTCATGCCCAACACATGTGTCAAACTTCCACATGTACCTTTTATTCACCGTTATATGCATCGATATGACTTAAGTTTTGGCCAAGGTGGGTTGCCTGACTCCTGTGCTTACCCCTGTGTTCCCGATTGTTCGGCTAGGCGGTAAAGGGAGCACCTCTGCGATTGTTACCGCCGGGTCAGCCAGATGTGTACCTCAGACTGGGTGAAGCCGAAAGCTAGCGTTCTTAAGGGAACTAGCAGGGTCACCCGCGCATTTGCGTGGCTAGTTTATTGGTTTTGTTTCTAAAAGTAGTTGAGAGTCCACTTATTTTAATGCTAACAATAGATATGATAATTGTAATGGCCCTAAGTGAAACTTCGTATCATCCTTTTAGAACATTATGATTTATTGCTGAAAAAAATATTTCACTTTTGAGAAAATTAAAGTAGTAGTTCAAATAATGTACCCAACTTGGAATTGAAATACAAAAATATTTATAATGTAAGTGTTTTATAGCCATCTAATAGTTGTGAGATATGTATTTCATGGTTGTTGATCTGAAGCTCCATCAAGGCACTTGGACTCTAGCTCGCCTGCAACTGGTAGGCCATCTAATCTTGTAAGGGTAGGCCAATTATTTCTTACCTGCCACTTTCCCCTTTCTTTACATTCTTCCATTTTGGCCTCTCTTGCATCTCTCACTCATTGTACACATTCTCGA
Organism: Aegilops umbellulata; assembly: GCA_032464435.1. NCBI lineage: Eukaryota > Viridiplantae > Streptophyta > Magnoliopsida > Poales > Poaceae > Aegilops > Aegilops umbellulata. The sequence continues at coordinate 277,976,532 of CP136058.1, forward strand.
TCTCTCTTTAGCTTCTCAAGATCCAACTTGGCTCCCTTTAGACCACTTATATTAATAGCAACAACTCTTGACCGAGCACCATGATTGTGTGGCTGACAGCTTTGACGGTGTCATCTAATCTAAGTTCTAGTGGGCGCACATTGTGGGGCTAGATTTCATGTGTGTTTTTATATCTATATTAGCATTGCGATGTTGGTACAGGAAGGTAGGTTTGCAAAATCACATAACCGGTGTGAAAAAGTGTCATAAAATTTGAAGCCAGTATCTATATAATGAGGAAATATTAGTGGACTCAAGTGAATTTGTTTTATCATATGTGGTAAGTCATTAGCAAATCATTTCGTATGTGACAACAGAACCATATTGGCGTTCGCCCGTGTCGTGCCAAACTATATAGTGGTGTCTGTCTTTTATCCACAAATTTAAGAAACATCGCAACAAAACATAATATATCAACTCTAATGTCTATTATAGCTGCCTCATTATTATTTCAATAGCATTGTGCGATATCATGTATGAACATCTTCGGACTAATATATGTTGCTTGGACATCTAAGACAATATAAATTTATTTTTCTGTATTCTTCTTTTTTTGCTAAGCTAACCTTGCACGCTAAATATCGCCTTATCTATGTAGTTGGCCACTTTTTTCTTTTTGTTGTATTTGATTTTGTCAATTTATATTATTTTTGCATAACTAAAACAACTCATTATGTGCATGATATGATCTGTGTTTTCCATAGTGTTGTACGTTGTTTCTGTAAATGTATATATTATTTATCCTTTCAAAATATACCACTACTAAGTTGCTGCAGACCGCATGAAATCTTCGGTGAACTTACCTCATGCATGCCGTCTTCATGGCTATTTTGTTTATGTTGACACACATATGTTTGTATACTATATCAAGGCCATGCATGAATGTAAATACATCTAATTAACTGCTACAGGTTTGTCATGTACTACTTTCACACTGGCCCTCTACCACAATATAACAAATTCTTCATAATGGAAATCAAATTCCCATTTTTAATTATGTATTCCACATTTGTGCTTTTTTATCATAATTTAACTATTAATATGTATATTAATTTTATTCTTAAATCGATCTAGCTATGGATTTCACATTGATTTTCTTAAAATAGAGATGCACTATTTATCCAACAAATAAGTCTTATCCTGAACAAACATTAAAACTGTATTTCCTAGGAAAACTATAAGGAAATTTTCCATTGTAATATTTGAACTAAATATACTTCATGAATACTTTTAGATGGATGTGGCCTGTTTTTGCAGCACAAACATGGGTTACCCTCGCATAATTAGAGATCTCTTCTCTTGATGCATAAACACCTTAGACATATTTTCCTTCTAGTCCATCAGGAGAACAATATTTTTTGGGAGTGAGCCTATATGCGCAAGATCTTGTACCAAAAAGACACCACGGAGAGAAAAATACGCTTGAATGTCTCGCAGCAAGTAGGCTAATTATTCGTGAATCATATAATATATATATATATATACACACACACACACACACACACAATTTCTACAGCCCATAGAAAATAAAATATGCAGGAAAATATCATATAAAAGCAAAATAGGAGGAAATTCATTTGGTAGACATCTTTTTAATATTAAATAATAGCCATTAGATGTCCAAAATTGTATCCAAACACTATACAACCATTGGTTTGTAATCAAACAAATTATAAAAAAATGCCAACACATGGGTCATCTATATAAGAAATATTTAGTTATTTCACAAAAAAGTGATCTCACACATATGCATCGTGCTTATCCTATCTACAGAATATACCATGTCTCATAAACGCATAAGTGGTATTTTCCCATGTTATAGCTGCTACCCGTGAAGAATCAATTAGCATGAGAGGGATCAATCAGCACACCTGTTCACATGAAGACACAGGCGTACGTGTTTCTTTGGGTTGTGATTGCCAGAAGCTCCTTGAGTTGACTTGACTGGGCCGCCACAACCGCGAGTCAGCGACCACTATACCACCCATTGCATTCATGTCCGCCTCTGCCGCTGCCATCGGCCGTCGCCTCTGCCGCCGGCGTCGCAATCGCCGTCACTCTGTAGGCTAGTTTCTACGACTCGATCCAGCCAGTAGCAGACGTCTTGGATTGTTGTTACGATCATAAACATCGATTCATACTCCTCCTCATGCCGGCTAAGTGCACAATCACATACTACGTCTTTGATTGTTGTTACGCTGTCCTGAGTCGTTGACTACCACTTGCATGCTAGCCTTCGGCCGTCGCCTCATACGCTGCACTTAATCGTAGACTACCACTTGCATGGCAGCCATTGGCCAGTCACCTCTGCCGCCTCCGTCGCTGTCGCTATGCAGACTACCAGGCAACAGCCTCCATGTCGGCGTCTCGATGAGATTGCACGGATCATAATGAGGTCACGGGCCTTGGCTTGTTGCTTTCCAAGACAGAACCCTGGATACACATGCACGGTGAATCAGTCAAAGAATATTTAAGTGTTTGGCTATGTCCAACTCATACACTCCATCCGTTCCAAAATAGATGGTCCAACTTCATACTAAAGTTAATACAAAATTAAGTCATCTATTTTAGAACGGAGGGAGTAATAGGTTGTCTATGCTCATACGCTAGCGCATGTTTTTTAAGGGGCGGACGCTAGAGCAAGTTGAAGTCGATTTATCTACTTCCAAATTACCTTTGCTTTCCGTGTAAATCTTTTTTAACACCCTTTCCTTGTGAATTTGATTTGTTTCGATTAGTTCTCCTAGTATCCATCGAGTTTGGCTTCGGTGTGGACATGTTTCTATACGTGACATGTTGACTTGTTTCTCCTAACAATATTTGTATGTAACGTTTACATCTCTAAATCTAAACCCTTAATATCTAAAATTAGCGGTTAAGATAACTTAATCTATATGGACAAACGTAATGACTTGTTTTACTTTTATTTTAAGTATATAATAGATATTCGGTCGGTGAACTAAAGATGACCTTTTTACTTATCTATTTGTGTGCCCCCAGATGCTTTTTCTGCGTCTCCTTTTTTTCGCAGTCCGGACATGCACTTTAGGGCATGCCTCCCAGGGAAAGGAACCCCTAACGGAACTATTCTCCCTGTAAGATGTTTCTTACTAACCATGTAATATAACATAACTAGTTGGGCACTTGTCTGATAAAGCACTAATGACCCCTACGCCTGGTCTCCATGCATACCGCGGTTCTTATATGACCGCAAGGGTATTCGGACACACTCTAGACTGTCAGGTCCCAAGGTCGAAGCAAAAAGGTCGGCAACAACAAACGATCTACAATCCGGCTAGAAGGCATTACACATGTCAATTAAAATTACATAGTCATTATGACTGATCGTATTCCTCTTCAATACCATCCAACAGGCTGTCTAGCTTACAGTCCTGCCGGGAATACTTTGCTGTCAATTCTACTTGGCCGTACACTAAGCTTACAGGGATCTCCTTCCCATCACGCCCCACAGGTCCGACCTCGGCCATGTGGTTTGGGTCAGCCTTTGTATACCACATCTTCACCATGGCCCAGGCCTCCCTAGCGCCTTGACGGCAGGCCGATATCTTCCACAACCGGAAGCGCCGCCGAGCTCCCTTCAGCTTCTATGCAAGCTCTCCAAGGCCCTCGGGCATGGAGTGGGAAGGTCATAAGGCTTGGGCAACGCCTCGCATCGCCCGCCGAACTCGCTCATGCAGTTGCGAGAGCTCGGGAAGAAGGTCACCCGCAGAACCGGGCATCTCCTCTGCAGGAAGACCTGTTAGCATACCTACAGACATAACTCTGTTAGTCGACTTCCTCGCCGAACTCCTTTTTCAGAGTTCGTTTAAGCACTTACTAAATATGCCGCGTCGAAGCCATTGATTCTCCTTAGTGGAGTCCGACAGCTGGGCACGAACATCCTTTAGTTCAACGTCCAACTTGGTGTTGGCATCCTGAAGATCATTCTTCTCCCGCCTCACCTTTGTCAGCATGCTCTCACCAGCCTCTCGCTGGCGCAGAAGTTGTTGCTTTTCCGGATCCAGTTCGGCGCCATCTGCAATATCATTTGTCAGATTAGCACATACCCCGCATTTCGCATAATACTTATCTTTTTGAAGCATATATTACCAGAGGGGGTCCCCTTGGGCTCCCCTGTCGCGGCTAGTGCGGCCTCAAGTTGGGCTTTGCACTCTTGTAGCTCCTGGGACAGTTGGGTATTCTTCTCTGAAAGAGCATGCACGTTACATGATCCTTAAATCAGTTATTCTAACTGTTTCAAGTCTCGGGGGCTACTGATCCATATAACTATCAAATTTTCTCACCCGTATGTCTTTTACATATTGCTCCGTGGCTCTGGCTAGACCATTTTGAGCGGCACGGAGATACGCATCTCCCGAATTGAAGGCATCCAACGCCTCTTGGGAGAAACAAGCGTCGCGGAGAACTGTCCGGCGGCGCCGATGATTCATGGCACTCTCCACCTCGGAATGGGTGTCAGATAGCCTGTCCGCATCCTCTGTCGGAGGAGCGTCCGGTGCGTGCCTCGTGTTTGCCTCCACCTCCGGACCGGGCTGTGGAGCCTGGCTGGTGGAGGCGCGATTGGCAGCCTCTCCGGATATAGTCCGGCGAGGCCTCTTTGTCCTGCACCAAGCACGAGTGTTAATATGCCTTAAAGGAATAACACTGGGAATAAACGGCGCGCTATACCTTTGCGCCAGCGCCTCAGTCCGAACTACATTCCTTTTTACCCCACGGGGCCCTGCAGCCCCTCGTTGGATAGCCGCCGCAGGCTCGGCCTCCCGCCTCAGGAACCTCCCCTGCAAAACACGGTTGTTGTCAGGAAACTGAAAACACGTGAGGATGGATCCCTTTCCAAAGTGCTGGAGCTCCGATCTCAGTTACCTGGGAGGCCGGGATTAACCCTGGGTAATCGGCCGTAATGGCCACCAAGGCATTGTCCTTGTTCAGCTGATAAAACACCCCATCAATCAACTACACCGATATGTCCGGATCCTCTTCGCAGGCCAGATCAAGGGACCGTTCTGGATCCTCAGGCTATGGAGGACGGCTGTTTATGTCCTTTACTTCCTGACGCATTTCCTGCGTTGAAGTCGTTAGACTATATATTTAATCATGGGAATATCAAACGGATGGGCAAGTGAAATTGTCCGCTTACCCAACTTGGAGGATTGTACATAGTGAATCCACCCCGTGGGTTGACGCCGAGGAATTCCTCCTCTTCTCCCTTGTACAAAGTGGACAAGATCTTTACCAGAGTGGCAACCGAGTCCGGCCCCTTACGGCCGTACCGGGTAGCGTCATCCTCCTCGTTGAAGTCCCACATGGGGTGTCCTCTATACTGAAGCGGCTGCACCCCTCGCATGATGCATATGGCCATGACTCCGATCATGGTTAGTCCGGAATGAGCCAATAGTCTTATCCGGCCCATCAGGTAGAGGACGTCCCTGTGACCTTCTCTCTGAGAGCTCCGTGGATGCCAGCTTAGGCGCTTCTTCAGGGGAGCACTGTTGAATTCAGGGAGGCCAATCCGAATAGGATCCGGCAGTGGGACATCCTCCATGTAAAACCATTCTGAAGGCCAGTCCTCTAACGCCTTCTTTGGGGTTCCGGATAGATATCCGGTCCCGGCGATGCGCCACACTTCGGCTCCGCCCACTTGATATATTGACCCCTCCTGAGAACGGGGCACCAGGCAAAATAGCCTCTTCCACAGCGCGAAATGAGCCTCAACACCCAAGAATAGCTCGCAAAGGGCAACGAAGCCCGCGATATGCAATATAGAGGCAGGCGTGAGGTTGTGCAGCTGGAGGCCATAGAACTCCAGAAGCCCCCGAAGAAACGGCTGAATTGGAAATCCAAGTCCTCTTATTAGATAAGGGACGAGGCATACCCGCTCTCCTTTGGAGGGATTGGGGGTGCTCTCCGCTTGCTCTCCGCCATTGTAGGTGGCGAGTCCAGGTCAGACCGGGACCATATAGGCCGGAGGGAGGAATCCCTGGGTCTGAAGCGATACTAGCTCGCTATGCGGGATGGAGCACATCTCCCAGTCTCTAGGCTTAGGACTAGAAGGGCGGGAGGAGGAGTTGCGATGGCTGGCCATGGTGGAATGGGCCTTTGCTGGATGCGCTCTGATGACTACTCGCAGAGGGAAGAAGGTGTGCTTGGGATCTAAATACCCATCTCTTTAAATAGGCGGCTCATTTATGCCGCTAGGGGTGTGAATGTAAAAACACCCCGACTTTTCGTATTCACTGGACACGTGGAAGGCGGCCATTATTGGGCGTACAAGCCAAGGAGCGCAGCATTTATAAAGAACAAGACATTATTCAACAGGTACACGAAATCTGGAAGGAGAACCCGCCTTGCAATGCCGAAGACAATCTGCGCGCCGGACTCGTCGTCATTGAAGCCTGGTTCGGGGGCTACTGAGGGAGTCCTGGATTAGGGGGTGTCCAGATGGCCGGACTATACCATTAACCGGACTCCTGGACTATGAAGATACAAGATTGAAGACTTCGTCCCGTGTCCGGATGGGACTTTCCTTGGCGTGGAAGGCAATCTTGGCGATGCGGATATTTAGATCTCCTACCATTGTAACCGACTTTGTGTAACCCTAACCCTCTCCAGTGTCTATATAAACCGGAGGGTTTTAGTCCGTAGGACAACAACACAACATACAACAATCATACCATAGGCTAGCTTCTAGGGTTTAGCCTCCTTGATCTCGTGGGAGATCTACTCTTGTACTACCCATATCATCAATATTAATTAAGCAGGACATAGGGTTTTACCTCCATCAAGAGGGCCTGAACCTGGGTAAAACTTCGTGTCCCCGATCTCCTGTTACCATCCGCCTAGACGCACAGTTCAGGACCCCCTACCCGAGATCCGCCGGTTTTGACACCGACACACACCTTGATAGGTGATCAACTATGTTGTTTTACGCAGGGGGTACATGCTCTGTTTGCAACCCGTCAAAGTGCTCCTCAAATCTCCTCACTTCCTCGATGTATGCCTCCATCAATGGACTTTGGTAATCCTTGTTGACTTGTCTCACCACAAGCTATGAATCTCCTCGAATGATCAGCTTCTTAATTCGCAATTCTGTTGCGATCCTGAGCCCGGCAAGGAGCCCTTCATCCTCTATTGTATTGTTGGTGGTTTCTTCTCGGGGAAAATGCATTTCGACGACGTATTTCAAGTGCTCTCCGGAGGGGGCAACAAGAAGCACCCCAGCCCCTACACCTTGTAGGGAAAAAGCACCATAAAAATACATAATCCATTCATGGGGCGATTCCTTGCCGGGGATAGCTATCTCTGTCACTTCCACATCAGGGGTTGGTGTCCATTCTGCAATAAACTCTGCCAGTGCCTTGCTCTAAATAGTTGATGTGCTCTCATACTTCAAACCAAAGCTGGACAACTCCAAAGCCCACTCCACTATTCTACCAGTAGCCTCAGGGTATCTGAGTATCCTTTGCAGCGGGAAACGAGTGACAACTGTGATCTCATGGGCTTGAAAGTAGTGGCGTAGTTTCCTTGAGGCCATAACGAGACAAAAGTTCAACTTTTGCATACCAGAGTATCTCGATCTAGCACCCTGTAACAAGGAGCCGACGAAGTACACTGGGTGTTGCACCACTTTCTTCCTTGCCGCGTCCTTGGGGTTGTTCTCGTTGTCGTGCTCATTGCTTTCCTGATCCTTCTCTGACTCTGCTGCTTTCTGCTCACTTTCTGCCTCATCCACTTCTCGCTGTGCTACCAAGGGAGCACTAACCACTTGGTTTGTTGCCGCCAAGTATAACAGCAACGGTTCTTAGGGCTTGGGCGCAACCAAGGTAGGCACAGACGATAGTTAGGCCTTCAACTTCTGCAGAGCTACATCTGCTTCCGGGGTCCACTTCATAGGCCGTGCCTTTTTCAAAATCTTAAAGAACGGTAGGGCATGCTCGGCAGACTTGGAGATGAATCTGCTTAGCGCGGCAACGCATCCTATTAAGCGCCTCACATCCTTAACTGTCCTTGGCGCTTGGATCTGCTCAATGGCTTTGATCTTGTCGGGGTTGGCTTCGATCCCCCGGTGGGATACGAAGAACCCGAGTAGCTTGCCGGAGGGAATACCAAAAACACACTTCTCCGGATTAAGCTTCAAATTGATCTTGCACAAATTAGCAAATGTCCCCTTCAAATCCTTAATAAGGCTGGCCTCATCCTTGGTTTTGAGCACGATATCATCCATATATGCTTCTATATTTCTGTGCAACTATGGCTCAAAACCAATCTGAACTGCCCTTGCAAATGTGGACCCGACACTCTTCAATCCAAATGGCATGCGGACAAAGCAGTACGTACCACATGGAGTGATGAATGACATCTTTTCTTCGTCTTCCTTGGACATGAAGATCTGATGATACACGGAGTATGCATCCAGAAAGGAGAGCAAATCACAACCTGAAGTGGAATCCACAATCTGGTCGATGTGTGGCAAGGGAAATGGGTCCTTCAGGCAAGCCTTGTTGAGATCTGTGAAATCAATGCAAAGCATCCACTTCTCGTTAGCCTTCCGGACTACTACTGGGTTTGCCAACCACGTAGGATGCAGTACTCCTCTGACCAAACCAGTTACCTCCAATTTGTTGATCTCTTCGGCAATGAACCGCTCCCTAACCAAGGCCTGCTTCCGAACTTTCTGCTTGACAGGTAGTGCGTGTGGGTAGACAGCAAGGTGGTGCTCGATTACCTCCCTGGGAATACCGGGGATATCGGATGGTTGCCAGGCAAACACATCGTTATTCTCCCATAGGAAAGCAACGAGCGCGCTTTCCTATTTGTCATCGAGGGTGGCGCTGATAGTGAAAGTACCATCAACGCTAGCCAGCCCTGCCAGGACCTTCTTTACTTGGGATGCATCAACCTTGGATCTCTTGCTGTTGGAACACTCCGGCATGTCATCAACGGGTGATGTGCACTCGGAGGGAGCACGCTTCCGGACTCCTTGCTGGAGGTCCTACAATCCTTCTTCTTTCCTTTGCTTTCCTTGGTGGGAGCTGCTGCTGCCGCTGCCTCTGCTGCGACTGCATCCCGATACATCCTGTCCACATAGATAATTGCATCCTTCTCATATGATGGGGTAGTGATGACTCCCTTTCGCCCAGGCATCTTTAAGGTGTTGTAAGCATACTGGGATGCTGCCATGAACTTGGCCAAAGCCGGGCATCCAAGAATCCCATTGTACGGCAGGGGGAGATCAACCACATCAAACACAATCTTCTCAGTCTGATAGTTCAGTTCTCCCCCAAAATGTCACTGGAAACATAATCTTCCCTTTAGGATGGCTCCTGTCGGGATTAACTCCTTGAAACGTGCCAGTAACCTCTAGCTCTTCTTCTCCTATCTGAAGCTTGTTGATGACTACTGGGGAAATCAGATTCAACCCGGCCCCACCATTCACTAACATCTTTGTGACCTTGAGGTTGCGAATTGTTGGGGAGACCAACAACAGCAATCACCCTACCGCAGTGGTGCGGCCAGGGTAATCCTCTTCATCAAAGACGATGGGCGCGCGGGACTATTTGAGCGGCTTCCGGGCCTCTGGCGCTGGTTCCACAGTATTGATCTCTCTCGCCCACCGCTTGAGCTGGTGGTGAGAGGCGTGCAAAGATGCACCCCCATCAATGCATAGGGCGTAAGTGGCCTTCTGAAATTCCTGCTCACTGGTTTCCTCTTCATCCCCTCCATCACTCACACTATCACAGATTTCCTTCTCTAAACCCCTGGCGGGTTTTCCCATGTTTCAAAAGGGTTTGCCAGGGCGATTTGCTTCACTGCCTTAGCCCTTACCGCCAGCAGCATTCTGACCTTTTTCCTTGTCACGCTTATCCTACTCAGCCCTTTGTCTCTTGACAAGTTGTTCAACCTGGTAACACTCATGAAGATCGTGACCCTTTGTCCGATGGATCTTGCAGTACGGCCCATCTCCTTTCCCAGCTTTCTCGACGGCAGCGGCCTCCCAGTAAGCAGTGGATGCGGCATCTTCCTTGCCAGGGGCCTCAGCCTTGGCCTTCTTATTGGTACTAGGTGTGCCCGAACCTTCCACAGTCATCACTGCTTTATCTCTTGGATTCTTACTACGCTTCTTGCCCTTTTTTCTGACTGGTTGATTCATCCTCTTCCTCTTAATCAACATTGGTGCAATCCTCCTCTCCGGGCAACTTCCTTCCTTCCTCCATACGAATACACTTATCCACCAGTGTGTATAGCTCTTTCACAGTCTTGGGCAACCACACGTTCATCTTGGAACGGATGCGACGGTTGCGCACATTGGACTGGAAAGCTGCTATAACGGCTGTCGGATGGATATTTGAAATATTTCTATGAACTTTACTGAATCTCTGTAAATACTTACGAAGAGTTTCCCCTTCCATCTGCTGAAGAAGTTGCAGGTCGCTGGGCCTGCCGGGCTCCTGGTGGCCACCGGTGAAGGCACTGACAAACTCGTGGCACATGTCTGCCCATGACAAAATGGAGTCTTCCGGTAGGTGCATCAGCCAGGATCTCATGTTGGACTTGAGGGCCAAGGGGAAGTATTTGGCGAACACTTTCTCGTCTCTTCCCTCGGCAGCCTGAATAGCAATGGTGTAAATGCTCAGGAACTCTGTCGGGTTCAGCCTCCTGTCGTACTTCTCAGGTATCTCTGGCTTGAACGTGTGAACGGACGGCCAACGGACTTGTCGCAGTTCTCGTGTGAAGGCACGGCAGCCAACCTCGAAAGGTATGCACCCGCCAACACCGAGCGCAGGCTCGTCGACATTGAGGCCGTCGCACTTGTCGGTCTGGCGGAGGTCGTCGCTGCGTCGATCTATGAACACGCACGCGTCTCCCCGCTGCCTATCCTCGGGGGCTCGATGTTGGCCTGGACATGCTCGATGGTCAGAAGAGGCCATTGAGACATCGTCGGGGTCTTGATTCTGCTGCACCCGCACCGGCTGCCGTGGTGGGCACTGCACCGTGGGGACGCCCCCCTCTGTTCTGCCAGTGGTATGGGCGGTTGCTGTTGCTTGGGGAGGTCATGGCGGGCCAGCTCACCGTGAGCCCCCAGCTTTGGCGAAACCGAGCAGGCTTTGGATGGTGGCACACCATTCATCCATCTGCTCGGCTGCCGGCGGAAACTTCAGTAGCAGTTGAGTTCGTGCTATTGAAAGAAATATGCCCTAGAGGCAATAATAAAGTTATTATTTATTTCCTTATATCATGATAAATGATTATTATTCATGCTAGAATTGTATTATCCGGAAACATAATACTTGTGTGAATACATAGACAAACAGAGTGTCGCTAGTATGCCTCTACTTGACTAGCTCGTTGATCAAAGATGGTTATGTTTCCTAACCATAGACATGAGTTGTCATTTGATTAACGGGATCACATCATTAGGAGAATGATGTGATTGACTTGACCCATTCTGTTAGCTTAGCACTTGATCGTTTAGTATGTTGCTATTGCTTTCTTCATGACTTATACATGTTCCTATGACTATGAGATTATGCAACTCCCGTTTACCGAAGGAACACTTTATGTGCTACCAAACGTCACAATGTAACTGGGTGATTATAAAGGAGCTCTACAGGTGTCTCCAAAGGTACATGTTGGGTTGGCGTATTTCGAGATTAGCATTTTCCACTCCGATTATCGGAGAGGTATCTCCTGGCCCTCTCGGTAATGCACATCACTTAAGCCTTGCAAGCAATGCAACTAATGAGTTAGTTGCGAGATGATGTATTATGGAATGAGTAAAGAGACTTGCTGGTAACGAGATTGAACTAGGCATTGAGATACCGACGATCGAATCTCGGGCAAGTAACATACCGATGACAAAGGGAACAACGTATGTTATTATGCGGTTTGACCGATAAAGATCTTCATAGAATATGTGGGAACCAATATGAGCATCCAGGTTCCGCTATTGGTTATTGACTGGAGACGTGTTTCGGTCATGTCTACATTGTTCTCGAACCCGTAGGGTCCGCACACTTAACGTTACGATGACAGTTTCATTATTAGTTTATATGTTTTGATGTACCGAAGGTTGTTCGGAGTCCCGGATGTGATCACGGACATGACGAGGAGTCTTGAAATGGTCAAGACATAAAAATTGATATATTGGAAGCCTATATTTGGATATCGGAATCATTCCGGGTGAAATCGGGATTTTACTGGAGTACCGGGGGGTTACCGGAACCCTCCCGGGGGTTAATGGGCCTACATGGGCCCTAAGGGAGAAGAGGAGGGCAGGCCGCGCGCCCCCTCCCCCCCTAGTCCAAATAGGACAAGGAAGGGGGGGGGGGCTGCGCCCCCCTTTCCTCTTTCCCCCTTCCCCTTTCCTTGTCCAACAAGGCAAGAGGGGGGAGTCCTACTACCGGTGGGAGTAGGACTCCTCCAGGCGCACCCCTAGGGGCTAGCCGCACCTCCCCCCTCCCTCCTTTATATACGGGGGCGAGGGGGCACCCCATGACACACAAGTTGATCTTTGTGATCGTTCCTTAGCCGTGTGCGGTGCCCCCTTCCACCATATTCCACCTCGGTCATATCGTAGCGGTGCTTAGGCGAAGCCCTGCGATGGTAGAACATCAAGATCGTCACCACACCGTCGTGCTGACGGAACTCTTCCCCAACACTTTGCTGGATCGGATTCCGGGGATCGTCATCGAGCTGAATGTGTGCTAGAACTCGGAGGTGTCGTAGTTTCGGTGCTTGATCGGTCGGGCCGTGAAGACGTACGACTACATCAACCGCGTTGTCATAACGCTTCTGCTATCGGTCTACGAGGGTACATGGACAACACTCTCCCCTCTCGTTGCTATGCATCACCATGATCTTGCGTGTGCGTAGGAATTTTTTTGAAATTACTACGTTCCCCAATAGCTATAGCCTCTATGGCTGTGCTTGGCATAGATGTTCATGACGTCGACCGCACCGTCGCCTAGCTCCTGACGGTGCTAGTGGCGGCGCCGGCAGCACCGCGCCCATGCTGTTGTGGGACGACCATCTGGGCAGCAGGGCCGTGCGGCGGTGGTGCTCGAGGGTCGGTGATTCCATCGAGCACAGCAGTCTGGTTGACTTGTCCGGGAGGAGGCGCATGCGCCGCAGTCGCTCCCGTGATTGGAGCGGCCAGAGGGCGATGGTTTACCTCGGACCGAGCGCCATCGCTGCGGCTATGCCCGTTGGTGAGAGGAGGGGTGCGGACAGAGTGACCCCCTCGCCCGCACCTTGCGGAGCGTCACCGTCGAGGCGCAGCTGATGCTGCTCTCCTCCGGTATCTTCTGCCCTTGCGACGGTCGTGGGGGAAGTGCTGATGGTGCCACCTGCTCCAACCACGTCCCCAGCAGTGTTCACGTCCTCGCTCGCCTCCACAACCCCCACGGCATTAGAGGCCGCGGGTGGCAGAGCCTTCGAGGTGGATGGAAGGGCCGAAGCACCGTACTTCTTCTTAGGCGCCATAGTCGATGGCATCGTTGAAGACGAGGATGGTGATGAAGAGGACGCGCTGCGCACGCTTCAGGTTCGCACAAGCGATCCCCCTACCCGGTGCACCAAAGATGCCGCGGCATATCCGCGGCCACCTATGCGGCCAGGGGGCCCCTTGCTGGTTCGGCAGGGGGACATCGCGTTGCACAAAGAGCAGACCAGCGCACGGCAGCACGGCAGAGATCACACAAGCAATTTACCCAGGTTCGGGCCGCCGTGAGGCATAAAACCCTACTCCTGCTTTGGTGGACTGATGTTGGAATGAAAGTGGTGAAGCGTAGTACACTTTCCCGGCAGGGCTTGCCTTAGGGCAGCAGCGACTACGTGCATATGGGGGTGTGGGTTCATAAACTCTCCAACCCTTTCTACAATTGCCATGGGCCTTCTTTTATAGATCAAGGGGTTACCAAAGTGGCAAAGTAGTCATTATGCAGTGATATGATAGCAAACAATGCTATCATACCTAACTCTATGGGCTGAAGGGTGCATTAAATGCATTGCATGGTGTCACATCACTGGTTACCCGACAAGGCTTGTCGGGCTATCTTACCAGCTCCGCGCCTGTTCTTATGACACGTCGCAGGACGGGTGTCATCTGTGGGTTTCTCCTGTAGGAAATGGCTGCCACTTAATCATCTTGCGGCTTGACACAGCATTGATCGACGACGTGGGTCGTGCTTGAGTGATTGGTGAGGTGGTTTTGACTCCACGAGCCCCGGCAGGCCCTACCAGGGTGTTTTTGTTATCCGTTTCTGGGGGTGGCCTCGCCCCTTGCCGGGCTCGCCTTCCCAGCAATGGAGGCCTTTTTCTTGGCGATATCCTGCTTCTCTGGCTCCATCTTGGTCTCCCTAGGCTGCATGTTGGTTCTTCGAATCTCTTGGTTTCTTGTATCCTGGCTTGGGCTCGTGCTTCAACCTTGTCCTTGTGCCTGTGCACAGTTTGGGTAACAGACCTAGGGTTTGCTGCACCGACAGACGGCGAGAGCGAGGAAGCAAGCGAGAAAGCGGCTATAGCTTGGGAAGGAAGGAAGGAGGAAATAGGGGAAAAGTGGTTGGGGAGGGCGGTTAGATATTTTGGCGGTAGGCCAAAAATTTCGAAAGGTGGAGGGAAACTTTGCGCGCGATGCCGTCGGACACCATTCACTTTGAACGAATGTGTGCATCGCAGACGATTCTTCTGCTTTACGCACATGCGACGAGTTTGATCATTTAAATATTGGTGGATATTTCCCTAGGTACTGTCCTCATCTGCATAATTGCATAATTTAACATCGTTGCTAATTTGGGCACACAAAAGAGCCTACAACACATAGACCACAGTTGTTGAATCAAGCAATTTTCGTAATTAAACAGAGCCAGTTGACCTAAACATTGCTCTAAAAAAAGATCAATGTTATAAACCAAGGCTAAGTATGCATAATTTTAACAAAGTCGCCGCTGCGCCGCCCTATGCCTCGCCGGTGTAAGATGAGACATCGATGACTTGTCCTGGCGACATGCCGCCATTGGTGGACTCCACGTCCCCCCGGCTGAAGTCGGCCGCGTCGTCGTTCTTGTCCTCGTCCTCGGCGCGGCCCTCAAGGTTGTAGTACTAGTAGTAGTGGTTGCGCCAGAGCTCGCGTTTGTACCCCACCATCAATTCCTCGATGAATAGGCTCTTCTCTACCTTGTCCTGAGCCACGCGCAACTCCTCCTCTCAACGCTCCTCGATCTCCGCTGCTTCCTGCATCTACAGCTCCCACTCGGCGATCTCATGAGGAAGCAGGTGCTCCATGGCCTCCGCCACCATTTCAGACATGGGTTGCATGCTGGATTCCGAGGTGGCCTCGAATATCTTGGCGTGTGCATCCTCGATCTTGGCATGGATGGCCTTGACTCGGGCCAGGGCGACATTGGCGACGCGGACGGCAGCTTGAGTGCTCTCGGCGTTTGCAGCCGCCATCGCAGCAGCTACTGTAGCCGTCTCTACTGCTGCAGCTGCCCTGTCGGCCGCCGCACACGCCCTCTTAGCGGATGCCGCTGCGCTCAATGCGGATGTGGCCGCGCTCTCGGCACAGGCGGCAGCGCTCAGGAAGGACGCTGCCACCGTATGGGACCTCACGAAGCGTTTACACGACCTCATTCTTAGCAAGAAGGGGTTGCGGGAAAGGGGATTGGGGATTCGTGGATTCAGGGTTGACCGGCACTAGAGCAGACGAAGCTGGCGAAGCTTATGGAGGATGACTATAGACCCACGAATTTTCATCGCAAATGGTCCCTAGAACAAACTGTGTGTGATGTTGTTTATATTTTGTATTAGTTGTGAAAGACGAATTTGGGGTATAGTGGCAAAGGATGGTGTTTCAAATCTACGAGAAAATTTGGAGTACCGATACAACTATCATATCAAAAATTGGAAAATTCCAGGGGTCATTTGACCTTTTTGAGACATTTAAGTGATTTTCTAGCCATTTAATTACCGTAATTCAAATTTGAACTACATGTACATGCAATGGCTAACCATAATGGTTTGAAAAGTCAAATTTGAATACTTGTGTGCGAGTTAATTCCATGTGCAGTAAATTGGACAGAATTTACAAACATATTGGTGTCACGTCTTGGACACAAAGCATCAAGTGCCATGGCATTGGAATTCCAAACGATTAAAAAATGATCAAAAACACATGAAACCATGCTTGACGTAATGGCATGGCACCAAGATGGTGTGGTAAAAAAATGGCCTGTTTGACAAAAGTTTGGACACACACCCCTCACAAACCGAAGCAACTCACTAGAAGGTTCGTGGTTCTGAGACGGCACAACCCATGTTTGATGACGAACCCGCGATAGCTTCCTCTTATGGCCTTCCAAAATTTTCTACAGTTAACATGCACTAATGTGACTGTCATGTCAAAATTTGAAAAATCCCAGGGGTCATTTGTCCTTTTTAAGACATTTAAGTGATTTTGTAGCCATTTAATGACTGTAATTCAAATTTGAACTACATGTACATGCAATAGCTAACCATACTGTTTGAAAAAAAATCATATTTGTGTAATTGTGTGCGAGTTAATTCCATGTGCAGTAAATTGGAAGGAATTTTCAAAAATATTGGTGTCACGGCTTGGACACAAAGCTTGGAGTGCCATGACGATTAAATTCCAAAAAAATAAAAAATGATCAGAAATACATGAAACATTGCTTGACATAATGGCATGCCACCAAGATGTTGTGGTAAAAAATTTGGCCTGTTTCACGAATCTTTGGACACGCACCCCTCACAAACTGAAGCTACTCACTAGAAGGCTCGTGGTTCTGAGAGGACGCAATGATGACGAACCAGCGATAGCTTCCTCTTATGGCCTTCAAAAAAATTCTATAGTTAACGCGCACTAATACAACTGTCATGTCAAATTTTGGAAATTTTCAGGGGTCATTTGACCTGACATTTAAGTGATTTTTTAGCCATTTAAGACCTTAATTCTAATTTGAACTACATGTACATGCAACAGCTAACCATAACGGTTTGAGAAAAATCGTATTTGTGTACTTGTGTGCGAGTTAATTCCATGTGCAGTAAATTGGAAGGAATTTTCAAACATATTGGTGCCACGGCTTGGACACAAAGCTTGGAGTGCCATGACATTTAAATTCCAAAAAAATTAAAAAATGATCAGAAACACATGAAACCTTGCTTGACGTAATGGCATGCCACCAAGATGTTGTGAAAAAAAACTTGGCCTATTTCACGAAACTTTGGACACACACCCCTCACAAACAGAAGCTACTCACTAAAAGGCTCGTGGTTCTGAGAGGACACAATGCATCTTTGATGAAGAACCGGCGATAGCTTCCTCTTATGGCCTTCAAAAATTTTCTACAGTTAACGTGCACTAATACAGCTATCATGTCAAAATTTGGAAAATTTTCAGGGGTCATGTGACCTTTTTAAGACATTTAAGTGATTTTTTAGCCATTTAATGACAGTAATTGAAATTTGAACTACATGTACATGCAACAGCTAACCATAACGGTTTTGAAAAATCATATTTGTGTACTTGCGTGCGAGGGAATTCCATGTGCAGTAAATTGAAAGATTCTCAAACATATTGGTGTAATGGCTTGGACACAAAGCATCAAATGCATGCCATGGCATTTAACTTCCAAAAAAATAAAAAATGATCAGAAACAAATGATACCTTTCTTGACATAATGACATGGCACCAAGATGGTGTGGTAAAAAAATTGGCCCGTTTGACGAATGTTTGGACACACACCCCTCACAAACCGGAACAAGTCACTAGAAGGCTCGTGGTTCCGAAAGGGCACAATGCATGTTTGATGGCGAACCGGCGGTAGCTTCCTCTTATGGCCTTCCAATTTTTTCTACAGTTAACGTGCACTAATACAACTGTCATGTCAAATTTTGGAAAATTCCAGGGGTCATTTGACCTTTTTAAGACATTTAATTGATTTCCTATCCATTTAATGGTTGTAATTCAAATTTGAATTATATGTACATGCAACAGCTAACCATAACGGTTTGAAAAATCATATTTGTGTAATTTTGTGCGAGTTAATTCCATGTGCAGTAAATTGGAAGGAATTTTCAAACATATTGGTGTCACGGCTTGAACACAAAGCATGGAGTGTCCTGGCATTTAAATTCCAAAAAATAAAAAAGTGATCAGAAATACATGAAACCTTGCTTGACGTAATGGCATGCCACTAAGATGATGTGATAAAAAATTGGCATGTTTAACAAAAGTTTGGACACACACCCCTCACAAACCAGAGTAACTCACTAGAAGGCTCGTGGTTCCGAGAAGGAACAATGCATGTGTGATGATGAACTGACGATAGCTTCCTCTTATGGCCTTCAAAAATTTTTTTACTGTTAATGTGCACTAATAAAACTGTCATGTCAAAATTTGGAAAATTTCTAGGGTCATTTGACCTTTTTAAGACATTTAAGTGATTTTCTAGCCATTTAATGACCCTACTTCAAATTTGAACTACACGTACATGCAACAGCTAACCACAATTGCCTGAAAAATCATATTTGTGTACTTGTTGTGTGCGAGTTAATTCCATGTGTAGTAAATTGGAAGGAATTTTCAAACATATTGGTGTCACGGCTTGGACACATGCATGGAGTGCCATGGTAACACAAAATAAGCATTCATCCCTTATATGAGGAAAGAAAATGTAAATATCTGGCAAGACAACCAGGCCACACACGATTGGCATTCTATTTCGCGCCTCGAGGCTTGGAAGGTGCGTGGAGCGGGTTATTAATCAGATGCGTTATGTATTGGAAACCACCATCTATTAAGTTCACACACAACTTTTGCTGAGGGAATCATGTGCAATTCAAACTACATTACTCGTAAATTTTGGTGATGGCATGTGTACTGTTCCCGTCGATCTAGATTCTGGCAGCCAATAAATACTCCTTGCTCACATCGTCCGGACTGCATTCTCATCTACATCCTCCCCTCACTTGCCCTGTCTCTCACACACACAAATCTCTGCCATGGCACCACCAATCTGCCCATGCGCCGACGAGGAGGCGCCACCTCCCGAGGACGTTCAGTCGAAGAGCAGCGACGAAGAGGACCCCTACGGGTCGTCCGACGAGGTTGCGCCAAACCCCCCAACTTTGGAGTGGTTTTGGGGCCAGTACAATCTTTGTCAGTGGAAATTGCTGCCGCCGGCTGAGAAAGCCAGGCAATGGCATTCAAGAAGGGGATGGCGGAGGAGGTAGCCAAGTACCAGGCGGCCTGTGAAGCCCATGAGGCCGCCTGGAAAAAGGAGGCGGTGGAGCTTTGGGGGCAGGCGCGTCGTCGTGTGGAGGAGGTGTGCGAAGGCCGGTACTTCGCTGGGAAGATCAAAGGCGCTATGCGCCTCATCGCTGCGTGGAGGTGGGACGATAAGCTCCAGCGTGCCACCAGCGAGGAGCTCTAGTGGGCGCCCATTGAAATGGCAAGATCATTCATGCTCTTCCTCCAGCAAGAGGCAGATTAGTACGTTAAGCGCTGTGAGGCGGAGGAGGCGGAGTATTGCCTCCGCATTGGAAGACGCCGCGCACCAGGGAGCTGCTGGGGAGGGGCTGCTGGAATACTGCTCCCAGGAGGGATTATTAGTTTTAGTATTGTTCGTTTTCAATTTTATGCATTGTACATGGTAGTTAAGTATCATCATGTATAAGTGATGATATTATATATATTCTATGATGAACTAATGAACAATTAATATATATTATGAATTCCATTTTTCTATCTGTTTTCGTATACTACTTTGTATCTAACTGTTATCATCCACATATATAGAATGGAAAGCATGTATACACACATAGAAACAGAACATATAAGAACAGGAAACAGAGTACACACATTGAAACATAGCAATAAACAAAGCAATATTATGATTGTTGTGAATACATAGTGATCCACGTCGAAATGAGTCAACAAAATAAAATGCGTCCATGACCAGCAGCCCTTGTCTACGGTAGCTCTTGGCTCTGCCTGAACTCGTACATGCGTTCGTCCAAGTGGTCGAGACGCTCACAGTACATCTGGAGCGCGATCTCGAGCTCAAAGTTGGCTATTTCATTGGAGATCACCAGCTCGAGGATGCGACGGCCATGTTTCTCTACTGCGCCCAGGTGAGGTGGTCGAGCCTAGCGACCAGTGCGTTGGCATCGAGCGGGCCACAGACAAGGCGAACGGCGTGACCCATGTGCACGGCGCAACGACCGTCCGGTGCAAGCATGGCGCGACCGGCCTCTGGTGCAAGTACGACGCAGATACTCGCTGCCCACTCCTGGCGAGGAATGGGGGTACTGACGGGACATGTACCCAGCTGCGATGCCCTGTCGACAGCAGGAAAACACCGATCTATTCGCTCTTGCTATGCAGTGCACCATGCCTCTCGCTCTGCGGCACTCCAACGGTCTCGCTGTGCCGCGAGGCACAGCCTCTCGACATGGATGCACCTAGCTTGCTCTGAAGTGCACCATCGACCATGTTGTGCGGCGAGCTGCAGCCTCTCAGTGCTAACATGCCTATCTAGATCCATGGCGCTGAAGCGCCGTGTGAGGGAGTCCTGGACTAAGGGGTCCTCGGGCGTTTGGTCTATTGGACATGGGCCGGACTAATCGTCTGTGAAGATACAAGACCGAAGATTTTCTCCCGTGTCCGGATAGGACTCTCCTTGGCGTGGAAGGCAAGCTTGGCGACCGCATATGAAGATTCCTTTCTTTGTAACCGACTTTGTACAACCCTAGTCCCCTTTGGTGTCTATATAAACCGGAGGGCTTAGTCCGGAAATATATACAGTCATACAGGCTAGACTTCTAGGGTTTTAGCCATTACGATCTCGTGGTAGATCAACTATTGTAATACTCATATTCATCAAGATCAATCAAGAAGGAAATAGGGTATTACCTCCATAGAGAGGGCCCGAACCTGGGTAAACATTGTGTCCCCCGTCTCCTGTAACTATCGACCTTAGACGCATAGTTCGGGACCCCCTAGCCGAGATCTGCCGGTTTTGACACCGACATTGGTGCTTTCATTGAGAGTTCCACTATGCCGTCCCCAAAAAGGTTCGATGGCTCCTTCAATCGTCCACGACGATGCTGTCCAAGGGGAAACCTTCCTCCCTGGACAGATTTTCGTGTTCGGCGGCTTCACACTGCGGGCCAACTCGCTTGGCCATCTGGAGCAGATCGACAGCTACGCCTTTGCCCATCAGGAAGTATTTGGGAGCTTGAACTATGTCATGGACATCCGCGGAGACTTGATCTTCGATGGATTCGAGACCACGGCAGCTGCTCCCTATCCCTACGATGAACATGATTCAAATCTGTCATCGAACCATACTCAGGAAATTGCACCTGTGACCGCTCCAGCCTTAGATCCAGAGCAGACCGCGCCATCCAAGGACAGGAAGCTCAACCCTGCCACGGAGGCCACAGATTCCACGGCATTAGAGCCGCACACAGACTTAACACTCGTCTCTGGCTATAAGTAATGAACCATGTGCGTCCGCAGACGCTGAGCTTGATCAGTTATCGATCTTCGAATTCAGCGCCACAGATGTCTTCCAGCACTCGCCTTTAAGCGATGCGTTAAACTCATTAAGAAATCTGTCCTTAGCGGGGGACTCACAGCCGAACTATATCCGGTTCGAACTGGAGGCTGATGACAGGGAATTTCGCTTCCCACCCGCCACCCACTACATAGCCACTGTCGAGGATTTAACCGACACACTCGATTACGGTTCCGAAGACATTGACAGTATGGACGACGATGTAGATGAAGAGCATGGACAAAACCCGCCGTTTACCGGACGCTGGACGACCACTTCTTCGTACGATGTATACATGGTAGATACACCCAAAGAGAATAACGGCAAGGACAAGGAAAAACCAGTTGAAGCTGAACCTCCTAAGACACATCCAAAGCGTCAGCATCAGCGGCGCCACTCTAAATCCCTCCACAGCAAGGATAGCAACACCGACACAGGAGACGATCACACTCCGGACAGCGCCAAAGACAGAGAAGATCTCGACGGACAAACAGCCGAACAGGATAATCGGGAAGATGGGCAAGTCGGCCCTAATGAACAGGCCACAAAGGACGACTCGGAGGGCAGCACTTACCTTCCACCCTTCGAGAATGAGGTGAGCCATGGCAACGAGGATTTTATCGTGCCTGAGGAACCTCTCAAGCAAGAGCACTTTAAGCGTTAGCTAATGGCCACTGCGAGGAGCCTGAAAAATAAGCAGCAACAGCTTCAAGTTGATCAAGATCTGCTCAATGATAGATGGACTGGTGTCCTGACAGCCAAAGAATACGGCCTTAAACGCCTAGCCAAAAGTTACCCGAAGCACAAATTACTACCTCAGTTCAATGATGAGGCGCCGGAGCCCGCACCATCATCGCGCAATGCGGCTAACCGACCACCACGCGGTCGGGATAAAGCAGCAACTCAAGACGAACACCAGGCCACGCCACCTCACCGTAAAGGCAGGGACAAAACAGCTCAGGGTTGCACATATGACCTTCGGCAGGACCTGGATAGTAGAGTAGGACACACAAGGTCGATCTATGGATCGCGAGGACGTGCCTCGACACGCAACGGCGGCAACCTATTCGGACGTGACAAACCTAGTCACGCCCGGGCCGGAAACCGCTGACGGACTCCATCGGAGCTATGTTTGGATGCGGCCCGATATAGAGGCGCCGCACACCCTCTCTGCTTCACTGATGAAGTAATGGATCATGAATTCCCAAAAGGGTTTAAACCCGTAAACATCGAATCATACGATGGAACAACAGATCCCGCGGTATGGATCGAGGGTTTTATTCTCCACATCCATATGGCCTGCAGAGATGATCTTCACGCAATCAAATACCTCCCACTTAAACTCAAAGGGCCAGCTCGGCACTGGTTAAATAGTCTACCCGAAAATTCTATTGGCAGCCGGGAGGACTTGGAAGCAGCCTTCCTCGACAACTTCCAAGGTACATATGTCCGGCCACCAGACGCCGATGACTTAAGTCACATAGTTCAACATAGTGGAGAGTCAGCCAGGAAACTCTGGACTAGGTTCCTAACTAAAAAGAACCAGATCGTCGACTGTCTGGATGTCGAAGCCCTAGTGGCCTTTAAACATAGCATCCGTGACGAATGACTCGCCCGCCACCTCGGCCAGGAAAAGCTGAAATCCATTGCAGCCCTCACGGCACTCATGACCCACTTTTTGAAGGAAATATGCCCTAGAGGCAATAAAAAAGTTTATTTATTTCCTTATATATCATGATAAATGTTTATTATTCATGCTAGAATAGTATTATCCGGAAACATAATACATGTGTGAATACATAAACAAACAGAGTGTCACTAGTATGCCTCTACTAGACTAGCTTGTTAATCAAAGATGGTTATGTTTCCTAACCATGAACAAAGAGTTGTTATTTGATTAACGAGGTCACATCATTAGTTGAATGATCTGATTGACATGACCCATTATATTAGCTTAGCACCCGATCGTTTAGTATGTTGCTATTGCTTTATCCATGACTTATACATGTTCCTATGATTATGAGATTATGCAACTCCCGTTTGCCGGAGGAACACTTTGGGTACTACCAAACGTCACAACGTAACTGGGTGATTATAAAGGAGTACTACAGGTGTCTCCAAAGGTAGATGTTGGGTTGGCGTATTTCAAGATTAGGATTTGTCACTCCGATTGTCGGAGAGGTATCTCTGGGCCCTCTCGGTAATGCACATCACTTAAGCCTTGCAAGCATTACAACTAATGAGTTAGTTGCGGGATGATGTATTACGGAACGAGTAAAGAGACTTGCTGGTAACGAGATTGAACTAGGTATTGGATACCGACGATCGAATCTCGGGCAAGTAACATACCGATGGACAAAGGGAACAACGTATGTTGTTATGCGGTCTGATCGATAAAGATCTTCGCAGAATATGTAGGAGCCAATATGGGCATCCAGGTCCCGCTATTGGTTATTGACCGGAGACGTGTCTCGGTCATGTCTACATTGTTCTCGAACCGTAGGGTCCTCACGCTTAAGGTTTCGATGACAGTTATATTATGAGTTTATGAGTTTTGATGTACCGAAGGAGTTCAGAGTCCCGGATGAGATCGGGGACATGACGAGGAGTCTCGAGATGGTCGAGACGTAAAAATCGATATATTGAACGACTATATTCGGACATCGGAAAGGTTCTGAGTGATTCGGGTATTTTCGGGAGTATCGAGGAGTTACGGGATTACGGGAGAAGTAATGGGCCTTGATGGGCTTTAGTGGGAAGAGGAAAAGGCTGCTGCGCCCCCCCTCCCCTCTAGTCCGAATTGGACTAGGGAAAAGGGGGCCGGCCACCTCTCCTTCTCCTCCTATTCCTTCTCCCTTCCTCCCCTTTTGGTGGACTCCTACTAGGACTTGGAGTCCTAGTAGGACTCCATATCCTGGCCGCACCTTTGCCTTGGCCGGCCTCCTCCTCCTCCATCCTTTATATACAGGGGCAGGGGGCACCCCATAGACACAAGTTGATCTACAGATCGTTCCTCAGCCGTGTGCGGTGCCCCCTTCCACCAAATTCCACCTTGGTCATATCGTTGCAGTGCTTAGGCGAAGCCCTGCGCCGGTAACACATCAAGATCGTCACCACGCCGTCGTGCTGACGGAACTCTTCCCCGACGCTTTGTTGGATCGGAGTCCGGGGATCGTCATCGAGCTGAACGTGTGCCAAGAACTCGGAGGTGCCGGAGTAACGGTGCTGTGATCGGTTGGATCGTGAGGAGAACGTACGACTACTTCCTCTACGTTGTGTCAACGCTTCCGCTTTGGTCTACGAGGGTACGTAGACAACACTCTCCCCTCTCGTTGCTATGCATCACTATGATCTTGCGTGTGCGTAGGAAAATTTTGAAATTACTACATTCCCCAACAGTGGCATCCGAGCCTAGTTTTTTATGGTTTGATGTTATTTGCACGAGTAGAACACAAGTGAGTTGTGGGCGATATAAGTCATACTGCCTACCAGCATGTCATACTTTGGTTCGGCGGTATTGTTGGACGAGACGATCCGGACCAACCTTACGCCTACTCTTACGCGAGACCGGTTCCCTCGACGTGCTTTGCACATAGATGGCTTGCGGAAGACTGTCTCTCCAACTTTAGTTGAACCAAGTGTGGCTACACCCGGTCATTGAGAAGGTTAAAACGGAGTCTATTTGACAAACTATCGTTGTGGTTTTGATGCGTAGGTAAGATGAGTTCTTGCTTAAGCCCGTAGCAGCCACGTAAAATTTGCAACAAACAAAGTAGAGGACGTCTAACTTGTTTTTGCAGGGCATGTTGTGATGTGATATGGTCAAGACATGATGCTAAATTTTATTGTATGAGATGATCATGTTTTGTAAACTGAGTTATCGGCAACTGGCAGGAGCCATATGGTTGTCGCTTTATTGTATGCAATGCAATCGCGATGTAATGCTTTACTTTATTACTAAGCGGTAGTGATAGTCGTGGAAGCATAAGATTGGCGAGACGACAACGATGCTACGATGGAGATCAAGGTGTCGCGCCGGTGACGATGGTGATCATGACGGTGCTTCGGAGATGGAGATCACAAGCACAAGATGATGATGACCATATCATATCACTTATATTGATTGCATGTGATGTTTATCTTTTTATGCATCTTATCTTGCTTTGATTGACGGTAGCATTATAAGATGATCTCTCACTAAATTATCAAGAAGTGTTCTCCCTGAGTATGGACCGTTGCAAAAGTTCTTCGTGCTGAGACACCACGTGATGATCGGGTGTGATAGGTTCTACGTTCAAATACAACGGGTGCAAAACAGTTGCACACGCGGAATACTCAGGTTATACTTGACGAGCTATGCATATAAGATATGACCTCGGAACACGGAGACCGAAAGGTCGAGTGTGAATCATATAGTAGATATGATCAACATAATGATGTTCACCATTGAAAGCTACTCCATTTCACGTGATGATCGGTTATGGTTTAGTTGATTTGGATCATGTGATCACTTAGAGGATTAGAGAGATGTCTATCTAAGTGGGAGTTCTTAAGTAATATGATTAATTGAACTTAAATTTATCATGAACTTAGTCCTGGTAGTATTAGCATATCTATGTTGTAGATCAATAGCTCGCGTTGTTGCTTCCCTGTGTTTATTTTGATATGTTCCTAGAGAAAATTGTGTTGAAAAATGTTAGTAGCAATGATGCGGATTGGATCCGTAATCTGAGGTTTATCCTCATTGCTGCACAGAAGAATTATGTCCTTGATGCACCGTTAGGTGACGGACCTATTGCAGGAGTAGATGCAGACATTATGAACGTTTTGCTAGCTCAATATGATGACTACTTAATAGTTTAGTGCACCATGCTTAACTACTTAGAATCGGGACTTCAAAGACGTTTTGAACGTCATGGAGCATATGAGATGTTCCAGGAGTTGAAGTTAATATTTCAAGCAAATACCCGAGTTGAGAGATATGATGTCTCCAACAAGTTCTATAGCTAAAAGATGGAGGAGAATCGCTCAACTAGTGAGCATGTGCTCAGATTGTCTGGGTACTACAATCGCTTGAATCAAGTGGGAGTTAATCTTCCAGATAAGATAGTGATTGACAGAATTCTCTAGTCACCATCACCAAGTTAGTAGAACTTCATGATGAACTATAATATGCAAGGGATAACGGAAAATATTCCCAAGCTCTTCGCGATGCTAAAATCAGCGAAGGTAGAAATCAAAGAAAAACATCAAGTGTTGATGGTTGACAAGATCACTAGTTTCAAGAAAAGGGCAAAAGGAAAGAAGGGGAACTTCAAGTAGAACAGCAAGCAAGTTGCTGCTCAAGTGAAAAAGCCCATGTATGGTCCTAAGCCTGAGACTAAGTGCTTCTACTGCAAAGGGACTGGTCACTGGAAGCGGAACTACCCCAAGTGATTGGCGGATAAGAAGGATGGCAAAGTGAACATAAGTATATTTGATATACATGTTATTGATGTGTACTTTACTAGTGTTCATAGCAACCCCTCAGTATTTGGTACTAGTTCAGTTGCTAAAATTAGTAACTCGAAACGGGAGTTGCAGAATGAACAAAGACTAGTTAAAGGGCAAGGTGACGATGTGTGTTGGAAGTGGTTCCAAGATTGATATGATCATCATCACACACTCCCTATACTTTCGGGATTAGTGTTGAAACTAAATAAGTGTTATTTGGTGTTTGCGTTGAGCATGAATATGATTTGATCATGTTTATTGCAATACGGTTATTCATATTAAGTTAGAGAACAATAGCTGTTCTGTTTACATGAATAAAACCTTCTATGGTTATACACACCAACGAAATGGTTCGTTGAATCTCGATCGTAGTGATACACATATTCATAATATTGAAGCCAAAAGGATGCAAAGTTAATAATTATAGTGCAACTTGTTTGTGGCACTACTGTTTAAGTCATATTGGTGTAAAGCGCATGAAGAAACTCCATGTAGATGGAATTTTGGAATCACTTGATTATGAATCACTTGATGCTTGCGAACCATGCCTCATGGGCAAGATGACTGAAACTCCGTTCTCCAGAACAATGGAGCGAGCAACAGATTTGTTGGAAATCATACATACTGATGTATGTGGTCCGATGAATATTAAGGCTCGCGACAAGTATCATTATTTTCTGACCTTCACAGATGATTTGAGCAGATATGGGTATATCTACTTGATGAAACATAAGTCTGAAACATTTGAAAAGTTCAAAGAATTTCAGAGTGAAGTGGAAAATCATCGTGACAAGAAAATAAAGTTTCTACGATCTGATCACGGAGACAAATATTTGAGTTATGAGTTAGGTCTTCAATTAAAACAATGTGGAATAGTTTCACAAACTCATGCCACCTGGAACACCACAGCATAATGGTGTGTCCGAACGTCATAACCGTACTTTATTGGATATTGTACAATCTATGATGTTTCTTACCGATTTACCAATATCATTTTGGGATCATGCATTAGAGACAGCTGCATTCACGTTTAATAGGGCACCATCTAAATCCGTTGAGACGACACCGTATGAACTATGTTTTAGCAATAAACCTAAACTGTCGTTTCTTAAAGTTTGGAGTTGCGATGCTTATGTGAAAAAGTTTCATCCTGATAAGCTCGAACCCAAATCGGAGAAATGCGTCTTCATAGAATACCCAAAGGAAATTGTTGGGTACACCTTCTATCACAGATCCAAAGGTAAAATCGTTGCTTAAATGAATCCTTTCTAGAGAAGGAGTTTCTCTCGAAAGAAGTGAGTGGGAGGAAAAGTAGAACTTGATAAGGTAATTGTACCTTCTCCCTTATTGGAAAGTAGTTCATCACAGAAATCTGTTCCTGTGACTACTACACCAATTAGTGAGGAAGCTAATGATGATGATCATGTAATTTCAGATCAAGTTACTACCGAATCTCGTAGGTAAACCAGAGTGAGATCCGCACCAGAGTGGTACGGTAATCTTGTTCTGGAAGTCATGTTACTAGACCATGACGAACTTGCGAACTATGAGGAAGCGATGATGAGCCCAGATTCCGCGAAATGGTTTGAGGCCATGAAATCTGAGATATGATCCATGTATGAGAACAAAGTATGGACTTTGATGGATTTGCCCGATGATGGGCAAGCCATAGAAAATAAATGGATCTTAAAGAGGAAGACGGACGCTGATAATAGTGTTACTATCTACAAAGCTAGAATTGTCGCAAAAAGGTTTTCGAAAAAGTTCAAAGTGTTGACTACGATGAGAGTTTCTCACTCGTATCTATGCTTAAGTCTGTCCGAATCATGTTAGCAATTGCCGCATTTTATGAAATCTGGCAAATGGATAAACAAAACTGCATTCCTTAATGGATTTATAAAAGAAGAGTTGTATACGATGCAACTAGAAGGTTTTGTCGATCCTAAAGGTGTTAACAAAATATGCAAACTCCAGCGATCCATCTTTGGACTGGTGCAAGCATCTCGGAGTTGGAATATACGCTTTGATAAGTTGATCAAAGCATATAGTTTTATACAGACTTGCGGTGAAGCCTGTATTTACAAGAAAGTGAGTGGGAGCACTACATCATTTCTGATAAGTATATGTAAATGTCATATTGTTGATCGGAAATAGTGTAGAATTATTCTGCAAAGCATAAACGAGTATTTGAAAGGAGTTTTTCGAAGAAAGACCTCAGTGAAGCTGCTTACATGTTGAGCATCAAGATCTATAGAGATAGATCAAATCGCTTGATAAGTTTTCAATGAGTAACTACCTTGACAAGATTTTGAAGTAGTTCAAAATGGAACAGTCAAAGAAAGAGTTCTTGCCTGTGTTACAAGGTGTGAAATTGAGTAAGACTCAAAACCCGACCACGGCAGAAGATAGAAAGAGAATAAAAGACATTCCCTATGCCTTGGCCATAGGTTCTATAAAGTATGCCATGCTATGTACCAGATCTATTGTATACCCTACACTGATTTTGGCAAGGGAGTACAATAATGATCTAGGAGTAGATCACTGGACATCGGTCAAAATTATCCTTAGTGGAATAAGGATGTGTTTCTCGATTATGGACGTGACAAAAAGGTTCGTCGTAAAAGGTTACGTCGATGCAAGTTTTGACACTAATCTGGATGACACTAAGTCTCAATCTAGATACATATTGAAAGTGGGAGCAATTAGCTAGAGTAGCTCCGTACAGAGTATTGTTGACATAGAAATTTGCAAAATACTTACGGATCTGAATGTGACAGACCCGTGGACTAAAATTATCTCACAAGCAAAACATGATCACACCTTAGTACTCTTTGGGTGTTAATCACATAGCAATGTGAAC
Organism: Aegilops umbellulata; assembly: GCA_032464435.1. Lineage (NCBI taxonomy): Eukaryota > Viridiplantae > Streptophyta > Magnoliopsida > Poales > Poaceae > Aegilops > Aegilops umbellulata. The sequence continues at coordinate 278,006,523 of CP136058.1, forward strand.
TAGATTAATGACTCTAGTAAACCCTTTGAGTGTTGGTCACATATCGATGTGAACTATGGGTGTTAATCACATGGTGATGTGAAGTATTGCTGGTAAATCACATGGCGATGTGAACTAGATTATTGACTCTAGTGCAAGTGGGAGACTGAAGGAAATATGCCCTAGAGGCAATAAAAAAGTTATTATTTATTTCCTTATATATCATGATAAATGTTTATTATTCATGCTAGAATAGTATTATCCGGAAACATAATACATGTGTGAATACATAAACAAACAGAGTGTCACTAGTATGCCTCTACTAGACTAGCTTGTTAATCAAAGATGGTTATGTTTCCTAACCATGAACAAAGAGTTGTTATTTGATTAACGAGGTCACATCATTAGTTGAATGATCTGATTGACATGACCCATTATATTAGCTTAGCACCCGATCGTTTAGTATGTTGCCATTGCTTTATCCATGACTTATACATGTTCCTATGATTATGAGATTATGCAACTCCCGTTTGCCGGAGGAACACTTTGGGTACTACCAAACGTCACAACGTAACTGGGTGATTATAAAGGAGTACTACAGGTGTCTCCAAAGGTAGATGTTGGGTTGGCGTATTTCAAGATTAGGATTTGTCACTCCGATTGTCGGAGAGGTATCTCTGGGCCCTCTCGGTAATGCACATCACTTAAGCCTTGCAAGCATTGCAACTAATGAGTTAGTTGCGGGATGATGTATTACGGAACGAGTAAAGAGACTTGCCGGTAACGAGATTGAACTAGGTATTGGATACCGATGATCGAATCTCGGGCAAGTAACATACCGATGGACAAAGGGAACAACGTATGTTGTTATGCGGTCTGATCGATAAAGATCTTCGCAGAGTATGTAGGAGCCAATATGGGCATCCAGGTCCCGCTATTGGTTATTGACCGGAGACGTGTCTCGGTCATGTCTACATTGTTCTCGAACCGTAGGGTCCGCACGCTTAAGGTTTCGATGACAGTTATATTATGAGTTTATGAGTTTTGATGTACCGAAGGAGTTCGGAGTCCCGGATGAGATCGGGGACATGACGAGGAGTCTCGAAATGGTCGAGACGTAAAAATCGATATATTGGACGACTATATTCGGACATCGGAAAGGTTCTGAGTGATTCGGGTATTTTCGGGAGTATCGAGGAGTTACGGGATTACGGGAGAAGTAATGGGCCTTGATGGGCTTTAGTGGGAAGAGGAAAAGGCTGCTGCGCCCCCCCTCCCCTCTAGTCCGAATTGGACTAGGGAAAAGGGGGCCGGCCACCTCTCCTTCTCCTCCTATTCCTTCTCCCTTCCTCCCCTTTTGGTGGACTCCTACTAGGACTTGGAGTCCTAGTAGGACTCCATATCCTGGCCGCACCTTTGCCTTGGCCGGCCTCCTCCTCCTCCATCCTTTATATACAGGGGCAGGGGGAACCCCATAGACACAAGTTGATCTACAGATCGTTCCTCAGCCGTGTGCGGTGCCCCCTTCTACCAAATTCCACCTCGGTCATATCGTTGCAGTGCTTAGGCGAAGCCCTGCGCCGGTAACACATCAAGATCGTCACCACGCCGTCGTGCTGACGGAACTCTTACCCGACGCTTTGTTGGATCGGAGTCCGGGGATCGTCATCGAGCTGAACGTGTGCCAAGAACTCGGAGGTGCCGAAGTAACGGTGCTGTGATCGGTTGGATCGTGAGGAGAACGTACGACTACTTCCTCTACGTTGTGTCAACGCTTCCGCTTCGGTCTACGAGGGTACGTAGACAACACTCTCCCCTCTCGTTGCTATGCATCACTATGATCTTGCGTGTGCGTAGGAAAATTTTGAAATTACTACGTTCCCCAACACTTTTGTGAGGGTGAGGATAGCTGGCTGGCCCGTAGCAAAAACACAGAAAGTGAAACGGGCACCCCCGAGGTCAAAAATAGCAACGGAAAGCTCCGGCGCAGCAGACACAAACGCCGAAGCAATGGTGACAACACCATGACACGACAGTCAACGCCGGATTCAGTGGCTCCAAGTCCGGTTAGTGGAAGAAGCCATATAAAAGAAACAATCAGGGTCCATCCAGCCTGGACCGCATACTCGACCGTCCGTGCCAGATCCATGGCACCGCAAACAAACCAGCCAATCATACCAACAGAGATTGTTGGCTTTTTAAACAGGCCGGCAAGTTAAATGTCGAGAACAAAGAAAAGGGATCGCAAAGCAAGGACGACGACGAGGAGCCCCGAAAACTGAACACAGGGGGACAAAAGAAGTTTCCTCCCCAGGTCAAAACGGTGAACATGATATATGCTACAAACATCCCCAAGAGGGAGTGCAAGCGCGCGCTCAGGGACGTCTATGCGATAGAGCCAGTCGCCCCAAAATTTAATCCATGGTTGTCATGCCTGATCACTTTTGATCGACGGGATCATCTGACCAGTATCCGTCATGGCGGTTCAGGCGCGTTGGTCCTTGACCCAATTATTGATAGATTCCACCTGACGCCAAGTTCTTATGGATGGCGGCAGCATCCTGAACCTGCTCTATCAGGATACCGTGCGCAAAATGGGCATTAACCCGTCACGGATCAAGCCCACAAAGACTACCTTTAAAGGAGTCATACCAGGCGTAGAGGCCCGTTGTACGGGCTCAATTACGCTAGAGGTTGTCTTCGGATCTCCGAACAACTTCCGAAGCGAAGAATTAATCTTCGATATCGTCCATTTTCGCAGTGGCTACCACGCACTGCTCGGACAAACCGCGTTCGCTCGATTCAATGCAGTCCCTCATTATGCTTACCTCAAGCTCAAGATGCTCGGTCTACGTGGCGTCATAACAGTCAATGGAAACATGACGCTCCCTCCATACAGAAGAGCACATCGCTGCCTTAACAGCAGAAGTATAGAGCGACCTTCTCAAGCAGAACCTTAATCCAGCTGCCGAGCCCCCGGACACCGTTAAGAAGGTCTGGACTATTCTGCAGTAGGACAGCTCGGCTCGTCAGGAGCTCGGGTAGCAATTTGGCCTCTGTCCCAGTCCCGATCAAGTGGTGGCATTGGTACCGCACGTACATAACTACGCACTAAAAATACCATGGGCACAGACGAAGGCATACCTACCTTGTGATCCACAATATGGCTTGACCGCTCCCAGACACATTTACTTTCACTGTTTCCTTTTTCCTTTGCAGGTTCCTTTTCACAGGCCTTCCCTGATGGCTTGATTGCAGTTCCTTTCGAAGGACAAATACACCAAGACGGCAGTCAGCCTAGACGTAGAGAGGAATTTCTAGGTGGTCTCTCTAATGATCACTCTACCTGTTTTCAGGGCCCACACACAACTCTTCCTTGGTGATGGCATGTTAAATAGCCTGTTGCTTACCGCACTATTTGTATCAATGCGCTTTGACGTATTAATCAAATCATAACGGAAACAGTTTACGGCCCAAATTTTAGGGCCCTTGCTTATTGCTTTTGCTCCTTTTTCTGTTTTCCTTTTTTATTATTAATAAGCTTATCAGACAGCACCCATACACTGCGGTACGTTTCAATTTTCCATGGGCTTCATAATGCCCCGCTCTATGGCAACAAAAGTTTGAACAGTTTTTTACAGTACACTGCATTGGCTCCGAATCATGTCTTTGGTCAATAGTTGGGTTGTCCAGCTCCTGTGCTTGCTACCTTACGTTCCACTATATTGGCTAAGGTAGTAAAGGGAGAACTACTGCGATTGTGCCCCGGTTTACCCGATGGAGCACCTCAGTAGAGAAAGACGAAAACTGACTGTCATGATGCGGCGAGAGTCGGTCAGCTCTTCGGATGTCTCAAATCGTTGGATATTTTTTCCGCATTAGCGAGGGATCGGTACTTACCCGATCAGGTGTTTACAACATTCTAGTTCGGACACTAGGGGTTGCGCCCACATTCTGTTTTTCAAACTCCTATGGCTAAGTGAGAGTGCTAAAGCTACATAGTCTGATTGCCTGGTTCGTTGCACTAAACACCTCCTTCAAGGACCAAACAATTGGATCAAGAGTGTTTAGATTCCATCCCGAACACCCTCGTACTACCTACATGGGGGCAGAAGCCGACGACTAGCCAACTCTCAGATTTCATACAAAACGGCCGCACAGGAGGTAAAATTGTTTAAACATAACATAAATTATATTACATAACAACTTTGTTTCATCATACATGGCAGAGACAACTTGAATGTATCATCAAAGATAATGTCTTTCTGTAGGACCTTGAAGTATGTCTAGAGGGGGGGTGATTAGACTACTTGACCAATAAAAACTTAACCTTTTCCCAATTTCATAGTTTGGCAGATTTTAGCTACTTTAGGACAAGTCAAGCAATCATCACACAATTCAAGCAAGCATGCAAAGAGTATATAGGCAGCGGAAAGTAAAGCATGCAACTTGCAAGAATGTAAAGGGAAGGGTTTGGAGAATTCAAACGCAATTGGAGACACGGATGTTTTTGGCGTGGTTCGGATAGGTGGTGCTATCCTACATCCACATTGAGGGAGACTTCAACCCACGGAGGGTAACGGTTGCGCGAGTCCACGGAGGGCTCCACCCACAAAGGGTCCACGAAGAAGCAACCTTGTCTATCCCATCATGGCCATCGCCCACGAAGGACTTTCCTCACTAGCGGTAGATCTTCACGAAGTAGGCGATCTCCTTGCCCTTACAAACTCCTTGGTTCAACTCCACAATCTTGTCGGAGACTCCCAAGTGACACCTAGCCAATCTTGGAGACACCACTCTCCAAGAAGTAACAAATGGTGTGTTGATGATAAACTCCTTGCTCTTGTGCTTCAAATGATAGTCTCCCCAACACTCAACTCTCTCTCTCACAGGATTTGGATTTGGTGGAAAGAAGATTTGAGTGGAAAGCAACTTGGGGAAGGGTAGAGATCAAGATTCATATGGTAGGAATGGAATATCTTGAGCTCAACACAAGGTTAGGTGGTTCTCTCTCAGAACATGTGAGTTGGAAGTGTAGATGTGTTCTGATGGCTCTCTCAACGAATGAAGAGGAGGTGTAGGGGTATATATAGCCTCCACACAAAATCCAACCGTTACACACAATTTACCAATCTCGGTGGGACCGAATCAACAAACTCGGTCGGACCGATTTAGTAAACCTAGTGACCGTTAGTGATTTTCGGTGGGACTGATATGCAACTCGGTAGAACCGATATGGTTAGGGTTAGGGCATAACGTCATCTCGGTGAGACCGATTACACAAACTCGGTGAGACCAATTTGGTAATAAGCTAACCAGAGAGTTGGTCAGGTAGACTCGGTGGGACCGATTTGCTCTTTCGGTGAGACCGAAATGTTACAAAAAGGAAACAGAGAGTTTACATTGCAATCTCGGTGGGACCGATCCGCTCTTTTGGTGAGACCGAAAAGTTACGAAAAGGAAACAGAGAAATTGCAATCCCATCTCGGTGAGACTGAGATCCCTATCGGTAGAACCGATTTGCTTAGGATTTCGCAGTGGCTATGACATGTGAAACTCGTTGGCGCCGGATTGAAAGAATCGGTAGGTCTGAGTTTGGCTTTGGGTTTAGGTCAAGTGTGGATATGGGAAAGTAGCTAAGGGTTTTGGAGCATATCGCTAAGCACATGAAGCAAGAGGCTCATTAAGCAACACCTCATCCCTCCTTGATAGTATTGGCTTTTCCTAAAGACTCAATGTGATCTTGGATCACTAAAATATAAAATGCAGAGTCTTGAGCTTTTGAGCTTGAGCCAATCCTTTGTCCTTACCATTTTGAGGGATCTACTTTCATCATCCATGCCATGCCAATCATTGAGCTTTCCTGAAATAATCATCTTGGAATAGCATTAGCTCAATGAGCTATATGTTGTTATGAATTACCAAAACCACCTAGGGATAGTTGCACTTTCAATCTCCCCTTTTTGGTAATTGATGACAACAGATAGATCAAAGCTTCGAAAAATGATAATAAGAATGAAATATATCGTCGCTTTGAGAAGTATGTGATAAGTAAGAGCTCCCCCTAAATTTGTGCATATTTTAAGATTTGCTTTGGACTGCAAATACACAAAGAGTTAGAATCACAGGTTACTCTTCCATGTCACATACATCTTGGTGGAGCGCTCAAAATGATAAGAATTGAATACATGCACTCATCACCAAGAAAAGTGAATGATCACATAAGATAGATAGGATAATATCAAGCATGCATAAGTGTAGCTTATGATCAAACACATGATCATAAATGTCTCACAAGCATACCATAGTATCTCAACCAAAAGCAAACAAAGTTTGAAAAACCACCAAATAAAGCAAGAGAGAATAAAAGCAACACTCTCTCTCTCGAAGCCTATGATCTATACATTTTTCTCCCCCTTTGGCAACAAGTTACCAAAAAGTTCCTAGAAAATGCATAGTGCTAGATTGACTCTCAGGCTTGATCTTCTGGTGGTGGTGGAGTCTGGATCACTCCAAGGGCGAAGGCTTCTGTAGAAGTGGTTGGAGCTAGAGCTGAGGTGGATGCTGGAGCTGGTTGGGCTGGTGCTGTAGCTGGAGCTGAGGTGGTGGCTCTGGTGTCAGGAACTGGCACTGCAGTTGACCTCTGAGCTCGTGGCACTCTGGCAAATGCATCAGTTGTAGTCTACCCTTTCCTCTCATGCACGTCATCTTGAAGTTGCTCCACTGCAGACTGAATCTCTGTTACTTTTACATCCAAGTCATAGAACTTTTGTTCCACGATTCTCTCTAAGCTCTCCTGATTCTGAGTGAGGGTGGCCAGTCCTTTCTCAATCCTCAGTGTAGATGCAATCAAGTAAGTAAGCTTCTCTTGCTTGGTTTTCAAGAAATACTTAGATGCCTCCTCTTGAGTTGTCATCTTGGCAGCTTTCTCCTTCCTTGCCTTCTCCTTCTTTGCTTGAGCGTGAGCTGATGATGGTTCATTCTCATTCATCACAACTTGATTGTCCTTGAAATCTAGATAAATAGGCAAGTGTTCCTTGTCAACAAGTATGTGCCTGTGCCCATTTTTGAGTTAATCAACACTTGGATCTGAGGGGCATAACCACAGCTCCTCTTCTGATCTGCTGCAGTCCTCTTGATAGTCTCTACTATGAGGCTCATGACCTTGAACTTCTGAGGCATATCAAATATATGTAGCAAGTTAATGGCATGACCTCTGATCATCCTGTGATCTCCGGACTTGGGCAAGAGTGTGTCCCTAAGGATCCAGTTTATCGTAGGCAGTCCTGACAACAAGTGTTTTACGGACCCAAACTGGTGAGTGTCAAGATCATCTACAGGAATCTCCTTTTACATATTTGCCATTGAGTTATGATCCATCTTTTTCTTGGCATAGATATCCAAGTCATCTTCATTTTCCTCTGGGGCATTGATCAACTTTGCCCATTCCTCAACAGTTGATTGGTACCTTGTACCTTCAGACATCCATGTTATCCTTCCATTTGGGTAGAAGTGTGTTGTGGAGTAGAATTGCATAATGAGCTCCTCATTCCACTTTGTGAGCTTCTGCCCAACAAAGTCAGCAACTCCACAACCCTGAAGCTGTCTTGCACTCCAGGATAGTTCTGCTCATTGTCCTTGATGTACTCCCAATCTAACCATCTCATGTCACAAACGATAGGCTTCTTATCCAACAAAACTGTCTCATAGAAGTCCTGTTGTTCCTTTGTGTGGAACCTATAGTCAACAGCAGTTCTTCTCCTTGAAGCATATGGATCTTCTTCTCTCCACTTTCTTAACACTGAGTCTTTTCTGATTTTCATGTTCTCAGCCACAGGATGAGCATCATTGTGGTCTGGAATCTTGGGCTTAAGCTTTCTCAGAACTTGACCTTCTTCTTCTTCAGCAATGTCAGGCACTGGGGCCTTGTTCTTTTCAGCGGCTGGTATGCTCCTTGTATTTCTCTTTGGAGCTGACTTGGCCTTGGAGGCAGCTTTGGGTGCTTCTTTGGGCTTGGATGCATTAGCCCCTGATTTTATAGCACCACCCATAAGCTTTGGTGCCTTAGGTGCTGGTGCAGCAACCTCTGTTTCTTCAGAAGAAGAAGAATGCTTTTCAAACTCAGCCATTGGATCAACTTTCTTGCACCATCTGCCCCTTTTCCTTTCCTTCTTCCCTTCAGCAGCAACTGGCCCTTTGGGTGCAGGCTTTTCAGGAATCTGAGTTGAAGCTCTGGCCTTTGGCATAGGCTGCCTACCTACTGGCCTTTTGACTTTCAAGCCTGGCTTTGTGCTCTGTCCTGAGCCATATTCCTACTTGAGCACTACTTTCTTGGAAGTAGCTTCCTCTACCTCTGCCACATAATCCTCATCCTCTGAATCTGAGGTTCTCTTCTTCCTTTGTCTGGTGGCAGCTTGTGGCAAATTGCTAGGGGTCCTCCTGCTACCTTCATCTGAAGAACTGGAGGGACTAGTGCCCTCACTCATGTGCACTTGCTCTTCTGTCATGTTCTGGCTGTCACTCTGATCAGACATGATGAAAAAGCTGACTGCTGACCCTGTGAAGAGTTTATAGATGAGGTAGAGTAGATGAGCATCACAAAATGCAGAGATTTTTGCAAAAGAATGATTCAAAATCTTAGTTTTAGTTTCCCACAGATATCATTTTGGATCTACCAATTTTTAAACTCGGTGATACCGAAGCAGTTTTGGAACCTAAACTAGTGAACTCGGTCTGACCGAGTCATAGTTCGGTGGCACCGAGACTGCTAGGGTTTCACAAAGTTCCAAAATCGGTCACACCGATTAGTAATTCTCTGTCAGACCGAGTTTCACTTGTGCAATGGCATGAGCCAAATCGGTGGGACCGAGTTTTTCAACTCGGTGGGCCAGAGATGGTTCCGGCGGAAACCTAACCCTAAAAATTCCGAATCAAACCTATTCTACGAATTGCATTGACTGGATAGGAGTGTTTCAATCGTGGCTAGAATCAATAAGATCGCAATGTGCTAGGAATCAGATGGGGAATAGCACAAAGATCGAGTCCATACCCTAGTTCGGCGGAGACTCGCTACAGCGGCAACGGCCGGGTTGAATTCCGTTGACGGCGATGGAGACCAGCGACTGGAGGCGGCTGTGGCGAGGAGACGATCCGGAGACCACGTAGGCAGAGCGAGCTATCGCGCGGGCGAAGGGGTTCGGAGAAATTTCCAAATTTTTGCCGGTGTCTATTTATAGCCCGACCCTGTCAGTGTGACCGAGTGGAACAACTCGGTGGCACCGAGATGCAAAACTGTATACAGTTATTGCAACTCGGTGTGACCGAATAGTTGAAATCGGTTGCACCGAGATCGAAAACATAGATCGACTTGATGATCTCGGTAGGACCGAAAATAAGATATCGGTCAGACCGAGAATCACAAAGAAGTTTTGGAAGTTTAAGTTTATGATGAATCGGGGACTCCGAGTGCTCCTCACACAGAGTGGTTCGAATCTGGCTTGATAAAATTTTGTGATGTAGCATGAATAGAGTTTGAGACGAGAAAAGCATAGATAGCTAGAGAAGGTTCTTAGGCATTCTTGTCCATCCACTTCTCAAGAGAAAAGAAAACCAATCAATCAAAACAACAAGTGGATGTCCTCGAATGAGTAAAATATGCAACCAACATGCTCACACAATAAAATGGCAATTGAAATATGTGGCAAAGCATGCACAACCAATTCTAGCATCTATCAAGCAATTGGCGATGACTAGGTCATCTATATATGAGTATATTGACATAGGAGTCAAATGAGAACATTTGATCATAGGTCATACTCATCGTTTAAGCACAAGTGGGGTTACCACTTTTACATAAAGCATTGTTGTGTTCACATCATTAGAGTTGCTTTAACTCAAGTCTTAGAGTAAAGCTCCCCCTAGATGTGATATCCCCCCTAAGAGGGATGAACTAACCTTGGGTTTTGTCGATGATGACTTCATGTAGATGTTGAAGATGTGGATGCTCAATGTTGATGTAGAACAATTGAGCTATCCATTGGAGTGAATTGCACTTTCAATACCTACATGGGTTAATCCCACAAGGAACAAACAAGAATATCCATAGACACGGAGTGATGCACACACAAGATGATGTCCATGAAAGCTTTTAGGTTACCCCGTCCCTTGACTTACCAACAAGAGGGTTTGTGACTCCTTGAACTAGTGCAAGATGTGGAAGTTGATTGCACTTGTTCTTGCCAAAATGATAAGAGTGAAATATGTTGGCGGAGTCACCCTCAAGAACTCTCTAGTTCTTCTTCTTTTGGATCCACACCATCTTAATGGGAATCCTTGGAGTTGTAGTCGTACTTGATGAAGTGGAACTTGAAGTAGTCTTGGGAATCCACTTGACTAAGGTCTTAGGAGCTTCTTCAAATGCATCAATTTCCTCTCGAAGCTTGTCCTTGCCTTTTTGCTTGTAGTCTTGTGGTGGAAGATCATCTTGAGCTTGTGTTCCCTTGAAGGAAGTTGGATCATACTTCTCTTTTTGAGTAACAAACTTCGTCTTGGGGTATTGATCTTCTTCCCACTCAACTCCATTGGCGTTGAACTTTCGTTCAAAACCAACACCTTGATTCTTCCGGTGCCTTCCTTGCTTGCGTACAATTTCCTCGAACTGCTTACTTCCGGCAAGGCTCTTGTAGACTCCTTTCTCTATAATTCCCTTCAATAAACTATTTTCTTGCTCAAGTGTAACTTGGCTAAGAGAATCATTAGTGGAATCAAGAGAACTACTAGAAGCAACAATATTGGATTTAACATGATCATTGCTACTACTAGAGGAAGAATCTTTCTTGTTCTTGTTACTAGACTTGACGTGAGGCATGTAAGTGGATAAGAGTAAACGCTTGGCAATGCAATAAGAACTTTTCTTGCGGAGATCATCATTGATTGCTTTTAAAAACTCATGCTCTTGCTCAAGATTGAGCTTTTCAAAGCGTAACTTCTCATGAGCTCTTAAAAGTTCTCGATGATCTTCGAAGATAGTTTCATGATGTCAGGACCCCGATCCTAAGCCACATCGATCTAGCATGTAACACATCATATCACTTTGTGGCCTCACGCACGGTACTCCCACGGGTGCCACCTTACCTGGCCCGGGACCGTTTGCGCCTTTTGGCTCACGTATATGATAGTGTCACTAGCATCCATATGACAGAGAACTCGGGCCGACATGGCTAGTCGTGAACCCAAAGCGGCACTAACCCATGGGGACAGGCATACATGAATCAACTTCGAGCATGTCGGTCCGCAGCGTGTGAATCCGGGCTGTAGCACTAGGCTAACAGGACTCCGGTAACCCGGGCTGTTACAGGCTAGGCAGGACTCCGGATGTCACCGCGTGACATTTCCCCGAAGGGACAGACACAGGAACGAAGTGAAACACATGCCGGCCAGTCAAGTGTCCTAAGCAGTAGTGCTGGGCTAGCGGGACTCCGGTGAACCGGGCTATAGCGGACTACTATGGCTCAAGGAAGCACTAGACTACATTTCCCCATAAGAGAGGCTGCCAAGGATACATAACTAGATTGTCGGATCCCACACATACCAAGCATTTCAATCATACACACAATATGCTCAATATGTGTAAATACAAGATGGCATCACAACATAACTCTACGACTGAAAGTATTATTCATTAGGCTCCGAGGAGCGAGATATTACAAACATGGTCTCATGACCCAACATTCAGAGCATACAAGTCAAAGCACATGCGGAAGCTTAACATGTCTGAGTACAGACATCTACAAATGAAAAAGGCTGAGAAGCCTGACTATCTACCAGATCCTGCCGAGGGCACAAGATCATAGCTGAGGTAACAAGCTAAACGTCGAAGTCCACGCGGAACTACTAGTGAGACTGAAGTCTCTCTGCAAAAACATAAAATAGGCAAACGTGAGTACAAATGTACCCAGCAAGACTTACATCAGAACTAGCTACATATGCATCAGTATCAATAAAGGGGGTGGTGGAGTTTGACTGCAGCAAGCCAGCTTTGACTCGGTGGCTATCCTGAACTACGACTGCAAGTAACTCTTTTGAGGTGGCGCACACGAGTCCACATATTCACCATCACAATACACCACTATGGATCCGCTCCCGCCTTCCTACGAGAACGCCATCCATAGCACTCACGCTTATCTTGCGCATTTTAGAGTATCCACTTTCACTTGTCTATGAACTATGCAAGGGGTCCAAGTTTCCATATCCGAGGAATCCGGCTATTCGAATAGATAATGATAACCCTGCAGGGGTGTACTTCTTCACACACGCTCTCACCACTTACCACCATGTAAACATCATGTACCTCGGCAACCTTCAAGCGGAAGCCTGGCGAGGGTGTCGGCCATGACCTGACTAACCACACAAGTGTCTAGTCCAGGTTTATCGCCTATTCGGGTTCCATCCGCAAGGAGATCCGGCCGGGGTGTCGCTCACGGCCCCAAACGATGTGTGCAGGGTTCGCAAGCCCACCTCGACGGGTGGATCTACGCTTGGTACACCGTGCCACTGTGCCTAGTCTATCCCAAGCCCACCTGTACCGAGTGCCACTTGGTAGACTACTAACACTACCTACAAACACCAGAAACTAGTTGCAACTCCTGGACAGAGATCATGGTGATTAATAAGTCGAGAGAGTCAATTAAGGATCCCAATGTGTGGTAGTAACTGTTCATGGATCACAAACACAGAACTCAGTTCCTGAGGATGGCTGCAATGAGACAACCCACCATGTACTCCTACATGGCCTCTCACCGCCACCCTTACCAAATCGTGTTCACACACTTAGCTCTGAACAGTAGTACATGTTTCACCACATTCCAATTCATCCCCGATGAACCAGACCTGACTCAACTCTAAGCAGTAGTAGGCATGACAACAAGCATGAATGAGTAGGCACATGAGGGCTCAAACAACTCCTACTCATGCTAGTGGGTTTCATCTATTTACTGTGGCAATGACAGGTCATGCAGAGGATAAGGGGTTCAACTACAGCAGCAAGTAACAATTGAATCGTTGTTGTCCTAATGCAGTAAAAGAGAGCAAGAGCGAGAGAGTGGGATTGTATCGGAATGAACAAAGGGGTTCTGCTTGCCTGGCACTTCTGAAGATAACATTGAGTCTTCATCAGTGTCAATGATCATAGCATCGGAGCAGCGTCTACCGAGAGGGAACAAATACCGGCAAACAAGAAAGAGCACAATCAATGCAATGCAACAATTATGATGCATGATAATGTCATGGCAATATGCTGTTGATTGAACTAATGCAACTAGCAACCATATTAAATGAAGTGGGTTTGAACCAAGGGTTCAAATTCAAACTCCATATGTGCTTATTTAAATGTCAATTATGCAAATTGTCCTATACAGCAACCCTAGGCTGTTCAAACATGCATGCAAATGCCATAAACAGATTCCCTGAATTTTTCTGATGATTTTTCATATATAACTTGTTTCATTTGGAGTTATGGTTGAATTTCTATGATTTTTTAGAAGTTTTGGGCATTTTCTGGAATTTCCTAATTTATTTTAAATACAGAAATCCATTACCGCGTCAGCATGACAACAACATTGCGTCAGCAGGTCAACTGGGTTGACCCAGGTCAAACCTGACGCGTGGGACCCAACAGTCAGTGTCTTAGGGCTAGTTAGGTTCACATACATGTGGGGTCGGTCAGGGGCCACGTCAGCCAGGTCAACGCTAACGCGTGGGGCCACGGTGATTAGTTAAAGCTATCAGGAATTTAAACTATGGTTAACTAAGGGCGTGGGGCCCGTGTGTCAGTGGGTCAGGGGGTAATTAAGTTGGTACTTAGTCCCTAATGACGGTGCCACGTCATCACCACCCGAGTTGGACGCCGGCGACCAAACCCGACGGCGGAGGATCGCCGGAGTTGCTCGGGACGGCGCTACAGGGGTCGGCTCGACGCGCTGGAGGCACCAGAGGGATGCCCATCCTCGCGCGCATCCAGGGGATCACGCGGGGGGCTGCGGGGTGGCCGAACACGATGGCCACGGCAACCATGGCGGTGGCCGGAGCTATGGGAACGGCGGGTTCGGCGCTACGGAGCTCGGGAGGGGAAGCCGTTGGTGGCTACGGGCTCGTGGAGGGACGCTGAGCACGTTCCAGTGCTTGGACACAAGCGGCGGCGGCAGTGGCCACGACGGCATCGAGGCCAGCTGCGAGGAGCTCACGGCTCCGGCGGTTGGCGCGGTTAGAGGAAGAAAAATACGGCGGGGCTAGGGGGAGAGGAGTCATGAGCTCACAGGGAGGCGGCACAGTAGGTCAGTGGGCTCGGGGACGTCCTTGACGGCGTGAATCCACGGCGAGGGGCTCGGGTGCCCGAGGTTGAAGATGACCGCGATGGCGGTGAGGCAGGGCCTCCCGGTGTCTTGTAGCTCGATTGGGAGGACGAGGAGGCTTCAGCGGTGCTTCTGTACTCGGCGGAAGGGTGAGGGATGCACGAGGGCAAGTGGTGCGCATCGGCGCGACGACGGCGTTCTTGGGCGGCTGCGGGGAGAGAACCAGAGAGGGAGAGAGAGTCCAGCAAGTGAGGGAGAGGAGCGAGGGGGCTGTGGGGCGTCTCCAGACGCGTCGGGGGCGCCTCGGTGGCAAGCAGGAGGTGGAGCTCGGGCGCACGCGCTGTCGACACGCCTCTGCCAACTGGCAGAGGTTGAAGACAGCCGCTTCAGGCCAGTGGGCTGGGCCGCCAGCTGGAGTTGGGCCAGGTGGGCTGCCAGGTGAGTGCCAGGTAAGCCTCTCTCTCCCTCTTTTATTTCTGTTTTTGTTTTTCTATTTCTCTGTAATTTCTGGGCTTTATTAAAAATACCAGAACGTTTCCAAAAATCCTGAAAATAATTCTGGCCTCTGGTTGGAATATTCCCAACAACCCTCACTTAAGTTCAGAATTAATTGAGCATTTAAAATATCATATAGCATTTAAATGCCCAATTGCAAATAACATATGATTTAATTCAAAAATCCAGGATGGCCTAGAAATATGTGCATCATTTTTGTCAGAGGTGCTGGACCAATTCAGAAATGATGAACATTTCTAAAGGACATTTTGGGATCATTGAAAAGATTTAAGTTTGAACCTGGTTGAATTTCATTTGCTGCTAGGGTTTATTATCCCCCATTTCAAATTAAAGAAGTAATTTAGACAAGATGCATGGATGCTTGTGCCACTAATTGCAAACAATTCTAGGGTTGTGACAACTCACCCCCACTAAACAAGAATCTCGTCCCGAGATTCAAGACGTGAGGCAAGAAGACAGAGGGGCACAACTACCACGATCTTCACGATCCAGGTTGCACTGCATAGAAACGTTGACATGATCACCATCTTTGTCTCGATGTCTTGCTCTGAGAACTCCATCCAACACGATAACAGGAAGAAAAGAAACTCTCGAAGAATCGATCTTCTTGAAGATCGAGCAACCGACGATCAACTCACAGAATGAGACATAGCGACATCTGTCGAGATGAGACACGATACACCCATCAATAATGATGGAAATGAGCATATGACAAGGTTTAAATAAGTAGCGGAATTCCCACACCTAGGAGGGTGGTGAACGATGTCGACGTAGCGAGGAGTTGGGTTGCCATGATACCACAATGAGACACCTTAAGGAAGGTGGCTCGCAGAAATATTCCCTTAAGTGGCAAAAGAATTACTTTTGATCCATAGATCATTGAAACTCTTCATGCCAGCTTAAGGCAACTTACGATTGATCGATTGAAAGAGCTCGAAGAAATGGCATACTCGGACTAGGATGGATGATGTGGACTACCTTGTTGAAGACAACGCGATGGATGACTTTTGCTTATCACCGGAAATGGATGGGACCCATGACGGGACCACTTTTGAAGATGATCCTGGACATCAACTGCTGAGAAGGACAGCCCATGGAGAAATTGGCACGATAGGGTGCAAGCTGGGAACAAAATGCAAATGCTGGGAATGATCCAACCATCATATCTGCCTGAGATTCAGATCTGGTTGGTGATAGGATACTTCAGACTCAGCATGTCTGAAAATAAAGTTTGCAACACAAATCGACGAGATGACGTTGCGAGATTCTCGGGAAATGAACTACGATAGTAAGCTCCAAAACATAAGCTGGTTCTGCTACACACATGTGAACACGCTTTCCCAGACAAGCATGACCACACAGTAGTCTTACAACAAAACACTACCGAGTTCTGGTAGGGAACCATCATCGAGGATTTCGAAGTCTTTACGCAAGTCCATGGATTAGATCTCAAGCATAGACTTCTTTACCTTGAACAAGTCAATCAGTGGCTTGGTGTGCTAGGGAATACATATGGAATGAAAGGTTGCAAGTCTCCAACCCACAGAATACTTCGCACGAGTGCATGACTGACTTGGGATGATTCCAGAGGAAACAAAACAAACTTTCTCGGATTCACGGCGGCAACTTTCACCACATGCACGTGAATCAGAGGTAGTCACTTCTCTCATCCAAACATATGCTTCATGAACGAAACACGAAGAAATGCTTACACAAGTTTCCAACACTAACTTAGATGTTCAACATGAATCATGGACAAGATGAAAATGTTGTCAATGGGCTTAACAACAATTCACCCAGGTTTCCATATAAATGGAATTCCATAATTATGTGAGCTAGGTGATAGCATTGGTCAGGCCCAAAAGATATAATGGTATATGCTCGAGGGATCAACTACGAGTAAGACAACGTTACGAACGTCGTTGGTTCTGATTTGAATTGACGATAGCTCATACTCAAGTCAAAGTTTTGACAAGACAATAGATCCAACAACTGATCACAAGTGTCAACCGGTGAAGATATCATCTTTCTTCAATACACACACAAACACATGGATATCCCTTTGAAACGAACTAAGTCAGACAAGCTTTTATCTTCCAACTCTCCAAGTTGTTGTTTAGCTTAACCAACCAGCTCAGGGATATCCAACACGGGTTCTTGGAGAAGGGGTGGTTTACAGGAAAACCAACTTGATCACGAACTCAACATAGCGGTCAGGTGACAACCAGGTAATACTTCCGAGAAGATCTTCGGAAAATCACGAACCACCGATATGTTACTAAGCTCGAGAACAATCTTTCTTTTCAAAGCAAGACGATATGATCAAATAGGCAAGGGATTCAATAATCCTAACTCATTGATCGAAGAGTGCACCGGTAATAAGGACTAGGTAGCACGATCAGTCTTAGAATGATAATTCAATAACCAGCACACTAAGAATGAGAGTATTGTCCATTAACTACCAAGCAACGGAGTTGCTAGGAGTATTGATTTCGCACATCACGGTACACTTGTCGGCATTCTGGTCACAATAACACGGGAACCGAGGAATGAACAATGATGGCAAGAAGTATTACTGCGTCAAGAATTCATAAGAGGTGGTGCAATTCTCATGACAATCTTGACATAAAGGGGGTAATGCTCCAGGTAGAACAGAACAAAGTTGGATTGGCAATTTGATCTGCGGAATACAACTGCTTTGACCCAATCCTAGATATGGATGAGGTACTAGAGTTTGTTTCTCCTAGTCATTCTAAACTAGAATGGCTTGACGGACCACAAGAATGACAGGCACTGATGAACGAATGCACCCATACCCTTGACTATCAATTGATAGACAAAGGTCAGAATACAACTAAAGAGAGACAACTCAAAAGAACATATGATTTTCTGAGTTGTGGATGCATAGCTTAGCATGTCGAATGAGTTCAACATATTTCTTCCGGATAACCCATGCAAAGAAGGTAGAACTGGCAGAGTCACATCATAGAATCGAGAACTCGTCAAGAGCACTCTTATTGTGATCTTTTGGTTCAAAGAACTTCCGCCATAAGCACTTCATGGTATTTGGAAGAAGGAAATACCACGGACCTCGAGGACTATCTCAAAGGTTACTAATATCCTAAAGGAACTAGCAACACTATCAACATGAGGTAAGTAGGGTGAATCTCGGGTTCAAGAACCCAGGAATAGAATACCTACTACTAAATGGCATCATGGGATGCTTTCAAGAATGGTGGCAAGAATCATCACACTGGGAACACAAAACATGACTAGATTACTAGGTGGTTCTCTAAGACACCTAGGGTCATAATAATAGCTCCAGCATATATGTCAAGGCAAGGAGTACCTCAACAGACGATTAGTGTGCTTATTCTGACCAAAAGGACATCGGGAACGGAAAGAAAGGAATTGCAAATGCATCAGACTCTTTAGAGACCTGGGATGACTCGGACAGCATAACGGCTGTAAATGCTCCGAAAAAGATTTGAGATATTCATGAAAAATGGTGGCATAACCACTCAACATCACAATATCAAGGTTCCGAGATCAACTGTCAACAAACAGAAGTAGTAGAAACTGAACTGGGGCTTGAATCCAACAATCTTAAGAGTCTATGGATTAGTAACACGTGAACCTGATAGAGAGAAGAGAAGGCCTAGTTCTTAATCCCCGTAGAAGAGAAGAGGTTGACTCAGATCATAAGCCCATGAGGTATAAGGAGTAAAAAGAGCCTTACGTTCCCTTCCACAGTCAATTCCCTTATATAACTAAAGCATTTCTAGACACGACTTCGACCAGTTTGGCTGGGTAATCCTACAGGTAGTCAGGCTCTGATACCAAAGCTGTCAGGACCCCGATCCTAAGCCACATCGATCTAGCATGTAACACATCATATCACTTTGCGGCCTCACGCACGGTACTCCCACGGGTGCCACCTTACCTGGCCCGGGACCGTTTGCGCCTTTTGGCTCACGTATATGATAGTGTCGCTAGCATCCATATGACAGAGAACCCGGGCCGACATGGCTAGTCGTGAACCCAAAGCGGCACTAACCCATGGGGACAGGCATACATGAATCAACTTCGAGCATGTTGGTCAGCAGCGTGTGAATCCGGGCTGTAGCATTGGGCTAACAGGACTCCGGTAACCCGGGCTGTAGCAGGCTAGGCAGGACTCCGGATGTCACCGCGTGACATTTCCCCAAAGGGACAGGCACAGGAACGAAGTGAAACACATGCCGGCCAGTCAAGTGTCCTGAGCAATAGTGCTGGGCTAGCAGGACTCCGGTGAACCGGGCTGTAGCGGACTACTATGGCTCAAGGAAGCACTAGACTACATTTCCCCATAAGAGAGGCTGCCAAGGATAAACAACTAGATTGTCGGATCCCACACATGCCAAGCATTTCAATCATACACACAATATGCTCGATATTTGTAAATACAACATGGCATCACAACATAACTCTACGACTCAAAGTATTATTCATTAGGCTCTGAGGAGCGAGATATTACAAACATGGTCTCATGACCCAACATTCAGAGCATACAAGTCAAAGCACATACGGAAGCTTAACATGTCTGAGTACAGACATCTACAAATGAAAAAGGCTGAGAAGCCTGACTATCTACCAGATCCTGCCAAGGGCACAAGATCGTAGCTGAGGTAACAAGCTAAACGTTGAAGTCCACGCGGAACTACTAGTGAGACTGAAGTCTCTCTGCAAAAACATAAAATAGGCAAACGTGAGTAGAAATGTACCCAACAAGACTTACATCAGAACTAGCTACATATGCATCAGTATCAATAAAGGGGGTGGTGGAGTTTGACTGCAGCAAGCTAGCTTTGACTCGGTGGCTATCCTGAACTACGACTGCAAGTAACTCTTTTGAGGTGGCACACACGAGTCCACATATTCACCATCACAATACACCACTATGGATCCGCTCCCGCCTTCCTACGAGAACGCCATCCATAGCACTCACGCTTATCTTGCGCATTTTAGAGTATCCACTTTCACTTGTCTATGAACTATGCAAGGGGTCCATGTTTCCATATCCGAGGAATCCGTCTATTCGAATAGATAATGATAACCCTACAAGGGTGTACTTCTTCACACACGCTCTCGCCACTTACCACCATGTACACGTCATGTACCTCGGCAACCTTCAAGCGGAAGCCTGGCGAGGGAGTCGGCCACGACCTGACTAACCACACAAGTCTCTAGTCCAGTTTTATCGCCTATTCGGGTTCCATCCGCAAGGAGATCCGGCCGGGGTGTCGCTCACGGCCCCAAACGATGTGTGCAGGGTTCCCAAGCCCACCTCGACGGGTGGATCTATGCTTGGTACACCGTGCCACTGTGCCTAGTCTGTCCCAAGCCCACTTGTATCGGGTGCCACTTGGTAGACTACTAACACTACCTACAAACACCAGAAACTAGTTGCAACTCCTGGACAGAGATCGTGGCGATTAATAAGTCGAGAGAGTCAATTAAGGATCCCAATGTGTGGTAGTAACTGTTCATGGATCACAAACACAGAACTCAGTTCCTGAGGACGGCTGCAATGAGACAACCCACCATGTACTCCTACATGGCCTCTCACCGCTACCTTTACCAAATCGTGTTCACACACTTAGCTCTCAAAAGTAGGACATGTTTCACCACATTCCATTTCATCCCTGATGAACCAGACCTGACTCAACTCTAAGCAGTAGCAGGCATGACAACAAGCATGAATGAGTAGGCACATCATGGCTCAAACAACTCCTACTCATGCTAGTGGGTTTCATCTATTTACTGTGGCAATGACAGGTCATGCAGAGGATAAGGGGTTCAACTACCGCAGCAAGTAACAGTTGAATCGTTGTTGTCCTAATGCAGTAAAAGAGAGCAGGAGCGAGAGAGTGGGATTGTATCGGAATGAACAAAGGGGTTTTGCTTGCCTGGCACTTCTGAAGATAACATTGAGTCTTCATCAGTGTCAATGATCACAGCGTCGGAGCAGCGTCTACCGAGAGGGAACAAATACCGGCAAACAAAAAAGAGCACAATCAATGCAATGCAACAATTATGATGCATGATAATGTCATGGCAATATGCTGTTGATTGAACTAATGCAACTAGCAACCATATTAAATGAAGTGGGTTTGAACCAAGGGTTCAAATTCAAACTCCATATGTGCTTATTTAAATGTCAATTATGCAAATGGTCCTGCACAGCAACCCTAGGTTGTTCAAACGTGCATGCAAATGCCATAAACAGATTCCTTGAATTTTTCTGATGATTTTTCATATATAACTTGTTTCATTTGGAGTTATGATTGAATTTCTATGATTGTTTAGAAGTTTTGGGCATTTTCTGGAATTTCCTAATTTATTTTAAATCCAGAAATCCATTACTGCGTCAGCATGACAACAGCATTGCGTCAGCAGGTCAACTGGATTGACCCAGGTCAAACCTGACGCGTGGGACCCAACAGTCAGTGTCTTAGGGCTGGTTAGGGTCACAGACATGTGGGGTCAGTCAGGGGCCACGTCAGCCAGGTCAACGCTGACGCGTGGGGCCACGGTGATTAGTTAAAACTAACAGGAATTTAAACTGTGGTTAACTAAGGGCGTGGGGCCCGTGTGTTAGTGGGTCAGGGGGTAATTAAGTTGGTACTTAGTCCCTAATGACGGTGCCACGTCATCACCACCCGAGTTGGACGCCGGCGACCAAACCCGACGGCGGAGGATCGCCGGAGTTGCTCGGGACGGCGCTACAGGGGTCGGCTCGACGCGCTGGAGGCACCAGAGGGATGCCCATCCTCGCGCGCATCCAAGGGATCACACGGGAGGCTGCGGGGTGGCCGGAGACGATGGCCACGGCAACCATGGCGGTGGCCGAAGCTACGGGAACGGCGGGTTCGGTGCTACGGAGCTCGGGAGGGGAAGCCGTGGGTGGCTACGGGCTCGTGGAGGGATGCTGAGCACGTTCCAGTGCTTGGACGTAAGAGGCGGCGGCAGTGGCCACGACGGCGTCGAGGCCAGCGGCGAGGAGCTCACGGCTCCGGCGGTTGGCGCGGTTAGAGGAAGAAAAATACGGCGGGGCTAGGGGGAGAGGAGTCAGGAGCTCACAGGGAGGTGGCACAGTAGGTCAGTGGGCTCGGGGACGTCCTTGACGGCGCGAATCGACGGCGAGGGGCTCGGGTGCCCAAGGTTGAAGATGACCGCGATGGCGATGAGGCAGGGCCTCCTGGCGTCTCGTATCTCGATTGGGAGGACCAGGAGGCTTTGGCAGTGCTTCTGTACTCGGCGGAAGGGTGAGGGGTGCACGATGGCCAGTGGTGCTCATCGGCGCAACGACGGCGTTCTTGGGCGGGTGCGGGGAGAGAACCAGAGAGGGAGAGAGAGTGCAGCGAGTGAGGGAGAGGAGCGAGGGGGCCACGGGGCATCTCCAGACGCATCGGGGGCGCCTCTGTGGCAAGCAGGAGGTGGAGCTCGGGCGCACGCGTTGTCGACACGCCTCTGCCTACTGGTAGAGGTTGAAGACAGCCGCTTCAGGCCAGTGGGCTGGGCCGCCAGCTGGAGTTGGGCCAGGTGGGCTGCCAGGTGAGCGCCAGGTAAGCCTCTCTCTCTCTCTTTTACTTCTGTTTTTGTGTTTCTATTTCTCTGTAATTTCTGGGCTTTATTAAAAATACCAGAACGTTTCCAAAAATCCTGAAAATAATTGTGGCCTCTGGTTGGAATATTCCCAACAGCCCTCACTTAAGTTCAGAATTAATTGAGGATTTAAAATATCATATAGCATTTAAATGCCCAATTGCAAATAACATATGATTTAATTCAAAATTCCAGGATGGCCTATAAATATGTGCCTCATTTTTGTCACAGGTGCTGGACCAATTCAGAAATGATGAACATTTTGGGATCATTGAAAAGATTTAAGTTTGAACCTGGTTGAATTTCATTTGCTGCTAGGGTTTATTATCCCCCATTTCAAATTAAAGAAGTAATTTAGACAAGATGCATGGATGCTTGTGCCACTAATTGCAAACAATTCTAGGGTTGTGACAACTCACCCCCACTAAACAAGAATCTCGTCCCGAGATTCAAGACGTGAGGCAAGAAGACAGAGGGGCACAACTACCACGATAGCTTAACGACATTCCGTTACGGTGGATGCCATGTGTCGGTCACCCTTGACGAAAGCACTTCTGTGACGCACGATTTATTGTCATGGAAGTGGACACTTCCATTATGATAATTTTGGTAATGTTATGGAACACTTATACGACATCACAGGTATGACTATCTTGATTCTGTCATAAATTTGTCATGGATGTACATGCATGACAAAAACACGACCTACTGCGACAAACACGTATCATCACGAAAGTGTATTTTTTTTGTAGTGTCTATGCGGCCGTTTATCAAATCTGAGAGTTGGCCAGTCGTCGGCTTCTGCCCCCGTGCAGCTAGTACTGGGGTGTTCGGGATAAATATGAGCACTCTTTTTCCCATTTTTGGGTCCTCCGAGGGAGGTGCTCAGCGCAACGAACCAGGCAATCGGACTATAATGCTTTATCACTCTCACTTAGCCATAGAAGTCTACAATTTTAAATTTCAGCGAAGCCCCTAGTATTCGGAAGGCCAAATTCGGGGCGCTATATACGCCTAAGTCGGACAAGGCCGATTCCTCGCCCGAAGCGAAAAAAGTCTTGAAGGACTTGAGACCTCTCGAACAGCGACCAGCTCTCGCCTCATCATGACAGTCAGTTTTGGCTTTCTCTACTGAGGTGTTTGTCCGAAAGAACTGGGACACAATCGCAGTAGTTCTCCCAGTGCTACCTTAGCCGATATAGCAGAACGTAAGGTACCAAAACATGGGAGCCAGGCAAACCCAACTATTGACCAAAGACATGATTCGGAGCTGATGCATATAATGCTATAAGTTCGGGGTGCCGCACCGTCGAAAGTGTTCGGTCTTTTCATGCCGTATTATGGGGTATACGAAAGCCCCTGGCGTACTGGCCGTACCAGAATGTACGGGTGTTGATTGTCGTAAATAAATATATATATATATATATATATATATATATATATATAAATGAATAGGTAATGCAATAATAGACTAATGTTGTGCATTGTTATTTAAAGAATACGTCAAAGCGTACTGATACAAGTAGTGCAATAAGCAAAAATTAGGACTATTTGACATGTCCTATCCAAGGGCAAGCTGCTGACTAGTATTTAAAGCAGGTATTTCGCTTGTTATCAGAGACCACCTGGGGATTCCATTGTACGACGTAGCTTCCTGCCTCCTTGGTTGTTGTATTATGTGTCCGGCAATCGCACTGCTAGGTAGGGCTTCCAGAGAGTAAGGTCCTGAAAGAGAGAAAATGATAAAAGTATTCAGCCCCTAGGGCGGTTGAGCCGCACTGTGGGACGTGCCATGGTCGTGCCCCCGCCTATGCCCATGGTATTTTCAATGCATAATTATGTACGCGCGGCACGGATTTCGCCATTTGACTGGGACTAGGGAGGGGCCGAATTGCTAGGCGAGCACTGAATGTGCCAGGCGATCCTGTTGCAGGTTGCTCCGGACTCGCTTGACGGTGTCCGGGGGCTTTATCGCCGAATTGGTGGATTGCCTTAAGAGGCTGCTTTGTGCTTCTGCTGTGAGGGCCGCAGTGTGCTCCTCCTTGCGGAGCGAGCGCTCTGTGTTTCCATTAACTATTATGACCCCCTAGGTCCTGGCATCTTGAGCTTCAGGTATGCGTAGTGCGGTACCGCATTGAATCTTGCAAATGCGGTCCGCCCGAGCAGTGCGTGATAGCCGCTGTAGAACGGGACGATGTCGAAGATTAACTCCTCGCTTCGGAAGTTGTCCGGAGATCCTAAGACCACTTCCAGTGTGATTGAGCCCGTGCAATGGGCCTCTACACCTAGGATGACGCCTTTAAAGGTCGTTTTTGTGGGTTTGATCCTCGAGGGGTCTATACCCATTTTGCGCACTGTATCCTGATAGAGCAGGTTCAGGCTACTGCCGCCGTCCATAAGGACTCGAGTGAGGTGAAATCCGTCGATGATGGGGTCTAGGACCAGTGTGGCAGATCCGCCATGACGGATACTAGTAGGGTGGTCCCTGGGATTGAAGGTGATCGAACAAGAGGACCATGGGTTGAACTTTGGAGCGACGGGCTCCATCGCATAGACGTCCCTTAGTGCACGCTTCCGTTCCCTCTTGGGGATGTGGGTTGCGTATATCATGTTCACCGTCCTCACTTGTGGGGGGAAATACTTCTGTCCTCCCGTGTTCGGCGGCCGAGGCTCCTCCTCGTCATCACTATGTAGCCCCTTGTCCTTGTTTTCGGCATTTAGCTTGCTGGCCTACTTGAATACCCAGCATTCTCTGTTGGTGTGATTGGCTGGCTTGTCGGTGGTGCCGTGTATTTGACACGATCGATCGAGTATGCGGTCCAAACTGGACGGGCCCGGAGTACTTCTTTTGAATGGCTTTTTCCACTGACCGGATTTAGAGCCACTGAATCCGGCATTGACTGCCGTATCCTCGGTGTTATCACCGTTGTTGCGGCACTTGTGTCTGCTACGACGTGGTCTGCCCTTACTATCCTTGGTATCTGAAGTACCAAGATTCCTTGATATGTTGTTGCTGCGAGCCAGCCAGCTATCCTGTCCCGCGCAAAAGCGGATCATGAGTGTCGTGAGGGACGCCATAGACTTCGGCTTCTCCTGGCCGAGGTGCCGGGCGAGCCACTCGTCACAGATGTTATGCTTAAATGCCGCTAAGGCCTCTGCATCCGTACAGTAGACAATTTGTTTTTTCTTGGTTAGGAACCGTGTCCAGAATTGCCTGGCCGATTCCCCCGGCTACTGAGTTATATGGCTCAAGTCATCAGCATCTGGTGGTCGCACATAAGTGCCCTTGAAGTTGTCAAGGAATGCATCTTCCAGATCCTCCCAACAGCCAACGGAGTCTGCTGGCAAGCTATTCAGCCAATGCCGAGCTGGTCCTTTGAGTTTTAGTGGGAGGTACTTGATGGCATGTAGATCATCACTACGGGCCATGTGGATGTGGAGGAGAAAATCCTCGATCCATACCACGGGAACTGTTGTACCATCATATGATTCGATATTTACGGGTTAAAAACCCTCTGGGAATTCATGATCCATTACTTCGTCAGTGAAGCATAGGGAGCGTGCGGCGCCTCTGTGCTGGGATATATCACGACGCAGTTCATATGAGTCTTGTCTGCTGTGTTCAGCCCGGCCGGATTTACTTTTAGTGTATCCAGTGTGACGGTCATCGTCCCGCGTAGGTGCGCATCCCCGTGATCCATAGATCGATCTTGCGTGTTTTGCCCTATTTTCCAATATGTCTCGCAGGTCCCGTGTGTTGCCCCGGGCCTTGGTATTTTTGTTTGAGTGGCGGCGGGGTGCAGGCTGAGTTTCTGGCTGAAATGCCTCTCTGTCTAGGCCACGAGGTGGTTGATCAGCCGCATCGGACTCGGGTGATGTAGGTCTCAATGCTTCCTCCTCGAGTTGGGGTAGCAACCTGCGCTTTGGGTAACCCTTGGAGGGGCGTTCGATTTCATATTCCTCGGCCGCAAGGACTTCAGTCCAGCTGTCTGCTAGCAAATCTTGATCAGCTCGAAGCTGTTGTTGCTTTTTCTTCAGGCTATTTGCTGTGGCTATAAGCCGGCGCTTAAAGCGCTCCTCCTCGACGAGATCCTCAGGCACGATAAATTCTTCGTCGCCGACGCTTACCTCGTCTTCGGAGAGAGGCATGTAATTGTCATCCTCCGCTTCTCCGTCTGCTGCCCACTCAGGAGGGCTGGCGTGTTCATCCGCCAACTCTAAGTCTTGTTGGAGGGGATTTTCGTCATCTTTGGCACTATTCGGAGTGCTATTGTCTCTTGTGCTAGTATCACTACTTTTGCTATGGCGAGACTTAGAGCAGCGCCGCTGACGTCGGCGCTTGGATTGCTTCTTGGAGGGGTCATCCTCCGCTATCTTATCGCCATTGCCTTCTTTGGGTGTATCCACCATGTATATATCATATGATGAGGTGACGGTCCAGTGCCCTGTGAGCAGTGGTTCCTATTCGTCTGCTACATCATCGTCCATACCATCGATGTCTTCAGAGTCGAAGTCGAGCATGTTGGTTAAATCATCGACAGTGGCTAATAAGTGGGTGGTGGGTGGGAACGAATTTCTTCGTCATCCGCATCCCATCCTAGCCGGACATAGTTCAGCCAAGGTTCTTCTGACAAGGAGAGGGACCTTAACGAATTTAGCACATCGCCGAAGGGTGAGTGCTGAAAGATATCCGCGGAGGTAAACTCCATGATCGGTGCCCAATCGGATTTGATAGGCATGGACACAGGCGGTTCGGAGCCCGTGGCCGGGGACGAATCAAATGGTTCAGCAGCACGGCTCTCGCGAGGGGTGAAATCAGTATTCAGCTCTATCGCCACTGAGAGTGCGGCCTCCAAGGCGGGGTCTATCCACCCGTCCTCGGATGGCACAATTTGCTCCAGAGCGAGGGCGAGAGTAGTTGCAGGTGTGATCTTCCGAAAACTGTCCGGCAGAGCTATTTCTTGCTCGTCGTGATCGTGTGGCTCACCTGGCAAGGGTTCGAATCCGTCGAAGATCAAGTCTCCCCGGATGTCGGCGGTGTTTTTCAAGTTTCCGAACCTGACCTGGTGGCCAGGGGCGTAGCTCCCGATCTGCTCCAGATGACCAAGCGAGTTGGCCCGGAGTGCGAAGCCGCCGAAAACAAAGATCTGTCCGGGGAGGAAGACCTCACCCTGGACCGCAGCATTATCGATGATCGAAGGAGCCATCAATCCTTACAGTGACGGCACAGTGGAACTCTCAATGAAAGCACCAATGTCGGTGTCAAAACCGGCGGATCTCGGGTAGGGGGTCCCGAACTGTGCGTGTAAGGCGGATGGCAATAGGAGGCAGAGACACGATGTTTACCCAGGTTCGGGCCCTCTCGATGGAGGTAATACCCTACTTCCTGCTTGATTGATCTTGATGATATGAGTATTACAAGAGTTGATCTACCACAAGATAATAGAGGCTAAACCCTAGAAGCTAGTCTATGGTATGATTGTTGTTGTCCTACGGACTAAACCCTCCGGTTTATATAGACACTGAAGGGGGCTAGGGTTACACAGAGTCTGTTACAAGGGAGGAGATCTACATATCCCTTCCACGCCAAGGAGAGTCCCATCCGGACACGGGACGAAGTCTTCAATCTTGTATCTTCATAGTCCAACAGTCCGGCCAAAGGATATAGTCCGGCTGTCCGGATACCCCCTAATCCAGGACTCCATCACCCACAATTATTTTCAGGATTTCACAAAATGAATTAGCATTTTTACTAATTCAAAATAGAAAAAATAGAAAATTGAAACAGAATAAAGGAGAGAGAGAGAGAAACCCAGCTGGGCCTCATCTGTGCTGGCCCAGCCCACCTGGCCTGGTGCTAGTCATCCCTAACCTTTGCCCGTAGTCAGAGGCGGGACAGCGCACGCGCGCGCGAGGCACCACGCCTCCTCTAGCTTCCCACCGAGCCTCTAGATGCGTGGGTGAATGCCCCGACGTCGTCCCGATCTGCCTAACCTCTCTCACTATCCCCCTGCTCTCTCCCTCGCCTCTGCCTGACCTCTCTCACTCAATCAAAGCTACCCCAAGCCATTGAGCTACTCTGCGAGTACGCCGTGAGCCTCTCTTCCTCTCCCCTCCTCTCTCAAGCTAGCGCTCGTCCCCTAGCTCCATTTCCCACCGCGGCCGAGAGCTTCTCGCCGCCGGCCATGGTGCAGCCGTGGCCACAGCCGCGCAAGCTCAGAACGGAGCGCCTCACCATGCTCAGGAAGCCCCCACGAGCCTAACGCACACACCCACTCGCCCTCCCGTGCACAGTAGCACCAATCCCGACCTCGCCCGAACCCCGGCCACCGTCGCGAGCTTCGTTCCGGCGAGCTCCGGCGCCCCCGCGGCCATCCACCTGCTCCTCTGGATGCGGGAGAGCACGGGCTACGCCCCTCCGCGAGTCCAGCCGCCGCCTGTAGCTCAACTCCGGCGAGCCACCGCCGTTGTTTTGGTCGACGGCCGCTTAACTCCGGCCGTGCCGATGTGGCACCATCATTAGTGGCTAATGACGCCACTAAACTAACCCCTAGCTCACTAACGGATGGACCCACACCTAATTAACCACGGGTTTACTTTCCTGCTTAGATTACTTATAACCTAGCGGGACCCACACATCGCATTGACTTTGCTGACGCGACAGCTGACCAGGCCCACTTGTCAGCCACACAAACCAGCCCTGGGTCACTGACCAGTGGGCCCCACTGGTCAGGTTTTAACCAGACCAGCCCTGTTGACTTGCTAACATCATTATGACATCAGGCTGACGCAGTACTTATTTTCTGGGATTTTAAAATATATCGGAAATGATTTATTTATTTCAGAAAATATCCAAAACTTCTAAAATTCGTAGAAAATCAAATGTAGCTCCAAATCAAATAAGTTACATATGAAAAATGATCAGAAAAATCCAATCTATTCATTGGTACTAGTTTCATGCATGTTAAAGCAACTTAACCGTGATGTTTAGATCAAACATGATAATGCACTCTTTTGAATTCATAACTTGAGTTAGTATTTGAATCTTTGATTCAAATAAGCTCAAACCACCCTGGTTGTAGTTGCATTAGACCAACACACTCATATTACCTTGTCACATTCATGCATCATATTGTTGCATTGCATTGATTGTGCTTTCTCTCTGTTGCCGGTAATTGTCCCCTCTTAGTAGACGTGTGTTTCGATGATGAATTCGACGACACCGATGAAGAGCTATACTATCTTCAGAAGTGTCAGGCAAGCAAAACCCCCTTGTTCATTCTGATACAATCCCACTCCCTCGCTCCTGATCTCTTTTACTGCATTAGGACAACAATGATTCAAATGTTACTTGCCGCGGTAGTTGAACCCCTTATCCTCTGCATGACCTGTCATTGCCACAGTAAATAGATGAAACCCTATGAGTAGGGGTTGTTTGAGCCCTGATGTGCCTACTCATCCATGCTTGTTTGTCATGCCTGCTATTGCTTAGAGTTGAGTCAGGTCTGATTCATCGGGGATGAATTGGAATGGTGATGAACATGTCCTACGGTGTGTGAGCTAAGTGTGTGAACACGATTTGGTAAAGGTAGCGGTGAGAGGCCATGTAGGAGTACATGGTGGGTTGTCTCATTGAAACCGTCCTTAGGAACTGAGTTCTGTGTTTGTGATCCATGAACAGCTACTACCACGCGTTGGGCCCGAAACCAATGGACCCTCTCGACTTATTAACCGCCTTGATCTCTGTCCAGTTGTTGCAACTAGTTTCTAGTATTTGTAGGATATGTGCTGGAGGCCGTGTGTAGCGCTGACCCTAGGGCTTGGCTATGATGCGGTAGATACATCATGGCACGGTGTACCAGGCGCCCGTTTGGTGTCTCGGGAACCCTGCACACATCGTTTGGAGCTGTGAGATAATCCTCGGCCGGATCTCCTCGCTGATGGAACCCGAATAGGCGATAAACCAGGACTAGAGACTTGTGTGGTTAGTCAGGTCATGGCCGACTCCCTCGCCAGGCTTCCGCTTGAAGGTTGCCGAGATACACGACGTGTACATGGTTGTAAGTGGCGAGAGCGTGTGTGAAGAAGTACACCCCTCCAGGGTTATAAATGATCTATTCGAATAGCTGTGTCCGTGGTAAAGGACTTATGGGTTGCCTGTACAGTTCATAGACAAGTGAAAGTGGATACTCTAAAACTCACAAGATAAGCATGCGTGCTATGATGGCCCTCTCGTAGGAAGACGGGAGCGGAGCCATAGTGGTGTATTGATATGGTGATTATGTGGAATCGTGTGCGCCACCTTAAAAGGGTTACTTGCAGTCATAGTTTAGCTTAGCCACTGAGTCATAGCTAGTGTGCTGCATGTCGGTGTCAAAACCGGCGGATCTCGGGTAGGGGGTCCCGAACTGTGCGTCAAGGTCGGATGGTAACAGGAGGGACACTTTATTTTACCCAGGTTCGGTCCCTCTCGATGGAGGTAAAACCCTACTCCTGCTTGATTAATATTGATGATATGGGTAGTACAAGAGTAGATATACCACGAGATCAAGGAGGCTAAACCCTAGAAGCTAGCCTATGGTATGATTGTGTATGATGATGGTTGTCCTACGGACTACAACCCTCCGGTTTATATAGACACCGGACAGGGTTAGGGTTACACAGAGTCGGTTACAATGGTAGGAGATCTTGAATATCCGCATCGCCTAGCTTGCCTTCCACGCCAAGGAAAGTTCCTTCCGGACACGGGACGAAGTCTTCAATCTTGTATCTTCATAGTCCTGGAGTCCGGCGAAGGTATAGTCCGGCTACCCGAACACCCCCTAATCCAGGACTCCCTCAGTAGCCCCTGAACCAGGCTTCAATGACGACGAGTCCGGCGCGCAGATTGTCTTTGGCATTGCAAGGCGGGTTCCTCCTCCAAGTTCTTCATAGAAGATCATAAACACCAAGAATAGTGTCCGGCTCTGCAAAACAAGTTTCCACATATTTCCATAGAGAGAATAATATTAACACAAATCAAATCTGCTGACTTATTCCGCAGTGCATCATAACACTTGCGGCCAAGCTCCTTATACAAATTGTTTTCACTTTTCCACCTCAGCGCGTTTTAGCGAGGCGGTTTCCTTGGCACGTCTTGTCAAAGCAGAGATCGCGTGCCCCTTTTAATGGGATTCTCATCAATACGGACGTGGGTAACCCAACCGCGCCATTTACCACGGCGCTTGGGAGGCAAGAGAGTTTTATTAGGTAGGTGGGGACGCACAACCGCATCCTCCCATATAAGGGGATAAGGATCCACCTTTTCACCTACGCCTTCTTCCTCCTTTGCCAATCCATCTCTTGCGCACTCAAGCTCCAGCGCCCGAGCCCGCTCTCCCCACCTCAACCTTCTCCAGCAATGTCTAGAGCGGGAGGCAAGTGGATGGTCTCCTCCGTTACGGAGGCTCAAGTAAAAAAGCTAAGGAAAGCCGGATACCTGTCCAAGGACATCCCGCACCGGCTTCCTGAGGAGGGGCAGCTTCTGCCTACCCCAAGGCCCCATGAGAGGGTAGTTTTCCTTCCCCACTTCCTCCGCGGACTGGGTTTTCCACTTCACCCATTTGTCCGGGGACTCATGTTCTACTACGGCCTAGATTTCCACGATCTGGCCCCGAACTTCCTCCTCAACATCTCGGCGTTTATCGTCGTGTGTGAGGCCTTCCTCCGCATCCGGCCCCATTTCGGCCTTTGGCTCAAGACTTTCAACGTCAAGCCCAAGGTGGTGTGCGGCACCCAAGCGGAGTGCGGAGGTGCTATGGCTGGCAAGATGGCCAACGTCCTCTGGTTCGAGGGCTCCTTTGTGGAATCCCTAAAGGGGTGGCAAGCCGGGTGGTTTTACATCACCGAGCCACTCGATTCAAAATGGGTCGCAGCCCCCGAGTTCAGATCCGGACCCCCCCACGCGGCTTATGTCCTGGAAAGAGACGGGCCTGTCGTGGGGCAACGAGAAAGAAGTGACCGGATTGCAGACATGCATCCAGTCCCTGGTGAACAAGCCAATCAAGCTTGTCAACATAATCCAGGTTATGCTCGTCCGCCGGATCCTCCCGTGCCGACAACGGGATTTTACTTTGTGGGAATTCGACCCGGCGTAGCACCAAACCCTCAACAGGCTCTTCGACACGACGTATGAAGACGTCTGGAAGGTGCTAACCAAAGGCGCCGAGTCCCCTGCATCCGCTTCCGAGGACCGCGGATACAGCTCACAGCGTCACGCTAGCGAGGTAAGCTATCTATGCCTTTGACAGGATTATTAAGCTCTTTTTCATAGATTAACTCTACGCGGGATCTAAACTCCCTTACCTTTGACAGGCTTGGAAGGCAAAGTCCAGACCAATTAGCTGTCCGGCACCTCTGCCCGAAGACCCAGCCCCAGCTCTCCTGGTGAAGCTGCTGACTCCGGCACCTTACATGGTGCCGGAGAAGAAGGTCAAGAAGAAGAAGACCACCGGGACTCGAAAGAGTTCCCGTAATATGGTGGTGCCGGACTCGTCATCTGACGAGTCCGAGGCGCCCTCCTCTCGTGAAAACGAGGAGGAGGAACGAGAAAGCTCTTCCCCCCAGTGGGGGGAGAAAAGAAGAAGAAAGCCGCCCCATCAGGGGAGGCTGAGGGGTCCAGGAAGAGGAAAACCCCTCCGCCGGATTACTCCCCCGACGCCGACGAGGACGAGGAGGAGTGGCCGAATAGGGCCAAGCGTCCGGTGAAATCATAAGTTCGGATATCAGAGTAACTCATGACGTTCCTTTATTGCACAGCTTTCCCTAATGTCAAATATAATTATGCAGCCCGCCCCGGGCCGAACTCGACAATTCGTCAAGCGGCTCCCTAGATTCGTCGGACGTGAACTCAGTTCCGCCCGTGGTGTCCCCCCGCAATGCGGACGCCGCCGAAGTGGTGTCGCAACAAGCTCCGGGGCAGGAGGAGGTGATCCTGGAGGGGCCGCAAGGCAACCCTCAGGACCCCAGGAGTAAAGGGGACAAGACCCCCGAGTGCTCCAAGTCCGGGTTTGTGCCGGACGCCGCGCCGGACTCTTCAACAGTCCCGGTCCGCGGCGGGCGAACTCCTTCCAAGAGGAGCAAGCCTTCTGAGCCGGCAGCCTCCGTCCAACCGTAGGCGCCGGACAATCTGCTGGAGGTGCCTGACGGCGGCTCCATCGACGAGGAACACCGTACTGTTATGAGTATGGTGATCCAAAGGGTTCAGTCCGCCTAGAGCGGACTGACTGAAGCTTGCGCTAGCCTTCTGACAGGCTTCAAGGTAATTAAAAATATGTCAAAATATTACCGCATAGACAGTAGCCCCTGATGCTCTGTTCGGCGTTCAGAAAGAAAAGCCGAATAGAGGATCTATTAATTTTCGCAGGATTCTAACAATAAAGAGTCAATATGCGTATGCAGGCTTCGCTGCTATCCACCGCCGCACTGACTGCACAGGTGGATGTCCTTAAAAAGGACCTCGGGCGGACCGAGCAAGAGCTCGGCCTTGGCAAACGGCAGCTCAAGGAGAAAGAATGTAAGAAATACCCTACAAAAAAGAAAAAGGTGCCTATAGAGAGGCGTGATTGCAAAGAATAACAGGATCGTACTACTTATTGTAGGGGCCACAACTGAGGTGACGACCCTCAAGCAAGCGCTATCTGAGGCCGGAAAGAAAACGGCCGAGGAGCGCGCCTAGCGAGAAAGTCTTGGGGCTCAGGTTGGCGAGGTGCAGCAAGAGCTGCAAGCTCTCATGAAAAAACATGAGAGCTTGGTGCTTGAGTCAAAAGCGCAAGCATCCGAGCTCGTGTCGGCCCTTGAGACCGCCAAGAGTGCCAAGGCCGAAGACCAAAAGGCCCTCCAAGAGTTGGAGGAGATGAAAAAGATAGCAGCGGGTAAGGCATTCTTAATGCAAAGTAGGAATATAAAAGTAAACTACTTGTCACTTACCCGAATCTAGAGTTCTCCAGGAGCGTTCGCAGATCTTCCCCGCAGCGTATCCGACGCCGCCGCATTCTACCGAGCCGAAGAGGGCAGCTCGACGGAGCGTGTGTTCTGGTCTCAGTATTCTGAGGCCGGACACCCTGTGCCTTTGAGCGATCAGCTGAAACAGCTAGTCGAGCTCCACAAGGCGGCCGAACAAGCCATGAAGGGCTTGCTAGTTCGGCTGTGGCCCGGAGAGGCCCTGCGTGGGAGCTATTTCGGGATGGTGCGGCGGCTGGTGGAGGCTTGTCCACGGCTTGAGGCCATCAAGCGCTCCGTCTGCATTGAAGCTGCCCAGAGGGCCCTTGCCCGTGTAAGGGTGCACTGGGGTAAGCTTGACGGAGAGAAGCTGGTGAAGGACGGGCCGCCGCCGGGGAAGGAGCATCGCAAGCCCGAGAACTACTACAAGGATTTTCTTGCCGGTGCCCGCCTTGTTGCGGATGAATGTACCAAAGATGTAATATTTCAATGAACTCGCTCGTGTTTATCCTGTGCGCTGAAAACTTGTTCATATGCGCTAAGCAATGCTTATGGAATTTAAAATATTATTTTTTGTGCGGCCGTTTATCAAAAATTGAAAGATGGCTAGTCGTCGGCTTCTGCCCCCATGCCGCTAGTGCTGGGGTGTTCGGGATAAACCTGAGCGCTCTTTTTCCCATAGTTGTGTCCTTCGAGGGAGGCGCTCAGCACAATGAACTAGGCAATCGGACTATAATACTTGAACACTCTCACTTAGCCATAGAACTTTATAATTTTAAATTTCAGCCAAGCCCCTAGTTCGGAAGACCGAATTCGGGGCGCTATCCATGCCTTTGGACGGACATAGCCAGCTCCTCGCTCAAAGCGGCATAAGTCTTTAGGGACTCGAAAAACCTCTCGAACAGCGACCGGTCTCTCGCCTTATCATGACAGTCAGTTTTAGCTTTCTCCACTGAGGTGCTTAACCCAGCTGAACCGGGGCACAATCGCAGTGGTTCTCCTACTACTAACTTAGCCGATATAGCGGAACGTAAGGCACCAAAACATAGGAGCCGGGCAAACCCAACTATTGACCCAAATCATGATTCGGAGCCAATGCATATAGTGCTATAAGGTCGGGTGCGGCACTTGTGAAAGTGTACGGACTTCTCACACCAGATCAGAGGGTAATGAAGCCCCTGGCGTGTTTGTCGTACCATGGTGTACGGGTGCGATCATGTTATTTAGTAAACATACATATTAAAAAAGAATAATGCAAAAAGTAGATAAAAATCTATGCACTGTTTATAAAGAGGCTATTTATCAAAGCTGAACGATACAAGTAGTGCGATAAGCAAAAAGATATTAGACTATTTAACATGTCCTGGGCAGGGGCAGGCCGCGGAATTGTGTTTGAGACAGGTATACCGCTCGCAATAGAGACCACCTAAGAGTTCCATAATACGGCATAGCTTTGTATGCTTCCCTAGGTCTTGCATCGTCTGTGCGGCAGCAGAATAGCCGAACCGGTCATCCCAAGTGTGGAGTCCTGAAAGTAATAAAAAGAATCCGGCAGCCCCTAGTACGTTTAAAGCCGTATTGTGAGCATGCCGTTACTGTGCCCCTCCCCCTATGCCCATGGAAGTTCAAGGGCGTAATTATGTACGCGAGGTACTAGCTCCACTATATTGTGGTGGCTGGGGTTGGGGCCGTATTGCTACGCTTGCTCATATCTTGCCAGGCGGTCTTGTTGTAAGTTACTCCGGGCGCTCTTGGCATTGTCCGACTTTTTAACGGCCGGACTGGAGAGTTGCCGAGAAAGGCTACTTCGTACTTCCGCTGCGAGAGCCGCCGTGTGCTCCTCCGTACGGAGGGAGCGTTCGGTGTTTCCGTTGACCGTGATTACTCCTCGAGGGCCTGGCATCTTGAGCTTGAGGTATGCATAGTGCGGCACCGCATTGAATTTGGCAAATGCGGTACGTCCAAGCAGGGCGTGATAGCCACTGCAGAACGGGACTATGTCGAAGATTAACTCTTCGCTTCAAAAGTTATCCGGAGATCCGAAGACCACATCAAGTGTTACAGAGCCTGTACAATTGGCCTCTACACCTGGTATGACGCCTTTAAAGGTCGTCCTTGTGGGCTTAATACTTGATGGATCTATGCCCATTTTCCGCACTGTATCCTGATAAACCAGGTTCAGGCTACTACCGCCGTCCATGAGGACTCTTGTGATATGAAATCCGTCAATGATTGGGTCGAGAACCAATGCGGCAAAGCCGCCGTGGCGGATGCTAGTGGGGTGGTCCCTTCGATCAAAAGTGATCGGGCAAGAGGACCATGGGTTGAACTTTGGGGCGACTGGCTCCATCGCGTATACGTCCCGTAGCGCACGCTTCCGCTCCCTCTTGGGAATGTGGGTTGCGTATATCATGTTCACCGTCCGTACTTGTGGCAGAAACCCCTTCTGTCCATTATTGTTCGGTGGCTTGGGCTCCTCCTCGTCATCGCTATGCAGCCCCTTGTCTTTGTGTTCGGCTCTTAACTTGCCTGTCTGCTTGAACACCCAACAATCCCTGTTGGTGTGATTGGCTGGCCTTTTGGGGGTGCCATGGATCTGGCACAAGCGGTCAAGTATTCGGTCCAAACTGGACGGGCACTGAGTATTCTTTTTAGATGGCTTTTTCCGCTGACCGGATTTATAGCCTCTTAATCCGGCGTTTACTGCCCTATCTTCATTGCTGTCGCTGCTAACGCGGCGCTTTTGCTTATTTCGACGTGTCCTGCCACTTTTGTCCTTGGTATCTGAATTACCAGGGTTCTTTGATAAGTTGTTGCTGCGAGCTAGCCAGCTATCTTCGCCTGCGCAAAAGCGGGTCATGAGTGTCGTGAGGGCTGCCATAGATTTCGGCTTTTCCTGTCCCATGTGCCGGGCAAGCCACTCGTCGCGGATGTTATGCTTGAAGGCTGCTAGGGCCTCTGCGTCCGGACAGTCGACTATCTGGTTATTCTTTGTTAGGAACCGTGTCCAGAATTGCCTGGCCGATTCCTCTGGCTGCTGAATTATGTGGCTTAGGTCGTCGGCGTCCGGTGGTCGCACATAAGTGCCTTGGAAGTTGTCGAGGAATGCGGCTTCCAGGTCCTCCCAAGAACCGATTGAGTCTGCTGGCAGTCTGTTAAGCCAGTGGCTGGCCGGTCCTTTGAGTTTGAGAGGGAGGTATTTGATGGCGTGTAAGTCATCGCCGCGTGCCATGTGGATGTGAAGGAGATAATCCTCGATCCATACCGCCGGATCTGTCGTACCATCGTACGATTCGATGTTTACGGGTTTGAAACCCTCTGGGATTTTATGATCCATTACTTCATCTGTGAAGCATAGTGGGTGTGCGGCGCCCCTGTACTGGGCTATGTCACGACGCAGCTCAGAAGAGCTATGTCTGTTGTGTTTGGCCCGGCCGGATTTATTGTGTCCGGAGTGAAGATCATCATCACGTGTTGTCGGGCGCCTGCGCGATCCATAGATCGATCTTGTTTGCCTTGCTTTATCCTCCAGTACATCTCGCAGGTCTGGCGCGTTTTCCCGTGGCTTAGTTGAGCGGCACCGGGGCATGGCTTGGTTGGAGGTTCGACAGGTCTCTCTGTCGCGGCCGCGAGGTGGCCGATCTGCCATGTCGTGCGCTGGTGATGTAGGCGCTTCGTCCTCTGATTGGGGTAGCGGTCTGCGCTTAGGATAATTTTGGAGGGGCGCTCGAGTTCGTACTCTTCGGCCGCAAGGACTTCAGTCCATCTGTTAGCTAGCAAATCTTGATCAGCTCTAAGCTGTTGCTGCTTTTTCTTTAGGCTGTTCGCCATGGCTAGAAGCCTGCGTTTGAAACGCTCTTGTTCGGCGGGGTCTGATGGCACGACGAATTCGTCGTCGTCGAGGCTTGCCTCGTCTTCGGAGGGAGGCATATAGTTATCGTCCTCAACCTCTTGTTCTGCCGCTCTCTCATGAGGGCTGGCTTCTCCATCTTCCTGCGCTGAATCTTGCTGGATTTGGTGTTCTTCGGCGCTATCCGAGGTAGTATTATCTCCCGTGCCGGAATCACCGTTTTTGCTTTGGGGGGATTTAGAGCGGCGCCGCTGACGCCGGCACTTTGGTTATTTCTTGGAGGTGTCATCCCCCGCTGTTCCATCGCCATCTCCGTCCTTTGCAGTGTCCACCATATATATGTCATATGACGAGGTGGCCGTCCAGCGCCCTACAGGTGCAGGTTCCTGTTCATCTCCTACCTCGTCGTCCATACCATCGAAGTCTTCGGAGCCGAAGTCAAGCATGTTGGTTAAATCGTCGACAGTGGCTATCAAGTGGGTGGTGGGAGGGCTTTGAATTTCCTCATCGTCCGTATCCCATCCTCGCAGGCCGTAATCTGGCCTGGGCTCTCCTGACAAAGAGTGAGACTTGAGAGAATTCAGGAGATCACCAAAAGGTGAGTGCTGAAAGATGTCCGCGGCGGTGAACTCCATTATCGGCGCCCAATCGGATTCGATCGGCAGGGGCACGGGAGGCTTGGAGTTCGGAGAAGAATCCGTCTCCTCGGAGTCATGGGCCGTGCGGAGTGCGGGGCTAGCGTTCGGCTCGATCGCCTTTGAGATCGCAGCCCCCGAGGTGACGTCCAACCGTTCATCCTCAATTAGCGCAGTAGGCTCCGAGTCAAGGGTCGGAACTGGTGCGTCTGCGGCTTCCAGGACAATGTTTGGAGGCAGAGCTAGATCGTGCCCCTCGAGATAGTGCGGCGCGCTTAGCTGTGGCTCGAACCCGTTGAAGATCAAGTCTCCGCGGATATCAGCCGTGTAGTTTAAGCTTCCAAACCTGACTTGATGGCCAGGGGCGTAGCTTTCGATCTGCTCCAGATGACCAAGCGAATTGGCCCGCAGAGCAAAGCCGCCGAAGACGAAGATCTGTCCGGGGAGAAAATTCTCACCCTGTACCTCATCATTGTTGATGATCAAAGGATCCATCGGGCCTAAAGGCGACGACACAGAGGAACTCTCAATGAAAGCACCAATGTCGGTGTCAAAACTGGCGGATCTCGGGTAGGGGGTCCCGAACTGTGTGTCAAGGTCAGATGGTAACAGGAGACAAGGGACACTTTATTTTACCCAGGTTCGGGCCCTCTCGATGGAGGTAAAACCCTACTCCTGCTTGATTAATATTGATGATATGGGTAGTACAAGAGTAGATCTACCACGAGATCAAGGAGGCTAAACCCTAGAAGCTAGCCTATGGTATGATTGTGTATGATGATGGTTGTCCTACGGACTACAACCCTCCAGTTTATATAGACACCGGATAGGGTTAGGGTTACATAGAGTCGGTTACAATGGTAGGAGATCTTGAATATCCGCATCCCCTAGCTTGCCTTCCACACCAAGGAAAGTTCCTTCCGGACACGGGACGAAGTCTTCAATCTTGTATCTTCATAGTCCTGGAGTCCGGCGAAGGTATAGTCCGGCTACCCGAACACCCCCTAATCCAGGACTCCCTCGCTGCAGTTAAACTCCACTACCCCCCTTTGTTGATACTGATGCATATGTAGTTAGTTCTGGTGTAAGTCTCGCTGGGTACATTTGTACTCACGTTTGCCTATTTTATGTTTTGCAGAGAGACGTCAGTCTCGCTAGTAGTTCCGCGTGGACTTCAACGTTTATCTTGTTTCCTCAGCTACGATCTTGTGCCCTCGGCATGATCTGGTAGATAGTCAGGCTTCTCAGTCTTTTCATTTGTAGATGTCTGTACTCGGACATGTTAAGCTTCTGCGTGTGCTTTGACCTGTATGCTCTGAATGTTGGGTCATGAGACCCATGTTTGTAATATCTCGCTCCTCGGAGCCTAATGAATAAATTCTTGACTCGTAGAGTTATGTTGTGATGCCATGTTGTATTTACACATATCGAGCATATTGTGTGTATGATTGAAATGCTTGGTATGTTTGGGATCCGACAACCTAGTTGCTTATCCTTGGTAGCCTCTCTTATGGGGAAATGTAGTCTTGTGCTTCCATGAGCCATAGTAGTCCGCTACAGCCTGGTTCACCGGAGTCCTGCTAGCCCAGCACTACTGCTCCGGAACACTTCACTGGCCGGCATGTGATTCACTTCATTCCTGTGTTTGTCCCTTCGGGGAAATGTCACGCGGTGACATCCAGAGTCCTGCCTAGCCTGCTACAGCCCGGTTCACCGGAGTCCTGTTAGCCCAGTGCTACAGCCCAGATTTGCACGCTGCTGACGGACATGCTCGAGGTTGATTCATGTATGCTTGTCCCCATAAGTTAGTGCCACTTTTGGTTCACGACTAGTCATGTCGGCCCGGGTTCTCTGTCATATGGATGCTAGCGACACTATCATATATGTGAGTCAAAAGGCGCAAACGGTCCTGGGCCATGGTAAGGCGACACCCGTGGGAATACCGTGCTTGAGGCCGCAAAGTGATATGAGGTGTTACCGGCTAGATCGATGTGACTTGGAATCGGGGTCCTGACAGGCACGCCCCGCAATGCGGCTCAACCGCCTTAGGGGCTGCATACCTTTATCATTTTCTCCCTTTCAGGACCTTACTCTATGGAAGCCCTTTCTAGCAGTATGATTACTGGACACATTACGGGAAGGAACAACCAAGGAGGGAAGAAGCTAAGACGTACAAGGGAATCCCCAGGTGGTCTCTAATAACAATCGACATACCCGTTTTTTAATACCCATACGCAGCTTGCCCTTTGATAGGACATGTCAAGTAGTCCTATTTTTTGCTTATATGCACTACTTGTATTAGTACGCTTCGACGTATTATTTAAATAACTATGCATAGCATTAGTCTATTATTGCATCATCCTTCCTTTTTTCTTTTATGTTTATTTACGACAACTTGCACCCTTACATTCTGTTACGACCAGTACGCCAGGGGCTTTCGTATACCCCACAATACGGCGTGAGAAGTCCGACCACTTTTGACAGTGCGGCACCCCGAACTAATAGCATTATATGCATCAGCTCCGAATCATTTCTTGGGTCAATAGTTGGGTTTGCCCAGCTCCCATGTTTTGGTACCTTTTTTTTGACTATAAACAGTAGGGTAAAACCCCACTACAATTTTTATTAAACTAGTACATATGCCCGTGCGTTGCAACGGGATGAAAAATAGTGTGCACTTAATGTAGTGAGAATTATATGTGCAAGAAAAACCATGTATGCATGTCAAGAAGGAACATTTTGGTTCTGGGTTTCGCCGCGTGTGAAGTAATCAATCCGCTATTTTTTCATTCATTGATCGAGTGGATTTAAGAGTTTTATTAGGTCATCGCATGCCAGAGAAGGTCCGTGAATTATTCAATCTATTTTTTCATTTATTCGAGGGGATTTTAAGGCATGAAGTTCAATAATATGGGAATGAGGCGGGTCTTCTCTTTTCGAGTCAATGGCAGCACCTGCTAACCAATGGACAACGTAAATATTTTAGAACATACCGCAACGTCAGATTTTAAAGATTCTATGATTACTTTATTTACTTCCTAAAAAGTAATTGTTATTATGACTTGCCGAATATTCTTGGAAACATGAACAAATTTTGAAATCCCAAACAATTTACAAAAACTCAATTTGTTTTTTGGAAGTTTCATACATTTTTAGAAATACAGAAACAAAATTTGAAATGGAACATTTTCTAAAATTCACAAATATTTTTCAAAACATGAACCTTTTATAAGAACACGAGCATTTTGTGAATTTTTGAACAATTTAAAAAAATGGGAACATGTTTACCTGTCAGAACAATTTTAGATAATGTGTAATTTTTAACATGAACATCATTTGAATTTGTGAGCATTCCTCTAAAGCAAGAATATTTTTCAAATTTGGAGCATTTTTTAAAATGTATTTTTTTCAAAGAATCTTGAACAATTTTGGAAAATACATTTTTTTTGAAAAAATTGGAACGTTACTTTTCGTTTAAAAATTTCAGTGTCCTTTTCCAGCTAGCTCACGTGCCAATACATCCATCCTTTGTCCGGAATAATAGATCCATACTTCATACATCTTATTACTACATGTAGTTTCACACACGTTTATAAATTGGTACGACGGTACGTAAAGAGCAATACGGAGCTATTTAAAATATTTTTATGTTGAATTCGTGAACATTTCACTACAATAAGATTTTTTTCGAATTAGGAACATTTTTTTTAAAATACAATGTTTTTTTGAAAATCTAAAACAATTTTGTAAAACAGAAACATTTTTTTCCATTTTCAACAAATTTCAGAATGACAATTTATTTAATATCTGGACATTTTTAAAACGGGAATGAAAATTTAGAATTCTGAACATTCTTCAAAATTTTGAACGAAATTGAAATTCTAAACATTTCATAAAAAAATTTATGATCAAAAACGTAAAATTAAACAAAAATAAGATTAAAAATGAAAAGGGAAAAAATAAAGAGGAAATAAAAAT
This sequence comes from Aegilops umbellulata, assembly GCA_032464435.1. Classification (NCBI taxonomy): domain Eukaryota; kingdom Viridiplantae; phylum Streptophyta; class Magnoliopsida; order Poales; family Poaceae; genus Aegilops; species Aegilops umbellulata. Next base: position 278,049,455 of record CP136058.1, read on the forward strand.
AGAAAGGAACATAAAGTGTTAAATAGAAAATGAACACAAAAGGTGAAAACGGGCCGGCCCAGTTTAGGGCTATCTGTGCGAACCTCCAACTATCTGTCGCCAGGTGCGGCAAATAGGAGTTTCCCAGCTGCGTAGGCAGGGAAATAAGTGCGCTGCCTTTACTGGGCTTTAGCGCGTGGCCCATGTACTAAATTCTGGATAAACCATATTTCTTTTTCTAGCACATGGATGCACAAAAAATTAGTACCACCTCGGATAGTAAAAAAAATCTATTCGCTGGTGAACGGATGAAAAATTTGGAGAAACGCACCTTGCTTTGTTAGTAGGTATCGATAGAACACAGAGAAAAAAAGTAGTCTGAAAGGCTTGAGGTAAGCCTAAGAAGGAAAGAAGACTAGAAAAACTAAAAAGAAGGAAACAAGAAAGAAACAGAAAGAAAAAAGAAAAACTAGACTATCCTAAGAACAGATAATTACAATAAGTTGTCAAGCCAAGCTGCAAACTGCCTCTCATGCTTCTTCTTCATTCTATATTTGAGAAGCTTCAGTTCCTCCAGAAATATGAACTTCCACCCTTGGAATGAAGGTGCAATATTTTGAAAGATCTTATTGTTTCTGGTAATCCAAATGGCCCAGGCTCCTAGAATGATTATCTCCATGTAGAATGGATACCTTAGCTTTTCTTTGAGGTCTTGGAAAGCTTCTCACACAGACAGGTTTGGAGCTCTTGTTGGACAAATGAAGTCCCAGCATTGTTGAACAAATGGACAGCCCCAAAAGAGGTGGTGCAGTGTTTCTTCTTGTTGACAGCCTCCCACAGCACAGTTGTACTCCTCCAACACAAAATTCTTTCTTCTAAGTAAGTTTCTGGTGTTGACTCGATCATGGAGAAGTTGCCAGAAGAAGACTTTATGCTTTGGTTGGCATGAACTCTGCCAGATCCAGTTTAAGTGTGGGGGAGTCTGTTTGTGACCAATTAAGACTTTATATGCTTTGATGGAGGAATAGTGCTCAGTCCCCCAAATGTAGCTCCATGTGTCCAAAGAGTCTAAATGCTCAGATTGTCTCATAGCTATAGAAATGTCTTCCATTTGTAAGAATTCCTCATAGGCCTCAGTTGTTAAGGGGAGGAAGAATAAATCCTGCAGGTATTCAGTCTGCAATACTTGTTGAATATTCAGCTGGGGGTTTCTAACAAAAGGGAACAAGTGAGGAAATTGATGTTTCAGTATAGCTTGGCTCCATAGATCATCCCAAAAGAAAGCACTGACCCCATCACCCACATTACATCTTGCAATAGCCTTGTATTGATCAATTAGGGCTAAGTTTGATTTCCACCAGAATGAACCAATCATGTTGTCCCCTGGTAGTTTCCCATCACTATAGTATGTTTCCCAAATCAAGTTGACCCAGGGAATATCATGCCTGTTGAAAAATTTGTGGAGATTTTTCATGAGCAGGGTTTTGTTATGTGTAAAGATATCTAGAACCCCTAAGCCTCCCTGGTCTTTTGGTCTGCACACTGTAGTCCATGCCACCAAGGCAGGCCTTTTGTCCTCCATATCAGGCCCTCTCCAAAGACACTGTCTCAAGTATTTAATGATCTGCTTTTTATAGTAACAGGTATGTCCAAACAGCACATGAAGAAGACTGATAGAGATGTCATGACTGACTTGACCAGCAGTAATTTTCCAGCTTGGGTCATGAAAATAGAGATACCAGCCACTCTTTTTGCAATCCTGTTAACTAGGGGGAGACATTGTTCTACACTTGGTTTGTATATTCCCAGGGGCATGCCAAGGTAGGTAAATGGGAATTGTCCTCTAGCACACTGCAAGGTGTTTGTAAAAATTTCTACCCTGTCTTCAGCAATATTCAAGGGTACCATGATGGACTTGCCATAATTAACTTTTAGTCCAGTTGCTGTGGCAAAAGTATTCAGGAGTGCCTTTAAGCAGAATAACTGCCTAGAATCAGCTTGCATAATCAGTAAGGTGTCATCTGCATATTGCACAATTGGGAAGTGAGGGCATGAGTTTACTTGTAGTGGAGCAGTGGCCAGGTTTAATCTCATGGCTCTATTAAGAATGGATTGTAGCAAATCAGCAACCAACACAAAGATTAAAGGAGAATAAGGGTCTCCTTGTCTTACTCCTCTCCTTATGTAAATTCTTTTCCCAGGAACTCCATTTAGAAATACAGAGGATGATCTTTTGGTACCTTATGTTCCACTATATCGGCTAAGGTAGCACTGGGAGAACTACTACGATTGTGTCCCGGTTCTTCCGGACGAGCACCTCAGTACAAAAAGCTGAAAACTGACTGTCATGATAAGACGAGAGCTGGTCGCTGTTCGAGAGGTCTCAAGTCCTTAAAGAATTTTTCCGCTTTGGGCGAGGAGTCGGCCTTGCCCGACTTAGGCGTATATAGCGCCCCAAATTCGGCCTTCCGAATACTAGGGGCTTCACCAAAATTTAAAATTGTAGACTTCTATGGCTAAGTGAGAGTGATAGAGCCTTATAGTCCGATTGCCTGGTTCGTTGTGCTGAACACCTCCCTCGAAGGACCCAAAATTGGGATAAAGAGTGCTCAGGTTTATCCCGAACACCTCAGTACTAGTTACATGGGGGCAGAAGCCGACGACTGGCGAACTCTCAGATTTTATAAACGGCCGCATAGAAGGTAATATTTTAAATGCAAAAGGCATTGTATAGCGCAAATGAACTTGTTTCACATTACAGGATCACATGAGCACATTCATTAAAAAATTACATCTTTAGCACATTCCTCCGCCATAAGGCGGGAACCCTTTAGGACACTGTCATAATACATTTTGGGGTGGCGATGCTCCTTGCCTTTTGGCGGCCCCTTCTTCACTAGCTTTACGGCGTCCAGCTTCGCCGAGTGCACCTTCGCCCGGGCAAAAGCCCTGCGCGCACCCTCGATGCAGACGGACCGCCTTATGACTTCAAGTCGTGGGCAGGCATCCACAAGCCGCCTCACCAGACCGAAGTAGCTGTCAGGCAGGGGATCGCCAGGCCACATCCAGACTATAAGACCCTTCATGGACTGTTCGGCCACCTTGTGAAGCTCGACCAGTTGCTTCAGCTAGTCGTTCAAGGGCATTGGGTGTTCGGTCCCAGTATACTGAGACCAGAGGAACTTTTCCGTCGAGCTCCCCTCCTCAGCTCGCTAAAACTCCGCGGCATCCAACACACTGTGGGAAAGATCTGCGAACGCTCCTAGAGAGCTCTGAACTCGGGTAAGTAAAAAGAAAGTTTCTTTTACATGCTTGCTTTGCATAATGAATGCCTTACCCGCTGCTATCTTCTTCACCGCATCAATCTCCTGGAGGGCCTTGTGGGCTTCAGCGTTGGCGTTCTGTGCGCTTTCGAGCGCTTCGCAAGCTCAGACTCTAGCGTCTTAGAGTCAAGCTCCAAGGACTCGTGTTTTTTGGCGAGAGCCTCGAGCTCTTGCTGCACCTCACCTACCCGGGCTTCTTGCTTTTCTCGCTCAATGCGCTCCTTGGCCGCTTTGTCGTCGGCCTCAGACAGCGCCTTCTTCAGGGTCGCCACTTTGGTCGTGGCCCCTGGCAAATTCATGATGATCCTATTATTTTACAACCAAATTTCTTTTTAATATATAGACAAGGTATTGCTTACCTTTGCTCTCCTCGAGCTGCCTCTTGGTAAGGCCGAGCTCTTCCTTGGACCGCTCAAGCTCCTGCTTCAGTGCAGCGACCTCCGCAGTACGTGCGGCGGCGGCCAGTAGTGAAGCCTGCATATGCACATAGACATATTCTGATTAGACTCCTGAGTCATTATTTGATCCTCTATTCGGCCTTTCTTCGCGAACGCCAAACAGAGCATCAGGGGCTACTGTCTATGCGGTAATATTTTCCTATATTTTGATTACTTACCTGAAAGCCTGTTAGGAGGCTGGCACAAGCTTGAGTTAGTCCGTTTTTGGCGGACTGAACCTTCTTGATCACCGCACATATGATAGTGCCTTGCTCTTCGTCGATGGAAGCGCCGCGAAGCGCTTCCAGCAAGTCGTCTGGTACCTCTGGATGGACAGAGGCCACCGGCACTGGCGGCTTGCCCCTCTTAATGGGGGGTCGCCTGCCGGAGACCGGAACCACCGGAGGTTCAGGCGCAGTGTTCGGCTGGGGGCCTAACTTGGAGCCCATGGGAGTCTTGCTCCCTTTGCGCCCAGGGTCCGGAAGGTCGCCTCGAGGCGCCTCCAGGACTACCTCTCCTCGGCTCGGTGCCTTTTGAGACAACTCCTCGACGTTGTCCGTAGGGCGAGGGGTGGAGGCGGTCGGAAGTGAATCGCTATTCATATCCAACAAGTCCAAAGAACCGTCCGACGAAGATACGTCGATACGGGCTCGGGATGGACTGCATAATCATGTTCGGCGTAAGGAGAAGCAGTGCAATAGAAACATATCATGAACTACTATGGTATTCGGATACTTACGACTTCGCCAGGGGCTTGTCCCTGGGTAACCACCCTTCTCTTATTGGACCCTTCGGCCTCCCCAGTTGGGGCGGCCTTCCTTTTCTTGTCTCCCCCGGCTGGGGGGGAGAACTTTCCTCCTCCTCCTCCTCCTCATTTTCGTGGGAGGAGTGCGCCTCGGAGTTTTTGGACGATGAGTCCGATATAACCTTGCGCCGGAGACCCTATCAGGTCCCCGTGGCCTTCTTCTTGGCCTTCTTCACCGGCACCTCGTAAGGCGCCGGGACCAGCATCTCCGTTAGGAGAGCATCTGCTGGATCCTCGGGCATGGGGGGCTGGCAAATAGATCTGCTCCGCTGTCTCTACCCAGTCCTGTTAATGGCATGAAGGCTTAGATCCCGCATATGATTAAACTGGGAAAAATAAACACCCTGTGAGATATAAAACACTTACCGGATTGGCGTGGCGCTTTGCGCTGCGTCCGTGTTCCTCGATAAGGGGAGGAGGTACCTCGCCACCCTTGAACAACACCTTCCAGACGTCCTTGTGCATCGTATCGAAGAGCTCTCACAGCGTCTGGTGCTCGGCAGGGTCGAACTCCCACAAATTGAATGCCCGTCATTGACACGGGAGGATCCGGCGGAAGAGCATGACCTCCACCACGTTGACAAGCTTGATTTTCTTGCTTATCATGTTTCTAATGCATTTATGGAGTCCGGTCAGCTCCACCGATGAACCCTAGGATAGGCCCTTCTCTTTCCAGGAGGTGAGTGTCGGAGTAATGGGCCACGGGTAGGCTAAGCCAAGTCCCAGGACCTTTTAAGGCATCGGGGCCAACTACGCCCCTCAAGTCCCAGAAGCGACTCCAAGGCCAACCGAGTCCCAGAAGCGACTCCAAGGCGAACCGAGTCCCAGAGGTGACCTCAAGGCAAACCGAGTCCCAGAGGCGACTCCAAGATGAACCGAGTCCCAGAGGCAACTCCAAGATGAACCGAGTCCCAGAGGCGGCTCTAAGATGAACCGAGTCCCAGAGGCGACTCCCTAGAAGCCCATCGCGGGAGTCAGCCTGCGGTCCCAACCACCCAGTGATCAAGGGGCAGGTATGACCACAGTATCCCGCACCCACGGATCCCCGGAGACATTAATCAGACATGACGGAAGGGTGGCAACAGTGATCGCCCACCGGGCGGCGGCCTTGCCGCCACGGCCACGACCGAGCTTGCGTCATTAGAAGCACGGCTACAGTGATCTGCAGCCGACAGGGTCCGCTCGTGGCGGGCGCGGGGTGACGCCCCTGCACCGGGCCAGTTGGCGGGACCCACCAATCGGTGGGCCCCAGGATTCGGCAGAGAAGACGGAGCCTGAGAGACAGACGGCTGGGCCCCGCTCCAGTCGGTTTTTACCATTGTACCCCTGGGGGGTAGGACTATATAAACCCCCCAGGGCACCCATGCAAAGGGTTGGCATCCAGAAGTATTAGATACACATCATAGGAAGAAGAGAGCTAGCCTTGCCCTCTCCTACCACCCGAAACAGCTCTAGGAGCAACCTTGTAACCTTTCCACCTTAGTGATCATGCGGAGACCCCGCAGAGCAGCAGTAGGGGTGTTATCTCCTCGGAGAGCCCCGAAGCTGGGTAAGATTCGTCGGCGTGCATGTCTACGCCTCATCCCGTTTCCAGGCACCGGCGATGTTCTACTCGCCCCCACCATGATAAGCCATCCTTTGGCATATGTCACACCCAACCCCCGACATTTGGCGCCCACCATGGGGCCTGGTGCACCGTCGTCCGGAGATCTATTCTGGACGGGAACCCTCTTCCTTCCTGGCGAGCGCAGCCAGCCAGGCACGCCCGATGGCGTCTGCGTCGACGCGCTGCAAGGCGTTTCGCTCACCTGCGCAACCAGCCACCTCGCCGAACTCGTCGGTGAGGTCCGCCTCTCCGACGAGCCTGCATCTGACGCAGGCACGAGCGGCCCCAAGAGCCTCCTCGCGGGCCTCCTCGACCAACTCCACGTCACCGGCGAGCCTGCCGTGGACTTGGAGTCCGTAGGCTCCACCGACCCGATGCTGGTCGACTCCGACACCGCGTCGCTCGACGCATTCCCCACCAACGTGGTGGTGTACGACGAGCCGCTCCCTTACGAGGAGAGCCGCGGAAGTGCTGTTACGGAGGTGCTCGTCATCAGCCATGGCGAGCCCTCCGGGGCAGTGGCTCCTGACCCGATTGACGCGGCCCTACGTGACCTCGCCGTGCCCATTCCCGAAGACGCAGACGCCGAGACTCTGGAGGCCCGCCGCCTCCAGATCGTCGAGAGCGTGAAGAAGCTGGCGAGCATGAGACGCTTGTCAGCGGCCTATCAGCGTGAGATGGATCGCGCCGTGGGCGGCTCGCCAGCTCCGACTGGGCCCAGCCGCCTAGGCGCGGTTCGGCAGCGCGGCGTAGCCATCGCCGACCGGTTCGGGGCCAGCCGCCCCGTGTACGCCACGCCCACGGAGAACATCCGCGCCGCCCAGGCGGCGGCTGACGAGCTTGACAACTTCGAGGGAGAAGAGCGTCGCCTGATGACGGAGCGAGTCCAGCAGCTCCTGGACGCGGCCGCCGCGCAGAACGAAGCCGGCGACCACCCAGAGGAGCCGCAACAGCGAAACGACGATCTGCCACCCCGCCGAGACCAAGGCGCGACATCTCAGACTCCGACTGGCGGAGTCCGCAAGAGAAGAAACGACGATCCGGCTGTCAGACACAGTCGGACTCGCGTCACCATCGAGCGCGACCAAGACGGTCGCCCCAGAGCGGTGGAGCGGCGCGGCGACTATCTGCCTCCCCCTCCTCGATGAGAAAAGCGAGTCTCCCCGCCTCCCGTTGAGCATCCGACTCTTGGCGACCACCTCGGCCGCCGAGAGGGAGTCGGGGAGAACGACGCCCGCCACCGGATCGACCGACTCCATCGATCCCTGGTGCTGGAAGAAGAAGAAGAATTGGGCCCGCCGTGTTTCGGGCCCCGCATCCAAGATGAGCCCTTTCCCAAAGGGTTCACTCTCCCTCGAGATACCCCGAAGTACACCGGCGCCGTGAAGCCGGAAGACTGGCTGGTTGACTACTCCACGGCTGTCAGCATAGCGAACGACAACAAGAGAGTTGTCGTAAAGTACGTGCCCCTCATGCTCCAAGGGACAGCCCGGACATGGCTGAACAGCCTAAAGCCGCGCAGCATCAACTGCTGGGCCGACTTCACCGACGCCTTTGTCCGCAACTTTACGAGCACGTACAAGCGACCTCCCAAGCCTCGCCAACTGTCCTTGTGCGTGCAAGGCCCCGACGAGTCCACTCGCGATTACCTCACGTGTTGGGCCGAGCTCCGGAACTCCTGCGAGGGCGTGCACGAGGTGCAGGCCATTGAATACTTCACGGCCAGGTGCAGAGAAGGCATCCTCCTCAAGCATAAGCTCCTCTGCGACAAGCCGGAGACTCTCGACGAGCTGCTGATCATAGCAGACAAGTACGCCACGGCCGACTCGTCCATGAAGACGGAGATTCATGTTGGTGCGACTGGCAAGGCAGCTCCTATGACACCCAAGACTCCGACTGGAGACACCAGTCGGCGGCAACAGCAGAACGACCACAAGCGCAAAGCCTAGCAACCGACTTCCAGCAGTCGGCAGGTCGCGACGGTCGAAGATCAACAGCCGGAGGGGCAGCCTCCGACTAAGCGCCAGAAGGGCGGCAAGTCCAATTGGCTGCCGGCCTTCTCCTATGAGAAGACTCTCGATGGCCCCTGCAAGTTCCATAGCGGCGCGAAGCCGTCCAACCACACCACTCGGAAGTGCCACTGGCTCACCAGGATCGCCAAGGGAGACGGCCTCCTGCCTCCCCCGCCTGCTGGGCTGCTGCCTCCGCCTCCGCCCCAGCAGCCGGCTGCCAGACCAGTCGGTGCAGTGCAAGACGAGTACCCAGAAGAGCATGGGGCCTATGTGGTGTTCACCAGTGTGGCTGACGACAAGCACAACAGGCGGTTGCTGCAGCAAGAAGTAAACGCAGTAGCATCAGATGCCCCCGAGTTCATGCACTGGTCCGAGAAGCCTATCAGTTGGAGCAAAGCAGATCACCCCGAGGTGATGCCGAATCCGGGTTCCTATGCCTTGGTCCTAAGTGCCACCTTGGCCACTGATAGGCGGGCTACCCGCTTTTCAAGAGTGCTAATAGACGGAGGGAGTAGCATCAATATCCTGTACAAGGATACCATGGAGAAACTAGGAATCAAACAGAGACAACTTCAGAGTAGCCGGACTGTGTTTCACGGCATTGTACCTGGCCTTTCTTGCTCACCAATCGGCAAGATCCTCATAGGCGTCCTCTTCGGAGACAAAGATCATTTCCGCCGAGAGCCAGACTGGTTTGAAGTGGTTGACCTTGAAAGCCCCTACCATGCACTGCTTGGCCGACCTGCCCTGGCCAAGTTCATGGCGGTTCCCCACTATGCTTACCTCAAGATGAAGATGCCGAGTACCAAGGGGATTCTGACGGTGACTGGCGACTACAGGAAGTCATCCGCTTGTGCTGCAGAAATCAGTCGGTTGGCCGAGTCCCTGGTGATCGCAGCCGAGAAGCGGCTCCTTGACCGAGTCGTGGCGATGGCCGGAAAGAAGCCAGAGATGTCGCCCGACCCCAAGGAGTCAGAGGCGGAAGGCTCGTTCAAACCAGCCAAAGAGACAAAGAAGATACCCTTGGACCCGGAGCACCTGGAGAGGTATGATGTCATAGGCGCAAACTTTGACAGCAAATAGGAAGGCGAGCTCGTTGATTTCCTCCGTGAGAATCGGGACATCTTCGCATGGTGCCCTAAAGACATGCCAGGTGTGCCGACGGAATTTGCCGAGCACAAGTTACATGTCCGATCAGATGCGAAGCCCGTCAGGCAGCCCTTGCGCCGCCTGTTAGAAGAGAAAATAAGAGTTGTCGGAGAAGAGATAGCCGGCTCCTTGCCGCCGGCTTCATCATGGAAGTATTTTTTCCAGAGTGGCTGGCGAACCCAGTTCTGGTGCTGAAGAAGAACAAGCAGTGGCGGATGTGTATTGACTACACAAGCCTCAACAAAGCATGCCCCAAAGATCCGTTTGCTCTGCCGAGGATTGATCAGGTGATAGACTCCACAGCCGGATGCGAGCTGTTGAGCTTCTTAGATGCATATTCGGGATATCACCAGATCAAGCTGAACCCGGTAGACAGACTGAAGACCGCCTTCATCACACCGTTTGGAGCTTTCTGTTACCTGACTATGACGTTCGAACACCGGCGCCACCTTTCAGCGTTGCATGCAGAAATGCCTCCTCAAGCAACTCGACAGAAACGCCCACGTCTATGTGGATGATGTAGTGGTGAAGACGGAAAAGCGAGGAACGCTGCTAGAAGACCTCAAGGAGACCTTTGAGAACCTGCGCCGATTTCAGATCAAGCTCAACCCAGAGAAATGCGTTTTCGGAGTACCAGTCGGCCAACTCCTTGGCTTCCTGGTCTCTGAGCGTGGCATAGAGTGCAATCCTGTGAAGATCAAGGCCATCGAGAGGATGGAAGTTCCCAGCCGACTGTTGGATGTGCAGAAGTTCACCGGCTGTTTGGCCTCCATCAGCCGATTCATCAGTCGGTTGGGTGAGAAGGCCCTCCGTTTGTACCAACTGATGAAGAAGACCACCTTTTTTGAATGGAACCACAAGGTGGATGAGGCGTTCCTCCAGCTGAAGAAGATGTTGACTACTCCCCCCGTGCTGGCGGCTCCGACTCCCAAAGAGCCTGTGCTTCTATACATTGCCGCCACCAGCCGAGTAGTTAGCACAGTCATTGTAGTCGAGCGCAAAGAGGAAGGCAAGGCGCTCCCTGTCCAGAGACCGGTATATTACTTGAGCGAAGTGCTGTCGACCTCCAAGCAGAATTACCCTCACTACCAGAAGTTGTGCTACGGTGTGCACTTTGCTGCCAAGAAGCTGAAGCCTTACTTTCAAGAGCATCCAATCACTGTGGTTTGCACGGCTCCACTAGCAGAGATCATTGGGTGCCGAGACGCCTCGGGCCGAGTGGCCAAATGGGCCATAGACTTGGCTCCCTACACCATCTTCTACCAGCCCCGCACCACCATAAAGTCGCAAGCATTGGCCGACTTCCTTGTCGACTGGGCCGAGACCTAGTACCTGCCGCCAGCGCCCGACTCCACCCATTGGCTGATGCATTTTGACGGCTCCAAGATGCGCACCGGCTTGGGAGCCGGCATCATCCTCACCTCCCCCAAAGGCGACAAGCTCAAATACGCGCTTCAGATTCATTTCGCCGCCTCCAACAACGTCGGCGAATACGAGGCGCTCATTCACGGGCTCCGGCTTGCCAAAGAACTCGGCATTCGCCGGATCCTATGCTATGGCGACTCCGATTTGGTGGTCCAGCAGTCATCTGGCGATTGGGACGCCAAGGATGCAAACATGGCAAGCTACCGATTCCTGGTGCAGTAGCTCAGTGGGTACATCGAGGGGTGCGAGTTCCTTCACGTGCCAAGAAACGACAACGCACAAGCAGACACCTTGGCACGAATCGGCTCCACCCGATAGGCAATACCCTCTGGTGTCGCTCTTCAGCGCCTCTTCAAGCCATCCATCAAGCCTTCACCAGAATCAGATTCCATCTTTGTGACGGCTCCCCCTGAAGGAGTCAGATCCGACTCAAGAGCCCCAGAGGACGGCCCAAAGAATATCTCAGTCGAATCCGGCCCGGGGACTTCAAAACACGACTCGGGGACTGCGCCAGTCGACTCGGGGACTGCGCCAGTCGGCTTGGGGACTGCGCCAGTCGGCCCGGGGACTGCGCCAGTCGGCTCGGGGACTTCATCAATCCAGCAAGCGGTTGCAGACTCCAGCCCGCCGCCTCCCGCCCCAGCCGTCCTTGTCCAAGTCGCAGTGGTGGCGATTGAAGAAATAACTGTTGGGAAACGTAGTAATTTCAAAAATTTCCTACGCACACGCAAGATCATGGTGATGCATAGCAACAAGAGGGGAGAGTGTCGTCTACGTACCCTTGTAGACCGAAAGCGGAAGCGTTATATCAACGCGGTTGATGTAGTCGTACTTCTTCACGATCCAACCGATCTAAGCACTGAACGTACGGCACCTCCGAGTTCTGCACACATTCAGCTCGATGACGTCCCTCGAACTCCGATCCAGCCGAGTGTTGAGGGAGAGTCTTGTCAGCACGACGGCGTGGTGACGATGATGATGTTCCACCGACGCAGGGCTTCGCCTAAGCACCGCTACGATATATTCGAGGTGTAATCTGGTGGAGGGGGGCACCGCACACGGCTAAGGAACGATCTCAATGATCAACTTGTGTGTCTTTGGGGTGCCCCTGCCTCCGTATATAAAGGAGCCAAGGGGGAGGGGCTGGCCGGCCAAGCCTGGTGCGCCAGGAGAGTCCTACTCCCTCCGGGAGTAGGATCCCCCCCCCAATCCTAGTTTTACTAGGATTCCTCAAGGGGAAAGAGGGAGAGAGGGGGCCGTCCACCTCTCCTAATCCTAATAGGACTAGGGAGGGGGGAGGCGCGCGGCCAGCCCTAGGGCAGCCCCTTTCTCCTTTTCCACTAAGGCCCAATATGGCCCATATGTTTCCCGGGGGGTTCCGGTAATCTCCTGGTACTCCGGTGAAATCCCGATTTCACCCGAAACACTTCCGATATCCAAATGTAGGCTTCCAATATATCAATCTTTACGTCTCGACCATTTCGAGACTCCTCGTCAGGTCCGTGATCTCATCCGGGACTCTGAACTACGTTCGGTACATCAACATCATATAAACTCATAACAATTGTCATTGAAACGTTAAGCGTGCGGACCCTACGGGTTCGAGAACAATGTAGACATGACCGAGACACCTCTTCGGTCAATAACCAATAGCGGGACCTGGATGCCCATATTGGTTCCTACATATTCTACGAAGATCTTTATCGGTCAGACCGCATAACAACATACGTTGTTCCTTTTGTCATCGGTATGTTACTTGCCCGAGATTCGATCGTCGGTATCCAATACCTAGTTCAATCTCGTTACCGGCAAGTCTCTTTACTCGTTCTATAATACATCATCTAACAACTAACACATTAGTTGTAATGCTTGCAAGGCTTATGTGATGTGCATTACCGAGAGGGCCCAGAGATACCTCTCCGACAATCGGAGTGACAAATCCTAATCTCGAAATACGCCAACCCAACATGTACCTTCGGAGACACCTGTAATGCTCCTTTATAATCACCCAGTTACGTTGTGACGTTTGGTAGCACCCAAAGTGTTCCTCTGGCAAATGGGAGTTGCATAATCTCATAGTCATAGGAACTTGTATAAGTTATGAAGAATAGCAACAGCAACAAACTAAACGATCAGGTGCTATGCTAATGAAATGGGTCATGTCAATCAGATCATTCAACTAATGATGTGATCCTGTCAATCAAATAACAACTCTTTGTTCATGGTTAGGAAACATAACCATCTTTGATTAACGAGCTAGTCAAGTAGAGGCATACTAGTGACACTCTGTATGTTTATTCACACTTGTATTATGTTTCCGATTAATACAATTCTAGCATGAATAATAAACATTTATCATGATATAAGGAAATAAATAATAACTTTATTATTGCCTCTAGGGCATATTTCCTTCAGTCTCCCACATGCACTAGAGTCAATAATCTAGATTACAAAGTAATGATTCTAACACCCATGGAGTCTTGGTGCTGATCATGTCTTGCTCGTGGAAGAGGCTTAGTCAACGGGTCTGCAACATTCAGATCCGTATGTATCTTGCATAGCTCTATGTCTCCCACCTGGACTAAATCCCAGATGGAGTTGAAGCGTCTTTTGATGTGTTTGGTTCTTTTGTGAAATCTGGATTCCTTTGCCAAGGCAATTGCACCAGTATTGTCACAAAAGATTTTCATTGGATCCGATACGCTAGGTACAACACCTAGATCGGATATGAACTCCTTCATCCAGACTCCTTCATTAGCTGCTTCTGAAGCAGCTATGTACTCAGATTCACATGTAGATCCCGCCACGACGCTTTGTTTAGAACTGCACCAACTGACAGCTCCATCGTTTAATGTAAATACGTATCCGGTTTGCGATTTAGAATCGTCCGGATCAGTGTCAAAGCTTGCATGGACGTAGACATTTATGACGAGCTCTTTGTCACCTCCATAAACGAGAAACATATCCCTAGTCCTTCTCAAGTACTTAAGGATGTTCTTGACCGCTGTCCAGTGATCCACTCCTGGATTACTTTGGTACCTGCCTGCTAAGCTTACAGCAAGGCACACATCAGGTCTGGTACACAGCATTGCATACATGATAAAGCCTATGGCTGAAGCATAGGGAACATCTTTCATTTTCTCTCTATCTTCTGCGGTGGTCGGGCATTGAGTCTTACTCAACTTCACACCTTGTAACACAGGCAAGAACCCTTTCTTTGCCTGATCCATTTTGAACTTCTTCAAAACTTTGTCAAGGTATGTGCTTTGTGAAAGTCCTATTAAGCGTCTTGATCTATCTCTATAGATCTTAATGCCCAATATGTAAGCAGCTTCACCGAGGTCTTTCATTGAAAAACTCTTATTCAAGTATCCCTTTATGCTATCCAGAAATTCTATATTATTTCCGATCAGTAATATGTCATCTACATATAATATCAGAAATGCTACAGAGCTCCCACTCACTTTCTTGTAAATACAGACTTCTCCAAAAGTCTGTATAAAACCAAATGCTTTGATCACACTATCAAAGCGTTTATTCCAACTCCGAGAGGCTTGCAACAGTCCATAAATGGATCGCTGGAGCTTGCACACTTTGTTAGCTCCCTTTGGATCGACAAAACCTTTTGGTTGCATCATATACAACTCTTCTTCCAGAAATCCATTCAGGAATGCAGTTTTTACATCCATCTGCCAAATTTCATAATCATAAAATGCGGCAATTGCTAACATGATTCGGACAGACTTAAGCATCGCTACGGGTGAGAAGGTCTCATCGTAGTCAATCCCTTGAACTTGTCGAAAACCTTTTGCAACAAGTCGAGCTTTATAGACAGTAACATTACCATCAGCGTCAGTCTTCTTCTTAAAGATCCATTTATTCTCAATTGCTTGACGATCATCGGGCAAGTTAACCAAAGTCCACACTTTGTTCTCATACATGGATCCCATCTCAGATTTCATGGCCTCAAGACATTTTGCGGAATCTGGGCTCACCATCACTTCTTCATAGTTCGTAGGTTCATCATGGTCTAGTAACACGACTTCCAGAATAGGATTACCGTACCACTCTGGTGCGGATCTTACTCTGGTTGATCTACGAGGTTCGGTAGAAACTTGATCTGAAGTTTCATGATCATTATCATTGGCTTCCTCCCTATTTGGTGTAAGTGTCACAGAAACTAATTTCTGTGACGTACTACTTCTCAATAAGGGAGTAGATACAGTTTTCTCATCAAGTTCTACTTTCCTCCCACTCACTTCTTTCGAGAGAAACTCCTTCTCTAGAAAGTTTCCGAATTTAGCAACAAAAGTCTTGCCTTCGGATTTGTGATAGAAGGTGTACCCAACAGTCTCCTTTGGGTATCCTATGAAGACACATTTTTCCGATTTGGGTTCGAGCTTATCAGGTTGAAGCTTTTTCACATAAGCATCGCAGCCCCAAACTTTAAGAAACGACAACTTTGGTTTCTTGCCAAACCACAGTTCATAAGGCGTCGTCTCAACGGATTTCGATGATGCCCTATTTAATGTGAATGCGGCCGTCTCTAAAGCATAACCCCAAAACGATAGCGGTAAATTGGTAAGAGACATCATAGATCGCACCATATCCAGTAAAGTACGATTACGACATTCGGACACACCATTACGTTGTGGTGTTCCGGGTGGCGTGAGTTGCGAAACTATTCCGCATTGTTTCAAATGTAGACCAAACTCGTAACTCAAATATTCTCCTCCATGATTAGATCGTAGAAACTTTATTTTCTTGTTACGATGATTTTCCACTTCACTCTGAAATTCTTTGAACTTTTCAAATGTTTCAGACTTGTGTTTCATTAAGTAGATATACCCATATCTGCTTAAATCATCAGTGAAGGTGAGAAAATAACGATATCCGCCACGAGCCTCAACATTCATTGGACCACATACATCAGTATGTATGATTTCCAATAAATCTGTTGCTCTCTCCATAGTACCGGAGAACGGCGTTTTAGTCATCTTGCCCATAAGGCACGGTTCGCAAGTGCCAAGTGATTCATAATCAAGTGACTCCAAAAGTCCATCAGTATGGAGTTTCTTCATGCGTTTTACACCGATATGACCTAAACGGCAGTGCCACAAATAAGTTGCACTATCATTATCAACTCTGCATCTTTTGGCTTCAACAGTATGAATATGTGTATCACTACTATCGAGATTAAGTAAGAACAAACCATTCTTTAATGGTGCATGACCATAAAAGATATTACTCATATAAATAGAACAACCATTATTCTCTGATTTAAATGAATAACCGTCTCGCATTAAGCAAGATCCAGACATAATGTTCATGCTCAACGCTGGTACTAAATAACAATTATTTAGGTCTAATATTAATCCCGAAGGTAGATGTAGAGGTAGCGTGCCGACCGCGATCACATCGACTTTGGAACCGTTTCCCACGTGCATCGTCACCTCGTCCTTAGCCAATCTTCGCTTAATCCGTAGCCCCTGTTTCGAGTTGCAAATATTAGCAACAGAACCAGTATCAAATACCCAGGCGCTACTGCGAGAATTAGTAAGGTACACATCAATAACATGTATATCATATATACCTTTGTTAACCTTGCCATCCTTCTTATCCGCCAAATACTTGGGGCAATTCCGCTTCCAGTGACCAGTCTGCTTGCAATAGAAGCACTCAGTTTCAGGCTTAGGTCCAGACTTGGGTTTCTTCTCTTGATTAGCAACTTGCTTGCTGTTCTTTTTGAAGTTCCCCTTTTTCTTCCCTTTGCCCTTTTTCTTGAAACTAGTGGTTTTGTTAACCATCAACACTTGATGCTCCTTTTTGATTTCTACCTCCGCGACTTTCAGCATCGCGAAGAGCTCGGGCATAGTTTTGGTCATCCCTTGCATATTATAGTTCATCACGAAGCTCTTGTAGCTTGGTGGCAGTGATTGGAGAATTCTGTCAATGACGCAATCATCCGGAAGATTAACTCCCAGTTGAATCAAGTGATTGTTATACCCAGACATTCTGAGTATATGCTCACTGACAGAACCGTTCTCCTCCATCTTACAGCTATAGAACTTATTGGAGACTTCATATCTCTCAATTCGGGCATTTGCTTGAAATATTAACTTCAACTCCTGGAACATCTCATATGCTCCATGGTGTTCAAAACGTCGTTGAAGTCCCGGTTCTAAGCCGTAAAGCATGGCACACTGAACTATAGAGTAGTCATCAGCTTTGCTTTGCCAGACGTTCACAACATCTGGCGCAGCCCTTGCACCAGGCCTGGCACCTAGCGGTGCTTCCAGGACGTAATTCTTCTGTGCAGCAATGAGGATAATCCTCAAGTTACGGACCCAGTCCGTGTAATTGCTACCATCATCTTTCAACTTTGCTTTCTCAAGGAACGCATTAAAATTCAACGGAACAACAGCACGAGCCATCTATCTACACAACATAGACAAGCAAGATACTATTAGGTACTAAGTTTCATGATAAATTTAAGTTCAATTAATCATATTACTTAAGAACTCCCACTTAGAAAAACATCCCTCCAATTCTCTAAGTGATTATGTGATCCATATCAACTACACCATGACCGATCATCACGTGAGATGGAGTAGTTTGAATGGTGAACATCATTATGTTGATCATATCTACTATATGATTCACGCTCGACCTTTCGGTCTCCGTGTTCCGAGGTCATATCTTATATGCATAGCTCGTCAAGTATAACCTGAGTATTCCGCGTGTGCAACTGTTTTGCACCCGTTGTATTTGAACGTAGAGCCTATCACACCCGATCATCACGTGGTGTCTCAGCATGAAGAACTTTTGCAACGGTGCATACTCAGGGAGAACACTTCTTGATAATTTAGTGAGAGATCATCTTATAATGCTACCGTCAGTCAAAGCAAGATAAGATGCATAAAAGATAAACATCACATGCAAATAAATATAAGTGATATGATATGGTCATCATCATCTTGTGCTTCGCGATCTCCATCTCTGCAGCACCATCATGATCACCATCGTCACCGGCGCGACACCTTGATCTCCATCGTAGCATCGTTGTCGTCTCGCCAATCTTATGCTTCCACGACTATCACTACCGCTTAGTAATAAAGTAAAGCATTACATCGCGATTGCATTGCATACAATAAAGCGACAACCATATGGCTCCTGCTAGTTGCCGATAACTCAGTTACAAAACATGATCATCTCATACAATAAAATTTAGCATCATGTCTTGACCATATCACATCACAACATGCCCTGCAAAAACAAGTTAGACGTCCTCTACTTTGTTGTTGCAAGTTTTACGTGGCTGCTACGGGCTTAAGCAAGAACTCATCTTACCTACGCATCAAAACCACAACGATACTTCGTAAAATAGACTCCGTTTTAACCTTCTCAAGGACCGGGCGTAGCCACACTTGGTTCAACTAAAGTTGGAGAGACAGTCTTCCGCAAGCCATCTATGTGCAAAGCACGTCGAGGGAACCAGTCTCGCGTAAGCGTACGCGTAAGGTTGGTCCGGATCGTCTCGTCCAACAATACCGCTGAACCAAAGTATGACATGCTGGTAGGCAGTATGACTTGTATCGTCCACAACTCACTTGTGTTCTACTCGTGCAAATAACATCAAACCATAAAAACCTGGCTCGGATGCCACTGTTGGGAAACGTAGTAATTTCAAAAATTTCCTACGCACACGCAAGATCATGGTGATGCATAGCAACGAGAGGGGAGAGTGTCGTCTACGTACCCTTGTAGACCGAAAGCGGAAGCGTTAAATCAACGCGGTTGATGTAGTCGTACTTCTTCACGATCCAACCGATATAAGCACCGAACGTACGGCACCTCCGAGTTCTGCACACGTTCAGCTCGATGACGTCCCTCGAACTCCGATCCAGCTGAGTGTTGAGGGAGAGTCTTGTCAGCACGACGGCGTGGTGACGATGATGATGTTCCACCAATGCAGGGCTTCGCCTAAGCACCGCTACGATATATTCGAGGTGTAATCTGGTGGAGGGGGGCACCGCACACGGCTAAGGAACGATCTCAATGATCAACTTGTGTGTCTTTGGGGTGCCCCTGCCTCCGTATATAAAGGAGCCAAGGGGGAGCGGCTGGCCGGCCAAGCCTGGTGCGCCAGGAGAGTCCTACTCCCTCCGGGAGTAGGATTCCCCCCCCCCCAATCCTAGTTGGACTAGGATTCCTCAAGGGGAAAGAGGGAGAGAGGGGGCCGGCCACCTCTCCTAATACTAATAGGACTAGGGAGGGGGGAGGCGCGCGGCCAGCCCTAGGGCAGCCCCTTTCTCCTTTTCCACTAAGGCCCAATATGGCCCATATGTTTCCCGGGGGGTTCCGGTAACCTCCTGGTACTCCGGTGAAATCCCGATTTCACCCGAAACACTTCCGATATCCAAATGTAGGCTTCCAATATATCAATCTTTATGTCTCGACCATTTCGAGACTCCTCGTCATGTCCGTGATCTCATCCGGGACTCCAAACTACCTTCAGTACATCAACATCATATAAACTCATAACAACTGTCATCGAAACGTTAAGCGTGCAGACCCTACGGGTTCGAGAACAATGTAGACATGACCGAGACACCTCTCCGGTCAATAACCAATAGCGGGACCTGGATGCCCATATTGGTTCCTACATATTCTACGAAGATCTTTATCGGTCAGACCGCATAACAACATACGTTGTTCCTTTTGTCATCGGTATGTTACTTGCCCAAGATTCAATCGTCGGTATCCAATACCTAGTTCAATCTCGTTACCGGCAAGTCTCTTTACTCGTTCCATAATACATCATCTAACAACTAACACATTAGTTGTAATGCTTGCAAGGCTTATGTGATGTGCATTACCGAGAGGGCCCAGAGATACCTCTCCGACAATCGGAGTGACAAATCCTAATCTCGAAATACGCCAACCCAACATGTACCTTCGGAGACATCTGTAATGCTCCTTTATAATCACCCAGTTACGTTGTGATGTTTGGTAGCACCCAAAGTGTTCCTCTGGCAAATGGGAGTTGCATAATCTCATAGTCATAGGAACTTGTATAAGTTATGAAGAATAGCAACAACAACAAACTAAACGATCAGGTGCTATGCTAATGAAATGGGTCATGTCAATCAGATCATTCAACTAATGATGTGATCCCGTCAATCAAATAACAACTCTTTGTTCATGGTTAGGAAACATAACCATCTTTGATTAACGAGCTAGTCAAGTAGAGGCATACTAGTGACACTCTGTATGTTTATTCACACATGTATTATGTTTCCGGTTAATACAATTCTAGCATGAATAATAAACATTTATCATGATATAAGGAAATAAATAATAACTTTATTATTGCCTCTAGGGCATATTTCCTTCAATAACAACGCCTTCATGGGCGCAACCCATCCTCAAGTTTCTAGTAAACAAAGAGTTGCCAAACGATGAGATTTCGGCTCGACAAGTGCAACGACGAGCAGCAGCCTACACAATAATCAACAGAGAGTTAGTCAGGCGCAGCGTCACTGGTGTCTACCAGCGCTGCGTGGAGCCGGAACAAGGCCAAGCCATTCTCAGAGACATCCACCAAGGCGAGTGCGGCCACCACGCGGCTTCAAGAGCCCTCGTCACCAAAGCCTTTCGGCACGGTTTCTTTTGGCTGACTGCCCTAGAAGAAGCCAAGGAGCTAGTTAAAAAAATGCAAAGGGTGCCAGGTATTCCGCTCCAAGCCACTCTAACCGGCTTCTGCGTTGAAGACAATCCCCATCGCCTGGCCCTTTGCAGTTTGGGGCCTGGACATGGTGGGACCATTCAAGACGGCCCGAGGCGGCCTGACTCACCTGCTTGTCACAGTGGACAAGTTCACCAAGTGGATAGAAGCAAAACCCATCAAGAAGTTGAATGGTCCGACTGTTGTGACTTTCATCGCCGACATTACAGTGCGGTACGGCATTCCACACAGCATCATCACCGACAATGGCACGAATTTCGCCAAAGGCGCCCTGGCCCGTTTCTGCGTGACGCAGGGCATCCGACTGGACTTAGCGTCCGTTGCCCATCCGCAGTCAAACGGCCAGGTAGAGCGAGCAAACGGACTCATCCTGTCCGGCATCAAACCTCGGCTGGTCGAGCCACTCGAGAGGTTGGCCGGCTGTTGGCTTGAGGAGATGCCGGCCGTCCTCTGGAGTCTGCGCACAACTCCGAACAAGTCAACCGGCTTCACGCCTTTCTTCCTCGTCTACGGTGCCGAAGCCGTCATCCCGACGGACGTAGAATTCGACTCTCCACGAGTCACCATGTACACCGAGGAGGAAGCATAGGAAGCACGACAAGACGGTGTTGATCTGCTGGAAGAGGGCCGGTTGTTGGCACTCAGCCGGTCCGGCATCTACCAGCAGAGTCTACGCTAATACTACAACCGGAAGGTCAAGCCAAGAACGTTCCAAGAGGGCGACCTTGTGCTCCGGCTGATTCAGCGAATTGTGCTGGCCGGCACCTTGGGAAGGCCCCTTCATCATCAGCAAGGTATTGGGTAACGACTCCTACTACCTGATCAACGCTCAGAAGCCTCGAGCTCGCAAGAGGGACGACTCCGGCAAGGAGTCGGAACGACCGTGGAACGCGAACCTCCTCCAAAGATTTTACAGTTAATGCAGTATGTATCAAACTACCTTTTGTGTTTAAGTATCAAGACCTTGGGCCCCCCGAGACGAGCTCGGGGACTGCCCCTTTTTGTTATCTCTATGATACGATTTATGCCTACGAGTATGATACTCTTTGATATACCGATTGGCACCGAGTCCGACTATTCGGCCCGGGGACTCGCCGTCCAGTGCTATGAAATGCTTCTTGCAGTCGCAAAAGTAGTGTGCTGCGCTCAAAGCCATCTCCTGTCGAAATCCACAACTCGCAGAGCGATTGTTGGTAGGCGGGAGTAAGCAAGAATAAGCGCACACACGAAAAATGGCTAAGGACTCCAAGCGTAAATCATAGCTTAGGCCGGCTTCCGACCCCTCTTTTTTTCAAAAAACCGACTCTCGAATAGTCGGCTCACTGTTTCCTATCCGACTTGTTAAAAACTCTAAGCGGCCAAGTACTTGCCTCCCCAAATTAGACAAGCACTTAATCCAACGGCAGTCCGCAGAGCGGCTATCTGCTTAGCAAGCGAGCGTCTAAGGGAAGGCGGCAAAGGGAAAAGACAAAAGAGAGCAATGAACAAGGAAAGATAGCAAGCAGATAAATATTTACATAATTTAGGCCCCTGGCCGAATCTTTGAGCTAACGTTCAAAATACACCCCGCGGGTGGAATTGTGCAAATTAACAAGTCCTTCAAAGACAATGGAGCAGATAAAGTAAAAGCAAGACAGAAGCCTAGGAGGCGGCAGGCGGGTTCTGAGGGTCGGTGGCAGTGGCGGCGTCAGGCGCCGGAGTGGTCGGCCGGGCGATCTCGGCTTGGTCGTCCCCAGCGGCGGCCGACTTGGAGTGTTGCTCGTTGCTGGAGGCGCCATCGAGTTGAGGCTGGTCGCCCGCTCCGTCTTCTGGCGCCTCCATCTCGCCTCCACCCTCTGCCTCGTCTTCCTCCTCGGCGCTGGAGCCAATCACCTCCGCCGAGTCCTCGTCGTAGTCGGGGTTCATCCCGAACCACTCCGGAGGCACCTCCGTGCCGTCTGCGGCCCGATCAGGAACGAAGACGCTAGTGTCGGTGTAGTCGGCAATCGCCGCGGCACGCTCGATGAGGGTGTCTTTCGCAGCCTCCAACTCTGCCTGGCCCTCTGTCCGAAGCGCGGCCAGTCGGTTCAGGTCCAGCCCTGGATACCAAGCCTTGACGAATTCCAAGGCCCGGCGCGCTCCAGCCCGGGCCGAGGAAGCCTTCCAGGCCTCTAGACGGCCAGCTGCGACCTCCAGCCAGTCGGCAGTCCAACTGGGAGTGTGCAGGACCGCCAAGTCCGGCCACAGAGCGGAGCTCTCCTAGGCGCCGGCGCGTTGTAGCCGGCGAAGCAGCTGATGAGCCGGCCGCAGACGAGTCTCAATGCTCAGAAGCTGCTCGTCGACGGTCATAGGGGCGTTGGCGGCAACCTTTTCGCCACTCGCTCTCCGCGCCTCGCGAGCGGCCTCGATGGCTTGGTTGGCCGCTTGCGAGTGGCCGGGGAAGAAGTCTGCCCAAGACAGAGAAAAGCAAAAGAAAGAATCAGAAATCAGCCTGACTAGCAGTCGGCAGATCAATGAAAGAAAACAAAGAAATTCACCGTCGACGATGTCCTCGATATCGTGGAAGCCGGAGGTCAGCATCGCCTCCTTGTCGGTCCAGGCGGAGCGCTCGACCTCGAACTCGGCCAGGAGGGCGGCCTCCTTTCGCTCCACCTCGACCTGAGCCGCCTTAAGCAGCTCCTTCTGTTCCGCCAGCTACGTGGACAGCGAGTTCCGCTCCGAGGCGAGCTTGTTGCACTCCTCCTCCTTGGCGTGAAGGGCCATGCTGATTTGGCCCAACCGTTCCTGAATAGTAGCGTTGGCCGTTGAAGAGCCAAAGAAGAAAAAATACGTCAAATCATCAGCAAGAAAGGTCGCCGGGAAGATCCGGCCCGACTGCTCAGAAGTCGGCCAGAATCTCGGGGACTACAGCCTGCGGGTGCGCCAGCGCGCCCCCGCAAAAAAGAAAAAGAACTTACTACGACTCTCCGTCAAATCAGCAGTCCGCTTCCCCAGTAGCTCAATGTTGCGGTTGAAGGCGGTGACGCGGAGGTCGTGATACTCCTGCGGCACATGATCAGATGAAGAGCAAAATGAAAAACTCGCCAGAATTAAGTTCCAGGTCGCCTGCTCAGCAGCCGGCCCAGAACTCGGGGACTACACCCAGTGGGTGCGCTGGCGCGCCCCCACAGAGAAGAAACAAAGTCAACTGAAGAAGAAAAAGCATACCCATATAGACGCACGTGACGCCAGATGCGCCCTGGTACAGCCCTGTACGGCCTCGCCTTCGGCCCGCAGCTTCTCCTGCATATCCAGGAGCGCCCGATTCAGCGGGCCATCGCCGCCTCCTCGCACCCACCCAGTGGGCGCGGCGCTTGTCGCCTCGGCATATGGGATGGCCGAGCCGGTGGTGCTGACCTGCAAGAGACGCGGCGCTGAGGCCGCCTTCTCAAGACGGCGGCATGTGGGAGAGGCGACCTGAAGAAGCAACTTCTTCAAAGCCTCGTCTTCAGTCGGCAGCGCCGACGGGTTCACCGGTTGCTTGCCATGTGGCAGAAGCGGCGGTGGCGGCAAGGCTGTGCCCGACTCAGAGCCCTCGCCACCGTCCCTCTCTGCGACGGCATGCTCCTCGCCAACGTCTCCGGTCTGCCCCACGACTTCCGGGGCCGATGGCGCGGAGTTCAGTGGGATGACTATCAGCGCCGATCGGAGGCGCGCGTCTTCCTCCGCCCGCCGCTTGGCCTGGACGGCGGCTTCGGACTCCTCCAGCTTCTTCTGGGCGGAGGACGCCGCCTTGTCGGCTTCCGCCTTCGCCAGGCGGTCCGCCTCCTCCTCGTTGCGCTTCTCCCGCGCGTTCCGCTCCGTCGCCTCCCGAAGGTCGGCGGCGGGGTCGATCCGTCGAGTAGTGGCGGATGTCTCGGCCGACCCCATGACGGATGGGACGGCAAGCCTCTCTAGAGTGAGAGGGGCCCTGAAGCGGAAAAAATAAAACATAAAGACTCGGAAAAGATTCATCAAGAAAGCAGGATGAAGGCGGTGAACACTTACGTAGAGATCTGCGGAGGCTCCTTCACCTCCCTGCGGAAGCGGTTCGCCTTCGCAGTCGCCTCCTCCCGCTTGGTTGCGGCGGCTGCCCCTTTGAATCTCTTTGGCCGGCTGCCAAGCGAGCTCAGCGCGCCCCAGCGTTTCTTCGCACCGACCTGACCAGTCGGGCCGGCGGAGGAACTCGCGCCTGGGCGGCTGTCTCTCGATTGATGGCGCAGGGCGGCGTCTCTCCTGCCCTCGCCCTCCGGCCAGTCGGCGAAAGTCACCGAGGGTTGGGGACCACCTTCCGCCCCTCCGCCTCCGCCTTCGGCGTCGGTTTCCATCGCCGCCGCCCCCAAGTCGGGGTCGTCGATGTCGCTCTCTGAGCGGTCAGGGACGAACTCGCGGGGAGGCCCTGTCACGCCGGCCGCGGGCTGCATAAGGGGGTTCTAAGTTCAAAAGAAACCAAAAATAAAAATTAATGTCGGATTCGGCTATGAAGAGAAGCACAAAGGAGCAAAGGTCCGACTTACCACTGCTGGTGGGTTGGCGCGCGAGTACGGCTCCTTGCCGAACTCCCAATCCGCCGAGAGCTCGCAGTTCGCGATGTGGTTCACCATGTGAGCCACCTCCGAGCGGGGCATCTCCTTGGTGCACATCTGGCTTGGATCTCGGTGGTCGCTCATCTGACTGATCAGATGAGGGTGACCTTGGAGCGGGAGGACTCGGCGCGCCACGAAGGCGGCCAGCAAGTCAGCTCCGACTAGGCCCTCCGTCTGAGTCAGGATTCGGAGTCGGGAGACGGCGGCATTGCCGGCAAGAGTCAGCGTCCGGGCTCGAAAGGACCAGCTGGGAAGCCTCCCAGCCGGAGCGCCGGCCACGTATTCCGGCAGATTAACCCAGTCGCCCTCTGGGGCGACGTTCTTCACATAGAAGTACGACCGCTGCCACATCCTCACCGACTTGATCAATGCAACGGAGGGGAAGGGGTTGTCAGCGGTCGATCATCGCAGCGCGATGAAGGCGCCGCACTGGGCCGGCACGCCGGTGATGTGCGTGCCGAGCTTGGAGGAGAAGAATTCCCCACATAACTCCATGGTGGGGAGAATGCCGAGGAAACCCTCGCACAGGGTGGCGAAAGAAGCCAGCAGCACCACCGTATTTGGGGTGAGGTGGTGCGGCTAGAGTCCGTTGAAATCAAGAAACGAGCGGAAGAATCCGCTCGCCAGCAGGCCGAGGCCGCGCATGAGGTGCGAGCGGAATATCACCCGCTCGCCCTCCTCCGGCGCTGGCACAATTTCCCCCGCCGGCGGGGCGCGGGCGTGCACTAGGTTCGCGCCGGGGAGCCGGCGCGTCCTGCGGAGGTGCGCGATGGTGTCGTCGTCCACTTCGGAGCCGTCCCATACGCCGGAGCGCACGACGGGAGCCGCAGCGGCGGAGGAAGAGCTCATCGCTGCGTTGGCGGCGGGGCCAGGTGCGGCGGACGCGAGAAGAAGAGGAAGAAACAAGAGGATTCAAGGAGGCTGGGAGGAGTGGGCGCGCGGCGTCGCCGTCTCGCTCGCCACGCCTACTTATAAGCCTACGGGCTAAGAAGCCGAGGGGGCTGCGCGGGATTAACTGCACACGAGGCCCCACGACCCCCGTAACTTCACCCACGAAGTTACTGCGCGCAGTAACAACGCAGGGAGCCCAACCGCCCGCATGACCGCAACGGATCCGTTCGTGGGCCGAGGCGCGGCGGTGGCGAGCCCCACCTGACGACATGTCCCGTCGCGCGCGTGCGTGGGCAGACTGCCCCAGCCACGTGGCGCCACGTGCCGGGGCAGCGGCGGGCGAACCGCAGGAAGCGTATTGATCACACCACCGGATTCCCGCTGTGACGTTCAAACCTCTCGGAGGGCAAGACTGTTCTCGTTGGGACCGATTCCAGCTGGCGGGCTTCAGCAGGACGGCTCACGGAGAATCCGACTCTGGCCAGACGGGGCGATGGAAGACGGCGGATGAGGGCCTGAGTCCTGCAGATCAGATGAGTGAAACTGTTGAGGCCCATGACTCGCCACCCTCAGGGCCTCACCAGCTTCAGGGACTACTGTCGGAGTAATGGGCAACGGGTAGGCTAACCCAAGTCCCAGGACCTTTTAAGGCATCGGGGCCAACTACGCCCCTCAAGTCCCAGAAGCGACTCCAAGGCCAACCGAGTCCTAGAAGCGACTCCAAGGCGAACCCAGTCCCAGAGGCGACCCCAAGGCAAACTGAGTCCCAGAGGCGACTCCAAGATGAACCGAGTCCCAGAGGCGACTCCAAGATGAACCGAGTCCCAGAGGCGGCTCTAAGATGAACCGAGTCCCAGAGGCGACTCCCTAGAAGCCCATCGCGGGAGTCGGCCTGCGGTCCCAACCACCCAGTGATCAAGGGGCAGGTATGGCCACAGTATCCCACACCCACGGATCCCCGGAGACATTAATCAGACATGACGGAAGGGTGGCAACAGTGATCGTCCACCAGGCGGCGGCCTTGCCGCCACGGCCACGACCGAGCCTGCGTCATTAGAAGCACGGCTACAGTGATCTGCAGCCGACAGGGTCCGCTCGCGGCGGGCGCGGGGTGACGCCCCCGCGCCGGGCCAGTCGGCGGGACCCACCAATCGGTGGTCCCCAGGAGTCGGCAGAGAAGACGGAGCCTGAGAGACAGACGGCTGGGCCCCGCTCCAGTCGGTTTTTACCATTGTACCCCTGGGGGGTAGGACTATATAAACCCCCCAGGGCACCCATGCAAAGGGTTGGCATCCAGAAGTATTAGATACACATCATAGGAAGAAGAGAGCTAGCCTTGCCCTCTCCTACCACCCGAAACAGCTCTAGGAGCAACCTTGTAACCTTTCCACCTTAGTGATCATGCGGAGACCCCGCAGAGCAGCAGTAGGGGTGTTATCTCCTCGGAGAGCCCCGAAGCTGGGTAAGATTCATCGGCGTGCATGTCTACGCCTCATCCCGTTTCCAGGCACCGGCGATGTTCTACTCGCCACCACCATGATAAGCCATCCTTTGGCATATGTCGCACCCAACCCCCGACAGTGAGCCACGTGGGGATTCCGGATCGGAATTCGGGGGCCGCCACCCAGTTGGTGTCGCGCGGCTCGGTGATGTAGAACCACCCCGATTGCCACCCCTTTATGGTCTCCACATAGGAGCCTTCAAGCCAAGTGACATTAGGCATTTTGCCCACCATGGCGCCTCCGCACTCCTCTTGCTGGCCAACCGCCACCTTTGGTTTAACATTGAAGGTCTTCAGCCACAGGCCGAAGTGGGGCCTGATGCGGAGGAAGGCCTCACACACGACGATAAACGCCGAGATGTTGAGGATGAAATTGGGGGCCAGATCGTGAAAATCCAGCCCGTAGTAGAACATGAGCCCGCGGACAAAGGGGTGAAGGGGAAATCCCAGTCCGTGGACAAAGTGTTTAAGGAAAACCACCCTCTCATGGGGTTCAGGCGTAGGGATGATCTGCCCGCATCTGGCAGCCGGTGTGCAATGTCCGCAGCCAGATATCCGGCCTCCCGTTGCTTTGTGATGTTCTCCTCCGTGACGGAGGAGACCATCCACTTGCCTCCCGCTTCAGACATGCTTGCAATGGTTTGAGGAGAAAGACGCGAACTTGGGCGCTGGAGCTTGAGTGCGCAAGAATGGATAAGCAAGGAGGAAGAAGGCATGGGTAAAAAGGGTGAATCCTTGTCCCTTTATAAGGGCGGAAGAGGCGATGCGCCTCTCCACTTACCCGGTAAAATCGCTTATTCCCCAAGCGCCTTAATTGATGGAGTGGTTGGGTTACCCACACCCGTATTGATGAGAATCCCGTGATAAGGGGACACGATCTCTTCTTCGACAAGACATGCCAAGAAAACTGCCTCGCGATATGTGAAGTGGCTGGTTGAGAAAAACGGTTTGAATAATGGCCGGGCCGTGGTATGATATCATGCTGCCAAACGTGTCAGCAGATTAGATTTGTGGAAATGTTATTCTCTCTACGGTGGTATGTGGAACTTGTTTTGCAGAGCCGGACACTATCCTTGTGTTCAAATTCTTCTATGGAGTATTCGGAGGAAGAACCCACCTAGCAATGCCGAGGACAAATCTGCGCGCCGGACTCATCGTCATTGAAGCCTTGTTTAGGAGCTACTGAGGGAGTCCTGTATTAGGGGGTCCTCGGACAGCCGGATTATGTACTTTGGCCGGACTGTTGGACTATGAAGATACAAGATTGAAGACTTCGACCCGTGTCGGGATGGGACTTTTCTTGGCGTGGAAGGCAAGCTTGGCAATACGGATATGTAGATCTCCTCCCTTGTAACCGACTCTGTGTAACCCTAGCCCCCTCCGGTGTCTATATAAACTAGAGGGTTTAGTCCGTAGGACAACAACAATCATACCATAGGCTAGCTTCTAGGGTTTAGCGTCTACGATCTCGTGGTAGATCAACTCTTCTAATACTCATATCATCAAGATCAATCAAGCAGGAAATAGGGTATTACCTCCATCGAGAGGGCCCGAACCTGGGTAAACATCGTGTCCTCCGCCTCCTGTTACCATCCGCCTTAGACGCACAGTTCAGGACCCCCTACCCGAGATCCGCCGGTTTTGACACCGACAACCGTCATCACGCCGTCGTGCTGACAAAACTCTCCCTCGACACTCTGCTGGATCGTGAGTTCGTGGGACGTCACAAAGATGAACGTGTGCAGATCGCGGAGGTGTCGTACCTTTGGTACTAGGATCGGTTGATCGTGAAGACATACGACTACATCAACCGCGTTGTCATATCGCTTCTGATTACGGTCTATGAGGGTATGTGGATAACACTCTCCCCTCTCGTTGCTATGCATGACCATGATCTTGCGTGTGCTTAGGATTTTTTTTGAAATTACTACGTTCCCCAACACCAATGTTGAGTTCGAAGTTGACCGTTTATCTTGGGAATCCCAGACAGAGGTCTGGTTCCTTTGGAGGGTCTTGTAGATAGACATGCTTTCTAGCTTTGTTTCTTTTCAGCTGTCTGTACTCAGACATGATAAGCTTCTGCATGTGCTTGTTGCTTGTATGACTTTGTATGTTGGGTCATGAGACCCATGTTTGTAATATCATGTTATGTATGGCTCTCCAGAACCTCTTAAATAAATACTTCGAGTCAAAGAGTTTTTTTGTGATGCCATGTTGTATTTACACATGTCAAGCATATTGTGTGTATGTTATTGAAATGCTTGGTATGTGTGGGATCCGATACCTAGTTGTTTATTCTTGGTAGCCTTCCTTATGGGGAAATGCCTCCTAGTGCTTCCACTGAGTCAAGGAAGCTTGCTACTGCTCCGGAACACATGGATTGACCGGCATGTGTCCTTCTTTGCTCCAATGTCTGTCCCTACGGGGAAATGTCACGCGATGTTTACCGGAATCCTGATAGCTTGCTACAGCCTGGTAACACTCGCTGCTGATCGACACGTGCATTGTTGGGTATTGTATGCCTATCCCTGTAAGTTTGTGCCACCTTGGTTTTATGACTAGTCATGTCGGACCGGGTTCTCTGTCATACGGATGCTAGCGAAACTATCATAGTCGTGAGCCAAAAGGCACAAACGGTCCCGACCCAGGTAAAGACGGCAGCAGTGGGTTACCGTGCGTGAGGCCGCAAAGTGATGTGATGTGTTACATGCTATACCAGTGTGACTTAGGATAGGGGTCCCGACACCATCGGTTACTTCTTCGTCGAACTTGAGCAACAAACGCGTGTGAGTGTAAGATTTAGGCGTGCTATGGCACCGTTCTTTTAGGTCTTGCTCGATCGAGAGTATTTCGACCGACATATCGTTTAGTGTGTCCTCATTGGCTTGCAGCTATTGTTGCTTCCGTTTCATGCTTTAGGCGGTGACCACGAGGCGCCGCCGAAACCGTTCTTGCTCAAAGGGGTCTTCGAGGACTATAAAGTCCTCGGTGCCGAGGCTCTCATCCTCCTTGGATTGAGGTAAGTTGTTGTTGTCAGCCCCTTCGAAGAGGTCATCAGCGTGTATGTCCTCGAGGATTCCTTCAGTACTGTCATGTCATCCTAGGGAGGCTTGGAAATCCTCTTCTAGCTTGCCAGCCTCATCTGCTGCCGCGTTGTCATTGGTGGCAGTGGCGTCATGCCCAATGGGGTCCCCGCTAGTGCCCTTCCCGCGTCTTTGTTGATGTCTTGAAGGGTTCTCCGGGGTATCCACCATATATATGTCGTAGGTGGATGGGGCGTAGTAGTTTTTGGAGTCAAAACCTTCATCCATGTCGGTAGCCTCCTCGTAGTCTAACACGTCGGTTAAATCATCGATCATGGAGACTAGGTGGGTGGTGGGTGGGACATAAATTTCGCGATCACCGACTTTAAGTCCGGTCTTGTCATAAACCAAGGTCTAGCCATTCGAGATTGATAAGATCTGGATACGGTCAAGCATCTCATTCAAGTGAGATAGTTCCTCGGAGTCCATGGTCTGGCTATAAGCCAAGCCGACTTGAAGTATGATTGGCGGGTAGCTTGACGCACTTTCTGCCTTGTATGGGGCCGGAGTTGATTCCGGATCTAGTACCAGATCCAATTCTAAACCTGATGTAGTATCTGAAGCCGTGCCCAGACCAGCGTTGGGGCTTGACGCCAAGATGAGGTTACATGCGACAAGGGGATGGATTCCTCCGCACGATGTTGTGGTGCTAGGGGGCCTGGCCCGACGTCCTTGAGGGAGGTCGGTTCCGAGGTCGAGCCCCCGATGTCAGATAGGCCCTTAACCTGGCCTGGCATCTATCCTGAGAGGACAAGCTCACCGTGGGAATCAGCGGTGTATTCCAAGCCTCCGAAAGTCATGATCTGATTTGGGGCATAGTTCTCGACGGGAGCCAGATGGCCCGCCGAGTCAGCGCAAAAGATCATGTTGTCAAATATGAAAAGTTGGGTGGGGACATATATGTTCCCGCAGCCGGTGCCACGGTTAACCTGCAGATAAGCTATCGATATTTTCGTTGATCTCACAACAGAACTCTCAATGAAAGCACCTGTGTCGGTGTCAAAACCGGAAGATCTCAGGGTAGGGGGTCCTGGTCTATCGATCCTAGGTCGGTGGTAACAGGAACGATGAAGACAGGTATTTACCGAGGTACGGGCCCTCTCAAGGAGGTGATAACCTATGTCCTGCTTTGATTATAATGATGATGGTGTATTGAGTACAAGATTCATCTACCTCGAGATCGTAAGAAAATATCTAACTCTAGGGCTAGGTGAATGTAATTGTGATTCGGTCCCCTCTATGGGCTAAACCCTCTGGCTTATATAAACGCCGGGTAGACCATCTAGGGTTACATGGCCGGTATCCAAGGCGCGTATGGAGGCGGTAGGATATGTCTTGGAGTATACATCAAGTCTTTGGTGGATGTGGTGTTGATCAAGTCTAGGCGTGTAGCTTCCGGAATCCACCCGAATGAGGATGATGGCCTGCAGGCCCAGCCCGAGGACTATGGTCTGACTAGGTTGGCACCCCTTAGTCCAGGACACTCTCAATAGTGTTTAATTTTTTCCACATAACCAGCATCGTGGAATTTAGGAGGTTCCCCATCTCCATGAGTAGGTACAACTAATTTTTTTGTGCTTCGTGTTCCATATCCATAACTAAAGATATAAAACAACTTAGAACGGAAAATAAAATCTACTTAGGGATAAAGCCAACAAGCGCACATGAGAACCCTGCGCTATTGCTCCTCGACAATGGTTCCAGAAAAAGGTCTTGATAACCCACAAGTATAGGGGATCATTTGTGGCCTTTTTTGATAAGTAAGAGTGTCGAACCCAATGAGGATCTAAAGGTAGATTTATATTCTCTTCAAGTTCTATCGACCACCGATCCAACTCTATGCACATGAGCGTTTGCTTTTCCTAGAACTAGTATGGCACTAATTTGCAAGAATAAAACTAAGAGTACCTTGTGAGGTAATAAAAGTAAATTGTTTAGTAGAGAGCTTTTGTAGAACAATGAGAAAGATTGTCCCTTGGCAATTGAATATAACATAGTAGATACTTATCATATGCAATGAGGAGAGGCGTAAGCTAACACACTTTCTGTACATGGATCATCTGCACTTATAATTGGAACTCTAGCAAGCATCCGCCACAACAAAAGATTATTAAGGTAAAACCCAGCCATAGCACATTAAGTGTAAGTCCCCTTAAATCCCATATGCAACAATCCTCTTACTCGGGTTTAGACTGCCTTCACCCCTGCAACCCACTATAAGCGAATCATGAACATATTGCAACACCCTACAATGGAAATTCCACACGCTTGCGCAACATGGAGGGCACCATAGGACAGCACCATATCAACATACAACTCATAACAATCCACCATACCAAAATTAACATGTAGGACAAAAATGAATCTACTCAAACATTGTAGGATGGCAACAGATAATTGCATAATAATATGTGGCATAAAGCACTACATTTTAGTAGAGATTACAGCGGGAATAGAGAGGTTACATAGCTATTAGATGGGGAGAGAGTTAGTGATGACGGTAGTGAAGTTGTTGTTGTAGATCGCCATCATGATGGTTCCTCCGGTGGCACTCCAGCACCACCGGGAGAGGGGGGAGAGATCCCCCCTCCTTCTTATTCTTCTTCCTTGGCCTCCCCCGTGGATGGGAGGACGGTTTCCACTCTGGTCCTTGGCCTCCATGGATCCTAGAGGGCGGGAGCCCCTCCGAGATTGGATCTCTCATTGTTTCGCATTCCTGTTTCTGGCCCTTCGCCGTTTCTTATATTCCTAGAGATCGTAACTCTGAATGGGATGCAATTTCTAGGGGATTTTTATCTGTATATTATCTTCCTTGTGGCAGAAGGACACCCCCAACCACCTTCAAGGTGGCCACAAGCATGCTAGGCAAGCCCAGGGAAGGGGGCGCGCCATGTGAGCTTGTGGGCCCCTCGAGCATTATCTTGCATTCATTATTTTTTTCCAACTATCACATATATTCCCAAAAAAATCTCCGTAAAAGTTTATCGGGTTTGGACTCGTTTGATATGGATTTTCTGTGAACAAAAAGCATGCAAAAAACACAAACTTGCACTAGGCACTAAATCATTATGTTAGTCCAAGAAAATCATATAAATTGTTGCCAAAAATATGTGGAAGTTGTTTGAATCCAAGGACTTTTATATGAGTATTGTGGCAGGCAAATGGGCATGATTTGAATCTGAGCCTTCGGTCTAAAGCCGATGACGGCTAAAAGCGTGTAATAATTGTATCATGAAAAGTTGTCTTCGGCGCACAGTTAAGAACGAATAGAGTAGGAGGTATTACACATAAAATGGAAACCGACCACGTAGGTCTTCTCTTATTTTATTGATAGGGTTAAGCCAAATAATTTAGTCTTATAGAAGAAATTACTAAAGATACATAAAAAAATATAAGAGGGAAGGTTTATGCAGAGCATATGTCATTAGGTTTAGCATCCTGTCCTGTCCCTGGCGCACGTCTGCGCCTTCATACTGTGTACCAGTGAGTCCTTGTCAACTCCAAGGTTCAGCAATGCTACCTGCTACGTCGTTGTTGCTATGCTTACAATGCATTCGAGTGGCGGGTCCTTTGATGAGGTCATACAAAGTAGCGGTAGTATATCATCTTAATGTTGATTTTATAAACTCCTGGTGGTCATTTGAAAGTGCTCTTTGAATAACCGGGATTTAATTTAGCCACTATTTGGCTGAGTCGAACAGTGTGCCTTGTGGTCGTGCTCCATAGCCTCCCATTATATCTTAAGTTCAAAGGTATGTATCTGATACGTCTCCAACGTATCTATAATTTTTTATTGTTCCAAGCTATTTTAGTATCAATATTGGATGTATTATACGTCATTAAATATTATTTTATATCATTTTTTTGGAAATAACATATTAACCTAGTTCCAAGTCCCAGTTGCAGTTTTTTGCCTGTTTCTGGTTTTCAAGTAAATCAGAACCAAACGAAGTCCAAACGCTATGAAACTTTTTAACGATTTTTTCTGGATAAGAGAGACTCTAGAAGCTTTGGGTGGAGACCAAACGGCAACCGAGGAGACTGCAATGCAACAAGAGGCGACTAGGGGGTAGGCACGCTATTACCTTGCGGGCCCCATGAGGCTCCGTTCGACCTAATTCGACCTCTATAAATTCTCTAAAATTTGGAAACCAACGGAGAGCCACCCAAAACACTCTTTCTGCAGATGCAAGCTTCTATTCTTTCGCGATCCCATCTGGAGGCCTTTTCCGGTACTTTGCCATAGGGGAATCGATCACGGAGGGCTTGTACATCATCCTTGCTGCCTTCCGATGATGTGTGAGTAGTTTACCACAGACCTATGGGTCCATAGCTAGTAGCTAGATGGCTTCTTCTCTCTTTGATCTTCAATACAATTTTCTCCTTGATGTTCTTGGAGTTCTATTCGATGTAATCTTCTTTTGCAGTGTGTTCATTGGGATCTAATGAATTGTTGGTTACGATCAGATTATCCATGAAAAATCTTTGAGAATTTTCTGAATTATTTTATGCATGATTATTATAGCTTTGTATTTCTCTCTGATTTATCTGTTTGGTTTAGCCAACTAGATTGATTTATCTTGCGATGGGAGAGGTGCTTTGTAATAGGTTCAATCTTCGGTGCTCTATATCCTAGTGACAAAGTAGGGGACAGGACACGTATTTGTATTGTTGCCATTAATGAGAAAATGATGGGGTTTATTCATATTGCTTAAGGCGTTACTCCATTTTTATTAACTTAATGCCTTAGATGCATGCTGGATAGCGGTCGATGGGTGGAGTAATAGTAGTAGATGTAGGTAGGAGTCGGTCTACTTGGCTGGACGTGATGCCTATATAGATGATTATTGCCTTGAATATCGTCATAACTATGCGCTTTTCTATCAATTGCCCAACAGAAAGTTGTCTACCCATCGTATGCTTTTTGTTCGAGAGGGAAGCCTCTAATGATAACTATGGCCCCCGGGTGTACTTTTATCATATATAAAATCCATAAATACCTTTCTCAAATTTATTTATCGTTATTTCATTTTGTGTTTTATTTTATCTATCTATCACTACGGGATTTGATCCTTGCAAACAACCGACCAGGGGATTGACAACCCCCTTGATTGCGTTGGGTGCAAGTATTTTCCTTTTGTGTGTAGGTACTGCTAACGAGGTTATACATGGTTCTCCTAATGGATTGATAACCTTGGTTCTTAACTGAGGGAAATAATTATCTCTACTTACTTCTACATCATCTCCTTTTCGAGAAATCCCAACGCCGCTCACAAGTAGCAGTATCCGAGGCAAATAGTCCTCAGTTAGGCAGGGAGAGCCATGGAGTGTAGACCCCTATTTGAGATTGCCACTTCACTGCGTGGAGGCAAATGTGACAACCCGGAAGTGCTTGACAGAGCTCCATGTGTTTGGTGCCTTAAAGGACCACTACAAAAAAAGACACATACGTGACATTTTGGGCCGAACGGTGGGGGGTTGGATGAACAGGACCCCGTGGTAGTAGAGGCCGTAGCCGCTGGATGAACAGGACCCCGATCGATCGAGCTGGTTGGGGAGTGGATGAACAGGACCCCGTCGAGGGCTGGATGAACAGGACCCCGTGGAGGGCTGGTTGAACAGTAGCCGGTGGAGGGCTGGATGAACAGTAGCCCGTGGAGGGGTGGTTGAACAGGACCCCGTGGAGAGGGCTCGTTGAACAGCAGCCGATGGAGGAGCGCGCGGTGGCGGCTGGATGAACAGGAGCCCGTGGATGAACAGTCGCAGGTGGAGGCTGGAGGAGGTCGATGGTGGATGAATAGTAGCCCGTGCAGGCTGGAGGAGGTCGACGGTGGAGATGAACAGTATCCCGTGGAGTCCCGTTTTGCGGTACGCCACACCACTCCCGATGAACAGGACCCTCGTTTCGGCCATAGCGCTCCAACGCAAGTCTGTTTCCTCCGTTTTGCGGTACGCCACACCCCTCCCGATCAACAGGACCCCGTTTTGACCGTAGGAGGTCTGTTTCCTCCGTTTTGCGGTACGCCAGACCCCTCCTGTCGTGGAATTGTCATGGCAGATGTCCTAGCGTGAGGACTTACTCGTGAGGCCAACGCATCTATGTGGTAGCTTTAGAGGGGTTGAGCGTAATCTAGAGACGCAACACAAGACAAGGGTTTAGACAGCTTCGGGCCCCGGGAAACATCATTCGGTAACAACCCTACATGATGTTTGAGGCTAGGTCTCATTATCATCACGAGGGAGTCATCGTAAACCGGCTCTCCCAGTTATGTCTAGCCCTAAGATTGTTTTTCTTGCTCGTCCTGTCAGGACCCCGATTCCAAGTCACATCGGTCTAGCCGGTAACACCTCAAACCACTTTGCGGCCTCACGCGCGGTATTCCCACAGGTGTTGCCTTACCATGGCCTGGGACCATTTGCGCCTTTTGGCTCACGTATATGATAGTGTCGCTAGCATCCATATGACAGAGAACCCGGGCCAACATGACTAGTCGTGAACCCAAAGTGGCACTAACTTATGGGGACAGGCATACATGAATCAACAACGAGCATGCCGGTCAGCAGCGTGCGAATTCGGGCTGTAGCACTGGGCTAACAGGACTCCCGTGAACCGGGCTGTAGCAGGCTAGGCAGGACTCCGGGTGTCACCGCGTGACATTTCCCCGAAGGGACAAACACAGGAACGAAGTGAATCACATGCCGGCCAGTCAAGTGTTACGGAGCAGCAGTGCTGGGCTAGCAGGACTCCGGTGAACCGAGCTGTAGCGGACTACTATGGCTCATGGAAGCACAAGACTACATTTCCAGATAAGAGAGGCTACCAAGGATAAACAACTAGGTTGTCGGATCCCACACATACCGAGCATTTTAATCATACACACAATATGCTCGATATGTGTAAGTACAACATGGTATCACAACAAAACTCTACGACTCAAGTATTTATTCATTAGGCTCCGAGGAGCGAGATATTACAAACATGGGTCTCATGACCCAACATTCCGAGCATACTACGTGGAGAATGAAAAAGGCTACAAATGAAAAAGGCTAAGAAGCCTGACTATCTACCAGATCCTGCTGAGGGCACAAGATCGTAGCTGAGGTATCAAGCTAAACGTCGAAGTCCACACGGAACTACTAGCAAGACTGACGTCTCTCTGCAAAACATAAAATAGGCAAACGTGAGTACAAATGTACCCAGCAAGACTTAAATCAAAACTAGCTACATATGCATCAGTATCAACAAAGGAGTGGTGGAGTTTAACTGCAGCAAGCGAGCTTTGACTCGGTGGCTATCCTACACTACGATTGCAAGTAACTCTTTTGAGGTGGCGCACACAAGTCCACATATTCACCATATCAATACACCACTATGGATCTGCTCCCGTCTCCTTACGAGAACGCCATCCATAGCACTCACGCTTATCTTGCGCATTTTAGAGTATCCACTTTCACTTGTCTATGAACTATACAGGCAACCCAGAAGTCCTTTACCGCCTACATGGCTATTTGAATAGATCATTTATAACCCTACAGGGGTGTACTTCTTCACACATGTTTCCACCAGTTAGCGTCTGCACACGGCATGTGCTTGGCAGACTTCAAACAAAAGCCAACGTGGGTGTAGACCACGACCTACCTAAACACTCAAGTCTCTAGTCTAGGTTTATTTCCTATCCAGGTTCCATTCGCAGGGATTCCGGCCAAGGTTTCCACATACGGCCCCGAATGATGTGTGCAGGGCTCCTGAGACACCAAATGGACGCCCGGTACACCGTGCCACGTGCCTACCGCATCACAGCCCACCCCTCGGGTTAGCACTGTGCACGGCCTCTAGCATACTACAAACACCAGAAACTACCTGCAACTCCTGGATAGAGGACTAGGGTGCTTAAGAAGTCGAGCGGGGTCATAATTCAGGGCCCAATGTGTGGTAGTAGTTGTTTCATGGATCACAAACATAGAACTCAGTTCCTGAGGACGGCTTCAATGAGACAACCCACCATGTACTCCTACATGGCCTCTCACCGCTACCTTCACCAAATCGTGTTCACACACTTAGCTCACACACAGTAGGACATGTTCACAACTTTTCAATTCATCTCTGATGAATCAGACCTTACACAACTCTAAGCAATAGCAGGCATGAAAAACAAGCATGAATGAGTAGGCACATCAGGAGTCAAACAACTCCTACTCATGCTAGTGGGTTTCATCTATTTACTGTGGCAATGACAGGTCATGCAAAGGAAAAGGGGCTCAACTACCGCAGCAAGTAACAGATGAATCATTGTTGTCCTAATGTAGTAAGAGAGAGCAGGAGCGAGGGAGTGGGATTGTATCGGAATGAACAAGGGGGGTTTTGCTTGCCTGACAGAGTGGTAGTGGGATACTTCCCTTCAGTCAGATAATCGTGGGTATCCTCGGAGGCAGAACCTACCACGAAATATACATCGAACACAATCAGCACATGACGATATGCAACAATATGATGGATGCTATGACATGGCAATATGAATGTGTTTTGGGCTAATGCAAGCTAGAACAGATTGAAATGAGTCCATTTGAACCAAAGATTCAAATGCAAACCCATTTTATGAAGTCATAAAGGTGCATTAAATAAAGGTGCATTAACTTGTTTCACTTGAACAGCAAGGTTAACGTGTTCTGACATGCATGAAACCATTGCAGATGGATAGATTGAATTTTTCTGATCAAATTTCATGTATAAATCTTTGCATTTGGAGTTACAGATTAATTTCTATGAATTTTTGAAGTTTGCAACAATTTATGGAATTTCCTATATAAAAATAAATCCAGTAAATGCTTTATTGCATCAGCAGTGCGTCAGGGTGACGTCAGCATTCAATGAGGACGGTCCAGGTCAAACCTGACCAGTGGGTCCCGCGTGTCAGTGTCATTAGTCTAACTAATTTTTAGTTAGTCCTAATCATAACTTAATTAGCAGGCGGGTCCCATTTGTCATAGACCCAGAGGGGTCAAACTGGGCCCACCCGGGGTCAACTCGGTCAGCGGGGTCAACTCCTGGTCAGCAAGGTTAAACCCGCTGGCGTTGAGTCGCCGGCGAGGCCGAGACGGCGGAGAGCGTCAGAAACGCTGCTCCGACCACGGTTCGATGCGCGGGTGGGTGCTACGGGTCGTTGTCGGTGTGGCGCATCCAACGATGGCGGTGGGTGGTGTTGGGGTGGCCGGAAACGACGACAGCGCTGAGCCGGGCGGCGGCTAGAGCTCGGGTGTCCGCGGGATCGGCGCTGAGGTGTGCAAAACGAGCGCAACATGGCGCTGGGGAGACTACGCGCGGCGCTGAGCATGTTGGGTGCACGCTCGGGACCAAATGGTCATTGAAGCGTCACTGCGATGAGCGCAGGCGGCGGCATGTTTCGACCGCGGTGGGGAACGGAGCTAGGGGACGAGGGCGAATGCTAAAGAAGAGGGGAAAAATAGAGGAGCTCACGGCGGAGTCGATGAGCAGGTCAGTAGCTCGGGGAGGCGTCGGAGCGAACGGGGCGGTGAGAGCGATCTCCAGTGGGTGCGGTGAAGATGAGCTCGAAGACGATGTTGCAGAGCTCCCGTGGTTCAACGGGTTGGCATAGACGATGCAGGAGTGGGCGACGGTTCTTATGGACGCATCGACAAGACAAGGGGTGGACGGTGGCTATGGCTACGGCGAGCAGCGGCGACGGTGGCGTTCGGCCGTGCGCGTGAGAGAGAGACAAAGGGGAGGAGGAGCACGGGGAGAGTGAG
The DNA here is from genome assembly GCA_032464435.1 of Aegilops umbellulata. Lineage (NCBI taxonomy): Eukaryota > Viridiplantae > Streptophyta > Magnoliopsida > Poales > Poaceae > Aegilops > Aegilops umbellulata. Next base: position 278,089,762 of record CP136058.1, read on the forward strand.
AGAGGGCTAGAGGGGTTGTGTGGTGCCTTTAGCCAGCTCCAGGCGGTCGGCGGCAAGCGGAAGGGGCAAGCTACGGGCGCGCGCGTCAAGCACACGCTCCGCGTCCGACTGGCGCGAGGTGGAAGACGCCTCTGCCCCTGGTGGGCTGGGCCGGCCTACTGGGCCGCCAGGTGGGCTGCAACAGATAGGCCAGGTAAGCCTGCTCTCTCTTCTGTGTTTTCTAAATTTGTTTTGTTTTCTATTTATGCAAATTTGTTTTAATTTTGGTTTCAAACCAAATCACTTTTAAAAATTCTGAAAATAGTTATGGGCACTAAATGAATTATTCCAGAGGCCCTCAACTAATTCCAAAATTGTTGGAGCATTTAAAAAATATTTATAGTATTTAAATGCCCCAATTCAAATACAATATGAGTTAAATCAAAAATCCAGAATGGCCTAAAATGTGTGCATCATTTTTGACACAGGTTCTAGACCATTTCAAAAATGATGGACATTTATGAAGGGCATTTTGGGTTCGTTGATAAGATTTAATTTTGACCCTAGTTGAATTCATTTGGTGCTAGGGTTTCAACAATCCCCATTTCAAGTTTCTGAGAAATTTAAACATGATGCACACAAGAAGGGCTAGCCTAGTGCATACTAGAACTAGGGATGTGACAACTCACCCCTACTAAACAAGAATCTCGTCCCGAGATTCAAGACATGAGGTAAGAAGACAGAGGGGTCACAAAGCTAACACGATCTTCATGATCCGATTTTCCCTTCTCGAAGATGTTGATTCATTGCTCCAATTGATCTTGACGTCTTTGCTTTTGAAATCCTCTTCCAACATGATGACGACAGAAGGAAACTCTACAGGAATCGATCTTCTTGAAGATCGAGCAACTCAAAATCAACTCATGAAGTGAGACATTGGAAACATCTCTTGAGCTGAGGCACAAAACGCACATCAAGACGGATGGAAAGAAACTGATAACAAAGGTTCAAGTTGGTAGGCAACATTTCCACGCTTAAGAAGATGGTGCATGTGTTTCAAGTAGCGAGGAGTTAAGTTGCCCTTCATGTCAAACGGGGCACCTTAGAGGAGGTCACTTGTAGAGCTATTCCCTTAAGTGGCAAAAAGAATTACTTTTGATACGTAGATCATTTGAACTCTTCTTACCAGCCTAAGGCAATTTACAAACGTTCATTTGAAGGAGCTCGAAGGAATGACATACTCGGTCTAGGATGGATGATGTGGACTACCTTGTTGAAGACAACGCAATGGGTGATTTTTTGCATATCATTGGAGATGGATGGGACCAATGGTAAGTCCACTTTTGAAAATGGTCTTGGACAACAACTGCTGAGAAGGCAGCCCACGGGAAATTGGCACAATGGCGATGCAAGCTGGGAACAAAATGCAAATGTCGAGAATGTTCCAACCATCATATCTGCCTGAGATTCAGATCTGGTTGGTGTCAGGATATTCCAGACTCATCAAGTCTAGAAAGAAAAATGAAAGTTTGTAACACAAATCGATGAGATGGTGTTGCGAGATTCTCAGAGAACAAACTATGATAGCAAGCTCAAAAACATGAGCCGGTTCTGCTACACACATGTGAACACGCTGTCCCAGACAAGCATGACCACGTAGTATTCTTACAACAAAACACTATCGAGTTCTGGCTGGGAACCATCATCGAGGATATTGGAGTCTTGTGCATGATCTAGAATTAACACAACAAACTCCTTTTCCTTGAGCAAATCAATCAGTGTCTTGGGGTGCTAGGGAATACATATGGAATGAAGGTTGCAAGTCTCCAAACCACAGAATACTTTGCACAAATGCATGACTGACTTGGGATGATTCCAGAGGAAGCAAGACTAACTTTGTCGAATTCAAGGCCGCAACTTTCACCAAATGCACGTGAATCGGAGGCAATCACTTCTTTCATCCAAACATATGCTTCATGAACGAAACACGAAGAAATGCTTACACAAGTTTTCAACACTAGCTTGATGTTCGATAAAATCATGGAGAATATAAGGATGTTGTCGATGGCTCACCAACAATTTATCGAGATTTCCATAAGATGGAATTCCACGACTATGTGAACAAGGTGATAGCATTGGTCAGACCAAAAGATGTAATGGTGTATGATCGAGGGATCAACCACAAGTAAGACAAAATTACGAACATCGTTGGTTCTGAGTTGATTTGCCAATAGCCTGCACTCAAATCAAAGTTTTGATAAGACAATAGGTCCAACAACTGATCACAGGGACCAATTGATGAAGATATCATCTTACTTCAACAGAAACACACAAGGATATCCCTTTGGAATGAACTGATCCGGATAAGCTTTCATCTTCCAACTCTCCAAGCTGTTGTTCAGCTTAACCAACTAGCTCAGGGGTATCCAACCCAGATTCTTGGAGAAGGGGTGGTTTACAAGAAACCAACTTGATCACGAGCTCAACATAACAGTCAGGGGACAACCTTTTGATACTTCCGAGAAAATATTCAGAAAATCATGAACCACCGATATGTTACTAAGCTTGGGAACAATCTTGCTTTTCAAGGAAAGACGACATGATCATAAGAGCAAGGGATTCAATCCTAACTCAAAGATCGAAGAGTGCACCGGAAATAAGGACAAGGTAGCATGATCAATCCTAGTATAGTGATTCGATAACCAACACGCTAAGAATGATATTAATGTCCATTAACTACCAAGCAACACGGTTGCTAGGAGTATTGATTTCACACATCATGGTTCACTTGTCGGTATTCCGGTTGCGACAACACGAAACCGAGGAATGAAAAATGATGGCAAGAAGTATCACTGCGTCAAGAGTTCATAAGAGGTGGTGCAAGTCTCATGACAATCCTGACATAAAGATGGCAATACCCCAAGGTAGAATAGATCAAAGGCTGGTGGCAATTTGATCTGCGGAATACAACTACTTTGACCCAATCCTCGAAATGGAAAAGTTACTGGACTTTATTTCTCCTAGTCATTCCCGAATAGAATGGCTTGACAGACCACGGGAATATGAGGTATCGATGAGCATGAATGCATGACATGCTCTTGGCTATCAAATGACAGACAAAGGTCAGATAACAACTAAAAAGGGACAACTAAAAGGAACATATATCTTTCTGAGTTATGGATGCATAGATTAGTATGTCGAACCAAGTTCAACAGGTTTCTTCCAGATAACCCATGAAGAGAAGGTAGAACTAATAGAGCCACAACATAGAATCGAGAACTAGTCAAGAGCACTCTGGTTGTGATCTTTCGGTTCTGCGAGGAACTTCTGCCATAAGCAGTTCATGATATTTGGAAGAAGGATATACCATGAACCTCGAGGACTATCGCAAAGGTTACTAATGTCGTAAAGGAACTAGCAAACATTATCATCATGAAGTAAGTAGGTTGAATCTCGGGTTCAAGAACCCAGGAATAGAATGCCTACTAACTAAATGGCATCACGGGATGCTTTCAAGAATGATGTCCAGAATCATCACACTGTGTCGGTGGGAACGACACCTATGGGATCACAAGAATCCCTACTACAGTTGCGGGGCGCGGGGTCGTGAGAAGAGCGGATCAAACAGATAGCACGTGGTTCCTTTATCCGGGTTAGGGCCGTGAGGATGCGTAAAACCCTACTCCTGCTTTGGTGGATTGTATATCTGTGTTCTTGAGCTAGCTATGGGGAGTGAGGAGCTCCAAAAAGCCGAATGCTCCTCCTGGTCGCCTCGGGCCTCCTTTTACAGGAAAGGGGTTGCCACAGTGGCACACAGGAGGTGGAAAGGGTACAGTGATGCAAGGTTATCCCTCGCATTACATGACAAGGTGCATTTAATGCATCTTGCTTAGGTGCCCTTGCTTTATCGGGGACGGGGGAGAGCCATGTATCGTCCGTTGCCGCTCCCTCTCGTGTCGACACGCGCCCTGGCCAGCGGTGCCCACGGTGCATGTAGGCAGGGAGGCAGCTGAGGTGGCGCAGTGGTGGGTCTCCACGAATATCCGCATGCCGCCACGCAGGTGCCTGCCCAGCTGGTTGGGTCGGCAGCTCCATGCGAACGGCGGTGGAGGTTTGATTGGCGTGGGCCTGATGGTGGCCCTACGGGTGTTCTTGGCAAGGGCCTTGCCGGGGCCCCGGCAAGGGTCTTGCCGTGGCGCCTGCTGTCATCCCCGGCAAGGCTTTTGCCGGGGGCCTTGTGGTCCTCCTTGGCTGGGAACCCGTCAAGGATCATCATCTTCTAAAGTGTGTATCTGATCTTGAATCTCTTCACAAAGATCTGCATGCCCCCACGGGGATGTCTCCCGAATCCTTGCCCCATGGGGGCAGCGGACTCAAGTGTGACTCGCTCCGTAGGTGTGGGGCGAGCTGCCATGGCAAGGGTCTTGCCGGGTTTGCTAAAATCACCTCCCGGCAAGGATCTTGCCGGGGGAGTCCGCTTCGTCCCCTTTGCTCTGTGTGGTCTTGGTCTTGGCGTCGTTCTGCTTCTCTCGAGCTTTGGTCTTACCTTGGCTCACCTCCCTTGCCTTGCTCAGTGTGGTGGTGCCCGTGGCTCAGACTGCCCGTGCACAGTCATAGGGGTACAAAAAGTGTACCCCTCTTTTTGTACACCGACAGGAGCCCCCGGGCCTAGGCCATACGTAAGCGCAATCGCGTCGTTGGGCTAGGCCCAAAAACGGTGCGCGGGCAGGCGGGGCGGTTTTTACCGCGGTAAGTCTCTTCGCGCGCTGCGCTTCCCACGCTTCCCACGCGTGGCGTGGCGTGGGGAGGCATGTGTGACGTGGGCGGCATGCGTGGGGCTGATCTCTGCACGCATGCGTCACTTCGTAGTAAAGGGGGAGGTTCTCGCCTTCCCCATAAACAGAGGGAGGCGTGGAGGCGTGGCCCATTTACTGAACGGGGTCGAGGCGTGGTCTTCAAGGCGTCCACTCCCCACGATCATGGGGTGGTCAGGTCGCCTCACCCATCGCTTCGGTCCTGCACGCCTGCCACGTGGCTCTCATGCGCTTGGGGTGGCGAACGGTATTACCCAATAAGGGCCTTCCCACTTTGGCGTCAACTTGTTGGAATTCTTGGCCAATTAAACGCGCCGAAGGACAACGTCGCCTTCCTCAAGGCTTCGGGCATGAACCTTGCGGCTATGGTAGCGGCGCAAGGCTTGCTGGTAGCGTGCTGCTCTCACAGCCGCCCGAAGACGATCTTCCTCAAGGAGCATTGCGTCATCTTGCCGCAGTTGCTCTTGCTCAAGCTCATCATAAGAGAGCACTCGAGGTGACCCGTATATGAGTTCAGTGGGGGGAACTGCTTCTGCCCCGTATAGTAGGGCAAAGGGTGTCTGGCCGGAGGCTCGATTTGGCGTCGTCCTGATTGACCAAAGAACCATCGGCAACTCACCAATCCAGCGCCTTCCACTCTTTTGCAGCCTGTCAAAAGTCTTGGTCCTTGAGCCTCGCAGTACTTCAGCATTTGCCCTCTCAGCTTGACCATTGCTTCATGGGTGAGCAACGGAAGCGAAACCGACTTTCCTGCCGAGGTCTTGGGTATATTGCATGAAGGTGCCGCTTGTGAACTGTATGCCATTGTCGGTGATGACCCTGTTGGGTACACCAAAACGGCACACTAGTCCGTTGAAGAACTGGATGGCTGACTGAGCTATGACCCTCCTCACTGCCTCCACCTCCGGCCACTTTGTGAACTTGTCGATTGCAACGTACAAGTACTCAAAGCCCCCGACAGCGCGGGGGAAAGGGCCCAGTATGTCGAGCCCCCAGACCGAGAAGGGCTAGGAGAGAGGAATGGTTTGAAGGGCTTGAGCTGGCTGATGAAGCTTCTTTGAATGGAACTAACACGCTTCACACCTGGTGACTAGTGTCGTCGCATCCTGGAGGGCGGTGGGCCAGAAGAAGCCTTGCCGAAAAGCCTTGCTGGCAAGGGCCCTTGACCCAATGTGGGATCCACATATGCCACCGTGTATCTCCACCAACAGCTCCAGTCCTTCCTCTCGAGGGATACACTTCACTTTCACACTGTTCGGCCTCTTTCTGTATAGGATGTCATCGACGAACTGGTACATGGTAGAGCGACGGGCTACCTTTTCCGCTTCTTCCTGCTCCTTAGGAAGTTCCCCTGTTTGGAGGAATCGGACGGTATGCTGTGCCCACGCTGGAGCCTGGGGCTCGACGACGAGGACTAAAGGCATTTCCTCCACTATAGGAGCGGATCTCTCGACGGTAAGAGTTTGACGCTCCGCCGGAGCTAGCTGTCCCGTGGCGGGCTTCGTGTCCCCGGCAACATCCTTGCCGGCGGCTCCGGGGAGCTCGGCGGGAAAGTACTTGCCGGGGCCTCATTTCCTCCTCTTGTTCTGCTCTGTTGATGGATCAATGGATGGCTGAGTTAGCTGAAGCACAAAGGTACCTGGTTCCACAGGTAGCTTGAGGGCAGCGCTTTTTGACAGGTAATCGGCGATATCGTTCTCCGCTCGGGGAACGTATTCAGCCTGTATACCGTCGAAACGCTCTCCCAGCTTTCTCACTTCATCGATGTATGCCTTCATCAACAGGCTCTGGTAATCCTTGTTGACTTGCTTGATGACAAGCTGCGAGTCGCCCCTGACGATGAGTTTCTTTATTCCGAGGTCCGCCGCGATCCTAAGACCGGTAAGCAGCCCTTCGTACTCTGCCATATTGTTTGTTGACACCTCCCTGGGGAAGTGCATCTGGATCACATACTTGAGGTGTTCTCCCGTGGGCGCGACAAGCAGTACGCCAGCCCCGGCGCATTGTAAGGAGAAAGCTCCATCAAAGTACATGATCCAATTGCAACTTGCCTCCTTGCCGGGGAGAGCAGTCTCTTGGGCTTCTTCGTCAGGCGTTGCAGTCCATTCTGCAATGAACTCCGCCAGGACTCGGCTCTGAATCGTCGAAGTACTTTCAAACTTGATGCCAAAGCTAGACAGCTCCAGTGCCCATTCCACAATTCTTCCCGTTGCATCTGGATTGTGCAATATCTGTTGCAGATTGAGGCGAGTGATGACAGTGATCTCGTTTGTCTGGAAGTAGTGACGTAGCTTCCTCGAGGCCATAAGAAGGCCGAAGAGCAGTTTCTGCACGCGAGAGTACCTTGATCTAGCTCCCTGCAGGAGGGAACTCACAAAGTAGACCGGGTGCTGCATCATTTTCTTCTTCGGCGGCACTTCAACTGGCTGTGTCGTCTCTACATTGGTGGTGTCGGGCTCTGTCGCTGCCATTACCTCGTCGTCAACCTCTCTCTGCGCCACTAGTGCGGTGCTGACCACCTGGTTCATTGCCGCCAGGTATAGCAGCAACGGCTCAAGTGGACTAGGCGCAACTAGTATTGGCGCGGAGGAGAGGTACTTCTTCAAATCTTGCAATGCTGCTTCGTCTTCTGGCGTCCACTCCATCAGGCCTACCTTTTTCAGGATCTTGAAAATGGTAAGGGCGCGCTCGGTAGACTTGGAAATGAACCTGCCCATGGCGGCCACGCAACCAGCAAGCCGACGCACATCCTTGATTCGCTTGGGTGCTTCAGTCTGCTCTATAGCTTTGATCTTGTCCGGATTGGCCTTTATCCCACGCTGTGACACAAAGAACCCGAGAAGCTTGCCGGACGGGACGCCAAAGACGCACTTCTCAGGGTTCATCTTGAGATTGATCTTGCGCATGTTTGCAAATGTTTCTTGCAAATCTGGTATGAGGGTTGCCCTGTCCTTGGTTTTGACCACTATGTCATCCCTATAAGCTTCCATATTTCTATGGAGCTGGGGTTCAAAACCAATCTGGACCGCCCTTGCAAACATCGAACCAGCACTCTTCAACCCAAAAGGCATCCGCATGAAACAATACGTACCACATGGGGTGATGACTGTTGTTTTCTCTTCGTCTTCTCTTGTCATGAAGATCTGGTGGTAGCCGTAGTAGGCATCGAGGAATGACAACAGATCACACCCAGCTGTGGAGTCAACAATCTGGTCGATGCGCGGCAACGGGAAGGGGTCTTTAGGACAAGCCTTATTGATATCTGTGTAATCAATACACAGCTTCCACTTCCCATTTGCCTTGCGCACTACGACCGGATTGGCCAACCACGTTGGATGGAGCACTCCTCTTACCAAACCCGCTGCTTCCAGTTTCCGGATCTCTTCTGTGATGAACTCTTGTCGTTCCAAAGCTTGCTTTCTGACCTTCTGCTTGACAGGCCGCGCATGAGGACAAACAGCAAGGTGGTGCTCAATCACCTCCCTGGGAACGCTGGGGATGTCGGAAGCTTGCCATGCAAACACATCGACATTCGCCCGCAGGAAGGTGACGAGCGCGTCTTCCTATTTGCCGTCAAGGGTGGAGCTTATGGTAAAAGCTCCTCCCGTGTCGTCCTCATTGACAGAAACCTTCTTGGTTCCTGGCGGTATGGCCCTGGACTTCTTGTTTCCGCCGGTGGAGCTCTCTGGCACGTCCTCGACAGGAGCGCTACACTCCGAAGAGGTGCGCTTGCCGGAGTTGGTGTCCGAGGTCTCACCGGTCTTCTTCTTCTTCTTCTTCCCTCCCGGGGTCCCAGCGGTAGGAGCAAGTGCCCTAGTGGCGGCAGCTGCTGCAACTCCTTGCTGATATAGTTGGTTAGCGCAAATCAGCGCATCTTTCTTATCGGAGGGGATGGTGATGATCGTCATAGGTCCTGGCATCTTCAGGGTGTTGTAGGCATAGTGTGACGCTGCCATGAACTTGGCCAGCGCTGGGTGGCCAAGGATCCCGTTGTAGGGCAAGGGGATCCTGGCAACATCAAACAAGATCCTCTCCGTCCTGTAGTTCAGATCGCTTCCAAAAGTCACGGGCAGCGTGACCTTTCCCTTGGGTTGGCTTCTTCCCGGGTTGACCCCCTGAAACATGCCCGTCTCTTCGAGGTCTCCATCAGGAATCTACAGTTTCTCGATCACGGCAGGCGAGATCAAGTTCAGACCGGCCCCGCCATCAACTAGCATCTTTGTCACCTTGAGGTTGCGTATTGTCAGTGAAACCAACAATGGCAAGCACCCGACCGCAGTAGTGCGATCAGGGTGAACTTCAGTGTAAAAAATGATAGGTGTGCTGGACCAGTTCAACGGCCTTTGGGCATCAAACGACGGCGCCGCTGCTGTAATCTCATGCGCCCACTGTTTAAGCTGGCGGTGAGAAGAATGCAGTGAGGCGCCGCCATCGTCGCACAATGGCCTCTGTATCTTTCTGAAACTCTTGGTCACCGAACTCGTCGTCCTCTTCGTGATCATCGTCTTCTGGCTTTCTGTCATGGCCCCGGGCGGGCCTCTCCTGTTGTTTATCCTTGTCGCGATGGCCCACCTGGCCGTCATGCTTCTTGCCGGACCCCTCAGCACCATCTTGACCTTTATCTTTGTCCCACCTCTCATATTCAGCCATCTGCTTCTCAACGAGGAGCTTAACCTATCGGCAGTTCTGGAGATCATGGCCTTTGGTGCGATGGATCTTGTAAGTATCGCTTGTCGGAGTTTCCTGGCTTCTCGGCAGCCGCCAAGGCCCGGCAGGTGACACATCCGGCAATTTCCTTGCCGGGGTCATCTGCCTTGGTTTTCTTGGTGGAGCCGGTGTCATCAGATCACTCGACGGCAAGCACGACCTTTCCCTTGCGCTTCCTGTTGCGGCGCTGGCCTTTCTTCGCCGGGGCGGCAGCATCGTCATCTGAGGAGTCGGTTTCCACGCGGGCATCTTCGCCGGGGTACTTCCTCCCATCTTTAGCCCGGGCACATCTGTCAGCAAGAAAATAGAGTTCTGCCACATCTTTCACCTTGTTCATTGCCAGTTCTTCGCGCATCTTGCGGTTACGCACGTTCTGATGGAACGCGCTGATGATGGCGGCAGGGTGAACATCAGGAATATTGTACTGTATCCGGCTGAACCTCTGTATATACTTGCGGAGACTCTCGCCTCCCTTCTGGGGAATGACGTGCAGGTCGCTCGCTTGGCCATGGGCTTGGTGACCTCTAGTAAAGGCGCCCACGAACTCATGGCAGAAATCCGACCAGGAGGAAATGGAGTCTACCGGCAAGTGCATCAACCATGACATGGCATTGGGTTTAAGGGCCAACGGAAAGTAATTCGCAAGCACCTTATCGTCGCGGGCTCCGGCAGCTTGCATCTCGATGGTGTAGGTGCTGAGGAACTCGGACGGGTGGGTCTTGCCACTGTACTTTTTGCCCACGTCAGGTTTGAGGGTGCGGTGAGTGGGCCACTGGAACTGCCGCAGCTCACGGGTAAAAGTCGGACAGCCTACCTCGTAAGGTAGGCCTCCAGGGCTCTCCGGTGCCGGGTGGTTCACAGCAGGCCCTGCTCGCCTGTCTGACTGGTGGCGCGCTGCGCGCCGGCGCTCGATAGTGGTTCGAGCGTCTTTATGTTCTCGTTCCCAAAGGACTTGGCGCTAGTCACAGTGGGTTCGCGGGTCAGATGACGCTATGGAGATTTCGTCGCCCGTAACGTCGCAACGGGCTGGCGTCCGCGGTACCGGGCGAGGAGGAGGCGAGTGCACCATGGTCGCGGCGCCGCCGGCTTTCCTTCCACTAGTGTGTGGGACTCCGTCGGAACGTCGACCCGGGGGCTCTACCGGACTTGGTTCGTCTTTGTTGGCCACCGCAACAAGGCTTCGGATAGTGGCTCTCCATTCGTCGAGTTCCCCGTAGTGGGAGGAAAATCGAGGAGCAACTACGCGCGCGCCAGGGCTTCTGCTGGCGTTGGTGGCAGCGAAACCTGCACGGATCGCAACGCGCTTCGACTTCTGACCATGTCAGAAGGAGCTCTATCACGACCCCGCGGTCCCATGCCATCTTGACCAGCGCCTCGGCGAGCGGGCAGGTCTTCTACATCCCGGGAGTGGCGCTCGGGGCTCTTCCCGCGGCGACGCCCGGGGTCTTCGACGTGATTACGCCGTTCGTCGCACGCCGCTTGAGAGGAGCGCACCGTCGGCGTCATCGTGGGAGTCTTGGAAGCCCTCGCGTCGCCTTCGGGCGGGGTGGCAGCGATCTTGGAAGGCCCCGCGCCACCCGCGGAGGGTTCGGCTCCGTCTTTGGATTTGGCGGCGTTCGACCCGTTACCAGGCGCACGAACATCACCGCCTCCCAAACTCTGGCTACTGGGACGGTGTTGGTGTTCACGAACGGCGCCCCAGGTCCTTTCTGCGACCGGTCCACTGCTCACCCGCATCGGGACGGGATGTCCTGCTTCCGACGGGCCAACCGCCACCATCGTCTTCTTCTTGGGCGCCATGATGATGAAGAAGCGTCGAACTAACTGCTAAAGCCAATTCTCACAACTGTGCCCCCTACCTGGCGTGCCAAAGATGTCGGTGGGAACGACACCTATGGGATCACAAGAATGACTACTACGGTTGCGGGGCACTGGGTCGTGAGAAGAGCGGATCAAACAGACAGCACGCGGTTCGTTTATCCAGGTTTAGGCCGCGAGGATGCGTAAAACCCTACTCCTGCTTTGGTGGATTGTATATCTGTGTTCTTGGGCTAGCTATGGGGCGTGAGGAGCTGCAAAAAGCCGAATCCTCCTCCTGGTCGCCTTGGGCCTCCTTTTATAGGAAAGGGGTTGCCACAGTGGCACACAGGAGGTGGAAAGGGTACAGTGATGCGAGGTTATCCCTCGCATTACATGACAAGGCGCATTTAATGCGTCTTGCTTTGGTGTCCTTGCTTTATTGGAGAGGGGAGAGCCCTGTCTCGTCCGTCGCCACTCCCTCTCGTGTCGACACGTGCCCTAGCTAGCGGTGCCTGCGGTGCCATGTAGGCAGGCAGGCAGCTGAGGTGGTGCAGTGGTGGGTCTCCATGAAGATCCGCATGCCGCCACGCAGGTGCCTACCCAGCTGGTTGGGTCGGCAGCTGCATGCGAACGACGGTGGAGGTTTGATTGGCGTGGGCCTGATGGTGGCCCTACGGGTGTTCTTGGCAAGGGCCTTGCCGGGGCCCCGGCAAGGGTCTTGCCGTGGCGCCTGCTGTCATCCCCGACAAGGCTCTTGTTGGGGGCCTTGTGGTCCTCCTTGGCTGGGATCCCGCCAAGGATCATCATCTTCTAAAGTGTGTATCTGATCTTGAATGTCTTCACAAAGATCTGCATGCCACCACGGGGATGTCTCCCGAATCCTTGCCCCATGGGGGCAGTGGACTCAAGGGTGACTCGCTCCGTAGGTGTGGGGCGAGCTGCCAAGGCAAGGGTCTTGCCGGGTTTGCTAAAATCGCCTCCCGGCAAGGATCTTGCCGGGGGAGTCCGCTTCGTCCCCTTTGCTCTTTGTGGTCTTGGTCTTGGCGTCGTAATGCTTCTCTTGAGCTTCGGTCTTACCTTGGCTCACCTCCCTTGCCTTGATCAGTGTGGTGGTGCCCGTGGCTCAGACTGCCCGTGCACAATCATAGGGGTACAAAAAGTGTACCCCTCTTTTTGTACACCGACACACTGGGACACAAAACATGGCTAGGTTACTAGATGATCCCCTAAGATACCTAGGGTCATAATAATAACTCCAACATATATGTTGAGGCAATAGAGTACCTCAAATCAGCAATTAGTGTGATTAACCTGGCCTAAAGGAACATCGAAACCAGAGGGAAAGGATTTTGCAAATGCATCAGATTGTTTAGAAACCTGAGATGACTCGGACATCAAAACGGCTGTAAATGCTTAAAGGATTTGACACAATCTGGAAAAATGGTGGCATAACCACTCAGAAGCACAATATAAAGGTTCTGAGACCAACTATGAACACACGGAAAGTAGTAGAAACTGAACTGGGGCTTAAATCCAACAATCTTATAAGTCTATGGATTAGTAACACGTCATCCTGATAGATAGATGATAAGGCCTAGTTCTAAATCCCCATAGGAAAGGTAAGATGACTCGGATCAGAGGGCTTGAGGTATAAGGAGTAAAAAGAGCCTTACGTTCCATCCCACAATCAATTCCCCTACATATAACTAAAGCATTTCCAGACTCAACTTCGACCAGTTTGGCTTCGTAATCCTACAGGCAGTCAGGCTCTGATACCAAAGCTGTCAGGACCCCGTTTCCAAGTCACATCGATCTAGCTGGAAACACCTCATATCACTTTGCGGCCTCACGCATGGTATTCCCATGGGTGTCACCTTACCATGGCCTGGGACCCTTTGCGCCTTTTGGCTCACATATATGATAGGGTCGCTAGCATCCATATGATAGAGAATCGGGCCGACATGACTAGTCGTGAACCCAAAGTGGCACTAACTTATGGGGACAGGCATACATGAATCAACAACGAGCATGTCGGTCAGCAGCGTGGGAATCCGGGCTGTAGCACAGGGCTAACAGGACTCCGTTGAACTTGGCTGTAGCAGGCTAGGCAGGACTCCGAATGTCACCACGTGACATTTCCTTGAAGGGACAGACACAGGAACAAAGTGAATCACATGCCGGCCAGTCAAGTGTTCCGGAGCAGTAGTGCTGGGCTAGTAGGACTCTGGTGAACCGGGCTGTGGCGGACTACTATGGCTCATGGAAGCACAAGACTACATTTCCCCATAAGAGAGGCTACCAAGGATAAACAACTATGTTGTCGGATCCCACAAATACCAAGCATTTCAATCATACACACAATATGCTCGATATGTGTAAATACAACATGGCATCACAACAAAACTCTACGACTCAAGTATTTATTCATTAGGCTCCGAGGAGCGAGATATTACAAACATGGGTCTCATGACCCAACATTCAGAGCATACAAGTCAAAGCACATGCGGAAGCTTAACATGTCTGAGTTCAGACATCTAGAAATGAAAAAGGCTGAGAAGCCTGACTATCTACCAGATCCTGTCGAGGGCACAAGATCGTAGCTGAGGTATCAAGCTAAACGTCGAAGTGCACACGGAACTACTAACGAGACTGACGTCTCTCTGCAAAACATAAAATAGGCAAACGTGAGTACAAATGTACCCAGCAAGACTTACATCAGAACTAGCTACATATGCATCAGTATCAACAAAGGGGGTGGTGGAGTTTAACTGCAACAAGCCAGCTTTGACTAAGTGGCTATCCTAAACTATGATTGAAAGTAACTCTTTTGAGGTGGCGCACACGAGTCCACATATTCACCATATCAATACACCATTATGGATCCGCTCCCGTCTCCCTACGAGAACGCCATCCATAGCACTCACGCTTATCTTGCACATTTTAGAGTATCCACTTTCACTTGTCTATGAACTGTACAGGCAACCCAGAAGTCCTTTACCGCGGACATGGCTATTCGAATAGATCATTTATAGCCCTGCAGGGGTGTACTTATTCACACATGTTTCCACCACTTAGCGTCTGCACACGACATGTGCTCGGTAGACTTCAAGCGAAAGCCGACGTGGGTGTAGACCACGACCTACCTAAACACTCAAGTCTCTAGTCTAGGTTTATCGCCTATCCAGGTTCCATCCGCAGGGAGTCCGACCAAGGTTTCCGCATACAGCCACGAACGATGTGTGCAGGGTTCCCGAGACACCAAACGGGCGCCCGGTACACCGTGCCATGTGCCTACCGCATCACAGCCCACCCCTTGGGTCAGCGCTGCGCATGGCCTCCAGCATACTACAAACACCAGAAACTACTTGCAACTCCTGGACAGAGGACTAGGGTGGTTAAGAAGTTGAGCGGGGTCATATTTCAGAGCCCAACGTGTGGTAGTAGCTGTTTCATGGATCACAAACACAGAACTCAGTTCCTGAGGACAGCTTCAATGAGACAACACACCATGTACTCCTACATGGCCTCTCACCACTACTTTTACCAAATCGTGTTCACACGCTTAGCTCACACACAGTAGGACATGTTCACAACTTTTCAATTCATCCCCAATGAATCAGACCTTACACAACTCTAAGCAATAACAGGCATGACAAACAAGCATGAATGAGTAGGCACATCAGGGCTCAAACAACTCCTACTCATGCTAGTGGGTTTCATCTATTTACTGTGGCAATGACAGGTCATGCAAAGGAAAAGTGGTTCAACTACTGCAGCAAGTAACAGATGAATCGTTGTTGTCCTAATGCAGTAAAAGAGAGTAGGGGCGAGGGAGTGGGATTGTATCGGAATGAACCAGGGGGGTTTTGCTTGCCTGACAGAGTGGTAGTGGGATACTGCCCTTCAGTCGGATAATCGTGGGTATCCTCGGAGGCAGAACCTACCACGAAAGATACATCGAACACAATCAACACATGACGATATGCAAAAATATGATGCATGCTATGACATGGCAATATGAATGTGTTTTGGGCTAATGCAAGCTAGAACAGATTGAAATGAGTCCATTTGAACCAAAGATTCAAATGCAAAATCATTTTATGAAGTCATAAAGGTGCATTAACTTGTTTCACTTGAACAGCAAGGTTAACGTGTTCTGACATGCATGAAACCATTACAGATGGATAGATTGGATTTTTCTGATCAAATCATGTATAAATCTTTGCATTTGGAGTTACAAATTAATTTCTATGGATTTTGAAGTTTGCAACAGTTTCTGGAACTTCCTATATAAGAATGAATCCAGTAAATGCTTTATTGCGTCAGCAGTGCGTCATGGTGATGTCAGCAGTCAACGGGGACGGTCCAGGTCAAACCTGACCAGTGGGTCCCGCGTGTCAGTGTCATTAGTCTAACTAATTTTTAGTTAGTCCTAATCCTAACTTAATTAGCAGGCGGGTCCCATTTGTCATAGACCCAGAGGGGTCAAACTGGGCCCACCCGGGATCAACTCGCTCAGCGGGGTCAAACCCCTGGTCAGCAGGATCAAACCCGCCCACGTGTAGTCGCCGGCAAGGCCGAGACGGCGGAGAGTGTCGGAAACGCTGCTCCGGCCACGGTTCGATGCGCGGGTGGGTGCTACAGGTAACTGGCAGTGTGGCGCATCCAACGGTGGCGGTGGGTGGTGTTGGGGTGGCCGGAACAACGACGGCGATGAGCCGGGCGGCGGCCGGAGCTCGGGTGTTCATCGGATCAGCACTACGGTGTGCAAACAAGCGTGGTGTAGCGCTGGGGAGACTCTACGCGCGGCGGTGAGCATCTTGGGCGCACGCCCAGGACCGAATGGTCACCGGAGCGTCACCGGCGACGAGCGCAGGCGGCGGCACGTTTCGGCCGCGGTGGGGAACAGAGCTAGGGGATGAGGGCGAACGCTAAAGAAGAGGGGAAAGAGAGAGGAGCTCACGGCGGAGTCGATGAGCAGGTCAGTAGCTCGGGACAGGCGTCGGAGCGAGCGTTGCAGCGAGAGTGATCTCCGGCGGGCGCGGTGAAGATGAGCTCAAAGACGTCGTTGCAGAGCTCCCGCGGTCGAACGGTTGGCGTAGACGATGCAGGAGTGGACAACGGTTCTTCTGGACGCATCGACAAGACGAGGGGTGGACGGTGGCTGTGGCTACGGCGAGCAGCGGCGACGGTGGCATTCGGCCGTGCGCGTGAGAGAGAGACATATGGGAGAAGGAGCACGGGGAGAGTGAGAGAGGGCTAGAGGAGTTGTGTGGCGCCCTTAGCCAGCTCTAGGCGGTCGGCAGCAAGCAGGAGGTGGCGAGCTACGGGCGCGCGCGCGTCGGGCACATGCTCTGCGTCCGACTGGCGCGAGGTGGAAGACGCATCTGCCACTGGTGGGCTGGGCCGACCTACTGGGCCGCCAGGCGGGCTGCAACAGATAGGCCAGGTAAGCCCGCTCTCTCTTCTGTGTTTTCTAATTTTGTTTTGTTTTCTATTTATGTAAATTTGTTTTAATTTGGTTTTCAAACCAAATCACTTTTAAAAATTCTGAAAATAGTTATGGGCACTAAATGAATTATTCCAAAGGCCCTCAACTAATTCCAAAATTGTTGGAGCATTTAAAAAATATTTATAGTATTTAAATGCCCCAATTCAAATACAATATGAGTTAAATCAAAAATCCAGAATGGCCTAAAATGTGTGCATCATTTTTGACAGAGGTTCTATACCAATTCAAAAATGATGGACATTTATGAAGGGCATTTTGGGTTCATTGACAAGATTTAATTTTGACCCTAGTTGAATTCATTTGGTGCTAGGGTTTCAACAATCCCCATTTCAAGTTTCTGAGAAATTTAAACATGATGCAGACAAGAAGGGCTAGCCTAGTGCATACTAGAACTAGGGATGTGACACGTCCCATCTTTGGGGAGCCCTGCCCCTCCTTATATAAGTTGAAGGGCGGGTTACATGTAGAGTCCAACTCGGACTTAAGACTTAACTATTCTGACTTCTCTTCATGTGGTTCTTAACATCTTGGGCTTCATAATGTCTCGGGCTTCATAACCCCTGGCAACCCAATTATCACTGTTTGCCGGGCTATGACTGGTGCCGGTTTATGATGGTCTGCCGGTTTATGACTGGTGTCGGTTTATGATGGACTGCCAATTTATGATGGTCTGTCGGTTTATGATGGTCTGCCGGTTTATGACTGGTGTCGGTTTATGATGGTCTGCCAATTTATGATGGTCTGTCGGTTTATGATGGTCTGCCGGTTTATGTGAAGGAAATATGCCCTAGAGGCAATAATAAAGTTATTATTTATTTTCTTATTTCATGATAAATGTTTATTATTCATGCTAGAATTGTATTAACCGGAAACATGATACATGTGTGAATACATAGACAAACAGAGTGTCACTAGTATGCCTCTACTTTACTAGCTCGTTGATCAAAGATGGTTATGTTTCCAAACCATAGACATGAGTTGTCATTTGATTAACGGGGTCACATCATTAGGAGAATGACGTGATTGACATGACCCATTCTGTTAGCTTAGCACACGATCGTTTAGTATGTTGCTATTTGCTTTCTTCATGACTTATACATGTTCCTATGACTATGAGATTATGCAACTCCCGTTTACCGGAGGAACACTTTGTGTGCTACCAAACGTCACAACGTAACTGGGTGATTATAAAGGAGCTCTACAGGTGTCTCCGAAGGTACATGTTGGGTTGGGGGATGCACATCACTTAAGCCTTGCAAGCATTGCAACTAATGAGTTAGTTGCGGGATGATGTATTATGGAACGAGTAAAGAGACTTGCCGGTAACGAGATTGAACTAGGAATTGAGATACCGACGATCAAATCTCGGGCAAGTAACATACCAATGACAAAGGGAACAATGTATGTTGTTATGCGGTTTGACCGATAAAGATCTTCATAGAATATGTGGGAGCCAATATGAGCATCCAGGTTCCGCTATTAGTTATTGACCGGAGACATGTCTCGGTCATGTGTACATAGTTCTCGAACCCGTAGGGTCCGCACGCTTAAAGTTCCCATGACAGTTATATTATGAGATTATATTTTTTGATGTACCGATGGTAGTTCGGAGTCCCGGATGAGATTGGGGACATGACGAGGAGTCTCGAAATGGTCGAGACGTAAAGATCGATATATTGGACGACTATATTCGGACATCGGAAAGGTTCCAAGAGATTCGGGTATTTTTCGGAGTACCGGAGAGTTACGCGAATTCACCGGGGAGTATATGGGCCTTATTGGGCTTTAGGGGAAAGAGAGAGAAGAGGTTGGGTGCCCCCCCAAGGCCTAGTCCGAATTGGACTAGGGGGAGGGGCTGCGCCCCCTCCTTCCTTCTCTTCTCTCTCCCCTTTCCTTGACTCCTACTCCTACTACATAGAAGGGGTGGGGGGGAATCCTACTCCCGGTGGGAGTAGGACTCCTCCAGGGCGCACATAGCTAGGCCGGCCCTCCCCCTCCTCCACACCTTTATATACGGGGAGAGGGGCACCCCTTGGGGACACAACAATTGATCGTTTGATCTTTTAGCCGTGTGCGGTGCCCCCTCCACCATAGTCCACCTCGATAATACTGTAGCGGTGCTTAGGCAAAGCCTTGCGTCGGTAGAACATCATCATCATCACCACGCCGTCGTGCTGACGAAACTCTCCCTAAACACTCGGCTGGATCGGAGTTCGAGGGACGTCATCGGGCTGAACGTGTGCTGAACTCGGAGGTGCCGTGCATTCGGTACTTGATCGGTCGGATCTGAAGACGTATGACTACATCAACCGCGTTGTCATAACGCTTCCCTATCGTATACGTGGGTACGTGGACAACACTCTCCCCTCTTGTTGCTATACATCACCATGATCTTGCGTGTGCGTAGGAAATTTTTGAAATTACTACGTTCCCCAAAAGTGGCATCCGAGCCTGGTTTTATGCATAGATGTCATATGCACGAGTAGAACACAAGGGAGTTGTGGGTGATATAAGTCATACAGCTTACCAGCATGTCATACTTTTGTTCAGCGGTATTGTTGGATGAAGCGGCCCAGACCGACATTACGTGTACGTGAGACTGGTTCTACCGACGTGCCTTGCACACAGGTGGCTGGCGGGTGTTAGCTTCTCCAACTTTAGTTGAACCAAGTGTGGCTACGCCCGGTCCTTGCGAAGGTTAAAACATCACCAACTTGACAAACTATCGTTGTGGTTTTGATGCGTAGGTAAGAACGGTTCTTGCTAAGCCCGTAGCAGCCAGCTAAAACTTGCAACAACAAAGTAGAGGACGTCTAACTTGTTTTTGCAGGCCATGTTGTGATGTGATATGGTCAAGACATGATGCTAAATCTTATTATATGAGATGATCATGTTTTGTAACCGAGTTATCGGCAACTGGCAAGAGCCATATGGTTGTCGCTTTATTGTATGCAATGCAATCGCCCTGTAATGCTTTATTTTATCACTAAGCGGTAGTGATAGTCGTCGAAGCATAAGATTGGCGAGACGACAACGATGCTACGATGGAGATGAAGGTGTCGCGCCGATGACGATGGTGATCATGACGGTGCTTCGGAGATGGAGGTCACAAGCACAAGATGATGATGGCCATATGTCGGGGAAGCTGGCTCCATGAACACCTATGGGACCGGGGTCCCTTTCGGTTCGGCGGGGGGCGGAGATCGCACAAAGAGCAGATCGAGGCGACACACACGAGCGATTTTACCCAGCTTCGGGCCGCACGGATGCGTAAAACCCTACTGCTGCTTTGTTATTGTATTTGTTTCTTGCTCGGGAGCTATGGGAGCTGTCGAACCGAGCGTGAGAGCTTTGGAGTGTCTACCCTCCGAATGTCCAACCCCTTCTATGTTGCGCATGGGCCTCCTTTTATAGGCTAAAGGGGTCACCAACAGGTGGCAACGTAGGTAAGGGTAAAAATGGAAAACCGCTGTAGTTGGTACAACTATTTGTACAGTGTATCGTACCTAACTTTGAGGGCAGGGGACAAGGGCATTAAATGCCCGTCTGTGTCGCCCAAACAGTGCGGAGAGGGATCATCAGGGGCGCCACCGTTTGCCACGATGGCTATCTCATAGGCGCTGCTCGCCACCGCATACCCCTGGCTGCACAGCCTCCCGCCACGTGCACCAGGAAAGGTCCCAGGGCGACACGTGGGTGGGTGAGCTGGAGCGCGGGCCGCGGAGTAGTAGCTTGCCGCGGCAAGCGCCTTGCCGCGGGTGTTGTCTTGTCGCTCCCGGCAAGCTCCTCTTGCCGGGGCCTCGCTCTGTCTTCCCGGCAAGCTCCTCTTGCCGGGGCCTTAGATGTTCCACCCGGCAAGCTCCTCTTGCCGGGTCATTGGCTTGAATACTTTGTTCTTGAATGGCTTCAAAGGAAGCACGGAGGATCTTGGCGGCTGTCTGGCAAGCCTTGCCGCGGGGCGCCGCGACTGCCCGTGCACAAGTTCGGGATACTAAGGTACCCCTATTTTAGTACACCGACAGGAGCCCCCGGGCTTGGGCCACACACGGTGCCGAGCGTTGTTGGGCCAGGCCCAAATCAGTGCACGGGCACGCGCGGCCCGGGCCACGCCGCATCTTACTCCGCACCGCCCACGCCCACTCCGCACGACACGCGTCGAGCGTGGTGTCATGGGGGAGATCGTGGGAGGTTTCTTTAATTGTGAATGCGAAACGTCCGCCCCCTTCCCTCTTTATAAGCAGAGTAAACAGGGGCGGGCCACCCACTCCACCATTCGTTGCTCCAATCTCGAAAAACCTCCGCCGCCCCCTTCCTTCTCCTCAAGGAAAGAGAGCGGCGCTCCACCCACACCGTCACCGGCACCACCAACGCCTTCGATCTCCCCCACCACCTCCGCCATGGCTCCGAAAGCCAGGAAGGCCGCGAAGTCGACCGAAGCGCAGCGGCTCGCGGCGCTGCGAAAGGAGCGTGCGGTCTTCTCCCCGCAGCTCGACGCGAAGGAGCTGAAGGAGTACTACTACCTCTTCTGGTTGACGGCGACGCGAGCGCATCTGCGCACGAGGGTACTCCCAGCTATCGCCAAGCGTCTGGCTCCAACTGGGTACCCTTTCTTCGTGTTTTTCTTCTATTGCGGGCTCTGCCCGCCTTTTTCTGAATTCTTCTGACACATCATGAACACTTATGGGCTCCACCTCCTCGACTTCACCCCCAATGCCGTTCTGACCATGGCGGTTTTCGCACATCTTTGCGAAAATTTTGTCGGAGTCCACCCAAACGTAGCTCTTTTCCGCCATTTCTTCATGCCTCGAGTCGAGAAAGGAGAGCCTCTATCTGGAGGGATTGCCGGGGTCTCGAGGACCGGCAAGAAGGAGACTTTTCTGGAGGGGGAGTACCATAGCAGGTGGGAGGAGTGGAGAGCGGAATGGTGCTGGGTCGTCGAGGAGAACCCGCAGCCTTTCACCGCCTTGCGCCAAGCCCCAGTAGTGCGCGGCGACGACTGGAGCGACTTAGCCCCGGAAGACGCTAGGCTGAGGATTGCCACCACTCGGATCCGATGCCTCAGGCTTGCCAGGCTCACTGTGGGGGCTGTTGGCGCAGACTTTCTCCACCGCCGCATCGCCCCCCTGCAGGACAGGAAGAGGCCCGCCTGGGAATTCCAGAACGCGGCGGATATCATGAGGCTGCGCCCGAGCCTCAACTTCAATTTCACAGTCTTGGATCTTGATGGGACGCTCAAGGAGCTGTTCAGGAACGATCTTGATCATCCCGAATGGTTCAGGTTGCCGCGGGGCATTGTCCCGCTGTGCAACAACTCTGCGCTCGACCGCCTCCGCGCGATGATGCCGCTGTGCGATTCGCACGGAATCATCCCCACTTGGCAGGAGCCCGAGGACGACATCATGCAGGCGTTCTTCGACAACTTGGTGGAGGTGCCAGTCCGCACCGACGAACAGAGAGGCTTCACCCACGACACCACCGAGGAGGAGCTGAAGCGCATCTACTCCAGGATGGAGCAGGCGGCGGCAGCCGCTGCCGCGGGTGAGTTCGGATTTACCGAGGCCGAGGCAACCGAAGCAGAGGCGGCGGAGGCGGCAAGTCTTGCCGAGCGAGAGGCACTTGCCGGCGAAGAAGAGCATGCCGAGCCTGGAGCCGAGTCATGCGAGCCTGCCACGGGCCCGGGCGGCTCGCTGGAGGCCAACCCCTCATCCTCCGCACCTCCGGGCGACTCGTCGCAGACGGAGCCCCCAGCTCAACCAAGGAAGCGCCTCCGCAGAGTTGGGGAGGTAGCGGAGCGGCAGACAAGTCAGCAGCCGCCACGCCGCACGACACGCTCCACCGCGGCAAGCACTGGCGCCATGGGAGTGTCCCCCACCGCTGCGGCAACTGGAGCGGGGTCGTCTCAGACAGCCGCTACTGCCTCCTCCAAGCGGCCAAGGGAACCCACTCCTCCGTCTCGTCGCGCCAGAGGCGGAATAGGCTTCGACTTCTCCGCGCTCAGCTCTGACGAGGAGGAGGAAGAAGAGTAAGATCCCTTGCTTGCACTTGTAGTTCTTCATCTCTTGCTATTCTGTTCTGAATCTGACTTGCTTTGTTCTGAACCTATTCCTTTTTAGGACTCTGGCTCAGAGAGTGGCGAAGAGAGCCAAGGCTCCAGTGATCCCGCTGATCATCATCGAGGACGAAACCCCTGAATCGGCAGGGGGTGCGTCGGAGATCACCTTGCCGGACCCGGCAACTAATGTTCAAAGCAGCCCCCAGCGCAGCCCCCAGCATAAGTACATGGTTTTGTTTCCGCTATTAGGGGCGCGCTGGTGCCTTTTATTTGCTGATATCTGACTGTTGGCCTGTGTAGGAGCAGAGCAGCTTCATCAGGAGCGCACGGAGACTGTTCCCGAGGTGCCTTCTGCTTCGACTACTCCGCCAAGGGGGACCTCTCCGACAAGGGAGAGATGCCCGGCAAGGGAGAGCACTCCGGCAAGGGAGAGGTCCCCGGCGAGGGACAGGTCCCCGGCAAGGGACAGCTCCCCGGCAATAGAGAAGTCTCCAGCAAGGGACAACACCAGCGATCCTCCGCCGACAGGGAACACGACCGCAGATCCTGGCACAGGTAATCTTGTTTGAAAAACTTCCCCTGGGCTCTTCTTCTTTTCGGATATTTGCTTGACTTTTTCTCCCTCTTCCGGCTGTCAGGGCCAACTGCCACGGAGCCAGTGGTGATTGAAGTCACCGGTGATGAGGACGCGCGCGGCAATACCGATGACGCGCCGCTCCCGAAGGAGCAGCCGGCGCCAACGATCCTGCCGGCGAAGAGGCCGCCAAAGCCGCCGCCGACAAGGCCGACGAGGAGTCAGGCGATCGCACTGACGACCTAGAGGCCGCAGGAGCGCTAGGCGCTACACCGACCGCCGATCCCTCCGCCACCGCCGCAGCGCCGGACTCCGGAGAGCCCCAGCCCGGCCCCTACTTGAAGGCCGGTGATGATGTCTTCATCAAGCTCCCCTAGGAGTCGAGCTCCAGGGCGCAAATCGAAGGAGAAACCTTTGACGGGGAGGTGCTCGCCTTCGCTGGGTTGATGCTAGTTGACGCGCCAAGCAGCAGCGACGAGCCTGAGGAGGAGAGGCTGCTCCGGAAATTGGTGTCGCTCTACCGCACCCGACAGGCCAAGGTGGAGCGCCGGGAAGCTCTTGTCGCGAAGGCGGGAGCAGACATGGAGAAGCGCGCGGAGGAGCTTCGGGGCATCAACCACGAAGCTCTCCAGGCTCTGGCAGAGGAGCAGACGCGGCTTGCCGAGGTGCAGAAGGCCTTTCTGCTCGAGAAGGCTGAAGCTGAGGAGCAGCAGCGTCTTGTCGCCGAGAAGTTGTCGGCGCGAGAGGGCGATTTGACGCAGCTGCAGGCCAGCCTTAACAGCCACCAGGAGGAGCTTACTGCGCGCGAGCAAAAGCTTGACGGGGCCCTCAAGGAAGCAGAGGACACTGCCGCAGCTGCTGAGGCCGCCAAGAAGGAGCTGGAAGCGAAGGTGGTGCAGCTGGAGGGTGATCTGAAGGCGAGTGGCGATGAGCTTGCTGCACTTAAGCATGAGCGTGAGAAGGACGCCTACACTTTTGGCGAGCTGCAGGGTTGCCTCGCCGAGAAGATCAAGGATCTTGACGCCGCCAAGGACTCCAACGCCGATCTTGAGCTAAAGCTGGCCACCCTGAACCAGACGCTGGATGGCGCCAAGGAGCGGGAGACGACCCTGATCAAGGAGGTCAAGGACAATGAGGCGATGCTGGCGAGTGTTGCCACTACCCAGAACACCTTTAGGGGGAAAGTGGAGCGCTGGACGGAGAATCTTGTGGATATCGCCGCCACCATCGACAAGGAGCTGGCGTTGCTGGGAATGGAGGGCCACGAGTATTCCTCCGACGAGCACCTCCAGCCCAGCGCCAAGCTCACTTTGTTCTTCAAGGGCGTGGCGACGGCTCTCCAGGAGCTCCGAGATGCGATCCCAAAGCAGCTGGCCGAAGAGTCACGCGATATCTGCGCGGGAGCCCTCGAGAAGGTGTTGGTGAAGGTAGTCTTCCGCAACCCAAGCATCAACCTCACCAACGTCCTCAGGTCCTTGCCGGCGGATGCTGATTTCGAACCGATCAGGGCCCTTGTCGCACCCATCGTGGAAAGGGTGAGCGAGATCAAGCGAGTTGAGGGCGACCGTGTGGACTAGGCCGCCTGTCTGCTTGTTTTCTTGTCGCCGCTGGACATGTTACGAAAACAAATCATTAGTGCTGCGACAAGCTTTATTGTAATATAACTCTATCTTAGGTATCGACTGCTATGTTATTTCCTTTACTTGATTCCACCCTTTGTATGTTTTTACCCTACGCTTTTTAGGGAACTCCCCGGCGCAGGCACTCTTGCCGCGAGAGCTGAGTGCGGAACATCAGCAGCCTGCTGGCGGTGCTGCTGCCGGCAAGAAACCTTGTCGCAACTAGCTGCAGCTCGCTTAGACTGTTGAGCGGACTCGAAACAGAGTAAGGGCGCAATCTAGCCACGAGTTGGTTCCTCCGCGCACAGGTTTTCCATACAAAGTGCGGTCGTTCAAGGAAGATAACTTGAAAATTTAATAATTCGATTGCTCAAACTTTGGCAACTTAGCTTTTCTGCCGTTTGCTCCCCGGCAAGGCAGCTCTTTCTTGAACGACACCTGGTTCACTCCATTATCTTCTCCTTAACCTTCCTTTGCTTGTGAAAAGAAAGAAGAGAAAATAAAGAAATGGAGCTCCATGGCTCGCTATGGCTCACCGGGGGTAGGTGCTGCACAAAGTGTCATATAATACATGCAAAAAGAAAGAACGAAATTGACAAGATGTGCGGAGCACATGAGACTTATTTACGCACGGGGTCTGCGCCCAACTTTGTACAAAGGATTACATGCAACAACGGCAAGACTTGTACAAAGGGGGTGGTTGCCGGAACAGGGCCCGACAACCGCGCCTTACGGGTAAAACTTGCGAAGATGCTCTATGTTCCAAGACTTGCTCACTGGAACAGCATCTTCGGTCTCTAGGCGGACAGCGCCAGGTCTAGTGACTTGTTTCACCCGATAAGGGCCTTCCCACTTCGGCGTCAACTTGTTGGAATTCTTGGCAGACTGAGTACGCCAAAGAACAAGGTCGCCTTCCTCGAGACTTCTGGCATTAACTTTGCTGTGGTAGCGGCGCAAAGCTTGCTGGTATCGAGCAGCTCGTACAGCAGCCTGAAGACGATGCTCCTCGAGGAGCAGCGCGTCATCTTCACGCAGCTCCTCTTGCTCAAGCTCATCATAAGCGAGCACTCGAGGTGA
The DNA here is from genome assembly GCA_032464435.1 of Aegilops umbellulata. NCBI lineage: Eukaryota > Viridiplantae > Streptophyta > Magnoliopsida > Poales > Poaceae > Aegilops > Aegilops umbellulata. The sequence goes on from CP136058.1 coordinate 278,115,896, forward strand.
CCCGTATACGAGTTCCGTGGGGAAAACTACCTCTACTCCATAGACTAGAGCGAAGGGGATAACTACCTCTGCCCCTACCTGGCGCGCCAAAGATGTCGGGGAAGCTGGCTCCACGAACACCTATGGGACCGGGGTCCCTTTTGGTTCAGCACGGGGCGGAGATTGCACAAAGATCAGATCGAGGCGACACACACGAGCGATTTTACCCAGCTTCGGGCCGCACGGATGCGTAAAACCCTACTGCTGCTTTGTGATTGTATTTGTTTCTTGCTCGGGAGCTATGGGAGCTGTCGAACCGAGCATGAGAGCTTTGGAGTGTCTAGCCTCCGAATGTCCAACCCCTTCTACGTTGCGCATGGGCCTCCTTTTATAGGCTAAAGGGGTCACCAACAGGTGGCAACGTAGGTAAGGGTAAAAATAGAAAACCGCTGTAGTTGGTACAACTGTTTGTACAGTGTATCGTACCTAACTCTGACGACAGGGCACAAGGGCATTAAATGCCCGTCTGTGTCGCCTAAACAGTGTGGAGAGGGACCGTCAGGGGCGCCACCGTTTGCCACGATGGCTATCTCATAGGCGCTGCTCGCCACCGCATACCCCTGGCTACACAGCCTCCCGCCACGTGCACTAGGAAAGGTCCCAGGGCGACACGTGGGTGGGTGAGCTGGAGCGCGGGCCGCGGAGTAGTAGCTTGCCGCGGGTGTTGTCTTGTCGCGTCCGGCAAGCTCCTCTTGCCCGGGCTCTGGATGTTCTTCCCGGCAAGCTCCTCTTGCCGGGGCCTCGCTCTGTCTTCCCGGCAAGCTCCTCTTGCTGGGGCCTTAGACGTTCCTCCCGGCAAGCTCCTCTTGCCGGGGCCTTGTCCTGTCTTCCCGGCAAGCTCCTCTTGCCGGGGCCTTGGCTTGAATACTTTGTTCTTGAATGGCTTCAAAGGAAGCACGAAGGATCTTGGCGGCTGTCCGGCAAGCCTTGCCGCGGGGCGTCGCGACTGCCCGTGCACAAGTTCGGGATACTAAGGTACCCCTACTTTAGTACACCGACACCATATCATAGCACTTATATTGATTGCATGTGATGTTTATCTTTTATGCATCTTATCTTGCTTTCATTAACGGTACATTATAAGATGATCTCTCACTAAATTTCAAGATAAAAGTGTTCTCCCTGAGTATGCACCGTTGCCAAAGTTCGTCATGCCCAGACAACACGTGATGATCGAGTGTGATAAGCTCTATGTCCATCTACAACGGGTGCAAGCCAGTTTTGCACACGTGGAATACTCGGGTTAAACTTGACGTGCCTAGCATATGCAGATATGGCCTCGGAACACTGAGACCGAAAGGTCGAGCATGAATTATATAGTAGATATGATCAACATAGTGATGTTCATCATTGAAAACTACTCCATTTCACGTGATGATCGGTTATGGTTTAGTTGATTTGGATCACGTGATCACTTAGATGATTAGAGGGATGTCTATTTAAGTGGGAGTTCTTAAGTAATATGATTAATTGAACTTTAATTTATCATGAACTTAGTCTTGGTAGTATTAGCATATCTATGTTGTAGATTAATAGCTCGCGTTGTTGCTTCTCTATGTTTATTTTGATATGTTCCTAGAGAAAACTGAGTTGAAAGATGTTAGTAGGAATGATGCAGATTGGATCCGTGATCTGAGGATTATCCTCATTGCTGCATAGAAGAATTATTTCCTTGATGCACCGCTAGGTGACAGACTAATTGCAGGAGCAGATGCAGACGTTATGAACGTTTTGACAAAAGCTCGGTATGATGACTACTTGATAGTTAAGTGCACCATGCTTTACGGCTTAGAACCGGGACTTCAAAAATGTTTTGGACACCACGGAGCATATAAGATGTTCCAAGAGTTGAGAGGTATGAGACCTCTTCCAGTACTTTTCCTACAAGATGGAGGAGAATAGCTCAACCAGTGAGCGTGTGCTCAGATTGTCTGGGTATTACAATTGCTTGAATCAAGTGGGAATTAATCTTCCAGATAAGATAGTAATTGACAGAATTCTCTAGTCACTATCACCAAGTTATTAGAACTTTGTGATGAACTATAATATGTAAGGGATGATGAAAGTAATTCCCGAGCTCTTCGCAATGCAGAGATCGACGAAGGTAGAAATCAAGAAAGAGCATCAAGTGTTGATGGTTGACAAGATCACTAGTTTCAAGAAAAGGGGTAAAGGGAAGAAGGGGAACTTCAAGAAGAATGGCAAGCAAGTTTCTGCTCAAGTGAAGAAGCCCAAGTCTGGACCTAAGCCTGAGACTAAGTGCTTCTGCTGCAATGGAACTGGTCACTGGAAACGGAACTACCCCAAGTATTTGGCGGATAAGAAGGATGGCAAAGTAAACAAAGGTATATTTGATATACATATTATTGATGTGTATTTTACTAGTGTTCATAGCAACCCCTCGGTATTTGATACTGGTTCAGTTGCTAAGAGTAGTAACTCGAAACGGGAGTTGCAGAATGAACAGAAACTAGTTAAGGGTGAAGTGACGATGTGTGTTGGAAATAGTTCCAGGATTGATATGATCATCATCGCACACTCCCTATACTTTCGGGATTAGTGTTGAATCTAAATAAGTGTTATTTGGTGTTTGCGTTGAGCATGAATATGATTTGATCATGTTTATTGCAATACGGTTATTCATTTAAGTTAGAGAACAATTGTTGTTCTGTTTACATGAATAAAACCTTATATGGTTACACACCCAATGAAAATGGTTCGTTGGATCTCGATCGTAGTGATACACATATTCATAAAATTGGAGCTAAAAGATGCAAAGTTAATAATGATAGTGCAACTTATTTGTGGCACTGCCGTTTAGGTCATATTGGTGTAAAGCGCATGAAGAAACTCCATGCTGATGGACTTTTGGAATCACTTGATTATGAATCACTTGATGCTTGCGAACCATGCCTCATGGGCAAGATGACTAAGACCCCTTTCTCCGGAACAATGGAGCAAGCAACGGACTTATTGGAAATAATACATACTGATGTATGCGATCCGACGAGTGTTGAGGCTCGCGGCGGGTATCGTTATTTTCTGAATTTCACAGACGATTTGAGAAGATATGGGTATATCTACTTGATGAAACATAAGTCTAAAACATTTGAAAAGTTCAAAGAATTTTAGAGTGAAGTGGAAAATCATCGTGACAAGAAAATAAAGTTTCTACGATCTGATCGCGGAGACAAATATTTGAGTTACGAGCTTGGTCTTCAATTAAAACAATGTGGAATAGTTTCACAAATTTGTGCCACCTGGAACACCACAGCATAATGGTGTGTCCGAACGTCATAACCGTACTTTATTGGATATAGTGCAATCTACGATGTTTGTTACCGATTTACCACTATAGTTTTGGAGTTATGCATTAGAGACAGCTGCATTCACGTAAAAAAGGGCACCATCTAAATCCATTGAGACGACACCGTATGAACTATGGTTTGGCAAGAAACCAAAGTTGTCGTTTCTTAAAGTTTGGGGTTGCGATGCTTATAAGAAAAAGTTTCATCCTAATAAGCTCAAACCCAAATCGGAGAAATGTGTCTTCATAGGATACCCAAAGTAGACAGTTGGGTACACCTTCTATCACAGATCCGAAAGCAAGATATTCGTTGCTAAGAATGGATCCTTTGTAGAGTAGGAGTTTCTCTCGAAAGAAGTGAGTGGGAGGAAAGTAGAACTTGATGAGGTAACTGTACCTGCTCCCTTATTGGAAAGTAGTTCATCACAGAAATTTGTTCCTGTGACTCCGACACCAATTAGTGAGGAAGCTAATGATGATGACCATGTAACTTCAGATCAAGTTACTACCGAACCTCGTAGGTCAACCAGAGTGAGATCCGCACCAGAGTGGTACGGTAATCCTTTCTGAAGGTCATGTTACTTGACCATGACGAACCTACGAACCATGAGGAAGCGATGATGAGCCCAGATTCTGTGAAATGGCTTGAGGCCATGAAATCTGAGATGGGATCCATGTATGAGAACAAAGTATGGACATTGATTTACTTTCCCAATGATCAGCGAGTCATTGATATTAAATGGATCTTCAAGAGGAAGACGGACGCTGATAGTAGTGTTACTATCTACAAAGCTAGAATTGTCGCAAAAGGTTTTCGACAAGTTTAAGGTATTGACTACGATGAGAGTTCCTCACTCGTATCTATGATTAAGTCTGTCTGAATCATGTTAGCAATTGCCGCATTTTATGAAATCCGGCAAATGGATAAACAAAACTGCATTCCTTAATGGATTTATTAAAGAAGAGTTATATATGATGCAACCAGAAGGTTTTGTCAATCCTAAAGGTGCTAGCAAAATATGCAAGCTCCAGCGATCCATCTATGGACTGGTGCAAGTATCTCGGAGTTGGAATATACGCTTTGATAAGTTGATCAAAGCATATAGTTTTATACAGACTTGCGGTGAAGCCTGTATTTACAAGAAAGTGAGTGGGAGCACTACAACATTTCTGATAAGTATATGAGAATGACATATTGTTGATCGGAAATAATGTAGAATTATTCTGCAAAGCATAAAGGAGTGTTTGAAAGGAGTTTTTCAAAGAAAGACCTCGGTGAAGCTGCTGACATATTGAGCATCAAGATCTATAGAGATAGATGAAGACGCTTGATAAGTTTTTTCAATGAGTACATACCTTGACAAGATTTTGAAGTAGTTCAAAATGGAACAGTCAAAGAAAGAGTTCTTGCTTGTGTTACAAGGTGTGAAATTGAGTAAGACTCAAAGCCCGACCACGGCAGAAGATAGAAAGAGAATGAAAGTCATTACCTATGCCTCAGCGATAGGTTCTATATAGTATGTCATGCTGTGTACCAGATCTATTGCATACCCTACCACTGAGTTTAGCAAGGGAGCACAATAGTTATCTAGGAGTAGATCACTGGACAGCGGTCAAAATTATCCTTAGTGGAATAAGGATATGTTTCTCGATTATGAAAGTGACAAAAGGTTCGTCGTAAAGGGTTACGTCGATGCAAGTTTTGACACTAATCTAGATGACTCTAAGTCTCGGTCTAGATACATATTGAAAGTGGGAGCAATTAGCTAGAGTAGCTCAGTTCAGAGCATTATAGACATAGAAATTTGCAAAATACTTACGGATCTGAATCTGACAGACCCGTTGACTAAAATTATCTCACAAGAAAAACATGATCACACCTTAGTACTCTTTGGGTGTTAATCACATAGCGATGTGAACTAGATTACTGACTCTAGTAAACCCTTTGGGTGTTGGTCACATGACAATGTGAACTATGGGTGTTAATCACATGGTGATGTGAACTATTGATGTTAAATCACATGGCGATGTGATCTAGATTATTGACTCTAGTGCAAGTGGAAGACTGAAGGAAATATGCCCTAGAGGTAATAATAAATTTATTATTTATTTCCTTATTTCATGATAAATGTTTATTATTCATGCTAGAATTGTATTAACCGGAAACATGATACATGTGTGAATACATAGACAAACAGAGTGTCACTAGTATGCCTCTACTTTACTAGCTCGTTGATCAAAGATGGTTATGTTTCCTAACCACAGACATGAGTTACCATTTGATTAACGGGATCACATCATTAGGAGAATGACGTGATTGACATGACCCATTCTGTTAGCTTAGCACACGATCGTTTAGTATGTTGCTATTGCTTTCTTCATGACTTATACATGTTCCTGTGACTATGAGATTATGCAACTCTCGTTTACCGGAGAAACTTTTTGTGTGCTACCAAACGTCACAACGTAACTGGGTGATTATAAAGGAGCTCTATAGGTGTCTCCGAAGGTACATGTTGGGTTGGCGTATTTCGAGATTAGGATTTTTCACTCCGATTGTCGAAGAGGTATCTCTGGGCCCTCTCGGTAATGCACATCACTTAAGCCTTGCAAGAATTGCAACTAATGAGTTATTTGCGGGATGATGTATTACGGAACAAGTAAAGAGACTTGCCGGTAACGAGATTGAACTAGGTATTGAGATACCGACGATCGAATCTCGGGCAAATAACATACCGATGACCAAGGGAACAACGTATGTTGTTATGCGGTTTGACCGATAAAGATCTTCGTAGAATATGTGGGAGCCAATATGAGCATCCAGGTTCTACTATTGGTTATTGGCCGGAGACGTGTTTCGGTCATGTCTACATAGTTCTCGAACCCATAGGTCCGTACGCTTAAAGTTTCGATGACAGTTATATTATGAGTTTATATGTTTTGATGTACCGAAGGTAGTTCAGAGTCCCGGATGAGATCGGGGACATAACAAGGAGTCTCGAAATGGTCGAGAAGTAAAGATCGATATATTGGACGACTATATTCGGACATCGGAAAGGTTCCGAGAGATTCGGGTATTTTTCGGAGTACCGGAGAGTTACGGGAATTCGCCGGGGAGTATATGGGCCTTATTGGGCTTTAGGGGAAAGAGAGAGAAGAGGTTGGGCGCCCCCCAAGGCCTAGTCCGAATTGGACTAGGGGGAGGGGCTGCGCCCCCTCTTTCCTTCTCTTCTCTCTCCCCTTTCCTTGACTCCTACTCCTACTAAATGGAAGGGGGGGGATCCTACTCCCGGTGGGAGTAGGACTCCTCCAGGGCGCGCCATAGCTAGGCCGGCCCTCTCCCTCCTCCACTCCTTTATATACGAGGAGAGGGGCACCCCTTGGGGTCACAACAATTGATCGTTTGATCTTTTAGCTGTGTGCGGTGCCCCCCTCCACCATAGTCCACCTCGATAATACTGTAGCGGTGCTTAGGTGAAGCCCTCCGTCGGTAGAACATCGTCATCGTAACCACGCCGTCGTGCTGATGAAACACTCCCTCAACACTTGGCTGGATCGGAGTTCGAGGGACGTCATCGGGCTGAATGTGTGCTGAACTCGGAGGTGCCGTGCGTTCGGTACTTGATCGGTCGGATCGTGAAGACGTACGACTACATCAACCGCGTTGTCATAACGCTTCCGCTATCGGTCTACGAGGGTACATGGACAACACTCTCCCCTCTCGTTGCTATGTATCACCATGATCTTGCGTGTGCGTAGGAAATTTTTGAAATTACTACGTTCCCAACATTATGATTGTCTGCTGAGTTATCATCTGACTTAACTCCTGCTGGGTTATCATCTGACTTAACTCCTGCCGGTTTAGCAAGTACCAGCCGGGTCATAACTCCGGCCGGGTCATACCGCGGGGTATATCCCCAACATTAGCCCCCAGTTCAATTTGGATTTATCCATGTTAAACTGATCCTGAGCATCCTTAAATTCTTGTCATTTCCTTCTAGAAAATCCGGGTCAATAGGCCTGTTTCATAATCAATTTGCTGACATTGGTTTGTCACAGAAAAATATTGTGAAGAATAACTCCTTTGACTCAGCTCCCAATGCTTATCAAAAATATTGGTCTTTGAAATACTCATCTGATCTTCATCTGTTTAAGGGTGTAGAACTTGCCGATTTACAAATATTGATGGCACCGGGTCATAATTGTAGTTAACATCAAGCTTGAAAATATACCTCTTATATGCCTATTACTTGTAGCCACCAAGTCTTCAGAAGGGAACGTAGTAACTGCTTAAGACTTGCTTCAATATAAATGCCACAAGCTTCATGAAATCCAGTTTGTTCATCACTGGTCATAAACTGAGTATTCCATATATGTAGCCCCCAAGTGTTGGGTTGTCATGCTTGCAGCAACCTGGGACTTGTAATTGCTTTAGGCATATAAAAACTTCAACCAATGTAGCCCCCAAGGGCCGGGTCATTATGCAATAATGAGCTGGGACTTTATAGATATGATCACGTAGATTTGAACAACAATGTGTAGCCCCCAAGGGTCGGCTTAGTAAGATAATACCGAGCTGAGACTTTATGTATACTTCATTGAAAATAACATCATATGATGTAACTCTCATCACGGGGCTTGAACCCACGTCCAAACGGTTAAGAGCTTTGTGCTTTACCAAATGAGCAATGAATCTTTCAATATAATGGATTAAGGCTTGTGTACCTTCAATTTTGATAGGAGCAATTGGTAGCCGGGTCATTACAATGTGATGAGCTGGGTCTTCAATAAAGTGAGCAAAGAATGACTTCGCATTAGCCCCCGAGTGTCATGGTGCATGCTGGCAGTGACATGGGACTTGCATATCTGATGTAATCTCAACTTTGAATAATGTAGCCCCCAAGTGTCGGGTCGTAAGCCTGTAGTGACTCGGGACTATTCCTTCAACTGTAGAACATATCATATTCATTGAGTAAATAATATCCATTGCGCTAAACCTCAATCGCAATACTGGTTATTAATAACCATAATAAAAATCCAGCCATGTTGGCTATTAAAGATTTGAATAATATACCCAATGATTTATAAGTGCATGATTCCAATGGCGCAATCCAAATATATATACTGGCGACTTATAGTCCAAAGCCAGGCCGGGTTAATAAACACCGGATAATTTATCATCATATACTGGCGACTTATAGTCGAAAACCAGGCTGGGTTAATAAACGCCGATGATTTATAATCATGCTTTATTCAACCTGTTTCTCCATACAACAAATTTAAAGTGTCCTAGCGGTTTACCGTCGGACGGGTCATAATGCCCAACATATAGCTCGGGTTTATAACCAAGGCTGCACTTAAGAATAATCAAATATGGAATATATCATACCTGTGACATTGAATCACATCATTGGTTTACCAACTTTTTGTAGTAAGGGTGATAACCAAAATTTTGAGTACTGATAACTCCTTTCATATTGTTCCGGTTTATGATAAAACTGTACCAGGTTGTGATAAACACCGGTTTATCCATATTCAATACTGGCGACTTATAGTCGAAACCAGACCGAGTTAATAAACTCCGGATTACAAGTGATCATGTACTGACAACTTTGTAGTTGAAAGCTGAACCGGGTTAATGAACGTCGGTTTATCAAAAACATCATAAATCTCATCAAGGGAGAAAAAACTTGGCAAATAAAAGCATATGAAAACTTGTAGTCAAGGCTTTTCACGGGTTGCCAGGCCCCAAATTCGAGGCTTTTCATGGGCTGCCAGACCACTGAGTTAAACCATTTCACAAAGCCTTTTAAGATGGTCCTCCATCCTTAACCAATCGTTGTTTTAACTTTGACAAGTTCAGGGTCTGATGAGATTTACTTGTCGAAGTTCGGCGGGTCATACCAAGTTTACCTGGACGGAGTGACTTACTTAAAAAAGGCAGGCTAACCCGGGGTTTTAGGTGTATACACCAGGCTTCCAAGCCGTGGCTTGATAGCCTATTACAAGTGTAGATTCTTTGTTCGTTGCGATAGCAAAGAATCCCTAAGCAATATTTTTGAGTTGTGCTCAGTAGGTGCCTATGCTTGAGTTGTTCTTGTGCAACACTCTCTTTGGCCCCTAAGTAATTTGGTGGCATTACGCCGATCAATAGGTGTAGCTATGGTTCAATTATGACCAAGCCCCCAAATGATCAATAATATGATAAGCCAATAAGGCAGGATACCCATGTTCGAACCGTGCATCATGGCAACAGGTCCTCTTCGGCAACCTTTAACTTTTTGCAAGAGATAAATTCTTCTTGAACCGGGATTTTGAACCGGATATTGAGAGCATCAGAGCTTTGCAAGAGATAGTTTCTTCTTAAACCGGATTTGAACAAGATACTAAGGGCTTCAGCACTATGTGGGAGACGGGATTTCCCTTAAATCGGACTATATACCAGAAGCATCATTGTGAGCCGGAATATTTCTGACGACCTTTAAATTTTCATCAATATAACATTAGCCTATAGGACCGGGATATCTTTACCTTCAACATCCTGGGGCACTTGAATTTGCTGAAACTGGCAAGACTTGCTGAGTCATATCATCGTAGCCCGCGAGTCTTAAGATGACTCAAGGAGTTTTCTTGAGATTCTCCATACTTCACCATAGCAGAAGGTATATATCATTGTTGTTGATAGCGCGATGTAAATCCACAGAAGGTTGAGGTGACTGCGACGGGTTATATATGATCTCGTATGAGCCGTGTCAGCAACTCGGCCAATGGTTCCTTCCAACTGGTTGTTTGAAGTTGACCAAACTATAGTGGCAGCGATTTGTCCGCATGTCCATTGAACCATCCAGCACAGACGGCAGCTGATGAAAATTTGCCTCCAATTTGTTGGAAGAAAACTGGGCTACCCAAGCAGTGACTTGCTCATACTCAATAGACAGCTCATGCAGACAGGTGCAGCCCGGTGTGTTGATGTAGACCAGATCACAAGGGCGGTAGCTTAAGCACTTCCGTTGAGCACGGTAGCATGGATAAATGTTAGTGCGAAATGACGATGCTATGCACTCCATATCCGATATATAACTCCACTTCGGCGGTGAATAATTGTCCTGATGTATTTGGATGACAGATGATATTGTCGTCTCTGCCATGATCAGGGAACAAAAAATATTAAAGGGAGGACAATTGTTCCCTGAGGAACTTAAAGTATATTGTAAAAATAAATAAGGTGGATAGCACCTGATCTTTTTCGTCGATTCAAGCAGACGAATTCCGCGTGTGACAATAACTAAGAAGATTTTTGAGTTGTGCTGTATTAGTACTAATGTTCCATTGAATCTCTAGATCCTTCTTTTGCACACCAGAAAAGTAACAATTGATGGGACTTCGACCGGCAGCATGCGCCCCCCTTTTGTTTCTTATTAACCATCCCAAACTTCTCTTTGCGGGCGGCCTGAGGCAAGCCCGCTGCTATGTCGGCAACAGTAGCAAAGGCCGGGCCGGTTTAAGGCAGGCGAAGCAGAGGGTAGAGGAGGCGATGACTTGCGGGTATCTCAAGGTTACTTGTGTTAACCGTTCCTGAATTTAACTGTATCTGCATGCACCATGTGCGTCTTCGGATTTAAGGGCTGTGACGAACTGTTTACTGATTTGTAGCTCGAGTTCTTCACATGTACTGGGAATTCAACTTCTTTTGATTCTTTTAGATTAGGTAGACAAGAAAACATGAAATGCCTGCTGTAGCACCATCAGTGTGCTAAGTTCCTCAAATACCGGTTGGTACCTCGATAACTAAATCTCTGAAAGTGCAGTTGAAAGTCATGAAGCCTCTTCTCTGTTCTCACACTTGGAGTCAAAGGTGAATTTGAGAAGGTTGACCATACACAAGCTGCACTCCTTTTCTGATCATCTCACACAGCCTACGTAACTCAATGAATTTTTGTACTGCTTGCCAAAACTGAACGACCTTGCGCACAGCCATGTCATACAGTGCTTTGAGCACCTCCAGCAATTGTAGAGGCTCGTCAATGGCTGTGGCATCAAAAATCAGTAGACCGGCTCGGCGTGCACCCGCGGATACAGCAAGGGCGGTTCAAAGCATGGCGATAGGGGCGGCGGCTCGGTAGTTTGTAAGCCGGTTCACCAGCGGAGGCAGAGTCGCGGTCACAATAGCGAGGCCCGGCGGCGGTTTAGAGCAAGACCAGGCGTGGCTCGGTGTCTGACTCGCTGTAGAAATATCGCCCCATTGACGACCCGGCCTCTGCGGACATGGCACTCGAAGTCAATGGCCGAGGCGACAACTGAGGCTTGGCGACGCGACAGTTCAGAGCCGAGGGGATAGACCGGCGAAGCGTCTGCGACTCGACACATGCGGCCCGAGGAAGACATCGCTGTGGGCGAAGGCGACGGTAGCTCGGAGCGGCGACTCAGAGGCGGGGTCACGTGCAGATGGTTTGGAGGCGAAGAACGGCAGCGACTCGGCTCACCGGCTCGACAGAGACCTGAAAGTGCAACTATCCCTAGGTGGTTTTGGTAATTCATAACAACATATAGCTCATTGAGCTAATGCTATTCCAAGACAATTATTTCAGGAAAGCTCAATGATTGGCATGGCATGGATGGTGAAAGTGGAACCCTCAAAATGCTAAGGACAAAGGATTGGCTCAAGATCAAAAGCTCAAGACTCTTCATTTTACATTTTAGTGATCCAAGATCACATTGAATCCATAGGAAAAGCCAATACTATCAAGGAGGGATGAGGTGTTGCTTAATGAGCCTTTTGCTTCATGTGCTTAATGATATGCTCTGAAACCCTCAGCTACTTTCCCACTTCCACATATGACCTAAACCAAAAGTCAAACTCAGACCTACCGATTCTTTCTATCCGGCGCCACCGAGTTTCACATGTCATAAGCCACTGCCAAACCCTAGCAAATCGGTTCTACCGATAGGGATCTCGGTCTCACCGAGATCGGATTGCAATCTCTCTGTTTCCTTTTCGTAACTTTTCGGTCTCACCGAAAGAGCGGATCGGTCCCACCGAGATTGCAATGCAAACTCTCTGTTTCCCTTTTGTAACTTTTCGGTCTCACCGATAGAGCAAATCGGTCCCACCGAGTTTACCTGACCAACTCTCTTGTTAGCTAATTACCAAATCGATCTCACCGAGTTTGTGTAATCGGTCTCACCGAGATTACGTTATGCCCAAACCCTAATCATATCGGTCCTACCGAGTTGCATGTCAGTCCCACCGAAAATCTCTAATGGTCACTAGGTTTACTATTTCGGTCCGACCGAGTTTGTTGATTCGGTCCCACCGAGATTGGTAAATTGTGTGTAACGGTTGGATTTTGTGTGAAGGCTATATATACCACTCCACCTCCTCTTCACTCGTTGAGAGAGCCATCAGAACACTTCCAACTCATATGTTCTGAGAGAGAACCACCTACCCTTGTGTTGAGGCCAAGATATTCCATTCCTACCATATGAATCTTGATCTCTAGCCTTCCCCAAGTTGCTTTCCACTCAAATCTTCTTTCCACCAAATCCAAATCCTGTGAGAGAGATTTGAGTGTTGGGGAGACTATCATCTGAAGCACAAGAGCAAGGAGTTCATTATCAACACACCATTTGTTACTTCTTGGAGAGTGGTGTCTCCTAGATTGGCTAGGTGTCACTTGGGAGCCTCCGACAAGATTGTGGAGTTGAACCAAGGAGTTTGTAAGGGCAAGGAGATCTCCTACTTCGTGAAGATCTACCACTAGTGAGGCAAGTCCTTCGTGGGCGATGGCCATGGTGGGATAGACAAGGTTGCTTCGTCGTGGACCCTTCATGGGTGGAGCCCTCCGTGGACTCACGCAACCATTACCCTTCGTGGGTTGAAGTCTCCATCAACGTGGTTGTAGGATAGCACCACCTATCCGAACCACGGGAAAGACATCTGTGTCTCCAATTGCGTTTGAATTCTCCAAACCCTTCCCTTTACATTCTTGCAAGTTGCATGCTTTACTTTCCGCTGCCTATATACTCTTTGGATGCTTGCTTGAATTGTGTGATGATTGCTTGACTTGTCCTAAAGTTGATAAAATCTGCCAAGAACTAAAATTGGGAAAAGGTTAAGTTTTTATTTGGTCAAGTAGTCTAATCACCCCCCCTCTAGACTTACTTTTGATCCTACAAGTGGTATCCGAGCTTTGGTCTCCATTTGCTTTGATTTCCATAGCTTTTGGTGGTCATAGCCTTGGTTTCACAACCTAGGAGAGTATGGCGTCTAGCGAGGGAAATTATCACCGTAGAGCTCCTTACTTTGATGTTACTAATTTTGCTAGTTGGAAGCATAAAATGAAAATGCATATTCTTGGACATAACCCCGCCATTTGGGCTATTGTGTGTGTTGGTTTGCAAGGTGACTTCTTTGATGTGAAAGAACCAAACCGTGAAGCTACCGCGGATGAGTTGAAGATGCTACAATACAACGCTCAAGCTTGTGATATTCTCTTCAACGGATTGTGCCCCGAAGAATTCAACAAAATCAGTCGTCTTGAGAATGCAAAGGAAATTTGGGATACTTTGATTGATATGCACGAAGGTACCTACTCCGTCAAGGAATCAAAATTGGATGTGCTTCAAAGTCAACTTGACAAGTTCAAAATGAAGGATGGTGAAGGTGTCGCTGAAATGTACTCTAGGCTTGCTCTCATCACAAACGAGATTGCCGGCTTAGGGAGTGAAGAGATGAGCGACAGATTCATCATCAAGAAGATCCTAAGAGCCTTGGATGGAAAATATGATACCGTGTGCACATTGATCCAAATGATGCCCAATAACGGAGGTCATTGGAAGAATTATTGCTCATGAGATGTCGCTCAAGGATAAAGAGGAACTTCACAACAAATCAAGTGGTGCCTATAAAGCCTCATGTGAAGCCCCCACATCATCAAGTGAGAAACAAAACTTCAACAAAGAATTGAGCTTAATGGTGAAGAACTTCAACAAGTTCTACAAGAGTAGAAGCAAATATAGAAGCTCCAAGTCAAGGTCCTACAATGACAAAAGATCTTCTAGTCGAGAGCAAAACTGCTACAATTGTGGAAGACCCGGGCACTATTCCAATGAGTGTACGGCTCCCTACAAAAGAAGAGAAGATTCTCCAAAAAGAAGAAGCAAAAGAGAAGAATCACCATCAAGAGAGAGAAGGAGTAGAGATGATCGTTATGAACGAAGATACTCACGGAGAAGCAAGGATTCGGAAAGAAAGGAAAAATCATCAAGGAGCTACACAAAACTAAGACATCAAGCTCATGTTAGCGAATGGGTATCCGGCTCCGACTCCGAAAACCACTCCGAGAGAAGTTATCACTCCGATTCCGAATATACTCAAGATGAAGGTGTTGCTAGTCTAGCACTTGTGTCAACCAACTCCTACGACATATTTGACTCACCAAATGAAGGAATTGGAAGATGCTTCATGGTCAAAGGTCCTAAGGTAACTCATCCTGAGTATGTTGATTTTAATAGTGATGAAGATGACTTGTTAGGTGATGATGATTTACTTGTTGACAACTCTAGTGATGAATACTATGATGAAACGTCAATTAATCATGCTAAAACGAATGATAATGATAAGGAGAAAATTGAGGCTCTAACTAAAGAACTAAACACTCTTCAGTTAGATCATGAAACTATCTTCGAAGATCATCGAGAACTTTTAAGAGCTCATGAGAGGTTACGCTTTGAAAAGCTCAATCTTGAGCAAGAGCATGAGTTTTTAAAGGCAATCAATGATGATCTCCGCAAGAAAAGTTCTTCTTACATTGCCAATCGTTTACTCTTATCTACTTACATGCCCCAAGTCAAATATAGTAACAAGAACAAGAAAGATTCTTCCTCTAGTAGTAACAATGATTATGTTAAATCCAATATTGTTGCTTCTAGTAGTTCTCTTGATTCCACTAATGATTCTCTTAGCCAAGTTACACTTGAGCAAGAAAATAGCTTATTGAAGGGAATCATAGAGAAAGGAGTGTACAAAAGCCTTGCCGGAAGTAAGCAATTCGAGGAGATTGTACGCAAGCAAGGAAGGCACCGGAAGAATCAAGGTGTTGGTTTTGAACGAAAGTTCAATGCCAATGGAGTTGAGTGGGAAGAAGATCAATACCCCAAGACAAAGTTTGTTCCTCAACAAGAGAAGTATGATCCTACTTCTTTCAAGGGGACACAAACTCAAGATGATCTTCCACCACAAGACTACAAGCAGAAAGTCAAGGACAAGCTTCAAGAGGAAATTGATGCATTTGAAGAAGCTCCTAAGACCTTAGTCAAGTGGATTCCCAAGACTACTTCAAGTTCCACTTCATCAAGTACGACTACAACTCCAAGGATTCCCATCAAAATGGTGTGGATCCAAAATAAGAAGAACTAGAGAGTTCTTGAGGGTGACTCCGCCAACATATTTCACTCTTATCATTTTGGCAAGAACAAGTGCAATCAACTTCCACATATTGCACTAGTTCAAGGAGTTACAAACCCTCTTGTTGGTAACACAAGGGACAAGGTAACCTAAAAGTTATCATAGACATCATCTTGTGTGTGCATCACTCTATGTCTATGGATATCCTTGTTTGTTCCTTGTGGGACTAACCCATTTAGGTATTGAAAGTGCAATTCACTCAAAAGGATAGCTCCAAGTGATCTACACCAACATCGAGCATCCACATCTTCAACATCTACATGAAGTCATCATCGACAAAACCCAAGGATAGTTCATCCCTCTTAGGGGGGATATCACATCTAGGGGGAGCTTTACTCTAAGACTTGAGTTAAAGCAACTCTAATGATGTGAACACAACAATGCTTTATGTAAAAGTGGTAACCCCACTTGTGCTTAAACGATGAGTATGACCTATGATCAAATGTTCTCATTTGACTCCTAAGTCAATATACTCATATGTAGATGACCTAGTCATCGCCAATTGCTTGATAGATGCTAGAATTGGTTGTGCATGCTTTGTCACATATTTCAATTGCCATTTCATTGTGTGAGCATGTTGGTTGCATATTTTACTCATTCGAGGACATCCACTTGTTGTTTTGATTGTTTGGCTTTATTTTTCTTGCCAAGTGGATGGACAAGAATGCCTAAGAACCTTCTCTAGCTATCTATGCTTTTCTCGTCTCAAAATCTATTCATGCTACATCACAAAATTGATCAAGTCAGATTCGAACCACTCTGTGTGAGGAGCACTCGGAGTCCCCAATTCGTCATAGACTTAAACTTCCAAAACCTCTTTGTGATTCTCGGTTTGACCGATACCCCACTTTCGGTCTTACCGAGATCATTAACTTGATCTAAGTTTTCGATCTCGGTGCAACCGATTTGAACCATTCGGTCACACCGAGTTGCAATAACTATATACAGTTTTGCATCTCGGTGCCACCGAGTTGTTCCACTCGGTCACACCGACAGGGTCGGGCTATATATAGACACGGGCAAAAATTTGGAAATTTCACCGAACCCCTTCGCCCGCGCGATAGCTCGCTCTGCCAAAGTGGTCTCCGGATCGTCTCCTCGCCGCCAGCCGCCTCCAGTCGCTGGTCTCCATCACCGTCAACGGGATTCAACCCCGCCGTTGCCACCGTAGCGAGTCTCCGCCGAACTAGGGTATGGACTCGGTCTTTGTGCTATTCCCCAATCCGATTCCTAGCACATTATGATCATATTGATTCTAGCCACGTTTGATAAACTCCTATCCAGTCAATGAACTCGTAGAATAGGAAAATTTTAGGGTTAGGTTTCCGCCGAAACCATCTCGGACCCATCGAGTTGAAAAACTCGGCCCCACCGATTTGGCTTATGCCATTGCACAAGTGAGACTCGGTCTGACCGAGTATTGCTAATCGGTGTGACCGATTTTGGAACTTTGTGAAACCCTAGCAGTCTCGGTGCCACCGAACTGTTACTCGGTCTGACCGAGTTCACTACTTTAGATTCCAAAAACTGCTTCGGTATCACCGAGTTTAAAAATCGGTAGATCCGAAATGCTTTCTGTGGGAAACTAAAACTAAGTTTTTGAATCATTCTTTTGCAAAAATCTCTGCATTTTGTGATGCTCATCCACTCTACCTCATCTATAAACTATTCACAGGGTCAATAGTCAGCTTGTTCATCATGTCAGACCAGAGTGATAGCCAGAACATGTCAGAACAGCCAGTGCAGATGAGTGAGGGCACTAGTCCCTCCAGTTGTTCAGATGAAGGCAGCAGGAGCACCCCCAGCAACCTGCCAAAAGCTGCCACAAGACAAAGGAAGAAGAGAACCTCAGAATCAGAGGATGAGGACTATGTGGCAGAGGAGGTAGCAACTTCCAAGAAAGTTGAACTCAAGAAAGAGCATGGCTCAAGACAGAGCACCAAGCCAGGCTTAAAGGTCAAAAGGCCAGCAGGCAGGCAGCCCATGCCAAAGGCCAGAGCCTCAACAAAGATTCCTGAGAAGCCTGCACCAAAAGAGCCAGTTGTTGCTGAAGGGAAGAAGGAAAGTAAAAGAGGCAGATGGTGCAAGAAAGTTGATCCCATGGCTGAATTTGAACAGCATTCTTCTGATGAGGAAGAAGAAGAAGAGGTTGCTGCACCAGCACCTAAAGCACCCAAGCTGATGAGTGATGCTATAAGATCAGGGGCTACTGCACCTAAGCCCAAGGAAGCCCCCAAGGCTGCATCAAAGGCCAAGACAGCTCCAAAGAGAAATACTAGGAGCATCCCAGCTGCTGAGAAGAACAAGGCCCCAGTGCCTGACACTGCAGAAGAAGAGGAAGGCCAAGTGATGAGAAAGTTAAAGCCCAAGATCCCAGACCACAATGACGCTCATCCTGTGGCTGAGGATATGAAGATCAGAAGAGACTCTGGGCTGAGAAAGTGGAGAGCAGAGGATCCATATGCTACCAGGAGGAGGACTGCTGTTGACTACAGGTTCCACACTAAGGAACAGCAGGACTTCTATGAGACAATCTTGCTGGACAGAAGCCCATTGTGTGTGACATGAGATGACCTGGAATACATCAAGGACAATGAAGAGCACTACCCTGGAGTGCAAGACAACTTCAAGGCATGTGGAGTTGCTGACTTTGTTGGGCAGAAGCTCACAAAGTGGAATGAAGAGCTGATCATTCAATTCTACTCCACAGCACACTTCTATCCAGATGGAAGGATTGTATGGATGTCAGAAGGAACAAGGTACCAATCAACTGTTGAGGAATGGGCAAAGTTGATCAATGCCCTAGAGGAGAATGAAGATGACTTGGATGTCTATGCCAAGAAAAAGATGGATCATAACTCAATGGCTCACATGTACAAGGAGATCCCAAACAAGGCACTTGATACTTTCAAGTTTGGATCAGTACACTATCTTCTGTCAGGGCTGCCAACTATCAATTGGATTATGAGGCACACCTTGTTGCCCAAGTCAGGTGATCACAAGATGATCAGAGGCCATGCAATCAACTTGCTTCATATCTTTGATGTGCCACAAAAATTCAAAGTCATGAGCCTCATGGTAGAAACAATCAAGAGGACTGCAGCAGACCAGAAGAGGAGCTGTGGATATGCCCCTTAGATCCAGGAGCTATTTAACTCCAAGATGGGCACAGGCATATACCTGTTGGATAAGGAACATCTGCCTATTCATCCAGATTTTGAAGATAATGAAGTTGTGATGAACAAGGATGAACCATCTTCAGCCCATGCACAAGCACAAAAGGAGAAGGCAAGGAAGGAGAAAGCTGCAAAGATGCCAACTCAAGAGGAGGCATCTGAATACTTCTTGAAAACAAAGCAACAGCAGCTCAGTTACTTGATTGCATCCACCCTGAGGATAGAGAAAGGACTGGCCACCCTCACTAAGAACCAAGAGAGCTTAGAGAGGATCGTAGAACAAAAGTTCTATGACTTGGATGTCAAAGTGACAGAGATTCAGACTGCAGTGGAGCAACTTCAAGATGACATGTAGGAGAGGAAAGGGAAGACTACCACTGATGCATTTGCCAGAGTGCCACGAGCTCTGAGGTCCAGTGTAGTGCCAGTTCCTGACACAAGAGCCACCGCCTCAGCTCCAGCCACAGCACCAGCCTAACCAGCTCCAGCATCTACTTCAGCTCCAGCTCCAACCACGTCTACGGAAGCCTTCATCCTTGGAGTGATCCAGAATCCTCCACCACCAGAAGATCAAGCCTGATTGTCGATCTAGCACTATGCATTTTCTAGGAACTTTTTGGTAACTTGTTGCCAAAGGGGGAGAAAAATGTATAGATCATAGACTTTGAGAGAGAGAGAGAGAGAGTGTTGTTTTTTTCTCTTTTGCTTTATTTGGTGGTTTTTCAAACATTGTTTGCTTTTGGTCGAGATACTTTGATATGCTTGTGAGACATTGATGATCATGTGTTTGATCATAAGCTACACTTATGCATGCTTGATATATCTTATCTATCTTATGTGGTCATTCACTTTTCCTTGGTGATGTATGTGACATGGAAGAGTAACCCATAATTCTAACTCTTTGTGCATTTGCAGTCCAAAGCAAATTTTAAATATGCACAAATTTGGGGGAGCTCTTACTTATCACATACTTCTCAAAGCGACGATATAATTCATTCTTATTATCATTTGTCGAAGCTTTGATCTATATGTTATCATCAATTACCAAAAAGGGGGAGATTGAAAGTGCAACTATCCTAGGTGGTTTTGGTAATTCATAACAACATATAGCTCATTGAGCTAATGCTATTCCAAGACAATTATTTCAGGAAAGCTCAATGATTGGCATGGCATGGATGGTGAAAGTGGAACCCTAAAAATGCTAAGGACAAAGGATTGGCTCAAGCTCAAAACCTCAAGACTCTTCATTTTACATTTTAGTGATCCAAGATCACATTGAGTCCATAGGAAAAGCCAATACTATCAAGGAGGGATGAGGTGTTGCTTAATGAGCCTTTTTATTCATGTGCTTAATGATATGCTCCAAAACCCTCAGCTACTTTCCCACTTGCACATATGACCTAAACCCAAAGTCAAACTCGGACCTACCGATTCTTTCTATCCGGCGCCACCGAGTTTCACATGTCATAAGCCACTGCCAAACCCTAGCAAATCGGTTCTACCGATAGGGATCTCGGTCTCACCGAGATGGGATTGCAATCTCTCTGTTTCCTTTTCGTAACTTTTCGGTCTCACTGAAAGAGCGGATCGGTCCCACCGAGATTGCAATGTAAACTCTCTGTTTCCCTTTTGTAACTTTTCGGTCTCACCGAAAGAGCAAATCGGTCCCACCGAGTTTACCTGACCAACTCTCTGGTTAGCTAATTACCAAATCGGTCTCACCGAGTTTGTGTAATCGGTCTCACCGAGATTACGTTATGCCCAAACCCTAATTATATCGGTCCTACCGAGTTGCATGTCAGTCCCACCGAAAATCTCTAACGGTCACTAGGTTTACTATTTCGGTCCGACCGAGTTTGTTGATTCGGTCCCACCGAGATTGGTAAATTGTGTGTAATGGTTGGATTTTGTGTGGAGGCTATATATACCCCTCCACACCCTCTTCACTCATGGAGAGAGCCATCAGAACGCATCTACACTTCCAACTCATATGTTCTGAGAGAGAACCACCTACCCTTGTGTTGAGGCCAAGATATTCCATTCCTACCATATGAATCTTGATCTCTAGCCTTCCCCAAGTTGCTTTCCACTCAAATCATCTTTCCACCAAATCCAAATCCTGTGAGAGAGAGTTGAGTGTTGGGGAGACTATCATTTGAAGCACAAGAGCAAGGAGTTCATTATCAACACACCATTTGTTACTTCTTGGAGAGTGGTGTCTCCTAGATTGGCTAGGTGTCACTTGGGAGCCTCCGACAAGATTGTGGAGTTGAACCAAGGAGTTTGTAAGGGCAAGGAGATCGCCTACTTCGTGAAGATCTACTGCTAGTGAGGCAAGTCCTTCATGGGCGATGGCCATGGTGGGATAGACAAGGTTGCTTCTTCGTGGACCCTTCATGGGTGGAGCCCTCCGTGGACTCGCGCAACCGTTACCCTTCGTGGGTTGAAGTCTCCATCAACATGGATGTAGGATAGCACCACCTATCCGAACCACGGGAAAAACATCCGTGTCTCCAATTGCGTTTGAATTCTCCAAACCCTTCCCTTTACATTCTAGCAAGTTGCATGCTTTACTTTCCGCTGCCTATATACTCTTTGCATGCTTGCTTGAATTGTGTGATGATTGCTTGATGTGACTCTCCAAAAATCTTCCTTTGGTTTTTCAGCAAAAACTTTATTGGTTTTTGAAAGAGGCCATTTAAAATTTTCTAGAAAACCTCTCTCTTAAAAAAACTTTCACCCTTGGCAAGGATTTCTATTTTTCATCCCTTGCAAATTTGGTGTTTGAATTATGGAAACTTTTCTTCTGATTCTTTCCCTCTCAAATGTATTTTTGAATTTGATTATTTTTCATTTAAAAAGAAAACCCTAGGAGTTTTTGGGGCTTCTCTCATTTTTGGAACCACCCATAATTTTATTTTTGCCCCATGTGGAAAGACCTCCCAAAACCTCTCCCTCCACTTTGGAACAATCTAAACTCTCTGTCTCATCAAGTCCAAACCACTTTTGAATTTTATTTCATTTATTTTATCTCCAAAAACAATTCTGTCTTTTATTATGAGCCTAAGTAATTTTCAAAGCAAGTACCTTATTGCCCTTGAGTTTTGATCTCAAACCAACTCCACTGGATTATCCTTAGCATCCATAACCCAGAACCATCTTGAACCACTCCTCCTATTTTCAAAATTTTCAAATTTCAGCCTCTGCAAAATTGGACCAGATTTGCCAAATTTGGTGAAATTCATATCTCCTCTTCTCCAAAAATTCTACCAAAATTCAGGCAGCCTCCTGGTGCAATGAGAGGCCACCCCACCAAGTTTCAGCTCAAGGAGAAACCCCTGCATACCAAAATCATTTTGTCGAACACCTGGCCGGCACTGTTTCCCTGCATTTTCAGAAAAGTTCAGAGTTTCAGAGTTCAGTGTCGTTTTTCCTTCGTCAGAGTTCAGTCATGCGTCGACAGTGCACCTGGCGCGTTGCGCACAGCCCCTCCTCCCTGTCCGGAGCACCGCACGCACGCTTGGCTGTTTCCTGGCGTCGGTGGCACACTGGCCGCCCTCGCCGGCGTCTTCTGCGGCGTCGGGACCTCCCGTGGCGGCCGACAGAAGGCACCCTACGGCACAACGCCGTTCTGCACCGCCCAAGCCACCTGGGAGCTCCGAGTGGCTGTCTCCCTTGCCAGCGCACGCATGCAGCACCGTCGTCGTGGCCTGGCGCGCACAGGGCGCGCTCCGTGCCGCACGACCGTTCTGTTGGGACAGGCCGTAACCTCCTCCTCCTTGCTGAGTTAGGCACCGTGATGGACTCTTTACTCCATCTAGTCGATGCTCAAGCCCCTAATCCAACTGCCCGACCACAGCACCACCGTAATCACTCGCCGGACTTATCCCGTTCATGGCAAACGCCTCGAGCCGGCTATATATAGCGCTCCCAAGCTCACTCTCGCTCCCGCACACCTCCACCACCTCACTAGACCCCGCCCAGCAACTGGAAGGGCCTCGAGGGGCCTTTCTTCCTCGACTCTGGCCGCCCCGTTCCACCTCGGCCTCCGTCTCGATCCACTCCGATGAGGCCATCCCTGGCGCCTAAACCTCATCAGTTACCTCCTCGAGCAACTAGAGGGCTAACCCCCACTTCAATTCGATCCTTGCAGCCCTCCTCGGCGAGCTCCATTAGCGCGTATGTTTTCTTTATACCGTAGATACCGAAGGAGGTGACGGAACCGCGAACTTCACCGAGCTAGGCTCCGACTACTCTGAACCAGGCAAGCATGTTTGAGCTTTTGATATGATGATTGTTTTGGCATGTTTGCATTAATAGTTTCATGGCATGTTGATGGGCATACCGACGAATGTCATGTTTCATGCAACGTTGAGGCAAGTGAGTTTTGAAAATCCATAAGTGGATGGATGTGAGTATGCCTGGCCATGTGTTGGCATGAGGATGGGTAAGATGGCAGTGTCGTAGCATGCCAGTCTTATGCCAGACTATCTGACTTCAGTGTCAACCCGTATCAGTCCAGTTCCTTCGATTTTCCCTTCCCTGTACTACCACATGCTTTCCGCAAGGAATACGTCTTAGTAAGTTGCAATCCGCTTTCTTGGTACACACCAAAAAGGAGAGGCCGTGATGATGGTTCCATGGCCCTGGATTAAAGCCAGTCATCCGGTCAGGGGGCATGGGTGTTTCCGTTTGGGACCGAGAGGGGGGCACCCCTTAGAGCGCGCGTATATAAATTTGATCCCATGCTATTCGAGATTGTGATCTCCCCGTCTCAAAAGTTTTCCTTGGACGATGTCTAGGGTGATTCCTAGCATCGAGAGGTAGGATGGGCGTGTACTGGTTAGCCATGTTTCTTCTGAAATACCATAGACGGAACTAGTCCTTCGGGACTACGGAAATCCGTTGTCTGTGGGTAATTTTAGTACAAACTCTGCAGAGTCATGAATCCTCAAATCATCATATCCATGTCCAAGTTCTATATTATCTTATCGTGACAAGCGTCAGTTTTGATGACAGAGACTCCGGTGAATCACATGAGTGCTAAGTCTGGTTAAATGTTTATTCCTATGGATGGACTAACCCCATTTATTATCATGAGTTGATTATTTATTTATGGGTATTATTTTCCTTGAGAAGAAAGCCCTTTCTGCGATGTCGCTCAGATGTCCTACTGTGGCATTGTTATTATTTATTTTCAATAAAAGCCCTTTCTGTGATGTCGCTCCGACGTCCGACTGTGGCATTGTTATTTACTTTCGATAAAAGCCCTTTCTGTGATGTCGCTCCGACGTCCGACTGTGGCATTGTTATTTACTTTCGATAAAAGCCCTTTCTGTGATGTCGCTCCGACGTCTGACTGTGGCATTGCTATTTTTTTTCGATAAAAGCCCTTTCTGTGATGTCGCCCCGACGTCCGACTGTGGCAATCATGTCTTTTATTTTCAGTTTAAGCCCTTTACGTGGTGTCGCTTAGACGCCCGACTGTGGCATGATCTTTATTTATTGGTTCACCTTTCGAGGCGTCGCTTCAGACACCCGATCGGTTTCCATTTATTTTTGTTGGGTTTTCAGGCGGACTATCACCGATTCCCTTTTTACTTACCTTGCTTGCTAAATTTTGATTGTGCATTGGCAAATTAATCATGACGCATTCATGCATGCATTTGTTATATCTTACGTCCGAACTGTCTTGCGAGTACTTTCAAAGTACTCACCTGGCTTGTTGATTTGGCCAGATGCTGACGAAGGCGATCTCATGGATGAAGAGTTCGATAGCGAGTCCGACGCCTAGAGGAGTTCCAGTCAGTCTCGTGCGACCCTGGATTTGGTCACTGTATTATATCCGCTTCCGCTACCCGAATAAATTCATCGAGCCTCACCTCGACGTTCGATGGGATGCCAGTTTACGAGTTGTGCTATCCACTCCCCATTGTGTCATTCCACCATCACTTCCACCTCGAGTCAGTGGTATGCCACCACACCATTGTGTCATATCCACCTTTATGTATAATTATTGGCGTGCTTGTAATAATCGTTGAGCATCCTAGCTCGACCCATGTAATGTATTTCATGCTACTGGCTCATTGTATCAAGAATTTTGTCTACCAGTATGATGGGTTTTCCTCATACTGGACTCAACAGATCGGTTTCTCAATAAATATTTTTGTTGGAAAACCGGTCATGACAAGCTTGGTACTAGAGCCAGGCTGACTGTAGGAAGCCACTAGGTGCGGTCGCTAATCCGTTATTAGCATCATAGAGCTGTTTCTTATTTTTGCAAATATAGTCATTTTCTGACAGTCAACATATATTTATGATCTGACCATTTAGAATTTTGCCTACTTTTGTAGATGGCCGACAGCAGCTGCGAGTATCAGACCTTCGCCAACGTGCCCAATGGGAAACTACTCTCCTTCATCATTCAGGTCGCGATGGGGCCATCCATGAGCCCAGTCTTCTCACTTTACCAGCACAAAGTCAACGACAATCTAACCATGCACCAGGCCTTGGTGCAATTCAAGGGAGGGCGTGGTGAGTTACGCCGCTTCCGGTTCATGGGAAGAGCCATGCCCACGGAGAGGCATGCTACGCAGATGGCACCCCGCGAGGCGATAGCTCGCCTCAGGGATGTCCTCCCCTCGATGAAGACTCGTCGTTACCACTATCTTCCATGCCATGTGCCATAAACCTGTCACTACGCGTCCTCTTGCCCCAGAGGAGAACGAGACGAGGCATTTGAGATTCTTATTGAGTGCCTCCGAGCTCTGGAGGCAGCCTTCGACAACCTGGTGGACGACTTCGTGGCTACCCGCATGGACTCAGTCCATGGTTGCGCCGCCAACAGGAGGGAGCTCCTGCACACCGCACCTCCACTAACTTTCGTCTCGTCCTCAGCATCTTATGCACCTACTCGTTGCCTGCCTACCACCAAAGAGTTCAACCTAGTCATCGCGCCTACTCCAGCTCGCACTGCACCACCCTTTGCGCCCACTCCCATTTGTGTGGTTCCGCCCCTGGCACCCGCTCCATCTACTCGGCGCAGCACTACACGTATGGAGCCTATTAGCGAGGAGGAAGTCGAGTCCCCAGCCTCGCTGCGCCTCACCCTTGGCAGGGCCAAGGAAATCATCAACATCTCCGACTGAGTATGCTTAGACGTCATGCGATGTACCGCCTTGTAAGATATGTACATAGGTTGTGAGAAGTAGCTTGTTTGCGCATCATGTAGGAACTGGAGAAGTGCACTAGCCTAAATAACATGTCAGGATTATGTACGCATATCCTGAGTGATGTATTGTATAATTATCGCCTGCGTGTAAGATACGTGATGAGCAGTCCTTCGTCGTGCGCAAATCGATTTGTTTTCCTTAAGTAATCTTGGCTATTTAATTTATTTGCCAGCCTTGTGCATTTATGGATTTATTGTTGCGACCCTTTTTGCTTTTCTTATGGGTTTTACAAAATATATCCCCAGAGTGAAAAATGTCTCGTCCTTGGACTCACTCCATGCCTACTCCGCCAGAGGAAAATTATGGCACTCAGCCGGGCAATAATTTCACACGAGGGCAGTCGAGTCAACAGGACAGTGAAACGGCACTTTCCCAAATGTGCCCCCTTTATGAACAGAGTCAGCAACAACACCGGGAAATGATGAACCAAGTCATCAACATGGGAAATCACCATGGGCAGTATCAGAAGCATTCCAAGTTATCTGAGCTATAGAAGACACGTCCCCAAACATTTTCTCATACTGACAAGCCTCTTGAGGCCGAAGACTGGCTTTGAGATGTGGAGAGGAAATTAATTATTGCAAAATTTTCGGACCTCGAAAAGGTACTATATGCTCCGCACTATCTCACAGGAGCAGCTGCATCGTGGTGGGAGAATTTCCTGCACATGCATCCCAACGAAAATGATATAACCTGGGATGATTTCAAGGAAGGTTTCCGTGGTGCACACATTCCTAAGAGTATTATGAAAATCAAGAAAAGAGAGTTCGATGACCTCAAACAAAGGAACATGACAGTGTCAGATTATAACGGTCAATTTACTCTATTGTCTCGCTACGCCGATGAAGAGCTTATGACTGAAAGCAAGAAGATGGAGAAATTCCTTGACGGTCTGGCGCCCGCGCTTAAATACCAACTGGTCGTACACACTTTTCCAGATTTTAAAACACTAGTGGATAAAGCCATTACTATGGAAAATGAGAGATGCAGCCTGGAAGATTTCCACAAGCGAAAAAGGGACCAGACTAACCATGCTCGAAATCACCGAAGCAAGACAGATTTTCAAAAGGGTGGGACACACAAATCCTCGTCCAACGTCTCACGCCCAATCAAGAATTTTCATGCAAGGGACAAGGAGTTCACATATCGCCCAGGCGTTACTTGTTATGCCTGTGGAGAGGAAGGGCACTATGCCAAGCAGTGTCCCAAGCCTAGGAACTCAACCCCAAAGCCGAATAACGCCGGCAATAATTCAGCGCCCAAGCGAAACAATTTCAATCCCAACAACAACCACAGGAAGGGTCATTTGAACCACGTAACCAAAGAGGAGGCGCAAAATGCTCTGGATATCATACTCGGTACGTTTCCTGTCAACACAATACCTGCAATGGTTTTGTTTGATTCCG
The DNA here is from genome assembly GCA_032464435.1 of Aegilops umbellulata. NCBI lineage: Eukaryota > Viridiplantae > Streptophyta > Magnoliopsida > Poales > Poaceae > Aegilops > Aegilops umbellulata. Next base: position 278,143,522 of record CP136058.1, read on the forward strand.
GAGCTTCTCGCTCTTTCATTTCGAAAAGTTTTTCTTTGCAAAATAATTTTTCGATGCTTCCTTTGGAAAAATCCATGATCATCAAGTCCCCTGGGATTCAGCAAGTTACTCAGAGTTACTGCCAAGGTATGGTTATTGAGTTTGAAGGATTGAAGTTTCACGCCAACCTTATTGTATTGGAAAATAAAGGATTGGACGTCATCCCAGGGATGGACTGGTTAACCACCAACAGAGGTTTTATTGACTGCTTCAATCGGACCGTAATTCTCACACACCACCACGGAAAGACAATAAGAGTATCAGCCAAAGAAAGAAAAATACCCCTACAACCGAGATTAAACAAGGTGGACATTTCTTAATTAAGCAAGGTTCCAGTAGTGTGTGAATTTCCAGACGTATTTCCCGAAGAACTAACAGGCATGCCACCAGACCAAGAGATAGAATTCAGCATTGAGCTAGCACTAGGAACCACCCCCATATACAAAACCATACAGAATGGCACCATCGGAGTTGGTTGAGTTGAAGAAAAAAATAAAGGAATTGCTGCACAAAGGATACATTCGAGCCAGCTCCTCACCTTGGGGATCACCAATTTTATTTGCCAAAAAGAAGGATGGAACACTGAGATTGTGCATAGACTACCGAGCACTTAACATGGTCACAGTCAAGAACAAATACTCGATGCCACGGATAAACGATTTGTTTGATCAACTCGCTCAAGCCAAGGTATTCTCGAAAATTGACTTAAGGTCAGCGTACCATCAATTAAAGTTGTGAACAGAAGATATCCCCAAGACAGCCTTCACCTCCAGATATGGACTATATGAGTTCACAGTAATGCCATTTGGATTAACGAACGCCCCCGCATATTTTGTCCACCTCATGAACAAAGTATTGATGAAGTTTATGGACAAGTTCGTTGTGGTATTCATCGACGATATTCTGGTATACTCCAATACACCAGAAGAGCACGCGGAACATCTCAGAATTGTGCTAGGAGAACTCAGGAAACATCAATTGTATGCCATGTTCAGCAAGTTCGAATTTGGGCTAAGACAAGTAGGCTTTCTAGGCCACGTACGGACCCAAGAAGGTATCGCAGTGGACCCGGAAAAAGTCAGAGCCGTACTTGGCTGGAAGTCACCAGCCAGCGTAACGGACATACGGAGTTTCTTGGGAATGGCAGGATATTACCGCAGATTTATTGAAGGATTCTCCACCATAGCCAAGCCAATGACGCAATTACTCAAGAAAGACAAGAAGTTTGAATGGACAGAAGCCTGCGAGAAAAGTTTCCAAGAGCTAAAACGGAAATTAACGACAGCACCAGTATTAATGGTGCCAGACATACACAAGAATTTCGAACTGTATTGTGACGCGTCCAGAAAGGGTCTCGGATGCGTGTTGATGCAAGAAGGCAAGGTTGTCGTATACGCTTCAAGGCAACTTCACAAGCATGAGGAAAATTATCCCACTCATGACTTAGAAATGGCAGTTGTCATTCATGCACTCAAGGAATGGAGGCATTTCTTACTTGGAAATCGATGTGAAATATATACGGACCATAAAAGTCTCAAATATATTTTCACGCAGCCAGAACTAAACTTACGGCAACGACGCTGGTTGGAATTGGTAAAGGATTATGATGTTGGTATCCACTACCATCCAGGAAAAGCCAATGTAGTGGCAGATGCTCTTAGTAGGAACCCCAGCTCTGACGAAAACAGTCTGCAAAGCTTGAGACCTGAATTCCAACAAGAATTTGCCAAACTCAACTTGTTAATGGTTGCAGAAGGCACCATAACAAACTTGGAAATACAACCCAACCTTGTGGAGAGAATCAAAGAAGCTCAGCCTGGTCACCCCAGCATCGAAGGCATTAAAAGAAAGGTGAGTATGGGCAAGGCCTCGGAGTTCGTCATAGACGATGGAGGAATATTATGGTACGGAGACAGACTCTGCGTGCCAAACATAGAAGACCTCAAACAGCAAATTATAGCTGAAGCCCACACCGCCCCATATTCGATCCACCCTAGAGGAACCAAAATGTATAAGGATATTGAGGAAAGATTTTGGTGGCACGGTATGAAGAGGGACATAGCCACTTTTGTTGCATGTTGCGACTCTTGTCAACGCATAAAAGCTGAGCATCAGAGACCAGCCGGACTACTTCAACCAAACAGAATACCTGAGTGGAAATGGGATGAAATAGGCATGGATTTCATTGTCGGACTACCTCGGTCACGACACGGAAATGATGCCATATGGGTCATGACCGATAGATTAACCAAGGTGGCACATTTCATTCCAGTGAAGACAACCCACACCACTCAGAAACTTGCCAGGATTTACCTCTCCCGTATAGTTTGTCTACATGGAGTTTCGAAGACTATAATATCCGACAGAGGAACCCAGTTCGTCTCGAGGTTCTAGGATCATTTACAACAGGCTCTGGGAACTCAACTGGCCTTCAGTACAGCATACCATCCCCAAACGGATGGACAAACTGAACGCGTAAACCAAATTTTAGAAGACATGCTGAGAGCATGTGTCCTCACCTATGGAACCAGTTGGGAAGACAGCCTGCCATATGCCGAGTTCGCGTACAACAACATTTACCAGGCCAGCCTGCAAATGGCACCATTTGAAGCTTTATACGGACGGAGATGTCGTACCCCGCTAAATTGGTCAAAGACCGGGGACAGCCGCATTTTCGGCACAGACATGCTCAAAGAGGCCGAGGAAAAGGTTAAACTAATCAGAGACCGACTTAAGACCGCTCAGAGTCGACAGAAGAGTTATTACGATCAGAAACATCGTGGGGTCAGCTTCGAACCCGGTGAGTTCGTGTACCTACGAGTATCCCCCATGAGGGGATTGCAACGATTCAAGATTAAAGGAAAGCTAGCGCCAAGATTCATCGGACCATTCTGTATAGTGGCACGAAGAGGCACGGTAGCCTACCAGCTAAACTTACCCGAGGAATTATCCGATATCCACGACGTCTTCCACGTCTCGCAATTAAGGAAGTGCGTAAGCAACCCAGAGAAGCAAGTATCCCATGATAACATTGACGTGCAGCCAGATCTCACCTATCGGGAACGCCCAGTAAAAATATTAGAGGAGTCTGAAAGGAGAACCCGACAGAAAACCATCAAGTTTTTCAAAGTTCAGTGGAGCCATCACACCGAAAGTGAAGCAACTTGGGAAAGAGAGGATTTCCTTCGGGCAAAGCATCCACACTTATTTGAGGATCAGCTGAAATCTCAGGGACGACATTTTTCCTAAGGGGGTAGGTGTTGTGACTCTCCAAAAATCTTCCTTTGGTTTTTCAGCAAAAACTTTATTGGTCTTTGAAAGTGGCCATTTAAATTTTTTGAGAAAACCTCTCTCTTAAAAAAAAATTCACCCTTGGCAAGGATTTCTATTTTTCATCCCTTCCAAATTTGGTGTTTGAATTATGGAAACGTTTCTTCTGATTCTTTTCCTCTCTAATGTATTTTTTAATTTGATTATTTTTCATTTAAAAAGAAAACCCTAGGAGTTTTTGGGGCTTCTCTCATTTTTGGAACCACCCATAATTTTATTTTTTCCCCATGTGGAAAGACCTCCCAAAACCTCTCCCTCCACTTTGGAACAATCTAAACTCTCTGTCTCATCAAGTCCAAACCACTTTTGAATTTTATTTCATTTATTTTATCTCCAAAAACAATTCTGTCTTTTATTATGAGCCTAAGTAATTTTCAAAGCAAGTACCTTATTGCCCTTGAGTTTTGATCTCAAACCAACTCCACTGGATTTTCCTTAGCATCCATAACCCAGAACCATCTTGAACCACTCCTCCTCTTTTCAAATTTTTCAAATTTCAGCGTGTGCAAAATTGGACCAGATTTGCCAAATTTGGTGAAATTCATATATCCTCTTCTCCAAAAATTCTACCAAAATTCAGGCAGCCTCCTGGTGCAATGAGAGGCCACCCCACCAAGTTTCAGCTCAAGGAGAAACCCCTGCATGCCAAAATCATTCTGTCGAACACCTAGGCGGCACTGTTTCCCTGCATTTTCAGAAAAGTTCAGAGTTTCAGAGTTTGGTGTCGTTTTTCCTTCGTCAGAGTTCAATCACGCGTCGACAGTGCGCCTGGCGCATTGCGCACAGCCCCTACTCCCTGTCCGGAGCACCGCACGCACGCTTGGCCGTTTCCTGGCGACGGTGGCACACTGGCCCGCCCTCGCCGGCGTCTTCTGCGGTGTCGGGACCTCCCGTGGCGGCCCACAGAAGGCACCCTATGGCACAACGCCGTTCTGCACCGCCCAAGCCACCTGGGAGCTCTGCGTGGCCGTCCCCCTTGCTAGCGCATGCATGCAGCACCGTCGCTGTGGCCTGGTGCGCACAGGGCGCGCTCCCTACCGCTGACTTGCCGCACGGCCGTTCTGTTGGGACAGGCCGTAAGCTCCTCCTCCTTGTTGAGTTAGGCACCCGGATGGACTCTTTACTCCATCTAGTCGATGCTCAAGCCCCTAATCCAACTGCCCAACCACAGTGCCGCCGTAATCACTCGCCGAACTTATCCCGTTCATGGCAACCGCCTCGGGCCGGCTATATATAGCGCTCCCAAGCTCACTCTCGCTCCCGCACACCTCCACCACCTCACTAGACCCCGCCCAGCAACTGGAAGGGCGTCGAGGGGCCTTTCTTCCTCGACTCCGGCCGCCCCGTTCCGCCTCGGCCTCCGTCTCGATCCACTCCGGTGAGGCCATCCCCGGCGCCCAAACCTCATCAGTGACCTCCTCGAGCAACGAGAGGGCTAACCCCCACTTCAATTCAATTCTTGCAGCCCTCCTCGGCGAGCTCCATCAACGCCCGAACCACCGTCCGCCGGAGCAAGGGCCGCCGTCGACGTGGTGCTCATCGGCGACCGCCACCACCACCCACCGATGCGGAAGGACACGGTGAACACGTTGGTAACCTCTGATCCCCCTGCCTCGCCGTGGATCGCCGCCGGCGACCACGGCGGCTCTCGGGCACCGTCGAGCTATGCCGCCTCTTTTGAATTTTTAAACCTGACGGGTGGGACCCGCCTGTCAGCCTCTCTGTTCTTTTTAAACGAACCGTTTTCTGAAGGCGTCTTCTGCCAAAATGCGTTTTCCCTCTGGGCCGGCGTATTCTCAGTCGAAGCGTTTTCTGTTTTTATAAGTTAGCCCCAGAGAACTTTCTGTTTCATTACAGGAAGGTCCCTAGACAAAAACCTTTATAACTTTTAAACAGAAGAGTATTTTTGATTGATTCTTTTTCTTTCCTCTTTGAAATTTTGTCTGGTTTTTATCAGATTTATTTGAAAAAAAATTGGAGTAATTTTTGTGCACCTCACGGTATTTACGTTAGCGCGTATGTTTTCTTTATACCGTAGATACCGAAGGAGGTGACGGAACCGCGAACTTCACCGAGCTAGGCTCCGACTACTCTGAACCAGGCAAGCATGTTTGAAATTTTGATATGATGATTGTTTTGGCATGTTTGCATTAAGTAGTTTCATGGCATGTTGATGGGCATACCGACGAATGTCATGTTTCATGCAACGTTGAGGCAAGTGAGTTTCGAAAATCCATAAGTGGATGGATGTGAGTATGCATGGCCATGTGTTGGCATGAGGATGGGTAAGATGGCAGTGTCGTAGCATGCCAGTCTTATGCCAGGCTATCTGACTTCAGTGTCAACCCGTATCAGTCCAGTTCCTTCCATTTTTCCTTCCCTGTACTACCACATGCTTTCCGCAAGGAATACGGCTTAGTAAGTTGCAAACCGCTTTCTTGGTACACACAAAAAGGAGAGGCCGTGATGATGGTTCCATGGCCCTGGATTAAAGCCAGTCATCCGGTCAGGGGGCATGGGTGTTTCCGGTTGGGACCGAGAGGGGGGCACCCCTTAGAGCGCGTGTATATAAATTTGATCCCATGTTATTCGAGATTGTGATCTCCCCGTCTCAAAAGTTTTTCTTGGACGATGTCTAGGGTGTTTCCTGGCATCGAGAGGTAGGATGGGTGTGTACTGGTTAGCCGTGTTTCTTCCGAAATACCATAGAAGGAACTAGTCCTTCGGGACTACGGAAATCCGTTGGCTGTGGGTAATTTTAGTACAAACTCTGCAGAGTCATGAATCCCCAAATCATCTTATCCATGTCCAAGTTCTATATTATCTTATCCTGACAAGCGTCAGTTTTGATGACAGAGACTCCGGTGAATCACATGAGTGCAAGTCCGGTTAAATGTTCATTCTGTGGATGGACTAACCCGTTTATTATCATGAGTTGATTATTTATTTATGAGTATTATTTTCCTTGTGAAGAAAGCCCTTTCTGCGATGTCGCTCAAACGTCCGACTGTGGCATTGTTATTATTTATTTTCAATAAAATCCCTTTCTGTGATGTCGCTCCGACGTTCGACTTTGGCATTGTTATTTACTTTTGATAAAAGCCCTTTCTGTGATGTCGCTCCGACGTCCGACTGTGGCATTGTTATTTACTTTCGATAAAAGCCCTTTCTGTGATGTCGCTCCGACGTCCGACTGTGGCATTGTTATTTACTTTCGATAAAAGCCCTTTCTGTGATGTCGCCCCGACGTCCGACTGTGGCACGCATGTCTTTTATTTTCAGTTTAAGCCCTTTACGTGGTGTCACCTAGACGCCCGACTGTGGCATGATCTTTATTTATTGGTTCACCTTTCGAGGCGTCGCTTCAGACACCCCGATCGGTTTCCATTTATTTTTGTTGGGTTTTCAGGCGGACTACCGCCGATTCCCTTTTTACTTACCTTGCTTGCTAAATTTTGATTGTGCATTAGTAAATTAATCATGACGCATTCATGCATGCATTTGTTATATCTTACGTCCGAACTGTCTTGCGAGTACTTTCAAAGTACTCACCTGGCTTGTTGATTTGGCCAGATGCTGAAGAAGGCGATCTCATGGATGAAGAGTTCGATAGCGAGTCCGACGCCTAGAGGAGTCCCAGTCAGTCTCGTGCGACCCTGGATTTGGTCACTGTATTATATTCGCTTCCGCTACCCAAATAAATTCATCGAGCCTCACCTCGACGCTCAATGGGATGCCAGTTTACGAGTTGTGCTATCCACTCCCCATTGTGTCATTCCACCATCACTTCCACCTCGAGTCAGTAGTATGCCACCACACCATTGTGGCATATCCACCTTTATGTATAATTATTGGCGTGCTTGTAATAATCGTTGAGCATCCTAGCTCGACCCATGTAATGTATTTCATGCTACTGGCTCATTGTATAAAGAATTTTGTCTACCAGTATGATGGATTTTCCTCATACTGGACTCACACAAATCGGTTTCAAACTAAATATTTTTATTGGAAAACCGGTCGTGACACTTGACTTGTCCTAAAGTTGCTAAAATCTGCCAAGAACTAAAATTGGGAGAAGGTTAAGTTTTTATTTGGTCAAGTAGTCTAATCACCCCCCTCTAGACATACTTCCGATCCTACAAGACCAGCAACTCAGCCACGGAGTCACGCGACCGGTAGCGATGGAGTCCGAATACATCCCCTGTCCGGCGGCGGTTTAGCACAGCCCAATGAGGCGGAGGCCGCCGCGGAGGCGACAACACCGACTGGCGGCGTTTTAGCGCAACACGACAAAGCGGCAGAAGTGGCCGGCACAAGTGGATCGGGCCGGTTTGGCGCGGCGAAGTAGCCGAATCAGGGGCTGTTGACGGCGGCTCATCGCAGCTTCATATTATGAGGCGGCCAGGCGGTTTGTCGAGCCGGCGATGAGACGAGGAGGCGCCGGCAAGTTGGAGGCACAAACTGGAAAGGACGGAGGCACCGTAACTCAACGAGGCAAGTCACCTGAGCAACCCAAGCCCGCGGACCATCCGTGTCCGGGTCGAGGCGAGTTACAGGCGAGGCCAAGGGGCCGCGGTGCACTGATACGTCCATTTTGCATCATGCTTTTATATTGATATTTATTGCATTATGGGCTGTTATTACACATTATGTTACAATACTTATGCCTATTCTCTCTTATTTTACAAGGTTTACATAAGGAGGGAGAATGCCGGCAGCTGGAATTCTGGGCTAGAAAAGGAGCAAATATTAGAGACCTATTCTGCATAACTCCAAAAGTCCTAAAACTCCACGAAAGTCATTTTTGGAAATAATGAAAAATATTGAGCAGAAGAAGTTCACCAGAGGGGGGCCCACCTGTCCACGAGGGTGGGGGGCGCGCCCTACCCCCCAGGGCGTGCCCCCTACCTCATGGGCCCCCTGCTGGCTCTACGATGGCCATCTTTTGCTATATGAGGTCTTTCATCGAGGAAAAAATCATAAGCAACCTTTCGAGACGAAACTCCACCGCCACGAGGCGAAACCTTGGCGGAACCAATCTAGGGCTCCGGCGGAGCTGTTCTGCCGGGGACACTTCCCTCCGAGAGGGGGAAATCATCGACATCGTCATCACCAACACTCCTCTCATTGGGATTGGACAATCTCCATCAACATCTTCACCAGCACCATCTCATCTCAAAACCCTAGTTCATCTCTTGTATCCAATTCTTGTCTCCAAGTCCGGGTTTGGTACTAGTAGGTTGCTAGTAGTGTTGATTACTCTTTGTAGTTGATGCTAGTTGGTTTATTTGGTGGAAGATCATATGTTCAGATCCTTTATGCATATTAATACCCCTCTGATTATGAACATGAATATGCTTTGTGAGAAGTTACCTTTGTTCCTAGGGACATGGGAGAAGTCTTGCTATTAGTAGTCATGTGAATTTGGTATTCGTTCGATATTTTGATGAGATGTATGTTGTCTAGCCTCTAGTGGTGCTATGTGAACGTCGACTACATAACACTTCACCATTATTTGGGCCTAGAGGAAGGCACTGGGAAGTAATAAGTAAATGATGGGTTGCTAGAGTGACAGAAGCTTAAACCATAGCTTATGCGTTGCTTCGTAAGGGGCTGATTTGGATCCATATATTTCATGCTATGGTTAGGTTTACCTTAATACTTTTGTTGTAGTTGCGGATGCTTGCAATAGAGGTTAATCATAAGTGGGATGCTTGTTCAAGTAAGAACAACACCCAAGCACCGGTCCACCCACATATCAAACTATCAAAGTACCAAACGCGAATCATATGAACGTGATGAAAACTAGCTTGACGATATTCCCATGTGTCCTCGGGAGCGCCTTTCTCTATATAAGAGTTTGTACAAGCTTGTCCTTTGCTACAAAAATGATTGGGCCACCTTGCTGCACTTTATTTACTTTTGTTACTTGTTGCTCGTTACAAATTATCTTATCACAAAACTATCTGTTACCACTTATTTCAGTACTTGCAGAGAATACCTTGCTGAAAACCGCTTATCATTTCCTTTTGCTCCTCGTTGGGTTCGACACTCTTACTTATCGAAAGGACTACGATAGATCCCCTATACTTGTGGGTCATCAAGACTCTTTTCTGGCGCAGTTGCCGGGGAGTGAATTGCCTTTGGTAGGTGGAATTTGGTAAGGAAAAATTTATATAGTGTGCTGAAATTTACTATCACTTGTTACTATGGAAAGTAATCCACTGAGGGGCTTGTTCGGGGTATCTTCACCCCGACCAGTAGAGCAAAGAATTGCTCCTCAACCTACTGAACCTATTCAAAATGAAATTATTCCCTTTGAAGTTCCTTCGGGCATGTTAGAAAAACTGCTTGATAATCCTTTTACAGGAGATGGAACAAAGCATCCTGATGAACATCTACTCTATGTGGATGAAGTTTGTGGATTATTTAAGCTTGCAGGTACACCCAATGATGTTGTTAAGAATAAGGTCTTTGAAAGTGCAACTATCCCTAGGTGGTTTTGGTAATTCATAACAACATATAGCTCATTGAGCTAATGCTATTCCAAGACAATTATTTCAGGAAAGCTCAATGATTGGCATGGCAGGGATGGTGAAAGTGGAACCCTCAAAATGCTAAGGATAAAGGATTGGCTCAAGCTCAAAAGCTCAAGACTCTTCATTTTACATTTTAGTGACCCAAGATCACATTGAGTCCATAGGAAAAGCCAATACTATCAAGGAGGGATGAGGTGTTGCTTAATGAGCCTTTTGCTTCTGTGCTTAATGATATGCTCCAAAATCCTCAGCTACTTTCCGATATCCACAAATGACCTAAATCCTAAGCCAAACTCGGTCCTACCGATTCTTTCTATCCGGCGCCACTGAGTTTCACATGTCATAAGCCACTGCCAAACCCTAGCGAATCGGTTCTACCGATAGGGATCTCGGTCTCACCGAGATGGGATTGCAATCTCTCTGTTTCCTTTTCGTAACTTTTCGGTCTCACTGAAAGAGCGGATCGGTCCCATCGAGATTGCAATGTAAACTCTCTGTTTCCCTTTTGTAACTTTTCGGTCTCACCGAAAGAGCAAATCGGTCCCACCGAGTTTACCTGACCAACTCTCTGGTTAGCTAATTACCAAATCGTGCTCACCGAGTTTGTGTAATCGGTCTCACCGAGATTACGTTATGCCCAAACCCTAATCATATTGGTCCTACCGAGTTGCATGTTAGTCCCACCGAAAATCTCTAACGGTCACTAGGTTTACTATTTCGGTCCGACCGAGTTTGTTGATTCGGTCCCACTGAGATTGGTAAATTGTGTGTAATGGTTGGATTTTGTGTGGAGGATATATATACCCCTGCACCTCCTCTTCACTCGTGGAGAGAGCCATCAGAACACATCTACACTTCCAACTCATATGTTCTGAGAGAGAACTTCCTACCCTTGTGTTGAGGCCAAGATATTCCATTCCTACCATATGAATCTTGATCTCTAGCCTTCCCCAAGTTGCTTTCCACTCAACTCTTCTTTCCACCAAATCCAAATCCCGTGAGAGAGAGTTGAGTGTTGGGGAGACTATCATTTGAAGCACAAGATCAAGGACTTCATCATCAACACACCATTTGTTACATCTAGGAGAGTGGTGTCTCCTAGATTGGCTAGGTATCACTTGGGAGCCTCCGACAAGATTGTGGAGTTGAACCAAAGAGTTTGTAAGGGCAAGGAGATCGCCTACTTCGTGAAGATCTACCGCTAGTGAGGCAAGTCCTTCGCGGGCGATGGCCATGGTGAGATAGACAAGGTTGCTTCTTCGTGGACCCTACGTGGGTGGAGCCCTCCGTGGACTTGCGCAACCGTTACCCTTCGTGGGTTGAAGTCTCCATCAACGTGGATGTAGGATAGCACCACCTATCCGAACCACGGGAAAAACAACCGTGTCTCCAATTGCGTTTGAATTCTCCAAACCCTTCCCTTTACATTCTTGCAAGTTGCATGCTTTACTTTCCGCTGCCTATATACTCTTTGCACGCTTGCTTGAATTGTGTGATGATTGCTTGACTTGTCCTAAAGTTGCTAAAATCTGCCAAGAACTAAAATTGGGAAAAGGTTAAGTTTTTATTTGGTCAAGTAGTCTAATCACCCCCTCTAGACATACCTTCGATCCTACAAGTGGTATCAGAGCTTTGGTCTCCATTTGCTTTGATTTCCATAGCTTTTGGTGGTCATAGCCTTGGTTTCACAACCTAGGAGAGTATGGCGTCTAGCGAGGGAAATTATCACCATAGAGGTCGTTACTTTGATGGTACTAATTTTGCTAGTTGGAAGCATAAAATGAAAATGCATATTCTTGGACATAACACCGCCGTTTGGGCTATTGTGTGTGTTGGTTTGCAAGGTGACTTCTTTGATGGGAAAGAACCAAACCGTGAAGCTACCGCGGATGAGTTGAAGATGCTACAATACAACGCTCAAGCTTGTGATATTCTCTTCAACGGATTGTGCCCCGAAGAATTCAACAAAATCAGCCGTCTTGAGAATGCAAAGGAAATTTGGGATACTTTTATTGATATGCATGAAGGTACCGACTCCGTCAAGGAATCCAAATTGGATGTGCTTCAAAGTGACAAGTTCAAAATGAAGGATGGTGAAGGTGTCGCTGAAATGTACTCTAGGCTTGCTCTCATCACAAACGAGATTGCCGGCTTAGGGAGTGAAGAGATGACCGACAGATTCATCATCAAGAAGATCCTAAGAGCCTTGGATGGAAAATATGATACCGTGTGCACATTGATCCAAATGATGCCCAATTACAAAGATCTCGAGCCAACGGAGGTCATTGGAAGAATTGTTGCTCATGAGATGTCGCTCAAGGATAAAGAGGAACTTCACAACAAATCAAGTGGTGCCTACAAAGCCTCATGTGAAGCCCCCACAACATCAAGTGAGAAACAAAACTTCAACGAAGAATTGAGCTTAATGGTGAAGAACTTCAACAAGTTCTACAAGAGTAGAAGCAAAGATAGAAGCTCCAAGGCAAGGTCCTACAATGACAAAAGATCTTCTAGTCGAGAGCGAAACTGCTACAATTGTGGAAGACCCGGACACTATTCCAATGAGTGTACGACTCCCTACAAAAGAAGAGAAGATTCTCCAAAAAGAAGAAGCAAAAGAGAAGAATCACCATCAAGAGAGAGAAGGAGTAGAGATGATCGTTATGAACGAAGATACTCACGGAGAAGCAAGGATTCGGAAATAAAGGAAAAATCATCAAGGAGCTACACAAAAGGAAGACATCAAGCTCAGGTTGGTGAATGGGTATCCAGCTCCGACTCCGAAATCCACTCCGAGAGAAGTTATCACTCCGATTCCGAGTATACTCAAGATGAAGGTGTTGCCGGTCTAGCACTTGTGTCAACCAACTCCTACGACATATTTGACTCACCAAATGAAGGAATTGGAAGATGCTTCATTGCCAAAGGTCCTAAGGTAACTCATCCTGAGTATGTTGATTTTAATAGTGATGAAGATGACTTGTTAGGTGATGATGATTTACTTGTTGACAACTCTAGTGATGAATACTATGATGAAACGTCAATTAATCATGCTAAAACGAATGACAATGTTAAGGAGAAAATTGAGGCTCTAACTAAAGAACTAAACACACTTAAGTTAGCTCATGAAACTATCTTCGAAGATCATCGAGAACTTTTAAGAGCTCATGAGAAGTTACGCTTTGAAAAGCTCAATCTTGAGCAAGAGCATGAGTTTTTAAAGGCAATCAATGATGATCTCCGCAAGAAAAGTTCTTCTTACATTGCCAAGCGTTTACTCTTATCTACTTACATGCCCCAAGTCAAGTCTAGTAACAAGAACAAGAAAGATTCTTCCTCTAGTAGTAACAATGATTATGTTAAATCCAATATTGTTGCTTCTAGTAGTTCTCTTGATTCCACTAATTATTCTCTTAGCCAAGTTACACTTGAGCAAGAAAATAGCTTATTGAAGGGAATCATAGAGAAAGGAGTGTAAAAAAGCCTTGCCGGAAGTAAGCAATTCGAGGAGATTGTACGCAAGCAAGGAAGGCACCGGAAGAATCAAGGTGTTGGTTTTGAACGAAAGTTCAATGCCAATGGAGTTGAGTGGGAAGAAGATCAATACCCCAAGACAAAGTTTGTTCCTCAACAAGAGAAGTATGATCCTACTTCTTTCAAGGGGACACAAACTCAAGATGATCTTCCACCACAAGACTACAAGCATAAAGGCAAGGACAAGCTTCAAGAGGAAATTGATGCATTTGAAGAAGCTCCTAATACCTTAGTCAAGTGGATTCCCAAGACTACTTCAAGTTCCACTTCATCAAGTACGACTACAACTCCAAGGATTCCCATCAAGATGGTGTGGATCCAAAAGAAGAAGAACTAGAGAGTTCTTGAGGGTGACTCCGCCAACATACTTCACTCTTATCATTTTGGCAAGAACAAGTGCAATCAACTTCCACATCTTGCACTAGTTCAAGGAGCCACAAACCCTCTTGTTGGTAAGACAAGGGACAAGGTAATCTAAAAGTTTTCATAGACATCATCTTGTGTGTGCATCACTCTATGTCTATAGATATCCTTGTTTGTTCCTTGTGGGACTAACCCATGTAGGTATTGAAAGTGCAATTCACTCAAAAGGATAGCTCCAAGTGATCTATATCAACATTGAGTATCCACATCTTCAACATCTACATGAAGTCATCATCGACAAAACCCAAGGTTAGTTCATCCCTCTTAGGGGGGATATCACATCTAGGGGGAGCTTTACTCTAAGACTTGAGTTAAAGCAACTCTAATGATGTGAACACAACAATGCTTTATGTAAAAGTGGTAACCCCACTTGTGCTTAAACGATGAGTATGACCTATGATCAAATGTTCTCATTTGACTCCTAAGTCAATATACTCATATATAGATGACCTAGTCATCGCCATTGCTTGATAGATGCTAGAATTGGTTGTGCATGCTTTGTCACATATTTCAATTGCCATTTTATTGTGTGAGCATGTTGGTTGCATATTTTACTCATTCGAGGACATCCACTTGTTGTTTTGATTGTTTGGCTTTATTTTTCTTTTGCGAAGTGGATGGACAAGAATGCCTAAGAACCTTCTCTAGCTATCTATGCTTTTCTCGTCTCAAACTCTATTCATGCTACATGACAAAATTGATCAAGTCGGATTCGAACCACTCTCTGTGAGGAGCACTCGGAGTCCCCAATTCGTCATAGACTTAAACTTCCAAAACCTCTTTGTGATTCTCGGTCTAACCGATACCCCACTTTCGGTCTTACCGAGATCATTAAGTTGATCTATGTTTTCGATCTCGGTGCAACCGATTTGAACCATTTGGTCACACCGAGTTGCAATAACTGTATACAGTTTTGCATCTCGGTGCCACCGAGTTGTTCCACTCGGTCACACCGATAGGGTCGTGCTATATATAGACACGGGCAAAAATTTGGAAATTTCTCCGAACCCCTTCGCCCGCGCGATAGCTCGCTCTGCCAAAGTGGTATCTAGATCATCTCCTCGCCGCCAGCCGCCTCCAGTCGCTGGTCTCTGTCGCCGTCAACGGGATTCAACCCCGCCGTTGCCGCCGTAGCGAGTCTCCGCCAAACTAGGGTATGGACTCGATCTTTGTGCTATTCCCCAATCCGATTCCTAGCACATTGTGATCATATTGATTCTAGCCACGTTTGATAAACTTCTATCCAGTCAATGAACTCGTAGAATAGGTTTGATTCGAAAATTTTAGGGTTAGGTTTCCGCCGAAACCATCTCGGACCCACCGAGTTGAAAAACTCGGTCCCACCGATTTGGCTTATGCCATTGCACAAGTGAGACTCGGTCTGACCGAGTATTGCTCATCGATGTGACCGATTTTGGAACTTTGTGAAACCCTAGTAGTCTCGGTGCCACCAAACTGTGACTCGGTCTGACCGAGTTCACTAGTTTAGGTTCCAAAAACTGCTTCGGTATCACCGAGTTTAAAAATCGGTAGATCCAAAATGCTTTCTATGGGAAACTAAAACTAAGTTTTTGAATCATTCTTTTGCAAAAATATCTGCATTTTGTGATGCTCATCCACTCTACCTCATCTATAAACTATTCACAGGGTCAGCAGTCAGCTTGTTCATCATGTTAGACCAGAGTGATAGCCAGAACATGTCAGAACAGCCAGTGCAGATGAGTGAGGGCACTAGTCCCTCTAGTTCTTCAGATGAAGGCAGGAGGAGCACCCCCAGCAACCTGCCAAAAGCTGCCACAAGACAAAGGAAGAAGAGAACCTCAGAATCAGAGGATGAGGACTATGTGGCAGAGGAGGAAACAACTTCCAAGAAAGTTTAACTCAAAAAGGAGCATGGCTCAAGACAGAGCACCAAGCCAGGCTTAAAGGTCAAAAGGCCAGCACGCAGGTAGCCCATGCCAAAGGCCAGAGCCTGAACAAAGATTCCTGAGAAGCCTGCACCCAAAGAGCCAGTTGCTGTAGGGAAGAAGGAAAGGAAAAGAGGCAGACGGTGCAAGAAAGTTGATCCCATGGCTGAATTTGAAAAACATTCTTCTGATGAGGAAGAAGAAGAAGAGGTTGCTGCACCAGCACCTAAAGCACCCAAGCTGATGGGTGATGCTGTGAGATCAGGGGCTACTGCATCTAAGCCCAAGGAAGCCCCCAAGGCTGCATCAAAGGCCAAGACAGCTCCAAAGAGAAATACTAGGAGCATCCCAGCTGCATAGAAGAACAAGGCCCCAGTGCCTGACACTGCAGAAGAAGAGGAAGGCCAAGTGCTGAGAAAGTTAAAGCCCAAGATCCCAGACCACAATGATGCTCATCCTGTGGCTGAGGATATGAAGATCAGAAGAGACTCAGGGCTCAGAAAGTGGAGAGAAGCTGATCCATATGCTACAAGGAGAAGAACTGCTGTAGACTACAGATTTCACACTAAGGAACAGCAGGACTTCTATGAGACAGTCTTACCGGACAAGAAGCCCATTGTTTGTGATATGAGATGGGTTGACTGGGAATACATCAAGGACAACGAAGAACACTATCCTGGAGTGCAAGACAGCTTCATTGCTTGTGGAGTTGCTAACTTTGTTGGGCAGAAGCTCACAAAGTGGAATGAAGAGCTGATCATGCAATTCTACTCCACAGCACACTTTTATCCAGATGGAATGATTGTATGGATGTCAGAAGGAACAAGGTACCAATCCACTGTTGAGGAATGGGCAAAGTTGATCAATGCCCCAGAGGAGAATGAAGATGACTTGGACATATATGCCAAGAAGAAGATGGACCACAACTCCATGTCCCACATGTACAGAGAGATCCCAAACAAGGCACTTGACACTTTCAAGTTTGGCTCAGTACACTATCTTCTGTCAGGGCTTCCAACCATCAATTGGATATTGAGGCACACCTTGTTGCCCAAGTCAGGTGATCACAAGATGATCAGAGGCCATGCAATCAACTTGCTTCATATCTTTGATGTGCCACAAAAATTCAAAGTCATGAGCCTCATGGTCGAAACAATCAAGAGGAGTGCAGTAGACCATAAGAGGAGCTGTGGATATGCCCCTCAGATCCATGAGCGGATTAACTCCAAGATGGGCATAGGCATATACCTATTGGATAAGGAACATCTGCCTATTCATCCAGATTTTGAAGATATGAAGTTGTGATGAACAAGGATGAACCATCTTCAGCCCATGCACAAGCACAGAAGGAGAAGGCAAGGAAGGAGAAAGCTGCAAAGATGCCAACTCAAGAGGAGGCATCTGAATACTTCTTGAAAACCAAGCAAGAGCAACTCAGTTACTTGATTGCATCCACCCTGAGGATAGAGAAAGGACTGGCCACCCTCACTCGGAACCAGGAGAGCTTAGAGAGGATCGTAGAACAAAAGTTCTATGACTTGGATGTTAAAGTAACAGAGATTCAGTCTGAAGTGGAGCAACTTCAAGATGACATGCACGAGAGGAAGGGCAAGACTACAACTGATGCATTTGCCAGAGTGCCACGAGCTCAGAGGTCCAGTGCAGTGCCAGTTCCTGACACAAGAGCCACCACCTCAGCTCCAGCCACAGCACCAGCCCAACCAGCGCCAACTTCTACTTCAGCTCCAGCTCCAACCACGTCTACGGAAGCCTTCGTCCTTGGAGTGATCCAGACTCCTCCACCACCAGAAGATCAAGCCTGAGTGTCGATCTAGCACTATGCATTTTCTAGGAACTTTTTGGTAACTTGTTGCCAAAGGGGGAGAAAAATGTATAGATCATAGGCTTCGAGAGAGAGAGTGTGTGTTGTTTTTTTTCTCTCTTGCTTTATTTGGTGGTTTTTCAAACATTGTTTGCTTTTGGTCGAGATACTTTGATATGCTTGTGAGACATTGATGATCATGTGTTTGATCATAAGCTACACTTATGCATGCTTGATATATCTTATCTATCTTATGTGGTCATTCACTTTTCCTTGGTGATGAGTGCATGTATTTCATTATTATCATTTTGAGCGCTCCACCAAGATGTCTGTGACATGGAAGAGTAACCCATAATTCTAACTCTTTGTGCATTTGCAGTCCAAAGCAAATTTTAAATATGCACAAATTTAGGGGGAGCTCTTACTTATCACATATTTCTCAAAGCGACGATATAATTCATTCTTATTATCATTTGTCGAAGCTTTGATCTATATGTTGTCATCAATTACCAAAAAGGGGGAGATTGAAAGTGCAACTATCCCTAGGTGGTTTTGGTAATTCATAACAACATATAGCTCATTGAGCTAATGCTATTCCAAGACAATTATTTCAGGAAAGCTCAATGATTGGCATGACATGGATGGTGAAAGTGGAACCCTCAAAATGCTAAGGACAAAGGATTGGCTCAAGCTCAAAAGCTGAAGACTCTTCATTTTACATTTTAGTGATCCAAGATCACATTGAGTCCATAGGAAAAGCCAATACTATCAAGGAGGGATGAGGTGTTGCTTAATGAGCCTTTTGCTTCATGTGCTTAATGATATGCTCCAAAATCCTCAGCTACTTTCCCATATCCACGAATGACCTAAATCCTAAGACAAACTCGGTCCTACCGATTCTTTCTATCCGGCGCCACCGAGTTTCACATGTCATAAGCCACTGCCAAACCCTAGCAAATCGGTTCTACCGATAGGGATCTCGGTCTCACAGAGATGGGATTGCAATCTCTTTGTTTCCTTTTCGTAACTTTTTGGTCTCACCGAAAGAGCAGATCGGTCCCACTGAGATTGCAATGTAAACTCTCTGTTTCCCTTTTGTAACTTTTCGGTCTCACCGAAAGAGCAAATCGGTCCCACCGAGTTTACCTGACCAACTCTCTGGTTAGCTAATTACCAAATCGGTCTCACCGAGTTTGTGTAATCGGTCTCACCGAGATTACGTTATGCCCAAACCCTAATCATATCGGTCCTACCGAGTTGCATGTCAGTCCCACCGAAAATCTCTAACGGTCACTAGGTTTACTATTTCGGTCCGACCGAGTTTGTTGATTCGGTCCCACCAAGATTGGTAAATTGTGTGTAACAGTTGGATTTTGTGTGGAGGCTATATATACCCCTCCACCTCCTCTTCACTCGTGGAGAGAGCCATCAGAACACATCTACACTTCCAACTCATATGTTCTAAGAGAGAACTTCCTACCCTTGTGTTGAGGCCAAGATATTCCATTCCTACCATATGAACCTTGATCTCTAGCCTTCCCCAAGTTGCTTTCCACTCAAATCTTCTTTCCACCAAATCCAAATCCTGTGAGAGAGAGTTGAGTGTTGGGGAGACTATCATTTGAAGCACAAGAGCAAGGAGTTCATCATCAACACACCATTTGTTACATCTAGGAGAGTGGTGTCTCCTAGATTGGCTAGGTGTCACTTGGGAGCCTCCGATAAGATTGTGGAGTTGAACCAAGGAGTTTGTAAGGGCAAGGAGATCGCCTACTTCGTGAAGATCTACCGCTAGTGAGGCAAGTCCTTCGTGGGCGATGGCCATGGTGGGATAGACAAGGTTGCTTCTTCGTGGACACTTCGTGG
Source organism: Aegilops umbellulata (assembly GCA_032464435.1). Classification (NCBI taxonomy): domain Eukaryota; kingdom Viridiplantae; phylum Streptophyta; class Magnoliopsida; order Poales; family Poaceae; genus Aegilops; species Aegilops umbellulata. The sequence goes on from CP136058.1 coordinate 278,162,982, forward strand.
GTGGAGCCCTCCGTGGACTAGCGCAACCGTTACCCTTTGTGGGTTGAAGTCTCCATCAACGTGGATGTAGGATAGCACCACCTATCCGAACCACGGGAAAAACATCCGTGTCTCCAATTGCGTTTGAATTATCCAAACCCTGCCCTTTACATTCTTGCAAGTTGCATGCTTTACTTTCCGCTGCCTATATACTCTTTGCATGCTTGCTTGAATTGTGTGATGATTGCTTGACTTGTCCTAAAGTTGCTAAAATCTACCAAGAACTAAAATTGGGAAAAGGTTAAGTTTTTATTTGGTCAGGTAGTCTAATCACCCCCCTCTAGACATACTTTCGATCCTACAGTCTTCCCTTTATCTTTGAAGCGAGATGATGGAACTATAAACGAATGAAGTTGGAATTTCATCAAAAGTATTATCCTATGCATCTTGTTCATCGTGATCGCAATTATATATATAATTTTTGGCCTCGCGAAGGAAAAAGCATCGCTCAAGCCTGGGGAAGGCTTAAATCAATGTTATATTCATGCCTCAATCATGAGCTCTCAAGAGAAATAATTCTTCAAAAAAAATTTGCTCGGCTTTCTGAAAACAATCGCATCATGCTCGATACTTCTTGTGCTGGCTCTTTTATGATGAAAACTATTGAATCCAAATGGAATTTATTGGATAGAATTTAACACAACTCTGAAGATTGGGATCTCGATGAAGGTAAGGAGTCAGGTATGACACCTAAGTTTGATTGTGTTAAATCTTTTATGGATACCGATGTTTTCCGTAAATTTAGCCCTAAATATGGACTTGACTCTGAGATAGTAGCTTCTTTCTGTGAATCTTTTGCTACTTATATTGATCTCCCCAAGTAGAAGTGGTTTAAATATCATCCTCCAATAGAAGTAAAAGTAGCTGCACCTATTAAAGTTGAAGAAAAGACTGTCACTTATAATGATCCTATTGTTCCTACTTCTTATGTTGAGAAACCACCTTTCCCTGTTAGCATAAAGGATCATGCTAAAGCTTAAACTGTGATTCGTAAAAGCAATATTAGAACTTATACAACTCATGAGCAAGTTAAATTTGAACCTAATATTTCTATTATTAAAGATCTCTTGTCTGATAATATTGATGGGCATGTTATTCATTTCTGCGGTGAAACCGCTAGAATTGCCAAACCTGGTGCAAAAGATAAACATAGACCTGTGGTAGGCGTGCCTGTTATTTATGGTAAAATAGGAGATCATTGTTATCATGGCTTATGTGATATGGGTGCTAGTGCTAGTGTTATACCGCATACTTTAAATGAAGAAATTAAGCATGAAATTGCACCTGCTGAGTTAGAAGGAATTAATGTTACAATTAAACTTGCCAATAGAGATACTATATCACCAATGGGAATTGTTAGAGATGTTGAAGTCTTCTGTGGGAAAACTAAATATCCTGCTGATTTTCTTGTTCTTGGTCCCCACAAGATAGCTTTTGTCCCATTATATTTGGTAGACCCTTCTTGAATACTGTTAATGCTAAGATAGACTGTGGAAAGAATGTTGTTACTATTGGTTTGGGTGATATGTCTCATGAGTTTAATTTCTCTAAATTTAGTAGACAACACCGTGAAGAAGAATTGCCTAGTAAGGATGAAATTATTGATCTTGCTTCTATTATCGTACCTCCTAGTGATCCTTTAAAACAATATTTGCTAGACCATGAAAATGATATGTTTATGAATGAAAGAAGGGAAATAGATGAAGTATTCTTTATGCAGGAACCTATTCTGAAACACAGTTTGCATGTTGAAATCCTAGGGGATCCCCCTCCACCCAAGGGTGATCCCGTGTTTGAGCTTAAACTGTTGCCTAATAATCTTAAATATGCTTATCTTGATGAAAAGAAGATATACCATGTTATTATTAGTGCAAACCTTTCAGAACATGAAGAAGAGAGATTATTGAAAACTCTGAAGAAGCACCGTGCTGTTATTGGATATACTCTTGATGATCTTAAGGGCATTAGTCCCACTCTATGTCAACATAAAATAAATTTGGAGGAAGATGCCAAACAGTCCGTGATCATCAATGAAGGCTTAATCCTAAGATGAAAGAAGTGGTAAGAAAACAAATACTAAAGCTTCTGGAGGCAGGTATAATTTATCCCGTTGCTGATAGCCAGTGGGTAAGCCCTGTCCATTGTGTCCCTAAGAAGGGAGGTGTTGCTGTTGGTCCTAATGATAAAGATGAATTGATTGCACAAAGAATTATTACAGGTTATAGGATGGTAATTGATTTCCGTAAATTAAATAAGGCTACTAAAAAGGATCATTACCCCTTACCTTTTATCCATCAAATGCTAGAAAGATTATGCAAACATACACATTATTGCTTTCTAGATGGTTATTCTGGTTTCTCTCAAATACCTGTGTCAGCTAAAGATCAATCAAAGACCACTTTTACTTGCCCTTTTGGTACTTTTGCTTATAGACGTATGCCTTTTGGTTTATGTAATGCACCTGCTACCTTTCAAAGATGTATGATGGCTATATTTTTAGACTTTTGTGAAAAGATTTGTGAGGTTTTCATGGATGATTTTTCCGTCTATGGATCTTCTTTTGATGATTGCTTGAGCAATCTTGATCAAGTTTTGCAGAGATGTGAAGAAACTAATCTTTTCTTGAATTGGGGAAAGTGCCACTTTATGGTTAATGAAGGTATTGTCTTGGGGCATAAAGTTTCTGAAAGAGGTATTGAAGTTGATAAGGCCAAGGTTGATGCTATTGAAAAGATTCCATGTCCCAAGGACATCAAAGGTATAAGAAGTTTCCTTGGTCACGCCGGATTTTATAGGAGGTTCGTTAAGGACTTCTCAAAAATTTCTCGGCATCTGACTAATTTATTACAAAAAGATATACCATTTGTCTTTGATGATGATTGTGTAGAAGCATTTGAAATACTTAAGAAAGCATTGATCTCTGCACCTATTGTTCAGCCACCTGATTGGAATTTATCCTTTGAAATTATGTGTGATGCTAGTGATTGTGTTGTACGTGCTGTTCTAGGGCAAAGATTTGATAACAAATTAAATGTTATCCATTATGTTAGTAAGACTCTAGACAATGCTCAAAGAAATTATGCTACTACTGAAAAAGAACTGTTAGCAGTTGTATTTGCTTGTGATAAGTTCAGACCTTATATTGTTGATTCTAAAGTAACTATTCACACTGATCATGCTGCTATTAAATATCTTATGGAGAAGAAAGATGCTAAACCTAGACTTATTAGATGGGTTCTCCTGCTACAAGAATTTGATTTGCATATTGTTGATAGAGAAGGAGCGGAGAACCCCGTTGCAGACAACCTGTCTAGGTTAGAAAATGTTCTTGATGACCCACTACCTATTGATGATAGCTTTCCTGATGAGCAATTAAATGTCATAAATACTTCTCGTAGTACTCCTTGGTATGCTGATTATGCTAATTACATTGTTGCCAAATTTATACCACCTAGTTTCACATACCAGCAAAAGAAAAAGTTTTTCTATGATTTGAGACATTACTTTTGGGATGACCCACATCTTTATAAGGAAGGAGTAGATGGTGTTATGAGACGTTGTGTACCTGAGCATGAATAGGAACAGATCCTACGCAAGTGCCACTCCGAAGCTTATGGAGGACACCACGCTGGAGATAGAACTGCACACAAGGTATTGCAATCCGGTTTTTATTGGCCTACTCTCTTCAAGGATGCCCGTAAGTTTGTATTATCTTGTGATTAATGCCAAAGAATTGGTAATATTAGTAAATGTCAAGAAATGCCTATGAATTATTCACTTGTTATTAACCATTTGGTGTTTGGGGCTTTGATTATATGGGACCTTTTCCTGCCTCTAATGGATACACACATATTTTAGTTGTTGTTGATTACTTACTAAGTGGGTAGAAGCTATTCCAACTAGTAGTGCTGATCATAACACTTCTATTAAAATGCTTAAAGAAGTTATTTTTCTGAGGTTTGGAGTCCCTAGATATTTAATGACTGATGGTGGTTCACATTTTATTCATGGTGCTTTCCGTAAAATGCTTGCTAAATATGATGTTAATCATAGAATTGCATCTCCTTATCACCCACAATCTAGTGGTCAAGTAGAATTGAGTAATAGAGAGCTCAAATTAATTTTGCAAAAGACTGTCAATAGGCCTAGAAAGAATTGGTCCAAGAAACTTGATGATGCATTATGGGCCTATAGAACTGCATGTGAAAATCCTATGGGTATGTCTCTGTATAAAATGGTTTATGGAAAAGCATGTCATTTACCTCTCGAACTAGAACATAAGGCATATTGGGCTATTAAAGAGCTCAACTATGATTTCAAACTTGCCGGCGAGAAGAGGTTATTTGATATTATCTCACTCGATGAATGGAGAACCCAAGCTTATGAAAATGCCAAGTTGTTTAAAGAAAAATTTAAAAGATGGCATGACAAAAGGATACAAAACCGTGAGTTTAATGTAGGTGATTATGTATTGCAATACAACTCTCGTTTAAGATTTTTTGCAGGAAAACTTCTCTCTCAATGGGAGGCCCTTATGTTATCAAGGAGGTCTATCGTTCCGGTCCCATAAAAATCAACAACTTTGTAGTCACAAATCCGAAGGTGGTGAACGGTCAAAGAATCAAACATTATATCTTAGGTAATCCTATAAATGTTGAAACCGATGTTATTGAAACCGTAACCCCGGAGGAATACATAAGGGACACTTTCTAGAACGTTTTAGACTCTGAAAAGGAATAGGTATGTGGTACGGTAAGTAAAACGACTCCAAAACAGTTTTTAAGGCAATATTTCTCTATTTTGGAATATTTAGAAAAATAAGTAGCAGTCCGGGAAGGACACGAGGGCCCCACGAGGGTGGAGGGCGCGCCCTACCCCCTGGGCGCGCTCCCTACCTCGTGGACACCTCTTGTGCCTTTCGGACTCTGTTTTCTAGCACGATACGTATTTTGGTCAGTAAAAATTCATTATATATTTTCCCGAAGGTTTTGACTCCTGTATCACGCAATTATCCTCTGTTTTCGTTTCGAGCTATTTTTCTGACAGATCTAGGTTATCAATGACATCCCCAAGCGCCTCCAAGGACAAGTTCTTCGATAAGGTCATCAACCCTTACCTCGCGGAGGTGCTGTGACACCCTCAAACCATTGAGATGCGTGATGGGTTGCTGCACATCCGCGATGCTGAGGGACCGAAGGGGACCGGAAGCATGGAGGCGAGGCTCGAAGCAATGGAGCAACAAGTTTTCAAGTGCCAAGGGATGGTGGAACATGGACTCAACTCCAACCACATGATGATCGCGGAGTTCACTAGCAACCACAAGCTGGATGCCGACAACATCGAGGAGGCCATCTTCAAGCTTCATGAGAAGATCGAGCACCTTCAAGCCCAAATCTATGACCTGCAAAACCAAAACTGCGAGTATGAATATAGATTCAAAAGGATGAGTTTGGCTGCAGATTTGAGGATCCCGGAGACTCGATCATCCTTCTATGATGGTGAGCCTATGCCTTGGAAGATGGACGACAAGCCCGCATCATCGACAACACCTCCACCTTCTTCGCCAGCAAAGGAGATATAATCACATGGGTATGGGCACTCCCCTTGGCAACTGCCAAGCTTGGGGGAGGTGCCCCGGTATCGTATCACCATCACACTCCTATCTTTACCGTTTTTCTTAGTTCGATCCTATTAGTAGTATCTTGATCTAGTAGAATAATGTTTATGGCATGATCTAGTTTTGAGTTTTTCTTTATGATCTCTCTATGTAATCGAGTCCGTGAGCTATATATAATAAAGATTAGTGTTGAGTCAAGGGCTTAATTATTTTGCTATGATCTTGAGTGAATAAAAGAAAAGAGAACAGGAATAAAAGGGAATAAAGAGTTCATATTGATCTTATTGAGAGTAATGACTTCACATAGAAAGAGTATGATGATTAAAAAGTTGTTGGGAGTTAGCAAACATAGCTTTGGTCATCGTTGCAATTAATAGGAAGTAATAAGGAAAGAGAGGTTTCACATATAAATATATTATCATTGACATCTTTTATGATTGGGAGCACTCATTAAAATATGACCAAGTAGAAATACTACTTGTGCTTCCAAATACCCTTAAACCAGTTTTGCCATGAGAGTCTACTATACCTACCTATGGATTGAGTAAGATCCTTAAAGTAAGTTGTCATCGATGCAAAGCAATAAAAATTGCTCTCTAAATATGTATGATTGATTGGTGTGGAGGAAATAATCTTTATACGATCTTGTGATGTGGAAGAAATAAAAGCGACGGACTGCATAATAAAGGTTCATATCACAAGGGGCAATATAAAGTGACGTTCTTTCTCATTAAGATTTTGTGCATCCAACCCTAAAAGCGCATGGCAACCTCTGCTTCCCTCTGCAAAGGGCCTATCTGTTACTATTATCTTCTACTTTATGCAAGAGTCATGGTGATCTTCACCTTTCCTTTTTCATTTTATCCTTTGGCAAGCACATTATGTTTGAAAAGATCCTGATAGATATATCTAATTGGATGTAGGGGAGCATGAGTTATTATTGTTGCCATTACCCTTGAGGTAAAAGGATGGGAGGCGAAACTATAAGCCCCTATCTTTCTCGGTGTCCAATTAAAACTCCGTAACCACAAGTATCGCATGAGTGTTAGCACTTATGAAAGACTAAATGATAGTTGAGTATGTGGACTTGCTATTAAGCTCTGACATAGACTCTTTCTGATGTTATGATAAATTGCAATTGTTTCAATAACTGAGATTATAGTTTGTTGGTTCTCAATAAAGTTTGTGATTCGTACTTTGCATTGTGAATAGATTATTACTTGAGCATAAGAAATCATATGACAATATCTATATATGTTGGTTATGAGAATAATCATGATGCCTTCATGTCTGTATTTTATTTTTATCGGCACCTCTATCTCTAAACATGGGGAAATATTTATCGTTATCGTCTTTCGCTTGAGGACAAGCTAGGTCTAAGCTTGGGGGAGTTGATACGTCCATTTTGCATCATGCTTTTATATTGATATTTATTGCATTATGGGATGTTATTACACATTATGTTACAATACTTATGCCTATTCTCTCTTATTTTACAAGGTTTACATAAGGAGGGAGAATGCCGGCAGCGGGAATTCTGGCCTGGAAAAGGAGCAAATATTAGAGACCTATTCTGCACAACTCCAAAAGTCCTGAAACTCCACGAGAGTCATTTTTGGAAATAATGAAAAATATTGAGTGGAAGAAGTTCACCAGAGGGGGGCCCACCTGTCCACGAGGGTGGGGGCGCGCCCTAGCCCCCAGGGCACGCCCCCTACCTTGTGGGCCCCCTGCTGGCTCTCTGATGGTCATCTTCTGCTATATGAGGTCTTTCATCGAGGAAAAAATCATAAGAAACCTTTCGGGACGAAACTCCGCCGCCACGAGGCGGAACCTTGGCGGAACCAATCTAGGGCTCCGGCAGAGCTGTTCTGCTGGGGACACTTCCCTCCGGGAGGGGGAAATCATTGCCATCATCATCACCAACGCTCCTCTCATCAGGAGAGGGCAATCTCCATCAACATCCTCACCAGCACCATCTCATCTCAAAACCCTAGTTCATCTCTTGTATCCAATTCTTGTCTCCAAGTCCGGGATTGGTACTAGTAGGTTGCTAGTAGTGTTGATTACTCTTTGTAGTTGATGCTAGTTGGTTTATTTGGTAGAAGATCATATGTTCAGATCCTTTATGCATATTTATACCCCTCTGATTATGAACATGAATATGCTTTGTGAGTAGTTACGTTTGTTCCTGGGGACATGGGAGAAGTCTTGCTATTAGTAGTCATGTGAATTTGGTATTCGTTCGATATTTTGATGAGATGTATGTTGTGTAGCCTCTAGTGGTGTTATGTGAACGTCGACTACATAACAATTCACCATTATTTGGGCCTAGAGGAAGGCATTGGGAAGTAATAAGTAGATGATGGGTTGCTAGAGTGACAAAAGCTTAAACCATAGCTTATGCGTTGCTTAGTAAGTGGCTGATTTGGATCCATATGTTTCATTCTATGGTTTGGTTTACCTTAATAATTTTATTGTAGTTGAAAATGCTTGCAATAGAGTTTAATCATAAGTGGGATGCTTGTTCAAGTAAGAACAGCACCCAAGCACCGGTCCACCCACATATCAAATTATCAAAGTATCGAACGCAAATCATATGAACGTGATGAAAACTAGCTTGACGATATTCCCATGTGTCCTCGGGAGCTCTTTCCTCTATATAAGAGTTTGTCCAAGCTTGTCCTTTGCAACAAAAAGGATTGGGCCACCTTGCTGCACTTTATTTACTTTTGTTACTTGTTGCTCGTTACAAATTATCTTATCACAAAACTATCTGTTACCACTTATTTCAGTACTTGCAGAAAATACCTTGCTGAAAACAGCTTATCATTTCCTTCTGCTCCTCGTTGGGTTCGACACTCTTACTTATCCAAAGGACTACGATAGATCCCCTATACTTGTGGGTCATCACGCACGAGGCAACCTATTGCGGCGGCGGCGTAAACCGGCTTGGCACGACAAAGTACGACTCGCCTGCCGGAGGGAAAGCGGAGGCTCGAGGGCGTGAAACGGCGGCGGCCCTCGGTCGGGGTACGTCGACGGCAGCAGGAAACTCCGGGGTGATGCGGCACCATAGCGGCCGACTTGGTGGAGGCTAGGGCGGTAGAGACCGGCGACCACAGCAGCGCAATCCACGCCAGTGTTCCGGCGCCTCAGGCCGGAGCTAACTCGGAAACGGCTGGATATCGGAGTCAGTTCGAACGGCAAAGACGAGGTCAGCGTGACGGCGGTTTAGCATTGGAGGCGATTTGGACCGCAGGTGAGGGAAGTCCGTGGCCGCGACGGAGGCCCCGTCACGTGAGGCGGCGATTTTAAAAGACGTGGAAGTGGAGATGGCCGGCGGTGTGGCGGCTCTCCTGCTGCAGCTGAGAGGTGGACCAGCAATGACTCGCCGCGAGGGCAGACCGGCCCGGAGCAGTGAACTTGGGCAACTTGAGGTGAAGGCGGAGTAAACTGGCGGAGGTAACTCGAGGTGAGGCGAAGTAAACCGGCGGAGACCAGGCCGGACTGAGGCAGAGGCGGCCTGGCGCGGAGGCCGGCGGCTTTGTGCAGCGGCCGCAGCTAGGTGGACTGACAGGGTGCAATAGCGGAAGCAGTGGTTCGCGGTGGCGACGGAGTCCATCGGTGACTCGGCACAGGAGCGGATCGTGGAGGAATCCGGTTTGTTGACCCACCTCCGTTTCCTCCTCCAAGTCGTGGCCTTCCTTCCCTTTTTTTCTTTTTCAATCAGGATGACTCGGTAGTAGCTCGCGGCATCACAATCGATCTATCCATCAAATCTCTGTGATCATGCATTTACTAGTATTCTGCTCGGCCTTGAGTAAATCTCACTTAGAGTAGAAAAGATAGTGTCCAGGACTAGTACTCTAGTACTTTTAGCGAGTAGTAGTTCCTGATTTCCTCGGGGCTTGAATCGGTGACCCAGCAGCAACAACTTGTGAAACTCGGCGGATCAGACAAAAAATAACCACGATTTGATCGCCTGATGTAGACGCGCTGGTAACTTTTGGCGGATTGATTGCATAGGAAATCAAGTTGAGGTTGACATATACCCTGATGACTCGGCCAGACTGATTTTTGTGGCAACCGCCTAAAAGTAATTGGACCCGGCTATTGAATCTGTAGCAAAATTCACCAATGACTGCGAAAACGCTCTTGTTGATCTTGGTGACTTACGGAAACGAATATGTCGCAGCCTTACTCTTCTTGAATTTTAAATCTCAGACTATAAATCTGGACCGATGAGCTCAAAATTGATATAAATCCTTCCACACCGGTTCTTCTTCCTCCGGCACCTCCCCGATGAACAGGATCCCATTTCGACCATGGCCGGTCGAACACAAGGTCGTTACCTCAGTTCTGTGGTACGCCAGGCCTCATTTCCATCAGTTGTTCCGTCCAAGCAGGTTGGCTCCCGATGAACACGACGACGCAGTCCGTTCCGACCCAGCCGGTTGTCTTCCCATGAACATGATGACGACGCAGTTTCTCCGTTCCGACCCAGCCATGTACACAAGCCCTGGCCGTATGTATGCGCAAGTAGACGTTCGAGACCCCGCCCGTACGTATGTACGAGGCCGTAATTTTTGGCTTGTGGTTGTATGTACGTGTACACAGTTTAGATGGGACAGCCTGAACAGCTATGTGGGGGGGGGGGGCTCTACTATGACATGTGCCGCTACTTACTTGGCCACGGTTCATCGTTGCGAAGCGACCGATCGACCAGTATGTAAGTACATGTTCGCGACCAGAATGACAATGCTACGTACGCTTCGACCAGGTGGGTTCCGACTGTCAGGCACTTCCTTGCGTGCGAAGATGTAGCTGGTGGGTCCCAGCAGTCAGGGGACGAAACATTTTTTTTGCCCGTAATATAGACGCACTTCCTTGTGTGCGAAGATGTAGCTGGTGGGTCCCAGCAGTTAGGGGGAGAAAACAATATTTTTTAGGGTAAAAAGGATGCAGTTGCATGCATGCATCCATGGGTGTGGTGCGTCCCCACTGTCAGCCTCTCACGTATAGTCATCTTCCGATGACTCTCGGTTGTTGACCACACCGCGCCGAGCGTAGTGAGGCGGTGGACGACGACGAGGCCCCAGACTGGAACGACCTGGAGATGGGGAAGAAGCGGCAGTGGAGTCGCAGACGGAGAGGAGTGGGAAACTTGACTGGTTCGGGTGCGGGGTGGGCCTACACTCGGCAGAGAATAACAGGAGGTGCGGAGTGGAGGGATGGCCTGGCCGTCGGGGGGTAGCGTTTCGCTGAGGCGCGCAAAACAACGCCGCTGGAAGCCGGAGGTTGGAGCAGGCGGTCCCGGCTGCCCTGGGGGAAGAAGACGAGAGATTGAAGAAGAATGCCAGCCGTTGGATGTAAATCCAACGCCTTCTTAGGCTTCGACCTACTGGCCCACATGTCAGCCAGTCCATTTGTTTCTTTTAGTCCATTTGGTGGGCTGGGTGAAACAATGATGTAGCATCTATGCAGCTCGTTTATATATATGGTAGAGTTTATAGCCCATTTGCATTTTTCTCGAAATCCGCGGACTTGCTGTGCTGGGTGAAAATACCATGTTGGGCTGGACGGAGAAATGTTATAAAAACATATACACATGATTGCACGTCCATTACTGCATTGGTCAGTAAAACCTTTGCAAGCTTATGTACACAATCGCTAGGAGTTAACTTGCCAAGTTATATATAAACAATTATTATTATTATTTTGTAAGAACTTTCAACTTACGAAATAAAATATCATTCTAATTTGATGAGTTAATAGGACATTGGGTATTATTCTTTTTTAGGCTAGACGTGGGACAGTTGAGTTGGTTCTAGGGAAAAGTACTGGGAGAAAACTTAGTTTACACTGAAAAAGAAAGTGGGAGAAAATTCAGATATAGGATAAATGAAAACGAAAAATAAAGGAAGTGGGATGGTCTATAGAATGGTTGGACGAACGACAGGTTTAACGAAACCTTATGTTGTTTCTATTATATATATGTAATAAAATAAGAGATGAATATAAGTATATATACTATTATAGAAGGGTAAACATAGGTTCAGTTTTGCATTCTTATAGAAAAGTAGAACTGAGCTGTGCGTCGTCTTGAAAAAACAAACATAACTTGGGCTACTGATGTTATAGACAAGCTAGGCTGGGAGGCCCAGAGGCCGCTTGATACCGGGTGGATCCAAAAAAACTGAAACATGTTGTGGGCTGCCCATGTTAAACAACAAAACCTAGGCCGTGGACCTGGAGGGCCCGGGACTGTCAGCCTCTTGACGAACAGACGTCTCCCGATTCCTCTTGTTTTGCTGACCATGTTGAGAATGACAGACAGCGGCACCGCGGCGAGAGTACCAAGGTGGAGGACGATATCGAGACCTCGGACCGAACAAACCGGAGCAGGGGAAGACGCAGGCGGAGGGGAGTACGAGGGTTGACTTGTTCGGGTGCAGGGTGAGCTGGTGGAGCTGCCGCCGCTGGACAATGTGTGGGAGTAGAGGGATGGCTTGGCCAATGCCATAGGCTATGATGGGTCACCGAGGCATGCGCAGCAACGCCGCCAGATGCTATATAGGAAGAGTACGAAAGATTGAACAAATAAAGAAATACAAATGGATAGGTGGTTGGTCCCAGATGTCTGAGTACGAGACCTGCTGGGTCCACTTGAGACGGGGAATATGTTGGGAGGAAGGAGATTCAAAGCACGGCAACCGAGTGAACTAGTTACATACATAAGCAAATAGCCACAAAAATAAAAGCAAATAGGTTAATGGGTTCTTAGAAGAAATATTTCGGACAAAACAGATAATTACGACACATAGGCTAATGCATGAAACACTCAGATGATGAAGGTGCTTAAACAGATAAAGTACAACATCTAGACCTTCCTAGCATGCTTGATCATGATGTTGCGGCTATCCGTGTACTCATCGGTTATGGGAAGCAGACACGCCCTCATGTCCAAGATGTGCCTATACATGTCGTATCATGCGTATGCTTCCTTGGTCACGTTGGTTATGTAGGCTAGGTTCAGAGGTACCTCCCACGTGTTCAGGTCCTTGCTATCATCGTCTTCTTTCATGTTAGCGTAGCAAGGGTCGATGATGGTCTCGGCAAGGTCAACCGCAGAGTCCTTCTCCCGCTCGTTGCCGATGATCTTGTATTGCTTCTGGATGTCGACAAGCTTGTTGCACTAGATGGCCGAATCATCGCATTCTTCCTTCTCTCCACCATAGCGAAGGTGCAGTCGGCGCTGCCGATGAAACGGCGAACGCTCCAGGACTTCTGATGGCCCTACAGCAGTGGTAGACGAGAAACTCATCCCGCACGCATACCTGGGCGAAGGTGATCCGCTGGTCCCTGATAGGAGATAAATGGATGGGCACAAGGTCTAGTCCTGTGACCTTGTGCTTTCTCGTCCTGTAGGTACTGCTTGAACTCGGCGAGGCAGAGCTTCACCGAGTCCGGATCGTTGGTGTACAACACATTCAACTTGGTGTAGCCATGGGACTAACGGCAAATTAAAAGGTGAACTCCTTGCTGAAGTCCATATCCAGCAGGCTCACCCCTCGGATCGCCATTGGAGTCTCTTCAAGCAAACAAGTGGGTAGGCAAAATGAGTGAATCTACACTCTAAATTATGTCTACATACATCTGTATGTTGTAGTCAATTCGAAATATCTAAAACGACTTATATTTAGGAACAGAGGGAGTAGTAGTACTACTACTCACGTCGGAGGAGTGTGAACCACGGCAGCCCAGTGAATCAGCAGTAGAAAACAATGTGCTGATCTGGCCATAAAAAACAATGTGCCACGGTCCAGACTGTAGCATGTAGAGTACTGCTACTCTTTGTTTGGATCCCTGAGTTAGAGCTAGTTTGGGTTGAAATAGCCTCAAATAATCCAAGCAGGAGGGGTTAGTTTGAGCTAGTTTGCTCTAACCCAGCTAAAAAAACTAGCCCGGTGGAGAGGTTCTAATTGGGTTAGTTCTCCTCAGGCCCACTAAAAGAGAACAAAAAAATCTCCCCTTCCCGCACCAGATCGCTCCCTCCCCCCCCCCATCGGGCCGCCCGCCGAAGCGCCGCTCCGCCGCTCACCCTCTCTCTCCTCCGGCCGGCCTCTCCCTCCGGCCTCTGCCGCCCTCTCCCTCCGGCCTTCGAAGCTCGCCCTGCTCCCCCTTCACCGGTCATTTTTCTCCCTCTGTCTTGCGCGGCTATCGGAGTAATTGGCCACGGGTAGGCCAACCCAAAGCCTAGAACCTTTCAAGACATCGGGGCAGGCTACGCCCCTCAGGAACCCCGGGACGGAGGGCCGTCTCTGGAAGTCGGCAACAGCATTGCTGACTATCCACTCGCGGCCGAATCCCAGGGACGACTACAAGAAGAGCCGACTCCTAACTGGCGGCTTCCAGAGAAGCCGACCATGCGGAGTCGGCCCGCGACTCCAACCACCCTCTGCGTTAGTAAGAAGGGACGGGACGGGGAACGGCCGCAGTACGGCCCGCTCCCGCCCCGATTACCAAGGGCAGGCATGGCCACAGTGCGCCGTACCAATGGAGATCTCTGTCCAGTGCGGCACTGTTGCCATGCCAGCCCTGACATCAGCCCCAGTGGCGGAACCCTCTACCCACGTCGGCCCGCCTGTACGGCCCAGACACGGCGGGCCCCGCCGGTCAGCGGGGGTACAGAAGACGGCGAGAGCGCCACAAGACGGACCCCATGGGAGTCGGCCTCTGAGAGTCGGTCGGCCCCTCCCACGGGCCCCGCACGTAATTAACCAGACAAGACGGGGAATGGCAATAGTGATCGCCCGTCAGGCGGCGGCGCTGTTGCCACGATCCCATGACAAAGCCAGCATCATCAGAGGCATGGCTGCAGTAATCCGCAGCCGGCAAGACCCGCCCTGGGCGGACAAGGCCTGTCGGCTCCGTACCGGGCCAGTCGGTGGGGCCCACCAGCCGGCGGGCCCTAGTAGTCGGCGGAGAAGACGGCGGCCTGAGAGACAGACGGTAGGCCTATATAAACCCCCCGGGGCACCCATGCAAAGGGTTCGATTCTATTAGCACTAGACCAGAGAGTATAGGAAGGAGAGACCTAGCTTGCCTTCTCCTACCTCCAGGAAACAGTTCAAGGAGCAACATTGTACACACTTTGCCATAGTGATCATGCGGAGACCCCGCAGAGCAGCAGTAGGGGTGTTATCTCCTCGGAGAGCCCTCAAGCTGGGTTAGATTCGCCGGCGTGCATGCCTACGCTTCATCCCGCTTCCAGGCACCGGCGACGTTCTACTCGCCCCCACCATGATAAGCCATCCCTTGGCATATGTCGCACCAAACCCCCGACATTTGGCGCCTACCGTGGGGCGAGGTGCACCGTCGTCCGGAGACCTGCTCTGGACGGGAACCCTTTTCCTCCCTGGCGAGCGCAGCCAGCCCGGCACGCCAGATGGAGCTTGCGCCGACGCACTGCATGGCGTTGAGATCGCCGGCGCGGCCAGCTGCCTCGCCGAACTCGTCGGCGAGGTCCGCCTCTCCGATGCAGGCACGGGCGGCCCCGAGAGCCTCCTCGCGGGCCTCCTTGACCAACTCCATGTCACCGGCGAGCCTGCCGTGGACTTGGAGTCTGTAGGCTCCACCGACCCGATACTGGTCGACTCCGACACCGCGTCGCTCGACGCGTTCCCTACCAACGTGGTGGTCTACGACGAGCCGCTCCCTCGCGTGGAGAGCGGCGGAAGCACCGTTACAGAAGTGCTCGTCATCGGTCATGGCGAGCACTCTGACGGCGGAGCTCACGACCCGCTCGATGCGGCTCTGCAAGACCTGTCCGCGCCTATCCCGGAAGACACTGACGCCGAGACACTTTAGGCACACCGCCTCTAGCTCGTCGAAGGCGCGAAGAAGCTGGTGAGCATGAGGCGCTTGTCAGAAGCCTACCGGCGCGAGATGGATCATGCTGTGGGTGGCTCGCCCGCTCCAACTGGGCCCAGCCACCTAGGTGCGGTCCAGCAGCGCGGCGTTGTCATCGCCAGCCTATTTGGGGCGGATCGCCCCGTATACGCCACGCCTGCAGAGAAACATCCGAGCCGCCCAAGCAGCGACAGACGAGCTGGACAACTTCGAAGGCGAATAGCGCCGCCTGATGACGGAGCGAGTACAGTGGCTCCTCGACGCGGCTGCCGCGCAGAACGAAGCCGGCTGCCGCACAGAGGCGCCGCAACGACAAAATGATGACCCGCCTCCCCGCCGAGATCAAGGGGCGACGTCTCAGACGCCGACTGGCGGGGTCCGCGGATGAAAATACAAGGATCCGGTTGTCAGCCACAGTCGGACTCGCATCACCATCGAGCGCGACCAAGACGGCCGCCCGAGAGCAGTGGAACGACGGGACGACTGTCCGCCTCCTCCTCCTCGCAAGGAAAGGCGAGTCTCC
Source organism: Aegilops umbellulata (assembly GCA_032464435.1). Taxonomy (NCBI): domain Eukaryota; kingdom Viridiplantae; phylum Streptophyta; class Magnoliopsida; order Poales; family Poaceae; genus Aegilops; species Aegilops umbellulata. The sequence goes on from CP136058.1 coordinate 278,179,076, forward strand.
CAGCCGCCTGTAGACCATCCGACTCTCGGCGACCGCCTCGGCTGCCGAGAAGGTGTCGGAGAGAATGACGCCCGCCACGGGATCGACTGACTTCACCGATCCCTGGCGTTAGAACAAGAAGACGAGTTGGGCCCGCCCTGTTTCGGACCCCGCATCCGAGATGAGCCCTTTCCCAAAGGGTTCACGCTCCCCCGAGATACACCCAAGTACACCGGCTCCGTGAAGCCGGAAGATTGTGTCACGCCCAATATGCGATACTATCCTTGGTGGGACCTTCGAGTCTCTTTAGGATAGTATCGCATATTGGGCGTGACAGATTGGCTGGTTGACTACGCCACGGGCGTCGACATAGCGAGCGGCAACAAGCGTGTCGCCGTGAAGTATGTTCCGCTCATGCTCCAGGGCACGACCCGGACATGGCTGAACAGCCTAAAGCCCCATAGCATCAACAGCTGGGTCGACTTCACCGAGGCCTTCGTCCGCAACTTTACGAGCACATACAAGCGACCTCCCAAGCCTCGCCAGCTCTCCTTGTGCGTGCATGGTCCCAACGAGTCGACTCGCGACTACCTCATGCGTTGGGCCGAGCTTCGGAACTCCTGCGAGGGCGTGCACGAGGTGCAGGCTATCGAGTACTTCACTGCCGGGTGCAGAGAAGGCACCCTCCTCAAGCACAAGCTCCTCTGCGACGAGCCTGAAACCCTCGATGAGCTGCTGATCATAGCAGACAAGTATGCCACAGCCGACTCCTCCATGAAGGCGGAGATTCAAGTTAGTGCGACTAGCAAGGTGGCCCCTCAGGCTCCCAGGACTCTGACTGGAGACGCCAGTCGGCGACAACAGCAGAGCAATCACAAGCGCAAGGCCCCCCAGCCGGCTTCCAGTAGCCGGCAGGTGGCGACAGTCGAAGACCAGCAGCCAGAAGGGCACCCTCCGTCCAAGCGACCGAAAGGCGGCAAGTCCAACTGGTTGCCAACTTTCTCTTACGAGCAGACTCTTGATGGTCCCTGCAAGTTCCACAGCAGCGCAAAGCCGTCAAACCACACCACCCGGAAGTGCCACTGGCTCACCAAGATCGCCAAGGGAGACGGCCTCCTGCCTCCCCCTCCTGCTCGGCAGCCGCCTCCGCCTCCACCCCAGCAGCCGGCTGTCAGGCCAGTCAGCGCAGTACAAGACGAGTACCCAGAAGAGCATGGGGCCTATGTGGTGTTCACCAGTGTGGCTGACGATAGACGCAGCAAGCGGCTGCATCGGCAAAAGGTGAATGCAGTGGCGTCAGATACTCCAGAGTTCATGCACTGGTCCCAGAAGCCTATCAGTTGGAGCAGAGTTGATCACCCAGAGGTAATGCCGAATCCGGGCTCCTACGCCCTGGTCTTGGATGCCACCTTTGCCACAGATAGGCGGGCCACTCGCTTCTCGCGAGTGCTGATAGACGGAGGCAGTAGCATCAACATCCTGTACAAGGATACCATGGAGAAGTTAGGAATCAAGCAAAGACAGCTTCAGAACAGCCGGACTATGTTCCACGGCATTGTCCCTGGCCTTTCCTGCTCACCAATCGGCAAGATTTTGATAGATGTCCTCTTTAGAGACAAAGATCATTTCCGCCGAGAGCCAGTCTGGTTTGAAGTGGTGGACCTTGAGAGCCTGTACCATGCGTTGCTTGGCCCACCTTCCTTGGCCAAGTTCATGGCGGTCCCCCACTATGCCTACCTCAAGATGAAGATGCCAAGTTCCAAGGGGATTCTGACCATAGCCGGCGACTACAGAAAGTCGTCTGCTTGCGCGGCTGAGAGCAGTCGGCTGGCCGAGTCCCTGGTAATTGCAGCTTAGAAGAAGCTTCTTGATCGGGTTGTGGCGATGGCCGGCAAGCAGCCAGAGATGTCGCCCAACCCCAAGGAGTCGGAAGCTGAGGGTTTGCTCAAGCCGGCCAAAGAGACGAAGAAGATACCCTTGGACCCGGAGCACCCAGAGAGGTACGCTGTCATAGGTGCAAACCTTGACAGCAAATAGGAAGGCAAGCAGCCAGAGATGTCGCCCAACCCCAATTCGTCGAGCACAAGTTACATGTCCGATCTGATGTGAAGCCCGTCAGGCAGCCCTTGCGCTGCCTATCAGAAGAGAAAAGAAGAGTTGTTGGAGAAGAGATAGCCCGGCTCCTTGCAGCCGGCTTTGTTATGGAAGTGTTGGTGCTGAAGAAGAACAAGCAGTGGCGGATGTGTATTGACTACACAAGCCTCAACAAAGCTTGCCCTAAGGACCCGTTTTCTCTACCGAGAATTTATCAGGTGATAGACTCCACAGCCGAATGCAAGCTGTTGAGCTTCTTAGATGCATATTCAGGATATCACCAGATCAAGCTGAACCCGGCAGACGGACTGAAGACCGCCTTCATCACGCCGTTTGGAGCCTTCTGCTACCTGACCACGATGTTCGGCTTGAGGAATGCCAGCGCCACCTTTCAGCGTTGAATGCAGAAGTGCCTCCTCAAGCAACTTGGCAGAAACGCCCATGTCTATGTGGATGATGTGGTGGTGAAGACGGAAAAACGTGGAACACTGCTGGGAGACCTCAAGGAGACCTTTGAGAAATTGCGCCTCCAGATCAAGCTCAACCCTGAAAAGTGCATCTTCGGAGTACCAGCCGGCCAGCTTCTCGGCTTCCTGGTCTTCGAATGCGGTATAGAGTGCAACCCTGTGAAGATCAAGGCCATCGAGAGGATGGAGGTAGCTGGATGTGCAAAAGTTCACTGGCTGTTTGGCGTCCATCAGCCGATTCATCAGTCGGCTGGGCGAGAAAGATCTCCCCTTGTACCAGCTCATGAAGAAGACCACTTTTTTCGAGTGGAACCACAAGGAGGATGAGGCTTTTCTCCAGCTGAAGAAGATGTTGGTTACTCCCCCTATGTTGGAGGCTCCGACTCCCAAAGAGCCCATGCTCCTGTACATTGCCGTCAATAGTCGGGTAGTCAGCACAGTCATCGTAGTTGAACACAAGGAGGAAGGCAAGGCACTACCTGTCCAAAGACCGGTATATTACCTAAGCGAAGTGCTGTCGACCTCCAAGCAGAACTACCCCCACTACCAGAAGATGTGCTACGGCGTGCACTTTGCCGCCAAGAAGCTGAAGCCTTACTTTCATGAGCATCCAATCACTATGGTCTGCACAACCCCACTAGCCGAGATCATCGGAAGCCGAGATGCGTCTGGCCGAGTGGCCAAATGGGCCATAGAGTTGGCCCCCTACACGATCTACTATCAGCCCTGCACCGCCATTAAGTCGCAAGCACTGGCCGACTTCCTCGTCGACTGGGCCGAGACCCAGTACCTGCCGCCAGCGCCCGACTCCACCCATTGGCGGATGCATTTCGATGGCTCGAAGATGCGCACTCACTTGGGAGCCGGCGTTGTCCTCACTTCTCCTAAAGGCGGGAAGCTCAAGTATGCACTGCTGATCCATTTCACCGCCTCCAACAATGTCGCCGAATACGAGGCCCTCATTCACGGGCTCCGGCTTGCCAAAGAACTTGGCATTCTCCGGATCCTGTGTTATGGCGACTCCGACTTGGTGGTCCAGCAGTCATCTGGGGACTGGGACGCCAAGGATGCAAACATGGCAGGCTACCGCTTCCTCGTGCAGCAACTCAGCGGATATTTCGAGGGGTGCGAGTTCCTCCACGTGCCAAGAAACGACAACGACCAAGCAGATACCCTGGCACGAATCGGCTCCACCCGCCAAGCAATACCATCCGGCGTCTCCCTTTAGCGCCTCCTCAAGCCGTCTATTAAGCCTTCACCGGAGTCAGACTCCATCTTTGTGCCGGCTCCCCCTGAAGAAGTCGGATCCGACTCAATAGCCGCAGCAGACGGCACAAGGACCCTCACAGACTCGTCCAAGAACGCCACAGTCGAAGCCGGCCCGGGGACTTCAGAACCCAGCCCGGGAACTTCGACGACCAGACCAAAGACTCCAGAGCTTGGCCCGGGGACTGCATCAGTCGGCCCGGGGACTTCATCGATCCAGCAAGCGGCCGCGGACTCCAGCCCGCCGCCTCCCAGCCCAGTCGCCCTCGTCCAAGTCGCAGTTCTGGCAGTCGAAGAAATAGCAGCACCCTCATGGGCGCGACCAATCCTCAAGTTCCTAGTGAGCAAAGAGCAATGAGCAAAGAGCAAAGAGCTTGACCAACCAATCACCTCCACCGAGTCCTCATTGTAGTCCGGGTTCATCCCAAACCACTCCGGCCGTGCGTCCTCGCCGTCTTCAGCCCGCTCAGGAATGAAGACGCTGGTATCGGCATACTCGGCGATCGCCGCGGCGCGCTTGACAAGGGCGTCTTCCGCGGCTGCCAGCTCTGGCTGGGCCTATGCCCGGAGCGTGGCCAGCTGGTCCAGGTCCATCCTCGAATACCACGCCTTGACGAATTCCAAGGCCTGGCGCACCCCAGCCCAGGTCGAGGAGCCCTTCCAAGCCTCAAGACGGCCAGCTGCGACCTCCAGCCAGTCGGCAGTCCGACTAGGAGTACGCAGAAGCGGCATGTCTGGCCATAAGGCAGCAATCGCGTGGGCGCCGACACGTTGAAGCCGGCGCAGCATCCAGTGGGCCAGCCGCGGACGAGCCTCGACGCTTAGAAGCTGCTCATCAAGGGTCCAGGGGGCGTCGGCGGCAATCTCCTCGCCATTTACCCTCCGCGCCTCGCGATCAGCCTGGCTTGAGTGGCAGCTTGCGTGTGGCCAGTGAAGAAGTCTGCCAAGACGAAAAAGAAGCAAGTCAGAAAATCAGGAGTCAGCCCGACCTGTAGTCGGCGGCTCAAAGAAAGAGAGTAAAGAAAACTCACCATCGACGATATCCTCAATCTCATGGAAGCCGTAGGTTAGCATTGCCTCCTTGTCGGTCCAGGAGGAGCGCTCGGTCTCAAACTCGGCCAAGAGTGCAGTCTCTTTCTTCTACGCCTCCTCCTGCGCCTTCTTGAGCAGCTCCTTCTGCTCCGACAGCTGCGTAGCCAGCAGGTCGAGCTCTGCGACGAGCTTGCTACACTCCTCCCCCTTGGCACGCAAGGCGGTGTTGGCTTCGCCCAGCTGCTGCTGAAGAACGGCGTTGGCCTCTAAAAAAAGAAGAAGAAGACGCTAAGTCATCAACAAAGAAGGTCGCCAGGAAGATCCGGCCCGACTGCTCAGCAGTCGGCCTGAATCTCGGGGACTACAGCCCGCGTGTGCGCCAGCGCGCCCCCGCGAAGAAGAAGGAGGACTCACTCTGGCTCTCCGACAAGTCGGCAGTCCACTTGCCCAGCTCCTCAACATTGCGGTTGAAGGCGGTGACACGGAGGTTGTGATAATCCTGTGATAAGTATTTCAAAAAAGAGTAAGTACTCAGAACTCGCCAGTAGAGTTTCGCGCCGCCTGCTCAGCAGCCGGCCCGGAACTCGGGAACTACACCCAGTGGGTGCGCTGGCGCGCCCACATGGAGAAGAACAAGAAAAACAAAATCAGAAGAAAACATACCCGGACGGCTGCTCGCGACGCCAGATGCGCCTTGGTGCAGTTCTGGATGGCGTCGCCCTCAGCTCGCAGCTTCGCCTGGACGTCTAGAAGCGCCTGGTTCAGCGGGCCTGTGCCGCCTCCTCGCACCCACCCGACGGGCGCGGCGCTCGTTGCCTCGACGTCTGGGATGGCCGAGCTGGCGGCGCCGGTCTCCAGGGGGCGTGGCGCCGAAATCGCCTTCCCAACACGGCGGCGCATTGGCGAGGCGACTTGGAGGAGCAGCTTCACCACGGCCTCGTCATTAGTCGGCGGCACCAGCGGGTCCGCCGGCTGTTCGCCTCGCACGCTCCCAGACGATGGCGGAGGCGGCGGCACGGCCGTGTCCAACATGGAGGCCTCGCCGCCTTCCCTCTCCATGATGGTGTTCTCGCCGCCGGCTTCCCTAGTCTGCTCCGTGAAATCTGGAGGCCGTGCCGAGTTCAGCGGGATGACGAACAACGCCGACTGGCGGTGCGCAGCTTCCTCGGCCTGCCGCTTTGCCGCGACGGCGGCTTCGGCATCATCCAGTCTCTTTTGGGCGGAGGCGGACCCCTTCTCGGCCTCCACCTTCTCTCGGCGGGTGGCTTCTTCCTCGTCGCGCTTCTCCTGCGTGTTCTGCTCCGTCGCCTCCCGGAGGTCGGTGGCTGGGTCAATCCGCCGAGTGGTGGCGGACGTCTCTGCCGACCCCATGATGGAGGCGGCGGTAACCCTCCCAAGGGTGAGGAGAGCTCTTGATCAGGGAAAGCATGTAAAAGATTTGGATAAAATCCACCAGAAGAAAAGACAAAGGAAGGAAGCACTTACGCAGAGACCAGTGGCGGCTTCTTCACTTCCTTGCGGAAGCGGTTGGCCTTTGCGACCGCCTCTTCCGGCTTGGTCGCGGTGGCCGCCCCCTTGAATTTCTTCTCCCGGCCGCCAAGAGAGCTCGGCCCGGCCGGGCGCTTCCTCGCACCGCCTGGACCACCCAAGGCGGCGGACGAACTCGCGCCGTGGTGGCCGGCTCTTGGTTGGTGGCGTGGGGTGACTTCCCCCTCAAAGTTGTCATCAGGCCAGTCGGCAAAGGTGGCCGAGGGCCTGAGGCCGCCTCCACCTCCTCCGCCTCCTCCTCCTTCGGCGTCGGCCTCCATCGCCGCCGCCCGCAAGTCGGGGTCGTCGACGTCGCTCTCCGCTCGATCGAGGACAAATTGGCGGGCCGGCCCCTTGGTGTCGACTGAGGGATGGATGAGAGGGTTCTGATCCAACGACTAAAAAAGATTAGAAGTCAGATTCGGCTGAAAAAGGAAAGCATAATAAGAAGATAAGCGACTTACAACAGGCGGGGGGTTGGCGCGCAAGTACGGCTCCATGCCGAACTGCCAATCCTCCGAGAGACCGCAGTTCGCGATGTAATTCACCGTGTCCGCCACCTCCGCGTGGGGCATGTCCTTGGAGCACATCCGACTTGGGTCCCGGTGGCCACTCATCTGACATATCATATGAGGCCGGCCTTGGAGTGGAAGGACTCGGCGCGCCACGAAGGCGGCCAGCAAGTCGGCCACAGTCAGACCCTCCGGCTGCGTCAGCACTCGGAGTCGCGCGACGGCGGCGGCACCAGGAGGAGTCAGCGTCTTGGCCCGGTGGGACCAGCTGGGGAGCCTTCCAGCTGGCGCGCCGGCTTCGTAAGGAGGCAGGTTGACCCAGTCGCCTTCCGGGGCGATTTCTTCACATAAAAATAAGATCGCTGCCACATCTTCACCGATTTGATCAGCGAGATGGTGGGGAACGGGTTGTCGGGCACCGACCTCCGCATTGCGATGAAGGCACCGCACTGGGCTGGCATGCCGGCGACGTGCGTGCCGAGCTTGGACTGGAAGAATTCCCCCCACAACTCGATAGTGGGGAGAACGCCGAGGAAGCCTTCGCACAGGGTGGCGAAGGCAGCTAGCAGCACCACCGTGTTTGGTGTGAGGTGGTGCGGCTGGAGCCCGTGGAACTCCAAGAAGGAGCGGAAGAAGCCACTCGCTGGCAGCCCTAGGCCGCGCATGAGGTGCGAGCGGAATATGACCCGCTCGCCCTCCTCCGGCGCCGGCGATACCTCCCTCGCCGGCGCGGCGCGGGCTCGCACTAGGTCCTTGCCGGGGAGGCGAGGTGTCTTGCGGAGGAACTCGATGTGGTCGTCGTCGACCTCAGAGCCGTCCCACACGCCGGAGCGCATGGTGGCGGGCGCGGCGGCAGAAGAAGAGCTCATCGCCGCGGTCGTGATGAGGTTCGACGCGGCGGCAGCAAAGGAAGGGAGAAGGAAGAGGAAGCAGAGTAAGTGAGCGCGCATGCTTCGCCGCCCCACTCCGTCCGCCTACTTATAGGCTCATAGGCTGAGAATCCGATGGGGCATCGTGGGATTAACTACGCCCAGGACCACATGACCCCCACGATTTACCGCACGAAGTTACTGCGCGCAGTTACTGCACAGGAATCCCAACCGTCCGCACGCACGCAACGGATCCGTTCGAAGGCCAAGGCGCGGTAGTGGCGGGCCCCGCCTGCGGGCCTGTCCCGTCGCGCGCGTGGGTGCGCAGACTGGCCCAGCCACGTGGCGCCACACGGCGGGTCCTCAACAGGCGGCAACCTGGAAGCTTATCAGGCATGCCGTCTGGATCCCGCAATGACTTTCAAACTCTTCAAGAGACGAGACGGCCTCCGGCGAGTCCGGCTCCAGAGAGCCGGCTCGAGACAAGCCGGCCTCCAGCGAGCCCGACTCCCGATAGTCGGCTTGAAGGAAGACGACGGGCGAAACCCAGATCCAACCACTGGAAGGAAGAAACTGTTGAGGCTCCTCGACATGTCTCCGTCGGTGCCTCACCAGCTTCGGGGACTACTGTCGGAGTAATGGGCCACGGGTAGGCCAACCCGAAGCCCAGAACCTTTCAAGACATCGGGGCAGGCTACGCCCCTCAGGAACCCCGGGACGGAGGGCCGTCTCTGGGAGTCGCCAGCAGCGCTGCCGACTATCCACTCGCGGCCGAGTCCCAGGGACGACTACAAGAAGAGTCGACTCCTAACTGGCGGCTTCCAGAGAAGCCGGCCATGCAGAGTCGGGACGCGACTCCAACCACCCTCTGCCTTCGTAAGAAGGGACGGGACGGGGAACGGCCGCAGTACGGCCCACTCCCGCCCCGATTACCGAGGGCAGGCATGGCCACAGTGCGCCGTACCAATGGAGATCTCCGTCCGGCGCGGCACTGTTGCCATGCCGGCCCTGACATCAGCCCTAGTGGCGGAACCCTGTACCCACGTCGGCCCGCCTGTACGGCCTAGAGACGGCAGGCCCCGCCGATCAGCAGGGGTACAGAAGACGGCGAGAGCACCACAAGACTGACCACGTGGGAGTCGGTCGGCCCCTCGCATGGGCCCCGCACGCCATTAACCGGACAAGACGAGGAATGGCAACAGTCATCGCCCGTCAGGCGGCGGCGCTGTTGCCACGATCCCATGACCAAGCCAACATCATCAGAGGCACGGCTACAGTAATCCGATGCCGGCAAGACCCGCCCGCGGCGGACAAGGCCTGTCGGCTCCGTACCGGGCCAGTCGGTGGGGCCCACCAGCCGGCGGGCCCCAATAGTCGGCGGAGAAGACGGCGGCCTGAGAGACAAATGGCTGGGACCCGTGCCTAGCCGGATTACCATTATACCCCCGGGGGTAGGCCTATATAAACCCCCTAGGGCACCCATGCAAAGGGTTCGATTCTATTAGCACTAGACCAGAGAGTATAGGAAGGAGAGAGCTAGCCTTGCCTTCTCCTACCTCCAGGAAACAGCTCAAGGAGCAACCTTGTACACACTTTGCCATAGTGATCATGCGGAGACCCCGTAGAGCAGCAGTAGGGGTGTCATCTCCTTGGAGAGCCCTGAAGCTGGGTAAGATTCACCGGCGTGCATGCCTACGCCTCATCCCGCTTCCAGGCACCGGCGACGTTCTACTCGCCCCCACCATGATAAGCCATCCCTTGGCATATGTTGCACCAAACCCCCGACAACGACGGCGGCGCATCTACCAGGGAGGTCGCGACAGGGGTGAGTTTGTTCGTTTCTTCTCTGTCTCACATCCATATCATTGATCTTTCTCGCTCTAGCGCTAATTTTGATTTGCAAGAGTAGATCCTGATTAAACTTGGTACAGATTTGTGGTGCACGCATGGAATTGTTTGATGCTGCTTGAGGAGGTAATAAATCTTTCTAGAGGCCCAAAGATTCAGTTCACCTTTCTAGGTATTTCAGTTTTAGGCTTGCATTATTTCTAGAGGCCCAAATAATCAGTTCACCTTTCTAGGTATTTCAGTTCCAGGCTTGCATTGTTTATAGAGGCCCAAAGATTCAGTTCACCTTTCTAGGTATTTCAGTTTCAGGCTTGCATATTTCTAGAGGCCCAAAGATCCAGTTCACCTTTCTAGGTATTTTAGTTTCAGGCTTGCATTATTTCTAGAGGCCCAAAATTCGATTCGCAGTCGTCGGCAAGTGGCCCTGCTACCCATGCCGGTGTCGACCTCAACTCGCAAGCACTGGCGTCGGAGGGGTTCCCGGGGCTTGGGCTCTATAGAGCCTTCCGCCAGAGCGACGATGACGAGTTCCTCCCTAGGTGCCTGAGGGGCTCCGGGCTCCCTCCCTATCGTGAATGACTTCCGTGATGAGTTAGCTCATGCTTTGTTTCGTGGAGTGTGTCGGCGTTCTGGGAACGGGGGTCCCCAGACTTGCCTGCCTACGGCCTGCGGCGTGGCTCATAAGGGGCCCAGCACGGCCCATCTTCATCGACACGAGACCCAAGACCCTCACGAGGGGCCAAGCCTCGCGGGGCGGACCACACGGCGCTTCCTTAGGCGTGGCCTCATCAGGCTGGCTCACGAGGAGGCAGAGAGATCAAGGCGGGGTACCTCACGAGGTGCCCATGACGCAAGCCATGATGACCAAGGGTGCCAGGCGGGCGCCAGCCCGCGCAGCGTCTCCCTTTCCTCTTTGGTGCAAAGGGGGCAAGCGCAGGTGAGAGGATCAAGCAAAGGCATCCATTTCGGTGCAACGAGACCAAGACCAGTCCAACGGTGGGAAGGAGGTCATCGTGGAGCCCAGGACGGCGTCACCACAGAGCCTTTGGCACGCGAGGACCAACTTTAGTCACGATAAGTGTACCAGATGTTCCCCTTCAAATTGGCCAATTGTTGGCGCCCTTCCCGCTCAATATTTGGGAAGAGGCCCAGGGCCTTTGCCTGTAAATAGGACTAACCACCCCCAGGGCAAGGGGATCGATCGATCGATCGAGTCGATCGAGAAACCAGTTAGAAAGATACAGGCAACAAAGAGAGAGAGAGAGAGAGAGAGAGAGAGAGAGAGAGAGAGAGAGAAGGGCGGCTGAATTCCTCCTAGCAGTTCATCGTCCTAGCTAAGAGCGGACCCTCGCGAGGTTGTTCTTCCTTGTATTGTTCATCATCATCAGCCCAAGAGGCAATCCACCCACCACAAACTAGAGTAGGGTATTACACCACAACGGTGGCCCGAACTAGTATAAACCTTGCGTCTCTTGTGTTGTTCTTTAAGTAGTTTAGATCTTTGCGAGACGGAGAGGTAGAGGGCGAAGTCTCCGCGCGCACCCCAGAGTTTGAACCTCAAGGGTCTGCCGGAACCCGAAATCCGACAGAGTGTATTCCTTCTATGAAGCTTGATTGAGGACTTGTATGTTTAAGTGGGATATCTCAATTGTATGGAAAAAGTAAAATTTATCATGTTTGCATGCTTGATTTGTAAAGATGGTTCGTTTATGCAAATTGTGAGCGGGAGGAGGCCACACAAGAGGCGGCCACACCAAATCCGACAGGAAATAGGTTCCAAAGTAGTCAAATGATTGAGAAAGAACATTTATTGTCAATCTAACCCTGCCATCCATACACCTCTTTGGTTTAGAGTTAGTTCAGGGTTAGAATCTAACTCTAACCTCTAACTAAGTTAGATTTCTCCTCGTCTCGGTTCATCGCCATCATACTTTCCCCATTTCTGTGTTTTTAGTATCCTGTGAATTAAAGAGGCCCTTAGACTGGTTTAGGTCCAGTAGTTTTTTTATAAACGTGTTATGTCCAAAACTTAATGAACGTGCTCCGGTTTCTATGAAAATAATGCAGTTTCATGTAGTAATTCATTTATTTATTTATTCTTCTATGGGGGTTTTGCACATAATTCGTGAGGTCTGAAATGTAAAGTACCCCGGCATATGCTCTGAGTCGTGCATGCACTATGACCCAGATGCTCTGTGTCCCACATGTCGGCGAAAGGGAGCACGTGGAAATAGCCTAGGAGTACATATAGGAGGATAAATGCATGAAAAAATATGTAAGGTGAAGTGTAGCTGCGGTTCGAAAAGGAGACCTAAAGTGACAGGTATAGGTCGCACGCACCCAACTAGTGGTAGTACTAGACATACGACTGCTTTTTCCCTAAAAAATAGAGGTACTAGTGCTCAGTACTCCTATTCTATCAACGCTAGTCCCATCTGACAATAGCGTCCGTGCTACAGCTAGCTCTTCTCCCTCGTTTCTCTCTTCTAATTCTAAACTCAGCCTACGCCCGGTGGGCCGGGTGGGGATTTGCCGATGGTCGGTTTGCTCAACTACAGCCCCACCTCACAGTGAAAACGTTATGACTGGAATAAAAATGCCATATACTCCAATACTGATAGAACATTAAGGCCACGAGGTGATGCAGTGCTGGTTACAGGAGGCAAGAAGAAGAGATGCATCCATCGATGACGTCCACCTCCTCAACTCAGGGCGTCGGCCCACCGAACGGCGGTTAAGTAGCAGCGGCTTTCGTGGCCAGGTCGACGTGCTTCTGAACAATGGCGTCCAAAGATTCCAGCCGCTGGAAGAAGGCCAACGTCTTTCTGTCCTCGCTGGCCTTGTAGTGGCCTATGTAGACGATTTCCTCGTAGACGTGGATGTGCAGGTCGACGGTTTCTTGCATGGCGAGGTGATGCGCGACGAGCACGGCCTTGAGGTGCACATTCTTCGTCGCGATCTCCAGCACCTGCAGGGCCACCAGGGCTTGAAAGAGTTCGTCACCATGGAGGCCGATGAGGGTGGAAGGCAATGAGGATCCTAGGTGCACGGGATGGAGCAGTACGGCAAGGTCGTCCGCGTGCTTCTTGACGACGGTGAACTTGCAGATGGAGTTGACTATCATGTCATCCATGCGAGAGGCGAAGCCGGCATCGGCGAGGGCTATGACTCTGGCAATCGCCAGCACCATCTAGAAATGATGCACGGTGCGGGGCCGCAGGCCGGCGCCTTGGATGATTTGGCACAGCCGATCGAATGCCGCTCGCGTCCATCGCCTCCATAGGTGCTTCTGGCTTCTGGTCACTTGGTCTTGGATTGGAGTGAGCAGTGTTGTGCAGATACTAGGAGTAGATCGATTGGAGTGGTGGGGCACCTTTATATGAGAATCCAAACTCTATTGCATTCACATCGTGCTGGCTCTATTCTGCTTCTCCAATTAATTCCCTCTGCATGTAATTTGAGGATGCATTATTGATTGTTCAACGTCTCGGGAACCGCTACCCTCTCCCTCCTTGGCATTCAAGCACCTATGGAGGCATTTGCCGCTCGTGTCTATCGTGTGTTAGGAGACGTTCCCGTCGAAGACAAGGTGCTTATGGTGACTTCGTAAATTTCAAGATGATAGTACTAGTATACTCAATATTGTGCACCGCGTCCAAAGCGGAGAGGAAAACGAGAGAACTACGAATTTATTTACGGTGTAGATTCACTCATTTTGATCCATATGTACTCCGTCTCGGTGTAGTCTAGTCACTTGTTGAAATCTCTAGAAAGGCAAATACTCCTTTCTGGTTTACAGGGCTATACTAGCAAGTAATAGTGGGCTCACATAGCAATTTTGTCTCATGCAAGAGCATGCCGATATGCGTGCTCCAAGGTTCGCAACTACCACGTTTGGGTTGCGCTTGGCTCTTCGTATCTTCGAGAAGATGAACAATGATGTTACTACTACTACTTCTGCAGTATCGAATCCATTGCTGCATGTTCGTCCATCACGAGCGGGAGGGATAGCTTGTTGTAGTACTATAAGCAAAAGCCTGTCCTCGTCTGCGAGCCACCGCGTGCGTGGGCGAGGGAGAAGGCGTGTAGTAGTAAAATCAAGCTTCTCCTCGTTATACGAGTTGACGCGACACATCATAGCACTGGCCCCACATGCTTGCCTCTAAAGTTGGCTGAAAGACCCGCAGTGTACAATACTCCTTTTGCTGCAACCTCTAACATTTACCCCACCACAAATTAAAATATATATTCCTGTCTTGACTAGATGAGCACGCAAACTACAATCACCAGGATGACAGGTAGGTCCACAAGATTATTTTGATCAAAAGAAAGCATGGAGCCGACCCCAATGATTTTAAGCTTACAGGCACATACACGCTATCCTAGACTACTCTACACATGAAACTGCCGCACGAGCGTCCGGGCTGCGCTTGGCTCTTCACCTCTTCGGGAAGTCGAACAATGATGGAGTACTACTGCGGTGGAGGAGTACTACAGTATGCTTTTGGCCACCTGACACTGATTGAACTGCTGCATGTCCACCGCGCGCGGGAGGGAGAGAGTGTAGCGAACGAAAGCTTCTCCTAGTCCTTCCAGCCACCATGCTCATGGGCGAGGGAGGGACGCAACTTCATTAACTTACTGCTCCTGCCTTTGCGTCTATGACAGGTGGGCCCAACAAGTGGGTGGCTCACCTGTCATGCAGCCAAAGCCAGGTGCAGTTAAGGCGAGAGGGCGTTGTAGTAATCAAACTTCTCGGTCTTGTATGAGTTGACGCGACACATCAAAGCACTGCACTCGATATATTTCAATAATTTGTGTTTACCGATGCATTAATTACAATGCATGCATGCATGCCGCGACTCTCCTTTTGATACTTGCATGTGTTCATTTAATGCACCTTGAAGTAGTATGAATATGTGATGGTAAAGCTATGTAATGCCCCGGCCCTAATAAAACGAGAGATGGTTGTGCACGAGGAGGGCGAGATCATCCAGATGGAACAGGACCCGACGATGGAGCTCTCTATGGTCTCAATGGACCTCACCTTGGTCCACTTCCCCTTGTGCCTCCGCCCCTTGAAGCCTCCAGTGTATGAGGTTCGAATACACCTCCTCCGTTCGGCTGATCAAGCAAGGTGCAGGTTTCTTGATTGATGTGATGTTTGATTGATTTGTGCAGTGCAAGGGAGGGCACCTGGCCTGTGCGGACTGCTGCGTCAAGCGCCTCGGGAACTAGAGGCAATGCTAGAAGTGCGGGCATGGCGGTGGCTTCGACATGCGGAACACGGCGGTGGACGCCGTCCTCTCCTCGGTGAGGGTGGAGTGCTCGCACGAAGGCTATGGGCTCTACGTCACTTACCACAAGCTCGCCGATCACCAGAGCGTGTGTCCGCTCATGCCCTGCAAATGCCCCATGCCCGTCTGCGGCTACGAAGGCCCGCCGCCAGCGCTCTCCCACCACATCCGCACCGTCCATCCCATGCGCATGCACAGGATCCAGTACGGCAAGGTGCTCCAGCTGCAAGTGCCACTGTCGGAGCAACGACTCTTGCTATTCGTGGAGGAGGACGGCCGCGCGTTTTTCTTGGTCGGCGGCGTGCTCGACATCGGTGTGCCTATCGCCGTGTCGGTCGTCTGCATCAGAGCGGGGTCGTCCCCACTACCACACTACGTGGCCAAGGTGTGGGTGAATGGCCCGCCGGGGGAGCCCAAAGGCAGGACCGACGCTGTCAAGGTGGAAATGGAGGTGACAAGCAGCAAGGATCCCGGCGACGTCGCCGTGCACGAGCTGGCCTTCTTCACAGTTCCGCCCAAGCTGCTGGCCGGGGCTAAACTGGTGTCCCTCGACATTCAGATTGACAAGCCCATGTCCTAAATGATTCTACAGTGCCTTCTGTTTATCTTAGTAATATGCTAATATAGGGGTTAGCTCGGTCTACTTTAGCTTAAGAGATGGTGGGCTTTGGTGGCGATGCAACAATTACTTTGACATCAGATCAGCAATTAAAGTAATTTCCAACAGTCGAACGAATATTTTGTGTCTGTTGGATATAAAGATCCTTTGCGTAAGAATTATAATAGCTTATAAGAAGTAAGTATAACAGCTTATATGCTTGTTTGTTCAAGAAGTGTTGCATACTTCTGCGAGTTGACGCGACACATCAAAGTAGTACGACTACTAGTGTCGGTGTTCTGGGAACGGGGGTCCCCAGACTTGCCTGCCTGCGGCCTGCAGCGTGGCTCAAAAGGGGGCCCGGCACGGCCCATCTTCATCAACACAGATTCAAGACCCTCGCGAGGGGCCAAGCCTCGCGGGGCGGACGACACGGAGCTTCCTCAGGCACGGCCTCATCAGGCTGGCTCGTGAGGAGGCGGAGAGATAAAGGCGGGGTACCTCACGAGGTGCCCGTGACGCAAGCCATGACGATAAAGGGCGTTAGGCGGGCGCCAGCCCGCGCAGTGTCCTCCTTTCCTCTTTGGTGCAAAGGGAGCAAGTGCAGGCGAGAGCATCAAGAAAAGGCACCGGTTTCGGTGCAACGAGACCAAGACCAGTCCAACGGCAGGGAGGAAGTCACTGTGGAGCCCAAGCCAGCGTCACCACTAGAGCCTTTGGCATGCGAGGACAAACTTTAGTCAGGATAAGTGTACTAGATGTTCCCCTTCAAAATGGCCAATTGTTGGCGCCCTTCCCGCTCAATATTTAGGAAGAGGCCCAGGGCCTTTGCCTATAAATAGGACTAGCCACCCCCAGAGTAGAGCGAGATTGGAATCGACCAGGATCCAGAGAATCAATCAAAGAGAGAGAGAGAGAAGGGCGACTGGACTCCTCCTAGCAGTTCATCGGCCCACCCAAGAACAGACCCTCGTGAGGCTGTTCTTCCTTGTATTGCTTATCATCATCAGCCCAAGAGGCAATCCACCAGACCACACACTGGAGTAGGGTATTACACCACATACGTGGCCCGAACCAGTATAAACCCTGTGTCTCTTGTGCTGTTCTTTCCATAGCTTAGATCTTTGTGAGGCGGAGGGGTGCAGGTAGGTAGAAGGCGTAATCTCCGCGCACACCCCAGAGTTTGAACCTCAAGGGTCTGCCGGAACCCAAATACTGACATTTGGCGCGCTAGGTAGGGGTGCGCCGGAATTCGTCTTCCATCGCTCCGCTCTCCTCCGACCATCGCGTCCATGTCTGACGCTCGTCGGGCTCGTGCCGATCGCCGAGCCGCTATCGCTTCCCGCGTCGCCCAGACGGCTCCCGTCGGCGGGCGTCCTTGCCGTTCCCTGTCACCTGCTGTCAACACCGCCACCGGCCTGGCGGGTAACGAGCAGCAAGCGTCGTCTCAGCATCCGTCCGTGCGGCAAGACGGCCGCACCGCTACTCCCTCGCTCACCCCAGCTGGTTCTTCGTCCCACGTGCTCCGCGCATCCATGGAGGCTCGAGCTGCACTCATCGCGGCAAATGAGCTCCTGGGCTATCGTCCCGTCGACGACGTCTACGAATAATGTGTTGACCGCGTCGCCGAGCTTGTCCGCGCCGCAGGAGCCTCTCCTGCGCCGTCTTTTCCGCTGCACCGAACCCCGCCCCGCGCGGGCGATGAAGCTCCGGGGGCACCCAACTGCCTCCTCCTCAAGAAGACGCCCTGGCTCCAAGGCGCGTGGCCCCTAGGCGGAACCCGCTCCGTCAGGTGCCAGCGCGGCAAGAGCAAAGCTGCCAAGAAGTCCCTCGCCCGCAAGAAGCTGCCAGGGTGCTCCCAACTCCGGCACATTGCGACCATGCTCCTGCTCTCGCACATCAAGACCCCACGCTGCTCCCAGCTGCAGCGCATGGGGACCCGCAAGACCAATCTCTCCGTCACCCAAGGCCTCCCGTGGCGACAGCAGGCTGCCGTGCCTTCACCACCGAGCTACGTAGCGTCGTGTGGCCCGGCAAGTTCAAGTTAGACCTGCCTCCTCGTTACGACGGCACGGCCGACCCTGCGGAGTTCCTCCAGCTCTATGAGCTGGGCATCGAAGCTTCCAACGGATACGAGAAGGTCATGGCGAACTGGTTTCCCATGGCGCTCAAGGATGGGGCCCGCACTTGGCTCCTGAACCTGGCTCCAGGCACGATCTCCTCCTGGGACCAGATGCGCACCCGCTTCATCGCCAACTTCCAAGGTACTCGCGACCGGCCACCCGCCGTGAGCGACATGCGCGGCATCAAGCAACAACCCGGACAGACCCTGCAAAAGTACATTCAGCGCTTCAACAACGCACGCCTTAAGATTCCCAAGGTGTTCGAGGAGGCCGTCATCTCAGCCTTCTCCAACGGCGTGCGCGACGTCAAGATGAAGGAGGAGCTGGCGATGCATGAAGACCTGGGCACTTCCTTGGAGTTGTTCAACTTGGCGACCAAGTGCGCCAGGGCTGAGGAAGGGCGTCTCTCCCTCCTCGAGCTGCCTGCCGCAGACCCAGAAGAGAAGAAGCCCAAGGCCAAGGATGTGAAGCGCAAGGGGGCTACCGTGCTCGCGGCAGAACCAGACACCAAGCGGGGCAGAGATCAGCCCGAATCTTCCAAGGGCAGTCGGTACTGCGTGTACCACGACCTCCACACCCACAACACCAACGAGTGTCAAGAGCTCCAAGCCGTGCGAGAAGGAAGGATCGGCCGTTGCCCCGACCGTGGTGACCGGGGCTACGGTCGAGGAGGAGGAAGAAACGCAGGACTCTAGGAAGACCGCGGCCCGCGCCAAGGGTGGCATGATCAACCTCGCGAGGATCGCTGGCGAGACCCGCCTCGCAAGGGGGGCTAGAGGGATCAGCCTTGCGAGGATCGCCCACAAGGCAATGTAGGCCTCCCTCCGCTGAAGCCTCAGCCAAGGAGAAACGAGGACCGCCATCAAGACGAGGGGGCTGGAGGCTTCCAGGAGCCGTGCGCGATCACCTGCATCCTGGGCGGAGCTCAAGCCCCAGCCTCTCAGCGCATCTTCAAGCAGTTCGCCCGCGAGGTGAACGCAATCCTCCCCAAGCTCGAAGCCACGCGCCCTCTCAGGTGGTCGGCGTGTGCCATCACGTTCAGCTCAGCGGATCAGCTCAAGTGTGCGGCCACAGCCAGAGTCCTCCCGATGCTTTGTTCCCCAATCATCAGCAACGTGGTGGTCACCAGGACCCTCATCGATGGCAGGGCAGGGCTCAACCACCTGTCCGTGGAAACATTCAACAATCTCCAAGTGCCCTACAACCAGCTTCAGCCAACCAAGCCTTTCTCCGGAGTCACCGACGGCTCCACAGTCCCGATTGGGCAGGCCCACCTCCCTGTCACCTTCGGGGCACGCGACAACTACCGCACCGAGCTCATCGACTTCGATGTCGCTCACATTCGCCTGCCGTACAACGCCATCCTTGGGTACCCAGCGCTGGCCAAGTTCACGGCCGTAACTCACCACGGCTACAACGTCCTCAAGATGCCAGGGAGTGGCAGAGTCATCACGGTGCCCTGTGAAGAGAAGGACGTGGTGTGTTCCCTTGAACGAGCCTTTCAGGCCGCATCACTGGAAGACCCGGATCGCGGAAGCAGGAGGCTTCCCGAGACCACCCCCAAGAAGAAGAAGACATGGTCCGGCCCGGCCCCTCACGAGGCAGGCCCCTCAGGGCCCGCGCCTGCCCAGGGGGAACCTCCTTCCATCGCATAGGAAAGCACGCCCGGTGCCCTCCTCAGGCAGGGCTCAGGGGCTCTCCCCTGGAGGGCCACCGACCTAGCTAAGGTCACGAGGGAGGCGCTTGGGCACCACATGGAGGCGTGTTTCGAAGCACGTTTCCCTCAAGAAGGAGCAAGGCAAGGAGGGCCAGACCCTTAGGAGTTCGTCAGTAACGCCATTCAGGAGCTACAGGAGTCAAGAGTCATGAAAGGCGGCCGCCGCCTACCAGCTATGGCTCCCCATCCAGGCGAGGATGGTGGGCTGCGCGTCTGCATCGACATACCAGGGCTCAATCGAGTCGCCTCTCTGGAGCGCCTCTGCCTCTCGCGAGTGGGGCACTGCGAAGGTCCACCCCACAGCTACGTTTGCATGCCTTACGGCTTGCCGAACACGGCTGCCACGTACCAGCGCCTCATGAGGGGCATCATGGAGGCTCAAGAGGCCAGTTGTTCCGCAGCCTTGGTGGAGATGGATACGGTCCGCGAGGAGCCACCAGCGCCTCCGGAGCCTCCCGAGGCTCCTGGGCCTGGGGGCTCATGAGGATCGGCTTCCGCAGCCCACCGAGTCTGCTACACCAACACTCCTTCGTCCTCAACATCATTAGGTGACATCTTTCAAGTTTCATTTCTAGCTGGGAGCGCCCCCAGGGCTGCATTATTCCCAGGCCGCGTGGGTCTGTCCCTGCGGCATGTATTCCTTTTATTTCATGTTATTAGCTTACTTTGTTGGGGGCGCCCCTCGGGCTGCATCATCCCCAAGTCGCTCGGGCCTGACCCAGTGACGTCCGCCTTCCCAGCACCTATTTGGATGAATCCACTCCTTTGCGGCTAACGTGTTTGATCTAGTTGCCTGCTCAACTGACGCCAACTGACGGAGCTGCTCCCAAAACGGCATGACGCTTGCGCATGGGTCCGTCCCTGCGACGCTGACAAACCTGAATGGATGAGCTCTGGCCACGGCAGCCCCGCATGGCGCCACCTCGTCAAGCCTTCAGTGCCTCATCACCCCTCAGAAGCAACCAACGGCTGACTGTCTATTGTCACGGCAACCCCTCATTCTTTCTATGTTGGGTTTACAGGATCTCCTAAAGGAGCTGCGCCAGGTGAGGACCTTGCGGTGTCTCCTTCACTCTTATCTGCGTGAACCGCTTGCACGTTAAAGGGGTGTGCCTGAGCATCGCGACTCAGGGCTCCTACTGGCTCTCCAGCCCTCACCCTCTGGCCTTGTCCACAGCATCGCGACCTGGCATACCAGCGACGGCTGAGACTCGCTCAAGGGCCGAGACCCGAGGACGTAGAGCACAACGGGGAGCAAAAGCGAGAGGGGAGGGACACGCGAGGACCTCGCCGAGCAACCTCACGCCTGCCGATGCACGGACCCGGTGACTCACCAAGAAGCGTTCCCTGATTCTCGAGATAAGTCACCACCCGGAAGAGCCAGCTACCGTGGCACCATCCCCGCACCTAATGCAATCCCGTGTAGCGACGCCGCTCTCCTTTCTCACCGAATGACGGCTTCTTGAGCGCCAAAGGGGACCTCCTGAGCATCGCGACTCAGGGGCTCTTACCGGACCCCAGGTCGCTCACCTCCTGGCCTTGACCACGGCATCGCGACCTGGCATACCAGCGATGGCTGAAGCCGCCTTGGGACTGGGACCTGTCGGCGCAGAGCACCAAGCCCTCTTGAGGTTCGAAAGGGAGAACTGAGCTAAGACGGAATGAGCAACTCGCACAATTCTACGACAAGGGTTATATTAAGAAACAGGATCACAGGCACCTTACAAGCCCCACGGGGCACGTCTATGATTCCTCGCAGGGAACAGATCCTAAAAGGACGCCAACTACACGCGCCCCTGCAAAAGACGCCATCATCAACAGTGGGCCGTCAACCACCGGCGCCAACCCCATCTAGATCAGAGTCGGCGACGGCCTGACGAGCCCTCCCTGCTCCAGGAGCAGCGGCGACTCGGGGGCTCGTAGCTGTCGTCGCTCGTCTCCGGGGTCACGAAGGGCTCGCCAGAGTTGCTGGATCCTCCGACGCCTCCAGCGCCTGAGGAGTCGCCAAGGGAGCGGTCGGCGGGCCTAGTCCTCGCCATAGCAGGGTCCCGACCACCTCTCCCGGGGCAGCACTCCAACCGGCGCCCGTTCGCATCGAAGACCTTAAAGAACATCACCGAAGCACCGTCGTACTCCAGGTGGATCTCGAAGGCGCCTCTTGTCCTGCAAGCCCGGGCGATTTCGCCCCAGCCTCGAGTCATGAAGACCTCGCCTGGGGCAACGACCGCGACCTCTGCCTCGGTCGCGAGGGTGCTGCAGCCGGCGTGCTGCAGCCAAAGCTCCAAGAGTTCTCCCTGCGGGATGATGGAGGCGAAGAAGGGAGGAAGGCGAATCCAAGACTGAGGAGGCATGGCAACATGGAGCACGAACTCTCGGGAGGAGCCCTCGGTGTGGACCCCAGGGGGGACGACCAACACCTTCGTGACCCGTCGGCGTTGACGGCGGCGCCGCCCGTGGCGATCGACATCGACTCCGTCAGAGCCCTCGATGTGGGCGTACAAGGGAAGCGGGAACCCCGGCGGTGGCCGCTCGCACCCGGGCCTCGACACCACCTGATGGGCCTCCTCTTCCCGGCCGCGGAGGGCAAGCCGTTTCCTCGGCGGGAGCGGGTCTGGTTCCTCTTGGGGATCCTTTCCCTTCTCCGCCGCAGAGAACCGGTGGATCGGAGCCATCACAACAAGACGAAGCAAGGACCGGCAAGAAGGAGAAGCAAGGAGAAATGGACTAGAAGGGCGCGCACCATTCCATACTTATAGCCGGCGAAGGCCAACCGTCAGCCTCCACGATCGCAGGTAATCATAACCCGTTTTGCATGCAGGGACTTCTCCAATCCGTGCAGATGTCGAGCCATCGTGGAGAAGTGGAAGCGCCCACGTCCAATCAACCGCCACACGGCGCCCAAGGCCGTAGGCTGTTAGGGCCCGCGGCGCTTCGCCCTTGCCCTTTCGCCTCTCTGCACGGCCAAGTCCGGGCGCGCCTTGGGCCCGGGGGCTACTGTCGGCGTTCTGGGAACGGGGGTCCCCAGACTTGCCTGCCTGCGGCCTGCGGCGTGGCTCAAAAGGGGGCCCAGCACGGCCCATCTTCATCAACACAGACTCAAGACCCTCGCGAGGGGCCAAGCCTCGCGGGGCGGACGACACGGAGCTTCCTCAGGCACGGCCTCATCAGGCTGGCTCGCGAGGAGGCGGAGAGATCAAGGCGGGGTACCTCACGAGGTGCCCGTGACGCAACCCATGACGACCAAGGGCGCCAGGCGGGCGCCAGCCCACGCAGTGTCCTCCTTTCCTCTTTGGTGCAAAGGGAGCAAGCGCAGGCGAGAGCATCTAGCAAAGGCACCTGTTTCGGTGCAACGAGACCAAGACCAGTCCAACGGCAGGGAGGAAGTCATTGTGGAGCCCAAGCCAGCGTCACCACCAGAGCCTTTGGCAGGCGAGGACCAACTTTAGTCAGGATAAGTGTACCAGATGGTCCCTTTCAAAATGGCCAATTGTTGGCGCCCTTCCTGCTCAATATTTGGGAAGAGGCCCAGGGCCTTTGCCTATAAATAGGACTAGCCACCCCCAGGGTAGAGCGAGATTGGAATCGATCAGGATCAAGAGAATCAATCAGAGAGAGAGAGAGAGAAGGGCGACTGAACTCCTCCTAGCAGTTCATCATCCCACCCAAGAAAAGACCCTCGCGAGGCTGTTCTTCCTTGTATTGCTTATCATCATCGGTGGCCCGAACCAGTATAAACCCTGTGTCTCTTGTGCTATTCTTTCCATAGCTTAGATCTTTGCGAGGCGGAGGGGTGCAGGTAGGTAGAAGGCATAATCTCCGCGCGCAACCTAGAGTTCGAACCTCAAGGGTCTGTTGGAACCCGAAATCCGACAACTAGTAGTACTCCCTCCGATCCTATTTTCTCTGCGCATAAGGCTGGTCATAGTGGGAGTAACATAGGTAGTAACATAGATGCCACATAAGCAAAAATGATAAGGTGGCAAGTAATTAATGAGGAGAGAGGCAAATAGAGTAACATAATATGTTACCATCACATAGCGCTTTCCAATGCAAAATTGAGTCTAAAAGTAATAAATGAAGACATCTAGTACTATCTCAAGGCCAAGGAGCAACGTGAAACCTATGATAGAGCCAATCGGATGGTTGAGAACACTACAATTTGTAGCTACAGATGCGTGTGTGGGAGAGGACGAGTGCGTGCGTGCACCTCTTCTCTTCCTGTATAATGTACTAAACTCAGAGTACAAGTGTATGTGGGCGGCATCGACCTAGGGAGCTAGAGATGGTGCATGCGAGAAGTCCTGAGAGATAGGTGTAATGCGTCTAAAAAAGACTAGTCTATAGCTCGCCACGAAGCTATTCCTGTCGAACGCACCAATAAGCATAAGATATGTATCCGACGGTGGCAGTTATTGCACGTACACAGTAGTAGAAAAAGAACTAGTACCATGGCATATGCTACACCACGGATGAGAACACGTGCCCACGTTACGCCATCCGGGAATAGTGCCGCACTTCCAAACTAAACCGTCAATAAATTTTGAGCGCGTCTCGTCACACTTCAAATTACTACTATTACCATGCTATATTTAATTGCAAACCTGTTCACACCGATCACAACCTACCCCCTCCGTCGTCACTGTGACCAAGGAGGAGGGGAAAATGAGAGAAATTAATGTTTATTTGCTAATTAATAGCATTGCATGCAATGAACTAACCACTGCATGTCGTGTTTGGTAGTCTCAAGTCATTAAAAGCAAGCACACCCACATCTCTTATTGGTTGATATGTCAAGAAACAAGAAATGAGGTTGAAGTGTTTTGGGATTATTTGGTTTTCGTAAGATGACTTACAAACCTAGACGGAGGGAGTAAACGGTTTCCCACTTAAGAGCGTATTAGTATTCGAATATAAACACTACTATGCCAAGATGACTCCACATTCCTCCTCAACTCCTCATCCACAAAAACAAACAAGTCATTCAACATCCTTCCCTTGTGTCTGCCATGGCCAGTGTGAGTTCTGGGTCGAGAGATTACCACCAGGGAGAGGCGAGCATGGAAGCGGAAGCATGAGAAATGTCCCGCCTCGCCTCGAAAGCAGCCGACATGTCCTGTCGCGCGGAAGTAACAACACAGAGGTCCTGCCGTGCCGCCGAAGTAGCATGGAGGTCCCGCCGCACCATTGATGCAGCAGACTGCTTCGGCCGCACCGCGGAAGCAGCCGATATGTGCCGCCGCGCTGTGGCAGCCTGGGAAAATGTCTCGTGAGCAGTCAACGACTCTTACAGGCCCATGCATGCGATCGTCCATAGCCAGATGGATCAGATCTTTGGCTGGGCGAGGTTGCAGGACGACATGAAAGCCTCGTTTGAACAGGCTACCGGCGTCATCCTGCAACTAAGGGAGGGCAACGGGCCGAGCGCGACCTGCTGAGGGCGAAGATCATCCGAAGTGCAGAGCAGCAGGAGGAGACCAGTGCGTTGTTGAAGAGGACCGGCGTCATCATCAAGAAACTTCTGGACGAGAATGAAATGCTCTGCATCGAGCGCCAAAGGCTGGTGGAGGAAACTGTAGATGTTCTCAAGCAGCATCTTGAGGACACGACAGAGCTCATCGCCGCTCGCCGCGGAGTCTAGTTCCCGCGGCCTGCAGCAACGCATCAAGAAAGTAGAGATGAGTGAGCCAGATCGTTGTCTTCCTTCTTCTTTTGCCCTTCGGGCGTAGTCGCATGTGGCCTTTTAAATTATCTTCCTAACTATTTAAGACAATTATTATCCACTGTCGTCGTCGTTATATATTCATCAGTCTTGCTATAAGTCGCAGTAGATGCTATATAGGTCTGTCGGATCTTACATCAAGATTCGTGCAGAAATTTCTTTTTAGATTTTCTTTTTTCTCTCTTAAATCTCAGTCGAGGGAGACATAGCCACGCCATTAAACAAAGGCTCGGGCGCCATTAATGGAGACCTTGGGAGAGAGGTGGATGGCAGATGGAGGTCAAAGGGTTGTCCTCCCGATAAGCACGCGCAGGGGTCTGATCGCACGCCTCCCGTACTCAAATAGCTACCCTGCACGGCGCCTCCTAGCTAATAAAAAAAGGGGATGCGTGGCTGCACGTAAATGGTAAATAGAACGCCCACGGTTTCAATCATACTTGTGTTTCCGATTGTAACGTGAGCACTTGTTCCAAAATGACTTTGTTGATTGTTAATGTGTGCACCTTCGCAAATCGGACAGCAAAATTACCACAGCATGTTGGTGCCATGTCATCACACGAAGCCAAGTTTAATGATTTTCATGCGTGTTTTGGATTTACAGGAATTAAAAAACCAAGTTTCTCAATGTTTCCAGCCGAGACACGATGCCTAGATGTTTGAATTTCATTCCCATTTCTTGCATGGGACCTAGATATTTACCCGAGGACACACATGTGATTTTTCAACCAACTTTGGTGCACTAGCGCATGTGCTTGTATTTCAAATTTGAATTATGCACACAAAGGTGACACGTTCCCTCTCAGAACCACGAGCCTTCTTGAGAGAAGCTCCGGTTTGCAAGAAGCTTATACCAAAACTTGTTCCTATTCGGCCAATTTTTTTACCACAGCATGGTAGTACCATGACATGACACCATGCCGAGTTTCATGATTTTCAGGCGTGTTTTGGATTTACAAGAATTTTAAAACCAAGTTTCTCAATGTTCTCGGCCGAGCCACGATGCCCAGATGTTTGAATTTCATTCCCATCTCTTGCATGGGACCTAGAAATTCACCTGAGGACACACATGTGATTTTTCAACCAACTTTGGTGCACGGGAGCATGTGCTTGTAGTTGAAATTTGAATTATGCACATTAAATGACCAAAAACTCAATTAATGTATAAAAAAGGCCAAACGAACCCGGAATAATTCCAAAATTTAACCGGGCACTCATGTAGTTCTATGTTGCCTCAATAAAGAAACTCAAGGGGGGCAGCGTATATCGTTCCGCACTCAAAGGTGACACGTTCCCTCTCAGAACCACGAGCCATCTTGAGAGAAGCTCAGGTTTGCAAGAGGCTTATACCAAAATTTGTTAATATTGGGCCAATTTTTTTAACACGGCATGGTAGTACCATGACATGACACCATGGCAAGTTTCATGATTTTCAGGCATGTTTTGGATTTACAAAAAATTTAAAACCATGTTTCTCAATGTTCTCAGCCGAGCCACAATGCCCAGATGTTTGAATTTCATTCCTGTTTCTTGCATGGGACCTAGAAATTCACCCGATTACACACATGTGATTTTTGAACCAACTTTGGTGCACGGGAGCATGTGCTTGTAGTTAGAATTTGAATTATGCACATTAAATGACAAGAAACTCAATTAATGTATAAAAAGGCCAAATGAAACTGGAATAATTCCAAAATTTAACAGGGCACTCATGTAGTTCTATGTTGCCTGTGTGAAGAAACTCAAGGGGGGCAGCATATATTGTTTCACACTCAAAGGTGACACGTTCCCTCTCAGAACCACGAGACTTCTTGAGAGAAGCTCCGGTTTGCAAGAAGCTTATACCAAAACTTGTTCCAAATCATACAATTTTTTATCACAACATGTTAGTGCCATGACATGACGCCATGCCAAGTTTCATGATTTCCAGGGGAGTTTTGGATTTACATGAATTTTAAAACCAAGTTTCTCGATGTTCTCGGCCGAGTCACGACGCCAAGATGTTTGAATTTGATTCCCATTTCTTGCATGCGACCTAGAAATTCACCCAAGGACACACATGTGATTTTTCAACCAACTTTGGTGCACGGGAGCATGTGCTTACAGTTCAAATTTGGATTATACACATTAAATGTCCAAAAACTCAATTAATGTATAAAAAAGGCCAAACAAACCCGGAATAATTCCAAAATTTAATAGGGCACTCATATAGTTCTATGTTGCCTCTGTAAAGAAAATCACGAGGGAGGCAGCGTATATCGTTTCACACACAAAGGTGACACGTTCCCTCTCGGAACCATGAGGCTTGTTGAGAGAATCTCCAGTTTTGCAAGAAGCTTATACCAAAACTTGTCCCAATTCAGCCAAAAAATATACATATGAAAACAGGGTTTAGATTATCCTGAACATCTCACTACCTAGAACAATGTACTCTTATTTGAATTCAACATAAAATGGATACAAATATTTGAATTGGAGATCGTATGGTACATGTAGTTCATATGAAATATGATTACTGCTATATGCATGTTTTTTGTTATCAAGATAATATTTAAATGATTGTATAACTTCACAACAATCGTATTCACATAAGGAAAATTGATTCAAATTCAGTCCATATGGTAGACGACAATATATGTGTTCATAGGGTGGAGTAAAATGTTCATATATGATGGAAGATGAAAATGTAGGACTACATCCATTATAAACCGCAAGTTCACCTAACGATATATTCGAATTCAACATAACGTGGATTCAAAAATTGAAATTAGAGATCCTGGCATTTGTAATCATATAAAAAGGGACATGAATCTTTCTTTTGGTGGGAATTGATTTGTTTTTTGTTGTCGTTGAGGGAAGTCTGAATCGATTTGGTACTGTACAGAGTAATCTTGTTCTCCTGATATTTTTTTACATTTTTCTTGTAGTTTTTTCAGTGACATCAATAGCAATATAGTAAAAGGGGACATGACTCTCTTGTGTCTTGTATGAATTGTTTTTTTGTACATGTTAAGTTTGTTCTGCCGAACAAGGAATTTGTGCCTTGTTATACCGAAATTTTCAAGCTCGAGTATCTTTTGTCTCATCTGCTTTGAAAATCCCACCTCTTCAACCCGCTCCGCACCTTGTTATCTTGAAATTTTGATGCGTGCAAAAACTCCCTCCTCATCCGAAATCGGTCCCGCAGCCTAGACACGCGAAATCCCCTTCTACCCCTCAGCCGGAAATGCCGGCTCGACGTCGCGGTGTCAAAACCGGTGGGGCTATGCTGGTAACTTGCCCTACATTTCGGACAAGCGCGTCCCTAAGCCATGGCTCCCCCTACCTTCACCTTCGCCCCCCCCATTCATTAACCGAGGCCGCCAAAATCCGCGAAACCCCATGCTCCTCCGTCGGCCTCCCGACCACCGCCTAGCCAGAGATTCTTCCCCGACGACGTCGTCCACCGCAACAACTCGCCGTCCTTATCCACCGCATCGGATGAGGATCCGTCGTCGATCTCGTCGTCCTGCCGGATCAGCCGCCCCGTCCTCCACCTCCAATAAGCTGCCCCGACGTTCACCTCGTCTATCGCGCCACCTCCATCCACAAAGCACCGTTTGAACCTGCCCCACCAGAATCGAAGCACCCTCACCAATTCCTCCGATGAAGCCGAGGCCCACTCGACGCCACCAAGGAGGTTCTGCACTCACCACTACATTTTATCTTTCATTCGATCTAACGGGGCTGCTGGTGCTCGATACCGAGCAGCCATGGCGGGTCTCCATCGACGGCGCCGTCACCGGCCACTTCATCCACGACGTCTCTCCCACATGTCATTGCTTCCTCGGCGGCGACTTCCACACCGGCACTAGCTGCAGCTGCTCCGGCGCTCGCTCGCGCTATGGCTCTTTTCTTGTTGTCGGTCGCGCTACTGCACTGCTCTTGCTTTCGTTCAGGCTGCTGCTCTGAAAGTGCAACTATCCCTGGGTGGTTTTGGTAATTCCTAACAACATATAGCTCATTGAGCTAATGTTATTCCAAGATAAATATTTCAAGAAAGCTCAATGATTGGCATGGCATGGATTAGAAAGTGGACCCTTCAAAATGCTAAGGACAAAGGATTGGCTCAAGCTCAAAGCACAAGACTCTACATTTTCTATTTTAGTGATCCAAGATCACATTGAGTCTATAGGAAAAGCCAATACTATTAAGAAGGGATGAGGTGTTGCTAATGAGATTCTTGCTCAAAATGCTTAGTGATATGCTCCAAAACCCTCCACTACTTTCTCATATCCACATATGTCCTAAACCAAAAAGTTCAACTCGGCCCCACCGATTCTTTCCATCCGGAGCCACCGAGTTTAGTTGACATAGCCACTGCCAGAAACCCTAATCAATTAGGTCTCACCGATAGGAATCTCGGTCTCACTGAGATGGGATTGCAAACTCTCTGTTTCCCTTCGTAACGTTTCGTCAAACCGAGATGACCGATCGGTCCCACCGAGATTGCAATGCAAACTCTCTGTTTCCTTTTCGTAACGTTTCGGTCCAACCGAGATGAGCGAATCGGTCCCACCGAATTTGCCTGACCAACTCTCTGTTTGGCTATTAACAAAATCGGTCTCACCGAGTTTGTGTAATCGGTCTCACCGAGATTACGTTATGCCCTAACCCTAATGATACCGGTCCCACCGAGTTGACATGTCAGTCCCACCGAGAATCCTAATGTTCACATTTTAAACTAAATCGGTTCGGCCGAGTTTAATGATTCGGTCCCACCGAGTGATGATTTGTGTGTAACGGTTAGATTTTGTGTGGAGGCTATATATACCCCTCCACCCACTCTTCATTCATGGAGAGAGCCATCAGAACATGCCTACACTTCCAATACATATTTTCTGATAGAGAACTGCCTACACTTGTGTTGAGGTTAAGATATTCCATTCCAACCACATAAATCTTGATCTCTAGCCTTCCCCAAGTTGCTTTCCACTCAAATCCTCTTTCTACCAAATCCAATCCTATGAGAGAGAGTTGAGTGTTGGGGAGACTATCATTTGAAGCACAAGAGCAAGGAGTTCATCATCAACACACCATTTGTTACTTCCTGGAGAGTGGTGTCTCCTAGATTGGCTAGGTGTCACTTGGGAGCCTCCGACAAGATTGTGGAGTTGAACCAAGGAGTTTGTAAGGGCAAGGAGATCGCCTACTTCATGAAGATCTACCCTAGTGAGGCAAGTCCTTCGTGGGCGACGAACATGGTAGGATAGACAAGGTTGCTTCTTCGTGGACCCTTCGTGGGTGGAGCCCTCCGTGGACTCGCGCAACCATTTCCCTTCATGGGTTGAAGTCTCCGTCAACATGGATGTATGATAGCACCACCTATTGGATCCACGGATAAAAAATCTCCATGTCAACATTGCGTTTGCTCCCTCAAACTCATCCATTTACCTTCATATGCAATTGTTTTACATTCCGCTGCTATACTCTTAGAATTGCATGTGTAGGTTGATTGCTTGACTTGTGCTAAGTTGCTAAAATCAGCCAAGAACTACAATTGGGAAAAGGGTAGATTTTTATTTGGTCAAGTAGTCTAATCACCCCCGCCCCCCTCTAGACATACTTCCGATCCTACAAGTGGTATCTGTCGTGGTTCTAGGTCTGACAGTAGTGTAGGGGGTAGGAATGGAGAGGCAAGATCCTAGCTATGGAGTAGTTGTAAGCAAACGAGGTTTATGAGTTCAGGCCCTTCTCGGAGCAAGTAATAGCCCTACGTCTCGGAGCCCGGAGGCGGTCGACTGGATTATGTGTGTATGAATTACAGGGGTGCGAACCCTTTACACTGAGGAGGGGGGTGGCTTATATAGAGTTCGCCAGACCCCTCCGGCCCTCAGTTATGCTGGGTTTAAGGTACATTAAGGCCAGGCATTACTGGTAACGCCGCTCATAAAGTGCCATGATGGCCATAAAAGCTACTTAATGCTCGACCGTTAGCGTGCGGAGTGACTTTAGATCTCCTGGTCGTCGAGTGGTTGAATCTTTGTCGAGTGGTTGGCATCACGGTCGAGTGTCTTTGAGTCCGTCGAGTGGAACACCTCCAAGTCGATTGAAAGATGATTTCTTCTAGGGATGTCCTTGGGGAGGGTAACTTGGACAGGTCCATGACCCTACCCTAGGTACATAGCTTCATCATTAGCCCCCGAATGGATCGTGGTTTGAGTGGAGAAGGAGTTGAGAATTCTTCCAACCCGTTCTTCGTGCCATGAGTATATCTTGTTTCGGATCAATGAACCTGTGTGACGTCACCAACTTCTTTTTCGGTCACCTTGATCCATTCTAGGTTTTTTTGTCGACTGATTTTCTTTGCCTGAAGATCCCCGAGTGATAGTGTGGAGGAGATCTTCCGTCTGACAAGTTGTTCTGCTGCCCGCGGATTTCACGAGGTTCTAATTTTGGGAAGCACGCAAGGCGGAGGAGGCTGCAGTAATCGGATGGAATAGGGCGGAACCGCCTCGATCTCCATGCCACCTTTTTCGCCACGTATCGCGCGCGCGACTGTTGCGGGATTTGACAGGATCGCCCCGGGCCTACAGGTCAGTATCTCAGAAGCAACCTCATATAAGGCATCGGGTTGGGGGTTTTTTAATAGTGCGTCCTCATTTGCTCCTCTTCTCCTCACACTTGTCCGCCCTGTTCGCTCTCGTCCCAGCGCTGCCATTCTGTGCGCACCTCGTTGGCGACAATGGGGAAAGACAAGACAGTGGCTCTGGAGCGGGCGAAGAAGGCGACGGCGAAGGCGAAGAAGTCCAGTGGAGGCGGATCTTCCTCGAGGGCTGGCCTGCCGCAGGGCTGGATCCAGGGCGACTGGATCCACTCGGCGATTCGTCAGGAGGACATTGACGACCTGGTTGATGGTGGGTTGATTCCTCACAGATCGGCGCGGCTTCCGGGGGAGGAGGCCGAGCCACGACCTCAGGAGGGTGAGCGTGTCCTCCTCACCACTCGCGTCGACCGTGAGTTTTCTTTGCCTCCCCGTCCTTTCTTTCGGGGATTTCTGAATTTCTTTGGGGCACAACTCCACCACTTCACTCCCAACACAATCGTGTATCTTACTGCTTTCGTGTCTTTGTGCGAGAATTTCCTGGGTTGTCGACCTCATTGGGGTCTTTTCAAACACATCTTCACCTGTCGATCCCAGACAGTGAAAAAGTCTAACCCGAGTGACGAAAGAACTCGAGTGATCCAGATGTGCGGGGGCCTTGGGATTTAGATGAGAGGTAAGAGTGCCTTTCCAACAATGGTTCTTCCCGACTAGGTCCGTGGATGGCAGTCAACCTGGTTCTATTATAAGGACCAGCCGACGCCAGGGCAGTCGACTAGACTGCCTCCTTTTACCATGGACCGAGTGAGGAAGCCTTCCTCTTTGAAGGTGATCCCGGAGGAAAAGGTGCAGGTTAAGGTGCTTGTAGAACGGGTAGTTCATCTTATCCACGACGGGGTGACTGGTATGGATCTGTTGGAGGTCTTCCTCCGGCGACACATCCAACCACTTCAAGCTCGAGACCATTCGATGTGGATGTATTTGGGCACGGAGGACACCACTCGGATCCACCCGGAGGAGGTCGAGGATGCCACGTTGGAGGGATGGCTGACGAGCATCACGGGA
This sequence comes from Aegilops umbellulata, assembly GCA_032464435.1. NCBI lineage: Eukaryota > Viridiplantae > Streptophyta > Magnoliopsida > Poales > Poaceae > Aegilops > Aegilops umbellulata. The sequence goes on from CP136058.1 coordinate 278,211,769, forward strand.
AACAAGGATAACCCCAGGGGAGCCAGGAGAATTCCTCCATTCGACCAGTCCCATCTGCCAGACAAGGTCTAATTCTGAGCTTCCGACTGTAATTAAAACTCAATCCAGCAGTTTTTATGCTTCGTCGACTGACTTTTGTTCTGCTTGTTTCCTTCCAGGCCCTTATCAAAATGTACTCAGTGCCCAACGGAGAACAGGAGCAAGACCCGGAGGGGGAAGCGAGCGGAGGCGAAAGTGGCGAGTGGCATTCTGACGGAGAGGGAGACGAGGAGAGCGATGACTCAAGCGACAGAGAAGAAGTCAAGTCGCCACCTTGCAGGGAGAGGCGATCCAAGGTCGACCCAGACCAGCCGAGCGTTCGTGAAAAGGCGACTGCTCAGACTGGCCAATCTTCAAAGCGCCCTCGGATGTCCCCGCCAGCCCCGACTGAAAAATCATCAAAGCATCCCAAAGTTGTAGTGCAGAAGCCTCGGAAGGCGCTGCCAAATATTAAGATTGACATCCCCGTTGCTTCAGCGTGAGTGTCTTCCTTTGTATTCACTCGACGTTCTGTGTTGTTTGTTCTTCCCTTGATTTGACCAAAGAAAACTTTGGGACTAGCAGCGCTGCTACTTCCGGGACTTCGGCTTACAGGGATGAGGATGAGGCAATGGAGGATGTGTGTCGGTGTCAAAACCGGCGGATCTCGGGTAGGGGGTCCCGAGCTGTGCGTCAAGGTCGGATGGTAACAGGAGACATGGGACATGATGTTTACCCAGGTTCGGGCCCTCTCGATGGAGGTAAAACCCTACTCCTGCTTGATTAATATTGATGATATGGGTAGTACAAGAGTAGATCTACCACGAGATCAAGGAGGCTAAACCCTAGAAGCTAGCCTATGGTATGATTGTGTATGATGATATTCTACGGAATAGAACCCTCCGGTTTATATAGACACCGGATAGGGTTAGGGTTACACAGAGTCGGATACAATGGTAGGAGATCTTGAATATCCGCATCGCCAAGCTTGCCTTCCATGCCAAGGAAAGTCCCATCCGGACACGGGACGAAGTCTTCAATCTTGTATCTTCATAGTCCTGGAGTCCGGCGAAGGTATAGTCTGGCTATCCGAACACCCCCTAATCCAGGACTCCCTCAGTAGCCCCTGAACCAGGCTTCAATGACGACGAGTCCGGCGTGCAGATTGTCTTCGGCATTGCAAGGCGGGTTTCTCCACCAAGTTCTTCAAGAAGATTTTTAAACACCAAGAATAGTGTCCGGCTCTGCAAAACAAGTTTCCACATATTGCCATAGAGAGAATAATATGAACACAAATCCAATCTGTTGACGTATTCCGCAGCGTGACATCACACCACGGCCAAGTCCTTTACTCAAATCATTTTTATTTTTCCATCTCAGCACGTTTTGCGAGGCGGTTTCCTTGGCACGTCCTGTCAAAGCAGAGATCGTGTTACCCCCTTTACGGGATTCTCATCAATACGGACGTGGGTAACCCAATCATGCCCGTTAGCACGTTTCCTTAATTAAAGGCTAGTCCCAAACGGTTACGGGGAGGGCTCCTGGTATTCAACCTCTTATAAAGAGACCAAGGCCTCGCTCCTTTTCTTAATCTCAAATGAGTTCGACAGTCGCCTCGAGTTCCAACACCCTAGGCTCCAGATTCCAGGCGCATCAGACCTTCAACAATGTCCGGTTTCGACCTTCAAGGCCGATGGATGCCCTCCTCCGTCACATAGGAGGACGTGCTGAAGCTGAGAGAGGCTAAGTTCTTGACCAGCGAAATTCCGCATAGGTTGCCTGCTCAAGGGCAGGCTATTCCTGATCCTCAGCCTGGTGAGAGCGTCGTGTTCATATCCCACTTCCTTCAGGGGTTAGGCTTCCCAATGGATCCCTTTGTGATAGGGCTGCTATTTTATTATGGGCTGGAATTTCATGACTTAGCTCCGGAGTCCATCCTCCATATCTCCTCATTCATCGTCGCGTGTGAAGCGTTCCTCCGTGTCACTCCTCACTTCGGGTTATGGCTCAGGACTTTCAACGTGGAGCCGAAGATGATCGAGGGACAGCACGCAGAGTGTGGAGGCGCTGTTATAAGCAAGAATGCTGATGCTCCATGGCCCGAGGGCTCTTTTCAAGAGGAGTTCGTCTTGTGGCAACAAGAGTGGTTCTATATCACCGCTCCAAGGGGCACCAAATGGGTGGCGCCTCCTGCCTTTCGCTCGGGTCCCCCACCACGGCTAGCATCATGGGTCAGCAAAGGGTTAGATTGGGGATTACCAAGGGCGTGCCTTTGTTGCAAGGCCGCATTAGGGATCCCTTAAAAGGAGACCTCCACCTGGTTAAAGTGACGCAGGTCATGCTGATTCGCCGAATATTGCCCGGCAAACGTCACTCCCTTCGCCTATGGGAGTTTAATCCGGAGGGACCACGAGCTCTCCAACATTTCATGGGTGCAACGCCCGCAGAGATGTATAAACTGTTCTTCGGATCACAAGCGATGTGTCCGAACTTGACCGAGGATGCAGGCCTAAGCTGCAATCGCCCGGATTCTCAAGTAAGTAACCTTGTGCCCGGACCTGCTATCCGCATAATTGTCATGAATTTGCCCCTAAAGAGTTGTCCTTTTAAACAGGAGTGGATAGCGACAACAAAGCTGATCAGGTGTCCGACTCCCCTTCCCAAAACCAGGCCGGATCCCGTACTTGCCAGGATGCTGAAGATAATGCCTTTGGAGGGAAGTAAAGGGGAGGACAACGCCCGGGAGCTCCTCGGCCGAACTATGTCCTCAAAGGGACCAGCTCTCCAGCGAGCCGTAAGTAGGAAAAGATTTTCCTTTTGAGAGAAATCCTTGATTTATATCTGAGCAGATTTAACCGAAATCTTACCTTGTAGTTCGGACCTCAGCCCTTCTTAGCAGAGCTCGTCCTTGGGGGATCTTCTTCCGGAGATGATGGAGAGCGGGACGCCTCCCCCTTTCGTACCGCCTAGCGAAGCGGGCGACCCTGAGGTCTCGTCGCGAAGGGTTTCCCCGAATCCGGCAGGGGCTGAAGATAGCCATGCGGCCCCCCAAGGTTCTTCGCGTCTGGCCTTCGAAAGAGGCCATAGGACAAGTCCGACACCATCTGGTGCTCGGCCGGAGGAGCTAAAAATTCTGCTGGGGCGAGCCTCTATCTCAGAGGAGCACCGTGCATTGATGGGCATGTTGATTGAAAGGATTTCATCCGCAGAAAGCGGATTGCATGAGGCCGTCAAAAGTTTACTGACGGGTTTTGAGGTACGTTAGATAATGTACATTTGTGTCAGTTGCGCATAAGTAAGGTGCGCCCTGTGTAGATAGTAGCCCCTGAGACTCTGTGCGTCGTCAAAATTGACGGCGCGCAGAGGATCTTAATCCCAGGTCCTTTAAGTGGCACCTTTATATATAGGTGGCTAATTGTACGGAGTCAAGCCGGATTGGCGATATTGCCGAACTGAAGCGGCAACTTGATGTGGCAGATGCCGACATCGCGCTTGTGAACAAGCGGCTTGATGATGCTCAAGGTATGTAATTCATCGGGCGGCGGCTAGTAAGAGGAGCTTTATGTCAATACCTTACCGTGTGTGTGCTTGACGCAGATGGTGTGGCCGCCGTGGAGGGTCTTAGGGCCGAACTCGCCCGAGCAAAGGAAAAAGCCAGAAAAAGCGATGCGGCCGCCGGAAAAGCCCTTGAAGAGCTGAAAGCCGAACAGGCTGCCCACTGCCGAAGCAAGGAGGAGATGGCCGATATGGCCGTAAAGTTAAAGAGTGCTGCTGACCGTTGCAAGCTTCTTGAGGAAGAAGGCCGGGCGAGGCAAACAGGCTTAGAGAAATCCGTTGCCGATGCCAAGGATGCTCGCTCTGCGATGAGAGCAGCAGAGGAAGAGCTGCGTCAAGCTGGACAGATTGCGGATGGAAAGCCCTTTACGCTACGGAGGAAATTTTGTGATCCGAAGTTCACTCCGTTGGACCGGATGTGGAGTGTGGAGGACACCTATCTGGATTTGGCGGCGAGTGTTGCTGATGCGACCAAACACTTTCGAGATCAAAAAAATCACGAAGTGGAAAAGCTTTTCTGGTCGCAGTTCCTCAATCTAGAGCGTCCACTAGTAGTGGACGATCGCCTGGCTCAATGGGCCGAACTGAATAGGTTATCCGGACTCGCCATGATGTACGTCATGGGTCATCTGTGGCCAGGGAGATCAGAGCCAAAGAGTTATTTCAGCTTGGTGCAGCAATTTCTTGACGTGGTGCCACGTGTCAATGCGATGAAGTGGTCAGCATGCATAGAGGGCGCACGGATGGCTCTTGCCCGTGTCAAGACATACTGGGCAAATATGGAGACCACCGTTGTTGCGTCCCGACATTCGGACAAAAGCCGAGTACCCTTCGAGCACTATTTTCAGGAAGTCCTTGAAGGCGCTCGTGTAATAGAGACGCAGTGCTCGAAGGATGCTATTTTATGATAGCATATGTAATCATAAAGCAGTATTTTGATAAATTGTAGTGGCATTTTTAAACTTGTGCCTTCAAGTATTAGGAACACCTCCTGTGCGGCCGTTGAAATATATATATATATATAATCTGAAAGATGCCAGTCGTTGGCTTCAACCCACACGCACATAGTGCGGGGGTGCGCGCAGAAGTCGCATTTTCACACTTAACCCAATGTCTTGGTCCTACAAAGGAGGTGATAGCGCAGCGGGATAGGCAACTGGACTATAATGCTTTAACACTTTCACTTAGCCATAGGAGCTTGACAGTGGGACTATTTAGGTAGCCCCTTAGTGGCGACTGCGCTCGCCCAAATTCGGGGCGCGTATGTGCCTGGCCGGGAAACGGCCCGTCGTCAAAGCGGAGGAATCCGATAAATTCTGATAAGTCATCAAGTGGCTGACCAGTCTCACGCTACATCATGACACTCAGTTTTCGGCTTTCTCTACTGAGGTGCTCGCCCGGCCGAACCGGGGCACAATCGCAGTAGTTCTCCTGGTGCTACCTTAGCCGATAGAGGGGAACGTAAGGTAGCCGAACTCAGGAGCCGGGCAACCCAACATTTGACCAAAGACATGATTCAGAGCTGATGCATATAGTGCCAAAACTCGCGACGCCGAACACTCCCTAAGGTGTTCGGTCTTTTATGAGTGCGGGCGAAACAACACTCTTTATTATTTAAAAAAGCCGCTAGTGTCCAGGTACGCGCAAAAATTCTGGCGTGGCCACATGCCAAGATGCCAGCCTCCTCCTTGGTTATAGCAGAAGAAACCAGGGGATGTATAGCAGCAAGAGACAGTAAAAAAGGTTTACGCAGGGTCTTAATCTAAAAAGAATCCTTAGGACGGGTCCCTACTGCACGTCTGTGCCTGTGTCTCCGCTGTGCCGTATCCTGGACGGGCGCCGCACGACGTTCATCTGTAAGAGAGAGGAACTAAGTTGAAAATGGGTCGTGCGGAACAAAAAGTTGATAAAAAACAAAGTATAAAGTAAAATATATAAAATTGAGCTTTATTGTCTCTGCGTATATCCCCTAGTATGGGGTTATATGGCCTCTAAGCCTGAGTTGATGATGGACTTGTGCCGAACTCGTCTACTTCGGGTCCGTGGCCTTTAATGACCTATGTCGAAAAGTCTATTGGCTGGTGAGGCCATTTTATTGTGCGGCTGTCTAAGCGGCCGCACAGTCCTCCGTTTAGGGGAGGCGTACTCTAGTGCGTCCCCTTCAAAGAGATGATGCCTCGTGGACCGGGCATCTTAAGCGTGAGATATGCATAGTGCGGTATTGCGTTAAAGCGAGCGAAAGCTCCGCGTCCCAGTAGTGCTTGATAGCGACTTGAAAACGGGACGACATGGAAGGTCAGCTTTTCGCGACGGAAGTTATCGGCAGAGCTGAATATAACTTCGAGCCAGAGAAAACCCATACAATGGGTGTCCGGGCCAGGTGCTACCCCTTGAAAGGAGGTTTTGTTGCGGCGGATTCTTGCTGAGTTTATCCCCATGCGATGGATTGTATCCTGATATATCAGGTTTAGTCCACTGCCGCCGTCCATAAGGACATTTGTAAACTGGAATCCGCCAATAATTGGATCGAGTATCAGGGCAGTCCATCCTGCGTTTTTGATATTTCTAGAATAGTCTAGCTGATCGAAAGTGATTGGTTTTAATAACCAGTGGCGGGACTCCTTAGGGATAGGTTGTATTGTGCGTACCTTTATGGGTGCCACACATTTTGTTATGTGAAGTAAGTTCACTATTTTTACTTCTTGTGGGAAGTTCGTTTGTTTCCTGGTGCTCTTCTTCTTGGGTTCGTCCTCGTCTTCACTTGGTGTGTCGAGCCCCTTGTGTTCGGTGATGAGTCTTCTGGATTGTTTAAAAACCCAACAATCTCTATGGGTATGGTTAGCAGGTTTCCCAGGAGTACTGTGTATCTGACATATCCTGTCTAGGATTCTGTTTAAGTTGGACGGATCATCCCTATTATCCTGGAGGGGTGGCTTTGTCTGATTTTGTCGCGAGCCTTTGAATCCGGCATTGACTGCCGTGCTCTTCGGACTTTTTTCTTTAGTTCGGCGACGATCCTTGTTGCGTCGCGGTTTTCCGTTTCCATCCCTGATTTCGGATGTACTTGGGTCGCTGTGGCTGGATCTTGCCAACCAGCTGTCCTCTCCTGCGCAAAAGCGGGTCATGAGGCTTGTGAGTGCGGCCATTGTTCTTGGCTTTTCCTGGCCGAGGTGTCTGGCGAGCCATTCGTCTCGAACATTATGCCTGAAAGCTGCTAAGGCTTCGGCGTCCGGACAATCCACTATCTGATTCTTTTTAGTAAGGAATCTATTCCAGAACTGCGGAGTTGATTCTCCGGGCTGTTGAGTTATGTGACTGAGATCGTCTGCATCCAGGGGGCAGACATAGGTCCCTTGAAAAATTGCTCGGAAAGCCTCCTCGAGCTCTTCCCAACTCCCAATTGTGTTTTCGGGAAGGCTTTTAAGCCAGTGTCAGGCTGGCCCTTTAAGCTTAAGGGGTTGATATTTGATGGCGTGGAGACCATCTCCTCTAGCCATATGTATGTGGAGGATATAATCCTCGATCCAGACTCCGGGGTCTGTTGTTCCATCATACGCCTCTATGTTGACGGGTTTGAATCCCTCTGGAAATTCATAGTCCAGAACCTCATCGGTGAAGCATAGGGGGTGTACGGCGCCCCTGTATTTGGGTGTGCCGGATTCTGATGATGGCTTTTTTATATTGCTTGCAAGAGCTTGCTTTCTTGGCCCATAAGTGGACCTGGCTGGGCCATGATGCGACTCCTTAGGTGGGTCGCATACCTATTTGGATGCGATGCCACTTGCCGCCTTATTGGGTCATCTATCCGACCGTATGGCTTTTTTATTTTTGAATGCGAGGGCTCTAGGGCCTCTTCGTCGAATTCGGGCAGTAGCTTTCTCTTTGGATAGCCTTTGGTACGGCGACCGTCGCCGTATCTGTCTGCGGAGTTGATTACTTTGTTCCATTTAGTACGGCGTGCATCTTCCGCTTTCTTTAGCTTCCGCTTCTGCTTTTTCAGGCTTTGTGCGGTTACAACGAGCCTCTTGTGGAGACTTTTCTGCTCCATGGTTTTATCCGGCGTAAGGTCGTCCGGAGTTCCGTTATGGCCGGGGGCGGGACGTTCGGTTTCTCTATCCGAGTTGCCCTGTTCGGACGGTTGCTCTAAGGCATGCTCGTCGTCTACCGGCTCATCCTGCTCTATGGTTGGGTCTTTATCGAGGCGGGGCTTGGGTCGGCGCTTGCGCCGACGCTTTGATTTCTTATCAAGGGATCGATCCCCTGTTCCGTCCCCTTTTTCCTCGTTGTCATTTCCTTTAGGGGTATCCACCATGTACACATCGTGAGATGGGGTGGTTGTCCAATGCCCTATGGGCGTTGATTCATCTGTATCTCCTGCATCGTCGTCCATGTTGTCGATGTCTGTGGACTCGAAGTTGAGCACGTCGTTTAAATTGTCGACAGTAGCTACTAAGTGGGTGGTGGGTGGGCTTTGAATTTCTTCGTCGTCTGAATCGCAACCTTGCTGACTGTAGTCCGGCCAGGGCTCTCTTGATAAAGAGAGAGACTTTAGAGAGTTTAGGATATCGCCGAAAGGCGAGTGCTGAAAGATGTCCGCGGCGGTGAACTCCATTATAGGCGCCCAATCGGATTCGATCGGCAGGGGCGCGGGAGGCTCGGAGTTCGGAGAAGAATCCGGCTCCTCGGAGTCATGGGCCGTGCGGAGTGCGGGACTGACGTTCGGCTTGATTGCCTTTGAGATCGCAGCCCCTGAGGTGACGTCCAACCGGTCATCCTCGAATGGTGTGATAGGCTCCGAGCTAAGGGTCGGAACCGGTGCGTGTGCGGCCTCCAGGACACTGTTCGGAGGCAGGGCTAGATCGTGCCCCTCGAGATAGTGCGGCGCGCTTGGCTGTGGCACAAACCCGTCGAAGATCAAGTCTCCACGGATATCCGCCGTGTAGCTTAAGCTTCCGAACCTGACTTGATGGCCAATGGCGTAGCTTTCGGTCTGCTCTAGATGACCAAGCGAATTGGCCCGCAGAGCGAAGCTGCCGAAGATGAAGATTTGTCCGGGTAGAAAAGTCTCACCCTGGACCTCATCGTTGTTGATGATCAAAGGAGCCATCGGGCCTAAAGGCGACGACACAGAGGAACTCTCAATGAAAGCACCAATGTCGGTGTCAAAACCGGCGGATCTCGGGTAGGGGGTCCCGAGCTGTGCGTCAAGGTCGGATGGTAACAGGAGACATGGGACATGATGTTTACCCAGGTTCGGGCCCTCTCGATGGAGGTAAAACCCTACTCCTGCTTGATTAATATTGATGATATGGGTAGTACAAGAGTATATCTACCACGAGATCAAGGAGGCTAAATCCTAGAAGCTAGCCTATGGTATGATTGTGTATGATGATGTTCTACGGACTAGAACCCTCCGGTTTATATAGACACCGGATAGGGTTAGGGTTACACAGAGTCGGTTACAATGGTAGGAGATCTTGAATATCCGCATCGCCAAGCTTGCCTTCCACGCCAAGGAAAGTCCTATCCGGACATGGGACGAAGTCTTCAATCTTGTATCTTCATAGTCCTGGAGTCCGGCGAAGGTATAGTCCGGCTATCCGAACACCCCCTAATCCAGGACTCCCTCAATGTGGTCACCTCCAATCTGCGTATGGCCTCCGTCGTTTTGTCTTTTACTTGGTCGATTCAGCTGTGGTATATGTAAATTTTGTCGATTGATCTTTGGACAGCTCCTCACGTTATTGACCTCCCCGACAATGACGATGAAGAGCCAGAGAGGCCTTTGACGAGGAAAAACAGGAAAGCTCCTGCAGGCAAGGTGCCCAGTCGACTCCGGTAACGGAGTTAGTCGTCCAGGACGCTGGTGATGCCAATCGGGCTTCTGTTACCTTCGCCGTACCTCTGTCGAGTGCTCTGCCTTCTTTGTCGACTGCTCAAGCCCCTGCCGATCCACCTTCAGTTTTTGCCACCCATCACATCCCAGAGGACGAAGTGACTGCTGCCAAGGAAGCCATACGCCAAGTAGGTATTATGATGGAAAAAATGAAGATGGTGCGGGATGCCAGTCAGCGGCCTATGATGCCAGCTCGGCTCTCCAAAGTAATGTTCAGGTTAGCAGCACATCGACTGATTTTCCTGGCTTGCTCTGTTAGGATATGGCACCTGAAAACTCTCTCTTTCCAAGGATCTTTGCATCTGTACACCCACCGGGTGTTTCGAATTGTCGCTGAGCGAATCTATATTTTGAACTGAATTTTTGTTATTGAACTTCTGGTCTAGTGGGGGCACGCTGAGTGCACCCACTGGGTGTAGTCCCCGAGACTATGGTGGACTGCGGGCAGTCGACTGTAGTCTTGAATTTTGAACTCCTTTACTCGGTCTTGTCTGGCCACGTCGAGTGTTAATTGAACCAGTGGGGCACGCTAAGTGCACCCACTGGGTGTAGTCCCCGAGACCGCGGTCGACCGCTGGTAGTCGACTATGGTCTGAGCAACCGGTTTTTTTGTACACACTCGCATCGAAAGGTTCTCGTCGAGTGTTAACTGAACCAATGGGGGCATGCTAAGTGCACCCACTAGGTGTAGTCCCCGAGACTACGGTGGAATGCGTGTTGTCGACCATAGTCTTAGTACTTATTGTCTTTGTCGTTTTTCTCTGTAAAATAATTCCTCTTCCCTGATTGCAGAAATCTTGTGATCTTGAAGCTCGCTTTGCTGACTTGGAGAAACAACAGATCCAGCTCAACCTTGACTTGGAATTGGCCAAGTCGGAGTTGCAGAAGGCCAAGGACGACGCCAATGGTATGACAATTTTGTCGACTGGTTTGTCTTAGACTTGGGTTCCTTTCTGCTCTTTCTGAATCAAGCATCATTTCTTTTCAGAAAAACTAAACCAAGCTCTGGAGAAGAAGGATCAAGATCTGGCTGCTGCCCAGAAGAAGGCTGAGGACAAGACTGCTCTGGCTGAACAGAAACTGGCTTCAGTCGGCCAACTGGAAGAAGAGAACGCAAAGATAAAATCTGCTCTGGATGAAGCCAACAAGGAGGTAACCCGCTTGAAGAAGGACAAGGTCAGCTCGAACGAAAAGACAAAGGCATTGCCCGCAGGAGGGATGATCTGGAAGGCTATCTGAGGAGTCTTGCCAAGAAGTTGTTCATCAAGCTTGAAGGTACGTACTTTGTTTCGACTGGTTTATCGTTGTTGACTTGGCACACCAATACTGACTTGTTCTCGGGCATGAACATAGAATTATGTCGAGACTTCGAGGAGGAGATCGGGCGAATTAACCTCGACTGGAATCCCATCAACTCTCATGTGAAAGACGAAGCTGCTATGAACCTGCTCCGACTGGAATCCCGGATCGACGGCGCTATGGAACATTTGGCGTGACTGAAAGTTGCCATATCATGGATCGACACAGCGCTTTGTCCAGGGGCGACGCTCCAAAATGACCTTGAGTCTCTGATGGCTCGACTCAACGAGATTCCCGGTCGAGTGCAGGAGTGGAAGAAATCTTCTGCCCGGTGTGGTGCTGATGTGGCTCTGTCTTTGGTTCGTGTCCACTCCAAGGAGGCGCGAGAAGATAAGCTGGCAGCAATCAAGGCCGCCAACACCAAGAAGCATGACTTCCGATCTTTCATGGAGACTTTCATTGCTGCAGCCACTCGAATCGCCGACGGCGTCGACCTGCACGAGTTCATCGAGCCTGCCAGTCCTCCTCCTGCGGAGTGAACAAACTTTTATGCCTCACCTTAAATTTGCCTCGGTATGCCGAGTGGTTTTTGTAACCGTTAAACTCTTTCGGGCTGAATGCCCGAGTACTTTGATCTGCTGTCTGGAACCTTTAGGATTTATCTGAACTTGGTTTATTTCCGAATATATTTGCATTTGCCTTCGAGTGAATTTTGTTCTCCACTCGGAATATACTTTGTACTTGTGACGTAGTTCCGAAGGAGAGGAAGCACTCGACCTGCACCTCGTCGTCCTTACGGATCGGGACCGAGCGCACGTCGTACTTGCGGCGTAGTTCTAAAGGAGAAGGAAGCAGTCGACCTGCACCTCGTCGTCCTTGCGGATCGGGACCGAGCGCACGTCGTACCTGCAGCGTAGTTCTGAAGGAGAAGGAAGCAGTCGACCTGCACCTCGTCGTCCTTGCGGATCAGGATGTGTTTCAAACTTAGGCGAGTACTGGGCTGCAGCTAAGTCCCCGAGTGGGAGGATTGCTCTCCACTCGGTAGGATTTTTTCAAACTTAGGCGAGTACTGGACTACAGTTAAGCCCCCGAGTGGGAGGATTGCTCTCCACTCGGTAGGATTTTTTTTCAAACTTAGGCGAGTACTGGACTGCAGCTAAGCCCCCAAGTGGGAGGATTGCTCTCCACTCGTTAGGATTTGTTTCAAACTTAGGCGAGTACTGGACTGCAGCTAAGCCCCCGAGTGGGAGGATTGCTCTCCACTCGGTAGGATTTTTTCAAACTTAGGCAAGTACTGGACTGTAGCTAAGCCCCCGAGTGGGAGGATTTCTCTCCACTCGGTAGGATTTTTTCAAACTTAGGCGAGTACTTGACTGTAGCTAAGCCCCCGAGTGGGAGGATTGCTCTCCACTCGGTAGGATTTTTTTTAAACTTAGGCGAGTACTGGACTGCAGCTAAGCCCCCGAGTGGGAGGATTGCTCTCCACTCTGTAGGATTTTTTCAAACTTAGGCGAGTACTGGACTGTAGCTAAGCCCCCGAGTGGGAGGATTGGTCTCCACTCCATAGGATTTTCAAACACTTAGGCGAGTACTGGACTGCAGCTAAGCCCCCGAGTGGGAGGATTGCTCTCCACTCGGTAGGATTTTTTTCAAACTTAGGCGAGTACTGGACTGCAGCGAAGCCCCCGAGTGGGAGGATTTCTCTCCACTCGGTAGGATTTTTTAACACTTAGGCGAGTACCGGACTACAGCTAAGCCCCCTAGTGGGAGGCTGGCTCACCACTCGGTAGGATTTTCAAACACTTAGGCGAGTACCGGACTGCAGCTAAGCCCTCGAGTGGGAGGCTGGCTCACCACTCGGTAGGATTTTCAAACACTTAGGCGAGTACCGGACTGCAGCTAAGCCCCCAAGTGGGAATATTGCTCTCCACTAGGTAGGATTTTCAAACACTTAGGCGAAACAGGTTCGCAGCTAAGCCTCCGAGTGAGAGACTTGCTCACCACTCGGTAGGAATTTTTTTACAAACTTAGGCGAAATGGATTCGCAGCTAAGCCACCCACTGGGGGATTTCTCACGCAAACAAAAGCAATAACAATCAGTGGGAAAATTATAACGCTCTTGTCTTTGATAAATAAACTATAGAAGTATTTCTTATTACATCTCATCCGAGTGAGAATTCAAGTATAAAAGGGGTGGAGCAGCTCCGCATTCCAAGCTCGTGGCTCGTCAATCTGTCGATCGAGATTTAATAGATGGTATGCTTCGTTCTGGACAACTCTAGTGACGATGAAGGGTCCTTCCCATGTAGGAGCGAGCTTGTGTGGTTTCTGTTGATCCACTCGGAGGACTAAGTCTCCTTCTTGAAAGGCTCGACTCTTCACATTTCTGGCATGGAATTGACGCAAATCTTGCTGATAGATAGTCGATCGGATCATGGCCATCTCTCTTTCCTCTTCCAGAAGGTCGACTGCGTCCTGCCGGGCTTGTTCTGGTTCATCTTCGGAGTATAGCTCGACTTGAGGTGCATTGTGAAGCAAGTCACTCAGCAAAACTGCTTCAGCTCCATAGACCAGAAAGAATGCAGTTCGTCCAGTCGATCGATTAGGAGTGGTCCTCAATTCCCAAAGAACTGATGGAAGTTCGTCGACCATGCGCCTGTTACGTGCTTGAGATCGCGCATCAGTCGGGGTTGCAATCCTTTGAGAATTAGGCCGTTTGCTCTTTCTGCTTGTCCATTCGACTGGGGGTGAGCGACTGAAGCATAGTCGACTCGTATGCCTTGAGATGCGCAAAAGGCCCTGAACTTGTCGGAATCGAAGTTTGACCCATTATCAGTGATGATGCTATGCGGAACTCCGTATCTGAATATCAACTCTTTGATGAAACTGATAGCAGTGCAAGCATCAAGATTCTTGATAGGCTTAGCTTCAATCCATTTGGTGAACATGTCGACTGCCACTAGCACATGACTGAAGCCACTCCTGCCCGTTCTCAGTGGACCAACCATATCTAATCCCCAAACAGCGAAGGGCCAAACGAGTGGAATGGTCTTCAGGGCTGACGCGGGCTTGCGCGACATATTGGACTAGAACTGACACCCTTCGCATTTGTCGACTATCTCTTTTGCCATTTCATTTGCTCTTGGCCAGTAAAATCCCGCTCGGTATGCTTTAGCCACAATGGTCCGAGAGTACGCATGATGGCCATAGGTCCCCAAGTGGATATCATCAAGAATTATCAGACCTTCCTCTGGCGTTATGCATTTCTGACTGACTCCAGTCGCGCTTTCTCTGTATAACTGTCCTTTTATCACAGTAAAGGCTTTGGATCGACAGACGATCTCTCGAGCCTCTTCTTCATTCTCTGGTACTTCTTTCCTTAAGATGTACACAATGTACGGCACCGTCCAATCGGGAGTGATGACCAAACCTTCCATGATCAAGTCGACCATCGCTGGAACATCAACTTCAGTCGGATCCATGGCACTTTTTGGCTGTGGGGCTTCTTCAGTGAAAGGATCCTCTTGAACTGATGGAGCGTGGATGTGTTCCAAGAACACATTGGTGGGAATGGCTTCTCTCTTGGAACCTATTTTTGCCAAATCATCAGCTGCTTCATTTTTCAGTCGGGGTATATGATGAAGCTCTAACCACTCGAATTTCTTCTATAGCTTTCTCACCGCATTGCAGTAACCAGTCATGGCCGGACTTCTGACGTCCCACTCCTTCATCACTTGATTAACCACCAAATCTGAGTCGCCATAGACCATGAGGCGACGGACGCCGAGTGAAATGGCCATCCGCAACCCATACAGAAGTGCTTCATATTCTGCTTCATTATTGGAGGAATCAAAGTGAATTTGGAGAACATATCTGAGCTTATCTCCTCGAGGGGAAACTAACACTACCCCAGCAGCGGAACCATTCAACATCTTAGAGCCATCAAAGAACTTGGTCCAGTGCTCCGAGTGAACTTGAGTCGGCAGTTGTTGTTCAATCCACTAGGCAACGAAATCTACTGTTGCTTGGGACTTGATGGCTTTCTTTGCCTCAAACTTGATATCTAGGGGGAGAAGTTCAATCGCCCATTTTGCCACTTGACCAGTTGCATCTCTGTTGTGCAGAATCTCTGACAATGGAGCGTCGCTGACGACTGTAATGGAATGGTCAGAGAAGTAATGTGCAACCTTCTTCGTGGTCATGTAGATCCCATATACAAGCTTCTGATAATGGGGATATCTTTGCTTTGATGAAGTCAAAAATTCAGAAACATAATATACTGGGCGCTGAACTTTAAAGGCCTTTCCTTCTTCTTCCCGCTCAACCGTAAGTACTATACTGACAACTTGTCCTGTGGCTGCAATGTAAAGCAGTAAAGGCTCTTTGCTGATTGGAGCAGCAAGCACCGGCTGGGTGGAGAGCAGGGCTTTTAGCTCTACAAACGGTGCATCAGCTTCAGGAGTCCACTCAAACTTGTCTGACTTCTTCATCAGTCGGTAAAGAGGCAATGCCTTTTCACCGAGGCGAGAAATGAATCGACTTAAAGCGGCCAAGCAACCAGTAAGATTCTGGACATCATGCACACGCACAGGACGTTTCATTCGGAGTATAGTACCAACTTTCTCTGGGATGGCATCGATCCCTCGTTCGGAAACGAGAAAACCGAGTAACTTTCTGCCAGGAACTCCGAATGTGCACTTTGATGGATTAAGCTTGATATCATACCTCCTGAGGTTGGCAAAGGTTTCAGCAAGGTCAGTCAGTAGGTCGGAACCTTTCCGTGACTTGACCACAATATCATCCATGTATGCTTCCACATTCCGACTGATTTGAGTGAGCAAACACTTCTGAATCATCCTCATGAACGTGGCTCCGGCATTCTTGAGGCCGAATGGCATGGTAACATAACAGAAGCACCCGAATGGAGTGATGAAAGCTGTTTTGATCTCATAAGGCCCATACAGACGGATCTGATGGTAACCGGAGTAGGCGTCCAAAAAAGACAGACGCTCTCATCCCGCAGTCGAGTCGACTATCTGGTCGATGCGGGGGAGAGGAAAATGATCTTTCGGGCAGGCCCGATTGATATGTTTAAAGTCAATGCACATGCGAAGTGACTTGTCCTTCTTGGGGACCATGACAACATTGGCGAGCCACTCGGAGTGGTAAATTTCTCAGATAAACTCTACTGCTAAGAGCCGAGCCACCTCCTCACCAATGGCCTTTCTCTTCTGGACGGCGGACCGTCGAATATGTTCTTTGACAGGTTTAACTTTTGGGTCGACTCGTGACGGTGCTCAGCCAGCCCCCTGGGAACACCCGGCATGTCAGAAGGCTTCCATGCAAAGATGTCCCAGTTCTCACGGAGGAACTGGATGAGCGCTTCTTCCTATTTGGAGTCAAGTGTTGTTGCGATATGGGTCGGAGCAGCATTGGGATCGGTCGGGTGAATATGAATCGGCTTTGTCTCACCGGACGACTGAAACGCTGATTCCATAGCGGGCTTCTTGGCTTGCAACAAATCACTCGGGTCTGCAGTTTTCTGGTATTCCTGCAACTCTACCACTGCCATCTGAGCATCGGCGATTTTTGAGCCTTTCTGAAAGCACTCTTCCGCCTTCTTCCGATTGCCAGTTAAAGTGATCACACCTTTGGGGCCAGGCATCTTCAATTTGAGGTATACGTAACATGGTCGAGCCATGAAACGTGCATAAGCTGGCCTGCCCAAAATAGCATGATAAGCACTCTGGAAATCTACAACTTCAAACGTCAACTTTTCTTTGCGGTAATTCTTGGAATCACGAAAAACCACATCAAGGGCAATTTGGCCGAGTGACTCAGCCTTCTTCCCAAGAATGACTCCATGGAAACTCATGTTGCTGGTACTGAGTCTGGAAATCAGAATGCCCATCCCTTTGAACGTCTCTGCATACAGTATGTTCAAACCACTGCCACCATCCATCAAGACTTTGGTCAGTCGAGTGCCTTTGACAATTGGGTCGACCACCAAAGCTTGCCTCCCAGGGGTGGCAATGTGCGTTGGGTGATCGGACTGGTCGAATGTGATGGTAGTCTGAGACCACTTCAAATAACTGGGTGTCGCTGGAGCAACCATATTCACCTCTCAGTTGATAACTTTCAGTCGACTTTTGCTTTCAACATCAGCAAAAATCATCAGGGTGGAATTGACCTGGGGGTATCCATCATCACTATCTTCCTTGTCTTCGACTTTGTCCGACTCCTTTTCTTTATCTTTGGGCTGTTTGCCCTGGAACTGCTGGATCAAGAGCCGACACTGTCGAGTGGTATGTTTCGGGTAAATGAGTTTACCCTCTTCATCTTTCTTTGTGTGGATGTGACATGGCAAATCAAACACATACTTTCCATCTTAGTCTTTAACTTTCTTAGGGTTCCCAGGCCCTTTGGGTTTCCCCTTAAACTTTCCTTGAGTCACAACCAAGGCTTCTCCAGGAGCAGCTGGCTCGGCTTTCCGCTTCTGTTTCCGATTGGAATTTCGTCCTCCGGTTTCTTGGGCGACTGACTTGAGCTTGCCACTCCGGAGTCGATCTTCATCTTCACCATTAGCGTACTTAGTAGCAATATCCATCATTCGACTCAGAGACATGTCTCTGGTTTGACCAAATTTCAGATTCAGCTCTCTGTATTTGACACCTTCCTTGAAGGCACGGACTGCTTGGTGATCAGACACGTTCTCCACTGTGTGATGCAACGTGATCCATCTCTGGATGTAATCCCTCAAAGTTTCATCAACTTCTGCACGCAAGACCGCAGTTCGGTTAGCCCTACTGGTCGCTTGCATGTTCCTTCAAATGTTGTGACAAACACTCTGGCAAGATTTCCCCAAGTGTAAATACTGCTGGGTGCTAACTGATTCAGCCACGCTCTGGTCGAGCCTTCCAACATGAGAGGCAGGTGCTTCATAGCCACTTCATCATTGCCGCCACCAATCTGAACAGCCACTCGATAGTCTTCAAGCCAAGTATCAGGCTTGGAATCACCGGCAAACTTACTAACTCCAGTCGCCAAGCTGAAGTTGGGAGGAATCACTGCGGCCCTGATGGCTCTACTAAAGCATTCTGGCCCTGAAACGTGCACTCTACTGCTGGTGGGTGCATCTCTGTCATGACCTTCTCGGTGAGCTCTGTTCCTGTCGACCAAACCTTGAACGATAATGGATCTCGCATCAAAGCCTGGTTCCCTGGGGTCGACCGGAATCCTTCGCCCAACACTGTGAGGGCGCCTGTCATCCTGCTGTCGAGGCACATACGACCCACTCCTCGGGGGAGGGGTGGGCACTCGACATCGATCATCACGATCGAATCGGTGATCATACTGCTCACGGTTCCTGTACTGATCACGCTGGTCTCCACGCCCCTCACGCCTCGGGGGCGATCTTGGGTTGTGCGCCGACTAGACTGTATCTGCAGCAACGGATCTGCTGTGGATCCTGTTTCACGACTGTGAAACAGCGGAATTCTGGTCTCCTGCTGCCCGGAGTAACGCTCTGATCTGCAACAAGCCTCTACCAGCCTCTAACTGGGAAGGCTGGATCGACTCGGCGATACGAGCCGCAGCTGCTAAATTCTGAATAGGAGTTCGATATACCTGCGGGGGTGGAAAGAGCTCACGTCGACTGGATTCTGGAACCCGTTATCGCGCACGCTCGTCGAGTACTCGCTGGAGGTTCTCCAGTCGAGTGCGCTCAGCCAAGTTGGCCAAGCGCGCGTCTTCTAAGGCCCAGGCCTTAGGGGTTTCTCCAACGATAGGAGTATGCAGCGCAGCCATGTTCCGGCGGCGAAGTTCTTCTCTCTGCAGCGAAGTGAGGGGCTCGGGGAGATAATCCTCATCGGCATGCGACGGGTCGCCTCTGCCATCACCTCCGTCTGTGCGGGGAAAGCCGGGAGGACTGCGTGGTCCATCGACCATCAGGACTTCCGCCGCTGGATCACTGCTGTCGCACTCGGATGCGGTCTCTGCGAAGCCAGTCGAACAGGCCGTAGAGAGATTCGTCGGGCTCGATCGCTGCGACTTGGGGGTGCTGACTGGAGAGCCACCACGTGCCTCACCCACCGCTGCAGCCTCGACCGTCCAGAGCGCTTGCGCCGGCGGGAAACAGGGAGGGAGGACGACACAGGGGCCGACCGATAATGGGTCGACGGTTGCCGCAAGAGGACACCGCGGACGCACGCACGAAAGTGCGTAGCCCCGCGGACAGGAAGCGCGTTGACGTCGAGCGAAGCCTCCTGAAGCCAAGCGGATTCGTCGGCGATGAACGTGAGCACGCCGAGACAGATCTCGCGGCCCTCCACCAAAACTCCGCTCGAAACCATGATGAAGGGGATCGGAAAATCGCAACTTCTCCAACAAGTCGCTAAGACACCTGCCCCATGGTGGGCACCAACTGTCATGGTTCTAAGTCTGACAGTAGTGTAGGGGGGTAGGAATGGAGAGGCAAGATCCTAGCTATGGAGTAGTTGTAAGTACACGAGGTTTACGAGTTCAGGCCCTTCACGGAGGAAGTAATAGCCCTACGTCTCGGAGCCGGGAGGCGGTCGACTGGATTATGTGTGTATGAATTACAGGGGTGCGAACCCTTTACACTGAGGAGGGGGTGGCTTATATAGAGTTCGCCAGACCCCTCCGGCCCTCAGTTATGCTAGGTTTAAGGTACATTAAGGCCAGGCGTTACTGGTAACACCGCTCATAAAGTGCCATGATGGCCATAAAAGCTACTTAATGCTCGACCGTTAGCGTGCGGAGTGACTTTAGATCTCCTGGTCGTCGAGTGGTTGAATCTTGGTCGAGTGGTTGGCATCACGGTCGAGTGTCTTTGAGTCCGTTGAGTGGAACACCTCCAAGTCGATTGAAAGGTGATTTCTTCTAGGGATGTCCTTGGGGAGGGTAGCTTGGACAGGACAATGACCCTACCCTAGGTACATAGCTTCATCAGTATCAGAGCTTTGGTCTCCATTTGCTTTGATTTCCATAGCTTTTGGTGGTCATAGCCTTTGTTTCACAACCTAGGAGAGTATGACGTCTAGTGAGGGAAATTACTGTTGGGGAACGTAGTAATTTCAAAAAATTTCCTACGCACACGCAAGATCATGGTGATGCATAGCAACGAGAGGGGAGAGTGTTGTCTACGTACCCTCATAGACCGAAGCGGAAGCGTTGACGCAACATAGAGGAAGTAGTCGTACGTTCTCCTCGCGATCCAACCGATCACAACACCGTTACTCCGGCACCTCCGAGTTCTTGGCACACGTTCAGCTCGATGACGATCCCCGGGCTCCGATCTAGCAAAGCGTCGGGGAAGAGTTCCATCAGCACGACGGCGTGGTGACGATCTTGATGTGTTACCGGCGCAGGGCTTCGCCTAAGCACTGCAACGATATGACCGAGGTGGAATTTGGTGGAAGGGGGCACCGCACACGACTAAGGAAAGATCTCAATGATCAATTGTGTGTCTATGGGGTGCCCCCTGCCTCCGTATATAAAGGAGCCAAGGGGGAGGGGCTGGCCGGCCAAGCCTGGCGCGCCAGGAGAGTCCTACTCCCTCTGGGAGTAGGATTCCCCCCCCCCAATCCTAGTTGGACTAGGATTCTCCAAGGGGAAGAGAGAGAGAGAGGGGGCCGGCCACCTCTCCTAGTCCTAATAGGACTAGGGGAAGGGGGGAGGCGCGCAGCCCATGAGGGAAGCCCTCTCACCTCTCCACCAAGGCCCATGTTGGCCCATTATGCTCCCGGAGGGTCCGGTAACCCTCCCGGTATTCCGGTAAAATCCTGATATCACCTGGAACACATCCGATGTCGAAACATAGGCTTCCAATATATCATTCTTTACGTCTCGACCATTTCGAGACTCCTTGTCATGTCCGTGATCACATCCGGGACTTCGAACTCCTTTGGTACATCAAAGTGCATAAACTCATAATAACTGTCATCGTAACGTTAAGCGTGCGGACCCTACGGTTCGAGAACAATGTAGACATGACCGAGACACGTCTCCGGTCAATAACCAATAGCGGGACCTGGATGCCCATATTGGCTCCTACATATTCTACGAAGATCTTTATCGGTCAGACCGCATATCAACATACGTTTGTTCCCTTTGTCATCGGTATGTTACTTGCCCGAGATTCGATCGTCGGTATCCAATACCTAGTTCAATCTCGTTACCGACAAGTCTCTTTACTCGTTCCGTAATACATCATCTCGCAACTAACTCATTGGTTGCAATGCTTGCAAGGATTTATGTGATGTGCATTACCGAGAAGGCCCTGAGATACCTCTCCGACATTCGGAGTGACAAATCCTAATCTCGAAATACGCCAACCCAACAAATACTTTCGGAGACACCTGTAGAGCACCTTTATAATCACTCAGTTACGTTGTGACGTTTGGTAGCACACAAAGTGTTCCTACGGTAAACGGGAGTTGCATAATCTCATAGTTAAAGGAACATGTATAAGTCATGGATAAAAGCAATAGCAACATACTAAACGATCGGGTGCTATGCTAATGGAATGGGTCATGTCAATCAGATCATTCAACTAATGATGTGATCTCGTTAATCAAATAACAACTCTTTGTTCATGGTTAGGAAACATAACCATCTTTGATTAATGAGCTAGTCAAGTAGAGGCGTACTAGTGACACTCTGTTTGCCTATGTATTCACACATGTATTATGTTTCCAGTTAATACAATTCTAGCATGAATAATAAACATTTATCATGATATGTAAGGAAATAAATAATAACTTTATTATTGCCTCTAGGGCATATTTCCTTCAGTCTCCCACTTGCACTAGAGTCAATAATCTAGATTACAAAGTAATGATTCTAACACCCATGGAGTCTTGGTGCTGATCATGTTTTGCTCGTGGAAGAGGCTTAGTCAACGGGTCTGCAACATTCAGATCCGTATGTATCTTGCATATCTCTATGTCTCCCACCTGGACTAAATCCCGGATGGAGTTGAAGCGTCTTTTGATGTGTTTGGTTCTTTTGTGAAATCTGGATTCCTTTGCCAAGGCAATTGCACCAGTATTGTCACAAAAGATTTTCATTGGACCCGATATGCTAGGTACAACACCTAGATCAGATATGAACTCCTTCATCCAGACTCCTTCATTAGCTGCTTCCGAAGCGGCTATGTACTCAGCTTCACATGTAGATCCCGCCACGACGCTTTGTTTAGAACTGCACCAACTGACAGCTCCACCGTTTAATGTAAATACGTATCCGGTTTGCGATTTAGAATCGTCCGGATCAGTGTGAAAGCTTGCATCGATGTAACCGTTTACGACGAGCTCTTTGTCACCTCCATGAATGAGAAACATATCCTTAGTCCTTCTCAAGTACTTAAGGATGTTCTTGACCGCTGTCCAGTGATCCACTCCTGGATTACTTTGGTACCTGCCTGCTAAACTTACAGCAAGGCACACATCAGGTCTGGTACACAGCATTGCATACATGATAGAGCCTATGGCTGAAGCATAGGGAACATTCTTCATTTTCTCTCTATCTTCTGCGGTGGTCGGGCATTGAGTCTTACTCAACTTCACACCTTGTAACACAGGCAAGAACCCTTTCTTTGCCTGATCCATTTTGAACTTCTTCAAAACTTTGTCAAGGTATGTGCTTTGTGAAAGTCCTATTAAGCGTCTTGATCTATCTCTATAGATCTTAATGCCCAATATGTAAGCAGCTTCACCGAGGTCTTTCATTGAAAAACTCTTATTCAAGTATCCCATTATGCTATCCAGAAATTCTATATTATTTCCGATCAGTAATATGTCATCCACATATAATATCAGAAATGCTACAGAGCTCCCACTCACTTTCTTGTAAATACAGGCTTCTCCAAAAGTCTGTATAAAACCAAATGCTTTGATCACACTATCAAAGCGTTTATTCCAACTCCGAGAGGCTTGCACCAGTCCATAAATGGATCGCTGGAGCTTGCACACTTTGTTAGCTCTCTTTGGATCGACAAAACCTTCTGGTTGCATCATATACAACTCTTCTTCCAGAAATCCATTCAGGAATGCAGTTTTGACATCCATTTGCCAAATTTCATAATCATAAAATGCGGCAACTGCTAACATGATTCGGACAGACTTAAGCATCGCTACGGGTGAGAAAGTCTCATCGTAGTCAATCCCTTGAACTTGTCGAAAACCTTTTGCAACAAGTCGAGCTTTATAGACAGTAATATTACCATCAGCGTCAGTCTTCTTCTTAAAAATCCATTTATTCTCAATTGCTTGCCGATCATCGGGCAAGTCAACCAAAGTCCACACTTTTTTCTCATACATGGATCCCATCTCAGATTTCATGGCATCAAGCCACTTTGCGGAATCTGGGCTCACCATCGCTTCTTCATAGTTCGTAGGTTCATCATGGTCTAGTAACATGACTTCCAAAATAGGATTACCGTACCACTCTGGTGCGGATCTTACTCTGGTTGATCTACGAAGTTCAGTAGAAACTTGATCTGAAGTTTCATGATCATTATCATTAGCTTCCTCCCTATTTGGTGTAGGTGTCACAGAAACTGATTTCTGTGACGTACTACTTCTCAATAAGGGAGTAGATACAGTTATCTCATCAAGTTCTACTTTCCTCCCACAGACTTCTTTCGAGAGAAACTCCTTCTCTAGAAAGTTTCCAAATTTAGCAACAAAAATCTTGCCTTCGGATCTGTGATAGAAGGTGTACCCAACAGTCTCCTTTGGGTATCCTATGAAAACACATTTTTCCGATTTGGGTTCGAGCTTATCAGGTTGATGCTTTTTCACATAAGCATCGCAGCCCCAAACTTTAAGAAACGACAACTTTGGTTTCTTGCCAAACCATAGTTCATAAGGCGTCGTCTCAACGGATTTTGATGGTGCCCTATTTAACGTGAATGCGGCCGTCTCTAAAGCATAACCCCAAAATGATAGCGGTAAATCGGTAAGAGACATCATAGATCGCACCATATCCAATAAAGTACGATTACGACGTTCGGACACACCATTACGTTGTGGTGTTCCGGGTGGCGTGAGTTGCGAAACTATTCCGCATTGTTTCAAATGTAGACCAAACTCGTAACTCAAATATTCTCCTCCACGATCAGATCGTAGAAACTTTATTTTCTTGTTACGATGATTTTCCACTTCACTCTGAAATTCTTTGAACTTTTCAAATGTTTCAGACTTGTGTTTCATTAAGTAGATATACCCATATCTGCTTAAATCATCAGTGAAGGTGAGAAAATAACGATATCCGCCACGAGCCTCAACATTCATTGGACCACATACATCAGTATGTATGATTTCCAATAAATCTGTTGCTCTCTCCATAGTACCGGAGAACGGTGTTTTAGTCATCTTGCCCATAAGGCACGATTCGCAAGTGCCAAGTGATTCATAATCAAGTGACTCCAAAAGTCCATCAGTATGGAATTTCTTCATGCGTTTTACACCGATATGACCTAAACGGCAGTGCCACAAATAAGTTGCACTATCATTATCAACTCTGCATCTTTTGGCTTCGACATTATGAATATGTGTATCACTACTATCGAGATTAAGTAAGAACAAACCATTCTTTAATGGTGCATGACCATAAAAGATATTACTCATATAAATAGAACAACCATTATTCTCTGATTTAAATGAATAACCGTCTCGCATCAAACAAGATCCAGATATAATGTTCATGCTCAACGCTGGTACTAAATAACAATTATTTAGATCTAATATTAATCCCGAAGGTAGATGTAGAGGTAGCGTGCCGACCGCGATCACATCGACTTTGGAACCATTTCCCATGCGCATCGTCACCTCGTCCTTAGCCAATCTTCACTTAATCCGTAGCCCCTGTTTTGAGTTGCAAATATTAGCAACAGAACCAGTATCAAATACCCAGGTGCTACTGCGAGAATTAGTAAGGTATACATCAATAACATGTATATCATATATACCTTTGTTAACCTTGCCATCCTTCTTATCCGCCAAATACTTGGGGCAGTTCCGCTTCCAGTGACCAGTCTGCTTGCCATAGAAGCACTCCGTTTCAGGCTTAGGTCCAGACTTGGGTT
Source organism: Aegilops umbellulata (assembly GCA_032464435.1). Classification (NCBI taxonomy): domain Eukaryota; kingdom Viridiplantae; phylum Streptophyta; class Magnoliopsida; order Poales; family Poaceae; genus Aegilops; species Aegilops umbellulata. The sequence goes on from CP136058.1 coordinate 278,236,647, forward strand.
TCTTCTCTTGATTAGCAACTTGCTTGCTGTTCTTTTTGAAGTTCCCCTTTTTCTTCCCTTTGCCCTTTTTCTTGAAACTAGTGGTTTTGTTAACCATCAACACTTGATGCTCCTTTTTGATTTCTACCTCCGCGGCTTTCAGCATCGCGAAGAGCTCGGGCATAGTTTTGGTCATCCCTTGCATATTATAGTTCATCACGAAGCTCTTGTAGCTTGGTGGCAGTGATTGGAGAATTCTGTCAATGACGCAATCATCCGGAAGATTAACTCCCAGTTGAATCAAGTGATTGTTATACCCAGACATTCTGAGTATATGCTCACTGACAGAACCGTTCTCCTCCATCTTACAGCTATAGAACTTACTGGAGACTTCATATCTCTCAATCCGGGCATTTGCTTGAAATATTAACTTCAACTCCTGGAACATCTCATATGCTCCATGGTGTTCAAAATGTCGTTGAAGTCCCGGTTCTAAGCCGTAAAGCATGGCACACTGAACTATAGAGTAGTCATCAGCTTTGCTTTGCCAGACGTTCACAACATCTGGCGTAGCTCTTGCACCAGGCCTGGCACCTAGCGGTGCTTCCAGGACGTAATTCTTCTGTGCAGCAATGAGGATAATCCTCAAGTTACGGACCCAGTCCGTGTAATTGCTACCATCATCTTTCAACTTTGCTTTCTCAAGGAACGCATTAAAATTCAACGGAACAACAGCACGAGCCATCTATCTACACAACATAGACAAGCAAGATACTATCAGGTACTAAGTTCATGATAAATTTAAGTTCAATTAATCATATTTCTTAAGAACTCCCACTTAGATAGACATCCCTCTAATCCTCTAAGTGATCACGTGATCTAAATCAACTAAACCATGTCCGATCATCACGTGAGATGGAGTAGTTTCAATGGTGAACATCACTATGTTGATCATATCTACTATATGATTCACGCTCGACCTTTCGGTCTCCGTGTTCCAAGGCCATATCTGTTATATGCTAGGCTCGTCAAGTTAAACCTGAGTATTCCGCGTGTGCAACTGTTTTGCACCTGTTGTATTTGAACGTAGAGCCTATCACACCCGATCATCACGTGGTGTCTCAGCACGAAGAACTTTCGCAACGGTGCATACTCAGGGAGAACACTTCTTGATAATTAGTGAGAGATCATCTTATAATGCTACCGTCAATCAAAGCAAGATAAGATGCATAAAAGATAAACATCACATGCAATCAATATAAGTGATATGATATGGCCATCATCATCTCGTGCTTGTGATCTCCATCTTCGAAGCACCGTCATGATCACCATCGTCACCGGCGCGACACCTTGATCTCCATCGTAGCATCGTTGTCGTCTCGCCAATCTTATGCTTCCACGACTATCACTACCGCTTAGTAATAAAGTAAAGCATTACATCGCGATTGCATTGCATACAATAAAGCGACAACCATATGGCTCCTGCCAGTTGCCGATAACTCGGTTACAAAACATGATCATCTCATACAATAAAATTTAGCATCATGTCTTGACCATATCACATCACAACATGCCCTGCAAAAACAAGTTAGACGTCCTCTACTTTGTTGTTGCAAGTTTTACGTGGCTGCTACGGGCTTTAAGCAAGAACTCATCTTACCTACGCATCAAAACCACAACGATAGTTTGTCAAATAGACTCCGTTTTAACCTTCTCAAGGACCGGGCGTAGCCACACTCGGTTCAACTAAAGTTGGAGAGACAGTCTTCCGCAAGCCATCTATGTGCAAAGCACGTCGAGGGAACCGGTCTCGCGTAAGAGTACGCGTAAGGTTGGTCCGGATCGTCTCGTCCAACAATACCGCTGAACCAAAGTATGACATGCTGGTAGGCAGTATGACTTGTATCGTCCACAACTCACTTGTGTTCTACTCGTGCAAATAACATCAAACCATAAAAACCTAGGCTCGGATGCCACTGTTGGGGAACATAGTAATTTCAAAAAAATTCCTACGCACACGCAAGATCATGGTGATGCATAGCAACGAGAGGGGAGAGTGTTGTCTACATACCCTCGTAGACCGAAGCGGAAGAGTTGACGCAACGTAGAGGAAGTAGTCGTACATTCTCCTCGCGATCCAACCGATCACAGCACCGTTACTCCGGCACCTCCGAGTTCTTGGCACACGTTCAGCTCGATGACGATCCCCGGGCTCCGATCCAGCAAAGCGTCGGGGAAGAGTTCCGTCAGCACGACGGCGTGGTGACGATCTTGATGTGTTACCGGCGCAGGGCTTCGCCTAAGCACTGCAACGATATGACCGAGGTGGAATTTGGTGGAAGGGGGCACCGCACACGGCTAAGGAAAGATCTCAATGATCAATTGTGTGTCTATGGGGTGCCCCCTGCCTTCGTATATAAAGGAGCCAAGGGGGAGGGGCTGGCCGGCCAAGCCTGGCGCGCCAGGAGAGTCCTACTCCCTCTGGGAGTAGGATTCCCCCCCCCCCCAATCCTAGTTGGACTAGGATTCTCCAAGGGGAAGAGAGAGAGAGAGAGGGGGCCGGCCACCTCTCCTAGTCCTAATAGGACTAGGGGAAGGGGGGAGGCGCGCAGCCCATGAGGGCAGCCCTCTCACCTCTCCACCAAGGACCATGTTGGCCCATTATGCTCCCGGGGGGTTCCGGTAACCCTCCCGGTATTCCGGTAAAATCCTGATTTCACCTGGAACACATCCGATGTCCAAACATAGGCTTCCAATATATCATTCTTTACGTCTCGACCATTTCGAGACTCCTCGTCATGTCCGTGATCACATCCGGGACTCCGAACTCCTTCGGTACATCAAAATGCATAAACTCATAATAACTGTCATCGTAACGTTAAGCGTGCGGACCCTACGGTTAGAGAACAATGTAGACATGACCGAGACACGTCTCCGGTCAATAACCAATAGCGGGACCTGGATGCCCATATTGGCTCCTACATATTCTACGAAGATCTTTATCGGTCAGACCGCATAACAACATACGTTTGTTCCCTTTGTCATCGGTATGTTACTTGCCCGAGATTCGATCGTCGGTATCCAATACCTAGTTCAATCTCGTTACCGGCAAGTCTCTTTACTCGTTCCGTAATACATCATCTCGCAACTAACTCATTGGTTGCAATGATTGCAAGGCTTTATGTGATGTGCATTACCAAGAAGGCCCTGAGATACCTCTCCGACATTCGGAGTGACAAATCCTAATCTCGAAATACGCCAACCCAACAAATACTTTCGGAGACACCTGTAGAGCACCTTTATAATCACTCAGTTGCGTTGTGACGTTTGGTAGCACACAAAGTGTTCCTACGGTAAACGGGAGTTGCATAATCTCATAGTTAAAGGAACATGTATAAGTCATGGATAAAAGCAATAGCAACATACTAAACGATCGGGTGCTATGCTAATGGAATGGGTCATGTCAATCAGATCATTCAACTAATGATGTGATCTCGTTAATCAAATAACAACTCTTTGTTCATGGTTAGGAAACATAACCATCTTTGATTAATGAGCTAGTCAAGTAGAGGCATACTAGTGACACTCTGTTTGCCTATGTATTCACACATGTATTATGTTTCCAGTTAATACAATTCTAGCATGAATAATAAACATTTATCATGATATGTAAGGAAATAAATAATAACTTAATTATTGCCTCTAGGGCATATTTCCTTCAATTACCACCTTAGAGGTCCTTACTTTGATGGCACTAATTTTGCTAGTTGGAAGCATAAGAAGAAAATGCATATTCTTGTTCATAACCCCGCCGTTTGGGCTATTGTGTGTATTGGCTTGCAAGGTGAATTTTTTGATGGGAGAGAACTGAACTGTGAAGTTACCGCGGAAGAGTTGAAGATGCTACAATAGAATGCTCAAGCTTGTGATATTCTCTTCAATGGATGTGCCTCGAAGAATTCAACAAAATCAGCCGTCTTGAGAATGCAAAGGAAATTTGGGATACTTTGATTGATATGCACGAAGGTACCGACTCCGTTAAGGAATCCAAATTGGATGTGCTTCAAAGTCAACTTGACAAGTTCAAAATGAAGGATGGTGAAGGTGTCGCTAAAATGTACTCCAGGCTTGCTCTCATCACAAATGAGATTGTCGCTTAGGAAGTGATGAGATGTTTGATAAATTCATCGTTAAGAAGATCCTAAGAGTCTTGGATGGAAAATATGATACTTTGTGCACATTGATCCAAATGATGCCCAATTACAAAGATCCCAAGCCAACAGAAGTCATTGGAAGAATTGTTGCTCATGAGATGTCACTCAAGGATAAGGAAGTTCTTCACAACAAGTCAAGTGTGCTTACAAAGCCTCATGTGATACTCCCACATCTTCAAGTGAGAAACAAAACTTCAATGAAGAATTGAGCCTAATGGTAAAGAACTTCAACAAGTTCTACAAGAGTAGAAGCAAAGAAAGAAGTTGCAAGTCAAGGTCCTACAATGACAAAAGATCTTCTAGTCGTGAGCGTAATTGCTACAATTGTGGAAGACCCGGACACTACTCCAATGAGTGTACGCCCCCCTACAAAAGAAGAGAAGATTCTCCCAAAAGAATAAGTAGAAGAGAAGAATCACAACCAAGAGAAATAAGGAGTAGAGATGATCGTTATGAACGAAGACCCTCTCGAAGAAGCAAGGATTCGGAAAGAAAGGAAAAGTATCAAGGAGCTACACAAAAAGAAGACATCAAGCTCATGTTGGTGAATGGGTATCCGGCTCCGACTCCGACAATCACTCTGAAAGAAGTTATCACTCCGACTCCGAATATACTCAAGATGAAGGTGTTGCCGGTCTAGCACTTGTGTCAACCAACTCCTATGACATATTTGACTCACCAAATGAAGGAATTGGAAGACGCTTCATGGCCAAAGGTCCAAAGGTAACACATCCCGAGTATGTTGATTTCAATAGTGATGAAGATGATTTGCTAGGTGATGATGATTTACTTGTTGACAACTCTAGTGATGAAAACTATGATGAAACGTCAATTAAACATGCTAATCAAGATAAAATGAATGACGATGATAAGAAGGAGATTGAGCGTCTAACCAAAGAACTAAACACTCTTAAGTTAGCTCATGAAACTACCTTGGAAAATCATCGAGAACTTTTAAAGACTCATGATAAGCTATGCTTTGAAAAGCTCAACCTTGAGCAAGAGCATGAGTTTTTAAAGGCAATCAATGATGATCTTCACAAGAAAAGTTCTTCTTACATTGCCAAGCATTTACTCTTGTCTACTTACATGCCACAAGTTAAATCTAGCAACCAGAACAAGAAAGTTTCTTCATCTAGTAGTAACAACAATCATGCTAAATCTAGTGTTGATGCTTCTAGTAGTTCTCTCGATTCCACTAATGATTCTCTTAGCCAAGTTACACTTGAGCAAGAAAATAGCTTTTTGAAGGGAATCATAGAGAAAGGTGTTTACAAGAGTCTTGCCGGAAGTAAGCAATTTGAGAAAATTATGCGCAAGCAAGGAAGACACCGGAAGAATCAAGGTGTTGGTTTTGAACGAAAGTTCGATGCCAATGGAGTTGAGTGGGAAGAAGATCAATACCCCAAGACGAATTTTGTTCCTCAATAAGAGAAGTATGATCCTACTTCTTTCAAAGGAACACAAGCTCAAGATGATCTTCCACCACAAGACCAAAAGCAAAAAGGCAAGGATAAGCTTCAAGGGGGAATTGATGCATTTGAAGAAGCAACTAAGGCCTCAAGTGGGTTCCCAAGACTACATCAAGTTCCACTTGATCAAGTATAACTACGACTCCAAGGTTTCCCATCAAGTTGGTGTGTATCCAGAAGAAGAAGAACTAGAGAGTTCTTGAGGGTGACTCCGCCAACATACTTTACTCCTATCATTTTGGCAAGGACAAGTGCAAACAACTTCCATATCTTGCACTAGTTCAAGGAGTCACAAACCCTCTTGTTGGTAAGACAAGGGACAAGGTAACCTAATGACTTCATGGACATCATCTTGTGTATGCGTCACTCTATGTCTATGGATATCCTTGTTTGTTCCTTGTGGGACTAACTCGTGTAGGTATTGAAACTGCAACTCACTCCAAAGGATTGCTCCAAATGATCTACATCAACATTGAGCATCTACATCTTCAACACCTACATGAAGTCATCATCGACAAAACCCAAGGTTAGTTCATTCCCTTTAGGGGGGATATCACATCTAGGGGGAGCTTTACTCAAATCAATGAGCTAAAGCAACTCTAATGGTGTGAACACAGCAATGCTTTATGTAAAAGTGGTAACCCCACTCATGCTTAAACGATGAGTATGACTTATGATCAAATGTTCTCATTTGACTCCTAAGTCAATATACTCATATATAGATGACCTAGTCATTGCCAAATTGCTTGATAGATGCTAGAGTGTTTGTGCATGCTTTGACACATATTTCATTTGCCATTTTAATTGTGTGAGCATGTTGTATGCATATTTTACTCATTTGAGGACATCCATTTGTTGCTATGATTGTTTGGATCTTTCTCTTTTGCCAAATGGATGGACAAGAATGCCTAAGAACACCCTCTAGCTATCTATGCTTTTCTCGTCTCAAACTCTATTCATGTTACATCACAAAGTTTGATCCAGTCAGACTCGAACCACTCTGTGTGAGGAGCACTCGGAGATCCCGATTCGTCATAGACTTAAACCTCCAAAACCTCTTTGTGCATCTCGGTCTGACCAATTCATCCTTTTCGGTCCTACCGAGTCACCAAGTTGATCTAGGGTTTTCAATATCGGTGCAACCGATTAGAACTTTTCGGTCACACCGAGTTGCAGTAACTGCTTGCAGTTTTGCATCTCGGTGCCACCGAGTCGTTACACTCGGTCACACCGACAGGGTCAGGTTATATATATTGCTGGGTCAAAATTTGGAAATTTCTCCGAACCCCTTCGCCCGCGCGTAACCTACTCTGCCTCCTCTGGTCTCCGGATCATCCTCTCGTTGCCAGCGACCTCCCGCCGCTGGTCCCGCCGCCGTCAACGGAAATCTTCTCCGCCATTGTCGTCGTAGCAAGTTCGTCGCTGCACTAGGGTACGGACTTGATCATTGTGCTAATATTTAACTCCGATTCTTAGCACATTGCTTTGCCATGTTTCTTGCCATAATTGAAATCATCCTGTCCAGCGAAAACATCTCGTAGATTAGTTTTGATTTGAAAATTTAGGGTTAGGTCTCCGCCGAATTCATCTCGGATCGACCGAGTTGTAGAAATCAGTCTCACCGATTTTGGCTTAGGCCAGAGCACACACATTTTTGGTCCGACCGAAAATTGCAAATCGGTGTGACCGAGTTCGATTCTCTGTGAACCCCTAGCAGTCTCGGTACCACCGAACTGTGACTCGGTCTGACCGAGTTCACTAGTTCAGGCTCCAAAAGCTGCTTCGGTATCACCGAGTTTACAAATCGGTAGATCCAAAATGCATTCTGTGAAGAACTAAAACTAAGTTTTTAAGTCATTTGTTTTGCAAAAACTCCTGTACTTTGTGATGCTCATCTACTCTACCTCATCTACAACCTATTCACAGGGTCTGCTGACACTGTACTTGCAAGATGTCTGACCAAAGTTACAGCCAGAACAAGTAAGAGGAACAGGTTCAGTTAAGTGAGGGCACTAGTCCCTCTAGCAGCTATGATGAAGGTAGCAGGAGCACTCCAAGCAATCTGCCAAAGGCTGCTACCAGAACAAGGAAGAAGAGGACTTCTGACTCTGAAGATGAAGATTATGTGGCTGTTGAAGATGAAGCCACTTCTAAGAAGAAAGTTCTGAAGAAAGAGTATGGTTCAGCTGCTGCAACTAAGCCAGGTCTATAAACTACGATGCCAACAAGAAGACAACCCATGTCTAAGCCAAGGAAAGTTGCCACAGGACAAACAATGGAGTTCACTCTTGAACCCAAGGAAACGCGAGATGGTAAGAAAAGGAAAGAAAGGGTCAAGAAGACCATTGTCGGTGTCAAAACCGGCGGATCTCGGGTAGGGGGTCCCGAATTGTGCGTCTAGGCCGGATGGTAACAGGAGACAAGGGACACGAATTTTTACCCAGGTTCGGGCCCTCGTGATGGAGGTAAAACCCTACATCCTGCTTGATTAATATTGATGATATGGGTAGTACAAGAGTAGATCTACCACGAGATCAAGGAGGCTAAACCCTAGAAGATAGCCTATGGTATGATTGTTGTATGATGATGTTGTCCTACGGACTAAAACCCTCCGGTTTATATAGACACCGGAGAGGGTTAGGGTTACACAAAGTCGGTTACAGTGGTAGGAGATCTTGAATATCCGCGTCGCCAAGCTTGCCTTCCACGCCAAGGAAAGTCCCATCTGGACACGGGACGAAGTCTTCAATCTTGTATCTTCATAGTCCTGGAGTCCGGCCGATGGTATAGTCCGGCCATTCGGACACCCCCTAATCCAGGACTCCCTCAGTAGCCCCTGAACCAGGCTTCAATGACGATGAGTCCGGCGCACAGATTGTCTTCGGCATTGCAAGGCGGGTTCCTCCTCCAAATTCCTCAAGAAGATTTTAAACACCAAGGATAGTGTCCGGCTCTGCAAAAAAGCTTCCACATATTGCCATAGAGAGAACAATATTAACACAAATCTAATCTGCTGACGTATTCCGCAGTGTGACATCACACTACGGCCAAGTCTTTTAGTCGAATTGTTTTTACTTTTCCACCTCAGCACGCTTTGCGAGGCGGTTTCCTTGGCACGTCTTGTCAAAGCAGAGATCGTTTCCCCCATTTACGGGATTCTCATCAATACGGACATGGGTAACCCAACCGCGCCATTTATCACGGCGCTTGGGAGGCAAGCGAGTTTTACTAGGCTGGTGGGGACGCATAGCCGCATCCGCCCATATAAGGGGATAAGGATCCACCTTTTTACCTACGCCTTCTTCCTCCTTTGCCTATCCATCTTCCGCGCACTCGAGCTCCAGCGCCCCAGCCTGCACTTCCTACCTCAACCTTCTCCAGCAATGTCCGGAGCGGGAGGCAAGTGGAAGGACGGATACTTGTCCAAAGACATCGCGCACCAGCTTCCTGAGGAGGGGCAGCTTCTCCCCACCCCAAGGCCCCACGAGAGGGTAGTATTCCTTCCCCACTTCCTCCGCGGACTAGGTTTTCCACTCCACCCATTTGTCCGGGGGCTCATGTTCTACTATGGCCTGGATTTTCACGATCTGGCCCCGAACTTCGTCCTCAACATCTCGGCGTTTATCGTCGTGTGCGAGGCTTTCCTTCGCATCCGCCCCCATTTTGGCCTCTGTCTCAAGACCTTCAATGTCAAGCCCAAGGTGGTGCGCGGCAGCCAGGTGGAGTGCGGAGGCGCCATGGCGGGCAAGATGGCCAACGTCCTATGGCTCGAGGGCTCCTTCATGGAAACCCTGAAGGCGTGGCAATCTGGGTGGTTTTACATCATCGAGCCACGCGATCCGAAATGGATCACGGCTCCTGAGTTCTGATCCAGACCCCCACGCAGCTTGTGTCCTGGAAAGAGACGGGCCTGTCGTGGGGTGACGAAAAAGAGGTGACTGGATAGCAGACATGCATCCAGTCCCTGGTGAACAGGCCGCTCAAGATCGTTAATGTAGTCCAGGTTATGCTCGTCCGCCGGATCCTCCCGTGTCAACAACAGGACTTTAATCTATGGGAGTTCGACCCAGCGCAGCACCAAACCCTTAACTGGCTCTTCGACACGACGTATGAAGACATCTGGAGGGTGCTAACCAAAGGCACCGAGGCTCCCGCATCCGCTTCCGAGGACCGTGGATACAGCTCGCAGCGTCACACTAGTGAGGTAAGCTACTTTCACCTTTTATAGGATGTTTAAGTTTTTCCATAGTTTGACTCTATGTGGGATCTAAACTCCCTCACCTTTGACAGGCTTGGCAGGCGAAGTCCGGACAGATTAACTGTCCGGCTCCCTTGCCCGAAGACCCAGCCCCCGCTCGCTTAGCGAAGCTGCTGGCTCCGGCACCTTATGTGGTGCCGAAGAAGAAGGCCACGGGGACTCGAAAGAGTGCCTGGCATATGGTGGTGTCGGACTCGTCATCCGACGAATCCGAGACGCACTCCTCCCGTGAAGACGAGGAGGAGGAAGAAGAAACCTCTCCCCCTCCAGCGGGGGGAGGAAAGAAGAGGAAGGCCGCCCCAACGGGGGAGGCCGAAGGGCCAAGAAGAGGAAGATCCCTCCGCCGGACTACTCCCCCGACGCCGACGAGGACGATGAGGAGTGGCCGGACAGGGTCAAGCGTCCGGCGGCATCGTAAGTATCCGGATACCAGAGCAACTCATGATATTCCTTTGTTGCACAGCTTTCCCTAACGTCGAATATAATCATGCAGCCCGCCCAAGGACGGGCTCGACGAGTGGTCGAGTGGCTCCCTGGATTCATCGGACGTGAATTCAGTTCCGCCCGCTGTCTCCCCCCGCACGACGGACGACGCCGAAATGGCGTCGCGAGAAGCTCCGGGGCAAGAGGAGGTGGTCTTGGAGGAGCCGCGAGGCGACCTCCCGGACTCCAGGAGTAAAGGGGACAAGACCCCCCAGGGCTCCATGTCCGGCTTTGAGACGGACACCGCGCCGGAATCTTCAACGGTTCCGGACCACGGCAGGCGAACTCCTGCCAAGAGGAGCAAGCCTCTTGAGCCGGCGGCCTCCGTCCAACCGGAGGCGCCGGATAATCTACTGGAGGTGCTTAAGGGCGCCTCCATCGACGAGGAGCACCGTACTATCATGAGTACGGTGGTCAGAAGGTCCACTCTGCCAAAAGCGGACTGACTGAAGCTTGTGCTAGCCTTCTAACAGGCTTCGAGGTAAGTAAAAATATGTATAAAATATTACCACATAGACAGTAGCCCCTGATGCTCTGTTTGGCATTCGGAAAGAAAAGCCGAATAGAGAATCTATCAAATTTCGCAGGAGTCTAATAAAAAAAGTCAATATGCATATGCAGGCTTTGTTGCTAGCCACCACCGCACTGACTGCGGAGGTGGGTGCCCTGAAACAGGGCCTCGAGCGGACCGAGCAAGAGCTCGGCCTTTCCCAACGGCGGCTCGAGGAGAAAGAAGGTAAGAGATACCTTAAAGAAAACGTATAAAAAAAGATGCAATTGCAAAAAATGACAGGATTGTAATGCTTATTGTAGGTGCCACGACTGAGGTGGCGACCCGCAAGCAGGCGCTGTCCGAGGCCGAAAAGAAAGCGGCCGCGGAGCGCACCGAGCAAGAGAAATTTGAGGCCCAAGTCGGCGAGGTGCAGCAAGAGCTTCAGGCTCTCATGAAAAAACATGAGAGTTTGGAGCTTGAGTCAAAGACGCAAGCGTCCGAGCTCGCGGCGGCCCTTGAAACTACCAAGGCCGAAGCCCAAAAGGCCCTCCAGGAGTTGGATGCGGTGAAAAAGATAGCGGCGGGTAAGGCATTCTTTATGCAAAGCAGAAATATAAAAGTGAAGTTTTTCCCGCCCACCCACCCCTTTTATTCCGGAGTTTGAGCCTCGATTCGTGCATCAATTCCATTCGTGCGGAGTATCTTCAGTCTTTCCTCAATTGTTTCAACCGGTGAATTATCGTCGACTTCGTCAATGTTCGTCTTACTTTCTTTCCGGTGGATTTCAACCCAATTTTGTCGGTTCGATCATATTCTTTTCCTCGACTCAAGTGTTCCCTTTGCTCGTTCGCCTCTCTCCATTTTATCATTCCAGAGTGATGAAGACATCTTAGAATATTCATGTTTGCATTCAATTATTTCGAGGTTGTCACCTCATTAAAATCTTTCAATCGTTCTGGTGCATCATTTCTCATTCATCAATCCTTTCCAACGGTGTTTCTTTTTCAGTGGGCCCTAACCCACAGGTCTTTTTCCAGGATCTTACCTGACTCTTCTGATTTTCCCGGAGTTATTCGCAAATCCTTTTCGAAGTTTGACATAAGAATGAATTTCATCAGTCAGACGCCTTTCCAAGATCGTTTCCAAATTCTTTCATGTTCGGGCCAATCTTTCCTCTTTTCATTCTCCCGGAGCATCTCAACAATTTTGATGGTGTTTCTCGTCGTCACTCGTAACATTTGAAGATCGAAGAAGAATTTCTCTTAAATCTTGTTCGTTCTACCGGAGATTCGCGGTGCTAACTCGATGTCATCCTATCAATTTGTTTCCGGTTGTGCAATTCTTTTCATCCATCCGGAGTATTTCAGGATTTGTTTTCTCTCTCGATCATCCGGAGGCCATCTTTTCGGAAGATTTCTTCGTTCTAAGTTTTCAGATTCGTTCTCCAATTACTCTATATTCATGCCCCTTCGTTCGTCTCAATATTCTTCCGGTGCTTTGTTATAGTATTCTTAATCAGTTCGCGATCTCTACATTCTCTTCTCTTTCAATTCTCTCAAGTATATTCGTGCTTTTCCAATTCTTCCGGTGTTTCATTCTTTTCGTCATTCAATTTTCTAATTCTTTCCGGCGATTCATTCTCTTTTTTCGTTCGTTTTCAACTCTTACGGTGGTTCGTTGAAAATTCCTTTTCCGTTCTTATCATATCAATTCATTTGTTTCTTTCCAATCCTACCGGTGGTTCTTGAAGATTTTCCCAAGTGTTGCGGTATATCTTCCCTTAATGTTTTCGCAATGTGAATAAGTTGTATGCAATCCATTGTTTCTCATCAGTTTAATTGATGGAAGATAAGCATAACATAATTCTTATTCTTCTTTCTTCAAGTTGATTTATCTCTTCTTTTCGAAGATTGTCTTGATGAATAATCTCCTGGCTCTAAGTTGTTCATCTTTTCCCTCTCGGAGTTCCAAGTCTTCTTACGTGTCTCGTCATGAAGCTCTATCCGAATCATCGCAAGGCTTTAATCTTATTCTTTTCATCCTTCAATTCTATCTCATTATCCTTTTTGTTTACCGGAGTTCTTCATGGTGGTTCTTCACGATTTAATTCATTCTTCTGGTGTTCATCAAGATTCTTGTAGGCGAGGCTCAAGTATTTTTCTTCTTGCATCTCGAAGTGCAATTAATTATCCGTATTCTTTTGAAGTGGAGTTTTGCATTTCTTCATTTTCTCAGCTATTCAATCTTTTCCGATTGTGGTCGGTTATCACCTCATAATTTTGAGATGTTATCCATAAGTCCACGGAAAGCTTATTCTTTTCGTTGGTTATTTTCTCAACAACTCTGTTCAATCCTTTCTTCTAAGATTGCTTTCTATTCCATCCGTGGTAGAAGATGTCGTCTTCCTCTTCGCTCTTCTCATTCCACTCTTGTAAGTCTGCCGGACGCATTGTGTTGTTTCCTCTTGTCAAGTATCATTCCATCTTCTCAAGTTCAAGTGCTATTCTTTCTATGTTCAACCGGAGTGCTGCCTAAATTCTTTCAGTCTTATTCCATTCTTATCGTGGTCCTTGAGCTTTTGATTCTCGTCATTCTCGCTGTTCCTCTCTTCTTCTCGAGTGCTCTCGATTCTTTGCTTCCTCTCTTGAGTTCTTGTTTCACCTCATCCCTTTTTCCCTTCCGTCTCGGTCCTAAGATCTCGGGACGAGATCTCTTGTTAGTAGACGAGAATTGTAACGCCCCGGATTCGATGCGCTAGGTGTCCGCTAGTTATTCGCCGACTTTATCATGTCAGCTGCTTGCGTGTTGCATTTTGCCATGTCATCATCTGCATTTCATATCATGTCATCTTTTGCATCTCATGTTGCATACATGTTCGTCTCATGCATCCGAGCATTTTCCCCGTTGTCCGTTTTCCAATCCGGCACTCCTATGTCACCCGGCGCCCCCTCTTGCCTCTTTTCGTGTGCGGGTGTTAAACTGTCTCAGAATGGACCGAGGTTTGCCAAGCGGCCTTGGTATAGCACCGGTAGACCGCATGTCAAGTTTCGTGCCATTTGGAGGTCGTTTGATGCTCCAACGGTTAACCGGGGTACCGTAAAAGCCTCATTTGTGTGCAGCCCAACACCCCTTCAAAGTGGCCCAAAACCCATCCAAACCCTCTCCATCTTCTCGGTCGTTCGATCACGATCATGTGGGCGAAAACCGCACTCCATTTGGAGCCTCCTAGCTCCTTCTACCTATAAATACACCTTCCCCTCCGAAATGCGCGGTGCAAACCCTAGCCTCTTCCACCTCCGCGCGCCGGACATGTCCACCGTCCGCCGCCACGTCGCCCGGACCAATCGGGGCACGCCACGTCAGCTTCCCCGCCGCCTCAGCCACTCGGGCGTTGCCACCTCAGCCCGGGCCGCGCCCCACTTCGCCGCCTCCCGCGCGGACCCGCCGGGGCCCGGCTGCAGCCCTCCCGGCCCGCGGGGCCCATCCAGCACCGCCGCGCGAGCCCGTGCCCCCGCCGCCTGCGCCTCCAGCGCCGCCGCCTCGCCCTCGCCGCCGACCCTCCGCGCCACCGCGCCGACCACCGGAGGGCCCTGCCGCCGCCTCGGACCCCGCTCCCCTGCGCCGGAGCCCACCGCCCCGAGCCGCTCCTTGCTCCCCAGCCCCGTCGCCCTTCGTCTCACTCGCCGCTGGCAGATCCCGGCCGGGGAAGGACCCTGCCGGCCATATCCATCACTCCTGCCGCCGGATCTGGCAGCCCCATCCCTCTGGAGCCCTCTCCCTCATCCCTGGCCGCCGTGCGAGGATCCTCCGGCGAGCATCTCCGACGATCCTCGTAGAACGTGCAGAACTCTAGATCCGGATGGGTAAAATATCTCAAAGTCCTTTTCCCCCCAGTATTTGTTTGGCATTTTCATTGCATCATAAGTCATGACCTGTTGCTCCGATTCATGCATGTAGCATATCGAAATGTTCATCTGGATGTGCTCTTCATTGTGTTCCATTGTGCCATGTTTGTTTGAGGCCATCCTAATGCCCTAGTCATCGTTGCAAAAATGCTATATGATGTTAACTGCTGCCTGTTAATAGAATATGCTCATTTCTCATTTTTGTATCTTTATGTGTGATTTTTTTTGAGCATGATGTCTACATGAGTTATGAGATATGCCATGCCATCTTTTATTTGGTGCAACCCAATATTCATGAAATGCTATGTATTGTTTGTTTCAAGCTTGCAAAGTCTTTGTCTGATGTTATTTTTATGCCATGTATTCATGTTGCTACAGTGAGATCGATGCATCTTCGAGTATGTTCCGTAAGGATGTTTTGGACATATGGTTATGCTCTATCCATCCATGCCTCTGTTTGCATTTATGGAGCACCATAGCTTGACTCAATCGATCTCTACTTTTGCTATAAAATGTTCCTGGCAGATTGTTTACATGTTATTCGATTTTGCCAAGGATGTTGTATTTGATCCTTGCATGCTATGTTGTTGTTCTTGCCATGTATAGCTTCTATGCCATGTTTAGTTGCTGGGTGTATGCTTTGTTTGTCATGAAATGCTTTGTGGTGAGTGATTCAAGCTCACCAACATGCCTACTTGTTATCTGTTTTGCCATGCTCCAGTTTTTCACTAGTCTGAATCTGTTTATGTTTTTGCTATGTTCACATGCTTGCAATTGTATTTTTTGATCCCTTTTGGCTTATGGTCAGCATGGGACTTTTGTTATATGCTTTGAGTAGATTCATACCATGCTCTAGTTTGACATGATAGCTTGTGTAAGATGTTTGATAGCTCTAAATATTGCAACCTGATGTTATTTCTCCCATGTCCTGAAATTCTGCCAAGTCTGTGAACCTGTTATTAATTGGAATCTTGCCATGTCGTTTTGAGCATGTTCTCGTAGTTTCTGGAGATAGCTCAGTGTTCATTTTTTGTCATGCTTTACCTGTACTTCATGTCCATGCCTTTTGTTATCATGTTATGGTGCAGTAGCATGTCGTTTTGATGCTCGCTAGATGCCTCCTTTCTGTTTTGGACAGATTGTTGTTATGACTTGTATAGGGTGTATGTGTTGAACCGTTGCTCCATTTTGAACATGATCTATATGAAACTTGCTTGGTTTTGCATGTAGCTTCATATTATAATATTGCATCCTTGTTTTGGTGTGTTTGCTTGATGCTTGAATGCATTTTGCATCAATGCCATGCTTACCTTGTTTTGCTCATATCTTCTAGGCCGTAGCTCCGAATCTAATGAACTTTATATGTAACTTGACTAGAATTTCGTGTAGATCATCTTGGTGCATCTTAACTTGCTGTTTAACAACTTGAACATAAGGTTTATTCAGATCTGTACCAATGTCGAAATTTTCATGTGAGGACTTACAGGATTTGTTCTATGTTGTTTCCAGCCTCATTTAAACTTGCTTTGTGGTGTTGCTCTTGTTTGCATCATATCTTTCCATGAGTAGCTTCATGTAGCCTCCTCATGCATCATACTTGGTTGAGAATCATGCCTTGTTCTTGTGTGGTGTGTTTACCTTTTTGTGTGCTTCCTCTCGATAGTTCCCGTTTCGTTGCGATCGTGAGGATTCGTTCGTCTACGCTTGTCCGTCTTTGTGGATTCATCTTCTTCATGGACTCATTCTTCTTCCTTGCGGGATTTAAGGCAAGATGACCGTCACCTTGGATCTCATTACTAACATTGCTATGCCAGTTGCTTCGTTCTATCGCTATGCTGCGTAACCTACCACTTGCTGCTCAAGCCTCCCAAATTGCCATGAACCTCTAACCTTTGTCACCCTTCCTAGCAAACCGTTGTTTGGCTATGTTACTGCTTTTGCTCAGCCCCTCTTATAGCGTTGACAAGGAGCTGCTCCGACGATCGCCTCGTCTATCGCGGCTGCTCCATCCCCATAGCGCCGCCTTAACCTGCTCCACCGGAACCGCAACATCCTCGCCGACTCCTCGGACGAAGCCGAGGCCTACTCGGCGCCACCAAAGAGGTTGTACACTCATCGCATCGCACCTTCTCCTTAACTCGACCTCCCGGCGCCGATGGTGCTCCATCCCGCACCCCCATGGAGCGGCTACCTTAAAGCTGGCGCCGCGGGCGACATCTCCATGGCGGCTCTCCCCTAGTGTGAGGTCCCTTCGGTGGTGGCGTCCATACCGGCCGGATCTGCTGCTGCTGCTCTCGCTCTCGCTGCTGTTGCTGCTGCTCCGGCTCTCACTCGATCGCACGCTCGCCCAGCTGCTGCTGCTGCTCTCTCCCTCGCTCGTGCTGCTTCTCTGCTCCGATTAAGCCACACTTCAGTCAACTGAATCGACTTTTTGGTCAGTCGATTTTCAGGGATTGGGGGGGGGGGCTCGCCGGAGCTAAGGAAGAACCACCCGCAGCGGGGACGGGGGCTCGCCGGAGAGGTACCCCACTATCTATCTTAGTGTTCAGGGTGGGGCGGGGGGCTAGAGGGCAGGCCAGGGCGGTGGCTAGTTGTTTCAGGGCGGCGAGGCGGCGCTGGGGCTGGCGGTTCGGACGGTTGTGCTTGGCGGCTCAGGGGGGTGCAGGTTGAAGATGAACTGCAAGCCCTCCCTAAACTAAATGTCAAGTGCCTCTCTGCTACCATTGCGTTCAGTTTCGACAGTAGCATTCAGATTCCATAGTAAATTTCAGTTTCGACAGTTAAGTTCAGAGTAAACAGTTTTTACCTCATCTGTTGTAGTCAGGTGGTTTTTGGTGATGTTAATTTTACATACATTTTACATCATCTGTTGGAGATGCTATTAGAATCCCACTTGAGATTGACGATGTTTGTCTTGTGCTGCTTCAGCCTTGACGTCTTACGGCTCACCCGAGCTGCTCCAACGACAGAACAATCCATCACAACAGAGCAGTGCCCTGGACACCGTCTACAGATTCCTCAGATCTTCCTCCACACCTCCGACAGCTACCTCTGCCTCAATTGCTTCAGCGACCAACCCAATGATGCTGAGGTCGACACGGCTACGGCAAAGAGGTTGTACACTTGTTGCATCGCTTATTACTATACATTCACGTCGATCCATTAGGGCTATTTTGGTTCAACGGAAAAACGTCGATCCACTGGTTGTTACCATCACTCTAAATTTCTGCATGTTCTCCTTACATAATCTCACCATATTTTTTTTCGTATGCATGTCAGATATTGTACACAGTCATGCTGAACATGTAGAGAAAAAGAGAATTGCTTTGCGCGGCAATGCAATGTCATGCAGACATCGCTCCATGGTGGGTTCAATGGCAAACCCTCCCCACCCCTCTATAGATTGTAATCCAGAGGAAGATATATATATACCGAGGCGGATTCAGACGCCGCTGACCACTCCTATTTACCCCCAAGGTGTTTGCTCTACCTTGGCATGATGATGCTAGTCATATCATGCATATGTTGCCTTGCGGTGCCTACTTTTGACATCATATATGTCATCTGCTTAGTTTAGACATGTTCTGTAATGCCACTTGTTTAGTTTCTATTTCATATATGGGAATTATGCAGTCTCATGTCTTTTAGCCAGCCATAATATATGTGAAATGTGCAATGCCATCCTTTAACCAGGCATCATTTATTTGAATGATATCTTGCCCATCCTTTTCTTCATTACATTTCCATTTGTCAACAATGTTTGTACATTAAACTACTCTTCCTATGAATCAGCCATTTGGGTGGGAGATGGAAAAATCTGGAGTGAAAACAAGGCCTTCAGAGCAGATAGTGCTACTTGTCAAAGAAGATCTCTTGTTGGGTCCCGATAGCCCCTCAGAGATGGATTCAGAGACAGATGACCAGTCCTATTCCCCCGCTAAGGTGTATGCTCTAACTTGGCACGGTTATACTGCTCATATCATGCATACGGTGTCTTGCATTGCATAGTTTAGACATCATATACACAATATTCAACACCATGTTCTTAGTTCAGACATCATATCGAATGCCCTCTGTTTAGCATATAAATCACATATGTGAATTAAATGATGCGATCCTGATTACTTAGATACCATGTAGGTGAATTATGTCATGCGATCCTGTTTAGTTATTCATCATATCTTTGAATTATGTTATGCTATGCTATCCAGTTTAGATAGACATCATATATGTGAAATTATGTCATGCTATCCATTATAGTTAAACAATATACATGTCAACTGTTTCATGCCCTCTTTTTTCCACACTATCTATTGCATCTATCTCTCATACAATGTATGTACATTCAACTATGTTTTTGTTTATCAGACATTTGAATTGGAGCGGGTGATGCCAGTATCTAGCGGACTAAAAACATGGTCTTCAAAAAAAACAGTGCTACCTCTTGGTGGATATAGCACCCCGGTTGTACATGCTCAAGAGCCAGCCCAAGCACACATAACCCAAACTCTCGCAGATTGTACCCGTACTGCGATGGATAGAGAACCAGCTTCACCCAATCTAACCCCAACCCTAGCCGATAGTAACCCAGTTCCTGTTGACACAGCACCATCTCCACCGCAGAGCTCCCAAACAAGAGCGGTTAGTAAGGCAGCTCCAGTGCCCAAAGGTCCAGTACTATCACGGTGAACCCCAACTCCACCAGTTAGTACACCTATTCCTATGGAGGAAGCACAACCAGCTAGTCGTAGTTTAGCATCTATCGCATTTGATGTTGTTAAATCATATGTGTGTATCTTCCCATCTTGGAAATATTATATTGAAGATGAAGGAAAATGCTAGTTGCAGTTATTTGTCCAGGAGTTATGTGTAAATAATGTTATTCATGGCAATTACTTTGCTTCGTCCCATACATCCTACCACCATGATGGTTATTATACAGCAAATTTTCCCATTTTTCTCTATAGAGAAGGACCGATTTGGAAACTCAGGATGAGGTAACCTGTGCTAATACCTCTGCTATCTTCAAGAATGCTTGGTGGCAGTATCGGAATTACCTGAAGAAAACATACTTCACCGGCAAAGAAACTCATCAAATTCCCTTACGTTCTCCTGAGACACATTTACTGGACGATGACTGGGAACGCCTTGTTCTGTACTGGTCCCGAACCAAGAATGTGGTAAGGTATATGAGCTCATTTTCTATTTTTAAGTATTATATTCTTGCGTCTTACTGTACTCTGTTTATGTAGAAGAAGTGCCTAAACCTGAAGAACAACTGTTCTAATTTAAGATTCCATTGCTATCACAGTTCAAAAAACCGCTAGGCGTTAATTGTGTGTTTTGCCACCGCCTTGCGCTTTACTAACCAAAGCTCATGCTTATGCGCAGTTATGCATAGATTATGCGTAGTTATGCGCAATGCGTTTTGCCAACGCCTAGAGCCTAGGCGCGCTTAAGCGCTCGCTTAGCGCGCCTTTTTTAACTATGATTGCTTTGCTCTTGTATCACTATATTTACTCATACAAACTTATTTTTAAATTGAAGGATCCAATCAAAACTCCAATTGCACAGCAGGTATGTTCACGCATGTTCCTTTAACAGGTTTGCTCTTATCAATAGCTCTGTTGATTTCAATTTCAATTGTGTATACAGTTGACTTACATATCATGCACATTACTAGCATCACAACAGAGCCAGTAGTGTTGTTGTACATGTAGACCCGTGGTACCTGTCGGGGTGGACGGCGTCCCCCGCGAGCACCTATGGGGCCGGAGCCCCTTTCGTTGTCCGGTGAGGGGGGCGGAGGGAGCACGGAGAGCAGATCGAGGCGAGCACACGGGCGGTTTACCCAGGTTCGGGCCGCGATGGACGCGTAAAACCCTACTCCTGCTTGGTTGTATTGAACTGGGGAGCTCGGGAGCTTGGAGAGCTAGCTACACCGAGCGTATGGCTGTCTGGATCCTGAACCTCCGAACCCCCTCTACGTTGCACACGGGCCTCCTTTTATAGCGCAAAGGGGTCACCGACAGGTGTCAACGTAAGAGAAAGGGGTAAAAGTGTAAAAGGGGTGGAAGTTGTAACAGTGCGGGAACAGTGGCGCTACAGTGCGGCACAGTGTTATCATACCTACTTCTGACGGTAGGGGACAAGGGCATTAAATGCCCGTCACGGTCGCCTGGACAGCACCGAGGCGGACCGTTAGGTGCGCCACCGCTCGCCACGGTGGTGGCTGCATGCCACCGCATACCCCAGGCTGCGCGGTGCCCCGCCACGTGCCCTTGGGGGAAACCCCGGAGCGACGCGTGGGCGGGTGAGCTGGAGCGCAGTCCTGAGGTGGCGATTTGCCGCGGCAAGTGGCTTGCCGCGGGGGTCGTCTTCCTGTGCCTGATAGCTTGCCGGCTATCAGGCCTTGCCGGGGCGCATGGCGCGCCGTGGCGGGCTTCTCTTGTGGTGCCTGGGTTCGGCCTTCCCGACAAGCTCCTCTTGTCGGGGTCTCGATCTTCTGTCTCGTATACTTTGTTCTTGGATGGTATTACATGGGCTTAGTCGTCCCGGCAAGCTCCTCTTGCCGGGGTCTTGTCTTCTTGGCCCGGCAAGCTCCTCTTGCCGGGGGCCTTGTCTTGAATGCTTGGTCTTCTCTTGGCGCTTCCTGGGCGGGCCTCGCCGCAGGGTGCTACAACTGCCCGTGCACAAGTCTGGGGTACTAAGGTACCCCTACTTTAGTACACCGACAGTACCCATCTGAAATCTTGTTGTGTCGTGTAGTTTCCCAAGCTTTGTATTCTTTCACTGCTGCTTTGTCTTGAACTGATATGATTTGAACCGTGTCTCTATTTTGATTTGGCAAGACAATGCAGTGACCATAGGACATAGGTATATGTTTGTTTGATGCTTTTATTATGTACTAGTACTTGGCAATAGAAGACTTGGTAATTTAATCATGTCCACCTTACTAATGAACTGGTTCACCGAAATGAGTTTCATATACTAGTACATGCTAAACTTGTTATGTGTCTGCTTGTTTCTTCTTTTAGAATGCTGACAGAATATTGGGGAAGAGTGCCTTATTAAGCAATGGTAAAGGAAGTAATGCAGATAAGGTTCAGGATAGTGACACATCCTTGTTGGTTTCCAACAAAGCTGATAAAACAGCTAAGGAAGACTATCTTGAAGACAGTGAGACAACCCCAAAGTCCTGTCTTGGTTTAGTGTTCGAGTTACTGGCCACTACCGCTTGCACAAGCTATTCAAACTCACTGTTTGAATCAAATCAGTTTCTTGAGTCTCAACTACAAGCTGAAAGACATCGATCAGCTGTGCTACGACAAGAAGCGGAAGGACTGCGGAAGTCCCTGGAGCATTCAGATGCATACTTTCTGGTGCAACAACAAGCGTTGGAGGATTTTAGCGCCAAACAGGACAAAGCTAATTAGCTTGCTAAGCTTATTGCCAGCATGGTGGATACCCAGGATAACGTTTCTTGAGCTCTTCTGAAGTTGTTTTTGTTATGCTATTGTTTTTCTGCCGTGTTTATTTGCACTGGTGGCCAATTTTGACAGCCAGTGTATGTAATGTGCTGCTTTGTTCCCTATATTTGCACCGGTGGTGAACTTTGATGCCCGGTGGATGTAATATGTGTAATAGCAGTAATAGGCTAGCGTTAATTGCTTGCTTATTTATTTCCTTATTGTCTTGTTTAGTTGTTTGCTTGTAGTCACTGCAGTTCTTTTTCTGTTTTTTCTAGTGGCCACAATAGCCTATTTCTGGTAACTAGGCCAAAATAATCATGGCAACACACGGACAATTGTAACCATGGGCCTCCTGCAGGCTGTATGATCCATGGGCCTTCGTCCGGCCGTAGAATCCATTGGCCTTCTATACGGGTCTTAGGGTCGATGGGCCTTCTACAGGCCGTAGGGTCCATGGGCCTTCTACGGGTCGTACGATCCATGGGCCTTCTATGGGCCATACTATCCATGGGCCTCATACGGGTCGTAGGATCCATGGGCCTTCTACGGGGCGTATCATCATTTCGCCAATCATGGGCTGTACTATTCCTCGACCATAACGGGCTGTTAATAGGCCGTATTTGATAACTCTATGAAAACAGCCCAACGGGTTTTTTTGACATGAAAACGGCCCAACGTATTAATGGTCCGCAAACGGGCCGACTGTAACGACGGGATGAATTTGGCCCGCAAGCATAAAATGACAGTAACGGGCCGTATGTAACCGAATGTTGCAAATGAGCCCAAGAATCAATGGGCCCTGAGAAGGCCGAAAGATAACTTGGGCTGGAAATGGCCCAATGGAATAACGGGCCGTTAATGGTTATAAAGTGATACACTGTTCATTACGGGCCAGTTTCACCATGGGCCGTTAATGGGCCAAGAGTTACAAAGGTCCTCATATGGGCCAAAAGAAGTCATGGGCCACACATGGGCCATAAGTTAAAACGGGCTGAATCATATTGGACAGCCCAGATGACACTACTGGGCCTAATTCGGATAGGGCATAACGGGCCCTGGGTTAGCGGGCTGTAAAAGGGGTATATGCGAACAGGCCGTTAACAAGCTTTCCGTGGGCCGGCCCGCCACCTTTTGACCAAGTCAAACGGGCCGGCCTTTTCACAGGAATGTGCCTCTGTTGGGCCGTGCCACATGTCGCCCTATCATAGGCACCTACGGTCCAATGAGCGGATGACATCTGTCCCAACGGTGAGCCGACACGTGTTTCCTCCAGCCAATGATGATTTTACACATGGAAAAACCCCATTGGTCGGGGCTGTTAACGGGTTATCGGATCCAAAACCCGACCCGATAGCTTAACGGCGTTCCGTTACGGTGGATGCCACGTGTCGGTCACCCTTGATGAAAGCACTTCTGTGATGCGCGATTTATCTTCATGGAAGTGGACACTTCTGTGATGATAATTTTGGTAATGTCATGGAACACTTCTACGACAGCACAGGTATGACTATCATGATTCTGTCATAAATTTGTCATGGATGTACATGCATGACAAAAAACGCGACCTATTGTGACAAACACGTATCATCACGGAAGTGTATTTTTTTGTAGTTTTACTTTGATGGAACTAATTTTGCTAGTTGGAAGCATAAGATGAAAATGCATATTCTTGGACATAACCTCGCAGTTTGGGCTATTGTGTGTATTGGCTTGCAAGGTGAATTCTTTGATGGAAGGGAACCAAATCATGAAGCAACCGCGGAAGAATTGAAGATGTTGCAACACAATGCTTAAGCTTGCGATATCCTCTTCAACGGATTATGCCCTGAAGAATTCAACAAAATCAGCCGTCTTGAGAATGCAAAGAAATTTGGGATACTTTGATTGATATGCATGAAGGTACCGAGTCCGTCAAGGAATCCAAATTGGATGTGCTTCAAAGTCAACTTGACAAGTTCAAAATGAAGGATGGTGAAGGTGTCGCTGAAATGTATTCTAGGCTTGCTCTCATCACAAATGAGATTGCCGGCTTAGGAAGTTAAGAGATGACCGACATTTTCATCATCAAGAAGATCCTAAGAGCCATGGATGGAAAATGTGATACCGTGTGCACATTGATCCAAATGATGCCCAATTACAAAGATCTCAAGCCAACGGAAGTCATTGGTAGAATTTTTTCTCATGAGGTGTCGCTCAAGGATAAAGAAGAGCTTCACAACAAGTCTAGTGTTGCTTACAAAGCTTCATGTGATGCTCCTACATCATCAAGTGAGAAACAAGTCTTCAATGAAGAATTGAGCCTAATGGTGAAGAACTTCAACAAATTCTACAAGAGTAGAAGCAAACAAAGAAGTTCCAAGTCAAGGTCCTACAATGACAAAAGATCTTCTAGTCGTGTTCCTAATTGCTACAATTGTAGAAGACCCGGACTCTACTCAAGTGAGTGTACGGCTCCCTACAAAAGAAGAGAAGACTCACCTAAAAGGAGAAGCAAAAGAGAAGAATCACCACCAAGAGAAATAAGGAGTAGAGATGATCGTTATGAACAAAGATCCTCTCGGAGAAGCAAGGATTCAGAAAGGAAGGACAAGTCATCAAAGAGCTACACAAGACGAAGACATCAAGCTCATGTTGGTGAATGGGTATCCGGTTCCAACACCGACAACCACTTTGAGATAAGCTATCACTTCAACTCTGAATATACTCAAGATGAAGGTGTTGCCGGTCTCTCACTTGTGTCATCCAAGTCCTACGACATATCTGATTCACTAAATGAAGGGAGTGGAAGATGCTTTATGGTTAAAGCCCCAAAGGTATCACACCCCGAGTATGTTGATTTCAATAGTGATGAAGATGATTTGCTAGGTGGTGATGATTTACTTGTTGACAACTCTAGTGATGAAAACTATGATAAACTTGCTATTAATCTTGCTAATCAAGATAAAATGAATGACGATGATAAGAAGCAGATTGAGCGTCTAACTAAAGAACTAAAAACTCTTAAGTTACCTCATGAAACTACATTAGAAGATCATCGGGAGCTTTTAAAGACTCATGAGAAGCTACGCTTTGAAAAGCTCAATCTAGAGCAAGAGCATGGGTTCTTAAAATCAATCAATGATGATCTTCGTAGGAAAAGTTCTTCTTACATTGCCAAGCGTTTAATCTTGTCTACTTACATGCCACAAGTTAAATCTAGCAACAAGAGTAAGAAAGATTCTTCTTCTAGTAGTAACAATAATCATGTTAAATCAAATATTGTTGCTTCTAGTAGTTCTCTTAATTCCACTATTGATTCTCTTAGCCAAGTTACACTTGAGCAAGAAAATAGCTTATTAAAGGGAATTATAGAGAAAGGTGTCTACAAGAGCCTTGCCGGGAGTAAGCAATTTGAGGAAATTGTACGCAAGCAAGGAAGGCACCGGAAGAATCAAGGTGTTGGTTTTGAATGCAAGTTCAATGCCAATGGAGTTTAGTGGGAAGAAGATACCTCAAGACGAAGTTTGTTCCTCAAAGAGAGAAGTACGATCCCACTTCTTTCAAGGGAACACAAGCTCAAGATCATCTTCCACCACAAGACCACAAGCTAAAAGGCAAGGGCAAGCTTCAAGAGGAGATTGATGCATTTGAAGAAGCTCCTAAGGCCTTGGTCAAGTGGGTTCCCAAGACTACATCAAGTTCTACTTCATCAAGTACGACTACAACTCCAAGGATTCCCATCAAGATGATGTGGATCTCGAAGAAGAAGAACTAGAAAGTTCTTGAGGGTGACTCCGCCAACATACTTCACTCATATTCATTTGGCAAGGACAAGTGCAATCAACTTTCACATCTTTCACAAGTTCAAGGAGTCACAAACCCTCTCATTGGTAAGACAAGGGACAAGGTAACTGAGGGAGTCCTGGATTAGGGGGTGTCCGGATGGCCGGACTATACCTTCAGACCGAAACCCTGGACTATGAAGATACAAGATTGAAGACTCCGTCCCGTGTCCGGATGGGACTTTCCTTGGCGTGGAAGGCAAGCTTGGCGATGCGGATATTCAGGACAATTGCATTTTTACCCCTAGTTGGTTCCTACCCACGGGTTTTGCCCTTACTTTTTGAGCTTGCTCAGTTTTGCCCTTAATTTTTCCGTCGAGGTCCCTCGAATGCCCTTTGACCGTTTGACCAAAACTTTGAAAATTGATAACTAATTCATATGAACTCAGAAAAATGCAAATAAGATATCAAAATGTTCAGATAAACATTACCTTTATGTGCATATCATTGTATTCAGGACAAAAGCATCGTTTAAACTACCTGAGGTAGTTAATGTTATTAATATTATTAAAAATAAAAAGGTATAAACAATATTTTTTTCATGAATAAAAAATACATGCAAGAGTAGGTGATGTTTTCTGAACATGCTGATATCTTATTTGCATTTTTCCGAGTTTGTATCAACTTGTTATGAAGTTTCCAAATAATGGTCAAAGTCGTTAGAACATTCACAACAAGATGATACGAACTCAGAAAAATGCAAATAAGATATCTAGATGTTCAGAAAACATCACTTACATTTGCATGTAATTTTTATTCATGAAAAAAACATTGTTTATACCTTTTTATTTTTAATAATGTTAATAACATTATTTACCTTAGGTAGTTTAAAGGGTGATTTTGTCCTGAACGAAAATGATATGCACATAAAGGTAATGTTTATCTGAACATTTCGATATCTTATTTGCATTTTTCTGAGTTCAAATGAATTAGTTATGAATTTTCAAAGTTTTGGTCAAACGGTCAAAGGGCATTCGAGGATCCACGTCGGAAAAAGTAAGGGAAAAACTGAGCAAGCTCGAAAAGTAAGGGCAAAACCCGTGGGTAGGATCCAACTAGGGGCAAAAATGCAATTGTCCCTATTCAGATCTCCTACCATTGTAACCGACTTTGTGTAACCCTAACCCTCTCCGATGTCTATATAAACCGGAGGGTTTTAGTCCGTAGGACAACTCCAACATACAACAATCATACCATAGGCTAGCTTCTAGGGTTTAGCCTCCTTGATCTCGTGGTAGATCTACTCTTGTACTACCCATATCATCAATATTAATCAAGCAGGACGTAGGGTTTTACCTCCATCAAGAGGGCCCGAACATGGGTAAAACATTGTGTCCCTTGTCTCCTGTTACCATCCGCCCAGACGCACAGTTCGGGACCCCCTACCCGAGATCCGTCGGGTTTGACACCGACATTGGTGCTTTCATTGAGAGTTCCTCTGTGCCGTCGCAATCAGGACAGATGCCTCTCCCCGTCTTTAAAGACGGCACCGTTATTAAGGGAGCCTTGGCTGTCGGCCAAACTCTCCGGCTAGGTGGTTTTCTTATGACCGCCTGTTCGGCTGTTGCGCCGACGGTGACCTCTCGGGTCATCAAAAGCAATCTTCACGTCAGCTCGGAATTCGTCGAGCAGTTGGATCAAATGGAGCTCTCTTCCGTAAACGAGCTCTTGGATCGCATCGCCGCCTTGGGGGTCACTAGGGATTACGACCAGGTTGGGCTTAAACCCGATCTAAGAGAGATTAATTCTTCCCAAGTCACCCATCATGTTGCCATGGTAGAGGCGCAGTGCGGCGACCCTTCATCTATCTTAAGGACTAGCTACGTCCGGATTCCCGATCCCTCCAAGCGGGATACCCGCGGAGGGGAGGATGTAACTCAAGACCTGAACTTAGAATCAGGCAATGGGCTAGATTCATTGGACAACATCCAGGAATCCAAACTTCAGAGTTCGGAAACTCCTTGGCCTCTGAGTCTCAGATTGGGTGAGGTTTCAGATTTAATTCCACCCACCTACCCGAACATAAGCGATCTATCCCAAATCAGGCAAAAGCCCGAAGAAACAGTACATCATTACTGGGCGAGGTTCCTCCTGGTTATGAACAGGATAAGGGACTGCCGCAAGGAAGACGCAATCTCAATCTTCTGCAATAATTGGACGGACAAGGGAATCCTCAATGCCATAAGTCGTCCTGATATTACACGCTTCGCTGACTTGGCGTCCATAGTACAAAAGTACTGTGCGATGGAAAGCGCCTGGAAAACCGAAATAAAATTTTGGGACAATCCGGCTCTGAATAGAAACCTCGTCCGAAATAAAAGGGTGCATCATCATCAGACACCCGGGTTAAAAATCAAAAAACCAAAACCCTCTACAGGGCATGGAACCGTACTGGAGGGATGGCTTAATGGACCCTGTAAAATTCATAGTACAGAGGACGCCACACCAACTCACAGCCTTAGAGCATGTTGGATACTCCGGCAGGTGGCCAAAATGGGCGAAGATCTCCCAATTCCGGAGGGTGCAGAAAGCCACCTCGGGGACTCCAGTACAGTCTTAACAGTCTTCAGGACTTTCGCATCAAATAATATGCGAAAAAGAACACTCCGCAGCCTCGCCGAAGTTTATCAAGTAGCAACAATAAACCCATGGAGTGACATGGCTATTACTTTTAATGCCAGTGATGAACCTAATTCCGAACAGCTCGAGCACCAGCCGCATTGGTCCTCAGTCCAATTATGGACAGCTTTCGCCTCACCAAGGTACTCATGGATGGAGGCAACGAATTGAACCTCATTTAGGCTTTGTTTGATAGAGGAGTATTTGAGAGGTTTTGGGAGGAGGGGATTTGGGAGGATTTGGTGAATCCCTCCCTTCCACCCAATCCCCTTGATTCCCCAATCCCCCTCCAGCCAAAATCCCATTGGTATAAAAAATGCATTTGGTTGACAGGGTTTGCCATATAGAGATGACATGGTGCAAAACAGTTAAAAATCAAATCTTTCACTTGCTACATAACACGATTTACAACCAAATTGCTATCAAAATGAAATTAGAGCAGAGTGTGCGTATTACATAATTAGCATGAATCAAACATAGGGTGATGATATGATAACACATTTCATGACAAAAATAAAATGTCCTCCAAACCGCCATAACACAGCTAAAGGCCCTCCCTCCATCACTTAGCAACCACAGCACACCTAAAACAGATGAAACAAAAGACCATGAAATCATGAATAAACATACAAAATTTAGCCCAATTCACAGTATGCCGCTGAAAGTTACTAGTTCTGAACTTAAAATACCTATACACTAAACATTTGACTAGAAAATTGTATGAAAGAAAACTATATGCAAAATTCAGGAAGCTAGCTAGTTCAATATGGTACTAAACTAGCATGTATTCAGTATACTACATGTTCCTATGACCCCTGTGCCCAACAGTCCATCCTTGCAGCTCATAACATTTTTAAATTTAAACCGTTCATGCACCTCACAGCGTTTGAACAAGGAAACAAGTCCTGATCCAACAAGGACAGAAACATAATGTTGTATAGCTTACATCATATGCATGTCTCACATGAGATTATTTTTTTGGTAAAGGTCACCTTGACTATCCCAGTCAGCAGTTAAAACATTTTTTGTCTCAACTGAATACAATTAGCAGCAGTACACAAGGATCATCATTAAATGGTACTAGAGGCGGAGTACAGTGTCACTCAGATTAGCTTTAGGCAATCTGGTTCAAGCATATATTCAGTAAAAATAATTTCCAAAATGAACGGCGCAAAATCTGGTTCAAGCATATTAACAAGAGATGAATCTGGTTCAAGCATATTTAGTAACAAAGCAGAATCAGGTTCAAGCATATTTAGTAAAAACAATCTCAAGCAATCAGGTATATTTCAAGAAAATAATATTAAGAGCACAACAACGATCAGGTATATTTCAAGGAATTATATGAAATGGATCATCGACCTAAAATCTTATTGTACATTATTACCACTGTCAGGAGCACAACAGCAGCATGCAGAAGATTGATTCCCCCATAACAACAGCATGCTCTAAATCTTGACAGGTAGCACAAAGAAGAAGGGGATGCAGAAGATTGTTACCTTACATACGTTGAGTCAACTCTGCCATTTCGCTCCGAAGAAACACTACAACACTCTCTTCATCTTCGGCGGCAGAATTAAGAAAGATCTCACGGTTCTCAACATTTTTGAACACTTTGTAGGCAGTGGCTCTTTCATCGCGGTGGATACTTTCCATCTTGTGCAAAACAGCAATGCACTTGCTGATGGAGAATTCTTGGGCATTTTTTGCCCCGGCCAACAGAGCAGACTCCTCCTCCGCTTGCTTCCGTTTGATCTCCACATATTGTGACATCACTTCCACCATAGGATCATCACGCTTCTTACCCTTCTTTGATTCCTTCACATGCTTGTTATTTGAAGTAGCAGCACCACCTCTTCGTGTAGCATCTCTTGAACCATCACTTGGGGCAACACCTCTTGGACCATCACTTGGGGCAGCATCACTTGGACCATCACTTGGGGCGGCATCTCTTGGATCATCAAACATGTGTAAATCATCACCGTATAGATTCAGGTCAAAAGAGAAGGCAGTCTTCTCTCTTTCAACTTCGAGATCACCATCACTCACTTCTGTAACCTCAGTTGATGTGAAATTGAAGTTACCTTCTGCTATATGTCCTGCACAAACACCAAGTTATCATTAAAGGCCACACAGCAATGAAATGAAAATTCATTATAAAGGTCAACAAAAAGAGAGGAAATGAAAATCCATTCAACTCAGTAACTCACCATCATACAAATCACCAAGCTTATCGTAGAGGGGAAAGGGCTTATTCTAGAACTTAGCTATTTCTGGCCACGACTGTATATATAAAAGATATGATTTATCAAACTTAGACTGCTCAAAAATAATATTGATTACAAAAGTATGGAATACAAGCCATCAAGTTTTGCAAAGACAAAATGCACTACACTAGAACTTACAGTCATCAAGTTTTGCCAAAGATATGCGTCAGCATCTATCATGTGTGTATGATAGTTCCAGCTGACACCGCTCTGTTTGCGGGCATCCTTAAGAAGTCTGTATTGAGCTTTCAAGTCTTTCTGTTCTTCTTGAATCTGTAGCTTCGTAAAATTAGTGTGTCCATATCTTTCATGAAATAAGTCTGCCATCCTATTCCACGCTTCAGTTGACCAACCATTCTGTCCCCTATGGTACGGAGTGTTGTGCTCCTGAAGTATCTCTACCAAACCCTTTTCCAAAGCTGGGTTCCATTGAGCTCTTGGCTTTTTAACTACACCAACACAAATTTACATTGTTCAAACTTAATGCTCAACATGATAAGAGGAGTTACTATCATTCTATTTGAAAACAAATAGTGATAAACTTTAGGAGGACTAGTGCAAACTTCCAACACATGATAAGAGTGAGTTATTCATTATCTATGGTAGAGTGAGTTGTGTGACCTACATCTGCTACTTTATTCTCTAATTTATACTCTACTAGTGATTATGTCATACCATTGACGAAACATAATAAGTGAGCAGTACTTCTTTTGGGAAATATACATGTAGTATTGAAAGATATCACTCAGCAAACAAAACAGCAAGCACAGAACTTAATTGGCAAGATCTGAGAAATGGAGATTAAGTAGACCAAATACCTCTTGGAGGTGTCTTTTTAATTTTGGGTGATGGCTTCTTGGCACCGTGTGAAGCTTTTTTCCCACTTGCTTTCATGAGATTGTACTTTGGGGACCCCTTTGGATACATATCTGCATTTCAACACACACTACATTATTAGATGATGAAGACAAGAGAAGTTAACTAATTAGTATATGTATATATATCATAAAAACACACACCATCATGTTGGCTATTCAGGATGGTATGCTTCCCACATTTGCATTGCGATTTCATCCCTTAGAGTGTTCCCTAAGTCATTGTTCCCATAGTTATTCTCGTCGCCATTCGGGAGATCAACAAAAGCATTTGGCGCTATGTTATCGGGCTGGTTGTCAAGCCAAGCCAAGTCTCGGCAGCTGCGGGAAGTTTCACTTGGTTCTTGATTGAATGTGGTGTGCCGAGATGAAGAATTGGGAAGCGCTTTTGGAGAATTCCTAGGGACCTTTCCACATGGTTCCGTAGAACAGCATGCCGATGATTGAACAATTCCTTGTGGTTTTGTGGCCGAGGATGTCCATGACCAAATTCCTTCAAATGATACCGGACACCCCGATAAGGTGCGAGAAATGACTGAGTGTTTGCATAACCCCCGTCAACTAGGTAAAACTTTCCCTCAGGTACTTTAAATCCCTTGCTCATTGCAGAATGAAGAACCATCGCATCCGTAGCTGAACCCTCCCAGCCACATGATATGAAAGTGAATTTTAAATCGAAGTCGCATGCAACCATAATATTATGACTCAAGGTACCCTTCCTATTTCGAAATGGAGCAGCAATCCCAGGTGTTGCGGTTATAGGAACATGTGACCCATCAATGGCTCCTAAACAGTTCTGGAAGCGAAGATTGCAGGTCAATAAAGAACTATTAAGTTAGATAAGAAAAGGAATTGTGGAAGCCTTAAAAATGGAAACCTGGAAGTAAGGATAAAATCTTGTGCCGGTGGAGATTTTTGGATGTGGCTCATCAATGTTCGGAGGCTTCAGAAATCGACTAGCTAAGATGGGGACAATGTTGAAGAACTCATTGATGTACTCATGAAATGTTTCTCCACTATGCTGAAATTCTAGCTAGAGATCTTCATAAGATGCATTGTGAGACACCATGTACAGGAAAAATGGCAACTTCTCCTCCACCTTAATTCTTGTATCGGATATCAGATTTTCTCTTCTAAGATAAGATGCCAAAGCCCGAAAGATACATGGCTCCATCCTATAAGCTACGAGGCAATTCTTAGCATGGCCTCTAAGTATATCATCAACCCGCTTCTTGCCATATAGAATGGAGCTATGTCGCTGCTTTCTCTCGACTGGTCCTCTATTACGCATTCGATGCAATACGGGTAGAATAAAGGACATCATATCTTCATCATCCTCGCTTCTCCTCTTCCTAATTTCATCGATAATTTCGGAGTTCATGTTGACACTAAAACTAGAATCAAGAAGCAACAAATAAGAACTATATTCACTAAGACATACATAATGATCTAGAATATTATATCACCAGTGTGCCAAGATGTGCAATGACCAAGAGCTATCAAGTATGATATACTACTTCGGCAAAGAAACAAACTCAAGAGGGCTTATGTAGCTTACCGAAGTTTGGCGTGGCAACAGGTTCCCAAGAAGGAGGTAACTCGTCCACCCCAACAAGGATCCAAGCAGCAGGCTGTGAAAATAAGAGTCAAACACATTTCATCATAAGTATTATAAGTAGCAGAATTTCATCATTATTTCTAATCTGACGACACACACATAAACCATCTTTTTTCTATCTGCATCCTATTTAGTACTAGTGTAGTTGTTATCATGGTACATCTGAGAGTAAGAGTTGTTTACCAACAATTGCAAGAGTCTGAAAGTAAAGATTGCAAACAGGAAAAACAAAGACAAAGCAGAACAGATGGATACACAGAACTAAAGGACGAGCGAAGGTTATTCGTTCAGATTCATTGGGCATATATAAACATGAACTCACAGTCTCTATATAATGCCATAGTATTTGGGAGAGATAATATGACATACAAAGATAATATACTACTGCATTATTCTGTTTTGAGTCAAGTTGTGCCTCAAACGGAAAGCATCAGCCATTAGGCTAATAAAAAATATAGGAGAAAAATAAATGAAAAAACTGATACAAACTAGTAAATCATTATATGTCCTATAATCTCATGTAAATCATTGTAAATCATCGTCTCCAATCCAAATATGCTCAAATTAAATAGAGGCCTATAGTCTCATGTAGGATTACATTTAACCTTTTTCTCAGTATTGAGGACCTACATGTTTATACAAAGCCAAAACTGCTAGAGTAAACTTGTTGTCGTATAGACAGTTGAAGTGGTCGTGGACTGCATTGTTGCAGCCATAATCACTTGTAAATTTGTATGCATTATTTAAGCTGAATTGATCTGACACTCAATAGCTATCCAAGCCATGATCAAATTCTGTATAGTTCATCATATTTGTGGTAACCCAGGAAATTTACTTAATGCTAAAATACAATTGTATTTGTGAAACAAAGGAGCCAATCTAATATCTCAAGGCAGTGTTGCCGCTTGCCGGTAGGCTTCACTGAAACATGTGATACAACAATACTGATGACAGCAAGATGATAGACATCAGATCAGGCACAGATCTTAGAACAGCTCTGCCCGCTGCATACCATCACCATTACCATCACCCAAGGTCGAGCGGGAGGACTGCCAGGAGGATGAGGAGGAGACCAGCGGGTCTCCCCTGTACCGCGACTGGCCGCCGGTGCCCAAGCGGCAGAGGACAGCCGTCTAGTTGTCGCCGCCGAGCTCCTCCG
Organism: Aegilops umbellulata; assembly: GCA_032464435.1. Lineage (NCBI taxonomy): Eukaryota > Viridiplantae > Streptophyta > Magnoliopsida > Poales > Poaceae > Aegilops > Aegilops umbellulata. The sequence continues at coordinate 278,271,282 of CP136058.1, forward strand.
CGGAGCATCACCACGGGAACGGAGGGGCAGCCTGCACGGAGGTTGCAGCTGCTCTGAATAGGCTGGCGGGGACGTACGAGCGGGCTGAGGCGGCCAAGCAGATGGAGGCGACACGGCTGGAGGACCGCCGCCTGGAGGCCATGCGGGAGGGGGCAGCCATGGAGAGGAGGGGGGGAGGGGAGGGGCTGTGATGACTAACCACCGGGGACAAGTCTAGTATGCCGGAGGAGATCGCCGGCGTCGAGGCGTCGGGCGGCGCGGCGTCTTGGGGAGGAGTTGGCGCGGCGACTTGGGGAGGAGTCGCGGCGGCGTGATCTGATCGAGCGGCGGCGAGGAGTCGCGGCGGCTTGTCCAGTCGAGTCGGGCGACCAATTCCTCAAGGGGGGCCTCAAGGGTTCTGAAGCCCGTGGAAGCTAGTGGATTGAAGGGGAATCGGGAGGCTTGGGCATTCGAAGCCACGCTTACCAAACAGGCCAACGGGTATTTCCGAGGTTTCTGGGCCACTCGTGGATTTTCCTTTCGAAACCCCTCCAATCCGCTCGCGCCAAACGAGGCCTTACGAGGAAACCCTTTGAAAAATAGAAATAGACTGGAACCGCATCAAGCGAAGCAGCACAACCTTTAGAGGAATACTCCCCAGTCGGGAAGCGCGCTGTACAGGAAAATTCACACTAGATGTGGTGTTCGGCACGCCGAATAATTACAGGTCCGAAGAGGTCACGTTCCAGGTGGCCCCGTTCAGTAGCGGATACCACGCTCTGCTAGGGCGGGAAGCATTTACAATCTTCCAAGCAATACCCCATTACGGGTACATGAAGCTCAAGATGCCCGGGCCGAACGGAATTATCCCTCTCGCTAGTGATCCGGACATAGCGCTCCGCGCCGAAAACAAGACAGCCGCATTGGCCCTTGAGGCACTATCCGAAGCCCTAGCGGCTGAGGAACTGACTACGCTGCGCTCCATGGTAAACAGGGACGATGTGATACTCGACAAAAGATCCAAGTCCACCTCCTTTAAACTAGCGGATGAAATAGTCAAATTCCAGGTCCACCCAGCGGACCCCAATAAAACAGCTTCCATCGGGGCACAATTAAACCCTGATGTAGATGCCGCATTGCGAGAATTCCTACGTGAAAATTGGGACATCTTCGCCTCGCACCCTTCAGACATGCCAGGAGTCCCACGTAGGCTGGCCGAACACAGCTTAAATATCCTAAAAGGATTCAAACCTGTCAAACAAGCCCTTCACCGTTTCTCCGAACCCAAGAGACAGGCCATGGGGGAGGAGCTAGCCAAGCTATTGGAGGCCGGATTCATCAGGGATATAAAACATCCAGACTGGCTAGCAAACTTGGTGATGGTACCAAAGAAGGACAAATCCTGGCGCCTGTGCATTGATTTTAGAGACCTTAACAAGGCTTGCCCAAAGGATCCCTTCCCCCTCCCCCGCATTGATCAAATTATCTACACCACTGCAGGACACGATTCTTGTGTTTCGTCGACGCATACTCCGGCTACCATCAAATCAAGATGGCAGAGTCAGACCAAGCCGCAACGACATTCATCACACCATATGGCCCATTCTACTTTAACACAATGCCCTTCGGGCTCAAAAATGCCGGCGCAACATATCAGCGTATGATTCAGACATGTCTGGCAAACCAGATCGGCAAAACAGTGGAGGCATACGTGGATGATGTGGTCGTAAAAACAAGACATGTCTAATCTCTAGTAGACGACTTGATGCTTACATTTGATAACCTCCGAACATATGACATCAAGCTCAACCCGGAAAAATGCGTTTTGGGCGTCCTAGCCGGAAAGCTCTTGGGCTTCATTGTATCCGGTAGAGGAATTGAAGCAAATCCAGCCAAGATCCGAGCTTTGTCACAATTGGATATCCCAAAGGACCTCAAACAAATACAAAAATTAACCGGATGCGTGGCGGCTTTAAGCCGCTTCATCTCCCGCTTGGGAGAAAAGGCACTACCCCTTTATCGCCTCCTTCGGCGCACTGAACACTTCGAGTGGATGGATCCTGCCATGGCCGGACTCAACCAAATAAAAGCCATATTGGCGACAAACCTAGTCCTGGCCGCGCCAAATATCGGCGAACCATTGCAATTGTACATTACTGCAACCCACCAGGTTGTCAGCTTAGTGCTCATCGTCGAACGAGAAACGGACGGACACAAATTCCGCCTTCAAAAGCCAGTCTACTACGTGTCCACTATCCTCACTCCATGCAAATCTCGGTACCCGCATTATCAAAAGATTGCATACGCGGTATTCATGGCATCCCGGAAGCTATGACATTACATTCAAGAGTGTTCGATAACAGTAGCCTCGGAAGTACCACTCAACGATATTATAAACAACCGCGGCGCAACGGGCTGGATTGCAAAATGGGCCATCGAGCTCCTCCCGTTCGACATAACTTATAAGCCACGGCGAGCTATTAAGTCGGAAGTTTTGGCCGACTTCGTCGCAGAGTGGACGGAGGCCTAACTCCCTAAAGAGTACGGCACATATTCAAACTGGATCATGCATTTCAACGGCTCCAAAATGTTGGCCGGACTGGGGTCTAGCGTCGTTTTGACGTCCCCCACAGGAGACACAGTTCAATATGTACTCCAGATTATGTACACGGACTCCAACAATGCCGCCGAATATGAGGCCCTTTTACATGGTCTCCGGATGGCAGTATCCATGGGCATTCAATGCCTAGAGGTGCGCGGAGATTCGAACCTCGCGATATCCCAGATAAATGGATACTTCGATGCCAATGATCCAAAAATGGCAGCTTACCGCGACGCCGTCTTAAAAATGTCAGCTCGGTTCGAGGGGCTCGAATTTCATCACATAGCCCGGGAAAACAATCAGGTGGCAAACGTCCTGGCACACATCGGCGCAAAACGCGATGCAGTCCCCCACCAACATCTTCTTGGAAAGGTTGTTCAAGCCATCCGTAGCATGGGAAGGGGAACCTGGTAATAACAGCTCGGACCCAACCGCACTGTCCGGCACCGAACAATCTGACATAATCGGAGGCTCTGCCAATGAAATTACAACTTCAGCCCACGTAATAATGGTTGTCATCGCCCCGTGGACAGAACCATTCCTAGCCTACCTTACTAGGAAGGAGCTCCTAGAGGACCAAAATAAGGCACGCTGCATAGTGCGGCGATCTAAGGCCTATAAAGTCCATGAGGGAGAACTTTACAAGAAAAGCACTACCGGAGTCCTTCAAAGGTGCATCTCCGAGGAGGAAGGGCGGAACTTGCTGGCTGAAATTCATGCCGGACTCAGTGGTCATCACGCTGCAGCTCGGTCCATTATTGTAAGCAAGGCTTTTCGTACAAGCTTCTATTGGCCGACGGCCCGGGCAGATGCTCAGGACTTGGTCCAACGATGCGTCGGTTTCCAGCTTTTTGCAAACCAAAGCCATATGCCACCCACCGCCCTCCAAACTATCCCCATCACTTGGCCTTTCGCGGTTTGGGGGCTTGACATGGTTGGACCCCTTAAAGGCGGAACCCACAAGAAAAAAATACTTACTGGTCATGGTGGACAAGTTCACCAAATGGATAGAAGCCAAGCCTGTTAAGACGGCCGAATCCGGACCGGTGATAGACTTTATATACGGGGTGGTACACCGTTACGGCGTCCCCCACAGCATCATCACTGATAACGGCACGAACTTTACGGCTGACGAGGTAAAACTCTGGTGCAAAAACATGGGCATCAAGCTCGATTATGCTTCCGTCTATCACCCACAAACTAACGGCCAGGTCGAACGTGCAAATGGTCTTATCATGAGCGGCATCAAACCCAGATTAGTGCGGTCCCTCAAGGAATCTAACACGCACTGGGTAGAGGAGCTCGACTCCGTACTCTGGAGGCTGTGGACCACGCCGAATCGCACCACCGGATACACACCATTCTTCATGGTGTACGGCGCAGAGGCAGTTTTGCCTTGCGACATAATTCATGACTCACCTCGAGTGCGCATGTACAAAGAAAGAGAAGCCGAGCTCGATCAGCAGGATAGTTTGGACGCCTTGGAGGAGGAGCGTGATGTGGCAAAAGCCCGTTCCGCATTCTATCAACAGCAGGCTCGAAGATATCAAAGCAGAGAAGTACGGGCCAAAACTTACAATGTTGGCGAACTAGTTCTACGCCTGCCGGACAAGAAAATGGAGAAACTCAAGCCCAAGTGGGAGGGTCCCTTCATAATTGACCAAGTCCTGGCTGGTGGAGCGTACCTCCTGCGAGATGCATCGGATAACCGACTCGAGCCGAACCCATGGAACGCAGCCCGTCTCCGAAGATTCTATGCCTAGCGCCGGACTCTGTGTTCGTCTCCTTCTTCTGTCCATTTTTTACGTTTTTCTGTACTACATTTCTCTTCTTCCCCCTTTTTTATTTTCTCTCTTATAGCCCTTAAAGGCTCATCAAGTGATGCGCTACCCGCGCTCACTAAACCTGGGGGCTTCTTTAAACAGAAGCTTATTTATACGGGCTTCAGGCCCAACACATGTGTCAATCTTCCGCATGTACCTTTTAGTCACCATTATATGCATCGATATGACTAAGTTTTGGCCAAGCTGGGTTGCCTGGCTCCTGTGCTTACCCCTACGTTCCCGATTGTTCGGCTAGGTGGTAAAGGGAGCACCTCTGCGATTGTTTCTGCCGGGTCAGCCGGATGTGTACCTCAGACTGGGTGAAGTCGAAAGCTAGCGTTCTTAAGGGAATATTTGGTCGGTGAACTAAAGATGACCTTTTTTAATTATTTATGTGCCCCAGATGCTTTTTCTGCGTTTGCAGTCCGGACATGCACTTTAGGGCATGCCTCCCAGAGAAAGGAACCCCTAATGGAACTATTCTCTCTGGAGGATGTTTCTTACTAACCATGTAATATAACATTACTAGTTGGGCACTTGTGCACTAATGACCCCTACGCCTGGTCTTCATGCATACCCCGGTTCTTATATAACCGCAAGAGTATTCGGACACACTCCGGACCGTCTGGCCCCGAGGTCGAACGAAAAGGTCGGCAACGACAAACGATCTACAATCCGGCTAGAAGGCATTACACATGTCGATTAAAATTACATAGTCATTATGACTGCTTGTATTCCTCTTCAATACCATCCAACAGGCTGTCTAACTTACAGTGCTGCTGGGAATACTTTGCGGCTAATTCTACTTGGCCGTACACTAAGCTTACAAGGATCTCCTTCCCATCGGGCCCCACAGGTCCGACCTCAGCCATGTGGTTTGGGTCAGACTTTGTGTACCGCGTCTTCACCATGGCCTTGACGGCAGGCTGATATCTTCCACAACCGGAAGCGCCGCCGAGCTCCCTTCAGCTTCTCTGCAAGCTCTCCAAGACCCTCGGGCATGGAGTGGGAAGGCCATAAGTCTTGGGCAACGCCTCGCATCGCCTGCCGAACTCGCTCGTGCAGTTGCGAAAGCTCGGGAAGAAGGTCACCCGAAGAACCGGGCATCTCCTCTACAGGACGACCTGTTAGCATACCTACAGACATAACTCTGTTAGTCGACTTCCTCGCCGAACTCCTTTTTCAGAGTTCGTTTAAGCACTTACTAAATATGCCGCGTCGATGCCGTTGATTCTCCTTAGTGGAGTCCGACAGCTGGGCACGAACATCTTTTAGTTCAACGCCCAACTTGGTGTTGGCATCCTGAAGATCATTCTTTTCCCGCCTCACCTTTGTCAGCACGCTCTCACCAGCCTTTAACTGGCGTAGAAGTTTTTGCTTTTCCGGATCCAGTCCGGCGCCATCTGCAATTTCATTTGTCAGATTAGCACATACGCCGCATTTTGCATAATACTCATCTTTTTGAAGCATATATTACCAGAGGGGGTGTCCTTGGGCTCCCCTGTCGCGGCTAGTGCGGCCTCAAGTTGGGCTTTGCACTCTTTTAGCTCCTAGGACAGTTGGGTATTCTTCTCTGAAAGAACCTGCACGTTACATGATCCTTGAATCAGCTATTCTAACTGTTTCAAGTCTCGGGGGCTACTGATATATATAACCATCAAATTTTCTCACCCGTATGTCTTTTACATACTGCTCCGTGGCTCTGGCTAGACCATTTTGAGCGGCACGGAGATACGCATCTCCCGAATTGAAGGCATCCGACGCCTCTTGGGAGAAACAAGCATCGCGAAGAACTTTCCGGCGGCGCCGGTGGTTCATGGCACTCTTCACCTCAGAATGGGTGGCAGACAGCCTGTCCGCATCCTCTGTCGGAGGAGCGTCCGATGCGCGCCTCGTGTTCGCCTCCGCCTCTGGGCCAGGCTGTGGAGCCTGGCTGGTGGAGGCGCGATTGGAAGCCTCTCTGGATATAGTCCGGCGAGGCCTCTTTGTCCTGAACAGAGCACGAGTGTTAATATGCCTTGAAGGAATAACACCTGGAAATAAAAGGGTGTGCTATACCTTTGCGCCGGCGCCTCGGTCCGGACCACATTTCTTTTTACCCCACGGGGCCCTGCAGCCCCTCGTTGGCCAGCCTGAAAACACGTGAGAATGGATCCTTTTCCAAGGTGCTGGGACTCCGGTCTCAGTTACCTGGGAGGCCGGGATTAACCCTGGGTAATCGGCCGTGATGGCCACCAAGGTATTGTCCTTGTTCAGCTGATAAAACACCCCGTCAATCAGCTCCACCGATATGTCCGGATCCTCTTCGGAGGCCGGATCGAGGGACCGTCCTGGGTCCTCGGGCTGTGGAGGACGGCTGCTTATGTCCTTTCCTTCCTGACGCAGTTCCTGCGTTGAAGTCGTTAGACTATATATTTAATCATGGGAATATAAAACGGAAGAGCAAGTTAAACTGTCCGCTTACCCAACTTGGAGGATTGTACATAGTAAATCCACCCTGTGGGTTGACTCGGAGGAATTCCTCATCTTCTCCCTTGTACAAAGAGGACAAGATCTTTACTAGAGCAGCAGCTGAGTCCGGCCCCTTAAGGCCGTAACGGGTGGCATCATCCTCCCCGTTAAAATCCCACATTGGGTGGCCTCTATACTGAAGCGGCTGCACCCCCCGCATGATGCATACGGCCATGACTCTGATCATGGTCAGTCCGGAATGAGCCAACAGTCTTATCCGGCCCATCAGGTAAAGGACATCCCTGTCACTTTATCTCTGAGAGCTCCGTGGACGCCAGCTTAAGCGTTTCTTCAGGGGAGCACTGTTGAATTCGGGGAGGCCGATCCGAACAGGATCCTGCAGTGGGACATCCTCCATATAAAACCATTCTGAAGGCCAATCCTCGGACGCCTTCTTTGGGGTTCCGGATAGATATCCGGTCCCGGCGATGCGCCACACTTCGACTCCGCCCACTTGATATATTGACACCTCCTGAGAACGGCGCACCAGGCAGAATAGCCTCTTCCACAGCGCAAAATGAGCCTCAACACCCAAGAACAGCTCGCAAAGGGCAACGAAGCCCGCGATATGCAATATAGAGGCGGGCGTGAGGTTATGCAGCTGGAGGCCATAGAACTCCAGAAGCCCCTGGAGAAACGGATGAATTGGAAATCCAAGTCCACTTATTAGATAAGGGACGAGGCATACCCGCTCTCCTTTGGAGGGATTGGGGGTGCTCTCCGCTTGCTCTCCGCCATTATAGGTGGCGAGTCCGGCTCAGACCATGACCATATAGGCCTGAGGGAGGAATCCCTTGGTCTGAAGTGATACTAGCTCGCTATGCGGGATGGAGCACCTCTCCCAGTCTCTAGGCTTAGGACTGGAAGGGCGAGAGGAGGAGCTGCGATGGCTGGCCATGGTGGAATGGACCTTTGCTGGACGCGCTCTGATGATTACTCGCGGGGAGGAGAAGGTGTGGTTTGGATCTGAATCCCCATCCCTTTAAATAGGCGGCTCGTTTATGCGTCTAGGGGTGTGAATGCAAAAACACTCAGACTTTTCATATTCGTTGGACACGTGGAAGGCAGCCCTTATTGGGCGTACAAGCCAAGGAACGCTGCATTTATGAAGAACAGGACATTATTCAACAGGTACACGAAATCTGGGAGGAGAACCCGCCTTGCAATGTCGAAGACAATCTGCGCGCCGGACTCTTCATTGAAGCCTGGTTCGGGGGCTACTGAGGGAGTCCTGGATTAGGGGGTGTCCGGATGGCCGGACTATACCTTCAGACCGGACTCCTGGACTATGAAGATACAAGATTGAAGACTCCGTCCCGTGTCCGGATGAGACTTTCCTTGGCATGGAAGGCAAGCTTGGCGATGCGGATATTCAGATCTCCTACCATTGTAACCGACTTTGTGTAACCCTAACCCTCTCCGGTGTCTATATAAACTGAAGGGTTTTAGTCCGTAGGACAACTCCAACATACAACAATCATACCATAGGCTAGCTTCTAGGGTTTAGCCTCCTTGATCTCCTGGTAGATCTACTCTTGTACTACCCATATCATCAATATTAGTCAAGCAGGACGTAGGGTTTTACCTCCATCAAGAGGGCCCGAACCTGGGTAAAACATGGTGTCCCTTGTCTCCTGTTACCATCCGCCCAGACGCACAGTTCGGGACCCCCTACCCGAGATCCGATGGTTTTGACACCACCGGTTTTGACAAGTTCAAGGAGTCACAAACCCTTTCATTAGTAAGACAAGGGACAAGGTAACCTAATGCTTTCATGGACAACATCATGTGTGAATTTCACTCTATGTCTATGGATATCCTTGTATGTTGCTTGTGGGTCTAACCCATGTAGGTATTGAAAGTGCAACTCACTCCAATGTATTGCTCCAACTGATCTACATCAACATTCAACATCTACATCTTCAACACCTACGTGAAGCCATCATCGACAAAACCCAAGGTTAGTTCATCCCTCTTAGGGGGGATATCACTGTCGGCGTTCTAGGAATGGGGGTACCTAGACTTGCCTGCCTGTGGCCCACGACGTGGCTCTATCGACGGCCTGGTACGGCTGAGGAAGTCCTGGATTAGGAGGTATCCGGACGGCCGGACTGTTGGACTATGAAGATACAAGATTGAAGACTTCGTCTCGTGTCCGGATGGGACTCTCCTTAGCGTGGAAGGCATGCTTGGCAATACGGATATGAAGATATCCTCCCTTGTAACTAACTCTGGGTAACCCTAGCACCCTCCGGTGTCTATATAAACCGGAGGGTTCAGTCCGTAGGACAACAACAATCATACCATAGGCTAGCTTCTAGGGTTTAGCCTATATGATCTCGTTGTAGATCAACTCTTGTACTACTCATATCATCAAGATCAATCAAGCAGGAAGTAGGGTATTACCTCCATCGAGAGGGCCCGAACCTGGGTAAACATCGCGTCCCCTTCCTCCTGTTACCATCCGCCTTAGACGCACAGTTCGGGACCCCCTACCCGAGATCCGCCGGTTTTGACACCAACATTGGTGCTTTCATTGAGAGTTCCACTGTGTCGTCGCCGCAAAGCTGGATTGCTCCTCCGATCATCGATAATGATGCGGTCCAGGGTGAGGTCTTCCTCCCCGGACAGATCTCTGTATTCGGTGGCTTCGCACAGCGGGCCAACTCGCTTGGCCATCTGGAGCAGATTGAGAGCTACGCCCCTGGCCACCAGGTCAGGTTTGGAAACTTGAATTACACTGCCGATATCCGCGGAGACTTGACCTTCGATGGACTCAGGCCCATGCCAGGTGTGCCGCACAATCACGACGGGCATTATATAGCTCTGCCGTCAGACAGTGTTCGGGAAATCACGCCAGCAACTACTCCGGCCTTCAATCTGGAACAGATTGCACCATCCGAGGACGGGCGGATAGACCCCGCCTTGGAGGCTGAACTCTCAGCGGCGATAGAGCTAAACACTGACCTTACCCTCCACGAGAGCCATGACGCCGAACCACTGGACTCATCTCCGGCCACGGACTCCGAACCGCCTGCGCCCGTGCCTGTCGAATCCGATTGGGCGCCGATCATGGAGTTCACCTCCGCGGATATCTTTCAGCACTCGCCCTTCGGCGATGTACTAAACTCGTTAAGGTCTCTCTCCCTGTCAGGAGAACCTTGGCCGAACTATGTCCGGCTAGAATGTGATGCGGATGATGGAGAAATTCACTCCCCACCCACTACCCACTTAGTAGCCACTGTTGATGATTTAACCGACTTGCTCGACTTCGACTCCAGAGACATCGATGGTATGGACAACGATGAAGGAGACGAACAAGAACCACTGCCCACGGGGCACTGGACCACCACCTCATCATATGATATATATATATATGGTGGATACACCCAAAGAAGGCAATGGCGACAAGACAGCGGAGGATGACCTCTCCAAGAAGCAACCCAAGTGGCGACGTCAGCGGCGCCGCTCTAAGTCTCACCACAGCAAAAGCGATGATACCTGCACTGGAGATAACAGTACTCTGGACAGTGCCGAGGATGATGATAATCCCCTCCAGCATGATCTAGAGCCGGAGGATGAACAAGTCAACCCTCCTAAGCGAGCGGCAGAGGGAGAAGCGGAGGATGACAATTACATGCCTCTCTCCGAAGACGAAGTGAGCCTCGGCGATGAAGAATTTGTCGTGCCTGAGGATCCCGTCGAGCAGGAGCGCTTTAAGCGCCGGCTTACAGCCACAGCAAATAGACTAAAGAAAAAGCAACAACAACTTCGAGCTGATCAAGATTTGCTAACAGACAGATGGACTGAAGTCCTCGCGGCTGAGGAATATGAACTCGAACGCCCCTCCAAAAGTTACCCAAAACATATACCCCTAAAGTCCTCCTTGAGAGGGACTCTGATTTGAAGGATGTTTGGACTTGGCATGGCTCTAACACACCATATACCCCTAAACAGTTTTATGTCTCTAGGTTCATTCATCATACTTTTAATCCTGTTTTGACTTGGATTTGGAGAAGTTGCTGTACCATGAAGATTAAGGTCTTTGCCTGGATGTTAATCATGGATAGACTCAACACCAAGGATATGGTGGAAAGAAGGCATTGGCATATTGATGATGGAGTCAATTGTGTGCTTTGTCCCACTCACACCAGAGAGAATAGAGATCGTCTCTTCTTCTATTGTAATTTCAGTCAGAGGGTTTGGAACTTTCTCCAGATTGATTGGGAAGCTGGGAATGACATGAGTCAGATTGTGCTCAATGCTTAAAGGAACTTTACTCATCCTTTCTTTGCTGAAGTGGTTTTTACTGCTTGTTGGAACATTTGGATCATAAGAAATGGAAAGGTTTTTCGAAAGGAAAGGCCAAGTTTTAATAGGTGGAGAGGAGCTTTTGTGAATGATATGCTTTTATTTTCGCATAGAATCAAGGTGAGATACAAGGAGGGCCTGATTAGATGGGTCTCCTTTCTCCCTCCTTAAATATTATTGTTGTACCTTATATTTTCCTTTTCCTTTTTGCTACTTCTGGTAGCATTTGTAATCTATGTAATTATGTTTTTATAAGTCAATAAAAGGCTATGGGGGCTTTCCCTACAGTGTTCAGTCAAAAAAAAAGTTACCCAAAACGTAGGTCGCTACTCGAAGAAGAAGCAGCGAAACCTACCTCACCTGCATACAATGTGGTTGACCGACCACCTCGTGGCCGAGACAGAAGGGCGTTCCAGCCTGAAGATCAGCCTGCACCCCGCCGCCATTCAAACAAAAATACAAAGGAACGGGGCAACACGCGTGACCTGCGAGACGTATTGAAGAGCAAAGAAAAACATGCAAGATCGGTCTACAAATCATGGGGGCGCACACCAACACGTGACGATGATCGTCACGCTAGATACAACATAAGTAAATCCGGCCGGGCCGAATACAGCAGACAAAAATCATACGAGCCGCGTCGCGACATAGCCCGGCACAGAGGCGCTGCACACCCCCTATGCTTCACTGATGAAGTTATGGATCACGAATTCCCGGAGGGTTTTAAACCCGTAAATATCGAATCTTACGATGGCATAACAGATCCCATAGTATGGATCGAGGATTTCCTCCTCCATATCCACATTTCTCGCGGCGATGATCTACACGCCATCACGTACCTCCCACTAAAACTCAAAGGACCGGCTTGGCATTGGCTGAATAGCTTGCCAGCAGAATCCGTCGGCAGTTGAGAGGACCTGGAAGACGTATTCCTTGACAACTTCCAAGGCACTTATGTGCGACCACCGATGCTGATGACTTAAGTCATATAATTCAGCAGCCAAGGGAATCGGCTAGGACATTTTGGACACGGTTCCTAACTAAGAAAAACCAAATTGTCGACTATCCGGATGCAGAGGCCTTAGCGGCATTTAAGCATAACATCCGTGATGAATGGCTCGCCCGGCACCTCGGCCAAGAAAAGCCAAAATCCATGGCAACCCTCACGACACTCATGGCCTGCTTTTGCGCAGGTGAAGACAGCTGGTTGGCTCGTAGTACCAATACAACACGTAAAACTTGCATATCAGAAGCCAGGAATTATAGTGACAAACCACGACACAACAAACACAAGCGCCGCAAACATGGTGAAAACGCCGAAAAAACGACAGTAAATGCCGGGTTCAGGGGCTCAAAGTCCGGTCAGCGGAAAGGGCCACCCAAGAATATAAATCCGGGTCCATCTAGTCTGGACCGCATACTCGATCGCCAACGCCAAATTCATGGTACCCCAGAAATGCCAGCCGCCCACACCAACAGAGAATGCTGGGTCTTTAAACAAACCGGCAGGGCAGGCGCCAAAAATGGAGAGGGGGATCCCAAAGCGATGATGGCGACGAAGAGCCCAGACCACCGAATGCGGGAGGACAAAATAAATTTCCCCTGCATATTAAATCGGTAAACGTGGTATATACCACCCAATTTACAAACTCGGACCGAATATCCATCCTTTGGGACGGTGCCTCAACGGACCCTATCGTCCCGCAATATAAGCTGGGGCCGATCACTTTCAACCACACAAACCGTCCGATTGACTCCACTCAGGGCAATCCAGCCGCTCTAGTCCTCGACCCAATCATAGAAGGGTTCCACCTCACTCGAGTCCTTATGGACGGAGGTAGCAGTCTAAATCTACTTTACCGGGACACAGTGCGCAAGATGGGCATCAATCATTCAGTGATCAAACCAACTAAAGCCACATTCAGAGGCATTGTACCAGGTGTGGAAGCCAGTTGTACAGGCTCCATCACCCTCGAGGTAGTCTTCGGATCGCCAGAAAACTACCGTACCGAAGAGTTAATCTTCGAGATCGTCCCTTTCCGCAGTGATTATCAAGCACTGCTCAGACGAACCGCATTCGCTCGATTCAACGCGGTACCACATTATGCCTATCGTAAAGTCAAGATGCCCGGTCCACGTGGTGTCATTACGGTTAATGGCAAGGCCGAACTTTCCCTCGACACCAACATATAAACTACAACCAGCTTCGAGCTGATGCCCAGGCTTCCGGACACCGTCAAGGGACTCCGAATTACTTCACGGAGAGCACTCCGGCGAAGGCCAGGACAAGCCAAACTCAGCGGCTCGACCGCCCTCCAGCACATAAACACTTCTGGCATTTTATTCGATGGTTCACCTTTGTGCCGACTAGGACGGGCTACTCGGAGATAGCTCGGACATGTAAGGGGCTCCCCAGACATTCCCCGCGTTGACCGTCCGGCCCTATTACGGATCCGCACTCAGCCTCTTCCCCATGGCCTCAACAGGTTCCGCAATAATATTCCCTTTTTTATCACATTACTTGTACCCGTACACATAGACGTACTGTTCAAATACAAATATATGGATTTTTATGATGTTTACCTGCTGTTTTTTTTGACTATGTACTGCAAGGCAACAGCCTCATAGTGTTTTATTATATAACAAAAGTTTACATAATTACAGGGAAACTAGAATCAAAGAGAGGAATACTTACAAGAGACTTATGAGAGAGAGGCTATCCAGGAGGTTAGGCTATTCCTATATTTACATCTGATTCTATGAGCTAATAAGGAAATATCATGTATGAAGTTCCTCCTCCAAGAAATGAAGGTGGGTCTCTCATTTCTAAAGATCTTCCCATTCCGTTGAATCCAGATGTTCCAAGTAGCGGTAAAAACTACCTCAGTGAAGAAAGGATAACCAACATCCCTCCTAGCAGCAAGAGCCATGTCATATGTATTCTGGTTGTGTTGAGCATTCCAAGAAATCCCAAGGTAATTCCAAACCCTCTGGCTGAAGTTGCAAGCAAAGAAAAGGTATTCTCGATCCTCATGTGTAGCAGAGAGGCAAAGAACACACGTATCATCCTGAATGATCTAGCTCCTACGTTGCATCATATCCCTGGTGTTTAAACGGTCCATTAAGAGAAGCCAGCCAAACACTTTAAAATTTAGCGTGCAAGCACACTTCCAAATCCATTTGAATATGGGATCAACCACCATATGTGAGAAGCAAGACTCATAATATATCTTTGATTTGAACTCCCCAGTTTTGGACGGCCACTTCCATATGTCCTTAACTTCCTCATTCAAGTTGACTAAGGTGAGCAAATCTTGAAGCTGAAGAAGCTCATTATATGCCTCTTGCGATAGAGGCAGATAAAAATGCTCTTAGATCTATGGTAGCTCCAAAAACTCCCTGACAGTTATTGCGTCATTGATGACAAAAGAATGGAGCCTAGGGAATTGGTCGCACAAAAGGACGACATTGTTTCCCAGCTGTCAGCGATCAAGCCAAAAAGTCACCGTGTTACCAGCATGTACTTCAGGGACGGCTAACTTGCAGAAGTTGGTGTACAATTTCATGACATCCCTCCACCAAAAAGAGCCACAACTTTGAGTAACCTGGGGCGGCGAAGTAGCATAATATGTATCCCAAATTAATGTGACCCAAGGCACGTCCATTCTGTTAAAGAACTTGAACAGATGCTTGAGTAACAAGGCTTCATTTTGAAGACCCGAATTTAGCACTCCCAAACCACCACACTTCTTAGGTCTACAGACCCAATCCCAAGCAGCTAAGGATTGTCTCGGATTATCAGTGTTGCCTCTCCACAGACATTGACGCATGATTCTCTCAATCTGTTGCAAGATCCCCTTAGGGAGAGATAGCGTGCATAGGAAGTAGATTGGCATTGAACAAAGAACGGACTGAAGCAACTGGAGCCGACTGCCTTGATTTAGTAAACACGAGGAAGCAGACAGTCTTTGCTCGATGCGATCCACAAGTGGCAGCAAATCATATATCATGGGCCGAGAAGTGCCCACACTACTAGGAAAAGGGCTATAGATGGAATTGACACTAATGGCGCACCAGACATGTGGTGCGCCATTACTATATACTAATGGCGCAACATGTGTTGGTACGCCATTAGTGTCCAAATACTAATGGCGCACCACATCCACGGTGCGCCATTAGTAACTTGGCCAAAACTAGTTGAACTACTAATGGCGCACCGTGGCATGGTGCGCCATTACTAGTTGAACTAGTAATGGCGCACCACATCCACGGTGCGCCATTAGTAAAAAAATTTGTAAAACTTTTTTTTGAATTTTTTTAAAACTACTAATGGCGCACCATGCCACGGTGCGCCATTAGTAACTTGGCCACCACCATTGAAAGGAAAAAGGAAGAAGAAAAAAGAAGGAAAAAGGAAGAAAAAAACGGAAGAAAAAAGGAAAAACAGAAGAAAAAAACAAACAGAAGAAAAACATAAGAAAAAAATAGAAGAAAAAAACAAAAGAAAAAACAGAAGAAAAAAGGAAAAAGGAAAAAAGGAAGAAAAAAAGAAGAAAAACAAAACAAAATAAATAAAGCAAAAAAGAAAACAAAAAACAGAAAAAATGCCTCCTACTGGGCCACCACGGCCTGAATACGACTGGAAACCCATTAAAGGGCCAGGATTCAGGCCCGTAGAAGGCCCAGTAGGCCCACAGGCACATATTGACAGAATAGGCCCGTAAGCCTACATTTGTGAGGAGCTTGAAGTGGTGAGCGCAGCCGCGCTTATAAACCACTGTCGAAGCCTCTCGGCTAGCGAGGTGGGACTAAACATCCCACCGCACCGTGCCAGTTCTATCACAGACCCTTTAGTCGCGGTTGGGGAGGCGGACCGCGACTAAAGGGTACCCTTTAGTCGCGGTCCGCCTCCCCAACCGCGACTAAAGGGTCTTTCTGCGGGGGAACGAAAGCGACGCCAAAACCTTTTAGTCCCGGTTGGGGAGGCGGACCGCGACTAAAGGGTACCTTTAGTCGCGGTCCGCCTCCCCAACCGGGACTAAAGGTGCGTCTATAAATACTGCACTTAGCAGTTTTACCACTTCCACCGAATGCACCCCCCCTGGGATCGCCTTTTCAGTTTAAAAAAAGTAAAAGAAAATGATGAAAATGTCAAAAAAAATAAAAGAAAATAAGTTTCCCATGTGATATGTGGTCTAGTTGTTGGGAAAATTTGCAAATATGAATTTCGACTTCATTTGCAAAATCTCGCGAGAATTTGTAAAAATGGGCATAACTTTTGCATACTAACTCGGATGAAAAAGTTTTTTATATGAAAAATCATCTACTCGAAAAGTTACATCCAAATTTAACTGGGGGAACGCCGTTAAACATTTCCAAAATCCTCAAAAACCTAACAGAAAAAAAATACGGGGCTTTTAAGATCTCGAGAGGCAAAAAAATTCAAAAAAATTCAAACTTACTAATGGCGCACCTGCCCACGGTGCGCCATTAGTATCTTCCCGCCTTCAAAATTCAAAATAAGTCAACAAAATAAAAAAAAGTTACTAATGGCGCACCTGCCCATGGTGCGCCATTAGTATGTCGTATATATGGCTGGGCGCACCTCCTCCCCTCCACTCCACCTCTCCTCGACTCCATCTCCTCCTCTCCTCTCCTCCACTCCATCTCCTCCTCTCCTCCACTCCATCTTCCCTTACCCTCCTCCTCTCCTCTCCGGCGACCTCCTCCTCCTCCTCTCCGGCGACCTCTCCGGCGACCTCCTCCTCCTCTCCGGCGACCTCCTCCTCCCTCCTCTCCGGCGACCTCCTCCTCCCTCCTCTCCTCCCCTCTCCTCCCCTCACGGTTTCTTCTCCCTCCTCTCCGGTGAGCTCCTCCTCCCTCCTCTCCGGTGAGATCCTCCTCCCTTCTCTCCGGTGAGCTCCTCCTCCCTTCTCTCCGGTGAGCTCCTCCTCCCTTCTCTCCGGTGAGCTCCTCCTCCCTCCTCTCTGGTGAGCTCCTCCTCCCTCCTCTCCGGTGAGCTCCTCCTCCCTTCTCTCCGGTGAGCTCCTCCTCCCTCCTCTCCGGCAAAAGAACACGGCAAAAGAACGTACAAGATCCAAAAACAGGAACAAAATTTGAAATAATGTCATGCCAAAAAACGAGCAAAAAAAACGAGCAAAAAATGGGCAAAAAATCACGATCCAGATCTAGATTCAAAATGGCGCATCACTAATGGCGCATCACTAAACAGTGCGCCATTAGTATGCGAAAGTTACTAATGGCGCATCTCGTTGTCGTGCGCCATTAGTATGCCAACGCACCTGGGTATACATGGCCCCTGGGAGGCATACTAATGGCGCACCGTGGCCTATACTAATAGCGCACCAGTGGTGCGCCATTAGTATACCAGATACTAATGGCGCTCCAGTGGTGCGCCATTAGTAAAAATTACTAATGGCGTGCTAGTAATGGCGCACCGGTGATGCGCCATTAATGGCCAAAATAGGTGCGCCATTAGTAGCTGTTTTTCTAGTAGTGCCATAGGTAGCCCTAGGTATGTGAAAGGCATAGATCCTACATCACAACCTAGCAGGCTGGCGACCCTAGCGCCCTCTTCATCGGTCATATTGAGAGGAATTAGGGATGACTTACTGAAGTTGACATGTAAACCAGTTGACGCTGCAAATGTTGAGAGCATCTCCTTAAAGGCGATCAGCTGATCGTCAATCGTATGCAAGACAATAAGCGTGTCATCTGCGTATTGAACAATCGGGTAGTCATGGGAGTTTGTTGGAATTGGTAAAGTGAGAATTCCTCTGGAGCACATCTCATTGACTACAGACTGAAGCAAATCCACTGCAATGACGAATAATAGCGGAGATAGCGGGTCACCTTGACGAACACCCGATCTGCAGACAAAATGGTTACCTGGCACACCATTTAAAAGCACAGAGGAGGAACCCGTGGACAAAATACTATTAACCCAGCCAGTCCAACGAGTATCAAAACCCTTGCATCGTAGGATTTGGAGGATGGCCTCATGCTCAATAGTATCAAAGGCCTTAGTGAAATCAAGCTTGAGGAGGATGATAGGCCGTTTAGATGCTTTGCATTGATGGATATATTCGAAACACCAGGCTAGGCAGTCTTGAATAGATCGGCAACGGAGAAAACCATACTGGTTGCGGTGTATGCATCGCAGAATCACCTTTTGCAGACGATTGGCCAGCAACTTCGTCAGAAACTTTAAGCACATGTTAGTTAAAGAAATCGGCCTGAAATCCCCAACTACTTCTGGACTTAGCTTCTTGGGAACTAAGGTGATTAAGGAATTATTGAGACATTCCAAATTACACCTCCCCTCATAAAATTCATTGATAAGTTGCATAAAATCCTCCTTGAGAATAGACCAACACTTCTTTAAGAACAGACCAGTAAAGCCATCTGGGCCCGGAGCATGGTCGCAAGGCATGCGTTTAATTACAGCATCCACCTCGGAATCCGTGAACGGCAAAGACAAATCTTCCAAACCATCAACTCGTTGAATTAAATTGGTAAGATCAAAACCCATTTGTATTCCTTTTGCATGGCCCATGCGGTTATTGAAATCTGACCAAAACATGCCTGCCAACATTTGGTGATCAGAAACCACCTCACCCGCTGCATTCTTGATTGAAGAAATCGTATTCCTGCGATATCTTTCGGTGGCCATAGCATGAAATATTTTTGAATTTTCCTCTCCAACCTTGATGCTCCGTATCGTGCAGCGCTGCTTCCAATAAACATATTGCCAGTGCAAAATATCTTGCAGGTGTAACTTAACTATTCGTCTAAAATTGAATTCAGGCCAACTTAATGGCCGGATCTCCTCCAATTCATTAAAGTAAAGAATAACTTTGTTACAATCAGAAATTAGCGCTTTAACTGTGGAGAGCTTCAAATGCCATTTCTTATTGAAGTCATTTTGTCAAGTGGCATTTGTACATAGCGATATGACTTAAAATGTGCCAGGGGCTTCGTTCAACCCACAACATGGCAATAAAGTCCGAGCACCTTTGTGGCAGTTCGGCACCCCGAACTCATAGCATTATATGCATCAGCTCAGAATCATGTCTTGGGTCAATAGTTGGGTTTGCCCGGCTCCCATGTTTTGGTACCTTACGTTCCGCTATATCGGCTAAGGTAGCACTGGGAGAACTACTGCGATTTTTTCCCGGTTCTTCCGGACGAGCACCTCAGTAGAGAAAGCTAAAACCGACGGTCATGATAACGCGAGAGCTGGTCAGCTGTTCGAGAGGTCATAAGATCTTTAAGGATTTCTCCTGCATAATTCTATAACCAATGCAGCGTGCGATGGATCGGATTCTCTCCCCGATCAGGCGCTCATAGCGCCCCTAGTATGGTCTTCCGAACACCAGGGGCTGCGCCGACCATACTAAAGCTCCCATGGCTAAGTGAGGGTGATAAAGCCCTATAGTCTGATTGCCTGGTTCATTGTTCTAAGCACCTCCTTCGAAGGACCCAAAACTGGGATAAAGAGTGCTCAGGTTTATCCCGAACACCCCCGTACTTCATACGTGGGGGCAGAACCCGACAACTGGCCAACTCTCAGGTTTAATATATAAAACGGCCGCATAGGAGGGTAAACTTTCCTATAACAGGCAGTAAATGATATCATTGACCTTGTTTAAACATTAAAAAGGAGAACACGATTCGCATTCATGGAAATATAATGTCCTTGGTGCATAGCCCCGCGGCAAGGTAGGATCCTTTCAGGAAACTCTCATAATATAACTCGGGCTGGCGGTGCTCCTTCCCCTCCGTTGGTCCTTCGGTCATCAGCTTTTTAGCATCCATCTTTCCCCAGTGCACCTTTGCGCGGGTGAAGGCCATTCGCGCACCCTCTATATAGACCGGCCGCTTGATGACGTCAAGTCGAGGACAGGCACCCGCAAGCCGCTTCACGAGACCGAAGTAGCTGGTTGGGATTGGCTTCGCATGCCATAGCCGGATTATTAAATCCTTCACGGCTAGTTCCGCCGCCTTCTGGAGTTTGATCAGCTGTTTCAGTTGATCGGCAAAAGGCACCGGATAATTCGGTGCCAAATACTGCAACGAGAAGAGCTTATCCGCAGTATTTCTTTCTTCGGCTCGATAGAATTGAGCGGCATCCGGTATGCTGTGAGGCAGCTCGGCAAATACCCCTGAGAAATCTGGATTCCAAATTAAAAATATAAGTCCCCCCAAATACTTCCTCTACATAGAAAAAAAACCTTACCAACCGCGATCTTTCTCGCCTCTTGGATCTCCTATAGAGCACTTCGGGTTTCCCCCCCCCCCCCGGGCATCGCTCGTGGCCTGATGATCCTTGGTGAGTTCGGATTCTTTCTCCATTAAACTCTGCTCCAAGGTCTCGCATTTCCTTACGGCCTCTTGTAGCTCATGCTCAGCCTTAATAACCCTGGCCTCGTGTTTCTCACGAAGAGCCTGCTCAGTGGCGGCCTTTTCCTCGGCCTCGGCCACAGCCTTCTTGAGGGCTTCGACTTCGGTCACAATTCCTAGCGCAATGTCATAAACGCTCAGTTTATACTAAAAAGTCACTCACAATAGACGCGAACAAGACATGCGCATACCCTGTTTCTCCCTCATTTGCATTGTTAACTGGCCAATTTCTTCCTTGGCCCGCTCCAGACTTTGATTCAGTCTGGAGATTTCTGCATTATGGGAGGTAGCAGCGGTTGCAGACACCTGCTCATAACAGAAGAGAACTAACTGTCATTCAATGAGTCTTCCTGCAAACATAAACTCGATCCTCTGTCCGGTTCTTTCATTCACCGAACAGTGTATCAGGGGCTACTATCTATACTATGACACTCTTGGTAAACTCATAAAACATACCTCAAAGCCTTTTATAAGGCTGATACAGGCTTCATTCAGTCCACTCTCAGCGGACTGAATTTCCTCAATCACCGCACCCATAAGGGCATGGTGTTCATCAATGGTGGAGGCATCTTTCAACGCCGCTAACAAAGCATCCGACACTTCTGGATAGACAGTAGTCGCTGATGGAACAGGCACTCTCCCTCCAGTCAAAGGAGGCTGCATGCTTTCTCCTGGAGCCGTATAGGCCTCTGGAATCGCATCCGTCTGGGAGCAGAACTCAGTGTCGCTCCCACCGTCAGCCCCCACGGGAATTTTTCCCCCATGAGTCCGGCCCCTGAGCTTTGACCTCCAAGCGCCGCCTTCACGGGTTTTTCCTTTCCTCCTTGGCCGAAGTCCTTCTGGGATGAAGCCTCGGTGTTATGCACCTGTTTGGAGGAAGGGGCCTTTGGGGGTGTCCCGCTCTTCGTAGCGTTTGAGCTCAGCAAGTCTTCCGATGAGGACTGTTTGGCACAGGACCTCGCCGGACTATAAAAAATATGGTGTGGGTTCAAATACTAAGCCATGATAAGTCCGGTCGCCTAAAACATAGTCGGATTTTATACCCTTACGAGTTCACCAGGGGATGGGCCCTGGGATCAAATGTCGGGCTAACTCCTCTAGAAGAAGAACCTTTCCCCTTTTGGGCAGCTCGGCCTCCAAGTGTATGGAGTCCATCCTCTTCTTTCTTCCCCCTGCAGGGTATTCATCTTCCTCCTCCTTCTCATCATCCTCGGAGGCGGAATGGGCATTGGAGACTTTGGATATTCTATCCAAAGTCCCATGGCGACGAAGGCCGTCCCGGGTCTTTTTGGTCTCCTTCACGACAGTCTTCTTCGGCACCTTGTGCAGTGCCGGGACCAACATCTTCGTCAGAAGTGGGATGGCTGGTTCTTCGGGCAGCGGGGCCGGACAATGGATCCGCTCCGCTTTCTCTGTCCAGCCCTGGGAGAATGGCGCAAAACACGTTAAGTGTTTCCTTTGGGTTGCGCGGGTAGAAAAATTTGTTAACTCACCGAGCTTGCTGGGTGGGACAGTTGGTACCCACGGTCCTCGGCGGAGTCCGGCCACGATTTGCTGGACTTAAAAAGCACCTTCCAAATGTCCTTGTGCGTGAAGTCGAAAAGCTCTTGTAAGGTTTGATGCTTGGCAGGATCAAATTCCCATAAATTGCAAGTCCGGTGCTGACAAGGCAAGATCCGGCGAACTAACATCACCTGGACCACATTGACAAGTTCAATGTTCTTGTCTCCCATATCTTCAAAGCGCGTCCGGAGCACCGACAGTTCGTCAGAAGAGGACCAGTCCAGGCCTTTCTTAAGCCAGGATGTAAGCTGCGGGGGAGCACCGGATCGGAACTTGGGAGAAGCGGCCCATTCTGTGCCGCGCGGCTCAGTGATATAAAACCACTGTTGTTGCCACTCCTTGACAGAATCAATAAAGGTTCCAGTGGGCCATATGACATTGGGCATCTTGCTCACCATGGCTCCTCCACACTCGGCGTGCTCACCGCCCACCACCTTGGGCTTCATGTTAAAAATCTTCAGCCATAAACCGAAGTGCGGTGAAATGCGGAGAAAAGCCTCGCACACGACAATCAATGTCGAGATGTTTAGGAAGGAATTAGGGGGACAGATCGTGAAGATCGACCCCATAATAATACATGATGCCGTGAACGAATGGGTGGAGGGGAAACCCTAGCCCGCGGACAAAGTGAGGGAGGAATACAACCCTCTCGTGGGGTTCCAGAGTAGGGACGATCTGTCCTGCCATTGGGAGACGGTGGCTGATTTTCTTGGCCAGATACCCGGCCTTCCGGAGCTTTTTGACATCCTTCTCTCGGACGATAGAGGCCATCCATTTGCCTCTTGCTCCGGATCCGGACATTTCTTGGGGGACTTTCTGTGGTCAGAGAAGAGGAGCGCTTGGGCGCTGGAGCTCGAGCCGAAAGAAAGAAATCGGGAAGAAGGCGTGGGTGAGAAGAGTAAATCCTTGTCCTTTTATAAGGGCGAAAGAGGCGATGGGCCTCCCCACTTGCCTGGTAAAACCTCTCGTACCCCAAAACGCCATAATTGATGGCACGGTTGGGTTACTTACACCCGTACTGATGAGAATCCCGTGGTGAGAGGACACAATCTCTGCTTTGACAAACATGTGTCGGGTCAAACCACCCCGCAATATGTGTGGGGGCTGATTGGGAAAGACGATCCAAAACAACCAGGCCTTGGTGTGACGTCGAACTATCAAATGCGTCAACAGATCAGATTTGTGAAGATATTATTCTCTCTACGGTGGTATGTGGAACTTGTTTCGCAGAGCCGGACACTATCCTTGTGTTCAAGATCTTCTATGGAGTATTCGGAGGAGGAACCCGCCTTGCAATGTCGAAGACAATCTGCGCGCCGGACTCATCGTCATTGAAGCCTGGTTCAGGGGCTACTGAGGGAGTCCTGGATTAGGGGGTATTCGGACGGCCGTACTATATCCTTTGGCCGGACTGTTGGACTATGAAGATACAAGATTGAAGACTTTGTATCGTGTCCGGATGGGACTCTCCTTGGCGTGGAAGGCACACTTGCCAATACGGATATGAAGATCTCCTCCCTTGTAACCGACTCTGTATAACCCTAGCCCCCTCCGGTGTCTATATAAACCGGAGGGTTTAGTCCGTAGGACAACAACAATCATACCATAGGCTAGCTTCCAGGGTTTAGCCTCTACGATCTCGTGGTAAATCAACTCTTGTACTACTCATATCATCAAGATCAATCATGCAGGAAGTAGGGTATTACCTCCATTGAGAGGGACCGAATCTGGGTAAACATCGCGTCCCTTACCTCCTGTTACCATCCGCCTTAGACGCATAGTTCGGGACCCCCTACCCGAGATCCGCCGGTTTTGACACCGAAAATGGCCCACCTTCAGCATCAACAACTCAAGACCCTTGCGAGGGGCAAAGCCTCGTGCGACGGACGACACCAAGACCTTCACGAGGAGCGGCCTCCTCAGGCTGGCTCCTCAGGAGCAGAGATTTCTATGCAAGCCTCACCTCACGAGGTTCGGGTGACATGAGCCATGACGACCAAGGCCAGGAGGGCGCCCGCCAGTGCAGGACAACAGTTTCCTCTTTGGTGCTAAGGAGGCAAGCGCAGGCGCGGAGTCCCGAAGAATCAGCCAAAGGTTTCCATTCCCATGCAACAAGACCAAGACCGCCAGGACGATAGGACGGAGGTCATCGCCGAGCCCACCACGGCGTCACGACCAGAGGCTTTTTCAGGCGAAGACTGCTTTTGTAAGGATAACATGTACTAGTTGTCTCCCTTTGAGTTTGGCCATTGTGGGATCCCTTCCCGCCTTCATTTGGGAAAAGGACCAAGGCCACTATAAGTAGAGCAGCACCACCACAATAAAGGGGTGATTAGATCCATTCCATCCTCACACCCACCAGCTCACTCGAGCACAAGAACATGCCTCCTCCTGAGGTTGTTCTCCCACTGTATCAATTCATCCTCAGCCCCTCGAGGCCAATCCACCACAAAGCAGCAGTAGGGTTTTACACCGCAAGGTGGCCCGAACCTGGGTAAACTGTTGTGTCCCATTTCCTTCTTGTTCATCGAGCTAGGCTGTGATATTGGCGAGTAGGCAGACTGGGGAGGTTGAGTTCTTCACACACACCCCGGAGTTCGAACCTCTCAAGGGTCCGCGGAACCCGAAATCTGACATTTGGCGCGCCAGGTAGGGGTGCGTCGAAGTTCCGCCTCTCTGTCCGCTGCGTTGTGCCGTATGGCTCTCACGGCGGACGTTGCTCCATCGACCGGACCGCCACGCGCTTTTGAGGGAGCCGAGGGCCTCCGCGCTTTCACCCCCGCCCTGCGACGGGTGCAGTGGCCACCCAAGTTCAGGCCGGAGCTGCCGCCCCGATACGACCGGGCGGCGGAGCTGACGGGTTTCCTCCAAGCGTACGAGGAGGCGGTTCTGGCAGCCGGAGGCGACGACAAGGTGATGGCAAACTGGCTTCCCATGGCCCTCGCGGGCGCGCCGCGCGCCTGGCTTCTCAGCTTGCCGGAGTATTCTATGGCCTCATGGGAGGAGCTGCTCGTCCTCTTCACCGTGCGCTTCGCGGCACCGGCGCCGCACGTTGTAGCGGCCGTCCTCGGCGGCTCGCAGGCACGGCCCTCGGACCGCCACGTCAAGCAGTTCATTCGCCAGGTGGGTGCCGCCCATGCACAGCGGGGAGCTCCTCCGGGCTGGGCGGGGCCTAAGGCCGGCCTCACCTTTGACTCGGGGGACCACCTCGGGACCATCGCAGGTAGGGGTTGTCTAACGAGCACCTCGGCTCATTAAGCTCGTTAAAATTAATGAGCAGAAAACCCTGCTTGGCTCAGCTTGTTTGAAGCTCGTTAAGCTCGTGAGCACTCGCGAGCGTTCGTTAATAGATTATAATGTGTTACGATATACATGATGAATGCGTGGGTATGGTTTTCAAGATGAAATATGGTGACTACAAAAAGAAATTAAGTAGTTTGTTGCCTCATATGTCAATTATATTAAATAGATGGGCTGAGGTGCTACAAAAAGTTTGTCACGTAAGATGAAAATATGTATTGTGCTGTTACTAATGAGCTTAAAGAACTACTCGTGAAACTCTTTAGCTCGCTCGTTAAGCTTGTTAAGCTTAACGAGCTAAAATCAATGATTGACTCTGTTCATTAAGAAGCGAGCTACGAGCTTAACGAGTCGAACTATCAAGCGCTCATTAAGCTCGCGAGCTATGAGCTTCTGGTCCAGCCCTAACCGCGGGCGCCGGCGCTCTCTCGATGCTCTGCACCCCCATGCAACATGGCGGTTACCAAGACCCTCATCGACGGTGGTGCCGGCCTCAATGTGCTCTCCGTGGAAGCATTTGGTTTGCTTCATGTGCCCCATGACTGTCTCCGCCCCACCAAGCCTTCCTCCGGAGTCGTCGATGGCGCCACCTGCCCCCTGGGGAAAATCTGCCTCCCCGTCACCTTCAGCACCCATGACAACTACCGCACCGAGCTCATCGACTTCGACATCGCCCTTAACAGCCTCCTGTACAATGCCATTCTCGGGTACCCGGCCCTGGTCAAATTCATGGCAGCAACTCACCCTGCCTACAATCTCATGAAGTTGCCGGGAAGCAGCGGCGTCCTCACCGTGGCAGGGGACACTATGAACGCACCATTGGCCCTCAAGCTCGCCTTTAGGGCCGCGATGGCCGCACGGCCAAGTGAGTGATACGTCTCCAACGTATCTATAATTTTTGATTGCTCCATGCTATATTGTCTACTGTTTTGGACTATATTGGGCTTTATTTTCCACTTTTATATTATTTTTTGGGACTAACCTATTAACCGGAGGCCCAGCCCAGAATTGCTGTTTTTTTGCCTATTTCAGTGTTTCGAAGAAAACAGAATATCAAACGGAGTCCAAACGGAATGAAACCTTCGGGAACGTGATTTTCTCACTGAATATGACCCAGGAGACTTGGACCCTGCACCAAGGAAGCTTCGAGGTGGGCACGAGGTAGGGGGCGCGCCCTACCCCTCCAGGCGCGCCCCCAACCTCGTGGAGCTCACGAAGCTCCACCGACGTACTTCTTCCTCCTATATATACCTACGTACCCCCAAACGATCAGATACGGAGCCAAAAACCTAATTCCACCGCCGCAACTTCTGTATCCACGAGATCCCATCTTGGGGCCTGTTCGGGAGCTCCGCCGGAGAGGGCCGTCATCACGGTGGGCTTCTACATCATCATAGCCTCTCCGATGAAGTGTGAGTAGTTTACTTCAGACCTTCGGGTCCATAGTTAGTAGCTAGATTGCTTCTTCTCTCTTTTTTTTATCTCAATACAATGTTCTCCCCCTCTCTCGTGGAGATCTATTCGATGTAATCTTCTTTTTGCGGTTTGTTTATTGAGACCGATGAATTGTGGGTTTATGATCAAGTCTATCTATGAATAATATTTGAATCTTCTCTGAATTCTTTTATGTATGATTGGTTATATTTGCAAGTCTCTTCGAATTATCCGTTTGGTTTGGCCAACTAGATTGGTAGTTCTTGCCATGGGAGAAGTGCTTAGCTTTGGGTTCGATCTTGCGGTGTCCTTTCAAAGTAACAGAAGAGGCAGCAAGGCACGTGTTGCATCGTTTCCATCGAGGATAACAAGATGGGGTTTATTTCATATTGCATGAGTTTATCTCTCTACATCATGTCATCTTGCTTAAGGCGTTACTCTGTTTTTAACTCAATACTCTAGATGCATGCTGGATAGCGGTCGATGAGTGGAGTAATAGTAGTAGATGCAGGCAGGAGTCAGTCTACTTGTCTCGGACGTGATGCCTATATACATGAGCATACCTAGATATTCTCATAACTATGCTCAATTATGTCAATTGCTCAACAGTAATTTGTTCACCCACCGTAGAATACTTATGATCTTGAGAGAAGCTACTAGTGAAACCTATGGCCCCCGGGTCTATACTCATCATATCAATCTCCATCACTTTAATCTTGCTTTGCTTTTTTTACTTTGCCTTTTACTTTTTACTTTGCATCTCTATATCTAAAATACCAAAAATATTATCTATCATCTCTATCAGATCTCACTCCCATAAGTGACCGTGAAGGGATTGACAAGCCCTAATAGCGTTGGTTGCGTTGAGCTATTGTTTTTGTGTAGGTACGAGGGACTTGCGTGTAGCCTCCTACTGGATTGATACCTTGGTTCTCAAAAACTGAGGGAAATACTTACGCTACTCTGCTGCATCATCCTTTCCTCTTCGGGGAAATCCAACGCTAGCTCAACAGGTAGTAGGAACAATTTCTGGCGCCGTTCCAGGGGAGTCTGCACAAAAGTCAACATACCAAGTACCCATCACAATCCCTATCTCTCGCATTACATTAGTTGCCATTTGCCTCTCGTTTTCCTCTCCCCCACTTCAGCCTTGTCGTTTTATTCGCCCTCTCTTTTCGTTTGCCTGGATGTCTTTCTTGGCTCTTTTTCTCACTTGGTTGAAATAGTTGAGTATTTATTCCTAAACAGAGAAGCTAATATCTATGGATCCTCATCCGCTTGCCAATCTTTTTAAGAGATCCAATTATGATGAACCAATTCCTAGTGATTTGGATGCGCTAGATTATCTTTATAAGCTTTTGTCTGAAATCCGTAAATCTGAAAATTGTGATGAAGTGCTTCACGATAGATCTTTGAATAAAAAGCATGGTTGCAATGATTTTATTATAAATCCTATTGATGTATATTATGCTAATAATATGCAAAACCCTAAGCTTGGGGATGCTAGTTTTTCTATGTCCAATAGTCATGATTGGGGAGATTCTTCTTATGATCATGAAAATTTATTTAAGCCCCATGACGAATATGAGACTGATAATAGTGTTTGCAATAATATTGAAAGTGGGTTTGGAAGAGTGTCAACTTTAGATCCCACATATTTGGATAACATTCAATCTTATGAAATTTTTGATAAAAGTGGGCTTGGAGAAATCATGACTTTAGTTAATGATAATCCCACTATTTTGGAAGAGTGTCAACTTCGCATGCATGTGGATCGTGTTGAGAATATGTTATGTGATAGCTATATTATTGAATTTTCTTATGATCCTACATGTAATTATTATGAGAGAGGAAAATATGGTAATAGAAATTTTCATGTTACTAAATTACCTCTCGTTATGTTGAGATTGCTGTTGTTCCGTTCCGCTTCCTTGCATATGCTAGTTTTTGCTTGTTACAATAATTTGTTTGCCTATAATATGCCTATGCATAGGAAGTATGTTAGAATTAAGTGTGTTTGTCACATGTTTTATGATGCTCTCTTTGTGCCTCAATTCTTGCCTTTCTTGTGTGCATCATTGAAATCTCAATGCCCAGCTAAAAAGGCTTTAAAGAAAAGCGCTTGTTGGGAGACAACCCAATATTTTTCCTTGCTGCTTAGTAATAAATAACCCATCTACCTTCTGTTTGGATGTGGTTTTGTGTTTTAGTTAGTGTTTGTGCCAAGTTAGACCTATTGGATCTTCTTGGATGATAGTTATTTGATCTTGCTGTAATTTCCAGAAACTTTGCGCTCAGTGCCCGAATTACTAAAAATCACCAGAATGTGATAAAATACTGATTCAAATTGCTGCTGATCAATAAACAAATTGTATAGGTCTTCAAATTTTGGTAGATTTTTTGGAATTCCAGAAGTTTGCGTTAGTTACAGATTACTACAGACTGTTCTGTTTTTGACAGATTCTGTTTTTCGTGTGTTGTTTGCTTATTTTGATGAATATATGGCTAGTAAAATAGTTTTTAATCCATAGAGAAGTTGTAATAAAGTAGGTTTAACACCAATATAAATAAATAATGAGTTCATTACAGTACCTTGAAGTGGTCTTTTGTTTTCTTTCTCTAACGGAGCTCACAAGATTTCTATTGAGTTTTGTGTTGTGAAGTTTTCAAGTTTTGGGTGAATTCTTTTGATGGATTATGGAACAAGGAGTGGCAAGAGCCTAAGCTTGGGATTCCAATGGAACCCCCAAGATAATCCAAGGAAACCAAAAAGTCAAAGCTTGGGGATGCCCCGGAACGCATCCCCTCTTTCGTCTACTTCCATCGGTAATTTACTTGGAGCTATATTTTTATTCACCACATGATATGTGTTTTCCTTGGAGCGTCTTGTATTATTTGTGTCTTTGTTTGTTAGTGTGCCACAATCATCCTTGCTGTACACACCTTTTTATAGAGCCATACATGAATTGAATTTGATAGAATACTCTATGTGCTTCACTTATATCTTTTGAGCTATGTAGTTTTGCTCTATGTGCTTCACTTATATCTTTTTGAGCGTTATAATTTTGTTCTATGTGCTTCACTTAGATCTTTTTGAGCATGGTGGTGGATTTATTTTAAAGAAACTATTGATCTCTCATGCTTCACTTAGATTATTTTGAGAGTCTTAATAGCATACTAATTTGCTTAATAATAATATGCTTGGTATTCAAGATTTGTGAAACTTTCTTTTGAGTGCGTTGAATACTAAGAAAGGATTGATGCTTGATAATTGTTTTGAGATATGAAGGTGGTGATATTAGAGTCATGCTAGTTGAGTAGTTGTGAATTTGAGAAATACTTGTGTTAAAGTTTGTGATTCCCGTAGCATGCACGTATGGTGAACCGTTATGTGATGAAGTCGGAGCATGATTTATTTATGGATTGTCTTCCTTATGAGTGGCGGTCGGGGACGAGCGATGGTCTTTTCCTACCAATCTATCCCCCTAGGAGCATGTGCGTAATACTTTGCTTTGATAACTTCTAGATTTTTGCAATAAGTATATGATTTCTTCATGACTAATGTTGAGTCCATGGATTATATGCACCTTTTCCCAACCTTCCACCATTGCTACCCTCTCTAATACCGCGCACTTTTCGCCGGTATCATACACCCACCATATACTGTCCTAAAAACAGCCACCATACCTACCTATCATGGCATTTCCATAGCCATTCCAAGATATATTGCCATGCAACTTTCCACCGTTCCGTTTATTATGACACGCTCCATCATTGTCATATTGCTAGCATGATCATGTAGTTGACATCGTATTTGTGGCAAAGCTACCGTTCATAATTCTTTCATACATGTCACTCTTGATTCATTGCATATCCTGGTACACCGCCGGAGGCATTCATATAGAGTCAAATTTGTTCTAAGTATCGAGTTGTAATTGTTTGAGTTGTAAGAAAAATAAAAGTGTGATGATCATCAATTTTTAGAGCATTGTCCCAAGTGAGGAAAGGATGATGGAGACTATGATTCCCCCATAAGTCGGGATGAGACTCCGGACGAAGAAAAAATAAGAGGCCATAAAAAAGGCCCAAATAAAAATAATGAGAGAAAAAGAGAGAAGGGACAATGTTACTATACTTTTACCACACTTGTGCTTCAAAGTAGCACCATGATCTTCATGATAGAGAGTCTCTCATTTTGTCACTTTCATATACTAGTGGGAATTTTACATTATAGAACTTGGCTTGTATATTCCAATGATGGGCTTCCTCAAAATTACCCTAGGTCTTCGTGAGCAAGCGAGTTGGATGCACACCCACTTAGTTTCTTTTGATGAGCTTTCATATACTTATAGCTCTAGTGCATCCGTTGCATGGCAATCCCTACTCACTCACATTGATATCTATTAATGGGCATCTCCATAGCCCGTTGATACGCCTAGTTGATGTGAGACTATCTTCCCCTCCTTTTTTCTTCTCCACAACCACCATTCTATTCCACATATAAGTGCCATATCCATGTCTCACGCTCATGTATTGCGTGAAGATCGAAGAAGTATTGAAAATGTTAAAGTATGAAACAATTGCTTGGCTTGTCATCGGGGTTGTGCATGATTTAAATACTTTGTGTGGTGGAGATAGAGCATAGCCATACTATATGATTTTGTAGGGATAACTTTCTTTGGCCATGTTATTTTGAGAAGACATAATTGTTTTGTTAGTATGCTTGAAGTATTATTATTTTTATGTCAATATGAACTTTTGTCTTGAATCTTTCTAATCTGAATATTCATACCACAATTAAGAAGATTTACATTTAAATTATGCCAAGTAACACTCCGCATCAAAAATTCTCTTTTTATCATTTACCTACTCGAGGACGAGCAGGAATTAAGCTTGGGGATGCCTGATACGTCGCCAACGTATCTATAAGTTTTGATTGCTCCATGTTATATTATCTACTGTTTTGGACTGTATTGGGCTTTATTTTCCACTTTTATATTATTTTTGGGACTAACCTATTAACCGGAGGAACCGCCCATAATTGTTGTTTTTTGCCTATTTCAATGTTTCGATGAAACAGAATATCAAACGGAGTCCAAACGGAATGAAACCTTCGGGAACGTGATTTTCTCATCGAATATGACCCAGGAGACTTGGACCCTACGCCAAGGAAGCTTCGAGGTGGGCACGAGGTAGGGGGGCGCGCCCTACACCCTTCCCGGCGCGCCCCACCCTCGTGGGGCCCATGAAGCTCCGCCGACGTACTTGTTCCTCCTATATATACCTACGTACCCCAAATGATCAGATACGGAGCCAAAAACCTAATTCCACCGCCGCAACTTTCTGTATCCATGAGATCCCATCTTGGGGCCTGTTTCGGAGCTCCGCCGGAGAGGGTCGTCATCATGGAGGGCTTCTACATCATCATCGCCTCTCCGATGAAGTGTGAGTAGTTTACCTCAGACCTTCGGGTCCATAGTTAGTAGCTAGATGGCTTCTTCTCTCTTTTTGGATCTCAATACAATGTTCTCCCCCTCTCTCGTGGAGATCTATTCAATGTAATCTTCTCTTTGCGGTGTGTTTGTTGAGACCGATGAATTGTGGGTTTACGATCAAGTCTATCTATGAATAATATTTGAATCTTCTCTGAATTCTTTTATGTATGATTGGTTATCTTTGCAAGTCTCTTCGAATTATCCGTTTGGTTTGGCCAACTAGATTGGTAGTTCTTGCCATGGGAAAAGTGCTTAGCTTTGGGTTCGATCTTGCGATGTCCTTTCCCAGTGACAGAAGGGGCAGCAAGGCACGTATTGCATCGTTGCCATCGAGGATAACAAGATGAGGTTTATTTCATACTGCATGAATTTATCTCTCTACATCATGTCATCTTGCTTAAGGCGTTACTCTGTTTTTAACTTAATACTGTAGATGCATGCTGGATAGTGGTCGATGAGTGGTGTAATAGTAGTAGATGTAGGCAATAGTCGGTCTACTTGTCTCGGACGTGATGCCTATATACATGATCATACCTAGATATTCTCATAACTATGCTCAATTCTGTCA
The DNA here is from genome assembly GCA_032464435.1 of Aegilops umbellulata. Taxonomy (NCBI): domain Eukaryota; kingdom Viridiplantae; phylum Streptophyta; class Magnoliopsida; order Poales; family Poaceae; genus Aegilops; species Aegilops umbellulata. Next base: position 278,304,291 of record CP136058.1, read on the forward strand.
ATTGCTCAACAGTAATTTGTTCACCCACCGTAGAATACTTATGCTGTTGAGAGAAGCTACTAGTGAAACCTATGGCCCCCAGGTCTATTCTCATCATATCAATCTCCATCACTTTAATCTTGCTTTGCTTTTTTACTCTGCCTTTTACTTTTTAGTTTGCATCTCTATATCAAAAATACCAAAAATATTATCTATCATCTCTATCAGATCTCACTCCCGTAAGTGACCATGAAGGGAATGACAACCCCTAATCGCGTTGGTTGCGTTGAGCTATTGTTTTTGTGTAGGTACGAGGGACTTGCGTGTAGCCTCCTACTGGATTGATACCTTGGTTCTCAAAAACTGAGGGAAATACTTACGCTACTCTGCTGCATCATCCTTTCCTCTTCGAGGAAATCCAACGCAAGCTCAAGATGTAGCAGTGAGGAAGGGGCCCCGGAGGCTCTCGGGGCTGCACCAGCGAAGAAGAAGCAGTTGTTCTCTCAGGATCGTGTCGAGATGAAGTAGGTGCCAGTTGATGAAGACGGGGCATCAGGCGCGACCTTCACCATAGGCGTCGGCCTTCCTCCAGAACAAGAAGAGGCACTAGTCAGCTTCATACGCACGAACAATAATGTGTTCGCGTGGGAGCCCAAGGACCTGGTTGGAATCCCGAGGGGAATAATCGAGCATCACCTGAGGGTGTGCCCTAACGTGCGTCTGGTGAAGCAGAAGGCGCGGCGGCAGTCCACAGAAGCAGTCTTTCATTGTCCAAGAGATCCACAAGCTGCAAGAGGCTGGTGTCATTCGGGAGGTGCGGTAACCGGAATGGCTGGCAAACCCGGTTATTGTCCCCAAGAAAGGTAGGAAGGAGTGCATGTGCGTCGATTTTACCAACCTCAACAAGGCACCAAAAATTAATCTCGCAGATACATATAATTCAGAAGAATAGGTGAGTGTTTCCCTCAAGACCCCTGCCGCTCCCACGCATCGATCAGATCGTCGACTCCACCACCGAGTGCGACCTGTTGTGTTTTCTGGACGCCTTCTTGGGCTATCACGAAATCAAGATGGCGGTGTAGGATGTTGAGAAGACAGCTTTCCTGACTCCGTGCAGGGTGTATTGCTATACCTGCATGCCGTTTGGGCTGCATAATGCCGGAGCAACTTTCCAGCGGCTGATGCACATCGCTCTAGGCCAGCAGCTTGGGAGGAACGCCAAGGCCTACGTCGACGACATAGTGGTGAAGTCTCGGGAGGCAAGGATCCTTATAGAAGACTTGGAGGAAACATTCGCTAGCCTACACAAGGTGGATCTGCAACTCAATCCAGAGAAATGTGTGTTTGTAGTCCCCTCCGGGAAGCTGCTGGGCTTTCTGGTGTCCCATAGGGGTATCGAGGCCAACCTAGAGAGGGTCAAGGCCATAGAAAGGATGAGCCCGCCACAAACCCTCAAGGAGATGCAGAAACTGGCAGGCTTTGTTAACCCTCTGGGACGCTTCATCTCCAAGTTGGGAGAGCGCGCCCTCCCATTCTTCAAGCTGATGAAAAAGAAAGTATTGTTCGAGTGGACTCCGGAGGCTGACGCGGCATTCCAAGACTTCAAGAGGTACCTCACCAGCCTGCCGGTGATGGTAGCACCATGTCCCCTTGAGCCCTTGGTGCTCTACCTGGCTGCCACGCCTCACTCTGGCAGCGCAGTGATCGTGGCGGTCCGGGAGGAGCCCCTAGCCAAGGGCTCGTAGAGCAGCACTTCACACCAGGTCGAGACGCCGCGACCTTGGGACGGCGTTCTTGAGGCCTTGGCTACCTCAACAGATGGCTAGGTTCCTCAGGACGACGCTAATGAGGCCTTAGCTGCCCCAACGAACAGCCAAGCTCTTGAGGTCCCCCGGCCTCAGGAGGTACAAGACCCCGCCAACACTTCCGCCCTCGTCGAGCACCCGGTGTACTTCGTCAGTACGGTGCTGCGTGCGTAGCTACCCCATGCCACAAAATCTCTTGCTTACGCTCCTCGTCGCCTCTCTCAAGATGCACCGCTACTTCCAGGGCCACCCCATCAAGGTCGTCTCAGCTTACCCGCTGGAGAGGGTGCTCCGGAGCCCCAATGCCACGGGAAGGGTCGTTGTCGGTGTCAAAACCAGCGGATCTCGGGTAGGGGGTCCCGAACTGTGCGTCTAGGCGGATGGTAACAGGAGACAGGGGACACGATGTTTTTACCCAGGTTCGGGCCCTCTCGATGGAGGTAAAACCCTACTCCTGCTTGATTAATATTGATGATATGGGTAGTACAAGAGTTGATCTACCACGAGATCAAGGAGGCTAAACCCTAGAAGCTAGACTATGGTATGATTTTTTTTTCTATGGACTAAAACCCTCCGGTTTATATAGACACCGGAGGGGGCTAGGGTTACACAGAGTTGGTTACTATGGTAGGAGATCTACATATCCGTATCGACAAGCTTGTCTTCCACACCAAGGAAAGTCCCTTCCGGACACGGGACGAAGTCTTCAATCTTGTATCTTCATAGTCCAGGAGTCCGGCCAAAGGTATAGTCCGGCTATCCGGACACCCCCTAATCCAGGACTCCCTCAATACCCCTGAACCAGGCTTCAATGACGACTAGTCCAGCGCGCATGTTGTCTTCGGCATTGCAAGGCGGGTTCCTCCTCCAAGTAATTCATAGAAGATTTTGAACACAAAGGTCGTGTCCGGCGCTGCAAAATAAGTTCCACATATTGCCATAGAGAGAATAGTATTTACACAAATCCAATCTACTGACGTATTCTGTAGGCGTGACATCACACCACGGCCAAGCTTTTATTCGAATCGTTTTATTGTCCCACCTCAGCGCGTTTAGCGAGGCGGTTTCCTTAGCACGTCTTATCGAAGCAGAGATCGTGTCCCCTTTATTTATGGGATTCTCATCAATACGGACGTGGGTAACCCAGTCGTGCCCGTTGGTATGTTTTCTCGATCAAAGGCGAGTCCCAAACGGTTACGGGGACGGCCCTTGGTATTCATCCTCTTATAAAGAGACCAAGGCCTTACTCCTTTGTTACAATCTCAAACGAGTTCGCCCTTCGCCCTTCGAACCTTCGACAATGTCCGGTTCCGACCTTCGAGGCCGATGGATGCCCTCCTCCGTCACGGAGGAGGACGTGCTAAAGTTGAGAGAGGCTAGGTTCTTGACCGACAAAATCTCGCATAGGCTGCCTGCTCAAGGGCAGGTCACTCCCACTCCCAAGCCTGGTGAGAGTGTGGTGTTCATGTCTCACTTCCTTCGAGGGCTAGGCTTCCCGACGGATCCCTTCGTGAGGGGGCACATGTTTTATTATGGGCTGGAATTTCATGACTTAGCTCCGGAGTCCATCCTCCATTTTTCCTCATTCATCGTCGTGTGTGAAGCCTTCCTCCGTATTACTCCTCACTTCGGACTATGGCTCAAGACCTTCAAAGTAGAGCCAAAGATGATCGGGGGACGGCACGCGGAGTGCGGAGGCACTGTTATAAGCAAGAATGCCGATGCTCCATGGCCCGACGGTTCTTTTCAAGAGGAGTCCAGCTTATGGCAACGAGAGTGGTTTTATATTACCGCTCCCAGGGGCACCAAGTGGGTGGCGCCACCTGCCATTCGCTCGGGTCCCCCACCACAGCTGGCGTCATGGGTCAATAAAGGACTGGACTGGGGGCCATCCAAGGACGTGCCCTTGTTGCAGGGCCGCATTCGGGATCTCTTAGAAAGAGACATCAGCCTGGTCGTGGTGATGCAGGTCATGTTGATCCGCCGAGCCTTGCCCGGCAAACGTGGCCCCCTTCGCCTGTGGGAGTTCAATCCAGAGGGACCACGAGCTCTCCAGCATTTCATGGGCGCGACGCCCATGGAGATGTACAAATTGTTCTTCGGATCATAAGCAATGTGTCTGGACTTGACCGAGGACGCAGGTATGAGCTGCAGTCTCCCGGATACTCAAGTAAGTAGCCTTGTGCCCGGACTTGCTATCCGTATATTTATCATAAAATTGCCCCTAAAAGAGTTGTCCTTTAAACAGGAGTGGATAGCAAAAGCAAAGCTAATCAGGTGTACGGCCCCCCTCCCCGAGACCACGCCGGATCCCATGCTAGTCAAGATGTTAGACGTTGTGCCTTCGGAGGAAAGCGAGGGAGGGGACAAGGAAGCTACGGCCTCCTCGAAGGAGGCTGTTCGGAAGGGAGGAATCGAAAATTCCTCCCCTCAGGGGAAGAAGAGGACCGCCTCTGACGACCCGAAGATCATGGCCTCAAAGCGGGGGAAGAAATCTTCGTCAGAGGGTCCTGCGCTGGTGGATACTTCGGCCGAATTATGCCCTCAAGGGGATCAGCCCTCCACCGAGCCGTAAGTAGAGAGGAGTTTTCTTTTTAAGAAATGAGAGGAATCCTCGATTTATATCTCAGAAGAGTAACCGAAAATTTACCTTGTAGCTCGGACCTCAGCCCTTCTCAGCAGAGCTCGTCTTCGGGGGATCTTCTTCCGGAGATGATGGAGAGCGGAACACCTCCCCCTGCCGTACCACCTTGCGAGGCGGGCGACCCTGAGGTATCGTCGCGGAGGGTTTCTCCGAATCCGGCAGGGCCGGAAGGTAGTCATATGGGCCCCCAAAGCGCTCCGCGTCCGGCCTTTGAGAAGGGCCATCGGACGAGTCCGGCACCGTCCGGTGCGCGGTCGGAGGAGCTGAAGGATCTGCTAGGGCGAGCATCTATCTCAGAGGAGCATCGTGCATTGATGGGTACGGTGATTGAGAGGATTTCATCTGCGGAGAGCGGATTGCATGAGGCCGTCAGGAGTTTACTGACAGGTTTTGAGGTACGCAAAATAATGTACCCTTTTTGACAGTTGCGCATAAATAAGATGCGGCCTGTGTAGATAGTAGCCCATGAGACTCTGTGCGTTGTCAAAAGTGACGGCGCGCAGAGGATCATAATCCCAGGTCTAATATGCCGCCTTCATACGTAAGTGGCGAAGTGTCCAGTGGCCAGCCGGACTGATGAATTTGCCGAGCTAAAGCGGCAACTTGACGTGGCAGATGCCGACATCGCGCTTGTCAACAAGCGGCTTGACGAGGCACAGGGTATGTAATTCCTCCAGCGGCACCTGGTAAGAGGAGCTTTATGCCAATATCTTACAATGTGTGCGCTTGATGCAGATTGTGCCGCTGCCATGGAGAATCTTCGGGCGGAACTTGCCCGAGCCAAGGAGCAAGCCAGAAAAAGTGATGCGGCTGCCGGAAATGCAATTGAAGAGCTGAAAGCCGAACAGGCTGCTCACTGCCGAAGCAAGAAGGGAATGGCCGAGATGGCCGTGAAGCTGAAGTGCGCTGCTCACCGTTGCAAGCTTCTTGAGAAAGAAGACTGGGCGGAACAGACAGACCTGGAGAAGGCCTTTGCGGATGCCAAGGATGCTCGCTCTGCGATGAGAGCTATGAAGGAGGAGCTACGTCAGGCCGGAGATATCACGGCAGGAAAGCCCTTTATGCCGCGGAGGAAGTTCTGTGATCCCAAACATGCTCCGTTAGACCGGATGTGGAGTACGGCGGACACCTATCTGGATTTGGCAGCGAGTGCTGCAGATGCGGCCGAACAATTTCGAGATCAACAAGATCGCGAAGTGGAAAAGCTCTTCTAGTCGCAGTTCCACAATCCAGAGTGTCCACTGTCATTAGCCGATCGTTTGGCCGAATGGGCCAAGCTAAATAGGTTGTCCGGACTCGCCATGAAGTATGTCATGAGTCATCTGTGGCCGGAGAGGCCAGAGCCAAAAAGTTATTTCAACTTGGTGTAGCAGTTCCTTGGTTCGGTGCCGCATATTAATGCGATGAAGAGATCCGCGTGCATAGAGGGTGTGCGAATGGCTCTTGCCCGTGTCAAGACATACTGGGCGGAGATGGAGACCACCGCTGTTGCATCCCAAGACTCGGACGAAAGCCGAGTACCCGTCGAGCACTATTTTCAGGAAGTTCTGCAAGGCGCTCGTTTAATAGAGACGCAGTGCTCGAGGGATACTATGTTCGAATAGCATATATTATTGTAAAACACTATTTTGATAAATTGTAGAAGCTTTATATACTTGTGCCTTCAAGTATTATAATACCTCCCGTGCGGCCGTTTAGGATATATGTATATATAATCTGAAAGATGGAAGTCATCGGCTTCAGCCCCCACGCAAATAATGCGGGGGTGTTTGCAGAAGGCGCATTTTCACACTTGAACTAGCGTCTTTGAGGGAGTCCTAGATTAGGGGGTGTTCGGATAGCCGGACTATACCTTCGCCGGACTCCAGGACTATGAAGATACAAGATTAAAGACTTCCTCCTGTGTCCGGATGGGACTTTCCTTGGCGTGGAAGGCAAGCTTGGCGATGCGGATATTCAAGATCTCCTACCATTGTAACCGACTCTGTGTAACCCTAACCCTATCCGGTGTCTATATAAACGGGAGGGTTCTAGTCCGTAGAACATCATCATACACAATCATACCATAGGCTAGCTTCTAGGGTTTAGCCTCCTTGATCTCGTGGTAGATCTACTCTTGTACTACCCATATCATCAATATTAATCAAGCAGGAGTAGGGTTTTACTTCCATCGAGAGGGCCCGAACCTGGGTAAACATCGTGTCCCTTGTCTCCTGTTACCATCCGACCTTGACGCACAGTTCGGGACCCCCTACCCGAGATCCGCCGGTTTTGACACCGACATTGGTGCTTTCATTGAGAGTTCCTCTATGCTGTCGCCTTTAGGCCCTATGGCTCCTTTGATCATCAACAACGATGAGGTCCAGGGTGAGACTTTTCTCCCCGGACAGATCTTCGTCTTCGGCGGCTTCGCTCTGCGGGCCAATTCGCTTGGTCATCTAGAGCAGACCGAAAGCTACGCCCCTGGCCATCGAGTCAGGTTTGGAAGCTTAAACTACACGGCGGATATCCGTGGAGACTTGATCTTCGACGGGTTTGAGCCACAGCCAAGCGTGCCACACTATCTCGAGGAGCATGATCTAGCTCTGCCTCCGAACAGTGTCCTGGAGGCCGCACACGCACCGGTTCTGACCCTTAGCTCGGAGCCTATCACACCAATCGAGGATGAGCGGTTGGACGTCACCTCAGGGGCTGCGATCTCAAAGGTAATCAAGCCGAACGTCAGCCCCGCACTCCGCACGGCCCATGACTCCGAGGAGTCGGATTCTTCTCCGAACTCCGAGCCTCCCGCGCCCCTGCCGATCAAATCCGATTGGGCGCCTATAATGGAGTTCACCGCCGCGGACATCTTTCAGCACTCGCCTTTCGGCGATATCCTAAACTCTCTAAAGTCTCTCTCTTTATCAGGAGAGCCCTGGCCGGACTACGGTCAGCAAGGTTGGGATTCGGACGACGAAGAAATTCAAAGCCCACCCACCACCCACTTAGTAGCTATTGTCGACAATTTAAACGACGTGCTCAACTTCGACTCCACAGACATCGACAGCATGGACGACCATGCAGGAGATACAGATGAATCAACGCCCATAGGGCATTGGACAGCCACCCCATCTCATGATGTGTACATGGTGGATACCCCTAAAGGAAATGACAATGAGGAAAAAGGGGACGGAACAGGGGATCAATCCCTTGATAAGAAATCAAAGCGTCGGCGCAAACGCCGACCCAAGCCCCGCCTCGATAAAGACCCAGCCATAGAGCAGGATGAGCCGGTAGACGACGAGCATGCCTTAGAGCAACCGTCCAAACATGGCAACTCGCATAGAGAAACCGAACGTCCCACCCCCGGCCATAACGGAACTCCGGACGACCTTACGCCGGATAAATCCATGGAGCAGAAAAGTCTCCACAAGAGGATCGTTGCAACCGCACGAAGCCTGAAAAAGCAGAAGCGGAAGCTAAAGACAGCGGAAGATGCACTCTGTACTAAATGGAACAAAGTAATCAACACCGCAGACAGATACGGCGACGGTCGCCGTACCAAAAGCTATCCAAAGAGAAAGCTACTGCCCGAATTCGACGAAGAGGCCCTAGAGCCCTCGCATTCAAAAAATAAAAAAGCCATATGGTCGGATAGACAACCCAATAAGGCGACAAGTGGCATCGCACCCAAATCGGTATGCGACCCACCTAGGGAGTCGCATCATGGCCCAGCCAGGTCCATTTATGGGCCAAGAAAGCAAGCTCTTGCAAGCAATGTAAAAAAGCCATCATCAGAATCCGGCACACCCAAATACAGGGGCGCCGCACACCCCCTATGCTTCACCGATGAGGTTCTGGACTATGAATTTCCAGAGGGATTCAAACCCGTCAACATAGAGGCGTATGATGGAACAACAGACCCCGGAGTCTGGATCAAGGATTATATCCTCCACATACATATGGCTAGAGGAGATGATCTCCACACCATCAAATATCTACCCCTTAAGCTTAAAGGGCCAGCCCGGCACTGGCTTAAAAGCCTTCCCGAAAACACAATTGGAAGTTGGGAAGAGCTCGAGGAGGCTTTCCGAGCAAATTTTCAAGGGACCTATGTCCGCCCCCCGGATGTAGACGATCTCAGTCACATAACTCAACAGCACGGAGAATCAACTCGGCAGTTCTGGAATAGAATCCTTACTAAAAAGAATCAGATAGTGGATTGTCCGGACGCCGAAGCCTTAGCAGCTTTCAGGCATAATGTCCGAGACGAATGGCTCGCCAGACACCTCGTCCAGGAAAAGCCAAGAACAATGGCCGCACTCACAAGCCTCATGACCCGCTTTTGCGCAGGAGAGGACAGCTGGTTGGCAAGATGCAGCCCTAGCGACCCAAGTACATCCGAAATCAGGGATGGAAATGGAAAACCGCGACGCAACACGGATCGTCGCCGAACTAAAGAAAAAAGTCTGAAGAGCACGGCAGTCAATGCCGGATTCAAAGGCTCACGACAAAATCAGACAAAACCACCCCTCCAGGATAATAGGGATGATCCGTCCAACTTAGACAGAATCCTGGACAGGATATGTCAGATACACAGTACTCCTGGGAAACCTGCTAACCATACCCATAGAGATTGTTGGGCTTTAAACAATACGGAAGACTCAATGCCGAACACAAGGGGCTCGACACACCAAGCGAAGACGAGGACGAACCCAAGAAGCAGAGCACCAGGAAACAAAAGAATTTCACACAAGAAGTAAAAACAGTGAACTTACTTCACGTAACAAAACGTGTGGCACCCATAAAGGTACGCACAATACAACCTATCCCTAAGGAGTCCCGCCACTGGTTATTAAAACCAATCACTTTCGATCAGCTAGACTATTCTAGAAATATCAAAAATGCAGGCTGGACTGCCCTGATACTCGATCCAATAATTGGCAGATTCCAGTTTACAAATGTCCTTATGGACGGCGGCAGTGGACTAAACCTGATATATCAGGATACAATCCATTGCATGGGGATAAACCCAGCAAGAACCCGCCGCAGCAAAACCTCCTTTCAAGGGGTAGCACCTGGCCCGGACACCCATTGTATGGGTTTTCTCCGGCTCGAAGTTATATTCGGCTCTGCCGATAAGTTCCGTCGCGAAAAGCTGACCTTCCATCTCGTCCCCTTTTCAAGTCGCTATCAAGCACTACTGGGACGCGGAGCTTTCGCTCGCTTTAACGCAAATACCGCACTATGCATCTCTCACGCTTAAGATGCCCGGTCCACGAGGCATCATCTCTTTGAAGGGGACGCACTAGAGTACACCTCCCCTAAAAGGAGGACTATGCGGCCACATAGACAGCCGCACAATAAAATGGCCTCACCAGCCAAAAGACTTTTCGGCATAGGTCATTAAAGGCCACGGACACGGAGTAGACGAGTTCGGCACAAGTCCATCATCAACACAGGCTTAGAGGCCATATAACCCCATACTAGGGGCTATACGCAGAGACAATAAAGCTCAATTTTATATATTTTACTTTATACTTTGTTGTTTATCAACTTTTTGTTCCGCACGACCCATTTTCAATTCAGTTCCTCTCTCTTACAGATGAACGTCGTGCGGCGCCCGTCCAGGATACGGCACAGCGGAGACACAGGCGCAGACGTGCAGTAGGGACCCGTCCTAAGGATTCTTGTTAGATTAAGACCCTGCGTAAACCTTTTTTACTGTCTCTTGCTGCTATACATCCCCTAGTTTCTTCTGCTATAACCAAGGAGGAGGCTGGCGTCTTGGCATGTGGCCACGCCAGAATTTTTGCGCGTACCTGGACACTAGGGGCTTCTTTAAATAATAAAGAGTGTTGTTTCGCCCGCACTCATAAAAGACCGAACACCTTAGGGAGTGTTCGGCGTCGCGAGTTTTAGCACTATATGCATCAGCTCCGAATCATGTCTTTGGTCAAATGTTGGGTTGCCCGGCTCCTGAGTTCGGCTACCTTGCGTTCCGCTCTATCGGCTAAGGTAGCACCAGGAGAACTACTGCGATTGTGCCCCGGTTCGGCCGGGCGAGCACCTTAGTAGAGAAAGCCAAAAACTGACTGTCATGATGTAGCATGAGACTGGTCAGCCACTCGATGACTTATCGGAATTTATCGGATTCCTCCGCTTTGACGAAGGGCTGTTTCCCGGCCAGGCACATACGCGCCCTGAATTTGGGCGAGCGCAGTCGCCACTAAGGGGCTACCTAAATAGTCCCACTGTCAAGCTCCTATGGCTAAGTGAAAGTGTTAAAGCATTATAGTCCGGTTGCCTAGCCCGCTGCGCTATCACCTCCTTTGTAGGACCAAGACGTTGGGTTAAGTGTGAAAATACGTCTTCTGCGTGCAGCCCCGCACTATGTGCGTGGGGGCTGAAGCCGACGACTGCCATCTTTCAGATTTTATATATATTTCAACGGCCGCACAGAAGGTGTTCCTAATACTTGAAGGCACAAGTTTAAAAATGCCACTACAATTTATCAAAATACTGCTTTATGATTACATATGCTATTATAAAATAGCATCCTTCGAGCACTGCGTCTCTATTACACGAGCGCCTTCAAGGACTTCCTCAAAATAGTGCTCGGAGGGTACTCGGCTTTTGTCCGAATCTCGTGACGCAACAACGATGGTCTCTATATCTGCCCAGTATGTCTTGACACGGGCAAGAGCCATCCGTGCGCCCTCTATGCATGCTGACCTCTTCATCGCATTGACACGTGGCACCACGTCAAGAATTTGCTGCACCAAGCTGAAATAACTCTTCAGCTCCTATCTCCCCGGCCACAGATGACCCATGACGTACTTCATGGCTAGTCCGGATAACCTATTCAGTTCGGCCCATTGAGCCAGGCGATCGTCCACTGCTAGTGGACGCTCTGGATTGAGGAACTGCGACCAGAAAAGCTTTTCCACTTCGTGATCTTTTTGATCTCGAAATTGTTCGGTCGCATCAGCAGCGCTCGCCGCCAAATCCAGATAGGTGTCCTCCACACTCCACATCCGGTCCAACGGAGCGAACTTCGGATCACGAAATTTCCTCCGCAGCGTAAAGGGCTTTCCATCCGCAATCTGTCCGGCTTGACGCAGCTGTTCCTTTGCTGCTCTCATCACAGAGCGAGCATCCTTGGCATCAGCAACGGCCTTCTCTAAGCCCGTTTGCCTCGCCCGGCCTTCTTCCTCAAGAAGCTTGCAATGGTCAGCAGCACTCTTTAACTTTACGGCCATATCGGCCATCTCCTCCTTGCTTCGGCAGTGGGCAGCCTGTTCGGCTTTCAGCTCTTCAAGGGCTTTTTCGGCGGCCGCATCGCTTTTTCTAGCTTGTTCCTTCGCTCGGGCGAGTTCGGCCCTAAGACCCTCCACGGCGACCGCACCATCTTCGTCAAGAACACACACGGTAAGATATTGACATAAAGCTCCTCTTACTAGCCGCCGCCCGATGAATTACATACCTTGAGCATCATCAAGCTGCTTGTTGACAAGCGCGATGTCGGCATCTGCCACATCAACTTGCTGCTTCAGTTCTGCAATATCACCAATCCGGCTTGACTCCGGACAATTAGCCACCTATATATAAAGGTGCCACTTAAAGGACCTAGGATTAAGATCCTCTGTGCGCCATCAATTTTGACAACGCACAGAGTCTCAGGGGCTACTATCTACACAGGGTGCACCTTACTTATGCGCAACTGACACAAATGTACATTATCTAACGTACCTCAAAACCCATCAGTAAACTTTTGACGGCCTCATGCAATCCGCTTTCTGCGGATGAAATCCTTTCAATCACCGTGCCCATCAATGCACGGGGCTCCTCTGAGATAGAGGCTCGCCCCAGCAGAATTTTTAGCTCCTCCGGCCGAGCACCAGATGGTGCCGGACTTGTCCTATGGCCTCTTTCGAAGGTCGGACGCGGAGAACCTTGGGGGGCCGCATGGCTATCTTCCGCCCCTGCCGGATTCGGGGAAACCCTTCGCGACAACACCTCAGGGTCGCCCGCTTCGCTAGGCGGTACGAAAGGGGGAGGCGTCCCGCTCTCCATCATCTCCGGAAGAAGATCCCCCGAGGATGAGCTCTGCTGAGAAGGGCTGAGGTCCGAACTACAAAGTAAGATTTCGGTTAAATCTCCTCAGATATAAATAAAGGATTTCTCTCAAAAGGAAAATCTTTTCCTACTTACGGCTCGCCGGAGAGCTGGTCTCTTTGAGGGCGTAGTTCGGCCGAGGAGCTCCCCGGCGTCGGACCCTCTGACAAGGATTTTTTCCCCCGCTTCGAGGACATGGTCTCCGGGTCGTCAGAGGCGGCCTTTTTCTTTCCCTTAGGAGAGGAATTGTCGGTTCCTCCCTTCGGAGTGGCCTCCTTCGAGGAAGCCATAGTCTCCTTGTCCTCCCCTTTACTTTCCTCCAAAGGCATTATCTTCAGCATCCTGGCAAGTACGGGATCCGGCCTGGTTTCGGGAAGGGGAGCCGGACACCTGATCAGCTTTGTTGTCGCTATCCACTCATGTTTAAAAGGACAGCTCTTTAGGGGCAAATTCATGACAATTATGCTGATAGCAGGTCCGGGCACAAGGTTACTTACTTGAGAATCCGGGCGATTGCAGCTTAGGCCTGCATCCTCGGTCAAGTCCGGACACATCGCTTGTGATCCGAAGAACAGTTTATACATCTCTGCGGGCATTGCACCCATGAAATGCTGGAGAGCCCGTGGTCCCTCCGGATTAAACTCCCACATGCAAAGGGAGCGACGTTTGCCGGGCAATATTCGGCGAATCAGCATGACCTGCGTCACTTTAACCAGGTGGAGGTCTCCTTTTAAGAGATCCCTAATGCGGCCTTGCAGCAAAGGCACGTCCTTGGGTAATCCCCAATCTAACCCTTTGCTGACCCATGATGCTAGCCGTGGTGGGGGACCCGAGCGAAAGGCAGGAGGCGCCACCCATTTGGTGCCCCTTGGAGCAGTGATGTAGAACTACTCTTGTTGCCGCAAGCCGAACTCCTCTTGAAAAGAGCCCTCGGGCCATGGAGCATCAACATTCTTGCTTATAACAGCGCCTCCACACTCTGCGTGCTGTCCCTCGATCATCTTCGGCTCCACGTTGAAAGTTTTGAGCCATAACCCGAAGTGAGGAGTGACACGAAGGAACGCTTCACACACGACGATGAATGAGGAGATATGGAGGATGGACTCCGGAGCTAAGTCATGAAATTCTAGCCCATAATAAAATAGCAGCCCTCTCACAAAGGGATCCATTGGGAAGCCTAACCCGCGAAGGAAGTGGGATATGAACACCACGCTCTCACCAGGCTGAGGATCGGGAATAGCCTGCCCTTGAGCAGGCAACCTATGAGGAATTTCGCCGGTCAAGAACTTAGCCTCTCTCAGCTTCAGCACGTCCTCCTCTGTGACGGAGGAGGGCATCCATCGGCCTTGAAGGTCGAAACCGGACATTGTCGAAGGTCCGATGCGCCTGGAATCTGGAGCCTAGGGTATTGGAACTCTAGGCGACAGTCGAACTCGTTTGAGATTAAGAAAAGGAGCGAGGCCTTGGTCTCTTTATAAGAGGTCGAATACCAAGAGCCCACCCCGTAACCGTTTGGGACTAGCCTTTAATTAAGGAAACGTGCTAACGGGCACAATTGGGTTACCCATTTCCGTATTGATGAGAATCCCGTAAAGGGGGTAACACGATCTCTGCTTTGACAGGACGTGCCAAGGAAACCGCCTCGCAAAACGTGCTGAGTTGGAAAAATAAAAACGATTTGAGTAAAGGACTTGGCCGTGGTGTGATGTAATGCTACGGAATATGTCAGCAGATTGGATTTATGTTCGTATTATTCTCTCTATGGCAATATGTGGAAACTTGTTTTGCAGAGCCGGACACTACTCTTAGTGTTTAAAAATCTTCTTGAAGAACTTGGAGGAGGAACCCGCCTTGCAATGCCGAAGACAATCTGCGCGCCGGACTCATCATCATTGAAGCCTGGTTCAGGGGCTACTGAGGGAGTCCTGGATTAGGGGGTGTTCGGATAGCCGGACTATACCTTCGCCGGACTCCAGGACTATGAAGATACAAGATTCATGACTTCGTCCCGTGTCCGGATGGGACTTTCCTTGGCGTGGAAGGCAAGCTTGGCGATGCGGATATTCAAGATCTCCTACCATTGTAACCGACTCTGTGTAACCCTAACCCTATCCGGTGTCTATATAAACCGGAGGGTTCTAGTCCGTAGAACATCATCATACACAATCATACCATAGGCTAGCTTCTAGGGTTTAGCCTCCTTGATCTCGTGGTAGATCTACTCTTGTACTACCCATATCATCAATATTAATCAAGCAGGAGTATGCTTTTACCTCCATCGAGAGGGCCCGAACCTGGGTAAACATCGTGTCCCTTGTCTCCTGTTACCATCCGACCTTGACGCACAGTTCGGGACCCCCTAACCGAGATCCGCTGGTTTTGACACCGACAGTCTTGGTCCTATAAAGGAGGTGATATAGCAGCGAACTAGGCAATCGGGCTATGATGCTTTATCACTTTCACTTAGCCATAGGAGTTTGACAGTGAGGCTACTTATATAGCCCCTGGTGGCGCCTGCGCTCGCCCGAACTCGGGGCGCGTATGTGCCTGGCCAGGAAACAGCCCTTTGTTAATGCGGAGGAATCCTAAAGATTCTGGTAAGTCATCGAGAGGTTGACCAGTCTCATGCTATATCATGACAGTCAGTTTTTGGCTTTCTCTACTGAGGTGCTTGCCTGGCCGAACCGGGGCACAATCGCAGTAGTTCTCCTGGTGTCGCCTTAGCCGATAGAGCGGAACATAAGGCAGCAAAACACAGGAGCCGGGCAAACCCAACATTTGACCAAAGACATGATTCGGAGCTAATGCATATAAGGCCAAACTCGCGACGCCGAACACTCCCTAAGGTATTCGGTCTTTGTGACGGCGGGCGGAACAACGCCCTTGGTAATAAGCCCCTAGTGTCTAGGTACGTGCAAAATTCTGACGTGGCCACATGCTAAAACGCCAGCCTCCTCCTCGGTTATACCAAAAAACCAGGGGATGAGTATCAACAAGAGACAGTAAAAAGGTTTACGCAGGGTCTTAATCTAGAAAGAATCGTTGGCACGGGTCCCTGCTGCACATCTGTGCCTGTGTCTCTGTTGTGCCGTATCTTGGACGAGTGTAGCACGGTGTTCATCTGTAAAAGAGAGGAACTTAGTTGAAAAAGGTCGTGCGGAAATGTATGTTATACTAAATAAACAAAGTATGATTCAAAAATCGGTGAAACTGAGCTTTATTATCTCTTATTTTGTATGCGCGGAGCCCCTAGTACAGGGGTATACCGCTATTAAGCCTTTATCCATTGTATTTTTATACCGGACTTGTCTAACCGTTTCCGTTGTCTTGACGACCCGTTTAGGTGCTTTGGCTGGTGAAGCCGCTTTATTGTGAGGCTGCCAAGGCAGCCGCACAGTCTTCCGCGCGGGAGGAACACTCAATGTTTCCCTTTGATGAGATGATGCCTCGTGGACCGGGCATCTTAAGCGTAAGAGATGCATAATGCGGTATTACGTTAAAGCGGGCGAAAGCTTCGCGTCCCAGCAGTGCTTGATAGCTACTTGAGAATGGGGCGATGTGGAAAGTTAGCTTTTCGTGAAGGAAGTTATCGGGGGAGCCGAACATAACTTCTAGCCGGAGAGAACCCATGCAATGGGCATCCGGGCCTGGCGTTACCCCTTGAAAGGTGGTTTTGCTATGGCGGATTTTTGTTGGGTCTATACCCATGTTGCGGATTGTGTCCTGGTATAATAGGTTTAGACCACTGCCGCCGTCCATTAGGGCATTTGTAAAGTGGAGTCTGCCGATTATTGGATCTAATACCAAGGCAGCCCAGCCTGCGTTCCGGATACTTCTAGGGTAATCCGGATGGTCGAAGGTGATCGGTTTTGTCGGCGTTCTAGGAATGGGGGTCCCCAGACTTTCCTGCCTACGCCCTGCGGCGTGGCTCAAAAGGGGGCCCAACACGACCCATCTTCATCAACACAGACTCAAGACCCTCGCAAGGGGCCAAGCCTCGCGGGGCGGACGACATAGAGTTTCCTCAGGCACGGCCTCATCAGGCTGGCTCGCGAGGAGGCGGAGAGGTCAAGGCGGGTGTCGGTGTCAAAACCGGCGGATCTCGGGTAGGGGGTCCCGAATTGTGCGTCAAGGCCAGATGGTAACAGGAGACAAGGGACACTTTGTTTTACCCAGGTTCAGGCCCTCTCGATGGAGGTAAAACCCTACTCCTGCTTGATTAATATTGATGATATGGGTAGTACAAGAGCAGATCTACCACGAGATCAAGGAGGCTAAACCCTAGAAGCTAGCCTATGGTATGATGATGTTGGTTGTCCTACGGACTACAACCCTCCGGTTTATATAGACACCGGATAGGGTTAGGGTTACACAAAGTCGGTTACAATGGTAGGAGATCTTGAATATCCGCATCGCCTAGCTTGCCTTCCATGCCAAGGAAAGTTCCTTCCGGACACGGGACGAAGTCTTCAATTTTGTATCTTCATGGTCCTGGAGTCCGGCGAAGGTATAGTCCGGCTACCCGAACACCCCCTAATCCAGGACTCCCTCAGTAGCCCCCGAACCAGGCTTCAATGACGACGAGTCCGTCACGCAAATTGTCTTCGGCATTGCAAGGAGGGTTCTTCTCCAAATTCTGTGTACCTGTGGGAATAATGTTCGATTTTTATAATGTAGCGCTCCTTGGCTTGCACGCCAATAAAGGCCGTCTTCCACGTGTCAAATGAATGCGAAAAGCCGGGGCGTTTTTACATCTACACCCCCAGCCACATAAATGAGCCGCGCATTCAACGGGATGAGGATTCAGATCCAAACCACACCTCCCCCTTTCCACGAGAAATCATCAGAGCGCCTCCAGCAAAGGTCCATTACAACATGGCCAGCCGCCGCAGCTCCTCCTCTCGCCCTTCCAGTCCTATACCTGGAGACTGGGAGAGTTGCTCCATCCCGCACTGCGAGTTAATGTTGCTTCAGGCCAAGGGATTCCTCCCCTAGGCTTGTATGGTCCCGGTCCGAGCCGGACTCGCCACCTACAATGGCGGGAAACAAGCGGAGAGCTCACCTAGTCCCTCTAAAGGAGAGCGGGTGTGCCTAGTCGCTTATCTAATAAGGGGACAGGGATTTCCAATTCATCCATTTCTCCGTGGGCTCCTGGAGTTCTATGGCCTCCAGCTGCACAATCTTACGCCCGCCTCAATATTGCATATTGCGGGCTTCGTCGCTCTTTGCGAGCTATTTTTGGGTGTTGAGGCTCATTTCGCACTGTGGAAGAGGATATTCTGCCTGGTGCCCCGCTCTCAAGAGGGGTCCATATATCAAGTGGGCGGAGCCGAAGTATGGCGCATCGCCGGGACCGGATATTTATCCGTTACCCCAAAGAAGGCGCCCGAAGACTGGCCCTCGGAATGGTTTTATATAGAGGACGTCCCGCTACCGGATCCTATCCGGGTCGGTCTCCCTGAGTTCAAAAGTGCTCCATTAAAGAAACGCTTAAGCTGGCGTCCGCGGAGCTCTCAGAGAGAAAGCGACAGAGACGTCCTTTACTTGATGGGCCGGATAAGACTATTGGCTCATTCCGGACTAACCATGATTAGAGTCATGGCCATATGCATTATGCGGGGGGTGCAGCCGCTTCAATATAGAGGCCAACCCATGTGGGATTTCAACGGGGAGGACGACGCCACCCGCTATGGCCGTAAGGGGCCGGACTCAGCCGCCGCTCTAGTAAAGATCTCATCCTCTTTGTACAAGGGAGAAGAGGAGGAATTCCTCCGCGTCGACCCGCAGGGCAGATTTTCCATGTACAGTCCTCTGAATTGGGTAAGCAGACAATTGTGCCTTCCTGTTTTTTTATACTCCCGTGATTAAATATGTAGTCTAACAACTTCAACGCAGGAATTGCGTCAGGAGGTGAAAGATATAACCAGCCGTCCTCCACAGCCCGAGGACCCAGTTCGGTCCCCCGATCCGGACTCCGAGGAGGATCCGGACATATCGGTGGAGCTTATCGACGGGGTGTTTCATCAGCTAAGCAAGGACAATACCTCGGTAGCCATCATAGCTGATTACCCAGGGTTAATCCCGGCCTCCCAGGTGACAAATACCGGAGCTTTATTCCCTTAAGAGGGGTTCCATTCTCACGGATTTCGGTTGTTCTGACAGCAACCGTGTTTTGTAGGGGAGATGCCCGAGGCGGGAGGCCGATCCTGCGGCAGCCAACCAACGAGGGGCCACAGGGCCCCGTGGGGCAAAAAGGAATGTAGTCCGGACTGAGATGCCGGAGCAAAGGCATAGCGCACCCTGTTTTTGTTGGGGAATGTAGTAATTTCAAAAAAAATCCTACGCACACGCAAGATCATGGTGATGCATAGCAACGAGAGGGGAGAGAGTTGTCCACGTACCCTCGTAGACCGAAAGCGGAAGCGTTATATCAACGCGGTTGATGTAGTTATACGTCTTCACGATCCGACAGATCCAAGCACCGTTACTCCGACACCTCCGAGTTCTTGGCACACGTTCAGCTCGATAACGCACCCCGGGCTCCGATCCAGCAAAGCTTCGGGGAGGAGTTCCGTCAGCATGACGGCGTGGTGACGATCTTGATGTACTACTGACACAGGGCTTCGCCTAAGCACTGCAACGATATGACTGAGGTGGAATATAGTGGAGGGGGGCACCGCACACGGCTAAGGAACGATCACGAAGATCAACTCGTGTGTTCTAGGGTGCCCCCTACCCCCGTATATGAAGGAGGGGAGGGGGAGGCGCGGCCGGCCCCCAAGGGGTGCGCCAGGAGGAGGAAGGGGGGAAGGAAAAAAGGGGGGCGCCGCCCCCCCCTTCCTTGTCCTATTCGGACTAGGGGGGAGGGGGCGTGCGGCCTGCCCTGGCCGCCACTCCTCTTTTCCCTTAATGCCCATATGGGCCCATTAACCCCCGGGGGGGTTCCGGTAACCCCCCCGGTACTCCGGTAAAATGCCGATTTCACCCGGAACAATTCCGATGTCCAAATATAGGCTTCCAATATATCGATCTTTATGTCTCGACCATTTCGAGACACCTCGTCATGTCCTTGATCACATCCGGGACTCCGAACTAACTTCGGTACATCAAAATACATAAACTCATAATAACTGTCATCGTAACGTTAAGCGTGCGGACCCTACGGTTCGAGAACAATGTAGACATGACTGAGACAAATCTCTGGTCAATGACCAACAGCGGGACCTGGATGCCCATATTGGCTCCTACACATTCTACGAAGATCTTTATCGGTCAGACCGCATAACAACATACATTGTTCCCTTTGTCATCGGTATGTTACTTGCCCGAGATTCGATCGTCGGTATCTCAATACCTAGTTCAATCTCGTTACCGGCAAGTCTCTTTACTCGTTCCGTAATACATCATCTCGCAACTAACTCATTAGTTGCAATGCTTGCAAGGCTTATGTGATGTGCATTACCGAGAGGGCCCAGAGATACCTCTCCGACAATCGGAGTGACAAATCCTAATCTCGAAATACGCCAACCCAACATCTACCTTTGGATACACCTGTAGAGCTCCTTTATAATCACCCAGTTACGTTGTGACGTTTGGTAGCACACAAAGTGTTCCTCCGGTAAACGGGAGTTGCATAATCTCATAGTCATAGGAACATGTATAAGTCATGAAGAAAGCAATAGCAACATACTAACAACCGGGCGCTAAGCTAACGGAATGGGTCATGTCAATCACATCATTCTCCTAATGATGTGATCCCGTTAATCAAATGACAACTCATGTCTATGGCTAGGAAACATAACCATCTTTGATCAACAAGCTAGTCAAGTAGAGGCATACTAGTCACAATCTGTTTGTCTATGTATTCACACATGTATTATGTTTCCGGTTAATACAATTCTAGCATGAATAATAAACATTTATCATGAAATAAGGAAATAAATAATAACTTTATTATTGCCTCTAGGGCATATTTCCTTCAGTCTCCCACTTGCACTAGAGTCAATAATCTAGATCACATCGCCATGTGATTTAACATCAATAGTTCGCATCATCATGTGATTAACACCCATAGTTCACATCATCATGTGACCAACACTCAAAGGGTTTACTAGAGTTAGTAATCTAGTTCACATCTCTATGTGATTAACACCCAAAGAGTACTAAGGTGTGATCATGTTTTGCTTGTGAGAGTAGCTTAGTCAACGGGTCTGCCAAAATTCAGATCCGTATGTATTTTGCAAATTTCTAAGTCTACAATGCTTTGCACGGAGCTACTTTAGCTAATTGCTCCCACTTTCAATATGTATCCAGATGAAAATTTAGAGTCATCTAGATCAGTGTCAAAACTTGCATCGACGTAACCCTTTACGACAAACCCTTTTTGTCACTTCCATAATCGAGAAACATATCATTATTCCACTAAGGATAATTTAGACCTCTGTCCAGTGATCTACTCCTAGATCCCTATTGTACTCCCTTGCCAACATCAGTGTAGGGTATACAATAGATCTGGTACACAGCATGGCATACTTTATAGAACCTATGGCTGAGGCATAGGGAATGACGTTCATTCTCTTTCTATCTTCTACCGTGGTCGGGCTTTGAGTCTTACTCAACTTCACACCTTGTAACACAGGCAAGAACTCTTTCTTTGACTGTTCCATTTTGAACTACTTCAAAAATCTTGTCAAGGTATGTACTCATTGAAAAAACTTGTCAAGCGTCTTGATCTATCTTTATAGATCTTGATGCTCAATATGTAAGTATCTTCACCGAAGTCTTTCTTTGAAACTCCTTTCAAACACTCCTTTATGCTTTGCAGAATAATTCTACATTATTTCCGATCAACAATATGTCATTCACATATACTTATCAGAAATGCTGTAGTGCTCCCACTCACTTTCTTGTAAATACAGGCTTCATCGCAAGTCTGTATAAAACTATATGCTTTGATCAACTTATCAATGCGCATATTCCAACTCCGAGATGCTTGCACCAGTCCATAGATGGATCGCTGGTGCTTGCATATTTTGTTAAAACCTTTAGGATTGACAAAAACTGTCTGGTTGCATCATATACAACTCTTCTTTAATAAATTCATTAAGGAATGCAGTTTTGTTTATCCATTTGCCAGATTTCATAAAATGCAGCAATTGCTAACGTGATTCGAACAGACTTAAGCATTGATACGAGTGAGAAACTCTCATCATAGTCAACACCTTGAACTTGTCAAAAACCTTTTACGACAATTCTAGCTTTGTAGATAGTAACACTACTATCAGCGTCCGTCTTCCTCTTGAAGATCCATTTATTCTTAATTGCTTGCCGATCATCGGGCAAGTCAACCAAAGTCCATACTTTGTTCTCATACACGGATCCCATCTCAGATTTCATGGCCTCAAGCCATTTTGCGGAATCTGGGCTCATCATCGCTTCCTCATAGTCCGTAGGTTCGTCATGGTCAAGTAGCATGACCTCCAGAACAGGATTACCATACCACTCTGGTGCAGATCTCACTCTGGTTTACCTACGAGATTCGGTAGTAACTTGATCAGAAGTTACATGATCATCATCATTAGCTTCCTCACTAATTGGTGTAATAGTCATAGGAATAGATTTCTGTGATGAACTACTTTCCAGTAAGGGAGAATTTACAATTACCTTATCAAGTTCTACTTTCCTCCCACTCACTTCTTTCGAGAGAAACTCCTTCTCTAGAAAGTATCCATTCTCAGCAACGAATGTCTTGCCTTTGGATCTGTGATAGAAGGTGTACCCAACAGTCTCCTTTGGGTATCCTATGAAGACGCATATCTCTGATTTGGGTTTGAGCTTATCAGGATGAAACTTTTTTCATATAAGCATCACAATCCCAAACTTTAAGAAACGACAACTTTGGTTTCTTGCCAAACCACAGTTCAGATTGTGTCGTCTCAATGGACTTAGATGGTGCCCTTTTTTTTAAACGTGAATGCAGCTGTCTCTAATGCATGACCCCAAAACGATAGTGGTAAATCGGTAAGAAACATCATAGATTGTACTATATCCAATAAAGTGTGGTTATGATGTTCGGACACACCATTATGCTGTGGTGTTCCAGGTGGCACGAATTTGTGAAACTATTCCACATTGTTTTAATTGAAGACCAAACTCGTAACTCAAATATTTGTCTCCGCGATTAGATCGTAGAAACCTTATTTTCTTGTCACGATGATTTTCCACTTCACTCTGAAATTCTTTGAACTTTTCAAATGTTTCAGACTTATGTTTCATCAAGTAGATATACCCATATCTGCTCAAATCATCTGTGAAGGTCAGAAAATAACGATACCCGCTACAAGCCTTAATATTCATTGGACCACATACATCAGTATGTATGATTTCCAACAAATCTGTTGCTTGCTCCATTGTTCCGGAGAACGGCGTTTTAGTCATCTTGCCCAAGAGACATGGTTCGCAAGCATCAAGTGATTCATAATCAAGTGATTCCAAAATCCCATCAGCATGGAGTTTCTTCATGCGCTTTACACCAATATGACTTAAATGGCAGTGCCACAAACAAGTTGCACTATCATTATTAACTTTGCATCTTTTGGCTTCAATATTATGAATATGTGTATCACTACGATCGAGATCCAACAAACCATTTTCGTTGGTGTGTATGACCATAGAAGGTTTTACTCATGTAAACAGAACAACAATTGTTCTCTAACTTAAATGAATAACCGTATTGCAATAAACATGATCAAATCATATTCATGCTCAACGCAAACACCAAATAACACTTATTTACGTTCCACACTAATCCCGAAAGTATAGGGAGTGTGAGATGATGATCATATCAATCTTGGAACTACTTCCAACTCTCATCGTCACTTCACCCTTAACTAGTCTCTGTTCATTCTGCAACTCCCGTTTTGAGTTACTAATCTTAGCAACTGACTAGTACCAAATACTGAGGGGTTGCTATAAACAATAGTAAAGTACACATCAATAACATGTATATCAAATATACCTTTGTTCACTTTGCCATCCTTCTTATCCGCCAAATACTTGGGGTGGTTCCGCTTCTAGTGACCAGTCCCTTTGAAGTATAAGCACTTAGTCTCAGGCTTAGGTCTAGACTTGGGCTTCTTCACTTGAGCAGCAACTTGCTTGCCGTTCTTCTTGAAGTTCCCCTTCTTCCCTTTGCCCTTTTCTTGAAACTAGTGGTCTTGTTAACCATCAACACTTGATGTTTTTCTTGATTTCTACCTTCGTCGATTTCAGCATCACGAAGTGCTTGGGAATTACTTTCGTCATCCCTTGCATATTATAGATCATCACGAAGTTCTACTAACTTGGTGATGGTGACTAGAGAATTCTGTCAATCACTATCTTATCAGGAAGATTAACTCCCACTTGATTCAAGCGATTGTAGTACCCAGACAATCTGAGCACATGCTCACTAGTTGAGCGATTCTCCTCCATCTTTTAGCTATAGAACTTGTTGGAGACTTCATATCTCTCAACTCGGGTATTTTCTTGAAATATTAACTTCAACTCTTGGAACATCTCATATGGTCCATGACGTTCAAAACGTCTTTGAAGTCCCGATTCTAAGCCGTTAAGCATGGTGCACTAAACTATCAAGTAGTCATCATATTGAGCTAGCCAAACGTTCATAACGTCTGCATCTGCTCCTGCAATAGGTATGTCACCTAGCGGTGCATCAAGGACATAATTCTTCTGTGCAGCAATGAGGATAAACCTTAGATCACATATCCAATCTGCATCATTGCTACTAACATTTTTCAACACAATTTTCTCGAGGAACATATCAAAATTAACATATGAAAGCAACAACGCGAGTTATTGATCTACAACATAGATATGCCAATACTACCAGGACTAAGTTCATGATAAATTAAAGTTCAATTAATCATATTACTTAAGAACTCCCACTTAGATAGACATCCCTCTAATCTTCTAAGTGATCACGTGATCCAAATCAAACTAAACCATAACCGATCATCACGTGAAATGGATTAGTCTTCAATGGTGAACATCATTATGTTGATCATATCTAGTATATGATTCACGCTCGACCTTTCGGTCTCCGTGTTCCGAGGCCATATCTGCATATGCTAGGCTCGTCAAGTTTAACCCGAGTATTCTGCGTGTGCAAAACTGGCTTGCACCCGTTGTAGATGGACGTAGAGCTTATCACACCCGATCATCACGTGGTGTCTGGGCACGACGAACTTTGGCAACGGTGCATACTCAGGGAGAACACTTCTTGATAATTAGTGAGGGATCATCTTATAATGCTACCGTCAATCAAAGCAAGATAAGATGCATAAAAACATAAACATCACATGCAATCAATATAAGTGATATGATATGGCCATCATCATCTTGTGCTTGTGATCTCCATCTCCGAAGCACCGTCATGATCACCATCGTCACCGGCGCGACACCTTGATCTCCATCATAGCATCGTTGTCGTCTCGCCAATCTTATGCTTCTACGACTATCGCTACCGCTTAGTGATAAAGTAAAGCATTACAGGGCGATTGCATTGCATACAATAAAGCGACAACCATATGGCTCCTGCCAGTTGCAGATAACTCGGTTACAAAACATGATTATCTCATACAATAAAATTTAGCATCATGTCTTGACCATATCACATCACAACATGCCCTGCAAAAACAAGTTAGACGTTCTCTACTTTGTTGTTGCAAGTTTTACGTCGCTGCTACGGGCTTAAGCAAGAACCAATCTCACCTACGCATCAAAACCACAACGATAGTTTGTCAAGTTGATGCCGTTTTAACCTTCGCAAGGACCGGGCGTAGCCACACTCGGTTCAACTAAAGTTGGAGAAACTGACACCCGCCAGCCACCTGTGTGCAAAGCACGGCGGTAGAACCAGTCTCGCATAAGCGTACGCGTAATGTCGGTCCGGGCCGCTTCATCCAACAATACCGCCGAACCAAAGTATGACATGCTGGTAGGCAGTATGACTTATATCGCCCACAACTCACTTGTGTTCTACTCGTGCATAACATCAAACCATAAAAACCTAGGCTCGGATGCCACTGTTGGGGAACGTAGTAATTTCAAAAAAATTCCTACGCACACACAAGATCATGGTGATGCATAGCAACGAGAGGGGAGAGAGTTGTCCACGTACCCTCATAGACCGAAAGCGGAAGCGTTATATCAACGCGGTTGATGTAGTCGTACGTCTTCACGATCCGATAGATCCAAGCACCGTTACTCGAGCACCTCCGAGTTCTTGGCACAGGTTCAGCTCGATGACTCACCCCGGGCTCCGATCCAGCAAAGCTTCGGGGAGGAGTTCCGTCAGCATGACGGCGTGGTGACGATCTTGATGTACTACTGACGCAGGGCTTCGCCTAAGCACTGCAACGATGTGACCGAGGTGGAATATAGTGGAGGGGGCACCGCACACGGCTAAGGAACGATCACGAAGATCAACTTGTGTGTTCTAGGGTGCCCCCTGCCCCCGTATATAAAGGAGGGGAGGGGGAGGCGCGGCCGGCCCCCAAGGGGTGCGCCAGGAGGAGTCCTACTCCCTTGCCTTGTAGGAGAAGGAAGGAGGAAGGGGGAAAGGAAAAAAGGGGGGCGCCTCCCCCCTTCCTTGTCCTATTCGGACTAGGGGGGGAGGGGGCGCGCGGCCTGCCCTGGCCGCCCCTCCTCTTTTCCCATAAGGCCCATATGGGCCCATTAACCCCCGGGGGGGTTCCGGTAACCCCCCGGTACTCCGGTAAAATGTCGATTTCACCCAGAACAATTCCGATGTCCAAATATAGGCTTCCAATATATCGATCTTTATGTCTCGACCATTTTGAGACTCCTCGTCATGTCCGTGATCACATCCGGGACTCCGAACTAACTTCGGTACAACAAAATGCATAAACTCATAATAATTTTCATCGTAACGTTAAGCGTGCGGACCCTACGGTTCGAGAACAATGTAGACATGACTGAGACAAATCTCTGGTCAATAACCAACAGCGGGACCTGGATGCCCATATTGGCTCCTACACATTCTACGAAGCTCTTTATCGGTCAGACCGCATAACAACATACGTTGTTCCCTTTGTCATTGGTATGTTACTTACCCGAGATTCGATCGTCGGTATCTCAATACCTAGTTCAATATCGTTACCGGCAAGTCTCTTTACTCGTTCCGTAATACATCATCTTGCAACTAACTCATTAGTTGCAATGCTTGCAAGGCTTATGTGATGTGCATTACCGAGAGGGCCCAGAGATACCTCTCTGACAATCGGAGTGACAAATCCTAATCTCGAAATACGCCAACCCAACATCTACCTTTGGAGACACCTGTAGAGCTCCTTTATAATCACCTAGTTACGTTGTGACGTTTGGTGGCACACAAAGTGTTCCTCCGGTAAACGGGAGTTGCATAATCTCATAGTCATAGGAACATGTATAAGTCATGAAGAAAGCAATAGCAACATACTAAACGATCGGGTGCTAAGCTAACGGAATGGGTCATGTCAATCACATCATTCTCCTAATGATGTGATCCCGTTAATCAAATGACAACTCATGTCTATGGCTAGGAAACATAACCATCTTTGATCAACAAGCTAGTCAAGTACAGGCATACTAGTGACAATCTGTTTGTCTATGTATTCACACATGTATTATGTTTCCGGTTAATACAATTCTAGCATGAATAATAAACATTTATCATGAAATAAGGAAATAAATAATAACTTTACTATTGCCTCTAGGGCATATTTCCTTCACTTTTTCCCTAGTGTTTTACTCCTTCAGGTTATATTAACATTCGTGCTATCTTCAGGACGAAGAGACCTCGCCGGACTACATCCGGAGAGGTTGCCAATCACGCCTCCACCAGCCAGGCTCCAATGCCCGGCCCGAAAGCGGAGGCAAGCACAAGGAATGCACCGGACGCTCCTCCATCAGAGGATGCGGAAGGGCTGTCTGCCACCAGTTCCGAGGTGGAGAGTGCTATGAACCACAGGCGTCGCCGGACAGTCCTTCGCGACGCTTGTTTCTCCCAGGAGGCTTTAGATGCCTTCAATTCGGGAGATGCATACCTCCGTGCTGCTCAAAATGGTTTAGCCAGAGCCATGGAGCAGTATGTAAAAGACATACGGGTAAGAAAATTTTGGTAAATATAGATATACCCGTAGTCCCCGAGACTTGAAGCAGTTAAAGTAACTGTATTAAGGATCATTCGTTATGCAGGTTCTTACAGAGAAGAATACCGTACTGTCCCAGGAGCTGAAAGAGTGCAAAGCCCAACTGGAGGCCGCACTAGCCGCGACAGGGGAGCCCAAGGAGACCCCCTCTGGTAATACATGCTTCAAGAAGATAAGTATTATGTGAAATGCGGCGAATGTGCTAATCTGACAAATGGTATTGCAGAGTGCGCCGGACTGGATCCGAAAAAGCAACAACTTCTACGCCAGTTAAAGGCTGGTGAAAGCGTGCTAACAAAGGTGAGGCGGGAGAAGAATGACCTCCAGGATGCCAACACCAAGTTGGACGTTGAACTGAAAGATGTTCGTGGCCAGCTGTCGTACTCCACGAAGGAGAATCAGCGACTTCGACGCGGCATATTTGGTAAGTGCTTGAACGAACCTTGAGAAAAAAGAGTTCGGCGAGGAAGTCGACTAATAGAATAATATCTTTAGGTATGCTCACAGGTCGTCCTGCAGAGGAGATGCCCAGTTCTACGGGTGACCTTCTTCCCGAACTCCTGCAACTGCACAAACGAAGTCGGCAGGCGATGCGAGGCATTGCCCAAGCCTTATGGCCTGCCCACTCCATGCCCGAGGGCCTTGGAGAGCTTGCGAAAAAGCTGAAGGGAGCTCGGCGGCGCTTCCGGTTGTGGAAGATATCAGCCTACCGACAAGGCGCTAGGGAGGCCTGGGCCATGGTGAAGACCCGTTTTACGAAGTCTGACCCAAACCACATGGCCGAGGTCGCACTACTAGAAAAAGGTGTACTAATGGCGCACCGGTTTTGCCTACTAATGGCGCACCACCGGTGCGCCATTAGTACCACGCCATTAGTATTTATTACTAATGGCGCACCGATGGTGCGCCATTAGTATCTGGTATACTAATGGCGCACCAGGCAGTGCGCCATTAGTATAGGCCATTGGTGCGCCATTAGTATAGGCTATTGGTGCGCCATTAGTATAGGCCACCGGTGCGCCATTAGTATTTTTGAATTTTGAAGGCGGGAAAATAGTAGTGGCGCACCATTGCTATTTTTTGAATTTTGAATCTGGATATGGATCGTGATTTTTTGCCCATTTTTTGCTCGTTTTTTGGCACGACATTATTTCAAATTTTGTTCCTGTTTTTGGATCTTGTACGTTCTTTTGTCGTGTTCTTTTTCCGGAGAGGAGTTCGCTGGAGAGGAGTTCGCCGGAGAGGAGTTCGCCGGAGAGGAGTTCGCCGGAGAGGAGGAGGAGGAGGTCACCGGAGAGGCGCTCGCCTACATCACCGGAGAGGAGGAGGAGGAGGTCGCTGGAGAGGAGTTCACCGGAGCATCGGAGAGGAGGAAGGATAAACCATGAGGGGATGGGAGGAGAGGAGGGAGGAGGAGCTCACCGGAGAGGAGGGAGGAGGAGCTCACCGGAGAGGAGGGAGAAGAAACCGTCGGGGGAGGGGAGGGGAGGGGAGGAGGAGGTCGCCGGAGAGGAGGAGGAGGTCGCCGGAGAGGAGGAGGGTAGTATGGTGGAGGAGAGAAGGTAAGATGGAGTGGAGGAGAGGAGGAGATGGAGTGTAGGAGAGGTGGAATGAAGAGATAAGGAGGAGAGGACCACGGTCAGCCATATATACGGCATACTAATGGCGCACCGCGGGCAGGTGCGCCATTAGTAACTTTTTTTTTATTTTTTTTTATTTATTTTGAATTTTGAAGGCAGGAAGATACTAATGGCGCACCATGGGCAGGTGCGCCATTAGTAAGTTTGAATTTTTTTGAATTTTTTTGCCTCTCCAGATCTTAAAAGCCCCGTATCTTTTTTCTGTTAGGTTTTTGAGGATTTTGAAAATGTTTAACTAGGTTACCCCGGTTAAATTCGGAAGTAACTTTTCGAGTAGATGATTTTTCATATAAAAAACTTTTTCATCCGAGTTAGTATGCAAAAGTTATGCCCATTTTTACAAATTCTCACGAGATTTTGCAAATGAAGTCGAAATTCATATTTGCAAATTTTCCCAACAAGTAGACCACATATCACATGGGAAACTTATTTTCTTTTATTTTTTTGACATTTTCATCATTTTCTGTTATGTTTTTTAAACTGAAAAGGCGATCCACAAAGAGGGTGCATTCAGTGGAAGTGGTGGCCAAGTTACTAATCGCGCACCGTGGCATGGTGCGCCATTACTAGTTCAACTAGTAATGGCGCACCACTCCCACGGTGCGCCATTAGTAGTTTTGAAAAAAATTCAAAAAAAAGTTTTAAATATTTTTTACTAACTAGTAATGGCGCACCACTCCCACGGTGCGCCATTAGTAGTTTTGAAAAAAAAAAAAAATATTTTTACTAATGGCGCACCGTGGATGTGGTGCGCCATTAGTATTTGGACACTAATGGCGTACCAACACATGGTGTGCCATTAGTACATAGTAATGGTGCACCACATGTCTGGTGCGCCATTAGTGTCAATTCCATCTATAGCCCTTTTTCTAGTAGTGGAGGGTCACCCCAAACGGTGCCATTCCATGTCTATCTCAAGTATACCCTGTTTTATGGTCGCCAAAAAGCATGCATTTCCGACCCTCGTAGCTACTCCCGGACATTCAAACCACCTTCGGCCGATTCAGCTGGAACCGGCTGGAATTTGAACTGCGGGTCCTCCATAGCTTGCCCGTTATTTTTGCCAAAAATCAATTTTAGCTTCACAAGTAGGCATTTCATCAAAGATTTGACACCAGATTGGCACGACTCAAACCCTAGCCACGGACAGCCGCCGTGACGAAATCGGCCGGTTTTTGAAAACATCGTAAAAAAATAAAAAAAAATCAAAAAAATGGGAGACCTCCGCGTCACATCATCAAATGTGGCCTACCAACTAGCAAAAATACTAAACTTGCAAGACCGGTGTTTTCTTGAAAAAGTGTTCAAAAAAATGACCTACCATGAACGAAGATCCATGGCTTGCAAGCCGAACTAGCAATGACAAGGCCGCATCCGTTGAATAGTTTTTGATAATATGCCCAAATTTGGCGCATGCCTCCGTCTTGTGATGGCAAACAATGTTGCCAAAGCGAGGTTCCAACTTGTTTAACAAAAAAACTGTTTTTCATTTTTTGAATGCTAAAGACATGCGTTTTTCGTGAAGCGGCTACAAGGAGGGTCACCCCAAACGGTGCCATTCCATGTCTATCTTAAAGTAGACCCTATTTTACGGACGGTCGCCAAAAAGCATGCATTTCCGACCCTCGTAGCTACTCCCGGCCATTCAGACCACCTTCGGCCGATTCAGTTGGAACCTGCTGGAATTTGAACTGCAGGTCCTCCATAGCTTGCCCGTTATTTTTGCCAAAAATCATTTTTAGCTTCACAGGTAGGCGTTTCATCAAAGATTCGACAACAGATTGGCACGACTGAAACCCTAGCCACGGACGGCCGTCGCGACGAAATCAGCCGGTTTTTGAAAACAACGTAAAAAATTAAAAAAAATCAAAAAAAATGGGAGACCTCCGCGTCGCATCATCAAATGTGGCCTACAAACTAGCAAAAATACTAAACTTGCAAGACCGGTGTTTTCTTGAAAAAGTGTTCTAAAAAACGACCTACCATGAACGAAGATCCATGGCTTTCAAGCCAAACTAGCAATGACATGGCTGCATCCGTTGAATAGTTTTTGATCATTTGCCCAAATTTGGCGCATGCCTCCTTCATGTGATGGCAAACAATGTTGCCAAAGAGAGGTTCCAACTTGTTTAACAAAAAAAACCGTTGTTCATTTTTTGAATGCTAAGGATATGCATTTTTCGTGAAGCAGCTACAAGGAGGGTCACCCCAAACGGTGCCATTCCATGTCTATCTCAAGTATACCCTGTTTTATGGATGGTCGCCAAAAAGCATGCATTTCCGACCCTCGTAGCTACTCCCGGACATACAGACCACCTTCGGCCGATTCAGTTGGAACCGGCTGGAATTGCACTGCGGGTCCTCCATAGCTTGCCCGTTATTTTTGCCAAAAATCATTTTTAGCTTCACACGTAGGCATTTCATCAAAGATTTGACAACAGATTGGCACGACTCAAACCCTAGCCACGGGCGGCCGCCGCGACAAAATCGGCCGGTTTTTGAAAACATCGTAAAAAATTCAAAAAAAAAGGGAGACCTCCGCATCACATCATCAAATGTGGCCTACCAACTAGCAAAAATACTAAACTTGCAATACAAGTGTTTTCTTGAAAAAGTGTTCTAAAAAACGACCTACCATGAACGAAGATCCATGGCTTTTAAGCCAAACTAGAAATGACATGGCCGCATCCGTTGAATAGTTTTCGATAATATGCCCAAATTTGGCACATGCCTCCGTCTTGTGATGGCAAACCATGTAGCCAAAGCGAGGTTCCAACTTATTTAACAAAAATACGTTTTTCATTTTTTGAATGCTAAAGACATGCATTTTTCGTGAAGCGGCTACAAGGACGGTCACCCCAAACAATGCCATTCCAAGTCCATCTCAAAGTAGACCCTGTTTTATGGACGGTCGCCAAAAAGCATGCATTTCCGACCCTCGTAGCTACTCCCAGCCATTGAGACCACCTTCAGCCGATTCAGCTCGAACCGGCTGGAATTTGAACTGCGGGTCCTCCATATCTTGCCCGTTATTATTGCCAAAAATCATTTTTAGCTTCACAAGTAGGCATTTCATCAAAGATTCGACAACAGATCGGCACGACTCAAACCCTAGCCACGAACGGCCGCCACGACGAAATCGACCGGTTTTTGAAAACAACGTAAAAAATAAAAAAAAATCAAAAAAATGGGAGACCTCCACGTCACATCATCAAATGTGGCCTACCAACTAGCAAAAAATACTAAACATGCAATACCGGTGTTTTCTTGAAAGAGTGTTCTAAAAAACGACCTACCATGAACGAAGATCCATGGCTTTTAAGCCAAACTAGCAATGACATGGCCGCATCCGTTGAATAGTTTTTGATAATATGCCCAAATTTGCTGCATGCCTCCGTCTTGTGATGGAAAACAATGTTGCCAAAGCGAGGTTCCAACTTGTTTAACAAAAAAACCGTTTTTCATTTTTTGAATGCTAACGACATGCCTATTCCGTGAAGCGGCTACGAGGAGGGTCACCCCGAATGTTTCCATTCCATGTCTATCTCAAAGTAGACCCTGTTTTACGGACGGTCGCCAAAAAGCATGCATTTCCGACCCTCGTAGCTACTCCCGGCCATTCAGACCACCTTCGGCTGATTCAGCTGGAACCAGCTGGAATTTGAACTGCGGGTCCTTCATATCTTGCCCGTTATTTTTTCCAAAAATCATTATTAGCTTCACAAGTAGGCATTTCACCAAAGATTCGACAACAGATTGGCACGACTCAAGCCCTACCCAAAGACGGCCGCCGCGACAAAATCGGCCGGTTTTTGAAAACATCGTAAAAAATTCAAAAAATCCAAAAAAATGGGAGACCTCCGCGTCACATCATCAAATGTGGCCTACCAACTAGCAAAAATACTAAACTTTCAATACCGGTATTTTCTTGAAAAAGTGTTCTCAAAATCGACCTACCATGAACGAAGATCCATGGCTTTCAAGCCAAACAAGCAATGACATGGCCGCATCCGTTGAATAGTTTTTGATAATATGCCCAAATTTGGCGCATGCCTCCGTCTTTTGATGGCAAACAATGTTGCCGAAGCGAGGTTCCAACTTGTTTAACAAAAAAACTGTTTTCCATTTTTCGAATGCTAAAGATATGCGTTTTTCGTGAAGCGGCTGCAAGGAGGGTCACCCCAAACGATGCCATTCCATGTTTATCTCAAAGTAGACCCTGTTTTATGGACGGTCGCCAAAAAGCATGCATTTCCGACCCTCGTAGCTACTCCCAGCCATTCAGACCACCTTCGGCCGATTCAGCTGGAACCAGCTGGAATTTGAACTGCGGGTCCTCCATATCTTGCCCGTTATTTTTGCCAAAAATCAATATTAGCTTCACAGGTAGGCATTTCACCAAAGATTCGAAAACAGATTGGCACGACTCAAACCCTAGCCACGGACGGCCGTCGTGACGAAATCGGCCGGTTTTTGAAAACAACGTAAAAAATTAAAAAAAATCAAAAAAATGGGAGACCTCCGCGTCACATCATCAAATGTGGCCTACCAACTAGCAAAAATACTAAACTTGCAAGACCGGTGTTTTCTCGAAAAAGTGTTCTAAAAAACGACCTACCATGTACGAAGATCCATGGCTTTCAAGCCAAACTAGCAATGACATGGCTGCATCCGTTGAATAGTTTTTGATAATATGCCCAAATTTGGCACATGCCTCCGTCATGTGATGGAAAACAATGTAGCCAAAGCGAGGTTCCAACTTGTTTAACAAAAAAACCGTTGTTCATTTTTTGAATGCTAAAGATATGCATTTTTCGTGAAGCAGCTACAAGGAGGCTCACCCCAAACGGTTCCATTCCATGTCTATCTCAAGTATACACTGTTTTACGGATGGTCGCCAAAAAGCATGCATTTCCAACCCTCGTTGCTACTCCCGGACATTCAGACCACCTTCGGCCGATTCAGCTGGAACCGGCTGGAATTTGAACTGCGGGTCCTCCATACCTTGCCCGTTATTTTTGCCAAAAATCATTTTTAGCTTCACAGGTAGGCATTTCATCAAAGATTTGACAACAGGTTGGCACGACTCAAACCCTAGCCACGGACGGCCGCCGCGACGAAATCGGCCGGTTTTTGAAAACATCGTAAAAAATTCAAAAAAAACAAAAAAAAAATGGGAGACCTCCGCGTCACATCATCAAATGTGGCCTACCAACTAGCAAAAATACTAAACTTGCAATACCGGTGTTATTTTGAAAAAGTGTTCTAAAAAACGACCTACCATGAACGAAGATCCATGGCTTCAAGCCAAACTAGCATTGACATGGCCGCATCCCTTGAATAGTTTTTGATAATATCCCCAAATTTGGCGCATGCCTCCGTCTTGTGATGGCAAACAATGTTGCCAAAGCGAGGTTCCAACAAGTTTAACAAAGAAAACGTTTTTCATTTTTTGAATGCTAAAGACATGAGTTTTTCGTCAAGCGGCTACAAGAAGGGTCACCCCAAACGGTGCCATTCCATGTCTATCTCAAAGTAGACCCTGTTTTATGGACGGTCGCCAAAAAGCATGCATTTCCGACCCTCGTAGCTACTCCCGGCCATTCAGACCACCTTCGGCCGATTCAGCTGGAAGCGGCTGGAATTTGAACTGCGGGTCCTCCATAGCTTGCCCGTTAGTTTTGCCAAAAATCAATTTTAGCTTCACAGGTAGGCAATTCATCAAAGATTCGACAACAGATCAGCACGACTCAAACCCTAGCCACGAACGGCCGCCACGACGAAATCGGCCGGTCTTTGAAAACAACGTAAAAAATTAAAAAAAATCAAAAAAATGGGAGACCTCCACGTCACATCATCAAATGTGGCCTACCAACTAGCAAAAATTACTAAACATGCAATACCGGTGTTTTCTTGAAAAAGTGTTCTAAAATAGGACCTACCATGAACGAAGATCCATGGCTTTTAAGCCAAACTAGCAATGACATGGCCGCATCCGTTGAATAGTTTTTGATAACATGCCCAAATTTGGCGCATGCCTCCGTCTTGTGATGGCAAACAATGTTGCCAAAGCGAGGTTCCAACTTGTTTAACAAAAAAACCGTTTTTCATTTTTTGAATGCTAACGACATGCCTATTCCGTGAAGCGGCTACGAGGAGGGTCACCCCGAATGTTTCCATTCCATGTCTATCTCAAAGTAGACCCTGTTTTACGGACGGTCGCCAAAAAGCATGCATTTCCGACCCTCGTAGCTAGTCCCGGCCATTCAGACCACCTTCGGCTGATTCAGCTGGAACCAGCTGGAATTTGAACTGCGGGTCCTTCATATCTTGCCCGTTATTTTTGCCAAAAATCATTATTAGTTTCACAGGTAGGCATTTCACCAAAGATTCGACAACAGATTAGCACGACTCAAACCCTAGCCAAAGATGGCCGCTGCGACGAAATCGGCCAGTTTTTGAAAACATCGTAAAAAATTGAAAAAAATCCAAAAAATGGGAGACCTCCGTGTCACATCATCAAATGTGGCCTACCAACTAGCAAAAATACTAAACTTGCAATACCAGTGTTTTCTTGAAAAAGTGTTCTAAAAAACGACCTACCATGAACGAAGATCCATGGCTTTCAAGCCAAACTAGCAATGACATGGCCGCATCCGTTGAATAGTTTTTGATAATATGCCCAAATTTGGCGCATGCCTCCGTCTTTTGATGGCAAACAATGTTGCCGAAGCGAGGTTCCAACTTGTTTAACAAAAAAATTGTTTTTCATTTTTTGAATGCTAAAGATATGCATTTTTTGTGATGCGGCTGCAAGAGGGTCACCCCAAACGATGCCATTCCATGTCTATCTCAAAGTAGACCCTGTTTTATGGACGGTCGCCAAAAAGCATGCATTTCCGACCCTCGTAGCTACTCCCAGCCATTCAGACCACCTTCGGCCGATTCAGCTGGAACCAGCTGGAATTTGAACTGTGGGTCCTCCATATCTTGCCCGTTATTATTGCCAAAAATCAATATTAGCTTCACAGGTAGGCATTTCACCAAAGATTCGAAAACAGATTGGCACGACTCAAACCCTAGCCACAGACGGCCTCCACGATGAAATCGACGGATTATTGAAAACATCGTAATAAATTCAAAAAAAACCAAAAAAAATGGGAGACCTCCGCGTCACATCATCAAATGTGGCCTACCAACTAGCAAAAATACTAAACTTTCAATACCGGTATTTTCTTGAAAAAGTGTTCTCAAAATCGACCTACCATGAACGAAGATCCATGGCTTTCAAGCCAAACTAGCAATGACATGGCCGCATCCGTTGAATAGTTTTTGATAATATGCCCAAATTTGGCGCATGCCTCCGTCTTTTGATGGCAAACAATGTTGCCGAAGCGAGGTTCCAACTTGTTTAACAAAAAAACTGTTTTCCATTTTTCGAATGCTAAAGATATGCGTTTTTCGTGAAGCGGCTGCAAGAAGGGTCACCCCAAACGGTGCCATTCCATGTCTATCTCAAAGTAGACCCTGTTTTATGGACGGTCGCCAAAAAGCATGCATTTCCGACCCTCGTAGCTACTCCCGGCCATTCAGACCACCTTCGGCCGATTCAGCTGGAAGCGGCTGGAATTTGAACTGCGGGTCCTCCATAGCTTGCCCGTTAGTTTTGCCAAAAATCAATTTTAGCTTCACAGGTAGGCATTTCATCAAAGATTCGACAACAGATCGGCACGACTCAAACCCTAGCCACGAACGGCCGCCACGACGAAATCGGCCGGTCTTTGAAAACAACGTAAAAAATTAAAAAAAATCAAAAAAAATGGGAGACCTCCACGTCACATCATCAAATGTGGCCTACCAACTAGCAAAAATTACTAAACATGCAATACCGGTGTTTTCTTGAAAAAGTGTTCTAAAATAGGACCTACCATGAACGAAGATCCATGGCTTTTAAGCCAAACTAGCAATGACATGGCCGCATTCGTTGAATAGTTTTTGATAACATGCCCAAATTTGGCGCATGCCTCCGTCTTGTGATGGCAAACAATGTTGCCAAAGCGAGGTTCCAACTTGTTTAACAAAAAAACCGTTTTTCATTTTTTGAATGCTAACGACATGCCTATTCCGTGAAGCGGCTACAAGGAGGGTCAACCCAAACGGTGCCATTCCATGTCTATCTCAAAGTAGACCCTGTTTTACGGATGGTCGCCAAAAAGCATGCATTTCCGACCCTCGTAGCTACTCCCGGACATTCAGACCACCTTCGGCCGATTCAATTGGAACCGGATGGAATTTGATCTGCGGGTCCTCCATAACTTGCCCGTTGTTTTTGCAAAAAATCATTTTTAGCTTCACAGGTAGGCATTTCATCAAAGATTCGACAACAGATTGAGACGACTCAAACCCTAGCCACGGACGGCCGCCGCGACGAAATCGGCCGGTTTTTGAAAACATCATAAAAAATTCAAAAAAAATCAAAAAAATGGGAGACCTCCGCGTCACATCATCAAATGTGGCCTACCAACTAGCAAAAATACTAAACTTGCAATACCGGTGTTTTCTTGAAAAAGTGTTCTAAAAAACGACCTACCATGAACGAAGATACATGGCTTTTAAGCCAAACTAGCAATGACATGGCCACATCCGTTGAGTAGTTTTTGATAATATGCCCAAATTTGGCGCATGCCTCCGTCTTGTGATGGCAAACAATGTTGCCAAAGCGAGGTTCCAACTTGTTTAACAAAAAAACTATTTTTCATTTTTGAATGCTAAAGATATGCGTTTTTCGTGAAGCGGCTGCAAGGAGGGTCACCACAAACGGTGCCATTCCATGTCTATCTCAAAGTAGACCCTGTTTTATGGACGGTC
Source organism: Aegilops umbellulata (assembly GCA_032464435.1). Taxonomy (NCBI): domain Eukaryota; kingdom Viridiplantae; phylum Streptophyta; class Magnoliopsida; order Poales; family Poaceae; genus Aegilops; species Aegilops umbellulata. The sequence continues at coordinate 278,342,536 of CP136058.1, forward strand.
GCCAAAAAGCATGCATTTCCGACCCTCGTAGCTACTCCCAGCCATTCAGACCACCTTCGGTTTATTCAGCTGGAACCAGCTGGAATTTGAACGGCGGGTCCTCCATAGCTTGCCCGTTAGTTTTGCCAAAAATCAATTTTAGCTTCACAGGTAGGCATTTCATCAAAGATTCGACAACAGATCGGCACGACTCAAACCCTAGCCACGAACGGCCGCCACGACGAAATCGGCCGGTCTTTGAAAACAACGTAAAAAATTAAAAAAAATCAAAAAAATGGGAGACCTCCACGTCACATCATCAAATGTGGCCTACCAACTAGCAACAATTACTAAACATGCAATACCGGTGTTTTCTTGAAAAAGTGTTCTAAAATAGGACCTACCATGAACGAAGATCCATGGCTTTTAAGCCAAACTAGCAATGACATGGCCGCATCCGTTGAATAGTTTTTGATAACATGCCCAAATTTGGCGCATGCCTCCGTCTTGTGATGGCAAACAATAATGCCAAAGCGAGGTTCCAACTTGTTTAACAAAAAAACCGTTTTTCATTTTTTGAATGCTAAAGACATGCCTTTTCCATGAAGCAGCTACGAGGAGGGTCACCCCGAATGGTGCCATTCCATGTCTATCTCAAAGTAGACCCTGTTTTACGGACGGTCGCCAAAAAGCATGCATTTCCGACCCTCGTAGCTACTCCCGGCCATTCAGACCACCTTCAGCCGATTCAGTTGGAACCGGCTGGAACTTGAACTGCGGGTCCTCCATAGCTTGCCCGTTATTTTTGCCAAAAATCATTTTTAGCTTCACAGGTAGGCATTTCATCAAAGATTCGACAACAGATCGGCACGACTCAAACCCTAGCCACAAACGGCTGCCGCGATGAAATCGGCCGGTTTTTGAAAACAATGTAAAAAATAGAAAAATAATTAAAAAAATGGGAGACCTCCACGTCACATCATCAAATGTGGCCTACCAACTAGCAAAAACACTAAACTTGCAAGACCGGTGTTTTCTTGGAAAAGTGTTCTAAAAAACGACCTACCATGAACGAACATCCATGGCTTTCAAGCCAAACTAGCAATGACATGGCCGCATCCGTTGAATAGTTTTTGATAGTTTGCCCAAATTTGGCGCATGCCTCCGTCTTGTGATGGAAAACAATGTTGCCAAGGCGAGGTTCCAACTTGTTTAACAAAAAAACCGTTGTTCATTATTTGAATGCTAAAGATATGCATTTTTCGTGAAGCAGCTACAAGGAGGGTCACCCCAAACGGTGCCGTTCCATGTCTATCTCAACTAGACCCTGTTTTACGGATGGTCGCCAAAAAGCATGCATTTCCGACCCTCGTAGCTACTCCCGGACATTCAGACCACCTTCGGCCGATTCAATTGGAACCGGATGGAATTTGAACTGCGGGTCCTCCATAACTTGCCCGTTGTTTTTGCAAAAAATCATTTTTAGCTTCACAGGTAGGCATTTCATCAAAGATTCGACAACAGATTGAGACGACTCAAACCCTAGCCACGGACGGCCGCCGCGACGAAATCGGCCGGTTTTTGAAAACATCATAAAAAATTCAAAAAAAATCAAAAAAATGGGAGACCTCCGCGTCACATCATCAAATGTGGCCTACCAACTAGCAAAAATACTAAACTTGCAATACCGGTGTTTTCTTGAAAAAGTGTTCTAAAAAACGACCTACCATGAACGAAGATACATGGCTTTTAAGCCAAACTAGCAATGACATGGCCACATCCGTTGAGTAGTTTTTGATAATATGCCCAAATTTGGCGCATGCCTCCGTCTTGTGATGGCAAACAATGTTGCCAAAGCGAGGTTCCAGCTTATTTAACAAAAAAACGTTTTTCATTTTTTGAATGCTAAAGGCATGCGTTTTTCGTGAAGCGGCTACAAGGAGGGTCAACCCAAACGGTGCCATTCCATGTCTATCTCAAAGTAGACCCTGTTTTACGGATGGTCGCCAAAAAGCATGCATTTCCGACCCTCGTAGCTACTCCCGGACATTCAGACCACCTTCGGCCGATTCAATTGGAACCGGATGGAATTTGATCTGCGGGTCCTCCATAACTTGCCCGTTGTTTTTGCAAAAAATCATTTTTAGCTTCACAGGTAGGCATTTCATCAAAGATTCGACAACAGATTGAGACGACTCAAACCCTAGCCACGGACGGCCGCCGCGACGAAATCGGCCGGTTTTTGAAAACATCATAAAAAATTCAAAAAAAATCAAAAAAATGGGAGACCTTCGCGTCACATCATCAAATGTGGCCTACCAACTAGCAAAAATACTAAACTTGCAATACCGGTGTTTTCTTGAAAAAGTGTTCTAAAAAACGACCTACCATGAACGAAGATACATGGCTTTTAAGCCAAACTAGCAATGACATGGCCACATCCGTTGAGTAGTTTTTGATAATATGCCCAAATTTGGCGCATGCCTCCGTCTTGTGATGGCAAACAATGTTGCCAAAGCGAGGTTCCAACTTGTTTAACAAAAAAACTATTTTTCATTTTTGAATGCTAAAGATATGCGTTTTTCGTGAAGCGGCTGCAAGGAGGGTCACCACAAACGGTGCCATTCCATGTCTATCTCAATGTAGACCCTGTTTTATGGACGGTCGCCAAAAAGCATGCATTTCCGACCCTCGTAGCTACTCCCAGCCATTCAGACCACCTTCGGTTTATTCAGCTGGAACCAGCTGGAATTTGAACTGCAGGTCCTCCATATCTTGCCCGTTATTTTTGCCAAAAATCATTATTAGTTTCACAGGTAGGCATTTCACCAAAGATTCGACAACAGATTGGCACGACTCAAACCCTAGCCAAAGACGGCCGCCGCGACGAAATCGGCTGGTTTTTGAAAACATCATAAAAAATTCAAAAAAATGGGAGACCTCTGCGTCACATCATCAAATGTGGCCTACCAACTAGCAAAAATACTAAACTTGCAATACCAGTGTTTTCTTGAAAAAGTGTTCTCAAAAACGACCTACCATGAACGAAGATCCATGGCTTTCAAGCCAAACTAGCAATGACATGGCCGCATCCGTTGAATAGTTTTTGATAATATGCCCAAATTTGGCGCATGCCTCCGTCTTTTGATGGCAAACAATGTTGCCGAAGCGAGGTTCCAACTTGTTTAACAAAAAAACTGTTTTTCATTTTTTGAATGCTAAAGATATGCGTTTTTTGTGAAGCGGCTGCAAGAGGGTCACCCCAAACGATGCCATTCCATGTCTATCTCAAAGTAGACCCTGTTTTATGGACGGTCGCCAAAAAGCATGCATTTCCTACCCTCGTAGCTACTCCCAGCCATTCAGACCACCTTCGGCCGATTCAGCTGGAACCAGCTGGAATTTGAACTGTGGGTCCTCCATATCTTGCCCGTTATTTTTGCCAAAAATCATTATTAGCTTCACAGGTAGGAATTTCACCAAAGATTCGACAACAGATTGGCACGACTCAAAACCTAGCCAAAGACGGCCGCCGCGACGAAATCGGTCGGTTTTTGAAAACAACGTAAAAAATTCAAAAAAATCCAAAAAAATGGGAGACCTCCGCATCACATCATCAAATGTGGCCTACCAACTAGCAAAAATACGAAACTTGCAATACCGGTATTTTCTTGAAAAAGTGTTCTCAAAAACGACCTACCATGAACGAAGATCCATGGCTTTCAAGCCAAACTAGCAATGACATGGCCGCATCCGTTGAATAGTTTTTGATAATATGCCCAAATTTGGCGCATGCCTCCGTCTTTTGAAGACAAATAATGTTGCCGAAGCGAGGTTCCAACTTGTTTAACAAAAAAACTGTTTTTCATTTTTTGAATGCTAAAGATATGCGTTTTTCGTGAAGCGGCTGCAAGGAGGGTCACCCCAAACGATCCCATTCCATGTCTATCTCAAAGTAGACCCTGTTTTATGGACGGTCGCCAAAAAGCATGCATTTCCGACCCTCGTAGCTACTCCCAGCCATTCAGACCACCTTCGGCCGATTCAGCTGGAACCAGCTGGAATTTGAACTGCGGGTCCTCCATAGCTTGCCCGTTATTTTTGCCAAAAATCATTATTAGCTTCACAGGTAGGCATTTCACCAAAGATTCGACAACAGATTGGCACGACTCAAACCCTAGCCACAGACGGCCTCCACGACGAAATCCGCCGATTTTTGAAAACATCGTAATAAATTTTAAAAAACCAAAAAAAGGGAGACCTCCACGTCACATCATCAAATGTGGCCTACCAACTAGAAATAATACTAAACTTGCAATACCGGTGTTATTTTGAAAAAGTGTTCTAAAAAACGACCTACCATGAACGAAGATCCATGGCTTCAAGCCAAACTAGCAATGACATGGCCGCATCCCTTGAATAGTTTTTGATAATATGCCCAAATTTGGCGCATGCCTCCGTCTTGTGATGGCAAACAATGTTGCCAAAGCGAGGTTCCAACAAGCTTAACAAGGAGGGTCACCCCAAACGGTGTCATTTCATGTCTATCTAAAAGTAGACCCTGTTTTATGGACGGTCGCCAAAAAGCATGCATTTCCAACCCTCGTAGCTACTCCTAGCCATTCAGACCACCTTTGGCCGAATCAGCTGGAACCAGCTGGAATTTGAACTATGGGTCCTCCATAGCTTGCCCGTTATTTTGCCAAAAATTATTTTTAGCTTCACAGGTAGGCATTTCACCAAAGATTCGACAATAGATTGGCACGACTCAAACCCTAGCCACGCACGGCCGCCGCGACGAAATCAGTCGGTTTTTTAAAACATCGTAAAAAATTCAAAAAAAATCAAAAAAGTGGGAGACCTCCACGTCACATCATCAAATGTGGCCTACCAACTAGCAAATATACTAAACTTGCAAGACCGGTGCTTTCTTGAAAAAGTGTTCTAAAAACGACCTAGCATGAACGAAGATCCATGGCTTTGAAGCCAAACTAGCAATGACATGGCCGCATCCGTTGAATAGTTTTTGATAATATGCCCAAATTTGGCACATGCCTCCGTCTTGTGGTGGCAAACAATGTTGCCAAAGCGAGGTTCCAACCTGTTTAACAAAAAAACCATTTTTCATTTTTGGAATGCTAAAGACATGCGTTTTTCGTGAAGCGGCTACAAGGTGGGTCACCCCAAATGGTGCCATTCCATGTCTATCTCAAAGTAGACCCTGTTTTACGGACGGTCGCCAAAAAGCATGCATTTCCGACCCTCATAGCTACTCCCGGCCATTCAGACCACCTTCGGCCGATTCAGCTGGAACCGGTTGGAATTTGAACTGTGGGTCCTCCATACCTTTCCCGTAATTTTGGCCAAAAATCATTTTTAGCTTCACAGGTAGGCATTTCATCAAAGATTCGACAACAGTTTGGCACGACCCAAACCCTTGCAACGGACGGCCGTCGCGATGAATCGGTCGGTTTTTGAAAACATCGTAAAAAATTCAAAAAATCAAAAAATGGGAGACCTCCGCGTCACATCATCAAATGTGGCCTACCAACTAGCAAAAATATTAAACTTGCAATACCTGTGTTTTCTTGAAAAAGTGTTCTAAAAAACGACCTACCATGAACGAAGATCCATGGCTTTCAAGCCAAACTAGCAATGAAATTGCCGCATCTGTTGAATAGTTTTTGATAATATGCCCAAATTTGGCGCATGCCTCCGTCTTGCGATGGCAAACAATGTTTCCAAAGCGAGGTTCCAACTTGTTTAACAAAAAAAACCGTTTTTCATTTTTTGAATGCTAAAGACATGCGTTTTTTGTGAAGCGGCTACATGGAGGGTCACCCCAAACGGTGCCATTCCATGTCTATCTCAAAGTAGACCCTGTTTTACGGACGGTCGCCAAAAAGCATGCATTTCCGACCCTCGTAGCTACTCCCGGCCATTCGGACCACCTTCGGCCGATTCAGCTGGAACCGGTTGGAATTTGAACTGCGGGTCCTCCATAGCTTGCCCGTCATTTTTGCCAAAAATCATTTTTGGCTTCACAGGTAGGCATTTCATCAGAGATTCGACAACAGATTGGCACGACTCAAACCCTAGCCACGGACGGCCACCGCGACGAAACCGGCCGGTTTTTGAAAACATCGTAAAAAATTCAAAAAAAACAAAAAAATGGGAGACCTCCGCGTCACATCATCAAATGTGGCCTACGAACTAGCAAATATACTAAACTTGCAACACCGGTGTTTTCTTGAAAAACTGTTCTGAAAAACGACCTACCATGATGAAGATCCATGGCTTTCAAGCCAAACTAGCAATGACATGGCCGCATCCGTTGAATAGTTTTTGATAATTTGCCCAAATTTTGCACATGCCTCCGTCTTGTGATGGCAAACAATGTTGCCAAAGCTAGGTTCCAACTTGTTTAACAAAAAGACCGTCTTTCATTTTTTGAATGCCAAAGACATGCGTTTTTCGTGAAGCGGCTACAAGGTGGGTCACCGCAAACGGTCCCATTCCATGTATATCTCAAAGTAGACCCTGTTTTACGGACGGTCGCCCAAAAGCATGCATTTCCGACCCTCGTAGCTACTCCCGGCCATTCAGACCACCTTCGGCAGATTCAGCTGGAACCGGCTGGAATTTGAACTGCGGGTCCTCCATAGCTTGCCCGTAATTTTTGCCAAAAATCATTTTTAGCTTCACAGATAGGCATTTCATCAAAGATTCGACAACAGATTGGCACGACTCAAACCCTAGCCACGGACGGCCGTCGCGATGAATCGGTCGGTTTTTGAAAACGTCGTAAAAAGTTCAAAAAATCAAAAAAATGGGAGACCTCCGCGTCACATCATCAAATGTGGCCTACCAACTAGCAAAAATACTAAACTCGCAATACCGGTGTTTTCTTGAAAAAGTGTTCTCAAAAACGACCTACCATGAACGAAGATCCATGGCTTTCAAGACAAACTAGCAATGACATGGCTGCATCTGTTGAACAGTTTTTGATAATATGCGCAAATTTCGCGCATGCCTCCGTCTTGTGATGGCAAACAATGTTGCCAAAGCGAGGTTCCAACTTGTTTAACAAAAAAACTGTTTTTCATTTTTTGAATGCTAAAGATATGCGTTTTTCGTGAAGCGGCTGCAAGGAGGGTCACCCCAAACGATGCCATTCCATGTCTATATCAAAGTAGACCCTGTTTTACGGACGGTCGCCAAAAAGCATGCATTTCCGACCCTCGTAGCTACTCCCGGCCATTTAGACCACCTTCGGCCTATTCAGCTGGAACCGGCTGGAATTTGAACTGCGGGTCCTCCATAGCTTGCTCGTAATTTTTGCCAAAAATCATTTAGCTTCACAGGTAGGCATTTCATCAAAGATTCGACAACAGATTGGCACGACTCAAACCCTAGCCACGGACGGCCGTCTCGACGAATCGGTCGGTTTTTGAAAACATCGTAAAAAATTCAAAAAATCAAAAAAATGGGAGACCTCCACGTCACATCATCAAATGTGGCCTACCAACTAGCAAAAATACTAAACTTGCAAGACCGGTGTTTTCTTGAAAAAGTGTTCTCAAAAACGACCTACCATGAACGAAGATCCATGGCTTTCAAGCCAAACTAGCAATGACATGGCCGCACCCGTTGAATAGTTTTTGATAATATGCCCAAATTTGGCGCATGCCTCCGTCTTTGGATGGCAAACAAAGTAGCCGAAGCGAGGTTCCAACTTGTTTAACAGAAAAACTGTTTCTCATTTTTTGAATGCTAAAGATATGCGTTTTTTGTGAAGCGGCTGCAAGAGGGTCACCCCAAACGATGCCATTCCATGTCTATATCAAAGTAGACCCTGTTTTATGGACGGTCACCAAAAAGCATGCATTTCCGACCCTCGTAGCTACTCCCGGCCATTCAGACCACCTTCGGCCGATTCAGCTGGAACCGGTTGGAATTTGAACTGCGGGTCCTCCATAGCTTGCCCGTCATTTTTGCCAAAAATCAGTTTTGGCTTCACAGGTAGGCATTTCATCAAAGATTCGACAACAGATTGGCACGACTCAAACCCTAGCCACGGACGGCCACCGCGACGAAACCGGCCGGTTTTTGAAAACATCGTAAAAAATTCAAAAAAAATCAAAAAAATGGGAGACCTCCGCGTCACATCATCAAATGTGGCCTACCAACTAGCAAATATACTAAACTTGCAAGACTGGTGTTTTCTTGAAAAACTGTTCTGAAAAACGACCTACCATGACGAAGATCCATGGCTTTCAAGCCAAACTAGCAATGACATGGCCGCATCCATTGAATAGTTTTTGATAATTTGCCCAAATTTTGCACATGCCTCCGTCTTGTGATGGCAAACAATGTTGCCAAAGCTAGGTTCCAACTTGTTTAACAAAAAAACCGTCTTTCATTTTTTGAATGCCAAAGACATGCGTTTTTCGTGAAGCGGCTACAAGGTGGGTCACCCCAAACGGTCCCATTCCATGTATATCTCAAAGTAGACCCTGTTTTACGGACGGTCGCCCAAAAGCATGCATTTCCGACCCTCGTAGCTACTCCCGGCCATTCAGACCACCTTCGGCAGATTCAGCTGGAACCGGCTGGAATTTGAACTGCGGGTCCTCCATAGCTTGCCCGTAATTTTTGCCAAAAATCATTTTTAGCTTCACAGATAGGCATTTCATCAAAGATTCGACAACAGATTGGCACGACTCAAACCCTAGCGACGGACGGCCGTCGCGATGAATCGGTCGGTTTTTGAAAACATCGTAAAAAATTCAAAAAATCAAAAAAATGGGAGACCTCCGCGTCACATCATCAAATGTGGCCTACCAACTAGCAAAAATACTAAACTCGCAATACCGGTGTTTTCTTGAAAAAGTGTTCTCAAAAATGACCTACCATGAACGAAGATCCATGGCTTTCAAGACAAACTAGCAATGACATGGCTGCATCTGTTGAACAGTTTTTGATAATATGCGCAAATTTCGCGCATGCCTTCGTCTTGTGATGGCAAACAATGTTGCCAAAGCGAGGTTCCAACTTGTTTAACAAAAAAACTGTTTTTCATTTTTTGAATGCTAAAGATATGCGTTTTTCGTGAAGCGGCTGCAAGGAGGGTCACCCCAAACGATGCCATTCCATGTCTATATCAAAGTAGACCCTGTTTTACGGACGGTCGCCAAAAAGCATGCATTTCCGACCCTCGTAGCTACTCCCGGCCATTCAGACCACCTTCGGACTATTCAGCTGGAACCGGCTGGAATTTGAACTGCGGGTCCTCCATAGCTTGCCCGTAATTTTTGCCAAAAATCATTTAGCTTCACAGGTAGGCATTTCATCAAAGATTCGACAACAGATTGGCACGACTCAAACCCTAGCCACGGACGGCCGTCTCGACGAATCGGTCGGTTTTTGAAAACATCATAAAAAATTCAAAAAATCAAAAAAATGGGAGACCTCCGCGTCACATCATCAAATGTGGCCTACCAACTAGCAAAAATACTAAACTTGCAAGACCGGTGTTTTCTTGAAAAAGTGTTCTCAAAAACGACCTACCATTAACGAAGATCCATGGCTTTCATGCCAAACTAGCAATGACATGGCCGCATTCGTTGAATAGTTTTTGATAATATGCCCAAATTTGGCGCATGCCTCCGTCTTGTGATGGCAAACAACGTTGCCAAAGCGAGGTTCCAACTTGTTTAACAAAAAAACGTTTTTCATTTTTTGAATGCTAAAGACATGCATTTTTCGTGAAGCGGCTACAAGGAGGGTCACCCAAACGGTGCCATTCCTTTTCTATATCAAAGTAGACCCTGTTTCATGGACGGTCGCTAAAAATCATGCATTTCCGACCCTCGTAGCTACTCCCAGCCATTCAGACCACCTTCGGCCGATTCAGCTGGAACCGGCTGGAATTTGAACTGCGGGTCCTCCATAGCTTGCCCGTTATTTTTGCCAAAAATCATTTTTAGCTTCACAGGTAGGCATTTCATCAAAGATTCGACAGCAGATTGGCATGACTCAAACCCTGGCCACAGACGGCCGCCGCGACGAAATCGGCCGGTTTTTGAAAACATCGTAAAAAATTCAAAAAAAACAAAAAAATTGGAGACCTCCACGTCACATCATCAAATGTGGCCGCCCAACTAGCAAAAATACTAAACTTGCAAGACCGGCGTTTTCTTGAAAAAGTGTTCTAAAAATGACCTACCATGAACGAAGATCCATGGCTTTCAAGCCAAACTAGCAATGACATGGCCGCATCTATTGAATAGTTTTTGATAATATGCCCAAATTTGGCGCATGCCTCCGTCTTGTGATTCCAAAAAATGTTCCCAAAGCGAGGTTCCAACTTGTTTAACAAAAAACCGTTTTTCATTTTTTGAATGCTAAAGACATGCGTTTTTCGTGAAGCGGCTACAAGGAGGGTCACCCCAAACAGTGCCATTCTATGTCTATCTCAAAGTAGACCCTGTTTTATGGACGGTCGCCAAAAAGCAAGCATTTCCGACCCTCGTAGCTAGTCCCGGCCATTCAGACCACCTTCGGCCGATTCAGCTGGAACCGGCTGGAATTTGAACTGCGGCTCCTCCACAGCTTGCCCGTTATTTTTGCCAAAAATAACTTTTAGCTTCACAGGTAGGCATTTCATCAAAGATTCGACAACAGATTAGCATGACTCAAACCCTAGCCACGGACGGCCGCCACGACGAAATCGGGCGGGTTTTGAAAACATCATAAAAAAATCAAAAAAATCAAAAAAATGGGAGACCTCCGCGTCACATCATCAAATGTGGCCTACCAACTAGCAAAAATACTGAACTTGCAATACCGGTGTTTTCTTGAAAAAGTGTTCTAAAAAGCGACCTACCATGAACGAAGATCCATGGCTTTCACGCCAAACTAGCAATGACATGGCCGCATCCGTTGAACAGTTTTTGATAATATGCGCAAATTTCGCACATGCCTTCGTCTTGTGATGGCAAACAATGTTGCCAAAGCGAGGTTCCAACTTGTTGAACAAAAAAACTGTTTTTCATTTTTTGAATGCTAAAGATATGCGTTTTTCGTGAAGCGGCTGCAAGGAGGGTCACCCCAAACGATGCCATTCCATGTCTATATCAAAGTAGACCCTGTTTCATGGACGGTCGCCAAAAAGCATGCATTTCCGACCCTCGTAGCTACTCCCGGCCATTCAGACCACCTTCGGCCGATTCAGCTGGAACCGGCTGGAATTTGAACTGCGGGTCCTCCATAGCTTGCCCTACTATTTTTGCCAAAAATCATTTTTAGCTTCACAGGTAGGCATTTCATCAAAGATTCGACAACAGATTGGCACGACTCAAACCCTAGCCACGGACGGCCGTCGCGACGAATCGGTCGGTTTTTGAAAACATCGTAAAAAATTCAAAAAATCAAAAAAATGGGAGACCTTCGCATCACATCATCAAATGTGGCCTACCAACTAGCAAAAATACTAAACTTGCAAGACCGGTGTTTTCTTGAAAAAGTGTTCTAAAAAACGACCTACCATGAATGAAGATCCATGGCTTTCAAGCCAAACTAGCAATGACATGGCCGCATCTTTTGAATAGTTTTTGATAATATGCCCAAATTTGGCGCATGCCTCCGTCTTGTGATGGCAAACAATGTTGCCAAAGCGAGGTTCCAACTTGTTTAACAAAAAAACCGTTTTTCATTTTTTGAATGCTAAAGACATGCGTTTTTCGTGAAGCGGCTACAAGGAGGGTCACCCCAAAAGGTGCCATTCCATGTCTATCTCAAAGTAGACCCTGTTTTACAGACGGTCGCCAAAAAGCATGCATTTCCGACCCACGTAGCTACTCCCGGCCATTCAGACCACCTTCGGCCGATTCAGCTGGAACCGGCTGGAATTTGAACTGCGGGTCAAACATAGCTTGCCCGTAATTTTTGCCAAAAATAATTTTTAGCTTCACAGGTAGGCATTTCATCAAAGATTCGACAACAGATTGGCATGACTCAAACCCTAGCCACGGACGGCCGTCGCGACGAATCGGTCGGTTTTTGAAAACATCGTAAAAAATTCAAAAAATCAAAAAAATTGGAGACCTCCGCGTCACATCATCAAATGTGGCCTACCAACTAGAAAAAATACTAAACTTGCAATACCGGTGTTTTCTTGAAAAAATGTTCTAAAAAACGACCTACCATGAAGGAAGATCCATGGCTTTCGAGCCAAACTAGCAATGACATGGCCGCATCCGTTGAATAGTTTTTAATAATATGCCCAAATTTGGCGCATGCCTCCGTCTTGTGATGGCAAACAATGTTGCCAAAGCGAGGTTAGAACAAGTTTAACAAAAAAAAACCATTTTTCATTTTTTGAATGCTAAAGACATGCGTTTTTCGTGAAGCGGCTACAAGGTGGGTCACCCCAAACGGTGCCATTCCATGTCCATCCCAAAGTAGACCCTGTTTCACGGACGATCGCCAAAAAGCATGCATTTCCGACCCTCGTAGCTACTCCTGGCCATTCAGACCACCTTCGGCCGATTCAGCTGGAACCGGCTGGAATTTGAACTGCGGGTCCTCCATAGCTTGCCCGTTATTTTTGCCAAATATCGTTTTTAGCTTCACAGGTAGGCATTTCATCAATGATTCGACAACAGATTGGAACGACTCAAACCCTAGCCACGGACAGCCGCGGCGACAAAATCAGGCGGTTTTTGAAAACATCGTAAAAAAATAAAAAAAATCAAAAAAATGGGAGGCCTCCGCGTCACATCATCAAATGTGGCCTACCAAGTAGCAAAAATAATGAACTTGCAATACCGGTGTTTTCTTGAAAAAGTGTTCTAAAAAACGACCTACCATGAACGAAGATCCATGGCTTTCAAGCCAAGCGAGGTTCCAACTTGTTTAACAAACAAACTGTTTTTCATTTTTTGAATGCTAAAGATATGTGTTTTTCGTGAAGCGGCTGCAAGGAGGGCACCCCAAACGATGCCATTCCATGTCTATCTCAAAGTAGACCCTGTTTCATGGATGGTCCCCAAAAAGCATGCATTTCCGACCCTCGTAGCTACTCCCCGCCATTCAGACCACCTTCGGCCGATTCATTTGGAAACCAGCTGGAATTTGAACTGCGGGTCCTCCATATTTTGCCCGTTATTTTTTCCAAAAATCATTATTAGCTTCACAGGTAGGAATTTCACCAAGGATTCGACAACAGATTGGCACGACTCAAACCCTAGCCACAGACGGCCGCCGCGACGAAATCGGCCGATTTTTGAAAACATCATAAAAAATTCAAAAAAATTCAAAAAAATGGGAGACCTCCGCGTCACATCATCAAATGTGGCTACCAACTAGCAAAAATACTAAACTTGCAATACCGGTGTTTCTTGAAAAAGTGTTCTAAAAAATGACCTACCATGAACGAAGATCCATGGCTTTCAAGCCAAACAAGCAATGACATGGCCGCATCCACTGAATAGTTTTTGATAATATGCCCAAATTTGGCGCATGCCTCCGTCTTGTGATGGCAAACAATGTTGCAAAAGCGAGGTTCCAACTTGTTTAACAAAAAAACCGTTTTTCATTTTTTGAATGCTAAAGACATGCGTTTTTCGTGAAGCGGCTACAAGGTGGGTCACCACAAACGGTGCCATTCCATGTCTATCTCAAAGTAGACCCTGTTTTACCGACGGTCGCCAAAAAGCATGCATTTCCGACCCTCGTAGCTACTCCCGGCCATTCAGACCACCTTCGGCCGATTCAGCTGGAACCGGCTGGAATTTGAACTGCGGGTCCTCCATAGCATGCCCGTAATTTTTGCCAAAAATCATTTTTAGCTTCACAGGTAGGCATTTCATCAAAGATTCAACAACAGATTGGCACGACTCAAACCCTAGCCACGGACGGCCGCCGCCATGAAATCGGCCGGTTTTTCAAAACATCGTAAAAAAATCAAAAAAACAAAAAAATAGGAGACCTCCGCGTCACATCATCAAATGTGGCCTACCAACTAGCAAAAATACTAAACTTGCTAGACCGGTGTTTTCTTGAAAAAGTGTTCTAAAAAACGACCTACCATGAACGAAGATCCATGGCTTTCAAGCCAAACTAGCAATGACATGGCCGCATCCGTTGAATAGTTTTTGATAATATGCGCAAATTTGGCGCATGCCTCCATCTTGTGATGGCAAACAATGTTGCCAAAGCGAGGTTCCAACTTGTTTAACAAAAAAAACATTTTTTCATTTTTTGAATGCTAAAGACATGCGTTTTTCGTGAAGTGGCTGCAAGGAGGGTCACCCCAATCGGTGTCATTCCATGTCTATCTCAAAGTTGTCCGTGTTTTACGGACGGTCGCCAAAAAGCATGCATTTCTGACCCTCGTAGCTACTCCCGGCCATTCAGACTACCTTCGGCCGATTCAGCTGGAACCGGCTGGAATTTGAACTGCGGGTCCTCCATAGCTTGCCCGTTATTTTTGCCAAAAATCTTTTTTAGCTTCACAGGTAGGCATTTCATCAAAGATTCCACAACAGATTGGCACGACTCAAACCCTAGCCACGGACGGCCGCCGCGACGAAATCGGCCGATTTTGAAAACATCGTAAAAAATTCAAAAAAAATCAAAAAAAATGGGAGACCTCCACGTCACATCATCAAATGTGGCCTCCCAACTAGCAAAAATACTGAACTTGCAAGACTGGTGTTTTCTTGAAAAAGTGTTCTAAAAAACGACCTACCATGAACGAAGATCCATGGCTTTCAAGCCAAACTAGCAATGACATTGCCGCATCTGTTGAATAGTTTTTCATAATATGCCCCAATTTGGCGCATGCCTCCATCTTGTGATGGCAAACAATGTTGCCAAAGCGAGGTTCCAAATTGTTTAACAAAAAACCGTTTTTCATTTTTTGAATGCTAAAGACATGCGTTTTTCGTGAAGCGGCTACAAGGAGGGTCACCCCAAACGGTGCCATTCCATGTCTATCTCAAAGTAGTCCCTGTTTTACGGACGGTCGCCAAAAAGCATGCATTTCCGACCCTCGTAGCTATTCCCGGCCATTCAGACCACCTTCGGCCGATTTAGCTGGAACCGGCTGGAATTTGAACTGCGGGTCCTCCATAGCTTGCCCGTTATTTTTGCCAAAAATCATTTTTAGCTTCACAGGTAGGCATTTCATCAAAGATTCGACAACAGATTGGCACGACTCAAACCCTAGCCACGGACGGCCGCCGCCATGAAATCGGCCGGTTTTTCAGAACATCGTAAAAAATTCAAAAAAACAAAAAAATAGGAGACCTCCGCGTCACATCATCAAATGTGGCCTACCAACTAGCAAAAATACTAAACTTGCAATACCGGTGTTTTCTTGAAAGAGTGTTCTCAAAAACGGCCTACCATGAACAAAGATCCATGGCTTTCAAGCCAAACTAGCAATGACATGGCCGCATCCGTTGAATAGTTTTTGATAATATCCCAAATTTGGTGCATGCCTCCGTCTTGTGATGGCAAACAATGTTGCCAAAGCGAGGTTCCAACTTTTTTAACAAAAAAACCGGTTTTCATTTTTTGAATGCTAAAGACATGCGTTTTTCATGAAGCGGCTACAAGGAAGGTCACCCTAAACGGTGCCATTCCATGTCTATCTCAAAGTAGACCCTATTTTATGGACGGTCGCCAAAAAGCATGCATTTCTGACCCTCGTAGCTACTCCCGGCCATTCAGACCACCTTCGGCCGATTCAGCTGGAACCGGCTGGAATTTGAGCTGCGGGTCCTCCATAGCTTGCCCGTTATTTTTGCCAAAAATCATTTTTAGCTTCACAGGTAGGCATTTCATCAAAGATTCGACAACAGATTGGCACAACTCAAACCCTAGTCACGGACGGCCGCCGCGACGAAATCGTCCAGTTTTTTAAAACATCGTAAAAAAATAAAAAAAAATCAAAAAAAATGGGAGACCTCCGCGTCACATCATCAAATGTGGCCTACCAACTAGCGAAAATACTAAACTTGCAATACCGGTGTTTTCTTGAAAAAGTGTTCTAAAAAACGACCTACCATGAACGAAGATCCAGGGCTTTCAAGCCAAACTAGCAATGACATGGCCGCATCCGTTGAATAGTTTTTGATAATATGCGCAAATTTGGCGCATGCCTCCATCTTGTGATGGCAAACAATGTTGCCAAAGCGAGGTTCCAACTTGTTTAACAAAAAAAACATTTTTTCATTTTTTGAATGCTAAAGACATGCGTTTTTCGTGAAGTGGCTGCAAGGAGGGTCACCCCAATCAGTGTCATTCCATGTCTATCTCAAAGTTGCCCGTGTTTTACGGACGGTCGCCAAAAAGCATGCATTTCTGACCCTCGTAGCTACTCCCGGCCATTCAGACCACCTTCGGCCGATTCAGCTGGAACCGGCTGGAATTTGAACTGCGGGTCCTCCATAGCTTGCCCGTTATTTTTGGCAAAAATCTTTTTTAGCTTCACAGGTAGGCATTTCATCAAAGATTCCACAACAGATTGGCACGACTCCAACCCTAGCCACGGACGGCCGCCGCGACGAAATCGGCCGATTTTGAAAACATCGTAAAAAATTCAAAAAAAATCAAAAAAAATGGGAGACCTCCACGTCACATCATCAAATGTGGCCTCCCAACTAGCAAAAATACTAAACTTGCAAGACTGGTGTTTTCTTGAAAAAGTGTTCTAAAAAACGACCTACCATGAACGAAGATCCATGGCTTTCAAGCCAAACTAGCAATGACATGGCCGCATCTGTTGAATAGTTTTTCATAATATGCCCCAATTTGGCGCATGCCTCCATCTTGTGATGGCAAACAATGTTGCCAAAGCGAGGTTCCAAATTGTTTAACAAAAAACCGTTTTTCATTTTTTGAATGCTAAAGACCTGCGTTTTTCGTGAAGCGGCTACAAGGAGGGTCACCCCAAACGGTGCCATTCCATGTCTATCTCAAAGTAGTCCCTGTTTTACGGACGGTCGCCAAAAAGCATGCATTTCCGACCCTCGTAGCTATTCCCGGCCATTCAGACCACCTTCGGCCGATTCAGCTGGAACCGGCTGGAATTTGAACTGCGGGTCCTCCATAGCTTGCCCGTTATTTTTGCCAAAAATCATTTTTAGCTTCACAGGTAGGCATTTCATCAAAGATTCGACAACAGATTGGCACGACTCAAACCCTAGCCACGGACGGCCGCGGCGACGAAATCAGCCGGTTTTTTAAAACAACGTAAAAAATTAAAAAATATATAGAAAAATGGGAGACCTCCGCGTCACTTCATCAAATGTGGCCTACCAACTAGCAAAAATACTAAACTTGCAAGACCAGTGTTTTCTTGAAAAAGTGTTCTCAAAAACGACCTACCATGAACGAAGATCCATGGCTTTCAAGCCAAACTAGCAATGACATGGCCGCATCCGTTGAATAGTTTTTGATAATATGCCCAAATTTGGCGCATGCCTCCGTCTTGTGATGGCAAACAATGTTGCCAAAGCGAGGTTCCAACTTGTTTAACAAAAAACCGTTTTTCATTTTTTGAATGCTAAAGACATGGGTTTTTCGTGAAGCGGCTACAAGGAGGGTCACCCCAAACGGTGCCATTCCATGTTCTTCTCAAAGTAGTCCCTGTTTTACGGACGGTCATTGTCGTGGTTCTAAGTCTGACAGTAGAAATGGGGGTAGGAATGGAGAGGCAAGATCCTAGCTCTGGAGTAGTTGTACACGCAAGGATTTAACGAGTTCAGGCCCTTCTCGGAGGAAGTAATAGCCCTACGTCTCGGAGCCCGGAGGCGGTCGACTGGATTATATGCGTGTGTGTTACAAAGACGCGAACCCTTCTTCCTGTGGAGGGTGGTGGCTTATATAGAGTTTGCCCAGACCCCAGCCAGCCCACGTAATGAGGGGTTTTAAGGTACATTAAGGCAGGGCGTTACTGGTAACGTCCTGCATAAAGTGCTTATTAAGGCTATAAAGGCTATTAAATTACAGACCGTTTGGATGCGGAGTGGCTCCTGTTCTTCCGATGGTCGAGTGAATCTTCATGGTCGAGTGTCTCCATGTTTGTCGAGTGAATGCTTGTCAGGTCGACTGGTAGGCAGCCTCTTTTAGTAAGTGACCTTGGGGAGGGTACCCTTGGGCAGGCCCATGACCCTACCCCAGATACATGACTTCATCATTAGCCCCCGAATGGATCGAGGTTTGAGTGAGGAAGGAGTTGATAGTCTTCCGACCTGCTTCTCGTGTTGAAAGTGTGTCTTGCTCTGGAGTAAGGGCCTTGCAGTGATGACTTCAAATTCTCTTTCAGTCGCCATGATCCATTCTTTGTGTTTTGTCGAGTGAACTTCGTAGCCTTGAGGATCTCCGAGTGACAGATCGGCGGAGACCGTTGTTGGTTGCTCTGCGGTTAGCGGATTTCACGGGATCCGAATTTTGGGAAGCGCACGAAGCGGAGAAAACTGCGGCACTCGGATGAGACGAGACGATGACGCCTCGATCTTCGCGCCACCTTTTTCGCCACGTATCGCTCGCGCGCCTGTTGCGGGATTTGACAGATTGCCTGGGCCTACCCGTCAGCCACTCGGAAGCAGCCTCATTTAAGGCGCCGGGCGGGCGCATTTTGAACAGTGCCAACACAATCTTCTTCTCCCTTCGCTTCAAAATCTCTCCGTAGCGCCTGCAGTTTCCTCCGCGCCGCTGCTTCGCACCAATCTCGCTGGCGACGATGGGGAAGGAGAAGACTGCGGCTTTGGAGCGGGCGAAGAAGGCGACGACGACGGCGAAGGGGAGGGCGTCAAGCCGGGGCGGATCCTCGTCGCGGTCCAAGTTGCCGCAGGGTTGGGTCCAAGGGGATTGGATCCGCTCGACCATCACCGAGAAAGACCTTGCTGACCTGGCCGACGAGGGATTGATCCTTCACGGGTCAGCAAGGCTCTCGGGAACGGAGTCGCAACCGCAACCTAAGGAGGGTGAGTGCGTTCTTCTGGCCACTCATCTAGATCGCGGGTTTTCTCTGCTGCCGAGTCATTTCTTTCGAGGGTTTCTGAACTTCTTTGGGGCGCAACTCCATCATTTCACCCCCAATTCCATCGTCTTCCTTGCTGCCTTTGTTTCGCTGTGTGAAAATTTCTTGGGCTGCCGACCGCACTGGGGGCTTTTCAAGCACATATTCACTTGCCGCTCTCAGTCAGTGAAAAGAGCAAATCCAGATGACGAGAAACCCAAGTGGTCCAGATGTGTGGAGGACTCGGAGTCCAGATGAGGGGCAAGAGCGCCTTTCCAGCGATGACTCTGCCTGACTCGGTTAGAGGGTGGCAGTCGACCTGGTTCTACTGCCAAGACCAGTCGACGCCTGGGCAGTCGACTGGGCTCCCCCTTTCTCCATTAGTCGAGTAGACAAGCCAGCTTCTCTGAAAGTGTTACCTGAGGAGAAGGCCCAAGTGAAGTTGTTGATGGAGCGCGTAGTACAGCTTATCTGCGACGGAGTGACTGGCATGGACCTCCTGGAAGTTTTCCTTCGACGGCGAATTCAACCACTACAATACCGAGGCCATCCGATGTGGATGTACTCTGGTACCGACGACACCACTCGGATTGATCCAGAAGAGGTTGACGACGCCACATTGGAGAGGTGGATGACTGCCATTACTGGGAACAAGGACAATCCTCGAGGCGCCAGGAGAGTTCTCCCATTCGACCAGTCTCGTCAGCCAGACAAGGTGTGAATAGCTTTCTCCGACTGATCTGTAATATTCAATCTTCCGAGACAGTTGATTGATCTTTCTCTTGTTTGTTGTTCTCCAGGAAATTACTAAGATGTACTCGACACCCAACGGGGCACAGGAGTCAACTGAAGAAGGGGAGGCGAGCGGAGGTGAAAGCGGAGAGGAGCAGGGCGAGTGGGAATCCGATGGTGAAGGGGAGGGAGACGATGACGTTGACTCCAGCGAAGAGGAGGAGGAGGAAGATGAACCCCCCCTCCCCCCGCACGGAGAGGCGATCCAAGCTTACACACGATCCCGCGAAGGAACGTGGTAAGGCTACTGCTTCTGTTGGGCAGTCGTCGAAACGCCCTCGGACCTCTTCTCCTGCACCAACTGAGAAGCCTCTCAAGCACCAGCGCGCGATGCCATCCAAGCCGCCCAAGGCTCTGCCCAAGATGAAGATGACTGTCCCCACCATTTCCGGGTAATAACGATACTTGTTTCCCTCTGTCGACTGTGGACAGATCGTCGGTCGATTCATTGAACCAACTGACCGACTTCCGACATTTGTAGTGCTGCTACTTCTGAGACCTCTGCCAAGGACAAAGACCAAGAGATGGAAGACGCTGTTACTTCCAACCCAGGTACAGTTACTGATGTTCTGTCATTGGTCGACTGACTACTTCTTGTAACTCTGGTCGGTTGAACTTTTCTTGCAGCCCCTCCTCATGTCATTGACCTCCCTGATGACGACGATGAAGTGCCGCTGGGGGCGAGGCGGAACAAGAAGGCTCTGGCTGGCCAGACTCCACAAGCTACCCCGGCGCCTGAGGTCGTGGTTCGGGATGGAGGTGATGCTACTCGGACTTCGGTGACTTTTGCTGTACCGCTGACGAGTGCTCGACCCACTTCGTCGACTGTTGCTCCACCATCTCTCTTTGCTATCCACCATGTCCTGGAAGACCAAGTGAGCGCTGCTAAAGAAGCCATTCGCCAAGCAGGGATTATGATGGAACAAGTGAAGGTGGTCCGAGAGGCCAGTCAGGCGGCTTATGATGCCAGTTCAACTCTTCAGAATAATGTTCAGGTAAGTCGACTTGTCTGTTTCGTTATGAAACACCACCGGAAAACTGCTTCTTTCTGAAGATTTTTTGTTGTTTGTACACCAACTGGGGTGTGTGTCGATTGAATTTCTGTGGGGGGCACGCTGAGTGCACCCACTGGGTGTAGTCCCCGAGGCTATGGTCGACTGCTGGCAGTCGACTATAGTCTTTATGCTTTCAAACTTCTTTACTCGGCCTGGTCGGATCAAGTCGAGTGGTATCAAGAAAACCTGTGGGGGCACACTGAGTGCACCCACTGGGTGTAGTCCCCGAGGCTATGGTCGACTGCTGGCGGTCGACTATAGTCTAAGGAATTTTATGCTCTCTTCTTCCTTTAGTCACTTGGAAATAATGAGTCGACTGATCGAGCAGAATCTTTGAAAAATACCGGTGGGGGCACGCTGAGTGCACCCACTGGGTGTAGTCCCCGAGGCTACTGTCGAATGTTTTGATTTGGCTGTAGTCTTAGACATGTCACATCCTTTCCTTTAGTCACTCGGAAATAACTTTTCTTTGATGTCTTTTGTCGATTGTCTCTTTGCAGAAGTCTTGCGAGCTTGTTGCTCAGCTTGCTGATTTGAAGAAGAAACAAATCCAGCTTAACCTCGACTTACAGTTTGCCCAGGAAAACTTGCAGAAGGCGAAGGATGACGCGAAAGGTATGGTTGGTGAGGATTCGACGACTGCCTCTGTTTTTCTGATTATTCTCAACCCTGTCCTCATTATTGTTTTGCAGACCAACTGGAGGAGGCTCTGAGGAAGAAGGATCTTGACCTTGCGGAAGCCCAAAAGGCGGCTTCGGAAAAGATGAAGCTCGCTGAGGAGAAGCTTGCCTCAGTTGGTCGGCTCGAAGATGAGAATGCCAGGCTGAAGTCTGCCCTTGATGCGGCCAACAAGGAAGCAAGTCGATTGAAAAACGACAAGATTGCTCTGACTGACAAGGTCGGCGATATGGCGGGGAAGCGAAAGGATCTGGAGGCTTACCTCGGAGGGCTCGCTAAGAAGCTATTCCTCATGCTTGAAGGTAATCCCCTCATTCGATTGACTTGCCGTTGTCGACTCATCATTCAATTATAATATTGGACTGTACCTTTCAGAATTCTGTCAGAACTTCGAGGAAGAAACTGGTCGAGTGGAGACCAGTCTAGACCCCATCAACTCTCCTGTGAAGGACGAAGCTGCCATGAATGTTCTCCGGTTGGAGTCTCGAGTTGCTGGCGTGGTGGACTATCTTGCTCGACTGAAGGCTGCAGTGTTGCGGATCGACTATGCACTCTGGCCCAAACAGACGCTTCAGAATGACCTTGAATCCTTGGTCACTCGACTGTATGAAGTTCCAAGTCGAGTGCAAGAATGGAAAAAGTCTTCTGCCAGGTGTGGTGTCGATGTTGCTCTGTCGCTGGTTCGTGTCCACTACAAGGAGGCGCGAGAAGAGAAGCTGGCCGCCCTCCAAGTTGCCAATACCAGGAAGCACAATTTCCAGGACTTCATGGAGACCTTCATTGCTGCTGCCACTCGCATCTCAGACGGGATTGATTTGGACGAGTTTGCTGCACCATCCAGTCCTCTGCCGGAGGAGTAAAAAACTGTTGTGTCTCGCTTTAAATTTGCCTCGGAATGCCGAGTGGTTTATGTAACCGATAAACTCTGTCGAGCTGGAGGCTCGAGTACTTTTATCTGCGGTCCAGGACCTTTAGATCTTTATCCAGACTTTATATATCGTTGAATATCTTCGTGATTTATCTACCGAGTGGGATTTGGCTCGACTTTTACTGAAAATGACTTAGGCGAGCACTGAGCTACAGCTAAGCCTCCGAGTGGGAGGTCTGCTCTCCACTCGGTAGGATTTTAAATTACTTAGGCGAGCGCTGTGCTACAGCTAAGCCTCCGAGTGGGAGGTCTGCTCTTCACTCGGTAGGATTTCGAATTACTTAGGCGAGCGCTGGGCTGCAGCTAAGCCTCCGAGTGGCAGGTCTGCTCTCCACTCGGTAGGATTTTGAATTACTTAGGCGAGCGCTGGGCTGCAGCTAAGCCTCCGAGTGGGAGGTCTGCTCTCCACTCGGTAGGATTTTGAATTACTTAGGCGAGCGCTGTGCTGCAACTAAGCCTCCGAGTGGGAGGTCTGCTCTTCACTCGGTAGGATTTCAAATTACTTAGGCGAGCGCTGGGCTGCAGCTAAGCCTCCGAGTGGGAGGTTTGCTCTCCACTCGGTAGGATTTTAATTAATTAGGCGAGCGCTGGGCTGCAGCTAAGCCTCCGAGTGGGAGGTCTGCTCTCCACTCGGTAGGATTTTTGAACGTAGCTTCTGAAGGATAAGAATGAGAGTTTAACTTCGCAGGAGGTTGGCTTTCCGCTCGGTAGGAATTTTAAATACTTAGGCGAGCACTGGGCTGCAGCTAAGCCCCCGAGTGGGAGGCTGGCTCTCCACTCGGTAGGATTTTTGAATACTTAGGCGAGTACTTGGACGGCAGCTAAGCCCCCGAGTGGGAGGCTGGCTCTCCACTCGGTAGGATTTTTGAATACTTAGGCGAGTACTTGGACTACAGCTAAGCCCCCGAGTGGGAGGCTGGCTCTCCACTCGGTTGGATTTTTTTAGATACTTAGGCGAGTACTTGGACTGCAGCTAAGCCCCCGAGTGAGAGGCTGGCTCACCACTCGGTGGGATTTTTTAAATACTTAGGCGAGTACTTGGACTACAGCTAAGCCCCCGAGTGAGAGGCTGGCTCTCCACTCGGTAGGATTTTTGAATACTTAGGCGAAACGGGTTCGCGGCTAAGCCCCCGAGTGGGAGGCCGTCTCTCCACTCGGTGGGATTTTTACAAACTTAGGCGAAACGGATTCGCGGCTAAGCCACCCACTGGGGGGAAATTTCGAAAAAGAAATAGCAATCTTCTGTGAAAATTATAACATTCTTGCTTTAGATAAAAGAACTACAGAGGTACTTTTATTACATCTCAGTCGAGTGAGTTTCTTTTTTCAAGTGTAAAAAGGACGGAGCAACTCCGCGTTCCAAGCTCGAGGCTCGTCGATCCGGCGATCAACGTTGTAGAGGTGATATGCTCCGTTGTGGAGGACTTTGGTGACGATGAAGGGGCCTTCCCAAGTTGGAGCGAGCTTGTGAGGTTTTTGCTGATCCACTCGGAGGACCAAGTCTCCTTCCTGAAAGGCTCGACTCTTCACGTTTCTCGCGTGGAACCAACGTAAGTCCTGCTGGTAGATAGTCGAGCGGATTAGGGCAATCTCCCTCTCTTCTTCCAAGAGGTCGACTGCATCTTGTCGAGCTTGTTCCGCTTCTGCTTCAGAGTATAGTTCGACCCGAGGTGCGTTGTGGAGCAGATCACTCAGAAGAACCGCTTCAGCTCCGTAGACCAGAAAGAATGGCATTCTTCCAGTCGACCGATTAGGAGTGGTCCTTAATCCCCAAAGAACTGACGGAAGTTCGTCGACCCAAGCTCCTGCCGCGTGCTTGAGATCACGCATCAATCGAGGTTTTAGACCTTTGAGGATGAGGCCATTCGCACGCTCTGCCTGCCCATTCGACTGAGGATGGACAACTGAGGCATAGTCGACTCGCGTGCCCTGGGAGGCGCAAAAGGCTTTGAATCTATCGTTATCAAAGTTTGATCCATTGTCCGTGATGATACTATGTGGAACCCCGTATCTGAATATCAAATCCCTGATGAAACTGATAGCAGTGCTTGCATCGAGGTTCTTGATGGGTTTAGCTTCTATCCACTTGGTGAACTTGTCGACTGCGACCAGCAAGTGAGTGAAGCCGCTTCTACCGGTTCTCAGCGGTCCGATCATGTCTAGTCCCCAAACAGCGAAGGGCCAGACAAGTGGAATGGTCTTCAGAGCAGAGGCGGGCTTGGGTGACAAGTTGGAATAAAATTGACACCCTTCGCACTTGTCGACTATGTCTTTTGCCATTTCATTCGCCTTCGGCCAGTAAAATCCCGCTCGGTATGCTTTAGCCACAATAGTCCGGGAGGACGCATGATGGCCACAGGTTCCCGAGTGGATATCATCAAGAATTACCTGGCCTTCTTCTGGCGTGATGCACTTCTGGCCAACTCCAGTCACGCTTTCTCTGTACAACTGCCCTTTGATTACTGTAAAGGCCTTGGATCGACGGACGATCTGTCGAGCCTCTTCTTCATCTTCTGGGAGCTCTTTCCTCATAATATACGCGATGTAAGGCTTTGTCCAGTCGGGAGTGATGACTACAACTTCCATAATCAGGTCGACCACGGCTGGAATCTCCACTTCAGTCGGATCGTTGGCGCTCTTTGGCTGCGGAGGTTCTTCTATGAAAGGATCTTCCTGTACCGATGGCGCACGAATGTGCTCTAAACAAACATCACTGGGGATGGGTTCTCTTTTGGACCCAATTTTTGCCAAGTCATCTGCAGCTTGGTTTTTCAGTCGGGGTATATGATGGAGCTCTAACCCCTCAAATATCTTTTCCAACTTTGTCACCGCATTGCAATATCCCGTCATGGCTGGGCTTTGGACATCCCACTCTTTCATCACTTGATT
The DNA here is from genome assembly GCA_032464435.1 of Aegilops umbellulata. NCBI lineage: Eukaryota > Viridiplantae > Streptophyta > Magnoliopsida > Poales > Poaceae > Aegilops > Aegilops umbellulata. Next base: position 278,367,893 of record CP136058.1, read on the forward strand.
AACAACCAGATCTGAGTCGCCATAGACCATAAGGCGACGGACGCCGAGTGAAATGGCCATACGTAATCCATATAGGAGTGCTTCATATTCTGCCTCATTGTTGGAGGAATCAAAGTGAATCTGGAGGACATATTTGAGCTTATCTCCTTGGGGGGAAACGAGTACGACCCCCGCACCGGACCCATTCAGCATCTTGGAGCCATCAAAAAACATAGTCCAGTGTTCCGAGTGAACTTGAGTCAGAAGTTGTTGTTCAGTCCACTCGGCGAGGAAATCGGCTATTGCTTGGGACTTGATAGCTTTCTTTGCCTCGAACTCGATACCAAGAGGAAGAAGTTCAATTGCCCATTTTGCCACTCGACCGGTTGCATCTCTGTTATGAAGGATCTCTGATAACGGGGCGTCGCTGACGACTGTAATGGAGTGATCAGAGAAATAATGAGCAACCTTCTTCGTGGTCATGTAAATCCCGTAAACAAGCTTCTGATAGTGAGGGTATCTTTGCTTTGACGGGGTCAGAACTTCAGAAAGGTAATAAACTAGGCGCTGAACTTTGAAGGCTTTCCCTTCCTCTTCCCGCTCGACCGTAAGAACGGTACTAACGACTTGTCCAGTGGCTGCAATGTAAAGCAACAATGGCTCTTTGCTGACAGGGGCAGCAAGCACCGGCTGGGTGGAGAGCAGGGCTTTTAGCTCTGCAAACGCTGCATCAGCTTCTGGAGTCCACTCGAACTTGTCTGACTTCTTCATCAGTCGGTAAAGAGGCAGTGCCTTTTCACCAAGCCTAGAGATGAATCGACTTAAAGTGGCCAAGCATCCAGTAAGTTTCTGGACGTCGTGCACACGCACAGGGCGTTTCATTCGGAGTATAGTGCCAACTTTTTCAGGGTTAGCATCGATTCCTCGTTCGGAAACGAGAAAACTGAGTAACTTTCCTCCAGGGACCCCGAACGTGCATTTCGACGGATTAAGCTTGATATCATACCTCCTGAGATTGGCAAATGTTTCAGCAAGGTCAGTCAGCAGTTCGGAACCTTTTCGCGACTTGACCACTATATCATGCATGCATGCTTCTACATTCCAACTGATTTGAGTGATCAAGCACTTCTGAATCATTCTCATGAATGTAGCTCCGGCATTCTTGAGACCGAAAGGCATGGTGACATAACAGAGGCACCCGAACGGGGTGATGAAAGCTGTTTTTATTTCATCGGGTCCATATAGACGGATCTGATGGTATCCGGAGTAAGCATCTAAAAAAGACAACCTCTCGCATCCTGCGGTCGAGTCGACTATTTGGTCGATGCGAGGAAGAGGGAAATGATCTTTCGGGCAGGCCCGATTGATATGTTTGAAATCGATGCACATGCGCAACGACTTGTCCTTCTTGGGGACCATTACAACATTGGCAAGCCACTCGGAGTGGTAGATCTCGCGAATGAACTTTGCTGCTAAGAGTCGAGCCACCTCTTCGCCAATGGCCTTTCTCTTCTGGACGGCGGACCGTCGAAGATGTTCCTTAACTGGTTTGACTTTTGGGTCGACTCGAAGGCGGTGCTCAGCCAGTCCCCTGGGAACACCCGGCATGTCAGCAGGCTTCCATGCAAAGATGTCCCAGTTCTCACGGAGGAACTGGATGAGCGCTTCTTCCTATTTAGAGTCGAGTGTAGTGGAGATATTGGTCGGAGCCGCATTGGGGTCAGTCGGGTGGATGTGAACCTGTTTTGTCTCACCGACCGACTGAAATGCTGACTCTATGGCAGGCTTCTTGGCTCGTAACAAATCACTCGGGTCTGCAGCCTTCTGGTAATCCTGTAATTCCATTTCGGCCATCTGAGCGTCAACAATTTTGGAGCCTTTCTTGAAGCACTCTTCTGCCTTCTTCCGATTACCCGTGATGGTGATCACACCTTTGGGACCGGGCATCTTCAATTTGAGGTACACGTAGCATGGTCGGGCCATGAAACGAGCGTATGCTGGCCTTCCAAGGATGGCGTGGTATGCACTCTGAAAATCCACGACCTCAAAGGTTAACTTTTCCTTCCGGAAATTCTTCGCGTCACCAAAAACTACATCGAGAGCGATTTGGCCGAGTGACTCAGCCTTCTTTCCGGGAATGACTCCATGGAAGCTCATGTTACTGGTGCTGAGTCTGGACATCGGAATGCCCATCCCTTTCAGTGTCTCTGCGTACAACAAGTTCAAACCACTGCCACCATCCATCAGAACTTTGGTTAGTCGAGTGCCTTCAATGACTGGGCGACCACCAATGCTTGCCTCCCTGGGGTAGCAATGTGATTCGGGTGGTCGGACTGGTCGAAGGTGATGGCAGTCTGGGACCATTTCAGATAATTGGGTGTCGCCGGAGCGACCATGTTCACCTCTCGATTGATGACTTTCAATCGACTTTTGCTTTCTACGTCAGCAAAAATCATCAAGGTGGAATTGACCTGGGGGTATTCCTCACCGCTGTCTTCCTTGTCCTCAACTTTGTATGACTCTTTCTCTTTGTCTTTGGCCTGTTTCCCTTGAAACTGCTGCATCAGGAGTCAACATTGTCGAGTGGTATGCTTTGGGTAAATGAGTTTACCCTCCTCGTCTTTCTTCGTGTGAATGTGACACGGTAAGTCCATCACATCGTTCCCATCCTGGTCTTTCACTTTCTTGGGGTTCCAGGGACCCTTGGGTTTCCCCTTAAACTTTCCTGGGGTCACAGCCAAGGCCTCTCCGGGTGCAGCTGGCTCAGCTTGCGCTTTTGCTTCCGACTGGAGTTCCCTCCGCCGGTCTCATTGGCGGCTGCTTTATACTTGCCACTCCGGAGCCTATCTTCTACTTCACTGTTTGCATACTTGGTGGCAATTTCCATCATTCGACTCAATGCCATATCTCCGGTTCGACCGAATTTCAAACTCAGTTCTCTGTTATTGACGCCTTCCTTGAAGGCACAAACTGCCTGGTGATCAGATACATTCTCGACTGTGTGATGTAAAGTGATCCACCTCTGGATATAATCCCTCAGAGTTTCACTCGACTTCTGAACACACGACTGCAATTCTGTCAACCCTGCTGGTCGCTTGCAAGTCCCTTCAAATGTCCTGACAAACACTCGGGCGAGATCCTCCCAAGTGTAAATACTGCTGGGTGCCAACTGGTTCAACCATGCTCTGGCCGACCCTTCCAACATAAGAGGCAAATGCTTCATGGCTACCTCGTCGTTGCCGCCCCCAATCTGAACAACCACTCGGTAACCCTCGAGCCAGGTATCAGGCTTGGACTCGCCGGTGAACTTGCTAACTCCAGCCGCCAACCTGAAGTTGGGGCGAATTACTGCGGCTCTGATTGCCCTGCTGAAACATTCTGGTCCTGATACACGAGCCCTGCTGCTGGAAGGAGCGTCTCTGTCGTGGCCTCCTCTATGAGATCTATTCCTGTCGACCAGACCTTGAACGATAATGGATCTCGCATCAAAGCCTGGTTCCCTAGGGTCGACTGGAAACCTTCGTCCAGCACTGAGCTGGCGTCTGTCATCTTGCTGCCGAGAAACGTACGATCCACCCCTTGGGGGAGGAGTGGGCACTCGACGTGGATCATTACGATCGAATCGGTGTTCGTACCACTCACGGTCTTGATATTGATCATCGCGCCGGTCTCTACGTACCCCATGCCTCGGAGGCGATCCTAGACTGTGAGCCGACTGTACAGAATTCGCAGCGACGGATCGGCTGTGAATCCTGTTACGCGACTGAGATACCACTGAGTTCTGATCCCCCGCTGCCCGGAGCAAATCTCTGATCTGTAACAGACCTCTACCCGCCTCTGACTGAGAAGTTTGGATCGACTCTGCTATGCGAGCTGCAGCTGCTAAATTCTGAATCGGGGTTCGGTATACCTGAGTTGGTGGCTGGAAGAGGCGGCGTCGACTGGATTCGGTGACTGGTGGTCGAGCGCGCTCGTCGAGTACCCTCTGGAGATTCTCCAGTCGAGTACGTTCAGCCAGGTTGGCCAAGCGCGCCTCCTCCAAGGCGCGTGCCTCGGGGGTTTCTCCAACAATAGGAGTGTGAAGCGCGTCCATGTTCCGGCGACGAAGTTCCTCCCTCTGCAGCGAGGTGAGAGGCTGGGGCCTGTACTCTTCATGGTCCCACGTCGGGACTCCTCCCCCGGCAACCTCTTCTGTGTGGGGAAAACTGGGAGGACTGCGCGGTCCGTCGACCATGAGTACCTCCGCCGCTGGATCGCTGCTGTCACACTCAGACGCAGTCTCTGCGGAGCCAGTCGATAGATCGAACAGGCCGTAGAGTGATTCGTCGGGTTCAATCGCCGCGACTTGGGGGATGGCCGACTGGCGGGCCAACGCATGCCTCACCCACCGCTGGAGTCTCGACCGACCAGAGCGCTTGCGCCGGCGGGAAACAGGGAGCGAGGACGAAACGGGTACCGACCCGTACTGGGCCGACAGTTGTCACAGGAGGACGCCACGAATGCACGTGCGGAAGTGCGTCGCTCCGCGGGCGGGGAGCGCGTCCTGGAGCCAAGCAGAATCATCGACGACGAAACTGAGGGCGTCGAGACGGATCTCGCGCCCCTCGACCAGGATTCCGCTCGAAGGCATGATGGGGGATGTCAAAAGAATCCCAACTTCTCCATAAATTTGCTAGAACACCTGCCCCACGGTGGGCGCCAACTGTCATGGTTCTAAGTCTGACAGTAGAACGGGGGGTAGGAATGGAGAGGCAAGATCCTAGCTCTGGAGTAGTTGTACACGCAAGGAGTTAACGAGTTCAGGCCCTTCTCGGAGGAAGTAATAGCCCTACGTCTCGGAGCCCGGAGGCGGTCGACTGGATTATATGCGTGTGTGTTACAAAGATGCGAACCCTTCTTCCTGTGGAGGGGGGTGGGTTATATAGAGTTCGCCCAGACCCCAGCCAGCCCACATAATGAGGGGTTTTAAGGTACATTAAGGCAGGGCGTTACTGGTAACGTCCTGCATAAAGTGCTTATTAAGGCTATAAAGGCTATTAAATTACAAACCGTTTGGATGCGGAGTGGCTCCTGTTCTTCCGATGGTCGACTGAATCTTCATGGTCGAGTGTCTCCATGTTTCTCGAGTGAATGCTTGCCAGGTCGACTGGTAGGCAGCCTCTTTTAGTAAGTGACCTTGGGGAGGGTACCCTTGGGCAGGCCCATGACCCTACCCCAGATACATGACTTCATAAGTCGCCAAAAAGCATGCATTTCCGACCCTCGTAGCTACTCCCGGCCATCCAGACCACCTTCGGCCGATTCAGCTGGAACCGGCTGGAATTTGAACTGCGGGTCCTCCATAGCTTGCCCGTTATTTTTGCCAAATATCGTTTTTAGCTTCACAGGTAGGCATTTCATTAATGATTCGACAACAGATTGGAACGACTCAAACCCTAGCCACGGACAGCCGCGGCGACAAAATCAGCCGGTTTTTGAAAACAATGTAAAAAATAAAAAAAATAAAAAAAATGGGAGACCTCCGCGTCACATCATCAAATGTGGCCTACCAACTAGAAAAATACTAAACTTCCAAGACCAGTGTTTTCTTGAAAAAGAGTTCTAAAAAACGACCTACCATGAACGAAGATCCATGGCTTTCAAGCCAAACTAGCAATGACATTGCCGCATCCGTTGAATAGTTTTTGATAATATGCCCAAATTTGGCGCATGCCTCCGTCTTGTGATGGCAAACAATGTTGCCAAAGCGAGGTTCCAACTTGTTTAACAAAAAAAATCGTTTTCCATTTTTTGAATGCTAAAGACATGCGTTTTTTGTGAAGCGGCTACAAAGAGGGTCACCCAAACGGTGCCATTCCATGTCTATCTCAAAGTAGACCCTGTTTCATGGACGGTCGCTAAAAAGCATGCATTTGCGACCCTCGTAGCTACTCCCAGCCATTCAGACCACCTTCGGCCGACTCAGCTGGAACCGGCTGGAATTTGAACTGCGGGTCCTCCATAGCTTGCCCATTATTTTTGCCAAAAATCATTTTTAGCTTCACAGGTAGGCATTTCACCAAAGATTCGACAACAGATTGGCACGACTCAAACCCTGGCCACGGACGGCCGCCGCGATGAAATCGGCCGGTTTTTTAAAACATCGTAAAAAATTCAAAAAAATCAAAAAAAATGGGAGACCTCCACGTCACATCATCAAATGTGGCCTCCCAACTAGCAAAAATACTAAACTTGCAAGACCGGTGTTTTCTTGAAAAAGTGTTCTAAAAAACGACCTACCATGAACGAAGATCCATGGCTTTCAAGCCAAACTAGCAATGACATGGCCGCATCTGTTGAATAGTTTTTGATAATATGCCCAAATTTGGCTCATGCCTCCGTCTTGTGATGGCAAACAATGTTGCCAAAGCGAGGTTCCAACTTGTTTAACAAAAAAACAATTTTTTATTTTTTGAATGATAAAGACATGCGTTTTTCATGAAGCGGCTACAAGGTGGGTCACCCCGAACGGTGCCATCCCATGTCTATCTCAAAGTAGACCCTGTTTTATGGACGGTCGCCAAAAAGCAAGCATTTCCGACCCTCGTAGCTACTCCCGGCCTTTCAGACCACCTTCGGCCGATTCAGCTGGAACCGACTGGAATTTGAACTGCGGGTCCTCCATAGCTTGCCCGTAATTTTTGCCAAAAATCATTTTTAGCTTCACAGGTAGGCATTTCATCAAAGATTCGACAACAGATTGGCACGACTCAAACCCTAGCCACGGACGGCCGTCGCAACGAATCGGTCGGTTTTTGAAAACATCGTAAAAAATTCTAAAAATCAAAAAAATGGGAGACCTCCGCGTCACATCATCAAATGTGGCCTACCAACTAGCAAAAATACTAAACTTGCAATACCGGTGTTTTCTTGAAAAAGTGTTCTCAAAAACGACCTACCATGAACGAAGATCCTTGGCTTTCAAGCCAAACTAGCAATAACATGGCCGCATCCGTTGAATAGTTTTTGATAATATGCCCAAATTTGGTGCATGCCTCTGTCTTGTGATGGCAAACAATGTTGCCAAAGCGAGGTTCCAACTTGTTTAACAAAAAAACCGTTTTTCATTTTTTGAATGCTAAAGACATGCGTTTTTCGTGAAGCGGATACAAGGAGGGTCACCCCAAACGGTGCCATTCCATGTCTATCTCAAAGTAGACCCTGTTTTATGGACGGTCGCCAAAAAGCATGCATTTCCGACCCTCGTAGCTACTCCCGGCCATTCAAAACACTTTCGGCCGATTCAGCTGGAACTGGCTGGAATTTGAACTGCGGGTCCTCCATAGCTTGCCTGTTATTTTTGCCAAAAATCATTTTTAGCTTCACAGGTAGGCATTTCATCAAAGATTCGACAACAGATTGGCACGACTCAAACCCTAGCCACGGACGGCCGCTGCGACGAAATCGGCCGGTTTTTTAAAACATCGTAAAAAATCAAAAAAAATCAAAAAAATGGGAGACCTCTGCGTCACATCATCAAATGTGGCCTACCAACTAGCGAAAATACTGAACTTGCAATACCGGTGTTTTCTTGAAAAAGTGTTCTAAAAAATGACCTACCATGAACGAAGATCCATGGCTTTCATGCCAAACTAGCAATGACATGGCCGCATCCGTTGAATAGTTTTTGATAATATGCACAAATTTGGCGCATGCCTCCATCTTGTGATGGCAAACAATGTTGCCAAAGCGAGGTTCCAACTTGTTTAACTAAAAAAATCGATTTCCATTTTTTGAATGCTAAAGACATGCGTTTTTCGTGAAGCGGCTACAAGGAGGGTCACCCCAAACGGTGTCATTCCATGTCTATCTCGAAGTAGTCCCTGTTTTACGGACGATCGCCAAAATGCATGCATTTCCGACCCTCGTAGCTACTCCCGACCATTCAGACCACCTTCGGCCGATTCAGCTGGAACCGACTGGAATTTGAACTGCGGGTCCTCCATAGCTTGCCCGTTATTTTTGCCAAAAATCATTTTTAGCTTCACAGGTAGGCATTTCATCAAAGATTCGACAAAAGATTGGCACGACTCAAACCCTTGCCACGGACGGCCGCGGCGACAAAATCAGCCGGTTTTTTAAAACAACGTAAAAAATAAAAAAAATAAAAAAATGGGAGACCTCCGCGTCACATCATCAAATGTGGCCTACCAACTAGCAAAAATACTAAACTTGCAAGACCGGTGTTTTCTTGAAAAAGTGTTCTAAGAAACGACCTACCATGAACGAAGATCCATGGCTTTCAAGCCAAACTAGCAATGACATGGCCGCATCCCTTGAATAGTTTTTGATAATATGCCCAAATTTGGCGCATGCCTCCGTCTTGTGATGGCAAACAATGTTGCCAAAGCGAGGTTCCAACTTGTTTAACAAAAAAATCATTTTCCATTTTTTGAATGCTAAAGACATGCGTTTTTCGTGAAGCGGCTACAAGGAGGGTCAGCCAAACGGTGCCATTCCATGTCTATCTCAAAGTAGACCCTGTTTCATGGACGATCGCTAAAAAGCATGTATTTCCGACCCTCTTAGCTACTCCCAGCCATTCAGACCACCTTCGGCCGATTCAGCTGGAACCGACTGGAATTTGAACTGCGGGTCCTCCATAGCTTGCCCGTAATTTTTGCCAAAAATCATTTTTAGCTTCACAGGTAGGCATTTCATCAAAGATTCGACAACAGATTGGCACGACTCAAACCCTAGCCACGGACGATCGTCGGGACGAATCGGTTGGTTTTTGAAAACATCGTAAAAAATTCTAAAAATCAAAAAAATGGGAGACCTCCGCGTCACATCATCAAATGTGGCCTACCAACTAGCAAAAATACTAAACTTGCAATACCGGTGTTTTCTTGAAAAAGTGTTCTCAAAAACGACCTACCATGAACGAAGATCCTTGGCTTTCTAGCCATACTAGCAATGACATGGCCGCATCTGGTGAATAGTTTTTGATAATATGCCCAAATTTGGCGCATGCCTCCGTCTTGTGATGGCAAACAATGTTGCCAAAGCGAGGTTCCAACTTGTTTAACAAAAAACCGTTTTTCATTTTTGAATGCTAAAGACATGCGTTTTTTGTGAAGCGGCTACCAGGAGGGTCACCCCAAACGGTGTCATTCCATGTCTATCTCAAAGTAGTCCCTGTTTTACGGACGACCGCAAAAAAGCATGCATTTCCGACCCTCGTAGCTACTCCCGGCCATTCAGACCACCTTCGGCCGATTCAGTTGGAACCGACTGGAATTTGAACTGCGGGTCCTCCACAGCTTGCCCGTTATTTTTGCCAAAAATCATTTTTAGCTTCACAGGTAGGCATTTCATCAAAGATTCGACAACAGATTGGCACGACTCAAACCCTAGCCACGGACGGCCGCGGCGACAAAATCAGCCGGTTTTTTAAAACAACGTAAAAAATAAAAAAAATAAAAAAATGGGAGACCTCCGCGTCACATCATCAAATGTGGCCTACCAACTAGCAAAAATACTAAACTTGCAATACCGGTGTTTTCTTGAAAAAGTGTTCTCAAAAACGACCTACCATGAACGAAGATCCTTGGCTTTCAAGCCAAACTAGCAATAACATGGCCACATCCGTTGAATAGTTTTTGATAATATGCCCAAATTTGGTGCATGCCTCCGTCTTGTGATGGCAAACAATGTTGCCAAAGCGAGGTTCCAAGTTGTTTAACAAAAAAACCGTTTTTCATTTTTTGAATGCTAAAGACATGCGTTTTTCGTGAAGCGGATACAAGGAGGGTCACCCCAAACGGTGCCATTCCATGTCTATCTCAATGTAGACCCTGTTTTATGGACGGTCGCCAAAAAGCATGCATTTCCGACCCTCGTAGCTACTCCCGGCCATTCAAACCACCTTCGGCCGATTCAGCTGGAACCGGATGGAATTTGAACTGCGGGTCCTCCATAGCTTGCCTGTTATTTTTGCCAAAAATCATTTTTAGCTTCACAGGTAGGCATTTCACCAAAGATTCGACAACAGATTGGCACGACTCAAACCCTAGCCACGGACGGCCGCCGCGACGAAATCGGCCGATTTTTGAAAACATCGTAAAAAATCAAAAAAAATCAAAAAAATGGGAGACCTCTGCATCACATCATCAAATGTGGCCTACCAACTAGCGAAAATACTAAACTTGCAATACCGGTGTTTTCTTGAAAAAGTGTTCTAAAAAACGACCTACCATGAACGAAGATCCATGGCTTTCATGCCGAACTAGCAATGACATGGCCGCATCCGTTGAATAGTTTTTGATAATATGCACAAATTTGGCGCATGCCTCCATCTTGTGATGGCAAACAATGTTGCCAAAGCGAGGTTCCAACTTGTTTAACTAAAAAATTCGTTTTCCATTTTTTGAATGCTAAAGACATGCGTTTTTCGTGAAGCGGCTACAAGGAGGGTCACCTAAACGGTGCCATTCCATGTCTATCTCAAAGTAGACCCTGTTTTATGGACGGTCGCTAAAAAGCAAGCATTTCCGACCCTCGTAGCTACTCCCAGCCATTCAGACAACCTTCGGCCAATTCAGCTGGAACCGGCTGGAATTTGAACTGCGGGTCCTCCATAGCTTGCCCGTTATTTTTGCCAAAAATCATTTTTAGCTTCACAGGTAGGCATTTCACCAAAGATTCGACAAGAGATTGGCACGACTCAAACCCTGGCCACGGACGGCCGCCGCGATGAAATCGGCCGGTTTTTTAAAACATCGTAAAAAATTCAAAAAAATCAAAAAAATGGGAGACCTCCACGTCACATCATCAAATGTGGCATCCCAACTAGCAAAAATACTAAACTTGCAATACCGGTGTTTTCTTGAAAAAGTGTTCTAAGAAACGACCTACCATGAACGAAGATCCATGGCTTTCAAGCCAAACTAGCAATGACATGGCCGCATCCCTTGAATAGTTTTTGATAATATGCCCAAATTTGGCGCATGCCTCCGTCTTGTGATGGCAAACAATGTTGCCAAAGCGAGGTTCCAACTTGTTTAACAAAAAAATCGTTTTCCATTTTTTGAATGCTAAAGACATGCGTTTTTCGTGAAGCGGCTACAAGGAGGGTCAGCCAAACGGTGTCATTCCATGTCTATCTCAAAGTAGTCCCTGTTTTACGAACGATCGCCAAAAAGCATGCATTTCCGACCCTCGTAGCTACTCCCGACCATTCAGACCACCTTCGGCCGATTCAGCTGGAACCGACTGGAATTTGAACTGCGGGTCCTCCATAGCTTGCCCGTTATTTTTGCCAAAAATCATTTTTAGCTTCACAGGTAGGCATTTCATCAAAGATTCGACAAAAGATTGGCACGACTCAAACCCTAGCCACGGACGGCCGCGGCGACAAAATCAGCCGGTTTTTTAAAACAACGTAAAAAATAAAAAAAATAAAAAAATGGGAGACCTCCGCGTCACATCATAAAATGTGGCCTACCAACTAGCAAAAATACTAAACTTGCAAGACCGGTGTTTTCTTGAAAAAGTGTTCTAAGAAACGACCTACCATGAACGAAGATCCATGGCTTTCAAGCCAAACTAGCAATGACATGGCCGCATCCGTTGAATAGTTTTTGATAATATGCCCAAATTTGGCGCATGCCTCCGTCTTATGATGGCAAACAATGTTGCCAAAGCGAGGTTCCAACTTGTTTAACAAAAAAACCGTTTTTCATTTTTTGAATGCTAAAGACATGCGTTTTTCGTGAAGCGGATACAAGGAGGGTCAGCCCAAACGGTGCCATTCCATGTCTATCTCAATGTAGACCCTGTTTTATGGACGGTCGCCAAAAAGCATGCATTTTCGACCCTCGTAGCTACTCCCGGCCATTCAAACCACCTTCGGCCGATTCAGCAGGAACCGGATGGAATTTGAACTGCGGGTCCTCCATAGCTTGCCTGTTATTTTTGCCAAAAATCATTTTTAGCTTCACAGGTAGGCATTTCATCAAAGATTCGACAACAGATTGGCACGACTCAAACCCTAGCCACGGACGGCCGCCGCGACGAAATCGGCCGATTTTTGAAAACATCGTAAAAAATCAAAAAAAATCAAAAAAATGGGAGACCTCTGCATCACATCATCAAATGTGGCCTACCAACTAGCGAAAATACTAAACTTGCAATACCGGTGTTTTCTTGAAAAAGTGTTCTAAAAAACGACCTACCATGAACGAAGATCCATGGCTTTCATGCCGAACTAGCAATGACATGGCCGCATCCGTTGAATAGTTTTTGATAATATGCACAAATTTGGCGCATGCCTCCATCTTGTGATGGCAAACAATGTTGCCAAAGCGAGGTTCCAACTTGTTTAACTAAAAAAATCGTTTTCCATTTTTTGAATGCTAAAGACATGCGTTTTTCGTGAAGCGGCTACAAGGAGGGTCACCCAAACGGTGCCATTCCATGTCTATCTCAAAGTAGACCCTGTTTTATGGACGGTCGCTAAAAAGCAAGCATTTTCGACCCTCGTAGCTACTCCCAGCCATTCAGACAACCTTCGGCCAATTCAGCTGGAACCGGCTGGAATTTGAACTGCGGGTCCTCCATAGCTTGCCCGTTATTTTTGCCAAAAATCATTTTTAGCTTCACAGGTAGGCATTTCACCAAAGATTCGACAAGAGATTGGCACGACTCAAACCCTGGCCACGGACGGCCGCCGCGACGAAATCGGCCGGTTTTTTAAAACATCGTAAAAAATTCAAAAAAATCAAAAAAATGGGAGACCTCCACGTCACATCATCAAATGTGGCATCCCAACTAGCAAAAATAGTAAACTTGCAAGACCGGTGTTTTCTTGAAAAAGTGTTCTAAGAAACGACCTACCATGAACGAAGATCCATGGCTTTCAAGCCAAACTAGCAATGACATGGCCGCATCCCTTGAATAGTTTTTGATAATATGCCCAAATTTGGCGCATGCCTCCGTCTTGTGATGGCAAACAATGTTGCCAAAGCGAGGTTCCAACTTGTTTAACAAAAAAATCGTTTTCCATTTTTTGAATGCTAAAGACATGCGTTTTTCGTGAAGCGGCTACAAGGAGGGTCAGCCAAACGGTGTCATTCCATGTCTATCTCAAAGTAGTCCCTGTTTTACGGACGATCGCCAAAAAGCATGCATTTCCGACCCTCGTAGCTACTCCCGACCATTCAGACCACCTTCGGCCGATTCAGCTGGAACCGACTGGAATTTGAACTGCGGGTCCTCCATAGCTTGCCCGTTATTTTTGCCAAAAATCATTTTTAGCTTCACAAGTAGGCATTTCATCAAAGATTCGACAAAAGATTGGCACGACTCAAACCCTAGCCACGGACGGCCGCGGCGACAAAATCAGCCGGTTTTTTAAAACAACGTAAAAAATAAAAAAATAAAAAAATGGGAGACCTCCGCGTCACATCATAAAATGTGGCCTACCAACTAGCAAAAATACTAAACTTGCAAGACCGGTGTTTCCTTGAAAAAGTGTTCTAAGAAACGACCTACCATGAACGAAGATCCATGGCTTTCAAGCCAAACTAGCAATGACATGGCCGCATCCCTTGAATAGTTTTTGATAATATGCCCAAATTTGGCGCATGCCTCCGTCTTGTGATGGCAAACAATGTTGCCAAAGCGAGGTTCCAACTTGTTTAACAAAAAAATCGTTTTCCATTTTTTGAATGCTAAAGACATGCGTTTTTCGTGAAGCGGCTACAAGGAGGGTCAGCCAAACGGTGCCATTCCATGTCTATCTCAAAGTAGACCCTGTTTCATGGACGATCGCTAAAAAGCATGTATTTCCGACCCTCGTAGCTACTCCCAGCCATTCAGACCACCTTCGGCCGATTCAGCTGGAACCGACTGGAATTTGAACTGCGGGTCCTCCATAGCTTGCCCATAATTTTTGCCAAAAATCATTTTTAGCTTCACAGGTAGGCATTTCATCAAAGATTCGACAACAGATTGGCATGACTCAAACCCTAGCCACGAACGACCGTCGGGACGAATCGGTTGGTTTTTGAAAACATCGTAAAAATTTCTAAAAATCAAAAAAATGGGAGACCTCCGCGTCACATCATCAAATGTGACCTACCAACTAGCAAAAATACTAAACTTGCAATACCGGTGTTTTCTTGAAAAAGTGTTCTCAAAAACGACCTACCATGAACGAAGATACTTGGCTTTCTAGCCATACTAGCAATGACATGGCCGCATCTGGTGAATAGTTTTTGATAATATGCCCAAATTTGGCGCATGCCTCCGTCTTGTGATGGCAAACAATGTTGCCAAAGCGAGGTTCCAACTTGTTTAACAAAAAACCGTTTTTCATTTTTGAATGCTAAAGACATGCGTTTTTCGTGAAGCGGCTACCAGGAGGGTCACCCCAAACGGTGTCATTCCATGTCTATCTCAAAGTAGTCCCTGTTTTACGGACGACCGCCAAAAAGCATGCATTTCCGACCCTCGTAGCTACTCCCGGCCATTCAGACCACCTTCGGCCGATTCAGCTGGAACCGACTGGAATTTGAACTGCGGGTCCTCCACAGCTTGCCCGTTATTTTTGCCAAAAATCATTTTTAGCTTCACAGGTAGGCATTTCATCAAAGATTCGACAACAGATTGGCACGACTCAAACCCTAGCCACGGACGGCCGCGGCGACAAAATCAGCCGGTTTTTTAAAACAACGTAAAAAATAAAAAAAAATAAAAAAATGGGAGACCTCCGCGTCACATCATCAAATGTGGCCTACCAACTAGCAAAAATACTAAACTTGCAATACCGGTGTTTTCTTGAAAAAGTGTTCTCAAAAACGACCTACCATGAACGAAGATCCTTGGCTTTCAAGCCAAACTAGCAATAACATGGCCACATCCGTTGAATAGTTTTTTATAATATGCCAAATTTGGTGCATGCCTCCGTCTTGTGATGGCAAACAATGTTGCCAAAGCGAGGTTCCAAGTTGTTTAACAAAAAAACCGTTTTTCATTTTTTGAATGCTAAAGACATGCGTTTTTCGTGAAGCGGATACAAGGAGGGTCACCCCAAACGGTGCCATTCCATGTCTATCTCAATGTAGACCCTGTTTTATGGACGGTCGCCAAAAAGCATGCATTTCCGACCCTCGTAGCTACTCCCGGCCATTCAAACCACCTTCGGCCGATTCAGCTGGAACCAGATGGAATTTGATCTGCGGGTCCTCCATAGCTTGCCTGTTATTTTTGCCAAAAATCATTTTTAACTTCACAGGTAGGCATTTCATCAAAGATTCGACAACAGATTGGCACGACTCAAACCCTAGCCACGGACGGCCGCCGCGACGAAATCGGCCGATTTTTTAAAACATCGTAAAAAATCAAAAAAAAATCAAAAAAATGGGAGACCTCTGCATCACATCATCAAATGTGGCCTACCAACTAGCGAAAATACTGAACTTGCAATACCGGTGTTTTATTGAAAAAGTGTTCTAAAAAACGACCTACCATGAACGAAGATCCATGGCTTTCATGCCAAACTAGCAATGACATGGCCGCATCCGTTGAATAGTTTTTGATAATATGCACAAATTTGGCGCATGCGTCCATCTTGTGATGGCAAACAACGTTGCCAAAGCGAGGTTCCAACTTGTTTAACTAAAAAAATTGTTTTCCATTTTTTGAATGCTAAAGACATGTGTTTTTCGTGAAGCGGCTACAAGGAGGATCACCCAAACGGTGCCATTCCATGTCTATCTCAAAGTAGACCCTGTTTTATGGACGGTCGCTAAAAAGCAAGCATTTCCGACCCTCGTAGCTACTCCCAGCCATTCAGACAACCTTCGGCCAATTCAGCTGGAACCGGCTGGAATTTGAACTGCGGGTCCTCCATAGCTTGCCCGTTATTTTTGCCAAAAATCATTTTTAGCTTCACAGGTAGGCATTTCACCAAAGATTCGACAAGAGATTGGCACGACTCAAACCCTGGCCACGGACGGCCGCCGCGACGAAATCGGCCAGTTTTTTAAAACATCGTAAAAAATTCAAAAAAATCAAAAAAATGGGAGACCTCCACGTCACATCATCAAATGTGGCCTCCCAACTAGCAAAAATACTAAACTTGCAAGACCGGTGTTTTCTTGAAAAAGTGTTCTAAGAAACGACCTACCATGAACGAAGATCCATGGCTTTCAAGCCAAACTAGCAATGACATGGCCGCATCCCTTGAATAGTTTTTGATAATATGCCCAAATTTGGCGCATGCCTCCGTCTTGTGATGGCAAACAATGTTGCCAAAGCGAGGTTCCAACTTGTTTAACAAAAAAATCGTTTTCCATTTTTTGAATGCTAAAGACATGCGTTTTTCGTGAAGCGGCTACAAGGAGGGTCAGCCAAACGGTGTCATTCCATGTCTATCTCAAAGTAGTCCCTGTTTTACGGACGATCGCCAAAAAGCATGCATTTCCGACCCTCGTAGCTACTCCCGACCATTCAGACCACCTTCGGCCGATTCAGCTGGAACCGACTGGAATTTGAACTGCGGGTCCTCCATAGCTTGCCCGTTATTTTTGCCAAAAATCATTTTTAGCTTCACAGGTAGGCATTTCATCAAAGATTCGACAAAAGATTGGCACGACTCAAACCCTAGCCACGGACGGCCGCGGCGACAAAATCAGCCGGTTTTTTAAAACAACGTAAAAAATAAAAAAAATAAAAAAATGGGAGACCTCCGCGTCACATCATCAAATGTGGCCTACCAACTAGCAAAAATACTAAACTTGCAAGACCGGTGTTTTCTTGAAAAAGTGTTCTAAGAAACGACCTACCATGAACGAAGATCCATGGCTTTCAAGC
This sequence comes from Aegilops umbellulata, assembly GCA_032464435.1. Lineage (NCBI taxonomy): Eukaryota > Viridiplantae > Streptophyta > Magnoliopsida > Poales > Poaceae > Aegilops > Aegilops umbellulata. The sequence continues at coordinate 278,384,729 of CP136058.1, forward strand.
CAAACTAGCAATGACATGGCCGCATCCCTTGAATAGTTTTTGATAATATGCCCAAATTTGGCGCATGCCTCCGTCTTGTGATGGCAAACAATGTTGCCAAAGCGAGGTTCCAACTTGTTTAACAAAAAAATCGTTTTCCATTTTTTGAATGCTAAAGACATGCGTTTTTCGTGAAGCGGCTACAAGGAGGGTCAGCCAAACGGTGCCATTCCATGTCTATCTCAAAGTTGACCCTGTTTCATGGACGATCGCTAAAAAGCATGTATTTCCGACCCTCGTAGCTACTCCCAGCCATTCAGACCAACTTCGGCCGATTCAGCTGGAACCGACTGGAATTTGAACTGCGGGTCCTCCATAGCTTGCCCGTAATTTTTGCCAAAAATCATTTTTAGCTTCACAGGTAGGCATTTCATCAAAGATTCGACAACAGATTGGCACGACTCAAACCATAGCCACGGACGACCGTCGGGACGAATCGGTTGGTTTTTGAAAACATCGTAAAAAATTCTAAAAATCAAAAAAATGGGAGACCTCCGCGTCACATCATCAAATGTGGCCTACCAACTAGCAAAAATACTAAACTTGCAATACCTGTGTTTTCTTGAAAAAGTGTTCTCAAAAACGACCTACCATGAACGAAGATCCTTGGCTTTCTAGCCATACTAGCAATGACATGGCCGCATCTGGTGAATAGTTTTGGATAATATGCCCAAATTTGGCGCATGCCTCCGTCTTGTGATGGCAAACAATGTTGCCAAAGCGAGGTTCCAACTTGTTTAACAAAAAACCGTTTTTCATTTTTGAATGCTAAAGACATGCATTTTTCGTGAAGCGGCTACAAGGAGGGTCACCCCAAATGGTGTCATTCCATGTGTATCTCAAAGTAGTCCCTGTTTTACGGACGACCGCCAAAAAGAATGCATTTCCGACCCTCGTAGCTACTCCAGGCCATTCAGACCACCTTCGGCCGATTCAGCTGGAACCGACTGGAATTTGAACTGCGGGTCCTCCACAGCTTGCCCGTTATTTTTGCCAAAAATCATTTTTAGCTTCACAGGTAGGCATTTCATCAAAGATTCGACAACAGATTGGCACGACTCAAACCCTAGCCACGGACGGCCGCGGCGACAAAATCAACCGGTTTTTTAAAACAACGTAAAAAATAAAAAAAAATAAAAAAATGGGAGACCTCCGCGTCACATCATCAAATGTGGCCTACCAACTAGCAAAAATACTAAACTTGCAATACCGGTGTTTTCTTGAAAAAGTGTTCTCAAAAACGACGTACCATGAATGAAGATCCTTGGCTTTCAAGCCAAACTAGCAATAACATGGCCGCATCCGTTGAATAGTTTTTGATAATATGCCCAAATTTGGTGCATGCCTCCGTCTTGTGATGGCAAACAATGTTGCCAAAGCGACGTTCCAAGTTGTTTAACAAAAAAACCGTTTTTCATTTTTTGAATGCTAAAGACATGCGTTTTTCGTGAAGCGGATACAAGGAGGGTCACCCCAAACGGTGCCATTCCAGGTCTATCTCAAAGTAGAGCCTGTTTTACGGACGGTCGCCAAAAAGCATGCATTTCCGACCCTCGTTGCTACTCCCGGCCATTCAAACCACCTTCGGCCGATTCAGCTGGAACCGGATGGAATTTGAACTGCGGGTCCTCCATAGCTTGCCTGTTATTTTTGCCAAAAATCATTTTTAGCTTCACAGGTAGGCATTTCATCATAGATTCGACAACAGATTGGCACGACTCAAACCCTAGCCACGGACGGCCGCCGCGACGAAATCGGCCGATTTTTGAAAACATCGTAAAAAATCAAAAAAAATCAAAAAAATGGGAGACCTCTGCATCACATCATCAAATGTGGCCTACCAACTAGCGAAAATACTGAACTTGCAATACCGGTGTTTTCTGGAAAAAGTGTTCTAAAAAACACCCTACCATGAACGAAGATCCATGGCTTTCATGCCAAACTAGCAATGACATGGCCGCATCCGTTGAATAGTTTTTGATAATATGCACAAATTTGGCGCATGCCTCCATCTTGTGATGGCAAACAATGTTGCCAAAGCGAGGTTCCAACTTGTTTATCTAAAAAATCGTTTTCCATTTTTTGAATGCTAAAGACATGCGTTTTTCGTGAAGCGGCTACAAGGAGGGTCACCCAAACGGTGCCATTCCATGTCTATCTCAAAGTAGACCCTGTTTTATGGACGGTCGCTAAAAAGCAAGCATTTCCGACCCTCGTAGCTACTCCCAGCCATTCAGACAACCTTCGGCCAATTCAGCTGGAACCGGCTGGAATTTGAACTGCGGGTCCTCCATAGCTTGCCCGTTATTTTTGCCAAAAATCATTTTTAGCTTCACAGGTAGGCATTTCACCAAAGATTCGACAAGAGATTGGCACGACTAAAACCCTGGCCACGGACGGCCGCCGCGACGAAATCGGCCGGTTTTTTAAAACATCGTAAAAAATTCAAAAAAATCAAAAAATGGGAGACCTCCACGTCACATCATCAAATGTGGCCTCCCAACTAGCAAAAATACTAAACTTGCAAGACCGGTGTTTTCTTGAAAAAGTGTTCTAAAAAACGACCTACCATGAACGAAAGTCCATGGCTTTCAACCCAAACTAGCAATGACATCCCCGCATCTGTTGAATAGTTTTTGATAATATGCCCAAATATGGCGCATGCCTCCGTCTTGTGATGGCAAACAATGTTGCCAAAGCGAGGTTCCAACTTGTTTAACAAAAAACTGTTTTTCATTTTTTGAATGCTAAAGACATGCGTTTTTCGTGAAGCGGCTACAAGGAGGGTCACCCCAAACGGTGTCATTCCATGTCTATCTCAAAGTAGTCCCTGTTTTACGGACGATCGCCGAAAAGCATGCATTTCCGACCCTCGTAGCTACTCCCGACCATTCAGACCACCTTCGGCCGATTCAGTTGGAACTGGCTGGAATTTGAACTGCGGGTCCTCCATAGCTTGCCCATTATTTTTGCCAAAAATCATTTTTAGCTTCACAGGTAGGCATTTCATCAAAGATTCGACAATAGATTGGCACGACTCAAACCCTAGCCCCGGACGGCCGCGGCGACAAAATCAGCCGGTTTTTTAAAACAACGTAAAAAATAAAAAAAATAAAAAAATGGGAGACCTCCGCGTCACATCATCAAATGTGGCCTACCAACTAGCAAAAATACTAAACTTGCAAAACCGGTGTTTTCTTGAAAAAGTGTTCTAAAAAACGACCTACCATGAACGAAGATCCATGGCTTTCAAGCCAAACTAGCAATGACATGGCCGCATCCGTTGAATAGTTTTTGATAATATGCCCAAATTTGGCGCATGCCTCCGTCTTGTGATGGCAAACAATGTTGCCAAAGCGAGGTTCCAACTTGTTTAACAAAAAACTGTTTTTCATTTTTTGAATGCTAAAGACATGCGTTTTTCGTGAAGCGGCTACAAGGAGGGTCACCCCAAACGGTGTCATTCCATGTCTATCTCAAAGTAGTCCCTGTTTTACGGACGATCGCCAAAAAGCATGCATTTCCGACCCTCGTAGCTACTCCCGACCATTCAGACCACCTTCGGCCGATTCAGCTGGAACTGGCTGGAATTTGAACTGCGGGTCCTCCATAGCTTGCCCATTATTTTTGCCAAAACTCATTTTTAGCTTCACAGGTAGGTATTTCATCAAAGATTCGACAATAGATTGGCACGACTCAAACCCTAGCGACGGACGGCCGCGGCGACAAAATCAGCCGGTTTTTTAAAACAACGTAAAAAATAAAAAAATAAAAAAATGGGAGACCTCCGCGTCACATCATCAAATGTGGCCTACCAACTAGCAAAAATACAAAACTTGCAAGACCGGTGTTTTCTTGAAAAAGTGTTCTAAAAAACGACCTACCATGAACGAAGATCCATGGCTTTCAAGCCAAACTAGCAATGACATGGCCGCATCCGTTGAATAGTTTTTGATAATATGCCCAAATTTGGCGCATGCCTCCGTCTTGTGATGGCAAACAATGTTGCCAAAGCGAGGTTCCAACTTCTTTAACAAAAAAATCGTTTTCCATTTTTTGAATGCTAAAGACATGCGTTTTTCGTGAAGCGGCTACAAGGAGGGTCAGCCAAACGGTGCCATTCCATGTCTATCTCAAAGTAGACCCTGTTTCATGGACGGTCGCTAAAAAGCATGTATTTCCGACCCTCGTAGCTACTCCCAGCCATTCAGACCACCTTCGGCCGATTCATCTGGAACCGGCTGGAATTTGAACTGCGGGTCCTCCATAGCTTGCCCGTAATTTTTGCCAAAAATCATTTTTAGCTTCACAGGTAGGCATTTCATCAAAGAATCGACAACAGATTGGCACGACTCAAACCCTAGCCACGGACGGCCGTCGCGACGAATCGGTCGGTTTTTGAAAACATCGTAAAAAATTCTAAAAATCAAAAAAATGGGAGACCTCCGCGTCACATCATCAAATGTGGCCTACCAACTAGCAAAAATACTAAACTTGCAATATCGGTGTTTTCTTGAAAAAGTGTTCTAAAAAACGACCTACCATGAACGAAGATCCTTGGCTTTCAAGCCAAACTAGCAATAACATGGCCGCATCCGTTGAATAGTTTTGTGATAATATGCCCAAATTTGGTGCATGCCTCCGTCTTGTGATGGCAAACAATGTTGCCAAAGCGAGGTTCCAACTTGTTTAACAAAAAAACCGTTTTTCATTTTTTGAATGCTGAAGACATGCGTTTTTCGTGAAGCGGATACAAGGAGGGTCACCCCAAACGGTGCCATTCCATGTCTATCTCAAAGTAGACCCTGTTTTGTGTACGGTCGCCAAAAAGCATGCATTTCCAACCCTCGTAGCTACTCCCGGCCATTCAAACCACCTTCGGCCGATTCAGCTGGAACCGGCTGGAATTTGAACTGCGGGTCCTCCATAGCTTGCCTGTTATTTTTGCCAAAAATCATTTTTAGCTTCACAGGTAGGCATTTCATCAAAGTTTCGACAACAGATTGGCACGACTCAAACCCTAGCCACGGACGGCCGCCGCTACGAAATGGGCCGGTTTTTGAAAACATCGTAAAAAATAAAAAAACAAAAAAATGGGAGACCTCTGCGTCACATCATCAAATGTGGCCTACCAACTAGCGAAAATACTAAACTTGCAATACCGGTGTTTTCTTGAAAAAGTGTTCTAAAAAACGACCTACCATGAACGAAGATCCATGGCTTTCATGCCAAACTAGCAATGACATGGCCGCATCCGTTGAATAGTTTTTGATAATATGCACAAATTTGGCGCATGCCTCCATCTTGTGATGGCAAACAATGTTGCCAAAGCGAGGTTCCAACTTGTTTAACTAAAAAAATCGTTTTCCATTTTTTGAATGCTAAAGACATGCGTTTTTCATGAAGCGGCTACAAGGAGGGTCACCCAAATGGTGCCATTCCATGTCTATCTCAAAGTAGACCCCGTTTTATGGACGGTCGCTAGAAAGCAAGCATTTACGACCCTCGTAGCTACTCCCAGCCATTCAGACAACCTTCGGCCGATTCAGCTGGAACCGGCTGGAATTTGAACTGCGGGTCCTCCATAGCTTGCCCGTTATTTTTGCCAAAAATCATTTTTAGCTTCACAGGTAGGCATTTCACCAAAGATTCGACAAGAGATTGGCACGACTCAAACCCTAGCCACGGACCGCCGCCGCGACGAAATCGGCCGGTTTTTTAAAACATCGTAAAAAATTCAAAAAAATCAAAAAAATGGGAGACCTCCACGTCACATCATCAAATGTGGCCTCCCAACTAGCAAAAATACTAAACTTGCAAGACCGGTGTTTTCTTGAAAAAGTGTTCTAAAAAACGACCTACCACGAACGAAGGTCCATGGCTTTCAACCCAAACTAGCAATGACATCGCCGCATCTGTTGAATAGTTTTTGATAATATGCCCAAATTTGGCGCACGCCCCCGTCTTGTGATGCCAAACAATGTTGCCAAAGCGAGGTTCCAACTTGTTTAACAAAAAACTGTTTTTCATTTTTTGAATGCTAAAGACATGCGTTTTTCGTGAAGCGGCTACAAGGAGGGTCACCCCAAACGGTGTCATTCCATGTCTATCTCAAAGTAGTCCCTGTTTTACGGACGATCGCCAAAAAGCATGCATTTCCGACCCTCGTAGCTACTCCCGACCATTCAGACCACCTTCGGCCGATTCAGATGGAACTGGCTGGAATTTGAACTGCGGGTCCTCCATAGCTTGCCCATTATTTTTGCCAAAAATCATTTTTAGCTTCACAGGTAGGCATTTCATCAAAGATTCGACAATAGATTGGCACGACTCAAACCCTAGCCACGGACGGCCGCGGCGACAAAATCAGCCGGTTTTTTAAAACAACGTAAAAAATAAAAAAAAATAAAAAAATGGGAGACCTCCGCGTCACATCATCAAATGTGGCCTACCAACTAGCAAAAATACTAAACTTGCAAGACCGGTGTTTTCTTGAAAAAGTGTTCTAAAAACGACCTACCACGAACGAAGATCCATGGCTTTCAAGCCAAACTAGCAATGACATGGCCGCATCCGTTGAATAGTTTTTGATAATATGCCCAAATTTGGCGCATGCCTCCGTCTTGTGATGGCAAACAATGTTGCCAAAGCGAGGTTCCAACTTGTTTAACAAAAAAATCGTTTTCCACTTTTTGAATGCTAAAGACATGCGTTTTTCGTGAAGCGGCTACAAGGAGGGTCAGCCAAACGGTGCCATTCCATGTCTATCTCAAAGAAGACCCTGTTTCATGGACGGTCGCTAAAAAGCATGTATTTCCGACCCTCGTAGCTACTACCAGCCATTCAGACCACCTTCGGCCGATTCAGCTGGAACCGGCTGGAATTTGAACTGCGGGTCCTCCTTAGCTTGCCCGTAATTTTTGCCAAAAATCATTTTTAGCTTCACAGGTAGGCATTTCATCAAAGATTCGACAACAGATTGGCACGACTCAAACCCTAGCCACGGACGGCCGTCGCGACGAATCGGTCGGTTTTTGAAAACATCGTAAAAAATTCTAAAAATCAAAAAAATGGGAGACCTCCGCGTCACATCATCAAATGTGGCCTACCAACTAGCAAAAATACTAAACTTGCAATACCGGTGTTTTCTTGAAAAAGTGTTCTCAAAAACGACCTACCATGAACGAAGATCCTTGGCTTTCAAGCCAAACTAGCAATAACATGGCCGCATCCGTTGAATAGTTTTTGATAATATGCCCAAATTTGGTGCATGCCTCCGTCTTGTGATGGCAAACAATGTTGCCAAAGCGAGGTTCCAACTTGTTTAACAAAAAAACTGTTTTTCATTTTTTGAATGCTGAAGACATGCGTTTTTCGTGAAGCGGATACAAGGAGGGTCACCCCAAACGGTGCCATTCCATGTCTATCTCAAAGTAGACCCTGTTTTGTGGACGGTCGCCAAAAAGCATGCATTTCCAACCCTCATAGCTACTCCCGGCCATTCAAACCACCTTCGGCCGATTCAGCTGGAACCGGCTGGAATTTGAACTGCGGGTCCTCCATAGCTTGCCTGTTATTTTTGCCAAAAATCATTTTTAGCTTCACAGGTAGGCATTTCATCAAAGTTTCGACAACAGATTGGCACGACTCAAACCCTAGCCACGGACGGCCGCCGCGACGAAATCGGCCGGTTTTTGAAAACATCGTAAAAAATAAAAAAACAAAAAAATGGGAGACCTCTGCGTCACATCATCAAATGTGGCCTACCAACTAGCGAAAATACTGAACTTGCAATACCGGTGTTTTCTTGAAAAAGTGTTCTAAAAAACGACCTACCATGAACGAAGATCCATGGCTTTCATGCCAAACTAGCAATGATATGGCCGCATCCGTTGAATAGTTTTTGGTAATATGCACAAATTTGGCGCATGCCTCCATCTTGTGATGGCAAACAATGTTGCCAAAGCAAGGTTCCAACTTGTTTAACTAAAAAATCGTTTTCCATTTTTTGAATGCTAAAGACATGCGTTTTTCATGAAGCGGCTACAAGGAGGGTCACCCAAACGGTGCCATTCCATGTCTATCTCAAAGTAGACCCTGTTTTATGGACGGTCGCTAAAAAGCATGCATTTCCGACCCTCATAGCTACTCCCAGCCATTCAGACAACCTTAGGCCGATTCAGCTGGAACCGGCTGGAATTTGAACTGCGGGTCCTCCATAGCTTGCCCATTATTTTTGCCAAAAATCATTTTTAGCTTCACAGGTAGGCATTTCACCAAAGATTCGACAACAGATTGGCACGACTCAAACCCTGGCCACGGACGGCCGCCGCGACGAAATCGGCCGGTTTTTGAAAACATCGTAAAAAATTCAAAAAAATCAAAAAAATGGGAGACCTCCACGTCACATCATCAAATGTCGCCTCCCAACTAGCAAAATTACTAAACTTGCAAGACCGGTGTTTTCTTGAAAAAGTGTTCTAAAAAACGACCTACCATGAACAAAGGTCCATGGCTTTCAACCCAAACTAGCAATGACATGGCCGCATCTGTTGAATAGTTTTTTGATAATATGCCCAAATTTGGCGCATGCCTCCGTCTTGTGATGGCAAACAATGTAGCCAAAGCGAGGTTCCAACTTGTTTAACAAAAAACCGTTTTTCATTTTTTGAATGCTAAAGACATGCGTTTTTCATGAAGCGGCTACAAGGAGGGTCACCCCAAACGGTGTCATTCCATGTCTATCTCAAAGTAGTCCCTGTTTTACGGACGATCGCCAAAAAGCATGCATTTCCGACCCTCGTTGCTACTCCCGACCATTCAGACCACCTTCGGCCGATTCAGCTAGAACTGGCTGGAATTTGAACTGCGGGTCCTCCATAGCTTGCCCGTTATTTTTGCCAAAAATCATTTTTAGCTTCACAGGTAGGGATTTCATCAAAGATTCTTCAACAGATTGGCATGACTCAAACCCTAGCCACGGACGGCCGCGGCGACAAAATCACCTGGTTTTTTAAAACAACGTAAAAAAAAAAATGGGAGACCTCCGCGTCACATCATCAAATGTGGCCTACCAACTAGCAAAAATACTAAACTTGCAAGAACGGTGTTTTCTTGAAAAAGTGTTCTAAAAAACGACCTACCATGAACGAAGATCAATGGCTTTCAAGCCAAACTAGCAATGACATGGCCGCATCCGTTGAATAGATTTTGATAATATTCCCAAATTTGGTGCATGCCTCCGTCTTGTGATGGCAAACAATGTTGCCAAAGCGAGGTTCCAACTTGTTTAACAAAAAAACCGTTTTTCATTTTTTGAATGCTAAAGACATTAGTTTTTCGTGAAGCGGCTACAAGGAGGGTCACCCCAAACGGTGCCATTCCATGTCTATCTCAAAGTAGACCCTGTTTTATGGACGGTCGCCAAAAAGCATGCATTTCCGATCCTCGTAGCTACTCCCGGCCATTCAGACCACCTTCGGCCGATTCAGCTGGAACCGGCTGGAATTTGAACTGCGGGTCCTCCATTGCTTGCCCGTTATTTTTGCCAAAAATCATTTTTAGCTTCACAGGTAGGCATTTCATCAAAGATTCGACAACAGATTGGCACGACTCAAACCCTAGCCACGGACAGCCGCCGCGTCCAAATCAGCCGGTTTTTGAAAACAACGTAAAAAATCAAAAAAAATCAAAAAAATGGGAGACCTATGCGTCACATCATCAAATGTGGCCTACCAACTAGCAAAAATACTAAACTTGAAATACCGGTGTTTTCTTGAAAAAGTGTTCTAAAAAACGACCTACCATGAACGAAGATCCATGGCTTTCATGCCAAACTAGCAATGACATGGCCGCATCCGTTGAATAGTTTTTGATAATATGCACAAATTTGGCGCATGCCTCCATCTTGTGATGGCAAACAATGTTGCCAAAGCGAGGTTCCAACTTGTTTAACTAAAAAATCGTTTTCCATTTTTTGAATGCTAAAGACATGCGTTTTTCGTGAAGCGGCTACAAGGAGGGTCACCCAAACGGTGCCATTCCATGTCTATCTCAAAGTAGACCCTGTTTTATGGACAGTCGCTAAAAAGCATGCATTTCCGACCCTCGTAGCTACTCCCAGCCATTCAGACAACCTTCGGCCGATTCAGCTGGAACCGGCTGGAATTTGAACTGCGGGTCCTGCATAGCTTGCCCGTTATTTTTGCCAAAAATCATTTTTAGCTTCACAGGTAGGCATTTCACCAAAGATTCGACAACGGATTGGCACGACTCAAACCCTGGCCACGGACGGCCGCCGCGACGAAATCGCTGGTTTTTGAAAACATCGTAAAAAATTCAAAAAAATCAAAAAAATGGGAGACCTCCGCGTCACATAATCAAATGTTGCCTACCAACTAGCAAAAATACTAAACTTGCAAGACCGGTGTTTTCTTGAAAAAGTGTTCTAAAAAACGACCTACCATGAACGAAGATCCATGGCTTTCAAGCCAAACTAGCAATGTCATGGACGCATCCGTTGAATAGTTTTTGATAATATGCCCAAATTTGGCGCATGCCTCCGTCTTGTGATGGCAAACAATGTTGCCAAAGCGAGGTTCCAACTTGTTTAACAAAAAAATTGTTTTCCTTATTTTGAATGCTAAAGACATGCGTTTTTCGTGAAGCGGCTACAAGAAGGGTCAGCCAAACGGTGCCATTCCATGTCTATCTCAAAGTAGACCCTATTTCATGGACGGTCGCTAAAAAGCATGTATTTCCGACCCTCGTAGCGACTCCCAGCCATTCAGACCACCTTCGGCCGATTCAGCTGGAACCGGCTGGAATTTGAACTGCGGGTCCTCCATAGCTTGCCCGTTATTTTTGCCAAAAATCATTTTTAGCTTCACAGGTAGGCATTTCACTAAAGATTCGACAACAGATTGGCACGGCTCAAACCCTGGTCACGGACGGCCGTCGCGACGAAATCGGCCGGTTTTTGAAAAACATCATAAAAAATTCAAAAAAATCAGAAAAATGGGAGACCTCCACGTCACATCATCAAATGTGGCCTCCCAACTAGCAAAAATACTAAACTTGCAAGACCGGTGTTTTCTTGAAAAAGTGTTCTAAAAAACGACCTACCATGAACGAAGATCCATGGCTTTCAAGCCAAACTAGCAATGACATGGCCGCATCCGTTGAATAGTTTTTGATAATATTCCCAAATTTGGTGCATGCCTCCGTCTTGTGATGGCAAACAATGTTGCCAAAGCGACGTTCCAACTTGTTTAACAAAAAAACCGTTTTTCATTTTTTGAATGCTAAAGACATTCGTTTTTCGTGAAGCGGCTACAAGGAGGGTCACCCCAAACGGTGCCATTCCATGTCTATCTCAAAGTAGACCCTGTTTTATGGACGGTCGCCAAAAAGCATGCATTTTCGATCCTCGTAGCTACTCCCGGCAATTCAGACCACCTTCGGCCGATTCAGCTGGAACCGGTTGGAATTTGAACTGCGGGTCCTCCATAGCTTGGCCGTTATTTTTGCCAAAAATCATTTTTAGCTTCACAGGTAGGCATTTCATCAAAGATTCGACAACAGATTGGCACGACTCAAACCCTATCCACGGATAGCCCCCGCGTCGAAATCAGCCGGTTTTTGAAAACAACGTAAAAAATTAAAAAAAATTAGAAAAATGGGAGACCTCCGCATCACATCATCAAATGTGGCCTACCAACTAGCAAAAATACTAAACTTGAAATACCGGTGTTTTCTTGAAAAAGTGTTCTAAAAAACGACGTACCATGAACGAAGATCCATGGCTTTCAAGCCAAACTAGCAATGACATGGCCGCATCCGTTGAATAGTTTTTGATAATATGCCAAAATTTGGCGCATGCCTCCGTCTTGTGATGGCAAACAATGTTGCCAAAGCGAGGTTCCAACTTGTTTAACAAAAAACCGTTTTTCATTTTTTGAATGCTAAAGACATGTGTTTTTCGTGAAGCGGCTACAAGGAGGGTCACCCCAAACGGTGCCATTCCATGTCTTTCTCAAAGTAGTCCCTGTTTTACGGACGGTCGCTAAAAAGCATGCATTTCCAAACCTCGTAGCTACTCCCGGCTATTCAGACCACGTTCGGCCGATTCAGCTGGAACCGGATGGAATTTGAACTGCGGGTCCTCCATAGCTTGCCCGTTATTTCTGCCAAAAATCATTTTTAGCTTCACAGGTAGGGATTTCACAAAATATTCAACAACAGATTGGCACGACTCAAACCCTGGCCACGGACGGTCGCCGCGATGAAATCGGCCGGTTTTTGAAAACATCGTAAAAAATTCAAAAAAGTCAAAAAAATGGGAGACCTCCACGTCACATCATCAAATGTGGCCTCCCAACTAGCAAAAATACTAAACTTGCAAGACCGGTGTTTTCTTGAAAAAGTGTTCTAAAAAACGACCTACCATGAACGAAGATCCATGGCTTTCAAGCCAAACTAGCAATGACATGGCCGCATCTGTTGAATAGTTTTTTATATTATGCCCAAATTTGGTGCATGCCTCCGTCTTGTGATGGAAAACAATGTTGCCAAAGCGAGGTTCCAACTTGTTTAACAAAAAACCGTTTTTCATTTTTTCAATGCTAAAGACATGCGTTCTTCGTGAAGCGGCTACAAGGAGGGTCATCCCAAACGGTGTCATTCAATGTCTATCTCAAAGTAGTCCCTGTTTTTCGGACGGTCGCCAAAAAGCATGCATTTCCGACCCTCGTAGCTACTCCCGGGCATTCAGACCACCTTCGGCCGATTCAGTTGGAACCGGATGGAATTTGAACTGCGGGTCCTCCATAGCTTGCCCGTTATTTCTGCCAAAAATCATTTTTAGCTTCACAGGTAGGCATTTCACCAAAGATTCGACAACAGATTGGCACGACTCAAACCTTGGCCACGGACGGCCGCTGCGACGAAATCGGCCGGTTTTTGAAAACATCGTAAAAAATTCAAAAAAATCAAAACAATGGGAGACCTCCATGTCACATCATCAAATGTGGCCTCCCAACTAGCAAAAATACTAAACTTGCAAGACCGGTGTTTTCTTCAAAAAGTGTTCTAAAAAACGACCTACCATGAACGAAGATCCATGGCTTTCAAGCCAAACTAGCAATGACATGGCCGCATCTGTTGAATAGTTTTTGATAATATGCCCAAATTTGGTGCATGCCTCCGTATTGTGATGGCAAACAATGTTGCCAAAGCGAGGTTCCAACTTGTTTAACAAAAAACCGTTTTTCATTTTTTGAATGCTAAAGACATGCGTTTTTCGTGAAGCGGCTACAAGGAGGGTCACCCCAAACAGTGCCATTCCATGTCTATCTCAAAGTAGTCCCTATTTTACGGACGGTCGCCAAAAAGCATGCATTTCCGAACCTCGTAGCTACTCCCGGCCATTCAGACCACCTTCGGCCGATTCAGCTGGAACCGGCTGGAATTTCAACTGCGGGTCCTCCATAGCTTGCCCGTTATTTTTGCCAAAAATCATTTTTAGCTTCACAGGTAGGCATTTCATCAAAGATTCGACAACAGATTGGCACGACTCAAACCCTAGCCACGGACGGCCGCGGCGACAAAATCAGCCGGTTTTTAAAACAACGTAAAAAATAAAAAAAAATAAAAAAATGGGAGACCTCCGCGTCACATCATCCAATGTGGCCTACCAACTAGCAAAAATACTAAACTTGCAAGACCGGTGTTTTCTTGAAAAAGTGTTCTCAAAAACGACCTACCATGAACGAAGATCCATGGCTTTCAAGCCAAACTAGCAATGACATGGACGCATCCGTTGAATAGTTTTTGATAATATTCCCAAATTTGGCGCATGCCTCCGTCTTGTGATGGAAAACAATGTTGCCAAAGCGAGCTTCCAACTTGTTTAACAAAAATACGTTTTTCATTTTTTGAATGCTAAAGACATGCGTTTTTCGTGAAGCGGCTACAAGGAGGGTCACCCAAACGGTGCCATTGAATGTCTATCTCAAAGTAGACCCTGTTTCATGGACGGTCGCTAAAAAGCATGCATTTACGACCCTCGTAGCTACTCCCAGCCATTCAGACCACCTTCGGCCGATTCAGCTGGAACCGCCTGGAATTTGAACTGCGGGTCCTCCATAGCTTGCCCGTTATTTTTGCCTAGAATCATTTTTAGCTTCACAGGTAGGCATTTCACCAAAGATTCGACAACAGATTGGCACGACTCAAACCCTGGCCACGGACGGCCGCCGCGACGAAATCGAACGGTTTTTGAAAACATCATAACAAATTCAAAAAAATCAAAAAATGGGAGACCTCCACGTCACATCATCAAATGTGGCCTCCCAACTAGCAAAAATACTAAACTTGCAAGACCGGTGTTTTCTTGAAAAAGTGTTCTAAAAAACGACCTACCATGAACGAAGATCCATGGCTTTCAAGCCAAACTAGCAATGACATGGCCGCATCTGTTGAATAGTTTTTTATATTATGCCCAAATTTGGTGCATGCCTCCGTCTTGTGATGGCAAACAATGTTGCCAAAGCGAGGTTCCAACTTGTTTAAAAAAACCGTTTTTCATTTTTTGAATGCTAAAGACATGCGTTTTTCGTGAAGCGGCTACAAGGAGGGTCACCCCAAACAGTGCCATTCCATGTCTATCTCAAAGTAGTCCCTGTTTTACGGACGGTCGCCAAAAAGCATGCATTTCCGACCCTCGTAGCTACTCCCGGCCATTCAGACCACCTTCGGCCGATTCAGCTGGAACCGACTGGAATTTCAACTGCGGGTCCTCCATAGCTTGTCCGTTATTTTTGCCAAAAATCATTTTTAGCTTCACAGGTAGGCATTTCATCAAAGATTCGACAGCAGATTGGCGCGACTCAAACCCTAGCCACGGACGACCGCAGCGACAAAATCAGCCGGTTTTGAAAACAACGTAAAAAAAAAATGGGGACCTCCGCGTCACATCATCAAATGTGGCCTACCAACTAGCAAAAATACTAAACTTGCAAGACCGGTGTTTTCTTGAAAAAGTGTTCTCAAAAACGACCTACCTTGAACGAAGATCCATGGCTTTCAAGCCAAACTAGCAATGACATGGCCGCATCCGTTGAATAGTTTTCGATAATATTCCCAAATTTGGTGCATGCCTCCGTCTTGTGATGGAAAACAATGTTGCCAAAGCGAGGTTACAACTTGTTTAACAAAAAAACGTTTTTCATTTTTTGAATGCTAAAGACATGCGTTTTTCGTGAAGCGGCTACAAGGAGGGTCACCCAAACGGTGCCATTGAATGTCTATCTCAAAGTAGACCCTGTTTCATGGACGGTCGCTAAAAAGCATGCATTTACGACCCTCGTAGCTACTCCCAGCCATTCAGACCACCTTCGGCCGATTCAGCTGGAACCGCCTGGAATTTGAACTTCGGGTCCTCCATAGCTTGCCCGTTATTTTTGCCTAGAATCATTTTTAGCTTCACAGGTAGGCATTTCACCAAAGATTCGACAACAGATTGGCATGACTCAAACCCTGGCCACGGACTGCCGCCGCGACGAAATCGGACGGTTTTTGAAAACATCGTAACAAATTCAAAAAAATCAAAAAAATGGGAGACCTCCACATCACATCATTAAATGTGGCCTCCCAACTAGCAAAAATACTAAACTTGCAAGACCGGTGTTTTCTTAAAAAAGTGTTCTAAAAAACGACCTACCATGAACGAAGATCCATGGCTTTCAAGCCAAACTAGCAATGACATGGCCGCATCTGTTGAATAGTTTTTGATAATGTGCCCAAATTTGGCGCATGCCTCCGTCTTGTGATGGCAAACAATGTTGCCAAAGCGTGGTTCCAACTTGTTTAACAAAAAACCGTTTTTCATTTTTTGAATGCTAAAGACATGCGTTCTTCGTGAAGCGGCTACAAGGAGGGTCATCCCAAACGGTGCCATTCCATGTCTATCTCAAAGTAGTCCCTGTTTTACGAACGGTCGCCAAAAAGCATGCATTTCCGACCCTCGTAGCTACTCCCGGCCATTCAGACCACCTTCGGCCGATTCAGCTGGAACCGGATGGAATTTGAACTGCGGGTCCTCCATAGCTTGCCCGTTATTTCTGTCAAAAACCATTTTTAGCTTCACAGGTAGGCATTTCACCAAAGATTCGACAACAGATTGGCACGACTCAAACCCTGGCCACGGACGGCCGCTGCGACGAAATCGGCCGGTTTTTGAAAACATCGTAAAAAATTCAAAAAAATCAAAACAATGGGAGACCTCCATGTCACATCATCAAATGTGGCCTCCCAACTAGCAAAAATACTAAACTTGCAAGACCGGTGTTTTCTTCAAAAAGTGTTCTCTAAAACGACCTACCATGAACGAAGATCCATGGCTTTCAAGCCAAACTAGCAATGACATGGCCGCATCTGTTGAATAGTTTTTGATAATATGCCCAAATTTGGTGCATGCCTCCGTATTGTGATGGCAAACAATGTTGCCAAAGCGAGGTTCCAACTTGTTTAACAAAAAACCATTTTTCATTTTTTGAATGCTAAAGACATGCGTTTTTCGTGAAGCGGCTACAAGGAGGGTCACCCCAAACAGTGCCATTCCATGTCTATCTCAAAGTAGTCCCTATTTTACGGACGGTCGCCAAAAAGCATGCATTTCCGAACCTCGTAGCTACTCCCGGCCATTCAGACCACCTTCGGCCGTTTCAGCTGGAACCGGCTGGAATTTCAACTGCGGGTCCTCCATAGCTTGCCCGTTATTTTTGCCAAAAATCATTTTTAGCTTCACAGGTAGGCATTTCATCAAAGATTCGACAACAGATTGGCACGACTCAAATCCTAGCCACGGACGGCCGCGGCGACAAAATCAGCCGGTTTTTAAAACAACGTAAAAAATAAAAAAAATAAAAAAATGGGAGACCTCCGCGTCACATCATCCAATGTGGCCTACCAACTAGCAAAAATACTAAACTTGCAAGACCGGTGTTTTCTTGAAAAAGTGTTCTCAAAAACGACCTACCATGAACGAAGATCCATGGCTTTCAAGCCAAACTAGCAAAGACATGGCCGCATCCGTTGAATAGTTTTTGATAATATTCCCAAATTTGGCGCATGCCTCCGTCTTGTGATGGAAAACAATGTTGCCAAAGCGAGGTTACAACTTGTTTAACAAAAAAACGTTTTTCATTTTTTGAATGCTAAAGACATGCGTTTTTCGTGAAGCGGCTACAAGGAGGGTCACCCAAACGGTGCCATTGAATGTCTATCTCAAAGTAGACCCTGTTTCATGGACGGTCGCTAAAAAGCATGCATTTACGACCCTCGTAGCTACTCCCAGCCATTCAGACCACCTTCGGCCGATTCAGCTGGAACCGCCTGGAATTTGAACTGCGGGTCCTCCATAGCTTGCCCGTTATTTTTGCCTAGAATCATTTTTAGCTTCACAGGTAGGCATTTCACCAAAGATTCGACAACAGATTGGCATGACTCAAACCCTGGCCACGGACCGCCGCCGCGACGAAATCGGACGGTTTTTGAAAACATCGTAACAAATTCAAAAAAATCAAAAAAATGGGAGACCTCCACATCACATCATTAAATGTGGCCTCCCAACTAGCAAAAATACTAAACTTGCAAGACCGGTGTTTTCTTAAAAAAGTGTTCTAAAAAACGACCTACCATGAACGAAGATCCATGGCTTTCAAGCCAAACTAGCAATGACATGGCCGCATCTGTTGAATAGTTTTTGATAATGTGCCCAAATTTGGCGCATGCCTCCGTCTTGTGATGGCAAACAATGTTGCCAAAGCGTGGTTCCAACTTGTTTAACAAAAAACCGTTTTTCATTTTTTGAATGCTAAAGACATGCGTTCTTCGTGAAGCGGCTACAAGGAGGGTCATCCCAAACGGTGCCATTCCATGTCTATCTCAAAGTAGTCCCTGTTTTACGGACGGTCGCCAAAAAGCATGCATTTCCGACCCTCGTAGCTACTCCCGGCCATTCAGACCACCTTCGGCCGATTCAGCTGGAACCGGATGGAATTTGAACTGCGGGTCCTCCATAGCTTGCCCGTTATTTCTGTCAAAAATCATTTTTAGCTTCGCAGGTAGGCATTTCACCAAAGATTCGACAACAGATTGGCACGACTCAAACCCTGGCCACGGACGGCCGCTGCGACGAAATCGGCCGGTTTTTGAAAACATCGTAAAAAATTCAAAAAAATCAAAACAATGGGAGACCTCCATGTCACATCATCAAATGTGGCCTCCCAACTAGCAAAAATACTAAACTTGCAAGACCGGTGTTTTCTTCAAAAAGTGTTCTCTAAAACGACCTACCATGAACGAAGATCCATGGCTTTCAAGCCAAACTAGCAATGACATGGCCGCATCTGTTGAATAGTTTTTGATAATATGCCCAAATTTGGTGCATGCCTCCGTATTGTGATGGCAAACAATGTTGCCAAAGCGAGGTTCCAACTTGTTTAACAAAAAACCATTTTTCATTTTTTGAATGCTAAAGACATGCGTTTTTCGTGAAGCGGCTACAAGGAGGGTCACCCCAAACAGTGCCATTCCATGTCTATCTCAAAGTAGTCCCTATTTTACGGACGGTCGCCAAAAAGCATGCATTTCCGAACCTCGTAGCTACTCCCGGCCATTCAGACCACCTTCGGCCGTTTCAGCTGGAACCGGCTGGAATTTCAACTGCGGGTCCTCCATAGCTTGCCCGTTATTTTTGCCAAAAATCATTTTTAGCTTCACAGGTAGGCATTTCATCAAAGATTCGACAACAGATTGGCACGACTCAAATCCTAGCCACGGACGGCCGCGGCGACAAAATCAGCCGGTTTTTAAAACAACGTAAAAAATAAAAAAAATAAAAAAATGGGAGACCTCCGCGTCACATCATCCAATGTGGCCTACCAACTAGCAAAAATACTAAACTTGCAAGACCGGTGTTTTCTTGAAAAAGTGTTCTCAAAAACGACCTACCATGAACGAAGATCCATGGCTTTCAAGCCAAACTAGCAAAGACATGGCCGCATCCGTTGAATAGTTTTTGATAATATTCCCAAATTTGGCGCATGCCTCCGTCTTGTGATGGAAAACAATGTTGCCAAAGCGAGGTTACAACTTGTTTAACAAAAAAACGTTTTTCATTTTTTGAATGCTAAAGACATGCGTTTTTCGTGAAGCGGCTACAAGGAGGGTCACCCAAACGGTGCCATTGAATGTCTATCTCAAAGTAGACCCTGTTTCATGGACGGTCGCTAAAAAGCATGCATTTACGACCCTCGTAGCTACTCCCAGCCATTCAGACCACCTTCGGCCGATTCAGCTGGAACCGCCTAGAATTTGAACTGCGGGTCCTCCATAGCTTGCCCGTTATTTTTGCCTAGAATCATTTTTAGCTTCACAGGTAGGCATTTCACCAAAGATTCGACAACAGATTGGCACGACTCAAA
Organism: Aegilops umbellulata; assembly: GCA_032464435.1. Classification (NCBI taxonomy): domain Eukaryota; kingdom Viridiplantae; phylum Streptophyta; class Magnoliopsida; order Poales; family Poaceae; genus Aegilops; species Aegilops umbellulata. The sequence continues at coordinate 278,404,255 of CP136058.1, forward strand.
CCCTGGCCACGGACGGCCGCCGTGACGAAATCGGACAGTTTTTGAAAACATCGTAACAAATTCAAAAAAATCAAAAAAATGGGAGACCTCCACGTCACATCATCAAATGTGGCCTCCCAACTAGCAAAAATACTAAACTTGCAAGACCGGTGTTTTCTTAAAAAAGTGTTCTAAAAAACGACCTACCATGAACGAAGATCCATGGCTTTCAAGCCAAACTAGCAATGACATGGCCGCATCTGTTGAATAGTTTTTGATAATGTGCCCAAGTTTGGCGCATGCCTTCGTCTTGTGATGGCAAACAATGTTGCCAAAGCGAGGTTCCAACTTGTTTAACAAAAAACCGTTTTTCATTTTTTGAATGCTAAAGACATGCGTTCTTCGTGAAGCGGCTACAGGGAGGGTCATCCCAAACGGTGCCATTACATGTCTATCTCAAAGTAGTCCCTGTTTCACGGACGGTCGCCAAAAAGCATGCATTTCCGATCCTCGTAGCTACTCCCGGCCATTCAGACCACCTTCGGCCGATTCAGCTGGAACCGGATGGAATTTGAACTGCGGGTCCTCCATAGCTTGCCCGTTATTTCTGCCAAAAATCATTTTTAGCTTCACATGTAGGCATTTCACCAAAGATTCGACAACAGATTGGCATGACTCAAACCCTGGCCACGGACGGCCGCCGCGACGAAATCGGCCGGTTTTTGAAAACATCGTAAAAAATTCAAAAAAATCAAAAAAATGGGAGACCTACACGTCACATCATCAAATGTGGCCTCCCAACTAGCAAAAATACTAAACTTGCAAGACCGGTGTTTTCTTGAAAAAGTGTTCTAAAAAACGACCTACCATGAACGAAGATCCATGGCTTTCAAGCCAAACTAGCAATGACATGGCCGCATCTGTTGAATAGTTTTTGATAATATGCCCAAATTTGGTGCATGCCTCCGTCTTGTGATGGCAAACAATGTTGCCAAAGCGAGGTTCCAACTTGTTTAACAAAAACCGTTTTTCATTTTTTGAATGCTAAAGACATGCGTTTTTCATGAAGCGGCTACAAGGAGGGTCACCCCAAACAGTGCCATTCCATGTCTATCTCAAAGTAGTCCCTATTTTACGCACGGTCGCCAAAAAGCATGCATTTCCGACCCTCATAGCTACTCCCGGCCATTCAGACCACCTTCGGCCGATTCAGCTGGAACAGGCTGGAATTTCAAATGCGGGTCCTCCATAGCTTGCCCGTTATTTTTGCCAAAAATCATTTTTAGCTTCACAAGTAGGCATTTCATCAAAGATTCGACAACAGATTGGCACGACTCAAACCCTAGCCACGGACGGCCGCGGCGACAAAATCAGCCGGTTTTTAAAACAACTTAAAAAATGAAAAAAATAAAAAAAATGGGAGACCTCCGCGTCACATCATCAAATGTGGCCTACCAACTAGCAAAAATACTAAACTTGCAAGACCGGTGTTTTCTTGAAAACGTGTTCTCAAAAACGACCTACCATGAACGAAGATCCATGGCTTTCAAGCCAAACTAGCAATGACATGGCCGCATCCGTTGAATAGTTTTTGATAATATTCCCAAATTTGCTGCATGCCTCCGTCTTGTGATGACAAACAATGTTGCCAAAGCGAGGTTCCAACTTGTTTAACAAAAAACGGTTTTCATTTTTTGAATGCTAAAGACATGCGTTTTTCGTGAAGCGGCTACAAGGAGGGTCACCCAAACGGTGCCATTGAATGTCTATCTCAAAGTAGACCCTGTTTCATGGACGGTCGCTGAAAAGCATGCATTTACGACCCTCGTAGCTACTCCAAGCCAGTCAGACCACCTTCGGCCGATTCAGCTGGAACCGGCTGGAATTTGAACTGCGGGTCCTCCATAGCTTGCCCGTTATTTTTGCCTAAAATCATTTTTAGCTTCATAGGTAGGCATTTCACCAAAGATTCGACAACAGATTGGCACGACTCAAACCCTGGCCACGGACGGCCGCCGCGACGAAATCGGCCAGTTTTTGAAAACATCGTAAAAAATTCAAAAAAATCAAAAAAATGGGAGACCTCCACGTCACATCATCAAATGTGGCCTCCCAACTAGCAAATGTACTAAACTTGCAAGACCGGTGTTTTCTTAAAAAAGTGCTCTAAAAAACGACCTACCATGAACGAAGATCCATGGCTTTCAAGCCAAACTAGCAATGACATGGCCGCATCTGTTGAATAGTTTTTGATAATGTGCCCAAATTTGGCGCATTCCTCCGTCTTGTGATGGCAAACAATGTTGCCAAAGCGAGGTTCCAACTTGTTTAACAAAAAACCGTTTTTCATTTTTTGAATGCTAAAGACATGTGTTCTTCGTGAAGCGGCTACAAGGATGGTCATCCCAAACGGTGCCATTCCATGTCTATCTCAAAGTAGTCCCTGTTTTACGGACGGTCGCCAAAAAGCATGCATTTCCGACCCTCATAGCTACTCCCAGCCATTCAGACCACCTTCGGCCGATTCAGCTGGAACCGGCTGGAATTTGAACTGCGGGTCCTCCATAGCTTGCCCGTTATTTTTGCCAAAAACCATTTTTAGCTTCACAGGGAGGTATTTCATCAAAGGTTCGACAACAGATTGGCATGACTCAAACCCTGGCCACGGACGGCCGCCGCGATGAAATCGACCGTTTTTGAAAACATCGTAAAAAATTCAAAAAAATCAAAAAATGGGAGACCTCCACGTCACATCATCAAATGTGGCCTCCCAACTAGCAAACATACTAAACTTGCAAGACCGGTGTTTTCTTAAAAAATTGTTCTAAAAAACGACCTACCATGAACGAAGATCCATGGCTTTCAAGCCAAACTAGCAATGACATGGCCGCTTCTGTTGAATAGTTTTTGATAATGTGCCCATGTTTGGCGCATGCCTTCGTCTTGTGATGGCAAACAATGTTGCCAAAGCGAGGTTCCAACTTGTTTAACAAAAAACCGTTTTTCATTTTTTGAATGCTAAAGACATGCGTTCTTCGTGAAGCGGCTACAGGGAGGGTCATCCCAAACGGTGCCATTACATGTCTATCTCAAAGTAGTCCCTGTTTCACGGACGGTCGCCAAAAAGCATGCATTTCCGATCCTCGTAGCTACTCCCGGCCATTCAGACCACCTTCGGCCGATTCAGCTGGAACCGGATGGAATTTGAACTGCGGGTCCTCCATAGCTTGCCCGTTATTTCTGCCAAAAATCATTTTTAGCTTCACAGGTAGGCATTTCACCAAAGATTCGACAACAGATTGGCATGACTCAAACCCTGGCCACGGACGGCCGCCGCGACGAAATCGGCCGGTTTTTGAAAACATCGTAAAAAATTCAAAAAAATCAAAAAAATGGGAGACCTACACGTCACATCATCAAATGTGGCCTCCCAACTAGCAAAAATACTAAACTTGCAAGACCGGTGTTTTCTTGAAAAAGTGTTCTAAAAAACGACCTACCATGAACGAAGATCCATGGCTTTCAAGCCAAACTAGCAATGACATGGCCGCATCTGTTGAATAGTTTTTGATAATATGCCCAAATTTGGTGCATGCCTCCGTCTTGTGATGGCAAACAATGTTGCCAAAGCGAGGTTCCAACTTGTTTAACAAAAACCGTTTTTCATTTTTTGAATGCTAAAGACATGCGTTTTTCATGAAGCGGCTACAAGGAGGGTCACCCCAAACAGTGCCATTCCATGTCTATCTCAAAGTAGTCCCTATTTTACGCACGGTCGCCAAAAAGCATGCATTTCCGACCCTCATAGCTACTCCCGGCCATTCAGACCACATTCGGCCGATTCAGCTGGAACCGGCTGGAATTTCAAATGCGGGTCCTCCATAGCTTGCCCGTTATTTTTGCCAAAAATCATTTTTAGCTTCACAGGTAGGCATTTCATCAAAGATTCGACAACAGATTGGCACGACTCATACCCTAGCCACGGACGGCCGCGACGACAAAATCAGCCGGTTTTTAAAACAACGTAAAAAATGAAAAAAAAAAAAAATGGGAGACCTCCACGTCACATCATCAAATGTGGCCTCCCAACTAGCAAACGTACTAAACTTGCAAGACCGGTGTTTTCTTAAAAAAGTGCTCTAAAAAACGACCTACCATGAACGAAGATCCATGGCTATCAAGCCAAAAAAGCAATGACATGGCCGCATCTGTTGAATAGTTTTTGATAATGTGCCCAAATTTGGCGCATGCCTCCGTCTTGTGATGGCAAACAATGTTGCCAAAGCGAGGTTCCACCTTGTTTAACAAAAAACCGTTTTTCATTTTTTGAATGCTAAAGACATGTGTTCTTCGTGAACCGGCTACAAGGATGGTCATCCCAAACGGTGCCATTCCATGTCTATCTCAAAGTAGTCCCTGTTTTACGGACGGTCGCCAAAAAGCATGCATTTCCGACCCTCGTAGCTACTCCCAGCCATTCAGACCACCTTCGGCCGATTCAGGTGGAACCGGCTGGAATTTGAACTGCGGGTCCTCCATAGCTTGCCCGTTATTTTTGCCAAAAACCATTTTTAGCTTCACAGGGAGGTATTTCATCAAAGGTTCGACAACAGATTGGCATGACTCAAACCCTGGCCACGGACGGCCGCCGCGATGAAATCGACCGTTTTTGAAAACATCGTAAAAAATTCAAAAAAATGAAAAAATGGGAGACCTCCACGTCACATCATCAAATGTGGCCTCCCAACTAGCAAACATACTAAACTTGCAAGACCGGTGTTTTCTTAAAAAAGTGTTCTAAAAAACGACCTACCATGAACGAAGATCCATGGCTTTCAAGCCAAACTAGCAATGACATGGCCGCATCTGTTGAATAGTTTTTGATAATGTGCCCAAGTTTTGCGCATGCCTTCGTCTTGTGATGGCAAACAATGTTGCCAAAGCGAGGTTCCAACTTGTTTAACAAAAAACCGTTTTTCATTTTTTGAATGCTAAAGACATGCGTTCTTCGTGAAGCGGCTACAGGGAGGGTCATCCCAAACGGTGCCATTCCATGTCTATCTCAAAGTAGTCCCTGTTTCACGGACGGTCGCCAAAAAGCATGCATTTCCGATCCTCGTAGCTACTCCCGGCCATTCAGACCACCTTCGGCCGATTCAGCTGGAACCGGATGGAATTTGAACTGCGGGTCCTCCATAGCTTGCCCGTTATTTCTGCCAAAAATCATTTTTCGCTTCACAGGTAGGCATTTCACCAAAGATTCGACAACAAATTGGCATGACTCAAACCCTGGCCACGGACGGCCGCCGCGACGAAATCGGCCGGTTTTTGAAAACATCGTAAAAAATTCAAAAAAATCAAAAAAATGGGAGACCTACACGTCACATCATCAAATGTGGCCTCCCAACTAGCAAAAATACTAAACTTGCAAGACCGGTGTTTTCTTGAAAAAGTGTTCTAAAAAACGACCTACCATGAACGAAGATCCATGGCTTTCAAGCCAAACTAGCAATGACATGGCCGCATCTGTTGAATAGTTTTTGATAATATGCCCAAATTTGGTGCATGCCTCCGTCTTGTGATGGCAAACAATGTTGCCAAAGCGAGGTTCCAACTTGTTTAACAAAAACCGTTTTTCATTTTTTGAATGCTAAAGACATGCGTTTTTCATGAAGCGGCTACAAGGAGGGTCACCCCAAACAGTGCCATTCCATGTCTATCTCAAAGTAGTCCCTATTTTACGCACGGTCGCCAAAAAGCATGCATTTCCGACCCTCATAGCTACTCCCGGCCATTCAGACCACCTTCGGCCGATTCAGCTGGAACCGGCTGGAATTTCAAATGCGGGTCCTCCATAGCTTGCCCGTTATTTTTGCCAAAAATCATTTTTAGCTTCACAGGTAGGCATTTCATCAAAGATTCGACAACAGATTGGCACGACTCAAACCCTAGCCACGGACGGCCGCGGCGACAAAATCAGCCGGTTTTTAAAACAACGTAAAAAATGAAAAAATAAAAAAAATGGGAGACCTCCGCGTCACATCATAAAATGTGGCCTACCAACTAGCAAAAATACTAAACTTGCAAGACCGGTGTTTTCTTGAAAACGTGTTCTCAAAAACGACCTACCATGAACGAAGATCCATGGCTTTCAAGCCAAACTAGCAATGACATGGCCGCATCCGTTGAATAGTTTTTGATAATATTCCCAAATTTGGCGCATGCCTCCGTCTTGTGATGGCAAACAATGTTGCCAAAGCGAGGTTCCAACTTGTTTAACAAAAAACGGTTTTCATTTTTTGAATGCTAAAGACATGCGTTTTTCGTGAAGCGGCTACAAGGAGGGTCACCCAAATGGTGCCATTCCATGTCTATCTCAAAGTATACCCTGTTTCATGGACGGTCGCTAAAAATCATGCATTTCCGACCCTCGTAGCTACTCCCAGCCATTCAGACCACCTTCGGCCGATTCAGCTGGAACCGGATGGAATTTGAACTGCGGGTCCTCCATAGCTTGCCCGTTATTTTTTGCCAAAAATCATTGTTAGCATCACAGGTAGGCATTTCACCAAAGATTCGACAACAGATTGGCACGACTCAAACCCAGGCCACGGACGGCTGCCGCGACGAAATCGGCCAGTTTTTGAAAACATCGTAAAAAATTCAAAAAAATCAAAAAAATGGGAGACCTCCACGTCACATCATCAAATGTGGCCTCCTAACTAGCAAAAATACTAAACTTGCAAGACCGGTGTTTTCTTAAAAAAGTGCTCTAAAAAACGACCTACCATGAACGAAGATCCATGGCTTTCAAGCCAAACTAGCAATGACATGGCCGCATCCGTTAAATAGTTTTTGATAATATGCCCAAATTTGGTGCATGCCTCCGTCTTGTGATGGCAAACAATGTTGCCAAAGCGAGGTTCCAACTTGTTTAACAAAAAACCGTTTTTCATTTTTTGAATGCTAAAGACATTTGTTCTTCGTGAAGCGGCTACAAGGAGGGTCATCCCAAACGGTGCCATTCCATGTCTATCTCAAAGTAGTCCCTGTTTTATGGACGGTCGCCAAAAAGCATGCATTTCCGACCCTCGTAGCTACTCCCAGCCATTCAGACCACCTTCTGCCGATTCAGCTGGAACCGGCTGGAATTTGAACTGCGGGTCCTCCATAGCTTGCCCGTTATTTTTGCCAAAAACCATTTTTAGCTTCACAGGGAGGTATTTCATCAAAGGTTCGACAACAGATTGGCATGACTCAAACCCTGGCCACGGACGGCCACCGCGATGAAATCGACCGTTTTTGAAAACATTGTAAAAAATTCAAAAAAATCAAAAAATGGGAGACCTCCACGTCACATCATCAAATGTGGCCTCCCAACTAGCAAAAATACTAAACTTGCAAGAGCGGTGTTTTCTTGAAAAAGTGTTCTAAAAAACGACCTACCATGAACAAAGATCCATGGCTTTCAAGCCAAACTAGCAATGACATGGCCGTATCCGTTAAATATTTTTTGATAATATTCCCAGATTTGGCGCATGCCTACGTCTTGTGATGGCAAACAATGTTGCCAAAGCGAGGTTCCAACTTGTTTAACAAAAAAACGTTTTTCATTTTTTGAATGCTAAAGACATGCGTTCTTCGTGAAGCGGCTACAAGGAGGGTCACCCAAACGGTGCCATTCCATGTCTATCTCAAAGTAGACCCTGTTTCATGGACGGTCGCTAAAAATCATGCATTTACGAACCTCGTAGCTACTCCAAGCCAGTCAGACCACCTTCGGCCGATTCAGCTGGAACCGGATGGAATTTGAACTGCGGGTCCTCCATAGCTTGCCCGTTATTTTTTGCCAAAAATCATTGTTAGCATCACAGGTAGGCATTTCACCAAAGATTCGACAACAGATTGGCACGACTCAAACCCAGGCCACGGACGGCTGCCGCGACGAAATCGGCCAGTTTTTGAAAACATCGTAAAAAATTCAAAAAAATCAAAAAAATGGGAGACCTCCACGTCACATCATCAAATGTGGCCTCCTAACTAGCAAAAATACTAAACTTGCAAGACCGGTGTTTTCTTAAAAAAGTGCTCTAAAAAACGACCTACCATGAACGAAGATCCATGGCTTTCAAGCCAAACTAGCAATGACATGGCCGCATCCGTTAAATAGTTTTTGATAATATGCCCAAATTTGGTGCATGCCTCCGTCTTGTGATGGCAAACAATGTTGCCAAAGCGAGGTTCCAACTTGTTTAACAAAAAACCGTTTTTCATTTTTTGAATGCTAAAGACATGTGTTCTTCGTGAAGCGGCTACAAGGAGGGTCATCCCAAACGGTGCCATTCCATGTCTATCTCAAAGTAGTCCCTGTTTTATGGACGGTCGCCAAAAAGCATGCATTTCCGACCCTCGTAGCTACTCCCAGCCATTCAGACCACCTTCTGCCGATTCAGCTGGAACCGGCTGGAATTTGAACTGCGGGTCCTCCATAGCTTGCCCGTTATTTTTGCCAAAAACCGTTTTTAGCTTCACAGGGAGGTATTTCATCAAAGGTTCGACAACAGATTGGCATGACTCAAACCCTGGCCACGGACGGCCACCGCGATGAAATCGACCGTTTTTGAAAACATTGTAAAAAATTCAAAAAAATCAAAAAATGGGAGACCTCCACGTCACATCATCAAATGTGGCCTCCCAACTAGCAAAAATACTAAACTTGCAAGAGCGGTGTTTTCTTGAAAAAGTGTTCTAAAAAACGACCTACCATGAACAAAGATCCATGGCTTTCAAGCCAAACTAGCAATGACATGGCCGTATCCGTTAAATATTTTTTGATAATATTCCCAGATTTGGCGCATGCCTACGTCTTGTGATGGCAAACAATGTTGCCAAAGCGAGGTTCCAACTTGTTTAACAAAAAAACGTTTTTCATTTTTTGAATGCTAAAGACATGCGTTCTTCGTGAAGCGGCTACAAGGAGGGTCACCCAAACGGTGCCATTCCATGTCTATCTCAAAGTATACCCTGTTTCATGGACGGTCGCTAAAAATCATGCATTTCCGACCCTCGTAGCTACTCCCAGCCATTCAGACCACCTTCGGCCGATTCAGCTGGAACCGGATGGAATTTGAACTGCGGGTCCTCCATAGCTTGCCCGTTATTTTTTGCCAAAAATCATTGTTAGCATCACAGGTAGGCATTTCACCAAAGATTCGACAACAGATTGGCACGACTCAAACCCTGGCCACGGACGGCCGCCGCAACGAAATCGGCCAGTTTTTGAAAACATCGTAAAAAATTCAGAAAAATCAAAAAAATGGGAGACCTCCACGTCACATCATCAAATGTGGCCTCCTAACTAGCAAAAATACTAAACTTGCAAGACCGGTGTTTTCTTAAAAAAGTGCTCTAAAAAACGACCTACCATGAACGAAGATCCATGGCTTTCAAGCCAAACTAGCAATGACATGGCCGCATCCGTTAAATAGTTTTTGATAATATGCCCAAATTTGGTGCATGCCTCCGTCTTGTGATGGCAAACAATGTTGCCAAAGCGAGGTTCCAACTTGTTTAACAAAAAACCTTTTTTCATTTTTTGAATGCTAAAGACATTTGTTCTTCGTGAAGCGGCTACAAGGAGGGTCATCCCAAACGGTGCCATTCCATGTCTATCTCAAAGTAGTCCCTGTTTTATGGACGGTCGCCAAAAAGCATGCATTTCCGACCCTCGTAGCTACTCCCAGCCATTCAGACCACCTTCTGCCGATTCAGCTGGAACCGGCTGGAATTTGAACTGCGGGTCCTCCATAGCTTGCCCGTTATTTTTGCCAAAAACCATTTTTAGCTTCACAGGGAGGTATTTCATCAAAGGTTCGACAACAGATTGGCATGACTCAAACCCTGGCCACGGACGGCCACCGCGATGAAATCGACCGTTTTTGAAAACATTGTAAAAAATTCAAAAAAATCAAAAAATGGGAGACCTCCACGTCACATCATCAAATGTGGCCTCCCAACTAGCAAAAATACTAAACTTGCAAGAGCGGTGTTTTCTTGAAAAAGTGTTCTAAAAAACGACCTACCATGAACAAAGAACCATGGCTTTCAAGCCAAACTAGCAATGACATGGCCGTATCCGTTAAATAGTTTTTGATAATATTCCCAGATTTGGCGCATGCCTACGTCTTGTGATGGCAAACAATGTTGCCAAAGTGAGGTTCCAACTTGTTTAACAAAAAAACGTTTTTCATTTTTTGAATGCTAAAGACATGCGTTCTTCGTGAAGCGGCTACAAGGAGGGTCACCCAAACGGTGCCATTCCATGTCTATCTCAAAGTATACCCTGTTTCATGGACTGTCGCTAAAAATCATGCATTTCCGACCCTCGTAGCTACTCCCAGCCATTCAGACCACCTTCGGCCGATTCAGCTGGAACCGGATGGAATTTGAACTGCGGGTCCTCCATAGCTTGCCCGTTATTTTTTGCCAAAAATCATTGTTAGCATCACAGGTAGGCATTTCACCAAAGATTCGACAACAGATTGGCACGACTCAAACCCTGGCCACGGACGGCCGCCGCAACGAAATCGGCCAGTTTTTTAAAACATCATAAAAATTCAGAAAAATCAAAAAAAAATGGGAGACCTCCGCGTCACATCATCAAATGTGGCCTACCAACTAGCAAAAATACTAAACTTGCAATACCGGTGTTTTCTTGAAAAAGTGTTCTAAAAAATGACCTACCATGAAGGAATATCCATGGCTTTAAAGCCAAACTAGCAATGACATGACCGCATCCGTTGCATAGTTTTTGATAATGTGCCCAAATTTGGCGCATGCCTCCGTCTTGTGATGGCAAACAATGTTGCCAAAGCGAGGTTCCAATTTGTTTAACAAAAAAACCGTTTTTCATTTTCTGAATGCTCAAGACATGCGTTTTTCGTGAAGCGGCTACAAGGAGGGTCACCCCAAATGGTGCCATTCCATGTCTGTCTCAAAGTAAACTCTGTTTTACAGACGGTCGCCAAAAAGCATGCATTTCCGACCCTCGTAGCTACTCCCGGCCATTCAGACCACCTTCGACCGATTCAGCTGGAACCGGCTAGAATTTGAACTGCGGGTCCTCCATAGCTTGCCCATTATTTTAGCAAAAAATCATTTTTGGCTACACAGGTAGGCGTTTCATCAAAGATTCGACAACAGATTGGCACGACTCAAACCCTAGCCACGGACGGCCGCCGCGACGAAATCGGCCGGTTTTTGAAAACATCGCAATTTTTTTTGAAAAAATAAAAAAATGGGAGACCTCCGCGTCACGTCAACAAATGTGGCCTATCAACTAGAAAAAATACTAAACTTGCAAGACCGGTGTTTTCTTGAAAAAGTGTTCTAAAAAACGACCTACCATGAACGAAGATCCATGGCTTTCAAGCCAAACTAGCAATGACATGGCCGCATCCATTGAATAGTTTTTGATAATATGCCCAAATTTGCACATGCCTCCGTCTTGTGATGGCAAACAATGTTGGCAAAGTGAGTTTCCAACTTGTTTAACAAAAAAATCGTTTTTCATTTTTTGAGTGCTAAAGACATGTGTTTTTCATGAAGCGGCTACAAGGAGGGTCACCCCAAACGGAGCCATTCCATGTCTATCTCAAAGTAGACCCAGTTTTACGGACAGTCGCCAAAAAGCATGCATTTCTGTCCCTCATAGCTACTCCCGGCCATTAAGTCCACCTTCGGCCGATTCAGCTAGAACCAGCTGGAATTTGAACTGTGGGTCCTCCATAGCTTGCCCGTTATTTTTGCCAAAAATCATTTTTAGCTTCACACGTAGGCATTTCATCAAAGATTCAATAACAGATTGGCACGACTCAAACCCTAGCCACGGACGGCCGCCGTGACGAAATTGGTCTGTTTTTAAAAACATCGTAAAAATTCAAAAAAATCAAAAAAATGGGAGACCTCCGCGTCACATCATCAAATGTGGCCTACCAACTAGCAAAAATACTAAACTTGCAATACCGGTGTTTTCTTGAGCTATTCAGTATGATTTTAACCATGATTTCTACAAAGTTTACAAAAAAATCCTGATTTTTCTGCCTCCAAACATCTAAAAACTGGTGAAAAATTCCCTCCCACCTAGCACCAAATTTCTCTCCTAGCACCAAATTTTCCCTCCCACCCCACCAAAATTTCCCACCACTTCTCTCCCACTACCATGCGGGACCCACCACCCTTCTCACACTAAACACGCGGGATCCCACTCCCCTCCCCTACCACTCCCCAAAAATTCCCCATCCATTCCCCTCCCCTCTCCCTGACGAACCCTAGCTTCTCCCCACTCCCTCCGCTGCTCCGTGCTGCCCCAACCCCACTCCCTCCCTTGCTTCGTGCCGCCACACCGCTGCATCGCCCGCCGCGCCGCATCACGCCGCCCTCCCCGACGACGAATCCCCTCCCCTCGACGGCTACATCGCCCGCATCATCGACGACGATGGCGGCTACATCGACTACATCGACGACGACGGCGTCTACCTCGACTACATCGAGGACGATGGCGGCTACATCGACGACGACCACCGCTGCATCATCAACATCATCCATCCCTAGGTACTTCTCCATCTCCCCTCGATATTCTAGGGTTAGGGATATGATTGGTCGTTCGGTGGATCCATCTCCCTTCCTCTACTAGATCCATCTCCCCTCTGGTGGTTCAGTGGATCATGGGTTAGGATCTTCTAGGGTTAGGATATCCTGGTCCTTGTTCATTGGGTCATGTTTATTGTTGCATGGGGAATTGGGGATGATCTTCGTGTGGTTCATGGGGTTAGGGTTAGGGTTCATGGGGTCAGGGTTTCATGGGGTTCGTGGGGATGATCTCCCTCTGGTTCATGGCTAGAACATGATGGGGTTAGGGTTCTTGTTGCACGCCTTTGCAACAGATGTTGTAGGGGTTTGCATGGTGATTGATATATCACTGTTGTACCAGCAACCCATCCTGATTGTTCAAGTACAAGACTTCTTTTATGATGTGCCCATGGGGTTTGTAGCAGTGTTCTTGTTTTATGATATGTGCATGAAGCTTGTGTTCTTCTTTCCATTGAACAAGAGAATGCTTAGTACTTATTGTGGTATTGGAATTCCTGGTGTGCTAAGCCAGTATGACTAGTTTTAATATATACTATATTGGTGCTAGATAATTTTGGGTGCTGTAATATACAAGGTTGATTCTAATTGTTGAAATGTCTGAATTTGTGTTCTTCCAGTCTGTAGCCATGTTTGGTGTGTAGAGGCAACATAATCAATAGTTGAGTATAGTTTTTTCATCTGCTTTTGTACTTCTGCAAGTATAGTTGTTTCATGCTTTACCAGTGGCAACATCTAGTTGTTTTGAAGGTCCTCATGATATACTCTTCTAAATTGCCCGCATAAGCATGATTTCAAGGCCTAGTATTATTGTTAACACTGCTTGCTTCTGTATTCATCAACTGTTGGGCAATGAGTTGCTCTGAATGCATAAGCTTGCCTCCATTAGGGAAAACAGTTGAGTAATTCATTTTCTTATAGATGATTACAGGTACATTTATAAAATTGCAAGTTAAAACGTAAAATTAATTGTTGTAAATAGTTGTTTTTGCTAATCCACATTGCTGAAGTATAATTCGTGTGCACTGTATTTGTATCCAACTATATATAATTGCAATACATGTGACTTCTGCTCTTGTCTCTGGTACCACAACCTTAATTCACTTAGCTTGATGTAGTTTGCTTCACATATATTACTCCTAATGCATTGCTTCACATATATAGTTTGCTTCAATTTAGTTGCTTGCTAGCATACATAGGGTTAGGGTTTGCATCAGCAGTACTACTAACACATTGCTTGCTTGTTGTGTACTTTATATGAGGCACTAGGAAGATTTCTTGATGTACATTACTACCTCCTGCTTGATGTAGTGAAGATATTCAGAGATGCTTCATATCTTTCCAGTGTACATGCATGCTTGTTTAGTGCACTTACATGTTTGCTTAATTAGTAACACTAGATCACTGTATTGTTGATCCATCAAGTTTGTTTCACATGTATTACATGTATGTGCATGATGGTCCAAATGCTTTCCTTTATTGATACAAGTGCATCATTTTACTTTATCCCTGTTGTATCTGATTGTTGTTTACTCTATTTTGCAAGCACCACCTCAAGATCATCCATGGCAAGGAGGACAAGGTCAAACATGAGGCCAACCGTTGGTATGCAACTTGCTCCTTGTGGTTATACTGTCAGTTTCATAAAATTTGTGTCTTAATATGCTAAGTGAAATGTATTGCTGCAATCTGAATAAGCTGGCTTAATTGTGCCTGTGTGCTGTTAGTCTTCCTTACCTGAATAACTTGGATTAACTAATAATAAAATATCATAAGATATGTTTGGCTGTCTGTCCATGCATTCCAAACATTCACCTAATAGTTATGTTTCCTTTATCATGCAAAGAAGAGACTCTCACCGAGTACGAGAAGGTTAGGGCTAGAAATATCATGAGGAACAATCGGATGTTCCAGTCCCTTGGCATCGGTGCAATAGCATTGATGCTTAGGAAAAAAAATGGTGTACAAGAAGGTAGAAGTGATGAGGTTCAAGAAGGTAGTGGAGTTATCAATGATGACCCAGAGTACAATCCTAAGGAGAATGAAGTTATTGATGGAGAGGAAGTGGATGATGTTGTAGTGAACAAGACTGTTAAGGTGCAAACTCTGTCTTGCTTGGAGGGTTGGGGTTCTTTTATGCTATGTGTTTCCTTGTGCTCACATATTTCTCTTGTGATCTAATGCTTTTTTCCGTGCTGTTTATACGAGGAACTGAAGGAATCTAGGACGAAGAGGCCTGGTGTTAAGAAGATAGTCAGCAAGAAGAAGAAGAGCTCAGAAACATCTGCTGCAATGCCTCTAGGAAGGGTGATGGACCGAGCTCCAGGACAAAAAAAGAGGATCCTGGGACCTGATGAACCTGCCCATGATAGAGTCACAAGGCAGAAAGCAAAGATGGCGACTGGGACGGACCATCAGTAAAGTCTGCTGCTCATGGACTCTGAGACCTCGGTGCAAATGGGTGATGAGTTGCCTCCCATGGATGAAGGAACCACTCTCAGCATGGATGGGAGTGGCACTGTCTTCCTAGATGAAGGAAGAACTATCTGCATTGATGAAGCAGGCACTGTCCACACAGACCTCAGCCCTGATGCACCTTCGATTGACAGGAATGTTGTCATCAATGAAGTAGAACAACAACTTGTGCTTCAGTGATCATGTATGCTTTTGTCGATTCCTGCATTTGTCGATTTCTATTCTAATTTATGAGTTCAATTTCATTTACAGATGCAATGACTACCAAGACTAGACTTAGAAAGGGCAAAGGGCGAGAGAGAATCACCAAGTCGCTTGGTAGCAAGGTGCCTATCCAAATTGCCGAAGGGATGAAGCGTCCAGAGAAGCCTCTGCAGGCAGCAAAGCTTGCTTCTGAGTGTGGACTCGTTGCAAGAAACCATCTTCCGGTTCTTCCTCACTTCAAGCTATACAAAAAATTGCTAGTCTATTGGAGAACTACATTGGGAAAGTTGATGTAAGCTACGTGTTTCATAGTTAATGTGCTATCTATTTTCTGTTACACCTATGCATGATCACTAATATTGTTCCTACCTTGTTTGCTGTCTTGGTAGGAAAATTTTGAGATGAACATGGACTCGGAGAACATCAAGACCGTGTGCAAAGATATTCTGCAGAAACATTCAAAGAACAGACGCCATCAGATCAAGAAGAAGTATTTTGACACCGTAGCCGCAAACAAAGTCAGCATTGAGTCTCCGGTGCCAGATCTGATGGATGGTGAATGGCAAGCTATGGTGGAGATGTGGTCTACCCCAAGACACAAGGTTTGTCTCTGCTTTGTTTGATGCTTTTATGTTCTACACATGACATGATACTGCTAGATCATGCTGACAGTATGCTTTTTTGTAGGAAACCTGTGTGTCGAACAAGATGAATCGAGAAAAAGTCGTGTACAATCAGAGAAATGGTTCCAGGCACTACACAACACACATTTTTGCCACTTTGAGAACTTTTCTCTAGAGACCTTACCGTTTGATCCTCGTTGAATAACATTTCTGATTCTTGCTGAATAACATTTTGATTTTTGTTGAAAAACATTTCAGAAAGAAGAGCGTAAGGGTGAGGAGCTGTCTGCGACTTGTTTAAGGCCACCCACAACAGCAAGAAGCACGTGTTTTCGGAGCCAGTCAAGACTGCTATAGTAAGTCACTCCATGCTTTGTCCATGCCCTGTTTGATTCACAGCCAGCTTTGATGTTGTTTGTTGTTGTTTGATGCTTTGATGATTTGATGATGTTTGATTCGGAGCCAGTCAAGAACACACGCTTGTTCCATGCTTTGATGTCGTTTGATAGTTCAACAAAGATATCAGAACTTGCTGTAGCTATTTGTTGCATTTTTTATGATATGATGAAATTTGATTTGAATGTTAGTTTGATGATCGGCTCACTCGGGAAGCCATCTTATATAGAACCACCATTTTAGGCTTAATGAAGCGATCATATTGTTCCAATCGCATGTCTCCAGGTCAGTTACTAGTGACATAATGCTGTCAAGTTACTAGTCATCATCTTCTTCTGTTTGAGTCTGAGTAAAATAATGTATAGATTTTGTGTGCTGGTTTGGTTACGTCAAATAATCCATTTGTGTGCTGGTTTGGTTTCTCTTGCTTGGTTTGGTTTGCAAAATGTGAAATAGATCTCCAACAAATTCCTATCATTTTCCTCCATGTGCTAGCTTGAGATGGAAAAAATGAAGGACGCGCCAGTACCAGAAGGTGAAGAGCCAAAGTCTGCTGTTGAAATTGTTGAAGAAGTGCTCAAGACCGAAGTCAAGCAAAGCACATTCCTCAGGAATGTTGGGCTCCAGTCATCTAGGAACAACTCCGGCAAAGCAACTGCTGAAGTGGCTGCTCATGTTTTTGACCTTGAGCAGAAGCTGGAGAGGTCCGAGCTTCAAGCTGAAGTGATGCAAGAAGAATTGGCGGCAATCAAGATGAAGGCGGAAGAAGCTGAAGCTGCAATTGAGCTGTTGTGCAATAAGTCTCAAGAGCAGGAAGAGAAGTTAGCCCACTTGATGGCTCTCTTTGGAGCTAAGGTAGTTTGAACCTGGTAGTTTGAACCTGGGATGAGTAGTTTGAACTTGTGAACCTGGGTTGAGTAAAAAGGTATCTCTCCCAAATAAAGTTGCTCCTATTATTGTTGTGCCTCATGAAAATGATGATGATCTCGTTATGCCTATTGCTTGTTGTGATGATTATGATTGGGAAGATAATGATATTCCTTATGACCTTGAAAATCTTTTTGGCACTTGCTTGGAAGAATATAATAATTGCTATACTATTGGTGCTATCCATACTATTAATGATGAGAGTGATTATGCTTATAATATGAAAAGGCCCAAGCTTGGGGAAGCTATGTTTGATGAGGATGACATATTTGAGAATATATTTGTTGTAATTAATGTTTCTCCCAAGCTTGGGGATGCTATGTTTAATAATGATAATATTTTTAGCCTACCCAGTTTTGATATGCAAAGTTGTTATGATGATGGCATGCGTTCTACCTATGATGAATATATTGATGAAAGTGGGTTTGTAAGAGTGTCAACTTTAGGAAGTAGTGATCCCACAATATTTGAGGATGTTGAATCTTATAATATTTATGAAAGTGGATTTGGAGAGGTCATGACTTTATTTAGGGATGTATCCACTATTTCGGAAGAGGTTTCAATCGATTATGATGAGAACAAAGTTGATACTTATGATGATTATTGTGATAATACTTATGCTATAAAGAGTAGTGATGATTATATTTATAAAACTCGTCATGATTATGAGTACCCTTTCTCTGAACATTACTCTTTTAATGTGGAAACAATTTATAGAATTCAAGTCTCTTATGATACTCCCACTATTCCGAATGAGAAGAATTTTCCTTATCTGGAGTGTAATAAAATTTCTATGCAAGTAGATCATGAAAATAATGTTTTAGGTGCTGGTTATATTGCTGAATTCATTCATGATGCTAATGAAAATTATTATGAGGGTGGAATATATGCTTGTAGGAATTGCAATAATATCAAGTTCCTCTCTATGTTCTTAAAGTCTTGAAGTTATGTTTGTTTTGCCTTCCTATGCAAGTTGGGTTGGGGAACGTAGCAGAATTTTAAAAAATTTCCTACGTGTCACCAAGATCAATCCATGGAGTCTTCTAGCAACGAGAGGGGAGAGGAGTGCATCTACATACCCTTGTAGATCGCGAGCGGAAGCGTTCAAGAGAACGGGGTTGATGGAGTCGTACTCATCGTGATCCAAATCACCGATGATCCTAGCGTCGAACGGACGGCACCTCCGCGTTCAACACACGTACGGAGCGAGGACGTCTCCCGCGCCTTGATCCAGCAAGGAGGGGGGAGAGGTTGAGGAAGAAAGCTTCAACAGCAGCACGACGGCGTGGTGGTGGTGGAGCAGCAGTACTCCGGCAGGGCTTCGCCAAGCTCTTAACGGAGGAGGAGAGGTGTTGGGGAGGGGAGGGGCTGCGCCTTGGGATGGGTGTGGCTACCATGTGCCTCCCCACTAAATATAGGGGTGGAGGGGGATGGTTTCTTGCCCTCCAAGTCCATTGGGGCGTTGGCAAAAGTGGGGGAAAGAAATCCCATCATTTCCTTTCCCCACCGATTGTTATCCCCCCTTTTTAGGGATCTTGATCTTATCCCTTTGGGATATGATCTTATTCCTTCTAAGGGGGAATTTGGTGCGCCTTGACCAGGGGTGTGGGGCCTTGCCCCCACTACCCACGTTCATGTGGGTCCCCACATGCAGGTGGGCCCCACTACGGAACCTTCTAGAATCTTCCTGGTACAATACCGAAAAATCCCGAACATTTTCCGGTGGCCAAAATAGGACTTCCCATATATATATCTTTACCTCCGAACCATTCCGGAACTCCTCGTGACATCTGGGATCTCATCCGGGACTCCGAACAACATTCGGTAATCACGTACAAGTCTTCCTAATAACCCTAGCGTCATTGAACCTTAAGTGTGTAGACCCTTCGGGTTCGGGAAACATGCAGACATGACCGAGACAACTCTCCGGCCAATAACCAACAACGGTATCTGGATACCCATGTTGGCTTCCACATGTTCCACGATGATCTCATCGAATGAACCACGATGTCGAGGATTCAAGCAATCCCATATACAATTCCCTTTGTCAATCGGTACATTACTTGCCCGAGATTCGATCGTCGGTATCCCAATACCTCGTTCAATCTCGTTACCGGCAAGTCACTTTACTAGTACCGTAATGCATGATCCCGTGATCAACCACTTGGTCACATTGAGCTCATTATGATGATGCATTACCTCTCCGTCATATGGAGTGACAAATCCTAGTCTCGATTCGTACCAACCCAACAGACACTTTCGGAGATACCCGTAGTGCACCTTTATAGCCACCCAGTTACGTTGTGACGTTTGGCACACCCAAAGCACTCCTACGGTATCCGGGAGTTGCACAATCTCATGATCTAAGGAAATGATACTTGACATTAGAAAAGCTCTAGCAGACGAACTAAACGATCTTGTGCTATGCTTAGGATTGGGTCTTGTCCATCACATCATTCTCCTAATGATGTGATACCGTTATCAATGGCACCCAATGTCCATGGTTAGGAAACCATAACCATCTATTGATCAACGAGCTAGTCAACTAGAGGCTCAGTAGGGACATGTTGTGGTCTATGTATTAACACATGTATTACGGTTTCCAGTCAATACAATTATAGCATGAACAATACACGATTATCATGAACAAGGAAATACAATAATAACCATTTTATTATTGCCTCTAGGGCATATTTCCAACAGTCTCCCACTTGCACTAGAGTCAATAATCTAGTTCGCATCACTATGTGTTTGTAATGAATTCAACACCCATGGGGTTTGATCATATCTCGCTTGTGAGAGAGGTTATTAGTAAGCGGGTCTGAATCTTTCAGATCCGTGTCTGCTTTACAAATCACTATGTCATCTCCTAGATGCAGCTACACGCTCTATTTGGAGCTATTCCAAATAACTTTCTACTATACGAATCCAGCTTACTACTCAGAATAATCTGGATTAGTGTCAAATTTGCATCGGCTTAACCCTTTATGACGAACTCTTTTACCACCTCCATAATCGAGAAAATTCCTCAGTCCACTAGTTACCAAGGATAACTTTGACCGTTGTCCTGTGATCCATTCCTGGATCACTCTTGTACCCCTTGACTGACTCATGGCAAGGCACACTTCAGGTGTGGTACACAGCATAGCATACTGTAGAGCCTACGTCTAAAGCATAGGGGACGACCTTTGTCCTTTCTCTCTCTTCTGTCGTGGTCAGGTCTTGAGTCTTACTCAATACTCACACCTTGTAACAAAGCCAAGAACTCTTTCTTTGCTGATCTATTTTGAACTCCTTCAAAATCTTGTCACGGTATGTATTCATTTGAAAGTACTATTAAGCATTTTTTGATCTATCCTTATAGATCTTGATGCTCAATGTTCAAGTAGCTTAATCCAGGTTCTCCATTGAAAAACACTTTCCAAATAACCCTGCATGCTTTCTAGAAATTCTACATCATTTCTGATCAACAATATGTCAACAACATATATTCATCAGAAATTCTATAGTGCTCCCACTCACTTCTTTGGAAATACAAGTTTCTCATAAACTTTGTATAAACCCAAAATCTTTGATCATCTCATCAAAGCGTACATTCCAATTCCGAGATGCTTACTCCAGTCCTTAGAAGGATTGCTGGAGCTTTGCATACTTGTTAGCATCTTTCAGGATTGACAAAAACTTTCTGGTTGTATCACATACAACCTTTCCTCAAGAAAATCGTGGAGGAAACAATGTTTTGACATCCTATCTGCAAGATTTCATAAATAATGCAGTAACTGCTAATATAATTCCAACAGACTCTTAGCATCGCTACGAGTGATAAAGTCCCATCGTAGTCAACTCCTTGAACTTGTCGGGAAACATCTTAACGACAAGTCGAGCTTTCTTAATGGTGACACTTACCATCATTGTCCGTCTTCCTTTTAAAATCCATCTGCACCCAACAGCCTTATGACCATCAAGTAGTTCTTTCAAAGTCTATACTTTGTTTTATACATGGATCCTCTCTCGGATTTTATGGCCTCGAGCCATTCGTCGGAATCCGGGCCCACCATCGCTTCTCCATAGCTCATAGGTTCATTGTTGTCTAGCAACATGACTTCCAAGACAGGATTACGTACCACTCTAAAGTAGTACACATCCTTGTCGACCTATGAGGTTTGGTAGTGACTTGGTCCGAAGTTTCATGATCACTATCATAAGCTTCCACTTCAATTGGTGTAGGTGCCACAGGAACAACTTCCTGTGCCCTGCTACACACTAGTTGAAGTGACGGTTCAATAACCTCATCAAGTCTCCACCATCCTCCCACTCAATTCTTTCGAGAGAAACTTTTCCTCAAGAAAGGACCCGTTTCTAGAAACAATCACTTTTGCTTCCGGATCTGAGATAGGAGGTATACCCAACTATTTTTGGGTATTCTATGAAGATGCATTCATCCGCTTTGGGTTCGAGCTTATCAGCCTGAAACCTTTTCACATAAGTGTCGTAGCCCCAAACTTTTAAGAATTGACAGCTTAGGTTTCTCTAAACCATAGTTCATGCGGTGTCATCTCAACGAAATTACGTGGTGCCCTATTTAAAGTGAATGTGGTTGTCTCTAATGCCTAACCCATAAACGATAGTGGTAATTCGATAAGAGGCATCATGGAATGCACCACATCCAATAGGGTGCAGCTATGATGTTCGGACACGCCATCACCCTATGGTGTTCCAGGCGGTATTAGTCGTGAAACAATTTCCACAATGTCTTAATTGTGTGCCAAACTCGTAACTCATATATTCATCTCTATGATCATATCATAGATATTTTATCCTCTTGTCACGACGATCTTCAACTTCACTCTGAAATTACTTGAACCTTTCAATAATTCAGACTTGTGTTTCAGCAAGTAAATATACTTAGCATCTACTCGAATCATCTGCGAAGTAAGAACATAACGATATCCACTGCATGCCTCAACACTCATTGGACTGCACACATCAAAATGTATTACTTCCAACAAGTAGCTTTCTTGTTCCATCTCACTGAAAACGAGGCCTTTCACTCATCTTGCCCATGTGGTATGATTTGCATGTCTCAAGTGATTCAAAATCAAGTAAGTCCAAACGATCCATCTGTATGGAGTTTCTTCATGCATATCTACCAATAGACATGGTTCGCATGTCTCAATCTTTTCAAAAACGAGTGAGTCCAAAGATCCATCAACATGAAGCTTCTTCATGCGTTTTATACCAACATGACTCAAATGGCAGTGCCACAAGTATGTGGTACTATCATTACTATCTTATATCTTTTGGCATGAACATGTGTATCACTACGATCGAGATTCAATGAACCATTCATTTTAGGTGCAATACCATTGATGGTATTATTCAAATAAACAGAGTAACCATTATTCTCCTTAAATGAATAGTCGTATTGCGATAAACATATCCAATCATGTCTATGCAAACACCAAATAACAATTATTTAGGTTTAACACCAATATCGATGGTAGAGGGAGCATCCGATGCTTGATCACATCAACCTTGGAAACACTTCCAACACATATCGTCATCTCACCTTCAGCTAGTCTCCGTTTATTCTGTAGCCTTTTATTTCGAATTACTAACACTTAGCAACTGAACCAGTATTTTAATACCCTGGTGCTACTAGGAGAACTAGTAAAGTACACATTATAATGTATATCCAATAGACTTCTGTTGACCTTGCCAGCCTTCTCATCTACCGAGTATCTAGGGTATTTCTGATTCAGTGACCATTCGCCTCATTATAGAAGCACTTAGTCTCGGGTTTGGGTTCAACCTTGTGTTTCTTCACTAGAGCAGCAACTGATTTGCCGTTTCATGAAGTATCCCTTCTTTCCCTTGCCCTTCTTGAAACTAGTGGTTTAACCATCAACAATTGATGCTCCTTCTTGATTTCTACTTTCGCGGTGTCAAACATCACGAGTTGCTCAAGGATCATCATGTCTATCCCTGATATGTTATAGTTCATCACGAAGCTCCAATAGCTTGGTGGCAGTGACTATGGAGAACCATCACTATCTCATCTGGAAGATTAACTCCCACTCGATTCAAGCGATTGTAGTACTCAGACAATCTGAGCACATGCTCAACGATTGAGCTTTTCTCCCTTAGTTTGCAGGCTTAAGAAACTTGTCAGAGGTCTCATACCTCTTGACGGTGGCACTAGTCTGAAATTCCAATTTCAGTCTTTGGAACATCTCATATGTTCTGCGACATTTCAAAAAACGTCTTTTGGTGCCACAATTCTAAACGGTTAGTATTACGCACTGAACTATCACGTAGTCATCAAAACGTGTATGTCAGATGTTTCCCAACATCTACAGACGACGCTCGAGGTTCAACACACTGAGCGGTGCATTAAGGACATAGCCCTTCTGTGCAGCAATGAGGACAATCCTCAGTTCACGGACCCAGTCCGCATAATTGCTACTGTCAACTCTCAACTAAATTTTCTCTAGGAACATATCTAAAACAGTAGAACCAAAGCGTGAGCTACGACATAATTTGCAAAGACCTTTTGACTATGTTCATGATAATTAAGTTCATCTAATCAAATTATTCAATGAACTCCCACTTAGATAGACATCCCTCTAGTCATCTAAGTGATACATGATCCGAGTCAACTAGGCCGTGTACGATCATCACGTGAGACGGACTGGTCATCATCGGTGAACACCTTCATGTTGATCGTATCCACTATACGAATCATGTTCGACCTTTCGGTCTTCCGTGTTCCGAGGCCATGTCTGTACATGCTAGGCTCATCAAGTCAACCTAAGTGTTTTGCATGTGTAAATCTGGCTTACACCTGTTGTATGTGAACGTTAGAATCTATCACACCCGATCATCACGTGGTGCTTCGAAACAACGAACCTTCGCAACGATGCACAGTTAGGGGGGACATTTTCTTGAAATTTTAGCGAGGGATCATCTTATTTATGCTACCGTCGTTCTAAGCACATAAGATGTAAACATGACAAACATCACATGAAAATCGTAAAATGACATGATATGGCCAATATCATCTTGCGCATTTTCATCTCCATCTTCGAGGCGCGGCATGATCACCTTCATCACCGGCATGACACCATGATCTCCATCATCATGATCTCCATCATCGTGTCTTCATGAAGTTGTCTCGCCAACTTTTACTGCTACTACTATGGCTAACAGTTAGCAATAAAGTAAAGTAATTACATGGCGTTTTTCTTTGACACGCAGGTCATACAATAAATTAAGACAACTCCTATGGCTCTTGCCGGTTGTCATACTCATGGACATGCAATTCGTGATTCCTATTACAAGAACATGATCAATCTCATACATCACATATATCATTCATCACATCCTTTTGGCCATGTCATATCACACGGCATATGCTGCAAGAACAAGTTAGACGTCCTCTAGTTGTTGTTGCAAGGTTTTACGTGGCTGCTATAGGTTTCTAGCAAGAATGTTTCTTACCTACGCCAAAACCACAACGTGATATGACAATTTCTATTTACCCTTCATAAGGACCCTTTTCATCGAATCCGATCCGACTAAAGTGGGAGAGACAGACACCCGCAAGCCACCTTATGCAACTAGTGCATGTCAGTCGGTGGAACCTGTCTCACGTAAGCGTACGTGTAAGGTCGGTCCGGGCCGCTTCATCCCACGATGCCGCCGAATCAAGATAAGACTAGTAACTGCAAGTAAATTGACAAAATCGACACCCACAACAACTTGTGTTCTACTCGTGCATAGAATCTACGCATAGACCTAGCTCTAATACCACTGTTGGGGAACGTAGCAGAATTTAAAAAAAATTCCTACATGTCATCAAGAAACATTCTAGCAACGAGAGGGAGTCTTCTAGCAACAAGAGGGAGAGGAGTGCATCTACATACCCTTGTAGATCGCGAGCGGAAGCGTTCAAGAGAACGGGGTTGATGGAGTCGTACTTGTCGTGATCCAAATCACCGATGATCCTAGTGCCGAACGGATGGCACCTCCGCATTCAACACACGTACGGAGCGAGGACGTCTCCCGCGCCTTGATCCAGCAAGGAGGGGGAGAGGTTGAGGAATAAAGCTCCAACAGCAGCACGACGGCGTGGTGGTGGTGGAGCAGCAGTACTCTGCAGGGCTTCGCCAAGCTCTTAACGGAGGAGGAGAGGTGTTGGGGAGGGGAGGCGCTGCGCCTTGGGATGGGTGCGGCTCCCATGTGCCTCCCCACTATATATAGGGGTGGAGGGGGCTGGTTTCTTTCCCTCCAAGTCCATTGGGGCGTTGGCAAAAGTGGGGGAAAGAAATCCCATCATTTCCTTTCCCCACCGATTGTTATCCCCCTTTTTAGGGATCTTGATCTTATCCCTTTGGGATATGATCTTATTCCTTCTAAGGGGGAATTTGATGCGCCTTGACCAGGGGTGTGGGGCCTTGCCCCCACTACCCACGTTCATGTGGGTCCCCACATGCAGGTGGGCCCCACTACGGAACCTTCTAGAATCTTCCTGGTACAATACCGAAAAATCCCGAACATTTTCCAGTGGCCAAAATAGGACTTCCCATATATATATCTTTACCTCCGAACCATTCCGGAACTCCTCGTGACGTCTGGGATCTCATCCGGGACTCCGAACAACATTCGGTAATCACATACAAGTCTTCCTAATAACCCTAGCATCATCGAACCTTAAGTGTGTAGACCCTTCGGGTTCGGGAAACATGCAGACATGACCGAGACAACTCTCCGGCCAATAACCAACAACGGTATCTGGATACCCATGTTGGCTTCCACATGTTCCATGATGATCTCATCGGATGAACCACGATGTCGAGGATTCAAGCAATCCCGTATACAATTCCCTTTGTCAATCGGTACGTTACTTGCCCGAGATTCGATCGTCGGTATCCCAATACCTCGTTCAATCTCATTACCGGCAAGTCATTTTACTAATACTGTAATGCATGATCCCGTGATCAACCACTTGGTCACATTGAGCTCATTATGATGATGCATTACCGAGTGGGCCCAGAGATACCTCTCCGTCATACGGAGTGACAAATCCCAGTCTCGATTCGTGCCAACCCAACAGACACTTTCGGAGATACCCGTAGTGCACCTTTATAGCCACCCAGTTACGTTGTGACGTTTGGCGCACCCAAAGCACTCCTACAGTATCCGGGAGTGGCACAATCTCATGGTCTAAGGAAATGATACTTGACATTAGAAAAGCTCTAGTAGACGAACTACATGATCTTGTGCTATGCTTAGGATTGGGTATTGTCCATCACATCATTCTCCTAATGATGTGATCCCGTTATCAATGACATCCAATGTCGATGGTTAGGAAACCATAACCATCTATTGATCAACGAGCTAGTCAACCAGAGGCTCACTAGGGACATGTTGTGGTCTATGTATTCACACATGTATTACGGTTTCCAGTCAATACAATTATAGCATGAACAATAGACGATTATCATGAACAAGGAAATACAATAATAACCATTTTATTATTGCCTCTAGGGCATATTTCCAACAAGTTGATTATTGTTCTCATAAGTTGTTTGCTCACAAAATCCCTAAGCATAGGAAGTGGGTTAGACTTAAATGTTCTAGTCATATTCTTCATGATGCTCTCTTTATGTTTCAGTTCTTATCTTTTATGTGAGCATCATTGAAATCATCATGCCTAGCTAGGGGCGTTAAACGATAGCGCTTGTTGGGAGGCAACCCAATTTTATTTTAGTTTCTTGCTTTTTGGTTCTGTTTAGGAATAAATAATCCATCTAGCTTCTGTTTAGATATGCTTTTGTGTTTTAATTAGTGTTTGTGCCAAGTAGAACCTTTGGGAAGACTTGGGTGAAGTCTTTATGATCATGCTGTAAAAAACAGAAAATTTAGCGCTCACGAGATTAGCTAGAACTTTTTACTTGAGAATGCTATTTAGTTGATTCTTTTTGAAAATGATTACTAGACAAATTCCTCAGGTCAACCAATTTATTTTATAATTTTTGGAGTTCCAGAAGTTTCCGTTAATTACAGATTACTACAGACTGTTATGTTTTTGACAAATTCTGTTTTTCGTGTGTTGTTTGCTTATTTCGATGAATCTATGTTAGTAAAATAGTTTATAAACCATAGAGAAGTTGGAGTACAGTAGGTTTAACACCAATATAAATAAAGATTGAGTTCATTACAGTACCTTGAAGTGGTGTTTTGTTTTCTTTCGCTAACGGAGCTTACGAGTTTTCTGTTAAGTTTTGTGTTGTGAAGTTTTCAAGTTTGGGGTAAAGATTCGATGCACTATGGAATAAGGAGTGGCAAGAGCCTATGCTTGGGGATGCCCAAGGAACCCCAAGGTAATATTCAAGGATAACCAAGAGCCTTAGCTTGGGGATGCCCCGGAAAGCATCCCCTCTTTCGTCTTCGTTCATCCGTAACTTTACTTGGAGCTATATTTCTATTCACCACATGATATGTGTTTTGCTTGGAGCGTCATTTTATTTTCGTTAGCTTTGCTTGCTGTTTGAATAAAGTACCAAGATCTGAAATCCTGAAATGTTAGAGAGTCTTCGCATAGTTGCATAATTATTCGACTACTCATTGATCTTCACTTATATCTTTCGGAGTAGTTTGCTGTTAGCTCTAGTGCATCCGTTGCATGGCAATCCCTACTCACTCACATTGATATCTATTGATGGGCATCTCCAAAGCCCGTTGATACGCCTAGTTGATGTGAGACTATCTTCTCCCTTTTTCTCTTCTCCACAACCACCATTCTATTCCACCCATAGTGCTATGTCCATGGCTCACGCTCATGTATTGCGTGAAGATTGAAAAAGTTTGAGAACATCAAAAGTATGAAACTATTGCTTGGCTTGTCATCGGGGTTATGCATGATTTAAATACTTTGTGTGGTGAAGATAGAGCATAGCCAGACTATATGATTTTGTAGGGATAACTTTCTTTGTCCATGTTATTTTGAGAAGACATAATTGCTTAGTTAGTATGCTTGAAGTATTATTATTTTTATGTCAATATGAACTTTTGTCTTGAATCTTTCGGATCTGAATATTCATATCACAAGTAAGAAGAATTACATTGAAATTATGCCAACTAGCATTCCAGATCAAAAATTATCTTTTTTTATCATGTACCTACTCGAGGACGAGCAAGAATTAAGGTTGGGGATGCTTGATACGTCTCCAACGTATCTATAATTTTTGATTGCTCCATGCTATATTATCTACTGTTTTGGGCAATATTGGGCTTTATTATCCACTTTTATATTATTTTTGGGACTAACCTATTAACCGGAGGCCCAGCCCAGATTTGCTGTTTTATGCCTATTTCAGTGTTTTGAACAAAAGGAATATCAGAAGGAGTCGAAACGGAACGAAATCAACTAGAGAAGTTATTTTTGGAACGAAAGTCACCCGATGGACTTGGACCCCACGTCAAGGAAGGAACGAGGAAGCCACGAGGGTGGGGGGCGCACCCACCCCCTAGGGCGCGCCCCCCTGCCTCGTGGGGCCCTCGTGGCTCCCCTAACGTACTTCTTCCACCTATATAACTCCACGTACCCTAAAACTTCCAGAACGAAGATTAGATCGGGAGTTCCACCGCCGCAAGCCTCTATATCCACCAAAAACCTCTCGGGACCCTGTTCTGGCACCCTGCCGGAGGGGGGAAACCTCATCGGTGGCCGTCTTCATCATCCCGGCGCTCTCCATGACGAGGAGGGAGTAGTTCACCCTCGGGGCTAAGGGTATGTACCAGTATCTATGTGTTTGATCTCTCTCTCTCTCTCTCTCTCTCTCTCTCTCTCTCTCTCGTGTTCTTGATTTGGCACGATCTTGATGTATCGCGAGCTTTGCTATTATAGTTGGATCTTATGTTTCTTCTCCCCCTCTTCTCTCTTGTAATGGATTGAGTTTTTCCCTTGAAGTTATCTTATCGGATTGAGTCTTTAAAGATTTGAAAACACTTGATGTATGTCTTGCCGTGCGTATATGTGGTGACAATGGGATATCATGTGATTCACTTGATGTATGTTTTGGTGATCAACTTGCGGGTTCCTCCCATGAACCTATGCACAGGGGTTGGCACACGTTTTCATCGTGATTCTCCGGTAGAAAATTTGGGGCACTCTTTGAGGTTCTATGTGTTGGTTTGAATAGATGAATTTAGATTGTGTGATGCATATCGTATAATCATACCCACGGATACTTGAGGTGACATTGGAGTATCTAGGTGACATTAGGGTTTTGGTTGATTTGTGTCTTAAGGTGTTATTCTAGTACGAACTCTAGGTCTGTTTGTAACACTTATAAGAATAGCCCAACGGATTGATTGGAAAGAATAACTTTGAGGTGGTTTCGTACCCTACCATAATCTCTTCGTTTGTTCTCCGCTATTAGTGACTTTGGAGTGACTCTTTGTTGCATGTTGAGGGATAGTTATATGATCCAATTATGTTATTATTGTTGAAATTACTTGCACTAGCGAAAGTATGAACCCTAGGCCTTGTTTTCTATCATTGCAATACCGTTTATGCTCACTTTTACCACTTGCTACCTTGCTGTTTTTATATTTTCAGTTTACAAAAACCTATATATACCATCCATATTGCACTTGTATCACCATGTCTTCGCCGAACTAGTGCACCTATACAATTTACCATTGTATTGGGTGTGTTGGGGACACAAGAGACTCTTTGTTATTTGGTTGCAAGGTTGCTTGAGAGAGACCATCTTCATCCTATGCCTCCCACGGATTGATAAACCTTAGGTCATCCACTTGAGGGAAATTTGCTATTGTCCTACAAACCTCTGCACTTGGAGGCCCAACAACGTCTACAAGAAGAAGGTTGTGTAGTAGACATCATGGAGTAGCGCGCGGTGGAGCCTGGATGACCAGGAGCCCATGGATGAACTGTCGCAGGTGGAGGCTGGAGGAGGTCAACGGTGGATGAACAGTAGCCCGTGGAGGCTGGAGGAGGTCGACGGTGGAGATGAACAGTATCCCGTGGAGTCCCGTTTTGCGGTACACCAAACCGCTCCCGATGAACAGGACCCCCGTTTCGACCGTAACGCTCCAACACAAGTCTGTTTCCTCCGTTTTACGGTATGCCACACCCCTCCCGATCAATAGGACCCCGTTTTGACAGTAGGAGGTCTGTTTCCTCCCTTTTGCGGTGCGGCAGACCCCTCCTGATGAACAGGATCCCGTTTCGACCGTGGTCGGTCAAACAAAAGGCCATTTCCTCTGTTCTGCGGTACGCCAGGCCTTGTTTCCATCGGCTGTTCCATCCAAGACGGTTGGCTCCCGATGAACAGCACGCGTTCTGTTGCCTCCCGATGAACACGACGCATTTCGTTGCCTCCCCATGAACACAACGATGACGTAGTTTCTCCGTTCCGACCCAGCCATGTACACGACCCCTGGCCGTACGTATGCGCGGTTAGGCGTTCGAGACCCCGCCCGTATGTACGCACATGGCCGTATTTTCTTTCTTGCACCCTGGTCGTTGTACGTACGTGTACATGCTACGTGCGCGCCTCTACTACCACACGTGCGCGCCTCTACTACGACACGTGCCCTTCCTTACACAACCACGGTTCATCGCTGCAGCCTGCAGACAGATCGATCGACCAGTATGTACATACACGTTCGCGACCAGAATGACAACGCTACGTACGCTTCGACCGGGTGGGTCCCGACTGTCAGGCACTTCCTTGCGTGCGAAGATGTAGCTGGTGGGTCCCAGCAGTCAGGGGGGCGGATCATTTTTTTTGCCCGTAATATGGACGCACTTCCTTACGTGCAAAGATGTAGCTTGTGGGTCCCAGCAGTCAGGGGGAGAAAACATTATTTTTCAGGGTAACAAGGATGCAATTGCATGCATGCATCCATGGGCGTGGTGCATCCCCACTGTCAGCCTCTCACGTACAGTCATCTTCCGATGACTCTCGGTTGTTGACCACGTTGACCACACCGTGCCGAGTGCACCAAGGCCGGTGGACGACAGCGAGGCCCCAGACTATAACGACCCAGAGATGGGGAAGACACGGCAGTGGAGTTGCAGATGGAGAGGAGTGGGAAACTTGACTGGTTCGGGTGCGCGGCAGCATTGCCGCCCACGGGAGACAGGAGCAAGATCAGAGGCTGAAGAAGGAGCACGGCTGTTGGATTAACATCCAACGGTACAGCTGCTAGAATCATTTGTTGATTAAGTTGACAAAGCCCTGTGTACACGTCTGCTTAGTAGGCCCCCAAGTCAGCCACCAAATCTGCCAGGTCCCAGCTTTCATCGGGAGGAATGGTTCTTTCGGATAACAAGGAGGCACTTCCTTTCGTGTGAAGATACAACCGGTGGGTCCCAGCTGTTAGGGGGAGGAAACAGCTTAATAACACGGGTCCTTGCGTGCGACCATGGACCTCGCGGGTCCCAGCCGTCAGGCTCTCCACGTACAGTCCTCTTCCAATGACTGCCGTATGTTGACCACGCCGCGCCGATCGCACCAAGGCGGTGGACGATGGCGAGGCCCAGACTGGAATGACCTAGAGATGGGGAAGACGCGATAGTGGAGTCGTAGGCGGAGAGGAGTGGGAAACTTGAATGGTTCAGGTGCGGGGTGGGCCTACACTCGGCAGAGAATAACAGGGGGTGCGGAGTGGAGGGATGGCCTGGCCATCGGCGGGGTAGCTTTTCGCTGAGGCCCGCAAAACAACACCGCTGGACGCCCGAGGCTGGAGCAGGCGATCCCGCCAGCGCTGGGGGGAAGAAGACGAGAGATTGACGAAGAATGCCGACCGTTGGATGTAAATCCAACGCCTTCTTAGGCTTCGACCTACTGGCCCACATGTCAGCCAGTCCATTTGTTTTTTAGTCCATTTGGTGGGCTGGGTGAAACAATGATGTAGCATCTATGCAGCGACCCACCTCCGGCGCCCCACCACCTCCTACCCCCGAGGCACCCCAGCTCCGGTGCCCCACCGCCTCCACCCCCGTGGCGCCCCACCACCTCCACCCCCAAGGCGCACCGGCCCGGCCACCACCCCACGCCACCCCGACTTACCTTCGGCCGGCCTTGGCGTGCTCCGGTGGAACCCCGCCCCACTGCCTCTCTGCCGGCCCAGATTCGCGATGGCGCCGATGCCGCACCGCTCCCCACCACCTCACCTTATCCTCTTGGAGCTGGACAGGATTGTCGGCGCTCGTTTCCTCTCTTCCGACGCCAATCCAACCACCATCCCTCCTCGTCGACCAGCCACTGGACCCACCCATCGCCGTTCTTCCGCGCGTGGCCGACGTCGGATCCGCTTGTCGTCGTTCCCTGCAAACGGCCGGGTCAAGGGGCAGCTGGATCCGCCCCGTCGCCGTTCTCCCATGGCTGCCCGGCACCAGATCCGTGCTTTGTCCCCCCACCCTCAGGGGGTGTCTTCCCTGTCAACGATTGGAGGGGGGCCGATGAGTTTGGTGGTTGCCGGTTACTCTCGCCCCCACATTCCTCCACCTCCTCCCTCCCATCCTGCTGCGACGCAAATCCATGGCCGTCGTTCTTCTTCCTCTCCGATGGTCAGATGCAGACCTGGGCGCCGAGGTTGCAATGCGGTTCGTAGGATGAAATGCAATTTTTGTATTTCTGTTGTCACACAACCCCATGCGGTTCACTTGGCGAGGCAGCGCAATTCTTTGCTCTACGTGCAGTTTTGCTCGCGCGGCGGTGCACTTTTAGTGGTTATGCAGTGTGGGGTGTGCACACATGAAGCGCGGTCAAATCCAAAAAACTACCCAACGCAGTGCACTCCGATGGACGCCGTGGTGCACTCTGGTGGTTGCTGTGGTACAGCTCAGTGGCTCGCTCGAGCATGGGTTTCATCGCCTCAGTGATCCTGTAGTGTGTTTCATTTTTCTTTTGCGGTTCCCTGGTCATGCAGCTCGATGGCGCGCCAGGTGCAGCTTAGCTGAGCTGTTCCCTGCTCTCGTGCAGTTCAAGCGAGAAGAGGAGGACGATATCTGTACCCTGCCCCCATGCAGTTCACGTGATGCGTCCGTGCGGTGCGGAGCACATGTGCATGTACTCCGTCGGTCATGCGTGCAGTACAGGTCCCACAACAGGGTTTTGTTTTGTTATAAAATTCAGAATGGTTTTGGGTGTTGTTGATGCAGTGCGGCGGGCCCGTTTGCGCAGCCCAACACACTTCTTGGGGATGTTCTTCTGGTGAACCTCTTTTTTCCTAAAAATTAATGCAGTACATTATCATCAACTATGCAGTTGAGACATGTTTGCAAAAAAACATGATGAGGTTCACTACCCTCCACCATTAAGTTCGGACATGTTTGTAAAAGTTGAGTTAAGTAAACTACAAAATTTTTGCAGCTCCCATCAATTCGTAAAGTGGTTCACTTGCCCTTGTCTATGCGGTCCACTCTTGTTCATAATTTTTTTAGGATAAAAAAACAAAATAATCATGTAGTTTGTTTGCCCCGTTTGATGCAGTGCGATTTATCATCTGAAGCAGTACTATCGGCCGTCTATTGTTCTTCGTCACGTAAATACAAAAAAATATTACTGAAGTAACAACAAAAAGTAATGCGGCTCGCTTCTCGATAGTCTTGCGGTTCACATATGCCCAATGTGAAGTGCGGTCCACTTTCTCATGTGAGAGAATTTATGTCCGTCAAAAAGAAATCAAGCAGCTCACTTGCCCTCTGATGTATTGCGGTTTTCATTCTGAAGCAGTGCGGTTTTATGTCTGATGCAGTACATACGGCGGTTTTGGGTCGCGAAAAAACAGTGTCCGCATTTCATTAAAATCAAAATTACTCTTAAACCGTAAGGAATCGGAGAAAGTGTTCTACATAAAAAAGTTGCGCCTCATCGATATCTTTCCAACGGCGTATTGTTTGAATCATTCCCATCAGCGGTTTGTGAAAATTTCGCGAAAAAGGCCGCTGCCACTCGTCGTCCGCCGCACGATTTTCAAAATTAACTTAAAACTGTAAGGAATCTCATAACCATTTCTACATATGAAAGTTGCGCCTTGTCCATATCTTTCCAACAACATATTACACGCCTTGTTTCGACAAACGGTTCAAAAACTAGAGCGAAAACAGTACCGAAAATTGCAAAAATTAAAAAAAAATCAGAATTCCGCGATTTAGTGAATTTGAAACTGCTCTTAAACCGTAACGAATTAGAGAAAATAATAGATATGAAAAAGATGCTCCTCGATGATATCTTTCCAACGGCGTATCATTTTCCTTATTCCGATGAGCGGTTTAGAAAAATCACGAAAATACGCTCGCTACCACTCGCCATCCGCCGCACCATTTTTGAAACTACTCTTAAACAGAGAGGAATCTCGAAAAGTGTTCAACACGGTGAAGTTGCGCCTAATCAATAGCTTTTGAACAGTATATTATATGCCTTGTTCCGATAACCGGTTAAAAAATTAGAGCGAAAACAGTACCGGCTATATATATATATATATATATATATATATATATATATATATATATATGTATGTATGTATATATATATATATATATATATATATATATATATATATATATATATATATATATATATATGGCATTCTTATAGAAAACATAGGTTTAGTTTTGCATTCTTATAGAAAAATAGAACTGAGATGTGCGTCGTCTTGAAAAAACAAACATAACTTGGGCTTCTGATGTTACAAACAAGCTAGGTTGGGAGGCCCAGAGGCCGCTTGATACCTGCTGGATCCCAAAAATGTTGAAACATGTCGTGGGCCGCCCATGTTAAACAACAAAACCTAGGCCATGGACCTGGTGGGTCCGGGGCTGTCAGCCTGTCGACGAATAGTTGTCTCCCGATTCCTCTTGTTTTGCTCACCATGTTGGGAACGACAAACGGCGGCACCGCAGCGAGAGCACCAAGGCGGAGGACGATGTCAAGACCTCAGACCGAACGAACCAAAGCGGGGGAAGACACAGGCGGAGGGGATTACGAGGGTTGACTTGTTGGGGTGCAGGGTGGGCCGGTGGAGCTGACGCTGCCGGACAATGTGTGGGAGTAGAGGGATGGCCTGACCAACGCCATAGGCTATGATGGCCAGCCGCTGTATAGGAAGAGGACGAAAGATTTTACGAAGTAAAGAAATACAAATGTATAGGTGGTTGGTCCCATATGTCTGTGTACGAGACCTACTGGGCCCACCTGAGAAGGGGAATATGTTGGAAGGAAGGAGATTCAAAGCACGACAACCGAGTGAACTAGTTTTTTTTAACGGACAAGTGAACAAGTTACATACATAAGCAAATAGCCACTAAAAAAGAAAACAGGCTAATGGGTTCTTAAATGAAATATTTCGGACAAAACAGATAATTACGACACATAAGCTAATGCATGAAACACTCAGATGATAAAGGTCCTTATAAACAGATAAAGTACAACATCTAGACATTCCTGGCACGCTTGATCATGACGCTGCGGCTGTCCGTGTACTCGTCGGTTACGGGAAGCAGACACACCCTCATGTACAAGATCCGCCTGTACATGTCGTAGCATGCGTATGCGTCCTTGGCCGTGTAGGTTATGTAGGCTAGATTCAGAGGTACCTCCCACGTGTTCAGGTCCTTGGTATCATTATCTTCTTTCATGTTGGCGTATCAGGGGTCGATGCTGGTCTTGGCGAGGTCAACCACGGAGTCCTTCTCCTGCCGGTTGCCGATGATCTTGTATTGCTTCTGGACGTCGACAAGCTTGTTGCACCAGATGGCCGAATCGTCGCGTTCTTCCTTATATCCACCATAGTGAACGTGCAGTCGGCGCTGCCGATGAAACAGGCGAATGCTACAAAACCTTTGATGGCCCTATAGCAGTGGTAGATGAGAACCTCGTCCCGCACACATACCTGGGCGACGGCGATCCGCTGGTCTCTGTCAGGAGATGAATGGGTGGGCACAAGGTCTAGTCCTACGATGTTGTGCTTTCTCGTCCTGTAGGTACTGCTTGGACTCGACGAGGCAGAGGTTCACCGAGTCCGGATCGTTGTGTACATCACATTCAACTTGGTGCAACCATAGGACTGAACGGCGAACTCAAAGGGGAACTCCTTGGTGAAGTCCACATCCAGCAGGCTCACCTGTGATGCCCGGATAATTAAGCTATAGTAACCCTCTGTGATTAAGCTAATCACTTTACTAAACAGTGCTTGATCACATTAGAATCATATCTCATTTCAAATTTCAGGTCCAATTGTAATTCAAGTATGAGGTGAGAATAAAAGTTGTCCCAAGGTAGGAACTAAAAAGTTCACAATATTGGAAAAAATCCATTGTGGATTATGTTCACGGATGCAACAACATCTAAAGTCCCTAGATGCCTCTAACCTCTTGCAAATAGAGCCAACATCACGCTTTTGACTCTTTTAATGCAATGCAAAATTCAAATGAGATTATATTGCTCCCAAACTTTTTGTAGCAGTGCAGTATATTGCGTCATAATTGTTTGGGCTGGTTGGACATTTTTCACAAATGTTTTGGCAGCCAAACAATTTGCAAACATAAAAGAAAAGATAAATAAAAAAGCAAAAAGGAAAACTCCCCTGAGGCCCTGATTCCCCCTGGGCTTTAGCCACCCAGTTACTCACTTGCACTCAAGTAACTGTAAGTATGTTAAATATGCAGCAAAGGAGGATTTTTCACACCCCGTGACTTTAGCATGTTGCTTATGTAGCTATGGAAAGGATGGAAAGAAAAGAAGCAAGCAATTTGCTATCTATTAGTATCATGTTTCTTTTTAGAAAATGACTGTAGAAATTAAGTTTCAAGATAGGATAGTAGCAAGCATACTCAACCACAACACCAGATCTGGGAATTTTACCTTGCAACGGTCGCATAACTTCACACCATCAAATGTTAGCTTGTTTATCTTTATGGTTTTCCACAGATCCTCTGCGTACGGGTGGCATCCATCCACTAAAATACTGTCAAAGCAAACCATGTCTGTAAGAAGGTAAAATACTAAGGAACCTGCTCTCATAATTCATAGTACATAAACCGCCAGCAAAGAGGTTGTTCCGAAAGTACAGTGTGCTGCTTACTTTGGTCTGAAGCGATTGATTGGTACAGGTTCTTTAAGAAGCTCATTTAGTGCATCCGGTGAGCCCTGCAAATTATTTGAACTGTTAACTTGAGCTTTGTGTTTAGCAGCAGTGCATATAGCCTTCATAGTTCATACATAGGCCAAACAGTCTGAGCGGTGAACGATGAACTGTACCTGGGATGATATCAGGAACGGGAAGCAATCCGTGAAGGTGATCGCCTTGAGCATACTCAGGATTAGTCGGCCTGATTTCGGACTCCGTGAAAAGCATGAAAAGGAGACATTCTCCATAAGTACCAGAGACAATCTCACCGAGAATACATTTTCTGAATATTTTTCGACAGGTATAGAAGGTATATTTTGCGATGAAAGAACATCACAAGGCACACACCTTCTTTAAACCGCACAAGCCGACTTGGCTTCCCGAAATAGGCGGAGAGCCATTCGGCTGCTTCAGCTCCTTCATCATAAGCAGAACCAGACCAATCCCAGATGGAGACGTCATCAAGCGTGGCATGTTCCGCGGCAAGAGGGACCTTCAGTGTGTCCATCACGGGTGCTCTTATAACTGCAATCAGCAGAGGGTCAAATAAAATTGACGTTCATGTGATTTCCTCTGAAACATTTAAAATTAAGAAAGGACATCACAGTTCACATCCCAGGTGCTCTTATATGCTCTCAACGTCTCTGAAGCATACAAAAAGGAAGCTGCATCACAAGTCACAATGTATCAAAGGGTATATACAATTACTTCTGACAAAATCTACTAGTGTTAGTGTATTGCCTGATCAAACAACAAGCAGTATTCAGCAACACATGGGAGACAGAACATTTTGCAGGAAACTAAATTAGTTTGAACAAATTGTCTGTTTAAACAAAACGGAGAGGCAGTGGCTAAACTTTCTCTGAGGGTGCTCCATTGAGGTTTACACACCTTAATTTGGAAAATATTTAATCAGGAAGAAAATTAGAGCACATCTTCTTGTGAACCAAAATCACTAGTATAGTATAACTTGACGAACAAACAACTGTTGGTCAAAATTAAATTACTGCAACCCATCTTCTCCTCTGGTTGAACATATCTTACTCTAGTGCAAAATCAGTCGGAACAGATCAAATGTCTAATGTCAATGATCGAGAAAGAAAGAAGGAAAAACAAGAGTACCCAAGCAGGAGTCGGGGGCGGGCTGCCAGTCCTCGTCGAAGGCCGGTGGCGGCAACTCCACCTCCACCAGCGCCATCCTGGGCTCCACCCGCTGCGTGAGGGCCCTGCCCAAGGCGTTCACCACCACCCACTGCCGGTCCCACTTATATCCTGCAGTCCATCGGCCGCCGCCATCAGATCAGAACAGAGCTCAGCACGACAAAGGAAAAATGATTGGTTTCGGTCAAGCAATCATCCAAGCTCAGCTCAACTACACGAACAAAGCTCAGCGTCGTTTCTGTAAAGTCTCTGCAGGTAGTCCAGCATCATTAGAGCATCCGGTGAGGAGGGTTGGGGAAGGAGCTCACCACGGCTCCATGCCCTGCATCTGGTGTGAGGCAGGGGGAAGGGGGCTCGCCGTGGTTGGGAGGGAGAGGAAGAGGCGGGCGGCCGGGGCTTCCCGATCTAGATCGAGGTCGAGGGAGGTGGGTGGGTGTGTTAGGAGGAAGGGGAGGGGAGAGAATGTGACTAGAGGGAGGGGATAAGGGGTGTTAGCAATGGCGCACTGGTAGGGGGTGTGCCATAGTAATGGCGTACTTTCTCCCGGTGCGCCACTGCTAAGTCTGGGGAGGGGTGTGGGGCTAGGACAAAAGTAGTAATAGCGCATCACACACTAGGTGCGCCATTAGTAATATGGCCACTAATGACGCACCCAGGCAGTGGCGCACCAGATACATGGTGCGCCATTAATGTTCATATTAGCTATAGCCGTTTTTGTAGTAGTGGGGTGCCTGGAGGGATCAGCCTCGCGAGGGCGCCTGGAGGGATCAGCCTCGCGAGGATCGTCCTCAAGGCAACGCTGGACTCCCTCCGCTGCCGCCACCACCAAGAAGGAATGACGACCACCATCAAGACGAGGGTGCTGGGGGCTTCCAGGAGCCACGTGCTATCGCTTGCATCCTGGGCGGGGCCCAGGCCCCAGCCTTGCAGCGTACCTTGAAGTAGTTTGCCCGTGAAGAAGTGAATGCAGTCCTCCCCAAGCTCGAGGCCACACGCCCGCTCAGATGGTCACAGTGCCCCATCACGTTCAACTCAGCAGATCAGCTCAAGTGTGCGGCCACCGCTGGCGCCCTCCCGATGCTTTGCTCCCCAGTCATTAGCAACGTGCAAGTTACCAAGACCCTCATCGACGGCGGCACAGGGCTCAACATCCTGTCCGTCGACACGTTCGACAACCTCCAAGTGCCTTATGACTAGCTCCAGCCTACCAAGCCTTTCTCAGGAGTGACCGACGGTTCCACCACCCCGACAAGGCAGGTCGGCCTCCCTGTCACCTTTGGAGAGCGCAAGAACTACTGCACCGAGCTCATCGACTTCGACGTCACGCACATCCGTCTGTCGTACAATGCCATCCTCGGGTATCCAGCCCTGGCCAAGTTCATCGCGGTGACCCATCACGGCTACAATGTTCTCAAGATGCCGGGGAGCGGCGGAATCATCACGGTCCCGTGTGAAGAGAGAGATGCGGTGTGCTCCCTCGAGCGTGCCTTCCAAGCTGCAGCAATCAACGACCCCGAAAACAACGGCGAGGGCCCTCCTGAGGCCATCCCCAAGAAGAAGAAGAAGCTGCACCGAGCAGGACCTCAGGAGGGTGGCATCGCAACAGGAGCCTCGTCAGGATCAGCGCCCGCTCCAAGGGCGCCTCCCTCCGTCGCATAGGAAGGTGGCCCCGGTGCCCTCCTCGGGCAGGGCTCGGGGGCTTTCTTCTAGAAGGCCTCAGACCTTGCCCACATCACGAGGGAGACGCTCGGGCACCACTTGGAGGCGTGCTTCGCGGCACGTTTCCTTCAGGAGGGCATAGGGCAAGGATCACCCACCGTTCAGGAGTTCATCACCAAGACCACCCAGGAATTGCAAGACGCAAGGGCCATGCGCGACGACCGCCGCTCGCAAGGCGCAGCTTCCCATCCAGGCGAGGATGCTGGACTGCGCGTCTGCATCGATGTCCCAGGGCTCAACAGAGCCGCTTCTTGATACGTCTTCAACGTATCTATAATTTTTGATTGCTCCATGCTATATTATCTACTGTTTTGGACCATATTGGGCTTTATTTTCCACTTTTATATTATTTCTGGGACTAACCTATTAACCGGAGGCCCAGCCCAGAATTGCTGTTTTTGCCTATTTCAGATTCGAAGAAACGGAATATCAGAGGAGTCCAAACGGAATGAAACCTTCGGAAACGTGATTTTCTCACCGAACATGATCCAGGAGACTTGGACCCTACATCAAGAAAGCCCCGAGGAGGGCACAAGGTAGGGGGGGCGCCCACCCCCCTAGGGCGCGCCCCCACCCTCGTGGGGCCCACGAAGCTCCACCGACGTACTTCTTCCTCCTATATATACCTATGTACCCCAAAGGATCAGAGACGGAGCCAAAAACCTAATTCCCCCGCCGCAACCTTCTGTACCCACAAGATCCCATCTTGGGGCCTGTTCCGGAGCTCCGCCGGAAGGGGAATCCATCACAAAGGGCTTCTACATCATCATAGCCCCTCCGATGAAGTGTGAGTAGTTTACCTCAGACCTTCGGGTCCATAGTTAGTAGCTAGATGGCTTCTTCTCTTTTTTGGATCTCAATACAATGTTCTCCCCATATCTCGTGGAGATCTATTCGACGTAATCTTCTTTTTGCGGTGTGTTC
This sequence comes from Aegilops umbellulata, assembly GCA_032464435.1. Lineage (NCBI taxonomy): Eukaryota > Viridiplantae > Streptophyta > Magnoliopsida > Poales > Poaceae > Aegilops > Aegilops umbellulata. Next base: position 278,445,480 of record CP136058.1, read on the forward strand.
GTTGAGACTGATGAATTGTGGGTTTATGATCAAGTTTATCTATGAACAATATTTGAATCTTCTCTGAATTCTTTTATGTATGATTGGTTATCTTTGCAAGTCTCTTCGAATTATCAGTTTGGTTTGGCCTACTAGATTGGTTTTTCTTGCAATGGGAGAAGTGCTTAGCTTTGGGTTCAATCTTGCGGTGTCCTTTCCCAGTGACAGTAAGGGCAGCAAGGCACGTATTGTATTGTTGCCATCGAGAATAACAAGATGGGGTTTTTATCATATTGCATGAATTTATCCCTCTACATCATGTCATCTTGCTTAAGGCGTTACTCTGTTTTCTTGAACTTAATACTCTAGATGCACGCTGGATAGCAGTCGATGAGTAGAGTATTAGTAGTAGATGTAGGTAGGAGTTGGTCTACTTTTCTCGGACGTGATGCCTATATACATGATCATACCTATATATTCTCATAACTATGCTCAATTCTGTCAATTGCTCAACAAGAATTTGTTAACCCACCGTAGAATACTTATGCTCTTGAGAGAAGCCACTAGTGAAATCTATGGCCCCCGGGTTTATCTCCATCATATTAATCTTCCATCACTTTATTATTGCTTTATTTTTTTACTTTGCCTTTTATTTTACATTGCATCTTTATACCAAAAATACCAAAAATATTATCTATCATCTCTATCAGATCTCACTCTCGTATGTGACCGTGAAGGGATTGACAACCCCTATTCGCGTTGGTTGCGAGGAGTTATTTTCTTTGTGTAGGTACGAGGGACTCGCGCGTAGCCTCCTATTGGATTGATACCTTGGTTCTCAAAAACTGAGGGAAATACTTACGCTGCTTTGTTGCATCATCCTTTCCTCTTCGGGGAAATCCAACGCAGTGCTCAAGAGGTAGCAAGAAGAATTTCTGGCGCCGTTGCCGGGGAGTCTACGCAAACGTCAACATACCAAGTACCCATCACAATCCCTTATCTCTCGCATTACATTATTTTCCATTTGCCTCTCGTTTACCTCTCCCCCACTTCACCCTTGCCGTTTTATTCGCCCTCTCTTTTTCGTTTGCCTTTTCTCTCTTGCTCTTTGTTTGCTCGTGTGTTGGATTGCTTGTTTGTCACGATGGCTCAAGATAATACCAAATTATGTGACTTTACCAATACCAAAAATAAAATTTCCTTAGCACTCCGATTGCTTCTCTTACCAACACTGAATCTTGCGAAATCAATACTGCTTTGTTGAATCTTGTTACGAAAGATCAATTCGCCGGCCTTCCTAGTGAAGATGCTGCTACTCATCTAAATAGCTTCGTGGATTTGTGTGATATGCAAAAGAAGAAATATGTTGATAATGATACTGTTAAATTGAAGCTATTTCCTTTTTCGCTTAGAGATCGTGTTAAAGCTTGGTTTTCGTCTTTGCCTAAAAATAGTATTCATTCTTGGAACAAGTGCAAAGATGCTTTTATCTCTAAGTATTTTACTCCCACTAAGATAATCTCTCTTAGAAACGATATTATGAACTTTAAGCAACTTTATCATGAACATGTTGCACAAGCTTGGGAGAGAATGAAATTAATGATACGTAATTGCCCTACTCATGGTTTGAACTTGTGGATGATTATACAAAAATATATGCCGGATTGAATTTTGCTTCTAGAAATCTTTTAGATTCGGCCGCGGAAGGCACTTTTATGGAAATCACTTTAGGAGATGCTACTAAACTCCTAGATAATATTATGGTTAATTATTCTCAATGGCACACTGAAAGATCTACTAATAAAAAAGTGCATGTGATAGAAGAAATTAATGTTTTGAGTGGAAAGATGGATGAACTTATGAAATTATTTGCTACTAAGAGTGTTTCTTCTGATCCTAATGATATGCCTTTGTCTACTTTGATTGAGAATAATAATGAATCTATATATGTGAATTTTGTTGGTAGGAATAATTTTGGTAACAACGTGTATAGAGGGAACTTTAATCCTAAGCCTTACCCTAATAATCCTTCTTATAATTATGGAAATTCCTACAACAACTCTTATGGAAATTTTAATAAGATGCCCTCTGAATTTGAGACTAGTGTTAAAGAGTTTATGAATTCACAAAAGAACTTTAATTCTTTGCTTGAAGAGAAATTACTTAAAGTTGATGAATTGGTTAGGAACGTTGATAGAATTTCTCTTGATGTTGATTCTTTAAAGCTTAGATCTATTCCTCCTACGCTTGATATCAATGAGTCTCTCAAAGCCATGAGAATTTCCATTGATGAGTGCAAGGAAAGAACCGCTAGGATGCGTGTTACAAAAGGTGTCTTTATTAAAGCGTGTTCTTCCAATTTCCATGAAAATCAAGATGAAGATCTAAAAGTTATTGATGTGTCCCCTATTAAATCTTTGTTTTGTAATATGAATCTTGATAATGATGGGACTGAATATGATCCACCTTTACCTAGAAGGCGTTCCAAGAATTCAGAGTATTTAGATCTTGATGATGAAATTGATAAAAGTGGGATTAAAGAAAGCAAAACCCTAGATGTTGCTAAACCCACTGTTTTGGATTTCAAGGATGTTAATTATGAAAGTTGCTCTTTAATTGATTGTATTTCCTTGTTGCAATCGTGCTAAATTCTCCTCATGGTTATAGTCAAAATAAAGCCTTTACCAAACATATCGTTGATGCCTTGATGCAATCTTATGAAGAAAAACTTGAGTTGGAAGTTTCTATCCCTAGAAAACTTTATGATGAGTGGGAACCAACTATTAAAACTAAGATTAAGGATCATGAATTTTATTCTTTATGTGATTTGGGTGCTAGTGTTTCCACTATTCCCAAAACTTTGTGTGATTTGCTAGATTTCCGTGATTTTTGATGATTGCTCTCTAAACTTGCACCTTGCGGATTCCACTATTAAGAAACCTACGGGAAGAATTAATGATGTTCTTATTGTTGCAAATAGGAATTATGTGCCCGTAGATTTTATCGTTCTTGATATAGATTGCAATCCTTCTTGTCCTATTATTCTTGGTAGACCTTTCCTTAGAACGATTGGTGCAATTATTGATATGAAGGAAGGGAATATTAGATTCCAATTTCCATTAAAGAAAGGCATGGAACACTTCCCTAGAAAGAAAATAGAATTACCATATGAATCCATCATGAGAGCCACTTATGGATTGCCTACCAAAGATGGCAATACCTAGATCTATCCTTGCTTTTATGCCTAGCTAGGGGCGTTAAACGATAGCGCTTGTTGGGAGGCAACCCAATTTTATTTTTCGTTTTTTTGCTTTTGCTTCTGTTTAAGAATAAATATTTGATCTAGCCTATGTTTAGATGTGTTTTTATGTTTTAATTAGTGTTTGTGCCAAGTTAAACCTATAGGATCTTCTTGGATGATAGTTATTTGATCTTGCTGTAATTTCCAAAAACTTTCTGTTCACGAAAACAATTGTCAAAAATCACCAGAACGTGATAAAATAGTGATTCCAATTGCTGGTGATCAATAAAAAAATTGCCTATCTCACAAAAAAACAAATTTCCTAGGTCTTCCTATTTTGGATGAATTTTTGAACTTCCAGAAGTTTGCATTAGTTACAGATTACTACAGACTGTTCTGTTTTTGACAGATTCTGTTTTTCGTGTGTTGTATGCTTATTTTGATGAATCTATGGCTAGTAAAATAGTTTATAAACCATGGAGAAGTTGGAATACAGTAGATTTAACACCAATATAAATAAAGAATGAGTTCATTACAGTACCTTGAAGTGGACTTTTGTTTTCTTTCGCTAACGGAGCTCACGAGATTTCTGTTGAGTTTTGTGTTGTGAAGTTTCCAAGTTTTGGGTGAAATCTTTTGATGGATTATGGAACAAGGAGTGGCAAGAGCCTAAGCTCGGGGATGCCCATGGCACCCCCAAGATAATCTAAGGACACCAAAAAATCAAAGCTTGGGGATGCCCCGGAAGGCATCCCCTCTTTCGTTTACTTCCATCGGTAACTTTACTTGGAGCTATATTTTTATTCACCACATGATATGTGTTTTGCTTGGAGCGTCTTGTATGATTTGAGTCTTTGCTTTTTAGTTTACCACAATCATCCTTGCTGTACACACCTTTTGAGAGAGCCATACATGAATTGGAATTTGATAGAATACTCTATGTGCTTCACATATATCTTTTGAGCTATATAGTTTTGCTCTAGTGCTTCACTTATATCTTTTAGAGCACGGTGGTGGATTTGTTTTATAGAAACTATTGATCTCTCATGCTTCACTTAGATTATTTTGAGAGTCTTAAATAGCATGGTAATTTACTTAATAATAATAATATGCTTGGTATTCAAGATTTGTAAAACTTTCTTTTGAGTGCGTTGGATACTAAGAAAACTTTGATGCTTGATAGTTGTTTTGAGATATGGAGGTGATAATATCAAAGTCGTGCTAGTTGAGTAGTTGTGAATTTGAGAAATGCTTGTGTTGAAGTTTGCAAGTCCCGTAGCATGCACGTATGGTAAACGTTATGTAACAAATTTGAAACATGAGGTGTTGTTTGATTGTCCTCCTTATGTGTGGCGGTCGGTGACGAGCGATGGTCTTTTCCTACCAATCTATCCCCCTAGGAGCATGCGCGTAGTGCTTTGGTTTTTGATGGCTTGTAGATTTTTGCAATAAGTATGTGAGTTCTTTATGACTAATGTTGAGTCCATGGATTATACGCACTCTCACCCTTCCATCATTGCTAGCCTCTTCGATACCGTGCATTGCCCTTTCTCACATTGAGAGTTGGTGCAAACTTCGCCAGTGCATCCAAACCCTGTGATATGATACGCTCTTTCACACATAAACCTCCTTATACCTTCCTCAAAACAGCCACCATACCTACCTATTATGGCATTTCCATAGCCATTCCAAGATATATTGCCATGCAACTTTCCACCATTCCATTTATCATGAAACATTCATCATTATCATATTGCTTAGCATGATCATGTAGTTGACATAGTATTTGTGGCAAAGCCACCGTTCATAATTCTTTCATACATGTCACTCTTGATTCATTGCATATCCCGGTATACTGCCGGAGGCACTCATATAGAGTCATACTTTGTTCTAGTATCGAGTTGTAATCATTGAGTTGTAAATAAGTAGAAGTGTGATGATCATCATTTAATAGAGCATTGTCCCCCCCCCCAAAAGAAAGGACAAAGAAAAAAAGAAGGCCCAAAGAAAAGAAAAGAAATAAAAAGGGCAATGCTACTATCCTTTTTTTCCACACTTGTGCTTCAAAGTAGCACCATGATCTTCATGATAGAGAGTCTCTTGTTTTGTCACTTTCATATACTAGTGGGAAGTTTTCATTATAGAACTTGGCTTGTATATTCCAACAATGGGCCTCCTCAAGTGCCCTAGGTCTTCGCGAGCAAGCAAGTTGGATGCACACCCACTTAGTTTCTTTTGTTGAGATTTCATACATTTATAGCTCTAGTGCATCCGTTGCATGGCAATCCCTACTCCTTGCATTAACATCAATCTATGGGCATCTCCATAGCCCATTGATTAGCCTCGTTGATGTGAGACCTTCTCCTTTTTTTTCTTCGCCACATAACCCCCATCATCATATTCTATTCCACCCATAGTGTTATATCCATGGCTCACGCTCATGTATTGTGTGAAGGTTTATAAAGTTTGAGATTACTAAAGTATGAAACAATTGCTTGGCTTGTCATCGCGGTTGTGCATGATGAGAGCATTCTTGTGTGACGAAAATGGAGCATGACTAAACTATATGATTTTGTAGGGATGAACTTTCTTTGGCCATGTTATTTTGAGAAGACATAATTGCTTAGTTAGTATGCTTGAAGTATTATTATTTTTATGTCAATATGAACTTTTGTCTTGAATCCTTCGGATCTGAATATTCATACCCAATTAAGAAGAGTTACATTGAAATTATGCCAAATAGCACTCCGCATAAAAAATTCTTTTTTTATCATTTACCTACTCGAGGACGAGCAGGAATTAAGCGGGGGATGCCTGATACGTCTCCAACGTATCTATAATTTTTGATTGCTCCATGCTATATTATCTACTATTCTTTTACCATATTGGGCTTTATTTTCCACTTTTATACTATTTTTGGGACTAACCTATTAACCGGAGGCCCAGCCCAGAATTGCTGTTTTTTGCCTATTTCAGAGTTTCGAAGAAACGGAATATCAAACGGAGTCCATATGGAATGAAACCTTCGGGAATGTGATTTTCTCACCGAACATGATCTAGGACTTGGACCCTACGTCAAGAAAGCCCCGAGGTGGGCACGAGGTAGGGGCGCGCCCACCCCCCTAGGGCGCGCCCCCACCCTCGTGGGGCCCACGAAGCTCCATCGATGTACTTCTTCCTCCTATATACCTACGTACCCCCAAACGATCAGAGACGGAGCCAAAAACCTAATTCCACCGCTGCAAACTTCTGTACCCACGAGATCCCATCTTGGGGCCTGTTCCGGAGCTCCGCCAGAAGGGAAATCCACCACGGAGGGCTTCTACATCATCATAGCCCCTCCGATGAAGTGTGAGTAGTTTACCTCAGACCTTCGGGTCCATAGTTAGTAGCTAGATGGCTTGTTTTCTCTTTTTGGATCTCAATACAATGTTCTCCCCCTCTCTCGTGGAGATCTATTCAATGTAATCTTCTTTTTGCGGTGTGTTTGTTGAGACCGATGAATTGTGGGTTTATGATCAAGATTATCTATGAACAATATTTGAATCGTCTCTGAATTCTTTTATGTATGATTGGTTATCTTTGCAAGTCTCTTCGAATTATCAGTTTGGTTTGGCCTACTAGATTGGTTTTTCTTGCAATGGGAGAAGTGCTTAGCTTTGGGTCCAATCTTGCGGTGTCCTTTCCCAGTGATAGTAGGGGCAGCAAGGCACGTATTGTATTCTTGCCATCGAGGATAACAAGATGGGGTTTTTATCATATTGCATGAATTTATCCCTCTACATCATGTCATCTTGCTTAAGGCGTTACTCTGTTTTCTTGAACTTAATACTCTAGATGCATGTTGGATAGCGGTCGATGAGTGGAGTAATAGTAGTAGATGCAGGCAGGAGTCGGTCTACTTGTCTCGGACGTGATGCCTATATACATGATCATACCTAGTGTAACGCCCCGGATCTGATGCGCCAGGTGTCTGCCAGTTATTCATCGCCCTTGCCATGTCATGTGCTTGCATGTTGCACTTTGCCATGTCATCATCTGCATTTCATATCATGTCATCATGTGCATCGCATTTGCATACGTGTTCGTCTCATGCATCCGAGCATTTTCCCCGTTGTCCGTTTTGCAATCCGGCACTCCTATGTTCCCCGGCGCCCCCTTTTGCCTCTTTTTGTGTGCGGGTGTTAAACGGTCTCGGAATGGACCGAGATTTACCAAGCGGCCTTGGTATAGCTGTTGGGGAACGTAGTAATTTATAAAAATTTCCTACGCACACGGAAGATCATGGTGATGCATAGCAACGAGAGGGGAGAGTGTTGTCTATGTACCCTCGTAGACCGAAGCGGAAGCGTTGATGCAACGTAGAGGAAGTAGTCATACGTCTTCCCGGTTCAACCGATCCAAGCACCGTTACTTCGGCACCTCCGAGTTCTTGGCACGCGTTCAGCTCGATGACGCCCCCCGGGCTCCGATCCAGCAAAGCTTCGGGGAGGAGTTCCGTCAGCACGACGGCGTGGTGACGATCTTGATGTACTACCGACGCAGGGCTTCGCCTAAGCACCGCAACGATATGACCGAGGTGGAATATGGTGGAAGGGGCACCGCACACGGCTAAGGAACGATCACGAAGATCAACTTGTGTCTATGGGGTGCCCCCTTCCCCCGTATATAAAGGAGTGGAGGAGGGGAGGGCCGGCCCTCTCTATGGCGCGCCCTAGGGAGTCCTACTCCCACCGGGAGTAGGATTCTCCTTTTCCTAGTCCAACTAGGAGTCCTTCCATGTGTTAGGAGTAGGAGACAAGGAAGGGGAAAAGAGAAGGGATGGAAGGAGGGGGCGCAGCCCCTCCCCCTAGTCCAATTCGGACTAGGCCATGGGGGGGGGCGCGGCCTGCCCTAGGCAGCCCTCCTCTCTTTCTCGTATGGCCTAATAAGGCCCAATACTTCTCCCCCGTATTCCCGTAACTCCCCGGTACCTCCGAAAATACCCGAATCACTCGGAACCTTTCCGATGTCCGAATATAGTCGTCCAATATATCGATCTTTACGTCTCGACCATTTCGAGACTCCTCGTCATGTCCCCGGTCTCATCCGGGACTTCGAACTCCTTCGGTACATCAAAACTCATAAACTCATAATATAACTGTCATCGAAACCTTAAGCATGCGGACCCTACGGTTCAAGAACAATATAGACATGACCGAGACACGACTCCGGTCAATAACCAATAGCGGAACCTGGATGCTCATATTGGCTCCTACATATTCTACGAAGATCTTTATCGGTCAGACCGCATAACAACATACGTTGTTCCCTTTGTCATCGGTATGTTACTTGCCCGAGATTCGATCGTCGGTATCCAATACCTAGTTCAATCTCGTTACCGGCAAGTCTCTTTACTCGTTCCGTAATACATCATCTCACAACTAACTCATTAGCTGCAATGCTTGCAAGGCTTATGTGATGTGTATTACCGAGAGGGCCCAAAGATACCTCTCCGACAATCGGAGTGACAAATCCTAATCTCGAAATACGCCAACCCAACAAGTACCATCGGAGACACCTGTAGAGCACCTTTGTAATCACCCAGTTACGTTGTGACGTTTGGTAGCACATAAAGTGTTCCTCCGGTAAACGGGAGTTGCATAATCTCATAGTCATAGGAACATGTATAAGTCATGAAGAAAGCAATAGCAACATACTAAACGATCGGGTGCTAAGCTAATGGAATGGGTCATGCCAATCAGATCATTCAACTAATGATGTGATCTCGTTAATCAAATAACAACTCTTTGTTCATGGATAGGAAACATAACCATCTTTGATTAACGAGCTACTCAAGTAGAGGCATACTAGTGACACTCTGTTTGTCTATGTATTCACACATGTATTATGTTTCCGGTTAATACAATTCTAGCATGAATAATAAACATTTATCATGATATAAGGAAATAAATAATAACTTTATTATTGCCTCTAGGGCATATTTCCTTCAGTCTCCCACTTGCACTAGAGTCAATAATCTAGTTCACATTGCCATGTGATTTAATAGCAATAGTTCTCATCACCATGTGATTAACACCCATAGTTCACATCGATATGTGATCAACACCCAAAGGGTTTACTAGAGCCAGTAATCTAGTTCACATCGCGATGTGATTAACACCCAAAGAGTACTAAGGTGTGATCATGTTTTGCTTGTGAGATAATTTTAGTCAACGGGTCTGTCACATTCAGATCCGTAAGTATTTTGCAAATTTCTATGTCAACAATGCTCCGCAAGGAGCTACTCTAGCTAATTGCTCCCACTTTTCAATATGTATCTAGATCGAGACTTAGAGTCATCGAAATCGGTGTCAAAACTTGAATCGATGTAACTCTTTACGACGAACCTTTTGTCACCTCCATAATCGAGAAACATATCCTTATTCCACTAAGGATAACTTTGACCGCTATCCAGTGATCTACTCCTAGATCACCATTGTACTCCCATGCTTAACTCAGTGTAGGGTATACAATAGATCTGGTACACAACATGGCATACTTTATAGAACCTATGGCTGAGGCATAGGGAATGACTTTCATTCTCTTTCTATCTTCTGCCGTGGTCGGGCTTTGAGTCTTACTCAATTTCACACCTTGTAACACAGGCAAGAACTCTTTCTTTGACTGTTCCATTTTGAACTACTTCAAAATCTTGTCAAGGTATGTACTCATTGAAAAAACTTATCAAGCGTCTTGATCTATCTCTATAGATCTTGATGCTCTATATGTAAGCAGCTTCACCGAGGTCTTTCTTTGAAAAAACTCCTTTTAAACACTCCTTTATGCTTTGTAGAATAATTCTACATTATTTCTGATCAACAATATGTCATTCACATATACTTATCATAAATGTTGTAGTGCTCCCACTCACTTTCTTGTAAATACAGGCTTCACCGCAAGTCTGTATAAAACTATATGCTTTGATCAACTCATCAAGGCTTATGTTCCAACTCCGAGATGCTTGCACCAGTCCATAGATGGATCGCTGGAGCTTGCATATTTAGTTAACACCTTTAGGATCGACAAAACCTTCTAGTTGCATCGTATACAACTCTTCTTTAATAAATCCATTAAGGAATGCAGTTTTGTTTATCCGTTTGCCAGATTTCATAAAATGCGGCAATTGCTAACATGATTCGGAAAGACTTAAGCATATATACGAGTGAGAAACTCTCATCGTAGTCAACACCTTGAACTTGTCAAAAACCTTTTGCGACAATTCTAGCTTTGTAGATAGTAACACTACTATCAGTGTCCGTCTTCCTCTTGAAGATCCATTTATTTTCTTTGGCTTGCCGATCATCGGGCAAATCCATCAAAGTCCATACTTTGTTCTCATACATGGATCATATCTCAGATTTCATGGCCTCAAACCATTTCGCGGAATCTGGGCTCATCATTGCTTCCTCATAGTTCGCAAGTTCGTCATGGTCTAGTAACATGACTTCCAGAACAGGATTACCGTACCACTCTGGTGTGGATCTTACTCTGGTTTACCTATGAGATTTGGTAGTAACTTGATCTGAAGTTACATGATCATCATCATTAGCTTCCTCACTAATTGGTGTAGTAGTCACAAGAACAGATTTCTGTGATGAACTACTTTCCAATAAGGGAGAAGGTACAATTACCTTATCAAGTTTTCTACTTTCCTCCCACTCACTTCTTTCGAGAGAAACTCCTTTTCTGGAAAGGATCCATTCTCAGCAGCGAATATCTTGCCTTCGGATCTGTGATAGAAGGTGTACCCAACAATTTATTTTGGGTATCCGATGAAGACGCATTTCTTCGATTTGGGTTCGAGCTTATCAGGATGAAACTTTTTCACATAAGCATCGCAACTCCAAACTTTAAGAAACGACAGCTTAGGTTTAATGCTAAACCATAGTTCATACGGTGTCGTCTCAACGGATTTAGATGGTGCCCTATTTAATGTGAATGGAGCTGTCTCTAATGCATAACCCCAAAACGATAGTGGTAGATTGGTAAGAGACATGATAGATCGCACCATATCTAATAAAGTACGATTATGATGTTTGGACACACCATTACACTATGGTGCTCCAGGTGGCGTGAGTAGTGAAACTTATTTCACATTGTTTTAACTGAAGGCCAAACTCGTAACTCAAATATTCGTCTCAGCGATCAGATCGTAGAAACTTTATTTTCTTGTCACGATGATTTTCCACTTCACTCTAAAATTCTTTGAACTTTTCAAATGTTTCAGACTTATGTTTCATCAAGTAGATATACCTATATCTGCTCAAATCATCTGTGAAGGTCAGAAAATAACGATACCCGCCACGAGCCTTAACACTCATCGGATCGCATACATCAGTAAGTATTATTTCCAATAAGTCAGTTGCTCGCTCCATTGTTCCGAAGAACGGAGTCTTTAGTCATCTTGCCCATAAGGCATGGTTCGCAAGCATCAAGTGATTCATAATCAAGTGATTTCAAAATCCCATCAGCATGGAGTTTCCTCATGCGCTTTACACCAATATGACTTAAACGGCAGTGCCACAAATAAGTTGCACTATCATTATTAACTTTGGATCTTTTGGTTTCAATATTATGAATATGTATATCACTACGATCGAGATCCAACAAACCATTTTTGTTGGTGTGTATGACCATAGAAGGTTTTATTCATGTAAACAGAACAACAATTGTTCTCTAACTTAAATGAATAACCGTATGGCAATAAACATGATCAAATCATATTTATGCTCAACGCAGACACCAAATAACACTTATTTAGTATCAACACTAATCCCGAAAGTATAGGGAGAGTGCGATGATGATCATATCAATCTTGGAACTACTTCCAACAGACATCATCACTTCACCCTCAACTAGTCTCTGTTTATTCTGCAACTCCTGTTTTGAGTTACTACTCTTAGCAACTGAACTAGTATCAAATACCGAGGGGTTGCTACGAACACTAGTAAAATACACATCAATAATCTGTATATCCAATATACCTTTGTTCACTTTGCCATCCTTCTTATCCGCCAAATACTTGGGGTAGTTCCGCTTCCAGTGACCAGTCCCTTTGCAGTAGATGCACTTAGTCTCAGGCTTAGGTCCAGACTTGGGTTTCTTCACTTGAGCAGCAACTTGCTTGCCATTCTTCTTGAAGTTCCCCTTCTTCCCTTTACCCTTTTCTTGAAACTAGTGGTCTTGTCAACCATCAACACTTGATGTTTTTCTTGATTTCTACCTTCGCCAATTTTAGCATCACGAAGAGCTTGGGAATCGTTTCCGTTATCCCTTGCATATTATAGTTTATCACGAAGTTCTACTAACTTGGTGATGGTGACTAGAGAATTCTGTCAATCACTATCTTATCTGGAAGATTAACTCCCACTTGATTCAAGCGATTGTAGTACCCATACAATCTGAGCACATGCTCACTAGTTGAGCGATTCTCCTCCATTTTTTAGCTATAGAACTTGTTGGAGATTTCATATCTCTCAACTCGGGTATTTGCTTGAAATATTAACTTCAACTCCTGGAGCATCTCATATGGTCCATGACGTTCAAAACGTCTTTGAAGTCCCGATTCTAAGCCGTTAAGCCTGGTGCACTAAACTATCATGTAGTCATCATATTGAGCTAGCCAAACGTTCATAACGTCTGCATCTGCTCCTGCAATAGGTCTGTCACCTAGCGGTGCATCAAGGACATAATTCTTCTGTGCAGCAATGAGGATAAACCTCAGATTACGGATCCAATCCGCATCATTGCTACTAACATCTTTCAGCACAATTTTCTCTAGGAACATATCAAAAATAAACATATGAAAGCAACAACGTGAGCTATTGATCTACAACATAGATATGCTAATACTACCAGGACTAAGTTCATGATAAATTTAAGTTCAATTAATCATATTACTAAAGAACTCCCACTTAGATAGACATCCCTCTAATCCTCTAAGTGATCACGTGATCCATATCAACTAAACCATGTCCGATCATCACGTGAGATGGAGTAGTCTCAATGGTGAACATCACTATGTTGATCATATCTACTATATGATTCGCGCTCGACCTTTCAGTCTCCGTGTTCCGAGGCCATATCTGTTATATGCTAGGCTCGTCAAGTTAAACATGAGTATTCCGCGTGTGCAATTGTTTTGCACCCGTTGTATTTGAACGTAGAGCCTATCACACCCGATCATCACGTGGTGTCTCAGCACGAAGAACTTTCGCAACGGTGCATACTCAGGGAGAACACTTCTTGATAATTAGTGAGAGATCATCTTAAAATGCTACCGTCAAACTAAGCAAAATAAGATGTATAAAAGATAAACATCATATGCAATCAAAATATGTGACATGATATGGTGATCATCATCTTGCGCCTTTGATCTCCATCTCCAAAGTACTGTCATGATCTCTATCGTTACCGGCATGACACCATGATCTCCATCATCTTGATCTATATCAATGTGTCGTCACATGGTCGTCTCGCCAACAATTGCTCTTGCAACTATTGTTATCGCATAGCGATAAAGTAAAGAAATTATTGGGCGCTTGCATCTTATGCAATAGAGAGACAACCATAAGGATTTTGCCAGTTGCCGATAACTTCAACAAAACATGATCATCTCATACAACAACTTATATCTCATCACGTCTTGACCATATCACATCACAACATGCCCTGCAAAAACAAGTTAGACGTCCTCTACTTTGTTGTTGCAAGTTTTACGTGGCTGCTACTGGGCTTCGCAAGAACCATTCTTACCTACGCATCAAAACCACAACGATAGTTTGTCAAGTAGGTGATGTTTTAACCTTCACAAGGACCGGGCGTAGCCACACTCGGTTCAACTAAAGTTGGAGAAACTGACACCCGCTAGTCACCTGTGTGCATAGCACGGCGGTAAAACCAGTCTCGCGTAAGCGTACGCGTAATGTCGGTCCGGGCCGCTTCATCCAACAATACCGCCGAACCAAAGTATGACATGCTGGTAAGCAGTATGACTTATATCGCCCACAACTCACTTGTGTTCTACTCGTGCAAATAACATCAAACCATAAAACCTAGGCTCGGATGCCACTGTTGGGGAACGTAGTAATTTCAAAAAAATTCCTACGCACACGCAAGATCATGGTGATGCATAGCAAGGAGAGGGGAGAGTGTTGTCTACGTACCCTCGTAGACCGAAGCGGAAGCGTTGATGCAACGTAGAGGAAGTAGTCGTACGTCTTCCCGGTTCAACTGATCCAAGCACCGTTACTCCGGCACCTCCGAGTTCTTGGCACACATTCAGCTCGATGACGCTCCCCGGGCTCCGATCCAGCAAAGCTTCGGGGAGGAGTTCCGTCAGCACGACGGCGTGGTGACGATCTTGATGTACTACCGACGCAGGGCTTCGCCTAAGCACCACAACGATATGACCGAGGTGTAATATGGTGGAGGGGGGCACCGCACACGGCTAAGGAATGATCACGAAGATCAACTTGTGTCTATGGGGTGCCCCCTGCCCCCGTATATAAAGGAGTGGAGGAGGGGAGGGCCGGCCCTCTCTATGGCGCGCCCTAGGGAGTCCTACTCCCACCGGGAGTAGGATTTGTCGGCGTTCTGGGAACGGGGGTCCCCAGACTTGCCTGCTTGCGGCCTGCGGCGTGGCTCAAGTGGGGGCCCAGCATGGCCCAGCTTCATCAACACGAGACTCAAGACCCTCGCGAGGGGCCAAGCCTCGCGGGGTGGACGACACGGTACTTCCTCAGGCGTGGCCTCCTCAGGCTGGCTCGCGAGGAGGCGGAGAGATCAAGGCGGGGTACCTCACGAGGTGCCAATGACGCAAGCCATGACGACCAAGGGTGCCAGGCGGACGCCAACCCGCGCAGCGTCTCCCTTTCCTCTTCGGTGCAAAGGGGGCAAGCGCGGGCGAGAGGATCAAGCAAAGGCACCCATTTCGGTGCAACGAGACCAAGACCAGTCCAACGGTGGGAAGGAGGTCAGCATGGAGCCCAGGACGGCATCACCACAGGGCCTTTGGCAGGCGAAGGCCAACTTTAGTCAGGATGAGTGTACCAGATGTTCCCCTTCGAATTGGCCAGCTGTGGGCGCCCTTCCCGCTCAAATATTTGGGAAGAGGCCCAAGGCCTTTGCCTATAAATAGGACTAGCCAACCCCATGGTAGCGGCATCTAGAAAAGGACACCAGGCATCGACACCCAGAGAGAGAGAAAGAGAGAGGGGCGGCTGAACTCTCCTTACAGTTCATCGCCCAAGCTAAGAGCAGACCCTCGTGAGGCTGTTCTTCCCTGTACTGTTCTTCCTCATCAGCCCAAGAGGCAATCCATCCACCACACACTGGAGTAGGGTATTACACCACAATGGTGGCCTGAACCAGTATAAACCTTGTGTCTCTTGTGTTGTTCTTTTAGTAGTTTAGATCCTTGCGAGACGGAGAGGTAGAGAGCACAATCTCAGCGCGCACCCCAGAGTTCGAACCTTAAGAGTCTGCCGGAACCCGTGATCCGACATTTGGCGCACCAGGTAGGGGTGCGCCCGAATCGGCTCTCCACCGCCCCGTCCTCCTGCAGTTCCCGCATCCATGTACGATGCTCGTCGAGCTCGCGTCGCGCCGGCGGCCTTTGCTGGTGGGCGTCCCCGCCGTCCCGCATTGCCCGCCGTTAACACCACCACCGACCCGGCGGGAGGCAGGCAGCAAGCACCACCCCAGTCTCTGCCTATGCGACTGGGCGACCGCGCCGCCACATCGACGCTGCCGGTCGTGGCGGCCCTCCTCGGTGGCTCGCAGGCACCACCCACGAGCCGCCACGTTAAGCTGTTCGCCCGCCAGATCAGCGCCGCTTCCTCACGGCAAGGGGCTCCCGGCGGCTGGGTGGCGCGCGGGTCTGATCTGGCCTTCAGCACGGAGGACCACCCCGCTAACTCGGCCGGCTCGGGCGCGCTCCCCCTATTGTGCACCCCCAACATCTGCCAGGTGGCCGTCACCAGGACCCTCGTCGACGGCGGCGCGGGCCTCAACGTGCTGTCGGTCGAGGCCTTCAACCTCCTCTGCATACCCCGAGAGCGGCTACGACCCAGCCGACCATTCTCGGGCGTCGGGGGCGGATCGTCCGACTCCCTGGGACAGATCCAGCTCCCGGTAACCTTTGGCACCTACGACAACTTCCGCAGGAGATGGTCGACTTCGACATCGCCCCCATCGGCCTCCCTTACAATGCCATCCTCGGCTACCCAGTGCTGGCCCAGTTCATGGCCGCTACGCACCCAGCGTACAACCTCATGAAGATGCCCGGGAGCAGCGGCACCCTCACCATGCACGGAGACACCGGGGACGCCCTGCGAGCACTCAAGCTCGCCTACAAGACGGAGGCGCCGGCGCAGCCCATCAGCGCGCAGACCCCAGGGCCCAAGGGGGCTGCGCCCACCAAGAAGAAGCCGTTGTTCACCCAGGACAAGGCAGAAACCAAGCAAATACCCGTCGACGAGGACGGGTCCTCTAGCGCCACCTTCACCATTGGCGCCAACCTGGAGCCTGAGCAGGAGGAGGCCCTTGTCACGTTGCTTGGGAGCCCGATTAGTTGGCAGGGATTCCCAGGGACGTCATTGAGCATCACCTCAACGTGTGCCCGAACGTGCGCCCCGTGAAACAGAAGGCCAGGCGGCAGTCAGCAGAGAAGCAGGCCTTCATCGTCCAAGAGACCCACAAGCTGGAAGCTGCTGGGGTCATTCGCGAGATCCGGTACCCAGACTGGCTGGCCAACCCTGTCGTTGTGCCCAAGAAAGGGGGGAAGGAGCGCATGTGTGTCGATTTCACCAACCTCAACAAGGCGTGCCTGCAAGATCCGTTTCCTCTCCCCCTCATCGACCAGATCGTCGATTCCACCGCTGAGTGCGACCTGCTGTGCTTTTTGGATGCTTTCTCCGGATATCACCAGATCAAGATGGCGGTAGAAGACGTTGAGAAGACCGCCTTCCTTACCCCGTGCGGGGTATACTGCTATACATGCATGCCATTTGGATTGCGTAACGCAGGGGCGACCTTTCAGCGGTTGATGCACATCACCTTGGGTCCGCAGCTTGGGAAGAACGTCGAAGCCTACGTTCATGACATCGTGGTGAAATCGCGAGAGGCTAAGACCCTGATACAAGATCTGGAGGAGACCTTCGCGAGCCTCGACGCGGTAAAGCTACGGCTCAACCCGGAGAAATGTGTGTTTGGTGTCCCCTCGGGCAAGCTCTTGGGGTTCCTCGTGTCCCATCGCGGCATCGAGGCTAACCCCGAGAAGGTCAAGGCGGTCAAGGACATGAGCCCGCCAAAGACCCTCAGAGAAATGCAGAAGCTTACTAGGCGTGTGACCGCACTGGGGCGCTTCATCTCCAAATTAGGGGAGCGAGCGCTGCCTTTCTTTCAGCTGATGAAGAAAAAGGGGCCCTTTGATTGGACAGAAGAGGCGGATAAGGCATTTCAAGATCTCAAGAGGTACCTAACCAGTCCCCCAGTCATGGTGGCTCCGCGCCCTCGGGAGCCCCTGCTGCTTTACCTCGCCGCCACCCCTTACTCTGCCAGCGCAACCCTGGTGGCGGTTAGGGAAGAGCGCTAGGTCAAGACCGCAGCGGCAGCCCGAGGCAAGACGAAGCAGGAGCTGGGAGAGCTCGAGGAAACCAGGACTACGGATGAAGAGGTTCAGCTGCCGAGGAACACACTAGGGACAGAAGATGCAGCACGCCAGGATGGTCCACCTCCCGAGGTCACAACATCTCATGAGGTGCCCTCACCCCCCAAGGGCACCGCGACCCAAGATACTCTCAGCCTTGTGGAGCACCCGGTCTACTTTGTCAGCATGGTGCTACGGGACGCGAGGGCGCGATACCCAATGCCTCAGAAGCTCCTCCTCGCACTGCTAGTAGCCTCGCGCAAGCTGCGTCACTACTTCCAAGCACACCAAATCAAAGTAGTCTCGTCGTACCCCCTGGAGAGGGTGCTCAGGAGCCCGAACTCGGCTGGGAGGGTCGCCGAACGGAACATAGAGCTGCAGGCGTTTCAGCTCAAGTTTAGCACCACTAGGGTCATCAAAGGGGCAGCATTGGCGGATTTCGTGGCAGAATGGACAGAGGCGCCAGGCCTCAGAGATGACGAGGATCGGTCCCTCTCCCCAGGGAGTGAGGCTCCGGAAGGCTGGGTCATGTACTTCGATGGGGCATTCTCCAGGCACGGCACGGGGGCTGGCGCAGTACTGATATCGCCCACTCAGGATAAGCTCTACTATGCTGTGCAGCTTTGTTTTCAGCATGGCGAAAAGGTCTCCAACAACACAGCAGAATATGAGGGACTGATAGCTGGGTTGAAGGCCGCAGCGGTCCTGGGGGTGAAGCGCCTGACAGTCAAGGGCGATTCGCAGCTCCTAGTCAACCTCTCCAACAAGGTATACGAGCCGAAGGACGAGCATATGGAGGCCTATCTAGCAGAGGTCCGTAGGATGGAAAAGTAGTTCTGGGGCTGGAGCTGAAGCACGTGCCCCGTGGCACCAACCTGGAAGCTGATGACATAGCCGGCCGGGCGTCCCGGCGGCTGCCGCAGGAGCCCGGCGTCTTTGAAGAACGGCTCTTCAAACCTTCAGCACAGCCGATGCTATAAAACACGACTCGGCCTCGAGAGGAGCTCCCTCAGCCGCCAGCCTCGGGAGCCCCAGCCTGTGGGCCGACCTCAGGAGCACGCCTGCTCCTGACGATGGAACCTGAGGAGGAGTGTTGGATCACAGAGCTCAGGAGTTATCTAACACAAGGGGCCCTACCGAAGAAGGAGGAGGAAGCAGAACGTGTGGTGCGGCAGGCCACGGCATACTGCATCAGAGATGGGGAACTCTATTGGAAGCGGCCGAACGATGTATCTCTGCGCTGCATCTCCAGGGAGCAAGGAAAGGAACTATTGGAGGACATACACGGTGGAGACTGCGGGCACCACTCATCATCATGGACCCTCGTCGGCAAGGCATTCCGTAGTGGGTTTTACTAGCCCACCGCACTCAATGATGCTGTCGAACTGGTAAAGGCTTGTGAGGCCTGCCAGTTCCACGCCAAGCAGATTCATCAGCTAGCGGGAGGCCTGCAGACCATCCCCCTCTCGTGGCCATTCGCAGTCTGGGGGCTGGACATCCTGGGCCCATTTCCTCGGGCACCAGGGGGCTACCGCTACCTCTACGTCACCGTAGACAAGTTCACCAAGTGGGCAGAGGTGGAGGCTGTCCGCACGATCCCCGCAGGCTCCGCAGTCAAGTTCATCAGAGGCATCGTGAGCCGGTTTGGGGTGCCGAACTGCATCATCACAGACAACGGTTCACAGTTCACCAGTAATCTCTTCAAAACATATTGCGCTAACCTTGGAACGCAGATATGCTACGCTTCTGTGGCGCACCCCCGAAGCAACGGCCAGGCCGAGCGGGCCAACGCGGAGGTCCTGAGGGGCCTCAAGAGCCGAACATTCAAGAAGAAGCTGGAGGCCTGCGGCAAGGGTTGGTACGACGAGCTCCAATCCGTGCTGTGGTCTATCCGCACAACCGCGACCAAGCCTACCGGGGAGACCCCGTTCTTCCTGGTCTATGGAGCTGAAGCAGTCCTTCCTCACGAGGTCAGGCGTCGCTCCGCACGGGTCCTGGTGTTCGATGAGGCGCAGCAGGACGCCATGCGGGGGATGGACCTTGTGCTGGGGGAGGAATGCCGTCGAGAAGCTGCACTGCGAGCGGCAAGATACCAATAGGCGCTACGACGATATCACTGCCACAACATCCGCCACAGGACTCTCGAGGTAGGAGACCTCGTGCTCAGCCAGGTTCTCTCCAGGGAGGGGCTGCACAAGCTCTCTCCCATCTGGGAGGGCCCGTTCAAGGTTGTTCATGTTTCCAGGCCAGGCTCCGTGCGCATGGAGACTCAAGAGGGGGAGCCGATCCAGAACGCGTGGAACATCCAGAACCTCCGGAGGTTTTACCCCTAAAAGGCCCGGTGCCTGTGAAGAAGGCGAACGCCTGTGAAGACCATCTCTTTTTGGGAAAAGGCCCGGTGCCTGTGAAGAAGGCGAACGCCTGTGAAGAAGGCGAACGCCTGTGAAGACCATCTCTTTTTGGAAAAGGCCCGATGCCTGTGAAGAGGGCAAGGGCCTGTGAAGCCCCTTGCCCCTAAGAAGAAAGGTCCGGAGCCTGTGAAGAAGGCTAATGCCTGTGAAGCTCGCCGCCCCGTGGCACTCTCACGTAATAATGAGTGGGGCTGTACACGCCCCGGAGTCTCAGGAGTGCCGGCCTCAGGCCCTGGGGCTCCCTCCCACGTCCAGTGGCAGCACTTAGCTCCGCGCTGGTGAGAAGACGTCGAAGACTAGACTAGGTGCCGGACGCGGCTTTCCCATTTGCTTTTTGTATTTGGCGTGTTTATTCGCATTTGAAGTCTTATTGGAGTTGTCACCGCCGTTGATTTGCGACTCGCTGATTCCCGCTCCTCACTTTGATTTCTCTCGTAAGCGACCTCGTGAGGGATGATTCACACGATCTCGCGAGCCTTTCTGCTCTAGCCGCGGGAAGTTCGCAATGACTCAGGCATGCCACAGGAGCACCCCTCCAGTCCGTGCCCCTCGGGCACCGTGACGCGTCTACACAGGGCCTGGGTCGGTCGCCCCGCGGCAGGGGTTGAAAACTATTTACGCACATGCGTGTAGTTAAAAAAGCACGCGAAGAAGGCCAAAGCAAAAACGGTAATAATTCTTAACACGCCCCCGACGGGGCTCCATGCAGCTGCTTTGTCTTACACAGGTGACAAAAGAAAAAGGGAGGACGAGCCTGGCGCGGCTCACCTAACGACAGCCCGCGAAGGCGACCCTGACCACCTCCGGACCTCAGGTGGACTTCCTCTCGCGGTTCCCGGGGCGCGAGGGCGGGCGGACGAACCTCCGTCTCCCAAGCAGGCCCGACGAAGCTTGGGCAGTCGTGGCCGCCGCCATCCGTGCGGGCGCTGTCTTCCCCATCACCGTCGGGGCGAGGCCCCCAGCCGCGGTCGCCCTCCTCAGGGTAACACCCCGCGCGGCGACCGTCTTCTCCGAACACCCTCACGTAGAGGGTAGCGTCGCCATCAAACCTGAAATGCAGGGTGCACCGGCGCCCCATGCCGCGGGCGCGGGCGAATGCCTGCCAGCCGCGGGTTAGAGCCAAACCCCCACTGGCGGAGACCTCCAGCGCGACCCACGAAGGCCTGCTACAGCAGCCTTCCGCCTGGAGCTAGAGGCCCCCTGGAGCCCCGGCCAGGAGCTCGCCGAGGAAGAAGCCAGGGAGTTGGAGCCAGGCACCAGCAGGCTCCACCGACCAAACTACGAACTCTGGCAGCACCTGCGCCGCGCGGAAGCGTGGCCTGGGGGAGCGCGTGCCCCAGACATGGCCCCCAGCCGCAGCGGCTCGACCACCACCGCGCCGGGAGCCGTCCCCGTAGCCATCAGACGCTACCGGGGCGGCCACCGGTGCTTCCGAGGGCGCCCACGGCCACGCTTGGGCGGGGGAGAGGCAGGGCCGACCTGAAGGCCCTTCCCCTTCTCCGCAGCCGAGTACTTCCTCGACGGAGCCATCACACCAAGATGGAGCAAGAACTGAGGCAGAGGATGGGGCAAGGAGAGATGGACTGGAAGGGCACGCCCGATGCCATACTTATAGCCGATGAAGGCAAACCGTCGGCCTCCACGATCGCAGGTAATCATGACACGGTTTGCATGCAGGGACTTGACAAATCCACGCGGTCACCAAGGCATCGTGGGGAAGTGGAGCCGCCCACGTCCAATCAGTCGCCACGCGGCGCCCAAGGCCGCAGGCTGTTAGGGCCCGCGGCGCTTCGCCCTTGCCCTTTCGCCTCTCGGCACAGCCAAGTCCATGCGCACCTTGGGCCCGGGGGCTACTGTCGGCGTTCTGGGAACGGGGGTCCCCAGACTTGCCTGCCTGCGGCCTGCGGCGTGGCTCAAATGGGGGCCCAGCATGGCCCAGCTTCATCAACACGAGACTCAAGACCCTCGCGAGGGGCTAAGCCTCGCGGGGCGGACGACACGGTGCTTCCTCAGGCGTGGCCTCCACAGGATGGCTCGCGAGGAGGCGGAGAGATCAAGGCGGGGTACCTCACGAGGTGCCAATGACGCAAGCCATGACGACCAAGGGTGCCAGGCGGGCGCCAGCCCGCGCAGCGTCTCCCTTTCCTCTTTGGTGCAAAGGGGGCAAGCGCGGGCGAGAGGATCAAGCAAAGGCACCCATTTCGGTGCAACGAGACCAAGACCAGTCCAACGGTGGGAAGGAGGTCAGCATGGAGCCCAGGACGGCATCACCACAGGGCCTTTGGCAGGCGAAGACCAACTTTAGTCAGGATGAGTGTACCAGATGTTCCCCTTCGAATTGGCCAGCTGTTGGCGCCCTTCCCGCTCAAATATTTGGGAAGAGGCCCAGGGCCTTTGCCTATAAATAGGACTAGCCACCCCCATGGTAGCGGCATCTAGAAAAGGACACCAGGCATCGACAGCCAGAGAGAGAGAAAGAGAGAGGGGCGGCTGAACTCTCCTTACAGTTCATCGCCCAAGCTAAGAGCAGACCCTCGCGAGGCTGTTCTTCCCTGTACTGTTCTTCCTCATCAGCCCAAGGGGCAATCCATCCACCACACACTGGAGTAGGGTATTACACCACAATGGTGGCCTGAACCAGTATAAACCTTGTGTCTCTTGTGTTGTTCTTTTAGTAGTTTAGATCCTTGCGAGACGGAGAGGTAGAGAGCACGATGTCCGCACACACCCAGAGTTCGAACCTTAAGGGTCTGCCGGAACCCGTGATCCAACAGGATTCCCCTTTTCCTAGTCCAACTAGGAGTCCTTCCATGTATTAGGAGTAGGAGACAAGGAAGGGGAAAAGAGAAGGGAAGGAAGGAGGGGGCGCAGCCCCTCCCCCTAGTCCAATTGGGACTAGGCCTTGGGGGGCGCGCGCCCTGCCCTTGGCAGCCCTTCTCTCTTTCCCGTATGGCCCAATATGGCCCAATACTTCTCCCCGTATTCCCGTAACTCCCCGGTACCTCCGAAAATACCCGAATCACTCGGAACCTTTCCGATGTCCGAATATAGTCGTCCAATATATCGATCTTTACGTCTCGACCATTTCGAGACTCCTCGTCATGTCCCCGATCTCATCCGGGACTCCGAACTCCTTCGGTACATCAAAACTCATAAACTCATAATATAACTGTCATCGAAACCTTAAGTGTGCGGACCCTACGGTTCGAGAACAATGTAGACATGACCGAGAAACGTCTCCGGTCAATAACCAATAGCGGAACCTGGATGCTCATATTGGCTCCTACATATTCTACGAAGATCTTTATCGGTCAGACCGCATAACAACATACGTTGTTCCCTTTGTCATCGGTATGTTACTTGGCCGAGATTCGATCGTCGGTATGCAATACCTAGTTCAATCTCGTTACCGGCAAGTCTCTTTACTCGTTCCGTAATACATCATCTCGCAACTAACTCATTAGCTGCAATGCTTGCAAGGCTTATGTGATGTGTATTACCGAGAGGGCCTAGAGATACCTCTTCGACAATCGGAGTGACAAATCCTAATCTCGAAATACGCGAACCAACAAGTACCATCGGAGACACCTGTAGAGCATCTTTATAATCACCCAGTTACGTTGTGACGTTTGGTAGCACACAAAGTGTTCCTCCGGTAAACGGGAGTTGCATAATCTCATAGTCATAGGAACATGTATAAGTCATGAAGAAAGCAATAGCAACATACTAAACGATCGGGTGCTAAGCTAATGGAATGGGTCATGTCAATCAGATCATTCAACTAATGATGTGATCTCGTTAATCAAATATCAACTCTTTGTTCATTGATAGGAAACATAACCATCTTTGATTAACGAGCTAGTCAAGTAGAGGCATACTAGTGACACTCTGTTTGTCTATGTATTCACACATGTATTATGTTTCCGGTTAATACAATTCTAGCATGAATAATAAACATTTATCATGATATAAGGAAATAAATAATAACTTTATTATTGCCTCTAGGGCATATTTCCTTCAATAGCACCGGTAGACCGCCTGTCAAGTTTTGGGTCAATCGGAGGTCGTTTGATACTCCAACGGTTAACCGGGTAACCGTAAAGGCCTCTTTTGTGTGCAGCCCAACACCCCCTCCTTGTTCTCGATCATTCGATCACGATCGTGTGGGCGAAAACCGCACCTCATTTGGACACTCCTACCTCCCCCTACCTATAAATATGCCTGCCCCCGTCCAAATTCGGGTCCCGAAACCCTAGCTTTCTTCCTCCTCCGCGCGCCGGACGTGTCCGTCCCGGACCGGACGTGTCCGCGCCGCTGACCCCGGCGAACCAAAGCCTGCCACGTCGCCGCCACCGGCGCCCTCTCTCTCCTCCGCCGCCAGGGCCCGCGGGGCCCAGATCCGGCCCACGGGGCCCATCCCGCGCCGCCGCCCGAGCGCACGCGGCTCCTCCCGAGCCTCCCCGCGCCGCCATCCCGCCCGCGCCCCGGGCCGCGCCCGCCGCCCCCAGCCGAAGCTCGCCGCCGGCCGTCGTCTCCGGCGCGCGCGCGCCCACCGCCGCCGCCCGAGGCCCCGGCACCGGCCTGCTCCTCCCGCGCCGCCCCGCCTTCTCCCCGCCGGCACCGCACCTCCCCGTCTCCGGCACCTGTTCTTCCGCCGCTCCGACGAGCCCCCCGCTCCGGCGGACCTTGGTTCTCGCCCATCCAGATCCAGATCGAGACCTAAGGTTGGCTTCTCCCCTCCCTCGTTTTCTCCAAGTCCCGAAATATTATGCATATGTTGCTCCCTTCATCATGTCATAACTCTCTGCATATTGCTCCGATTTGCGTGCATGATATATTGAAATGTTAGCCTGGAGATGCTATACATTTTGTTGCATTGTGCCATGTTCATTAGAGTCCATCTTGATGCCCTAATCACCGTTGCAAAACTGCTATGTGATGTTAACTGTTGTCTGTTATCAGAAAATGCTCTTTTGTTATTTTTGTATCTTTTTGTGTGATTCTCTTTTGAGCATGAAGTCTACATGTGTTATGTGCTATAACATGCCATATTTGCTGTGGTGCAACCCATTATTCATGATATGCCTTGTATTGTTTGTTTCGAGATTGCAAAGTATCCTCCGTGATGTTGCTGATTTCAGAGACTTAGAATTCCACTGCTGTTATTTTTATGCCATGTATTCTTGTTGCTACAGCGATATCCATGCCTCTTTTGAGTATGTTCAGTAAGGATGTTTTGTACATATGGTTATGCCCTATCTATCCATGCCTCTGTTTGCATTTATGGAGCACCTTAGCTTTACTCAATCAAGCTCAACTTTTGCTATAAAATGTTCCTGGCAGATTGTTTACGTGTTATTCAAATTTGCCAAGGTTGTTGTAGTTGATCCGTGCATGCTATGTTGTTGCTCTTGCCATGTATAGCTTCTATGCCATGTCTAGTTGCTGGGTGTATGCTTAGTTTGTCATGAAATGCCTCGTAGTGAGTGCGTCGAGCTTGTAAACATGCCTACCTGTTATCTGTTTATGCCATGCTCCAGTTTTTCACCAAGTCTGAATCTGTTTATGTTTTTGCTATGTTCACATGCTTGCAATGGTATTTTATGATCCCTTTTGGGTTATGGTCAGTAAGGGACTTTTGTTATATGCTTTGAATAGATTAATGCCATGCTCTAGTTTGACATGATAGCTTGCTGTAACATGTTCTTTCATAGCTCTGAACATGCTAACCTGATGTTATTTCTGCCATGTCCTGTGAATTCTGCCAAGTCTGTGAACCTGTTATTATTTGCAATCTTGCCATGTCCTTTTGAGCATGTTGTATTAGTTTCTGGAGTTAGCTCAGTGTTCATGTTTTGTCATGCTTTACCTTTGCTTCATGTCCGTGCCTTTTGTTATCATGTTATAGTGCCATAGAATGTTGTTCTGATGCTTGCAATATGCCTAGTTGCTGTTATGGACAGATTGGTGCTATATATTGTTTGGAGTGTATGTGTTGCACCGTTGCTCCGTTTTGAGCATGCTCTATATGAAACTTGCTTAGAATTGCATGTAGATTCATATTGTCATGTTGCATCCTTGTCTTGAGTGTGTTTGCTTGATGTTTGTATGCATTTTGCATCAATGCCATGCTTATCTTGTTTTGCTCATATCTTCTAGGCCGTAGCTCCGAATCTAATGAACTTTATATGTAACTTGACTAGAATTTCGTGTAGATCATCATGGTGCATCTTAACTTGCTGTTTAACAACTTGAACATAAGGTTATTCAGATCTGGACCAATTTCGAAATTTTCATATGGGGACTTACCGGAATTGTTTTATGTTGTTTCCGACCTCATTTAAACTTGCTTTGTTGTGTTGCTCTTGTTTGCATCATCTCTTGCCATGAGTAGCTTCATGTAGCCTCCTCATGCATCATACTTGGTTGAGCATCATGCCTTGTTCATGTGTGGTGTGTTTACCATGTTGTGTGCTTCTCTCGATAGTTCCCGTTTTGTTGCGATCGTGAGGATTCGTTCATCTACGCTTGGTTCATCTTCGTGGCTTCATATTCTTCATGGACTCGTTCTTCTTCCTTGCGGGATTTCAGGCAAGATGACTGTCACCTTGGATCTCATTACTATCATTGCTATGCTAGTTGCTTCGTTCTATTGCTATGCCGCGTTACCTACCACTTGCTGCTCAAGCCTCCCAAATTGCCATGAACCTCTGACCTTTGTTACCCTTCCTAGCAAACCGTTGTTTGGCTATGTTACCGCTTTGCTCAACCCCTCTTATAGCGTTGCTAGTTGCAGGTGAAGATGGAGATTGCTCCATGTTGGATTATGTTTATGTTTATGTTGGGATATCACAATATCTCTTATATTGTTAATGCATCTATATACTTGGTAAAGGGTGGAAGGCTCGGCCTTATGCCTGGTGTTTTGTTCCACTCTTGCCGCCCTAGTTTCCGTCATATCGGTATTATGTTCCCGGATTTTGCGTCCCTAACGCGGTTGGGTGATTTATGGGACCCCCTTGACAGTTCGCTTTGAATAAAACTCCTCCAGCAAGGCCCAACATTGGTTTTACCATTTGCCTACCACCTACACCTTTTCCCTTGGGAGTAATTAACCCGAGGGTCATCTTTATTTAGCCCCCCCGGGCCAATGCTTGTCTAAGTGTTGGTCCAAACTAGAGCATCATGCGGGACCGTCCCTTGGCAACTTGGGTTATGTTGGTACCTGTACGCTTCGCTTATCCAGTCGTGGCCTGAGACGAGATACACGCGACTACTATCAGGGTGTCGGCACGCCGGGTGGTCTTGCTGGTCTTGTTTTATTACTGTCGAAATGTCTTGTAGCCGGGATTCCGAGACTGATCGGGTCTTCCCGGGGAGAAGGAATATCCTTCGTTGATCGCGAGAGCTTATCATGGGCTAAGTTGGGACACCCCTGTAGGGTTTGAACTTTCGAAAGCCGTGCCCGCGGTTATGTGGCAGATGGGAATTTGTTAATGTCCGGTTGTAGTAAACTTGAAGTAAACTCTTCTAAAATACACCAACCGTGTGCGTAACCGTGAGTGTCTCTTTTCGGGGTTGATCGAGAGGAGAACACGGTTTTTGGGTTATGTCTGATGTAAGTAGGAGTTCAGGATCACTTCTTGATCATTACTAGTTGACGACTGCTTGCTTTGCTTCTCTCCTCGCTCTTATTAGCGTAAGTTAGCCACCATACTCTGCTTAGTCGTTGCTGCAACCTCACCACTTTACCCCTTCCTTACCTATTAAGCTTTGCTAGTCTTGATACCCATGGTAATGGGATTGCTGAGTCCTCGTGGCTCACAGATTACTACAACACCAGTTGCAGGTACAGGTTATGCGATGATCATGATGTGAGAGCGATGTTATTTGTGTTGGAGTTCTCCTTCTGCTTCTTCTTCGATCAGAGGATAGGTTCCAGGTCGGCAGCCTGGGCTAGCAGGGTGGATGTCGTTTGATTTTCTGTTTATGTTTCATCCATAGTCGGATGTTGTTCTTGTATGTTGTATTGATGCATCCATGTGATGTTGTATATCTTGTATGTATCCCCTCTATTTATGTAATGTTGATGTAATGATATCCACCTTGCAAAAGCGTTTCAATATGTGATACTATGCCTGGTGTTTTGTTCCTAAAGGGTGGGACCTTCGAGTCTCTTTAGGATAGTATCACATATTGGGCGTGACACCTAGATATTCTCATAACTATGCTCAATTCTGTCAATTGCTCAACAGTAATTTGTTCACCCACCGTAGAATACTTCTGCTCTTGAAATAAGCCACTAGTGAAGTATATGGCCCCTGGGTTTATCTCCATCATATTAATCTTCCATCACTTTATTATTGCTTTATTTTTTACTTTTCCTTTTATTTTACTTTGCATCTTTATACCAAAAATACCAAAAATATTATCTATCATCTCTATCAGATCTCACTCTCGTAAGTGACCGTGAAGGGATTGACAACCCCTATTCGCGTTGGTTGCGAGGAGTTATTTGCTTTGTGTAGGTATGAGGGACTCGCGCATAGCCTCCTACTGGATTGATACCTTGGTTCTCAAAAACTGAGGGAAATACTTACGCTGCTTTGCTGCATCATCCTTTCCTCTTCGGGGAAATCCAACGCAGTGCTCAAGAGGTAGCGCTTCTCAGGAGCTCTTCTTTCCTTCGCGCGTGGGATGTTGTGAGGGCCTCCAGACAGTTACGTTCGCATGCCCTTCGGCTTGCCGACCATGTCGTCCGTCTACCAGCGCAACCTGCAACGCATCCTGGCGGCTCAGGAGGCCAGGCACCACGCCGTCCTGACGGAGATGGAGACGGTCCTCAAGGAACTGCCCCGGCCCCAGAGCCTCCTGAGGCTGAGGGCCCCGGTGGCTCGTGAGGAGCAATCCTTTCGCCGCACACCTTCAGCTGCTCCAACTCTCCTTCGTCGACAGAACCAGGTGACATTTTCCAAGTTCATTTAGCTGGGAGCGCCCCTCAGGCTGCATCATTCCCAGGTCGCGTGGGTCCGTCCCTGTGGCATGTATCCCTTTCTATGTCTTTAGCTTACCTTGTTGGGGGCGCCCCTCGGGCTGCATCATCCCCAAGCCACTCGGGCCTGACCTAGTGGCATGTATCTCTCTTGCATTTACTTCAGCCTGCTGCTTTCATGCTTAACCTGCATACGATTACTACCTGCTCGATCGACACCCATCATGGGGACCACGTGCCGGCCGTCTTTCTTTAGGACCCTTCGCGTGAGTAAGTTGAGCACGACGTCTGTGCTCGGGCCCGTCCCTGCAGCGTCGATAAATCCAACGGCTGAGCTCTGTCTGGCAGGTCGGCCCCGTTTACGTCACCTCCTAGGGCCATTGGTGCTTGGCTTTCTCATGCGATAACCTTAGGAGATTCGTTCGGCGCAGGTTGCTTGACCACCTTGCAGGACCAGCAGAGCGAACAAGAACCAAGACCAGGCGCAACCCGCCTTGAGGTAGGGCCTCGTGAGTCCTGCGCTGGCTCATGAGTGCCCAGATACACCTAGTCTAGCCTTGCCGTGCAAGCCACGTGTCAGGGCGGGGTTGTACACGCCCCAAGGGCTCTCCGCAGAGGGAGCCCCCCTCCCATGAACAAGTGGAAGCACCATGCTCCGCGCTAGCCGTCGACACTGCTGACGAGCGGCTACACCCGTGCTCAAGCGGAAGCACTATGCTCCGCGCTGGTGATAAACAACTGAGGGCTGCTTCATGGTTGCACCAACCTCAGGGAGCCCTAGAGCTCAGCATCCGGCCTCACCGCAATGCCTCCCCTCGGGAGAGCCGCGCGAGGGGGCTGGGCACGGGGGCTGCGCTCGGGTCACGCCCAAGCGTACGCCACCCAACCAGGTCCCCCGGACCTGGTCATCGAACGCCCCTCCCGAGACGAGCCTCGGAGAGGGCAAATGTAGAGAGATTGTTTGCATGTCAAGGGGGACTCCTGAGCATCGTGACTCGGGAGCCTAACTAGTCACGTAGCCCCTCACTCCTTGGTCCTTCCTGGTCTCCGGTCGGTTCAACGACGGTTGAGGTATGCGCGGGGCCGGGCTCTGCTGACATAGAACATCAACCAATCCTCGCGTATCTTCCCTATAAGCTGTTTGCACGTCAAGGGGAACTCCTGAGCATCGCGACTCCGGAGCCTAACTGGTCACGTAGCCCCTCACTCCTTGGTCCATCCTGGTCTCCGGTCGGTCCAACGGCGGTTGAGGTATGCGCGGGGCCGGGCTCTGCCGACGCAGAACACAAAGCAAATAGGAAGAAAACCGCAAAATCTCAAAGCAAATATTACAAAGCATATTGTCTCACAATATCAAACGAAAGTTTAACGCCTCCACGAGGCCTGATGCACATTGCAGGAATGAAACAAGAAAGCAGCCGTAGATCACCCCTGGACGCCACCATCGCCTGCAGAAGACGCTCCTCCCTTGGTAGTGTCGCCTTCACCTGCACCACCAGCCACAGGATCGGTGGCATCACCGGTCGAGGGCACCAGGACGAAGCCGCGGAACTTCTTCAGCAGGGCCTCCACCTGACCCTTCACGGCTGCGGCGGCAGCCTCACAATGTTCATCATCCACGGGCTCCAGCAGCTCGTCGAGACGAGCATTGGGGTCGCGAAGGTACATATGGCTAAAGACGCGCGTCAGCGCAGCTGAAGAAAGAACACGAGCCTCTGCCTCAGCCATGGGACCGATGCCCTCCATGACTTCCTCGAGAGCCTTCACCAAGTGGGGAAGCAGCTAAGCAGGGCCATCCTCGTAGGTCGTCAGCGGCTTCTCCAGGCCCTTCTCGTATAGTGATTTGAGCACCACGCTGTACCTCTTCTCAAGAAGCGAGAAGGTTGCGCGGTCTTCGGCCAGGATCTTCGCCTTGGCGTCGAGCTCGGCCTCCCTCGCCTTCGCCTTCTGCTCCAGCTCCTCCAGTCGGCTGCGCTCTGCGGCCTGCGCCTTCGTCAACTCCCCCAGCTCGGCATCAGGACCCTTGATGGCATGCTCCTGAGCCTTCATCTCCTCCTCCTTCGCCTTGCAGTCGCGTGTTTCTTTAGCGCGCTCCTCACGCAGGCTCTTCAGCTCACCCTCCAGCTCTCGGCAGTGACCACGAGCGGCCTCGGCGTCCTTCAGCGCCGTCTCACGGTTGGCTGCAGCCCTGGCAGTGGCATGCTTCTCCTTCTCGGAGGCTGCCGCAACCTGGCTCAGCGATGCCCGAACTGCCGAGTCGGAGTGAAGCCAGCCCGAGGCCAGCTCCAGACGCCCGGCCACCAGGCGCGGGTCCACGCCTAGGAGGTCTTCCTTCATTTTGGCCATCCCCGAGAAGACACGCTCCAAGGATGCGGAGGAAGCAGAAGAATCTGGGGCCAGAGGCACGGCAGGAGGAGGAGGCGACGTCGTTACCAGAGCCTGGGAGACCAGGGGCTCCTAAGCCTTCAGGACCTCATCAGCTGAGCCAGGCACCGGCACTTCCGGAGCCAGCGGGGCCACGGGGGCTGACTCCTCTTGACGATGCTCCTCTTGGCCTCGCGAGGGTGACCGGGCTGGGGAGCTGCGAGTGTCGTTGCCTTTCTTCTCCGCGGAGGGGGGCACGGCCGCGGCATCCTCTTTCCTCTTCTTTGCTGAAGACACCGGCCAGGTCAACCAAGAGCGAATATCAGAAAACGGTGGGTGCAAGCGGGAACAAGACGAAGCTCGAAACACTTACCAATCCACCACGACATAGTCCACCTTCCACTTGGGGAGCGTGAAACCCGAAAGCATCAGGGGGCCTGAGGAGCGGGCGCACGGGCCCCAGAAGCAGAAGACGACGCAGCGGAGGCGTCACCGGGAGGTGTCAAAGAGGGGGTGTCATCTCGAGGAACCAGCGACGATCCGCTCCTTGTCGAGATGGGGGGTATCTCCCCCTCCTGGCAGGCATCGATCTCAGCGTCATCTGGCAAGGCAGAGGATGTCAGCCTTACTCAGGGGGGAGTTCTCTCCCATCTCCTCGAGGGTATCCTCCGAGTCCTCCTCCCCCTCTTCCGCCCCGCGGGATTCGTTGGAGGACACCTACACTGGCTTCAGCGTTGCAGAGGCCCCAGCGAGCGTCGGCGACACCAGCCTGCACGCGTCAAAGGTCGGCCTGGATGCGACAAATTCCTCCCAGTCCTTGCGGTGGAACAGAAGAATGAAGGCGCTCGGCGGGTACTCTTGGTTATCCCCAACCAAGAGGCGCAGAACTGCAGTCAGCTCGTCATCAGGCAGGGCCACCAGGCTCAGGCGAATCTCGTCTTCTTCATCTCCAAGCTTCCACAAGGGGCGCGTGCGCGCCTGAAGAGGAGCAACGCGCAGCGTCAAGAATTCCCTCAGGAGCATGGCCCCCGTCACCTTGGCCACCTTCGCATTGCCTGGCTTCAAATTGGTCTTCATATGCTCCCACACCGACAATGCCCACTCGTCAGTGAGCCCTGCACGGGTCCACCCCTTGTCAGACTGGGGCGCCTCCATCGGCAGTTCCACGCGTGGATGAGCGCGCTTGGCATTTATCATGACCCATTTTGCCCTGGGGTTGTCGATCCTCTTCCCGGTGTTCGAGAATGAGTTAGCCTGGCCAGCCGCAATGAAGTTGGCACACACGAACATATGGCCGTCGGTGACGTGGAGGAAGAAGAAGTGGTGCAGCAGTGCCACGGACAGCATCACGCCCAGGTACGCCTCGCAATAGTAGGCAAAGATGGACAGGAGGAGGATGGAGTTGGGACGAAGATGCAGCGCCTGCAGTCCGAAGTGGTCGAGAACCTCATAGAAGAAATCGGAAAAGGGGGGAACCACTCCGGCGGTGATGCTGCTCGTGAAGAAGGGGTAGAAGGTGCTCCCCTCTGGATTTGGCACCTCACAAGCCAGCCGGAGCTCCGTCTTCCCCCTCTCGTTACTCTCCCCC
This sequence comes from Aegilops umbellulata, assembly GCA_032464435.1. Taxonomy (NCBI): domain Eukaryota; kingdom Viridiplantae; phylum Streptophyta; class Magnoliopsida; order Poales; family Poaceae; genus Aegilops; species Aegilops umbellulata. The sequence goes on from CP136058.1 coordinate 278,478,747, forward strand.
GCCGTTAGCAAGCGCGTGGCGGCTAAGGTCTTCTCCGTGACATTTGGCGCATCAAGGACTGGCTCGAACCAAGCAGGCACCGAAGAGGACTTGACCTTGCGCGACACCATTGGTCGCAGATGCGGAGCAAGGTTGGGCGGATCTGGAGATTTCGGCAGGAAGGAGCGAGAAAGGGGATCTGGAGCAAGGCGAGCAAGAAGCAATGAAGGAAAGCATTATCTGCACCAGCCTTTTTGTCAAGTCGGGCAGTTGCCAAGGCAGCGTGGGAAGTGGAGACGCCCACGTCCAATCAACCGCCACGCGTCAACCGAGGTCGCAGGCTTTTGGGGCCCGCGGCTCTCCGCGCTTGACCCTTGGCTTCGCCGCGAAGCCAAGCCCGAGCGCGCCTTGGGCCCGGGGGCTGCTGTCGGCGTTTTGGGAATGGGGGCCCCCAGACTTTTCTGCCTGCGGCCCACAGCGTGGCTGAGCTAGCAGACCCATACGGCCCATCTTCATCAACAAGGCATTCAAGAACCTCGCGAGGGGCCAAGCCTCACGAGGCAGACGACACAAGACTTCCTCAGGAGCGGCCTCACCAGGCAGGCTCACGAGGAGTGGAGAGATCAAGGCAAGGCAAACCTCGTGAGGCTCTCGTGACGTGAGCCATGACGATCGACACCAGGCGGGCGCCAGGCCGGCCCCAGCACGCGTAGCGTCCTTTGTTTCCTCTTTGGTGCTAAGGAGGCAGACGCAGGCGCGGAGTACCGAGGCATTAAGCAAAGGTTTCCATATCGGTGCAACGAGACCAGGACCTGAAGGATGGAAGTTGGAGGTCACCATATAGCCCAAGGCGGCGTCACCACCAGAGCCTTTTGCAGGCGAAGACCACTTTTGTCAGGATAAGCTGTACTAGCTGTCCCCTTACGAATTGGCCGTTGTTGGCTCCCTTCCCGCTCATTATTTGGGGGGAGGACCAGGGCCTATATAAGTAGAGCTAGCCACCACCGTAGGGGATAACTCATTCAGAGGCATCTCACCCACACAAGTTCACCAAGCACAAGAACACCTCAACCTCAGGAGGCTGTTCTTCCCCTTGTACTGTTCATCATCAGCCCAAGAGGCAATCCACCACCACCACACTAGAGTAGGGTATTACACCACAACGGCGACCTGAACCAGTATAAATCTTGTGTCTTTCTGTGTTGCGAGTTCGTCGAGTTTGTCCGTGATATCTTAGAGTGCTAGCGCATGGATCGGTAGGGAGGAAACCTTCGCGCGCACCCCAGTGTTCGAACCTTAAGGGTTTTGCCGGAACCCGAGATCCGACGGGAACCCTACTCTGAGATCGTAAAAGATAATACGACAATCACGGCAGAGCAATTTGAAATATTCAAGGCGGCTTGCGAGGCCGAAGATGCCAAAAAAATTCAAAGTACATGAAGGGGCTTTAACAGAGGAACATTGGGTGCCACCACCTTGGAAGCCGTGGTTACAGCGGGAAGAGGTCCATATGGGCCAAGGAGGACGCGGAAGCCACGAGTCTGGCATCCCAGACCCATTGGCGAAGTTCACCGTCCCGCAGGAGCGTGACGTCCTCAGGGCCCAGCACCATTGGGACCCAGTGAAGAAGGTTTTCGAGACGAACACGGTCACGACGGAGTTCATGATACTGCTGGTAATTTTAGTTTCTGACCAATTTCTCTGCATGTTAGTCATATTTGTAAATGATCCTTGTGCCTTTTGTAGAGAGAGCGACACAGGATTGCGGCCGAAAGCGACTCGCTGTCCGAGGCATTGGCGAAGCCCAAGTGGGACACTCCATTCAACCGGGCGTTGAACATATTGAAACGACTCCCGGTGGAGACTCGACCGTCCTATGGACATGCGCACGGTGTCGGAGATGGCGCCACATGGAAGAAGTACTACAGTGAGACCACGGAGGAGAGAAAGGAAAGACAGAGGTTAATTGAAGAAAACATCGACAAGAAGGTTGAGATTGTGGTTGAGAAGAAATCATCTCAGACAATTGCAACTGCGGTAGCTGCCGCAAATCAGATGGTTGTAGATATGTCTACTTCCTTGGTTCCGGCCATTTTCAATTGGACCAGGCAAAATCCAGAAAAAATGCAGCGGACTTTCCCCTTGCTGACTTCTGGGGGAGCAGCTCGACTAGCGTTGCACTAGCACCTGCAGCTGCACCTGCTCCCGCACAGGCTCCCGCACCGGCTCCCGCACCGGACGTGCTCGGCGGTGCTTCGTGTTTGGCTGAGCTCGACGCCCTCACGGTATCTGTCACACTGGCCCCCTTCAATAAATGTATAATCTCCCGTTTTCGTTGCCTTTTGGATGTCTCACGTCGCAGACTTTTATTTGCAGGCCGACGAAACCCCGTGCACCATATTGTACACCATTGGCAACCAGAAGGTGGACGTGGGGAAGGCGACAATAATGAAGCTGAAGGAACCATTGTTCCACAGCCGACCGATCCCCCCGAACGTCTACAAGGTTTCCGTGGCCAGTGTTAAACTGGGCCACGAGAATTTGCCTCCTCTGGTACTATGGGGGGATGACGACGAGACCCCATGGCAGCTTGGTGATTGTTGCAATGGGTGGGTCCTGTTGTGGCCAAAGAGTCTGCTTCGTCTGGACGCGGCCGTGAGCACACCCACGAGCACGCAGCCTCAGCAAGGTATGAACATCAACACCCCACCTACCCAATTAGCGTCGGGTGACGGGTTGGGTGATAGCGAACGGGGTAAGGAAGAGGCTCCATTAGTCGTTGATGACGTCGCCATGGATGCGGATGAGGATGATGATGGCACTCAACAGTATGTCTATACTGGCGCCTACTCAGGGTTTGAGCGTCATGAGTCGGTGCCTGAATTGCCGCCTCTAGAGGCTCAACGTATTATAGACGACCTTCCGGCAAAGAAGCCTAGGAAGAGATCTAGGAAAGGCAAGAAAGCTGATTCTATGATCCAGCCGCCTCAGCAGCCTCGGGTTCAAGACTGTATAGACATCCCCGGTGCGGATAAATTACATATCCCCGGTCAACCAATCCTACCTGCAGCTGCGCTAGGGGCCAAATTCGGTGATCTAAGGAGACTTCATGACGATATGATGTGGATAGAGAAAGGCCTCATCGCCTCGAAAGATCCAGGATACACACTCTACGTGGTTAACGTTCCGCGGCAATTGTCGTACGTCAACTTCTTCCCTGCAGATAAGTTCTTCCTTCGATTCGATTACATATTCGACATGTTTCACGTGAAGCTGGATTTTACGTTTGTCCGCCTTTATGCCTTGCACATGAACTACATCATCGGGTTTGAGCAGATACCTCATATCTATGTCGTTGGCCCATACTTCATGCACGAGGGCTTCTTGGGAGTCTGCGCAAAGCATCGTGAATACGTGAGGGAATACGTCGTCAATTTCATGCGCGCCAATAAGGACAAGGAGGCGATTCTTGTGCCTTATCATCCCCTGTAAGTCATCCACGCGGATATCCTTCCTTCGATTTCAATCATTCATTTGCACGGTGGAGGCTAATTAATTTGAGGTGTACTTATTTTGCGCAGTGGCGGGCGCACCGCCCTCATCATCCTCTACCCCCGATACTCCCACGCTCTTTACTTGAACTTGTCGAAGAACATTAACAAAAAGGATTACACCCACATCAAGGATGTTCTCGACAGTGCTATGTTTTACTACGAAGCATGGGGTGGGGAGGTCAAGGACAAGAAGAGAAGGGGCGGCAGGCTCGCCTTCGGCCATAAGACCGACCTCTGCTGCATCCAGCAACCGAGTGATTCTCTTAATGATGGATTCTATGTCCTACACCACATGCTGGAGTACAGACGGGATCACCAGAACCTTCACATGTCACCTACATTCGGCGATGCCCATATTCTGCAATGGGCAAAGAACGTAGAAGATATCGAGGATCACCGACTTCGAGCTGAGTTGTATCACATCCAACGCGAACTTGCCCAAATCATCATGAAGGAGGTTGTCAGAAAAACAGGGATGTTCTACGAAGAAGGACAAATATCGCCGGAAGACTTCCGAACACGGGTAGCCTCTCAGCATCTCGACCTGAAGCCTTTCACTAGGCTCCGGGACTATCTCCCTGACTTGGATGGATGGCACGACATGTTGGAGTGATTCTCGATATATGACAATGTGTCCGTTTAGTCCATACTTCCTGTATGACGAAACTTTGAGTTATGCACGATGAAACTTTATTTGTGATGTAATTAAACCGTCCTCCTCGACTAGCAACGATCACTCTAGTTAGGGCATTTTGGGTACGATCAACATTGTTATTTATGCCAAGTCTGTCTCTTTCTGTTGCTCAACTATATATGTTGCATATCATCGACTCATGTGACGATGCATGTGCATAGATCATTGATGGCGAAGAAGTGCTACGCTAGAAGTATATATACGACGAGTGGCCGGAGTGTCAGGCCAGGTGTATCGGTTTCCGGTGTCCGAGCGACAGGCAGTTGTTATTTTAGGTTCACGCTAACGGGAGAGAGGGATACGAACTCATGTATTGCATAGTTTCACTCTCACTCAAAGTGATAGCTCTTCTCGCGTATATCATTGTTTAGATGGATGACGATGTAGTTGCAAGTAATCGAGACTTGTATCGCTATTTTCGAGATGATGCTGAGAGACCACTTTGTGTTGGATGATGATTATGATGATGACATGATTTGATGAGACTAGTTGTATGTATATGCTATGATTATATTTGTATGTGTATGATATGCTAAAGATTATTGTATAAAGCCTATTCAAATACAATACAAATATGCAGAAAAAAAACTAATAAAACTAGTAGTAGTGAGGGGAACAAAGTTAGCAGTAGCGCTGCCTTACCAGTAGCGCTTCCTTGTAAAAAGCGCTGCAGATATTATCAGCAACGCTCTTCCTTAAAGCGCGCTACTGCTATCCATGTATAGCAGTAGCGTGGGACGACAGGCTCTACTGCTACACGTTAGCTGTAGCGCCTTATAAGTAGCGCGACGTCCCACGCTATTGATAGGCAAAATACCCAAGCTACTGCTAGGGTGTTCCCTGGTAGTGAGAGTAAGGCCGAAGATGAGCAATATTCTACGGCTGGTGGGTCTCCTCCTCCAACGTGCGTGAGTCCTTGTGGTATCGAACATCGATAAGGTAGCATGAACCGTCGTTCAGATTCTTGCTGACCACAAAGGGCCCTTCCCAAGGTGGGGATAGCTTGTGCATATCAGATTGATCCTGGATAAGCCGGAGCACCAAGTCACCTTCTTGAAAGGTTCTGGTCTTAACGCGGCGGCTATGATAACGGCGCAGATCTTGTTGGTAAATCGTCGAACAAGCCCCCGCAAGGTCACACTCCTCATCTAACAGGTCAAGTGCATCCTGACGTGCTTTTTCATTGTCAGCTTCAACATAAGCCGCCACGCGGGGCGAGTCGTGATGGATGTCACTAGGGAGAACCGCCTCTGCTCCGTAAACCATGAAGAAAGGCGTGTAACCCGTAGATCTGTTAGGGGTGGTGTTGATGCTCCATAACACGGAGGGTAATTCTTCCACCCAACAACCTGGCATCCTCTGCAAAGGGACCATAAGCCGGGGTTGATGCCTCTTAAAAATTCTTGATTGGCTCTCTCGGCTTGACCATTAGACTGAGGGTGAGCCACTGATGACACATCAAGTCACTCGCTTTGAAAAAATTCTTTCATAGCACCCTTAGACAGATTAGTGCCATTATCAGTTATGATGTTGTGGGGAAAGCCAAAACGGAAAATCACCTTTTTGATAAATTGAACCGCCGTTGCCGCATCACACTTACTGACTGGCTCTGCCTCCACCCACTTTGTAAATTTGTCAACCGCCACCAAAAGGTGAGTCTTTTTATCCTTGGACCTTTTGAAAGGCCCGACCATATGAAGCCCCCAGACCGCAAACAGCCAAGCAATTGGAATCATCCTCAATTCTTGAGCCGGCACATGAGCTCGTCGTGAGAATTTCTGACAGCCGTTACATTTACTGACTAAATCTTCTGCATCAGCATGAGCCGTCAGCCAATAAAATCCATGACAAAAAGCCTTAGCCACAAGAGATTTAAAACCGGCATGATGACGACAATCTCCTTCATGAATTTCACGTTGAATCTCATGGCCCTCCTCTGGAGAAACACAACGTTGAAATGCCCCTGTAACACTGCAATGGTGCAGCTCCCCATTGACAATTGTCATCGACTTAGACCGCCGGGTTATCTGTCTGGCTAAAGTTTCATCTTCAGGTAACTCGCCCCGGGTCATAGAAGCCAAATATGGAACTGTCCAATCAGGAATAGCATGAAGAGCCACCATCAATTGCGCCTCCGGGTCAGGAATAGCAAGATCTTCCTCTGTGGGCAATTTGACAGAAGGGTTATGGAAAATATCCAGGAAGGTGTTAGGTGGCACCGGCTTACGCTGGGACCCTAACCGTCTTAAAGCATCAGCTGCCTCATTCTTCCTGCGATCAACATGTTAACTTGATAACCTTTGAAATGACCAGCAATAGCATCAACCTCACGGCGATAAGCCAAAACATCTCACCCGCTGAGTCACCAAAACATGCTGAGCCACCAAGTCTGAGTCACCAAAACATCTCACCCGTCTTAAATTCATATCCTTAGCCATCCGAAGACCATGGAGCAGTGCCTCGTACTCAGCTGCATTGTTAGTACAAGGGACCATCAACCTTAAAACATAAAAAAACTTGTCACCTCGTGGGGAAGTTAAGACAACTCCGGCCCCCAAGCCTTCCAAGTGCCTGGATCCATCGAAATGAATAGTCCAATATGTGTTATCTGGCTTGTCCTCAGGCATCTGCAGATCCGTCCAGTCATTGATGAAATCCACAAGTGCTTGGGACTTGATGGCCGTGCGAGGCATATACTTCAAACTATGAGGTCCAAGCTCAATGACCCACTTGGCTACCCGTCTTCTGGCTTCTCTGTTTTGAATAATATCCCCTAAAGGAGCAGAACTAACCAGAGTTATGGGATGACCCAAAAAATATTGCTTGAGCTTTCGACTAGCCATGAACACCCCATACACGAGCTTCTGCCAGTGCGGATACCTCTTCTTTGACTCAATAAGCACTTCACTGATGTAGTAATCCAGCCATTGAACCGGATATTCCTTGCATGCTTCCTTCCGTTCCACCACAATAGCTACACTGACACCCTGGGCATTAGCAGCCACATATAACAACAATGGCTCCTTATCAATAGGAGCAGCAAGGACTGGCAGCTCAGCTAGCTGTTTCTTCAAATCTTCAAACGCGTCATTAGCAGCATCACTCCAGACAAAGTGATCTGTTTTCTTCATCATCTGGTACAGTGGTATAGCCTTCTCACCCAACCGGCTTATGAACTGGCTTAAGGCCGCAATACGACCCCCCCAGACGTTGAACATCATTGACACACGCCGGCTTAGCCAAAGAAGTAATGGCCTTGATCTTCTCTGGGTTAGCTTCAATGCCTCTGTTAGAAACCAGAAAACCCAAGATCTTGAGTGCTGGCACGCGGAAAACACACTTGGTCGGTGATGTCTACTACGCAACCTTCTTCTTGTAGACATTGTTGGGCCTCCAAGTGCAAACGTTTGTAGGACAGTAGCAAATTTCCCTCAAGTGGATGACCTAAGGTTTATCAATCCGTGGGAGGCGTAGGATGAATATGGTCTCTCTCAAGCAACCCTGCAACCAAATACCAAAGAGTATCTTGTGTCCCCAACACACCCAATACAATGGTAAATTGTATAGGTGCACTAGTTCGGTGAAGAGATGGTGATACAAGTGCAATATGGATGGTAGATATAGGTTTTTGTAATTAGAAAATATAAAAACAGCAAGGTAACTAATGATAAAAGTGAGCACAAACGGTATTGCAATGCTAGGAAACAAGGCCTAGGGTTCATACTTTCACTAGTGCAAGTTCTCTCAACAATAATCACATAATTGGATCATATAACTATCCCTCAACATGTAACAAAGAGCCACTCAAAAGTCACTAATAGCGGAGAACAAACGAAGAGATTATGGTAGGGTATGAAACCACCTCAAAGTTATTCTTTCAGATCGATCTATTCAAGAGTTCATACTAGAATAACACCTTAAGACACAAATCAACCAAAACCCTAATGTCACCTAGATACTCCAATGTCACCTCAAGTATCCGTGGGTATGATTATAAGATATGCATCAGACAATCTCAGATTTATCTATCCAACCAACATAAATAACTTCAAAGAGTGCCCCAAAGTTTCTACCGGAGAGTCAAGACGAAAACGTGTGCCAACCCCTATGCATAGGTTCATGGGCGGAACCTGCAAGTTGATCGCCAAAACATACATCAAGTGGATCACGTGATATTCCATTGTCACCACAGATACGCACGGCAAGACATACATCAAGTGTTCTCAAATCCTTAAAGACTCAATCCGATATGATAACTTCAAAGGGAAAACTCAATCCATTACAAGAGAGTAGAGGGGAGAAACATGATAAGATCCAACTATAATAGCAAAGCTCGCGATACATCAAGATCGTACCACCTCAAGAATACGAGAGAGAGAGAGAGATCAAACACATAGCTACTGGTACATACCCTCAGCCCCGAGGGTGAACTACTCCCTCCTCGTCATGGAGAGCGTCGGGATGATGAAGATGGCCACCGGTGAGGGTTCCCCCCGCCGGCAGGGTGCCGGAACAGGGTCCCGATTTGTTTTTGGTGGCTACAGAGGCTTGCGGCGGCGGAACTCTCGATCTATTCTGTTCTCCGATGGTTTTAGGGTATATGGATATATATAGGCGAAAGAATTCGGTCAGGAGAGCCACGAGGGGCCCACGAGGGTGGAGGGCACGCTTGGGGGGGGGGGGGGTAGGCGTGCCCCTCTGTCTCGTGCTCTCGTTGTTGATTCCCTGACGTGTACTCCAAGTCCCCTGGATTGCTTCCGTTGCAAAAATAACTCTCCCGAAGGTTTCATTCCATCTGGACTCCGTTTGATATTCCTTTTCTGCGAAACACTGAAACAAGGGAAAAACAGAAACTGGCACTGGGCTCTGGGTTAATAGGTTAGTCCCAAAAATAATCTAAAAGTGTAAAATAAAGCCCACAAACATCCAAAACAAATAATATACTAGCATGGAACAATAAAAAATTATAGATACGTTGGAGACGTGTCAACATCCCAAGCTTAATTCCTGCTCGTCCTCGAGTAGGTAAATGATAAAAACAGATTTTTTTATGTGGAATGATACCTAACATATTTATCAATGTAATCTTCTTTATTGTGGAAATAATATTCAGATCCATAAGATTCAAGACAAAAGTTTAATATTGACATAAAAATAATAATACTTCAAGCATACTAACTAAGCAATCATGTCTTCTCAAAATAGCATGGCCAAATAAAGTTCATCCCTACAAAATCATATAGTTTTGTCATGCTCCATTTTTGTCACACAAGAATGCTCTCATCATGCACAACCCCGATGACAAGCCAATCAATTGTTTCATACTTTAGTAGTCTCAAACTTTTTCAACCTTCACGCAATACATGAGCGTGAGCCATGGATATAGCACTATGGGCGGAACGGAATATGATAATGGGGGTTGTGTGGAGAAGACAAAAAAGGAGAAAGTCTCACATTGACGCGACTAATCAACAGGCTAGGGAGATGCCCATCAATTGATGTCAATGCAAGGAGTAGGGATTGCCATGCAACGGATGCACTAGAGCTATAAATGTATGAAAGCTCAACAAAAGAAACTAAGTGGGTGTGCATCCAACTTGCTTGCTCACGAAGACCTAGGGCATTTGAGGAAGCCCATCGTTAGAATATACAAGCCAAGTTCTATAATGAAAAATTCCCAATAGTATATGAAAGTGACAGAACAAGAGACTCTCTATCATGAAGATCATGGTGCTACTTTGAAGCACAAGTGTGGAAAAAGGATAGTAGCATTGTCCCTTTTTATTTATCTTTTTTTGGGCCTTCCTTTTTTTATCTGGCCTTCCTCTTTTTTTATATTGGGACAATGCTCTATGAATGATGATCATCACACTTCTATTCATTTACAACTCAATGATTACAACTCGATACTAGAACAAAGTATGACTCTATATGAATGCCTCCGGTGGTGTACCGGGATGGGCAATGAATCAAGAGTGACATGTATGAAAAATTACGAATGGTGGCTTTGCCACAAATACGATGTCAACTACATGATCATGCAAAGCAATACAACAATGATGAAGCGTGTCATAATAAACGGAACGGTGAAAAGTTGCATGGCAATATATCTCGGAATGGCTATGGAAATGCCATAATAGGTAGGTATGGTGGCTGTTTTGAGGAATATATAAGGAGGTTTATGCGTGATAGAGCGTATCGTATCACGGGGTTTGGATGCACCGGCAAAGTTTGCACCAACTCTCAAGGTGAGAAAGGGCAATGCACGGTACCGAAGAGGCTAGCAATGATGGAAGGGTAAGAGTGCGTATAATCCATGGACTCAACATTAGTCATAAAGAACTCACATACTTATTGCAAAAATCTACAAGTCATCAAAAACCAAGCACTACGCGCATGATCCTAGGGGGATAGATTGGTAGGAAAAGACCATCGCTCGTCCCCGACCGCTACTCATAAGGATGACAATCAAAGAACACCTCATGTTTCAAATTTGTTACATAATGTTTACCATACGTGCATGCTACGGGACTTGCAAACTTCAACACAAGTATTTCTCAATTTCACAACTACTCAACTAGCACAACTTTAATATCACTACCTCCATATCTCAAAACAATCATCAAGCATCAAACTTCTCTTAGTATTCAATGCACTTTATATGAAAGTTTTTATTATATCCCTCTTGGATGCCCATCATATTAGGACTAGTTTCATAACCAAAGCAAATTACCATGCTGTTTACGACTCTCAAAATAATATAAGTGAAGCATGAGAGTTCATCTATTTCTACAAAATAAATCCAACGCCGTGCTCTAAAATATATAAGTGAAGCACTAGAGCAAATGACAAACTACTCCAAAAGAATAAGTGACGATCAATGAGTAGTCAAATAATTATGCAATTATGTGAAGACTCTCCCATTTAATAATTTCAGATCTTGGTATTTTATTCAAACAGCAAGAAAAACAAAGAAAAATAAAATGTCGCTCCAAGCAAAACACATATCATGTGGTGAATAAAAATATAGCTCCAAGTAAAGTTACCGATGGAAGTAGACGAAAGAGGGGATGCCTTCCGGGGCATCCCCAAGCTTTGGCTTTTTGGTGTCCTTAGATTATCTTGTGGTGCCATGGGCATCCCCAAGCTTAGGCTCTTGCCACTCCTTGTTCCATAATCCATCAAATCTTTTACCCAAAGCTTCAAAACTTCACAACACAAAACTTAACAGAAAATCTCGTGAGCTCCGTTGGCGAGAGAAAAAAAACACCACTTCAAGGTACTGTAATGAACTCATTTTTTATTTATATGGGTGTTAAAACTACTGTATTCCAACTTCTCTATGGTTTATAAACTATTTTACTAGCCATAGATTCATCAAAATAAGCAAACAACACACGAAAAACAGAATCTGTCAAAAATAGAACAGTCTGTAGTAATCTGTAACTAACGCAAACTTATGGAACTCCAAAAATTCTACCAAAATAGGACGACATATATAATTTGTTTATTCATCTGCTGAAATTGGAATCAGTATTTTATCACGTTCTGGTGATGTTTAATAATTGTTTTCGTGAACAGAAAGTTTCTGGAATTTTCAGCAAGATCAAATAACTATCATCCAAGAAGATCCTATAGGTTTAACTTGGCACAAACACTAATTAAAACATAAAAACACATCTAAACAGAAGCTAGATGAATTATTTATTCCTAAGCAGAACCAAAAAGCAAGAAACTAAAATAAAATTGGGTTGCCTCCCAACAAGCGCTATCGTTTAAAGCCCCTAACTAGGCATGATGATTTCAATGATGCTCACATAAAAGATAGGAATTGATACATAAAGAGAGCATCATGAAGCATATGAAAAGCACATTTAAGCCTAACCCACTTCCTATGCATAGGGATTTTGTGAGCAAACAACTTATGGGAACAATAATCAACTAGCATAGGGAGGCAAAACAAGCACAACTTGAAAACTTTAAGCACATAGAGAGGAAACTTAACATTATTGCTATTCTTACAAGCATATATTCCTCCCTCATAATAATTTGCAGTAGCATCATGAATGAATTCAACAATATAGCCAGCACCTAAACATTCTTTTCATGATCTACTTGCATAAAAAATTTACTACTCTCCACATAAGCAAATTTGTTCTCATGGATAGTAGTGGGAGCAAACTCAACAAAATAACTATCATGTGAGGCATAATCCGGTTGAAAACTAAAATCATGATGACAAGTTTCATGGTTATCATTATTATTAATAGCATACAAGTCATCACAATATTGATCATAGATAGGAGGCATGCTTTCATCATAGTAAATTTGCTCATCAAAACTTGGGGGACAAAAAAATATCATCTTCATCAAACATAGCTTCCCCAAGCTTGTGGCTTTGCATATCATTAGCATCATGGGTATTCAAAGAATTCATACTAACAACATTGCAATCATGCTCATCATTCACATATTTTATGCCAAGCATTCTATGTAATTCCTCTTCTAGTACTTGAGCACAATTTTCCTTCCCATCATTTTCACGAAAGACATTAAAAAGATGAAGCATATGAGGCACCCTCAATTCCATTTTTTTGCAGTTTTCTTTTATAGACTAAACTAGTGATAAAACAAGAAACTAAAAGATTTGATTGCAAGATTTAAAGATATACCTTCAAGCACTCACCTCCCCGGCAACGGCGCTAGAAAAGAGCTTGATGTCTACTACGCAACCTTCTTCTTGTAGACGTTGTTGGGCCTCCAATTGCAGAGGTTTGTAGGACAGTAGCAAATTTCCCTCAAGTGGATGACCTAAGGTTTATCAATCCATGGGAGGCGTAGGTTGAAGATGGTCTCTCTCAAGCAACCCTGCAACCAAATAACAAAGAGTCTCTTGTGTCCCCAACACACCCAATACAATGGTAATTTTTTTAGGTGCACTAGTTCGGCGAAGAGATGGTGATACAAGTGCAATATGGATGGTAGATATAGGTTTTTGTAATCTGAAAATATAAAAACAGCAAGGTAACTAATGATAAAAGTGAGCACGAATGGTATTGCAATGCTAGGAAACAAGGCCTAGGGTTCATACTTTCACTAGTGCAAGTTATCTCAACAATAATAACATAATTGGATCATATAACTATCCCTGAACATGCAACCAAAGAGTCACTCCAAAGTCACTAATAGCAGAGAACAAACGAAGAGATTATGGTAGGGTATGAAACCACCTCAAAGTTATTCTTTCAGATCGATCTATTCAAGAGTTCGTACTAGAATAACACCTTAAGACACAAATCAACCAAAACCCTAATGTCACCTAGATACTCCAATGTCACCTCAAGTATCCGTGGGTATGATTATACGATATGCATCACACAATCGCAGATTTATCTATTCAACCAACACAAAGAACTTCAAAGAGTGGCCCAAAGTTTCTACCGAAGAGTCAAGACGAAAACGTGTACCAACCCCTATGCATAGGTTCATGGGCGGAACCCGCAAGTTGATCACCAAAACATACATCAAGTGGATCACGCGATATCCCATTGTCACCACAGATACGCACGGCAAGACATACATCAAGTGTTCTCAAATCCTTAAAGAGTCAATACGAAAAGATAACTTCAAAGGTAAAACTCAATCAATTACGAGAGAGTAGAGGGGTAAAACATGATAAGATCCAACTATAATAGCAAAGCTCGCGATACATCAAGATTGTACCACCTCAAGAACACAAGAGAGAGAGAGAGAGAGAGAGAGACAAAGAGAGAGAGAGAGAGAGAGAGAGAGATCAAACACATAGCTACTGGTACATACCCTCAGCCCAGAGGGTGAACTACTCCCTACTCGTCATGGAGAGCGCCGGGATGATGAAGATGGCCACCGGTGAGGGTTCCCCCCTCCGGCAGGGTGCCGTAATAGGGTCCCGATTGGTTTTTGGTGGCTACAGACGCTTGCAGCGGCGGAACTTCCGATCTATTCTGTTCTCCGATGGTTTTAGGGTATATGGATATATATAGGCGAAAGAATTCGGTCAGGGGAGCCACGAGGGGCCCACGAGGGTGGAGGGCACGCCTGGGGGGGTAGGCGTGCCCCTCTGTCTCGTGCTCTCCTCGTTGATTCCCTGACGTGTACTCCAAGTCCCCTGGATTGCTTCCGTTCCAAAAGGAGTGATGAAAGTGGTCTTCTCTTGGTCCTTAACCACCATCTTGATCTGATGATAACTAGAATAAGCATCCAAAAAGCTCAAACGCTCACAACCCGCCGTAGCATTAATAATTTGATCAATACGGGGGAGAGTAAAAGGATCAGCTGGACAGACCTTGTTTAAGTCTGTGTAGTCGACACACATACGCCAAGTACCATACTTCTTAAGTACAAGCACCGGGTTAGCCAACCACTCAGGATGAAAGACTTCAACAATGAACCCAGCTACCAAGAGTCGGGCCACTTCTTCACCAATGGCCTTACGCCTCTCTTCGTTAAAGCGACAAAGGAATAGTTTGACTGGTTTAAACTTTGGATAAATATTAAGAGTGTGCTCAGCGAGTTCTCTCGGTACACCTGGCATATCAGAAGGTTTCCATGCAAAGATGTCCCGGTTCTCATGGATGAACTCGATGAGCGCGATTTCCTATTTTGGATCCAAATTAGCACTGATGTTGAACTGCTTGGATGAATCGCCAGGAATGAAGTCAACTAGCTTAGTATCATCTGCTGACTTAAGCTTCAACAAGGGGTCATGCTCTGTGGTTGGCTTCTTCAAAGATGTCATATCTGCCCAGTCAACATTATCCTTGTAAAATTTTAACTCCTCTATCGCACAAACAGACTCAGCGTAAGCAGGATCGCCTTCTTCACACTCAAAGGCTACTTTGCGACTCCCATGCATCGTGATAGTGCCCTTGTAACCCGGCATCTTAAGCTGTAAATAAACATAACATGGTCGTGCCATGAACTTGGCATAAGCCGGCCGCCCAAATAGAGCAAGCTACGAGCTTTGGATCTTAACCACCTCAAAGGTTAGCGTCTCTGCCCTGGAGTCATGTTCATCCCCAAAAGCCACTTCCCAAGCGATCTTGCCTACAGGATATGCCGACTTACCAAAAACCACTCCATGGAAAATAGTATTGGACGGCTTAAGACTTTTGTTAGTCAACACCATACGACGGAAAGTATCATAGTAAAGGATATTAATGCTGCTACCCCCATCCATGAGCACCTTAGTGAATTTGTATCCTCCAACCTGAGGCGCCACCAGCAAAGCCAAATGACCCAGATTATCAACCCGGGGCGGGTGATCCTCACGACTCCACGCAAGTAATGGGGAACCGCCGGTCAATAGCATTCACAGCCCTTTTATGGAGCTTCTGATCCCGCTTGCATAAACTCGTGGTGAAGATGTGGTACTGCCCACTATTCAGTTGTTTCGGATTACTTTGATAACCAGATTGTTGCTGCTGATTCCCCTGACTAGACTGTTGATGAAACCACCTTGATTGCCTTGATTGCCTTGGAAACCAGAATTAGAACCGCTACCACCGTAACACGGACCATGAGAGCCAGAACCTAAGCCGCCGCCGGGCCCATGATTATCTTGAAAAAGAATGGAATTTTTGTACTCGTTCCTGACGGCCTTTCCCGTGTACCATGCCTCGGGCGTGGTTGATTCAGCAGTTGCTCAAGATTGAAACCTGGCCCCCCGACCCGAGGGGGCGTCTTACCCTTACGACACTGACTATTATTCTGCGCATTGGTGTTAGCCACAAAATCCAAACTATTGTCAGCCTTGCGCTTACCCTTGCCTCCCTGACTCACCGGGTTATGCTGCTGCCCTCTGGTGTTGCTACTCTTCTTTCCCTTTCTCGGTTTTCATCATCAGACTTAGGGTCCTTGGTACCATCAGAGTCAGCATATTTAACCAGAGCGGCCATAAGCTCCCCCATGTCACTGCAGTGGCGCTTGAGCCGCCCTAGCCTCTGCTTAAGGGGCAAAAATGACAATTCTTCTCTAACATCAAAACTGCTGAGCCGGCATTGATACGATCCGATAAGTGCAGGATAGTTGAGACCCGGTGCACCCAATGGGTTGTTGACTCGCCCTCTTCTTGGACACATGAGTCGAAATCCTGGGGCTGGATCGCCGGTTTATCTTCGGCGAGTTACTGCGCCCCGCTCCATGCATGTTAAAGAGGTTTCTCGCCTCGTAAACTAAGGGTAAACGAGTCTGATGTCTTCTCCTCATGACTTCACTTGAAGCGTTTTTATGCATCGTGAGCTGGAAAGACTCTGACAGAATTCGCTGCACCTAAGCATCTAAAGCAGCCCGCTCCGTGGCCATCCTGGCGTTCTCTGTGTTCAGCTCCTCCTTGGCCTGTGCTATCTCATAACACAACTTTGCAACCTCCGCGTTATGCTGAACTTGATTTGCCGGGTTAACCTCCGCTGTCAATAGTGTTGTCAGATTGTCCAGCAAGTCGGTCAAGACCTGAGCCGGCAGGTGCACAGGGCCTCCTGCCCCAACAGCCGTTGCCGTTGCTGACCCGGAGATCATTGCTGCCGCGGTCGTAGAATTATGCGTTGTCTGTGTACCGGCCATGAAAATCGCGATCCTATTTGGCCGCTCATAGGGGTCCGAAATACTGTCGCCATCAGAATAGCCCCCAAGCCGGCCATCTTGTAGTTGATACAATGACTCAGTTTCGCCGGTGGACGACTCACCATCAGAGTAGATGACCGCCTCACCACCAGACACCGATCTATCCTCAAATTCCGCCCCATGGATGAATCCAATGAAGGCGCGTTTCACAGCGGGCTGAACTCGGGCGGGTCGTGCATGCTGAGCCATCTCGATGATGTCGGTGCAGATGTCCGGCTCAGGGCCCGGTTCACCGATCTTGCCGATGAAGACGTGGATTCCGTCGAAGGGGACCCGGTACCCGTACTCGATTCAGCCGGCCTCAGGGCCCCAGCCTGCATCGTTGATGTAGAGCTTGCCGCGACGACTCTTGGTCATCCGGCCCACAGCGTATCCCATGATCCCTTCGAAGCTACCCTTCAAGAACTCGAAACCACCATGCGCTGGCCCCACAGTGGGCGCCAACTGTTGTGGAATTGTCACGGCAAATGTCCTAGCAGAAGGACTTAGTCATGGAGCCATCGCAACTAGGTTAGCTTAAAAGGGGTTAAACGGGACAAAGGACACAGGGAGTTTATACTGGTTCGGCCCCTTGCGGTGAAGGTAAAGGCCTAATCCAGTTTTAGGTGGTATTGCTTAGGTTTCGATTACCAGGGAGCGAATACGCTTGACCTAGCTTTTGATCTCTTGTCGCTTGCCCTAAATCACCGTCGGGTCGTCCCTTTATATACATAGGTTGACGCCTAGCGGCTCACGGAGTCCCGGTCGGCTCATAGACAACGTGTCTGGCTCGGTGACTAATTACACTTGCCTTACAATACAAGTCATACATATATGGCGGTTTACACCTATGGGCCTTAAGTCGCCCTTGGGCTTTGGGCCCTTAGCAAGTCTGCTTCATGAACCGCCATCTTCAACATCTTCATGGGCCTTGTGTTAATGAATCGCCATTGGTATAACCCGGCCCCTCCTGGGCGGGTCATACCCAATAGTTATATCCCCAACACCGAGCATTATCGCAGAGCTGGAAGCCGTGGGCGTCAGCGAGGTCTCCGCGGACCCGCACGAGCTCGTGTACATGCCAGCGCCCGTGCGTGCCGCCCACCCACTGTGCCGCTAGCCATCGTGCCCCTGCTCGTGCGCGCCCCTCCACCCACCGCGGTGCCAGTCCTTGTGCGTTTGGCTGCATCCGCCGCGCCCGTGCCCGTGCCCATGCGACGCCCCCCTCAGCGGCATGGGACACTGTCGTCGACCGCTACCTCTCAGCGGCGCCAGTTGTCGTCGTCTCGCGCCCCGCCCATCGATCGCGCGACAACATGATGTTTCATTTACAAGTGAAGAACATTTTGTGCTACCTTGAAGACTTCAACAACGGCGTCCTAGAGGACGACAACGACAACGACAACGTGGCACGCCGCCTTCGCCGCCGCCGGAAATAGTTTTTTGGGGTTTAGTACTGTATCTCGAATTCTCGATGATATGAATACAAATTAGCAGTGTGACTGAATGGAAGATATGGTTTGAATGAACTTGCATTTTTCTCTCTTAATGTACAGACTTATCAAATGATTTTATTTTAAAAAATGTCAATTGTATTTAAATATAAAACACTCATCGCAAACGATTTAGTTAGAACACCCGTATGCAAACCGACAGCTTCCCCAGGAAGCCAAGGGAAAATGTGCCGAGCAGGATTTCGGCAGCTCTTGATCGCAAACGTTTTAGATAGAACACCCATATGCAAAGTGAGAGTTATGGTCTTCCCTCGCGGTGCAGGATTTGTGCATCCCTTCAACGCACATGGTTGTTTTGCATGACCCGTGTGCAACCACGTACAAACAATTGGGTAAGATTTGAATATATGTCATATTGGGTATGTTGCCATTTGTCAAACTGGAAAGATTGACATTTGTTTATCTAGTAACATTGCCATTTGTCAACCTTGTAACATTGTGATTTTTCAAAATATGTAGCTAAAAATCACTAGCACTATCTCATTTTTGCAAAAAAAATCACAAGCACTGTTTATATGGACACCACTAGCAGGCGTGAGTTGATGGATGCATATGCAAATGTACCTTTGATTACATACAACAAATCATCAACCCACAATGACAACGAGGATACATGTTGGATTATAGATCATTTCCAACAAAACATTCTAGTAAAGTTTTTCTCACATAACAAATAAGAAAGCTACAAAATGAACTTCAGCTCAACCACTCGTCGGCGTTGGAAACGCTTGCTTTGAACCAGAAATGATTCTTTGGGAAGGGCCAGCTACTGTCAATCTCGAGACCAAGGCAGGACTGATCATCCAGGCTGAAGCGGCCTATTTCAATACCCATATTGTGATAGCCATGGTAGGGAAGCATAGCAATGTCCGAGGTATTGATACAATTGCTTCTTATAAATGGTAGTAACTTTGTGTCAACAGCAGCTGGATCGCCTTTCACCATCATTGGATAGTTTTGTCCAAGGAAGAGCGAGTTTTCTCCAAGACTATCAATAGTGAACCAGGGAGAAGGTGTTGGCACTAGCACACTAGTATCCATCCCGAATACCCTGCAATGGATGTTGGAATAGGTCCGGAGAGTGCGACCATGCGAGACAACACCTGCTTCCTTAATAACATCAGCAGTGCCCTGCCACTTAGTATATGGGTCCTGCTTGTCCTCATGCTCATGATCATCACCATCATCATCTCCCCCTTGGTTATAAATTTTTTCAAGTATAGGTGGTGGAATGTTCACAGGACCTTGGAAACACAAGAAGGTTAATTAATAAAGGGAAACAAGCTAGCTAACCCGCATGGATGTGGATGAAACAATTATAATTACATTGGAAGAAAAACGTACCGAAACCATAAGGATTCCATGCAACAGTGCCATGAGTGGTGGCAGCAAACACAAGGCCCTCGTATTGAATTGCATCACAGTACTCATCCGTGTACAAAAATTGATTTTTGAGCAATATCCATCGAGTCGTGGAAGCAAGGGCGGCAACAAGCTTGTCGAAGATAGCGAAAACTTCATAGTTCGTGTAATTCCAAGAGCAGTGGGGAACTCGAAAATTACTATCTTCCATAGACGACGGTCACCATGATCATATTTGAACGTACGTAGAATACCAGTGTGCTCAACTTCAGGGCAGTCTGAGATTTTTGGAAGTGGAACCCGGTGACGAGTCTACACATTCACAAGTTCCCACTCGCAGTTGTACTCAATATAAACAACCCAATCTCCATTTGCGCCTGCCCAAGCCTTATGCTCAAGCGATGGCATCTTAACATCACACATATCGTTATCAAGCAGCATCAACTTGCAAGGCGAGGCTTCCGTCATCCCCGCGCCAGTCAGCAGGGTCACGGTGAAGAAGATAGGGGAGCTCAAACCGCTCCTGGACCCTTGGGTTCCTTGTAATGATGTTATTAGTTGAGTCAAGACTGGTCTTGAACGAACCTGCCATGCTAGCCGAGGTGATGATGTCGCACCGATCAATGAGTTCCTCCACCACATCATCTTTAAGTTCGAGGAAAGTGTCGGTGTACAAAAGTAGGGGGCCTTTCTGTACCCATTTACTTGTGCACGCGCAGTCGTAACCACACCTGCGGCCATGCTTAGCGGGGCAGAGGAAGGAAAGGTACGAGACTGCCAAGGCAGCACCCAAGCCAGAGGCATGAAGACCAAAGGGGCAAGATGGACTTTCCCCAGCAACACCCTTGCCGGGGCGGCCTACATAGCCCTGTCAAGAGCCTAGCCGGGGCGACTTGCCCAACACCTGCAAGGCCGCCACCCTTAATCTTGAGAGTTCTGACACCATCGAAAACATCAAGACCAAGACTCAGGGGCGCCTACAAGGTGGCATGTAGATCTTTGTGAAGACCAAAGGCCTGCGAGTCTACATAAGAGCCAGAAGACAAAGACCCCCGCAAGATCCTTGCCGGGGACGGCCGCGAGACCCCAGCAAGACCCTTACCGGGGGCATCTGTGGGGCCACGGCCAGGCCCGCACCTGCCGAATTTTTCCTGCCCCGCGGCCGTTCCGACGCGGCAACCAGCCCGCCAGCTAAGCGAACGCCTGCGTGGCACCATGCAGCTTCTAGGCCAACTAGTCAAGCACCTTCGTGGTGGCATGCAGATCTTTGTGAAGGCCCTGTCACCGCACCGGCACATTAACCAGCCAGCCAGCATGGCGCTGCATGCCTCGTCAGCTTGGACGCGCGTCGAAGCAGGGCGAGGCGGCGATGGACGGGACGAGCTCTGTTGCCGTCCCCAATAAAGCAAGAGGGCACATAGACAATGCATTAAATGCGTTTGTCCTACAATGTCAGGCGATAAACTTGTACACTGTAGATACTTTCCACCTCTTTTGTGCCACTGTGGCGACCCCTTTGACATATAAAAGGAGGCCCGAGGCGTACTGTGGAAGGATTCAGACTTTTTTGGACCAGGCATGCACCATGGCTAGTTCAAGAACTCAAGAACACTAAATATACACTAAAGCAGGACTAGGGTTTTACGCATATCTGTGGCCCGAACCTGGGTAAAATCCCCTTGCGCAGATCACTAGACCTGCTCTTTGCACAGCTCTCTCCCCGCCAACTGTAGAAGGGATCCTCGTGATCCCATAGGTGTCGTTTCCTCGACATCTTTTGCGCGCCAGGTAGGGGGCAGAGGTTGTGAAAATCTGGTCTAGAAGTTAACACATTGATTCCTTCATCACGATGGCTCCAAAGAAGAGGGCAACATCAACCAGCCACACTCTGGTGCCATCAGCCAGGCGAGCGGTGTCGCCTGCAGCCACAACAACCATCCGCGTGGCGATAAAAAAGCTAAGTCATGCAAAACCTTGAGCAATTTCCTTTTTATAGGGTTATTTTCCTCGAAAGATTTTGCTCCTTGTATGGAAAACCTGCATGCAAAGGAACCCTTCTATTATTGGCAACACCCTTGTTCTATTTCGAGTCCACTTAACAGTTCAGGCGGCTGCGCCGAGGAAGGCAAGGTGTCTTTCCTGGAAGCAAGCGCCCCCGGCAGGCTTCTAAGGATCCGCTCCTCAAAGCGTTGCGGCACAGGTGTACGCGCTGGCAAACCTATCCAACTAAGCGTAGGGTGTGTAGATACGAAGAAATATCAAAACAGGAAGATAGCATGCAGTATTTCGAAATACCGCAAAGTCATATTACATCAGTGGTTGCTGCGGTTCTAACTTAAGATAAGATTGTCTTGGGCATGAACTCGCAGCGGCAATGAGAAACGGGGTGGCAAGTCCCGGCGCTGGCCTTCCAACCTCTTGACTCCGTCAACGCAGCTGATGATGGGTTCGATGCGCTCTTCGAGTGCCTTGAGGTCCGCATCCTCTGGCAAACTCTCAAGCACATTGGCAAAGTCGACGCTGGGGTTCCAGAACGCCACCTTGGTGAGCACCTTGGTCAAGACGCCCCGGTAAAGCTTCCGAGCCTCATTGGCCAGATAATTTGCTCGATTGGAGCGGAAATGCTCCAGGGCGTCGAGGACGCGCTCGAAGAACAAGGTCAGCCTGGCACTAGGGCTTGTCTTCGCCTCTTGGGAGTACCTGAAGTCCGGCATGCCCATGACGGCTAGCTGCATGGTGAGCCTCTCTGCGACGTCGACGAGGTGGCTGGTCCAGAGATTCGTGCTGTCCACATAGTCATTGTGGGCAGCGACGGCATTCTATAGCAGCTGCCTCTCATCCTCAAGGGCCTTGTTCAGGGTCTCCTCACGGGCCCTGACCTTCGAAAGCGTCCCTTCCAAGGTGTCCAGTTTCAGAGCATCGATGGAACCATTGGCCTCGGAGAGCAGCTTGGTCTTGTCAAAGATGGTGACCTGCAAATCCGCCAGAGTGCCGTTAGCTATGTCCTTGTCCTTCGTCAGCTTTGAGATCTCCTCCTTCAGCTCATCCCACTCCAGCTCCAGCTTCTCCACCTTGCCAGCTTGGTCTAGGGCCAGAGCATCAAGTGCATCTTTGTGCTTCTGCTCCAGCTCCCAAGTCCACTGCACGACAAGCTTCTCGATCTCCTCGTCCTTGCCGCGGAGTGTGGCGGCAAGCGCCTGTTCACGGGCAACGAGGTCTTCCTCTTGGGTGTCCAGCAGAGCTTGTTGCTGCCTCCGGCCAGCTCCGTCCTCGGTGGCCTATTCCTTCTCCTCCTCTTGGGCCTTCTCGATGTCGGCCTGCTTCAGGAGAAGCTCTTGCTTGCGCTCGTCCAGCTGATCCTGGGCGTCCCTCAGTTCTTGCCGGGCCTCGCCGAACCAGACATGCATATGAGCGACGCACTCCTTGAAATCTTCTTCTGTCCTCTCCACGTGTCACAACCCCAGTTTAGCCTTTGCTTGTCCTTGCATGATCATCATATCATCATGTTTAAATTCCAAAGAAATTTGAAATGGGGATTGTTTAAACCCTAGCATTAAGGAATCCAACTAGGTTCAACTAAAATATTTTCAGTAAATCCAAATGGCTTTCAAAAATGTCCATCATTTATGGAAAATGCTGGAAACAGTAACCAGAGGTGATGCACATTTTTGCATGACATATTGGGCTCTGGATTAATTCATATTGTATTTGCATTTGGGCATTTAAAAGATATAAAATATTTTAAATGCTCAAATAATAATAAACTAAAATGTTTACTGTGGGATATATTCTAAACAATAGTCATGATTAGTTTTATGATTTTTGGAAATGCCCTGGCATTTATAATAAAGCTCCGAAGTTTACAGAATAATAGAAAACATTATTTAATAGAAACCAGAGAGAGAGAGAACCTACCTGGCGCTCACCTGGCAGCCCACTTGGCCCAAGTGGCCGGCCCAGCCCACCTGGCCCTCCCCTTGTCTTCTTCCCCTTGCCAGCGCACGAAGCAGCTCGGTGGCGAGCGCCGACGACGCGCCTGGCCACCTCCTGCTTGCCGCCTCGCCTTGGCCCTCCCTGGCGATGCCACGCACACCCCCCGACCCCCTCGCCCTATCCCCTCTCTCCCTGGACCTCTTTCTCCTCCTCTGGTTCTCTCTCCCTCTCGCACTGTCGCCACCGGCCACCGTGGCCGTAGCCACCCCCTCCCCCTCGCCTCACCGACGTGTTCCTGAGCACCGTCACGACGTCATCGTCCTCCCCACCGAGCCACGCGAGCGGAAGTGACCTGCAGCGCCGCCCCGACGCCTCCTTCTTCCTCGGGTCGCCGGAGATCCGCCTCGCCGCCCCGCTCGCTCCGACAACTCCCCGACCTCGTCGTTGCCCCTACTGGATCCGTTGTGAGCTCCTCTTCCTCTCCCCCTAGCTCCCATGCTCGTTTGGCCGCATAGCCGCCGTTTACACCGCCGCCGAGCTCCACCGCCGCCGGCCATCGTCGCAGCCGTCGTTTCCGGCCTCCTCTCGCCCAGCGGCCTGCTCCGTTGGATGCGGCGCACGCCCAGGAGCACGTAGCACACACCAGCACCTCCCCTACTGCACCGCAACGATGAATCCATCGTTGCCCGACCTCCGGCCACCGCGGATGCGCTCACCGTCGTCGATTCCGGCGACCACGCGGGCTCCCGTGCGGCTAGCTAGATGCGGGCGTGCGCGGGCTTCCCTCTGGTAGTCTTCGCGCGTCTAGCCGCCGCCCGTAGCGCGTTCCCGAGCATCGCCGCCGTGTTCGCGTGCTCGCCTGCGTTCAACGCCGGCGTGCTGACGTGGACGCGTCATTAGCAGCTAATTGACCCACTAACTAACACCCTGGCTCGCTGACATGTGGGCCCCGCTTCTTAGTTAACTGTGGTTTAGTTTTTGTTTATATTAAACTAACCACATGGGCCCCACAGGTCAGCCTGACCTGGCCACGTCACCTGTTGACCCGACCCCACCTGTCAGTGACAATAAACAACACTGGGTCACTGACCAGTGGACCCCACTGGTCAGGTTTGACCTGGAGGCGCCCAGTTGACCTGCTGACATCAGGGTGATGTCATGCTGACGCAATATGTATTATCTGGATTTATTTTAATTCAGGAAATTTCAGAAAATAGCCTAAACTTCTAAAATTCATATAAATTCAACCGTAGCTCAGATTGAAATAATTTATATATGAAAAATTATCAGAAAAATCCAATCTATCCATTTATGCTATTTTCATGCATGTTAGAACAACTTATAGCTACTTCTTAGGACAAATCAAATGAAGGCCATTTAAATAACCATATGTGGAGTTTGAATTTGAACCTTGGGTTCAAACCAACTACACTTAAGTGTGTTGCTAGTTGCATTAGCCAAATCACAAGCATTTTGCCATGTCATGATCATGCATCATATTGTTGCATTGCATTGATTGTGTTCTTTCTATGTTTGCCGGTAACCGTCCCCTCTCAGTCAACGATGTTCTGACAATGAGATCGATGACACCGATGAAGAACTATATTATCTTCAGAAGTGCCAGGCAAGCAAAACCTCCTTGTTCATTCCGATACAATCCCACTCTCTCGCCCTGCTCTCTTTTACTGCATTAGGACAACAACGATTCATCTGTTACTTGCTGCGGTAGCTGAACCCCTTTATCCTTTGCATGACCTGTCATTCCACAGTAAATAGATGGAACCCACTAGCATGAGTAGGAGTTGTTTGAGCCCTGATGTGCCTACTCATTCATGCTTGTTGTCTTGCCTGCTACTGCTTAGAGTTGAGTCGAGTCTGATTCATCGGGAATGAATTGGAATGGTGATGAACATGTCCTACTGTGTGTGAGCCAGGTGTGTGAACACGATTTGGTAAAGGTAGCGGTGAGAGGCCATGTAGGAGTACATGGTGGGTTGTCTCACTGCAGCCGTCCTCAGGAACCGAGTTCTGTGTTTGTGATCCATGAACAGTTACTACCACACATTGGGTTTCGGTAACTCGACCCCTCTCGACTTATTAATCAACTTGATCTCTGTCCAGGAGTTGCAACTAGTTTCTGGTGTTTGTAGGTAGTGTTAGTAGTCTACCAGGTGGCACCCGGTACAGGTGGGCTTGGGACAGACTAGGCACAGTGGCACGGTGTACCAAGTGGCACCCGGTTGGTGGGCTTGGGAACCCTGCTCACATCGTTTGGGGCTGTGAGAGACACCCCGGCCGGATCTCCTTGCGGATGGAACCCGAATAGGCGATAAACCTGGACTAGAGACTTGTGTGGTTAGTCAGGTCGTGGCTGACTCCCTCGCCCGGCTTCCGCTTGAAGGCTGCCGAGGTACATGACGTGTACAGGGCGGTAAGTGGCGAGAGCGTGTGTGAAGAAGTACACCCCTGCAGGGTTATCATTATCTATTGGAATAGCCGGATTCCTCGGATATGGAAACTTGGACCCCTTGCATAGTTCATAGACAAGTGAAAGTGGATACTCTAAAATGCGCAAGATAAGCGTGAGTGCTATGGATGGCGTTCTCGTAGGAAGACGGGAGCGGATCCATAGTGGTGTATTGATATGGTGAATTTGTGGACTCGTGTGCGACACCTCAAAAGAGTTGCTTGCAGTCGTAGTTCAGGATAGCCACCGAGTCAAAGCTGGCTTGCTGCAGTCAAACTCCACCACCCCCTTTATTGATACTGATGCATATGTAGCTAGTTCTGATGTAAGTCTTGCTGAGTACAATTGTACTCACGTTTGCCTATTTTACGTTTTTGCAGAGAGACTTCAGTCTCGCTAGTAGTACCGCTTGGACTTCGACATTTAGCTTGTTACCTCAGCTATGATCTTTTGCCCTCGGCAGGATCTGGTAGATAGTCAGGCTTCTCAGCCTTTTTCATTTGTAGATGTCTGTACTCAGACATGTTAAGCTTCCGCATGTGTTTGACTTGTATGCTCTGAATGTTGGGTCATGAGAACCATGTTTGTAATATCTCGCTCCTCGGAGCCTAATGAATAAATACTTTGAGTCGTAGAGTTATGTTGTGATGCCATGTTGTATTTACTCATATCGGGCATATTGTGTGTATGATTGAAATGCTTGGTATGAGTGGGATCTGACTATCTAGTTGTTTATCCTTGGCAGCCTATCATATGGGGAAATGTAGTCTAGTGCTTCTGAGCGATAGTAGTCCGCTACAGCCCGGTTCACCGGAGTCCTGCTAGCCCAGCACTACTGCTCAGGACACTTGACTGGCCGGCATGTGATTCACTTCGTTCCCGTGTCTGTCCCTTCGGGGAAATGTCACGCGGTGTTATCCGGAGTCCTGCCTAGCCTGCTACAGCCCGGGTGACCGGAGTCCTGTTAGCCCAGTGCTACAGCCCGGATTTATACGTTGTTGACCGACATGCTCGATGTGACTCATGTATGCCTGTCCTCATGGGTTAGTGCCACCTTGGGTTCACGACTAGCCATGTCGGCCCGGGTTCTTTGTCATATGGATGCTAGCGACACTATCATATACGTGAGCCAAAAGGCGCAAACGGCCCCGGGCCAGGTAAGGTGGCACCCGTGGGAGTACCGTGCGTGAGGCCGCAAAGTGATATGATGTGTTACATGCTGGATCGGTGTGACTTAGGATCGGGGTCCTGACAGCGTTGGTATCAGAGCCTGACTGCCTGTAGGATTACCAAGCCAAACTGGTCGAAGTTGAGTCTAGTAATGCTTTAGTTATGTAAGGGAATTGATTGTGGAAGGGAACATAAGGCTCTTTTTACTCCTTATACCTCATGGCCTTCCGATCTGAGTCAACCTCTTCTCTTCTACGGGGATTAAGAACTAGGCCTTCTCATCTAACTTTCAGAATGACGTGTTACTAAACTGTAGTTGCCTAGGATTGTTGAGTTCAAACCTCAGTTCAGTTTCTACTACTTCCATATGTTCATAACTGGCCTCAGAACTTTGATATGATGTTGTTGAGTGTCTATGCAAACTGTTGTGAATGTCTCAAATATTTTTCTGAGCATTTACAGCCGTTATGCTGCCCGAGTCATCCCAGGTTTCTAACTAGTCTGATGCATTTGCAAATCCTTTTCTTCCATTCCCGGTGTCCTTTTGGTCGGAATAAGCACACTAATCGGTCTGTTGAGGTACTCCGTTGCCTTGACATATATGTTGGAGCTATTATTATGACCCTAGGTGTCTTAGGGGTTCATCTTGTAATCTAGCAGTGCTATGTGTTCCCGGTGTGATGATTCTGGCCACCATTCTCGAAAGCATCCCGTGATGCCGTTTAGTAGTAGGTATTCTACTCCTGGGTTTTCGAACCCGAGATTCAGCCTACTTACTTCATGTTGATAGTGCTTTCTAGTTCCTTTAGGACATTAGTAACCTTTGCGATAGTCATCGAGGTCCGTGGTATATCATTCTTCCAAATACCATGAACTGCTTATGGCAGAAGTTCTGCTGAACCAAAAGATCACAACTAGAGTACTCTTGAGGAGTTCTCCATCCATAATTGTGAATCTGCCAGTCCTACCTCTCCGCATGGATTATCCGGAAGAAATTCGTTGAACTCGTTTGACATACTAATCCATGCATCCACATCTCAGAAAATCATATGTCCCTTGAGTTGTCCCTCCTTAGTCGTTTTCTGACCTTCGTCTGTCAATTGATAGTCAAGAGTATGCGTGCATTCGTTCATCGATGCCTATTATTCTTGTGGTCCGTCAAGTCGTTCTATTCCGGAATGACTAGGAGAAACAAACTCCAGTACCTCATCCATATCCAGGATTGGGTCAAAGCAGTTATATTCTGCAGATCAAAATGCCAATCCAGCTTTTGTTCTGTTCTACCGTGGAGTGTCACCTTCTTTCTTATCAAGAATGTCATGAGAATTGCACCACCTCTTATGAATTATTGATTTAGTGATACTTCTTGCCATCATTGTTCATTCCTCGGTTTCGTGCTGTTGCAACCGGAATGCCGACGAGTGAATCGTGATGTGTGAAATCAATACTCCTAGCAACTAGTTGCTTTGTAGTAAATGGGCAATACTCTCATTCTTAGCGTGTTGGTTATGGAGTCATCATTCTAATACTGATCGTGCTACCTAGTCCTTATTTCTGGTGCACCCTTCGATCGATGAGTTAGGATAGTGTCAATCCTTTCTTATTTGATCATATCGTCTTGCCCTGAAAAGCAAGATTGATCTCGAGCTTAGTATCATATTGGTGGTTCGTGATTTTCCGAATATCTTCTCGGAAGAATCACCAGGTTGTCACCTGACCGCTATGTTGAGTTCGTGATCAAGTTGGTTTCTGGTGAACCACCCTTTCTCCAAGAATCTGTGTTGGATACCCCTGAGCTAGTTGGTTGAGCTAAACAACAACTTGGAGAGTTGGAAGATAAAAGCCTGTCCGACTTAGCTCATGTTAAGGGATATCTTTGTGTGTGTGTGTGTGTGTTGAAGAAAGATGATATTTCCACCAATTGGTCCTCGTGATCAGTTGTTGGATCTATTGCCTTGTCAAAACTTGATTTGAGTATGGGCTATCGTCAAGTCAAATCAGAACCAATGGTATTAGTAATGTTGTCTTACTCGCGGTTGTCCCTTGGGTATATATCATTATATCTTTTGGTCTGACCAATGCTATCACCGTGTTCACATGATGGTGGAAGTCCAGTGATATGGAAATACCGATGAGTTGTTGTTGAGCCCATCAGCAGCATTTTGTCTCCCCCATGATTCATGTTGAACATCAAGCTAGTGTTGGAAACTTGTGTAAGCATTTCTTCGTGTTTCGTTCATGAAGCATATGTTTGGATGAGAGAAGTGACTACCTCTGATTCACGTGCATATGGTGAAAGTTGCCGCCGTGAATCCGAGAAAGTTTGTTTTGTTATCTCTGGAATCATCCCAAGTTAGTCACGCATATGTGTGAAGTGCTCTATGGTTTGATAGGTTGGCCGCCTCCACTCCATAGGTGTTTCCTAGCACCCAAGCCACTGATTGAATTGTTCAAGGAGAAGAAGTTCCTTCTTAAGAGCATGCCTTATGCAAGGACTTCAATATCCTCGATTTGGGTTCCCCACCTGAACTCGGTAGTGTTTTATTATAAGACTGGCACGTGGTCACGCTTGTCTAGGATAGTGTGTTCATAGGTGCGTAGCAAAACTTGCTCATGTTTTGGAGCTTGCTATCATAGTTCATTCGCGAGAATCTCGCAACGTCATCTCGTCGAATTGTGTTGCAAACTTTCCTTTCAGACATGTTGAGTCTGAAGTATCCTATTACCAACCAGATCTGAATCTCGGGCAGATATGATGGTTGGAACTTTTCCAAGATCTGTTATGTAGGTCCGGACAAGGTTGGTGTCTGGCCGACACACCTAGCCGGAAGATCTATCATGGTAGTATCTTGATTGTACTATTTGACCATCTTCTCCATGAGGATTTTGTGCGACTTATTGTAGAAGTTGCTTCCTAGGAATTCTCGTGCGCTCAGTTTCTTCGATTACACTATAACCACTCAAATAGGGGAATCACTCTCGACTGTTGAGTTTTCTTCCCTAGTTACTAGAATCATTTCCAGCATTTGCATTTTGTTCCCAGCTTGCATCTCAGCAATTACCGTTTAGGATCATTTTCAAAAGTGGTCATGTCTTGGTCCCATCCATATCCGGTGATAAGCAAAAGTCATCCACTACTTTGTCTTCAACAAGGTAGTCCACATCATCCACTCTGGTGTGAGTATGCCATTCTTTCGAATTCATTCAAATGATCGTTTGTGATTGCCTTAGGCTGGTATAGAGAGTTGCAATGATTTTTGAATCAAAAGTAATTCTTTTTGCCACTTAAGGGAATAGTTCTTCGAGTCACCTTCCCTGAGGTGCCCCGTTACGGGATCATGGCAATTATTTCCTCGCCACCTTGACAACATCCACCATCTTTCTAAGCGTGGAATTGTTGCCCACCAAAACAGACCCCGTCGCTTGTTCTTCCATCCCTCTTGATGTGTTTCATGTCTCATCTCGAGAGATGTTTCAATGTCTCACTCGATGAGTGATCCTGAGTTGTTCGATCTTCGAGAAGATCGATCCTTCTGGAGTTTTCCCTTTCCTCTCATTGCCATGTTAGTTGGAGTTCTTAGAGCAAGACATCGACGCAAAGATGGTGATCATATCAACGTTCATTTAAAGTGCAACCTGGATCGTGAAGATTGCGTTAGTTGCGTTCCCCCTTCATCTTACCCTACGCTTGAATCTCGGGACGAGATTCTTGTTTAGTGGGGGTGAGCTGTCACAAACCCAGTTTAGCCTTTGCTTGTCCTTGCATGATCACCATATCATCATGTTTAAATTCCAAAGAAATTTGAAATGGGGATTGTTTAAACCCTAGCATTAAGGAATCCAACTAGGTTCACCTAAAATATTTTCAGTAAATCCAAATGGCTTTCAAAAATGTGCATCATTTATGGAAAATGCTGGAAACAGTAACCAGAGGTGATGCACATTTTTGCATGACATATTGGGCTCTGGATTAATTCATATTGTATTTGCATTTAGGCATTTAAAAGATATAAAATATTTTAAATGCTCAAATAATCATAAACTAAAATGTTTACTGTGGGATATATTCTAAGCAGTAGTCATGATTAGTTTTATGATTTTTGGAAATGCCCTGGCATTTTTAATAAAGCCCTGAAGTTTACAGAATAATAGAAAACATTATTTAATAGAAACCAGAGAGAGAGAACCTACCTGACGCTCACCTGGCAGCCCACTTGGCCCAAGTGGCCGGCCCAGCCCACCTGGCCCTCCCCTTGTCTTCTTCCCCTTGCCAGCGCAAGAAGCAGCTCGGTGGCGAGCGCCGACGACGCGCCTGGCCACCTCCTGCTTGCCGCCTCGCCTTGGCCCTCCCTGGCGATGCCACGCACACCCCCCGACCCCCTCGCCCTATCCCCTCTCTCCCTGGACCACTTTCTCCTCCTCTGGTTCTCTCTCCCTCCCGCACTGTCGCCACCGGCCACCGTTGCCGTAGCCACCCCCTCCCCCTCGCCTCACCGACGTGTTCGCGAGCACCGTCACGACGTCATCGTCCTCCCCACCGAGCCAAGTGAGCGGAAGTGCCCTGCAGCGCTGCCCCGACGCCTCCTTCTTCCTCGGGTCGCCGGAGATCCGCCTCGCCGCCCCGCTCGCTCCGACAACTCCCCGACCTCGCCGTTGCCCCTACTGGATCCGTTGTGAGCTCCTCTTCCTCTCCCCCTAGCTCCCATGCTCGTTTGGCCTCATAGCCGCCGTTTCCACCGCGGCCGAGCTCCACCGCCGCCGGCCATCGTCGCGGCCATCGTTTCCGGCCTCCTCTCGCCCAGCGTCCTGCTCCGTTGGATGCGGCGCACGCCCAGGAGCACGCAGCACACACCAGCACCTCCCCTACTGCACCACAACGACGAATCCGTCGTTGCCCGAACTCCGGCCACCGCGGATGCGCTCACCGTCATCGGTTCCGGCGACCACGCGGGCTCCCGTGCGGCTAGCTAGATGCGGGCGTGCGCGGGTTTCCCTCTGGTAGTCTTCGCGCGTCCAGCCGCCGCCCGTAGCGCGTTCCCGAGCATCGCCTCCGCGTTCGCGTGCCCGCCGGCGTTCAACTCCGGCGTGCTGACGTGGACGCGTCATTAGCGGCTAATTGACCCACTAACTAACACCCTGGCTCGCTGACATGTGGGCCCCGCTTCCTAGTTAACTCTGGTTTAGTTTTTGTTTATATTAAACTAACCACATGGGCCCCACAGGTCAGCTTGACCTGGCCACGTCACCTGTTGACCCGACCCCACCTGTCTGTGACAATAAACAACACTGGGTCACTGACCAGTGGACCCCACTGGTCAGGTTTGACCTGGAGGCGCCCAGTTGACCTGCTGACATCAGGGTGATGTCATGCTGACGCAATATGTATTATCTGGATTTATTTTAATTCAGGAAATTTCAGAAAATAGCCTAAACTTCTAAAATTCATATAAATTCAACCGTAGCTCAGATTGAAATAATTTATATATGAAAAATTATCAGAAAAATCCAATCTATCCATTTATGCTATTTTCATGCATGTTAGAACAACTTATAGCTACTGCTTAGGACAAATCAAATGAAGGCCATTTAAATAACCATATGTGGAGTTTGAATTTAAACCTTGGGTTCAAACCAACTACACTTTAGTGTGTTGCTAGTTGCATTAGCCAAATCACAAGCATTTTGCCATGTCATGATCATGCATCATAATGTTGCATTGCATTGATTGTGTTCTTTCTATGTTTGCCGGTAACCGTCCCCTCTCAGTCAACGATGTTCCGGCGATGAGATCGATGACACCGATGAAGAACTATATTATCTTCAGAAGTGCCAGGCAAGCAAAACCTCCTTGTTCATTCCGATACAATCCCACTCTCTCGCCCTGCTCTCTTTTACTGCATTAGGACAACAACGATTCATCTGTTACTTGCTGCGGTAGCTGAATCCCTTTATCCTTTGCATGACCTGTCATTCCACAGTAAATAGATGAAACCCACTAGCATGAGTAGGAGTTGTTTGAGCCCTTATGTGCCTACTCATTCATGCTTGTTGTCTTGCCTGCTACTGCTTAGAGTTGAGTCGAGTCTGATTCATCGGGAATGAATTGGAATGGTGATGAACATGTCCTACTGTGTGTGAGCCAGGTGTGTGAACACGATTTGGTAAAGGTAGCGGTGAGAGGCCATGTAGGAGTACATGCTGGGTTGTCTCATTGCAGCCATCCTCAGGAACCGAGTTCTGTGTTTGTGATCCGTGAACAGTTACTACCATACATTGGGTTTCGGTAACTCGACCCCTCTCGACTTATTAATCAACTTGATCTCTGTCCAGGAGTTGCAACTAGTTTCTGGTGTTTGTAGGTAGTGTTAGTAGTCTACCAGGTGGCACCCGGTACAGGTGGGCTTGGGACAGACTAGGAACAGTGGCACGGTGTACCAAGTGGCACCCGGTTGGTGGGCTTGGGAACCCTGCTCACATCGTTTGGGGCTGTGAGAGACACCCCGGTCGGATCTCCTTGCAGATGGAACCCGAATAGGCGATAAACCTGGACTAGAGACTTGTGTGGTTAGTCAGGTCGTGGCTGACTCCCTCGCCCGGCTTCCGCTTGAAGGTTGCCGAGGTACATGACGTGTACATGGCGGTAAGTGGCGAGAGCGTGTGTGAAGAAGTACACCCCTGCAGGGTTATCATTATCTATTGGAATAGCCGGATTCTTCGGATATGGAAACTTGGACCCCTTGCATAGTTCATAGACAAGTGAAAGTGGATACTCTAAAATGCGCAAGATAAGCGTGAGTGCTATGGATGGCGTTCTCGTAGGAAGACGGGAGCAGATCCATAGTGGTGTATTGATATGGTGAATTTGTGGACTCGTGTGCGACACCTCAAAAGAGTTTCTTGCAGTCGTAGTTCAGGATAGCCACCGAGTCAAAGCTGGCTTGCTGCAGTCAAACTCCACCACCCCCTTTATTGATACTGATGCATATGTAGCTAGTTCTGATGTAAGTCTTGGTGAGTACAATTGTACTCACGTTTGCCTATTTTATGTTTTTGCAGAGAGACTTCAGTCTCGCTAGTAGTACCGCTTGGACTTCGACGTTTAGCTTGTTACCTCAGCTACGATCTTGTGCCCTCGGCAGGATCTGGTAGATAGTCAGGCTTCTCAGCCTTTTTCATTTGTAGATGTCTGTACTTAGACATGTTTAGCTTCCACATGTGTTTGACTTGTATGCTCTGAATGTTGGGTCATGAGACCCATGTTTGTAATATCTCGCTCCTCGGAGCCTAATGAATAAATACTTTGAGTCGTAGAGTTATGTTGTGATGCCATGTTGTATTTACTCATATCGGGCATATTGTGTGTATGATTGAAATGCTTGGTATGAGTGGGATCCGACTATCTAGTTGTTTATCCTTGGCAGCCTATCATATGGGGAAATGTAGTCTAGTGCTTCTGAGCGATAGTAGTCCGCTACAGCCCGGTTCACCGGAGTCCTGCTAGCCCAGCACTACTACTCAGGTCACTTGGCTGGCCGGCATGTGATTCACTTCGTTCCTGTGTCTGTCCCTTCGGGGAAATGTCACGCGGTGTTATCCGGAGTCCTGCCTAGCCTGCTACAGCCCGGGTTACCGGAGTCCTGTTAGCCCAGTGCTACAGCCCGGATTTATACGTTGTTGACCGACATGCTCGATTTGACTCATGTATGCCTGTCCTCATGGGTTAGTGCCACCTTGGGTTCACGACTAGCCATGTCGGCCCGGGTTCTTTGTCATATGGATGCTAGCGACACTATCATATACGTGAGCCAAAAGGTGCAAACGGTCCCAGGCCAGGTAAGGTGGCACCCGTGGGAGTACCGTGCGTGAGGCCGCAAAGTGATATGATGTGTTACATGCTGGATCGGTGTGACTTAGGATCGGGGTCCTGACACCACGGCCGCCGTCCTGGAGTTCACCTTATCCTGGCAGGCACGGTGGAGCCCCTAAAGCTTCTGGAAATTGGCGCTCATGGCCCGGAGGAGCTGCTCCTCTTGGGAACCACCGCCACTGGCGCTCGGTTCATCGACAACTTGGAGCCGGGCGATGACGATGGCCTCATTGTCGAAAACCTCCCCTTCGGCTGGCGCTCTGGTGCTTGCCTTCACTGGGAGGTGGCTAAACAGATCATCGCCTACCTTCAAGTACTTGCCCCGGGCGGGGGCTATAGGGGAGGAAGGTTGATCGTCGGCCACCTCCTCCCCGGCGGGCTCCTTGGCGGCTTCCTCGGCATCAGACTTGCCGGCCTCCTCAGCAGCAGCCTCGCCGGCCTCCTCGGCAGTAGCCTTGCTGGCCTCCCCGGCAGGCCCCTTGGCGGCATCCTCGGTGGCGGACTTGGCGGCTTCCCTAGCCGTGATCTTGGTGGCCTCAGCTTCGGCATCCTTGGCGGCCTCCTCGATGACAGCCTCGATGTCCACCTGGTCCATTGAGGGAGGGTCTTGAAACCAGAAAGATGAATGAAGCGAGGCCAAAATCAAAGTTCAAAATAAAGAAAAGAGAGAACATCGCGTGGCAGAGATGGCAGGGGACAGGAGGCAGGCAGCTTACCCATGTCGAGCTGAGGAGAAGTGGTTCCCTCCCCGCCAACGTTCGTTGTTGGGATGGAGCCACCAGTGCCCATGCTTGCCCCCTCTTCCTCCATGCGTGTGGGCTCGGCGGTAGGTGCCGTTGCCGGTGACGCCCCTCTGGGTGGCGTGGTCGATGAGGGCGGCCCTCAGCGGCTCCTCCTGTTGCCGCTCTCTTCCTGCGAACCTGGCAAGGTCAGCACCAAGGATACACACCCCAACGCCCGTCGATGGGGAGTGAATAACGGACTCATGTTGGGGGCTGGAGCGGGGGCTGTGCTGAGGGCTGTTGTCCGGGTTGATCACCACCAACGCCGGCGTGCACGGAGCGCTCGTCGGGGGGCTTGTCACCCGTCGAAGCCTTGGCTCTCTTCGCCGCCCTCTGGGCGAGTGTCTCCATGTCACTGTGAAGATAAGATCAAGTCAGGGAAAGATAGCGCGGGCAGGGGGCCAGGAGATGATGAGGGGTAAGGTGCTTACTCGTCCTCCTCCTCCTCTAGCCTCCTCTTCCTCTTCGAGCTAAAGGACCCAAGGTCGAAGTCGACCTCCGGGGCGGTGTCCGCAAGGGGAGAAGAAGGGGATGGGGTCCTGGGCCGCTTGGACGAGGAGGAGGCGGTGGCCGCAGCCTTCTTCGTTGCCGCAGCCCTCGTCTGGGGCATGGGCTGCGCCTAGGCCCGTTGCCACTGCGTGGTCTTGCCGGGCCGGACAAGCTCGGCGGAGCCAGCCCACCGCAGGACGCGTTTCTTCCCTGGGGCTAAGGAGTCATCCGCGTCGGTCTCCTCTTCAGCCGACTCCTCGACTGCTTCTTCAACAAGGGGAACCCCAGCGCTAGTGCCGCTGGGCTCCCCAGCAGACCCCGCCCACTTGGCAAACTCCTTCTCTTCTGCGGCCACGTCGGCCTCGTCCTCCACAGTGCCGAGGCTGCCGACCTCCTCGGCAAGTGCTGCCTCCTCCACCCTGGCAGCAATGTACGCCAACTCTTCCTCTGTGGTGGGGCGGATGAGCCGTGGCTCGTCGCGAATGTACCTCTCCGACAAGTTGTCGAAGAAAGTCTACACCAGCTCTGCGTTTGGCTTGGCCCAGATCGGATCGAGGCCGTGCGCATTGAAAACCGGCATCATGGCGATAATGGCGGCCAGGCAAGAGTTGTTGCTCAACAGGACCACCCCTGCTGGCAACCCGAATAGGTTGTCAGGCTTGCCAGCCTTGGCGGCCTTGCCGGTCCTCTCGACCCTGCCGACCTTGTCAGCCTTGAGCTAGAAAAGCCTCTGACAAAGATGAGCATGCTGCAACACCCTTAAGTTGTGGTTCAGGCTGGGGCGGAGCCTCATGATGTCGGCCGCATTCCTGAAATCCTAGGCCGGCCTCCCCTTATTATGAAGTGGGGCAATCCGGCGACGGAGGAAGTCGGCGCCGATCATCACGAGAGTGAGCCTGACCGAGGTGAGGCGATGGATCCTGGTGATGTAAATCATGAGCTTCCTGTCATCGGCACTGAGCTTGCCCCAGTCCTTGCTGCGGACCGGCGGCTTTCGACGTACCCGGCAAAACTCCTGCGGATCTGTCTCCTTGATCTAGCACCATCGGCCCCGCCACTCAACCCACCTCTCCTTCTGGGCACCCTCCGGGTATGTGCCCCTGCTCTGGGTCCTCGGGATCCAGGTGATGCAGCAAGAGATGGCACCCCCTAGCTGGATGCGAGGGGTGAAGTAATGGTGGAAGAGCGCCGTGCTGGGGTGCACTCCGGTGAAGGCCTCACAAAGGTGGGCAAAGAAGGCCATGCACACCATGGTGTTCGGCATCAGATCCAGGAGATGGAAGCCGTAGGTGTGCATGATGTCATTGAAGAAATCTGAGAAAGGGGGGCATAGCCCGCAGGAGAAGTAGTCGACAAAGAAAGGGTATCGATTTGGACCAGGCTTGGCAAAGGAGGCAGGGACGATGCACGTGGTGGGATGCCCCGTCATCTCCCTCCCCCACAGGCACCTGAACTTCTCCCTAAGGGTGAGCGCGTCGACCGTTGGGGTGAACAGGGCGTACTGTGTCCGCAGCACCACCAACTCGCTCTCCGGCGCCTCCTTCCCCCTGGCGTCCTTGGCCGCTCCCTTGCCCCTGCTTGCTTTGGGCGCCATTATGGCTGGCAGGGGGCGAGGAATCAAGGGCAATGGGGGCGCGGCGGTGGCAAGCAGGGGTGAAAGCTCCTATTTGCGCTTGAAGAAGAAGAGGGGAACAACGGTTCCAAGATTGGAAAAGGCGCGGAGGGTAAATGAGCGACGCCCCTATAGTTTCCTCTTTTTTATGGGGAAGACGCGGTCCACCTCTTTAAAGTTCACCGCGAGGTGACACAAGCGTGCTGTGACCGTTCCACGCACGACCCCCATGTCATGCACTCAATGCGAATCATGTGGAAGCACAACTGGTGAAGAAATTACCATAGTTAAAACTCTGCCACGCATGCCCGTGCACCGTTCTAGGCATGGGCCAACAACACTTCGCGCTTATGTGTGGCCTAGGCCCGGGGGCTCCTGTTGGTGTACAAAAGTAGGGGCCTTTTTGTACCCCTTTACTTGTGCACGAGCGGTTGTAGCCACACCTGCGGCTATGCTTAGCGGGGTAGAGGAAGGAAAGTTACGAGACTGCGAAGGTAGCACCCAAGACAGAGGCATGAAGAGGAAAGGGGCAAGATGGACTTCCCCCGGCAACACCCTTGCCGGGGTGGCCTACATAGCCCTGGCAAGAACCTTGCCGAGGTGACTTGCCCAACACCAGCAAGGACGCCACCCTTAAGCTTGAGAGTTCCGACGCCATCGATAACATTAAGACCAAGACTCAGGGGCACCTGCATGGTGGCATGCAGATCTTTGTGAAGACCAAAGGCCTGCGAGTCTACATAAGAGCCAGAAGACAAAGACCCCCGGCAAGATCCTTGCCGGGGACGGCCGCGAGACCCCGGCAAGACCCTTTCCGAGGGAATCTGCTGGGCTGCGGCCAGGCCAGCACCTGCCGAAGTTTTGCTGCCCCGCGGCCGTTCTGATGCGGCAACCAGCCCGCCAGCTAAGCGAACACCTGTGTGGCAGCATGCAGTTTCTAGGCCAACTAGTCAAGCACCTATGTGGTGGCATGCAGATCTTCGTGAAGGCCCTGTCACCGCACCAGCATGGCAACCAGCTAGCCAGCATGGCGCTGCATGCCTCGTGAGCTTGGACGCGCGTTGAAGCAGGGCGAGGCAGCGACGGACGGGACAAGCTCTGTTGCCGTCCCCAATAAAGCAAGAGGGCACATTGATAGCACATTAAATTTGTTTTTCCTACGATGTCAAGCGATAATCTTGTACACTGTAGATACTTTCCACCTCCTGTGTGCCACTGTGGTGACCCCTTTGACATATAAAAGGAGGCCCGAGGCAAACTGTGGAAGGATTCAGACCTTTTTGGACCAGGCATGCACCAAGGCTAGTTCAAGAGCTCAAGAACACTAAATATACACTAAAGCAGGACTAGGGTTTTACGCATCTCTGCAGCCCGAACCTGGGTAAAACCCCCTCGTGCTAATCACTAGACCTGCTCTTTGCACAGCTCTCTCCCCACCAACCGTAGAAGGGATCCTCGTGATCCCATAGGTGTTGTTTCCCCGACAGTAAGAATAACGGGGTCGTTTCCGGCCTGTTCCCTCCATGGAGAAGACACTACAAACTAAATACACTTCCGTGATGATACATGTTTGTCACAGTAGGTCGCATTTCTGTCATGCATGTACATCCATGACGATTTTATGACAGAATCAAGATAGTCATACCTATGCTGTCGTAGAAGTTTTCCATGACATTACCAAACTTATCATCACGGAAGTGTCCACTTCCATGACGATAAATCCCACGTCACAGAAGTGCTTTCGTCAAGGGTGACCGACACGTGGCATCCACCGTAACGGAATGCCATTAAGCTATCGGGACGGGTTTTGGATCCGATAACCCGTTAACAGCCCCGACCAATGGGGATTTTCCACGTGTAAAATCATCATTGGCTGGAGGAAACACGTGTCGGCTCATCGTTGGGACAGATGTCATCCACTCATTGGATAAAAGGCGCCTATGATACGTCGACACGTGGCACGGCCCAACAGAGGCCCTTTCCTGTGAAAAGGCCGGCCTGTTTGACTTGGTCAAAAGGTGGCGGGCCGGCCCATGTAAAGCCCATTCACTAGTAGAAAACCGGCCTATTGTCCCGGTTCGTAAGGGCCTTTAGTCCCGGTTTGCGAACCGGGACTAAAAGGTCGTTACTAATACCCTCACCCTTTAGTCCCGCTTCAAACCAGAACCGGGACAGATGGGCCTCCACGTGGCATGTGTGCCGAGCCCAGGCAGGAGGGCCTTTGGTCCCGGTTGGTAGCACCAACCGGGACCAATAGGCATCCACGCGTCAGCATTTCTGTTGCTGGGTTTTTGGTTTTTTTTAAAGGGGGGAGGGGGTTTGGGGGTTTTGGGGGGTTAATTTAGGTATTTCATATATTGTGTTAGCTAGATAGCTAATTAATAGAGAGAAGTGTCCTCTCTTCTGTCCGTTCTTGGTCGACGTTACGTACTAAACATACGTATAGAGAAGAGTAGGCATATGCTAGCTAGCTATGCAAACGAAGGAAGCAGAAGATCGTCATGAACATATATGCATACAGAGAGAAGTGATATCGACCACCTCTCCTTCTCCGAGAGATTGGTCGAACAACAAGTTCTCGTATATCTATCCGACACTACCGGCTACATATATACAATAATTATCTCTTACAAATATAATCTCCTAAATTACGGACTCATGGTCCACATAGTATTCTCCGTCTTCAGCGATCACGTGGTCAAGAAAGAATCCCGCCAATTCCTCTTGAATTACTCGCATGCGATCTGGTCCTAGGAGTTCATCCCGCCGCCGAAACATCTAATTTGAAGAAGGGGGTCAATACATATATATATATATGAATGAATGAAACTCAACACAAATGATGGTAATAAACTAAAATTGTGAATATTATTTCTTACGCACTTCATATTGTTCGTCAGAGTACCCGCCCAGCTCACAGGTCGTGTGGCGGATGGACTCGCAAACGTAGTATCCACAGAAATCATTCCCTTGTTCCTGCCACAACCACTTTACAAGAAATAGAGGTCAATCAAACAGATAAGCAAGAATGCCAAATGTTATTGATGAAACTAGCGCTTGAATCAATAGCTAGGAGACGCGCGGAACATGCTACTATAGTACTTACTTTCGGGTATCTAAATTCCAGCTCCTTCGGCAGTCCCGGGGATTTTGTGCTGAATTTTCTCCAAACCCTGCCAGACAAAAGAAAACTATTACTTGATATCAGGAAATGAACAAATTTGCTGATATGGTGGATAATGATCGATTTAACTTACTTCTTGAGGATTTCAGTCATGTCCGCATACTCCTGGGGATCTTTTCTTCTCGAGTCCAAGACAGTTACTACTCCCTGCTCAAGCCTAATCTCCAGGAGAATATAGTGGAAACTGTGCACGCATGCATAACTCATCAATTACATTACTATAACCTGGACTAATATATAAGGGAAACCGAATAAGCACAAGACAGTAACACTCACTGGAAGTTGTAAGGAAAGAGTATTATATCTTTGTGTTCATTTCTTTTGAATGATCGTAGCAAGTTTGCCTCAGTAGCTTCGGGCCTTTCATCAACCTCAGTTGCATCTATGAGATATGTGTTAACGAACCCAATATCACCGATTTGTCTTTTCTTCAATTCGGCGATCTTCAATCTGCATAATATAGTGAGGATAATTATAAATACATGCAATCAAAGAGCTGAGTTATATAGAGAGACTTAATGACAGAAGTAGTAGTACTTACAGACAGTAGCAGGTGACCGTTACTTTATCGAGGGCCAATTGATTGAAAAACTGATAGAACTCCTCAAATGGAACATGCAACAGTTCAATTCCGACGAGGTCATGCTCCGGTTTAACTCTCGTATACAAAGTATTCCTCTCCCCAGACTCTCTGCAGGTTTTCATGTACCAATCATGCAATCTTTGCATCATCGTTGATAGAGATCTTTCATCTTTGACGAGAGGCTTCCCGTACTCGTATCTGTGTATCTGCATGTCCAGGAAATCATAATTTACTTCGTCGGGCAGGTAATCGTCAAGATTGTTATAACCGGGCACCATCCTCGGATCGACGCTAGGCACCTTGAGCGGGGGGCACGATTGCTTTGCTTGTTCGCCGAGCTGGGCAATTTGTTTCCCAGCTGCTCGTCGTTCTTTCAGCCTTTGATCACTGACTGTACTTCCCGACCGCGACGCTTCGACCCATGTCTTTGCAATAATGCGCTCATAGTTGCCTTTCGGCGGAGACTTGGGTGGTTTTGCCAGGGCAGCCAGAGTGCGCTTCACTTTCACCGAATCTACCTTCTCCTCTGGAGGTGGATGTCTCTGTGCTTTCAACCCTTGAAACCAGTCCTTCACTTCGGCTCGCGCGATCTTCGCGTTCTCCTCCGGGATCATCTCGTATGGTAAATTCTCTGGAGTCTTCAGAGAAGGACTGAATCTGTATGTCCTCCCGCCTCTGGCTGTACTACTAGATGCCGGCAGAGCAGACGGAGCGGCAGTCTTCTTTACTTCTTGCTTTTTGCGAGGCGGAGGAGAAGGACTACGACGCGCAGGAGCAGCTGTCGGAGCGGCGGCGGGTCTCTTCCGCCCTTGCTGACAAGGTGGAGAAGGAGTAGGCTGGCTGCTCGGGCGCGCCGGCGCAGGCGGAGAAGGAGGCGGAGTGCCGCCACGCGCCGGAGAAGGAGCCGACCGAGGGCCCTGATCGTCACTCGCCGGAGGAGGAGGCGGTGGAGGAGGCGGAGTCCCCTGACTCGCCGGAGGAGGAGGAGGCGGCGGAGGCGTCCAGTTTGGAAGGTTGATGAGCTCCTTCCGCCATAGGCATGGAGTCTTCAGAGGAGAACCCAGCCAAGTCTCCCCTTCTCCGGTAGGGTGGTGAAGCGGGAGGTCCTCAAATCCCTCCGTTATTTTATCCACCATCACCTTAGCATATCCTTCTGGAATCGGCCGGCAGTGAAAAGTTGCGCCGGGTTCATTAGGATAAACAGAGCCAACAGCCGCCTTGACCTTCATATTCATCCACTGCGTCATAAGGTGGCAATTTTGAGCCTCCATGATAGCATCCACGGGATAGCTGGCAGGAGCCGTCAAGACAAGCTCTAGCTGAAGCAGCTCGGTGGAAGCCACGCTGCTTCTCCGCTGAGATGGCGGGGTAGCTTCAGGGGAAGCTTCGGCAGTTCGTTTGTCCCGGTTCGCTTCGCCTTCCTCTATCCCGAGTACCCTTCCTTTAAGCGCCTGCAGTTCGGACTGCTGCACTTTCTTCCTCCTCTCCTGGCTTTTGTAACCGCCTGTGTCCGGAAACCCAGCCTTCCACGGAATGGAGCCTGGCGTGCCTCGTGTCCGTCCAGGGTGCTCAGGATTCCCGAGGGCATTTGTGAGCTCGTCGTTCTCTCTGTCTGGAAGGAACGTCCCTTGCTGCGCTGCTTTGATATAGTACCGAAGCTTCTTCAAGGGAATGTCAAGTTGCTCGTCCGTCCAAATGCACTTCCCTGTTACAGGGTCCAAGGTTCCGCCAGCCCCGAAGAACCAAGTCCGGCAATGGTCTGGCCAGCTCATTGTCTCTGGTTCGATCCCTTTTTCAACTAGATCATTCTCAGCCTTGGCCCACTTAGGCCAGGCTACCAGGTAGCCACCTGACCCCGTGCGATGGTGAAGCTTCTTCTTCGCAGCATTTTTCTTGTTTGTCTCCGACATCTTCTTACTCTTTTCCGATGTCTTGTGGGCCACAAATGCAGGCCAGTCATCTCTGATCTTCTCATATATGCCCTTGAATTCTGGTGTCTCTTTTTTCTCGACAAACCTATTCAGGTCTTTCTTCCACCTCCTGAATAGGTCTGCCATCCTCTTAAGAGCAAAAGACTTGATTAATAGCTCTTTAACTGGCTTCTCCGGATCATCCTCTGGCGGTAGGGTGAAATTTGTCTTCAACTCAGTCCAAAGGTCATTTTTCTGCATATCATTGACGTAAGACACCTCAGGGTCTTTAGCCGGCTTACACCATTGCTGGATGCTGATCGGGATCTTGTCCCTAACCAGAACCCCGCACTGAGCAACAAATGCCTTCTTTGTTCGGATGGGTTCAATAGGTTGGCCGTCGGGCGCGATTGCTATGATCTCAAACCTTTCATCCAAGCTCAACTTTCTATTCGGGCTCGTCTCTTTACCTCAGTTGTGCTCGATCCGGAGGGCTAGAAAAAAGAGCAAAGACTTAATTAATATGTGTACATACCAAAACAATGAATGCATCAATTAGCTAGTCAGCATAGGCTTAACTAATATATATACCTGGCCGGTCTCGGTTCGGTCACCGGACCCGTCATCACGTTCTTCTTCTTGCACCGTCATTAGGTCACTGGAGCCAGCTTCTTCACCCTCTCCTTCTGCGATTAGGTCACCACCGCCAGCTTCTTCTTCTTGCAGACCATCGAAGTCGTTGAGATACAACGAGACGGCATCACTTCCTTCTGCGATTATGTCCCTCAACAACGCTTCTCTTGCTTCGTCTCGGGCGGTAGTGTCCATAGTTTCTACAAATATTTACAACATGGCAATTATTATTCAAACATGACAGATGGATATATTAGTGGCAAACGTAGAACTAGCTAGCTAATCATAGTAAGGAATCATATTTATTAATTAGTGTCCTCGACGCTGCTTCTCTAGGGTTTGGGGTGGCCTCGACAACACTTCAAGGGTTTGGGGTGGCCTCGACAATGCTTCAAGGGTTTGGGTTGGCCTCGACAACACTTCAAGGGTTTGGGATGGCCTCGAAAACGCTTCAACGAGGGGGTAATATCGACCCCCCCCCCACGTATCGTCCTTTCATGTTCGAGAGGAT
Source organism: Aegilops umbellulata (assembly GCA_032464435.1). Taxonomy (NCBI): domain Eukaryota; kingdom Viridiplantae; phylum Streptophyta; class Magnoliopsida; order Poales; family Poaceae; genus Aegilops; species Aegilops umbellulata. The sequence goes on from CP136058.1 coordinate 278,523,630, forward strand.
CACCGAGGGGTCGAAGAAGAAAAAAAGAAGAAAAAAAGAGGAGAAGATCGAAGAAAAAAAAGAAGAAAAAAAAGAGGAGAAGAAGGAATAGTGGAGAGGAAGAGAAAATAGAAATTCTATTTTCTCTTCCTCTCCACTATTCGTTTCTTCTTCTCCTCTTCTTTTTCTTCTTTTTTCTTCTTCTTATTCATTTCTCCTCTTCTTTTCCTCTCCTCTTCTTCTTTCTTCTTCTTTTTCCTCTCATTCTATGAACAAAAAAAGAAGAAAAAAAGAGGAGAATATGTGATTTTAAAAACATCATGTTCTATGAACAAAAAAACATTATATTTCTTCTTCTTTTTCCTCTCATTCTTTTTCTTAATATTTTCCTTTTTCCTCTCATTCTTTTTCTTGTTCTTCCTTCTTAAAAATACATTAGGTTTTGCCTAATTCATTGTTCATATGAATATACAAACATTTGCATATTTACAATAATCAATATCACCAAAAAAATCTATGAACAGAAAAAATAGTATTTTTTCTAAAAATCTATCTTTTGCATATATACATCAACATATATATACACAGAGAACATATATATACATACGTATATACATTTTTATAAAAATGCAAAAAACAAAAAATCTAAAAAAATCACATATAAACAGATATACACACATACATATACATTTGCAAAAAACATATATATATTTGCAAAAAAAAGGGAAGAGGGGCGGGTGCCGGCGCCCTGACCAAAGCGAGGAAGAGGCGACGGCGGCGCAAGGCAGCTGGGGCACGGCGAGGCAGAGGCGACGGCGAGGCAGAGGCGGGGCGGCGACGGCGTCGGGGCGGCGCGGGGTGGCGCGCGGCGGCGACGGCGTCGGGGCGGCGCGGGGTGCCGACGGCGTCTGGGCGGCACGGGACGGCGTCGAAGGCAGGGCGAAGACGGCGACGGCGAGGCGCAGAGGAGGGGCAGCCTGGCGGCGTCGTCGAGGCGGGATCGAAGAACTGAACGAAAATTTTCACAAGTGTTGTATATATAGACGGAGCATTGGTCCCGGTTCATGGCACAAACCGGGACTAATGCCCCCCTTTAGTCCCCGTTGGTGCCACCAACCGGGACCAAAGGCCTCTTTCCAGCAGCCCAAAGGGCGGGAAGCGGCGGCCTTTGGTCCCGGTTGGTGGCACCAACCGGGACTAAAGGGGGGCATTAGTCCCGGTTTGTGCCACGAACCGGGACCAAAGACATGTGCTGCCCCGAACCCAAATATTTAGTCCCACCTCGCTAGTTGAGAGGGAGGCGCACCTGTTTATAAGGTGCGGTGCGCCATCCCTCTCGAGCTCCTCTCTAAAGCAGGCTTTCGGGCCTAACACTGCAATCTGTGCCTGTGGGCCTACTGGGCCTCCCGCGGGCCTGAATCCTGGCCCATGGTAGGGTTTCTAGTCGTATTCAGGCCGTGGGGGCCCAGTAGGTGGCACTTTTTTTTTCTACTTAGAACTAAATACTTATAGTTTTGTAGTGATTTCTTTTTTATTTTAGGTCACAAAAATTATAAACTTTCTATTAGTGCCATTAGTTTTAAAATTTGAATAGTTTAACTTTGAATTTTTTAAAATTTGTGTGAATCACTACTTTATGAATAACTTTACTATAAAAAATTCCTGCTATTTAATATTATTGTGTTTTATCATTATTCGTCTTGCTTTATTTTTTTAATTCTTTTAGCTTTTAAACTTTTTTAGTTTTAGAAAAATTATAAACTTTTAAACTTTCTTGCTTTATAGTTTTAGAAAAATTATAAACTTTCTGTCAGTGCCATTTGTTTTCAAATTTGAAAACACTTTTTTAGTTTTTTTTTGTTTTCTTTGTTGCTTTATTTTGTTTTGGCTATATTTTTTAATTTTTTTTGCTTTTAGGTCAGCAAAATTATGATTAACTTTAATAAAAAAATTAACATAGATGCACCTACTCGTCTATTTTCAAATGAACTCTAAAAAACTTGGCATACCATACTCGTCTGTTACAAATTTTGCATGGTATCATCATAATAGTTGCGGGAGAAAGTCTTCACTTTTCTTCGCTTGTGTCATTTGCTTATTGCGCCGTAACCATGGATAATCTTCATCGTTTATCATGATGCTTGGGTCAGCCTTGACATTAAAGGGAGGAATTTCATGAAACCTTTCATAATCTTCAGACATGTCTGTCTTGCCCTCCACTCCCAGGATGTCCCTTTTTCCTGAAAGAACTATGTGGCGCTTTGGCTCATCGTATGATGTATTCGTTTCCTTATCTTTTCTTTTTCTCGATCTGGTAGACATGTCCTTCACATAGATAACCTGTGCCACATCATTGGCTAGGACGAACGGTTCATCAATGTACCCAAGATTTTTCAGATCGACTGTTGTCATTCCGTACTATGGGTCTACATGTACCCCGCCTCCTGACAGATTGACCCATTTGCACTTAAACAAAGGGACCTTAAAATCTTGTCCGTAGTCAAGTTCCCATATGTCCACTATGTAACCGTAATATGTGTCCTTTCCCTTCTCGGTTGTTGCATCAAAGCGGACACCGCTGTTTTGGTTGGTGCTCTTCTGATCTTGGTCAATCGTGTAAAATGTATTCCCATTTATCTCGTATCCTTTCCAAATCAATACAGTCAAAGATGGTCCCCTAGACAACAAGTACAACTCATCACAAACAATGTTGTCACCTCTGATACGTGCTTCCAACCAACGGCTGAAAGTCCTGATGTGTTCACATGTAATCCAGTCGTCGCACTGCTCCGGGTGTTTGGAGCGCAAACTGTTCTTGTGTTCATCGACATAGGGGTCACCAAGGTAGAGTTCTGTAGAACTGTGTAGTGTGCTTGAGACCAAGAATGCCCGTCCCTGGATATTATTGAGTCCGCTCCTAGCGTGCCTTTTCCAGTCAGTCTCCCCTCATATCGCGATTTAGGGAGACCTATCTTCTTAAGGCCAGGAATGAAGTCAACACAAAACCCGATGACATCGTCCGGTGATCTGCCTCGCCTTTAAAATGCTTGCCTTTCTTTCGACATTGATGGTTGGTCGGAAGAAATCGACGATGGCCCAGGTACACATTCTTCCTGCATTTGTCTAGGTATATACTTTCAGTGTCATCTAAACAGTGTGTGCATGCGTGGTATCCTTTGTTTGTCTGTCCTGAAAGGTTACTGAGAGCGGGCCAATCGTTGATGGTCACGAACAGCAACGCCTTTAGGTTAAATTCCTCTTTATTGTGCTCATCCCACGTACGTACACTGTTTCCATTCCATAGTTGTAAAGTTCTTCAACTAATGGCCTTAGGTACACATCAATGTCGTTGTCGGGTTGCTTAGGGCCTTGGATGAGAACCGGCATCATAATGAACTTCCGCTTCATGCACATCCAAGGAGGAAGATTATACATACATAGAGTCACATGCCAGGTGCTGTGATTGCTGCTCTGCTCCCTGAAAGGATTAATGCCATCCGCGCTTAAAGCAAACCATACGTTCCTTGGGTCCTTTGCAAACTCATCCCAGTACTTTCTCACAATTTTTCTCCACTACGACCCGTCAGCGGGTGCTCTCAACTTCCCGTCTTTCTTACGATCCTCACTGTGCCATTGCATCGACTTGGCATGATCTCCGTTTCTGAACAGACGTTTCAACCGTGGTATTATAGGAGCATACCACATCACCCTCGTAGGAACCCTCTTCCTGCGGGGATCGCCGTGAACATCACCAGGGTCATCTCGTCTGATCTTATACCGCAATGCACCGCATACCGGGCATGCGTTCAGATCCTTGTATGCACCACGGTATAGGATGCAGTCATTAGGGCATGCGTGTATCTTCTCCACCTCCAATCCTAGAGGGCATACGACCTTCTTTGTTGCGTATGTACTATCGGGCAATTCGTTATCCTTTGGAAGCTTCTTCTTCAATATTTTCAGTAGTTTCTCAAATCCTTTGTCAGGCACAACATTCTCTGCCTTCCACTGCAGCAATTCCAGTACGGTACCGAGCTTTGTGTTGCAATCTTCGCAATTGGGGTACAACCCTTTTTTGTGATCCTCTAACATGCGATTGAACTTCAGCTTCTCCTTTTGACTTTCGCATTGCGTCCTTGCATCGACAATTACCCGACGGATATCATCATCATCAGGAACATCGTCTGGTTCCTCTTCATCTTCATCAGCTTCACCCGTTGCAGCATCATTGGGCACATCGTCTGGTTCCTCTTGATCTTCACCAGCTCCCCCCGTTGCAGCATCACGGTATTCAGGGGGAACGTAGTTGTCATCATACTCTTCTTCTTCGTCGTCTTCCATCATAACCCCTATTTCTCCGTGCCTCGTCCAAACATTATAGTGTGGCATGAATCCCTTGTAAAGCAGGTGGGTGTGAAGGATTTTCTGGTTAGAGTAAGACATCGTATGCCCACATTTAGTGCATGGACAACACATAAAACCATTCTGCTTGTTTGCCTCAGCCGCATCGAGAAACTCATGCACGCCCTTAATGTACTCGGAGGTGTGTCTGTCACCGTACATCCATTGCTGGTTCATCTGCGTGCATTATATATAATTGAGTGTCCAAATTAATAGAAGTTCATCATCACATTAAAACCAAAGTACATACATAGTTCTCATCTAACAACATATAGCTCTCCAGAGCATCTAATTAATTAAACCATACATTAATTAAAACAAAGGCGATCATAATCGCAACCAAGGTAACAATTGATCCAACGGCATAATGATACCAAGCCTCGGTATGAATGGCATATTTTCTAATCTTTCTAATCTTCAAGCGCATTGCATCCATCTTGATCTTGTGATCATCGACGACATCCGCAACATGCAACTCCAATATCATCTTCTCCTCCTCAAATTTTTTTATTTTTTCCTTCAAGAAATTGTTTTCTTCTTCAACTAAATTTAACCTCTCGACAATAGGGTCGGTTGGAATTTCCGGTTCACATACATCCTAGATAAATAAAATCTATGTCACGTTGGTCCGCATAATTTTCATAAACAATAAATGAACCAATAGTTATAAAGATTAATATATATACCACATCCGAATCATAGACAGGACGAGGGCCGACGGGGCCGGATACCAAAACCATCGCACTATATAAGATGCAATAATAAAAGTAAGAAAATGATACAAGTATCTATCTAAACATACAAGTAAGAATATTTTTCCTTTCAGAAAGAAGATAAGAGCAAGAGGCTCACCATGGTGGTGTCGGTGATGAGATCGGCGCGGGTGATCGACGGCGGTGAAGACAGGGGTGGGGCGTGACGGACCGCTAAATCTAGACAAATCTCGAGGAAAATGGAGCTTTGAGGTCGAGCTTCGAGAGGAGAAAGCTTAACTAGTGTGGCTCGGGCATTTCATCGAACACCTCATGTGCATAGGAGGTGAGCTAGAGCACCACAAGCCCCTCCTCTCGCCGGCCCAGAAAAACAGAGCACTCAGTGCTCTGCTCCGGCACGAGGGGTATATATAGGAGGCACCACTGGTCTCGGTTCGTGGCATGAACCGGGACTAAATGGGAGCCTTTGGTCCCGGTTCATGCCACGAACCGGGACCAATGGTGGTGGGCCAGGAGCCAGGCACATTGGTCCCGGTTCGTCCCACCAACCGGGACCAAAAGGTCCAGACGAACCGGGACCAATGGCCCACGTGGCCCGGCCGGCCCCCTGGGCTAACGAACCGGGTCCAATGCCCCCATTGGTCCCGGTTCTAGATTGAACCGGGACTAATGGGCTGACCCCCCTGCACCGTTGCCCCCTTTTCTACTAGTGATTACGCCCTATCCGAATTAGGCCCAGTAGCGTCATCTGGGCCACCCAATATGATTCCAGCCCGTTTTCACTTCTGGCCCATGTATGGACCATGACGTCTTTCGGCCCATACGAGGCCCTATGTAACTCTTGGCCTATTAATGGCCCGTGGTGAAACTGGCCCGTAATGAACAGTGTATCACTTTACACCCATTAACGGCCCGTGGTGAAACTGGCCCGTAATGAACAGTGTATCACTTTATACCCACTAACGGCCCGTTATTCCGTTGGGCCATTTCCAGCCCATGTTATCTTTCGGCCTTCTCAGAGCCCATTTATTCTTGGGCTCATTTCCAGCATTCGTTTACTTACGGCCCGTTACTGTCATTTTCTGCTTGTGGGCCAAATTCAGCCCATGGTTACAGTCGGCCCGTTTGTGGTCCGTTAATACGTTGGGCCATTTTCATAGCGTCATCAAATACGGCCTATTAACGATGGCCCATTATGGTCGGCCCATGAACGGACGATTCCAACTCTAGCCCGTTTACGGCCATAATGCGGCTTGTTATTGGCCCATGTTTGGCCAATCGATCATACTGCCCGTATAAGGCCCATTGATGATACGACCCGTAGAAGGCCCATTGTTTTTACGGCCCATAAAAGGCCCATTGTTTCTACGGCCCGTAGAAGGCCCACTGTTTCTACGGCCCGTAGGAGGCCCAGTGTCACTACAGTAAATATTAGCCCATGGTTATTGTGGCCTAGTTTTAAAAAATAGGTTATTGCAGCCACTAGCAAACCGCGGAAAAAGAACTGCAATGACTACAAGCAAACAAATAAACAAGACAACAAGGAAATAAATAAGCAAGCAACTTACGTTAGGCTATCACGGCTATCACACATATTACATCCACTGGGCATCAAAGTTCGCCATCAGTGCAAATAAATGCACCGACAAAAGAATATACAAAACTGAGAGCACTTCAGAAGGGACTAGGCCTGGCCAGGTCGCCCCCCCCCCCCAAACAGCTGAAGAAGTTGAGTAGACCTCAGTTGTGTCAACGTTAAATGCATCAACACTAGATTTAAGGCATGATGGTGCACACGGCAGTCCTCTGACATCTTCATTACATCTTTGACTTAAAGTCGGTGTTGAGCTGAAGCAAGCCTTTCCGCTTTAATTTGAGACTGAAGAAGTCGAACTGATTGTGGCAGCGACTGCATAGAGGTTGTCTCACACCTGCTGGTGAGTAGCTTCAACTCACTGTCTTCATCAAGACAGGACCTTGGGGTCATTTCGTTGTCCTCAAGATGGTTTGGCTCACTATCTTCACTAAAGTTCTGCCTGGTGTAAGAGATACGAGTCTGAAAGAGAAACAAGGAGACACGTAATAGGTTTCACAATTATATAAGCAAATAAATGGATCTGTTCTGCATAAGGAACATGTTTTTACATCTACAATTTGAAACTGCTAGTTGTTGCAAACATCCAATCAGATGTAAACCGCAAAGCAAACAGCAGTGGAGGAAATGATGCCTATCCAAATCTATACTAGAACAAAGTTTGAAGGCTTGAGAAGGATGAACTTACATTACAAGTTAACACGGGATGGACAAAGCCCTTCTCCATGTTGATGGAAGGATAATTCAATAAATTCCCCAAAGAAAATTATTTATAAGCGTTGTCATTATTCTACATTTTGCAAAGAGTAAATATAGATCAAATAATATTGGAAGAAACAGAGGATAATGAAGCTCAGGTGCAGACTGATGATACATAATCAAATAGCAATTAATTAAGTACATCATTATAAGGCAAAAGGGAGAGAGGTACTGACAAGAGAAATGCAGAGCCCATTATTGTTTTAAGATCGTAGGATCCTTTGAGCAAGGAGATTCATCTGAAATTAGTTTTCATACAAGAGAGAAGGTAAGGCACAAGCAGAAATTTAGGAGTTCAAAATTTGAATTGATATCATAGACAGTACCTGACACTGGGCTCCCAGCAGTTCTAATAGGGGTTTGGCCACTAGAGTAGGGGTAAAGTGTGGTACAGTTGGGCCTGTGTTTTCTGTGGCTGCTGATCTATCTGATTTAACATGTATCACTACCTTTTCCAAATACCTAGTTTGTACTCCTTGAGGATCTGAACTCACCCTCCTCCTTTTGGACATCTATTACGAAAGAACAACATTTGACTGGGAAAACATAGTGTGACGACACATGCAATAGGTACAGAAAATGGATAGGTATGGCATATACTCATATATGATGCTTAAACTAAGCAGATGGTGTAACAAAGTAGAAGTAATGCAAGAGGTCAGATGCAAAATATGTGCGACCAATACAACTTTGCAAAGTTAGAGCAAGCACCTTGATGGGTGAATAAGATAGGCCATCCTCCACCATGCCAAGTTTGTTAGCCAGTGGCTCGTTCCGCAATATTCCTCTCGTGCGCCCATTCTCATATTCATTTTGATAATGTTCAATATATGACATGCATGAAAACATAAAAACTAGTGAGATTTTCTTTGTAATGCATAAGTGATTCTAATCCAATACTGCCTCCCTGTAAACCCCTTTGTGCTATCTCTGCAATTCTTTTAAAAGATGCCATGCATGCTGTAATTTGTTGTGTGCATTAATATAATGTGGCCTACTACTCAAAATATGAGAGCTCCAGAAGTGATGACACTTCGCAGATGATAGCTTCAACATATAGTAAAGAAGAAAAGGTCGACCTGACCTGACAGATTCAAAACATACTAAGGGAGAACAACTCGACCTGACCAGTCGACCGCAAGAGAAGAGTATCATCTTAAAGAAGAGCAGAAGAGCAAGCAGATTGAAGATATTACAAGTCTTTCAATACAATGTCGGTTGGCCACCCATGATGAACCAGAGCGCACAGAGAAATACTATTCTTTCTAGTCTCTCCATATGTGGCTCACATGCATTTCGAAACTAAAGTAGGAACATTTAGCTAACCAATTAAACATCTCCCAGTTTTACTAATATCAGCAATAATATCATATATGAATTTGTACAACTAAGCTTGTTTAGCTCGATGGGTGGAGCAGTGCTATTATGACACGAACCACGTAGGCTGATTGTGGTCATCATAAAATGGGGAAAACATACGCATGATGAGTACAGTGTTGACCGTGGCAGTGGGATGGCAGATCTGAAGCTGCAAACCGCGCAAAGGGTAGTTAGCAACCGATGTTTGCTTTGAAATAACAACTAAGATTTGGTATGGACAAGAAAGTACGATCAACAAGTGACAAAGAAATGCAATTATGCTGTCTCTCTATATGTTGCGACATGCATTTGGAAACTCAAGTGGGACCTTTAGCTAACCAATTAAATGTGTCGGTTAACTAATATAGGTATCATATCACAATCATATTTGAACAATTAAGCTTTCGAATTCTGAGTGTTGTGTTGTTTAGCTTGAAGGGTGGAGTAATGCTAGTACGACAGAAAGCACCTACGCAGATCATAGTAGAGTAGATAAAAGGGGAAAACCCTAAGCATCAAGAGAAAAATCAGGAAAGTGGAACTAGCTGGACCAGTGGGTAGCGCACATGCTTTTCGAAACGAATATAGGAACATTAGGTGACCAATTAAACGTTCTCTGTTTTAGTGATATGAACATCATATCAGATTCATATTTCAACACGTAAGCTTTGGGTTGAGTTCTTGAGGAGCAGTGCTAGCACGACACGAAGCACCTACGATGATGGTAGTGAATATAATGGGGGAAACTATAAACTTTACGAGTATAGTGCCCGTGCCATGGCGGATCTGAAGGTGCAAACCGGACAAAGCTACTTCGCAACCAATGTTTGCTTTCAACTAGCCACTACGATTTGGTATGGACAAGAAAAGTACAGTAAACAAATTACGATCTATTTTCCGGGTGAGATCAATAACTTAAGCACATATGGAAGAGTACCACCTCTCTTGCGACGCCGTGTAGGTCTATGCTGATACGTTGAGGGTGCTGCGGGTGCGATGGCTGTCGGCGGCGGGGAAGAAGACTTTAGAGGGCAGACGGCCGGGTCAGGGGATATATCCTGTTGCCATGGACGAGGCGGTCGTAGGAGCGGCAACGGCAAGGTGGATGGCGGCGCTGATGAAGCGAGAGGAGGCGATGAAAGCATCCTAGTCCAGCGCCATGGATGAGAGACGTCCATCTCTTGCAGTGGATGACGGGGTAGGGGTAGCGGCTCCGGCAAGGTGGAGGATGGGGTGGCGGACGGAGGAGGCTGGCCGTAGTGCGGAGGTTGTCGTGCCGCCGACGGTGTATGAATGGGGAAATGGAGGGGAGGGGGATCTCAAACTTTGGGACGCGCTTCTCTGAAATGGGGGAAAGTTACGAACTTATCCCCCGTTTAAACTTTCGGACATCGCGTCGGTTGGGGATAGGACGGTAATCTCGCATCTCCCAAATATTTGCCGGTAACTATTTCAGGCGAGGAGAGGGTGTTTTGCCGCCCACGGTTGGCTCCCACGGTGTATGAACGGGGCTGACAGGTAGGGCGGTTGTGTCATGTCTGATGGAAGTTACACATCTGCCCCTATTTAAAATATTAGCCTACATCGATTTCGGACGAGGAGAGTTTGTTTTGCCGCCCACCGTGTATGAATGGGGAAATGGAGGAAGCGACACATGTCTTTCGGACGTGCTTGAATCAAATGTGTTTTGCCGCCCACGTTTGGCACCCACCATGTGTGAATGGGCTCAGAGGCCGTCGTGTCACGTCTGACTGAAGTTACTAGTCTTCCCCTATCGATAGCAGTGTAAATCCGGTCGATAAGGATGTCAAGTGTCAGGGGTAGACAGTAATTTCCATCTCACAAACACTTGCTTTGGGCAGCCCACAAATTATAGTGGGTGTTTAGCCGCTTCGTTCAAAACTTGGGAGAATTAGCATTCACGTTTACCCTGCGACCTGCTAAACTAAATTCAAATCCAATTTGTATTCAATTACGAATATCCACAGATAATTATACGTTTTGTTATTTATTTCTTCAAAACCACAACAAAGATTTATTCCACCTTTATATATGATTATGATTTAGAAATGCCGTGATCTTCGAATTCAGTAGGTTGGATACACTCTGAGTCAAACAGTTACTTCATCCAATACAATATGCTCACACGAAAAATAGTTCACCTTATGTCAACCATACAAGTACTGAGGATTACCTCGCCTAAAAATTTCAGATTATTACAACACATGGACAACATAGGGGGTCTTGCAACATAATCCATTCAGAGACATGACACAACATCCAAGTACAATAATCTAATGACAATTTCAACTAGTATCTAAAGAAGAACCGGGATTACCTTGGGCTTTAGATAGCAGAAACAGCAGGACCTCCTCTGTCTTCAAATACAACATTCTTACTTCCTCCAATTCTTGGGTTGCTTGTATAATGCGTGCCGCTAATTCCGTAATTTCCAACCTCAAGATAAAGATTACCTCATTCATGGCAGCCACACCATCTCTTTCTGCCTCTAGTAGAGCCTCAAGCACTATAATATATGTGCTCAGACTGCTCTCCGGCGGTGTTGCCTCTGAACTGCTACCATCTGGTAACATGGATGGCACACTGCTTCCACAAATAGATTCTGGGGTTGTACATTGTGTCCTAGCGTGAATGGCATCCTGAAAGGTTTTCGCTGGACATCAGTAAGAGATAGTTATCGTATGATCCAGGCAGTAAGCTTACTTGGTAAACGATGGACAAATTATTGCCGAGCATGGCAAACTATATTTAAATGGTTCGAAGCAGCATCAGCTGAAAAGAAATTAAAATGGTAAGATGAAACTAGGGATGTAAGTGGCAAATAAATGACATCCGCCAGTCCCATCTAGTTAGTTTTTGCTACCTCGCTAGTTCATTTTCCTCAAAAAACAAAAACTCTTTTGAACTATCATACCACTAGTGGACTTTAATCGGGATTAAACGGGACCCAGTTGACATCCCTAGTTGAAAGGGAGTGTACAACCGCTATATTTACGTTGCCAAGGCATCTAAGCAGCTGAAATAATCTGAGAAAGCACTTAACAGTGTGGCCTCATATAAACTACGAAGACACTCTTGTGATGAAGTTGAGAGGAAAAGTTAAAGACTCAAATGAAATAGGCATGCATTTCTTTACGATAGTATAGCAGGCACTGCTGACATATTGGCCAACTCAGGTATAGCGTAACAACAAATAAGCATTTGAATCAAGCAATACAGCAAAGCAGACAACTGAACTATTTGTAATTCGGTAGGATTACACGTTGAGAGCACAAGCCAAGAAAGCAGCCCACTCGCATTACATTTCACATGTACTGAAACACACTGGCTTACCATATGTTGCTGTGAAGCCTAGCTGTTGTTGCAATGTTCTTTGAAGATATCATCAGCATCCCGTGGTTGTAGTGGCGGATCTACAGGGTGGACAGGGTGGGCCACGGCCCACCCTGGGATTTTGGTACGACCCATATATACCATAGTCCATAAGAGATCAGGGGATGGGCCAGAAGGAAAGAAACGAAAAGCCCAACAACCACAACCTCGACTCGTTCGCACAGCCGTGGCCCGTGGACCATGGTAGCCCGCGCACTGGCTCCCCGTCCCCAAATCTCCTCGCAGCTGCTCTATGCTCCTGCCAATCTTGTCCTGACTTGCCGCCTGGATCCATGCCTCGTCGGCGACTATGCCCGACCGCGCCCAGCCTAGTCTGCACTCGGCAGTCGGCGCTCGGCGCTCGGCAGTCGGCGTTCTACAACTGCAGCAGGCCAACCGTCACCCTCCCAGCACGATTTGAGGTACCTTTGATGAGATTTCTGCTCGTTCCTCAATTTCTGTTTACTCTTACTCATTGCTAGGCATGCTTCCACCTGCCAGTACTGCTCATTATGGATTTAGGCTTGCTATGCTCCTTTATCAATTGTAATGTAGTACTGCTGAATTCTATCTAGGAATGTTACTACTTACTACTGAACTATTTCACTTTGGGGCAAAAATAAATAAATCTATGTGGCATCTTGAGCTGCAATTTCCAAGAATTTTACTAATTACTACCAAATTGTTTCAGTTTAGGTCAAAAATTGATACACTGTTCTCATTTTTTGAATCAATAAATGTCATTGTCACATTGAAGAACAGAATATCAATCATGATCACATGATTGCTTACATATATCAAATGTGGAAGAATGAATGCATGCAGGTAGTCTTTCAACTTTTCAAGGTATGCAGGATTCTTTTATGCAAAATGGAGATTTATTTGAGAAAAACGATCAATGTATCTTGTGCTATTGGTAAATTAATTAGTACATTCGCAGTTGTAAAAAAATTATTAGGTTGGACCACCCTGGTTCAAAATCCTAGATCCGCCACTGCGTGGTTGCAAATCTAGTTGTTGTAGTTTATTCTGCACCATCTATTTAGGTAAAATTAATTTTAATCGCATGCACTGGTCCGTGTCGGTGGGAAACGACACCTATGGGATCACAAGAATCCCTACTACGGTTGCGGGGCGCAGGGTTGAGAGAAGAGCGGGTCTGACAGAGAAGCATGCGGTTCATTTATCCAGGTCCGGGCCGCGAGGATGCGTAAAACCCTACTCCTGCTTTGGTGGCTGTATTATGCGTTCTTGAGCTAGCTATGAGGCATAACGAGCTCCGAAAAGCCGAATCCTTCTCCTGGTCGCCTCGGGCCTCCTTTTATAGGTGAAAGGGGCTGCCACAGTGGCACACCGGAGGTGGAAAGGGTACAGTGCTGCGAGGTTATCCCTCGTATTACAGGACAAGGTGCATTTAATGCATTGCTTAGGTGTCCTCCCACTTTATCGGGGACGGGGGCGAGGCCCGTCCCGTCCATCGCCGCTCCTCCAAGCTTCGACACGCGCCCTGGCCAGCGGTGCATGTGGTGCCATGTAGGCAGGCAGGCAGCTGAGGTGGCGTGGTGGTGGAGCCTCCACGAAGGGCTGCATGTTGCCACGCAGGTGCCTGCCCAGTTGGTTGGGTCGGCAGCTGCATGCAAACGGCGGCGAAGCCTTGGCTGGTGCGGGCCTGATGGTCGCCCTGCTGGCGTGCTTGGCGAGGGCCTTGTCGGGTGGCCCGGCAAGGGTCTTGCCGTGGCGCGCAGGCGTCCCCGGCAAGGATCTTGTCGGGGGTCTTGTGGGTTCCTTCGGCGAGTATGGATGCCTTCCCATCCTCACTTGATCTTGACTATTCTTTGTCGTCACAAAGATCTACATGCCACCACGGAGGTGCCTCCCGAGCCCTGTCCCAACACATGTGTTGAGTGGGCTCAAGGGTGGCTCGCTCGCCTGGCATGGGCGAGCTGCCCCGGCAAGGGTCTTGCCGTGGCCGCTGAGGCCACCCCGGCAAGGATCCTTTCCGGAGAAACCTGTTTCGCCCATCTGATCTTTGTGGCCTTGGTCTTTGTCGTTGCTTTCAATCGTCTTGGGCTTCGGTCTTACCTTGGCTCACCTCCTCCACTCAGCTTGGTGTGGCCATGGGCGTGGCTCTGACTGCCCGTGCACAAGTTAAGGGGTACAAAAATGTGCCCCTAGTTTTGTACACCGACAGGAGGCCCCGGGCCTGGGCCACACATAAGCGCGACACGTTGTTGGGTCAGGCCCAAAACGGTGCGCGGGCAGGCGGGGCGGCATGCGTGGGGCGGTTCCCGCACGCATACGTCACATCGCAGTAAATGGGCAGCACGCGCCTTCCCCATAAAAGGAGGAAGACGTGGAGGCGCGGCTCATTTACTGAATGGGTCCGAGGCGCGGTGTTCAGGGCGTCCACTCCCCACGATCACGGGGTGGGGAGAGGTCGCCTCACTTGTCCCCTAGGTTTTGCACGCCGGCCACGCGTCTCCCATGCGCTTGGGGTGGCAAACGGTGGAGGCGGGAAACCAGGCCATCGCTGGTTGGAGCAGCGGGTCGGTCCTGGTTCCCTGCGCCTCTCGTGTCTTGATTGGCCGGGCGGGGCGGCCGAGCCCCGCCCCCGTTCCTTTATAAAGAGCGGTAAGGGGGGATGGCATCCCGCATTCTTCCATTTCTCCCTCCTTCTACTTCTGCTCCTTCCTTCCATTCATCATGGAGAAAGGGAATCCTGGTCCTTTGACGGTGGCGGCGAGGGTCGCCGCTCGACAACGCATCCCTCCTCCTCCTGCGCCTGCGGTGGCAGAGCCGGCCGCAAGGGGAAGGGGAGGGGGCGAGGCTGGGGCAGAGGCCGCAGCGCTCATGGAAGAGGAGGACGGGGTGGCGCGCCGGCCTCGCCCCCGCTTGTAGCTCCTCTTCCGATGGAGGGCCACGCTGGGGACAACCCTTGCGAATTCTTCGTCAGGCTGCGCCGGCCGCCGCGCCATTGCCTTCGCTCCCGACTCCATTTGCGCAGGAAATGGAGCTGGATCCGCCGGAGTCGTTGTGGCTGCACATGAGGGGCTGCGGGATCAGCAGCACATGGGCCAACGTCGAGTTCCCCGCCCCTCACGTCATGTATCTCCACCGAGGGTGGAAAACATTCGCCCGTCTTCACAGCTTGACGGAGGGGCTCACTCTCCATTTCAAATTAATGGAGGGTGGCCTCCTCTCCGTCAAGATCTTCGGGCACTTCGGGACTCGCGTAAGGTGCTGTGTGGAGAGCTCTTCCGGCAACAAAGATCCTTCCTCGAGCGAGAGTTGCAAGGAGGACAGTGACAGCGACGACGAGGCCAGCGGGCGGCAGGATGACGGGTCCGACTAGGCGTTGGGCGCCACGCCGTGCGGCACCGGCGACCCCATCATCCGTGTTGCCGGCTTCTTGAACTTCTCGGGGTCGTCTCCTTATGTGGCTGGCGTTGGGAGGCTGCGCAAGAGGAAGAGGGCGGGCGGCAAGGCCGTCAAGTCGGAGTACGCGGGCACCAACACCTTCGACGTGTACTGACGTCCTGCTGCCTCGTCTTCAAGCTCTGCCTCCGGCGCCGCCATCACCATCCAGCCCTTGGTTGGCGACCAAGATGTTCTCTTGGTGTCTTTTGCCACTCGTAGCTCGCCTATGCGCCTCTTTTGCCCTTTTCGCCTCCTTGACCTGCCTCCTGAGGAGAGGGACAAGAAAGGGATTACGGGCATCTTATCTCTTTTTAGTCTTGTAAGCCTTCGGGCCTTTGTTGATTTTGGAACTTGTAATTCCCTTGCTCATGTTTTTCATTTCGTATGAATTGTACCTGTACAGAATATTTTTTAATGAAAAAGGGATGTTTGCCGGGTTTTTCATTCGTAGGTAAAACCCACGACAAGGAGTAAATCCTTGTTACCCTTAACATCAACGTTTTCTTGCCCGGAAACAGGCCTTGCCGTCCGCCCACTTCGCTCGACCTATCTCACGCGCTTGGCGGAGGCAGGAATGAGGTGGGCTTAGGCTCCTCGTTTCGTATCCTTGCTGCCGTGACTACGACCAAACTCGGTCCCAGGAAACGAGTCCTAGGGTCCGAAGTGAGGGAAGCACGGTAGCCTAAGGATAAAACGAGGTTTCACATACCTCAGTCCATAACAAAACGCATGATAAGGGATAAAGAACTTATCTAAATCTACAGCCCCCGGCAACCTTGGCTTGCCGCGGGTGGATCTTTACTCTTGTAGCCCCCGACAATATTGGCTTCCCGGGGCCTGGGCGCCGGGCCATCCCCTTTTTTCCAAAGCAGCTCGACAAGGATATTCATGTGTCCTACGAACCAAAGAAGACAGAGAAGAACAGAAAGACGCGCACTCGACCTCTAAGCTAGGGGTTAGCTGCCGCTAAGCACTATCAACCCTAACCAAGGACGTGACTCGACCTAGCATGCATGCTATAACTTAGGGCGCCAGCGCTACATTTATTCTCGCTCAGGGTCTGCGCATGGCTCTGTACAAAGGGTCACATGCCTTGCGGTAAAGCTCGTACAAAAGGTGGCTTGCCGGGAGGCTCGGCAAGCCACTCCTTATGGGTAAAACTTGCGAAGATGCTCGATATTCCAGGAGTTGCTCACTGGTACGGCGTCCTCGGTCTCCAGGCGGACTGCACCAGGCCTGGTGACTCATAATACCCGATAACGGCCTTCCCACTTTGGCGTCAACTTCTTGGAATTCTTGGCCGACTGAACGCGCTGAAGAACAAGGTTGCCTTCCTCAAAGCTTCGGGCATGAACCTTGCGGCTATGGTAGCGGCGCAAGGCTTGCTGGTAGTGTGCCGCTCTCACAGCCGCTCGAAGACGATCTTCCTCAAGGGGTGTCGCGTCGTCTTGGCGCAACGACTCTTGCTCAAGCTCGTCATAAGCGAGCACTCGAGGTGACCCGTATATGACTTCCGTGGGGAGAACTGCTTCTGCCCCGTATACCTAGGCAAAAGGTGTCTAGCTTTTGGCGTCGTCCTGATCGACCAAAGAACCGACGACAGTTCATCAATCAAGCGCCTTCTACTCTTGTGCAGCTTGTCAAAAGTCTTTGTCCTCAGGCCTCGCAACACTTCTGCATTTGCCCTCTCCGCTTGGCCGTTGCTCCGTGGGTGCTCCACAGAAGCAAAACAGGCCTTGCTACTGAGGTCTTGAATGTATTGCATGAAGGTGTGGCTTGTGAACTGCGTGCCCTTGTCGGTGATGACTCTGTTTGGCACACCAAAACGGCAGACCAGTCGTTTGAAAAACTTGACATCTGACTGAGCAGTCACCTTTCTCACTGCTTCCACCTCTGGCCACTTTGTGAACTTGTCGATTGCAACGTACAAGTACTCAAAGCTCCCGACGTCGCGAGGGAAGGGGCCCAGTATATGGAGGCCCTAGACCAAGAATGGCCAGGAGAGAGGGATTGTTTGAAGGGCTTGAGCTGGTTGATGAAGCTTCTTTGAATGGAACTGGCACGCTTCACACCTGGTGACTAGCGCCGTTGCATCTTGGAGGGCGGTGGGCCAGAAGAAACCTTGCCGGAACGCCTTCCCGGCAAAGGCCCTTGACCCTATGTCGGAACCACATATGCCTCCATGTATCTCTGCCAACAGCTCCAGTCCTTCCTCCCAGGGGATGCACTTGAGTTTCACACCGTTCGGCCTTTTCCGGTACAGGACGTCATCAACGAACTGGTACAGGGCGGACCGACGGGCTACTTTCTCCGCTTCTTCCTGCTCCTCAGGAAGCTCCCCTGTCTGGAGGAATTGGACGGTATGCTACGCCCATGCCAGAGCCTGAGGCTCGATGGCAAGGACTAAAGGCATCTCTTCCGCCATGGGAGCGACCGTCTCTACAGCCAGGGCCTGATGCCCTGCTGGAGTCAATTGCTCTTGGGCAGGCTTAGCGTCCGCGGCAGTACCCTTGCTGGCGGCCCAGGGGGGCTCAGTAGGAAAGTACTTGTTGGGACCTGATTTTCTCCGCTTGCTCTGCCCCGCTGATGGATCGACGGATGGTTGAGTTAACCGGAGCAAAAAGGTACCTGGTTCCGCAGGTAACTTGAATGCGGCACGCTTCGACAGGTAATCGGCGACGTCGTTCCCCGCTCGGGGGACGTGCTCTGCCTGGATACCGTCAAAGTGTTCCTCTAGTTTCCTCACCTCATCTAGGTATGCTTCCATCAGTGGGCTCTGATAATCTTTGTTGACTTTCTTGACAATGAGCTGCAAGTCACCCCTGACGATGAGCTTCTTGACCCCGAGGTCTGCCGCGATCCTGAGACCGGCAAGCAATCCCTCGTACTCGGCGGTGTTGTTGGTGGACATCTCCCTGGGGAAGTGCATCTGGATCACATACTTGAGGTGCTCTCCAGTGGGTGCGACGAGTAGCACACAGGCACCGGCGCCTTGCAGCGAGAAGGCTCCATCAAAGTACATGACCCAATTGCAGTCCCCCTCCTTGCCGGGGAGAGTCGTCTCCTAGACTTCTTCGTCAGGTGTTGAGGTCCATTCTGCGATGAACTTCGCCAGGACACTGCTCTGAATTGTTGAGGTACTCTCAAACTTTAAGCCGAAGCTTGACAGCTCCAAGGCCCATTCCACAATCCTTCCGGTTGTTTCCGGGTTATGCAGTATCCGTTGCAGCGGGAGGCGGGTGACGACACTGATCTCGTGGGCCTGGAAGTAGTGACGTAGCTTCCTCGAGGCCATAAGGAGGCCGAAGAGCAATTTCTGCACACCGGAATACCTTGACCTAGCCCCCTGCAAGAGGCATCTGACAAAGTAAACCGGGTGCTGCATCACCTTCTTCTTGGGCACCACTTCATTCGACCGTGCGGGCGTCGCCTTGGTGGCACCAGACTCTGCCGGGGGCCGTGCCTCATCGGCATCGGGCCCTGCCAGAGGAATCTTCGGCTCGCCCTCTGCTGGTCCTGCCGCCATTGCTGCCTCCTCATCGACCTCCCTCTGAGCCACTAGTGCGGCGCAAACCACTTGATTCGTCGCCGCTAGATACAGCAGTAACGGCTCTTGTGGTTTAGGCGCAACTAGTATCGGCATGGAGGAAAGGTATTTCTTCAGGTCCTGCAACGCGACCTCGGCTTCTGGGGTCCACTCCATTGGGCCCACCTTTTTCAAGATCTTGAAAAAGGGAAGGGTGCGCTCGGCGGACTTGGAGATGAACCGGCTCATGGCGGCAACGCAGCCAGTGAGCTGACGCACATCCTTGATCCGCTTGGGCGCCATGATCTGCTCAATAGCCTTGATCTTGTCTGGGTTTGCCTCGATCCCGCGCTGTGACACGAAGAACCCGAGAAACTTGCCGGACGGGACGCCGAAGACGCACTTCTCAGGGTTCAGCTTGAGGTTGATCTTGTGCAAGTTGGCAAATGTCTCCTCTAGATCTTGCACGAGAGTCGGCCCGTCCTTGGTTTTGACCACTATGTCATCCATGTAGGCTTCCATATTTCTATGGAGCTGAGGTTCAAAACCAATTTGGACCGCTCTTGCAAATGTTGAGCCAGCACTCTTCAACCCGAAAGGCATCCGTAAAAAGCAATACGTACCACATGGGGTGATGAATGTTGTCTTCTCTTCATCTTCTCTTGTCATGAAGATTTGGTGGTAGCCTGAGTAGGCATCGAGGAATGATAACAGATCACACCCGGCCGTGGAGTCAACAATCTGGTTGATGCGCGGCAACGGGAAGGGGTCCTTAGGGCAAGCCTTATTGATATCTATGCAATCAATACACAGCCTCCACTTCCCATTCGCCTTGCGCACCACTACCGGATTGGCCAACCACGTCGGATGGAGCACCCCTCTCACCAAACCTGCCACTTCTAGCTTCCTGATCTCCTCTGTGATGAACTCCTACCTCTCCAGAGCCTGCTTTCTGACCTTCTGCTTGACGGGCCGCGCGTGGGGGCAGACAGCATGGTGGTGCTCAATCACCTCCCTGGGAACACCGGGGATGTCGGACGCTTGCCATGCAAAGACGTCGACATTCGCCCGCAGGAAGGTGACGAGCTCGCCTTCCTATTTGCTGTCAAGGGTGGAGCCTATAGTGAAGGCCCCTCCCGTGCCGCCCTCCGCGACAGGCACCCTCTTGGTCTGTGGCAGCTCGGCTCTGGATCTCTTGCTCTTGTCGGCAGAGCTCTCCGGCACGTCCTCAACGGTAGCACAACACCCCGAAGAGGTGCGCTTGCCGGAGTGGGTGCGAGAGGTCTTGCCGGGTTCCTTCTTTCCTCCCGGGCCTCCGGCGGCAGGAGCAGGTGCCTTGACGGCAGCTGCCGCAACTACTTCCCGGTAGAGTTATTCGGCGCAGATCAGCGCGTCCTTCTTGTCGGAGGGGACGGAGATGATGGTCAACGGCCCGGGAATCTTCAGCATGTTGTAGGCGTAGTGTGACGCCGCCATGAACTTGGCCAGTGCCGGGCGGCCGAGGATCCCGTTGTAGGGCAAGGGGATCTCGGCTACGTCGAAGACGATCTTCTCTGTTCTGTAGTTCAATTCTCCTCCAAAGGTCACGGGTAGTGTAACCTTTCCCTTCGGCTGGCTCCTCCCCGGATTGACCCCTTGGAACGTGCCCGTTTCCTCGAGGTCTCCATTAGGGATTTGCAACCTTTTGATCAAGACAGGCGAGATCAGGTTCATGCCGTCCCCGCCGTCAACGAACATCTTGTTCACCCTGAGGTTGTGTATTGTTGGCGAAACCAACAACGGAAAAAACCCGACCGCGGAAGTGCGATCAGGGTGGTCCTCGGCATCAAAGATGAGGGGCGTGCTGGACCACTTTAGGGGCTTCTGAGCGTCGAACGACGGCACCGTCGCCATAACCTCTCGCACCCACTGCTTGAGCTGGCGGTGAGAGGCATGCAGCGAGGCATCGCCATCGACGCACATGGCCTCCGTAGCCTTTTGGAACCCTTGCTTGCTGGACTTGTCGTCCTCGTCGTGATCGTCGTCTTCTTGTTTCTTGTCGCGGCCCCGGGCGGGCCTTTCTTGCTGGTTGTCCTTGTCGGGGTGGCCTCCTTGGCTGCCACGCTTCTTACCGGACCCCTCAGCACCATCTTGGTCCTTCTCCTTGTCCCGCCTTTCATACTCAGCCTTTTGCTTTTTAGCAAGCAGCTCAACTTGTCGGCAGTTCTGGAGATCGTGGCCTTTGGTGCTGTGGATCTTGCAGTATTGCTTGCCGGAGCTCCCCTGGCTTGTCGGTGGCCGCCAAGGCCCGGCAGGCGGCGCACCCGGCAATCTCCTTGCCGGGGGTGTCTGCCTTGACCTTCTTGCCAGCACCGGTGTCGTCAGATCCCTCGACGGCAAGCACGGCCTTGCCTTTGCATTTCTTGTTGCGACACCGGCCCTTCTTCGTCGGGGCGGCGGCGTCCTCATTGGTAGAGTCAGTTTCCGCGCCGGGTCACTTGCTTCCCTCTTCAGCTCGGGCGCACCTGTCGGCCAGAACATAGAGCTCGGCCACATCCGTTACCTTGGTCATCGCCAGCTCCTCATGCATCTTGCGATTGCCCACGTTCTGATGGAACGCACTGATCACAACGGCGGGATGAACGTCGGGGATGTTGTACTACACCCGGCTGAATCTCTGGATGTACTTGCGCAGGGTCTACCCCTCCTTCTGGGGAATGATATGCAGATCACTGGCCTGGCCATGAGCTTGGTGGCCTCCTGTGCATGCGCCAACGAACTCATGGCACAGATCTGACCAGGAAGAGATGGAGTCCGCCGGCAAGTGGATCAACAAAGACATTACACTACAAGAAATATGTCAACTTGTGACCTTCTCTCAGTGACCCTGGAAGAATTGGTCATAGATCTATGACCATTTCAGACCAATTGGTCAAAAGCTGTTCGGGGGGCTCCAAACCCTAAACCATTGCGACCATTTTGGTCAGAAAGGTCGTAATTTTCTTATGGTCATAAAGCAAACAGCGCTAGTCCGTTGCCTTATTTCTAGTTGTTAACGACCAATATAGATGGTCATAGCCTTGTAAATTGTGGTGGGTTGCTATGACTAGGCGCCACCTCATCAGTTTTGCCTATGTGTCATGTCCATGTGGCAGTTTTTGCCCTAGGTTGTGAAGCAACCTATATTTTTGTCATTCCCAAAATTCCCAAAAAAATCTCATAAATTCTTTGGGTCATATCTTCGTCAAATATGTAAAAACCTTCCTTGCCTAGGTAAAAAATAATTCACAAATATTCATTTTCCTATTCTGTTCAGAACAACAGTTTGTGAAGGAAATACCACTTTGGCATGTCCAAATAGTATCCATTTTCTACAGTGCTTTCCTATGCCCAAATAACCATCCTCCACCAAATGTCAGCTCAATCCATTCATTATTTTGAGCCGAGCTTCAACATTCGTATTTATATCCAGTGTGGTAGTTTGTAAAGCAAGTACCACCTAGGCTCCTCCTTTTGAGCCGAAAATTTGTGAAGACGGTCTTATTAGTAACTGATCATCCTCAGCCAAAACTCATGCCCATTAGCCGTGTACATTTCCCATACCGCTAATCAAACACTTGGCTGCTAATTCATGTTTGAGCATCGATTAGTCTCCTCGCGAGAATCTTGTGTTGTAGTTTTCTTCCAAGCACCTACCTGGGGAGTGCCCAACCCACTAGACATGCCTAGGCTGTGCAGAACACATGGCAACGCCACGGTCACGCGGTGACCACACGGCGGGCATGCGAGTTTACGCGCTCTAGAGTTGGGGGCCTCGGCCACCGTCCAAACCTCGACGTATCGCCACAAAACCATGTATTTATGATTAAATAGGTACTTATGTAACTAGAAATGATTTTTGGAAAAAATAAATAGCAAACTATGAAGCAGCTGCAGTTCAAATTTGACCCGCTTCCAACTGAATCGGCGGAAATTTGTCTTTTTCACGAGAGGTGGATCAAAACTTTTTACACCCAACCATTTTGTCAATTGTGCATTAAATATGTCCTAGTATTTTAGAAAATTTATTTGGTCCAATTTTGCAACAATTATTTGGGAGGTCCTTCACAAAAAAACCTCCTTTGGGGCACTCGAAAAATGGAAAATGGTTTTTTCGTCCAAAGAAAATGAAAACTTCCTTAGGCAACATTGTTAGCCATTCCAATATGCACCCTTGTGCACAATATGAGATCATTTGAACAAACTATGATATGAATGCGGCCATAAGATTGATCATTTGGCTTGAAAGCCATTGATCTCCACACGTGATAGCTCGTTTTTTAGAACACTTTTTTAAAATTATTTCCGTATTACAAGTTTGTTATTTTTCCTAGGAACTTGGCCACATATATTGACACAATGCGAAGGTTTCCCAATTTTTAGATTTTTTTTTGAATTTTTTATGCCCGTTTCAAAATGCGGTCAAAACGGCAGGAATGACCATTCTTATCTAGTGGTTGAATCTTGGAATTTTTTTGGTGTTTCTATGATTAAATAGATACTTATGTAACTATAAATGATTTTTGGAAAAAATAAAGAGCAAACTACAAGGCAGCTACAGTTCAAATTTGACCCGCTTCCAACTAAATCAGCGGAAATTTGTCTTTTTCATGAGAGGTGGATCAAAACTTTTTAAAACCAACCATTTGGTCAATTGTGCATTAAATATGTCCTAGTATTTTAGAAAAATGATTTGGTCCAATTTTGCAACAATTATTTGGTAGGTCCTTCACAAAAAAAAAACCTCCTTTTGGGCATTCAAAAAATGGAAAATGGTTTTTCGTCCAAAGAAAATGAAAACTTCCTTAGGAAACATTGTTTGCCATTCCAATATGTACCCTTGTGCACAATATGAGATAATTTGAACAAACTATGCCATGGATGTGGACATAAGATTGATCATTTGGCTTGAAAGCCATTGATCTCCACACATGATAGCTCGTTTCTAAGAACATTTTTTTAAATAATTGTCGTATTACAAGTTCGTTATTTTTCCTAAGAACTTGGCCACATATAATGACACAATGCGAAGGTTTCCCAATTTTTTGATTTTTTTTTGAATTTTTATGCCCGTTTCAAAATGCGGTCAAAACGGCGGGAATGACCGTTCCTAGCTAGTGCTTGAATCTTGGAATTTTTTTGGTGTTTCTCTGATTAAATAGATACTTTTGTACCTAGAAATGTTTTTTGGAAAAAATAAATAACAAACAATGAGGACGCTGCAGTTCAAATTTGACACGTTTCCTACTGAATGAGCGGAAATTTGTCTTTTTCATGAGAGGTGGATCAAAAAATTTGACACCCAATCATTTGGTCAATTGTGCATTAAATATGTCCTAGTACTTTAGAAAATTGATTTGGTACAATTTTGCAACAAATATATGGTAGGTCCTTCACAAAAAAAGTCATTTTGGGCACTCGGAAAATGATTAAAAATAGCTAGAAAGATCAGAAATGCATAGAAATTGGTCCTTATCCATAAAATGTGGTCTAAATCTAGTGAAAATTTGTGTGGTGCCATTTTGCAAAATATTTTTGATAGCTACTTCACAAAATCCCTCTATTTTTAGTACTTAGACATTTTTTTAAAATCACTGGTTTTTCGAACCAATCACGACTCTTCCCACGGATTGATGACATGGCGCCCATCCATCCATCTCTCCATCCCACATCCATCCATCCATCTATCTACAAGAAAAAAGAAAATAAAATGAAAAAGAGATACCCCCCACCCGCAGCCCAAACCCTTGGTCAGATCCCATCGACCCCCCTCCCTTCGCACCCCTCCTCTCCTCGCAGCCGCCGCACTCCTCCTCCCTCAGATCCTCGCCACCGCCACCTCCTCCCAGATCCCCCTCTCCCCGACCCAGACCTCCCTCTCTTTGTCATCCCAAACCCACCGCCGGCCTCCCCCACCCCTGCCGCCGCCGACCTCTTCATCGCCCCCAGCGCTGGCCATCCTTCCTTCCACCATCCAGATCCCCCGTTTCCTCGCTGTCTCGCGTCGCCGCTACCACCTCCCTCCGGTGGAGCTCGTCGCCGTTCCCCACGCCCTCCTCCTCTCGCCCCTCCCCTTCCCACTCCCCACAGCGACGGCCGACGGCCTCACCGCGGAGCAAAATCCCCCACCTCCATAAAGCCAGCGAGGATGTTCCCGTGACGGCTGCTGGTGTCCCCGCCGCTGCCACGGGCCCTCACCGCCGAGGCGCCCGTCTCCGTGCGGCGGCTACGCGTGGTGCGGTGCATGGCCAAGGAGCGACGGGTGCGAATGGTGGCGAAGCAGATCCAGCGGGAGCTGGCGGACATGCTGACCCGCGACCCCGTCATGCAGCGCGCCGTCCTCCCCGAGGCCACCCTTGGCGTCGACCGCTACCTCTCCTCCCCCACCACCATCGCCGACGTCGAGCTCTCCAACGACCTCCATGTCACGCCCGGACTCTCCCTCGAAACGATGCGGCTCCGCTGCAATCTGGGATGCTGAGTTCCTTGTCTCTGCTCCGGTTTGTGTCTGCAGGTGTGCAAGGTGTATGTGTCCATGTTCGGGGAAGAAGGTGGCCATGGCCGGGCTCAAGGACAAGACCAAGTACCTCCAGGTCACGCCCGAGCTCTCCAATGACCTCCAGGTCACGTCTTCTTACTTCCCATTTTGTTTATAGATCATTATGCTAGTTTCTGTCTTGTTTAATTGGTTAATTATTCATGCTTGAAGTTAATTAGCTGGAGTAGTTGGTTAGTTACACACTGGTTGGTGCATGCTAGCTCAAGTGATACATGCATGGATGTATGTTCAGTCAAGTCAGTCAGTCAAGGAATTTGTCTCAGATTCAGGTGTGATGAATTTGTCATCCACCTTAATTCCTTGACACCTGTAGTTGTTTGCCTCGAGAATTATTTGGTCTAGCACTTGGAGATCTTCTCTGATTAGGGCAGGGGGGACAAGGTAGCTAGATTGCTAGGAGAATCTACAGTTAATAATTAAGTAAAGGTTAGTCCGCAAAGGTAGTAAGACGGAAAGCGTCCATGCGTGGTGCCTTTGTTTGCAGTTAGCTGACGAGGGACAAAGGAATACTATGGGTGTCAGCACTTAATTCAAGTTCCTTTTCATGTCATGGATCCTAGCTTGCTTGGCCCTGATTAAGATAAGCTAACTCCAATTATGTAGCTAATTTATGTCTTGTTTAATTTGGACGAATGGTTGGGTATATATATTGATTAATTGGTTAAGTGTTCATGCTAGTTTGTTAACGCGGTAGAATTTGGTGTGCTTGAATAAAATGGCGCTCATTTGCATCATTGTATTTCTGCTGAGTTTTAAGAAGAACTCTGGTTCGAATGCACTGACCGTATACTTGTACATGTGCAGCTGAGGAATCTCTTGTGGGCTACTTCCAAGCATGATGTGTACGTGATGCAAAACTATTCTGTGAGGCATTGGTCGTCCTTACTCCGGAGAGGAAAAGAAGTGCTCAATGTGGCAGGCTCAAATCAGGTGATCTACCACAGAGCGATGTGATAGTCCTGCATCGTCAGAATGTCGGTCAATCTCTGATCCACTGTGCGACCACACTGTGCAGGATATGCAGGGAGGTCGGCCCTTGTCCAGGGTGAAGATCAGCACCATGACGGTGAAAGACAACCTCCTGGCGGCTGGTGGTTTCCATGGGGAGCTGATCTGCAATGTAAGGAGGCCGGAGTAGGCACACAGTGCACACACAAAGCATTTTTTCTGCTTGAGAACATGTAGAAATGTAGAGCTGTAGCTTGACAGTTAGGTATTTATTATTTTGTTTGTACCTTGTCAGTGAAGCCTCTTCATTTCGAGCAGCGATAGCCTGATTGGTAAACTAGTGCTTTGTATGTGCTAGTACCTCACCAAGTCATCCTAGTATATGCACAGATGAAATTATTCACTCCGCCATTGTCACTGTTTCCTAATCGAGTACAACAAACCTCCTATGGTTTTTTGTGCAAAATAAGTGTGAATCATTGTAGTGCTGACCCCAACATGTACCTAGCATTTCGGATGTGTATTTCCTTTGATTCCCTAGGCTTAACCTGTAAGTTATAATAACTGTGAATCGGTCCGTGGGAAATTGGGCATATTGGATTGGTAAATATAGAACTGTAGAGATGTAGAACTAAAGCGTGGTACTTAGCCATTTAAGTTGTTGGTACTTGGTAGTACCTACACAGTGAAGTCTAGTTGATTTAGGAAAACTTGACTTGAGATTTTCTTTCTTATGATTTACTGATGAAATCTTGATTCTTGAATCTTGATGTAGGTATCCCACCGCCGATCCATATCCAGATCAGCTGCGTCGCCGGTTCTGCCATCTCCGACCGCACTCCCCCGTCTGCGGCGTCGAGCCGGGCCTGCTCACCTCCTCCATGATGGTCGTGCGCCTGGAGAGCCCTCTGCCGGCAGCGACACAGCCGTGTCTGGTGACGTACAATGGACGCCGGCGCAAGATGCTGTCGTCGTCCGTTCCTAACGCCGCTGAGTTGAGGTACTTGAGATTTCTCTCCCCACTACACTGTCTCACCCATTCCCCTTCACAAATTTCCTCACAATCAAATCGATGCTGCAGCCGCAGGTGTTCCTTGATGCTACATATGTCAGTTTCTTTTGGTAAACTAGAAACTGACATCAAAATCAATTCCTATTTAGAGTGTGTTGCTTGTATCTACTAGCTGGTTCTGTTGCTTACTGCTTGTTGACTCTGGTTAAGTACTAGTGGTATTGCTACTGGCTAGATGGGAATTGCTGAATGATTGCCAAAGCCCCGTTAGTTCTTTGGTTGTAACAACTGATTTTTTTTCTTTTGGTACTATATATGGTCTAATCCAGCACTGAATATCCATATGTTGTTTCAATCCTGATGATGATGCTGTAGCATAAAATGGACACCATATTCGGTTTCTCTAGATTCTTTATCTCTGGTGGTTTCTTCTTTGATGCACATTGTTATTTGCAGGGCTGTGAGTATATTTCCAAGGAAATATACTGACCCTGATGTGTCAAAGTTGCCCATTTGCCCTTTCTTAAACAATTTTACTTTGTTTGTGTTCTACCTGTATGTCCAGTTTTACATTACTGGTTTTTCATGCCATATTCATCAATCCTGCTCACATGCCTTATGATTGAGTAACCTGAT
The DNA here is from genome assembly GCA_032464435.1 of Aegilops umbellulata. NCBI lineage: Eukaryota > Viridiplantae > Streptophyta > Magnoliopsida > Poales > Poaceae > Aegilops > Aegilops umbellulata. The sequence goes on from CP136058.1 coordinate 278,551,944, forward strand.
TAGTATTAACGCCACTGTCCTATTACATGTATCATTTGACACACACATTAGTAAATCTGAATTAATTTTGACATAGTTGCTTATTGATTGAATGTGAGTATTGTTCCTTATACTAAAATGGAACTTTGATCTGCTGTAACTTTGAATGATCGTTTTCAAACCTTGTCGTGTATGTGAAACATTCAATGCTTATTTCTTGCTAAGTTTGTCATATGTGCCAATTCAATTCCCTGATTTGATGAATATGCCTCTTCCAGATAAGTAGAATGAGGTTGTTAAAATAATAGTAAGTAGAATTATAAAATACTGGTGTGTCTTTAGTTTTTATATTAAAAGTATCCGTGTAATATTTCTTCTATCAGTGACATACTTTTTGTTCTCTTTTGAATGTCCAGATGTTTTGCAAAAGGAAGAAGCAGTACTTGAAGAAGCAGATTACAATGTTTTCTTGTCGTGAAGCACTAGATAGGCTTGTTCTATTTATTCTTCCTGTTCTAGAGTATTCCAGCACATGAATGCTTGACTACAACATGTTGTAGGTTGCTTGAATATGTACATATGTGATGGAAATTTGTAGAATGTGTGTTCTGAGATATTTCCATAATATTCAGCTAATTCCTGGTAACTTGATTCATATTGTTATTCAAACTGGTTTGAAAATTTTCTTTAAATGGTCTGGAGTTGGACCTTAAAGAGGCTAAGGATCAATTATATTGGACAAATAGTTTGGCTAAAAAACTAAAACGAAAATAAATGAATGTGGAAAGGCCAAGGCCCAGGAAAGAAAAACCTGGAAAACATTGGGCTGGACTCATTTGAAAAAAGATAAAAAGGCTAAAATGTGGGCTTGGCCCATGTAGTCAACCAAATTAATAGGAAAAAATACATTAAAAAGGCCGAATTAATGGGCTCGGCCCATGTAAAACACCAAACTGGACCGGGCTGAATCTTATCCACGTCAGATTGCGAGGTCGGATGCCTACGTGGCCTGGGGAGGCTGCTAGTGACCAAAACACAACAGTAGGCATATTTTGGTTGTAAACATCCACGACCTTCTCACAGAGAAGGTTGCTATAGTCAGTTTATGACCGCCAACTTTTGACCTTCTGTTTTTGGTCACAAAAAGGTCGCAAAAGAAAAACTATGACCTTTCAGTGACCAATAGTCAAGGTCACAAGTTGACATATTTCTTGTAGTGTTACATTGGGCTTGAGCGCCAGCGGGAAGTAGTTGGCAAGCACCTTGTCGTCGCGAGCCCCAGCGGCCTGCGTCTCGATGGTGTAGATGCTGAGGAACTTGGACGGATGGGTCTTGCCAGTGTACTTCTCGCCGACGTCGGGCTTGAACGTGCGGTGGGACGGCCACTAGAACTGCCTCAGCTCACGGGTAAAAGCCGGGCAGCCCACCTCGTAAGGTAGGCCGCCGGGCTCCCCTGGTGCCGGGTGGTCCGTAGCATGTCCCTCCCGCTTGTCCGACTGGCGGCGCGTTTGGCGGGCTCGCTCCCGAATAACCTGGCGCTGGTAGCAGAGGGTCCGTGGATCGGACGATGCTATGGAGATGTTACCACCAGCGTCGTCGCGATGGGCCGACGCCCGCAGCGGCTGGCGAGGAGGAGGAGAGTGCATCATGGCCGCAGCTCCCCCGGTCCTCCCACCGCCAGCATGTGGTGGTTCGGTGGAACGCCGAGCCGAGGGCCCTGCCGGTCACAGATCCTCTTTATTCGCGATGGCGACTAGGCTCTGGATGGTGGCCCTCCACTCATCGCGCTTCTCCGCAGCAGGAGGGAAGTCGAGGAGCAGTTCCGCGCGCCAAGACCTCCGCTGGTGTGGGTGGCGGTGACAGCTGAGTGGATCGTGGTATGCTTCGACTTCTAACCATGTTAGAAGGAGCTCCGTCACGACCCAGCGGCTGCGTGCCATTTTCCCCAGTGCTTCGACGAGCGTGTTGGACTCCTTCGTCTTGCCGATGACGCACATGTCTCTTCCCACGGCGGTGCCGAGGGTCACCAACGTGGTGACGCTGCTCGGTGCGCACACCATGGGAAGAACGCGCGGTGGTCGCCGGTGTATGCGTCCTGGAGGTCGCCGCGCCGCCCGGAGTCGGCGCAACGACATCCCCGAAGGGCCCTGCGCTGCCTGCGGGGGCCCCAGCTCCATCGTCGGGCCTGGCGGTGTGCAGCCAGTCGTCTGGTGCACGAACGACGCCGCTCACTAGGGTCCGACTGGCTGGGTGGTGCTGGTGCTCGCGGGCTGCGGCCCAGGTCCTGTCCGCGACCGGTCTGCTATTCGTCCGCACCGGCACGGGCTGTTCGGCCGCCAGCGAGCCGATCGCCGTGGCCGTCTTCTTCTTAGGGGCCATGGCGATGAAGAAACGCCCACTCAACTGCTAAAACCGAATCTCACAATTGCGCCCCTACCTGGCGCGCCAAAGATGTCGGTGGGAAACGAAACCTATGGGATCACAAGAATCCCTACTACGATTGCGGGGCGCGGGGTTGAGAGAAGAGCGGGTCTGACAGAGAAGCACGCGGTTCGTTTATCCAGGTTCCGGCCGCGAGGATGCATAAAACCCTACTCCTGCTTTGGTGGTTGTATTCTGTGTTCTTGAGCTAGCTACAAGGTGTAACGAGCTCCAAAAGCCCGAATCCTTCTCCTGGTTGCCTCGGGCCTCCTTTTATAGGTGAAAGGAGCTGCCACAGTGGCACACAGGAGGTGGAAAGGGTACAGTGCTGCGAGGTTATCCCTTGTATTACAGGACAAGGTGCATTTAATGCATCGTTTTGGTGTCCTCTCACTTTATCGGGGACGGGGGCGAGGCCCGTCCCGTCCGTCGCCGCTCCTCCAGACTTCGACACACGCCTTGGCCAGCGGTGCATGCGGTGCCATGTAGGCAGGCAGGCAGCTGAGGTGGCGCGGTGGTGGAGCCTCCACGAAGGGTTGCATGTTGCCATGCAGGTGCCTGCCCAGTTGGTTGGTGAGGGAGTCCTAGATTAGGGGGTGTCCGGATAGCCAGACTATACCTTCAGTCGAACTCCTGGACTATGAAGATACAAGATTGAAGACTTCGTCCCGTATCCGGAAGGGACTTTCCTTGGCGTGGAAGGCAAGCTTGGCGATATGGATATGTAGATCTCCTACCATTTTAACCGACTCTGTGTAACCCTAGCCCTCTCCGTTGTCTATATAAACCGGAGGGTTTTAGTCCGTAGGACACAGAACAACAACAATCATACCATAGGCTAGCTTCTAGGGTTTAGCCTCCTTGATCTCGTGGTAGATCTACTCTTATACTACCCATATCATCAATATTAATCAAGCAGGAGTAGGGTTTTACCTCCATCGAGAGGGCCCGAACCTGGGTAAAAACATCCTGTCCCTTGTCTCCTCTTACCATCCGCCTAGACGTACAGTTCGGGACCCCCTACCCGAGGTCCGCCGGTTTTGACACCGACATTGGTGCTTTCATTGAGAGTTCCTCTGTGTCGTCACTTTTATGCCCGATGGCTCCTCCGATTATCAGCAACGACGCGGTCCGGGGTGAGACTTTTCTCCCCGGACAGATCTTCGTATTCGGCGGCTTCGCACTGCGGGCCAATTCGCTTGGCCATCTGGAGCAGATCGAAAGCTACACCCCTGGCCATCAGGTCAGATTTGGAAGTCTGAACTACACGGCTGACATCCGCAGGGACTTGATCTTCGATGGATTCGAGCCACAGCCGAGCGAGCCGCACTGTCACGAAGGGCATGATTTAGCTCTGCCGCCGAACAGTGCCCTGGAGGCCGCACCCGCATCAGCTCCGACCCTTAGTTCGGAGCCAACTGCGCCAACCGAGGATGGGTGGTTGGACGCCGCCTCGGAGGCTGCAATCTCTATGGCGATCGAGCCGAACACCAGTCTTGTTCTCTGCGAAGCCCGTTACTCCAAGGTGCCGGACTCCTCTCCGGACTCCGAGCCCTCCGCGCCCCTGCCGATCGAATCCGATTGGGCGCCGATTATGGAGTTCACCGCCACGGACATCTTTCAGCACTCGCCCTTCGGCGATATTCTGAATTCACTAAAGTCTCTCTCTTTATCAGGAGAGCCCTGGCCGGACTACAGTCAGCGGTTGGGATGCGGATAATGAAGAAATTCAAAGCCCACCCACCACCCACTTCGTAGCCACTGTCGATGATTTAACCGACATGCTCGACTTCGACTCCGAAGACATCGACGGTATGGACGCCGATGCAGGAGACGATCAAGAACCAGCGCCTATAGGGCACTGAAAAGCCACCTCGTCGTATGACATATACATGGTGGACACCGCAAAAGAAGGCGATGGTGATGGAACAGCGGAGGATGACCCCTCCAAGAAACAGCCTAAGCGCCGGCATCAGCAGCGCCGCTCTAAATCCCGCCAAAGCAAAAACGGTGATTCCGGCACGGGGGATAATAACACTCCGGACAGTGCCGAAGAAAACCCCCTCCAGCAAGATTCAGCACAGGAGGATGGAGAAGCCAGCCCTCATGAGAGAGCAGTAGACAGAGAGGTCGAGGACGATAATTACATGCCTCCCTCCGAAGACGAGGCAAGCCTCGATGACAACGAATTTGTCGTGCCGGAGGATCCCGTCGAACAAGAGCGCTTCAAACGCAGGCTTATGGCCACGGCGAGCAGCCTCAAGAAAAAACAGCAACAGCTTAGAACTGATCAAGACTTGCTAGCCGACAGATGGACTGAAGTCCTTGCGGCCGAAGAGTATGAACTCGAACGCCCCTCCAAGAGCTACCCAAAGCGCAGGTTGCTACCCCGATTAGAGGAGGAATCACCTACATGACCAGCGCATGACGCAGCCGACCGGCCACCTCGTGGCCGCGACAGAGAGGCCTCTCGGCCCTCCACCCAAGCCGCACCCCAGCGCCACTCAAAACACACCAAGGCACGGGAAAATGCGCCAGACCTGCGAGATATATTGGAGGACAAGGCAAGGCAAACAAGATCGATCTACGGATCGCGTGGGGGGCCCATGACCCGAGACGATAATCGTCACGCCGAATACAGTAAATCCGGCCGAGCCGAACACAATAGACAAAGCTCATTTGAGCTACGTCGTGATATAGCCCAGTATAGAGGCGCCGCACACCCACTATGCTTCACAGATGAAGTAATGGATCATCAAATCCCCGAGGGTTTCAAACCCGTAAACATTGAGTCATACGATGGCACAACAGATCCTGTGGTATGGATCGAGGATTATCTCCTTCATATCCACATGGCCCGCGGCGATGATCTACACGCCATCAAATACCTCCCACTCAAACTTAAAGGACCAGCTCGGCATTGGCTTAACAGCTTGCCAGCAAAATCAATTGGTTGTTGGGAGGACCTGGAAGCCGCATTCCTCGACAATTTCCAGGGCACCTATGTGCGACCACCAGACGCCGATGACCTAAGCCACATAATTTAGCAGCCAGAGGAATCGGCAGACAATTCTGGACACGGTTCCTAACCAAGAAAAATCAAATCATCGACTGTCCGGACGCAGAGGCCCTAGCAGCCTTCAAGCATAACATCCGTGATGAGTGGCTTGCCCGGCACCTAGGTCAGGAAAAGCCGAAATCTATGGCAGCCCACACGACACTCATGACCCGCTTTTGCGCGGGAGAAGACAGCTGGCTGGCTCGTAACAATAACATGACCAAGAACCCTGGTAATTTGGATACCAAGGACAACAGTGGCAGGTCGCGTCGCAACAAGCAAAAGCGCCGCATTAACAGCGACAACGCTGAGGATACGGCAGTTAATGCCAGATTCAGAGGCTCCAAATCCGGTCAGCGGAAAAAGCCATTCAAAAGAAATACTTCGGACCGTCCAGTTTGGACCGAATACTCGACCGCTTGTGCCAGATACATGGCACCCCCGAAAAGCCAGCCAATCACACCAACAGGGATTGTTGGGTGTTCAAGCAGGCCGACAAATTAAATGCCGAAAACAGAGACAAGGGGCTACATAGCGACGACAAGGAGGAGCCCCGGCCGCCGAACTGTAGTGGACAGAAGGGCTTCCCCCCACAAGTGCGGACGGTGAACATGATATACGCAACCCACATCCCCAAGAGGGAGCGGAAGCGTGTGTTAAGGGACGTATACGCGATGGAGCTAGTTGCCTCGAAATTCAACCCATGGTCCTCCTGCCCGATCACTTTTGATCAAAGGGACCACCCCACTAGCATCCATCATGGCAGATTCGCCGCATTGGTTCTAGACCCAATTATTGACGGATTTCACCTCACTAGAGTCCTTATGGACGGCGGCAGCAGCCTGAACTTGCTTTATCAGGATACAGTGCGGAAAATGGGCATAGGTCCCTCGAGGATTAAGACCACTAAAACGACCTTTAAAGGCATCATACCAGGTGTAGAGGCCAACTGTAAAGGCTCAGTTACACTTGAGGTGGTCTTTGGATCCCCGGATAATTTCCGAAGCGAGGAGTTAATCTTCGACATAGTCCCGTTCCGCAGGGGCTATCATGCACTGGTCGGACGAACCGCGTTCGCAAAGTTCAATGCGGTGCAGCACTACGCATACCTCAAGCTCAAGATGTCAGGCCCTCGAGGAGTCATTACGGTCAATGGAAACACTGAACGCTCTCTCCGAACGGAGGAGCATACGGCGGCTCTCGCAGCAGAAGTGCAAAGCAGCCTTTCAAGGAAATTCTCCAGTCCGACTATTAAACATCCGGACACCTTCAAGTGCGCCCGGAGTAACCTACAACAAGACCGCCTGGCACGTTCTGAGCAAGCGTAGCAATGCGGTCCCAACCCCAGCCCTCGCGAAATTGCGAAACCAGTGATGCGCGTACATAACTATGCTCTGGAAATACCATGGGCACAGGGGGAGGGGAACCATCACGACACGCCCGACACCCGGCTTAAACCAAACTAGGGGCTGCCGATTTCTTAATTTTCTCTTACTTTCAGGACTCCATTCTTCGGAAGGCCTACCCGGCAGTACAATTGCCGCACAAACGATGCAAGAACCAGGGAAGCAGAAAGCTACGCCGCATTATGGAACTCCCAGGTGGTCTCTATAACGAGCAGTATACCTGTTTCGCATACCATTCCGCAGCCTGCCCCTGGAAAGGACATGTTAAATAGTCCCACCTTTTGCTTATTGCACTATTTGTATCGTTCTGCTTTGATCGCAGCTTTTTCAAATAAACAATGCATAGCTTTTGTCTATTATTGCATTAATCTCTTTTATGAATATATGTTCATTAATGACATGTTGCACACGTACACTTTGGTACGGCCAATACGCCAGGGGCTTAAGTGCCCCACAATATGGTGTGAGAAGTCCGAACACTTTCACAAGTGCGGCACCCCGAACTTATAGCATTATATGCATCGGCTCCGAATGATGTCTTGGGTCAATAGTTGGGTTTGCCTGGCTCTTATGCTTTGGTACCTTACGTTCCGTTATATCGGCTAAAGTAGCACTAGGAGAACTACTGCGATTGTGCCCAAGTTGAGCTGGGCTAAGCACCTCAGTAGAGAAAGCTAAAACTGACCATCTTGGTGAGGCGCGAGCTGGTCGCTGTTCGAGAGGTTTTCGAGTCCCTAAAGACGTATGCCACTTAGAGCGAGGAGTCGGCTGTGTCCGGCCTAGGTGTGGATAGCGCCCCGAACTCGGTCTTCCGAATACTAGGGGCTTCGCCGAAATTTAAAATTATAGAATTCTTTGGCTAAGTGAGAGCGTTCAAGCATTATAGTCCGATTGCCTTGTTCGTTGTGCTGAGCGCCTCCCTCGAAGGACCCAAAAATGGGAAAAAGAGCGCTCAGGTTTATCCCGAACACCCCAGCACTAGTGGCATGGGGGCAGAAGCCGACGACTCGCCATCTCTCAAACGGCCACACAGAAGGTAATATTTTAAATTCAAAAAAGCGTTGCTTAGCGCACATGAACAAGTTTTCAGCACACAGGACAAAACGAGCGAGTTTACTCAAAAATTACATCCCTGTAACATTCATTCGCCATAAGGCGGGCACCCTTCAGAACGCCCTCATAATACATCTCGGGCTTGTGATGCTCTTTGCCCGGCGGTGGCCCGTCCTTCACAAGCTTCTCAACATCCAGCTTGCCCCAGTGCACTTTCGCACGGGCAAGCGCCCTACGGGCACCCTCAATGCATACAGAGCGCTTGATGATTTCGAGCCTTGGACAGGCCTCCATCAGCTGCCTCACCAGCCCGAAGTAGCTCCCAGGCATGGCCTCCCCAGGCCACAGCCGGACTATGAGGCCCTTCATGGCCTGTTCGGCCACCTTATGGAGCTCGACCAGCTGCTTCGGCTAGTCGCTCAAGGGCACAGGGTGTCCGGCCTCAGCATACTGAGACCACAACACCTTCTCCGTGGAGCTCCCCTCCTCGGCTCGGTAGAAGCCAGTGGCATCCGACACGCTACGGGGCAAATCTGTGAATGCTCATAGAGAGCTCCGGATTTGGGTAAGTAACAAGTAACTCACTTTCACGTGTTTGCTTTGCATAAAGAATGCCTTACCCGCCGCTATCTTTTTCATCGCTTCCACCTCCTGGAGGGCCTTCTGAGCTTTGGCCATGGCAGACTTGGCATTTTCAATGGCCGCCGCGAGCTCAGACTCTCGCGTCTTCGAGTCAAGCTCCAAACTCTCATGTTTTCTCATGAGAGGCTAGAGCTCTTGCCGCACCTCGCCAACCTGTGCCTCATACTTCTCTCGCTCGGTGCGCTCCGTGGCCGCCCTCTTCTCGGCCTCGGACAGCGCTTGCTTAAGGGTCGCCACCTCAGTTGTGGCCCCTACAATAGCCACGTTAATCCTGTCATTTTTTGCAATTGCACCTTTTATATATTTAAATAAGGTATCTCTTACCTTCCTTCTCCTCGAGCTGCTGCTTGGCAAGGCCGAGCTCTTGTTCGGACCGCTCGAGGTTCTGCTTCAACGTGCCCACCTCCGCAGTCAGTGCGGCGGACGCTAGCAGCGAAGCCTGCATACACATATCGACTTACTTTTGTTAGACTCCTGCGAATGTTATTAGAACCTCTATTCGGCTTTTCTTTCCGAACGCCAAACAGAGCATCAGGGGCTACTGTCTATGCGGTAATATTTTTACATATTCTTTACTTACCTCAAAGCCTGTTAAAAGGCTGGCACAGGCTTCAGTCAGTCCGCTCTTGGTGGACTGAACCTTCTGGATCACCGTACTCATCACAGTACGGTGCTCCTCGTCGATGGAGGCGCCGTTAAGCACCTCTAGCAGATTGTCCGGTGCCTCCGGTTGGACCGGGGCCACCGGCTCAGTAGGCTTGCTCCTCGTGGAAGGAGGTTGCCTGCCGCAGTCCGGAACCATTGAAGATTCCGGTGCGGTGTCCGGCTCAATGCCGGACTTGGAGCCCTTGGGGGTTCTATCCCCTTTACGCCTGGAGTCCGGGAGGTCGCCTTGCGGCACCTCCAGGACCACCTCCTCCTGGCTTGGAACCTGCTGGGTCAACACTTCGGCGTCGTCCGTAGGGCGGGGGGAGGTAGCCGTCAGAAGCGAATTCACATCCGACGAACCCAGGGAACCGCTCGATGACATGTCGAGCCTGTCTTTGGGCGGACTGCACAATTATTCGGTGTCAGGGGAAGCTGTGCAATAAAGGAACGCTATGAATTACCCTAGTGTCCGAATACTTATGACTACGCCAGGGGCTTGGCCCTGTGCGGCCTCTCCTCTTAGCCGTCGTCGGCGTTGGTGGAGTAGTCCGGAGGAAGGGTCTTCCCCTTCTTGGACCCTTCGGCCTCCACAGTTGGGGCGGCCTTCCTTTTCTTTCCTCCCCCCGCTGGAGGGGGAGAGGCTTCTTCTTCCTCCTCCTCGTCTTCGCGGGAGGAGTGCGTCTCGGAGTCGTTGGACGATGAATCCGACACCACCAGGCACCGGGCACTCTTTCGAGTCCCCGTGGCCTTTTTCTTGGCCTTCTTCTCCGGCACCACATAGGGTGCCGGAACTAGCAGCCCCGTCAAGCGGGCGTCCGCTGGGTCTTCGGGCAAAGGATCCAGACAGTTGATCCGTCTGGACGTCTCCTGCCAATCCTGTCAAAGGTAAGGGAGCTTAGATCCTGCATAGAGTCAAACTATGAAAAACTAATACCCTGTAAAAGGTAAAAAAACAGCTTACCGCTCTAGCGTGACGTTGCGTGCTGAATCCGCGATCCTCGGTAGCGGATGTGGGAGCCTCGGCGCCCTTGAATAGCGCCTTCCAGGCATCTTCGTACGTCGTGTCGAAGAGCCTGCTCAGAGTTCGGTGTTGCGCCGGATCGAACTCACACAGGTTGAAAGCCCGTTGTTGACACGGGAGGATCCAGCGGATGAGCATAACCTGGACTACGTTGACAAGTTTGAGCTTCTTGTCCACCAGGGTTTGGACGCATGTTTGGAGTCCGGTCAGCTCTCCTTTTTTACCCCATGACAGGCCCGTCTCTTTCCAGTAGGTGAGCTGCGTAGGGGGTCCGGATCAGAACTCGGGGGCTGCGACCCATTCAGGGTTGCGCGGCTCGGTGATGTAAAACCACCCCGATTGCCACCCCATTAGGGTCTCCACGAATGAGCCCTCGAGCCATAGGACGTTGGGCATCTTGCCCACCATGGCGCCTCCGCACTCCGCCTGGTTGCCGCACACCACCTTTGGCTTGACATTAAAAGTCTTGAGCCATAGGCCAAAATGGGGATGGATGCAGAGGAAGGCCTCGCACACGACGATAAACACCGAGATGTTGAGGACGAAGTTCGGGGCCAGATCGTGGAAATCCAGGTCGTAGTAGAACATGAGCCCCCGGACAAATGGGTGGAGAGGGAAGCCCAGTCCGCGGGGGAAATGGGGGAGGAACACCACCCTCTCATGGGGCCCGGGGGTGGGGATGAGCCGCCCCTCTTCGGGAAGCCGATGCTGTCGGATCACGGGTTCCGGCAGACCCTTAAGGTTCGAACTCTGGGGTGCGCGCGGGGATCGTGACCTCTACCTCTCCGTCTCGCAAGGAACTAACTACTGCAAGAACAACGCAAGAGACACAGGGTTTATACTAGTTCGGGCCACCATTGTGGTGTAATACCCTACTCTAGTTTGTGGTGGGTGGGTTGCCTCTTGGGCTGATGAGGAAGAACAGTACAAGGAAGAACAGCCTCGTGAAGGCCTGTTCTTGGCTGGGGGGATGAACTGCTAGGGGTAGTTCGATCGCCCTTCTCTCTCTCTCTCTCTACTTGCTGCTCGATTCTGTCGGCGTTCTGGGAACGGGGGTCCCCAGACTTGCCTGCTTGCGGCCTGCGGCGTGGCTCAAGTGGGGGGCCAGCGCGGCCCAGCTTCATCAACACGAGACTCAAGACCCTCGCGAGGGGCCAAGCCTCGCGGGGCGGACGACGCGGCGCTTCCTCAGGCACGGCCTCCTCAGGCTAGCTCATGAGGAGGCGGAGAGATCAAGGCAGGGTACCTCACGAGGTGCCAATGACGCAAGCCATGACGACCAAGGGTCCCAGGCGGGCGCCAGCCCGCGCAGTGTCTCCCTTTCCTCTTTGGTGCAAAGGGGGCAAGCGCCGGCGAGAGGATCAAGCAAAGGCACCCATTTCGGTGCAAGGAGACGAAGACCAGTCCAACGGTTGGAAGGAAGTCACCATGGAACCCAGGACGGCGTCACCACAGGGCCTTTGGCAGGCGAAGACCAACTTTAGTCAGGATAAGTGTACCAGATGTTCCCCTTCGAATTGGCCAATTGTTGGCACCCTTCCCGCTCAAATATTTGGGAAGAGGCCCAGGGCCTTTGCCTATAAATAGGACTAGCCACCCCCAGGGTAGAGGCAGTCTGGTCTTATCGCACAAGAAAGCAGCAAGTAGAGAGAGAGAGAGAAGGGTGATCGAACTACCCCTAGCAGTTCATCCCCCAACCAAGAACAAGCCCTCGCGAGGCTGTTCTTCCCTGTACTGTTCTTCCACATCAGCCCAAGAGGCAATCCACCCAACACAAACTAGAGTAAGGTATTACACCACAACGGTGGCCCGAACTAGTATAAACCTCGTGTCACTTGTGTTGTTCTTGCAATAGTTAGTTCTTTGTGAGACGGAGAGGTAGAGAGTACGATCTCCGCGCGCACCCCAGAGTTTGAACCTTAAGGGTCTGCCAGAACCCGTGATCCGACATTTGGCGCGCCAGGTAGGGGTGCACCGGAGTCGGCTTTCCAGCGCCCCGTCCTCCTTCAGCTGCCGCATCCATGTATGGTGTTCGTCGAGCTCGCCTCACGCCGGCGGCCTTCGCTGGTGGACGTCCTCGCCATCCCGCGTCCCCCGCCGTCAACACCACCATCGATCCGGCGGGAGGCGAGTAGCAGGCACCACCCCAGTCTCTGCCTATGCGACTGGGCGACCACGCCGCCGCGGCGGCGCTTCCGGTCGTCGCAGCCCTCCTGGGTGGCTCACAGGCGCCACCCACGAGCCGACACGTCAAGTCGTTCGCCCGCCAGATCAGCGCCGCTTCCGCACGGCAGGGGGATCCCGGGGGCTGGGTGGCGCGCGGGTTTGATCTGACCTTCAGCTCAGAGGATCACCCCGCTAACTCGGCCGGCTCGGGCGCGCTCCCCCTGTTGTGCACCCCCACCATCTGCCAGGTGGCCGTTACCAGGACCCTCGTCGACGGCGGCGCGGGCCTCAACGTGCTTTCGGTCGAGACCTTCAACCTCCTCTACATACCCCGAGAGCGGTTGCTACCCAGCCAACCTTTCTCGGGCATCGGGGGCGGATCGTCCGACTCCTTGGGACAGATCCGGCTCCCAGTAACCTTCGGCACCTACAACAACTTCTGCACGGAGATGGTCGACTTCGACATCGCCCCCATCGGCATCCCTTACAACGCCATCCTCGGCTACCCGGCACTGGCTCAGTTCATGGCCGCTACGCACCCGGCGTACAACCTCATGAAGATGCCCGGGAGAAGCGGCACCCTCACCGTGCACGGAGACACCGGGGACGCCCTGCGAGCGCTCAAGATCGCCTACAAGACGGCGGCACCGGCGCAGCCCATCGGCACGGAGGCCCCAGAGCCCAAGGGGGCTGCGCCCACCAAGAAGAAGCCGTTGTTCACCCAAGACAAGGCAGAAACCAAGCAAATACCCGTCGACGAGGACGGGTCCTCCGGCGCCACTTTCACCATCGGCGCCAACCTAGAGCCTGAGCCGGAGGAGGCCCTAGTCAAGTTCTTGCGTGCAAATAAGAAAGTGTTTGCTTGGGAGCCCGATCAGTTGGCAGGGATCCCCAGGGACGTCATCGAGCATCACCTCAATGTGTGCCCAAATTAGCACCCCGTGAAGCAGAAGGCCAGGCGGCAGTCCGCAGAGAAGCAGGCCTTCATTGTCCAAGAGACCCGCAAGTTAGAGGCTGCTGGGGTCATTCGCGAGGTCCGGTACCCGGATTGGCTGGCCAACCCTGTCGTTGTGCCCAAGAAAGGGGGGAAGGAACGCATGTGTGTCGACTTCACCAACCTCAACAAGGCGTGCCCGCAAGATCCCTTTCCGCTCCCCCGCATCGACCAGATCGTCGATTCCACCGCTGAGTGCGACCTGCTGTGCTTCCTGGATGCTTTTTCCGGATATCACCAGATCAAGATGGCGGTAGAAGACGTTGAGAAGACCGCCTTCCTGACCCCGTGTGGGGTATACTGCTATACATGCATGCCATTTGGATTGCGCAACGCGGGGGCGACCTTTCAGCGGCTGATGCACATCACCTTGGGTCCGCAGCTTGGGAAGAACGTCGAGGCCTACGTTGATGACATTGTGGTGAAGTCACGAGAGACTAAGACCCTGATACAAGATCTGGAGGAAACCTTCGCGAGCCTCGACGCGGTAAAGCTACGGCTCAACCCAGAGAAATGCGTGTTTGGTGTCCCCTCGGGCAAGCTCTTGGGATTCCTCATGTCCCATCGCGGCATCGAGGCCAACCCCGAGAAGGTCAAGGCGGTCGAGGACATGAGCCCGCCGAAGACCCTCAGAGAAATGCAGAAGCTTACTGGGCGTGTGACCGCGCTAGGGCGCTTCATCTCCAAATTAGGGGAGCGAGCGCTGCCTTTCTTTCAGCTGATGAAGAAAAAGGGGCCCTTTGAATGGACAGAAGAGGCGGATAAGGCGTTTCAAGATCTCAAGAGGTACCTAACCAGTCCCCCAGTCATGGTGGCTCCGCGCCCTCGGGAGCCCCTGCTGCTTTACCTCGCCGCCACCCCTTACTCTGCCAGCGCTGCCCTGGTGGCGGTTAGGGAAGAGCGCTAGGTCAAGACCGCAGCGGCAGCCCGAGGCAAGACGAAGCAGGAGCTGGGAGAGCTCGAGGAAGCTGGAACTGTGGATGAGGAGGTCTAGCTGCCGAGGAACACACTAGGGGCAGGAGAGGCTGCACGCCAGGATGGACCACCTCCCGAGGCCACAACATCTCATGAGGTGCCCTCACCTCCCGAGGGCACCGCGACCCAAGATACTCTCAGCCTTGTTGAGCACCCGGTCTACTTTGTCAGCACGGTGCTACGGGATGCGAGGGCACGATACCCAATGCCTCAGAAGCTCCTCCTCGCGCTGCTAGTGGCCTCGCGCAAGCTGCGTCACTACTTCCAAGCACATCCAGTCAAAGTCGTCTCGTCGTACCCCCTGGAGAGGGTGCTCAGGAGCCCGAACTCAGCCGGGAGGGTCGCCGAATGGAACATAGAGCTGCAGGCATTTCAGCTCGAGTTCAGCACCACTAGGGTCATCAAAGGGGCAGCATTGGCGGATTTCGTGGCAGAATGGACAGAGGCGCCGGGCCTCGAGGATGACGAGGATCGGTCCCTCTCCCCAGGGTGTGAAGCGCCGGATGGCTGGGTCATGTACTTCGATGGGGCATTCTCCAGGCATGGTGCGGGGGCTGGCGCGGTACTGATATCGCCCACTCAGGATAAGCTCTACTATGTTGTGCAGCTTTGTTTTCAGCATGGCGAGAAGGTCTCCAACAACATAGTAGAATATGAGGGACTGATAGCCGGGTTGAAGGCAGCGGCGGCCCTAGGGGTGAAGCGCCTCACCGTCAAGGGCGATTCGCAACTCCTAGTCAACTTCTCCAACAAGGTGTACGAGCCGAAGGAAGAGCATATGGAGGCCTATCTAGCAGAGGTCCGTAGGATGGAGAAGCAGTTCTGGGGGCTGGAGCTGAAGCACGTGCCCCGTGGCACCAACCAGGAAGCTGACGACATAGCCGGCCGGGCATCCAGGCGGCTGCCGCAGGAGCCCGGTGTCTTTGAAGAACGGCTCTTCAAACCTTCAGCACAGCCGATGCTATCAAACACGACTCAGCCTCGGGAGGAGCTCCCTCAGCCGCCAGCCTCGGGAGCCCCAGCCTGTGGGCCGACCTCGGGAGCACGCCTGCTCCTGACGATGGAACCTCAGGAGGAGTGCTGGATCATAGAGCTCAGGAGTTATCTCACACAAGGGGCACTACTAGAGAAGGAGGAGGAAGCAGAACGTGTGGTGCGGCAAGCCACGACATACTGCATCAGAGATGGGGAACTCTACCGAAAGCGGCCGAACGACGTATCTCCGCGCTGCATCTCCAGGGATCAAGGAAAGGAACTACTAGAGGATATACACGGTGGAGACAGCGGGCACCACTCATCATCACGGACCCTCGTTGGCAAGGCATTCCGTAGTGGGTTCTATTGGCCCACCGCACTCAACGACGCTGTCGAACTGGTAAAGGCCTGTGAGGCCTGCCAGTTTCACGCCAAGCAGATTCATCAGCCAGCAGGAGGCCTACAGACCATCCCCCTCTCGTGGCCGTTCGCAGTCTGGGGGCTGGACATCCTGGGCCCATTTCCTCGGGCGCCAGGGGGCTACCGCTACCTCTACGTCGCCATGGACAAATTCACCAAGTGGGCAGAAGTGGAGGCTGTCCGCACGATCCCCGCAGGCTCCGCGGTCAAGTTCATCAGGGGCATCGTGAGCCGGTTCGGGGTGCCGAACCGCATCATCACAGACAACGGTTCGCAGTTCACCAGTAATCTCTTCAAAGCATATTGTGCTAACCTTGGAACGCAGATTTGCTACGCTTCGGTGGCACACCCGCGAAGCAATGGGCAGGCCGAACGAGCCAACGCGGAGGTCCTGAGAGGCCTCAAGACCAGAACATTCAAGAAAAAGCTGGAGGCCTGCGGCAGGGGTTGGTACGACGAGCTCCAATCCGTGCTGTGGTTCATCCGCACAACCGCGACCAAGCCTACCGGGGAGACCCCGTTCTTCCTGGTCTATGGAGCTGAAGCAGTCCTTCCTCAAGAGGTCAGATGTCGCTCCGCACTGGTCCTGGCGTTCGATGAGGCGCAGCAGGACGCCATGCGGGGGATGGACCTCGTGCTGGGGGAGGAACGCCATCGGGAAGCTGCGCTGCGAGCGGCGAGGTACCAACAGGCGCTACGACGATATCACTGCCGCAACATCCGCCCCAGGACTCTCGAGGTAGGAGACCTCGTGCTCAGGTGGGTTCTCTCCAAGGAGGGGCTGCACAAGCTCTCTCCCATGTGGGAGGGCCCATTCAAGGTCGTTCATGTTTCCAGGCCAGGCTCCGTGCGCTTGGAGACTCAGGAGGGGGAGCCGATCCAGAACGCGTGGAACATCCAGCACCTTCGGAGGTTTTACCCCTAAAAGGCCCAGAGCCTGTGAAGAAGGCGAACGCCTGTGAAGATTATCCTTTTTGGAAAAGGCCTAGAGCCTGTGAAGAAGGCAAATGCCTGTGAAGATTATCCTTGTTGGATAAGGCCCAAAGCCTGTGAAGAAGGCAAATGCCTGTGAAGATTATCCTTTTTGGAAAAGGCCCAGAGCCTGTGAAGAGGCAAATGCATGTGAAGCTTATCCTTTTTGGAAAAGGCCCAGAGCTTGTGAAGAAGGCAAACGCCTGTGAAGCCATCCCTTTTTGGAAAAGGCCCAGTGCCTGTGAAGAAGGCAAGTACCTGTGAAGCCCCTTGCCCCTAAGAAGAAAGGCCCGGAGCCTGTGAAGAAGGACAATGCCTATGAAGCTCGCCGCCCCGTGACACTCTCACGTAATAATGAGTGGGGCTATACACGCCCCGGAGTCTCAGGAGTGTCGGCCTCAGGCCCTGGGGCTCCCTCCCACGCCCAGTGGCAGCACTTAGCTCCGCGCTAGTGAGAAGACGTCGAAGACTAGACTAGGTGCCGGACGCGGCTTTCCCATTTGCTTTCTGTATTTGGCGTGTTTATTCGCATTTGAAGTCTTATTGGAGTTGTCACCGTCGTTGATTTGTGATTCGCCGATTCTCGCTCCTCACTTTGATTTCTCTCGTAAGCGACCGCGTGAGGGATGATTCACACGATCTCGTGAGCCTTTCTGCTCTAGCCGAGGGAAGTTCGCAATGACCCAGGCATGCCACAGGAGCACCCCTCTAGTCTGTGCCCCTCGGGCACCGCGACGCGTCCACACAGGGCCTGGGTCGGTCGCCCCCCGACAGGGGTTGAAAACTATTTACGCACAGGCGTGTAGTTAAAAAGCGCGCAAAGAAGGCCAAGGCAAAAACGGTAATAATTCTTAACACGCCCCCGACGGGGCTCCACGCAGCTGCTTTGTCTTACACAGGGAACAAAAGAAAAAGAGAGGACGAGCCCGGCGCGGCTCACCTAACGACAGCCTGCGGAGGCGACCCTGACCACCTCCGGACCTCAGGTGGACTTCCTCTCGCACATCACCGGGGCGCGAGGGCGGGCGGACAAACCTCCGTCTCCCAAGCAGGCCCGACGGCATGGGGGCTGACTGCGGCTGCCACTGGAGGAATCACTTGAAGAAGAGCCGACGAAGCTTGGGGAGTCATGGCCGCCGCCGTCCGCGCGGGCGCTGTCTTCCCCATCACCGTCGGGGCGAGGCCCCCAACCGCGGTCGTCCTCCTCAGGGCAACACCCCGTGCAGCGACCGTCTTCTCCGAACACCCTCACGTAGAGGGTAGCATCGCCATCAAACCAGAAATGCACGGTGCACCGGCGACCCATGCCGCGAGCGCGGGCGAATGCCTGCCAGCCACGGGTTAGAGCCAAACACCCACTGGCGGAGACCTCCAGCGCGACCCATGAGGACCTGCTGCAGCAGCCTTCCGCCTGGAGCCAGAGGCCCCCTGGAGCTCCGGCCGGGAGTTCGCCGAGGAAGAAGCGACGGAGTTGGAGCCAGGCACCAGCAGGCTCCGCCGACCAAACGACGAACTCTGGCAGCACCTGCGCTGCGCGGAAGCGTGGCCTGGGGGAGCACGTGCCCCAGACGTGGCCCCCGGCCACAGCGGCTCGACCACCACCACGCCGGGATCCGTCCCCGTGACCATCAGACGCTACCGGGGCGGCCACTGGGTGCTTCTGAGGGCGCCCACGGCCACGCTTGGGCGGAGGAGAGGCAGGACCGACCTGAAGGCCCTTCCTCGACGGAGCCATCACACCAAGACGGAGCAAGAACTGAGGCAGAGGATGGAGCAAAGAGAGATGGACTGGAAGGGCACGCCCGGTGCCGTACTTATAGCCGACGAAGGCCAACCATCGGCCTCCATGATCGCAAGTAATCATGACACGATCTGCCTGCAGGGACTTGTCAAATCCACGCAGTCATTGAGGCATCGTGGGGAAGTGGACACGCCCACGTCCAATCAACCGCCACGCGGCGCCCAAGGCCGCAGGCTGTTAGGGCCCGCGGCGCTTTGCCCTTGCCCTTTCTCCTCTCAGCACGACCAAGTCCGTGCGCGCCTTGGGCCCGGGGGCTACTGTAGGCGTTCTGGGAACGGGGGTCCCCAGACTTGCCTGCCTGCGGCCTGCAGCGTGGCTCAAGTGGGGGCCCAGCGCGGCCCAGCTTCATCAACACGAGACTCAAGACCCTCGTGAGGGGCCAAGCCTCGCGGGGCGGACGACGCGGCGCTTCCTCAGGCACGACCTCCTCAGGCTGGCTCACGAGGAGGCGGAGAGATCAAGGCAGGGTACCTCACGAGGTGCCAATGACGCAAGCCATGACGACCAAGGGTGCCAGGCGGGCGCCAGCCCGCGCAGCGTCTCCCTTTCCTCTTTGGTGCAAAGGGGGCAAGCGCAGGCGAGAGGATCAAGCAAAGGCACCCATTTCGGTGCAACGAGACCAAGACCAGTCCAACAGTGGGAGGGAAGTCACCATGGAGCCCAGGACGGCGTCACCACAGGGCCTTTGGCAGGCGAAGACCAACTTTAGTCAGGATAAGTGTACCAGATGTTCCCCTTCGAATTGGCCAATTGTTGGCGCCCTTCCCGCTCAAATATTTGGGAAGAGGCCCAGGGCCTTTGCCTATAAATAGGACTAGCCACCCCCAGGGTAGAGGCAGTCTGGTCTTATCGCACAAGAAAGCAGCAAGTAGAGAGAGAGAGAGAAGGGCGATCGAACTACCCCTAGCAGTTCATCCCCCAACCAAGAACAAGCCCTCGCGAGGCTGTTCTTCCCTGTACTGTTCTTCCTCATCAGCCCAAGAGGCAATCCACCCACCACAAACTAGAGTAAGGTATTACACCACAACGGTGGCCCGAACTAGTATAAACCTCGTGTCACTTGTGTTGTTCTTACAATAGTTAGTTCTTTGTGAGACGGAGAGGTAGAGAGTATGATCTCCGCGCGCACCCCAGAGTTCCAACCTTAAGGGTCTGCCGGAACCCGTGATCCGACAGATTCTAGATGCTGGATCTCTTCTGTGTTCTCTCCGGATCTAGATTCTAGATGCCTCTACCCTGGGGGTGGCTAGTCCAATTTATAGGCAAAGGCCCTGGGCCTCTCCCCAAATATTTGAGCGGGAAGGGCGCCAACAATTGGCCAATTCAAAGGGGAACATCTGGTACACTTATCCTGACTAAAGTTGGTCTTCGCCTGCCAAAGGCCCTGTGGTGACGCCGTCTTGGGCTCCATGGTGACCTCCTTCCCACCGTTGGACTGGTCTTGGTCTTGTTGCACCGAAATGGGTGCATTTGCTTGATCCTCTCGCCTGCGCTTGCCCCCTTTGCACCAAAGAGGAACGGGAGACGCTGCGCGGGCTGGTGCCCGCCTGGCACCCTTGGTCGTCATGGTTTGCGTCATTGGCACCTCGTGAGATACCCCGCCTTGATCTCTCCACCTCCTCGCGAGCCAGCCTGAGGAGGCCGTGTTTGAGGAAGCGCCGTGTCGTCCGCCTCGCGAGGCTTGGCCCCTCGCGAGGGTCTTGAGTCTCGTGTTGATGAAGCTGGGCCGCGCTGGGCCCCCATTTGAGCCAAGCCGCAGGCCGCAGGCAGGCAAGTCTGGGGACCCCCGTTCCCAGAACGCCGACAGTAGCCCCCGGGCCCAAGGCGTGCACGGACATGGCCGTGCTGAGAGGCGAAAGAGCAAGGGTGAAGCGCCGCGGGCCCTAACATCCAGCGGCCTTGGGCGCCGCGTGGCGGTTGATTGGACGTGGGTGCTTTCGCGACTGCGCAGGTTACTAAAGGCGTGGCATCCGCTCGGGCTCTGCCCTTCTCCTTCTTCATCCGCTGCTCAAACCCCCTTTCTTGCGCCTCTCCTCCCTTCCTCCTAGCTTCCAGATCTGCTCCATCCGCTCGACCTAGGTAGCCACGGCGCCTCGCCGGGCCCCGGCCGAAGCTTGGTTTTCGCCTACTTTGGACTCGCCCAATGTGTCGGAGGCGAGCCTCGCCCAACTGCACCGGATGGCGGCGACGCAGGGCATCGACGGGGCTCAGGTGTTCAAGGTCGGCTACGATACCCCTGAAGGCCGAGGGAGCACCTTCTATCCTTTCTTCGTAAGCTCCATTACTGCGGGCCTGGTGCCTCCTTTCTCTAAGTTCTTCCTCGCCGTCCTCCCTCATTACAACCTGCAAGCTCTGCATCTCCACCCCAACTCCATCCTTCTTCTAGCGATCTTCGCCTACTACTGCGAGGCGCATGTGGGGGTGGAGCCTTTAGTGGCCTTGTTGCGCCATTATTTCTACCTCCGGACCTCCAAAGGTTCCCCTTCTGCGTGCGCGGGCTTCGTCGCGTGCGGCAGTGCTATGGCCATTTCGAATCCTGGGAAGAGGATCGAGGGCTTCAGGAGCAAGCGGGTTTTGATGGACGCCGGGCGCGTCCACCCTCGGTTGGCCCTTCCCACGGAGCCACCCGTGAGCTCGAGCAACTGGTCCCAAGCGGAGCTTGCTGATCCCTGCGCGAAGTCGATGCTGGCGAAGATGGACACCGATCTGAAGCCAGCCAGCATGGCGACGGCGAAGCTGACCGGGGCGTCGTTGCTGAGGGAGTTCCTAGAGCACCAGCTAGCTCCGCTTCGTCAGTACTCTCCCCCGATGTGGAGGCCTCATCCGAGCCCCGCAGCTGTGGGCGAGGAGGACCTGGTCGCGGTCCTCCAATCCTTGGTCGGGGGCGAGGTGGCAAGGTTGGAGGGCGCACCTTCGCAACTGTTCCTTCGCGACGATTGGGAGCAAGTGGTGAAGTCCATGCCCGTCTTCAACGGGGATGGGCCCATGCCCGTGGCGGCTCCCGAGGAACTCGTGAACGTGTCTTCCGGCGACTCCAGTGGAGGAGCGGGCGAAGAGGAGCGGGAGGGAGGTCTCGACTCCAAGGCGACTGACGGAGAGTCTAGGGCTGTAACACCCCGGATGTAACTTGCCATATTTGTAACTCCAACTCTTGCCATTTTCGGCATCGTGATATGATATTCCCTCCGTGGTTGGGTTTTCCTTCTTTTGCATTTTGTTCATGTCATGCATTTCATATCTTGTCATCATGTGCATTGCATTCGCATACGTGTTCGTCTCATGAATCCGAGCATTTTCCCCGTTGTCCGTTTTGCAATCCGGCGCTCCTATGTCCCCCGGCGTCCCATTTTACATTTTTCCGTGAGCGGGTGTTAAACCTTCTCGGAATGGACCGAGGTTTGTCAAGCGGCCTTGGTATAGCACCGGTAGACCACCTGTCAAGTTTCGGGTCATTCGGAGGGCGTTTGGTACTCCAACAGTTAACCGGGTAACCGTGAAGGTCTCTTTTGGGTTGCAGCCCAAAACCCCTGTAAAACAGCCCAACAACCCATCTAAGACACTCCCATGTCCATCGCCGTTCGATCACGATCGTGTGGCCGCAAACCGCTCTCCATTTGGAGCCTCCTAGCTCCTCCTACCTATAAATACACCTCCCCCTCCTCCATTTTCGGGTCCAAAACCACCCTAACCCTAGCAAACTCCTCCCCGCCGCCGCCGGACACGTCCGGGCGGAGCCGGACGCGTCCGCCCGCCGCCCTGGACCAACCGCGCGCTGCCACGTGGGCAGGCGCGCCCACATCGCCGCGCCGCCGCCGGGGGCCCGCCCAGGCCCGCACGGGGCCCTCCCCGTCCCGTGTCGCCGCCGCCGCCGCCCCGCGGGCGCCCGCCCGCGTGCCTCCTCCCGCGCCCGGCCTCCGCCGCCGCCTTGTCGCCCCGCCCGCCTGCGCCGACCGCCACCGCCGCCTGAGTCGCCGGCGCGCGCCGCCGCGCCCTGCCGCGCCTCCCCAAGTCTGCTCGCCGCCGTTCCCGGCCGGATCCGGGAGGGGATCGGTCGGATCCGCCGCCCCCTCGCCGTTCCCCTCCTCGCCGCCGAGCCCCGCCGTCTTCTCCGGCCATCCACGATCCGAGATCCCGTGGGGTTGACTTTTTCCCGCCCCCGTTTTCTTCTAAGTCCCATAATTATTGCATTATTGTCGCATGTTCATCGCATCATATCTCTGCACCCATAGATCCGTTTCGTGCGTAAAATATGTCAAATTGTTCGTCTCGACAAGTGCACCACTTCATCTCATTGCATCATTTTCATTTGAGCTCATCTTGAGGCCCGAAATGATGTTGGAATAGAGCTATGTGATGTTAGATCCAGTTTATTATCAGGACATGCACTTTTATCATTTTTGCCATCATTGATGTGTGCACCCTATGAACTTGAGCTCTACATGTGTTTTGTAATATGCCATGCTATCTTTCCAGAGGTGTATGCCATGTATTTTTGTGATCTCTGTGGTGACTAGCACAAGCATGCAAACTAGGGTACATAATGTTGCTGATTCCAGGGACTTGGTAATTTCACTAAGTTATTCCCTGCTGTTATTTTTATGCCATATGTTCATGTTGTTTCAGAGAGATCTATGCATATTTTGAGAATGATCAGTAAGGATGTTTTGGGCATATGGATGTTCTCTATCCATCCATGCCTTTGTTGGTACTTACGGAGTGCCATAGCTTGAGTCAATCAAGCTCTACTTTTGCTATAAAATGTTTCCTGGCAGATTGTCTGCTTGTTATTCGATTTTGCCAAAATTGTGGTAGTTGATCCTTGCATGCTATGATGTTATTCTTGCCATGTATATCCTCTATGCTATGTCTTCTTGACGGGTGTATACTTAGTTTTTCATGCAATGCTCTGTAGTGAGTGCATCGAGCTCACGAACATGCCTACTTGTTATCTGTTTTTGACATGTCCAGTTTTCTGCCAAGTCTGAAACCTGTAATGAAACTTGCTTAATTGACATGGGTGTTATTGTATTTTCTGATCCTTTCTGGCTTATAGTCAGTAAGGGACTTTTGTTAAGAGCTCTGAGTAGATTCATGCCGTGCCATAGTTTGCTATGTTCTGTTACTGTAGCATGTAGCTATCTTGCATTGAACATGGCTTCCTGATGTTAATTTCTGGCATGTTAGTATTTTCACTAAGTCTGTGAACCTGTTATATTATGCACTTTTGCCATGCTTGTTTGAACCTGTTGTTGTGTGATTTAGCCGTAGCTCAGTGTTCATCTTTTGTGAAGCATTTTGAGTAGATCAGAGCCATAAGCTTTGTCGCTATGTTTGGGTGCAGTAGCTTAATTTCTTGTTGCTTGCTAAGTAGCATCATGCTGTTAATGGCAGATTCGTGTCATTCTTGTTTTGCTTGTCATTTGCAAACCGTGCATCCGATTCCGGTGATCTTTATATCGATTTCAACCGAAATCATCTCATCTTTCCAGTGGCATACTTGGTTTGCCAAGATTATGCCTGGTTCATCTTTTTTCCTTCCGGAGCACGCATATGCATTGCATACCACATCTCGCATACCATGCCATGTTTTGCATCATGTTGCTTGCGCATTGCATCGTGATTGATGTTTGTCCCCTTTGCTTGTGTTCTGTCTTTGGGTAGAGCCGGGAGACGAGTACGTGAACGAGGAACCTGTTGAGAACGCTTACGAGGATCAAGCTTTCGACAACTCTGAGAACCTTGCAGGCAAGATGACCATACCCTCGAAATCACTTCTATCTTTGCTTGCTAGATGCTCGCTCTTTTGCTATGCCTATGCTGCGATACCTACCACTTGATATATCATGCCACCCCTATTGCCATGTCAGCCACTAACCATCCATGTCCTAGCAAACCGTTGATTGGCTATGTTACCGCTTTGCTCAGCCTTTCTTATAGCGTTGCTAGTTGCAGGTGAAGTTGAAGTTTGTTCCATGTTGGAACATGATTACTTTGGGATATCACAATATCTCTTATTTTAATTAATGCATCTATATACTCGGTAAAGGGTGGAAGGCTCGGCCTTATGCCTGGTGTTTTGTTCCACTCTTGCCACCCTAGTTTCCGCCATACCGGTGTTATGTTCCTTGATTTTGCGTTCCTTACACGGTTGGGTGATTTATGGGACCCCCTTGACAGTTCGCTTTGAATAAGACTCCTCCAGCAAGGCCCAACTTTGGTTTTACCATTTGCCACCTAAGCCTTTTTCCCCCGGGTTTTCGCGAGCCCAAGGGTCATCTTTATTTTAACCCCCCGGGCCAGTTCTCCTTCGATTGCTGGTCCAACTTGAGCTATGTCCGGCGCCCCCTGGGCAATTAGGGTCTATGCCAACCCGACGTCTTGCTCATCCGGTGTGCCCTGAGACCGAGATATGTGCAGGTCCTATCAGGATTTGTCGGCACATTCGGGCGGCTTTGCTGGTCTTGTTTTATTGCTGTCGAAATGTCTTGTAGTCCGGGATTCCGAGATTGATCGGGTCTTCTCGGTAGAAGGAATATCCTTCGTTGACCGTGAGAGCTTATAATGGGCTAAGTTGGGACACCCCTGTAGGGTATTATCTTTTGAAAGCCGTGCCCGCGGTTATGCAGCAGATGAGAATTTGTTAATGTCCGGTTGTAGAAAACTCGAAGTTGGTCTTAATTAAAACACATCAACCGCGTGTGTAACCGTGATGGTCTCTTCTCGGCGGAGTCCGGGAAGTGAACACGGTGTTGGAGTTATGTTTGACGTAAGTAGTTCAGGATCACTTCTTGATCGCTACTAGCTTCACGACCGTGCTTTGCTTCTCTTCTCGCTCTCTTTTGCGTTGATAGCCACCTTATATGCTAGTTGCTTGCTGCAGCTCCACCTCACAAACCCCATCCTTCCTATAAGCTTAAATAGTCTTGATCTCGTGGGTGTGAGATTGCTGAGTCCCCATGACTCACAGATTCTATCACAACATTTTCAGGTGCCAACGATGCCAGTGCAGATGATGCAACCGAGCTCACGTGGGAGTTCGACGAGGAACGTGGTCGTTACTATGTGTCTTTTCCGGATGATCAGTATTGGAGTCCAGTCGGGTTGATTCGGGGATCTGTGTAGCATTTGGGGTATTCTTCTTTCATTTTGGTTCCGTAGTCGGACCTTGAGTGTATTTGGATGATGGATGTTTATTTATGTATTGTGTGAAGTGGCGACTGTAAGCCAACTATGTATCTCTTTCCCTTATTTATTACATGGGTTGTGTGAAGATTACCTCACTTGCGACATTGCTTTCAATGCGGTTATGCCTCTAAGTCGTGCTTCGACACGTAGGAGATATAGCCGCATCGAGGGCGTTACAAGTTGGTAATCAGAGCCTTCCCCGACTTAGGAGCCCCCTCTGCTTGATCGAATCGCTGGCGTTGTTGAGTCTAGAAAAATGTTTTGAGTCTTAGGATTATATATATCGGAGAGTAGGATTCTTTTTACTCCCCAGTCCCTTCGTCCCTCTGGTGAGGTCTCCTGACGTAGAGTTTTGACTCTCCTCTCCTAAAATTTCACAAAAAAAAATTTAGGATCACGCGGGTATCTTAGAATCATTCCGATGGTTTTGTGACGAGAACATTGTTCTTGGTGCCTCCTGACATTTAGGGGTTGTGGAAGTGTCCCGGGGAGTTGAGCTCCGAGGTGTTTTCGTCACAATTTTATCGTTGCAGTTCTGGAATACCTGAGTTTCGCCGACATCGAAAATCTCTTTTGTACAGTTGTTGGTGAGATAACCCTGATAGCCCAGTATTGTGGCGAGTGCGGGAGTATTGCCATGACTCGTATAACGGATGCTTTTCAAAGGTTGAGGTAAACGATTTCCGAGGGTTTCTTGGTGATGTGTTGAAGGATGGATACAGCTGGATCTAGGTATTGTTAGTTTGGGTGATATATTTTGTGTCCCCTGTATCCCCAACACCTGATTGCATAACCAGAAAGTTTCGGGAGTTTATAAGTGGGAATTCTAGTAGCTTATAGGTTTTCTTTCCCACAGATGTATGATTTGAGATTGGGGTCTAACGTCTAGTGGTCCGCCCATTCACGGCCGATTTACAGTGGTCGCAAGGCGTCTTAAAGAATCCTTGGCTATGCTGATTCGGGGACATCTTGTTTGTCATTCGGGACGTCCGCTATACGTCGTGCCCGTGTGGGCCCCACCACGAACACTTGGGGCGAAATCTCGATCATATGTTTGTTCCGGCTTACTCTACAAGCCAACCTTTTGTTTTGTTTTCAGTCGTGATATTCGAGTTGTTTCGAAGGCAGATGGTGATTTCATACCTTTATCTAAGTGGCTTCTCAACTTTTGGAAGTGTGATGCTTTACTTTGGAATTCATTCGTTCATCCTCGTTCGAATGTTTATTGTGAAGACTATATGTTGCAATTTCGATCCTTTGATTCAGCTTGAATATATCTCTGTCAAGATACTGACGGATGTCACCCTCTCTTCAGGATGGCTCCGCCAACGCGTCTGAATCCGGATCACAATGAAGGAAGTCAGGCTAACCCTCCGCCACCACCTCCGCCTCCGGAGGCATGGCAAGCCCTGATGACTGCCACAAATGCCAACGCTCAGATTCTGATTCAGCTCTTGCAAGATCGCAACCAAGGGCAAGGTAATTAAGGAAATCAAGGCTAAGGCAACAATCAGCCGCACTTCGCTACCCTCAATCAGTTCCTTGCTAATCATCCAAAGACCTTCAGCTACTGTGTCGAGGCCACAGACGCGGATGATTGGCTCGTGGATATTAGCAAGCATTTCGAGTGCAGTAATGTCAAACCTGAGGACTTTGTCAAGTTTGCCTCCTTTCAACTCAAAGATCAAGCTGCTGAATGGTTCCAACAATACAAAGATTCCAGAGGAGGTCGTGTGATTACCTGGGATGATTTCCGCCGTGACTTCAAAGCTCATCACATTCCAGAAAGTGTTGTTGAGAGTAAGTGTGAGGAGTTCTGCAATCTCAAGCAAGGCAAGATGTTTGTGTATCAATACAACACTCAGTTCCAGAAGCTCTCCCGCTTTGCTAAGCAGGACATCCCTGATGAGAAGAGTATGATCTACCAATTCAGGCGTGGTCTCAGAGAAGATTTGCGACTAGCTCTCGTGCTTTTTGAGCCAACAAAGTATGATGAATTCTACAACATGGCACTAAAACAAGAGGCTGCTCAGCTCAAGTGTGAGGCTTCTAAGAAGAGAGTCAGAGACGCAGTTCAGTCTTCTTCTTCCTCACTTGTGGCAGCTAAGCAACAAAAGTTTTGGTTTCCTCCTCCTCCTCCGTTCCGCCAGCCTTACCAGCAGAAGAACAAAGGTGGCAATGGATCTTCCCACCCACCCAACCCTGGCTATCATAACAAGTCTCAGAATCAAGCTCCAAGTTCAAGTGCTCCTTATCATCGTCCGCTCTCTGAGGTGACTTGTAACAAATGTCAACAGAAGGGTCACTATGCAAACAAGTGCTTCAATCAAAGGCGCCTTCCGCCTCCTCCTCATGTGAGATCCTCCAGCAATGAAGTGGTCAAGCATAATTGCAAGTCTGCAAAGGTGAACATGATGAATGCAGCTCAAGCGGAGGATTCTTCTGAAGTGATCATGGGTAACCTTCCCGTTAATGATATTCCTGCAAAAGTCTTATTTGATACCGGTGCATCACATTCTTTCATTTCTAGACCTTTTGCATCCATGAACAATTTGCATACTGTCGATCTGCCTAAACCTTTAGTGGTTTCCTCTCCGGGGTTGTTCATGAACACCAAGATGATGGCTCCGGATGTGTCTATCAAGATGGGCGACTATAGATTTCTGGCTAAACCTATGGTTCTTGGTGACTCTGATATTGATCTTATTCTTGGGATGGACTGGCTTTCTAAGCACAAAGCTCAGCTTGATTGTGCTGCCAGGGAAATTCAATTGACTCACTCTTCTGACGATGTGATCATCTATGCCGCTCGTGATGAAACCATTCGGTTGTTTTCTCTCAATGAGAAGGGTGAATTGGATGCTATCTCTCAAATTTCAGTCGTTTGTGAGTACCAAGATGTCTTTCTAGAAGAGCTTCCGGGTATGCCTCCCCACCGGCCAGTTGAATTCGTTATTGATCTTGAGCCTGGCACGGAAGCCGTTTGCAAGCGTCCTTACAAGCTTGGACCAAAAGAGCTGAAGGAATTGAAGAAACAACTCGATGAACAAGAGCGTCTGGGTCTGATCAGACCGAGTTCTTCTCCTTGGGGTTGTGGAGTTCTTTTTGTCCAGAAGAAGGATGGCACGGACCGACTTTGCGTCGATTACCGTCCATTGAACAAGAAGACAATCAAGAACAAGTACCCACTTCCCAACATCAATGAGCTATTCGAGCAACTCAAAGGTGCTAAAGTGTTCTCCAAGCTTGACCTTCGTATGGGTTATCACCAAATTCGCATTCGTGAAGAAGATATTCCGAAGACAGCATTCAAAACAAGCTTTGGTTCTTATGAATATACTGTCATGTCATTCGGCCTTGTCAATGCTCATCCAACATTCTCTCGCATGATGAATTTCATCTTCAACCCCTACACCAATGAATTCGTCTTGGTCTATCTCGATGATATTTTGGTCTTCTCCAAGAATAAGGAGGATCATGCCAAACATTTGCGATTGGTGCTCGACAAGCTCAGAGAGTATCAATTCTATGCGAAGTTCTCCAAATGTGAATTTTGGCTTGATGAAGTTCTTTATCTTGGTCATATCATCTCTGCCAAGGGCATCGCTGTTAATCCTGAGAGGGTGTCTGCAGTTGTGAATTGGGAACCTCCTCAGAATGTCAAGCAGCTTCGCAGTTTTCTTGGACTTGCAAGCTATTGCCGAAGATTCGTTGAGAATTTCTCAAAGATTGCTAAGCCTCTTTCCAACCTCCTCCAGAAGCATGTGAAGTATGTCTGGTCTCCTGAATGTGACGTTGCTTTCAACACTATCAAAGAGAAACTCGTCACTGCTCCAGTTTTGACTCCTCCTGACGAATCCAAGCCTTATGAAGTTTTCTGTGATGCTTCTCTTCAAGGTCTCGGTGCTGTGTTAATGCAAGAGAATAAAGTTGTGGCTTATACCTCTCGACAGTTGAAGCCCAACAAAAAGAACTACCCCACTCACAATCTTGAGTTGGCGGCAGTTGTCCATGCATTAATAACATGGAGACATCTCTTGTTGGGAAGGAAAGTGGACATATTCACCGATCACAAGAGTCTCAAGTATATTTTCACTCAACCCAACCTCAACCTCAGGCAGACACGATGGGTCGAAATGATTCAAGAGTACAACCCGAGTATTGAATATACTCCAGGCAAGGAAAATGTCATTGCAGATGCTTTGAGCAGGAAGGCTTATTGCAACAGTTTAATACTCAAGCCCTTCCAACCAGACCTTTGTGAAGTTTTCCGCAAGTTGAATCTTCAAGTTGTTCCTCAAGGCTTTCTTTCTAACCTCATAGTCTCTCCTACTTTGGAAGACCAAATTCGTGAGGCTCAGCTCCTGGATACCATGGTGAAGAAAGTGAAACGTGGTATTGACAAAGGCATTTCCAAATACAAGTCCTATCGAGTTGATGACAGAGATACTCTTTTCTTCGAGGACCGGATTGTGGTTGCTAAGGGTGATCTACGTAAAGTCATTATGAATGAGGCACACAACTCTCTTCTATCCATTCATCCTGGAAGTACGAAGATGTACCATGACCTCAAGCAGTCATATTGGTGGACTCGAATGAAGCAAGAAATTGCTCAATTCCTGAATGAATGTGATGTCTGCAGAAGGGTGAAGGCAGAACACCAACGACCAGCTGGTCTACTCCAACCTCTTGCTATTCCAGAATGGAAGTTTGATCATATCAAAATGGACTTCGTGACTGGATTTCCTAAGTCCAAGCGTGGAAATGATGCTATCTTCGTCGTCATCGACAAGCTCACTAAAGTGGCTCATTTTCTTCCTATCAAAGAGTTTATCACAGCAGCGCAACTGGCAGAGCTCTACACCTCCAGAATTGTCTCCTTGCACGGCATTCCACAATTGATCTCTTCAGACCGTGGCAGCATCTTTACATCCAAGTTTTGGGATTCTTTTCAGAAGGCCATGGGCACAAATATTCGCTTCAGCACAGCTTTCCATCCTCAAACAAGTGGACAAGTCGAGCGTGTCAACCAAATTCTTGAAGATATGCTCAGGGCTTGTGTCATCTCCTTCGGCATGAAGTGGGAGGATTGTCTTCCATATGCTGAGTTCTCTTACAACAACAGCTTCCAAGCCAGCTCAGGCAAAGCCCCATTCGAGATTCTCTATGGCAGAAAGTGTCGTACTCCTCTCAATTGGTCAGAAACCGGTGAACGCCAACTACTTGGCAACGACTTGATCTCAGAGGCTGAGGAAATGTGCAAAGTCATTCGTGAGAATCTCAAAGCCGCGCAATCGCGCCACAAGAGTTACTATGACAGCAAGCACCGTGATTTGGCTTTCGAGATCGGAGACCATGTCTACCTCCGCGTCTCTCCAATGAAAGGCACTCGTCGCTTCGGTATCAAAGGGAAACTTTCCCCTAGATACGTGGGCCCTCTCAAGATAATTGGCAAAAGAGGCGATCTCGCCTATCAACTTGAGCTTCCCCCCAACTTTGCAACTCTGCACGATGTGTTCCACGTGTCACAGCTTCGCAAGTGCTTCAAGACACCTGAGCACACTATCAACTTCGAAGAGATTGATCTTCAAGAAGATTTGTCTTATCATGAGCATCCCATTGCTATTCTTGAAGAAACTGAGCGCAAGACTCGCAACAAGTCAATCAGATTCCTGAAAGTGAAGTGGTCACATCATTCCGACCAAGAAGCCACCTGGGAACGCGAGGACCACCTCCGTTCTGAATATCTGGAGTTCTTTCAGTCCTAGATCTCGGGACGAGATCCTCTCGTAGTGGTGGAGTGTTGTAACACCCTGGATGTAACTTGCCATATTTGTAACTCCAACTCTTGCCATTTTCGGCATCGTGATATGATATTCCCTCCGTGGTTGGGTTTTCCTTCTTTTGCATTTTGTTCATGTCATGCATTTCATATCTTGTCATCATGTGCATTGCATTCGCATACGTGTTCGTCTCATGATTCCGAGCATTTTCCCCGTTGTCCGTTTTGCAATCCGGCGCTCCTATGTCCCCCGGCGTCCCCTTTTACATTTTTCCGTGAGCGGGTGTTAAACCTTCTCGGAATGGACCGAGGTTTGTCAAGCGGCCTTGGTATAGCACCGGTAGACCGCCTGTCAAGTTTCGGGTCATTCAGAGGTCGTTTGGTACTCCAACGGTTAACCGGGTAACCGTGAAGGTCTCTTTTGGGTTGCAGCCCAAAACCCCTCTAAAACAGCCCAATAACCCATCTAAGACACTCCCATGTCCATCGTCGTTCGATCACGATCGTGTGGCCGCAAACCGCTCTCCATTTGGAGCCTCCTAGCTCCTCCTGCCTATAAATACACCTCCCCCTCCTCCATTTTCGGGTCCAAAACCACCCTAACCCTAGCAAACTCCTCCCCGCCGCCGCCGGACACGTCCGGGCAGAGCCGGACGCGTCCGCCCACCGCCCCGGACCAACCGCGCGCTGCCACATGGGCAGGCGCACCCACATCGCCACGCCGGCGCCGGGGGCCCGCCCAGGCCCGCGCGGGGCCCTCCCCGGCCCGGGTCGCCGCCGCCACCCCGCGGGCGCCTGCCCACGCGCCTCCTCCTGCGCCCGGCCTCCACCGCCGCCTGGTCGCCCCGCCCGCCGGCGCCGACGGCCACCGCCGCCTGAGTCGCCAGCGCGCACCGCCGCGCCCTGCCGCGCCTCCCCAAGTCCGCTCGCCGCCGTTCCCGGCCGGATCCGGGAGGGGATAGGCCGGATCCGCCGCCCCCTCGCCATTCCCCTCCTCTCCGGCGAGCCCCGCCGTCTTCTCCGGCCATCCTCGATCCGAGATCCCGTGGGGTTGACTTTTTCCCTCCCCCGTTTTCTTCTAAGTCCCATAATTATTGCATTGTCGTCGCATGTTCATTGCACCATATCTCTGCATCCGTAGCTCCGGTTCGTGCGTATAATATGTCAAATTGTTCGCCTCGATGAGTATATCATTTCATCTCATTGCATCATTTTCGTTTGAGCTCATCTTGAGGCCCGAAATGATGTTGTAAGAGAGCTATGTGATGTTAGATCCAGTTTATTATCAGGACATGCACTTTTTTGTCATTTTGCCATGATTGATGTGTGCACCCTATGAACTTGAGCTCTATATGTGTTTTGTAATATTCCATGCTATCTTTCCAGAGGTGTATGCCATGTATTTTTGTGATCTCTGTGGTGACTAGCACAAGCATGCAAACTAGGGTACATAATGTTGCTGATTCCAGGGACTTGGTAATTTCACTAAGTTATTCCCTGCTGTTATTTTTATGCCATATGTTCATGTTGTTTCAGAGAGATCTATGCATATTTTGAGAATGATCAGTAAGGATGTTTTGGGCATATGGATGTTCTCTATCCATCCATGCCTTTGTTGGTACTTACGGAGTGCCATAGCTTGAGTCAATCAAGCTCTACTTTTGCTATAAAATGTTTCCTGGCAGATTGTCTGCTTGTTATTCGATTTTGCCAAAATTGTGGTAGTTGATCCTTGCATGCTATGATGTTATTCTTGCCATGTATATCCTCTATGCTATGTCTTCTTGACGGGTGTATACTTAGTTTTTCATGCAATGCTCTGTAGTGAGTGCATCGAGCTCACGAACATGCCTACTTGTTATCTGTTTTTGACATGTCCAGTTTTCTGCCAAGTCTGAAACCTGTAATGAAACTTGCTTAATTGACATGGGTGTTATTGTATTTTCTGATCCTTTCTGGCTTATAGTCAGTAAGGGACTTTTGTTAAGAGCTCTGAGTAGATTCATGCCGTGCCATAGTTTGCTATGTTCTGTTACTGTAGCATGTAGCTATCTTGCATTGAACATGGCTTCCTGATGTTAATTTCTGGCATGTTAGTATTTTCACTAAGTCTGTGAACCTGTTATATTATGCACTTTTGCCATGCTTGTTTGAACCTGTTGTTGTGTGATTTAGCCGTAGCTCAGTGTTCATATTTTGTGAAGCATCTTGAGTAGATTAGAGCCATAGCTTTGTTGCTATGTTTGGGTGCAGTAGCTTAATTTCTTGTTGCTTGCTAAGTAGCATCATGCTGTTAATGGCAGATTCGTGTCATTCTTGTTTTGCTTGTCATTTGCAAACCGTGCATCCGATTCCGGTGATCTTTATATCGATTTCAACCGAAATCATCTCACCTTTCCAGTGGCATACTTGGTTTGCCAAGATTATGCTTGGTTCATCTTTTTCCTTCCGGAGCACGCATATGCATTGCATACCACATCTCGCATACCATGCCATGTTTTGCATCATGTTGCTTGCGCATTGCATCATGATTGATGTTATTCCCCTTTGCTTGTGTTCTTGATTTGGGTAGAGCCGGGAGACGAGTACGTGAACGAGGAACCTGTTGAGAACGCTTACGAGGATCAAGCTTTCGACAACTCTGAGAACCTTGCAGGCAAGATGACCATACCCTCGAAATCACTTCTATCTTTGCTTGCTAGATGCTCGCTCTTTTGCTATGCCTATGCTGCAATACCTACCACTTGCTATATCATGCCACCCCTATTGCCATGTCAGCCACTAACCATCCATGTCCTAGCAAACCGTTGATTGGCTATGTTACCACTTTGCTCAGCCTTTCTTATAGCGTTGCTAGTTGCAGGTGAAGTTGAAGTTTGTTCCATGTTGGAACATGATTACTTTGGGATATCACAATATCTCTTATTTTAATTAATGCATCTGTATACTCGGTAAAGGGTCGAAGGCTCGGCCTTATGCCTGGTGTTTTGTTCCACTCTTGCCACCCTAGTTTCCGCCATACCGATGTTATGTTCCTTGATTTTGCGTTCCTTACACGGTTGGGTGATTTATGGGACCCCCTTGACAGTTCGCTTTGAATAAGACTCCTCCAGCAAGGCCCAACTTTGGTTTTACCATTTGCCACCTAAGCCTTTTCCCCCCGGGTTTTCGCGAGCCCGAGGGTCATCTTTATTTTAACCCCCCGGGCCAGTTCTCCTTCGATTGCTGGTCCAACTTGAGCGATGTCCGGCGCCCCCTGGGCAATTAGGGTCTATGCCAACCCGACGTCTTGCTCATCCGGTGTGCCCTGAGACCGAGATATGTGCAGCTCCTATCAGGATTTGTCGGCACATTCGGGCGGCTTTGCTGGTCTTGTTTAATTGCTGTCGAAATGTCTTGTAGTACGGGATTCCGAGATTGATCGGGTCTTCCCGGTAGAAGGAATATCCTTCGTTGACCGTGAGAGCTTATAATGGTCTAAGTTGGGACACCACTGCAGGGTATTATCTTTCGAAAGCCGTGCCCGCGGTTATGCGGCAGATGGGAATTTGTTAATGTCCGGTTGTAGAAAACCCGAAGTTGATCTTAATTAAAACACATCAACCGCCTGTGTAACCATGATGGTCTCTTCTCGGCGGAGTCCGGAAGTGAACACGGTGTTGGAGTTATGTTTGACGTAAGTAGTTTAGGATCACTTCTTGATCGCTACTAGCTTCACGACCGTGCTTTGCTTCTCTTCTCGCTCTCTTTTGTGTTGATAGCCACCTTATATGCTAGTCGCTTGCTGCAGCTCCACCTCACAAACCCCATCCTTCCTATAAGCTTAAATAGTCTTGATCTCGCGGGTGTGAGATTGCTGAGTCCCCGTGACTCACAGATTCTATCATAACAGTTTCAGGTGCCAACGATGCCAGTGCAGATGATGCAACCGAGCTCACGTGGGAGTTCGATGAGGAACGTGGTCGTTACTATGTGTCTTTTCCGTATGATCAGTAGTGGAGTCCAGTCAGGTTGATTCGGGGATCTGTGTAGCATTTGAGGCATTCTTCTTTCATTTTGGTTCCATAGTCGGACATTGAGTGTATTTGGATGATGGATGTTTATTTATTTATTGTGTGAAGTGGCGACTGTAAGCCAACTATGTATCTCTTTCCCTTATTTATTACATGGATTGTGTGAAGATTACCTCACTTGCGACATTGCTTTCAATGCGGTTATGCCTCTAAGTCGTGCTTCGACAAGTAGGAGATATAGCCGCATCGAGGGCGTTACAAGGGCTCCCCCGCTCAAGCGCAAGCCCCGCGCTCTCCGCCTTCCGCTGAGCGATGATGATGATGATAACGACGTGTTGGGCAGCGGGAGCTCACCTCCGGTCCCGAAGAAGGGCAGGACTGGGTTGATTCCCCGTGGGTCCGTCCTAACTCCCGGGCGAACCGCTGGTGCGCCTTCTGCTTCCGGGGTCGACCCTTCCAGCCGGCTTTCGGGCTTCAAGTTTGGCAAGAGGCCGCTGGAGCTTTCTGGCGACGACCTGTAAGTGCTTGATCCTTGATTCTTGGTTTCTTGTTCCGTCGACGGGGCCTGATGATTACTTCTATTGAGTAGGCTGGCGCCCACGGCAAAGAAGCTAAAGGGAGCTCCTGAGGCCCCAACAGCGGCGACGCCTCCGCCTGCGGGGGAGGGTGATCATGATGCGCGGGCCTCGCTCGTCCACTCGTCTTTGCAGGGCTTGGCTGATCCGGCTGGGGCCACAGCCCCCATGACTCGAGCGACCTCCGAGGTGCCTTTTTCTGGTGCTGCTGCTACGGCTGGGGAGGCGCAGCAGACTCCGCCTCGGGATACTGCGGCCTCGCCGCCGCTATCTTCTCCTCCCGTTCCACCGGCCGCTGCTTCCACGACCCCTCCTGCTGCCTTGGAGCGTACTGATGTTTCTCCGTCTTCTTCTTCCATCCTGGAGCGAGCTGTTGCTGAACTGGACCGGCTGCGGCAGGATCTTCTAGGCGCCGACCCTCGCCTGGTGGTCGGGCTTCTGGAGCTGGCTTCGGGGTGGATTCGCTCTGATGCCTCGATCCGGGCGGTGCTGGTTCAGGCCTCAACGGCCTGTGACGGTGAGAGAGAGGCCACCCTCGAGGCAAAGGCTGCCCGAGATGCGGCCCTGGGGGAGGTGGTTGGAGACCGCGGCCGCTGCAAGGAGCTGGAGGACGAGGTGCAAGGCCTGCGAAGCCAGCTTGCGGAAGAGATCCGCCTTCGCCAAGAGCAGGAGAAGGAGGCAAAGGTGCGCGAGGCGGTTCTTGAAGAGCGGGAGGCCAAGCTCAAGAAGCGTCGTGACCGCTTGGGCGCGTTGAAGAAGAAGCTGGCGGTGACGAAGGCCGAGCTGGACGTCAAGGCCAAGGTCCTCGCCGAGGACCGCGTGGCCTTCGCGGACATGGAGAAAGATGCCCGTGCATCGCTGAAGACACTCTACGAGTGC
This sequence comes from Aegilops umbellulata, assembly GCA_032464435.1. Classification (NCBI taxonomy): domain Eukaryota; kingdom Viridiplantae; phylum Streptophyta; class Magnoliopsida; order Poales; family Poaceae; genus Aegilops; species Aegilops umbellulata. The sequence continues at coordinate 278,588,909 of CP136058.1, forward strand.
GGCGTGTACAGCCCGCTAGCCGGTGATGGGGACGGCCCCGCCAAGCTGCTTCCCTTCTTGGTGAAGGCTCTTGGAGATGTCTCCCTTGCCCTCGCCCCCACGGCTGAGGACGAGGCGCGTGTCCTGTCTTTTGCCGCGCTGACGTGGGTCTTCGCCCACGTCTACCTTCGCGATCCCAGCATCGACCTCGACAGCCTGCTGGAGCCGGTGAGCGGCGAGGGTGTCACGACCGGTTTTTTCGGGCTTTAATTTCCAGAAAAAAGGGCTGTTGTGCTCACCAGCCCCAGGATTACTGTTAGCTCATGAGGCAACAACTTGTTACAGAAATTCCAAGCAAAGGTACAAAATATGTAGTACAAGGCCATTGTGGCCTATGAGTACATCAAATGGTTTCTAGTGGTTGAGGGCGGAAGCGGTTTGTGGATCACCACGGTGTGTGGGGCTCCATTTCCCACGGGAACAGCTGACCAGGTTAACTCCTATCTTCGCGAGGCTGCTATCACCGCTGCTTAGGTTCTGAGGCTGTCGTCGCAACGCTCCTCTCCAAGCAAGCAATCTGGCCAAGACAATAGCCAGGGACAAGCCAGTGAGTAATTTGAATGTACTCGCAAACATTATGAACACGGGTATAATATAACAACGATGTGCTGAAAAATATTTTATACACATGACGTTAATCACAAAAGATGAATATAACCCCGATGTGTGTAAGCACGTATTATATGAATATGCAATGTCATAGATGTATTAGAACTTAAGAAAATAAAGAACAAGCATACCACAGTCGGGCGTCTGAGCGACACCACATGAAGGGCTTTAAAAGAAATGCCATAGTCGGGTGTCTGAGCGACACCACATAAAGGGCTTTAAAAGAAATGCCACAGTCGGGCGTCTGAGCGACACCATATAAAGGGCTTTAAAAGAAATGCCACAGTCGGGCGTCTGAGCGACACCACATAAAGGGCTTTAAAAGGAATGCCACAGTCGGGCGTCTGAGCGACACCACATAAAGGGCTTTAAAAGAAAATGCCACCGTCGGGCGTCTGAGCGACACCACATAAAGGGCTTTAAAAGGAATGCCACAGTCGGGCGTCTGAGCGACACCACATAAAGGGCTTTAAAAGAAAACAATCATACTGAATATCCCGGAGGTAGAACCATCCCAGAGATACTCGATTGATAACAATAATATCATGGGTTAGTTAACAATAATAATAATCATAATCATCACGAGTCACAAGTGGTAAATTCCCATTCTAGTTTAACAGTTTCACCTCCGAAGACCGACACTAAGACTGACAATTGACCCATCCCAGACTGTAATCCTTAACCATGGACACAGCTATTCGAATAGGTTTAGTCTCTGCAGAGGATGTACTCTTTACCCACTACTAACGGATTCCTTTAGTCCATCGGGACTAATTCCGTCTACGGTCTTTTAGTTGAAAACACACCTAACTTGCACACACCACCTTAACTCACACGTGTCTGGAATCACCCACAACACCTGTCAAGCAAACTCTAAGTGGGGAGGCTACAACCTCGCGTAGCATGGGATCAAACTTATATCGCGCGCTCTAAGGGGTGGCCTCCCCTCTCGGTCCCAACCGGATACACCCATGCCCCCGGACCAGGTGGCCAACCTACCGGCTACAACCGATATCTCCCACCATGGCCTCTCTGTACGGTGTGTGCTTGAAAGGGGTTGACGACTTACTGAACCGTACCCTACCTGTGGCAGGGACAAGTGGTAGTACCAGGCAAGTATGGGGGTTACTGGAACAAGACTCGATCTATGGTCGACTTCGGAGGTTTAAGAGTTTCCTGCGTGACATGGGTAACAGAATTTATTTCAACCAATAAATCAACACTCATTATACCTTACCATGCCATATCGGTTATAACAATCCCGACGGAGACCGGCGACAAGCTCACGCCTACCCAAGGCAGAGGCTTCCCCGATTCCTTCTCCGGCATGCATGTAAGGCACAAGAGGATGATTACTATCATAAGTATGCTCATTTCCAACAGCAAAGAAATTCACCATTATGCATCCATGAAAAAGATCATAGCACATGAAATAACAAGTTTCTCCAAAGTGAGGTGATGTTATAAACGTGTCATCGAACACACAAAAATATTATGCCGGGGTTCAGAATGCTTGCCTTCAGGTCACAGGAAGGCAAGGTCCATTTCAAACTCTTGAAATACTTCTCCTCTCTTCAAAAATCCTATTTTGGAAATATAAATGAATTAACACACAAAATAAAAACAGCACGAAAAATTGTGTTGAAATTTTTTCAAATAAATCTTAAAATAAACTAGACAATATTTGAGAGAGGTAGGAAAAAGAATTAATTTATTTGGAGCTGTATTTAAAAAGATACAGCTGGTCAAAGTTTGGTCAAAATCTGTTATTTAAAACAAAATAGAAAATAAAACGTTTCGGGAAGAATACGCCTTCAAACAGGGGAGACGTACTCGGGGTTTTGCGCTTCCACTTAAACACGTGGAGGCGGGGCTGGGTCTCTGACAGTGGGTCCAGGGGCCCACTGGTCAGGTTTGACTAGTCCCCACTCCCTCCTCTTCTCTGCCCGAGCAGAGGCGGGGCGTCCGGCGATCGCCGCCGGCGAACGGCGGTCCTTCGCGGGCATCCGAGTGCAGGGATGGATCCCCCACTCCTAGGCGGTCCTCTCGGTGGTCAAGGGAGTGATGGGGACGGAGGGAGCCGTCGGCGACGAGCTCCGCGGCGGAGGAGGCTTCGGGGACAAAGTGAATTTGGGGCTGCGGTGGTCTCCGGCCAAAATTGAGCGTTGGGTGGTACTCGCGAGAGGGAGGGAGAGCTCTTGGTGGAGAGAGTGGAGAGGGAGAGGCACTGGTAGCGATGGAATCGGCCGGAGCTTGGCGGCAACTGCTGCTGCCGGAGGTGGGGAAGATGACCTCCCCGGGTCGATTGGCTGCCAAAGGGGGCTCTAGGGAGATGGCTTGGGACTTCTTGCGTGCGGGGACAGGCTCGGGGCTCCTTATATAGGCGGTGGAGGTCGGTTCCGAGGCGGCCGGCGATAAGGACGACGGCGAACCGCCTCCCTGTGCTGTAGGGTGACGTGGCGGCGACGGGCGCTAGTGGACAAGGCTGCGGATGAGCTCGTGCTGCTCCAGGGGGCAGGTGGCGAGCGCTGGGGGCTTGGGCGGCGCTGCCGTGGCAGGGGCGTACTGCCGACGCCGGCGTGCCGCCAAGAGCGCCCTGACGGCGGCGTTGTAGGGCGCCAGGGAGCGGTCGGGGCCTCTGGCGTGACACGGTGAGGACGGTAGTGCGTGGCGTGGCGCTGCAGAGCGGCCAAAACCAGGGGGCCAGCGTGTCGGCTCGGGCATGGTTCGGGCAATACGCGCGCTCTGGGCGCGTCCAGTGCATGCACGGGAAGAGTTCGATACAATGCCGTGGCATGCTACAGGTCACAGGTGAGGTTGGCACGCAACAGGACTAGGTTAGAGATGGAGGGAAACTCAAGGGACAAGGTGGTTTGGTCAGGTGGTCAAGTTCATAGTGCAAACAAAATCTCATGTCAAAACTGATCATGTCCACAGGGTGTTTGACAAAATGCCACAGGCACCTAGGCATTTCCTGGAGGGGCCAAATCTTCCAGATCAATGTCTCTTTGGATGCACAAGAGGGTGGTGAGGTTAGTTGGTGGAAAGCACAAACTTGCTAGTGCAAGTTTTGCAGAACTCCAAATCTGGACATGAGGTGAATGGCATTATTTCATGAACCAAAAATATGCCAATGGTTGCATGCTCCTGGACTTAGGAGTTTAACATGGAGGACTACAAGTAGGAGATAGAATCAAGGGCTAAATAGAAAGCAAAAATATGGTTGCTGTACAAACCAGCATGTTGGACCAGAATGGAAAAGAGGTTGTTTCACTCAAAATTTTCAAGGAACAACAATGGGTTTTTGCATAAAATTGAATCATAAGATGCTACCCACATCCCATAATTTTGGTGGAAGCTAGAAACAAATATTTAAAAGGGTTGTAGTGCAAAACTGCCCACTGGACCAGAGAAGGAAAACAGGTGTAGCACTCAAAATATGCAATTAATTAAATATATTATTGCACAAAATTGATTTAGAGACATCACATGACATCTCCAAATTTTGGTTAGATTTTTAAGTGAAATTATCATATGGTTGTAGTTCAAATATGGCCATTTTAACATTGAAAAACCATTTTCAAGAAAAATAAAATAAAAAAAATTCAAGCAACTTACTTATCTAATTGGTTCTACTAATATGAGAAAAGTTTTTCTTGAGTGGTTAAACAGGTCAAATAACATATAAAAAAAGTTTTCTACTCTGGGAGAAACTCCATCACAACAAGGAAGAAAGATGATTTTAAAAAAAAGCAAAATGGAGCCCAGAAAATCAAAGTTTTTAAACCCTGGCAAAAAATTTAATCCTTTAAAACAAGGTCAAAAATTTTGGGGTGTCACAGTACTACCCCCCTTAAGAAAAATCTCGTCCTCGAGATTTGTTAAAAGCTGTTTTAAGAAAATTTTATATGTAATAAATAAAAATGCAGCTACAGTGAGAGGGCAATAAGTGGTGTAAAACTACAGTGCGAAATACTAGCGCTGCGTGGAAAAATCTACGGTTCGAGACAAAACGAGAGATTCTACACTGGGTATAAATTTAGAATAATTTCTAAATTTAACAATACGTTGGTCGCACCCGAGAGCACAGTGCTCTCTCTGGCTGACAGGTGGACCCAGGGCCCACTGTCGGCCTCTTCTTCTTCCTCGGGCTCCCTCTCTTCCTCTCTCCCGCGCGCTTTCCCGCGCTTTCTCCACCGGCGACGCCTAACGCGTAGGGCTTCTAGGCCGTACTGAGGTAGTGCGCGGCGTGCTAGCTGCCGGGGCAGCGTGCATTCACCTCGCGGGCCAGTGTGCTGTCGGCACTGCTCACGGATTCGACTCCGAACACTGGCGATCGGGCGACGAGCGGCGTTGGTGGACTTCGCCCACCCTACACCGAGCTCGAGCTATAAAACGGCCGAGGTGTTCCTCTCTTCCTCCTCACACCTGGCCTCACTTCTCCTCCTCCTTTCATTTCTGCTCACGGAAGCTCGGGTGAGGCGTCAATGGCGGAGGCGATGCCGGACGGGTTCGCGATCCTGATATGCGGAGGGCTGGCGACATTGCTCGGGCTCTCCGTGCTCCTGTGTGCGATGATCCTCGATGATCGTCGCGACGCTGCCGCTCGGGTGTTGGCTCTCCGCGGTGGTGAGGATCACGAGGAGTAGGTGGGGGTGTGCCGGGTGCTAACTGTTGTTAGGAGGTGATTAGCCAGTCGCAACACCGTTGCAAAGTTTTGCAACAGTGTATGTGTTCGTGTAATAGTGGTTGTGAGTCTACTGTCGCGGTGTTGCATGAAATAAAAAAGATTTACCTCGTGAAAAAAAATATGCTGCAACAACTCAGGGAAAATAAATCTCATTCCAGGATTATGCGCGAGAGAAAATAGTAATATGCTAGAGTCAGACCGTAACGGAGCTATTCACGTTAATAGAAAGTAATTTTATTAATCTGCCACGAAAACTCGAGGTACCGGCATGAGTTACAACACATAAACACAGTTGCAGGAATAAACATAGCAGTGATGTCTAAAAGAAAACGGTAGCTGGACAGGTTCCCGAGAAAACGTCTCTGCAACTGGGACACATTCTTCTTCTATCGGAGGAAGTGTATTGACCAACCGATGAATGTGTTTCTTTTGGTCGGGCCTCAGTGATCTGCCGATGGCGATCTGAGGATTTAAATCTGCGAGGCTCTGGAGATAACCCATCACACGTTGGATTAAATGCTCTTGAGCGATGACGTACTGGACAAGGTTGGCCAGGACTGGGTCTCTCTCAATCCGTCCACCGGGAAAAGATGTTACTTCCCCGGGAGCTGCACGGCTCGGAAAGTAATAATACCCTCGTTCGCTGGCATAGGGTACCGCGAATCGAAGGCGAGCAAGTGCTTCGTATGCAGCAGCTTCTATGGCCATCTGTGGGGTTGGCATAGATTTTCCCACGAAGGAGACCTCCGTTGGGTCTTGGTTTGAGTTAACGGGAGGGATGTGTATTGCTGCCCAATATCTCGAGGTGGAAGAGGTGACCCTCGATTTGAACAACTCGTACTGGGGTGGCTGGGTAGCGCCCATGGTACTGCAGGTAAAATCCCACAATACTTTGACAAAACTACCTGGGGTTGCCTCTGAGGTTCTCAGATAAATGCTAGGGGTCGGCATGGCAACAAATGGTTGGGGGATGGTGCGCAGTGTGAGGGATGCTTGGCAGGTTCATGCGATGGCCCTTTTATAGCACCGGAGCCGGATCATTTTTACCATGGTGAATGGTAAGGAAATTCCCAGCTCTGCTCCATGGATCAAAATCATAGCCACAGATACACATGTTTTCACCGAGGTGATGTGTCACTGTGGGGGTTGTCGGGGAGAGTTCTGGTGACGGGGCTGGGGATAGAAATCTTATACCACAGACTGGTATATCCATGCAAAGCTACTATTGAAACAGAGGCACGACAACAAGTAGCGTTTATATACAAGGTCACATGATTACAAGGTGAGGATACACTGGGACTCGATACGACTCGGGTGACTTAGTCTACTTCGTTTACATCCAAGCGGGCGTGCCTTGTGGATGTTGAGGTTTCTCCACGGTTCTCACCGTCAGAATTAGCTGGAGTGGGTTGAGGGGCTGCAGGCTCGGGGTAGCGATGATGGCCATCTCGGGGGTTGCTGGCCACAACTCCGTTGGAGTGTGTTCCCAAAATGCGACGAAGCACTTCTGGGGTTATTGCAACACCTTGGCCGACGGCTGGGGCGGATCTCAGGGACTCGATTGGTTGTCCAAACGGCACGACTGGGTTGTCGGTGTTGGGCTCGTTCTCTTCTCTCGTCGGGGCTCGACGAATCAGCTCTCCATGAGCTGCGATTAGATCAATGGTGATCTCATCGAACAGTTCCTCTAGCGCACCTACATAGCGCACTAGGTGCAACAATGCAGGATCTGTCTCGCGATCTCCGTTGGCAACTTGGGGTGGTCTACCATACCCTTCACGTCTGGGGTAGTAGTGGAACGAGCGGCAGTTGACTCTAGGTGACAAGTGCCGCAGATGAATTATAGCCTCTCGGGCAGCTAGTTGGATGGCTTGTGGCTAGAAGGAAGTTGTCCTTCTGGTGAACCTGTAGGGGCGCTCGGGCGCTAGACCCCTACCGTAGATGTGTACAGTGGCCCAAAATTGACGGTTTTCACCGCTCAAGGGCCCTTGGTACACAACATATTCTGGGGGCTCTTCTAATGCGTAGGCACGACGGGTGAGGTTTGCGAGTATGGTCACAAAAAAATTCAAGCAACTTACTTATCTAATTGGTTCTACTAATACAAGAAAAGTTTTTCTTGAGTGGTTAAACAAGTCAAATAACATATAAAAAAAAGTTTTCTACTCTGGGAGAAACTCCATCACAACAAGGAAGAAAGATGATTTTAAAAAAATCAAAATGGAGCCCAGAAAATCAAAGTTTTTAAACCCTGGCAAAAAATTTAATCCATTAAAACAAGGTCAAAAATTTTGGGGTGTCACAGAGGGCGCCGCCGCCACTGTCGAAGCCGTGAAGGGACGTGCAGAGGCGCTGCTGGGGAAGTTCCGGGCCTTCAGCACCAAGCCGAAGCGAGGCGCTGTCGGCCCTGCTGCTCCGCCAGGCGAAGCCACTCCATGCAACCCTGCCGCCGCCAAGTGACCTCGCTATCGTTCCTGCTCTTCTTCTGATTCCTGCACATGCACGACGCCTCGAGGAGGCATTTAAATTTGCGTTTGGTACTAAGGTGACAATATGGGTTGTAATATTTGCTCTTAAGTTCCCTGAATTTTATGTTTTCCTTCCCTACTTGTTTGTGTTCTACGCCGGCAGAGCCCGGCCCCGCGCGTGCCTCACCCAGCATCAGCCCAACCGGAAACCAGGACGGGACCAAAGGAGTGAGGGGCTACGTGACAAGTTAGGCTCCTGAGTCGCGATGCTCAAGAGTCCCCCTTGGCGCGCAAACAACAAGTAGGGAAGCGCGATGTAGGTGTGTCTTTCGTTCTACGTCTGCAGAGCCCGACCCCGCGCGTACCTCACCCAGCATAGCCTTTCGGAACTAAGGAGTGAGGGGCTACGGAGCCAGTTAGGCTCCTGAGTCGCGATGCTCAAGAGTCCCCCTTGACGCACAAACAGCAGGTGATGAGATGAAATGTAGGCGGGGCTACCGTTCTATGTCTGCAGAGCCCGACCCCGTGCGTACCTCACCCAGCATAGCCTTTCGGAACTAAGGAGTGAGGGGCTACGGAGCCAGTTAGGCTCCTGAGTCGCGATGCTCAGGAGTCCCCCTTGACGCGCAAACAGCCTTCATACCTTGGCTCCGCATGGGGAGAGACGCGCGATGAAACCAGGCCCGAGGGGCCTGGCTGGGGCGTACGGCTGAGCGTGACCCAGTTGTAGCCCCCGTGCCCAGCCCCCTCGCGCGACGCTCCCGGGGGGAGGCGTTGCGATGAGGCCGGCCACTGAGCTCGGGGCTCCCTAAGGTTAATGCGGCCCAGAGGCCACCCTCAGTTGTTTATCACCAGCGCGGAGCATAGCGCTTCCGTATGTGTACGGGCATAGCCGCTCCACGGCAGTGTCTTCAGCCAGCGCGGAGCATGGTGCTTCCACTGGTACGTGGGAGGGGGCTCCCCTCCGGGAGGAGCCCCCGGGGCGTGTACAGCCCCGCCCTGACATGTGGCTGGCACGGTAGAGCTAGGTGAGGTGTATCTGGGCACCCGTGAGCCAGCGCGGGACTCACGAGGCCCTACCTCTAGGCGGGTTGCGCCTGGCACTGGGTCGTATCTTGAAATGTGTCCCTGCAAAGTTTGGTTAGATGCCGGCACTCTATGTCCTCGGGTCCCGGCCCTCGAGCTTGTCTCAGCCGTCGCTGGTATGCCAGGTCGCGATGCCGTGGACAAGACCAGAGGGTGAGGGCTGGAGAGCCAGTAAGAGCCCTGAGTCACGATGCTCAGGCGCTCCCCCCCCCCTTTAACGTGCAAGTGGTCGACATGGAGAAGGAGAGGTGCCGTGGATGGCGTCGAGTAATTAAGCATGATAGGTGAATGCATAATTGGAAATAAACGCGAAGGGGATACACGCCGCTGGGCCTAGCCCGAGTGGCCTAGGGATGATGCAGCCCGTGGGGCGCCCCCAGCAAAGCAAGCTAACGACTAAAGAAATGAAAAGGGATACACGCCACAGGGACGGACCCACGTGGCCTGGGAGTGGCGCAACCCTGGGAGGGCGCTCCCAGCTGGGAATGAAACTTGAACGATGTCACCTGAAGATGTCGTAGACAAAGTGTCGTTGGTGTAGCAGACTCGGTGGGCTGCGGAAGCCGATCCTCACGAGCCCCCAGGCCTTGGGGCCTCGGGAGGCTCCGGAGGCACTGGTGACTCCTCTCGAGCTGCCTCCATCTCCGCTAGAGCCGCAGAACGCCTGCCTGCTTGCGCCTCCAAGATGCTCCTCATGAGGCGCTGGTACACCGCAGCCACGCTCGGCAGGCCGTGAGGCATGCGAACATAGCTGTGGGGTGGTCCTCCGCAGCGCCCCACTCGGGAGGGCCAGAGGCGCTCCGTCGTGGTGACCTGATTGAGCCCTGGTACGTCGACGCAGACGCGCAGCCCACCATCCTCGCCTGGATGGGGAGCCACAGTTGATAGGCGGCGGCAGCCTCTCATGACTCTTGATTCCTGTAGTTCTTGAACGGCTTTGTTGACGAACTCCTACTGGTCTGACCCTCCTTGTCTTGCGCCTTTTCGAGGGAAACGTGCTTCAAAACACGCCTCCACGTGGTGCCCTAACGCCTCCCTCGTGACCTTGGCCAGGTCGGTGGCCCTCCAGGGGAGAGCCCCCGAGCCTTGCCTGAGGAGGGCGCCGGGCGCGCCTTCCTATGCGATGGAAGGAGGGTCCCCCTGGGCAGGCACGGGCCCTGAAGGGCCTGCCTCCTGAGGGGCCAAGCCTGGCGACGTCTTCTTCTTCTTGGGGGTGGTCTCAGGAAGCCTCCTGCTTCCGCGATGTCTTCTAGTGACGCGGCCTGGAAAGCTCGCTCCAGGGAACACACTGCATCCTTCTCTTCACAGGGCACCGTGATGACGCCGCCACTTCCTGGCATCTTGAGGATGTTGTAGCCGTGGTGAGTCACGGCCATAAACTTGGCCAGCGCTGGGTACCCGAGGATGGCGTTGTACGGCAGGCGGATGTGAGCGACGTCGAAGTCGATGAGCTCGGTGCGGTAGTTGATGCGGTTCCCGAAGGTGACTGGGAGGCGGACCTGCCCGATCAGGACTGTGGAACCGTCGGTGACTCCGGAGAAAGGCTTGGTCGGCTGAAGCTGGTCATATGGCACTTGGAGGTTGTTGAACGTTTCCACGGACAAGACATTGAGCCCTGCCCCTCCGTCGATGAGGGTCCTGGTGACTAGAACATTGCTGATGACTGGGGAACAGAGCATCGGGAGCAGTCCAGCCGTGGCCGCACACTTGAGCTGGTCTGCTGAGCTGAACGTGATGGCGCAGGCTGACCACCTGAGGGGACGCGTTGCTTCGAGCTTGGGGAGAACTGCGTTCACTTCGCGAGCAAACTGCTTGAAGATACGCTGAGAGGCTGGGGCTTGGGCTCCGCCCAGGATGCAGGCGATTGCGCGCGGCTCTTGGAAGCCCCCAGCCCCCTCGTCTTGGTGACGGTCTTCATTCCTCCTTGGCTGAGGCGGCAGCGGCGGTAGGCCTGGGTTGCCATGAGGGCGATCCTCACGAGGTGGCCTGGGAGTGGCGCAACCCTGGGAGGGCGCTCCCAGCTGGGAATGAAACTTGAACGATGTCACTTGAAGATGTCGTAGACGAAGTGTCGTTGGTGTAGCAGACTCGGTGGGCTGCGGAAGCCGATCCTCACGAGCCCCCAGGCCCTGGGGCCTCGGGAGGCTCCGGAGGCACTGGTGACTCCTCTCGAGCTGCCTCCATCTCCGCCAGAGCCGCAGAACGCCTGCCTGCTTGCGCCTCCAAGATGCTCCTCATGAGGCACTGGTACACCGCAGCCACGCTCGGCAGGCCGTGAGGCATGCGAACATAGCTGTGGGGTGGTCCTCCGCAGCGCCCCACTCGGGAGGGCCAGAGGCGCTCCGTCGTGGTGACCTGATTGAGCCCTGGTACGTCGCCGCAGACGCGCAGCCCACCATCCTCGCCTGGATGGGGAGCCACAGTCGATAGGCGGCGGCAGCCTCTCATGACTCTTGATTCCTGTAGTTCTTGAACGGCTTTGTTGATGAACTCCTACTGGTCTGACCCTCCTTGTCTTGCTCCTTCTCGAGGGAAACGTGCTTCAAAACACGCCTCCACGTGGTGCCCTAACGCCTCCCTCGTGACCTTGGCCAGGTCGGTGGCCCTCCAGGGGAGAGCCCCCGAGCCTTGCCTGAGGAGGGCGCCGGGCGCGCCTTCCTATGCGATGGAAGGAGGGTCCCCCTGGGCAGGCACGGGCCCTGAAGGGCCTGCCTCCTGAGAGGCCGAGCCTGGCGACGTCTTCTTCTTCTTGGGGGTGGTCTCAGGAAGCCTCCTGCTTCCGCGATGTCTTCTAGTGACGCGGCCTGGAAAGCTCGCTCCAGGGAACACACTGCATCCTTCTCTTCACAGGGCACCGTGATGACGCCGCCACTTCCTGGCATCTTGAGGATGTTGTAGCCATGGTGAGTCACGGCCATAAACTTGGCCAGCGCTGGGTACCCGAGGATGGCGTTGTACGGCAGGCGGATGTGAGCGACGTCGAAGTCGATGAGCTCGGTGCGGTAGTTGATGCGTTTCCCGAAGGTGACTGGGAGGCGGACCTACCCGATCAGGACTGTGGAACCGTCGGTGACTTCGGAGAAAGGCTTGGTCGGCTGAAGCTGGTCATATGGCACTTGGAGGTTGTTGAACGTTTCCACGGACAAGACATTGAGCCCTGCCGCTCCGTCGATGAGGGTCCTGGTGACTAGAACATTGCTGATGACTGGGGAACAGAGCATCGGGAGCAGTCCAGCCGTGGCCGCGCACTTGAGCTGGTCTGCTGAGCTGAACGTGATGGCGCAGGCTGACCACCTGAGGGGACGCGTTGCTTCGAGCTTGGGGAGAACTGCGTTCACTTCGCGAGCAAACTGCTTGAAGATACGCTGAGAGGCTGGGGCTTGGGCTCCGCCCAGGATGCAGGCGATTGCGCACGGCTCTTGGAAGCCCCCAGCCCCCTCGTCTTGGTGACGGTCTTCATTCCTCCTTGGCTGAGGTGGCAGCGGCGGCAGGCCTAGGTTGCCATGAGGGCGATCCTCACGAGGCTGGTCCCTCCAGTCCCCCTCGTGAGGCGGGTCACGCCAGCGGTCCTCGCGAGGTTGGTCGCGCCAGCCTTGGCGTGGGCCGCGATCTTCCCATCGTCCTGGGTTCCTTCCTCCTCCTCGGCCGTAGCCCCGATCAGCACGGTCAGGGCGTCGGCCGACTCTTCCTTCTCGCACGGCGCGGAGTTCTTGGCATTCGTTGGTGTTGTGGGTGTGGAGGTCGTGGTACACAGAGTACCGGCTGCCCCTGGAGGATTCGGGCAGATCCTTGCCCCGCTTGGTGTCCGGCTTTGCCGCAAGCACGGCAGCCTCCTTGCGCTTCACGTCCTTGGCCTTGGGCTTCTTCTCTTCTGGGTCTGCGGCAGGCAGCTCGAGGAGGGAGAGGCGTCCCTCCTCATCCCTGGCGCACTTGGTCGCCAAGTTGAACAGCTCGAGGGAGGTGCAGAGGTCTTCGTGCATCGCCAACTCCTCCTTAATCTTGACGTCGCGCACGCCATCGGAGAAGGCTGAAATGATGGCTTCCTCGGACACCCTGGGGATCTTGAGGCGCGCACTGTTGAAGCGCTGGATGTACTTTTGCAGGGTCTCCCTAGGTTGCTGCTTGATGCGGCGCATGTCGCTCACGGCGGGAGGCCGGTCGAGGGTACCTTGGAAGTAGGTGATGAAGCGAGCACGCATCTGGTCCCAGGAGGAGATCGTGCCTGGGGGCCAGATTCAGGAGCCAGGTGCGAGCACCTTCCTTCAGCGCCATGGGGAACCAGTTGGCCATGACCTTTTCGTCTCCACTGGCAGCTTCGATTTCCAGCTCGTAGAGCTGAAGGAACTCTGTGGGGTCGGTCGTGCCATCGTAGCGAGGAGGCAGGTCCGGCTTGAACTTGCCGGGCCATGCGACGCTGCGCAGCTCGACGGTGTAGGCGCGCCTGCGGTGGCCGCGGGAGCTTTCGGTTGAGGGAGAGCTTGGCCTTGCGGGTCCCCTTGCACTGCTGCGGGGAGCATCGCGGGGTCTTGATGCGCCGGAGCTGGAGCGGGGTCTCGGCGAACAAGAGCAGGGAGCGCTCGGGCGGCCTCTTGCGGTTGCGGGACTTCTTGGCAGCTCCGTTCCGCCCAGGGGTTGCGCGCCTTGGGGCCATGGCGTCTTCTTGGAGAGGGGGCGGCTGGAACGCCCCTGGAGCTTCATTGCCCACGCGGGGCGGAGTGCGGCGCAGCGGTGCAGACGGCGCGGGGGAGCCCCCTGCGGCGCGGACGAGCTCGGCGACGCGATCGAGCCACTCCTCATAGACGTCGTCGACGGGGCGGTAGCGCAGGAGCTCGTTCGCCGTGATGAGCGCAGCCTGAGCCTCCAAGGGCGCGGAGCGCGCAGGACGAAGAGCCAGCCGGGGTGAGCGACGGAGTAGCGGTGCGGCCGTCTCGCCGCACGGACGGGTGCTGAGAGGATGCCTGCTGCTCGTTCCCCGCCGGGCCGGTGGCGGCGTTGACGGAGGGCGACGGGGAACGACGAGGGCGCCCACCAACGGGGGCCGTCTAGACGACGCGGGAAGCGATGGCGGCCCGGCGCTCAGCGCGGGCCCGACGAGCGTCAGACATGGATGCGACGGTCGGAGGAGAACGGAGTGGTGGAAAACAGATTCCGGCGCACCCCTACCTGGCGCGCCAAAATGTCAGATCACGGGTTCCGGCAGACCCTTAAGGTTCGAACTCTGGGGTGCGCACGGGGATCGTGCCCTCTACCTCTCTGTCTCGCAAGGAACTAACTACTGCAAGAACAACACAAGAGACACAGGGTTTATACTAGTTCGGGCCACCATTGTGGTGTAATACCCTACTCTAGTTTGCGGTGGGTGGATTGCCTCTTGGGCTGATGAGGAAGAACAATACAAGGGAGAACAGCCTCGTGAAGGCCTGTTCTTGGCTGGGGGGATGAACTGCTAGGGGTAGTTCGATCGCCCTTCTCTCTCTCTCTCTCTACTTGCTGCTCGATTCTAGATGCTGGATCTCTTCTGTGTTCTCTCTGGATCTAGATTCTAGATGCCTCTACCCTGGGGGTGGCTAGTCCTATTTATAGGCAAAGGACCTGGGCCTCTCCCCAAATATTTGAGCGGGAAGGGCGCCAACAATTGGCCAATTCGAAGGGGAACATCTGGTACACTTATCCTGACTAAAGTTGGTCTTCGCCTGCCAAAGGCCCTGTGGTGACGCCGTCTTGGGCTCCATGGTGACCTCCTTCCCACCGTTGGAATGGTCTTGGTCTTGTTGCACCGAAATGGGTGCCTTTGCTTGATCCTCTTGCCTGCGCTTGCCCCCTTTGCACCAAAGAGGAAAGGGAGACGCTGCGCGGGCTGGCACCCACCTGGCACCCTTGGTCGTCATGGCTTGCGTCATTGGCACCTCGTGAAATACCCCGCCTTGATCTCTCCGCCTCCTCGCGAGCCAGCCTGAGGAGGCTGTGTTTGAGGAAGCGCCGTGTCGTCCGCCTCGCGAGGCTTGGCCCCTCACGAGGGTCTTGAGTCTCATGTTGATGAAGCTCGGCCGCGCTGGGCCCCCATTTGAGCCACGCCGCAGGCCGCAGGCAGGCAAGTCTGGGGACCCCCGTTCCCAGAAAGCCGACAGGTGCGTGATGTCGTTCGACAAGTATCCAACCTTCCTTAGCTTTTTGATGTGTCCCTCCGTGACGGAGGAGACCATCCACTTGCCTCCCGCTCCGGACATGGCTGGAGAAGGTTAAGGTGGGGAGTGCGGGCTTGGGCGCTGGAGCTTGATTGCGCGGAAATGGATGAGCAAAGGAGGAAGAAGGCATGGATGAAAAAGGTGGATTCTTATCCCCTTATATGGGCGGACACAACGATGCGTCCCCACCAGCCTGGTAAAACTCGCTTATCTCCCAAGCGCTATAATCAATGGTCGGTTGGGTTACCCACGCCCGTATTGATGAGAATCCCGGAATAAGGGGACACGATCTCTGCTTCGACAAGACGTGCCAAGGAAACCGCCTCGCTAAATGCGCTGAGGTTGGACAATAAAATGATTCGAATATGGGCTTAGTCGTGGTGTGATGTCATGCTACGGAATACATCAGCAGATTAGATTTGTGTAAATATTATTCTCTCTATGGCAACATGTGGAAACTTATTTTGTAGAGACGGACACTAACCTGGTGTTCAAAATCTTCTATGAAGTACTTGGAGGAACCCGCCTTGCAATGCCGAAGACAATCTGCGCGCCGGACTCGTCATCATTGAAGCCTGGTTCAGGGGCTACTGAGGGAGTCCTGGATTAGGGGGTGTCCGGATAGCCGGACTATACCTTCGGCCGGACTCCTGGACTATGAAGATACAAGATTGAAGACTTCGTCCCGTATGCGGAAGGGACTTTCCTTGGCGTGGAAGGCAAGCTTGGCGATACGGATATGTAGATCTCCTACCATTGTAACCGACTCTGTGTAACCCTAGCCCTCTCCAGTGTCTATATAAACCGGAGGGTTTTAGTCCGTAGGACACAACAACAACAACAACAACAACAACAACAACAACAACAATCATACCATAGGCTAGCTTCTAGGGTTTAGCCTCCTTGATCTCGTGGTAGATCTACTCTTGTACTACCCATATCATCAATATTAATCAAGCAGGAGTAGGGTTTTACCTCCATCGAGAGGGCCCGAACCTGGGTGAAAACATCGTGTCCCTTGTCTCCTGTTACCATCCGCCTAGACGCACAGTTCAGGACCCCCTTACCAGAGATCCGCCGGTTTTGACACCGACAGTTGGGTCGGCAGCTGCAAGCGAACGGCGGCGGAGCCTTGGCTGGTGCGGGCCTGATGGTGGCCCTGCTAGCATACTTGGTGAGGGCCTTGCCAGGTGACCCGGCAAGGGTCTTGCTGTGGCGCGCAGGCGTCCCCGGCAAGGATCTTGTCGGGGGTCTTGTGGGTTCCTTCGGCGAGGATGGTTGCCTTTCCATCCTCACTTAATATTGACTATTCTTTGTCTTCACAAAGATCTGCATGCCACCACGGAGGTGCCTCCCGAGCCATGTCCCAACACATGTGTTGAGTGGGCTCAAGGGTGGCTCGCTCAGCTAGCGTGGGCAAGCTGCCCTGGCAAGGGTCTTGCCGGGGCCGCTAAGGCCGCCCCGGCAAGGATCCTTGCCGGGGAAACCTGCTTCGCCCATCTGATCTTTGTGGCCTTGGTCTTTGTCGTTGCGTTGCATCGTCTTGGGCTTCGGTCTTACCTTGGCTCACCTCCTCCACTCTGCTTGGTGTAGCCATGGGCATAGCTCTGACTGCCCGTGCACAGGTTAAGGGCTACAAAAATGTGCCCCTAGTTTTGTAAAATGACAGTTCGAATTGATCATCAATGGTTCATCTAAACTAATGAAAGAAGGGTGTGTGCATACACGACAATATATCGGCTTCCCTCTATTTGTATGCTTGTTCGAGGTGCCAGCCCCAAACAAACAAATATTTTGCTTGATGCGGTTGGCAGCTCCATAATCAATATAAGCATCAAATTAGTCATGCAACTTGGGAAGATCAAGAACACACAAACAAGTAATGAACAGAGGCTCGGAGCAGTGATGTAATAGCTAGCATCAGAAAATGTAGGGTAAAACAAACAAAAAGCAGCGGAACCACATGCTAGTTTGCTGATGTGTAATTAAGTATAGAGAACATTAAGCAGTCTAATGGAACCAACAGGTGGCATTGGAAGAAAACTAAAGCATATTAACTATATGTGCACTGGTATGTAATTTAGCACATGTAACATGTTCACTGCCAGAATTATGGCCCTATAGGTGCAAGCAGAATAACGCGTCTCATGAAAAACGGAATGATGCCCTGAAGAAATTCAAAGGTGCAGTGCTTATGCTAGGAAAGTGAATGTAGGCGCCGGCCATTGGATAATAGTACCTGATTCTCGGTGGCGTATGGGTATCGTTGTCATACTTGATAGCTAAGGATCATCGATGGTGCTCGTGTTGCGGTTGAGTTTGGGCCAGCTGTCGCCGTCGCTGAAGCGGCTCCGGTGCTACGCTTGCGGCGCCTGTCGACATACTAGAAAGCTCAAGCTCATCTGTGGTAAGTGAACAGTTGCACGATAAAGAGAAAAACCGAAGGAGTACAAATCGAAATAACCTGATGAGGCTGCGGTGTCGGTAAAACAGGGCTGGTGGAGTTGAGTATGGCGTCCGTGGAGCGGGTCCGGTGCAGTGGATGAAGGCTTCGGCGGGCGCGTTGTACAGTCCTTTCGATGAGGCGGATCTGTTGCGGCGGACGAGGGCTTGTATGAAGGGCCAGCGAAGGGGCGGACGAGGGAGTCAGTGAAGGGCCTACGCTGTAGTGGACGAGGGCACCGGTTAAGCAGATCCGGTGCGGTGGACCATGATGCCGGTCAAGGAGGTCTGGAGCGGTGGACAAGCCAGTCGCTGAAGCAGCTCCGGTGAAGTGGTGAGTTGGCAGTTGGGGGTTCCAAGGTGCGAAAGGTAGATCCGGTGGGGTGTGAAGTCCACTGCTGCGGCGGAGGACTAGATTCGGCGGCTTTCCATGGTTGGGGGGTGGGGGAGGGGAAGGGGAGGGGCTTTGGGGAAGAATGTTGGGGGCAAAGAGGGGAAAACAATGGAGTTACCAAAGCAGCCCTTTTCCGTTCATGTGGCAGGGGTAAAACAGGAATATCACAGGGCTAAACTTTCAGGCGCATGATATTTCGATGTGAGCGGGAAGTTTGAAAGATTTTGGCGCCTAAAATTATAAGTACTCTGCTCTCGTACGGCCGACTATGATATCATGGCCAACAAATTGTTTGTTTTGCACGCAAAAAAATGTGCAAGTTTTGAAAATCAATGTATCCAACTCGAAACCTAGATTGTCCATTCAATTCAAATATGGATCATTGAGCTACTACAAGCAAATACCATCATACGGTCCAATTCAAATGAAATTTCAAATGTGTTTATCCTAAATATGATGACAAAAGCAAAAATGTGTATGTGTATGAATAAAGTGGATGATTATAAAGTTTGAACATGCCCGTATGTGTATATCTCTAGGTTTGGTATATGAGTTTGAAATCACGAAATCCCGGCTTAAAAAATTTACCTCCATTTAAATGAATTACAAAAGCTAATGATGGAGTTGAATTCCAAAATTCCAATCTTAGGTTTGTAATTCTGGTACATCAAGGTATATCACGCATGTTCAAAAGTATCGTTATCTCATAGTACAAACTATGAAACAAATTGATCAACCATGAGTGCACAATATGTCAATTACGATAAAGTCCTTCAAATATAGACACCTCACTCTTTATCTGAAGTCAACCCCCCCCCCCACCACCACACACACACACACATAGAGAAGTCGTTCTCTCCCCCAAACACCAACACACGAGCACATTAACACCCTCTCTCTTGTAAAGTCCGGACCCCAACATATGTCTCTATCACTTTGTCTCTCGGGCATGCACACATCTCTTCCCTCACTCTCTAGGTCTCCCGCTATCTCTCTTACCCAAGCACACACACTATGTAGAGTGTATATTTACCATACACACAAAACATCGCCCCAAACGTCTGTCTCCCTAGTTATATGGTTCTCGCGCACTCACCTCACACACCACCCCCACTGCAAACAAGCACACTTTGTCTTCTTGTGCACCACTCTCCTCTTTCTATTTCTCCCACATGCGGACCCGCCCCAGCTCCTTCCCTGTATGCATATATGTCGTGACTCTTTGCATAGCTCCCTAATGTGTAATCGTTCTCGATTTCGCACATTGTTCTCTACACCATCTATTCTAGATCTCTCATGAAGTCCCTATCACACACACGATGACTCGCTTCCCTTGCGTCTCCGTTCATAGGCCAATTTCGGACAACATCAACATTGTCTCCCTATCTATACGCCATTTATGGACACAAACGACCCCTCTCGCCCCCACTCTTCCTCTCTCTCTCTCTCTCTCTCTCTCTCTCTCTCTCTCTCTCTCTCTCTCTCTCTCTCTCTCTCTCTCTCTCTCTCTCTCTCTCTCTCTCTCTCTCTCTCTCTCTCTCTCTCTCTCTCTCTCTCTCTCTCTCTCTCTCCGTCGCTAGCTCTCTCTTTCTCTCGCTCTCACACCCCTCTCCAACACACACACTCGATGTCTGTTCCAAATAGTCTGCTCCCCCCGCCCGCACCCGTGCTATCTCACTACTACACATGTCACACCATTCCCCTTCCCCTTATACTAGGTTTACATCATCAGTGGTCTCTCTACTCCACATACACTCTCTCCCTCTCACACACAAACGCGTGCACAAACACACACAGACACGCACAAACACCCATTTATCTGGATCCTCATCTCTCCTCATGTTCGCATGTGTATCTCACACACTCACTCTCAAATTATGTATATGTGTCTCCACGTTACACCACACAAAGCCCCATGTACATGTCTCTCTCTATCCTCCACACACATAGACACAAAGAATCTATTATCACTGCCTCAGTCTCTAACTTATCACACACGCACTCTCTCTCTCTCTCTCGCAAACACGCTCAACAAGGGTTTCCCTGTGAATAACTTACCGTCTATTCATCAACAGTCGTGGCAGTACGGCGAACACGAGACGTGAAAAAGAATAAATCTACACGTGCTTAGACCACCTAGTATGACTACTAGGACTAGAGCAAGCCAAAAAGCGCACCGCCGTCACCCCCTCCTTGTCGGCGACGGGAAAATCTTTGTTTTACACAGTCGAGAAGTCATTGTGCTAACGCCCCGCATGCCGAGGTGTTGAATAGAATGTAGATGCGAGTTTACAGAAGCAAGTATCGATAATACGTTTGTATCTCCATACTTATATTTCTTCTCTTATAAAAAACCGAGTTGGTGATGATGGTACGTGTGCCATCTTGCAATATAGACAGTCCGATCTATATCTGACGGATGGAAATTAAACAAAAAGATACCGGCACCCCTCTCCACATTTGCAGACAAGGCCTTCCCTCGTTCATCCTTATCTCCAACGAACCTCATTGTTGAGCAATTAAGAGAGGAAGCCTCTGGAACAAACTGGCCTGGTGGCCGCTGCCGGCATCGTCAATCCCCATGCCTCCGCTCAGTCCGACCACCAACCACCACCACACCCCACTCCTCTTCACCTTCTCTCATATTTCTCGAGATATCATTAGTTTTTACACATGGGATTACTCCCGCAAGGGTCAATCACAACAAGTGTTTTATAAAAAAATGCATCTCGATGTTCCGTGCAATGCTAGTACTCCTACACAAGACTAAGTTGGTGATGCTGGTGTGTCTGCCATCCGTCGTTCTGACCATTAGATCTACATCTAACGATTGTGAGGTAAGTTGTTGCCTTTTCTCACCAACATCCCACTTGTCTACCAATTTGCAGAAAAACCCATAATTAGTATCTTAAAACCAACCACATCCCTCCCTGACCTCACCAAAACAGCCCAAGGAATATATTCTAATTGAAACATAATATATCTCTAGTGACATATGTATATCAAAATTAGAGTGTTTTGTACCAAGTTTGTGAATAAGTATTGTTCTAATTATGATTCGTTGCAATGGACATGAACATTGCTAGTATTTCCAACCATGCATATTTTCCTAGTATTCCTTAGTTTCAAGTTTTCCATCAAGATATTAGTCACTCATGGTTGATATTTACTTTCAATCATGTACACATATGCACTATGTAACTAGCCTTGCTTATTGGCTTCCAAAGCTTAACTTTCACTCCTACTTACAATATGTAGAGTATTTAACAAAAAACTACCACTTTCAACCAGCCCTAGGAAGAATCTATTATACAAAAAATAGCAAAAACATACCCAAAATTTCTTAATCCACGCCAAAAACTACCTAGTACTCCTACCGATTAGGTTTGTTTAAACCCATTTATGACAGGGTTGGCCCACACGTCCGTGCTGATGAGGCAGCTTAAACCAACACATTTTGTTTGACCGTTGACACGAGGGACCCACATCTGACCTTCTATCCTATCATTCCCCCTCAAATCATTATTTTTCCTGAACATTACTTCAAACAGTACTGATGCGTGTTCGTCGGTGGCGCCAGTGATGAGCGAGTTAGCCGCCGCTCCACCGGACGGGCCGGACGCTGCGCTGGCCTCTGCACGGGTTGGCAGGCTGGCCCAAGCGTGACTCACGAGCGAGCAAGCCGCCGCGTTGGCCTTCGCTCAAGCCAGATGGCTGGCCTTAGCGCGGCGCGCGCGAGCAAGCCGCCGCGCTGCCGTGCCAATCTAGCTAGCAAACCTTGCAGACAAGCAGCTGGACAGAGCTATCTTGGCTAGCTAGCAGTCGTGAGCCCCGGACGGAGCTGGCATCCAGGCTACCGCAACATGGGCTTCGCACCGCCGGCGGTTTTGACCTCGCCTTCTGCCGGCGGCGGTAGCTGCGTCCCATGGCCGAGGATGACTAGGTGGACGGGCCGGAGGTAGGAGGTCACTCGAGGATTTTTGTTGGTAAGAGCATGTACAATGGTTGATAAGGTAGTCTTATCTTAAGTATGCCACGTATACAAGTGGTAGTAGTTTCTTGGCATTTTAGTGGTTTCTTGCATTATTAGAGCAAGTACAATAAAGCTGAGTCAGCGGGCTATAAGAAATAAACTACTATATTTCTGCTTAGTTGGAGGAAAGAGAAGAGGAGAGAGAAGGTAAGCGGGCTCTTCGTGAAGAGCCAGCTCTAGCACGTGCTCCTAGGCACTTTGTGAGAATGAGAAGTGGGCCGCATAACAAAAGAGTAGTACACTCTTTTGATCTATTATTGTACATGTTGGCTATAAGATGGGTTGTGGATGACATGGCACTGGCTTATAGCCAGCAGCTGGCTATACTATTAACCATGCTCTTAGGGGTTTCTTGTAAGGAACAATGTACGTACTACTAGCGACAAAAGGCGATTCTAGGTTGCGTTGTACTCCAATGAGTACTACTAGTGGTCACGGGAGTGTATACCTCGTTTTGTGGGTTCGATCCCGGCCGAACGCACGGCGGCCTTTTTTTAAAATAGTACTACTACACTTCGCTGTGAGCCAATATTTTACACGGGTAGTTTGAGTTTTGAAGTCAAACGGACGTGCGGCCCCACAATCTGGGTGCACTGGACAGCCTAGCCACGTGAACGGGTTTTCCTTCCCAGCATCCCGTGGCTCATGTGCTTGCCCTAGCTGCACCTTGCTTGCAGCTTCCTCATCAGCTAGTAGCATATTTAAACTAGCGCCTCCCAATTAAGCCCGAGGAGCGGGAAAAGCCTGGCGGGGCATTGGGAACTATGCAATATGGCTCTGTATGTAAAGTGCTCTACTACTACTCTGTAGCTTGTGGTGTTGCACGTATGGACTTCACTCCATTATCGGCTCTACTATAAAAGAAATTCCTCTTGACGTGTTCTTTTGAAACGGAGGCAAAACCTTTTCTTCATCTCATTCATAAAGAAGGAAATACTAACAAAGTTCGACGAGATCCATTACACCTCCACAAATGGAAGCGAAAACCCTAGTCTCGCTGTATCAAATAAATCAAATGTTCTGCCCCCGCAGTAACCGTCACTGATAAACAGGCTGCTAGTGTGTGCGTGAGAGGAGCGGCTGAGTAGGCCAGCTACGTGAGAAGATCGGCTGAATAGAGCACCGAGAGTACCCACTAGGCCTCTTTACACGTTTACATCCCCTGCATTGATAGTACATCGATGGTTATAGAGAACAGTAGTACCCTCCACTTCCAACTGTAGCTCCTTGGCCCTGAGATTCAAGAGTTCAAAACTGGTGCACTATACTAGACTAGACTAGAAGTACAGTACATCGCACTACTAGTTGAGAAAAGTAGTACTAGTACTGCTACAGTACGAGTATGTACTCCTCCGTCACATAATGTAAGACGTTTTTTGACACTAGTTGGCGTGTACAAAAAATGGCAAAAACATACCCAAAATTTCTAAATCCATGCCAAAAACTACTACCTAGTGCCAAAAATTTCTTACTAGTGCTATTATTTACAGTATAATGCAATCCCATAACGTTCCATAATGCTAGTACTAGTAGTAAATAATAGCCTCACCCCTTCACTGAGGAACGATCTATAGTTGGAAGGGACGAGGCCCTACGGTTACTACGCTCTTATCTCCTCCTCGCCAGTTCCCCTCCACCCGAAGAGAAGGCAGTTCGTCGCTGCTCCCATGGATTCGCCAGGCGGTTCTCCTCCTCATCGGGGCTGGGAGACCTTGGACGACAATCCTCTGGGAGAAATCGCACGCCACTCCGACGTCCTCACCGCCACAAGACTCGGTGCTTCCTGCACCAACTTTTTCAAGACGCTTCTTAAATAGGCTTGGGAAAAGACCATGCTTGTTGGTCTTCCATGCGTCCTCGAGGAGAAGGTTCTTCTATGGGACAATCCTTCGAACAGTCCACCGCTCCTTGGCCATGGTTGCACATTGACTCCGCTAGAGTTGCCGACGTTGAGAGGTAGTCGGATTTTGTCCGATGAGCAGGTCAGTAATGGAGTTTGATCATGTAGTACTTAGTTATTCCATTTCCATCCCGTAATTTCTCCGCTACCCACCGTCTTATATATAGGTCTGGGTCGGTGCCAACGAAGATTGGCTTGCATACCTCCGGTCGGATACCACCATGATTTTGCACAACATCCACAGCAGTGCGGCCGTTCCGGTAGACCCCTTATCCACCATTGGGATCGGCCTTCCGGACTGGCTGGGCAAGAATACGTATGATGATGCCTAAATGAGATTGAAGAAGATAGCAATTGCGGACACGCTGACAAAGCGACGCGGCTACGACGATTACTATCTCATCGCGGTGTTCGACATAAGGATTGCCATCAATCCAAGAGGCAGTAACGACAGAGGCTGGCGCATGTTGGCAGCGGCAGATTTGTACCCCTGCACACTCGAAGACGTCGTGCGCCATCTAGGCCGCATCTTCGCGGTGACAAGCCAGGGGACTTGTTTCATCTGGTTGCCATCCTATGGTACGGGAGATTACAAATGGAATGCACAAACCATCATTCGCATCCCTAACGGTACTCCATTATTTTACAGGGACCAGTCATGCCCCGATCAAAATAAGATCATCGATCCTGGATGTGCATTTGCATCCGCGATTCGATCTAACCTGGAACCTTGTAGCTGACTTTGGCATATTGGGATCAACTATCTTAGCAGTCGTTACCCATGCTACCACTGATGTGCAACATGATCACACAATCTACCATGATCGGACCGTCACCATCTACCCAGGTATTCCATTTTTTAACCCTCTCGCCTTCTCTTTGATTGTTTTACTAGTAGTATACTTTGTAGTACTAGTAGGAGTACTTTTTACCTTGGAGGACGCGTATAACTAGCTAAGCCCTTGAAGACTTGAACCCACTAGCTGCCACCATTTTTGTTTTTCCATGTCTTACTATCTCATCCATGTAGCCAAGAGTGGCTATATATAATAAGCCGGTTATTTTACTTCCTCTATACTGGAGTAGTACTATTTGCTGCATAGTATTATTGACCGCCATATTTGAGCACAACATTACTATGCATGGACCTTGACTATGTACGTCACCATGTGTCCAGATCTGGGATGCCGCGTGTACCAGATGAACGGCGTCGAGTTCGACCCCCGTGATGCTACGTGGGTGCCGAGGAACACTCTTGGAGAGTACTCGCTTTTCATCGGGGACAGCAACCCCATTGTGAAGCGGATGCCACCTTCCGTGCACGACACGGAAGGCCTGCCATTCATGAAGCATGGTTGTGTCTTCAGTGCGCACCACCGGATGAACGACATGCTGGGACACGCTATCCCTGATTTATGCCGCTTCAGGTTGGATGAGTCTCCATCGTGTGGAACCGGACTAGAGAGCTGCGACAATGATTCATGTTGCCCACCGCTATGGATCGTGCCATCCATGAAGAACACCTGGGACTGGAACCTAGAAGAGGACATGTAGCCCATCTATAACGTGTAAGTGGAGTATGATAATTGTGAACGGTAGCGTTGTGAATATATGTAGACTAGTCGTGCACAAATTTATCACGTGAATTGGAGATGAACTTGTGTGGCATACTGGCATTTGTCCTTTAGAATTTATTACTAGTAAATGTGTTATGTGTACGTGCAACTTGTGTGGTTGTTGCACGGGCTCCAACACGCTCTTTGAGAAAAAATGGTGGCACAGCTTTGGATATACGTGACGTGGCGGCATCATACAGTAGGATCGTTCGCTATAGTTGTAGTACACTCCTACTAGGACGACAACTCCTATAAAACCTTGCGCTTGGCTCTTTGCCTCTTCGGAAGGTTCAACAGTTCGTACTCGTGTGAACCTTGCACTTGGCTCTTTGCCTCTTCAGAAGGTCCAACAATGATGATACTACAGTACAATATGCTTCTGGTAATATGACACCGATTGAACTGTTGCACGTCCACCGCGAGGGCGAGGGCGAGGGCGAGGGAGAGGGAGAGGGAGAGGGAGAGGGCGTTGTAGTCAAAACCCTCTCCTCGTCCTGCGAACCACCGCGCGCGTGGGTGAGGGAGAGGCATAGTAAGCAAGCTTCTCCTCGTTCGGCGAGTTGATGGGACACATCAAAGCAGTACTAGTACTAGTAGTAGTAGTCCATACTGCGTCCTTTCCGAGTAATATGGCTTAATTTGAAACGAGAAAAATACACTGGCGGTCAACGTATGTAACAATACGCTCTTTATGGTCACTATATATAGTTTTGCGGCGATTATACGATCACTAGCTCATCGTAGAGCACCGTATTGCAGCCTACTGACTGGCCACATAGTCGACGTGGCACTTTGTTGACTGGTTAAATTGTCACCTGGTTTCTGGGTCCCACCTGTCAGTTGGCAGAGCAAAGAAATCAGTTAAACAAAACTTTACACAGGCGCGACATGAGTCCAACCCTTGTGCGCGAACCGCCCTGGCTGTGTATGTGAGTGCATGCACGTGTCCTCCCTCGGTCTTCCAACAAAGAGTGTACATCGGCTATAAAACAAAGAGTGTAGTACATGATGTACATCAACACGTCCAATGCATTTAGCCTTTAATCTAAATCGATATTGATTGACTAATGCACCAACTTGTGCTGTTGGTATAGGCTACATGTCTATCCTTAATTACAGCATGCAACGGCCTTCATTTAATCTTCTTATCTCAATGGTCGCATGCACACATAAGTCTGCTACTTTTGGGCGTTAATTATGCCCTTGTCAATGTGTAAATCTCCAAATGTATAGTATAGTCTTTCAGGGACGTAGGGAGTAGGTTGAGCACTTGAGCGTGAGCGTGTGTGTTGCGTCGTGTGTTGTGTGCCGCATGGGTGCGTGAGTGGTGCGTGCGTCCATGTGTACGTGTGAGTGTTGCATGTTGCATGCATGCATGCATGGGGCTTACTCCCTCCCATTGACATGTTCATATTTCAAGCTTCCTCTCTTCCCTCCATATGGTGATACTCCCTCTGTTCCCAAATAGTACGGAGTAAAAGCCCCCCTCTGTTCCCAAATACGAAGTATTTGTCTTTCTACAGATTTCAACAAGTGACTAGGTACGGAGCAAAATGAGTGAAGTGAGCGTAGAGGCATAGGGATACAGTAGAAAGGAAGTCCTCGTGAT
The DNA here is from genome assembly GCA_032464435.1 of Aegilops umbellulata. Classification (NCBI taxonomy): domain Eukaryota; kingdom Viridiplantae; phylum Streptophyta; class Magnoliopsida; order Poales; family Poaceae; genus Aegilops; species Aegilops umbellulata. The sequence goes on from CP136058.1 coordinate 278,615,980, forward strand.
CCATTATTCCCCATCTCAGTCAGAGAGAACAATTCAAGTAGTCTTCACAGTGAAGTGACAATACACGCTGCAGCAGATGGGACACGTAATTAATAAGCTGAACCAGCGTGTTGGTGTTACTAAATCAGCCTTACCCAGTACTGCCATCATGTTTGCCAGTAGAGCACGCTTTCGCAAATACGCCTACGCACCTCTGTCCTCCATTAACTAACATATGGGCCCTGTTGTGGTAGACCCACATGTCATCGGTGTAACTATTTACACTCCGAAGGACGGTATATCCTGGTAGTAGTACTAGTAGAATTGAGATTGAATGCACTTTCTTCCCCGTCGTCCACTCTTCTTCCTCCTCTCCTCTTCTTCCTCCTCTCTTCCCCATTGTCAGCCGGACACCATTTACCCCCGCTCACTGCTCGCCCGCCCGTGCCATCTTCCTTGGTAGCTCGCGCGTACCATATCCCCCCGCTCACTGCTCGGCCACACGAGGAGAAGCTTCTTCGCTCGCCCGCCCGAATCCACTTCCCCGCTGGCTCGCAGGCACCGAAAACCCCAATGGCAGAACCAACTGACACGCAGAGCCGCGATTGGAATTCCCTCCCCGATGTTCTCTTGGAGCAGATCTGTAGTCGTATGGACCTACTCAGCACCGTCCGTCTGGCCGCATGCTCGGTGTCTTTGTACCGTCTACTCGTCTGCAACCGGCCGGCTCTTTTCAAGACACCCTGCTTGCGGTTGCCCGATCCTCGCAGGTGGCCCAGACACCGACTTGATGATCCTACGGAGGTTGCCGTGGTGCCCCTCGACATGCTACCACTACCCGTCCACATGTCCTTCATGCACGGCCACTACTGGGCGGGCATGAAGGCCAACTGGATCATCCTCATCCACCACACCGGTAGTCTGTGGCGTCTCATGGATATCTACACCCAGCAAGAGATCACCCTTCCATCGTTGGATACCGCCGCCATCGAGCCTCGCGGCCCGCCGGACACTCCTGCCTACTATGCACGAGACGCGTCAAGCTTTTGGCTCGACCTCTGTTTGCAGAAAGTTGTAATCTGCGAAGTGCCCACACCATCAGAAGACTACATGGATTACACGCTCAGTGCCTTGTTCAACATCGGATTAGTCTATCTGGAATCCGGTCGCCATACATGGTTATGGCTCATCATCAATCCTGTTGAGGCAACATTTCTGTCTGATGCTATAGTGCATGATGGCATCGTTTACGCGGTCGATGCACAGATTGGCTGCCTATACTGGTGGAATCTATCGTCATGTAATTGTTCTATCTCATCTCATCTTTACCTTATGAATACGACTGCCTGTTCATTTGTTACAAATTTAGAATGCATAGCATGTCTATAACCACATCATTGCTATATGTTCCTCTCATTTCCTAGATTTTTATGACCACACATGTTATTGTTAGAGTTGATATGAGAACAATTGGCATCTAATGATTGTTAGAATACATATTATGAGCATAACATCATGATTGCTATATGTTACTCTTGTTTACAAGATTTTTATAACAACGCATGTTATTGCTTAGAGTTGATATGAGAACAGTAGTAGTAAGTGCTATGGTAGAATATGAGTAGGCGCTGTCATAGCTGTTTTCCTCTCATTGTTACATGATGTTTGAACCATGACATATTGCTAGAATACGAAAGCCATTGGCTTATTTTTTTTAACTTGGGGTATGATTATGACCACGGCATTGCATTTCTCTGTCTATGATATGTGTCACTGTTATAATAATCTTAGTTCCACACATACTCTGAACATGATTGTTTATTTTTGTCCTTTTGGTCTCCAATTTGAATTGTTGTAGCAGACGCAAATGCGCTGGCCTTCATGATTCTAGGACCTGGAATCATACCAGCCGATGGGTGGTGGTTTATCGCTCGTTCAGCTGACGACGGTCATTTGATGCTCATTGCACGTGCCAAATTGACCAAACCATTACATCAAACCACATGCAGTACAATGTGTGGAGTGTTCGTGACATTGATGGCTATGGCTGCTTCGTGTTCGAGAAAGATCGCAGCTCCGTTGGGCCAGGCGTATTCAACTGGAGGCGGGTTTACAGCCTCGGCAACCACTCCTTGTTCCTCGGGCTCAATTATCCGATCATCCAACCAATCATCGATCATATCACTGGCGATGATTATTGTGCTATGCAACTTCCATTCGCGAGGGGGGGCTGTGTTTACACATCATACCATGGGTTTCATGGATCACCATTCCAGAGATTCGTCGACACAACTTGTTGCCAGATAATCTTCAGTGTGTGAAAGGCATCAAGCTTCCATGCGATGGATGGCTTTTCCAAACCCTACATGCGGCGATGTGGTTCATGCCAACAGCAATTATGCACAACTTGATTCGTGCTGATATTTAGACTGAGGCATGTATTCTGCTGTTGTAGCACGACCCTCTTTTGTTGGATATTATGTATTGTTCATAGTTTGAAGCACTCCTCTGGTTTGAAGGATAGATACCTTCCTGGGATCAAGTGCATCCTAACTCACCTGCGTAGGATGTACTGATAATGATGGAGATGCTGTGCAGAAGCCATATATATATATATATATATATATATATATATATATATATATATATATATATATCAATTAGTCTTATAGTGCGTACTTGTTAGTTAAACCTATGTATAAATTGTGACACTAAATACGACTAGTAAGTAGTACAGTAGCAGTACTAGTATACGTCGGTCAAATTATTCATCATGTCCACACATTGAATTGACGTGACAACACGCTGCGCGTTTGGTGACACAAGAATCCCGACAGCGTGTTCGGGTATTCTGGACTTCAGATTTGGAGTACCACTTATCTGTCAAAATCTTTCATCATTCACTTAAAACAGTCGATTGATCATACATTGAGTACCATATAACTGGAATTACCGATGCAAGTCGAAGAAGGATTGGTCGGTGCTGCCGGCTGGCGTCAAGTTCGATCCCACGGATCAGGAGCTGATTGAGCACCTTGAGGCCAAAGTGAGTGCTGACAGCGCGAGATTTCAGTCTCTCATCGATTTGTTCATACCAACCTTCGACAACGAGCACGGCATATGCTACACCCAACCTGAGAAACTTCCAGGTAAGACACCGATCGGTCGTCTACTTGCACAAACATATTCCTTTGTTTATAGCTCTATTTTTCTTTTTAGAGCAGACCTGGTGAAGCAATTACAATTTGACAGTTAATAAAAAGTGAAACAAGTGACTGCAACATGCCAAAGATGTTATCAAAATGCCAACTAGGTGCACTAAAACCTATATTCCACAATACTGCAGGTGTCACAGTGAGTGGCCTAAGGAAGCATTTCTTCCAGCTCAATTCCAGGGCGTTCAAAAGGGGCACGTGGACGCGTCGCAAGATACAGTCGGAGTGCGGCATGCACGCGATGTGGCACAAGACCGGCAATACCTTGCCGGTGATGGTCAACGGCCGGCAGACGAGCAGCAAAAAAGGTTCTGGTGCTGCACACCAACAAGAACTTCGACCAGCAGAGGAGCAACTGGGTGATGCACCAGTACCACCTCGGGGACCTGGAGTAGGAGAAGGAGTGGGAGCTGGTCCTCTGCAAGATTTTCTACCAGACGAACACTAGGACCAGGAGTAAAAAGATTATAAGTTAGTTTTGTATTGGTAGTTGTACTACCTTGTTGTCCGCAAGTTGGTATTGTTGTTAACGATCTTTTGGTATGAACTTGCATTTGCTTCCAACCATCATGCCGAGGGTCGACGTGGATATAAAGCTGAATCATTTGTTTCGAAACGAATTTTCAGGCACCTGATTTTTATTTGATGGGTAGCATAAGCACCCGCCATTCAAATTCCCAGTTCTCCAATTTTTTTTGAAACAAGTGCATGCACTTATTATCACAATAAAAAACAATATCCGTGCTGCATCCGAGTTATCGGTCTGTACTTGCAGAATTTTGTCGTTTATTGAGAACGCATATTGTTTTTTCAGGTCGAGCAAGTTTCAACTGGGTTGTAGACTGCCCAGGGTTGGTTTTGTTTTTAACAGGTCCAGTCCATGACGACAACGGGGCACAAAGATTCATTAGGTATCTACTGGCCTCTGGCTCGCCAGCGTTAGTTATATTTTGTCTTACAACATCCGCAGGTAGTTTTTTACTGAATCAAACACACAACCCAGTTCTATTTTCCTATTGAAACGCATGTCCTACATCTGTTTTCTAATCTCTACCTATAGTGTTACTAGTTCATATACACGTATCGTTATATTGAAAACACATAAAATTCCCTTTTCATATTTACATCCTTATTTTTGTTGTTTTTTCCCACCCAACACTGATTTTTTTACCACTGGTTTTCCATTAAACCAACTCAATTGTCCCACATCTTATTTGCTTACAAAAACAAAATGATTTTTTGGCAAATCAATAAGTTCTTAAAAAACGTTTATCATTTTGGGATTACAACAGTTCGGACTCCACCAAAATATGCAAAATAAGGTTGAACTTTTTGACCGTGGTCCTGGGCAGAAAACGGGCTGTAATAAATTACTTAAGAATTAGCAAATGGGCTGCAAATTATAAAAAATAGCAATTGGCTTTATGTTGTCTGCCATAGATTTGGAGGCTGACTTGTGGGCCTACTAAGTTCATGCGTACACAAGGTTTCTCAAAAAAGAAACTTAGTCAACAATCGACTCTACCAGCGTCAGACCGTTAGATGTCAATCTAACGGTAATCATGCTTCTTCCGTATCTGATCTTCCTGCCCCAGCTGCCCAAACCAGCGCTATCGGAACTGCCTGCTCCCACCTCCCGTGGCCAGCAGTGCTGCCGGGCAAGCCTCATGGCCCCATCATACTCGCATCCCTGGCCTGTCTATCCCTCTACTCACCCACACCTCCTGTTATTTTCCGGTGACGGCAGCCGAACCAGTCAACCCTCGTACTCTCCAACGCGTGGGCAGCCACTCTCGTGCCGTTCCCTTCGTAGGTCTCGCCCTCGTCCACCGCCCTGGTGCTCTCGGCGCGGCATGGTCAACGATGTCCATCCAATGGCCGTAGTGCTTCTTCAACCTCTGGTCTTCTTGCCCCAGCCGCCCAAAGCAGCGCTAGTCATGCCGCATGCTCCTGCCTCCCGTGGCCGGCTGTGCTGCCGCGGAGGCCTCACCGTGCCCATACTACTCCCACCGCTGGCCAGGCCATCCCTCCACTCACCCACTCCCCCTGTTATTCTGCGGCGACGGCAGCCTCACACCGCAGCCGAACCAGTGAACCCTCGTACTCCTCTCCGCGTGGGCATCCACTGTTGCGTCTTCCCCGGCTCCGCGTCATCCCCTTCTAGGCCTCGCCATCGTCCACCGCCGTGGTGCTCTCGGCGCGGCGTGGTCAATGCGGTCAACGACCGACTTCCATCGGAAGAGTACTGTATTGGAGAGGCTGACAGCTGGGTCCACGGCAGCCGCAAGGAAGTGCCTCCTTATTACGCGCAAAATAATTATTCCTCCACCTGACAGCAGGGACCCAGCGGACAGGCCACTAGTATTTCGCAGAAAAAACATTTCCCTCCTGACTGCTGGGACCCACCGGACGGGCCACCGTATTTCGGGGAAAAAACGTTTGCCCCTGACTTCTGGGACCCACCGAACTGACCATCGTATTTCGCAAAAAAAACGTTCCCCTCGCTGTCAGCTCGGACCCACCGGAAGTGCCTCCTTATTACGCACAGAAAAATGAATACTCCCCCTGATAGCTGGGACCCACCATGGTGGGAGGCTGAGTTGTCACTACTGGGAAAAGGCATGCTAGTAGCGCACCAGTTTTGCCTTCTAATGGTGCACTACTGGTGCGCCACTAGCATCACGCCATTAGAATTAAATTCTAATGGCGCACCCCTTGTGCGCCATTAGTATCTGGTGTTATAATGTCGCACCACGTAGTGCGCCATTAGTATAACCTGCAGTGCGCCATTAGAATGCCTCCCAGGGATTTTTTTTCATTTCTGATTTTTTCACAAGTTACAAAATATTAGAGATAACATACAACACAAATCTGCTTAGCTTATATAGAGGGGGCCATATGTAACGATCTTACCTGCGTCCACCAGATCATATCCGACACACAAGTTTCATCATATATATACATGCATAGCCAACACATAGTTCCATCGTTACATATTACAAAAGTTTCACATTGTTCAACCAACACCGTTATCCATCAATTCACAAAAGTTTCACATTGATACAAAATAAAAACACAAATGGAAAATAAGCACTCCATCCATGCAAGCTTTCGTGAATTAAATCAAATCTGCAAAATGATAAACAAGAAGTTAGAAGAAGAAGAAGAAGAAGAAGAAGAAGAGAAGAAGAAGAAGAAGAAGACTAGAAGAAGAATAAGAAGAATAAGAAGAAGACTATAAGCTTATTATGTAAACTTGATCATTTTGTGCTAACATAAGTAATTTTGGAGCTAACCTATAGGAAACTAAGCATATAAGCTCTAAGTTAGCATATTAGAGCCAACTTAGGTAAAATGAAGCTAACCTATGTCATTTTGGATAAGAAGAAGAATAAGAAGAAGACTATAAGCTTATTATGTAAACTTGATCATTTTGTGCTAACATAAGTTATTTTGGAGCTAACCTATAGGAAACTAAGCATATAAGCTCTAAGTTAGCATATTAGAGCCAACTTACATAAAATGAAGCTAACCTATGTCATTTTGGATAAGAAGAAGAATAAGAAGAAGAATAAGAAGAAGACTATAAGCTTATTATGTAAACTTGATCATTTTGTGCTAACATAAGTTATTTTGGAGCTAACCTATAGGAAACTAAGCATATAAGCTCTAAGTTAGCATATTAGAGCCAACTTAGGTAAAATGAAGCTAGCCTATGTCATTTTGGATAAGAAGAAGAATAACAAGAAGACTATAAGCTTATTATGTAAACTTGATCATTTTGTGCTAACATAAGTTATTTTGGAGCTAACCTACAGGAAACTAAGCATATAAGCTCTAAGTAAGCATATTAGAGCCAACTGAGGTAAAATGAAGCTAACATATGTCATTTTGGAAAAGAAGAAGAATAAGAAGAAGACTATAAGCTTATTATGTAAACTTGATCATTTTGTGCTAACATAAGTAATTTTGGAGCTAACCTATAGGAAACTAAGCATATTAGAGATAACATAGGTAACTAAGTATATATATATATATCATTTTGGAGATCTGACATACCTGACATAGTTCAGTTCTCATTGTTCTTCTCCTTCTCCTTCCTTAGCCTGATGCGCCAAGAGCCGCGAGGCGGTGGAGGCAGCTGTGGGATGTAGTCTTCTACCACAATTGGCGTGGTCATGTCGCCCAGCTATGGGATCGCCGGCGCCACCACCGGTGCGTGGTCATTATCAGGTGTAACGCCCCAGATGTAACTTGCCATAATTGTAATCCAACTCTTGCCATTTCCGGCTATGTGTTATGATATTCTCTCCGTGGTTGGGTTCTCTCCGTTTTGCATTTTGGTCATGTCATGCATTTCATATCATGTCATCATGTGCATCGCATTCGCATACATGTTCGTCTTATAAATCCGAGCATCTTTCCCGTTGTCCGTTTTGCAATCCGGCGCTCCTATGTCTCCTGGCGTCCCCTTTTACATTTCTTCGTGAGCGGGTATTAAACATTCTCAGAATGGACCGAGGTTTGACATGTGGCCTTGGTATAGCACCGGAAGACCGCCTGTCAAGTTTCGGGTCAATCGGAGTTCGTTTGGTACTCCAACGGTTAACCGGGTAACCGTGAAGGCCTCGTGTGTGTTGCAGCCCAAAACCCCTTCAAAACAGCCCAATAACCCATCTAAGTCACTTCCATGTCCTCCGCCGTTCGATCACGATCGCGTGGGCGAAAACCGCACTCCGTTTGGAGCCTCCTAGCTCCTCCTATCTATAAAAATGCCTCCCCCGTCCAAATCTGAGAGAGAGACCCCGAAACCCTAGCTTCTTCCTCGTTTTCTGCGCCCCTCTCTCTCCTCCCGCCGCCGGTGCGCCCCGGGCCAATCCCCGCGCGCCACGTGGTGCCCCGCCGCCGCCTCCGCCGCGCCCCGCCGCCAGGGCCCGCGCGGCCCAGATCCGGCCCGCGGGGCCCGGTCGCCGCCGCCCCGCGCCCCGCGCGCAGCTCCGCCGCCCGCCCGCAGGCGCTCGCGCCTCCCCGCCGGCGCGCCCCGCCGCCAGGTCGCCGGCTCCGCCTCGCCGCCGCTCCGGCCGCCGCCTCGCCGAGCCGCCGCTCCCGCCGCCGCCGTCGCCGTCCCCGCCTCCGTCCGCGTCGCCCCCACGCAGATCCGGGCCGGAGCGCCCCGGATCCGGCCTCCCCCGAGCCGAGCCGCCTCCTCGGGCGCCCTCCCGGCCAGATCCGCCGCTCCCTCCGGCGAACCTCGATTTCCGCGCCAAGGGTTGACTTCGTTTCTTCCCCCCGTTTTCTCCAAGTCTCTAAATTTTGTATCATCATGCCATGTTTGCCATGCCGTAACTTTGCATCCGTAGCTCCGTTTCGCGCGTATAATATGTCGAATTGTTCGTATCGAAGAGTACACCATTTTGTTCCATTGCCTCATTTTCATTTGAAGTCATCTTGATGCCGGAAATGCTGTTAGAAGAGGGCTAGTTGATGTTTATTGCTGGATCTTATCTGAACATGCACTTTTGTCATTTTTGCCATGATTGATGTGTACCTCCTATGAAGTTGAGTCCTACATGAGTTTTGTAATATGCCATGTTACCTATCCAGAGGATTTCTGTGATCTATGTGGTGACTAGCACAAGCATGCAAACTAGGTCACTTGATGTTGCTGATTTCAGAGACTTAGTGATTTCACTAAGTCCCTGACTGCTGTTATTTTCATGCTATGTATTCTTGTTGTTTCTGAGAGATCCATGCATAATTTGAGCATGATCAGTAAGGGAGTTTTGAACTTGAGTATTTGCTTAATCCATCCATGCCTTTGTTTGCAATTATGGAGTGCTATAGCTTGAGTCAATCGAGCTCTACTTTTGCTTCAAAATGTTGCTGGCAGATTGTTTACATGTTATTCGATTTTGCCAAGCTTGGTGTAGTTGATCCCTGCATGATATGATGTTATTCTTGCCATTTATTGTTACTATGCCATGTCTTCTTCATGGGTGCATGCTTAGTTTGTCATGAAAGTCTTTGTAGCGAGTGCATCGAGCTCTCGAACTTGCCTACCCATTATCTGTTTTCTGCCATGTCCAGATTTCTGCAAAGTCTGAAATCTGTATCGTAACTTGCTGTTTTGTCTAGCTTGTTATTGTATTTTCAAGCCCTTTCTGGCCTAAGATCAGTAAGAGACTTTTATCGAGTGCTCTGAATAGATTCATGCCATGTCATTATATGCTATGTTCTGAACCTGTAGCATGTTATTATCTTGCTCTGAACATGTCATACTGATGTTGTTTTCCTGACTTGTTATTTCACTAAGTCTGTGAATCTGTTATAAGTTGCACTTTTGCCATGCTTGTTTGAACCTGTTATGATGTGAATTAGCCGTAGCTCAGTGTTCATCTTTTGTCGTGCATCTTGAGTAGATTACTGTCATATGCTTTGTTGCCATGTTTGGGTGCAGTAGCTTAATTATTTGTTGCTTGCTAAGTAGCATCATGCTGTTTATGGCAGATTCATGTCATTGTTGTATTGCTTGCCATTTGCAAACCGTGCATCCGATTCCGGTGATCTTTATATCGATTTCAACCGAAATCACCTCATCTATCCAGTGGCATGCTTGGTTTGCCAAGATTATGCCCTGTTCATCCTTGTCCTTCCGGAGCATGCATACGCATTGCATATCACCTCTCGCATATCATGCCATGTTTTGCATCATATTGCTTGCGCATTGCATCGTGGTTGATTTTGGTTCCTTTGCTTGTTCTCTTGTCTTGGGTAGAGCCGGGAGACGAGTACGTGACCGAGGATTCCGTTGAGAACGCTTACGAGGACCAAGCTTTCGACAACTCTGAGAACCTTGCAGGCAAGATGACCATACCCTCGAAATCACTTCTATCTTTGCTTGCTAGATTGCTCGCTCTTTTGCTATGCCTATGCTGCGATACCTACCACTTGCTATATCATGCCTCCTATATTGCCATGTCAGCCCCTAACCATCCATGTCCTAGCAAACCGTTGTTTGGCTATGTTACCGCTTTTGCTCAGCCCCTCTTATAGCGTTGCTAGTTGCAGGTAAAGATGAAGTTTGTTCCTTGTTGGAACATGGACTTGTTGTTCCGTGTTGGAACATGTTTACTTGTTGGGATATCACAATACCTCTTATTAATTAATGCATCTATATATTTGGTAAAGGGTGGAAGGCTCGGCCTTATGCCTGGTGTTTTGTTCCACTCTTGCCACCCTAGTTTCCGTCATACCGGTGTTATGTTCCCGGAGTTTGCGTTCCTTACACGGTTGGGTGATTTATGGGACCCCCTTGACAGTTCGCTTTGAATAAGACTTTTTCAGCAAGGCCCAACATTGGTTTTACCATTTGCCACCTAGCCTTTTTTTTCCCTTGGGTTCTGCAGACTCAAGGGTCATCTTTATTTTAAACCCCCGGGCCAGTTCTCCTTCGATTGCTGGTCCAAACTAGAGCCCTTTGCAGCGCCACCTCGAGGCAACTCGAGGGCTGGTTTTAGTTGTACGGAGTGTTCATCCGGATGTGCCCTGAGACCGAGATATGTGCAGCTCCTATCAGGATTTGTCGGCACAATCGGGCGGCTTTGCTGGACTTGTTTTGTTGTTGCCGAAATGTCTTGTAGTCCGGGATTCCGAGATTGATCGGGTCTTCCCGGTAGAAGGAATATCCTTCGTTGACCGTGAGAGCTTATCATGGGCTAAGTTGGGACACCCCTGCAGGGTATTATCTTTCGAAAGCCATGCCCGCGGTTATGAGGCAGATGGGAATTTGTTAATGTCCGGTTGTAGAAAACCCGAAGTTGACCTTAATTAAAACACATCAACCGCGTGTGTAACCGTGATGGTCTCTTCTCGGCGGGTTCCGGGAAGTGAACACGGTTGTTGGAGTTATGCCTGACGTAGGTTGTTTCAGGATCACTTCTTGATCACTTCTAGCTTCACGACCGTGCTTTGCCTTCTCTTCTCGCTCTCTTTTGCGCTGTAGCCACCATATGCTAGTCGCTTGCTGCAGCTCCACCTCACAACCCCTTTCCCACCTTTAAGCTTAAATAGTCTTGATCTCGCGGGTGTGAGATTGCTGAGTCCCCGTGGCTCACAGATATTATCACCTCAGTTGCAGGTACCAACGATGTCAGTGCAGATGACGCGACCGAGCTCACTTGGGAGTTCGATGAGGAACGTGGCCGTTACTATGTTTCTTTTCCAGATGATCAGTAGTGGAGCCCAGTTGGGTGATCCGGGGATCTGTTTAGCATTTGGGGTAGTCTTCTTCCATTTTGGTACCGTAGTCGGACCTTGAGTGTAATCTGTATGAAGGATGTTATTTATGTACTGGTGTGAAGTGGCGATTGTAAGCAAACTATGTATCTTTCCCCATTATTTATTACATGGATTGTGCGAAGATTACCTCACTTGCGACATTGCTTTCAATGCGGTTATGCCTCTAAGTCGTGCCTCGACACGTGGGAGATATAGCCGCATCGAGGGCGTTACAAGTTGGTATCAGAGCCAGTCCCCGACCTTAGGAGCCCCCACTGTTTGATCGCCTTTAGTGGCCGAGTTGTGTCTAGAAAAAAATGTTTTGAGTCTTTTAGGAATTATATATCGGAGAGTTTAGGAATTCTTTTTACTCCCCAGTCCCTTCGACCTTCTGGTAAGGCATCCTGATGTAGAGTTTTGACTCTTCTCTTCTCAAATTTCACTAAAAAAAAAATTAGGATCACGCGGGTATATTACAATCGTTCCGATGGTTTTATGATGACAACATTGTCTTGGTTGCCTCCTGACATTTAGGGGTTGTGGCAGTGTCCCGGGGAGTTGAGCTCCGAGGTGTTGTCGTCATAATCTTATCGTTGCGGTTTTGGAATACCTGAGTCTAGTACGACCGACATCGAAAATCTCTTTTGTACAGTTGTTGGTGAGATAACCCTGATAGCCCAGTACTGTGGCGAGTGCAGGGGTATTGCCATGACTTGTATAACGGATGTGTTTTCGAAGGTTGAGGTAGACGATTTCCGAAGGTTTCTTGGTTATGTGTTGAAGGATGGATACAGCTGGTTGTAGGATTTGCTAGTTTGGGTGAGATATTATGCTTCCCCTGTATCCCCAACACCTGATTGCATAACCAGAAAGTTTCGGGAGTTTATAAGTGGGAATTCTTGTAGCTTTAGTATTTCTTCCGCAGATATTTGGTTTGTGATTGGGTAATCCTTACCAAGTATTTGTTCACTTCCATACCTTGTTGATTTTATTTCTTACCATGCTCTAAGTGGCTTCTCAGCTTTGGAAGTGTGATGATTTACATTGGAATTCATTCGTTCATTCTCATTCGAATGTTAATTGTGAAGACTATATGTTGCAATTTCGCTCCTTTGATTCAGCTTCAATATATCTCTGTCAAGATGCTAATGGATGTCACCCTCTTCAGGATGGCTCCACCAACGTGTCAGAATCCAGAACGCAATGACGGGAATCAGGCCAACCCTCCGCCACCACCTCCGCCTCCGGAAGCTTGGCAAGCCTTGATGACTGCCACAAATGCCAATGCTCAGATTCTGATTCAGCTCTTGCAAGATCGCAACCAAGGTCAAGCTAATCAAGAGAATCAAGGCCAAGGCAACAATCAGCCGCATTTCGCTTCACTGAACCAGTTTCTTGCTAATCAGCCAAAGACCTTCAGCTACTGTGTCGAGGCCACTGACGCTGATGATTGGCTCGTGGACATCAGCAAGCATTTCGAGTGCAGAAATGTGAGACCTGAGGACTTTGTCAAGTTTGCCTCTTTTCAACTCAAAGATCAAGCTGCTGAATGGTTCCATCAATACAAAGATTCCAGAGGAGGTCGTGTGATCACTTGGGATGATTTCCGCCGTGATTTCAAAGCGCACCACATTCCAGAAAGTGTTGTTGAGCTTAAGCGTGAGGAATTCCGCAATCTCAAGCAAGGCACCATGTCTGTCTACCAATACAACACTCAGTTCCAGAAACTCTCTCGTTTTGCAAGGCAAGACATTCCTGATGAGAAGAGTATACATCCATCGTTGCATACATCCTTCTCGCAATACCAGCCAATCTACTACAGCAAGCACTCATCAGACACGTATTCTTCTAGAATAAAAAAAACTCATCCGACAGAAGAATCAGGAAAACATAAATTGAACAGGCAGAGGATGCAGGAGGAAGGGGGGAGGGGAGGGGGAGGGGCGGTGGCTAGGTACCTGCCTATGGACCGGTCGCCGGGGTCGCTGTGGGCGGCGGGACCGGCCGCGCCAGGGCAGGCGGGAGGGAGCGAGGCGCTGCTGGGTGGCGGGGCGGCGGGGGCCTCGGCCGGCTGGGCGCGCCGCGGAGGAACGGGGCAACGGGGCGAGGGGCGGTGGGGCGAGGGGGCGGTGGCGGGTGGTGGCGGCGGCGGCGGCGGGTGGTTGGGATGGTGGGGCATCGACGGGACGAGGGGAGGTGGGGCAAGGGGCCGGCGAGGGGAGGGGGCGACGAGGCGAGGTGAGGGGGCGACGGGGCGAGGGGAGGTGGGGCTCGGCATTACTAAAAAAATTATATTTTTTTCAAAACAACTAATGGCGCACTCTGTGGCTGGTGTTACTAATTAGAAATACTAATGGCGTACTTTGCCTGGATGCGCCATTAGTATGTTTGGAAAAATGAAAAAAAATGTTCCTAGTGGCGCAGCTTGTGTCTGGTGCGCCATTAGTGTCCACACTAATGGCGCATCACCACATGGTGCACCATTAGTATATAGTAGTGGCGCACCACTTCTCTGGTGCGCCATTAGTGTCAATTTCATCTATAGCCCTTTCCTAGTAGTGTGTGGGCCTACTAAGTTGACGGGGACGGAGGGCTTTGTCAACTTAGTCAATGTGAACGATTCTAGCTCCAGTGACCGTACGATGTCCATCCAACGGCCGTCGTGCTTCTTCAATCTCTGCTCTTCCTGCTCCAGCCGCTCAAACAAGCACCGACGGGACTGCCTGCTCCCTCCTCCCTGCGGCCGGCTCTGCTGCCGCGCAGGCCTCACCGCCCCACCGTACTCCCATGAGTGGCCTAGCCATCCCTCTACTCACCCACACCTGCTGTTATACTCCGGCGACGACAGACGAACCAGTAAACCCTCGTACAGTCGTACTCCCCTCCGCGTGGGAAACAACTTCCGAGTCTTCCCTACCTCCGTGTCGTTCCCTTCCTAGGCCTATCAGTCGTCCACTGCCCTGGTGCTCTCGGCGCGGCCTGGTCAACGTGGTCAACGACCGACATGCATCTGAAGTGGACTGTACGTGGAGACGCCGACAGCTGGGTTCACGGCCACACGCAAGGAAATGCCTCCTTATTACACGCAAAATAATGATTCCTCCACCTGACAGCAGGGACCCACCAGCTATATCTTCGCACGCAAGGAAGTGCCTCCTTATTACGCACAAAAAAATGAATACTCCCGCCGTTAGCTGGGACCCAGTATAGTGCCAGGCTGACTTGTGGGCCTACTAAGTTGACGGGTACGGAGGGCTTTGTCAACTTAGTCAATATGCACGATTCTAGCTCCAGTGACCGTACGATGTCCATCCATCGGCCGTAGTGCTTCTTCAACCTCTGGTCTTCTTGCTCCAGCCGCCCAAACCAGCGCCGGTCGTGCCTCGTGCTCCTGCCACCCATGGCCGGCTGCGATGCGGCGGAGGCCTCACCGCCCCCTACTACTCACACCGCTGTCCAGGCCATCCCTCTACTCACCCACACCCCCTGTTATTCTGCGGCGACGCCAGCCTCACACCGCAGCGAACCAGTGAACCCTCATACTCTTCTACGCGTGGGCATCCACTGTCGCGCCTTCCCCGGCTCCGCATCGTCCCCTTCCTAGGCCTCGCCGTCGTCCACCGCCCTGGTGCTCTCGGCGCGGCGTGGTCAACGTGGTCAAGGAACGACTTCCATTGGACGTGGACTGTACGTGGAGAGGCTGACAGCTGGGTCCACGGTCGCAGCAAGGAAGTACCTCCTTATTACGTGCAAAATAATTATTCCTCCACCTGACAGCGGGGACCCACCGGACGGGCCACCGTATTTCGTGAAAAAACGTTTTCCGTGACTGCTGGGACCCACCAGCTACACCTTCGCACGCAAGGAAGTGCGTCCGGGCAAAAAAAACAAAACAATTCGCCCCCTGACTACTGGGACCCACCAGCTACATCTTCGCATGCAAGGAAGTGCCTGACAGTCGGGACCCACCTGGTCGAAGCGTACGTAGCGTTGTCATTCTGGTCGCGAACGTGTACGTACATACTGGTCGATGTAGAGGCGCGCACGTGTCGTAGTAGAGGCGCGCACATAGCATGT
Source organism: Aegilops umbellulata (assembly GCA_032464435.1). Taxonomy (NCBI): domain Eukaryota; kingdom Viridiplantae; phylum Streptophyta; class Magnoliopsida; order Poales; family Poaceae; genus Aegilops; species Aegilops umbellulata. Next base: position 278,631,528 of record CP136058.1, read on the forward strand.
ACACGTACGTACAGCGGCCAGGGTGCAAGAAAGAAAATACGGCCACGTATGTGTACATACGGGCGGGGTCTCGAACGCCTACTCGCGCATACGTACGTCCAGGGCTCCTGTACATGGCTGGGTCAGAACGGAGAAATAGCATCGCCGCCGTGTTCATGGGGAGGCAACGGAATGCTCCGTGTTCATGGGGAGGAAACGGAATGCGTCGTGCTCATCGGGAGGCAACGAAACGCGTGGGAGCCAACCGGCTGGGTCGGAACGGAATGCGTGGTCATGTTCATCGAGAGGTCTTGGACGGAACAGGCGATGGAAATGAGGCCTGGCGTACCGCAAAATGGAGGAAACGGCCTTGTGTTCGACTGGCCACGTTCGAAACGGGATCCTGTTCATCGGGAGGGGTTTGGCGTACCGCAAAACGGAGGAAACGGACCTCCTACGGTCGAAACGGGGGTCCTGTTGATCGGGAGGGGTGTAGCGTACCGCAAAACGGACGAAACGGACCTCCTACGATCGAAACGGGGGTCCTGTTGATCGAAAGGTGTTGGCGTACCGCAAAACGGATGAAACGGACCTCCTACATTCGAAACGGGGGTCCTGTTCATCGGGAGGGGTGTGACGTACCGCAAAATGGGACTCCACGGGATATTGTTCATCTCCACCGCTGACCTCCTCCAGCCTCCACGGGCTACCGTCGACCTCCTCCAGCCTCCACGGGCTCCTGTTCATCCAACCTTCACCGCGCGCTACTCCATCGGCTACTGTTCAACCACCCCTCCACGGGCACCCCTCCACCGTCTACTGTTCATCCAGCCCTCCACAACACGGGGTCCTGTTCAACCACCCCTCCATGGGCACCCCTCCACCGTCTATTGTTCATCCAGCCCTCCACACCACGGGGTCCTGTTAGCAGCAGTAGCAAAGGAATCGCTCGATCGGGTTCAGTTAACAGCCATCGATCGATCGCTCGGGTTCAGTAACGCATAGCCTGCAGTGCAATCGCTCGGGTTCAGTTAGAGCCCGACGCCTCGCTCGGGTTCAGTTAGAGCCAACGCCTCGCACACACGCGCGTACGTGTACGAGAGAAGCGCGCATCGCTCGGCCCCCGACCTCCCACCGTAATCGGGAACTCGCCGAAATTTTCCTCGCCCTCGCTTCTACCATGGTTTTTTTCGTCATGGACGGCCCAAACAATGTCATGCAGCTGCGTCTCCGGCCCGCCCAGGACGAAAAGCCCATTTTCTGTCATGATTTTTTGTCATAGAAGTAGGAGCCCACCACATCTATGATGATACTAGGTTTTGTCACAATTATCGTCATAGAAGTGTCATATGTCTGACAGAAAAAAATTCGTTCGGCCCAAAATGTCACGGATGTGTCATTTTTTTGTAGTGAGATGATCAAACAATGGCAGAAGGAAGGGTGAAGGCAAATGGAGGGAGGAAGAGCGTGCGATAGCAGTTCCAAATCGAGAGGGAAAGGCAAAGAGGCGGTGGACGGTAGCCATGGTACAAGAAGAGGCTAGTGGGGAGCGAACGTTTACCACAGAGGTCACACACTGACGACAAGGCCGAGTGAATTGCATGTCATATATCGCACACACCTTGATCTGGCTGACCGTTTCTTTTTTGTTGCCTAATCACAAACAGTTCATCCGAGTGAACCGTATGCTGCACATCGCACACACCTTCATCTAGCTGCCCGTTTCTTTTGTGTTGCGTAATCACAAATAGTTCATCCGAGTGAACCGTATGTTGTATATCGCACACACCTTCATCTGGCTGCCCGTTTCTTTTGTTCCTCCTCATCGCAAACAGTTAATTGAACTGACCCGTATGCCCTGCATCACACATGCAACTAAAATCTAAACCGTGTTTGATGCATCCGTCATTGCAAACGTTTTGCACCTTTTTGACGGGTTTTTTACACCACCATTTGTGATTATTGCATCGCACACAGTTTCGTCGAAGGGTCCCTGATCGTAGTGTCGTGTTAGCAGCATACTGCAGTAGTGTAGTAACAGGCCTCGCACTCCAGGTACTCTATCGAAACAAACAAAGCGTAATAAGCATACCATCATATGATATAGCAACAAGTAGAAGTAATTATCACACAATCATCACATCACACAAAATAAAACCAATGAAAACAATAAACTCAAAGCAAAGTTTTTACCACAAGTAAAACAAGCTATAAAATCGTTTTCTACTACTCAAATTTTCTTTAACAACACAAAGGTTTTGTTAAATAACAGAAAAAACACACAAAGAAATTTTTATGCAGAAAGAATTACCTTAAAACCTTTTATGAAACTACTAATATGCTTAAAACAATTTTCCTAGTAAAACAAAAGAAAACAAGCTACTAAAAATTATATTTTTTGCTATAAATAAAATTACTATTGTTAATATACATAAATAATCTGAGCATGACAAAAAGAATAAAAATAAAACAATTTAAAGCAATTTAAATTAAAAGAAATAGCCACAAAAGGTATAAACAAGCAAAACAGTACTGTTTTCGTGATAAATTAATTTAATAAATTCCAAAATTCACCAAACTAAACCTACTGATAGGCAAATCATAATAAAATAGTAGCAAAAAGAAATAGTAAAAAATATTAACCCTAGCTCAAGATATTGCTAAAATAGTGGTTCAACAAAATTCATCTAAATCTAATTTCAAAACTTCAAGCATGATCAAATTTGATTTCTACAGAAACTTTCAGAACATTCCAATCTAGAGCAAAACGAATCAAATAAAATAGTAAATAACCTAAGAGATATTAAATTCATAAGATGGAAACTTTTCTGTTTTTAAAACAGAAACGAAAAATACTGAAAAAACAAATGGGCGCTATTGGGCCCAAGGGGTGCGATCTGTAACGATCGGACGATCGGCCGCAATATAACTAAAACGCTACCACGCTTAATAACATAAAACCGTTCGGTTCGATCTAAACCGAAATAAAACCGTAAACTAAAACCAATCTATAAAAATAAAACCTAACTATTGAAGATCTAATCTGGTACGTCCGATGTTGATCTAATGGATGAAGGAGGGCGCTGGCTTACACAGCAGACGACGGCGATGGACGGCGGCAGCTCGGGCTTGGCCGGCGGTGTCGATCCAGTGGCCGAGGGAGGTGGCGAGGACGTCGGGGCGGTGCGTGCTACCTCTTGAGCATTGCGTTGGATTTCCCCGAAGAGGAAAGGATGATGCAGCAAAGCAGCGTAAGTATTTCCCTCAGTTTTTGAGAACCAAAGTATCAATCTAGTCGGAGGCTACGCGCTAGTCCCTCGTACTTACACAAAGCAAATAACTCCTCGCAACCAACGCGAAAAGGGGTTGTCAATCCCTTCACGGTCACTTATGAGAGTTAGATCTGATAGAGATGATGGATAATATTTTTGGTATTTTTGTTATAGAGATGCAAGGTAAAATAAAAGGCAAGGTAAAAAAAGCAATATTAAAGTGATGGAAGATTAATATGATGAAGATAGACCCGGGGGCCATAGGTTTCACTAGTGGCTTCTCTCAAGAGCATAAGTATTCTACGGTGGGTGAACAAATTACTGTTGAGCAATTGACAGAATTGAGCATAGTTATGAGAATATCTAGGTATGATCATGTATATAGGCATCACGTCCGAGACAAGTAGACCAACTCCTGCCTGCATCTACTACTATTACTCCACTCATCCACCGCTATCCAGCATGCATCTAGAGTATTAAGTTCAAGAAAACAGAGTAACGCCTTAAGCAAGATGACACGATGTAGAGGGATAAATTCATGCAATATGATAGAAATCCCATCTTGTTATCCTCGATGGCAACAAAACAATACATACCTTGATGCCCCTACTGTCACTGGGAAAGGACACCGCAAGATTGAACCTAAAGCTAAGCACTTCTTCCATTGCAAGAAAAACCAATCTAGTAGGCCAAACCAAACTGATAATTCGAAGAGACTTGCAAAGATAACCAATCATACATAAAAGAATTCAGAGAAGATTCAAATATTGTTCATAGATAATCTTGATCATAAACCCACAATTCATCGGTCTCAACAACACAGCGCAAAAAGAAGATTACATTGAATAGATCTCCACGAGAGAGGGGGAGAACATTGTATTGAGATCCAAAAAGAGAGAAGAAACCATCTAGCTACTAACTATGGACCCGAAGGTCTGAAGTAAACTACTCACATTTCATCTGAGGGGGTATGCTGAGGTAGAAGACCTCCATGGTGGATTCCCCTTCCGGCGGAGCTCCGGAACAGGCCCCAAGATGGGATCTCGTGGATACAGAAAGTTGAGGCGGTGGAATTAGGTTTTTGGCTCCGTATTTGATCGTTTGGGGGTATGTAGGTATATATAGGAGGAAGGAGTACGTCGGTGGAGCAACGGGGGGCCCACGAGGTAGGGGCGCCTTAGGGGGGTGGGCGCACCCCCCACCCTTGTGGCCACCTCCCTTCTTTCTTGACGTGGTGTCCAAGTCTCTTGGATCATGTTCAGTGAGAAAATCACGTTCCCAAAGGTTCCATTCCATTTGGACTCTGTTTGATATTCCGTTTCTTCGAAATACTGAAATAGGCAAAAAAAACAGCAATTCTGGGCTGGGCCTCCGGTTAATAGGTTAGTCCCAAAAGTAATATAAAAGTGGAAAATAAAGCCCAATATGGTCCAAAACAGTAGATAATATAGCATGGAGCAACCAAAAATTATAGATACGTTGGGGACGTATCAGGCATCCCCAACCTTAATTCCTACTCGTCCTCGAGTAGGTAAATGATAAAAGAAATTTTTTGATGTGGAGTGCTACTTGGCATAATTTCAATGTAACTCTTCTTAATTGTGGTATGAATATTCAGATCCGAAAGATTCAACATAAAAGTTCATATTGGCATAATAATAATAATAATAGTACTTCAAGCATACTAACTAAGCAATTATGTCTTCTCAAAATAACCTGGCCAAAGAAAGTTCATCCCTACAAAATCATATAGTTTAGTCATGCTCCATTTTCGTCACACAAGAATGCTCTCATCATGCACAACCCCGGTGACAAGCCAAGCAATTGTTTCATACTTTAGTAATCTCAAATTTATAAACCTTCACGCTATATATGAGCATGAGCCATGGACATAACACTATGGGTGGAATAGAATATGATGATGGGGGTTATGTGGAGAAGACACAAAAGGAGAAAGTCTCACATCAACGAGGCTAATAAATAGGCTATGGAGATGCCCATCGATTGATGTTAATGCAAGGAGTAGGGATTGCCATGCAACGGATGCACTAGAGCTATAAATGTATGAAATCTCAACAAAAGATACTAAGTGGGTGTGCATCCAACTTGCTTGCTCACGAAGACCTAGGGCACTTGAGGAGGCCCATTGTTGGAATATACAAGCCAAGTTCTATAATGAAAAATTCCCACTAGTATATGAAAGTGACAAAACAAGAGACTCTCTATCATGAAGATTATGGTGCTACTTTGAAGCACAAGTGTGGCAAAGGATAGTAGCATTGTCCCTTCTCTCCTTTTCTCTCATTTTTCATTTTTTGTGGGCTTCTTTGGCCTCTCTTTTTTATATAACCTCACATGGGACAATGCTCTAGAAAATCATGATCATCACACTTCTATTTATTTAAAACTCAATGATTACAACTCGATACTAGAACAAAGTATGACTCTATATGAATGCCTCCAGCGGTGTACCGGGATATGCAATGAATCAAGAGTGACATGTATGAAAGAATTATGAATGGTGGCTTTGCCACAAATACTATGTCAACTACATGATCATGCTAAGCAATATGACAATGATGAATGTGTCATGATAAATGGTATGGTGGAAAGTTGCATGGCAATATATCTCGGAATGGCTATGGAAATGCCATAATAGGTAGGTATGGTGGCTGTTTTGAGGAAGATATAAGGAGGTTTATGTGTGAAAGAGTGTATCATATCACGGGGTTTGGATGCACCGGCGAAGTTTGCACCAACTCTCAATGTGAGAAAGGGCAATGCACGGTACCGAAGAGGCTAGCAATGATGGAAGGGTGAGAGTGCGTATAATCCATGGACTCAACACTAGTCATAAAGAAATCACATACTTATTGCAGAAATCTACAAGCCATCAAAAACCAAAGCACTACGCGCATACTCCTAGGGGGATAGATTGGTAGGAAAAGACCATCGCTCGTCCCCGACCGCCACTCAAAAGGAGGACAATCAAAGAACGCCTCATGTTTGAAATTTGTTACATAACGTTTACCATACGTGCATGCTACGGGACTTGCAAACTTCAACACAAGCATTTCTCAAATTCACAACTACTCAACTAGCACGACTTTGATATTATCACCTCCATATCTCAAAAAAATTATCAAGCATCAGACTTTTCTTAGTATTCAACGCACTCAAAAGAAAGTTTTACAAATCTTGAATACCAAGCATATTATTATTATTAAGCAAATTACCATGATATTTAAGACTCTCAAAATAATCTAAGTGAAGCATGAGAGATCAATAGTTTCTATAAAACAAATCCACCACCGTGCTCTAAAAAGGTATAAGTGAAGCACTAGAGCAAAACTATATAGCTCAAAAGGTATAAGTGAAGCACATAAAGTATTCTATCAAATTCCAAATCATGTATCGCTCTCTCAAAAGGTGTGTACAAAAAGGAAGATTGTGGTAAAATAAAAAGCAAAGACTCAAATCATACAAGACGCTCCAAGCAAAACACATATCATGTGGTGAATAAAAATATAGCTCCAAGTAAAGTTAATGGTGGAAGTAGACGAAAGAGGGGATGCCTTCCGGGGCATCCCCAAGCTTTGACTTTTTGGTGTCCTTAGATTATCTGGGGGGTGCCATGGGCATCCACAAGCTTAGGCTCTTGCCACTCCTTGTTCCATAATCCATCAAAAGATTTCACCCAAAACATGAAAACTTCACAACACAAAACTCAACAGAAATCTCGTGAGCTCCGTTAGCGAAAGAAAACAAAAGACCACTTCAAGGTACTGTAATGAACTCATTCTTTATTTATATTGGTGTTAAACCTACTTTATTCCGACTTCTCTATGATTTATAAACTATTTTACTAGCCATAGATTCATCAAAATAAGCAAACAACACGCGAAAAACAGAATCTGTCAAAAACAGAACAGTCTATAGTAATCTGTAACTAACGCAAACTTCTGGAACTCCAAAAATTCAGCCAAAATAGGAAGACCTAGGAAATTTGTTTATTGATCAGCAGCAATTGGAATCACTATTTTTTCACGTTCTTGTGATGTTTAACAATTGTTTTTGTGAACAGAAAGTTTCTGGAAATTACAGCAAGATCAAATAACTATCATCCAAGAAGATCCTATAGGTTTAACTTGGCACAAACACTAATTAAAACATAAAACCACATCTAAATAGAAGGTAGATGGATTATTTATTCCTAAACATGAGCAAAAGCAAAAAAAACTAAAAATACAATTGGGTTTCCGCCCAACAAGCGCTATCGTTTAACGCCCCTAGCTAGGCATAAAAGCAAGGATAGATCTAGGTATTGCCATCTTTGGTAGGCAATTCTTCAATGAGGCATCTACGTTCCTTAGAAATTTCTTTCTTTCTAGTAATTATCAAACCCTTAGGCACCATATCGAAAAATTCATTCGTAGCAAAAGGTTCCTTAATGATAGCAAAAAGATCGAGATGAATACTTATAGATTTAAGATCCGCAATTTCCTTACTAGAGGATTCACCCTTATTTTTAGGAACATACATAAGCTTGGCAATTTTAGCAGGTGGACTTGGATTATTCTTCATGGAAGAAAAAGCGGTTCCCAAGTTGGTAATGATACCCTCAAGTTTATCGATTCTAGTGGAATCTTGATTTATACTCTCATTAACTATGGGTTCCTTCTCCTTAATATTTTTCAAAGTTACTCCTACCTTAGATCCATATTGGGTAATTTGATTGTCAATCTTTTTATCTAGATTTTCAGTTAACTCAATGGTAGCAACTTTATTTTCAATAATTTCAAGTCTTTGCATTACATGCTCCAAAGTTAACATAGTTCCATTAACCAAAAGAGGTGGTGAGCCAAATAAATCTATCATAGCATTATAAGAATCAAAAGTATGGCTACCCAAGAAATTCCCTCTGGTAATGGTATCAAGGATATATCTATACCAAGGATTAGCACCCACATAAAAATTGCGGAGAAGAACTGAAGTAGATTGCTTCCTGGTAGATCTATTTTGAGCATTGCAAATTCTATACCAAGCATCTTTTAGATTTTCTCCCTCCCTTTGCTTAAAATTTAGAACTTCATTCTCAGGAGACAACGGAGAAGACATAAGACTAGCCATGATGACAAGGCAAGCGAGAAAAAGGCAAACAGAAAAGAGAGGGCGAATAAAACGGCAAGGGTGAAGTGGGGGAGAGGAAAACGAGAGGCAAATGGCAAATAATGTAATGCGAGAGATAAGGGATTGTGATGGGTACTTGGTGTGTTGACTTTTGCATAGATTCCCCAGCAACGGCGCCAGAAATTCTTCTTTCTACCTCTTGAGCACTGTGTTGGATTTCCCCGAAGAGGAAAGGATGATGCAGCAAAGCAGCGTAAGTATTTCCCTTAGTTTTTAAGAACCAATGTATCAATCCAGTAGGAGGCTACGCGCGAGTCCCTCGTACCTACACAAAGAAAATAACTCCTCGCAACCAACACGAATAGGGGTTGTCAATCCCTTCACGGTCACTTACGAGAGTGAGATCTGATAGAGATGATAGATAATATTTTTGGTATTTTTGGTATAGAGATGCAAGGTAAAATAAGCAAAGTAAAAAAACAAAGCAATATTAAAGTGATGGAAGATTAATATGATGAAGATAGACCCGGGGGCCATAGATTTCACTAGTGGCTTCTCTCAAGAGCATAAGTATTCTACGGTGGGTGAACAAATTACTGTTGAGCAATTGACAGAATTGAGCATAGTTATGAGAATATCTAGGTATGATCATGTATATAGGCATCACGTCCAAGACAAGTAGACCGACTCCTGCCTGCATCTACTACTATTACTCCACTCATCGACCGCTATCAAGCATGCATCTAGAGTATTAAGTTCAATAAAACAGAGTAACGCCTTAAGCAAGATGACATGATGTAGAGGGATAAATTCATGCAATATGATAAAAACCCCATCTTGTTATCCTCGATGGCAACAATACAATACGTGCCTTGCTGCCCCTACTGTCACTAGGAAAGGACACCGCAAGATTGAACCAAAAGCTAAGCACTTCTCCCATTGCAAGAAAAACCAATCTAGTAGGCCAAACCAAACTGATAATTCTAAGAGACTTGCAAAGATAACCAATCATACATAAAAGAATACAAAGAAGATTCAAATATTGTTCATAGATAATCTTGATCATAAACCCACAATTCATCGGTCTCAACAAACACACCGCAAAAAGAAGATTACATCGAATAAATCTCCACGAGAGAGGGGGAGAACATTGTATTGAGATCCAAAAAGAGAGAAGAAGCCATCTAGCTACTAACTACGGACCCGAAGGTCTGACGTAAACTGCTCACACTTCATCGGAGGGGCTATGATGTTGTAGAAGTCCTCCGTGGTGGATTCCCCTTCCGGCGAAGCTCCGGAACAGGCCCCAACATGGGATCTCGTGGATACAGAAAGTTGCGGTGGTGGAATTAGGTTTTTGGCTCCGTATATGATCGTTTGGTGGTACGTAGGTATATATAGGAGGAAGGAGTACGTCGGTGGAGCAACAGGGGGCCCACGAGGTAGGGGGCGCGCCCTAGGGGGGTGGGCGTGCCCCCCACCCTCGTGGCCACCTCCCTTCTTTCTTGACGTGGGGTCCAAGTCTCCTGGATCATGTTCAGTGAGAAAATCACGTTCCCGAAGGTTTCATTCCGTTTGGACAACGTTTGATATTCCGTTTCTTTGAAACACTGAAATAGGCAAAAAACAGCAATTCTGGGTTGGGCCTCCAGTTAATAGGTTAGTCCCAAAAGTAATATAAATGTGGAAAATAAAGCCCAATATGGTCCAAAACAGTAGATAATATAGCATGGAGCAATCAAAAATTATAGATACGTTGGAGACGTATCAGTGCGGCAGAGTAAGGGGAGGATGGTGGTGGCCTCGGTTGTGGTCGGCGACAATTGGGGCGATCGGGGCGATGACTGCGGAGCTCGGGCGCTCAGTGGCTCCGGCGAAGTGCGGTGACGCTTGTGCGGGTCACCATAGTCGACGGGGACGAGAGAGAAGATGTCAAAAAGAACTGTTGTGTCGGTCTAGGTCGGTAGCCGAGGTTAGGGACGTTGGGGATGCTCACCGGCGGTGGCCACGGCGATGAACTGCGGCAGCAGCGACGAGATCCGATCGGCGATGGCGTGAGATATGGTGGGTTAGAGCGAGGGTTTTCGAAGGGGATCATGAGAGGACAGGTAGGGGTACTTATAGGACATGTTACTTGGGAGAGGGAAGAGTTTAGCTAGGGTTAGTGAGGTGCGGACACGGCCGGTGTTGGGTGCAGCAGGATACGCGACACGGGTGTTTCGGAGGTAGGGGATGGGTGCGGGGCCCTCGTGGCAGCGGCAGCGGGGAGCGGGCGACGGGTCGGGCATCCGAGGGAGAGAGGTTTCGGGCGGGGCAGGCCGGCTGGTGACGCTGGTGGGTTGTGGCACTGCTAGTGGATTGCGATGTTGCTGGTGGGCTGGTGGACTGAGCGTTTTCCTTTTATCTCAATAGGACAGAGAAAGAAATAAAATATATAGAGAAAATAAAAATACTTTGATATAAGACATATATATATATATATCAAAATGCTAAGAAAAATAAGCTCTAAAGGCTGAACAATTTTTTTCAGAGGCAAAATAAAAATTGTAGTAAAAACATATTTTTGAAAATTCCAAATAAAACAAATTTGAATTCAAACTTTTGAGTGTCATGTTAGCTCCTCTCATACTTTTGAACAAAGCATTTGTGAGGGACTTTTGAAATAAATTTCAAATGCCTTTGAATCCAAATTTAAACAAAAATCAAATGCCTCTGAATTTTCTCCAAATGCCACTCAATTCAACCGAAATGCATAGATGCTTAGCTAATATTGTAAAACATTCCAAATTGAAAATTTGGAACATTACAATGAAGATCATGGTGTGATGCCGGTGACGATGGAGATCATGCCGGTGCTTTGGAGATGGAGATCAAAAGCACAAGATGATGATGACCTTATCATGTCGCATATTTTGATTGCATGTGATGTTTATCTTTTATGCATCTTATTTTTCTTAGGACGGCGGTAGCATTATAAGATGATCCCTTCACTTAATTTCAAGATAAATGTGTTCTTCCTAAGTATGCACCGTTGAGAAAGTTCATTGTTTCGGAGCACCTCATGATGATCGGGTGTGATACACTACTGCAGGATGCTGCTAACGCGACACTACGATCAGAGACCCTTCGAGAAACTATCTGCGATGCAATAATCGCAAACGGTGCTGTATGAAAACCGTCAGAAATGTATAAAACGTTTGCGATGACGGATGCATCAAACACGGATCAGGTTTTAGTTGCGTGTGCGATGAAGGGCATACGGTTCAGTTCAATTAACTGTTTGCGATGAGGAGGAAGAAAAGAAACGGGCAGCCAGATGAAGGCGTGTGCGATACATAGCATACGGTCCACTCGGATGAATTGTTTGTGATTAGGCAACACAAAAGAAATGGTCAGCTAGATCAAGGTATGTGTGATTCAGGGCATACACTACAGAAGGATTAACTGTTTGCGATTAGGCAACAGAACAGAAAAGGGTCAGCCAGATCAAAGTGTATGCGATTGATGGCATACACTTCACATGGATGAACTATTTGTGATTAGCCACAACAAACTGAAACAGTTAGATAGATCAACGTGTGTGCGCTAGGCGGGCACACACATTCTAATTAAAAGAATCGTGCGCGATGGTGCTGACATAGCCTTTTGCGGTGCACCCAATGGTGCAAACGCCACGTACGGGGACGAGAAGGCGTACGTGCCCATGCTACGCCTTCAGGAAATAGTGCCGCACTTATAACCGTCAGTAAATTTTGAGCATGCGTCCCGTCACAATTTTTTTGAGAAGAATAGGGAGGCCGCGTCCCGTCACATTCCAAATTGCAAACCTGTGCACACCAATCAAAACCTAAACAGTTTCTCACTTAGGAGTGTATTACTACTCGGTTATAAATACTACTACTCCAAGATGACTGCACATTCCCTCAACTCCTCATCCACAAAAACAAACAAGTCATTCATCATCGTTCCCTTGCGTCTGCCATGTGCAGTGTGAGTTCTGGGTCGAGAGATTGCCACCAGGGAGAGGCGAGCCTGGAAGCGGAAGCACGAGAGATGTCCCGCCTCGTCGCGAAAGCAGCCAACATGTCCCGCCACGCAGCCGTAGCAGCAGAGAGGTCCTGCCGCGCCGCCGCAACATCACGGAGGTCCCGCCGCACCGTCGATGCAGCAGACTGGTCCGGCCGCGCCGCGGAAGCAGAAGAGATGTCCCGCCGCGCCGCGATGGCCTGGGAAAATGTCTCGCGGGCAGGCGAGGGCTCTTACAGGCACATGCGTGCCCTCGTCCTTAGGCAGATGGATTAGATCTCCAAGTGGGCGAGGTTGCAGGATGACCTGAAAGCCTCATTTGAACAGTCAACCAGCGTCATCCGGCAACTAAATGAGAGCAATGTGAAGCTTCAGGCCGAGCGCGACCTGCTGAGGGTGAAGATCGTCGGAAGTGCGGGGCAGTAGGAGCAGACCAGTGCCTTGTTGGAGAGGATCGGCGTCATAGTCGAGAAACTTATGGACGAGAATGCCATGTTGCGCATCGAGCGCAGAAGGCTGGTGGAGGAATCCGTGGATGCTCTCAAGCAGCATCTTGAGGACAAGAAAGAGCTCATCGCCGCTCGCCGCGGAGACTAGTTCCTGCGGCCTGCAGCAACGCATCAACAAAGTAGAGATCAGCGAGCCAGATCGTTGTCTTCCTTCTTCTTTTGCCCTTGTCTATCTAAGGTGTTTCCGCATGTGGCTTTTTTAATTATGTTTCTAAATATGTGAGACAATTATTATCCACTGTCATCGTCCTTATATTCATCATGCTTGCTATAAGTCGCAGTCGATGCTATATAGGTCCGTCGGATCTTACATCAAGATCTGTGCAAAACTTTCTTTTCGGATTTTCATTTTTCAGTCTTAAATCTTAGTCCAGTGAGACATATAGCCACGCCGTAGAACAGGTGCTCGGGCACCATTAATGGGGACGTTGGCAGGGAGGTGCATGGCGGCTAGCGGTGAAAGGGCTCTCCTCCCAATGAACATGTGCATGGGTCTGATTGCACGCCTCTCGTACTCAAATAGCTACCCTGCACGGCACCTCCTAGCCAATAAAAAAAGGGGCGCGTGGCGGCACGTAATTGGTAAGTAGAACGCCCACGGTTTCAATAATACTTGTGTTTCCGATTTGTAATGTGACAGCACTTGTTCCAAAATGACTTTGTTGATTGTTAATGTGTGCGCCTTGGCAAATCGGACAGAAAAATTACCACAACATGTTGGTGCAATGTCATGACACCATGCCAAGTTTCATGATTTTCAGGCGTGTTTTGGATTTACAGGAATTAAAAAACCAAGTTTCTCAATCTTTCCGGCCGAGCCACGATGCCCAGATGTTTGAATTTCACTCCCATCTCTTGCGTAGGACCTAGAAATTCACCCAAGGACACACATGTGGTTTTTCAAACAACTTTGGTGCACTGGAGCCCGTGCTTGTAGTTCAATTTTGAATTATGCACATTAAATGCGCATAAACTCAATTAATGCATAAAAATGCCAAACAAACCCAGAATAATTCCAAAATTTAGCACGATACTTATATTTGTTCTAATATGCTTGTGTAAAAAAATTAAGGCGGGAGAAGGCAGTGTATGTATGTCGTTTCACACGCGGAGGTGGCACATTCCCTCTCGGAACCACTAGCCTTCTTGACGGAAGCTCCGGTTTGCAAGAAGCTTACACCAAAGCTTGTCCCAATTCGGCCAAAAAATTACCGCAGCATGTTGGTGCCATGTCATGACACCATGCCAAGTTTCATGATTTTCAGGCGTGTTTTGGATTTACAGGAATTAAAAAACCAAGTTTCTCAATCTTTCCGGACGAGCCACGACGCCCAGATGTTTGAATTTCATTCCCATCTCTTGCATGGGACCTAGAAATTCACCAAGGATACACATGTGGTTTTTCAAACAACTTTGGTGCACTGGAGCCTATGCTTGTAGTTCAAATTTGAATTATGCACATTAAATGCGCATAAACTCAATTAATGCATAAAAATGCCAAACGACCCTGAATAATTCCAAAATTTAGCACGATACTTCTATTTGGTCTAATTTGCCTGTGTAAAATAATTAAGGCGGGAGAAGGCAGTGTATGTATGTCGTTTCGCACACGGAGGTGGCACGTTCCCTCTCGGAACCACGAGCCTTCTTGCCGGAAGCACCGGTTTGCAAGAAGCTTACGCCAAAGCTTGTCCCAATTCGGCCAATAAAATTACCGTAGCATGTTGGTGCCATGTCATGACACCATGCCAAGTTTCATGATTTTCAGGCGTGTTTTGGATTTACAGGAATTAAAAAACCAAGTTTCTCAATCTTTCTGGTCGAGCCACGACGCCCAGATGTTTGAATTTCATTCCCATTTCAGGTGCACTAGAGCATGTGCTTGTAGTTCAAATTTGAATTATGCACATTAAATGCCCAAAAACTCAATTAATGCATAAAAATGCCAAACGAACCCGGAATAATTCCAAATTTAGACACGACACTCATGTACTAGTTACATGTTCACTGTATGTAAATGTTCTACAATTCAAAGTTCCAAACACCATCCTTTCCCTCCGTAACACCATTTTGTCTTTAAAAACATAATGAAAAAATCAGGTATACCACAAACAGTTTACTAGAAAGAATCGTGTGGGATGCGATATAAAATATGTGGGTGCACCGTCTTGTCTGGCTTACGCAGGAAGCTTTGTCGTCTATAGTCCATCGCCCCCGCTTGAACCACACTTGCGCACCAGTTTCTCGCGGCTCCAAGCGAAATTATTTTGCCACCGCGGAAATATCTATCTCCCCACCCCCTCCCTCCTACCAAAAGTCGCACTTCCCCTGTTCCTCCTTGCTTTCCAAGTTCAAACCTTCCTTGTTGCTTACTGGCAGCTCAGCCTCCTCACCGGCGACCCTTCTTCTTGCTGTGCCACCTCCTCACCGGCTACCCTTCTTCTTGCAGCGCCGCCTCCTCGCCGGCTACCTTTCTTCTTGCAGCGTCGCCTCCTCGCCGGTGACCCTTCTTCTTGCAGTGCCGCCTCCTTGCCGCCGACCCTTCTTCTTGCTGCGCGGCCTCCTCGCCGCCGACCCTTCTTCTTGTTGTGCAGCCTCGTTGATATGGTCAGGTAATCCACACCCCACCCACACCATCCTCCGCCTTTCCCATCCCACATGCCCCGACCGACGGAGCGACACCTTCCACCGAAATCACTACCCCCCTACTCCAATTAAGCGCCGCCCACAACCATTTTGCATGCAGTATAACGTGTAGCTCAGTAGCATGCGGCTGCACGCGCGAACGAGGTCGCTATGGCTGCCATGTGTGTCGACCGCCAGATCACGGAGGAGCACCTCGTCTTCGAGGCCACCGTCGACACTGCCACACGGTTGTCTACTTTAAAATATATTTCGTGATGTTTTCTCGAGGCCACCGCCAGTGCTTTCTAGTGATTTGTCCTTTGTAATGTTAATATGCAATCTGATGTTCAGTTAACAGTTTGGTCCTCTGAAATGTAATGTTCAGTTAACACTTTGGTCCAACAATTGCTACATTTCGTAGTACTGTTCTCAAGCATTCTTTGTTTTGTTAAC
This sequence comes from Aegilops umbellulata, assembly GCA_032464435.1. Lineage (NCBI taxonomy): Eukaryota > Viridiplantae > Streptophyta > Magnoliopsida > Poales > Poaceae > Aegilops > Aegilops umbellulata. The sequence continues at coordinate 278,647,522 of CP136058.1, forward strand.
TGTCTTATCTTCTCATACATGTTTCTACTCTGCAATGTCATGCTCAGTTAACTATTTTGGTTCATTTGGTCTGATGTCCATTTAACTGTTTGGTTCAGTTCTGTAATTTGGCTGTACTCAATACATATTCTACTGATAGTATGGCAACTCTCGGTTAACCTGATCAAGATCTTCCTTATGTGTGTTGCAGGGAAACAATGGGAGACACAGCGGTTTACCATTGAGGTTTGTTCAAGCAGGGTCATTTATCTAATAGCACATTATTGTGCAGTTGCAGGAATCATTCTAATATTTAGGTTTCTTACAATTTGGTCTTGCACATGTAGGTCCTGCTGTCAGAGGCTTAGACCCACTGTTTGACCCATTTTGCATATGGGGAAATGAGATTTCCATGAATATCAGTCAAGTCAAGAATCTCAGAAAGATTGTTAGGATGAAGAAACTAGCAACGAATAACAGCAAGATCTTTGTTTCCACAATGAAGAAGACATCAGTCAACTATAGGATGGTACCAACTCTTTTACCTTGTTTTTACCCCTTGCGCCATTTTAAAATTTACAACAGTGATTTATGCATAGCTTTGTTTTCAGTACTTTTCAAAGCAGTTCACCGATGATTACCTCTCAAACCACCTGGATGGTAAAGACGCGAGGAAGGTATTCATTCAACACCCACGGTACAATATTGAAGTCTTGCTGAAGAGGACGAAGGTTGGGCGGGCAATTATCCATTGCCACTGGCCTAAAGTTGCAAGGACATTCAACATCAGTGAAGGCTCAATATTTGCCTTCCGCTTCTGCAGTTTCCCAGATGAGATTCATCTGTCTATTTACCGTGTATGATGCTACTTTCCAAAGGTTTTTGATGCTGCATGTGAAACTTGGTACTGTTGTGTAATGGCGTAACTGAGTGCCGAAGCTATCTGATGTAATTCGATTATGAAATTCTGGTTGCTTTTATACGGATATGAAATATCTGGCATGTTTTATAAGAAATATCAGTTCGATTAGTACATGGATTATCAATAATAGGCTAATTACCCTGCTTATTGTGGTTTTCTATTGCAAACGGTTACTCTGACAGCACCGTGGGCGATGAACTCAAACAACCCGCACGGTTTCTAGAAAGTAGGCATGTTCGATCAACTAACAATCACACACGGCTTCCGGCAGCGAACTGTTTGCGTTAGGCCACCTTGCACAAATGTTTCCATAGAAAGAACTGTGTGGGATGTACATACCTACGAAAATGATTTTCTGGGATTCACCGTGTTGGATGTACATACCTATGGAAATTATTTCTGAGATTCACCGTGTGGGATGTACATACCTATGGAAATGATTTCTAGGATTCACCGTGTGGGATGTACATACCTACGGAAATGATTTCTGGGATTCACCGTGTGGGATGTACATACCTACGGAAATGACAGGGTTTCGATGCCTCGCTCGATCGCACATGGCCCCAACCTGGGTCCCAGGAGGGCCTATCCCCGACGATTTCTGGGTCGTGTGGGAAGGACCCCCCCTATCGCCCACACTCACTTGGCGACGGTTCCAAGTGCCATCGCGGAAAGGGGTTAAAAACCATTTGTTTAGCACGTCGCCGTACCAGTGATAGACTCTACGTTCACATACAAAGGTGTAAGCCAGTTTTACACATGCGGAATACTTGGGTTAAACTTGACGAGCCTAGCATGTAGATACATGGCCTCGGAACACGGAGGACCGAAAGGTCGAACACGAGATAGTAGATATGATCAACATGGAGATGTTCACCATTGATGACCACCCCATCTCACATGATGATCGGACATGGGTTGGTTGATATGGATCATGTAAACACTTAGACAACTTGAGGGATGTTCATTTAAGTGGGAGTTCACTAGTAATTTGATTAACTTAACCCAATATATGAACATAGTCTAAAGTCATTGCAAATTATGTTGTAGATCAATAGCTCGTGTTGTAGCTCCCTCTTTTAATACATTCCTAGAGAAAGACTAAGTTGAAAGACATTATAAGCAATTATGCGGACTAGGTCCGTAGTCTGAGGATTGTCCTCGCTGCTGCACAGAAGGCTTATGTCATTGATGCACCGCTCGGTGTGCCAACCCCTCTAGCATCATTTGTGGATGTTGTGAACGTCTGGCAGGCATGTTCTGATGACTACTCGATAATTTAGTGTGCCATGCTTTATGACTTAGAAATTAGGGCCCCAAAGACATTTTGAACGCCACGTAGCATATGAAATGTTCCAAGAGCTGAAATTGGTATTTTAGGGTCATGCCCGTGTTGAGAGATATATGACCTTTGACAAGTTCTTTGCCTGCAAGATGGAGGAGAATAGCTCAGTTAGTGAGCATGTGCTCAGAGTGTCTGGGTGCTACAATTCTTTGCCTGCAAGATGGAGGAGAATAGCTCAGTTAGTGAGCATGTGCTCAGAGTGTCTGGGTGCTACAATCTCTTGAATCAAGTGGGAGTTAATCTACCAGGTAAGACAGCAGTTGACAAAGTTTTCCACGCACTACCACCAAACCACAAGAGTTTTGTGATAAACTATAATATGCAAGGGGTGGAGAAAATGATCCCCGAGCTATTCGCGATGCTTAAGGCCGCGGAGGTTGAAATCAAGAAAGAGCATCAAGTGTTGATGGTTAATAAGACCACCAGTTTCAAGAAGAAAGGCAAGGGAATGAAAGGGAACTTCAGGAAGAACGTCAAGAAAGTTGCCGCTCCCGTGAAGAAACCCAAGGTTGGTCCCAAACCCGAGACTAAGTGCTTTTATTGCAAGGGGAAGGGCCACTAGAAGTAGAACAGCCCCAAGTACTTGGCAGATATGAAGGCTGGCAATGTCAACAAAGGTATATTTGATATACATGTTATTGATGTGTACCTTACTAGTGCTCGTAGTAGCGCCTGGGTATTTGATACCGGTTCGGTTGCTAATATTTGTAACTCGAAACAGGAGTTGCGGACTAAACGGAGTCTAGCTAAGGACGAGGTGACGATGCGGGTCGGAAATGGTTCCGAGGATGATGTGATCGTGGGCGGCACGCTACCACTACATTTACCTTCGGTATTAGTTTTAAACCTAAAAAATTGTTATTTGGTGCCTGTGTTGAGCATGAACATTATTCTGGATCTTGTTTATTATGATACGGTTATTCATTTAATTCAGAGAATAATGGTTGTTCTATTTATATGGATAATATATTTTATGGTCATGCACCCCTTGTGAATGGTTTATTCTTGTTGAATCTCGATTGTAGTGATACACATATTCATAATGTTGATACCAAAAGATGCAAAGTTAATGATAATAGTACCACATACTTGTGGCACAGCCGCTTAGGTCATATTGGTGTTAAGTGCATGAAGAAACTCCATGTTGACGGACTTTTGGAATCACTTGGTTATGAATCATTTGATACATGTGAACCATGCCACATGGGAAAGATGACTAAAACCCTGTTTTCCGGAACAATGGAGCGGGCAAGTTACTTATTGGAAATAATAGATACCGAGGTATGCGGTCCGATGAGTGTTGCGCGCAGTGGATATCATTATTTTCTTACCTTCACGGATGGTTTGAGTAGATATGGGTATATTTACTTAATCAAACACAAGTCTGAAACATTTGAAAAATTCAAGGAATTTCAAAATGAAGTGGAGAATCATCGTTACAAGAAATAAAGTTTCCACGGTCTGATCGTGGAGCTGAATATTTGAGTTACGAGTTTGGCAATCATTTAAAACAATGTGGAATTGTTTCACAACTCACGCCACCCAGAACACCACAGCGTAATGGTGTGTCCGAATGTCGTAACCGTACTTTATTGGATATGGTGCACTCTATGATGTCTCTTACCAATTTGCCACTATCATTTTGGGGTTATGCATTAGAGACAGTCGCATTCACTTTAAATAGGGCACCGTCTAAGTCTGTTGAGACGACATTGTATGAATTATGGTTTGGCAAGAAACCTAAACTGTCATTTCTTAAAGTTTGGGGATGTGATGCTTATGTCAAGAGGCTTCAGCCTAATAAACTCGAACCCAAAGCGGAGAAGTGTGTCTTCATAGGATACCCTAAAGAGACCATTGGGTATACCTTCTATCCCGAGGGCAAGATATTGTTGCTAAAAGTGGGTCCTTTCTAGAGAAGGAGTTTCTCTCAAAGATGTGAGTGGGCGGAAAGTAGAACTTGATGAGGTAATTGTACCTTATCTCGAACTGAAGAGTAGCGCATCACATAAAGCAGTTCCCATGATGCCTACACCAACCGGAGAGGAAGATAATGATGATGATCATGAAACTTCAGATCTAGTCACTACCGAACCTCTTAGATCGACAAGGACACGTACTGCCCTAAGTGGTACAGTAATCCTGTCAAGGAAGTCATGTTGTTAGACAAGAATGAGCCTACGAACTATGAGGAAGCAATGATGGACCCAGATTCTGACAAATGGCTAGAGGCCAGGAAATCTTAGATAGGATCCATGTATGAGAACCAAGTGTGGACTTTGGTAGACTTACCCGATGACCAACAGGCCATCAAGAACAAATGGATCTTTAAGAAGAAGATAGACATTGATGGTCATGTCACTGTCTATAAAGCCCGACTCACTACAAAGGGTTTTCGGCAATTTTAAGGAGTTGACTACGATGAGACTTTCTCACCCGTAGCGATGCTTAAGTTTGTTAGAATTATGTTAGAAATTACTGCACTTTTTTATTAATGAAATCTCGCAGCTGGATGTGAAAACCGCTTTCCTTCAGGAAGAGATGTATATGAACCAGCCCAAAGGTTTTGTGGATACTATGGATGCTAAAAAGGTATGCAAGCTCCATCGATCCATCTATGAACTGGTCCAAGCATATCGGAGTTGGAATATACGCTTTGATGAGGTGATATTTTTTTTGGGTTTATACGAAGTTTATGAAGAAACTTGTATTTACAAGAAAGTAGTGGGCGCTCTATAACATTTCTGATAAGTATATGTGGATAACATATTATTGATTGGAAATGATATAGAATTTCTGGAAAGCATAAAAATTTATTTGAACCAGAGTTTTTTAATGAAAGACCTAGGTGAAGCTACTTACATATTGGGCATTAAGATCTATAGACATATATCGAGATGCTTGATAGCACTTTCACACAGCAGACACCTTGACAAGATTTTGAAGAAGTTCAAAATGGACGAGTCAAAGAATGGGTTCTTGCCTGTGTTGCAAGGTGTGAAGTTGAGTCAGACTCAAAGCCCGACCACGGTAGAAGAAAGAGAAAAGATGAAGGTCATCCCCTATGCCTCAACCATAGGCTCTATAATGTATGCCATGTTGTGTACCATACCTGATGTGTGCCTCGCCATAAGTCTGGCAAGGGGGTCCAGGAGTGGATCACTGGACAGCAGTCAAAATTATCCTTAGGTGCCTAAAGATAACTAAGGAAATGTTTCTTGGTTATGGAGGTGATAAAGAGTTCGTCGTAAAGGGTTACATCAATGCAAGCTTTGACACCGATCCGGATGACTCTGAGTTGAAAACCGGATATGTATAGTGGAGCATTCATTTGGAATAGCTCCAAGTGGGCGTGGTAGTAGCATCTACAGTATAACATAGAAATTTGCAAAGTATACACAGATCTGAATGTTGCAAACCCGTTGACGAAAACCTCTCTCACAAGCAAAACATGATCAAACCCCAAAACTCATTGGGGGTTGATCATATAGCGATGTGAACTAGATTATTGACTCTAGTGCAAGTGGGAGACTGTTGGAAATATGCCCTAGAGGCAATAATAATATGGTTATTATCATATTTCACGTTCATGATAGATGTTTATTATTCATGCTAGAATCATATTGACCGGAAACTTAAATACATGTGTGAATACATAAACTACATTGTGTCCCTAGTCAGCCTCTACTATACTAGCTCATTGATCAAAGATGGTTAAGATTTCCTAACCATGGACATGAGTTGTCATTTGATAACGGGATCACATCATTAGGAGAATGATGTGATGGACAGACCCAACCGTAAGCTTAGCATCAGATCGCTTAGTTATTTACTATAGCTTTCTTCATGTCAAGTATCTGTTCCTTCGACCATGAGATCATGCCACTCCTGGATACCGGAGGAATGCCTTGTGTGCTATAAAACATCACTTCATAATTGGATGATCATAAAGGTGCTCTACAGGTATCTCCAAAGGTGTCTGTTGGGTTGCACGGATCGACAATGGGATTTGTCGCTTCGTGTGATAGAGAGATATCTCTGGGCACTCTTGGTAATACAACGACATAAGAAGCTTCATGTGACTAATGAGTTTAGTCACGAGATCTTGTATTACGGAAAAATTAAAGAGACTTGCTGGTAACGAGATTGAACTAGGTATGAAGATACCGACGATCGAATCTCGGGCAAGTAACATATCGCCGAACAAAGGGAATTGCATACAGGATTGACTGAATCCTTGACAACGTGGTTCAGCCGATAAAGATCTTCATTGAATATGTAGGAATCAATATGGGCATCTAGGTCCCGTTATTGATTATTAATCAGAGAGGAGTCTCGGTCATGTCTGCATGTTCCCGAATCCGTAGGGTTGCACGCTTAACGTTCGGAAGCACTAGGGTAGTGTTGAGATATTAATATTGGAAAGTCCAAAGGTTGTTTGGAGTCCCGGATGGGATCCGGGACATCACAAGGAGCTCCAAAATAGTCCGGAGGTAAAGATTCATATATGGAAAGTTGTTATGGTTCTGGAAAAAGTTCGAGTTTTTTCAGTATTGTACCGGGAAGGTTCTAGAAGGTTCCGGAGTGGGGCCCACCTGCATGAGGGGACCCACATGAATGTGGGTAGTGGGGAAAGTACCCACACCCCTGGTCTAGGCGCACCATGATCCTCCCTTAAAAAGAATAGTATCATATCCCGAAGAGATAAGACCAGGATCCCTAAAAAGGGGGATAGCTATCGATGGGGAAGAAAAGGAGGGATTTCCTTCCTCCCCTTTGAACAACGACCCTAGGGCCTTGGAGTTCAAGCCACCAGCCCCCTCCACATCTATATAAAGGTGGGAAGGCGTTGCGGGCAGCCCCCTTCGACCCTTGCCCATTACCTCTCCCAACTCCTCCCACGCTTCATCGGTACGCGCTTAGCGAAGCCTTGCCGAAATTCCGCTGCCACCACGCCATCGTGTTGGTCTCGATATCGTCTACCTCCTCTCCCTCACTTGCTTGATCAAGAAGGAGAAGATGTCGCCGAGCCATACGTGTGCTAAACTCGGAGGTGCCGTCCGTTCGTCACTAGATCGGATTGGATCGTGATGGCATCGTGAAGAGTACGACTACATCAACCGCGTTACGATGCTAACGCTTTCGGTCTACATGGGTATGTAGACACACTCCCCTATCATAGATATGCATCATCTAGATTGGATCTTGGGTGTTTCGTAGGAAAATTTTGATTTCCATGCAACGCTCCCCATCAATTCTAACTCTAGGGCTAGGTGAATAAGATTGCATTCAAGTCCCCTCTACGGGCTAAACCCTTTGGCTTATATACACGCCCGGTAGGACATCTAGGGTTAGAAGGTTCGTATCTTGGCGTGGAGGTGGCAGGAGAAATCTTGGAGTATACGGCAAGTCTTTGGTAGATGCAGTCTCGATCATGCCTCTAGTGTGTGGCTTCTGGAGTCCATCTTGAGAAGAATGAGGGCCCACCATGTTGGGGAGCGTTGCATGCAAAACAAAAAAATTCTATGCACACGCAAGATCTATCCATGGAGATACATAGCTATGAGAGGGGGATAGCATCTAAATACCCTTGTAGATCGCTAAGCGGAAGCATTTATCTTGCGGTTGGTTTAGTCGTACTCTTCGCGATCCGATCACGATCCAACTGATTTAGTGCCGAACGGACGACACCTCCGAGTTTACCACACGTGTGGCTCGATGAAGCCTCCTCCTTCTTGGTCCAGCAAGCGGGAGAGGAGCAATAGATAGGATCACAACCAACACGACGGCGTGGTGGTGATGGTGGTGGTGGAGCACCGACAGTGCTTCGCTAACCTTCGCCGGGACGAGGCGGTGGAACTACAGAGTAACGGGAGAGAGAGGGGCACCAAGGGCTTGGTGTATCCTCTTGGGGTGCCCCCTCCCCTCTATATATAGGTGGAGGGGCGTGGGAAACAGTCCCTCCAAGCCCTAGGGCGCAGCTAAGGGGGGAGGACTTGGACTCCAAGTCCAATCCTATTCCTACTAGGACTCCTTCCTTTTTTGCCTTCTCTAGCCACAGGGGCTTTTGAGGAATTGGTGTGCCTACCCCAATAAGGCCAAGGCACCTCCCCGCAGCCCATGCTATCCCTTGGGTCGTGGTGAACCCACTTGTGGACTTCTGGACCCCTCCGGAATCCTCCGAAACCTTCTGGAAGCTTCCCGGTACAATACCGAAAAAACTACACCTTTTTCCGGAACCCAAAATATGACTTCCCATATATAAACATTTACCTCTCGACCATTCTGAGACTCCTCGTGGCATCCAGGACTCCGAACAACATTTGGTTACCGCTCATCAAATATCCCAATACTACTCTAGCGTCAACGAACGTTAAGCATGCGACCCTATGGGTTCGGGAATTATGTAGTCATGACCGAGACACCTCTCCGGTCAATAACCAATAGCGGGACCTGGATGCCCATATTGATTCCTACATATTCCATGAAGATCTTTTATCGGTTGAACCTTTATGACAACATACGTAATTCCCTTTGTCTGTCGATATGTTAGGGTGTGTTTGGGTTCAATCACCAAGTGGAATGGCATGGGTCGGACCTGTACCTGGGTCTCGTTCCGGCGTTCGGTACATCGCTGGAAGGGACTCAACCCGTTCCCACCGAACAAATATGCATGTATATGCGGAACCAAGTCATACCTTCAAATCGAGCGGACCACGTCGCATGAGCGGGACCTGTGTCTCTCCCCCCTCCTCGACTCGCACGCACCCTCCAAATCGCAGCGCCTCCATACTCCCCCGACCCAGCGTTGGTTGTCCCTCACCTCCCCATCGCCTCTCCTCCTGCTCGCCTTTCTTCCTCACAGCCGGCCATCCCGTCGCACACACATACAGGCAAAGAATGAGGAGCGGCCGTCCCGTCGCGCACACATCTGAGCGACCATAGCTACTTGCTGCGGGCAACGGCTAAGGAGGAGTGGAGTAGTGGCTCGTGGCTTGCCGCCGGAGGCCTCCCGGCCTCACATGCTGGCGACGGCTCCTTCTTCCTTTGCCTCTTCACAAATCTGTTATTTCTGAAGGCGCTCGATCGAAGTGAAGCCTCGCGAACTCGGCCATCATTGTGCAGACCATCGCTATCGATAGAGAGTTGTTTCTAGCAGTGGTGCCTGATCTGATCTTTTCTGGACGTTGGTGTGTGTGTGTGGTGCGTGATATGATCTTTTCTGCTCTCTGATTATGATAGATTCTCGTTCTTTGATCTTGTGTACCTATATTGCAGTGTCCATACGTACCTGTTAATCGATATATCAAGTGTTCACTACATTCATTAGTTTTCTACCAAAATTTGATTCATTGTGAATCAATCTAATCAAGTGAGATGAACAATTCCATTCCATCTCACGAACCAAACACCAACATGTAACCATTCCATTCTTTGGAATTGCTTCTATCGAACACAAGGACGAAACCGACCCGTGCCAGTGGAATGGAACCATGACATTCCGTTCCACTTCGTTCTCAAACCAAACACACCCTTACTTGCCTGAGATTCGATCGTCGGTGTCTCTTTACCTATTTCAATCTCGTTACCGGCAAGACTCTTTACTCATTCCGTTATACATCATCTTGCAACTAAATCCTTAGTCACTTTGCTTGGAAGCTTCTTGTGATGTGTATTACCGACAGGGGCCAGAGATACATCTCCGATACACGGAGTGACACATCCCAATCTCGATTCACGCCAACGCAACAGACACCTTGGGAGATACCTGTAGAAAATCTTTATGATCACCCAGTTACGTTGTGACGTTTCATAGCACACAAGGCATTCCTCTGGTATCCAGGAGTTGCATGATCTCATGGTCGAAGGAATATGTATTTGACATTAAGAAAGCAGTAGCAATAAATGGAACGATCATATGCTAAGCTAACGGAAGGGTCTTGTCCATCACATCATTCTCCTAATGATGTGATCCCATTATCAAATGACAACTCATGTCTATGGTTAGGAAACCTTAACCATCTTTTGATCAACGAGCTAGTCTAGTAGAGCCTCACTAGGGACACGGTATTTGTTTATGTATCCACACATGTATTTAAGTTTTCGGTCAGTATAATTCTAGCATGAATAATAAACCTTTACCATGATTAAGGAAATATAATAATAACCATTTTATTATTGCCTCCGGGGCATATTTCCATCACACCAGCCCATCCCGAGGAGCATGGGCCGACTAGGTTAGTACCCCCTAGTCCAGGACACCGTCAGCACCCAAATCAAGAAAATGTGTGTTTAGAACGAACGTTTGCCCACTAGCGCCATTGAGAGCACTTTTTTCCATGGGCATTGAGGGAATCCCCAACACAGATCCTTAAAACATATTTGCGTATGGACTAGTTCAGACTTGTCCTCAAACATTCATCTCTATTTCTTTAAGTCCACAACATTCAAAAATAATTGTGTCGCAGATCAATGTTGGACCGTGGAAAGACTCTCGCCAAACCTCACATTGATAGTTGTCTCCTCTCGACTAGGAACCGGAGAGTATGCAATACCTCCTCGTTGGATGCTCCGTATTTTGCCAGCTTTTTCATGAAGTTCTTGCGTGGTGTGGCTCCAGTATTGCTCCACCCCACACCAACACCCTCTTCCTCGAGTGATGGCTTTGATGCTCTAGCCACGTCATCTTCTTCCTCTTGCCGCAAAGGATTCTCTTCCCTCTTCCTGTTGACGGCATGGAATCTCTTGGGTGCGTCTTGAATGGTCTACGTGTTGGAAATATGCCCTAGAGGCAATAATAGTTGTATTATTATATTTTCATATTCATAATTATAGAGTTTATATTCTATGCTATAATTGTTATGATCATTGAAAATGTGATTCAATGGAAAATTCATATGCACGTGTGGGATAATAAATGGTAAATAAAATGTTCCTAGTCTCGCCTTTAGGACTAGCTCAAGTTTTGTTGGTGATTGATACGTCTCCGTCGTATCCACTTTTCTGAACACTTTTGCCCTTGTTTTGGACTCTAACTTGCATGATTTGAATGGAACTAACCTGGACTGATGTTGTTTTTAGCAGAATTGCCATGGTGTTATTTTTGTGCAGAAACATAAGTTCTCGGAATAACCTGAAACTTCACGGAGATTATTTTTGGAAATAATAAAAAATAATGGCGAAAGAATCAAGGCCAGGGGGGCACACTCTGTCCACGAGGGTGGGGGCGCCCCCCTGCCTCGTGGGCCCCCTGATGCTCCACCGACCTCAACTCCAACTGTATATATTCATGTTTGGGGAGAAAAAAATCAAAGAGAAGGATTCATCGTGTTTTACGATACAGAGCCGCCGCCAAGCCCTAATCTCTCTCGGGAGCGCAAGATCTGGAGTCCGTTCGGGACTGCGGAGAGGGGAATCCATCGCCATCGTCATCATCAACCATCCTCCATCACCAATTTCATGATGCTCACCGCCGTGCGTGACTAATTTCATCGTAGGCTTGCTGGACAGTGATGGGTTGGATGATATTTATCATGTAATCGGGTTAGTTTTGTAGGGTTTGATCCCTAGTATCCACTATGTTCTGAGATTGATGTTGCTATGACTTTGCTATGCTTAATGCTTGTCACTAGGGCCCGAGTGCCATGATTTCAGATCTGAACCTAGTATGTTTTCATGAATATATGTGAGTTCTTGATCCTATCTTGCAAGTCTATAGTCACCTACTATGTGTTACGATCCGACAACCCCGAAGTGACAATAATCGGGACCACTCCCGGTGATGACCGTAGTTTGAGGAGTTCATGTACTCACTATGTGTTAATGCTTTGGTCCGGTAGTCTATTAAAAGGAGGCCTTAATATCCCTTAGTTTCCAATAGGACCCCGCTGCCACGCGAGGGTAGGACAAAAGATGCATGCAAGTTCTTTTCCATAAGCACATATGACTATATTCGGAATACATGCCTACATTACATTGATGAATTGGAGCTAGTTCTGTGTCACCCTATGTTATAACTATTGCATGAATAATCGCATCCGACATAATTCTCCATCACCGATCCAATGCCTACGAGCTTTTCACATATTGTTCTTTGCTTATTTACTTTTCCGTTGCCACTGTTACAATCACTACAAAACTATCACTGCTACCTTTGCCACTGTTACCGTTACTTCCATACTACTTTGCTACTAAATACTTTGTTGCGGATATTAAGTTATCCAGGTGTGGTTGAATTGACAACTCAACTGCTAATACTTGAGAATGTTCTTTGGATCCCCTTGTGTCGAATCAACAAATTTGGGTTGAATACTCTACCCTCGAAAACTATTGCGATCCCCTATACTTGTTGGTTATCAAGACTATTTTCTTGCGCCGTTGCCGGGGAGCATAGCTCTATTCTTTGAGTCACTTGGGATTTATATCTGTTGGTCACTATAAAGAACCTGAAAGACGAGAAAACCAAAATGTATACCTCAACTACGAGGGGAGGTAAGGAACTTCCATCTAGCTCTGCACTTGATTCACCTTCTATTTTGAGTAAGCTTGCGACACCTAAACCTGCTTCTGCTATTAATTCTGATATGTCGCGTGTTATTGATGATGCCACTTCTGCTATGCATGATACTTATGATGAAACTACTCCTATGCTTGATACTACTGTGCCACTCGGTGAATTTCTTGATGAACAACTTGCTAGGGCTAGAGAGAATGAAATTATTGAAACAGATAATATTGATGAAAGTGATGATGAAGATTCTCCCCCTAGATATGAATTGCATGTTGTGCCTGAGGGTTATGTTATGGATGAAGAAACTGCTAGAGACTTTCTTGCTTGCAATGATAGGAGTGATCTTAAGAAATTATTAGCTAAGCTCAAAAAAAATCTCTGAATGCTAAAATGAAATATGACCCTCCTTATGCTACTTCACCTATCTTTGTTACTGATAAGGATTATGATTTCTCTATTGATCATGAGATAACTACTTTGGTTGAATCTGATCCTTTTTATGGCTATGAATCTGAAACTGTTGTGGCACATCTTACTAAATTAAATGATATAGCCACCCTGTTCACTAATGATGAGAAAACTCGCTACTATTATATCCTTAAATTATTTCCGTTCTCATTAGAAGGTGATGCTAAAACTTGGTTTAATTCTCTTGATCCTGGTTGTGTGTGTAGTCCCCAGGATATGATTTATTACTTCTCTGCTAAATATTTCCCTGCTCATAAGAAACAAGCTGCTTTAAGGGAAATATATAATTTCGTGCAAATTGAAGAAGAGAGTCTCCCACAAGCTTGGGGGAGGCTTCTCCAATTACATAATGCTTTTCCTGATCATCCTCTCAAGAAAAATGAAATACTTGATATCTTTTCTAATGGACTAACCCATGCTTCCAGAGACCACCTGGATAGTTGTGCTGGTTGTGTTTTCAGGGAAAGAACTGTTGATGAAGCTGAAATTCTATTGAATAATATGTTGACGAATGAAAATAATTGGACACTTCCTGAACCAACTCCTAAGCCAAGTCCGAAGAAAAGGGGTATTCTATTTCTCAGTCCTGAAGATATGCAAGAGGCAAAGAAATCTATGAAAGAAAAAGGTATTAAAGCTGAAGACGTTAAGAATTTACCTCCTGTTGAAGAAATACATGGTCTTAATTCATCATCTATTGAGGGAAATACATGGTCTTGATAACCCGACACAGGTAGTAAAGGTAAATTCTCTCTATAGATATGATAAAGTTGAAATCCCGCCTACTAAGTTTGCTAGCCAATGCTTAGGCGAGTTTGATAATTTTATGGTTAAGCAAGAAGATTTCAATGCTTATTTTGGTAGACAACTGAAACGCAATGCTTATATGATTGAACACTTGAGTGATTATATGTCTAGAGTTAAATGTGAACTTAAACTCATTAGTAAACATGCTTCTATGGTTACCACACAAGTAGAACAAGTACTTAAAGCTCAGAATGATTTGCTCAATGACTTAAATAATAAGAATAATGACTTTGTTGTTAGAGTTGGAACTAGAGGGGGTAAAGTGACTCAGGAACCTTTGTATCCTGAGGGCCACCCTAAAAGAATTTACTAGGATTCTCAGAGAAATAATGTTGATACACCTAGTCCTAAGAGGAAGAAAAAGAAAAATGATAGGACCTTGCATGCTTCTAGTGAACCTGTTGTAGACACACCTGAGAATCCCAATGATATTTCTATCTCTGATGCTGAAACACAATCTGGTGATGAACATGAACCTAGTGATAACGTTAATAATGATGTTCACGTTGATTCTCAACCTAGTAATGATAATGATGTAGAAATAGAACCTGCTGTTGATCTTGATAACTCACAATCAAAGAATCAACGTCATGATAAGAGAGACTTCGTTCCTAGGAAGCACGGTAAAGAAAGAGAACCATGGGTTCAGAAACCCATGCCTTTTCCTCCCAAACCATCCAAGAAAAAGGATGATGAGGATTTTGAGTGCTTTGCTGAAATGATTAGACCTATCTTCTTGCGTATGCGATTTATTGATATGCTTAAAATGAATCCTTATGCTAAGTATATGAAGGATATTGTTACAAATAAAAGAAAGATACCGAAAGATGAAATTTCCACCATGCTTGCTAATTATACTTTTAAAGGTGGAATACCTAAGGAACTAGAAGATCCAGGAGTACCAACTATACCATGCTCCATTAAAAGAAATTATGTTAAAACTGCTTTATGTGATCTTGGAGACGGTGTTAGTGTTATGCCTCTCTCTTTATATCGTAGAATTTATTTGAATAAGTTGACACCTATTGAAATATCTTTGCAAATGGCTGATAAATCTACTGCTATACCTGTCGGCATTTGTGAGGATGTGCCTGTTGTGGTTGCAAACGTTACTATTTTAACAGACTTTGTTATTCTTGATATTCTTGAGGACGATAGTATGTCTATTATTCTTGGAAGACCCTTTTTGAATATTGCAGGCGCTGTTATTGATTGCAACAAAGGTGTCGGTGTACTAAAGTAGGGGTACCTTAGTACCCCAGACTTGTGCACGGGCAGTCGTAGCACCCTGCGGCAAGGCCCGCCCCGAAAGCGCCAAGAGAAGATCAAGCATTCAAGACAAGGCCCCCGGCAAGAGGAGCTTGCCGGGCCAAGAAGACAAGACCCCGGCAAGAGGAGCTTGCCGGGACGACTGAGCCCATGTAAGGCCATCCAGGAACAAAGTATACGAGACAGAAGATCGAGCCCCCGACAAGAGGAGCTTGTCGGGAAGGCCGAACCCAGGCACCACAAGAGAAGCCCGCCGTGGCGCGCCAAGCGCCCCGGCAAGGCCTGATAGCTGGCACGCTATCAGGCACAGGAAGACGACCCCCGCGGCAGGCCACTTGTCGCGGCAAGATCGCCACCTCAAGACTGCGCTCCAGCTCGCCCGCCACGCGTCGCTCCGGGGCTTCCCCTGAGGGCACGTGGCGAGGTACCGCGCAGCCTGGGGCATGCGGTGGCATGCAGCCGCCATCGTGGCGAACGGTGGCGCACCTAACGGTCCACCTCGGTGCTGTCCGGGCGACCGTGATGGGCATTTAATGCCCTTGTCCCCTACCGTCAGAAGTAGGTATGATAACACTGTGCCGCACTGTAGCGCCACCGTTCCCACACTATTACAGCTACCACCCCTTTTACGCTTTTACCCCTTTCTCTTACGTTGACACCTGTCGGTGACCCCTTTGCGCTATAAAAGGAGGCCCGTGTGCAACGTAGGGGGGGGTTCGGTTCGGAGATTCGGCATCCAGACAGCCATACGCTCGGTGCAGCTAGCTCCCCAAGCTCCCGAGCTCCCCAGTTCAATACAACCAAGCAGGAGT
Source organism: Aegilops umbellulata (assembly GCA_032464435.1). Taxonomy (NCBI): domain Eukaryota; kingdom Viridiplantae; phylum Streptophyta; class Magnoliopsida; order Poales; family Poaceae; genus Aegilops; species Aegilops umbellulata. The sequence goes on from CP136058.1 coordinate 278,663,634, forward strand.
AGGGTTTTACGCGTCCATCGCGGCCCGAACCTGGGTAAACCGCTCGTGTGCCCGCCTCGATCTGCTCTCTGTGCTCCCTCCGCCCCCCTCGCCGGACAACGAAAGGGGCTCCGGCCCCATAGGTGCTCGCGGGGGGACGCCCGTCCGCCCCGACATCTTTGGCGCGCCAGGTAGGGGGTGCGTCGAGGTTGTGCGGATCAGATCCTGCGTTCGCGCGAGCGCGCTCTTCGCCAGCTTCTCCGAACTCGCTAGCTTCATCAACACCATGGCCCCGAAGAAGAAGGCTTCGGAGGCCGCGGGCCCGTCCGCGTCACTCCCACCGCTGCCGGAGCCAACGGTGGGCGGGGGAGACGCCGTCGGAGTGGTGGCCACCGGCGAGAACACTCGCGGCGCCACCAAATCCAAGAACAGGGCGGACGACCGAGCCTCGGCCTCCGAGGACGCGCCGCATCCGTCCCTTCAAACGACGACCCAGCAGCGCCATGCCACGGGAGGTGGCATCCGCTTGCTGGAACAAGGGCAAACAGGAGGTTCGCGGGACGCCGCGGGCCCCCGTCCGGACACGGGCAAGGCAAGGGCGCCGGGGAGGGACCCCGCTCTTTCTAACATTGTTAGGAGTCCGAGCGCATCCCGCTCCTCGCGCCACTCGCCCCCGCTCCCCTCCACTCCGGCAGAAGCGCTCGCGAGAGCGCAACTGCTCCTCGACTACCCTCCAGCGGCTGGCAAGGCCGAAAGCTGGAGGGCCACCATTCAGAGCCTGATCGCCTTCGCCAACAACGACACGCCGCAGCGGCCGGCGACCTCACGGCCCCGGCAGGTCGAGAAGACGAAGGCCGACGGCGACAAGACCGCCGGAGGTGCGACCACCGTGCACTCCCCGGCGCAGAAGCAGAAGACGCCGCCCCGCTGGAACAACGCCGACGACGGCTCCACAGCGTCGTCGGACCCGCGGACTCGCCGGGACCAGCGCCAAGTCCTCGACGAGCGGCAGCAAGAAGACGCTCGAACAAGGATTGAGCGCCGCCGAGAAACTCGGCGGCAATCAGACCAGCGGGCTGGGAACGCTGTCGACGCGTACGCGCCCGGTGAACCAGGTGACTTACCGTACGCGGCAGGTTGCCCTGCGTTCACCCGCGAGCTGCGACGCGTCCGGTGGCCCAGCACGAAGAACTTCAAGCCCGACGTACCGGAGAAGTACGACGGCAGGACGCACCCCTCGGAGTTTCTCAGCATCTACACAATCGCTGTACAAGCTGCCGGGGGGCGCGACGAGAGGATATTGGCGAACTACTTCCCGCTCGTGCTTAAGCCGAACGTTCGTTCGTGGCTTATGCACTTGCCGGAAGGCTCCATCTCTTCCTGGGCGGATCTTTGCCATCAGTTTGTTGGCGCCTTCACAGGCGGCCACAAACCTCACGGCCAGGATAGCGACCTCCACATCCTAGCCCAGAAGGAAGGAGAACCCCTGCGCAAGTACATCCAGCGCTTCAGCCGCGTGCATCGCAACATCCCCGACGTTCACCCTGCCGCGGTTATCAGCGCGTTCCACCAAAACGTGCGCAACCGCCGCATGCGTGAAGAGATGGCCATGACCAAGATCCGGGACGTCAGCGAGCTATATGCCTTGGCCGACAAGTGCGCGCGCGCGGAGGAGGGGAGGAAACTCCCCGGGGAGGATGCTGGCGCAGGAGAAAGCGACAGTGACGACACCGCCCCGGCGAAGAGGAGCCAGCGGCGGAATAATAGGAGGAAGAACAGGAAAGAGGTGCTTGCCGTCGAGGGGTCCGGCAAGGAGGCTCCCGCCAAGCAAACGCAGGCTGGCGGCTCCGGCAAGGAGCCTGCCCCCGTGGCGGCAGCCGACAAGCGGGACGGCTCCGACAAGCAATACTGCAAGATCCACCGCACCAAGGGCCACGATCTCTCCAACTGCAAAAGCGTCGAGTACCTCGTCGTGCAGCAGAAGGCTGAGTACGAGAGGCGCGACAAGGGGAAGGCCCAGGGTGGGGGTGGCGAACCAAGCAAGAAGCGGCCGCCCGTCGGCCGGGGAGGACGCCGCGGCAAGGCCAAGCAGCGGCAAGGCGATCGGCCTCCCCGGGGCCGCGACGAGGATGAAGAAGACGACGACGAAGACGTGGAAGACGAAGATAACAGCGAGCAGGAGTTCCAGAAGGCCACGGAGGTCCTTTGCGTTGATGGTGGCGCCTCTCTGCACACCTCCCACCGCCAGCTTAAGCGGTGGGCGCGAGAGGTGAACGCAGCAGAGCCGCCCGTGGAGTCGCGCAGGCTCCTCAAATGGTCCAGCACGCCCATCATTTTCGATCTTGAGGATCACCCTGACCGCACAACCGCGGTCGGGTGCTTGCCGATGCTGGTCTCACCCACCATCCGCAACCTCAAGGTCACCAAAATGTTGGTAGACGGCGGGGCCGGGCTGAACTTGATCTCCTCCGCTGTGATCAAGAAACTCCAGATCCCCGACGGCGAGCTCGAGGAGACCGGGTCCTTCCAAGGAATCAACCCGGGGAGGAGCAAGCCCAAGGGGAAGATTACTCTGCCGGTGACCTTTGGCGGCGAGCTTAACTTCAGGACTGAGCGTATCACGTTCGACGTCGCCGATATCCCGTTACCATACAATGGGATCCTCGGCCGTCCCGCTCTCGCCAAGTTCATGGCGGCTTCCCACCACGCCTACAACATACTCAAGATGCCGGGGCCGATAAGCGTCATCACTGTCCATGGCGACAAAAAGGATGCGCTTATCTGCGCCGACAAGATCTACCGGGATGTAGCAGCCGCGGCAGAGAAGGACACCCTCGCCGCTGAAGCCCCCGGGGGGAAGAAGGCAAAGACCAAGCCCGGTAAGTGCTCTGGAGCCCACTCCGGCAACCGCACCTCTTCGGAGTGCTGCGCCGCCGTCGAGGACGTTCCATCGAGCTCCGCCGGCAAGTACAGGAAGGGAATGACCGCTCCTCCGGCAACCAAGAAGGTGTCCGCCAAGGAGGACGGCACTGGCGGTACCTTCACCATCAGTGCCACGCTTGACAGCAAATAGGAAAGCGCGCTCGTCGCCTTCCTGCGGGCGAATGACGACGTGTTTGCATGGCAACCGTCCGACATCCCCGGTGTTCCCAGGAGGGTGATTGAGCACAAGCTCGCTGTCTGTCCTCACGCGCGACCCGTCAAGCAGAAAGTGAGAAAGCAAGCCGTGGAGCGCCAAGAATTCATCAGCAAAGAGATCAAGAAGTTAGAGGCAGCAGGCCTAGTGAGAGGTGTGATCCATCCAACGTGGCTGGCCAATCCGGTCGTCGTGCGCAAAGCCAATGGGAAGTGGAGACTGTGCATAGACTTCACCGACGTGAATAAAGCATGTCCCAAAGATCCATTTCCCTTGCCGCGCATCGACCAGATTGTTGACTCCACTGCCGGATGTGAGCTACTCTCTTTTCTTGATGCATATTCAGGCTATCACCAAGTCTTTATGGCCAAGGAAGATGAAGAGAAGACCGCATTTATCACTCCGTGCGGCACCTATTGCTTCATACGCATGCCGTTTGGACTGAAGAATGCGGGATCAACGTTTGCAAGGGTAGTACACTCTGCTTTCGAGCCGCAGATCCATAGGAACGTGGAGGCCTACATGGATGACATCGTGGTGAAGAGCAGGAGCAAGGAAACCCTGGTCCAAGATCTGGAAGAGACATTTCAGAACTTGCGCAAGATACAGCTCAAGCTGAACCCCGAGAAGTGCGTTTTCGGAGTCCCCTCCGGCAAGCTTCTCGGGTTCTTTGTGTCACAGAGGGGGATTGAAGCTAATCCCGACAAGATCAAAGCCATCGAGCAGATCGAAGCCCCAGAGCGCGTCAAGGACGTCAGAAAGCTTGCCGGTTGTGTGGCCGCCCTCAGTCGGTTCATTTCAAGGTCTGCAGAACGCGCCCTGCCCTTCTTTAAAATCTTGAAGAAGGCAGGCCCCATGCAGTGGACTCCAGAAGCGGAGGCGGCGCTGCAAGATTTGAAAAGGTACCTATCCTCCCCTCCAATACTTGTCGCACCTAGACCACAGGAAAAGTTGTTGCTATACCTAGCGGCAACCAACCAGGTGGTTAGTGCTGCGTTAGTGGCGGAGAGGGAGGCCGACGAGGAGCCTATACCACCTACAAGCGAGTCCAGCGACGAGCAGGGGGCTGCTCCAGCAAGCTCTGGCCCCGACAAAGGCCACCCTGCACAGGAACAGGATGGAGCGCGGAAGAAGATGGTGCAGCGCCCGGTGTATTTTGTAAGTTCCCTCTTGCAGGGGGCTAGATCAAGATACTCCGGGGTGCAGAAATTGCTTTTCGGCCTCCTCATGGCCTCGAGAAAGCTGCGCCATTACTTTCAAGCGCATGAGATAACAGTAGTCACTCGCTTTCCGCTGAAGAGGATATTGCACAATCCAGAGGCAACAGGCAGGATCGTCGAGTGGGCACTGGAGCTGTCAAGCTTTGGGCTCAAGTTTGAAAGTACTTCAACCATACAGAGCCGGGCTTTGGCAGAATTCATAGCTGAGTGGACCCCGACGCCAGATGGAGAAGGCCAAGAAACAAGCGCGCCCGTACAAGGAGCAACAAGCGAGTGGGTAATGTACTTCGATGGTGCCTTTTCGCTGCAAGGCGCCGGTGCTGGCGTGGTACTCATCGCGCCCACCGGAGAGCACCTCAAGTATGTTATCCAGATGCACTTCCCAAGAGAGCAAGCTACCAACAATACTGCTGAGTATGAAGGCTTGCTCGCCGGCCTCAGGATTGCGGCCGAACTTGGGATCAGAAAGCTGATCATGCGGGGAGATTCTCAACTGGTGGTCCGGCAAGTCAACAAGAGCTACCAGAGCCCTCTGATGGAAGCTTACGTCGATGAAGTGAGGAAGCTGGAAGAACACTTTGAAGGGCTGCAAATGGAGCACGTCGCGAGAGCTCAGAATGAGATAGCGGACGGCCTTTCGAAGTGTGCTTCGCTGAAGTTACCTGTGGAACCAGGGACCTTCTTGCTCAAGCTTACTCAACCATCCGTTACACCATCAGTTGGGCAGTCCAAGAAAAGGAAGTTGGTCTCCGGCGACTACTCGCAGGCGGACCTCCCTGAGACCGCCGCCAAGGTCCCCAAGATCAACAACCAGAACGCCGAGGGACAGCCCGCTCCTGCGGATCCCAGGATCCGTCCAGTCGAAGCCGGTGTCCCCGGTAAGCCTCGCTCCAGCGAGCTGATCAGCAACCTGAACGCCGAGGGACAGCCCGCTCCTGCGGATCCCAGGATCCGTCCAGTCGAAGCCGGTGTCCCCGGTGAGCCTCGCTCCAGCGAGCTGATTAGCGGCCTGAACGCCGAGGGACAGCCCGCTCCTGCGGATCCGAGGGTCCGTCCAGTCGAAGCAGGTGTCCCCGATGAGCCTTGCTCCGGCGAGCGGATCAACAATCCGAACGCTGAGGAACAGTCCGCTCCTGCGGGTCCGAGGGTCCGTCCAGTAGAAGCAGAGGTTCCCGACAAGCTTTGCCCCGTCAAGCTTGCCGGGGGATCACCGGCTCCGGCTAAACCAGAGGTTCTTGCCGTAGAAGCCGGGGTCCCCGCAGCGGCCTTCATGCCTTTAGTCCTTGCCGTCGAGCCCCGGGCTCCGGCATGGGCACGGCAGATCGTCCGTTTTCTGCAAACTGGAGAACTTCCCGACGACCCAGAAGAGGTGGAGAAGATCACCAGGCAGTCAAGTATGTACCAGTTCGTGGACAACGAGCTGTACAGAAGGAGACTCAACGGTGTCAGATTGAAGTGCATCTCCAGGGAAGACGGACAGAAGCTGTTGGCAGAGATACACGGAGGCATATGCGGCCATCACATTGGCGCAAGAGCACTTGTCGGGAAAGCCTTCCGGCAAGGGTTCTTCTGGCAAGAAGCCCTCCAAGATGCAACTGCACTAGTAACCAAGTGTGAAGCGTGCCAGTTCCATGCAAAACAGATTCATCAGCCAGCTCAAGCTCTCCAAACAATCCCTTTGTCCTGGCCCTTCTCGGTCTGGGGGCTCGATATCCTCGGCCCTTTTCCCCGAGCCGTCGGGGGCTTCGAGTACTTGTACGTTGCAATCGACAAGTTCACGAAGTGGCCAGAAGTGGAGCCAGTGAGGAAGGTGACCGCGCAGTCAGCAGTCAAGTTCTTCCGGTCGATCGTCTGCCGTTTCGGAATCCCCAACAGAGTCATCACCGACAACGGGACACAATTTACAAGTCGCGCCTTCATGCAATACGCCCAGGATCTCGGCACCAAGGTCTGTTTCGCTTCGGTTGCTCACCCCAGGAGCAACGGTCAAGCAGAAAGGGCCAACGCTGAAGTGCTGCGCGGACTCAAGACCAGGACCTTCGACAGGCTGCACAAGTGCGGAAGAAATTGGATTGAGGAGCTGCCGGCGGCTCTTTGGTCGATCAGGACGACACCAAGTCGAGCCACCGGACAGACACCTTTCGCTCTAGTCTATGGAGCGGAAGCAGTTATCCCCACGGAACTCGTATACGGATCTCCTCGGGTGCTCGCTTATGATGAGCTCGAGCAAGAGCGGCTGCGCCAAGATGACGCGCTGCTCCTTGAGGAAGGACGTCTCCAGGCTGCGGTACGAGCCGCTCGATACCAGCAAGCCTTGCGTCGCTACCATAGCCGCAAGGTCAAGGCCAGGAGTCTCGAAGAGGGCGACCTTGTTCTTCGGCGCGCTCAGTCGGCCAAGAATTCCAACAAGTTGACGCCAAAGTGGGAAGGACCTTATCGGGTGAGGCAAGTCACGAGACCTGGCGCTGTCCGCCTCGAGACCGAAGAAGGCGTACCAGTGAGCAACTCCTGGAACATAGAGCATCTTCGCAAGTTTCACCCGTAAGGCGCGGTTGCCGTGACCCGCTCCAGCAACCATCGGTTTGTACAGGCCTTGCCGCTGCTGCATATAACCCCTTGTACAAAGCCAGGCGAAGCCCCTGGCACCAGATAAAGTTGCCCTGTTAGGCGACCTTGTTCTTAGGCACGTTCAGTCGGCCAAGAATTATAACAAGTTGACGCCGAAGCAGGAAGGCCCTTGTCGGGTGGAACGAGTCGCGAGGCCCGGCGCTGTCCGCCTCAAGACCGAAGAGGGCCTACCAGTGAGCAACTCCTGGGAATATAGAGCATCTTCGCAAGTTCCGCCCGCTAGGCGCGGTTGCCGTGATCCGCTCCGGCAACCATCGGTTTGTACAGGCCTTGCCGCTGCTGCATGTAACCCCTTGTACAAAGCCAGGCGAAGCCCCTGGCACCAGATAAAGTTGCCCTGTTAGGCGACCTTGTTCTTAGGCACGTTCAGTCGGCCAAGAATTATAACAAGTCGACGCCGAAGCAGGAAGGCCCTTATCGGGTGAGACAAGTCGCGAGGCCCGGCGCTGTCCGCCTCAAGACCGAAGAGGGCCTACCAGTGAGCAACTCCTGGGAACATAGAGCATCTTCGCAAGTTTCGCCCATAAGGCGCGGTTGCCGTGATCCGCTCCGGCAACCACCGGTTTGTGCAGGCCTTGCCGATGTCGCATTTAAGCCCTCGTACAAAGCCAGGCGAAGCCCCTGGCCGAAGATAAAGAAGCGCTGGCGCCCTAGATTTTAGCATGCATGCTGAGTCAGAGTCTCGTCCTTGGTTAGGGTTGTCAGTTCCTAACTGTCGCTAACCCCTAACTTAGAGGTCGAGCCCGCGTCTTTTTCCCGTCCTTTCCCTTTGGCTCGCAGGAATTGAATGTCCTTGCCGGGCCGCTCAAGGACAAGGAAGAGGAGAAGGGCGAGCCAACACCTACGCCCCGGCGAGCCAGAGTCGCCGGGGGCTGCAACCTCAGATAAGTTTTTGCATCCCTCATCATGCATTCTCTTATGAACTGAGGGATTTGAGAGCCTCCTTTCCTCCTGGAAAGCTACCGTGCTCTCTTAGCGGCAAGCCCCAGAGCGCGTTCCTGGGGCCCGTTTCGGTAGCAGCCGCGGCAGCAAGAAGGAGGGAAGCGAGGGGCCGGAACCCGCCTGCTCCCCGCCTCCGCCAAGGGCGTGAGAAAGGTCGAGCAGTGCGGGGAGGGCGGCTGGGCCTGTTGCCGGGCGAGAACTGTCTATCTTAACGATGTGAAGGATTCGTTCCTTACCGCGGTTTCCACCCGCGAGACAAATGATCCGGCAAACATCCCCTTTTCATTAAAAACATTCCACTCAGGTACAGTTCAGAGAGAATGAAAAACATGAAAAGAGGGATTACAAGGCTTAAACGCAACTAAGGCCCGAAGGCTTACAAGCTGAAAAGAGATAAGGTGCCCGTAATCCCTTTCTTGTCTCTCTCCTCAGGAGGTAGGGCAAGTAGGCGAAGAGGGCGAAAGGGGCGCCTAGATGAGCTACGGGTGGCAGAAGACACCAAGAGAAGATCCGGGGGCTCCGCCCGGGGGTCTCCGGAGGCTGAAGAAGACGGAGGCGCCGGAGGCAGAGCTGGAAGATGAGGCAGCGGCCTTGCCGCCAGCCTCTTCCTCTTCCGCAGCCTCGCCACTCCGGCCGCCCGAGGAGATCAAGCCCCCGGCAAGAGGAGCTTGCCGGGCCAAAGAGAAGACCCCGGCGGTCGTCACCGAGAGCAAGGGTGATGGCGGCGTCTGGGGGCGCATCTGGAACACGAGGCACCGGAGCGTCAGCCAGCTGTCGAAGTCGGCCCGTACTCCGACTTCGCGGCCTTCGACGTCCGCCCTCTATCCTCCTCAGCAGCCCCCCCTACGCCAGTCGCCCAAGGAGACGACCCCGGGGAGTTCACGGAGCCCGGCGCAGTCGATGGGGCCGCCGGCGCCAACCGGAGCTGCGACCGACGCCTAGTCGTACCCGTCATCCCGGCGGCTGCTCCCCTCGTCGTCGCTGTCGCTCCCCTCCTCGTCACTCTCGCTCGAGGAGGAGCCTTCGCTGTCGGAGGAGATATCTTCGCAGCACCGGGCCCGGATACCGAAGCCCCAGAAGGCCTTGACGGAGAGGAGGTCCTCCCCCACTAGCTTAAAGTGGAGGGTGAACCCCTCCGTCAAGCTGTGTATCCGGGCGAACGTCTTCCACCCGCGGCCCAGACACACCACGCCGGGGGCTCGGGACTGGACGTGGACTCGCGTCCCGCTGATCCCGCAGCCCCTCATGCGCAGGTTTAGCGTCTCGGGCTGCTCCACCTCCAACACGTTCGCGAATGGAGCGGGGAGCCGGAGGTGGCGACGAGGCGCCCGGCGCAGCCTGATAACGAACTCACAGGGGTCGTCCCCGAGATGGACCGCGGGAAGGAACGGAGCCGCTGGCGGGGGCGAGGGCGGCGCACCGATCCGTCCGCCCCGAGCGCCTCGGCCCCGTCCACGGCCTCGTCCGCGACCTCGCCCTCTCCCTCTTCCCCCGACGATCGGCTCCGCCGCCGCGGGCGCAAGGGGAGGAGGGGCGCGCCGCCGAGTAGACACCCTCGCGGCAACCGAAGAAGAACCAGGGTTCCCCCCCTCCATCGCGGATGGGGGAAGGAAACCAGAAGCAGAAGGAGGAAGGAGATGGAGTGCGTATTTCCGTCGCCCCCTCTCGCTCCTTATAAAGGAGCGGAGTGGGACCGCGGCCGCCCCGCTCCTCCAATAGAAGCGGAGGAAGGGCAGGCGACTGGGGCCGACCCACTGCATCGGCCCGCGCCGGCCCGACTCCCCGCCTCCGCCGCCGCGACTCCGAGCGCATGAGGACCGCGTGGTGGGCGCGCAGAACCGAGGCGACGGGTGGGACGACCTCTCCCCATCCCGTGACTATGGGGAACGGACGCCTCGAAAGCCGCGCCCCGCCCCCGTTCATTTATTGAGCCGCGCCTCCGCACCTCCCTCCACTTAAAGAGGGAACGGGCGTTTTCGCCCCCACGACGCCGCGGTAAGCGCGCGCCGCCTGGGGAAGGCGCGGCGGATGCGGAGTTAAGGAGCAGCGCGACCAAGGCCATGCGTGCCCGTGCACCGTTAGGGCCTGGCCCAACAACGCTCGGCACCATGTGTGGCCCAGGCCCGGGGGCTCCTGTCGGTGTACTAAAGTAGGGGTACCTTAGTACCCCAGACTTGTGCACGGGCAGTCGTAGCACCCTGTGGCAAGGCCCGCCCCGAAAGCGCCAAGAGAAGATCAAGCATTCAAGACAAGGCCCCCGGCAAGAGGAGCTTGCCGGGCCAAGAAGACAAGACCCCGGCAAGAGGAGCTTGCCGGGACGACTGAGCCCATGTAAGGCCATCCAGGAACAAAGTATACGAGACAGAAGATCGAGCCCCCGACAAGAGGAGCTTGTCGGGAAGGCCGAACCCAGGCACCACAAGAGAAGCCCGCCGTGGCGCGCCAAGCGCCCCGGCAAGGCCTGATAGCTGGCACGCTATCAGGCACAGGAAGACGACCCCCGCGGCAGGCCACTTGCCGCGGCAAGATCGCCACCTCAAGACTGCGCTCCAGCTCGCCCGCCACACGTCGCTCCGGGGCTTCCCCCGAGGGCACGTGGTGAGGTACCGCGCAGCCTGGGGCATGCGGTGGCATGCAGCCGCCATCGTGGCGAACGGTGGCGCACCTAACGGTCCGCCTCGGTGCTGTCCGGGCGACCGTGACGGGCATTTAATGCCCTTGTCCCCTACCGTCAGAAGTAGGTATGATAACACTGTGCCGCACTGTAGCGCCACCGTTCCCACACTATTACAGCTACCACCCCTTTTACGCTTTTACCCCTTTCTCTTACGTTGACACCTGTCGGTGACCCCTTTGCGCTATAAAAGGAGGCCCGTGTGCAACGTAGGGGGGGGTTTGGTTCGGAGATTCGGCATCCAGACAGCCATACGCTCGGTGCAGCTAGCTCCCCAAGCTCCCGAGCTCCCCAGTTCAATACAACCAAGCAGGAGTAGGGTTTTACGCGTCCATCGCGGCCCGAACCTGGGTAAACCGCTCGTGTGCCCGCCTCGATCTGCTCTCTGTGCTCCCTCCGCCCCCCTCGCCGGACAACGAAAGGGGCTCCGGCCCCATAGGTGCTCGCGGGGGGACACCCGTCCGCCCCGACAAAAGGCAATGTCACTTTTCATGTTAATGGAAATGAGCATATAGTACACTTCTCGAGGAAACAACCTCAAGTCCACTATATCGATTCTATTGGAAAAATTCCATCGATTATTATTGGAGGTTTTGAATTTCCTCTTCCTACTGTCAAGAAGAAATATGATATTCTTATTGTTGGGGATGTGCATATCCCCGTTGAGGTAACCTAGTGCTATTTGAAATTTCTCCGGTTCCATTTTATTCGGAATGAGATTGTTAACAAGACTTGATCAACCTTGTTAGTGGATTCCTTTTGATGAGCATGACATGGATGAAGTTAGAAGGCACAACCTTCTGTACCCTCCTTTTACTTTCTGTTATTTAGATTAAATAAAGCAAAAATAGTATTTTTCTGCCAGTTTTCTGAATTATCCATGCAATAAAAAATACCCCGATAATAAAAGTTCTCCAAATGCCCCGAAAATGAAATATGATTTTTTCTGGAATCTTTGAGAATATCTGGCACTCAGAACACAGCAGGGGGAGCAAGCACCTGGCCATGAGGGTCCAGGGCGGGCCCACCCCCCGGGCGCGCCCCCCTGCCATGTGGGCCCATGGTGGCTCCCCTCCACTTATTCCAGCCACCACACACTTCTTCTTCCTCCCAAAAAAATCACCAACCAGCTCAAGCACGAGTTCTAGCTCATTTTGCTGCGATTTTCGATCTCCTAGCTCAAAGCCCCACTCACAAAACTGTTTTGGGGGATTGTTCTTCGGTGTGTGACTCCTCCAATGGTCCAATTAGTTTCTGTTCTAGTGCTTTATTCATTGCAATTTTTTGCTGCCTAGGTGACCCTATTCTTGAGCTTGCGTGACAAATTTATATGGTCTCAAGTAGTTCTAATGCATGATATAGTCTCTAGGCACCTGTGGGAGTAGTTGCTAACAATTTTGTTGAGTTTGGTTCACTTTTATTTTAAGTTACTAAAAATTTCAGAAATTTTCAGAGAATGATGAAGAGATTTTTGAGGGGTTCTTCGAGCCAAAGCTCGAGGGATAAGCAAAGTGAAGAGGATAGGAGTCCCAAATATAATCTCCCTCGCACCACAGAAGTTCGGCCGTGTGAATGGCCTTGTGATGCTTTCTTGAGAGCAGCCGGGATTTATGATGATTTTTATGAGCTGGCTGAGAATGCAGGCCTCACCGACTTCCTCCGCGACCAATGCGAACCGTATCTCCTACTCACTAATATTTTGTGCAAAATTTTCATTTCCATGCTAGGAGGTCACCAATTTCGGTGGATTTCTATTTATATGATGAGTATAAGGAGATGTCCCTCTATGAATTTGGTGAGGTTTGCAAGTTGCCCTTTCCGGGCAGCATAGAGGAACCACATCGTAACGATGTGGAGGGGTTTATTGATACAATTGTTGTAGGGGAAACTAGGAAGGTTTCCGATGCAAGAATTACTAGCATACATTTTCCTGTTTTACGCTACTTTGCAATATTTGCTAGTAGATGCTTAATTGGTCGTGGAAACTGTGGCAACCTTAGTGCCCCTGATATTGTTATTTTGTGCCATGCCTCGTTCCGTGATGACACATTTAGCATGGGCGCTATTGTTGCAAAGCGGTTAAATCTTAACCGTACTAAGGGCCCCATCTTGGGACCTCGCTGCACATTTTAACATACCTATTAGGCATTATGAGAAAGAAGAAAAGTTGCTGCCTCCTGTTTTTCTAGACTATAAGAGTATGGTAGCACATGATTTTATCGTTAAGAATAGGGAAAAGGCGCTTAAGTACAAACTTATATTTGATAAAATTCGCCCTGAGATTATTACTTTGCCTGCTCCTTCCTTGTTTGACTTATCTGCAGGTCAGTACCTTGTTCCGCCGTAGGCCATTCACGCCTACCGGAACCCCACACCAACTACAGAGCCAGAGCCGAAACCACAATTTGTTCCTCCACGACAGTCTGTTTACCAGTGGGATCCGGAGGAGATTGCCAACCAGTGGCAACCCGAGGCTCCATTACAGTATGACCCCAACTACAACTTTGGATATCCGCCAGGCCAGCCGTGGCCATAGACCAACTTAGGCCAAAAGCCTAAGCTTGGGGGAGTATATATCTCTCACCGACATTACATTCATATTCACACACTCATGCTAGTTGTCGGTGCTCATACTTTTTCACTGTAATATCCATGCTAGTTTATTTTCCTTTTGTCGCTTTCTTCTTGTGTGTTTGATAAACCTTAAGAAAAACAAAAAAATGTTAGTTGTAGCTTTTAGCTAGTTTACTTTCCATGCCTGTAGTAGTAATAACTAAAAGAAAACCCAAAAATATTTCTCGTTCCTCTTTTGCTTGTTGGGAGCTTTCCGGTGTAAATAGTTTTATTTGTTTTCTTTTCTTTGGGGGTCGAGAGGAGAAGACCATAATGAAAATGTTGAAGTGGATCTTATATGCATTATTGTTGATTTAACCAAGAGCCCATATTACCTTGTCTTCTCCTTTGTATCAGATGCTTGCAGATTCCAGCTTGGTCCAATGCACGTGCACTATTATTATTATTCACATTGTTTGATCGTGCAAGTGAAAGGCAATAATGACGATATATGATGGATTGATTGAGATGAGAGAAGCTGGTATGAACTCGGCCTCTCTTGTTTTTGTAAATATGATTAGTTCATCATTCTTGATTCAGCCTATTATGAATAAACATGTTTGCAATGACAATTAGAGATTATAGTTGCTTATGCCATGCTTAATTAGATAGGAGTTTATAATGGTTTATCTTGCGTGCCAACATGCTATTAAAATGATTGTGATGTGGTATAGTAGGGTGGTATCCTCCTTTGGATGATTCAAGTGACTTGACTTGGCACATGTTCACGCATGAAGTTGAAACAAAATCAACATAGCCTTCATGATATTTATGTTCATGGTGGATTATATCCTACTCATACTTGCACTCAATGTTTATTAATTTTAATGCATGTTCATGACTATTGTCGCTCTCTAGTTGGTCGCTTCCCAGTCTTTTTCTAGCCTTCACTTGTACTAAGCGGAATACTGCTTGTGCATCCAATCCCTTAAACGCCAAAGTTATTCCATATGAGTCCACTATACCTTCCTATATGCGGTATCTACCTGTCGTTCCAAGTAAATTTGTATGTGCCAAACTCTAAACCTTCAAATAAAATTCTGTTTTGTATGCTCGAATAGCTCATGTATCAACTAGGGCTGTCTGTATCTTCCATGCTAGGCGGGTTATTCTCAAGAGGAGTGGACTCTGCTCCTCACTCACGAGAAAACGGTTGGTCACCGGGATGCCCAGTCCCATGCTTTATGCAAATCAAATCAAAATAATTGCAAACAAAACTCCCCCGGGACTCTTGTTAGTTGGAGGCACTCGTTGTTTCGAGCAAGCCATGGATTGATGCTTGTTGGTGGAGGGGGAGTATAAACTTTACCATTCTGTTTGGGAACCACCTATAATGTGTGTAGCATGGAAGATATCGAGATCTCTCGGTTGTTATGTTGACAATGAAAGTATACCACTCAAAATATTATTTATCTCTATTTCAAAAACCGAGCTCTGGCACCTCTACAAATCTCTGCTTCCCTCTGCGAAGGGCCTATCCATTTACTTTTATGTTGAGTCATCACCCTCTTATTCAAAAGCACCAGCTGGAGAGCACCGCTGTCATTTGCATCCATTACTGTTAATTTATATTGAGTATGACTATGACTGGATCTCTTTTACCATGAATTACAATGTTTAGTCAGTCCTTAATCTTTAAAGGTGCTCTGCATTTATGTTTTGCGGTCTCAGAAAGGGCTAGCGAGATACCATCTTGTTATATCATATCATGATTGTTTTGAGAAAGTGTTGTCATCTGAGGTTTATTATTATTGCTCGCTAGTTTATTATGCCATTGACATGAGTAAACATGAGACCTAAGTGTTATTGTGAATATGATTAGTCATAATCTTTGCTGAAAACTTGAATGTTGACTTTACATATTTACAACAACAAGAGCAAACAAAGTTTGTAAAAGTTTTTCTTTATCACTTTCAGTTTATCAACTGAATTGCTTGAGGACAAGCAAAGGTTTAAGCTTGGGGGAGTTGATACATCTCCGTCGTATCCACTTTTCCAAACACTTTTGCCCTTGTTTTGGACTCTAAATTGCATGATTTGAATGGAACTAACCCGGACGGACGCTGTTTTCAGCAGAATTGCCATGGTGTTATTTTTGTGCAGAAACAGAAGTTCTCGGAATGACCTGAAACTTCACGGAGATTATTTTTGGAAATAATAAAAAATACTGGCAAAAGAATCAAGGCCAGGGGGCCCACACCCTGTCCACGAGGGTTGGGGGCGCGCCTGGCCCCCTGGGCGCGCCCCCTGCCTCGTGGGCCCCCTGGTGCTCCACCGACCTCAACTCCAACTCTATATATTCACGATCGGGGAGAAAAAAACAGAGAGAAGGATTCATCACGTTTTACGATACGGAGCCGCCGCCAAGCCCTATTCTCTCTCGGGAGGGCTGATCTGGAGTCCGTTCGGAGCTCAGGAGAGGGGAATCCGTCGCCATCGTCATCATCAACCATCCTCATCCACCAATTTCATGATGCTCACTGCCGTGCGTGAGTAATTTCATCGTAGGCTTGATGGACAGTGATGGGTTGGATGAGATTTATCATGTAATCGGGTTAGTTTTGTTAGGGCTTGATCCCTAGTATCCACTATATTCTGAGATTGATGTTGCTACGACTTTGCTATGCTTAATGCTTGTCACTAGGGCCCAAGTGCCATGATTTCAGATCTGAACCTATTATGTTTTCATGAATATATGTGAGTTCTTGATCCTATCTTGCAAGTCTATAGTCACCTACTATGTGTTATGATCTGGCAACCCCGAAGTGGCAATAATCGGGACCACTCCTGGTGATGACCGTAGTTTGAGGAGTTCATGTATTCACTATGTGTTAATGCTTTGGTCCGGTAGTCTATTAAAAGGATGCCTTAATATCCCTTAGTTTCCAATAGGACCCCGCTGCCACGGGAGGGTAGGACAAAAGATGCCATGCAAGTTCTTTTCCATAAGCACGTATGACTATATTCGGAATACATGCCTACATTACATTGATGAATTGGAGCTAGTTCTGTGCCACTCTATGTTATAACTGTTGCATGAATAATCGCATCCGGCATAATTCTCCATCACCGATCCAATGCCTACGGGCTTTTCACATATTGTTCTTCGCTTATTTACTTTTCCATTGCCACTGTTACAATCACTACAAAACTATCACTGCTACCTTTGCCACCGTTACCATTACTTCCATACTACTTTGCTACTAAATACTTTGCTGCAGATATTAAGTTATCCAGGTGTGGTTGAATTGACAACTCAACTGCTAATACTTGAGAATATTCTTTGGCTCCCCTTGTGTCGAATCAATAAATTTGGGTTCAATACTCTACCCTCGAAAACTATTGCGATCCCCTATACTTGTGGGTTATCAGTGATCACATTTTCTGAATCTTAGGATATCCTTAAGTGTAATGATGATCCTAAAACAACACTGAGATTATGACGTTGGAAGAACGATCATATTGGATCGACTCAAACTTGTTTGTTATGAATTGAGTTAATATCAAATGCATTCAATTGAAATAATACAGAGTTTTAACATGTGTGTTTGCTCTTATGCCATGAGAGTATCGTAGTCACTTCTTACCATAAGGTGGGCTTTGGGGTTGCTCAAACGTCATCTGTAACACGGTGATCATAACGACAACTTACATGTTCATCGAAAAGTTTGACAAGGGACTAGATAGCTCGAGAGTGGGATTTTCTCCTCCAACTATGGATAGATATTCTTAGGGCCCTCTCAGTGTGAAGGAATCAATCATCGTCTGGCCAGACACATGTGACTTTGTCACGTGGATGCCGGAACACAATAACGAGAAAGAAGAACAAAACCGGTAAGGAGGATTTCGGTATAGTGAGCATGGTGATGACTTAGGAGGATACCGATGCATCCCAGGTTTAGTGAAGTATCGCGAAGCAAATGGAACATCACATGATAGCCAAAGGTTCACTCGAACATCATTCATGTGCTCACAGGGACCAATATGGAAGTCCACGGTCCCACTGTAGGTCATTGAACGAATGGTTTCGTCCATGTCCATGAGTTACCGCATCTACGGTGTCACAAGTTTAAGGAAATCGCAATCTGCTGAGTGTTAGTAGGATGGAGTCAAGAGAATATATTTCTAGAATTATATCATGTATATACGGAATAGTTCCGAGAGGATCCGGAAGCATTTCTGGGTCACCGAAAGGATTTCCGTGAGTATCGGGTAATAACGATAAATTATGTATAGGTCGAAAAAGTTTACAGAGATGTTAATATATATATAATGGTCTAGAAATATTTAGAATATTTATGTTTAATTTAAATATCAATGGTGCTAAAAAGGCCAAGAGGTGGAAGGCAATTTGGGCCAAAAAGACCTAAACGGGAAAGTGCCTCCCTCCTTCGAATTGGACAAGGGGGAGGTGTCACAGCCCCAGTTTAGGCCTTGCCTGCCTTTGTTTGCATCCATGCATCATGTTTAAAATTCCAAAGAAATTTGAAATGGGGATTGTTGAAACCCTAGCACTAAATGAAATTCACTAGGTTCAACTAAAATATTTTCATTGATTCCAAATGGCTTTAAAAATGTTCATCATTTCTGGAAAAATGCTATGAACCATAACCAGAGGTGTTGCACATTTTTCATGACATATTTGGTCACTGGATTAAATCTTTAGTTATTTGAGTTTGGGCATTTAAATTATATAAAATATTTCAAATGCTCAAATAACCCCGAACTAAAATGTTCCATGCTGGATATATTCCAAGTAGTGGCCATGTGCAGTTTGGTGATTTTGGAGATGCCCAGGTATTTTTAGAAATGCAACAAACCTACAGAAATAAAATAAAACAGAAACAAATTAGAAAAGGAGCCAACCTGGCCACTTACCTGGCCGGCCCAGTGGACAACCCAGTCCACTGGCCTGGTGCCAGTCGTCTCCCACCTCTGCCAGTAGGCAGCGGCAGAGACAGCGCACGGCGCGCGTGCGGGCGCCACGCCACCAGGCTGCCTGCCTGCGTCGCCTGGCCACGGCGACGCCTCGCGTCTTCTCCTCGGCGCCGCCTCAACCCCCTGGACGCCACTCTCCCCCTCCTCTGCTCTCCCCCTCGCCTCCGCACCTCGGACACGACCACGTCCGTCGCCGTTGCTCACTGCCACCGCGCTCACCGCCCGTCCCTAGACCAACCACCGTGCTCACCGGCTCCGCCTCGTCATCCGCATCATCCCAGAGGAGCCACGCATCCTTGGGCGCTCTACAACGTCGCCACCATCGTCGTCTTCGTCCTCGGCCACCGCGGTTCATCGCCGTTGATCCGCCGCAACCAAAGCTTCCCCGAGCCCTTGACCTGCTCTGCGAGTCCGCCGTGAGCCCCTCTTCCTCTCCCATCCTCTCTCAAGCTCACGCCCGTCCCGTAGCTCCATCTCCCACCGCGGCCGAGAGCGTCTCGACGCCGGCCATGGCGCAACCGTGGCCACAGCCGCGCAAGCTCACAACAGAGTGCCTCACCGTGCTCAGGAAGCCCTAGGAGCCTAACGCACACATCCACTCGCCCTCCCGTCCACCGTAGCACTGATCCCGACCTCGCCCGAGCTCCGGCAGCCGCCGAAGTCGTCGTCGGCGCCATTTCCGGCCATCCTCGGTCCAACCACCACCGCCACTCGATGCGGGGGAGCGCCCGCAGCACGTAGGTGCTCACCGCCGTCGATTTGGTCATTGGGGGAGCATTTCCGAGCCGCCCCGCCGTCTCTGTCGTCGCCGGCGACGAGTCGCCGGCGACTTGACCTCGTTGACCGGGGGGTTTGACTCCCCTGGGTTAATAGTAGGTGGGCCCAGAGCCCTGCTAATCCTAGCTTAGTGCTAACTAAAACTTAGTTAACCCACTAAGTCTTTGACATGTGGGCCCAGGCTCTAATCAACTTAGGTTAGTATTTAAATTAGCACTAATTAACCCCGTTAATTGGTTGTGACACTGACCACTAGGTCCCACGGTCAGGGTTGACCTGTACCGCGCCTTTGATCTCCTGACGTCACCCCGATGTCATGCTGACGAAATAATACATTTTCTGGATTTATTCTTATTCAGGAAATTCCAGAAAATTGCCTAAACTTCTAAAATTGATAGTAATTCAACCGTAACTCCAAATCAAACAAATTATATATGAAAAATGATCAGAAAAATACAATCTATTCATCTGTACCATTTTCATGCATGTTAGAACAACTTATACTTGCTGATCAGGTCAAATCAATTAAATGGCATTTTAATATCCACAGATGGAGTTTGAATTTGAATTTTGTATTCAAACCAACTTCATTTAATCTGTGTTAGTTGCATTAGGCCAAATCACATCATATTGCCAAGACATTATCATGCATCATATTTGTTGCATTGCATTGATTGTGTTTCCTTCTCTGTTGCCGGTATTTGCCCCCTCTCGATAGACGTGGTTTCGACGATGAGATCGATGACACTGATGAAGAGCTATATTATCTTCGGAAGTGCCAAGCAAGCAGAACCCCCTTGTTCATTCCAATAAAGTCCCACTCTCTCGCTCCTGCTCTCTTTTATTGCATTAGGACAACAACGATTCATGTGTTACTTGCTGCGGTAGCTGAACCCCTTTATCCTTTGCATGACCTGTCATTCCACAGTAAATAGATGAAACCCACTAGCATGAGTAGGAGTTGTTTGAGCCCTGTTGTGCCTACTCATTCATGCTTGTTTGTCATGCCTGCTACTGCTTAGAGTTGAGTCAGGTCTGATTCATCGGGGATGAATTGGAAGGTGTGAACATGTCCTACTGTGTGTGAGCTAAGTGTGTGAATACAATTTGGTAAAGGTAGCGGTGAGAGGCCATGTAGGATTACATGGTGGGTTGTCTCATTGAAGCCGTCCTCAGGAACTGAGTTCTGTGTTTGTGATCCATGAAACAGTTACTACCACACATTGGGATCCTTAATTGACTCTCTCGGCTTCTTAATCACCCTTGTCCTCTGTCCAGGAGTTGCAAGTAGTTTCTGGTGTTTGTAGTATGCTGGGGGCCGCACGCAGTGCTGACCATAGGGGTGGGCTGTGTTGCGATAGGCACGTGGCCCGGTGTACCGATTCGCCCATTTGGTGTCTCGAGAACCCTGCACACATTGTTCGGGGCCGTTAGTGGAAACCTCGGCCGGACTCCCTGCGGATGGAACCCGAATAGGCGATAAACCTGGACTAGAGACTTGAGTGTTTAGGTAGGCCGTGGCCGACACCCTCGCTGGGCTTCCGCTTGAAGGTTGCCGAGTACATGTCATGTAAACGGCGATAAGTGGTGAGAGCGTGTGTGAAGAAGTACACCCCTGCAGGGTTAACATCATCTATTCGAATAGCCGTGTCCGCGGTAATGGACTTCTGGGTTGCCTATATCAGTTCATAGACAAGTGAAAGTGGATACTCTAAAATGCGCAAGATAAGCGTGAGTGCTATGGATGGCCTTCTCGTAGGGAGACGGAAGTGGATCCATAGTGGTGTATTGATATGGTGAATATGTGGACTCGTGTGCGCCACCTCAAAAGAGTTACTTGCAGTCATAGTTCAGGATAGCCACCGAGTCAAAGTTGGCTTGCTGCAGTCAAACTCCACCACCCCTTTATTGAAACTGATGCATATGTAGTTAGTTCTGATGTAAGTCTTGCTGAGTATGTTTGTACTCATGTTTGCCTATTTTATGTTTTGCAGAGAGACGTCAGTCTCGCTAGTAGTACCGCTTGGACTTCGACGTTTAGCTTGATACCTCAGCTACGATCTTGTGCCCTCGGCAGGATCTAGTAGATAGTCAGGCTTCTCAGCCTTCTTCATTTGTAGTTGTCTGTACTCAGACATGTTAAGCTTCCGCATGTGTTTGACTTGTATGCTCTGAATGTTGGGTCATGAGACCCATGTTTGTAATATCTCGCTCCTCGGAGCCTAATGAATAAATACTTTGAGTCGTAGAGTTATGTTGTGATGCCATGTTGTATTTACTCATATCGGGCATATTGTGGGTATGATTGAAATGCTTGGTATGGGTGGGATCCGACTATCTAGTTGTTTATCCTTGGCAGCCTATCATATGGGGAAATGTAGTCTAGTGCTTCTGAGCGATAGTAGTCCGCTACAGCCCGGTTCACCGGAGTCCTGCTAGCCCAGCACTACTGCTCGGAACACTTGACTGGCCGGCATGTGATTCACTTCGTTCCTATGTCTGTACCTTCGGGGAAATGTCACGCGGTGACTTCCGGAGTCCTGCCTAGCCTGCTACAGCCCGGGTTACCGGAGTCCTGTTAGCCCAGTGCTACAGCCCGGATTCACACGTTGATGACCGACATGCTCGATGTGTTTCATGTATGCCTGTCCTCATAGGTTAGCGCCGCTTTGGGTTCACGAATAGCCATGTCGGCCTGGGTTCTCTGTCATATGGATGCTAGCGACACTATCATATACGTGAGCCAAAAGACGCAAACGGTCCCGGGCCAGGTAAGGTGGCACCCGTGGGAGTACCATGCGTGAGGCCGCAAAGTGATATGATGTGTTACATGCTGGATTGATGTGGCTTAGGATCGGGGTCCTGACAGCGTTGGTATCAGAGCCTGACTGCCTGTAGGATTACCAAGCCAAACTGGTCGAAGTTGTGTCTAGAAATGCTTTAGTTATGTGAGGGAATTGATTGTGGGATGGAACGTAAGGCTCTTTTTACTCCTTATACCTCATGCCCTCTGATCTGAGTCATCCTCTTCCTTTCTACGGGGATTAAGAACTAGGCCTTCTCATCTATCTATCAGGATGACGTGTTACTAACCCATAGATTTATAGGATTGATGGATTTAAGCCCCAGTTTAATTTCTACTACTTCCGTGTGTTCTTAGTTGATCTTAGAACATTGATATTGTGATGTTAAGTGGTTATGCCACCATTTTTGCAGGATGTCTCAAATCATTTTGAGCATCTACAGCCGTTATGCTGTCCGAGTCATCTCAGGTTTCTAAACAGTCAGATGCATTTGCAAATCCTTTATTTTCGTTACCGATGTCCTTTTGGCCAGATTAAGCACACTAACCGGTCGGTTGAGGTACTCTATTGCCTCGACATATATGTTGGAGTTATTATTATGACCTTAGGTTTCTTATGGAACCATCTAGTATTCTGTCCATGTTTTGTGTTCCCAGTGTGATGAATCTGGCCACCATTCTCGAAAGCATCCCGTGATGCCATTTAGTAGTAGGTATTCTACTCCTGGGTTTTCGAACCCGTGATTCACCTTACCTCGTGTTGATAGTGTTGCTCGTACCTTTAGAATATTAGTAACCTTTGCATTAGTCCTCGAGGTCCATGGTATTCCCTTCTTCCAAATACTATGAACCACTTATGGCAGAAGTTTCTCGTTTAACCAAAAGATCACAACCAGGGTGCTCTTGAGGAGTACTCCATTCATATTGTGACTCTGCCAGTTCCATCATTCTGCATGGGTTATCCGGAAGAAATATGTTGAACTCGTTTGACATACTAACCCATGAATCCACGACTCAGAAAAATTGTACGTTCCTCTGAGTTGTTCTCTCTAGTTGATTTCTGACCCTCGTCTATCAATTGATAGTCAAGAGTATGTGTGCATTCGTTCATCGATACCTATTACTCTTGTGGTCCGTCAAGCCATTCTATTCCAGAATGACTAGGAGAAACAAATTCCAGTACCTCATCCATATCTAGGATTGGGTCAAGGCAATTCTATTCCGCGTATCAAATGCCAATCCAGTTTTTGCTCTGCTCTACCTTGGAGTGTTACCACCTTTATGTCAAGAATGTCATGAGAATTGCACCATCTCTTATGAATTCTTGATGCAGTGATACTTCTCACCATCACCATTCATTCCTCGGTCCTCGTGTTGTTGTAACCGGAATGCCGACAAGTGAATTTTGATGTGCGAAATCAATACTCCTAGCAACTATGTTGCTTGGTAGTTAATGGACACTATTCTCATTCTTAGCGTGTTGGTTATCAAATCATCATCCTAAGATTGATCGTGCTACCTAGTCCTTATTTCTGGTGCACTCTTCGATCAAGGAGTTAGGATTGTGTCAATACCTCACTCTTTTGATCATATCGTCTTGCCCTGGAAAGCAAGATTGATCTCGAGCTTAGTATCATATCGGTGGTCCGTGATATTCTGAATATCTTCTCAGAAGTATCACCAGGTTGTCACCTGACCGCTATGTTGAGTTCGTGATCAAGTTGGTTTCTTGTGAACCACCCTTTCTCCAAGAATATGTGTTGGATACCCCTGAGCTAGTTGGTTAAGCTAAACAACAACTTGGAGAGTTGGAAGATAAAAGCATGTCCGACTTAGCTCATGTTAAGGGATATCTTTGTGTGTGTGTGTGTGTTGAAGAAAGATGATATCTTCATCGATTGGTCCTCGTGATCAGTTGTTGGATCTATTGCCTTGTCAAAACTTTGACTTGAGTATGGGCTATCGTCAAGTCAAATCAGAACCAACGATATTCGTAATGTTGTCTTACTCGTGGTTGATCCCTCGAGCATACACCATTACACCTTTTGGTCTGACCAATGCTATCACCGTGTTCACATGATGGTGGAAGTCCAGTGATATGGAAATTCCGTTGAGTTGTTGTTGAGCCCATCAGCAGCATTTTGTCTCTCCCATGATTCATGTTGAATATCAAGCTAGTGTTGGAAACTTTTGTAAGCGTTATCTTCATGTTCCGTTCATGAGGTATATGCTTGGATGAAAGGAGTGACTTCCTCGAATTCATGTGCTTTAGGTGTAAGTTGCCGCCATGAATTTTAGAAAGGTTTGTTTTGTTTCCCTTGGAATCATCCCAAGTCAGGCATGCATACGTGCGAAGTATTCTATGGTTTGGTAGATTAATTACCTCCACTCCGTGGTAATCCCTAGCACACCAAGCCACTTACTGATTTGTTCTAGGAAAAGGAGTTGTTGTGCAAATCCTAGGTCATGCACAAGACTACGTTACCCTAGATGATGGTTCCCCCACCTGAACTCGGTAGAGTTTTATCATAAAGACTACTACGTGATCATGCTTGTCTTGGACATCATGTTCACATGTATGTAGCAGAATCAGCTCATGTTTTGGAGCTTGCTATCGTAGTTCATTCCCGAGAATCTCGCAACTCCACCTCGTCGGTTTGTGCTGCAAACTTTCTTTTCCAGACATGCTGTCTGAAATATCCTGTCTCCAACCAGATCTGAATCTCAGGCAGATATGATGGTTGGAACATCTCCAACATTTTCATGTTGTTCCCAGCTTGCACCACCGTTGTGTCATTCTACTTGGGTCCCGTCCATTTCGATGATAAGCAAAATCACCCATTGCGTTGTCTTCAACAAGGTAGTCCACATCATCCATTCTAGCCCGAGTACATCATTTCTTCGAGCCCTTTCAAACGATCGTTGTGATTGCCTTAGGCTGGTATAAAGAATGTCAATGATCTTTGTATCAAAAGTAATTCTTTTTTCCACTTAAGGGAATAGTTCTTCGAGTCACCTCCCCCGAGGTGCCCCGTCATGGATCATGGCAATTTTTCCTCGCTACCTTGTCACCTCGTCAAATTGTTTCTTTCGTCCCTCCTCATGCATGTTTTGCCTCTCAGTTCAAGAGATGTTTTCAATGTCTCACTCGATGAGTTGATCCTGAGTTGTTCGATCTTCGAGAAGATCGATCCTTCTGGAGTTTTCCCTTTCCTCTCATTGTCATGCTAGTTGGAGTTTTCAGAGCAACACATCGAGACAAAGATGGTGACCAATTCAACGTTCTTATGAAGTGACACCTGGATCATGAAGATTATGATAGCTTGTGTTTTCCCCCTTCACCTTACCCTATGCTTGAATCTCGGGACAAGATTCTTGTTTAGTGGGGGTGAGCTGTCACAGCCCCAGTTTAGGCCTTGCCTGCCTTTGTTTGCATCCATGCATCATGTTTAAAATTCCAAAGAAATTTGAAATGGGGATTGTTGAAACCCTAGCACTAAATGAAATTCACTAGGTTCAACTAAAATATTTTCATTGATTCCAAATGGCTTTAAAAATGTTCATCATTTCTGGAAAAATGCTATGAACCATAACCAGAGGTGTTGCACATTTTTCATGACATATTTGGTCACTGGATTAAATCTTTAGTTATTTGAGTTTGGGCATTTAAATTATATAAAATATTTCAAATGCTCAAATAACCCCGAACTAAAATGTTCCATGCTGGATATATTCCAAGTAGTGGCCATGTGCAGTTTGGTGATTTTGGAGATGCCCAGGTATTTTTAGAAATGCAACAAACCTACAGAAATAAAATAAAACAGAAACAAATTAGAAAAGGAGCCAACCTGGCCACTTACCTGGCCGGCCCAGTGGACAACCCAGTCCACTGGCCTGGTGCCAGTCGTCTCCCACCTCTGCCAGTAGGCAGAGGCAGAGACAGCGCACGGCGCGCGTGCGGGCGCCATGCCACCAGGCTGCCTGCCTGCGTCGCCTGGCCACGGCGACGCCTCGCGTCTTCTCCTCGGCGCCGCCTCGACCCCCTGGACGCCACTCTCCCCCTCCTCTGCTCTCCCCCTCGCCTCCACACCTCGGACCCGACCACGTCCATCGCCGTTGCTCACTGCCACCGCGCTCACCGCCCGTCCCTCGACCAACCACCGTGCTCACCGGCTCCGCCTCGTCATCCGCATCATCCTAGAGGAGCCACGCATCCTTGGGCGCTCTACAACGTCGCCACCATCGTCGTCTTCGTCCTCGGCCGCCGCGGTTCGTCGCCGTTGATCCGCCGCAACCAAAGCTTCCTCGAGCCCTTGAGCTGCTCTGCGAGTCCGCCGTGAGCCCCTCTTCCTCTCCCATCCTCTCTCAAGCTCACGCCCGTCCCGTAGCTCCATCTCCCACCGCGGTCGAGAGCTTCTCGCCGCCGGCCATGGCGTAGTCGTGGCCACAACCGCGCAAGCTCACAACGGAGTGCCTCACCGTGCTCAGGAAGCCCCCAGGAGCCTAACGCACACATCCACTCGCCCTCCCGTGCACCGTAGCACTGATCCTGACCTCGCCCGAGCTCCGGCAGCCGCCGAAGTCGTCGCCGGCGCCATTTCCGGCCATCCCCGGTCCAACCACCACCGCCACTCGATGCGGGGGAGCGCCCGCAGCACGTAGGTGCTCACCGCCGTCAATTTGGTCATCCGGGGAGCATTTCCGAGCCGCCCTGCCGTCTCTGTCGTCGCCGGCGACGAGTCGCCGGCGAGTTGACCTCGTTGACCGGGGGGGTTGACTCCCCTGGGTTAATAGTAGGTGGGCCCAGAGCCCTGCTAATCCTAGCTTAGTGCTAACTAAAACTTAGTTAACACACTAAGTCTTTGACATGTGGGCCCAGGCTCTAATCAACTTAGGTTAGTATTTAAATTAGCACTAATTAACCCCGTTAATTGGTTGTGACACTGACCACTGGGTCCCACGGTCAGGGTTGACCTGGACCGCGCCTTTGATCTCCTGACATCACCCCGACGTCATGTTGACGCAATAATACATTTTCTGGATTTATTCTTATTCAGGAAATTCCAAAAAATTGCCTAAACTTCTAAAATTGATAGTAATTCAACCGTAACTCCAAATCAAACAAATTATACATGAAAAATGATCAGAAAAATACAATCTATTCATCTGTACCATTTTCATGCATGTTAGAACAACTTATACTTGCTGATCAGGTCAAATCAATTAAATGGCATTTTAATATCCACAGATGGAGTTTGAATTTGAATTTTGTATTCAAACCAACTTCATTTAATATGTGTTAGTTGCATTAGGCCAAATCACATCATATTGCCAAGACATTATCATGCATCATATTTGTTGCATTGCATTGATTGTGTTTCCTTCTCTGTTGCCGGTATTTGCCCCCTCTCGATAGACGTGGTTTCGACGATGAGATCGATGACACTGATGAAGAGCTATATTATCTTCGGAAGTGCCAGGCAAGCAGAACCCCCTTGTTCATTCCGATAAAGTCCCACTCTCTCGCTGCTGCTCTCTTTTATTGCATTAGGACAACAACGATTCATGTGTTACTTGCTGCGGTAGCTGAACCCCTTTATCCTTTGCATGACATGTCATTCCACAGTAAATAGATGAAACCCACTAGCATGAGTAGGAGTTGTTTGAGCCCTGTTGTGCCTACTCATTCATGCTTGTTTGTCATGCCTGCTACTGCTTAGAGTTGAGTCAGGTCTGATTCATCGGGGATGAATTGGAAGGTGTGAACATGTCCTACTGTGTGTGAGCTAAGTGTGTGAATACGATTTGGTAAAGGTAGCGGTGAGAGGCCATGTAGGAGTACATGGTGGGTTGTCTCATTGAAGCCGTCCTCAGGAACTGAGTTCTGTGTTTGTGATCCATGAAACAGTTACTACCACACATTGGGATCCTTAATTGACTCTCTCGGCTTCTTAATCACCCTTGTCCTTTGTCCAGGAGTTGCAAGTAGTTTCTGGTGTTTATAGTATGCTGGGGGCCGCACGCAGTGCTGACCATAGGGGTGGGCTGTGTTGCGGTAGGCACGTGGCCCGGTGTACAGATTCGCCCGTTTGGTGTCTCGAGAACCCTGCACACATCGTTCGGGGACATTAGTGGAAACCTCGGCCGGACTCCCTGCGGATGGAACCCGAATAGGCGATATGTTGGGGAACGTTGCAGAAAATTAAAAAATTTCCTACGGTTTCACCAAGATCCATCTATGAGTTCATCTAGCAACGAGTATTCAGATTAGATAGCATCTACATACCACTTTGTAGATCGCAACGGAAGCGTTCAAGTGAACGTGGATGAGGTAGTCGTACTCGCTATGATCCAATTCACCGATGATCTAGTGCCGAACGGACGGCACCTCCGTGTTCAACACACGTACGGAAAGCGTGACGTCTCCTCCTTCTTGATCCAGCAAGGCAAAGGAGAGGTTGGGGAAGAAGGCTCCAGCAGCAGCACGACGGCGTGGTGATGGTGGAACTGCAGTACTCCGGCAGGGCTTCGTCGTGCACTTACGGAGGAGGAGGAGGTGTTGGAGAGGGAGAGGGAGGCGCCAGGGCATTGGCTGCGCAGCCCCCCTCCCCTGCCCCCTTTTATATAGGCCTCTTGGGGGGGCGCCAGCCCTGGGAGATCTAATCTCCCAAGGGGGCGGCGGCCAGGGAGGTTTCCCTCCCCCCAAGCCATCTAGGAGGTGCCTTCCACCACTAGGACTCCTCCTAGATGGAACCCTAGGCGCATGGGCCCTTTGGGGCTGGTTCCCCTTGGCCCAAGCAGGCCAAGGCGCACCCCTTAAGGCCCATGTGGCCCACCAGGGCAGGTGGCCCCACCTGGTGGACCCCCGGGACCCCTCCGGTGGTCCCGGTACAATACCGATAACCCCAAAACTTGTCCCGATGGCCGAAACAGCACTTCCTATATATAATTCTTTACCTACGGACCATTCCGGAACTCCTCGTGACGTCCGGGATCTCATCCGGGACTCCGAACAACATTCGGGTTACTGCACATACATATCTTCACAACCCTAGCGTCACCGAACCTTAAGTTTGTAGACCCTACGGGTTCGGGAGACATGCAGACATGACCGAGACGGCTCTCGGGCAATAACCAACAGCGGTATCTGGATACCCATGTTGGCTCCCACATGCTCCACGATGATCTCATCAGATGAACCACGATGTCAAGGATTCAATTAATCCCGTATACGATTCCCTTTGTCAATCCGTATTTTACTTGCCCGAGATTCGATCGTCGGTATCCCAGTACCTCGTTCAATCTCGTTACGGGCAAGTCACTTTTCTCGTTACCGTAATGCATGATCCTTGTGATCAAACACTTTGATCACCTTGAGCTCATATGATGATGCATTACCGAGAGGGCCCGGTGATACCTCTCTGTCAAGCGGAGTGACAAATCCCAGTCTCGATCCATGTCAACCCAATAGACACTTTCAGAGATACCCGTAGCATACCTTTATAGTCACCCAGTTATGTTGTGACGTTTGGCATACCCAAAGCACTCCTACGGTATCCGGGAGTTACACGATCGCATGGTCTAAGGAAAGGATACTTGACATTGGAAAACTCTAGCAAACGAACTATGCGATCTTATGCTATGTTTAGGATTGGGTCTTGTCCATCACATCATTCTCCTAATGATGTGATCTCGTTATCGATGACATCCAATGTCCATAGTCAGGAAACCATGACTATCTGTCGATCAACAAGCTAGTCAACTAGAGGCTCACTAGGGACATGTTTGTTGTCTGTTATTCACACATGTATTACGATTTCCGGATAACATAATTATAGCACGAATAAAGACAATTATCATGAATAAGGAAATATAATAATAATGCTTTTATTATTGCCTCTAGGGCATATTTCCAACAGTCTCCCACTTGCACTAGAGTCAATAATCTAGTTACATTGTGATGAATCGAACACCCATAGAGTTCTGGTGCTGATCATGTTTTGCCTTAGGGAGAGGTTTAGTCAACGGATCTGCGACATTCAGATCTGTGTGCACTTTACAAATTTCTATGTCTCCATCTTGAACATTTTCACGAATGGAGTTGAAGCGACGCTTGATGTGCCTAGTCTTCTTGTGAAACCTGGGCTCCTTTGCAAGTGCAATAGCTCCAGTGTTGTCACAGAAGAGCTTGATTGGCCCCGATGCATTGGGTATGACTCTGAGGTCGGTGATGAACTCCTTCACCCATATTGCTTCATGTGCCGCCTCCGAGGCTGCCATGTACTCCGCTTCACATGTAGATCCCGCCACGACGCTTTGCTTGCAACTGCACCAGCTTACTGCCCCACCATTCAAAATATACACGTATCCGGTTTGTGACTTAGAGTCATCCAGATCTGTGTCGAAACTAGCATCGACGTAACCTTTTACGACGAGCTCTTCGTCACCTCCATAAACGAGAAACATTTCCTTAGTCCTTTTCAGGTACTTCAGGATATTCTTAACCGCTGTCCAGTGTTACTTGCCGGGATTACTTTGGTACCTTCCTACCAAACTTACGGCAAGGTTTACATCAGGTCTGGTACACAGCATGGCATACATAATAGAACCTATGGCTGAGGCATAGGGGATGACACTCATCTCTTCTATATCTTCTGCCGTGGTCGGACATTGAGCTGAGCTCAATTTCACACCTTGTAACACAGGTAAGGACCCCTTCTTAGATTGATCCATATTGAACTTCTTCAATATCTTATCAAGGTATGTGCTTTGTGAAAGACCTATGAGGCGTCTCGATCTATCTCTATAGATCTTGATGCCTAATATATAAGCAGCTTCTCCAAGGTCCTTCATTGAAAAACTTTTATTCAAGTAGGCCTTAATGCTGTCCAAGAGTTCTATATCATTTCCCATCAATAGTATGTCATCTACATATAATATGAGAAATGCTACAGAGCTCCCACTCACTTTCTTGTAAACACAGGCTTCTCCATAAGTCTGTGTAAACCCAAACGCTTTGATCATCTCATCAAAGAGAATGTTCCAACTCCGAGATGCTTGCACCAGCCCATAAATCGAGCGTTGGAGCTTGCACACCTTGTCAGCATTCTTAGGATCGACAAAACTTTCCGGCTGCATCATATACAATTCTTCCTTAAGGAAACCATTAAGGAATGCCGTTTTGACGTCCATTTGCCATATCTCATAATCATAGTATGCGGCAATTGCTAACATGATTCGGACGGACTTCAGCTTCGCTACCGGTGAGAAAGTCTCATCGTAGTCAACCCCTTGAACTTGTCGATAACCCTTAGCAACAAGCCGAGCTTTATAGATGGTCACATTACCATCCGCGTCTGTCTTCTTATTAAAGATCCATTTATTTTCTAGGGCTCGCCGTTCAACGGGCAAGTCAGTCAAAGTCCATACTTCGTTTTCATACATGGATCCTATCTCGGATTTCATGGCTTCCAGCCATTTGTCGGAATCCGGGCCCGCCATTGCTTCCTCATAGTTCGAAGGTTCATCGTTGTCTAACAACATGATTTCCAAGACAGGGTTGCCGTACCACTCTGGTGCGGAACGTGTCCTTGTGGACCTTCGAATTTCAGTAGGAGCTTGATTAGAAGTATCTTGATCATCATCATTAATTTCCTCTCTAGTCGGTGCAGGCACCTCAGAAACGATTTCTTGAGTTTCGCCATTTTCCGGTTCAAGAGGTAACACTTCATCAAGTTCTACTTTCCTCCCACTTACTTCTTTCGAGAGAAACTCTTTCTCTAGAAAGGATCCATTCTTGGCAACAAAGATCTTGCCTTCGGATCTGAGGTAGAAGGTATACCCAACAGTTTCTTTAGGGTATCCTATGAAGACGCATTTTTCCGACTTGGGTTTGAGCTTTTCAGGTTGAAGTTTCTTGACATAAGCATCGCATCCCCAAACTTTTAGAAACGACAGCTTAGGTTTCTTCCCAAACCATAATTCATACGGTGTCGTCTCAACGGATTTCGACGGAGCCCTATTTAAAGTGAATGCGGCAGTCTCTAAAGCATAGCCCCAAAAAGATAGCGGTAAGTCGGTAAGAGACATCATAGATCGCACCATATCTAATAGAGTGCGATTACGACGTTCGGACACACCATTACGCTGAGGTGTTCTAGGCGGTGTGAGTTGTGAAACTATTCCACATTTTCTTAAGTGTGTGCCAAATTCGTGACTCAAGTATTCTCCTCCATGATCTGATCATAGAAACTTGATCTTTCTATCACGTTGATTTTCAACCTCACTCTGAAATTCCTTGAACTTTTCATAGGTATCAGACTTGTGTTTCATTAAGTAGATATACCCATATCTACTCAAGTCATCAGTGAGGGTGAGAACATAACGATAGCCACCGCGAGCCTCAACACTCATTGGACCACACACATCGGTATGTATGATTTCCAATAAGTTGGTTGCTCGCTCCATTGTTCCTAAGAACGGAGTCTTGGTCATTTTACCCATGAGGCATGGTTCGCACGTGTCAAATGATTCGTAATCAAGAGACTCTAAAAGTCCATCTGCATGGAGCTTCTTCATGCGTTTGACACCTATGTGACCAAGGCGGCAGTGCCACAAATATGTGGGACTATTGTTATCAACTTTAACTCTTTTGGTATTCACACTATGAATATGTGTATCATCACGTACGAGATTCATTAAGAATAAACCATTAACCATCGGAGCATGACCATAAAACATATCTCTCATATAAATAGAACAACCATTATTCTCGGATTTAAATGAGTAGCCATCTCGAATTAAGCGAGACCCAGATACAATGTTCATGCTCAAACTTGGCACTAAATAACAATTATTGAGGTTTAAAACTAATCCCGTAGGTAAATGTAGAGGCAGCGTGCCGACGGCGATCACATCGACCTTGGAACCATTCCCGACGCGCATCGTCACCTCGTCCTTCGCCAGTCTCCGTTTATTCCGCAGCTCCTGCTTTGAGTTACAAATGTGAGCAACTGCACCGGTATCAAATACCCAAGAGCTACTACGAGTACTGGTAAGGTACACATCAATTACATGTATATCACATATACCTTTGGTTTTGCCGGCCTTCTTGTCCGCTAAGTATTTGGGGCAGTTCCGCTTCCAGTGACCACTTCCCTTGCAATAAAAACACTCAGTCTCGGGCTTGGGTCCATTCTTTGGCTTCTTCCCGGCAACTTGCTTACCGGGCGCGGCAACTTCCTTGCCGTCCTTCTTGAAGTTCTTTTTACCCTTGCCCTTCTTGAACTTAGTGGTTTTATTCACCATCAACACTTGATGCTCCTTCTTGATTTCAACCTCTGCTGATTTCAGCATAGCATATACTTCAGGAATGGTCTTTACCATCCCCTGCATATTGTAGTTCATCACAAAGCTCTTGTAGCTAGGTGGAAGCGACTGGAGGATTCTGTCAATGACCGCTTCATCCGGGAGATTAACTTCCAGTTGAGTCAAGCGGTTGTGCAACCCAGACATTTTGAGTATGTGTTCACTGACAGAGCCATTTTCCTCCATCTTACAGCTAAAGAATTTGTCGGAGACTTCATATCTCTCGACCCGGGCATGAGCTTGGAAAACCATTTTCAGCTCTTCGAACATCTCATATGCTCCATGTCTCTCAAAACGCTTTTGGAGCCCCGGCTCTAAGCTGTAAAGCATGCCGCACTGAACGAGGGAGTAATCATCGCAGCGTGACTGCCAAGCGTTCATAACGTCTTGTTCTGCAGGGAGAATAGGTGCGTCACCTAGCGGTGCTCGTAGGACATAATCTTTCTTGGCAGCTATGAGGATGATCCTCAGGTTCCGGACCCAGTCCGTATAGTTGCTACCATCATCTTTCAGCTTGGTTTTCTCTAGGAACGCGTTGAAGTTGAGGACTACGTTGGCCATTTGATCTACAAGACATATTGTAAATATTTAGACTAAGTTCATGATAATAAAGTTCATTTAATCAAATTAATTAATGAACTCCCACTTAGATAGACATCCCTCTTCTAGTCATCTAAGTATTACATGATCCGAGTCAACTAGGCCGTGTCCGATCATCACGTGAGACGGACTAGTCAACAACGGTGAACATCTTCATGTTGATCGTATCTTCTATACGACTCATGCTCGACCTTTCGGTCTTCTGTGTTCCGAGGCCATGTCTGTACATGCTAGGCTCGTCAAGTCAACCTAAGTGTTTTGCGTGTGTAAATCTGTCTTACACCCGTTGTATGCGAACGTAAGGACCTATCACACCCGATCATCACGTGGTGCTTCGGAACGACGAACCTTAGCAACGGTGCACGGTTAGGGAGAACACTTTCTTGAAATTATTATGAGGGATCATCTTATTTACTACCGTCGTTCTAAGTAAACAAGATGCAAAACATGATAAACATCACATGCAATCAAATAAT
Organism: Aegilops umbellulata; assembly: GCA_032464435.1. Lineage (NCBI taxonomy): Eukaryota > Viridiplantae > Streptophyta > Magnoliopsida > Poales > Poaceae > Aegilops > Aegilops umbellulata. The sequence continues at coordinate 278,697,787 of CP136058.1, forward strand.
AAACGTGACATGATATGGCCAATATCACATAGCTCCTTTGATCTCCATCTTGGGGCTCCATGATCATCTTGTCACCGGCTTGACACCATGATCTTCATCATCATGATCTTCATCATCGTGTCTCCATGAAGTTGCTCGCCAACTATTACTTCTACTACTATGGCTAACGTGTTTAGCAATAAAGTAAAGTAATTTACATGGCGATTCTCAATGACACGCAGGTCAAACAAAAATAAAGACAACTCCTATGGCTCCTGCCGGTTGTCATACTCATCGACATGCAAGTCGTGATTCCTATTACAATAGCATGAACATCTCATACATCACATAAAGATCATTCATCATTCATCACAACTTTGGCCATATCATATCACAAAGCACTTGCTGCAAAAACAAGTTAGACGTCCTCTAATTGTTGTTGCAAGTTTTACGTGGCTGAATTAGGGTTCTAGCAAGAACGTTTTCTTACCTACGTAAAACCACAACGTGATTTGTCAACTTCTATTTACCCTTCATAAGGACCCTTTTCATCGAATCCGCTCCAACTAAAGTAGGAGAGACAGACACCCGCCAGCCACCTTATGCAACTAGTGCATGTTAGTCGGTGGAACCGGTCTCACGTAAGCGTACGTGTAAGGTTGGTCCGGGCCGCTTCATCCCACAATACCGCTGAAGCAAGATAAGACTAGTAGCGGCAGGAAAACTTGACAACATCTACGCCCACAACAAATTGTGTTCTACTCGCGCAAGAAGAACAACGCATAGACCTAGCTCATGATGCCACTGTTGGGGAACGTTGCAGAAAATTAAAATTGTTCCTACGGTTTCACCAAGATCCATCTATGAGTTCATCTAGCAACGAGTATTCAGATTAGATAGCATCTACATACCACTTTGTAGATCGCAACGGAAGCGTTCAAGTGAACGTGGATGAGGTAGTCGTACTCGCCGTGATCCAATTCACCGATGATCTAGTGCCGAACGGACGGCACCTACGCGTTCAACACACGTACGGAAAGCGTGACGTCTCCTCCTTCTTGATCCAGCAAGGCAAAGGAGAGGTTGGGGAAGAAGGCTCCAGCAGCAGCACGACGGCGTGGTGATGGTGGAACTGCAGTACTCCGGCAGGGCTTCGCCGTGCACTTACGGAGGAGGAGGAGGTGTTGGAGAGGGAGAGGGAGGCGCCAGGGCATTGGGTGCGCAGCCCCCCTCCCCTGCCCCCTTTTATATAGGCCTCTTGGGGGGGCGCCAGCCCTGGGAGATCTAATCTCCCAAGGGGGCGGCGGCCAGGGAGGTTTCCCTCCCCCCAAGCCATCTAGGAGGTGCCTTCCACCACTAGGACTCCTCCTAGATGGAACCCTAGGCGCATGGGCCCTTTGGGGCTGGTTCCCCTTGGCCCAAGCAGGCCAAGGCGCACCCCTTAAGGCCCATGTGGCCCACCAGGGCAGGTGGCCCCACCTGGTGGACCCCCGGGACCCCTCCGGTGGTCCCGGTACAATACCGATAACCCCGAAACTTGTCCCGATGGCCGAAACAGCACTTCCTATATATAATTCTTTACCTCCGGACCATTCCGGAACTCCTCGTGACGTCCGGGATCTCATCCGGGACTCCGAACAACATTCGGGTTACTACACATACATATCTTCACAACCCTAGCGTCACCGAACCTTAAGTGTGTAGACCCTACGGGTTCGGGAGACATGCAGACATGACCGAGACGGCTCTCGGGCAATAACCAACAGTAGTATCTGGATACCCATGTTGGCTCCCACATGCTCCACGATGATCTCATCGGATGAACCACGATGTCAAGGATTCAATTAATCCCGTATACGATTCCCTTTGTCAATCGGTATTTTACTTGCCCGAGATTCGGTCGTCGGTATCCCAGTACCTCGTTCGATCTCGTTACCGGCAAGTCACTTTTATCGTTACCGTAATGCATGATCCTTGTGATCAAACACTTTGATCACCTTGAGCTCATATGATGATGCATTACCGAGAGGGCCCGGTGATACCTCTCCGTCAAGCGGAGTGACAAATCCCAGTCTCGATCCATGTCAACCCAACAGACACTTTCAGAGATACCCGTAGCATACCTTTATAGTCACCCAGTTACGTTGTGACGTTTGGCACACCCAAAGCACTCCTACGGTATCCGGGAGTTACATGATCTCATGGTCTAAGGAAAGGATACTTGACATTGGAAAACTCTAGCAAACGAACTATGCGATCTTATGCTATGTTTAGGATTGGGTCTTGTCCATCACATCATTCTCCTAATGATGTGATCTCGTTATCGATGACATCCAATGTCCATAGTCAGGAAACCATGACTATCTGTCGATCAACAAGCTAGTCAACTAGAGGCTCACTAGGGACATGTTTGTTGTCTGTTATTCACACATGTATTACGATTTCCGGATAACACAATTATAGCACGAATAAAGACAATTATCATGAATAAGGAAATATAATAATAATGCTTTTATTATTGCCTCAAGGGCATATTTCCAACACGATAAACCTGGACTAGAGACTTGAGTGTTTAGGTAGGCCGTGGCCGACACCCTCGCTGGGCTTCCGCTTGAAGGTTGCCGAGTACATGTCGTGTAAACGGCGATAAGTGGTGAGAGCGTGTGTGAAGAAGTACACCCCTGCAGGGTTAACATCATCTATTCGAATAGCCGTGTCCGCGGTAATGGACTTCTGGGTTACCTATATCAGTTCATAGACAAGTGAAAGTGGATACTCTAAAATGCGCAAGATAAGCGTGAGTGCTATGGATGGCCTTCTCGTAGGGAGACGGAAGTGGATCCATAGTGGTGTATTGATATGGTGAATATGTGGACTCGTGTGCGCCACCTCAAAAGTGTTACTTGCAGTCGTAGTTCAGGATAGCCACCGAGTCAAAGCTGGCTTGCTGCAGTCAAACTCCACCACCCCTTTATTGAAACTGATGCATATGTAGTTAGTTCTGATGTAAGTCTTGCTGAGTACGTTTGTACTCACGTTTGCCTATTTTATGTTTTGCAGAGAGACGTCAGTCTTGCTAGTAGTACCGCTTGGACTTCGATGTTTAGCTTGATACCTCAGCTACAATCTTGTGCCCTCGGCAGGATCTAGTAGATAGTCAGGCTTCTTAGCCTTCTTCATTTTTAGTTGTCTGTACTCAGACATGTTAAGCTTCCGCATGTGTTTGACTTGTATGCTCTGAATGTTGGGTCATGAGACCCATGTTTGTAATATCTCGCTCCTCGGAGCCTAATGAATAAATACTTTGAGTCGTAGAGTTATGTTGTGATGCCATGTTGTATTTACTCATATCGGGCATATTGTGGGTATGATTGAAATGCTTGGTATGGGTGGGATTCGACTATCTAGTTGTTTATCCTTGGCAGCCTATCATATGGGGAAATGTAGTCTAGTGCTTCTGAGCGATAGTAGTCCGCTACAGCCCGGTTCACCGGAGTCCTGCTAGCCTAGCACTACTGCTCGGAACACTTGACTGGCCGGCATGTGATTCACTTCGTTCCTGTGTCTGTCCCTTCGGGGAAATGTCACGCGGTGACTTCCGGAGTCCTGCCTAGCCTGCTACAGCCCGGGTTACCGGAGTCCTATTAGCCCAGTGCTACAGCCCGGATTCACACGTTGATGACCGACATGCTCGATGTGTTTCATGTATGCCTGTCCTCGTAGGTTAGCGCCGCTTTGGGTTCACGACTAGCCATGTCGGACCGGGTTCTCTGTCATATGGATGCTAGCGACACTATCATATACGTGAGCCAAAAGACGCAAACGGTCCCAGGCCAGGTAAGGTGGAACCCGTGGGAGTACCGTGCGTGAGGCCGCAAAGTGATATGATGTGTTACATGCTGGATTGATGTGGCTTAGGATCGGGGTCCTGACAGGAGGAATCCCCCTTGGTGGCTGCACTCTCCGTCCCCTCCAACCTATATATACATGAGGATTTTGCTCTTTTGAAGATACAAGTTTTGGATCCTCCTCTAGTTCTAGCTCTTGTTGGTCCTAGTTGATTAATTAGAGCTAGGCTAATCCTTTTGTCCTCACAACTAGAAGCCCGGTGTGGTTCTAGTTTCCTCCCTCTAATTCTCCGGCGACGATTAGCTCTGGACGACGAAGCGCTGTCAGATCGTGAAGGTTGCATGCTTGCAACCAAGTAGAGAGGTCACGCTTTCAGGCTTCGGTTCGAGGGATTGTTCGTGGGCGGTACGAGGGGTCGTTCATCGACGGTTCAAGGGACTCCAAGTACAATCTACACCAACACAATCTTCTTCTGCTGTAACTTGATGACGGTAATGATCATGATCCCAACCCGTTATGCATCTTCATATTGATGTTGGGTGACCGTAGGCACGAATGTTTTTGTTTTCTGCTATGTTTTCCAACACTACAACCCTCCTTGAGCTACCTCTTACAACTCATCAAGGATGAAGTTCGACTATGGTCATAAGCGGGTTTTTTGCCCTGGCCAACATCATTAGCGAGTAGTCCGCATGTGGTAGTTTGTAACCATAGCCTCCTCCCTTCTCTCTCTCTCTCTCTCTCTCTCTCTCTCTCTCTCTCTCTCTACCCCATTTTGATCTAGTGCCGGAGTCTTGTAACTTTTTCTACTCTTCTATCAATGAAAGATACACAAATTTTTCGTATTTGTGAAAAAACATTCAAAATAATAGCATAAAATCCTCAAAGACTGGAAATATTCAAATGCGACGCTAGTTCAAATGTAATGTTACAATCCAACTAAGTTTAAGTTTTGAAATAAAATAGTTCAAATTTGAATTTAACTCACACATATGTTTTAGTTCTCCCGTTTAAGCAACGACATGTGCTCAATCAGATCTTCCTTAAGCTGCTCATGAGTTACTCAATATCAATTTTGTAGATGCATTTGGACAAAGTCCTCAAATGTGGTTGGATTCTGATTTGGAAGTTGGATAGGATCGCCTATGTTCTTAAATTCCAGACCTCTGGAAGCATCGTCACTCTCATCCTCCACGAGCATGTTGTGCATAGTCACACAACATTCATCACCTCCAACAAGGTCTCCGAATCCCATATTTTTGTAGTTCCTCAAACAACTGCAAAGCAGGCTTGGAGCACTCCAAATGCCTTCTTCACATCCCTTTTTTTAGCTCATTCTTGTCTTGGACAAAATGAGCTCTTTTCAGACCAAATGGGTAAGAGATAGTCTTAACGAAGGTTGCCTAGGGAGGATATATACCATCAACTAGATAGTAGCCCATGTTGTAGTCATGGACATTGATGGTATAGTTGCATGAAGGATCTTGTCCTTCGGTCAACATACCAAACAAGGGAGACCACTGCAGCACGTTGATATCATCGTGAGACCTGGGCATGCCAAAAAAACATGCCAAATCCAAAGATCTTGTGATGCAATTTGCTTCAAGAATGGTGGTATGCTTGTTAACATGTCCCTGATATTGCCTTATGAAGCATATGGGCAATTATTCCATCTCCGGCGCATGCAATCAAGAGGTCCAAGCATACCTAGGCATCATCTTGCATTTGAGAGTGCCATGACCCTTTCATTGTCTGTGACAGTGGTTCTCTCAAGTATTGAGGTCCAAGACCTCGACCACCGTAGTCGCAAATATAACCTTGGCATCTACGCATGTGCTCTCAAACATCCGGAGATACTCGTCGAACGAATCAGCTTTCGTGCATATGCAAGCATTAGCAATGTAACCGTGCACTTAACCAGAGAATTTAATTCTTTGTACGACATTGTTTCTCTCCTGATTCACTTATATTGGAAATCTCTTTCTTTAGCCATTCAACTTGTGATTATTGGAGTGCTTTCACTGATTGCTTCTGATGTGGAGCCACAAATGTTTCTATTACGACGGATAATCAGTTGTTTCATAAGATTTATAGTGCAATTTTCTTCCTGTTGTTTGGCTGCATAAAGTATTGTAACATAGTTTATCTGTTAAAACCATATGCGAAAGAAAGTAAGGTGTCAGTGCGAAAGCTTCTTCTCAAGAATCAACACATCATATGAATAGGAATCGAAAGCCAGGAAAGCAACATTAAATACTGGAGAAGTTGGCGAATCAAGGTCGTGAGAGCGAGTTAGCTGCAAAACCGATATCTTTATCACCACCTCGTTTGCTCTCATCCTCCACGACCTCTGGCAGCATCGTCACTCTCATCCTCCACGAGCATGTTGTGCATGGTCACACAACATTCATCACCTCCAACAAGGTCTCCGAATCCCATACTTTTGTAGTTCCTCAAACAACTACAAAGCAGGCTTGGAGTACTCCAAATGCCTTCTTCACAACCCTTTTTTAGCTCATTCTTGTCTTGGACAAAATGAGCTCTTTTCATACCAAATGGGTAAGAGATAGTCTTAGCGAAGGTTGCCCAGGGAGGATATATACCATCAACTAGATAGTAGCCCATGTTGTAGTCATGGACATTGATGGTATAGTTGCATGAAGGAGCTTGTCCTTCGGTTAACCTACCAAACAAGGGAGACCGCTGCATCACGTTGATATCACCGTGAGACCTGGGCATGCCAAAAAAAACATGCCAAATCCAAAGATCTTGTGATGCAATTTGCTTCAAGAATGGTGGTATGCTTGTTAACATGTCCCTGATATTGCCTTATGAAGCATATGGGCTGTTCTTCCATCTCCGGCGCATGCAATCAAGAGGTCCAAGCATACCTAGGCATCATCTTGCATTTGAGAGTGCCATGACCCTTTCATTGTCTGTGACAGTGGTTCTCTCAAGTACTGAGGTCCAAGACCTCGACCACCGCAGTCGCAAATCTAACCTTGGCGTCTACGCATGTGCTCTCAAACATCCGGAGATACTCGTCGAACGAATCAGCGTCCGTGCATATGCAAGCATTAGCAATGTAACCGTGCACTTAACCAGAGAATTTAATTCTTTGTACGACATTGTTTCTTTCCTGATTCACTTATATTGGAAATCTCTTTCTTTAGCCATTCAACTTGTGATTATTGGAGTGCTTTCACTGATTGCTTCTGAGGTGGAGGCACAAAGGTTTCTATTACGGCAGATAATCAGTTGTTTTATAAGATTTATAGTGCAATTTTCTTCTTGTTGTTTGACTGCATAAAGTATTGTAACATAGTTTATCTGTTAAAACCATATGCGAAAGAAAGTAAGGTGTCAGTGCGAAAGCTTCTTCTCAAGCATCAACACATCATATGAATAGGAATCGAAAGCCAGGAAAGCAACATTAAATACTGGAGAAGTTGGCGAATCAAGGTCGTGAGAGCGAGTTAGCTACAAAACCGATATCTATAGCACCACCTCGTTTGCTCTCATCCTCCACGACCTCTGGCAGCATCGTCACTCTCATCCTCCACGAGCATGTTGTGCATGGTCACACAACATTCATCACCTCCAACAAGGTCTCCGAATCCCATACTTTTGTAGTTCCTCAAACAACTGCAAAGCAGGCTTGGAGTACTCCAAATGACTTCTTCACATCCCTTTTTTTAGCTCATTCTTGTCTTGGACAAAATGAGCTCTTTTCATACCAAATGTGTAAGAGATAGTCTTAGCGAAGGTTGCCCAGGGAGGACATATACCATCAACTAGATAGTAGCCCATGTTGTAGTCATGGACATTGATGGTATAGTTGCATGAAGGAGCTTGTCCTTCGGTCAACCTACCAAACAAGGGAGACCGCTGCAGCACGTTGATATCACTGTGAGACCTGGACATGCCAAAAAAACATGCCAAATCCAAAGATCTTGTGATGCAATTTGCTTCAAGAATGGTGGTATGCTTGTTAACATGTCCCTGATATTGCCTTATGAAGCATATGGGTAGTTCTTCCATCTCCGGCGCATGCAATCAAGAGATCCAAGCATACCTAGGCATCATCTTGCATTTGAGAGTGCCATGACCCTTTCATTGTCTATGACAGTGGTTCTCTCAAGTACTGAGGTCCAAGACCTCCACCACCGCAGTGGCAAATCTAACCTTGGCATCTACGCATGTGCTCTCAAACATCCGGAGATACTCGTCGAACGAATCAGCGTCCGTGCATATGCAAGCATTAGCAATGTAACCGTGCACTTAACCAGAGAATTTAATTCTTTGTACGACATTGTTTCTTTCCTGATTCACTTATATTGGAAATCTCTTTCTTTAGCCATTCAACTTGCGATTATTGGAGTGCTTTCACTAATTGCTTCTGATGTGGAGGCACAAATGTTTATATTACGGCGGATAATCAGTTGTTTCATAAGATTTATAGTGCAATTTTCTTCCTGTTGTTTGACTGCATAAAGTATTGTAACATAGTTTATCTGTTAAAACCATATGCGAAAGAAAGTAAGGTGTCAGTGCGAAAGCTTCTTCTCAAGCATCAACACATCATATGAATAGGAATCGAAAGCCAGGAAAGCAACATTAAATACTGGAGAAGTTGGCGAATCAAGGTCGTGAGAGCAAGTTAGCTGCAAAACCGATATCTTTAGCACCACCTCGTTTGCTGAAGAAAATGGAAGGCTGGACGGTGTTTTAAAACTGAAGAAATTTAATACAACTTTGTTTTAAAACTGAAGAAATTTAATATAACTATATGTATAAAAAATAAAAAAATAACAGGACACACGACCTCTTTTTTGCTGGTACTTTACTGGAAAAAGTGTGGAAGGGAGCGCAAAGCGAAAATCAGAAATCGTCGACAGCAGGGATCGAACCTGCTGTCTTATGAAGCATATGGGCAGTTCTTCCATCTCCGGCGCATGCCATCAAGAGATTCAAGCATACCTAGGCATCATCTTGCATTTGAGAGTGCCATGACCCTTTCATTGTGTGTGACAGTGGTTCTCTCAAGTACTGAGGTCCAAGACCTCGACCACCGCAGTCGCAAATCTGACCTTGGCGTCTACGCATGTGCTCTCAAACATCCGGAGATACTCGTCGAACGAATCAGCGTCCGTGCATATGCAAGCATTAGCAATGTAACCGTGCACTTAACCAGAGAATTTAATTCTTTGTACGACATTGTTTCTTTCCTGATTCACTTATATTGGAAATCTCTTTCTTTAGCCATTCAACTTGCGATTAATGGAGTGCTTTCACTGATTGCTTCTGAGGTGGAGGCACAAATGTTTCTATTACGGCGGATAGTCAGTTGTTTCATAAGATTTATAGTGCAATTTTCTTCCTGTTGTTTGACTGCATAAAGTATTGTAACATAGTTTATCTGTTAAAACCATATGCGAAAGAAAGTAAGGTGTCAGTGCGAAAGCTTCTTCTCAAGCATCAACACATTATATGAATAGGAATCGAAAGCCAGGAAAGCAACATTAAATACTGGAGAAGTTGGCGAATCAAGGTCGTGAGAGCGAGTTAGCTGCAAAACCGATATCTTTAGCACCACCTCGTTTGCTGAAGAAAATGGAAGGCTGGACGGTGTTTTAAAACTGAAGAAATTTAATACAACTTTGTTTTAAAACTGAAGAAATTTAATATAACTATATGTATAAAAAATAAAAAAAATAACAGGACACACGACCTCTTTTTTGCTGGTACTTTACTGGAAAAAGTGTGGAAGGGAGCGCAAAGCGAAAATCAGAAATCGTCGACAGCAGGGATCGAACCTGCTGTCTTAGGAAGCATATGGGCAGTTCTTCCATCTCCAGCGCATGCAATCAAGAGATCCAAGCATACCTAGGCATCATCTTGCATTTGAGAGTGCCATGACCCTTTCATTACCTGTGAGAGTGGTTCTCTCAAGTACTGAGGTCCAAAACCTAGACCACCGCAGTCGCAAATCTAACCTTGGCGTCTACGCATGTGCTCTCAAACATCCGGAGATACTCGTCGAACGAATCAGCGTCCGTGCATATGCAAGCATTAGCAATGTAACCGTGCACTTAACCAGAGAATTTAATTCTTTGTACGACATTGTTTCTTTCCTGATTCACTTATATTGGAAATCTCTTTCTTTAGCCATTCAACTTGCGATTAATGGAGTGCTTTCACTGATTGCTTCTGATGCGGAGGCACAAATGTTTCTATTACGGCGGATAGTCAGTTGTTTCATAAGATTTATAGTGCAATTGTCTTCCTGTTGTTTGACTGCATAAAGTATTGTAACATAGTTTATCTGTTAAAACCATATGCGAAAGAAAGTAAGGTGTCAGTGTGAAAGCTTCTTCTCAAGCATCAACACATCATATGAATAGGAATCGAAAGCCAGGAAAGCAACATTAAATACTGGAGAAGTTGGCGAATCAAGGTCGTGAGAGCGAGTTAGCTGCAAAACCGATATCTTTAGCACCACCTCGTTTGCTGAAGAAAATGGAAGGCTGGACGGTGTTTTAAAACTGAAGAAATTTAATATAATTATATGTATAAAAAATAAAAAAATAACAGGACACACGACCTCTTTTTTGCTGGTACTTTACTGGAAAAAGTGTGGAAGGGAGCGCAAAGCAAAAATCAGAAATCGTCGACAGCAGGGATCGAACCTGCGCGGGCGCGGCCCAACAGATTTCAAGTCTGTCTTCTTGACCACTCGGACATATCGACTTTTGTCGTTTGAGCCATAATACCTTGTCTATGGAATAGGTAAATCTCACGTAGCATTAAACTATCAACGCCGACTGCAGCCTTGAGCCGACGAGAAACATTGCCAATTCCTTACGCGAGTTCGCGTCGTTTAAATAGAACTACAGTTGCAGTTACGTTGATGTTGTCTTTAATGTTACGCATGCAGTTCTAATCCCTGCGCTGTTCTGCACGTTCATGTCAGGCACGATTTGTTCCAAAGCTTAATCTGCTATGTAATCTTTCTGGAACATATATAAGTGTCAACATGCCTAGGTCGAGCCAACCAACCTGTGGTTGGATGGTTAGAGGGATTGTGGTATCCCTAGCCCATCAGGGTTCAAGACGTTCCCGTCGACGACGAGGTGCCTACGGTGACTTCGTAAGTTTCAAGATGATATACTGGCTCAGCCTTTCGGAGGTGCTCGTAGGGGTAGGATGTGCGTGTGTACGTTCATAGAGATGAGTGTATGCGCGTGTATATGAGTGATTGTGTCTGTACTGATGTTAAAAAAAATACCCAGGCCGACAGCGATCATCGTGGAAAAAGCAACCCGGCCGTTAGAAATATGTACATATAAATATGTACATATAGTACCACTTGGCGCATATGGGTGGTAAGCTATCCGAAAACAAAGAATATGTATAAACATGCACATATTTCTTGTATGTGGCCGACAAATATTGTTAGTTCGTCACAATCGAATCATCGTTTGGTGTGTAATTCAGGAAAGCACCTGCACCTGCACATCATCGACATCGACGTTGCCTTTAGCGTAACTAACCGGCATTGAGTAGATAACTGATGACCATATATATAACCTCGTGTCGGAGTAGCTAGGATGTTGGACTTGCTGCATCCCTCAAAAGCAAATATAGAGAAAAATTCACCATAGGTCCCATAACTTGAGCCGGATGACACTTTAGTACCACTACTTCAAAATACCCGAACTACGGTCCAAATACTTGCGCTAGGGGTTCACTTTGGTCCGTATATACGATTTTGTCTACGTATCTGCTGACTTGGCCGAGTCAGCCGTTGCCACTTGTGCTTTGACCGCCACTTGTGCAGCCTGGTCAGGGGGGGCGTTAATACTAGATGGTTGGAGGGTTTTTCTGTAAATATGGCGCACCTGGTCGGACCGCACCGCACCTGGTCGCTCCTCCCTTGCGCAACCCACCTGGTCGCCCTGCCTTATCCCCTCTCGCTCTCCGCTTCATCTCCTCCGAACCCTTGCCCCGTCCGAGCCGCCGTCGTTGCCTTCCGCCGCCGCAGCCATTGCCGACGCCCTCCTCCGCCTCCTCTGTGTCCTCCTTCATGTCGTCTTCCAGCTCCATCCGCTCAGCGCTGCATGGCCGCTCCGTTGCTGTACCACTGATCGGGTGCAAGGATTGCGGCGAGCAGGTGAGGTTCTACCGGTCTAGCACCGATGAGCACGATGGATGGATCTTCTACAAGTGTGTGAACCACCATGTAAGTGCCAGTTCAGTAGATTCATGCCGTGTCAGCTCACTTTAGTAATGAAGCAGAGCAGCTGGTTAACTAATGCAGTAGTTTAGAGCAATGCAGTAGTTAAGAGCAATGCAGTAGTTGAATCAGGTCACTTGTGATTCCTGGAGTTGGTTAACTAATTTTGCCACTGATTAATCAGGTCACTTGTGATTTCTGGCACTGGGAGCTTGAGTATGTGCAGCATCTAGTTGAAACAAGGCGTCTGGTTGGTGATGCTGCTGTAGATGCAATTGGTGCTGTTGAGGACAAGAGGGAAAAGCTTGAGAGGCAGAGGAATGAATCAATGGCAGGTAGAGGCACAACTGGAAGGGTCATGGCTGGGAGAGGCAGGGTTGGAAGAGATAATTATGGCAGCTCAAGTGAGAATAAGTATGCTACCAAGCAGCAAATTGCTATGCTTTTAGGGTTAGGCAGAGAGATCTTGATGCTGCTGAAGCTTATGATTGGTTTTGTTATAGTGCTTTGTGTGATGTGTTTCACCTTAATTATGAAGAAGTGAAGTGTTGTTAATTCAGTAGGTGCAGGTGTGTAATTCAGTAGGTGCAGGTGTGTAAACTGAGCATACTAAAATGGTTGCTTTTGTTTGCTCAGTAATGGATGTTGTAATGGATAATATGTCAGTAATGTGAAGCCTGCTTGACTGAATTTTTACTGAATTTTTATAGTTAACTGAATTTAGTTTGCAAAGTTAACCTCATTGTACTTAACCTCATTGCTTTCAAATTAATTTTTGTACTGAACTAATTGTTGTAGTAAATGAAGTAAGTGAATCTCAGCACAACTGAACTCAAAAGCAAGCATGTACTTGCACCTGCTGCAAACACCCACCCAGCAACTTGCACTCTACATGTAGCTTTGGTCCACCACCAGTCCACCACCACCACCAGATCCCCTTCTTCTTCCTCATCTTTCATCTTCAAGTTCGTGCACCACCACCAGATCCCCTTCTCTCCTGGTGTCCAATAGCCCCAACAGATCCCCTTGTCATCTTCAGCTAGCAGCAACCATGGTGTCCTGGGATGATCTTCCCAGTTCTTCTGAAGATGACTCTGTGACCAGCAAGGTTAGTGTGCTCCTCAATCTCACACAAATCCAGTCTAGGGTTTCTCAGCTAGGGTTTCTCTCTCAATTGATTTCAAATGTCTCTCTTTTGTTTAGCCACCTGCCACAATATCCTGTGAGGAATGGAGTGGCTTGGCTACAGATCTGCCTAGCTTTAGATGTGGGCATGGATCTTTGTGTGAGAAGAATGTGGCATTTCAATCTGTTGATACTGGCAGAAGGTTTCTGGCTTGTGCACAAAAGGTTAGTAATTTTTCTCTTTGTAGTATGTCTTAAGTTCCATCATCAGGCACAGTACTGAATACTGGCAGTTAACTGAATCTCTTTTTTGTATGTTCTAAATTGTTAGGAAGTACCCAAATGCAGATATGTTGAGTGGGTTGACCCTGAGTGGCCTGATGCTCTGAAGATGAGCCTAGCTACTATATGGACCATGTATGAAGAGGAGAAAAAACATAGGCTCAGACAGAATGTTGTGAGTGCTGAAGAAAATTTGAAGGTTCTTGAAGAGAAGAAGAAGATGGAAAATGAGTTGAGGCATTTCAAGCTTGACTTTGCTAAGATGGTGGCTGAGAAGGAGCAGGCAATGAGCCAACTAGGCAGCACACAACTTACTCTTACTGATCTAAAGGAAGAACTTGAGAAGAAGAAGATTGCAGACAAGTCAGTAACCAACATTCATCAGGTATTCAAGGTTAAAGCAGAGAAAGAGAGGGACCAAGCAATGAAGGAGAGGGATGACTTGAAGCATGAGAAAAGGAAGCTTGAGTACATGATTGGTGACCTATTCAAACACAAAGAGGCCACCAAGGAGAAGATAAGGAAGCTGAAGGGCATGCTGAATGAATTTGATTGAATCTGTGTCATTGTAAAAAAACCACTTTGTATCTTTCCTCCTGGATTTGTGTCAACTAAATTGTGTTAAGATAAGATATTGAAGTTGAAGTGGGTTAAGATAAGAAACTAAAGTTGGTTCAGATAAGAAATTGAAGTTAACTGTCTCTGTCTTATATGACTGAATTTGCCTAAATTTATATGCCTGCTGTTGCTGTTTTATATGACTGAATTTGTCTGAATTTATATGTCTGCAGTAGCTGTTTTATATGACTGAATTTGTATGCTTGTAACAAATTTTTCTTAAAGAAAAAAAATTACACAAAAAAAGTTTTGCCTAGGTCTCGAACCCAGGACCTGTGGTATTGAACGTTGGTGGCAATGCCAGTGTGGTAAGTAGTAGTGCTTTGATCAGGGGCAGGTACTAACCTACCTATTTAGCAGTTGCTGGTGGCCCAATGGCTCACGCCTCTTCCGTTTCCTTGTCTGCTCTTTAAGCCCACCCACCCACCGCTCCACTCTCCACTATTCACTCAGTCCACCGCGTCGCCTCGGTTACCCCGCACCAAATCCCCATGAACCCTCGCCGCCGACCACCACACCGCCGCTGCAGACATGGAGAACAGCCCCGCCTGGAGGCGGGTCATCGATGACCTCGCAGGCGGCGACAACGCGATGCGCGCAGACCTGACGGAGATCAGGAAGTGGTTCCCCAGCATTGGGATGCTGCGTCGCCATGCGCGTGGCCTCCTGAAGGTGATGACCGACGACGAGCTGGACCGCGCCTGCGACGACCCCCAAGGTATCCCTCCTGCGCTCGTCCTCCGCTTCGCGATGCAGGAGATGCGCTCCGACGACCCGGGGCAGCGAGCCCGGTGGTGGATGTACCGGTCCGCCACCGCGCCGCGCCAGCCGGATCCGTTGCGCGTTGGCTCGCGAACAGAGCGCGTCCACAACGTCGACCTGGCTGTCCCGGCGTCTGTCAACACGGCGTACTGGGACCACTACCAGCCCGACCGCCTCGGGCGTGATGACGTCTCGGAGTACATCTCCTCCGAGTCGGAGTACGACTCTGGCTCCGACGAAGACTCTGGCTACGCCGCCGACTCGTCCTGGTCGACTGGCTGGGAGGAGCCGGAGGTGATCGTCCTCTCTGACGACGAGCCGGAGGTCAAGGTCGCGTCGCTCGTCATCCCCGAGCAGGAGGTCCAGATGGTGGTGCCCGTCGCCAGGGAGGGTGACAAGCACCACCCCATTGACGTCGAGCTTCTTCCAGATGTTCCTGACATCGTCAAGCAGGAGGTGGAGGTGGTGTTGGCCCTTCAAGCACAGGTGGACGTCGCAGCGCAGCAAGAAAGGAAGAAGAAGAGGAAGGTGGCAGAGGTTCGCCGCTCGGAGCGCCTCCAGAAGTTGAAGAACTGAAGATGATGCAGTTGCAGTAGAAGGCATGAAGAAGATGCAGTTGCAGTAGTTAGGTATGCTGAAATATACAGATTTTCCGCATATAAGTTATAAAATATTAGTTTGTTAGGTGTGCTTGTATATTAAGCACATAAGTTGTTTGTAATTTCTGTCTGTTGAACTCTGTTGATGCTATATAAGTGTTGAACTGGCTGTGATGCTATTAAGTGTTGAACTCTGTTAATGCTATATAAGATGTGTTGAACTGCGTTGATGCAAAAGTGGCAGTAATCCAAAATGTTTTGTTGGTGTGTTCATGCAGTCTTGTTGCTATATAAGGCAACAATCCAAAATTCTCTTGTTACTATATAAGGCAATAATTCCAAAAAAAGTTAAGATTCAGTTAACTGAATTTTTGACTGAATCTTTATCTTAACTGAATTCTGTCTTAACTAAATTCAGACAACTGTAATGAAATGAAAGCAGTTAGCTTTTCAAACTCAATTCAGACAACTGTAAAAAATTCAGATAACTTTGAATTAAGTGAACTGTAAAAAATCAGTTTAGTAGGTTGGAGGGGAGTGGCAATATACTAAGTAGGTTTTCAAGTAACACTTGAGCAAAGCACCGTTCCTATCACACTGGCATTGCACCTTGTTTATCACACCACAGGTCCTGGGTTCGACACCAGGCCAACCTTTTTTGTTTTAATTTTTTAATTTTATGCAGTTAATTATCTATACTCCAATAGTGAATAAATCAATGAACTCCAACTGAATAATAAAGCCACTGTACTTCTTTTGTGAAAGCAAAGTCTTCACAAAGAAGAAGAAGAACTCCAACTGAATAATTTGGCAGTATGAAGCCACTGAATCATCCCAACTCCAACAGTTTCAAAGAGTCTCATTCAAGTTTTTGCCAAAATATTACAAGTGCAAAAGCACTGAATCATCCCAACTCCAACAGTTTCAAAGAGTCTCATTCAAGTTTTTTGCCAAAAAATTACAAGTGCAAAAGCACTGAATCATCTAAACTCATCAAACATGTTCACTCTCTTCGGCTTCTTGGGCACATGTCCACTTGGTCCTGCCTGCTTCCTCTGCTCAGCTCTTAATCTCTTGGCCTCTTCTTGCTGTATCTTCTTTACTTCTTGATCTTCTTTTCTCTTCAGTGCTGCCATAGCTCTCTTTGCTTCTTGATCTTCTTTTCTCTTCAGTGCTGCCTCTGCTTTAGCTGCCATTGCTTCAAGGGCTCTGGCCTCCTTCTCTTCTTGCAATGCAGCTTTTCTTGCTGCTGCAGCTTCCTTCCTTGCTGCAGATTCCAAAGCTTTCTTCTCTTGTGCTGCTCTTCTTCTTCTTTGTGAAGACTCTGCTTTCCTCCTTGCAATTTCTTGCCTTTTTGCTTCTGCCTCCTCTGCTTTCTTCTCTGCCATCTCATTCATGGCCTCAAGTGCTGCATCTCTCCTGGCTGCCATCTGTCTTTCTTTGTCTCTCTTCATCTTCAACAACTTCATGGTCAAGTTGCCTTCATTTGTAGCTGTTGTTGTCTGTGTTGCAGTGTGAGAACTGGCTGCATTTGAGATGAATGTGGAATCTGGCAAAATGATTTCAGGTTCTTCTCTAGGAACAGGTCTGGATTGTTGCATCCTATGAAGCATTGTGAATCCAAAGTCCTGCACCTGTACAAAACAAACATCACATGAAAACATCAGTACAACAAAAATGACTGAAAAACAACTGGAGGTCAAAATTAAGGGACAAAAGTGGAGAATTTGCCTGAAAAACAACTGGTGCATCTGCTCCATCATCTTGTGTGACAATGACCTCATCATCTTGTGTGACAATGACCTCCTCATGTGTATCATGGCCATCAACATGGGCCTCCTCATGTGTAACTTGGCCATCAACATGGACCTCCTCCTGTGTAAGTTGACCCTCATCTTGTGTGACCTGAACCTCCTCCTGTGTACCTTGGCCATCATCTTGTTGTGCCAAAACAATTTCATCATCTGACACATCATCAGGAATGGCCCTTGGACCCCTTCTTGTTGTTCTCTCTGCTAGATTTGGCAAAATGCCAGCCTTTTTGAGATTACATCCTTTGATGTTGTGGCCTGTTTCATGGCAGTATGAACATGTTATTGTGATTCCATGTCTGCTCATGACCTTGGTTCCATCTTTCTTTTCAATCTCATAAGGCTGCTTTCTCCTACTTTTGTTTGAAGGCCTCCCTACTTTTTTTTCAAAGACAGGTGGCTTGATTTCACAGCCATTCATCTTCTGCCACTCACTCCTATCTCTGCAAGGCTTGATAATGGGTTTGTATGCTAGCTTGAATGCTTCTATACTGTAACAGGAGTGCACCAAACTCTCAGGATCAATCCTCTCATGTCTGCAGCATGCAATTGCATGGTGACATGGAACTCCACTAAGATCCCACCTTTTGCATGTACAACTTTCTTCCTTCAGGTCAACAATGTATGTCCTGTTCCTGTTGTCAACCTGAAAGATGCCATCACCAGCCCCTGAAACCATGCATGTAGCTGACAGCTCTATATTCTTCTCAATTCTTTTCCTAATTTTTGGGCATATTGAGCCAGGCCAGGTCTCTGCCTATTTTCTTTTGTTGTAGAACCTGACCATGAGCTGTGTTTTGATCTTGTCAATCATTGATCTGAGATGCATCTCCCTAGCCTCAAGAATATATTTGTTGAAAACCTCACAGTTGTTGTTCAAAAGGATATCACACTTGACCAATTCTCTTTGGAAGCCCCTAACCCAAGTGTTGGGTGGTAGCTGCTCAAGCCACTTGTATGCTTCTAGGCTTATGACCTTCATTTCCTCCATGCTTGTAGCCCACAGTTCTGGTGTTGTGCTCCTTGCACACTTCCATAGCTGGTTTTTAAGAACATCTCCTTTGTGTGTTTGCTAAAAATTCTGCCATATATGCCTAACACAGTGTCTGTGCTCTGCATCAGGAAAGTGCTGCCTCACTCCCTTGATCAGGCCCTTTTGCTTGTCTGACATTATAGTCCATGGGTCTGTGTTTACAATTCCCAAGTCACTCTTCAGATTTGACAGAAACCATTTCCATGTGTCAGTGTTCTCTACCTCAACAACTGCAAAAGCTATAGGGTAAATGCAGTCATTAGGATCCATGCCAACAGCACACAGCATAACACCTCCATACTTTGTCTTCAGGTGGCATCCATCCAAACAAATGACAGGCCTACAAGCTTGCATGAAACCCCTTTTGCAGGCATCAAGAGAGAAATAACAACTTGCAAATATGCCATTACTGACACCCACATAGAAAGAACTCCCTGGGTTTGATCTTCTAAATTCTTGTGCATAATCCCACATGCTGTTGTACTGCTCCAACTCATCTCCTTCAATAACTTTCTTCACTAACCTCTTAGCCCTTCTAAGCTTGCTTCTTGTTGCTGTCATGTTCCAATCTTTCTGAACCACCCTTGCAAAAAAATTCATGTTCATGTTTTCATCTGCTCTGAAAGAATCAAGATATTTTCCAGCCATAAAAGAAGCAGTGAATGACTTAACACACCATTTCTTTATGCATGTATGCTTTGGGTTATATTTCTTGATCATGAAGCAGTTGATTCTCCCATCAAATGATGCAGACAAGGTCCAAGGGCACCCATCTTCACAAATGGCATTCAGTCTTTTCCTATCATTTCTAGGGCACCTAATGGAAACTCTCTCCTGACAGCTGTACTCTTTGATAGCTTTCCTAAGGAACTCAACAGATCCAAAGGTCTGGCCAACTTGAAACTGTGGTTTAGTCAGGTCTTCCTCTCTAAAACTTTTGAAATTCAGCTTCACCTTATCTTCATCAGAGGATGGCAGACAAATATCCACATCTTCAGTAGGATCATCAACTTCTTCTTGGACTGCTGGTCCTTTGCCCTTCTCACAATCAACATGTTTGTCAAACAAGTCATCATCATCCTGCAGATCAGTGTCTGAATCAACAATTTGTGGAATATAATCTTCATCTGAATCTTGCACTACTGTGTCTGCTGCATCCATGTTCAAAAACCTACAGGATTTCCTTGCCCTAAACCCAAACTGAGATGAAAGGTATGTAGTTCCAGGCTGGGGTGGACTTGGTATGAAATCATCTTCTTCTGACTCTGCTCCACTTTCTGACTCTGCTTCATCTTGCTCATGCTCTTGATCAGAATCATGCTCTTGATCATGCTGAGCCAGCTCATGTTCCACTAGAGTGAGCTGATCCTGCTCCTCTTGCAACTGCTGTGTCTGCTCTGCTTGCTGCTGGTGGGCATTCTCTTTCTTTGGCCTAATGCCACTGAACCTGACAACTGGTGGATCCTCATCATCAGAGTGGACTTGAACGACAGAAATATATGATCTCATGCTCTCATCATGATCAAGATATATCTGTTGGAAGTGGTTGCCATTTAGAACACAATCCTTCATGTTTTCTGTCATAGTGTTGTCCCCTATCTTGATCTCTCTTAATCCATTCTTATACATTGTCAATCCAGGAACACACCAATAAGCCCTGATCCTGCCCTCAAACTCATATCCAATTTCCTCCACTAGACTGGCAACAACATTAGGTGTCCAATTATCTATGTCACAGTAATCATACCAAATGGAGTGACCTTTGTGATAACCCCTATGTTTGCCAGCACACAGAAAGTAGCCACCATGTATGACCTCAACAGAGAAGTGGTTGCTTAAGTTGAAAAAGTTCAGACGGTTCAGACTACAGAGAGATTCAGACATTTCAGACTACAGTTCAAAGATTCAGACTTTTTTACTTCTTCAGAAAGAAAAATAGAGATTCATGGCTCCAAATAACAAATGTATGATCTTACAGGTCGAAAAGCAACCATCTTTGGTCAATCTGACACAATGTAATTGCAAATTACAACAATTTTTGGTCCAATTAACACTCTGACACTAAAAACAAACTTTTCTACTTAAACCCTAGACCCCA
Source organism: Aegilops umbellulata (assembly GCA_032464435.1). NCBI lineage: Eukaryota > Viridiplantae > Streptophyta > Magnoliopsida > Poales > Poaceae > Aegilops > Aegilops umbellulata. The sequence continues at coordinate 278,718,179 of CP136058.1, forward strand.
GGACCGATGAAAAATTAGGGGAGAAAGAACCATAACCACTCCAGATGTCTGCAAACATGGCCAAACCCTAGCTCCTACTGCAAATCCCCCATGAAGTAGCCCTATTTTTGGCCTGTCAGAAAGATCTTCACAAACTGCTAAAACCCTACCACCCCACACCCAATCCGCCAGAGAGTAGAACGAACGGCCAAACCCTAGCTCCTACGCGCAATTGATGCGGCCAAGAACTCTTTACGGGAGCTAAATTGCACAGATCGAGCAAAGGAGCTGCTGGCGACGGCGACGTACCGTACAGGGGCGGCGAGGCATCATCACGGCGACGCGAAGGAGCAAGAGGCACGTCGCGCAGGCCCCTCCCGAATGGCGCGGACGGCGGCGGCTCGGCGTCCGACGACGTGCTCATGGAGCCGTCGTCGACGCCAACGACGTCCGACCTCGGCAGCGACGATGAGCAGAGAAGGTGCGGGAGGTTGCGGGAGGGAGGAGAAAGGAGCAGAGAGGGAGCGGTCCGACCAGGTGCGGTCCGTTTAATGCGCGAGGGAGGAGCGACCAGGTGCGGTGCGGTCCGACCAGGTGCTCCATATTTACAGAAAAACCCTCCAGCCATCTAGTATTAACGCCCCCCCTAACCAGGTTGCACAAGTGGCGGTCAAAGCACAAGTGGCAACGGCTGACTCGGCCAAGTCAGCAGATACGTAGACAAAATCGTATATACGGACCAAAGTGAACCCCTAGCGCAAGTATTTGGACCGTAGTTCGGGTATTTTGAAGTAGTGGTACTAAAGTGTCATCCGCCTCAAGTTATGGGACCTATGGTGAATTTTTCTCGCAAATATATATATGTGATGACACACGGATGGGACGCACCCTCCCACTGCTAGACTCTAGCTAGGATTTTAGACCGTTCAATTCCGCTTTTTACCGTACGTTAGGTTAACTTGTTCCATCTACGGTTATATGCCCTTTTTTAATGACTTTTCTTATTGTGAGAAGTATCAACCTATTATAAGAGTTTACCAACTCAAACATCTTCTGTTCCGATTGGATACTATTAATCTGACACAAGGACGAGATGTGTTCCACTGGAACCTCACTGCATCTGGGTCCTTCACAGTCGACTCGATGTACCGTGCGCTCACGTATTCAAAGATCCTAGTGGATAATAACAAGAAAATCTGAAGATCAAACATTCCACTTAAAGTTAACATCTTCATGTGGTACCTTCGGAAGGGAGTGTTGCTAACCAAAAATAACCCCGCCCGTCGCAACTCGCATGGAAGCAAGAAGTGTGGCTTTTGTACTCATGACGAGACAATCATACACCTTATTTCCAGTGCAAGTTTACACATTTTACGTGGTCAATCATCCAAATAATGTCTAACCTTTATCCGCCCACAGGTGTTGCCAATATTTTCGGTCACTGGCTGGACGGTATTCCTTATAGATTTAAATCGCTAATAAGGGTGGGAGCGTATGCCTTATTTTGGTCGCTTTGGCTATGTAAAAATGATCTGATTTTTAATGACAAAAAATCTTCTCCTTTGCAGGTTATTTTCCATTGTACGCAATCGCTTCGTACGTGGTCTATGCTTCACCGTACGGAGTTCCAACCGTTGTTCAAGGCGGTGTGTACGCAATTGAAGCGAGTGGCCATGGAGGTTTTTTTCCAACATAGGTGGCAGCATAACCTCCGTGTCGGCCATCACATCCTTCAACATAGGCATAGTGACGGTCTTATTTGACTCTACTAGTGGCGATATGTCATCTTTTTATTTTCTTTCAGACTTTTTGTGTTTGGCTGTGTGCATCCTAACTATGCAGAGGCCGGGTGTTACTCATCAAGATTTGTATCTTTTTGATGCAATGTTTTGAGTTAATAAAGATGCCCTTTATCGAAAAACCAACTCAAACATAATCAAAATTACATCGAGATTTCGAGACCACCGAACGAGCACTACTGCCATCAGAACAAGTCACCGACACACTGTTGTGGCCGGTCCCTAATCGGAGCCGGCTTGACCTTGTCGACAACAGCCGAAAAGTCTTCGTGGACGTGCCCCTAAGAACAAGCGCCTTGAAGCCACATTGATCGCCATTAAACCCTTGCATATATTTGAAGCAACTGACACCAAATCTCGTCACATGACGAGAAACCCTAACCTCACCACCCCAAGGAGACAATATGAATCTACGTCGGAGCTCCATCTCCTACGTCCAGACAAACGAACTCGAGAAGGATCCGAGCCTAGATGATACACTCGAAGAAGAATCGCTGACATCCGCCGATCACCGCACCTGCAAGGACTACAAAAACATAACCTAGACTACTAACCGAAATGGAGGCACCGGGATTCCCCTCCCGTCACCGACTGCCGGAGCGGCAGGCTGAGGGGAGACAAATCACGGGCTCGCCGGTGAAGTCGGGAGAAAAGAGTTTGTCCTAACCGTCTAGGGTTAGGGAAGGAAAACAAGAATATGGTTATATGCCTTGTCTTCCGAGCATCTATTCTCTCGTAGGTACTACATGTGAAATGTAGAAATGATGCAACACACAAACGGTTCATATATTGTTGAATTATTCAATGAAGACATATCACTGAGTCCATATTAATTTCACAAATTGTGGAAGCACAAAAAATAAAATAAAAACGAGGTGGAACCACAAACTTCCAACAAAACGTGGATCTCTCAATACATACGTTGTATCACCTTGATCGTAATAGTTATTTTAGTTACTCTTCCTGCAGTTCTTCCTGATCTCTCCATTGTTCCCTGTGAGCGGTGAGATATCTCCCATCTTGATCATGCCTGCCACGAAGTCTGCGAAGAAAGCGCTCTGGCTGCTGACATAGTACTGGACCAGGGGGTCGGTGGCCCCGTCGTTGAAGAGCTCCTGGTCGGAGTGCAAGAGCCCCTTCTTGGCAACCAGGTTCTTGTAGTAGTTATTCTCAAAGGCGGTCGGGGTCTGGAGGTCCAGCGGTGCTAGGTTGTTGTCGCCGGAGCCGGAGTTGGGAGAGCAACCCGATTGGCGGGTCCCGGCGAAGCCGCTGTCGATGTCTGTCTCGTTGTAGATGTGTGCTCGGAAGTTTGTGCAGCGAGCTTGGCCTATGGTGTGAGATCCTGCGTAGGTACATGCATGTAATCAGAGAAAACATAAATTGTGATGAGGAACGCTTCATTTCCCCCCTTTTATTTGGGGTCACCCTCCTTTTCTAAAAAAATTAGAATAAAAAGGGAACGTGTGGGCCCTTTTTTCCCAAAGGAACGTTTTGGCACTTTTATTTAATTATCACTTACTTTGCCCCTAAGTGTGTATATTCTCTGAAAATAATGGAAGAAAGAAAAAGGGATTTGAATCGGTGATGGAACAGAGTAAAAGGAATCATATGCGTGTGTGGTTGTCAATAATTTATAATCAAGTTGGATATCCGGGGATGCCAGCTTTATTCTTCTATCTAAATAGACTCTCATCCCGCTTTATAGATAATAAAGCACAAACCGAGATAATTTCATTGAAAAAGCTAAGTGGCCTGGCTGCTAGAATACTGGCATCAGATCTATGACGTGCAAAATGCAATACAACTAAGAGGTTCTTCTAGAAACCCATGCCGACAACCACAGGCCAATGCCAGTTTTTTTGTCGGCCTAAAAAGTAATGGAAGCTACTTCCAATTGGTAGTACGAGTAATTACTAGTCACTAATCACGGATGATTGAACTCGTCACCAGTAAAGTAACAATGTCCAGGCTTTCAAGTCAAAACTTAGCTATCAGTTCCGTTGGCGATCATGCCGGCTACAGCTGTATCGTGCAGTGTAGCTACTAGCTAGCTCGTGAAGCTAGTAGAAGCAGAGTGTGAAACGGTTCATATTCTCCCACATGGGAATTGATTCTCGTCGCTTTCATGGTTGTTAATTACTGTACATTAGTCCTACATTCTCTCTCTCTCACTCTGCCAGAATTTAGGTCTACATTCTTAAGCACCAGTGATCATCCAAAAGTATTTGGGATTAGTTGGTTATAATGCAATGGGAATAAATAATTATGTATTGCTTTGAGCGATGGGTGGAGGTACGCACCTGAGAGCGCGACCATGTCCTTCTGGGAGAGTCCCTGCGCTGCGAAGAGCGACGTGAGGTTGGCGAGCCCCGATGTCGGCGGGGGGATGTTGTTGTTGGCGCCGCTGAAGCTCGCCGTCGTCGAGTCCCTCCGCCCGACCTTCACTGCCCAGTTCGGCCCGCCCAGCTACACATACACATGCATACTCACAGCTTCAGCACGCACCCATATAATCTACTCGTAACCAACTAATAAGTACGTTAACGTATGCATGGGAAGTACGTACGGCGACGACGCTGTCCCTGGCGGCGATGGCGAGCACGTCGGCGCAGGAGACGACACCCGGGCAGATATTCTCGACGGCCACCTTGATGGCGTCGATGACCTCGAAACCTCGCACCGACCCGTTGTTGGGCATCGCCGTCTTCTCCCCCTGGAAGCTGGGCGTGTCGTCCAGGAGCAGCGACCCGTCGCAGCCCTGGACGAAGCAGTCGTGGAAGAAGAGGCGGAGGATGGACGCGCCCATGCGCGGCTCACTCGCCACGGCCGACTGCACCACCGACGCGACCGCGCCCAGCGCGCCCGGGCACGAGCTCGAGTAGAACCCCGTCGACAGCTGCGCCGACGCCCCGCCAGCCGCCATGACGACTAGCAGGACGAAGCACAGAGCACTAGCATTCATGCCAGCAGCCATGCTCTCGATCGCACCCGACTGTGTGTGCGTGTGCAGTGCAGACTATAGAGCGTGCGTGTGTTGCCTTGAGCTAGCTTGCTGGGGCATGGGTATTTATAGCACATTTGCACAGATGAATTATTTGTGGTGTCAGGGTGGTGCTTGAAAGAAAGAAAAAAACATGATTAGATTGCAGCATCTTTCCCACCAACTCTCTGCTGGACTTTGAGTTGAGATTGAAGTACCGTTGTCTAGGGCACGTACGTACACTGCTTCAGGTTTTGGTGAGTGAGAACACTTGGACTTGAACCTGTGAAAGCAAAAAAGGGCGACACGGCTAAGTAAAAGGGCGTCGTCGCCTTTTCTCGATCGGGGGACGACGATAAAGCTTAGCTACCATGTGATGCTGACTGCTCATCATCAGTTATGTTAGTAGGAAAAATAGGATGATATTCTCATCACAAGGTGCTCTTAGTAGGAAAGTACTTTTCCATCAAGATGCCATAACACCTGAGATTAATGGTTTCTTTTACGGAAGATAGTTGGTGAATTATACATACTAGTATAAATTAAATTAAAGAATACATAATTTACTGTTCATAAGGGCGTATGGGCATCTGGGAACTGTTACACCTTTCAAATACTCACTTCGTTCACAAATACGATGTTCGCATTTTTTCTGAATCAGATGTGTTGAATACATTAGCAATTTTTTGATTAATTTAATCCATGAATAAATTATGAGCATGGCATATACGAAATATTTCACACATTGATTACGAACCAAGCAGGCATGTACTATGCATATAGTGGAAACATCTACACACATAGCTAGTACTGCTAAGACAGAAATAAAACAGGGACGGGATAAACGAGTTATACACTTCAGTAGGCCAGGCCGAAGCGGCTGCGGCGGCGGTGTTCTCGGCGGCCTTCTTCTCGGCTTCAAGTTTCTTGGCGGCGAGTCGGTCGGCTTCGGATTGCTGACTCATGGTGATGGCGAAGGCGATGACAATGTAGATGAAGTAGACAGACAGCGGTGAACAGTCGCGTAGGAGACGCTCACCAAAAACCTAATCGTACCTCTCCCGTACAGGATATCGATAGGCGGGTTTTGAAGGCTTGCTCTTCTGTCAACCGTGCACGCGATGGACGGGATGGGGTCCCCAGCGACAACAGCAGGGAGTGGAATGATGGTGGGCAGTGCACGTGAAGGCAGAGTAGATGTGATATGTTCTTCGTAGCGGTTAGGGTTGGACGGCGCCTCCAATATATAGATGCGGGCGGGTGGAGAGACGTGAGTTGGACCCACGTCCGAGTCGGCAACATCCCATGATATGACGTCCTAGATCATGGCTCATCCGTTAAAGACTTCTTTGTTCCTCACTGGCAGAAAGTAACTGTAACTGCACGAGTGACATAGGTCTGAGCTTAGCTACCTTGTGATGCTGACTGCTCATCATCTTTTATATTAGTAGGAAAAAAGGATGATATTCTTATCACAAGGTGCTCTTAGTAGGAAAGTACTTTTCCGTAAAGATGCCATAACACCTGACGTTACAATCAATCACAAACTTTGCCCCCCTCCCCCCCCCTTCCCCGATTTTCAAGGGGTGGGCCGCCTCCCTCACCAATTGACCAATCAAATTAACCCAGTCTGTAAAAACATGTAACTTGTTTGTACGTGTAGCATCACTGGTGAATTACCTACTATAAATTAAATTAGAGTAAAGAATAATACTCCCTCCGTTTTAGTCTGTTTGTTCTTTCACTCATTTTAGTCCATGTGTAATCTATATTGAAATATTCAAAACATCTTATATTTATGAACGGAGGAAGTATAATACATATAGTGTTACATGGTCGGTACATCCATCATCCATACGATGCTATAGGAAGTTAACCAGCCCCCTGCAACCAGCATATGAGTTGATGCCCCTTCGACTCTTTATAGCTCATTTTTTTAAAATCTTCATACATCATTATATTATTATTATTATTATTATTATTATTATTATTATTATTATTATTATTATTATTATTTTCATTATCATTTGTATTACTATTGTAAAACTATTTCAAGAGACATGTACTGCTTAAATTTGAGACTTTTTTCGAGCAAAATGTAGTAGATATTGTTAGGTCAAAGCTAGTAGTAGTATTTTTTTTCTAAAACAAGGCAAAAGCTTTGCCTTTTCATTAATTAAGCTAGGAGAAAGACATGTACAAGACCCAAGCTGAAATCTCTAATGGACTACTCTCCCGGGATGATGGGCCCTAAGTGTTTCGTCCCGGCGATACACCACAACCTATCCTCTCTCTCTTGATGTTATCAAATACAAATCATAGGCAAAGATGCAAAGTTGCGAAAACTCTAACATTCCTCTCGTTTCAAATCTCTCAAGGCACAAGCATAAGAAGTGAAACGAAGGCCTTGTTTGGTCTTGTATTGGGGTTGACTGTTTAGGCATATAGTCACCCGCAAAAAAAATATATAGTCACCCACCCACTAGGAACCTAAGCAAATCAAATCATGTGAGCATTATTCCGCACACACGTGAATTTTGCCTTCAATATTAGGAAATCATCATTAAAGGGAGATATGGAGAAGGTTCCTAACCTCTAAAGCGACCAGCAGTCCAATTAAAGTGTACTGCACTCATGCATGCTTAATTGCTTGGTAAAGTTAGTCTTTTTGGAGTGGCCAGAAATGGTCATTGCTTAGTATCTTCTTTTCTCTTAGTATGTCTATCTAATTGCTTGAAATGAGATTTCAGCACCCCTTGGGTCACACATATCATAGAGCAGTGCTCCCTCTCGCGACCGCGCGGCCGCGTCCCCAACACCTCGCCCAGGGCCGTCTCCAGGAATTCGGGGACCCGGTGCGAAATGTGACACGGGGCCCAAAAGTTTGCGAAAAAATTGTATAACTAATATAACTAGACATAATTTCACTTAATTATATAGCTTTGAATATGTGTTATTTGTATAATATTTAGAAAAATATCATATAGTAAAGCCAGAGAGTAAACTTATTACTAAAAAAATATTGAGAATTGTACTGAAATAGTAAACTGACAATATGTTGTACTGAAAAGCATTATCCGTCTAGTATTTTTTGAAACAAATCTTTAAATTCATCAAGTCTATTCTCACAAAAGAAAAAACGAAGAAGTGTTTCTTGTAATGAAATATACTAGTAATGTATCAGAAGAGCCAACGACGAAGAATTAGTGCTAGAATGAAAAATTAGATCACAGGTAATGTGTTAATCATATTAATTTTGATTAAAATCGAGTACATGCCTAATCGAGCAGCACTGCTGTACTAGTAGGGATTGCAGACTATATGATATGACAACAGCAAAAGAGAACTAGAATTTATATCAAAAAAGAGATTACCCAACCTTAAGAAAAAGAGATTCCCCTAACTAGTTTTTCATCCATCTATTTTGATTCCCGGCTTATGGCTTACGGGTTATGGCTTACCTAGGAATATATTCGGGGATGACCAAATGAGGCTGCTGCAGCAGGGAAACATACGGCTTACGGGTTATGGCTTACATAGGAATATATTCGGGGATGACCAAATGAGGCTGCTGCAGCAGGGAAACATGCGGCGACGACGGGCAGTACAGCGGACTCGCCGTGGTCTTCCGCCATCCATCGACGGGCAGTAAACGGGCCGGGCCTCCCAATGCGTGAAGTTGTTTTTTTCCGAGAGAGAGAGAGAGAGAGAGAGAGAGAGAGAGAGAGAGAGAGAGAAACAGATCTATTTGATCTCGTGCATCCGGCTGGGCCCTATTGGCTGCGATTAGTGGAACGATTATATTGACTAGGGGTCTCACCGTAACAAGCGTCCGCTTCTGGTGCATCCGTCTGCAGTTTTGTTGCGATAGGATCAGACGAGCCAGCTAAAAAGCCAACTATCCAGCGCATAAACCGGATCGTATCAGGTTTTTTCACCGATCGGGGCCCCTACGATTTTGAGGCCCTGTGCGATCGCACCGCTCGCACACCCTCCTCGACGGGCCTGACCTCGCCCCCGAGCTCTCCCCCTTCCCTTCCTCCTTGCCGCCATCGCTGGCGTCCGGCGCTGGGCCTGGCCCGGGCGGCGCTGGCGGCGGCGGCCCCTGGCCTTTCCCCTCTCGGGTCGCACTGACGCGGGGCGGTGCGGCGCCACGGGGTGCTCCTAGGCGGCGACGGTCCGGCGCGGCGGCGGGGCTCTCCGGCGTGGTGGCGGGCGATCTACTGGACGGCGGCGCTGCCGTTGGCGGCGGGGCGGTGAGGCGGCGCGATCTTACGGCGCCCGCTCGGCCCAGATCTGGGCTCTTCGGGCCCCATCTGGGCCTGGGCGGGCCGGCGGTGGGGAGGGTCGTCGGCTTGGCTTTCGGGAGGCTGGGGAGCGACGATGGGCGGGTGGTGGCTGGCGGCGCTGGTGCCGCCCTGCTGCAGCGTGGCCGGCGGGGCTTTACGGGCCCGATTTGGGTCCGGTCGGGCCAGGGGTGGCCTGGTATGCCTTGCTGTTGCGTCTGGACAGCAACCGTGACGGTGTCGGACACTCAGTCCTCCGCACGACAGCGGTGGAGGTAGTTCCTTCCCGCGTGGCTCCGGTGCTGCTGCTTCCGTCGCCTCGTGCGTCTATCTCCATCCTCTTGGTCTCGTGGTGGTGATCTTAGTGAGGCGGCGTGGGTGGCGTCAAGACCGCGGTGGCGGATTGGTGGGCGGCGAGGTGGCTGGTTGGCTCCGGCCTGGTTGGGCGGTGGGGTTGGAATTCGGGAGAAATCCCTTACCGGCTTTTCCGGCTCCGATGCGGTGACACCTGCGGGTGCCACCATTCCTTCCTGGAGGGTGTCGGAGGTATCCATCCCCCATTCCCTTCCGCGTGCCGGGGGAAACCCTAGGACACGTCCGGACAGCAGCGTCGTTGGCGTCGCATCCCTTTTTGGAGGTGCTGCTTGGTACGCGGCGGATCGGAGCCTTGGTATGTGGTGGGTCGAGTCCAAAGGGCGCAGCGGTGGCGGGTCATCCGCGTTTTGTCGAGCTGCCGTTGTTGGCATTTCTTTTTTCTTTGTTCTTTCTTTTTCTTTTGGGCTTGTTGTGCTTCTCGCCCGAGCATTGCTATGTGATCGATGTTGGTGCTTTGTAATACAAAGCAGGGAAAACCCTTTTTCGGTATTGCTTGAAATGATGGAATCATTTGAGAGGTGTCCGATTCTCCTTTTGCCTTGTTACACACATGTGTATCAGTTTATTGAAAGACATTTTTTAATTTGAGGTCATCTCCAGGAGGAAAAATACTCACGCCTTTATCTGAGACATGTGTACAAGACATGTTTGTTATTAGGCGACTGGCGTCATGTTTTGCTATAATTGTTCATCTTGATGGGGCGCACAACTTTCATATAGTGCACAATATCATTTGAAGTCATCTTCAGAGCGACTTTATGCAAATCGAAAACTGATGTCAACGGACAAAGTCCAACTCGTCAGAGATGAGGCGGAAGCTTTGGCGTGTCATGGAGGTACAACGAGGTTAATTAGGGGGTGAAATGCTAGACTTAGGGCCAATTCTTTTGGGCGGCTTAAAAATTAAGCTACCTCTCCCCGGCTTAAAAAATAAGCCGCCCTTTAAATTTGTTGAGACTTCTAAATTAGTTATCCCATAATTAGTTTAGAAGTTTCAATGAACAAAAAGGCGGCTTATGAAAAAAGCTAGGAAGAGGGCGGCTTATTTTTTAAGCTGCCAAAAGAAATGACTCGTGGCACCCGCAGGTTTATTTAGCATAATTCCCAGTAGAATAAACCGGCTGTGCAGCGTGAGCCGGCTCATGTCTCGGTAGGGTTTTCCCGTTATTTACATGCAGCTAAAACGCAGGGCACACGACCATGGTGAGTGTGTCGTGGGATGCGCGATCAAACAGGAACGTCGGGACATTCTAGGGGAAGTGGAACGAGTGGCGTTCGGATGGCAGCGCCGCGTCGCTCGCAGTTTCCTTCTCTCTTTTCAGCTGTAACCGCAAAATAAACAGAGAAGAAACAGAAAATCTGCAGCAGTTGTACGAAGCAAAAAAATTCCCTGTGTTCTACTGTTCATCGTCTAGCCTTCGCAACGGCACGCCGCCCACCTGCTGCTGCGTGTTAGTGGCCGTGGTTTCCGGTGGCCAGCTGCACGCTTCTAGTCTTGGTTCCGGGCAAGTTCAGAGAGCATCATGGTAACGTACATGTTCAGAGCAGGTGCCACTTCAGAGATTCAGAGGAGCTGCGAGATGGAGTGCAATGCTCACTGGCCTACTGCCTGCATGACCAGATGGATTAGGAACTTTTTTCTCAGCGCAAGACAATGTAACTATTTTCTCCTTTAATTATGCGCAATTCCCATGTCAAGAGCAAACTGAATTTAAGCCGAAATGCAGAGGTTCATGCTTAAATGACGTGCACTGTGTTCTGAAGTGCAATGTAGATTGTGGAATCAGACAGCATGCTCTCTGTAGAACTGTGTTGATCTGAACTGATTTTGAACGGAACAAGACAGATACCAGGCAAATCGGATACATGAGACGTTACTGAATAATCTTGCAACTACTTGATTGACCATGCATGAGGGACCAATTTCTAGTACAGTACTTCTAATACAAGATTGACGATTTTTTTTCAAAACTACAATGTTTCTTACAGTAATTTCAGAAATTAGCAGTGCTAACAAGTTATTTGCAAAACTAGCACCCCGTCGGCCTCCCGTTGGCCGAAGAGTGGCTCTTCGGCCAGCAGTTGACCGAAGAGGGCACTTCTGCCTCCCGTTGGCCGAAGTGTGCCCCAACTAGGGCCGAAAAGGACTCTTCAGCCTCCCATAGACCGAAGAGCACTCTTTGGTCAACCGTAGGCCGAAGAGTCCCCGGGCCCCACCTTTTGGCGTGAACGGTTGACCGAAGTTGCATGGCCGCGCTCTTCTGCTTACTGTAGGCCGAAAAGGGTTTTTTTTATCATGACTTACGAATGTTTTGTAACCATTTTGCAATGAAAAAAAATTGCACAGCCCTTTCCGTAAATATTTTCCCGCCAACCCTTTCCCCTCCATATGTTCCCGCCAACCCTTTCCCGCCATATGTTCACGCCACCCGTTTCCCGCCAACCCTTTCCCGCCATATGTTCCCGCCACTCGTTTCCCGCCAACCCTTTCCCGCCATATGTTCCCGCCAACTCTTTCCCTCCATACCCCAGTCGTTCTTTCCCGTCATTTTCTCTCCTCTCTACCTATAAAACCCCCTTGACCCGGAGGTGAATAAGCAGTCCAGTGTAGTCGAGATGTCCCATTATCCTTTCGATCGTAGTTTTCACCCTGGGATGAGCAGCACTCTTCTGAGGCTAACTACCGATTTCAGGATGGACAATAGGATAGTTTCATGGGAAGAACTCACCGGTAGTGACACCATAATGAATGAGTTGGCTCACCAATTACGTAGGTCTGGGTGGCCTGAAAGGACCTATGAGGAGGTACGTAAAGAACTTCTTAGGTTGGATGAAAGGTGGAAGAAGGTAGTGGTGCCGAAGAGTGAAACTTTCAGAAGGACTGCAGCAAATAATCCATGTTTATGGACTGAGGAGAGCGAGGACGAAGATGATATCTTCATGCCGCCGCTTCCGGGTTCTTCATCATCGAAGGGCAAGAGTTCTTCATCGTCGAAGGGCAAGGTTTCTGCATCGTCAGAGTCAAAGAACGTCCCAAACCTTTCCTCCATAGCCTTCTACTTAGCCCTCCAAGCCTTTCCATAACGAATGTTATAATTCCATCTGACCTTCATTGCTGTCTGGATATGTTTTGCTTCCATATCTTTTTTCTCCACTATCTCAGTATACATGAGTTGCGCAATGAGAGTTGAAGCAGGTTTGGATGACGAACCAACAAGTTTTTCCTCACACAATTATGTGGGACCACATTCGTGACAACCCAGTGGATGTTATACTTCGGCACGTGCCCGTGCACCTTCGCAGGACAACATGTTTCAATACACTTCACGGTATAGTTTGTTTGGTTTGATCTGTTTGTCCGGAAAACCCTCTGAGTAGACATAGCCCACTTTATCACTGCATACTTCAATTTTTTCTTTGTATCAAACATAGCCCCTATTTGGACTTGGTTCAGATTATATTGCCATGGAGTCTCATGGCCATCGTTCACAGTAAGGCCGGTGGATATGTCCTGATTCCATGCAGAAGGAATCGGTACCTTCACTCCATCCTCAGAATTTTCAGAATCCAGATCCTCCGCATATCCATCCTCGTCCTCTTCCTCCATCGCCCTCTGCATTTCATCGCCTTCCTCATCCCCATCAGCAACACCAGAACCAGCTAATATTATCGACTGAATATTCTGCCCAGTATCATGACCACAAACATTGTCCAACATGTAGTCTGACTCCTCGGTTTGGCTAGGATCCACATCCGGTGGCTGTGACCCGGATAAATGAATCTCGTTAGCAACTCGACTACCCTGGCCGGGTTCATACCCCACATGGAGTTGTACGGTATTCTCCTCCTTCGCCACTGGCTGCACTAGGACATATGGGTGGATTCTTCGATCTCGGCAACGACTTAACAGGGTCAACCAATGCTGGCTCCTATCTATCGGCATCAACTCCCACTTGACATTTTTACAGGATTTGGTCCACAATGCATGAATACTGACGGAACATACTTCAGAATCCAACCCAAAACTAGTAGTCAACCAGTGCTTCAACTGTCTAATGTCCACTCTGTCCGGGTCTAAAAGTGTCATGACGCCATTTTTAAACTCGCTAAGATCAACCCCCAACTCATTATATCGAACATTACCAGGGCCATAGTAAACAGTCAAATTTACTGATACAGACATTTTCACCTGTCAGACATTGCCACCTTCTAATTAATCGCAATGAACAAATTGTTACCGGCTACACTAACTATCCGCTAAAATGCCAACACAAACCAATTAACACTAATAAAATGTGATGCGTGATTATACCTTCGACGCGTGTGGCCACCTCACAAAGAACTTGCACCAACAGACAACACCAACGCCACCCCCTCGGCTGCATGAAGCTGCACCTCCTCCTCACCAGCCAAACCACCTCCTCCTCCTCAACCCACCATGGCCTCTCCTCCTCCTCACCCCACCATGACTCCACCTCACTTGTATGCACAAATAGCTATCCCATTGGGAAAAAATGACCGTAGGCAGGTGGAGATGGCTACGATCTACCGTTTCTGTGCTTTGGATTCGAAAATAGGTGGAGAAACGAAGAGATCAGCGAGGGGGGCGATGTACAGAGAGGAACGAGAGAGAGAGAGCAAGAACAGCGAGAGGAGAAAGAAGACGCCGCTCGGCCTTATCTGCTACTCTTCGGCCACTGGTAAGCCGAAGACCTCTTCGGTCGCTGGCTGGCCGAAGAGGCCCATCTTCGATCGCTGGCTGGCCGAAGAGGCCCGTCTTCGGCCCAGTTCGCGCACACTTCGGCCTGGCTTAACCGAAGACGTCACTTCGGGCTTTCGCAGGCCGAAAAGGTCCAATTCGGCCAACCGTTGGCCGACGGGCTGCTAGTTTTGCAAATAATGTATCGACACTGCTAGTTTCCGAAATTGCTATAAAAAACGTGCTACTTTTGAAAAAAATACAAGATTGACCATGCATGAGGCACCAATATCTAGTACAGTAAGAGATCAGCATACCTACCCTGCTCCACCAAAAAATGCAGCAACTGTTCCTGCGAAAACTAGCCGTGTACGGGCACGAATAACAGGAAAACAAGCAGGTTCCTCGTCTGCATTGACAAAGTTTTGGTAAATCACCAAGAACACCATCCCATCACACCATCACCAAGGACACCAAGGACACGATCCACATAAAGCACGAGATTCTTGCAACTACTTGATGCATGACTCATAGCCAGCATATCTGCATCACACTTCAGAGACCTTAGTGTCAAACACGCATCACATCTGCCGCACCACCTTGGTTGGATTTGGTTGTTAGGAGTCCTAGTTAGATAGACTAGGTTGTTAAGGTTTATCTCTATATAAGATCTTTCTTTCACTCTAAAATGTGCGCTGTACAGGGAGGTGCGCCCCTGCTATATAAACACGTACACGTCGCCCACATCGGGTAAGACGTTTCCGCCATCGCACATGGTAATCAGAGCCTTCCTCTCCCAATCTAGTCTCCCGATTGCATCTAGTGCATAACCATGTCTTCATCCTCCGGCGCCTCCCCTAGCCTCAATGGCCAGGTCACCGAGAAGCTCAACCGCACGAACTACGTGCTATGGCGCACGCAGGTCACACCCCACCTGCGGGGCGCCGGTGTCTTCGGCTACGTTGACGGCACCGCGCCGGAGCCGGCCAAACTCCATGTCACAAAAGACAAGGATGGCAAGGAGACTTCTGCGCCCAACCCTCTCCACCCACTTTGGGTCCAGGAGGATCAACATGTGCTTGGCTATTTGCTGAGTACCCTCTCCAAGGAGGTGCTGGTCGCGATCACCGCGATCACCACGGCACGCGAACTCTGGGTGGCACTGACGGGCATGTTCTCGTCCCAGTCCCTCAGCCGCGTCAACAACATCAGGACTGCGCTCATCAACGCGCAGAAGGGCAACCAGTCGGTCGCCTCCTACTTCGCCTCCCTCCGCGGCCTCGCTGCTCGCTGCCGCCGGCAAGCCTATCCCGGATGACGAACTAATCTCGTACATCCTCCACGGCCTTGACGTCGACTACCAGCCGCTCGTCTCCGCCCTCGACGCCCGCGTCACGCCCGTCACCATCGACAAGCTCTGCGCCATGCTGAGTAACTTTGATCAGCGCATGGCCCAGTTTCACGGCTCCTCCGGCGGATTCAAGTCTTCTGCCAACGCCGCATCTCATGGCCGTGGTGGCGGACCGCGCTTGCATAGATCTCCCCGCAACAAGGGGCGGTCAGGAAGCAGCAACAATGGTGGCGGCGGCTCCAGCAACTCTCGCAACATGCGCCCCACCAACTCCAAGCCTCGTCATGGCGGCGGCTCCAGCAGGTCTCGTCCAGATGCACCACGCTGCCAGATCTGTGGCAAGCTTGGGCACACGGCCAAAGACTGTTTGTATCGCTATGATGAAGATGATGACTCCTCCCAAGACGAGGACAAGGTTGCTGCAGCTGCGGACGGCTCCTACAGCGTCGACACGAACTGGTACGTCGACATCGGGGCGACCAATCACATCGCCAACGAGCTCGAGAAGGTCACCATGAAGGAGAAATATCGTGGCAAAGACCAAATCTACACTGCCAACGACGAAGGTATGAGGATCAGTCACGTTGGTCATTCACTTTTTAGTAACCCTCGTCGTAAAATTCATCTAAAGAAAATCTTGCTAGTTCCTAGTGTCGATAAGAATCTTCTCTCTGTGCATAGAATTGCCATTGACAACCATGTCTTCCTTGAGTTTCATCCTTATTTTTTCTAGATCAAGGATCAGGCAACGAAGAAAATTCTCTATCGAGGTAGATGCGTTCGAGGACTCTACCCGTTGATCCCGGAGCGTAGAAGATCCAATAAACAAGCTTGTGGTGTTGCCAAACTCTCGTCAACACCGTGGCACGATCAACTAGGACATGCAGCTTTCTCTTTAGTTGAAAATTCTCTTAGGAAAAATAAGCTCCCGTTTGTTGGTGAGCGTGATCTTGAAACTATTTGTGATTCTTGTCAACGAGCGAAAAGTCATCAATTGCCTTATCCTATATCTACTAGTGTTTCTACCAAACCCTTGCAATTAATCTTCTCTGATGTTTGGGGCCCTGCCCCCAGTTCTGTTGGTAGACATACTTATTATGTGAGCTTCATAGATGACTACAACAAATTCTCCTGGATCTATCTTCTCAAAAGAAGATCAGATGTCTTTCAAGTTTTTCAAAACTTTCAAGCTCTCGTTGAACAAAAATTTGATAGTAAGATCATTGCAGTTCAGTCTGATTGGGGAGGGGAATACGAGAAATTAAACTCTTTCTTCCAAACCCTTGGCATATCACATCATGTGTCATGCCCCCACGCTCACCAACAAAATGGCTCTGCCGAACGTAAGCACAGACATATAGTTGAGGTTGGGTTAGCCCTCCTAGCTGGTGCATCAATGCCTCTCAAGTTCTGGGATGAGACTTTCCTCACAGCTGTTCATATCATAAACATGCTCCCTAGTCGAGTCATTAACAATGATACTCCACTAGAACGACTCCTTCACACTAAACCCGACTACAAATCTCTTTCGTGTCTTCGGGTGTGCCTGTTGGCCCAATCTTCGCCCATACAACAAACGCAAGCTCATGTTTCGCTCAAAACAATGTATTTTTCTAGGCTATAGCAACCAACATAAAGGTGTCAAGTGCCTCGACGTTGCCACTGGCCGTGTCTATATTTCACACGATGTTGTCTTTGATGAAACCAAGTTTCCTTTTGCTGATCTTCATCCTAACGCCGGTGCTCTTCTTCGCCAAGAGATTATTCTTTTGCCTCCTCATCTCTCCGGTGTTGATCAAGGGGAAACGATTGTGATGACGATCAATTGCTGACTAACCCTCTTACTGATGACATGCATGAGCCTTGTGGTGTTACAGGTGAAAACAACGAAGAAAGCGACGAAAGCAGAGAAGAAAACGATGAAAAAACCCCTTAGCCGGAGCCATATTTCATGTGCCAAGAATCTGGAGACAAACCCTCCTCGGGATCTGTTCCCCTGCACGGCATCAGATCCTCCTCAGGATCGGCGGCGGCAGACGTGCTAGGGGTGTAGTCTGCACGCGCACCCGCCTCGGTCCAGGCGCGCGCCTTGTCGTTACCCGCGGGCTGCAACACGGCACCGCCTCCGCGCCAATTGCCATCTGCCACATGTCATCGCACATTTGGCGCGGGCGGCGCACGCTTCTCCAGCCAGCCTGTATGTTACAAGCGCCCCCCCCCGACTTGCCCGACCAACGTGGGGCCCGAAGCTGGCACGGGATCCAGCGTCGATGCGCGCGCGCCCACGTGCCCGACCAGCGCCCGACCCGAGGCTGATTCGTCATCATGTGGCCATGATGAGTCCGCTCCTCCGGCAGGATCTTCTGCGGAGTCTGCACGTGCACGGCTACTGGATTCTGCCACAGAAAATCCGAGCGAGGCAGAACTTGCCACTGCATCGTGTGGATCTTCTGTGGGATCAGTTCCTGCAGCAACTTCTGTTCACGCTGCGGGATCCACTGCGGCCGAAAATTTGGCTGTTTCTCCGCGGCGTACAAGGCTACAAAAGGGAGTAATACAACCTGTTGACTACAAACGTGTAACAAAATATGGCATGATTTGTTCTACAGGTGAACCAGGTGAACCTCATACTCTAGAAGAAGCACTTGGTGATGAAAAATGGCAGAAAGCAATGAATGAAGAATACATGGCTCTAAGTAAAAATAACACATGGCACTTAGTTCCTCCACACCAAGGTAAAAATTTAATTGATTGCAAGTGGGTTTTGAGGATCAAAAGAAAATCTGATGGAACTATTGACCGTTACAAAGCTAGGCTAGTTGCAAAGGGGTTTAAACAACGATATGGTATTGACTATGAGGATACTTTTAGTCCAGTTGTTAAAGCTGCAACCATACGTCTAGTTTTGTCTATTGCTGTTTCTAGGGGCTGGAGTCTCAGACAGTTAGACGTACAGAATGCGTTTCTTCATGGTGTTCTGGAAGAGGAGGTGTACATGAAGCAACCTCCTGGGTTTGAAAACAAGAAATCTCCCTCCTATGTGTGTAAACTTGACAAGGCACTTTATGGGCTGAAGCAAGCACTGAGAGCATGGCACTCTTGACTCTGTCATAAAATGCAAGCACTTGGTTTTATTCCATCAAAATCTGACACTTCTTTGTTCATCTACAACAAGTCCAACACATGCATATTTATTTTAATATATGTTGATGATATCATTGTGACAAGCTCATCAAATGAAGCAATCACAAGACTGTTAAAAGATTTGAGTGCAGATTTTGCTCTAAAAGATCTTGGTGACTTGCATTATTTTTTTGGAATTAAGGTGAAGAAGCACACAGATGGACTTCATCTCTCTCCGGAAAAGTATGCAAAACCATCTCTGATTATTATCTTTGGATGGCACCAATACACTCTGATATTGGGTATCTGAAACTGGAAATTCAATTTGTCTCCCGGGAGCACATGCTCCCGGACCCAAAAAGCTGAATGGCTTTTTTCGGTCCAGTTCCATCCATTTTTGTTGAGGCAATTCTGACTTGTTCATCGGGAAGTGATCTAGCTCCTGAGATATATGACATTCTTTATCCTTATCTTTTCCTGGTCTTCTCCGCTGGAATCTACAATCTACACCTCTCCAAACACAAACGCAATATCCTGAGTACCCGGAACCATGTTCAGTGCTGCAAAAGCGCAGCTGTAGCCCCCTAGAATCTTCGGCTCCTCGTTTTTATTCAATTATGAAATGACTCATTTTGATGGAGATTTGTAGCATCATTCAAGTAAACAAGTATAATAATAAACATCGAAATGTCAAAAGAAGGTACCTGCAAAAAAAATCAAGTGATCTTAGTCACATCGAAATGGTACCTGCAAATTTTAAGGCAAAAAGGTTAAACATTTTGGCCTGTGCAAACAAAAAACAAATTGGAGACCAAATGTCACCCCAATTTTGTTTTTTACATCAACGAACACTGCTGCTCTATTTCACATGAAATTTGTCAAGCATGCTTGCAACACTAACACGGATATCTCCAAAAGGTTGCAGAATCTTTTGAATTTTTTTCATTTTTTCCGAATTTACTGTTCATCTAGGAGCATATGCTCCCGGGAGCCAAAACGCCCCTCCCGTCTTCAAGTTGCATCCTCAAACATAAGAGTACCGCCGGCTCTGCGGCGAGCGGCGGTGCTAGCGTTGGTCCCGTTGCCCCCGGTCATGCGGGCGGCTGGAGCTCGGTGGACGTGGGCGGCACGTCGTGGCTGCTTTGGCTGCCGGTGGCGCTAGATCTGGCAGCTCCCCTCTCTTCCCTGCCCGGCGTGCATTCACTCCTGGCTTGGCTGTGCTTCCATGGGTCGCCAGTTCTCGGAAAGGGGGTGCTGCTGGTGGCGGAGAGCTCTGGCCGGGAGAAATCCCTGGCCGGCCATGGCCGGCCACGAGAGCGACCCCCGAAGGCGCCATTTCCCTCCCTGGAGGCATTGGTTTGGTCTGGCTCCCCCACTCCCCTACCCCTCGGTCTCCCGGGCGAAAGCCCTAACTCTGTTAGGCGGCGACAACACTCTCGGTGTCGTTCTCTTCTTGAATAATTCACTCTGGGAGCCTTGTGGGAGGTGGGCGCTTTTGGGTGGTAGGTGGCGGCGGTGGTGACGCCCTCTTCGTCCTAGTGTGAAGCTTCCCCTCCTTCGGTGGCTGGATGTGTGCAACGACGATGTTTTGCTCAAGGAGAGTCTCCGGCAGCTCGGCGGGGATGCGCTAGCCCTCTCTATGTGACCATTTTCCGGCAGCATCCAACCCATCCTGCGACGGTGTGGTGCCTTTGATCCAGGCGAGAAGGTAGTGGCCTTCTTCGAGGATGGTATGCTGGATGTGCCATGCTGGGGTTCGTAATTGCTTGGTGATGGCATGACCCACTGGTATCGGGCTCTCTCTCCTTCGAGCCGGTGTGTTCATGTTCCTCGTGCAACATTCATGGAGGAGGACCACGACGTCTTCGGCTCCTGCATCCATTGAGTAGCTTTGTTGTTCGTAGTGTCTGAGGCTTAGTTTGATGCTGTCCAATGTCTTTGTATCTTACCACATTGTACTTCTTTATCTTTGCCCGTGGGCGTGCTTGTAATCCCGACCTGTTGATGGCTATGTTAATTCAAAGTTGGGCTAGGCATGAACCCCATCTCAGGCTCAGTCGATGCCTCTTATCTAAAAAAGAGTAGTACACAGAAAGCTATCTCCTCAAACAATTAAACGATTTTATCATGGCAACAACAGTACAACCTCGACCTCTGCGGGCAACCCGCAGCTTCACTTCCGAGAGCTCATGGCCGTTGTGCTCGCCGGACATGGGGAAGAATAGAACATGGATTACGGACGCCTCTACGGCCTAGACTAGGTTTTGCTATGTTAAAGAAATGTCATGTTGGAATATGTCAAAAATATAATGAATTTGGTCTGATTTAAATAAAAATCGTCCGGTTAGCATGATATTTGTCTGGTTCGTTCAAATTTTGTTTAAAATGTGTCCGGCATTTGATAGATAGAGTTGAATGGTTGGCTTCTGTATTGGTGCACACGGACGGATACTATGTCCGTTTTAGAGGGTCGCTGACGCGCGGTGGGGGTTGGACGGCCTAGCCTCACCCTCCTCGTCACTGCCGAGGACGATGACGCCACCCTCCTCGCGTCTGTGGCGCCGGGCCTGGAGCTCCGCGTATGCCTGGCGCTCGCGGATGTAGTCCTCCCTCGCCCACTTGAGGGAGGCCTCGTCGTTGGGGGCCACCATGTCTGCGTGCTCCGGCTTTATGGGGAGCAGCCCCGACTCGGGCTTTGATCGGACCAGGTGGAGGGAGCGCGGGGAGGGGCGGCCGCCCTCGTTGATGAGAAATACTATCGGAGTAAAAGAAGGGATCTAAGGAAGAATGTAGGCTAAACTTTTTGATTTTTTATTAGTAACAAGTAATATTTTGTTTGGAGGTGAGGGCGCCGCTGCGGGTGCGGCGCCGAAGCGGCGTCTCCTCCGGCTCCGGCTTGACGGGGCGTAGCGCCGGCGAGCCGGAGCCCGACGATGAGAAGGTCCCTGGCTCCATTCGTCGCGGCGTCCAGGAGCTGCCACGACGGCGAGAGAATGACGGGCGCGTCGGGTACTCGAGGCGCGGCGTGTTGCCGGTCTCGATGTGGTCGAGGACGGCCTCGAGGGTGCGGCCGGGCACGCCCCACCACTCGCGCCACCCGTCGGTGTTGAGGCGTCCGCGGGGGATGATGCCGTTGGCGGAGGCGATCTGGTCTTCGCGGCGGCGCTCGAAGTACATCGTCCACAGCGTGTGGCTGTCGGCGGCGTACCTCGGCTCATTCCGCTGCTCCTCCGTCAGCGATGAGCGGATGCGGGCGATCTCGGCCCGCCGTGGAGCCCCTTCGGGCACTGGGACGCCGGCGGCGCTCAACTTCCACGACCCCGACACATGCATGTCCAGAGGCGCCGGATAGTCGGCCTCGTAGAGGAGGCGCGCCTCGTCCTCGTGGAGATGGCGGCAGCCGAAGCCGTTCGCCGCCACGGCGTTGCCGGGGTACCTCTCAGCCATTTCTCGTCGGCGGGAAGAGGGGGGAGTGTTGCTTTGTGTGGCGAGATGAGGCGAGGTGTGGCGACTGTGGCATTCACCGGCGGGGGAGATCGGCTTTTATAGCCGAAGCAGGGCGGTGAGAGCCTGCATGATGGGCGATGCGGGGCGGGAGCGGGCGGGATGCGTGTCGGTGGCGCCTTCACTGCGCCGCCCATGAGGCATCAATGGAGGCTGACCGGCACGGCAGAGCGGCAACCTTGGCATTGATTCCCGTGGGAACCGAGGCGACAAGGACGACGAAGCGGCGTCTCGCTGACTCGGCGGGCCCATCCCCGTTCGTGCCAAAAACGCGATCCCCGGCGCCCCCACCGCGCCGGATTCGGTCTGGGTCCGCCGGCGCCAGTTTTGGTTCAAACCGACGAAAAACGGGTTCCTGGGACGCGACTGAGACGTTTTTTAGGCGCCGGCGGCAAAAAAACGCCTGGGAGGCCCGTTGGAGACACGGCTGGAGATGATCTTAGGTTGCTATAGTTGTACGTGTGTTCCATCATTGTTGCACTGTTTGCAGTGCATCGAATGGGGTTACAGTGTCGTTTAGTCATGCTGTTGGCAGGTAGGGCCGTCAGGAGGTCTGGTCATTCAAAGTACCAACAACGTTTATTTTTTTAAAATTTTCGACAACCTTTATTCAGTTCTTGATGCACATGTGCTCGAGCTAGGCTGTCAAAAGCGCATGAGCGCAAAGCAATTGATAGCGTATCCCAAGCTGCCTGCTCTATGGCGTTGAGGTTACGAACGAAAGTTATGTTGATCTAGCTGTTGCTCAAGACATCTTGGACGAGAATGTTGGGATTGGAGGCAATCACGAACAGGCTCGAGCGTGAGAGAACAACCTAGCTAACCAAAACTTCGTGTCCGCCCAATCACGTACTTACTTATGAAAAAGATTCCCCCGCTTTGTATTACAAAGTAACCATTACCGATACATCCAACTATAGGTGTTGAGGCAGCACAATCACGTCCAAAAAATGAAAGAGAAAATAGAAAAAGAAACAAATGCGAATAGCGATGGATCAACGAAAACGACGGTGACCCAGAACCGCTACGCCCACCAGAGAATTCCACCATACTCTGGACCGCTGCATACCAAGCAACACCTTCAAAAAGGATCGCGACGCCGACGACGCTGCTGCCCGAACAAGTCCTAGGGTTTCCCCCGGTACGCAGAAGGGTGCGGGGGAAGGGGTAAACCCGACGCCCTTCAGGAAGGCCTGGCGGCACCCACAGGCGTCACCGCGTCAGTGCCGGACAAGCCGACAAGGATTACTCCTGACCACCAATCACCCACAATCCCAGATGATCCATCGCGCGCCACCAAACACGCCGCCCATCAACATGCGCCACCACAGTTGTGCAGTCCCCATCGCCGTCTCACCGTGGCAAACGAAGCGAGACCGGCAGGAATAGAGGAGGCAACCAGGAACCAGGAGCGGCAGCAACAACAGCCACACGGGAGGGGACAACCTCCACCGCCAGTGGCAAGAACCAGCCGGACGTAGCAATAGGGGCAAACCAGTCACCCGTGACCATATATCAACCAGGGGGAAGGGGAGGTGGAGAAGTGGCCCATGGCCACGACCGGCGCTCGTGCTGGTTCCTGCTCCCCCACGAAACCATGTTTCGCCCCCGTGTCAAAGGCCCAGATATGTCCGGCCGAGCTGGAAACGGGCTCGTGAAGCCCCTGTCGCCGTGCTTGAAGGAAATATGTCCTAGAGGCATCAATAAAGTTGTTATTTATATTTCCTTATATCATGATAAATGTTTATTATTCATTCTAGAATTGTATTAACCAAAAACTTAGTACATGTGTGAATACATAGACAAACAGAGTGTGCCTAGTATGCATCTACTTGACTAGCTTGTTAATCAAAGATGGTTAAGTTTCCTAGCCATAGACATGTGTTGTCATTTGATGAGCGGGATCACATCATTAGAGAATGATGTGATGGACAAGACCCATCCGTTAGCTTAGCATAATGACTGTTTAGTTTTACTGCTATTGCTTTCATCATGACTTATACATGTTCCTCTGACTATGAGATTATGCAACTCCCGAATACCGCAGGAACTCCTTGTGTGCTATCAAACGTCACAACGTAATTGGGTGATTATAAAGATGCTTTACATGTGTCTCCGATGGTGTTTTTTGAGTTGACATAGATCGAGATTAGGATTTGTCACTCTGTGTATCGAAGAGGTATCTCTGGCCCCTCACGGTAATGCACATCACTATCAGCCTTGCAATAAATGTGACTAATGAGTTAGTTACAAGATGATGCATTACAGAACGAGTAAAAAGACTTGCCGGTAATGAGATTGAACTAGGTATGAAGATACCAATGATCGAATCTCGGGCAAGTAACATACCGATGACAAAGGGAACAACGTATGTTGTTATGCGGTTTGACCGATAAAGATCTTCGTAGAATATGTATGAACCAATGAGCATCCAGGTTCCGCAATTGGTTATTGACCGGAGATGTGTCTCGGTCATGTCTACATAGTTCTCGAACCTGTAGGGTCCGCACACTTAACGTTCGATGACGATTTGTATTATGAGTTATGTGATTTGATGAACCGAAGTTTGTTCGGAGTCTCGGATGAGATCACGGACATGACGAGGAGTCTCAAAATGGTTGAGAGGTAAAATTCATATATTGGAAGGTTACATTCGGACACTAGAATGGTTCGGGATGTTTCGGATGAGTTTCAGAGTACCGGGGGATACCGGACCCCCCCCCCCGGGGGGGGGGGAGTTATTGGGCCTTCATGGGCTTTAGTGGAAAGGAGAGGAGGGCTGCAAGGGAGGCCGCACGCCCCCCCTCCCCATGGCTGGTCCGAATTGGACTAGGAGGGGGCGGCGCCCCCCCTCTTTCCTTCTCCCCTCTTCCTCCTTCCCTCCTTCTCCTAGTTGGAATAGGAAAGGGGGGGGGGGGCGAATCCTACTTGGACCGGGAGTCCAAGTAGGACTCCCCCCTATGGCGTGCCCCCCTTGGGCCGACCTACTCTTCCCCCCTCCTTTATATACGTGGTAGGGGCACCCCAAAGGCACACCAAGTCTTCTCTTAGCCGTGTGCCGTGCCCCCCCTCCATAGTTACACACCTCGGTCATATCGTCGCAGTGCTTAGGCGAAGCCCTGCGCCGATAACTTCATCATCACCATCGCCACGCCGTCGTGCTGACAGAACTCTCCCTCGGCCTCAACTGGATCAAAGAGCTCGAGGGACGTCATCGTGCTGAACGTGTGCTGAACACGAAGGTGTCGTACGTTCGGTACTTGGATCGGTTGGATCGCGAAGACGTTCGACTACATCAACCGCGTTACTAAACGCTTCCGCTTTCGGTCTACGAGGGTACGTGGACACACTCTCCCGTCTCGTTGCTATGCATCTCCTAGATAGATCTTGCGTGATCGTAGGTAATTTTTTTCGAAATACTGCGTTCCCCAACAGTGGCATCCGAGCCAGGTTTATGCGTAGATGTTATATGCATGAGTAGAATGATACGTCTCCAACGTATCTATAATTTTTTATTTTTCCATGCTGTTATATTATAAATCTTGGATGTTTTATAATCATTTTATAGTCATTTTATATCATTTTTCCGTACTAACCTATTGAAATAGTGCCAAGTGCCAGTTGTTGTTTTTCCATGTTTTTTACATTGCAGGAAATCAATATCAAACGAAGTCCAAATGCCCCGAAACTTTACGGAGAATTTTTATGGGCTAGAAGGAACACAATGTTGGGGAACACAGTAATTTAAAAAAAATTCCTATGCACACGCAAGATCTATCATGGTGATGCATAGCAACATGAGGGGAGAGTGTAGTCCACGTACCCTCGTAGACTGTAAGCGGAAGCGTTATGACAACGCGGTTGATGTAGTCGTACGTCTTCACGATCTGACCGATCCTAGTACCGAAAGTACGGCACCTCCGCGATCTGCGCATGTTCAGCTCGGTGACATCCCACGAACTCTCGATCCAGCTGAGTGTCGAGGGAGAGCTTCGTCAGCACGACGACGTGATGACGGTGATGATGAAGCTACCGGTGCAGGGCATTGCCTAAGCACTGCAACGATATGACCGAGGTGGATTATGGTGGAGGGGGGCACCGCACACGGCTAAGAGATAAATGATCAACTTGTGTGTCTATGGGGTGCCCCTCCCCTGTATATAAAGGAGGGAGAGGGGAGACCGGCCGGCCTTTCTAGGCGGGCCAAGGGGGGAGGAGTCCTCCTCCTAGTGGGAGTAGGACTCCCCCTTTCCTAGTCCCACTAGGAATAGAAGGAAGTGGGGGAAGGAGAAAGGAAAGGGGGGACGGCCCCCTCACCCAATTTGGACTGGGCTTGGGGGGGGCCTTCTCTAGGCTGCCTTCTCTTCTCTCCCACTAAGGCCCATATACTCCCCAGGGGGTTCCGGTAACCCCCCGATACTCCGGTAAATGCCCGAACTCACCCGGAACCATTCCAATGTCCAAACATAGGCTTCCAATATATCGATCTTTATGTCTCGACCATTTCGAGACTCCTCGTTATGCCCGTGATCACATCCGGGACTCCTAACAATCTTTGGTTCATCAAAACACATAAACTCATAATACCGATCGTCACCAAACGTTACGCGTGCGGACCCTATGGGTTCGAGAACTATGTAGACATGACCGAGACTCATCTCCAGTCAATAACAAATAGCGGAACCTGGATGCTCATATTGGTTCCTACATATTCTACGAAGAACTTTATCGGTCAAACCGCATAACAACATACGTTGTTCCCTTTGTCATCGGTTTGTTACTTGCCCGAGATTCGATCGTCGGTATCTCAATACCTAGCTCAATCTCGTTACCGGCAAGTCTCTTTACTCGTTTCGTAATGCATCATCCCGTAACTAACTCATTAGTTACAATGCTTGCAAGGCTTATAGTGATGTGCATTACCGAGGGGGCCCAGAGATACCTCTCCGACAATCGGAGTGACAAATCTTAATCTCGATCTATGCCAATTCAACAAACACCATCAGAGACACCTGTAGAGCATCTTTATAGTCACCCAGTTACGTTGTGACATTTGATAACACACTAAGTGTTCCTCCGGTATTCGGGAGTTGCATATTCTCATAGTCATAGGAACATGTATAAGTTATGAAGAAAGCAATAGCAACAAACTAAACGATCATCGTGCTAAGCTAACGGATGGGTCAAGTCAATCACATCATTCTCTAATGATGTGATCCCGTTCATCAAATGACAACTCTTTGTCCATGGCTAGGAAACTTAGCCATCTTTGATTAACGAGCTAGTTAAGTAGAGGCATACTAGTGACACTCTGTTTGTCTATATATTCACACATGTACTAAGTTTCCGGTTAATACAATTCTAGCATGAATAATAAACATTTATCATGATAATATAAATAACAACTTTATTATTGCCTCTAGGGCATATTTCCTTCACACAACGGGCCCTGGTTGCACCTGGGGGGTGCCCTGAGGGGGGCACAACCCACCAGGGCGCGCCAGGAGGCCCAGGCGCGCCCTGGTGGGTTGTGCGCACCTCGCATGCCCCCCGGGCCGCCTCTTTGCTCTATAAATACCCCAATATTCCAAAAACCCTAAAGGAGTCGACGAAATATTCATCCAGCCGCCGCAGAGTCCGGAACCACCAGATCCAATCTAGACACCATCTCGGATGGGGTTCACCACCTCCATTGGTGCCTCTTCGATGATGCGTGAGTAGATCTTTGTAGACCTTTGGGTCCATAGTTAGTAGCTAGATGGCCTGCTCTTTCTCGCTGGATTCTCAATACAATGGTCTCTTGGAGATCCATATGATGTAACTCTTTTGTGCTGTGTTTGTTGGGATCTGATGGACTTTGAGTTTATGATCAGTTATATCTTTTTATATCCATGAAAGTTATTTGAGTTTCTTTGATCTCTTATATGCATGATTGCTTATAGCCTCGTATTTCTTTTCCAATATTTGGGTTTTGTTTGGTCAACTTGATCTATTTATCTTGCAATGGGAAGAGGTGCTTTGTAGTGGGTTCGATCTTATGTTGCTTGATCCCAGTGACAGAAAGGGAACCGACACGTATGTATCGTTGCTATTAAGGATAAAACGACGGGGTCTATCTCTACATAGATAGATCTTGTCTACATCATGTCATCGTTCTTATTGCATTACTCCATTTCTCCATGAACTTAATTACACTAGATGCATGCTGGATAGCGGTCGATGTGTGGAGTAATAGTAGTAGATGCAGGCAGGATTCGGTCTACTAATCTTGGACGTGATGCCTATATAATGATCATTGCCTGGATATCGTCATGAGTATTTGAAGTTATATCAATTGCCCAACAGTAATTTGTTTACCCACCGTTTGCTATTTTTCTCGAGAGAAGCCACTAGTGAAACCTACGGCCCCTCGGGTCTTCTTTCTCATATATTTGCCTTTGCGATCTATGTTTCTCTTGCATTTATTTTTAGATCTATTAAACCAAAAAATACAAAAATACCTTGCTGAAATTTATTCTTGTTTTTTTATTTGCGATCTATTTATCAATCTACTCCCTCCGTTTCTTTTTACTTCGCATATAAGATTTGATCAAAGTCAAACTACATAAAGTTTGACCAAATTTATATAAAAAGATATGAACGTCTACAATATTAAAACTATATAGTATGAAAATACACTTCGTGGTGCATCTGATAATGTTGATTTCATATTGTCAATGTTTATATTTTTTTAATATAAAGTTAGTCAAACTTTATAAAGCTTGACTTTGACCAAACCTTATATGCAGACTAAAAAGAAACGGAGGGAGTACTACAAATTTATCTCACGTTCGTTTGCCTATCTTGAGGCGTCGTACCCCGGAAGGGATTGACAACCCCTTTAACACGTCGGGTTGCGAGGATTTGTTATTTGTGTGCAGGGGCTGTTTAGGTTGTGTTGCTTGGTTCTCCTACTGGTTCGATAACCTTGGTTTCATATTTGAGGGAAATACCTACCGTCGCTGTGCTGCATCATCCCTTCCTCTTTGAGGAAATACCAACGTAGCTTCAAGCGACATCAAAAGGAATTGTCGGTGCCTTTGCCGGGGAGGATCTTCAACATATACCAGGTTCCTAATCACAAATATCATCTCCTTGCAATTTACATTATTTGCCATTTGCCTCTCTTTTTCCTCTCCTCCACTTCACAAAAATTTGCCTTTTTATTCGCCTCTCTTTTTTCGTTCGCCGTTTTCTTGCCGGATCTGTTTTTGAGTGGAATCTTGTTGTGTGGTCATCATAACTCAAGAGAACACCAAGTTATGTGATTTCTCAAATGCCAACAACACTGATTTATTGGCACTCCGATTGCTCCTCCCGCCACTAGTGCGGAGTCTTGTGATATTAATACTGCTTTGCTGAATCTTGTTATGAAAGATCAATTTTCCAGTACTCCTAATGAGGATGCCCCGTCCCATCTTAATACCTTCATGGAATTATGCGATATGCAAAAGAAAAAAGATGTGGACAATGATGTGGTGAAGATAAAATTATTTCCGTTTTCTTTGCGTGATTTTGCAAAAAGTTGGTTCTCTTTTTTGCCTCGCAATAGTATCGATTCTTGGAATAAGTGCAAAGATGCTTTTATCACTAAGTATTTTCCTCCCGCAAAAATTATTTCCCTTAGAACCCAGATCATGAATTTAAAGCAACTTGAACATGAGCATGTTGCACAATCTTGAGAAAGGATGAAAATGATGCTAAGGAATTTCCCAACTCATGGGTTAAATCTTTGGATGTTCATACAAAATTTTATGCGGTGTTGAATTTTGTCTCTCGTAATCTTTTAGATTCCGCCGCGGGTGGTACTTTTATGGAAATTACTTTGGGTGAAGCCACCAAATTGCTTGATAATATCATGGCAAATTATTCACAATGGCATACCGAAGGGGCTCCTACTAATAAAAAAGTTAATTCGGTTGAAGAAATTTCTTCTTTGAGTGAAAAAGTTGATGCTCTTATGAAATTGGTTGCTCGTAAAAGTGCTCCTATTGATTTTAATGATATGCCTTTGTCTACTTTGATTTAGCAAAGTAGTGATGCCATAGATGTGAATTTTATTTCTCAAAATAATTTCAATAACAATGCTTATAGAGGTAATTTTAATCCAAGGCCTTTTCCTAGTAATTCCTCTAATAATTATGGTAATTCCTATGGAAATCAATCCTATAATAATAATAGGAACACCTATGATCTTTAGAACAATATTCAAGAATTTATCAATACACAAAAAGTTTTCGACACTTCCATAGAAGAAAAGTTGAGTAAGATTGATGATTTGTCTAGAAGTGTTGATAGAATTGCTCATCATGTGGAAAATCTCAAGATGAAAATTTTTGTGCCTATGGATGAATCAATTAAATATCTTTACGTTTCTATGGATGAAAGTAAGAAAAGAACCGCTATGCTTAGAGCTAAAAGAGAATTTTTAGAAAAGGTGTTTTCTAGTGATTTCTTTCGCAAAAGTGACGAAGATCTTAAAATGATTGGTGTTTATTCTATTGATTCTTTATTTAGTAAAGTTAAGATTGATGAAAAATGTACTGGAGAAGAGTCAACTTTAGGTAGAAGGCATCCCAATATTTCGGAGGGTGAAAATCTTGTTGAGAAAATTGATGAAAGTGGGTTTCGAGAGGTCAAAACTTTAACTAGTGATGTGCCCACTCTTTTGGATTACAAAGATTCTAATTATGATAGATGCTTTTTGATTGATTGTATTTCTTTGTTGCAATCCATGATAAATTCACCCCATGCTTATGAACAAAATAAGGCTTTTACTAAACACATTGTTGATGCTATGATGAAAGCTTTTGAAGAAAAAAAATGGAATTAGAAGTATCAATTCCTAGAAAATTGCATGATGATTGGGAACCTACTATAAAAGTCAAGATTAAAAATTATGAGTGTTTTGCTTTGTGTGACTTGGGTGCTAGTGTTTCTACAATTCCGAAATCTTTATGTGATATGCTTGGTCTTACCAATCCTGAAGAATGCTCTTTAAATTTGCACTTGGCGGATTCTATTGTTAAAAAGCCTATGGTAAGAATTAATGATGTTCTTATTCTTAAAAATAGGAATTATGTGCCCATAGATTTTATTGTTCTTGATATTGATTGCAATCGCCTTGTCCAATTATTCTTGGTAGACCGTTTTTACGCACTATCGGTGCCGTGATTGATATGAAAGACGGCAATATTAAGTTCCAATTTCCCTTGAGGAAGGATATGAAACACTTACCTAGAACAAGATTAAGCCACCTTATGAATCAATCATGAGGGCATCTTATGGATCTCGAACCAAAGATGACAAAACTTAGATCCTTGCTTTATGCCGAGCAAAGGGTGTAAAACTATAACGCTCGTTGGGAGGCAACCCAATGCATAAATTTTATTTTTGCTTTTTTGCTTTCTGTTCCTGAGTGTTTGAACAATTATGCTACATGATTGTGTTTTTTGTGTTTAATTAGTGTTTGTGCCAAGTAGAACCGATAGGATCTTCTTGGGTGATAGTTGTTTGATCTTGCTGAAAAAGACTGAAACTTTGCGCTCACGAAAACAATTCTCATTTTTTATCAAAAAGCGCTTTTGCCCTGGTTCGTTTTGAAGAAGATTAATATACAAATTGGTCAGGTCGTCCTATTTTTTCAGAATTTTTGGAGTTCCAGGAGGTTTCGAAAAATTCAGATTGCTACAGACTGTTCTGTTTTGAGAGATCCTGTTTTCTTTGTGTTGTGTGCTTATTTTCATGGATCTATGGTTTTATTTGATGAGTTTTTGCCATAGAAAAGTTGGAATACAGTAGATATAATACAAAAACAGAATATGAATTGGTTTGATACAGTACTTATAGTAGTGGTTTGCTTTCTTACACTAACGGATCTCACGAAAGTTTTGTTGAGTTTTGTGTGATTGTAGTTTTCAAGTTTTGGGTTATCTTAGATGGATGATGGAAGGATAGAAGAGTCTAAGCTTGGGGATGCCCCAGCATCCCAAGCTATTATACAAAAATGAGCAACCAACTAAGCTTGGGGATGCCCCCGAGTGGCATCCCCGCTTTCTTCCAACGACCATCAGTATTTTACTCAAAACTATATTTTTATTCGTCACATGATATGTGTTTTGCTTGGAGCGTCTTGTATGGTATTAATCTTTGCTTGTTTTATTTTGTGTTTTAAGTCATCAATCCTTGCGGGACACACCTATTTTGGAGAGCCAAAATTATGTCATGACTTGTTAAAATTGCTCTCTATGCTTCACTTAAAATTTTATGAGCTATGGACTTGCTCTAGTGCTTCACTTATATCTTTTTGAGCATGGTGTGCTTTAGTATTTTTGAAGAAATTCTCTCTTGATTCACTTAGACTTTTGTGAGAGTTAGTAAAATTTTCAAGAAATTCTCTCTTTCTTCACTTAAATTATTTTGAGAGAAATAAAAAAATATGCTCATGATCTTCACTTATATTTGTTTGAGCTTATGAAAAGCAACACATGAAAATTAGTCCCTAAGTGATAGATATCCAAGAAGGATATAATAAAAACTTTCATGAAGATCATTGGACAAAATAAACTTGATTCTTAGTAATAGTTTTGAGATATGATGATGTGATATGTGAGTTATGTTGATGAGTAATTATGCTTTAGTAAGAATATTGGTGTTAAGGTTTGTGATTCCCTATGCATGCGCGAAAGTCAACAGTTATGCAATGAAACTATCTCCTACTTGTGGTGCATTACTCGGTGTTATTTATGCTTAATGCTTGCTTATGAGATTATCCATTTCTTGGTTGGTCGCTTCTCAATCTTTTGCTAGCCTTCATTTTGCACTAAGTATGATCTCTACTTGTGCATCCAAAAACCTTTAAACCAGTTTTGCAACACAAGTCCACTATATCTACCTATATGCGGTATTCTTTTGACGTTCTAAGAAAATTTGTATGTGCCGTCTCTAATTTTCAAAATAAACTTCTCTTTTGTGTGTTTGTTTCGCTCGAGGAGCGGTGAGGGGTGGCTAATATTTTCCATGCTAGATGTGTTATTCTCACGATGAGTGTTTATTCACTCGTCATTGCACGAGAGTAAGGCAAAGGAATTAGGGATGCTCAGTCCCGAAATGCAAAAATGAATTTACTTTATGTTATCAAATAATAAATTCGTTGAAAAGTGTTGGTATGGAGGGCACCCGTGGATACGGTCAGCCATGAAAAGTGAAAGTATGGTGGAAAAAGGAATACAATTTATTTTCTGTTTGGGAACCGCCTATGATATATCTAGCATGGAAAGTGTTGGGAACTCCAAGTTGTTTTCGTTGGTGGGATGGATACACCCCCCAAAATGTTTTTATCTCTAAGTTTTTTGCTTTGAGCTCTGGCACCTCTACAAATCCCTACTTCCCTCTGCGAAGGGCCTTTCTTTTACTTCATGCAATTTTTATTTTGATTCTCCATCTTCTTTTATAAAAGCACCAACTAGGAGGCAATATGATCGTACTTAAGTATTGGGTGTAGCTAATATTCGAGTGTGTTTCATAAATGGATCAATGGTTGAGCATGATGGGCTAGGGATAACTTATTTTAGCGTTGATATTTTGAAAGACATGGTTGCTTGTTGATATGCTTGAGTATCTAAATTATTATGTCAAAACTAGACTATTGCTTTGAATCACATCAAATTCCAAATGTCCATGCTATAGAGAAAACAAATATGATATGACATGTTAGGCAACATTCCACATCAAAAATTCTGCTTTTGTCACTTACCTAATCGAGGATGAGTAGGAGTTAAGCTTGGGGATGCTGATATGTCTCCAACGTATCTATAATTTTTTATTGTTTTCCATGTTGTTATATTATCAATCTTGGATGTTTTATAATCATTTTATAGTCATTTTATATCATTTTTTGGTACTAACCTATGGACATAGTGCCAAGTGGCAGTTGCTATTTTTTCCATGTTTTTTACATCACGGGAAATCAATATCAGACGGAGTCCAAATGCCTCGAAACTTACGAAGAATTTTTATGGGCCAGAAGGAACACAACGGGCCCTGGCTGTGCCTGGGGGTGCCCCGAGGGGGCACAGCCCACCAGGGCGCGCTAGGAGGCCCAAGCGCGCCCTGGTGGGTTGTGCCCACCTCGGGTCCCCCCGGGCCGCCTTTTTGCTCTATAGATGCCCCAATATTCTAGAAACCCTAAAGGAGTCGACGAAATATTCATCCAGCCGCCGCAGAGTCCAGAACCACAAGATCCAATCTAGACACAATCTCGGATGGGGTTCACCACCTCCATTGGTGCCTCTTCGATGATGCGTGAGTAGTTCTTTGTAGACCTTCGGGTCCGTAGTTATTAGCTAGATGGCTTCCTCTCTCTCGCTGGATTCTCAATACAATGGGCTCTTGGAGATCCATATGATGTAACTCTTTTGCGGTGTGTTTGTTGGGATCTGATGAACTTTGAGTTTATGATCAGTTATATGTTTTTATATCCATGAAAGCTATTTGAGTTTCTTTGATCTCTTATATGCATGATTGCTTATAGCCTCATATTTCTTCTTCGATATTTGGGATTTGTTTGGCTAACTTGATCTATTTATCTTCCAATAGGAATAGGTGCTTTGTAGTGGGTTCGATCTTACGGTGCTTCATCCTAGTGACAGAAAGGGAACCGACACGTATGTATCGTTGCTACTAAGGTAAAACGACGGGGTCTATCTCTACATAGATAGACCTTGTCTACATCATGTAATCATTCTTATTGCATTACTCCGTTTTCCCATGAACTTAATACACTAGATGCATGCTGGATAGCGGTCGATGTGTGGAGTAATAGTAGTAGATGTAGGTAGGAGTCGGTCTATTAATCGTGGACGTGATGCCCATATAATGATCATTGCCTGGATATCGTCATGAGTATTTGAAGTTCTATCAATTGCCCACAGTAATTTGTTTACCCATCGTTTGCTATTTTTCTCGAGAGAAGCCACTAGTGAAACCTACGGCCCACGAGTCTTCATTCTCATATATTTGCCTTTGTGATCTACTTTTCTCTTGCATTTATTTTCAGATCTATTAAACCAAAAAATACAAAAATACCTTGCTACAATTTATTCTTATTTATTTTATTTGCGATCCATTTATCAATCTACTACAAATTTATCTCATGTTCGTTTGCCTATCTTGAGGCGCCGTACCCCAGAAGGGATTGACAACCCCTTTAACACGTCGGGTTACGAGGATTTGTTATTTGTGTGCAAGGGCTGTTTACGTTGTGTTGCTTGGTTCTCCTACTGGTTCGATAACCTTGGTTTCATATCTGAGGTAAATACCTACCGCCGATTTGCTGCATCATCCCTTCCTCTTTGGGGAAATACCGACGTAGCTTCAAGCGACATCATAGAACACAATGAGGTGTGGGCAATAATAGTCATACTGCTTACCAGCAATGTCTTACTTTGATTTGGCGGTATTGTTGGATGAAGCGGCTCGGACCGACATTACATGACCGCGTTCATGAGACTGGTTCTACCGACGTGCTTTGCAAACAGGTGGCTAGCGAGTGTCTGTTTCTCCAACTTTAGTTGAATTGAGTTTGACAATGCCCGATCCTTGTTGAAGGTTAAAACAGCACACTTGACAAAAAATCATTGTGGTTTTGATGCGTAGGTAAGAACGGTTCTTGCTAGAAGCCCGTAGCAGCCACGTAAAACTTGCAACAACAAAGTAGAGGATGTCTAACTTGTTTTTGTAGGGCATGTTGTGATGTGATATGGTCAATACGTGATGATATATAAATTGTTCTATGAGATGATCATGTTTTGTAAAAGTTATCAGCAACTGGTAGGAGCCTTATGGCTATCTCTTTATTGTATGAAATGCAATCGCCATGTCATTGCTTTACTTTATCACTAAGCGGTAGCGATAGTCCTCGAAGCAATAGTTGGCGAGACGACAACAATGCTACGATAGAGATCAAGGTGTCATGCCGGTGACCATGGTGATCATGACGGTGCTTTGAAGATGGAGATCCAAGGCACAAGATGATGGCCATATCATATCACTTATTTTGATTGCATGTGATGTTTATCCTTTATGCATCTTATTTTGCTTAGTACGGCGGTAGCATTATAAGATGAACCCTCACTAAATTTCAAGGTATAAGTGTTCTCCCTGAGTATGCACCGTTGCTACAGTTCGACACCACGTGATGATCGGGTGTGATAAGCTCTACGTTCACATACAACGGGTGCAAACTAGTTTTGCACACGGAGAATACTCGTGTTAAACTTGACGAGCCTAGCATATGCAGATATGGCCTCGGTACACTGAGACCGAAAGGTCGAACGTGAATCATATAGTAGATATGATCGACATAGTGATGTTCACCATTGAAAACTACTCCATCTCATGTGATGATCGGACATGGTTTGGTTGATTTGGATCACGTGATCATTTAGATGACTAGAGGGATGTCTATCTAAGTGGGAATTCTTAAGTAATATTATTAATTGAACTATAATGTATCATGATCTTAGTACTTGATAGTATTTTGCATGTCTATGTTGTTGTAGATCAATGGCCCGTGCTACCGTTCCCTTGAATTTTAATGTGTTCCTAGAGAAAGCTAAGTTGAAAGATGATGGTAGAAACTACACGGACTGGGTCCGTAACTTGAGAATTATGCTCATTGCTGCACAAAAGAATTACGTCCTAGAAACACCGCTAGGTGCAAGACCCGCTGCAGGAGCAACTCCGGACGTTATTAACGTATGGCAGAGCAAAGCTGATGACTACTCAATAGTTCAGTGTGCCATGCTTTACGGCTTAGAATCGGGACTTCAACGACGTTTCGAAAGTCATGGAGCATATGAGATGTTCCAAGCAAATGCCGGAATTGAGAGATATGAAGTCTCCAATAAGTTCTATAGCTTCAAGGTGGAGGAGAATAGTTCCGTCAATGAACATATACTCAGAATGTCTGGGTACCACAACCACTTGACTCAATTGGGAGTTAATCTTCCTGATGAAAGTGTTATTGACAGAGTTCTTCAATCACTGCCACCAAGATACAAAAGCTTCGTGATGAACTATAATATGCAAGGGATGGATAAGACAATTCCCGAGCTCTTCGTGATGCTAAAGGCTGCAGATGTAGAAATAGAGAAGGAGCATCAAGTTTTAATGGTTAACAAGACCACTAGTTTCAAAAAGAAGGGCAAAGGGAAGAAGGGAACTTCAAGAAGAACGGCAAGCAAGTTGCTGCTCAAGTGAAGAATCCCATGTCTGGACCTAAGCCTGAGTGCTTCTACTACAAAGGGACTGGTCACTGGAAGCAGAACTGCCCCAAGTATTTGGCGGATAAGAAGGATGGCAAAGTGAAAGGTATATTTGATATACATGTTATTGATGTGTACCTTACTAATGC
This sequence comes from Aegilops umbellulata, assembly GCA_032464435.1. Lineage (NCBI taxonomy): Eukaryota > Viridiplantae > Streptophyta > Magnoliopsida > Poales > Poaceae > Aegilops > Aegilops umbellulata. The sequence continues at coordinate 278,755,729 of CP136058.1, forward strand.
TCGTAGTAGCGCCTGGGTATTTGATACTTGTTCTATTGCTCATATTTGCAAATCAAAACAGGGGCTACGGATTAAACAAAGATTGGCTAAGGATGAGGTGACGATGCGCGTGGGAAATGGTTCCAAAGTTGATGTGATCGCCATCGGCACGCTACCTCTACATCTACCATCGGGATTAGTTTTAGACCTAAATAATTTTTATTTGGTGCCAGCGTTAAGCATGAACATTATATGAGGATCTTGTTTGATGCCAGACGGTCATTCATTTAAATTAGAGAATAATGGTTCTTCTATTTATATGAGTAATATCTTTTATGGTCATGCACCCTTGATGAGTGGTCTATTTTTGTCAAAACTTGATTGTAGTGATACACATATTCATAATATTGAAGCCAAAAGATGCAAAGTTAATAATGATAGTGCAACTTATTTGTGGCACTGTTGTTTAGGTCATATTGGTGTAAAGCGCATGAAGAAACTCCATGCTGATGGGCTTTTGGAATCACTTGATTATGAATCACTTGATGCTTGCGAACCATGCCTCATGGGCAAGATGACTAAAACTCCGTTCTCCGTAACAATGGAGCGAGCAACTGACTTGTTGGTAATAATACATACTGATGTATGCGGTCTGATGAGTGTTGAGGCTCGCGGTGGGTATCGTTATTTCCTAACCTTCACGGATGATTTGAGAAGATATGGGTATATCTACTTGATGAAACATAAGTCTGAAACATTTGAAAAGTTCAAAGAATTTCAGAGTGAAGTGGAAAATCATCGTAACAAGAAAATAAAGTTTCTATGATCTGATAGTGGAGGAGAATATTTGAGTTATGAGTTTGGTCTTCATTCAAAACAGTGCAGAATAGTTTCGCAACTCACGCCACCAGGAACACCACAATGTAATGGTGTGTCCGAACGTCGTAACCGCACTTTATTAGATATGGTGCGATCTAGGATGTCTCTTACTGATTTACCGCTATCGTTTTGGGGTTATGCTTTATAGACGGCTGCATTCACGTTAAATAGGGCACCATCTAAATCCGTTGATGAGGCGACACCATATGAACTGCGGTTTGGCAAGAAACCTAAGCTGTCGTTTCTAAAAGTTTGGGGCTGCGATGCTTATGTGAAAAAGCTTCAACCTGATAAGCTCGAACCCAAATCGGAGAAATGTGTTTTCATAGGATACCCAAAAGAGACTGTTGGGTACACCTTCTATCACAGATCCAAAGGCAAGATATTTGTTGCTAAGAATGGATCTTTTCTAGAGAAGGAGTTTCTCTCAAAAGAAGTGAGTGGGAGGAAAGTTGAACTTGATGAGGTAATTATACCTTCTCCCTTATTGGAAAGTAGTTCATCACAGAAATCAATTCCAGTGATCCCTACACCAATCAGTGAGGAAGTTAATGATGATGATCATGAAACTTCTGATCAAGTTACTACCGAACCTCGTAGGTCAACCAGAGTACGATCCGCACCAGAGTGGTACGGTAATCCTGTTCTGGAGGTCATGTTACTTGACCATGACGAAACTACAAACTATGAGGAAGCGATGATGAGCCTAGATTCCGCGAAATGGCTTGACGCCATGAAATCTGAGATGGGATCCATGTATGAGAACAAAGTATGGACTTTGGTTGACTTGCCCGATGATCAGCAAGCCATAGAGAATAGATGGATCTTCAAGAAGAAGACTGACACTGACAGTAATGTTACTGTCTACAAAGCTCGACTTGTTGCAAAAGGTTTTCGACAAGTTCAAGGAGTTGACTACGATGAGACTTTCTCACCCGTAGCGATGCTTAAGTCTTTCTGAATCATGTTAGCAATTGCCGCATTTTATGATTATGAAATTTGGCAAATGGATGTCAAAACTGCATTCCTTAATGGTTATCTTAAAGAAGAGTTGTATATGATGCAACCAGGAAGTTTTGTCGATCCTAAAGGTGCTAACAAAGTGTGCAAGCTCCAGCGACCCATTTATGGACTGGTGCAAGCCTCTCAGAGTTGGAATATATGCTTTGATAGTGTGATCAAAGTATATGATTTTATACAAACTTTTGGAGAAGCATGTATTTACAAGAAAGTGAGTGGGAGCTTGCTACCTCTTGAGCACTGCGTTGGTTTTCCCCGAAGTGGAGAGGATGATGCAGCAAAGTAGCGTAAGTATTTCCCTCAGTTTTTGAGAACCAAGGTTTCAATCCGGTAGGAGGCTACTCTCAAGTCCCTCGTACCTGCACAAAACGATAGCTCCTCGCAACCAACGCGATTAGGGGTTGTCAATTTCATCACGGTCACTTACGAGAGTGAGATCTGATAAAGATTATAGGTAATATTTTTGGTATTTTTGGTATAGATATGCAAAGTGAAAAGTAAAAGGCAAAGTAAAACAGCAAAGCAAGATTAAAGTGATGGAGATTGATATGATGAGAATAGACCCGGGGGCCATAGGTTTCACTAGTGGCTTCTCTCAAGAGCATAATTATTCTACGGTGGGTGAACAAATTACTGTTGAGCAATTGACAGAATTGAGCATAGTTATGAGAATATCTAGGTATTATCATGTATATAGGCATCACGTCCGAGACAAGTAGACCGACTCCTGCCTGCATCTACTACTATTACTCCACTCATCGACCGCTATCCCGCATGCATCTAGAGTATTAAGTTAAAAACAGAGTAACGCCTTAAGCAAGATGACATGATGTAGAGGGATAGTTTCATGCAATATGATAATAACCCCATCTTGTTATCCTCGATGGCAACAATACAATACGTGCCTTGCTACCCCTTCTATCACTGGGAAAGGATACCGCGAGATTGAACACAAAGCTAAGCACTTCTCCCATGGCAAGAAAAACCAATCTAGTAGGCCAAACCAAACTGATAATTCGAAGAGACTTGCAAAGATAACCAATCATACATAAAAGAACTCAGAGAAGATTCAAATATTATTCATAGATAGACTTGATCATAAACCCACAATTCATCGGTCTCAACAAACACACCGCAAAAATAAGATTACATCGAATAGATCTCCACAAGAGAGGGGGAGAACATTGTATTGAGATCCAAAAAGAGAGAAGAAGCCATCTAGCTAATAACTATGGACCCGTAGGTCTGAGGTGAACTACTCACACTTCATCGGAGAGGCTATGATGATGTAGAAGCCCTCCGTGATGACGGACCTCTCCGGCGGAGCTCCGGAACAGGCCCCAAGACGGGATCTCGTGGATATAGAAAGTTGCGGCGGTGGAAATAGGTTTTTGGCTCTATAACCAATCGTTTGGGGGTACGTAGGTATATATAGGAGGAAGGAGTACGTCGGTGGAGCAACAGGGGGCCCACGAGGCAGGGGGCGCGCCCTAGGGGGGCGCCCCCCACCCTCGTGACCGCCTCTTTTGTTCCTTGGAGCAGGGTCCAAGTCTCCTGGATCACGTTCGGTGAGAAAATCACGTTCCCGAAGGTTTTATTCCGTTTGGACTCCGTTTGATATTCCGTTTCTTCAAAACACTGAAATAGGCAAAAAAAACAACATTTCTGGGCTGGGCCTTCGGTTAATAGGTTAGTCCCAAAAATAATATATAAGTGGAAAATAAAGCCCAATATAGTCCAAAACAGTAGATAATATAGCATGGAGCAATAAAAAATTATAGATACGTTGGAGATGTATCAGAGCTCTGTAGCATTTCTAATATTATATGTGGATGACATATTGTTGATTGGAAATAATACACAATTTCTGGATAGCACAAAAGGATACTTGAATAAGAATTTTTCAATGAAAGACCTCGGTGAAGCTGCTTATATATTGGGCATCAAGATCTATAGAGAAAGATCAAGATGCTTAATTGGACTTTCACAGAGCACATACCTTGATAAAGTTTTGAAGAAGTTCAAAATGGATCAGTCAAAGAAAGGGTTCTCTGCGTGTGTTACAAGGTGTGAAGTTGAGTCAGACTCAATGCCCGACCACTACAAAAGATAGAGAGAAAATGAAAGTCATTCACTATGCCTCAGCCATAGGTTCTATGATGTATGCAATGCTATGTACCAGACCTGATGTGTGCCTTGCTATAAGTTTAAGCAAGGAGGTACCAAAGTAATACAAGAGTGGATCACTAGACAACGGTCAAGAACATCCTGAAATACCTGAAAAGGACTAAGGATATGTTTCTAGTTTATGGAGGTGACAAAGAGCTCGTCGTAAATGGTTGTGTCAATGCAAGCTTTGACACTGATCCACATGACTCTAAGTCGCAAACCGGATACATATTTATATTGAATGGTGGAGCTGTCAGTTGGTGTAGTTCCAAGCAGAGCATCGTGGCGCGATCTACGTGTAAAGCGGAGTACATAGCTGCTTCGGAAGCAGCAAATGAAGGAGTCTGGATGAAGGAGTTCATATCCGATCTAGGTGTAATACCTAGTGCATCGGGTCCAATGAAAATCTTTTGTGACAATACTGGAGCACTTGCCTTCGAAGGAATCCAAATTTCACAAGAGAACCAAACACATCAAAAGACGGTTCAATTCCATCCGCGATCAAGTCAAGGAGGGAGACATAGAGATTTGCAAGATACATACGAATCTGAATGTTGCAGACCCGTTGACTAAGCCTCTCTCACGAGCATAATGATCATTTAGTTTTACTGCTATTGCTTTCATCATGACTTATACATGTTCCTCTGACTATGAGATTATGCAACTCCCGAATACTGGAGGAACTCCTTGTGTGCTATCAAACGTCACAACGTAATTGGGTGATTATAAACATGCTTCACATGTGTCTCCGATGGTGTTTGTTGAGTTGGCATAGATCAAGATTAGGATTTGTCACTCCGTGTATCGGAGAGGTATATCTGGGACCTCTCGGTAATGCACATCACTATGAGCCTTGCAAGCAATGTGACTAATGAGTTAGTTACGAGATGATGCATTACTGAATGAGTAAAGAGACTTGCCGGTAACGAGATTGAACTAGGTATGAAGATACCGACGATCGAATCTCGGGCAAGTAACATACCTATGACAAAGGGAACAACGTATGTTGTTATGCGGTTTGACCGATAAAGATCTTCGTAGAATATGAAGGAACCAATATGAGCATCCAGGTTCCACTATTGGTTATTGACTGGAGATGTGTCTAGGTCATGTCTACATAGTTCTCGAACCCGTAGGGTACGCACACTTAACGTTCGATGACGATTTGTATTATGAGTTATGTGATTTGATGAAGCGAAGTTTGTTCGAAGTATGAAAGGTCTCCTACGTATCTATAATTTTTTATTGTTCCATGCTGTTTTATTATCAATCTTGGATGTTTTATAATCATTTTATAGTTATTTTATATCATTTTTTGGTACTATCCTATTGACATAGTGCCAAGTGTGAGTTGTTGTTTTTTTTCATGTTTTTTACATCGCAAGAAATCAATATCAAACGGAGTCCAAATGCCACAAAACTTCACGATGATTTTTTTGGGCCAGAAGGAAGGCAATGGGCCCTGGTTGCACCTAGGGGTGCCACGAGGGGGGCACAACCCACCAGGGCGCGCCAGGAGGTCCAGGCGCACCCTGGTGGGCTGTGCCCACCTCGGGTGCCCCCCGGACCGCCTCTTTGCTCTATAAATACCCCAATATTCCAGAAACCCTAAAGCGATCGACGGAATATTCATCCAGCCGCCATAGAGTCTAGAACCACCAGATCCAATCTAGACACCATCTCTGATGGGGTTCACCACCTCCATTGGTGCTTCTCCGATGATGCATGAGTAGTTCTTTGTAGACCTTCGGGTCCGTAGTTAGTAGCTTGATGGCTTTCTCTCTCTCGCTGGATTCTCAATACAATGGTCTATTGGAGATCCATATGATGTAACTCTTTTTGCGGTGTGTTTGTTGGGATCTGATGAATTTTGAGTTTATGATCAGTTATATCTTTGTATATCCATGAAAGTTATTTGAGTTTCTTTGATCTCTTATATGCATGATTGCTTATAGCCTCGTATTTCTTCTCCGATATTTGGGTTTTGTTTGGCCAACTTGATCAATTTATCTTGCAATGGGAAGAGGTGCTTTGTAGTGGGTTCGATCTTACGGTGCTTGATCCCAGTGACAGAAAGGGAACCGACACGTATGTATCGTTGCTACTACGGCCCTGGGTCTTTTTTCTCATATGTTTGCTGTAGGATCTTGAGAAGATGTGTCTAGAGGGGGGGTGATTAGACACTTACTGCTAAAGTTGCAGTTTTTAGAATTTTTCGGTTTAAGTGGAGTTTAGGCACAATTTCAACATTCACAATACATATCAAGCAAGCATGCAAAGAGTATATGAGCAGCGGAAAGTAAAGCATGCAACTTGCAAGAATGTAAAGGGAAGGGATTGGAGAATTCAAACGCAATTGGAGACACTGATGTTTTTGGCGTGGTTCGGATAGGTGGTGCTATCCTACATCCACGTTGATGGAGACTTCAACCCACGAAGGGTAACGGTTGCGCGAGTCCACGGAGGGCTCCACCCACGAAGGGTCCACGAAGAAGCAACCTTGTCTATCCCACCATGGTCGTCGCCCACGAAGGACTTGCCTCACTAGCGGTAGATCTTCACGAAGTAGGCGATCTCCTTGCCCTTACAAACTCCTTGGTTCAACTCCACAATCTTGTCGGAGGCTCCCAAGTGACACCTAGCCAATCTAGGAGACACTACTCTCCAAGAAGTAACAAATGGTGTGTTGATGATGAACTCCTTCCTCTTGTGCTTCAAATGATAGTCTCCCCAACACTCAACTCTCTCTCATAGGATTTGGATCTGGTGGAAAGAAGATTTGAGTGGAAAGCAACTTGGGGAAGGCTAGAGATCAAGATTCATATGGTAGGAATGGAATATATTGAGCTCAACACAAGGGTAGGTAGTTCTCTCTCAGAAATAGGATACTGGAAGTGTAGGCTTAGTCTGATGGCTCTCTCCACGAATGAAGAGGAGGTGGAGGGGTATATATAGCCTCTACACAAAATCTAACCTTTACACACAATTTACCAATCTCGGTGGGACCGAATCAACAAACTCGGTCGGACCGATTTAGTAAACCTAGTGACCGTTAGGATTTTCGGTGGGACTGACATGCATCTCGGTGGGACCGATATGGTTCGGGTTAGGGCATAACGTAATCTTGGTGAGAGCGATTACACAAACTCGGTGAGACCGATTTGGTAATAAGCTAACCAGAGAGTTGGTCAGGCAAACTCGGTGGGACCGATTACTAAACTCGGTTGGACCGATTTTGGTAATAAGTTAACCAGAGAGTTTGCATTGTAATCTCGGTAGTACCGATTGCCTAAACTCGGTGAGACCGATTTTGGTAATGGACATACACAGAGAGATTACAATCCCATCTCGGTGAGACCGAGATCCCCATCGGTAGAACCGATTTGCTTAGGGTTTGGCAGTGGCTATGACATGTGAAACTCGGTGGCGACGGATAGAAATAATTGGTAGGGCCGAGTTTTGGCTTTGGGTTTAGGTCATATGTGGATGTGAGAAAGTAGCTGAGGGTTTTGGAGCATATCACTAAGCACATGAAGCAAGAGGCTCATTAAGCAACACCTCATCCCTCCTTGATAGTATTGGCTTTTCCTATAGACTCAATGTGATCTTGGATCACTAAAATGTAAAATGAAGAGTCTTGAGCTTGAAGCTTTAGCCAATCCTTTGTCCTTAGCATCTTGAAGGAGTTCCCACATCCTTTAGTCCATGCCACTCCATTGTTGAACTTATCTGAAACATACTAGATAAAAGTGTAAGTCCAACAAGAGATATGTTGACATTAATTACCAAAACCACCTAGGGAGCACTTGTGCTTTCAATCTCCCCCTTTTTGGTAATTGATGGCAACATACATCAAAGCTTTAGATAAAGATATAAAGAATGGCAAGTAAAGCTTTGGAAGGACATGTAACAAACATAGGCTCCCCCTACATGTATGCAATCATGTGAATATGAAATGTAGAAGCATGTGAGAGCATAACCATGACAGAGTAAGCAATGTGTTACATGTATCTTGGCCATATGCATCAGAGCAAAAGATTATTAAGGAAAATACCTTCATGCTCATGAGTCCTTGCAAACAGTATGTACATAAGCAAGAATTCCTCATACTCATGATTCTGATGCATATACTTACCTTGTAGTCTTGAGTTGGCTTAGGATGGAATGAACCTGCACACACAAGGTTAGATAACACAGGTACATCCACTAGCCAGAGCAAACAAAAGAAACCACAAGAATACCAAGACTGGGATGACATGTAGAGAATGAGTACAAAATACCACATTGGATTAGACATGTCCCCAAGAGTAAAGATATGCAATGAATTTGAACGATTTCTTTCCCTTAGATGTCTTGCTCCCCCTGAATCTAGCATGGGATATTGGGAGAAGATAGGGAACAGAAAATCAGAGCTGAAAGATACAAATGAATAGAGCTTAATGCAAATAAGCACATATGAACATGTCTTTCCCCCAAAAAGACATGTGGCATCTCTCCTCTTGAACATCAAGCATCTGGGATCCTTGAGTATTCTCTCCCCCTGGAGATCTCTTTCTCCCTTGTAGGTGATAAGCTTTGATGTGATCTCTCTCTCCCACTTTGAAATCAATTTCCAAGAAGGGCTTTCTGGAATCTGTTGAATGGGTTTGGTCCTTGAGACTCAGCACAAAGCAATGGATAAAACTGTGATGCTTGTATAGGACAAGATTCATTGAGTGGAGCTAGATCAGAAGAAATATAGAACAAGTGGCAAACTGTTTCTTGTTGTGAAATCGGTGGCACCGAGTGGCATGTTTCGGTGGTACCGAAAGGATTCGGTTGGGCCGAAAACTAAAAATCGGTGAAACCGAGTTCATTACAGAGAAAAACACTTGTCACCTCAGCTCACTAGACAAGTAAGATCTCACAAAGATTTGCAATGAATTATCTGAAAGATTTGCAATGAATTGGATGCAGAACAATGCCGAACAAAAAGAAAAGAAACTAAAAGATCTAGATGAAGTTTTTTTGTTTTGTTTTGAAAAAGGGAAACAAATATGCATGAGACAAATGCAATAACGCAGAAAAGAACACAAGAGAACTTCATCTAGAGTTGGGCGGTGACATAGTCACCTATGTTAGAGTATATTGACTTAGGAGTCAAGTGAGAGCACTTGATCATAGGTCATACTCATCGTTTAAGCTCAAAATGGGGTTACCATTTTTTGTTTAAGCATCTTGATGTATTCACATCTTGTTGAGTTGCTTTGACTCATGTCTTGGAGTAAAGCTTCTCTAAGATGGAATAACATACCTTGGGTGGTGGTGTTGATCTTGCTCATGTAGTTGAACTTGTGTGGGTGCTCAAGGTTGATGTAGCTCATCAAGAATTGCGAGCACCACTTGGAATTTGAGTCCATCTACCTACATGGGTTAGTTTTTGCAAGGAAGAGCACTTGTATATCCAAAAATGACAATCATGAAGCTCAACATAGAATTTGTCAAAGGATATGTTTGAATGCTTTTGTGCTTCCTTGTCTTCAACCACCATTGTGTAGAGACTTGGTGATGTAGAGATTGCTCAATATGTGAGTAGATTATAATCTCATGGAATTTGATTCAACCAAGTACCTACATGGGTTAGATAACATGCAAGATGCAAATTTATCCAAGACATAAGATAATCATCATAAGAGATATATCATGGATTATTCATAAGCTCATGTCTTGCATGTATCCAATGGAGTTTCTACTCCAAGTTTGAAGAATCAATGATGTTCAATTCACCTCTCAACCTGCAAAACACTTTCTCATCAAGTGGTTTAGTGAATATATCTGCTAATTGCTTATCGGTGGGAACATGCTTAAGATTAATGTCACCCTTAGCAACATGATCTCGAATGAAATGTTGACGAAGTTCAATATGCTTAGTTCGAGAATGTTGTACAGGATTATGACCAATTTTAATAGCACTTTCATTGTCACAAAGCAATGGAACATGTTTCACATCTATCCCATAATCTTTAAGAGTTTGGGTCATCCAAAGTAATTGAGCACAACATGAACCAGCGGCGATGTATTCCGCTTCGGCGGTAGATAAGGATACCGAGTTTTTTTTCTTGAAGGACCAAGACACAAGAGATCTACCAAGAAATTGACAAGTACCCGAAGTGGACTTTCTATCAACCTTGTCTCCGGCATAGTCCGAGTCGGAGTAGCCAACAAGATCGAAAGATGCCCTCTTAGGATACCAAATGCCAAAATTTGGTGTATGAATTAAGTATTTCACTATCCTTTTCACGGCCTTAAGATGACATTCTTTAGGAGCAGCTTGATATCTTGCACACATGCATACACTTAGCATGATGTCGGGACGTGAAGCACATAGGTATAACAATGAACCAATCATAGAGCGATAAACCTTTTGGTCCACGGGTTTACCATCTTTGGTCAAATCAAGATGTTCACTAGTAGGCATGGGTGTAGGCATACCTTTGCATTCTTGCATATTGAACTTCTTGAATAAGTCCTTGGTGTATTTCGTTTGAGAAACAAAGGTACCTTCCTTAGTTTGGTTGATTTGCAACCCAAGAAAGAATTTGAGTTCACTCATCATAGACATCTCAAACTTCTTCGACATTAGCTTTCCAAACTTTTCACTAAAGAGAGGGTTAGTCGAACCAAATATAATATCATCAACATAAATTTGGCATACAAATAGTTCTCCATTAACCCTTTTAGTAAAAAGTGTGGAATCAAAATTTCCAATTTCAAAACCACTTGCAATAAGGAACTTGGTCAAGCATTTATACCATGCTCTAGGAGCTTGTTTAAGACCATAAAGAGCTTTGTGAAGTTTGTAAACATGATTTGGTTTCTTAGGATTGACAAAGCCGGGGGGTTGCTTAACATAAACTTCCTCCTCAATTTCACCATTTAGAAAAGCACTTTTAATGTCCATTTGGTACAAGGTGATATTATGGTCATTAGCATAGGCAAGTAAGATGCGAATGGACTCAAGTCTAGCAATGGGAGCATATGTCTCACCATAGTCCATACCTTCGACTTGTGTGTAGCCTTGGGCGACGAGAGGTGCTTTGTTGCGAACCACTTGTCCATCTTCATCTTGCTTGTTGCGAAACACCCATTTGGTACCAATGATGTTGTGGTTGTTGTCGGGCTTCTCAACCAATGTCCAAACTTGGTTTCTCTCAAAGTTGTGTAGCTCTTCATGCATAGCATTTATCCAGTCCGGATCTTCCAATGCTTCTTCAACCTTCATAGGTTCAATGCTAGAGATGAAAGAATAGTTTTCATAAAAGTTAGCTAAACGAGTTTTTGAGCGAGTGATTCTCCTGGTTTGAATATCATTGTAGATTTGTTCGACGGGATGGTCCTTAGCAATTCTTGCTCGAACTCGTGAGAGCTTTTGCTTGGGTCTTCGTTGAACATCTTCTTCATCTTGTTCTTCTTCTTGGCCTTCTTCATTGTTGGTGTTGTCGTTCTCTTGTCGTGCTGGAGAAGGAGGTTGTTGATGTTCATCTTGGTGCATTTCCTCGTCTTCTTCATCTTGGTGTGTCCCACTTGTGGATGCTTCCGTATCAACTCTTGGTTCACCTTGTCGTGAAGTAGAAGCTTCCACTTGGACGGACGAGGTACTCTCCTTCACCTCCATTGGACGAACTTTGCCAATAGACAAGTCTTGGATTGCTTCCGAAGGGTCTTTATCTCCTACATCAATTGGCAATTGCTCTACTTGCAAGCCGTTAGATTCATCAAACTTCACATCTACGGTCTCTTCAACCTTTCGGGTGAAATTGTTGTAGACACGGTAAGTGTGAGAGTTTGAGCCATAACCAAGTAGAAAACCTTCATGAGACTTAGGAGCAAACTATGAACGACGATGCTTATCTAGAATGTAGCACTTTGAGCCAAATACTCGAAAGTATCCAACTTGGGGTTTGTTACCGGTGAGGAGCTCGTATGCCGTCTTACCGAGTAGCTTGTGAAGATACAAGCGATTTGTTGCATGACAAGCTGTCTCAACCGCTTCTGCCCGAAAGTGCTTCGGCGTCTTGTACTCATCAAGCATCGTTCTCGCCATTTCGATGAGCGTCCGGTTCTTCCTCTCAACAACTCCATTTTGTTGAGGTGTGTACGTAGCCGAGAACTCGTGTGAAATCCCTTCTTCATTAAGAAAGGTGTCCACATTTGCATTCTTGAACTCCGTTCCGTTGTCGCTGCGAACCTTCTTGATCTTCACTTCAAATTGATTTTGGGCCTTCCTAGCAAAGTTTTTAAAGATCTTTTGGACCTGCGATTTATCATCAAGAAAGAAACCCACGTAAATCTTGAAAAATCATCAACTATAACTAGACCAAAAGAATTTCCACCGAGACTCTTGTAGGAGTTGGGACCAAAGAGATCCATATGAAGTAGCTCGAGTGGCCTCCTTGTGGTCATAATATTCTTCACGGGATGCCTTCCTCCAACCTGTTTACCTGCTTGACAAGCACTGCAAAGTCTATCCTTATCAAATATGACATCGTTAACTCCAAGGATATGATTTCCTTTAATAAGCTTGTCAAGGTTTCTCATGCCAACGTGACCTACTCGCCTATGCCACAACCAACCTTTTGAGGATTTAGCAATAAAGCAAGTTTTAGGTTGTGCCTTTTTAGAGAAATCGACAATGTAAAGATCACCTCTACGTATACCAGTAAAGACCATTTTATGATTGTCTCGACGAAACACTTGGCAATCTACTTCAGTAAATAGGACATTGAAACCGAAATCAGCAAGTCTAGATACTGAAAGTAAGTTGTAGCCGAGAGATTCAACGAGCATGACATTTTGAATGGAGCTATCATGTGAGATGGCCACCTTACCAAGGCCAACCACCTTACCCTTTGGGTTGTCACCGAAAGTGACAAACTTTCGAGGACTATCATTTTCAGCAAGCTCGCGAAACATGTCTTTATCTCCGGTCATGTGATCGGTACATCCACTGTCAAGAACCCATTCCTTTCCTCCTGACACATATCCACGAAGATTTGCCATAAGACCAAAATGTCTCATTGCATCATCAAGGTCGAAGTCACTATCATCATCCTCATCATAGTATCCATGTTCAACATCGTCATGTGGTGGATCAAGTCCTAGAGAGGGTAATTCGTTAGAGTGAGTTTGACAATGATCTTGTCTATGAATTCTTATAGCTTTGGAAATAATATCATCAATAATTCCAACATCTCCTTTGGCACGTATAAGGTTTGTAAGCTCAAATAGACGATCACCATATATAGGATCACTCGTATTCATCTTACTCAAGGAAATAGACTTATGGAGAATTTCATCTAGATTTTTCAAGGAATAATTTGGAAAGCGTTCCTCAAGAAATTTCCATATAGTGTAAGCACACTTGAGAGTAGGCAAACATCTAATCAAGTTTCTAGGTAAGCCTCTAATGATGAGCTCAACAGTTCTAAGATTGTGAATCATGTCAATATCTTCATCTAGGGTAGGATGCATAGGATCAACATGAGGTGCACAGGGGCTAGCAATGTACTTGTTCAAATGATATTGATTGAAAATTACAAGCATCAAATTTTTCCACTCATGAAAATACTCTCCATCAAGAATAAGCACTCTATGTCTAAGACTCCCCAAAGTAGACTCATCCATCTTCCTCCAATGGTGATTAAACCAAGGCAATGGAGACCAATGCTCTGATACCACTTGTAGGATCTTGAGAAGATGTGTCTAGAGGGGGGGTGATTAGACATTTAGTGCTAAAGTTGCAGTTTTTAGACTTTTTCAGTTTAAGTGAGTTTAGGCACAATTTCAACATTCACAATACATATCAAGCAAGCATGCAAAGAGTATATGAGCAGCGGAAAGTAAAGCATGCAACTTGTAAGAATGTAAAGGGAAGGGATTGGAGAATTCAAACACAATTGGAGACACGGATGTTTTTGGCGTGGTTCGGATAGGTGGTGCTATCCTACATCCACGTTGATGGAGATTTCAACCCACGAAGGGTAACGGTTGCGCGAGTCCACGGAGGGCTCCACCCACGAAGGGTCCACGAATAAGCAACCTTGTCTATCCCACCATGGCCGTCGCCCACGAAGGACTTGCCTCACTAGCGGTAGATCTTCACGAAGTAGGCGATCTCATTGCCCTTACAAACTCCTTGGTTCAACTCCACAATCTTGTCAGAGGCTCCCAAGTGACACCTAGCCAATCTAGGAGACACCACTCTCCAAGAAGTAACAAATGATGTGTTGATGATGAACTCCTTGCTCTTGTGCTTCAAATGATAGTCTCCCCAACACTCAACTCTCTCTCATAGGATTTGGATCTGGTGGGAAGAAGATTTGAGTGGAAAGCAACTTGGGGAAGGCTAGAGATCAAGATTCATATGGTAGGAATGGAATATCTTGAGCTCAACACAAGGGTAGGTAGTTCTCTCTCAGAAATAGGATAATGGAAGTGTAGGCTTAGTCTGATGGCTCTCTCCATGAATGAAGAGGAGGTGGAGGGGTATATATAGCCTCCACACAAAATCTAACCGTTACACACAATTTACCAATCTCGGTGGGACCGAATCAACAAACTCGGTCGGACCGATTTAGTAAACCTAGTGACCGTTAGGATTTTCGGTGGGACTGACATGCATCTCGGTGGGAACGATATGGTTAGGGTTAGGGCATAACGTAATCTCGGTGAGACCGATTACACAAACTCGGTGAGACCGATTTGGTAATAAGCTAACCAGAGAGTTGGTCAGGCAAACTTGGTGGGACCGATTACTAAACTCGGTTGGACCGATTTTGGTAATAAGTTAACTAGAGAGTTTGCATTGTAATCTCGGTAGTACCGATTGCCTAAACTCAGTGAGACCGATTTTGGTAATGGACATACACAGAGAGATTACAATCCCATCTCGGTGAGACCGAGATCCCCATCGGTAGAACCGATTTGCTTAGGGTTTGGCAATGGCTATGACATGTGAAACTCGGTGGCGACGGATAGAAAGAATCGGTAGGGCCGAGTTTTGGCTTTGGGTTTAGGTCATATGTGGATGTGAGAAAGTAGCTGAGGGTTTTGGAGCATATCACTAAGCACATGAAGCAAGAGGCTCATTAAGCAACACCTCATCCCTCCTTGATAGTATTGGCTTTTCCTATAGACTCAATGTGATCTTGGATCACTAAAATGTAAAATGAAGAGTCTTGAGCTTGAAGCTTTAGCCAATCCTTTATCCTTAGCATCTTGAAGGAGTTCCCACATCCTTTAGTCCATGCCACTCCATTGTTGAACTTATCAGAAACATACTAGATAAAAGTGTTAGTCCAACAAGAGATATGTTGACATTAATTACCAAAACCACCTAGGGAGCACTTGTGCTTTCATTTGCCTTGCGATCTACTTTTTCTTTGCATTTTTATTCAGATCTATTAAATCAAAAAATACAAAAATACCTTGCTGTGTTTTATCTTTATTTATTTTATTTGGCGTTTGATCTATCAATCTACTACAGTTTACCTCACGTCTGCTTGCCTATCTTTAGGCGCCGTATCTCGGAAGGGATTGACAACCCCTATCTTTAGGTTGCGAGGTGTTGTTGTTTTTGTGCGGGTGTTGTTTATGTTGTGTTGCATGGTTCTCCTACTGGTTCGATACCTTGGTTTCATAACTAAAGGAAATACCTATCGTCATTGTGCTACATCATCCCTCCCTCTCCGGGGAAATACCGACGTAGTTGCAGCTACCATCAAGTAGAATTTCTGGCGCCGTTGCCGGGGAGGATCTTCAACATAACCAGGTTCCTAATCACAAATCTCATCTCCTTGCAATTTACACTATTCGCCATTTACCTCTCATTTTCCTCTCCCCCACTTCACAAAAATTTGCCGTTTTATTCGCCTCTCTTTTCCGTTTGCCGTTTTCGTGCCGGATCTGTTTTTGTGTGCGTTCTTGTTTGCGTAGTCATGATGCCTCAAAGAAAATATTATGATGTTCCTTACCCAAATATCTTGCTTGAAATTGAGAAAAGTACTAAGGAATATATGACTACACAATTTGAGCATAATAAATACTTTACTGAAGAACTTAAGGAGCACTCCATTGTGCTTGATGCTATTACGAAACAACTTGATGATATTAGTAGAGAAGTTTGCAATCTCCAATCTAAGTATGCTTTTGCCGAAAGTTTGCTAGGAAAAATATCCGATGCACAAGCTACCTTAGTAAATCAAATGGCCGCTAAACGAATCACGTTAGAGGATAAAAGTGATGAAGATCTTAAAATGATTGGTGTTTCTTCTATTGATTCCTTGTTTAGTAAAGCTAAGAATGCTGAAAAGGGGACTAGAGAAGAGTCAACTTTAGGTAGAAGGCGTTTCAATATTTTGGAGGGTGAAAATATTGTTGAGAAAATTGATGAAGCTGGGTCTGGAGAGGTCAAAACTTTAACTAGTGATGTAACCACTATTTTGGATTACAAAGACTTTAATTATGATAGTTGCTCTTTGATTGATTGTATTTCTTTGTTGCAATCCTTGATAAATTCATCGCATGCTTATGAACAAAACAAAGCTTTTACTAAACATATTGTTGATGCTATGATGAAAGCTCTTGAAGAAAAATTGGAATTAGAAGTATCAATCCCTAGAAAATTGCATGATGAGTGGGAACCTGCTATCGAAGTCAATATTAAAAATTATAAGTGTTTTTCTTTTTGTGACTTGGGTGCTAGTGTTTCTACAATTAAGAAATATTTATGTGATGTGCTTGGTTTTACCAATCTTGAAGAATGTTCCTTGAATTTCCACTTGGCGGATTCTACTATTAAAAAGCCTATGGGAAGAATTAATGATGTTCTTATCCTTGCAAATAGGAATTATGTGCCCATAGATTTTATTGTTCTTGATATTGATTGCAATCCGTCTTGTCCTATTATTCTTGGTAGACCGTTTTTACGCACTATCGGTGCCGTAATTGATATGAAAGAAGGCAATATTAAGTTCCAATTTCCTTTGAGGAAGGGTATGGAATACTTTCCTGGAACTAGAATTAAGCCAACTTATGAATCAATCATGAGGGCATCTTATGGATCTCGAACCAAAGATGACAACAATTAGATCCTTACTTTATGCCTAGCTAAGGGCGTAAAACTATAGCGCTTGTTGGGAGGCAACTCAATGAATAAATTTAATTTTGCTTTTTGCTTTCTGTTCTTGAGTGTTAGAACAATTATGCTACTGTTATGATTGTGTTTTTTGTGTTTCAATTAGTGTTTCTGCCAAGTAGAACCAATAGGATCTTCTTGGGTGATAGTTGTTTGATCTTGCTAAAAAAGACAGAAACTTTATGCTCACAAAAATAATTGCCAAAATTCACCAGAACGTTATAAAATGCTAATTCTTTTTGCAGAATATCAGTATACAAATTATCTAGGTTATCCTAGTTTTTATAATTTTTTGAGTTCCAGAAGTATTCGTTTAAATCAGATTGCTACTGACTGTTCTGTTTTGACAAATTCTGTTTTCTTTGTATTGTGTGCTTATTTTGATGGCTCTATGGTTTTCTTTGATGAGTTTTTGCCATAGAAAAGTTGAAATACAATAGATATAATGTAACATCCCAAAATTCTAAATTTTGGAATGTTATAATAAATAGATAGATTTGACTGATTGTTTGATTGATTGTGTGAAATTCAAAACTTTTTGAAAGTTGAATGAGAGGGAATAAAAGGACTTTCCCAAACTTTCATCTTGCTTTTCTGATCTCCGTGAATTCAAATACTTTTCACCACAAAACCCTGGAGAGAAGATGACATGATTTCTTCCATTTATTTAAATGACAAGGGGTGTTGAAAATATTTGAATTTCATTTGAAAACATTACAAATTCCGAAACTTTATGCAACTCAATGGTTTTCACGAGCGAAGATAAAATGACTTCTTCAAATTATATGAAATATGAGTTGGGAGTTTCAAAGAAATTAAATTCAAAGTTCTTTTGAATTTATTTTCAATTTGGAGTTATTTGAGTATTATTCAAATTATTTTTCTCCAAAAATAAAATATATGGAAATTAGTGTAACATAATTCCCTACATCAGAAAATTGGAGAGAAATAAATTTGAAATCATTTTGATATTTTTAAAATAATTTTTATTGGATTTTATTAGACCAGTAGCACTCTTTAAATTATCTGAATTTGTGTGTATTTGATTTAATGCTATAAAAATGTCCAAGTCGTAGAAAATAATTTTCTGAAAATTTTGATATATTATATGCCTATATAATATTTTTATTTCTTTTTATTTTTATTCATTTTTGTTCCTCTGAAAAAAATCTTTAAAAAATATATATATATACACGCAGCGCCTTGGGCCAAAGGCCCAAGCCACCAAGCCACCGGCCGCGCCAGGGAGCAGCGCCCTAGGCCAAGCGCACGCGCACGCACGAGGGAGAGCAGGGAGGCCGCCGCCGTTGCCTCTTTTGGCAAGTACTAGTAGGACTTTTGTCCTATTTCCGTTATTCCGTTTTTTGTTTGTAGATTTTTCCTACTCCTATTCTTATTCCTTGATCCCTCCTCCAAGCAAACCCTCCCCTCACAAATATAAATACTCCCACACCCCCTCTTTAAACCCACATAAAATCTCAAGCCCTCTCCTCTCCTCAATACACGCGCGCCGCCAACGCCGCCGCACCTCACCCGTCGCCGCGCCGCCACACCCGTCGCCGTGCCGCCGCGCCCTAGTGCCGCCGCCGCCGCCATACACCGCCGCCGCCGCCATGCGTTACCGCGCCGCCGCCGCCCTGCGTCAACGCCGCCGCCGCCGCCGCCGTTCGCCGGAGACTTCGTCGGAGGTACTGCGCCGCGTCTCTTCTTTTTCCTCGGATTGGTTTTCTTCTAGATCGTTCCGTTTCTTCCGATTCATTTTCTTTTTGGTTCTTCTAGAAACTGTTCCGGTTTTCTAGATCGGTTTTTCGTTCCGATTTCTTTTCCGAAAATCCTAGATCGGTTTTCGTTCTTCTTTCGGACCGTTCGTCTCAACGAACGTGATCACCGATTTTTCCCGGTTAATGACGCCCGCTCGTTTAATCGTTCTTCTTTTTCTTTCTTTTCGTCGGATTTATTCCGCATTCTCTCCGATCGCGATCTCAGATCCGATCTTCAATCTAGTTTATCTTCTCGCTCGTTTATCGGAATCAGGTGATTCAAGCGCCTGGAGTTTCGTTTAGAAACCGTCGTTCCGACTAATCAACTTGAACAAAGTTTTGCTACTATAAAAAAATTTGACCTAGTTCAAATTGCTAGAACCAAGTTGTCTTCTTCCGCCGTTTGTTCTCCGTTCGTTTTCGTTTTCTTTTGAACCGGAGCTCCGTTCTTTATGAAAACCACGCTCACTTCTTCGTTATGATCTCCTCTATCCAGTAGAACAACTTGAACATGTTTTTGAAAGTTTTAAAATTTTAATTCTAACCGATTCATATTTAAACTTCGTTTGATCATAACTTGAGTTTCGTAACTCCGTCTCAGTTGATTCTTTTTGCAAATTAAAGCTCTTGACCTAAACTTTCTGATAAGGCCAAATTCATATAATTTTGGTACTGTTAGAAATTGTTTTATGTTGCAAGAGTTATTTGTTTGGTTTGATGTTTCTCCGAATCGTCTTCTTCGTTCTCTCTGATCTTTTGAGTGATTGCTTATGTGTGGTTACTATTGCTTGCCTACGATAGATTGACCGGAGTGTGACGAGTAGATCTATCAAGAGTTTTGAGTGCGCATCATCTTCATCAACATTGCAGGCAAGTTCACACTTTGATCATACCTTTTCTACAACCCATGTTTTATTGCATTAGATCAATCCTCTCACATTGCATGATTAGGATCTAATTAAATTGTGGGATGGGAAGTAGATGAGGTAGTACCTATTACATGTATTACTATGAAACCTTTGGGAGATGCGTCCACGTTTTCTTATTTACGCCATGCTATGCTAGTAGACGTGGATTGGGTGAGAGATATCCATGACAGATATGAGTATTGTTAATTAATGGTTTATCTAAGGTGGCAACTTAAATACACATCTGGGTGGATTGAGGCACCTGGTTTCTATCAAGACTTGCCTAGTTTTTTTTCGGTCCGCCACCCAGGCTCAAAGGGATCATAAGATCATTCATGCTAGTAACTTCCGTGTGTAGCCGCAAGCCATTATGGGCTCTGGCATAGTTGACTAAGTCGTGCTAACTCTTATAATGGTGGACTAGCAGATGTAGGGGATGTAGGTGTATCGGTCTACCCATCGTAAGGGCTAGTGCTTCTGAAAGACTATGTCTCGGTCATCCATTTCTCAAACACCATGTAGTGCGAGAAACCAAACGGAGGCGATCGAGTCTTGTGGGAAAAGTGCGCAAACCTCTGCAGAGTAACAAACTAATCATGATTAGCCATGTCCCCGGTTATGGACAACTTGAGTTTCTAGTACTTGAATATCATATTGATCTCATCATGTTACTTTAAATGAATATTGTTGGATTTAATGATTACTTTTAATTGGGATTGAGGATGCTGTCAACCATTCCCAATGTTTAACAACCTCCATGTTAGTTAAATAAATTTATTCCTTTGCAGTAGGGAAAAATTGGCTTTTCGCAAAAATATTATAACCATAGAGCTTTTCCACCAGCCATATATGCATGTAGTGATAGCCATTGTTCAACATTATCTCTATGGTGTGAATTTGCCAGTACATTCGATGTACTGACCCGTTTCGGGCTGCAACGTCTCATGTTGCAGGTTTCTTACGACGAGTAAGTGATATGTTAGGGTTACGATTTCCTATACTCAACTTTGTCGTTGGTGTTGATGGGAATCCACAACCTTGTTGCTTCCGCTATATTGGATTGAGGTAATAGTATTTACGTTACTTTATACATGTGATTTACCTCTGTTATAAATCCTTCGAGTACTGTGTGTGTCAGCATACCGATCCAGGGATGGCACATAAGCACACAGACTTGATCCATTCGGGTCGGGTCGCTCCATATAATACAAAAACAAAATAAGAATTGGTATGATACAAAACTTATAGTAGTGGTTTATTTTTCTTACACTAACGGATCTCACGAAGGTTTTGTTGAGTTTTGTGTGATTGTAGTTTTCAAGTTTTGGGTTACCTTACGATGGATGAAGGAAGGATGTAAGAGCCTAAGCTTGGGGATGCCCTGACATCCCAAGCTATTACCCAAGAATGAGAAACCAACTAAGCTTGGGGATGCCCTCGAGTGGCATCCCCGCTTTCTTCCAACAACTATTGGTATTTTATTCGAGGCTATATTTTTATTCGTCACATGATATGTGTTTTGCTTGGAGCATCTTGTATGATATGTTTCTTCGCATGTTTTATTTTTTGTTTTAAGTCATCAATCCTTGTTGTACACACCTTTTTGAGAGAGCCAAAATTATATCATGACTTGTTAGAATTGCTCGCTTGCTTCACTTAAATTTATTTGAGAGTTAGTAAAATTTTGAAGAAAATCTCTCTTTGCTTCACTTCAATTATTTTGAGAGAAAGAAAATTTGTTATGCTCATGATCTTCACTTATATTTGTTTGAGCTTATGAAAAGCAACACATAAAAGTTAGTCCCAAAGTGATAGATTTCCAAGAAGGATAAAGTAAAAGAAAATGTCATGAAGATCATTGGACAAAATAACTTGATTCTTAGTAATAATTTTGAGATATGATGATGTGATATGTGAGTTATGTTGATGATTAATTGTGCTATAGTAAGAATATTGGTGTTAAGGTTTGTGATTCCCTATGCATGCACGAAAGTCAATAATCATGCAATGAAAATTATATCCTACTTGTGGTGCATTATTCGGTGTTAATTATGCTTAATGCTTGCTTATGAGATTATTCGTTTCTTGGTTGGTTGCTTCCCAATCTTTTGCTAGCCTTCATTTTGCACTAAGTATGACCTCTACTTGTGCATCCAAAATCCTTTAAACTGGTCTTGCCACATGAGTCCACTATATCTACCTATATGCAGTATTCTTTTGCCGTTCTAAGAAAATTTGCATGTGCCATCTCTAATTTTCAAAATAAACTTCTCTTTTGTTTGTTTGTTTCGCTCACAGAATGGTAACGGGTGGCTAATATTTTCCATGCTAGATGTGTTATTCTCAAGATGAGTGTCTATTCACTTGTCATTGCACGAGAGTAAGGCAAAGGTCTTAGGGATGCCCAGTCCCGAAATGCAAAAAAAAAAGAATTTACTTTATGTTGTCAAATAATAAATTCCTTGGAAGGTGTTGGTATGGAGGGCACCCGTGGATACGGCTAGCCATGGGAAGTGAAAGAATGGTGGAAAAAGGAATAAACTTTATTTTCTGTTTGGGAACCGCCTATGGCATATCTAGCATGGAAAGTGTTGGGAAGTCTAAGTCGTTTTCGTTGGTGGGATGGATACACCTCCCAAAATATTTTTATCTCTAATTTTTTGCTTTGAGCTCAGGCACCTCTACAAATCCCTACTTCCCTCTACGAAGGGCCTTTCTTTTACTTTATGCAATTTTTATTTTGCAATTTGAGTCTCCATCTTCTCTGAAAAAAAGCACCAACTAGGAGGCAATATGATCCAGCTCAAGTATTGGGTGTAGTTAATATTCGAGTGTGTTTCATGAATGGATCAATGTTTGAGCATGATGGGCTAGGGATAACTTGTTTTAGCATTGATATTTTGAAAGACATGGTTGCTTGTTGATATGCTTGAGTATCTAAGTTATTATGCCAAAACTAGACTATTGCTTTGAATCACATAAAAGTCCAAATGTCCATGCTATAAAGAAAAGAATATGATATGACTTGATGAACAACACTCCACATCAAAAATTCTGTTTTTATCACTTACGTACTCGAGGAGGAGTAGGAGTTAAGCTTGGGGATGCTGATACGTCTCCAACGCATCTATAATTTTTTATTGTTCCATGCTATTTTTATTATCAATCTTGGATGTTTTATAATCATTTTATAGTCATTTTATATCATTTTTGGGTACTAACCTATTGACATAGTGCCAAGTGCCAGTTGCTGTTTTTTCCATGTTTTTTACATCCCAGGAAATCAATATCAAACGGAGTCCAAATGCCACGAACTTCACGATGATTTTTTATGGGCCAGAAGTAAGGCAATGGGCCCTGGTTGCACCCTAGTGGGTTGTGCCCACCTCGGATGCCCCCGGACCGCCTCTTTGCTCTATAAATACCCCAATATTCCAGAAACCCTAAAGCTATCGACGAAATATTCATCCAGCCGCCGCAGAGTCCAGAACCACCAGATCCAATCTAGACACCATCTCAGATGGGGTTCACCACCTCCATTGGTGCCTCTCCGATGATGCGTGAGTAGTTCTTTGTAGAGCTTCGGGTTCGTAGTTAGTAGCTAGATGGCTTTCTCTCTCTCGCTGGATTCTCAATACAATGGTCTCTTGGAGATCCATATGATGTAACTCTTTTTGCGGTGTGTTAGTTGGGATCTGATGAACTTTGAGTTTATGATCAGTTATATCTTTTTGTATCCATGAAAGTTATTTGAGTTTCTTTGATCTCTTATATGCATGATTGCTTATAGCCTCGTGTTTCTTCTCCGATATTTGGGTTTTGTTTGGCCAACTTGATCGAGTTGGCCAAACAAAACCCAAATATCGGAGAAGAAACACGAGGCTATAAGCAATCATGCATATAAGAGATCAAAGAAACTCAAATAACTGTCATGGATATAAAAAAGATATAACTGATCACAAACTCAATGTTCATCAGATCCCAACAAACACACCGCAAAAATAGTTACATCATATGGATCTCCAAGAGACCATTGTATTGAGAATCCAGCGAGAGAGAAAAGGCCATCTAGCTACTAAGTATGGACCCGAAGGTCTACAAACAACTACTCACACATCATCGGACAGACACCAATGGAGGTGGTGAACCCCATCCGAGATGGTGTCTAGATTGGATCTGCTGGTTCTGGACTCTGCAGCGGCTGGATGAATATTTCATCGATCACTTTAGGGTTTCTGGAATATTGGGGTATTTATAGAGAAAAGAGGCGGTCCGGGGGACACCCGAGGGGGGCACAACCCACCAGGGCGCGCCCGGGCCTACTAGCACGCCCTGGTGGGTTGTGCCCACCTCGGGTGCCCCCTGGACCGCCTCTTTGCTCTATAAATACCCCAATATTCCAGAAACAGCGGGTCACCCCCACGCGCAGCCAAGGCCCTGTTGTGTTCCTTCAGGCCCATAAAAATTCTCCATAAAGTTTCGGGGCATTTGGACTCCGTCTGATATTTATTTTCTATAGTGTAAAAACATGGAAAAAACAGCAATTGGCACTTGGCACTATGTCAATAGGTTAGTACCAAAAAATGATATAAAATGATTATAAAACATCCAAGATTGATAATATAACAGCATGGAATAATCAAAAGTTATAGATACGCTGGAGACGTATCAGCATCCCCAAGCTTAACTCCTACTCGTCCTCGAGTAGGTAAGTGATAAAAACAGAATTTTTGGTGTGGAATGCTGCCTAACATGTCATATCATATTTCTTTTCTTTATAACATGGACATTTGGACTTTTATGTGATTCAAAACAATAGTCTAGTTTTGACATAATATTTAGATACTCAAGCATATCAACAAGCAACCATGTCTTTCAGAATATCAATGCTAAAATAAGTTCTCCCTAGCCGATCATGCTCAACCATTGATCCATTCATGAAACACACTCGAATATTAGCTACACCCAATACTTAAGTACGATCATATTGCCTCCTAGTTGGTGCTTTTATAAGAGAAGATGTAGACTCAAAATAAAAATTGCATAAAGTAAAAGAAAGGCCATTTGCAGAGGGAAGTAGGGATTTGTAGAGGTGCCAGAGCTCAAAGCGAAAAACTTAGAGATAAAAACATTTTGGGAGGTGTATCCATCCCACCAACGAAAACGACTTAGACTTCCGAACACTTTCCATGCTAGATATATCATAGGCGGTTCCCAAACAAAAAATAAAGTTTATTCCTTTTTCCATCATATTTTCACTTTCCATGGCTAACCGTATCCACGGGTGCCCTCCATACCAACACTTTCCAAGGAATTTATTATTTAACAACATAAAGTAAATTCATTCTTTTTTGCATTTCGGGACTGGGCATCCCTAATACCTTTGCCTTACTCTCGTGCAATGACAAGTGAATAAACACTCATCATGAGAATAACACATCAAGCATGGAAAATATTAGCCACCCCTCACCGCTCCGCGAGCAAAACATATAAAGGAGAATTTATTTTGAAAATTAGAGATGGCACATGCAAATTTGCTTAGAACGGCAAAAGAATACCGCATATACGTAGATATAGTGGACTCTTGTGGCAAAACTGGTTTAAAGGTTTTTGGATGCACAAGTAGAGATCATACTTAGTGCAAAATGAAGGCTACCAAAAGATTGAGAAGCGAACAACCAAGAAACGGATAATCTCATAAGCAAGCATTAAGCATAAATAACACCAAATAATGCACCACAAGTAGGATATAATTTCATTGCATGACTATTGACTTTCGTACTTGTGTAGGTAATCACAAACCTTAACACCAGTATTCTTACTAAAACATAATTACTCACCAACATAACTCACCTATCACATCATCATATCTCAAAACTATTACTAAGAATCAAGTTTATTTTGTCCAATGATCTTCACGATTTTTTTATTATATCCTTCTTAGATATCTATCACATTGGGACTAATTTTCAAGTGTTGCTTTTCACAAGCTCAAACAAATATAAGTGAAGATCATGATCATAATTTATTCTTTATTTCTCTCAAATTAATTTAAGTGAAGCAAAATATAATTTCTTCAAAAATACTAAGCACACCATGCTCAAAAAGATATAAGTGAAGCACTAGAGCAAGTCCATAGTTCATAAAAAATTTAAGTGAAGCATAGAGAGCAATTCTAACAAGTCATGACATAATTTTAGCCCTCTCAAATAGGTGTGTCCAGCAAGGATTTATGAGTTAAAACACAAAATAAAACAAGCAAAGATTCATATCATACAAGATGCACCAAGCAAAACACATACCATGTGACGAATAAAAATATAGTTTCGAGTAAAATACCGATGGTCGTTGGAAGAAAACGGAGATGCCACTTGGGGGCATCCCCAAGATTAGTTGGTAGCTCATTTTTGGATAATAGCTTGGGATGCTGGGGCATCCCCAAGCTTAGGCTCTTCTATCCTTCCTTCATCCATCGTAAGATAACCCAGAACTTGAAAACTTCAATCACACAAAACTCAACAAAACCTCCGTGAGATCCGTTAGTCTAAGAAAGTAAACCGCTACTATAAGTACTGTATCAAACCAATTCATATTTTGTTTTTGTATTATATCTACTGTATTCCAACTTTTCTATGGCAAAACTCATCAAATAAAACAATAGAGCCATCAAAATAAGCACACAACACAAATAAAACAGAATCTGTCAAAACAAAACAGTCTGTAGCAATGTGACTTTTTCAAAAACTTCTGGAACTCCAAAAATTCTGAAAAAATAGGACGGGCTGAGAAATTTGTATATTAATCTTGTGCAAAACGAATCAGGGCAAAAGCACTTTCTGATAAAAATGAGAATTCTTTTCATGAGCAGAATGTTTCTGTCTTTTTCACCAAGATCAAACAACTATCACCCAAGAAGATTTATCATTTTTACTTGGCACAAACACTAATTAAAACACAAAAAACACAATCACAACAGTAGCATAATTGTGCTAACACTCAAGAACATAAAGAAAAAAGCACAATCATAACAGTAGCATAATTGTGCTAACACTCAAGAACATTAAGCAAAAAGCAAAAATAAAATTTATTCATTGGGTTGCCTCCCAACAAGCGCTATAGTTTTACGCCCTTAGCTAGGCATAAAGCAAGGATCTAAGTATTGTCATCTTTGGTTTGAGATCCATAAGATGCCCTCATTATTGATCCATAAGGTGGCTTAATTCTTGTTCTAGGGAAGTGTTCCATACCCTTCCTCAAAGGAAATTGGAACTTAATATTGCCTTGTTTCATATCAATCACGACACCATTAGTGCGTAAAAATGGTCTACCAAGAATAATTGGACAAGACGGATTGCAATCAATATCAATGAAATCTATGGGCACATAATTCCTATTTCGAAGAATAAGAACATCATTAATTCTTCCCATAGGCTTTTTAATAGTAGAATCCGCCAAGTGTAAATTCAAAGAACATTCTTCAAGATTAGTAAGATCAAGCACATCACCTAAAGATTTCAGAATTGTAGAAACACTAGCACCCAAGTCACATAAAGCAAAACACTCATAATTTTTAATCTTGACTTTGATAGTAGGTTCCCATTCATCATGCAATTTTCTAGGAATTGATACTTCTAATTCCAATTTTCTTCAAAATCTTTCATCATAGCATCAACAATATGTTTAGTAAAAGCCTTATTTTGTTCATAAGCATGGGGTGAATTTATCATGGATTGCAGCAAAGAAATACAATCAATCAAAGAGCAACTATCATATTTAAAGTCTTTGTAATCCAAAAGAGGGGGCACATCACTATTTAAAGTTTTGACCTCTCCAAACCCACCGACATATTGGGATGCCTTCTACCTAAAGATGACTCTTCTCCAGTCCCTTTTTCATCAATCTTAACTTTACTAAACAAGGAATCAATAGAAGAAACACCAATCATTTTAAGTTCTTCATCACTTTTGCGAAAGAAATCACTAGAAAACGCTTTTTCTAAAAATTCTTTTTTTGCTCTGAGCATAGCGGTTCTTTTCTTATGTTCATCCATAGAAACATAAATAGCTTTAATTGATTCATCTACTTTAGCCACAAAAATTTTCATCTTGAGATTTTCTACATCATGAGCAATTCTATCAACACTTCTAGACAAATCATCAATCTTAGCTTTTCTTCTATACAAGTGCTGAAAATTTTTTGTGTATTGATAAATTCTTTAATATTGTTCTCAAGATCAAGGTGTTCCTATTATTATTATAGGATTGATTACCATAGTAATTACCATAATTATTAGAGGAATTACTAGCAAAAGGCCTAGGATTAAAATTACCTATATAAGCATTGTTGTTGAAATTATTTTGAGAGATGAAATTCACATCTATGGCATCACTATTTTGCTCAATCAAAGTAGACAAAGGCATATCATTAAAATCAATAGGAGCACTTTTACTAGCAACCGATTTCATAAGAGCGTCGACTTTTTCACTCAAAGAAGAAATTTCTTCAACCGAATTAACCTTTTTACTAGTAGGAGCTCTTTCGGTATGCCATTGTGAGTAATTTGCCATGATATTATCAAGCAATTTGGTAGCTTGACCCAAAGTAATTTCCATAAAATTACCACCCACGGCGGAATCTAAAAGATTACGAGAAACAAAATTCAACCCCGCATAAAAAATTTGTATGATCATCCAAAGATTTAACCCATGAGTTGGGCAATTCCTTAGCATCATTTTCATCCTTCCCAAGATTGTGCAACATGCTCATGTTCAAGTTGCTTGAAATTCATGATCTGGGTTCTAAGGGAAATAATTTTTGCGGGAGGAAAATACTTAGTGATAAAAGAATCTTTGCACTTGTTCCAAGAATCGATACTATTGCGAGGCAAAGAAGAGAACCAAATTTTTGTAGAACCACGCAAAGAAAACAGAAATATTTTCATCTTGAACACATCATTGTCCACAACTTTTTTCATTTGCATATCGCATGATTCCACGAAGGTATTAAGATGGGACGCTGCATCCTCATTAGGAGTACCAGAAAATTGATCTTTCATAACAAGATTTAGCAAAGTGGTATTAATATCACAAGACTCTACACTAGTGGCGGGAGGAGCAATCGGAGTACCAATAAAATCATTGTTGTTGGTATTTGATAAATCACATAACTTGGTGTTCTCTTGAGTCATGATGACCACACAACAAGATTGCACTCAAAAACAGATCCGACAAGAAAACGGCGAATGAAAAAGAGAGGCGAATAAAAAGGAAAATTTTTGTGAAGTGGGGGAGAGGAAAACGAGAGGCAAATGGAAAATAATGTAAATTGCAAGGAGATGAGATTTTTTATTAGGAACCTGGTATATGTTGCAGATCCTCCCCGGCAACGGCGCCAGAAATTCCTTTTGATGTCGCTTGAAGCTACATCGGTATTTCCCCAAAGAGGAAGGGATGATGCAGCACAACGTCGGTAGGTATTTCCCTTAGATATGAAACCAAGGTTATCGAACCAGTAGGAGAACCAAGAAACACAACGTAAACAGCCCCTGCACACAAATAACAACCACTCGCAACCCGACGTGTTAAAGCGGTTGTCAATCCCTTTCGGGTAATGGCGCCAGAAACAGTGCGCGGATGGGAGAAAGTTGTAATAGATTGAATAAATAGATCGCAAATAAAATAAAGTGCAGCAAAGTATTTTGTATTTTTGGTTTAATAGATCCAAAAATAAATGCAAGAGAAACGTAGATCGCAAAGGCAAATATATGAGAAAGAAGACTCGGGGGCGTACGTTTCACTAATGGCTTCTCTCGAGAAAAATAGCAAACGGTGGGTAAACAAATAACTGTTAGGGAATTGATAGAACTTCGAATAATCATGACGGAGAAACGGAGTAATGCAATAAGAACGATGACATGATGTAGACAAGATCTATCTATGTAGAGATAGACCCCATCGTTTTATACTTAGTAGCAACGATACATACGTGTCGGTTCCCTTTCTGTCACTGGGATGAAGCACCGTAAGATCGAACCCACTACAAAGCAACTCTTCCCATTGCAAGATAAATAGATCAAGTTGGCCAAACAAAACCCAAATATCAGAGAAGAAATACGAGTGATGACCCAAAAGTATAGGGGATCTATCATAGTCTTTTCTATAAGTAAGAGTGTCGAACCCAACGAGGAGCAGAAGGAAATGACAAGCGGTTTTCAGTAAGTTATTCTCTGCAAGCAATGAAATTATCGGTAACAGATAGTTTTGTGAGAAGGTAATTTGTAACGGGTAACAAGTAGTAAAAGTAAATAAGGTGCAGCAAGATGGCCCAATCCTTTTTGTAGCAAAGGAGAAACCTGGACAAACTCTTACATAAAGGAAAACGCTCCCGAGGACACATGGGAATTATCGTCAAGCTAGTTTTCATCACGCTCATATGATTCGCGTTTGTTACTTTGATAATTTGATATGTGGGTGGACCGGTGCTTGGGTATTGCCCTTCCTTGGACAAGCATCCCACTTATGATTAACCCCTATTGCAAGCATCCGCAACTACAAAAGAAGTATTAAGGTAAACCTAACCATAGCATGAAACATGTGGATCCAAATCAGCCCCTTACGAAGCAATGCATAAACTAGGGTTTAAGCTTCTGTCACTCTAGCAACCCATCATCTACTTATTACTTCCCAATGCCTTCCCCTAGGCCCAAATAATGGTGAAGTGTCATGTAGTGGACATTCACATAACACCACTAGAGGAAAGACAACATACATCTCATCAAAATATCGAACGAATACCAAATTCACATGACTACTTATAGTAAAGACTTCTCCCATGTCCTCAGGAACAAACATAACTACTCACAAATCATATTAATGTTCATAATCAAAGGGGTATTAATATGCATAAAGGATCTGAAAATATGATCTTCCACCAAATAAACCAACTAGCATCAACTACAAGGAGTAAACAACATTGCTAGAAACCCACAGGTACCAATCTGAGGCTTTGAGACAAAGATTGGATACAAGAGATGAACTAGGGTTTGAGATGAGATGGTGCTGGTGAAGATGTTTATGGAGATTGACCCCCTCCCGCTGAGAGGATCGATGGTGATGACGATGGTGATGATTTCTCCCTCCGGGAGGGATGTTTCCCCCAGCAGAACAGCTCCGCCGGAGCCCTAGATTGGTTTCGCCAAGGTTCCGCCTCGTGGCGGCGGTGTTTCGTCCTGAAAGCTTCCTCCTTATTTTTTCTCGGACGAAAGACTTCATATAGAATAAGATGGGCACCGAAGGCCTGCCAGGGGGCCCACGAGACAGGGGGCGCGCCCTGTGGGAGACTGAAGTAAATATGCCCTAGAGGCAATAATAAAGTTATTATTTATTTCCTTATATATCATGATAAATGTTTATTATTCATGCTAGAATTGTATTAACCGGAAACATAATACATGTGTGGATACATAGACAAACAGAGTGTCACTAGTATGCCTCTACTTGACTAGCTTGTTAATCAAAGATGGTTAAGTTTCCTAACCATAGACAAAGGAGTTGTCATTTGATTAACAAGGTCACATCATTAGTTGAATGATCTGATTGACATGACCCATTCCATTAGCTTAGCACCCGATCGTTTAGTATGTTGCTATTGCTTTCTCCATAACTTACACATGTTCCTATGACTATGAGATTATGCAACTCCCGTTTACCGTAGGAACACTTTGTGTGCTACCAAACATCACAACGTAACTGGGTGATTATAAAGGTGCTCTACAGGTGTCTCCGAAAGTATTTGTTGGGATGGCGTATTTCGAGATTAGGATTTGTCACTCCGAATGTCGGAGAGGTATCTCAGGGCCTTCTCGGTAATGCACATCACATAAGCCTTGCAAGCATTGCAACCAATAAGTTAGTTGCGAGATGATGTATTACGGAACGAGTAAAGAGACTTGCCGGTAACGAGATTGAACTAGGTATTGGATACCGACGATCGAATCTCGGGCAAGTAACATACCGATGACAAAGGGAACAACGTATGTTGTTATGCGGTCTGACCGATAAAGATCTTCGTAGAATGTGTAGGAGCCAATATGGGCATCCAGGTCCCCCTATTGGTTATTGACCAGAGATTTATCTCAATCATGTCTACACTGTTCTCGAACCGTAGGGTCCGCACGCTTAAGATTACGATGACAGTTATAATGAGTTTATGTATTTTGATGTACCGAAGTTAGTTCGGAGTCCCGGATGAGATCACGGACATGACGAGGAGTCTCGGAATGGTCGAGACGTAAAGATTGATATATTGGACGACTATATTCGGACATCGGAATGGTTCCGAGTGGTTTCGGATAAAACGGGAGTGTCGGAGGGGTTACCGGAACCCCCCGGGGAAGTAATGGGCCTTATTGGGCCTGAGGGGAGAGAGAGGGCAGCAGCCAAGGAGGTGCCCCCCCCCTCATGGGGAGTCCGAATAGGACTAGGAGGGGGGCGCGGCCCCCCTTTCCCTCTCCCTCTCCCTCTCTTTCCTTCCCCCTCTCTCTTCCTAGTTGGACTAGGAAAGGGGAGTCCTACTCCCACTAGGAGGAGGACTCCCCCCTCCCTTTGGCGCGCCCCATAGGGCCGGCCGGCCTCCCATTTGCTCCTTTATATACGGGGGCAGGGGGGCACCCCAAGACACACAAGTTGATCTTCATGATCGTTCCTCAGTCGTGTGCGGTGCCCCCCTCCACCATATTCCACCTCGGTCATATTGTCGCGGTGCTTAGGCGAAGCACTGCGTCGGTAGTACATCAAGATCGTAACCACGCCGTCATGCCGACGGAACTCGTCCCCGAAGTTTTGCTGGATCGAAACTCGGGGAACGTCATCGAGATGTACGTGTGTTAAGAACTCGGAGGCGCCGGAGTAACAGCGCTTGGATCGGTCGGATCGGGAAGACGTACGACTACTTCCTCTACGTTGCGTCAATGCTTCCGCTTTGGTCTACGAGGGTACGTAGACAACACTCTCCCCTCTCGTTGCTATGCATCACCATGATCTTGCGTGTGCGTAGGAAATTTTTTGAAATTACTACGTTCCCCAACAGGTAGAGCACGCCCACCACCCTCGTGGCTAGGTTGTGGGCCCCCTCTAGTTGATTCTTTCTCCAGTATTTTTTATATATTGCAAAACGTGCTCCCATGAAGTTTCAGGACTTTTGGAGTTATGCAGAATAGGTCTCTAATATTTGCTCCTTTTCCAGCCCAAAATTCCAGTTGCCGGCATTCTCCCTCTTTATGTAACCCTTGTAAAATAAGAGAGAATAGGCATAAGTATTGTGACCTAATGTGTAATAACAACCCATAATGCAATAAATATCGATATAAAAGCATGATGCAAAATGGACGTATCAACTCCCCCAAGCTTAGACCTTGCTTGTCCTCAAGCGGAAGCCGACAACGAAAAATATGTCCACATGTTTAGAGATAGAGGTGTCAATAAAATAAAATACAGACATGAGGGCATCATGATCATTCTTATAACAGCAACATATATAAATATTGTCATACGATTTCTTATGCTCAAGTAATAATCTATTCACAATGTAAAATATGAATCAGAAACTTCAATGAAAACCAAAAAACTATAATCTCGGTCATTGAAGCAATTGCAATTTATCATAACATCGGAAAGAGTCATTATAAGAGCTTTTCAGCAAGTCCACATACTCAACTATCATTTAGTCTTTCACAATTGCCAACACTCATGCAATACTTATGGGTATGGAGTTTTAATCAGGCAAAGAGAAAGATAGGGGCTTATAATGTTGCCTCCCAACCTTTTACCTCAAGGGTAATGTCAACAATAATAGTTCATGATAGCTCACATCCAATTGGATATATATATATATATATATATATATATATATATATATATATATATATATATATATATATATATCAGGATCTCTCCTACATAATGTGCTGGCCAAATGATAAAATATAAAAAGGAAAGGTGAAGATCACCATGACTCTTGTATAGGGTATAAGACAAGAATAAAAGATAGGCCCTTCGCAGAGGGAAGCAGAGGTTGTCATGTGCTTTTATGGTTGGATGCACAAAATCTTAATGCAAAAGAACGTCACTTTATATTGCCACTTGTGATATGGACCTTTATTATGCAGTCCGTCACTTTTATTTCTTCCACATCACAAGATCGTATAAAGCTTATTTTCTCCACACTAATAAATTATACATATTTAGAGAGCCATTTTTATTGCATGCAACAATGACAACTTACTTGAAGGATCTTACTCAATCGATAGGTAGATATGGTGGACTCTCACGACAAAACTGGGTTTAAGGATATTCGGAAGCACAAGTAGTATCCCTATTTGGTGCAAAGAATTTGGCTAGCATGAGGGGGAAAGGCAAGCTCAACATGTTGGATGATCCATGACAATATACTTTATTTCGTATATAAGAAAACATAACCCATTACGTTGTCTTCCTTGTCCAACATCAACTTTTTAGCATGTCATATTTTAATGAGTGCTCACAATCATAAAAGATGTCCAAGATAGTATATTTATATGTGAAAACCTCTCTTCCTTTATTACTT
Organism: Aegilops umbellulata; assembly: GCA_032464435.1. Classification (NCBI taxonomy): domain Eukaryota; kingdom Viridiplantae; phylum Streptophyta; class Magnoliopsida; order Poales; family Poaceae; genus Aegilops; species Aegilops umbellulata. Next base: position 278,790,219 of record CP136058.1, read on the forward strand.
CCTATTAATTGCAACGATGACCAAAACTATGTTTTTCAACTCTCAACAACTTTTATTCATCATACTCTTTATATGTGAAGTCATTACTCTACATAAGATCAATATGATCTCTTTACTTCTTTTTATTCTTTCTTTTTCTTTTATTCCCTCACGATCATAGCAAGATAATCAAGCCCTTGACTCAAAACTAATCTTTATTATATATAGCTCACGGACTCAATTACATAGAGGGATCATAAAGCGAAACTCAAAACTAAATCATACTAAAACTTTATTCTACTAGATCAATATATTACTAAAAGGATCAAACTAAAAAAACGGTAAAGATAGGAGTGTGATGGTGATACGATACAGGGGAACCTCCCCCAAGCTTGGTAGTTGCCAAGGGGAGTGCCCATATATACTCATGTGTTTATATCTCTTTCCTCGGGGGTGGTGATGGTGGAGTTGTTGATGATGTAGGCTTGTCATCCATCTTCCAAGGCATAGGCTCACCATCGTAAAAGGATGATCGAGTCTCCGGGATCCTCAAATCTGCAGCCAAACTCATCCTCTTGAATCTATATTCATACTCATAGTTTTGGTTTTGCAGGTCATAGATCTGGGCTTGGAGGCGCTCAATTTTCTCATGAAGCTTGAAGATGGCCTCCCAATGTTCTTGGCATCCAGGTTGTGGTTGTTGGTGAACTCCGTGATCATTATATGATTGGCGTCGAGTCCATGTTCCACCATCTCCTGGCACTTGAAAACTTGTTGCTCCATTGCCTCGAGCCTTGTCTCCATGCTTCCGGTCCTCCTTGGTCCCTCAACATCGCGGATGTGCAGCAACCCCTCACGCATCTCAATGGTTTGAGGATGTTGCAGCACTTCCGCGAGGTAGGGGTTGATGACCTTCTCGAAGAACTTTTCCTTGGGGGCACTTGGAGAAGTCATGGTGATCTTGATCTGTCAGAAAAACAGCTTGAAACAAAAATAGAGGATATTTGCATGGTACGGTGGTCAAAACCTTCGGGAGATTATATAATGAATTTTTACCGACCAAAAGAAGTATCGTGCAAGAAAACGGAGTCCGGAGAGCACACGCGGTGCCCACGAGGCAGGGGGCACACCCTCCACCCTCGTGGACGCCTCGTGTCCTTCCCGGACTACTTCTTATTTTTCTATTTTCTTAAATATTCCAAAACGGAGAAAAACTGCCATTAGAACTGTTTGGAGTCGGTTTACTTACCGTACCACATACCTATTCCCTTTTGGAGTCTGAAACGTTCTGGAAAGTGTCCCTTATGTACTCCTCCGGGGTCACGGTGTCAATTACATTAGTTTCAACATTTATAGGATTACCTGAGATATAATGTTTGATTCTTTGACCGTTCACCACCTTCGGATTTGTGCCTTCGAAGTTGTTGATTTTTATGGCACCGGAACGATAGACCTCCTCGATAACGTAAGGCCCTTCCCATTTAGAGAGAAGTTTTCCTGCAAAAAAATCTTAAACGAGAGTTGAATAGCAACACATAATCACCTACATTAAACTCACGCTTTTGTATCCTTTTGTCATGCCATCTTTTAACTTTTTCTTTAAATAGTTTGGCATTCTCATAGGCTTGAGTTCTCCATTCATCAAGTGAGCTAATGTCAAATAGCCTTTTCTCAGCGGCAAGTTTGAAATCATAATTGAGCTCTTTAATGTCCCAATATGCCTTATGTTCTAGTTTGAGAGGTAAGTGACATGCTTTTCCATAAACCATTTTATACGGAGACATACCCATAGGATTTTTATATGCAATTCTATAGGCCCATAATGCATCATCCAGTTTCTTGGACCAATTCTTTCAGATCTATTAATAGTCTTTTAGAAAATTAATTTGATCTCTCTATTACTCAATTCTACCTGACCACTAGATTGTGGGTGGTAAGGAGATGCAATTCTATGATTAAAGTCATACTTAGCAAGCATTTTACGAAAAGCGCCATGAATAAAATGTGAACCACCATCAGTCATTAAGTATCTAGGGACTCCAAACCTCAGAAAAATAACTTCTTTAAGCATCTTAATAGAGGTGTTGTGATCAGCACTACTAGTTGGAATAGCTTCTACCCACTTAGTAACATAATCAAAAGCAACTAAAATATGTGTATACCCATTAGAGGAAGGGAACGGTCCCATATAATCAAAGCCCCAAACATCAAATGGTTCAATAACAAGTGAATAGTTCATAGGCATTTCTTGACATCTACTAATATTACCAATTCTTTGACATTCATCACAAGACAAGACAAACTTACGGGCATCCTTGAAGAGATTAGGCCAATAAAAACCGGATTGCAATACCTTATGTGCAGTTCTATCTCCAGCGTGGTGTCCTCCATAAGCCTCGGAGTGACACTTGCATAGGATCTGTTCCTTTTCATGCTCAGGTACACAACGTCTAATAACACCATCTACTCCTTCTTTATAAAGGTGTGGGTCATCCCAAAAGTAATGTCTCAAATCATAGAAAAACTTTATCTTTTGCTGGTATGTGAAGCTAGGTGGTATAAATTTAGCAACAATGTAATTAGCATAATCAGCATACCATGGAGCAGTACGAAAAGCATTTATGATAGCTAATTGTTCATCAGGAAAGCTATCATCAATAGGTAGTGGGTCATCAACAACACTCTCCAACCTAGACAAATTGTCTACAGCGGGGTTCTCAACTCCCTTTCTATCAATAATATGCAAATCAAATTCTTGTAGCAAGAGAACCCATCTAATAAGTCGAGGTTTAGCATCTTTCTTTTCCATAAGATATTTAATAGCAGCATGATCAGTGTGAACAGTTACTTTAGAGTCAACAATATATTGCCTGAACTTATCACAAGCAAATACAACTGCTAAAAATTCCTTTTCAGTAGTAGCATAATTTCTCTGGGCACTGTCTAGAGTTTTACTGGCATATTGGATAACATTTAATTTTGTATCAACTCTTTGTCCTAGAACAGCACCTACAGCATAATCACTAGCATCACACATAATTTTAAAGGGTAAATTCCAATCAGGTGGCTGAACAATAGGTGCAGAAATCAAGGCTTTCTTAAGTATTTCAAATGCTTCTACACAATCATCATCAAAGAAAAAAGGAACATATTTTTGTAAGAGGTTAGTCAGAGGCCTAGAAATTTTTGAGAAGTCCTTAATGATCCTCCTATAAAAACCGGCATGACCAAGAGAACTTCTTATACCTTTAATGTCCTTGGGACACGGCATATTTTCAATAGCATCAACTTTAGCTTTATCAACTTCAATACCTCCTTCAGAAATTTTATGCCCCAAGACAATACCTTCATTAACCATAAAGTGGCACTTCTCCCAATTCAAGACAAGATTAGTTTCTTCATATCTCTGCAAAACTCGATCAAGGTTGCTCAAGCAATCATCAATAGAAGTTCCATATACGGAGAAATCATCCATGAATACTCAACAATCTTTTCACAAAAATCAGAGAATATAGCCATCATGCATCTTTGAAAGGTAGCAGGTGCATTGCGTAAACCAAAAGGCATACGTCTATAAGCAAAGGTGCCGAAAGGACAAGTAAAAGTGGTCTTTTCTTGATCCTCTTTTGACACAGGTATTTGAGAGAAACCAGAGTAAACATCTAGAAAGCAAAAATGTGTATGTTTGGATAATCTTTCTAGAATTTGATCAATAAAAGGTAAAGGGTAATGATCCTTTTTTGTAGCTTTATTTAGTTTGCGGAAATCAATTACCATTCTATAACCTGTAACAATTCTTTGTGGGATCAATTCATCTTTATCATTAGTAATACCTCCCTTCTTAGGGACACAATGGACAGGACTTACCCACTGACTATCAGCAACGGGATAAATTATACCTACATCCAGAAGCTTTAGTATTTATTTTCTTACCACTTCTTTCATCTTAGGATTTAATCGTCGTTGGTGATCAACAACTGGTTTAGCATCTTTCTCCAATTTTATTTTGTGCTGGCATAGAGTGGGACTAATGCCCTTAAGATCATCAAGAGTATATCCAATAGCAGCATTGTGCTTCTTCAGAGTTTTCAATAATTTCTCTTCTTCCTGCTCTGAAAGGTTAGCACTAATAGTAACAGGATATATCTTCTTTTCATCAAGATAAGCATATTTAAGAGTATCAGGTAATGGTTTAAGCTCAAACACGGGATCATCCTTGGGGGGAGGAGGATCCCTTAGGATTTCAACAGGCAAGTTGTATTTCAAAATAGGTCCCTGTTTAAAGAATACTTCATCTATTTCCCTTCTTTCATTCATAAACATATCATTTTCATGGTCGAGCAAATATTGTTCTAAAGGGTCATTAGGAGGCACAGCAATAGAAGCAAGACCAATAATTTCTTCTTTACTAGGCAATTCTTTATCATGGGGCTGTCTACAAAATTTAGCAAAATTAAACTCATGAGACATATCCCCTAAACTAATAGTAACAACGTCCTTTTCGCAATCTATCTTAGCATTAACAGTATTCAAGAAGGGTCTACCAAATATAATGGGACAAAAGTCATCCCGTGGGGAACCAAGAACAAGAAAATCAGCAGGATATTTAACTTTCCAGCACAAGACTTCAACATCTCTAACAATCCCAACTGGTGAAATAGTGTCTCTATTGTCAAGCTTAATTGTATCATCAATTTCCTCTATCTCAGCAGGTGCAATATCATGCATAATTTCTTTGTATAAGGAATGAGGTATTGCACTTGCACTAGCACCCATATCACACAAGCCATGATAACAATGATCTCCTATTTTAACAGAAATAACAGGCATGCCTACAACAGGTATATGCTTATTTTTTGTATCAGGTCTAGCAATTCTAGCAGCTTCATCACAGAAGTAAATAACATGCCCATCAATATTATCGGCCAAGAGATCTTTAACCATAGCAATACTAGGTTCAACTTTAATTGTATCAGGGGGTGTAGGTGTTCTAGTGTTACTCTTACGAACCACAGTTGAAGCTTTAGCATGATCCTTTATTCTAACAGGGAAAGGTGGTTTCTCAATATAAGCAGTAGGAACAACAGGATCAGCATTATAAGTGATAGTCTTTTCTTAAACTTTAATAGGTGCAACTACTTTTACTTCAATGGGAGGATTATATTTAAACCACTTCTCCTTAGGGAGATCAACATGAGTAGCAAAGGATTCACAGAAAGAAGTTACTATCTCAGAGTCAAGTCCATATTTAGTGCTAAATTCATGGAAAACATCAGTGTCCATAAAACATTTAACACAATCAAACTTAGGTGTTATACCTAACTCCTTACCTTCGTCGAGATCCCAATCTTCAGAGTTGCGTTTAATTCTTTCCAATAAATCCCATTTGAATTCAATAGTCTTCATCATAAAAGAGCGAGTACTTTGTTGAGAGAAAGCCGAGCATAAAAATTTTGAATAATAATTTCTCTTGAGAGCTCATGATTGGAGCATGAATATAACATTGACTTAAGCCTCCCCCAAGCTTGAGCGATGCTTTCTCCTTCGCGAGGCCAAAAATTATATATATAATTATGATCACGATGAACAAGATGCATAGGATAAAAGTTCTGATGAAATTCCAATTTCAATCGGTTGTAGTTCCATGATCCCATATCATCACAAGCCTAAACCATGTAAATGCTTTTCCCTTCAAAGATAAAGGGAAGACCTTCTTCTTGATAACATCCTCGGGCATACATGCAAGCTTAAATAATCCACAAACTTCATCCACAGAGATTAGGTGCAAATCGGGATGTAATGTTCCATCACCTGTGAAAGGATTAGCTAGCAGTTTCTCTATCATACCCGAAGGAATTTCAAAGTAAACATTTTTAGTAGGTTCAGTAGGTTGAGGAACAACTCTTTGCTCTACTGATCGGGGTGAAGATATGTAGCGACCCTACCTCAGACGGTCAAGTCTCTGTGCTTAAGTGTCATCCCTGGATCGGTATGCTGACACACACAGTACTCAAGGATTTATAATAGAGGTAAATCACATGTATAAAGTAACGTAAATACTATTACCTCAATCCAAATAGCGAAAGTAACAACAAGGTTGTGGATTCCCATCAACACCAACGGCAAAGTTGAGTGTAGAAATCGTAACCCTAACGTATCACTTTCTCGTCGTAAGAATCCTGCAACATGAGACGTTGTAGCCACAAAGGGTCAGTACATTGAATGTACTGGCAAATAAACACCATAGGATAATGATGAATAATAACTATCACTACATGCATATATGGCTGGTGGAAAAACTCTATGGTTATAATGTTTTCGCGAAAAGCCAATTTTTCCCTACTGCAAAGGAATATAATTTATTTAACTAGAAAGTTGGTTGAAAATTATTGAGAAGGTTCCTCCAACTCAATCCCAATTAAAAGTTAACAACCCAAACAATTAATTAAGTAAAGTGATGAGATCAATAGGATAATCCAACAACTAGATACTCAAAACGTCCATAACCGGGGACACGGCTAACCATGATTAGTTTGTACACTCTGCAGAGGTTTGCGCACTTTTCCCCACAAGACTCGAATACATCCATGGTCGGAGATTTGAGACACAGTCTTTTTGAAGCATTAACTCTCTACTCTGGGTAGACAGTACCACCTACAACCCACTACATCTGCTAGTCTACCTCTTCAAGAGCTTCACGCAACTTACTCAACTATGCCAGAGCCCATAATGGCTTGTGGCTGCACACGTAAGTTTCTAGCATGAATAATCTTATGATCCCTTTGAGCCTGGGTGGCATTCCATAGGGTGATCACACGGGTCCTCCGGGATCCCCTTGGGCAAGCACTAGGTCCTCCAGGTGCCCCAACCATTCCACCCAGATGTGTATTAAAGTTGCCACCTTAAGTTTAACCATTAATTAACAATCTCACATCTGTCATGGTTACACCCAAACCCAATCCACGTCTACGAGCATAGCATAGCAACATGAGCATAACATAGAAGTAACTCCCAAGGGTTTGATAATAAAACAGGTAATAGGTTCTACCTCATCAACTACTACCCAATACCCACATGTTATCAATCCTAACCATGCAATGTTTGAGAGTTGAAACTAATGCATAAAAACTGGGTGATAAAGGGATATGATCAAAGTGTGAACTTGCCTGCATTGTTGATGAAGATGATTCACACTCAAAACTCTTGATAGTTCTACTCGTCACACTCCGTCAATCTATCATAAGCAAGCAATAGCAATCACTCAAAAGATCGGAAAGAACGAAGAAGACAATTTGGAAAACATCAAAACCAAGCAAATAACTCTTGCAACATAAACCAATTGCTAACAGTACCAAAATTATGTGAATTTGGCCTTATCAGAAATTTTAGGTCAAGAGCTTCGATTAGCAAAAAGAATCAACTCAATCGGAGTTATAAAACTTAAGTTATGATCAAACTAAATTCAAATACAAATCTGTTTGAATTCAAATTTTAAAACTTCTAAAAACATGTTTGAGTTGGATTACTGGATAGAGGGGATCATAACGAAGAAGTGGGCATTGGTTTCGTTGGATTTGGACAAACGAGTGAAAAGTAGTGATCGCTTGAAGTTCAAGGGCTAAATTGTGAATAAAACAACTACAACTAGGTCCCTGGCAAAAAAATAAAAAGAAAAAGAAAAAACTATCGAGCGAACGCTCGCTACAGAGACCTAATGAACGGAAGCGTTCACTAACAGATCTAACCTAGCGAACATCCACTAAATAACCTAAAAACAAACGGTTCTAAACGAAAAACCGCACCGGAAGAAAAAAAACTGGATGGGACCGGGGGTTTATACCAGTTCAGCAGCGGTTCGGCGCCGGCGGCGACGGTTGGCGATGGCGGCGGGCTCCGGCGACAGTGGGACAAGGCACGGGCGGCAGCGGTGGCTACGCGGGGCGATGCGGTGCGAGGGCGAAAACGGGATCCAGGGATCCCGAGCGCGCTATATAAAGGCGGAGGGAGGCTTGGAGGTGGGGCGAGGTCGAGGCGGTGGAGGAGACCGGGGCGGAGACGCCGGCGCCGGCGGAGTCGGGCGGCAGCAGGTCTCCCTGCTGGAGGTCGGGGGCGACCGGGGTGGGTCGGGCCGCGGCCTGGCTCGGGCGCGCGCGCGCGAGGCGCTGTTGGGCCGCTAGGTGGCCTGGCGCGGTCAACGTCTATTTTTTTTAACACAACAAAATAAAATAAAATAAAATAAAGAGAAATAAAATAAAATAGAACATAGGCATATAATATATCAGAATTTTCATAAAAAGATTTCCTACAGCATGAACATTTTTCTAGCTTCAAATAAAATCCACAAAAATTCAAATAAAGCAAAGAGTGCTATTGTTGCAATAAAACCTCATAAAAATCATTTTCAAAAATACTAAAATGATTTCAAATTTATTTCTCTCCAATTTTCTGATGTAGGGAATCATGTTACCCTATTTTCCATATATTTTTGTTTTGGAGAAAAATAATTTGAATAAACCCAAATAACTCCAAATTGAAAATAATTTCAAAAGGACTTTGAATTTGATCCTTTTAAACTTCCAACTCATATTTCATATGCTTTGAAGAAGTCATTTTATCTTCTCTCATGAAAATCATTGAGTTGCTTAAAGTTCTGAATTTGAAATATTTTCAAATGAAATTCAAATGTTTTCAAAAACTCTTTTCATTTAACAAAAATGGAAGAATTCATGTCAGCTTCTCTCCAGGGATTTGTGATGAAAAGAATTTTAATTCATGGAGATCAGAGAGCAAAAATGATAGTTTGGGAAAGTCCTTTTATTCCCTCTCATTTAACTTTCAAAAGTTTCAAATTTCACTCAACTTCACACAATCAATCAAATCTATCTATTTTATATAGAATTCCAAAATTTAGAATTTTTGGATGTTACAAGATACCCCGAACAAGCCCCTCAAAGGATTACTTTCATAGTAACAAGTGACAGTAAATTTCAGCACACTATATAAATTTTTCCTTATCAAATTCCACTTACCAAAGGCGCTTCACTCCCCGGCAACGGCGCCAGAAAAGAGTCTTGATGATCCACAAGTATAGGGGATCTATCGTAGTCCTTTCGATAAGTAAGAGTGTCGAACCCAACGAGGAGCAGAAGGAAATGACAAGCAGTTTTCAGTAAGTTATTCTCTGCAAGCACTGAAATTATCGGTAACATATAGTTTTGTGATAAGGTAATTTGTTACGGGTAACAAGAAATAAAAGTAAATAAGGTGCAGTAAGATGGCCCAATCCTTTTTGTAGCAAAGGACAAGCCTGGACAAACTCTTATATAAAGGAAAACTCTCCCGAGGACACATGGGAATTATCGTCAAGCTAGTTTTCATCACGCTCATATGATTCGTGTTCGTTACTTTGATAATTTGATATGTGGGTGGACCGGTGCTTGGGTACTGCCCTTCCTTGGACAAGCATCCCACTTATGATTAACCCCTATTGCAAGCATCCGCAACTACAAAAGAAGTATTAAGGTAAACCTAACCATAGCATGCAACATGTGGATCCAAATCAGCCCCATATGAAACAACGCATAAACTAGGGTTTAAGCTTCTGTCACTCTAGCAACCCATCATCTACTTATTACTTCCCAATGCCTTCCCCTAGGCCCAAATAATGGTGAAGTGTCATGTAGTCGATGTTCACATAACACCACTAGAGGAAAGACAACATACATCTCATCAAAATATCAAACGAATACCAAATTCACATGACTACTTATACCAAGACTTCTCCCATGTCCTCAAGAACAAGCGTAACTACTCACAAATCATATTCATGTTCATAATCAGAGGGGTATTAATATGCATGAAGGATCTGAAAATATGATCTTCCACCAAATAAACCAACTAGCATCAACTACAAGGAGTAATCAACACTGCTAGCAACCCACAGGTACCAATCTGAGGCTTTGAGACAAAGATTGGATACAAGAGATGAACTAGGGTTTGAGATGAGATGGTGCTGGTGAAGATGTTGATGGAGATTGACCCCCTCCCGCTGAGAGGATCGATGGTGATGACGATGGTGACGATTTCCCCCTCCCGGAGGGATGTTTCCCCCGGCAGAACAGCTCCCCCGGAGCCCTAGATTGGTTTCGCCAAGGTTTCGCCTCGTGACGGCGGTGTTTCAGCCCGAAAGCTTCCTCCTTTTTTTTCTCGAACGAAAGACTTCATATAGTAGAAGATGGGCACCGGAGGCCTGCCAGGGGGCCCACGAGACAGGGGGGCGCGCCCCCACTCTCATGGCCAGGGTGTGGGCCCCTCTGGTTGATTCTTTCTCTAGTATTTTTTATATATTCCAAAACATTCTCCCGTGAAGTTTCAGGACTTTTGGAATTGTGCAGAAAAGGTCTCTAATATTTGCTCCTTTTTCAGCCCAGAATTCCAGCTACCGGCATTCTCCCTCTTTATGTAACCCTTGTAAAATAAGAGAGAATAGGCATAAGTATTGTGACCTATTGTCTAATAACAACCCATAATGCAATAAATATTGATATAAAAGCATGATACAAAATGGACGTATCAACGAGGCTATAAGAAATCATGCATATAAGAGATCAAAGAAACTTAAATAACTTGCATGGATATAAAAAGATATAACTGATCATAAACTCAAAGTTCATCAGGTCCCAACAAACACACCGCAAAAAGAGTTACATCATATGGATCTCCAAGAGACCATTGCATTGAGAATCCAGCGAGAGAGAGAGAAAGCCATCTAGCTACTAACTATGGACCCGAAGGTCTACAAAGAACTACTCACACATCATCGGAGAGGCACGATTGGAGGTGGTGAACCCCATCCGAGATGGTGTCTAGATTGGATCTGGTGGTTCTGGACTCTGCGGTAGCTGGATGAATATTTTGTCGATCGCTTTAGGGTTTCCGGAATATTGGGTTATTTATAGAGCAACGAGGCGGTCCGGGGGCACCCGAGGTGGGCACAACCCACCAGGGCACGCCTAGGCCTCCTGGCGCGTCCTAGTGGGTTGTGCCCCCCTCGGGGCACCCCCCCAGGCATAGCCAGGCGCCCTTCTGATCCTTCTAACCCATAAAAATTCTCCGTAAAGTTTCGGTGCATTTGGACTCTGTCTCATATTGATTTTCTGCGATGTAAAAAGCATGGAAAAAATAGCAACTGGCACTTGGCACAATGTCAATACGTTAGTACCAAAAAATGATATAAAATGACTATAAAATGATTATAAAACATCCAAGATTGATAATATAACAGCATGGAACAATCAATAATTATAGATACGTTGGAGACGTATCAGCATCCCCAAGCTTAACTCCTACTAGTCCTCGAGTAGGTAAGTGATAAAAACAGAATTTTTGATGTGGAATGCTGCCTAACATGTCACATCATGTTTCTTTTCTGTATAACATGGACATTTGGACTTTTATGTGATTCAAAGCAATAGTCTAGTTTTGATATAATAATTTAGATACTCAAGCATATCAACAAGCAACCATGTCCTTCAAAATATAAATGCTAAAATAAGGTATACCTAGCCCATCATGCTCAACCATTGATCCATTCATGAAACACACTCAAATATTAGCTACACCCAACACTTAAGTACGATCATATTGCATCCTAGTTGGTGCTTTTATAAGAGAAAATGGAGACTCAAAATAAAAATTGCATAGAGTAATAGAAAGGCCATTCGCAGAGGGAAGTAGGGATTTGTAGAGGTGCCAGAGCTCAAAGCGAAAAACTTAGAGATAAAAACATTTTGGGAGGTGTATCCATCCCACCAACGAAAATGACTTAGAGTTCCCAACACTTTCCATGCTAGATATATCATAAGCGGTTCCCAAATAGAAAATAAAGTTTAATCCTTTTTCCACCATACTTTCACTTTCCATGGCTAACCGTATCCACGGGTGCCCTCCTCACCAACACTTTCCAAGGAATTTATTATTTGACAACATAAAGTAAATTCATATTTTTGCATTTCGGGACTGGGCATCCCTAATACCTTTGCCTTACTCTCGGGCAATGACAAGTGAATACACACTCATCGTGAGAATAATGCATCTATCATGGAAAATATTAGCCACCCCTCACCGCTCCGCGAGCGAAACAAACACACAAAAGAGAAGTTTATTTTGAAGGGCAAAAGAATACCGCATATAGGTAGATATAGTGGACTCATATGGCAAAACTGGTTTAAAGGTTTTTCGATGCACAAGTAGAGATCATACTTAGTGCAAAATGAAGGCTAGCAAAATATTGAGAAGCGACCAACCAAGAAACGGATATTCTCATAAGCAAGCATTAAGCATAAATAATACCGAATAATGCACCACAAGTAGAATACAATTTCATTGCATGACTATTGACTTTCATACTTGCGTAGGGAATCACAAACCTTAAGAACAATATTGTTACTAAAGCATAATTACTCACCAACATAACTCACATATCACATCATCATATCTCAAAACTATTACTAAGAATCAAGTTTATTTTGTCCAATGATCTTCATGAAAGTTTTTATTATATCCTTCTTGGATATCTATCACTTTGGGACTAATTTTCAAGTGTTGCTTTTCATAAGCTCAAACAAATATAAGTGAAGATCATAAGCATAATTTCTTATTTCTTTCTCTCAAATTAATTTAAGTGAAGCAAGAGAGAATTTCTTCAAAAATACTAAGCACACCGTGCTCAAAAAGATATAAGTGAAGCACTAGAGCAAGTCCATAGCTCATAAAAAATTTAAGTGAAGCATAGAGAGCAACTCTAACAAGTCATGACATAATTTTGGCTCTCTCAAATAGGTGTGTTCAGCAAGGATTGATGAGCTAAAACACAAAATAAAACAAGCAAAGATTCATATGATACAAGACGCTCCAAGCAAAACACATATCATGTGACGAATAAAAATATAGTTTCGACTAAAATACCGATGGTCGTTCGAAGAAAACGGGGATGCCACTCGAGGGCATCCCCAAGCTTAGTTGGTTGCTCATTTTTGGATAATAGCTTGGGATGTCGGGGCATCCCCAAGCTTAGGCTCTTCTATCCTTCCTTCATCCATCGTAAGATAACCCAAAACTTGAAAACTTCAATCACATAAAACTCAACAAAACCTCCGTGAGATCCGTTAGTGTAAGAAAGTAAATCGCTACTATAAGTACTGTATCAAACCAATTCATATTTTGTTTTTGTATTATATCTAATGTATTCCAACTTTTCTATGGCAAAAACTCATCAAAGAAAACCATAGAGCCATCAAAATAAGCACACAACATAAAGAAAACAGAATCTGTCAAAACAGAATAGTCTATAGCAATCTGACTTTTTTGAAAACTTCTAGAACTTCAAGAATTCTGAAAAAAAATAGGACGACCTGAGAAATTTGTATATTAATCTCTGAAAAAATAATCAAGGCAAAAACACTTTCTGACAAAAAATGAGAATTGTTTTTGTGAGCGCAAAGTTTCCGTCTTTTTCAACAAGATCAAACAACTATCACGCAAGAAGATCCTATCGGTTCTACTTGGCACAAACACTAAATAAAACACAAAAAACACAATCATAAGATTAGCATAATTTTGCTAACACTCAAGAACAGAAAGCAAAAAAAGCAAGAATAAAACTTATTCATTGGGTTGCCTCCCAACAAGCGCTATAGTTTTACGCCCTTAGCTAGGCATAAAGCAAGGATCTAAGTATTGTCATCTTATGTTCGAGATCCATAAGATGCCCTCATGATTGATTCATAAGGTGGCTTAATTCTTGTTCTAGGGAAGTGTTTCATACCCTTCCTCAAAGGAAATTGGAACTTAATATTGCCTTCTTTCATATCAATCACGGCACCGATAGTGCGTAAAAACGGTCTACCAAGAATAATTGGACAAGACGGATTGCAATAAATATCAATGAAATATATGGGCACATAATTCCTATTTGCAAGAATAAGAACATCATTAATTCTTCCCATAGGCTTTTTAGTAGAATCCGCCAACTGCAAATTCAAAGAACATTCTTCAAGATTAGTAAGACCAAGCACATCACATAAAGATTTCAGAATTGTAGAAACACTAGCACCCAAGTCACACAAAGCAAAACACTCATAATAATTAATATTGACTTTGATAGTAGGTTCCCATTCGTCATGAAATTTTCTAGGAATTGATACTTCTAATTCCAATTTTTCTTCAAAAGCTTTCATCATAGCATCAACAATGTGTTTAGTAAAAGCCTTATTTTCTTCATAAGCATGGGGTGAATTTATCATGGATTGCAGCAAAGAAGTACAATCAATCAAAGAGCAACTATCTTAATTAAAGTCTTTGTAATCCAAAAGAGTGGGCACATCACTAGTTAAAGTGTTGACCTCTCCAAACCCACTTTCATCAATTTTCTCAACAAGTTTTTCACCCTACGAAATATTGGGACGCCTTCTACCTAAAGTTGACTCTTCTCTAGTCCCTTTTTCATCAATCTTAACTTTACTAAACAAGGAATCAATAGAAGAAACACCAACATTTTAAGATCTTCATCACTTTTGCGAAAGAAATCACTAGAAGACGCTTTTTCTAAAAATTCTCTTTTAGCTCTGAGCATAGCGGTTCTTTTCTTACTTTCCTCCATAGAAACATAAAGAGCTTTAATTGATTCATCTAAATTAGGCACAAAAAAATTCATCTTGAGATTTTCTACATCATGAGACATTCTATCAACACTTCTAGACAAAACATCAATCTTACTCAGCTTTTCTTCTAAAGAAGTGTTGAAAACTGTTTGTGTATTGATTAATTCTTTAATATTGTTCTCAAGATCAGTGGTGTTATTATTATTATTATAGGATTGGTTTCCATAGGAATTACCATAACTATTAGAGGAATTACTAGGAAAAGGCTTAGGATTAAAATTACCTCTATAAGCATTATTGTTGAAATTATTTCGAGAGATAAAATTCACATCTATGGCATCACTATTTTGCTCAATCAAAGTAGACAAAGGCATATCATTAAAATCAATAGGAGCACTTTTACTAGCAACAATTTCATAAGAGCATACTCTTTCCACTCAAAGAAGTAATTTCTTCAACCGAATTAACCTTTTTACTAGTAGGAGCTCTTTCGGTATGCCATTGTGAGTAATTTGACATGGTATTATCAAGAAATTTGGTAGCTTCACCCAAAGTAATTTCCATAAAAGTACCACCTGCGGCAGAATCTAAAAGATTACGAGAAACTAAATTCAACCCCGCATAAATTTTTTGTATGATCATCCAAAGATTTAACCCATGAGTTGGGCAATTCCTTAGCATCATTTTCATCCTTTTCCGAGATTGTGCAACATGCTCATGCTCAAGTTGCTTAAAATTCATGATCTGGGTTCTAACGGAAATATTTTTTGCGGGAGGAAAATACTTAGTGATAAAAGCATCTTTGCACTTGTTCCAAGAATCGATACTATTCGAGGCAAAGAAGAGAACCAAATTTTTGCAGAATCACGCAAAGAAAACGAAAATAATTTCATCTTGAACACATCATTGTCCACATCTTTTTTCTTTTGCATATCCCATAATTCCACAAAGGCATTAAGATGGGACGCGACATCCTCATTAGGAGTACCAGAAAATTGATCTTTCATAACAAGATTCAGCAAAGCAGTATTAAGATCACAAGACTCCGCACTAGTGGCGGGAGGAGCAATCGGAGTGCCAATAAAATCATTGTTGTTGGTATTTGAGAAATCACATAACTTGGTGTTCTCTTGAGTCATGATGACCACACAACAAGATTGCACTCAAAAACAGATCCAACAAGATAACGGCGAATGAAAAAGAGAGGCGGATAAAATGGCAAATTTTTGTGAAGTGGGGGAGAGGAAAACGAGAGGCAAATGGCAAATAATGTAAATTGCGAGGAGATGAGATTTGTGATTAGGAACCTAGAATATGTTGAAGATCCTCCCCGGCAACGGCGCCAGAAATTCCTTTTGATGTCGCTTGAAGCTACGTCGGTATTTCCCCAAAGAGGAAGGGATGATGCAGCACAGCGACGGTAGGTATTTCCCTCAGATATGAAACCAAGGTTATCGAACCAGTAGGAGAACTAGACAACACAACCTAAATAGCCCCTGCACACAAATAACAACCACTCGCAACCCACGTGTTAAAGGGGTTGTCAATCCCTTTCGGGCAACGACGCCAGAAACGGTGCGCGGACGGGAGAAAGTTGAAATAGATTGAATAAATAGATTTCAAATAAAATAAAGTGCAGCAAAGTATTTTTGTTTTTTCGTTTAATAGATCTGAAAATAAATGCAAGAGAAACGTAGATCGCAAGGGCAAATATATGAGAAAGAAGACCCGGGGGTTGTAGGTTTCACTAGTGGCTTCTCTCGAGAAAAATAGCAAACGGTGGGTAAACAAATAACTATTGGGCAATTAATAGAACTTCGAATAATCATGACGATATCGAGGCAATGATCATTATATAGGCGTCACGTTCAAGATTAGTAGACCGACTCCTGCCTGCATCTACTACTATTACACTACACATCGACCGCTATCTAGCATGCATCTATTGTATTAAGTTCATGGAGAAACTGAGTAATGCAATAAGAACGATGACATGATGTAGACAAGATCTATCTATGTGGAGATAGACCCCATCGTTTTATCCTTAGTAGCAACGATACATACGTGTCGGTTCGCTTTCTGTCACTGGGATCTAGCACCGTAAGATCGAACCCACTACAAAGCACCTCTTCCCATTGCAAGATAAATAGATCAAGTTGGCCAAACAAAACCCAAATATCGTAGAAGAAATATGAGGCTATAAGCAATCATGCATATAAGAGATCAAAGAAACTCAAATAACTTTCATGGATATAAAAAGATATAACTGATCATAAACTCAAAGTTCATCAGATCCCAACAAACACACCGCAAAAAGGGTTACATCATATGGATCTCCAAGAAACCATTATATTGAGAATCCAGCGAAAGAGACAACCATCTAGCTACTAACTACAGATCCTAAGGTCTACAAAGAACTACTCACGCATCATCAGAGAGGCACCAATGGAGGTGGTGAACCCCATCCGAGATGGTGTCTAGATTGGATCTGGTGGTTCTGGACTCTGCGGCGGCTTGATGAATATTTCGTCGATCGCTTTAGGGTTTCTGGAATATTGGGGTATTTATAGGGAAAAGAGGCGGTCCGGGGGGCACCCGAAGTGGGCACAACCCACCAGGGTGTGTCTGGGCGTCCTGGCGCACCCTGGTGTGTTGTACCCCCCTCGGGGCACCCCCAGGCGTAGCCAGGGCCCGTTGTGTTCCTTCTGGCCCATAAAAATTCTCCCTAAAGTTTCGAGGCATTTGGACTCCATCTGATATTGATTTTCTGCGATGTAAAAAACATGGAAAAAAACAGCAACTGACACTTGGCACTATATCAATAGGTTAGTACCCAAAAATGACTACAAAATGATTATAAAACATCCAAGATTGATAATAAAAACAGCATGGAGCAATAAAAAATTATAGATACGTTGGAGACGTATCAATCACCTTTCTTGCAAAAATGTTTCTGCAACAAGAACTATGTTGCAAAAAATTCTGCAACAAGTCCTCCATTGCAAAAAAAGAAATCTTGTTGCAAAATATTTCTGTAAGTTGCAAAAAAAAATCTGCAACATCATCTCTGTTGCAAAGGTTTTTACAACACAGCGTATGTTAGAAATGTTTCTGCAACACTACTCTTGTTGCAAGAGAGATGACACACATGGATGGGTAGATCGGACGACTCCCCGCATCAATCCAACGGCCAGCCAGGCTGCGGATGTTTTCTAGTGATCCGCCGGCTGACGCATAGAGGCCCCCAAAAAATATCCATGTATTTTCGGAGCCCGTCCCAGAATTGTGAACCTAAACCCGAGGATGTGACAAATGAAGAACCTGGGAAGTATTTGGCTGTGCTTCTGATCATACGTTCCTCCTATTCTCTCTCTCTCTCTCTCTCTCTCTCTCTCTCTCTCTCTCTCTCTCTCTCTCTCTCTCTCTCTCTCTCTCTCTCCGTGCAACAAAAGCCTTGTTAGAGCATCTACAGATGGACTTGGTAAATCCGACCCTCTATACGCCCACGGGCGCACCCGCTGACAGCGTCCGCCGGTCCCTCATATTTTGTGCCCGACACCCACATATCTTAAATCCGAACTCTCAAATTCATACAAATCTATGCATGCACATCATACACGCCAATGTCGCATGTAAATAACAAATGTTGCTATCAAAAATACATAAGTCTTACATAAATTTTATTTTAAGTGCACAACTCAAAAATTAGCTCTTTGGTTTCTGATGACCCACAAGTATAGGGGATCTATCGTAGTCCTTTTTATAAGTAAGAGTGTCGAACCCAACGAGGAGCGGAAGGAAATGATAAGCGGTTTTCAGCAAGGTATTCTCTGCAAGTACTGAAATAAGTGGTAACAGACAGTTTTGTGATAAGATAATTTGTAACGAGCAACAAGTAACAAAAGTAAATAAAGTGCAGCAAGGTGGCTCCAATCCTTTTTGTAGCAAAGGACAAGCCAGAACAAACTCTTATAATAGGAAAAGCGCTCCCGAGGACACATGGGAATATCGTCAAGCTAGTTTTCATCACGTTCATATGATTCGCGTTCGGTACTTTGATAATTTGATATGTGGGTGGACCGGTGCTTGGGTGCTGTTCTTACTTGAACAAGCATCCCACTTATGATTAACCTCTATTGCAAGCATCCGCAACTACAACAAAAGTATTAAGGTAAACCTAACCATAGCATGAAACATATGGATCCAAATCAGCACCTTACGAAGCAACGCATAAACTAGGGTTTAAGCTTCTGTCACTCTAGCAACCCATCATCTACTTATTACTTCCCAATGCCTTCCTCTAGGCCCAAATAATGGTGAAGTGTTATGTAGTCGACGTTCATATAACACCACTAGAGGCTAGACAACATACATCTCATCAAAATATCGAACGGATACCAAATTCACATGACTACTAATAGCAAGACTTCTCCCTTGTCCTCAAGAACAAACGTAACTACTCACAAAGCATATTCATGTTCATAATCAGAGGGGTAATAATATGCATAAAGGATCTGAACATATGATCTTCCACCAAATAAACCAACTAGCATCAACTACAAGGAGTAATCAACACTACTAGCAACCTACTAGTACCAATCCCGGACTTGGAGACAAGAATTGGATACAAGAGATGAACTAGGGTTTGGAGATGAGATGGTGCTAGTGAAGATGTTGATGGAGATTGCCCTCTCCCGATGAGAGGAGCATTGGTGATGACGATGGCGATGATTTCCCCCTCCTGGAGGGAAGTATCCCCGGCAGAACAGCTCTGCCGGAGCTCTAGATTGGTTCCGCCAAGGTTCTGCCTCGTGGCGCGGAGTCTCGTCCCGAAAGGTTGCTTGTTTATTTTTTCTCGACGAAACACTTCATATAGCAGAAGATGGGCGTCGGAGAGCCACCAGGGGGCCCACAAGGTAGGGGCGCGCCCTAGGGGGCGCCCCCCGCCCTCGTGGACAGGGTGTGGGCCCCCTGACCTTCATCTTTGGCAGGTATTTTTCATTATTTATTTTAAGATATTCCGTGGAGTTTCAGGACTTTTGGAGTTGCGCAGAATAGGTCTCTAATATTTGCTCCTTTTCCAGCCCAGAATTCCAGCTGCCGGCATTCTCCCTCCTTATGTAAACCTTGTAAAAATAAGAGAGAATAGCCATAAGTATTGTGACATAACGTGTAATAACAGCCCATAATGCAATAAATATCGATATAAAAGCATGATGCAAAATGGACGTATCAACTCCCCCAAGCTTAGACCTCGCTTGTCCTCAAGCGAAAAGCCGATAACAATAAATATTTCCTCATGTTTAGAGATAGAGGCGTCGATAAAAATAAAATACAGACATTAAGGCATCATGATTATTCTCATAACAACAACATATATAGATTTTGTCATATGTTTACTTATGTTCAAGTGATGATCTATTCACAATGCAAAAGTATGAATCAGAAACCTTATTGAGAACCAACAAACAATAATCTCAGTCAGTGAAGCAGTTGCAATTTATCATAACATCGGAAAGAGTCTATGTCAGAGCTAAAAAGCAAGTCCACATACTCAATTATCATTTAGTCCTTCATAATTGCTAACACTCATGGAATACTTGTGGTTATGAAGTTTTAATTGGACACAGAGAAAGATAGGGGCTTATAGTTTTGCCCCACAACCTTTTACCTTAAGGGTAATGTCAACAATAATAACTCATGCTCCCCTACATCCAATTATATATATATATATATATATATATATATATCATGTTCTTTCCAACATGCTGGGCTTGCCAAAGGATAAAATGAAAAGGAAAGGTGAAGATCACCGTGACACTTGCATGAGGTAGAAGACAATAATAAAAGATAGGCCCTTCGCAGAGGGAAGCAGAGGTTGCCATGCGCTTTTATGGTTGGATGCACAAAATCTCAATGCGAAAGAAGGTCATTTTATATTGCCCCTTGTGATATGAACCTTTATTATGCAGTCCGTCGCTTTTACTACTTCCACATCACAAGATCGTATAAAGCTTATTTCTCCCACACCAATCAATCATACATATTTAGAGCAATTTTTATTGCTTTGCACCGATGACAACTTACTTGAAGGATCTTACTCAATCCATAGGTAGATATGGTGGACTCTCATGGCAAAACTGGTTTAAGGGTTTTTGGAAGCACAAGTAGTATTTCTACTTGGTGCTAACAATTTGGCTAGCATGAGGGGGAAAGGCGATCCATGACAACATACTTTATCTCAGATATAAGAAAACATAACTCATTACGTTGTCTTCCTTGTCCAAGATCAACTCTTTAGCATGTCATATTTTAATGAGTGCTCCCAATCATAAAAGATGTCAATGATAATATATCTATATGTGAAACCTCTTTTTCGTTATTAGTTCCTATTAATTGCAACGATGACCAAAGCTATGTCTGCCAACTCCCAACAACTTTTAATCATCATACTCTTTCTATGTGAAGTCATTACTCTCAATAAGATCAATATGAGCTCTTTATTTCTTTTTATTCTTTTTCTTCTTTTCTTTATTCACTCAAGATCATGGCAAAATAATCAAGCACTTGACTCAACACTAATCTTTATTATATAGCCCACGGACTCGATTACATAGAGAGATGATAAAGCAAAACTCAAAACTAGATCATGCCATAAACTTTATTCTACTAGATCAAGATACTACTAATAGGATCGAACTAAGAAAAACGGTAAAGATAGGAGATGCGATTGTGATACGATATCGGGGCACCTCCCCCAAGCTTGGCAGTTGCCAAGGGGAGTGCCCATACCCATGTGATTATGTTTCCTTTGTTGGTGAAGGAGAAGGTGGAGGTGTTGTTGATTTAGTTGATGCCGTAGACTTCTCCCTTAATTTGCGCTTGAGGATGGCATTTTGATCCCTCAGATCATCAATCTCCCACTCCTATTGCATAGGCCTTGCTTATTTTCCTGCAAGAGACGAAAAGGGATAAACTTGAACTTTGGTTTCTTTACCCTATCAGGGAGACTCGACTTTTTGAACTCCACGTGCATGTCCCCAGGTTGAGGTAATGGGGCTTCATCCTCATCTAAGCTCATCTCCTCCTTCCCCTTGGGTTCAAAGTCCTCTTCTTCCTCCGTGGGCCAACCATCGTGCTCCACATCTCCATAGACCTTAGGATTGGCTAAGTAATCATCCACATAGCTTTCTCCATCCGAATCCTGGGAAGACATGTTGATCTAATCTGCAGCGGGACAGCTCGAAACGAAAACAGAGGATAACTGCATGATACTGGAGACAAAACCTTCGGGAGAATATATAATGAATTTTTACCGACCAAAATACGTATCATGCAAGAAAACGGAGTCCGGAAGGCACACGAGGTGCTAACGAGGTAGGGGGCGCGCCCACCACCCTCGTGGGGCCCTCGTGTCCTTCCCGGACTGCTACTTATTTTTCTAATTTTCTAGATATTCCAAAACGGAGAGATATTGCATTAAAAATTGTTTTTGGAGTCGGTTTACTTACCGTACCACATACCTATTCCTTTTCGGAGTCTGAAACAGTCTGGAAAGTGTCCCTTATGTATTCCTACGGGGTTACGATTTCAATAACATTGGTTTCATCATTTATGGGATTACCCGAGATATAATGTTTAATTCTTTGACCATTTACCACCTTCGGATTTGTGCCTTCGAAGTTGTTGATTTTTATGGCACCGGAACGATAGACCTCCTCGATAACGTAGGGGCCTTCCCATTTGGAGAAAGTTTTCCTGCAAAAAATCTTAAACGAGAGTTGTATAGCAATACATAATCACCTACATTAAACTCACGCTTTTGTATTCTTTTGTCATGCCATCTTTTAACTTTTTCTTTAAACAACTTGGCATTTTCATAAGCTTGGGTTCTCCATTCATCAAGTGAGCTAATATCAAATAACCTCTTCTCACCGGCAAGTTTGAAATCATAGTTGAGCTCTTTAATAGCCCAATATGCCTTATGTTCTAGTTCGAGAGGTAAGTGACATGCTTTTCCATAAACCATTTTATATGGAGACATACCCACAGGATTTTTATATGCAGTTATATAGGCCCATAATGCATCATCAAGTTTCTTAGACCAATTCTTTCTAGACCTATTAACAGTCTTTTGCAAAATTAATTTGAGCTCTCTGTTGCTCAATTCTACTTGACCACTAGACTGCGGATGATACGGAGATGCAATTCTATGATTAACGTCATACTTAGCAAGCATTTTACGGAAAGCACCATGAATAAAATGTGAACCACCATCAGTCATTAAATATCTAGGGACTCCAAACCTCGGAAAAACAACTTCTTTAAGCAGTTTAATAGAAGTGTTATGATCAGCACTACTAGTTGGAATAGCTTCTACCCACTTAGTAACGTAATCAACAACAACTAAAATATGTGTATATCCATTAGAGGCAGGAAAAGGTCCCATATAATCAAAGCCCCAAACATCAAATGGTTCAATAACAAGTGAATAATTCATAGGCATTTCTTGACGTCTACTAATATTACCAATTCTTTGACATTCATCACAAGACAAGACAAACTTACGGGCATCCTTGAAGATAGTAGGCCAATAAAAACCGGATTGCAATACCTTATGTGCAGTTCTATCTCCAGCGTGGTGTCCTCCATAATCTTTGAAGTGGCACTTGCGTAGGATCGGTTCCTGTTCATGCTCAGGTACACAACGTCTAATAACACCATCTACTCCTTCTTTATAAAGATGTGGGTCATCCCAAAAGTAATGTCTCAAATCATAAAAGAACTTTTTTCTTTTGTTGGTAAGTGAAACTAGGTGGTATGAATTTAGCAACAATATAATTGGCATAATCAGCATACCAAGGAGTACTACGAGAAGTATTTATGACATTTAATTGTTCATCAGGAAAGCTATCATCAATAGGTAGTGGGTCATCAAGAACATTTTCTAACCTAGACAAGTTGTCTGCAACGGGGTTCTCAGCTCCTTTTCTACCAACAATATGCAAATCAAATTCTTGTAGCAAGAGAACCCATCTAATAAGTCTAGGTTTAGCATCCTTCTCTTCCATAAGATATTTAATAGCAGCATGATCGGTGTGAATAGTTACTTTAGAATCAACAATATAAGGTCTAAACTTATCACAAGCAAATACAACTGCTAAAAGTTCTTTTTCGGTAGTAGCATAATTTCTTTGAGCATTGTCTAGAGTCTTACTAGCAAAATGGATAACATTTAATTTATTATCAACTCTTTGCCCTAGAACAGCACCTACAGCATAATCACTAGCATCACACATAATTTCAAAGGGTAAATTCCAATCAGGTGGCTGAACAACAGGTGCAGAGACTAATGCTTTCTTAAGTATTTCAAATGCTTCTACACAATCATCATCAAAGACAAATGGTATATCTTTTTGCAATAAATTAGTCAGAGGCCGAGAAATTTTTGAGAAGTCCTTAATAAACCTCCTATAAAATCCGGCATGACCAAGGAAACTTCTTATACCTTTGATGTCCTTGGGACATGGCATCTTTTCAATAGCATCAACCTTGGCTTTATCGACTTCAATACCTCTTTGAGCAACCTTATGCCCCAAGACAATACCTTCATTAACCATAAAGTGGCACTTTTCCCAATTCAAGACAAGATTAGTTTCTTCACATCTCTACAAAACTCGATCAAGATTGCTCAAGCCATCACCAAAAGAGGAACCATAGACGGAAAAGTCGTCCATGAAAACCTCACAAATCTTTTCACAAAAGTTAGAGAATATATCCATCATGCATCTTTGAAAGGTAGCAGGTGCATTATATAAACCAAAAGGCATACGTATATAAGCAAAAGTACCAAAAGGGCATGTAAAAGTAGTCTTTGATTGATCTTTAGCCGACACAGGTATTTGAGAGAAACCAGAATAACCATCTAGAAAGCAGTAATGTGTATGTTTGCATAATCTTTCTAGCATTTGATCAATAAAAGGTATGGGGTAATGATCTTTCTTAGTAGCCTTATTTAATTTGCGGAAATCAATTACCATCCTATAACCTGTGATAATTCTTTGTGGAATCAATTCATCTTTATCGTTAGGAACAACCGTAATACCTCCCTTCTTAGGGACACAATGGACGGGACTTACCCACTGACTATCAGCAACGGGATAAATTATACCTGCCTCCAGAAGCTTGAGTATTTATTTTCTTACCACTTCTTTCATTTTAGGATTCAGACGTTGTTGAGGATCACGAACTGGTTTTGCATCCGCTTCCAAATTTATTTTATGTTGATATAGAGTGGGACTAATGCCCTTAAGATCATCAAGAGTATATCCAATAGCGGCACGGTGCTTCTTCAGAGTTTTCAATAATCTTTCTTCTTCATGCTCTGAAAGGTTAGCACTAATAATAACAGGATATATCTTCTTTTCATCAAGATAAGCATATTTAAGATTATCAGGCAACGATTTAAGCTCAAACACGGGATCACCCTTGGGTGGAGGAGGATCCCCTAAAATTTCAACAGGCAAATTGTGTTGCAGAATAGGTTCCTGTTTAAAGAATAGTTCATCTATTTCCCTTCATTCATTCATGAACATATCATTTTCTTGGTCTAGCAAATAATGTTCTAGAGGATCACTAGGAGGTACGGCAATAGAAGCAAGAACAATAATTTCATCCTTACTAGGCAATTCTTCCTCACGATGTTGTTTACTAAATTTAGAGAAATTAAACTCATGAACCATATCATCCAAGCCAATAGTAACAACATTCTTTTCGCAGTCTATCTTAGCATTAACAGTGTTCAAGAAGGGTCTACCAAATATAATGGGACAAAAGCTATCTTGTGGGGAACTAAGAACAAGAAAATCAACAGGATATTTGGTTTTCCTACACAAGACTTCAACATCTCTAACAATTCCCACTAGTGAAATAGTATCTCTATTGACAAGTTTAATTGTGACATCAATACCTTCTAACTCAGCAGGTGCAGTTTCATGCTTAATTTCTTTGTATAAAGTATGCAGTATAACACTAGCACTAGCACCCATATCACATAAGCCATGATAACAATGATCTCCTATTTTAACAGAAATAACAGGCACGCCTACCACATGTCTATGTTTATCTTTAGCACAAGGTTTAGCAATTCTAGCAGTTTCACCGTCGAACTGAATAACATGCCCATCAATATTATCAGACAAGAGATCTTTAACAATAGAAATATTGGGTTCTACTTTAACTTGTTCAGGAGGTGTATAAGTTCTAATATTGCTTTTACAAACAACAGTTGAAGCTTTAGCATGATCCTTTATTCTAACAGGGAAAGGTGGTTTCTCAACATAAGAAGTAGGAACAATAGGATCATTATAAGTGACAGTCTTTTCTTCAACTTTAATAGGTGCAGCTACTTTTACTTCTATGGGAGGATGATATTTAAACCACTTCTCCTTGGGGATATCAACATAAGTAGCAAAAGATTCACAGAAAGAAGCTACTATGTCAGAGTCAAGTCCATATTTAGTGCTAAACTTACGGAAAATATCGGTATCCATAAAAGATTTAACACAATCAAACTTAGGTGTCATACCTGACTCCTTACCTTTGTCGAGGTCCCAATCTTCAGAGTTGCGTTTAATTCTATCCAATAAATCCCATTTAAATTCAGTAGTCTTCATCACAAAAGAGCCAGCACAAGAAGTATCGAGCATGGTTTGATTATTATGAGAAAGCCGAGCATAATAACTTTGAATAATTATTTCTCTCGAGAGCTCATGATTGGGGCATGAATATAACATTGATTTAAGCCTCCCCCAAGCTTGAGCGATGCTTTCTCCTTCGCGAGGCTAAAAATTATATATATAATTGCGATCACGATGAACAAGATGCATAGGGTAATACTTTTGATGAAATTCCAATTTCAATCTTCTATAGTTCCATGATCTCGTATCATCACATAGCCTATACCATGTCAATGTGTCTCCCTTCAAAGATAAAGGGAAGACCTTCTTCTTAGCAACATCATCGGGTATACCTGCAAGCTTAAATAATCCACAAACTTCATCCACATATATTAAGTGCTCATCAGGATGCTTTGTTCCATCTCCTGTACAAGGATTAGCTAACAGTTTTTACATCATACCCGAAGGAAATTCAAAAGGAGTTTCATCTTCAATAGGTTCAGTAGGTTGAGGAGCAACTCTTTGCTCTACTGGACGGGGTGAAGATACCCCGAGCAAGCCCCTCAAAGGATTACTTTCCATAGTAACAAGTGACAGTAAATTTCATCACACTATATAAATTTTTCCTTACCAAATTCCACCTACCAAAGGCGCTTCACTCCCCGGCAACGGCGCTAGAAAAGAGTCTTGATGACCCACAAGTATAGGGGATCTATCGTAGTCCTTTCGATAAGTAAGAGTGTCGAACCCTACGAGGAGCAGAAGGAGATGATAAGCGGTTTTCAGCAAGGTATTTTCTGCAAGTACTGAAATAAGTGGTAACAGATAGTTTTGTGATAAGATAATTTGTAACGAGCAACAAGTAAAAAAAGTAAATAAAGTGCAGCAAGGTGGCCCCAATCCTCTTTGTAGCAAAGGACAAGCCGGAACAAACTCTTATAATAGGAAAAGCGCTCCCGAGGACACATGGGAATATCATCAAGCTAGTTTTCATCACGTTCATATGATTCGCGTTCGGTACTTTGATAATTTGATATGTGGGTGGACCGGTGCTTGGGTGTTGTTCTTACTTGAACAAGCATCCCACTTATGATTAACCTCTATTGCAAGCATCCGCAACTACAACAAAAGTATTAGGGTAAACCTAACCATAGAATGAAACATATGGATCCAAATCAGCCCCTTACGAAGCAACGCATAAACTAGGGTTTAAGCTTCTGTCACTCTAGCAACCCATCATCTACTTATTACTTCCCAATGCCTTCCTCTAGGCCCAAATAATGGTGAAGTGTTATGTAGTCGACGTTCATATAACACCACTAGAGGCTAGACAACATACATCTCATCAAAATATCGAACGGATACCAAATTCACATGACTACTAATAGCAAGACTTCTCCCTTGTCCTCAGGAACAAACGTAACTACTCACAAAGCATATTCATGTTCATAATCAGAGGGGTAATAATATGCATAAAGGATCTGAACATATGATCTTCCACCAAATAAACCAACTAGTATCAACTACAAGGAGTAATCAACACTACTAGCAACCTACTAGTACCAATCCCGGACTTGGAGACAAGAATTGGATACAAGAGATGAACTAGGGTTTGGAGATGAGATGGTGCTGGTGAAGATGTTGATGGAGATTGCCCTCTCCCGATGAGAGGAGCATTGGTGATGACGATGGCGATGATTTCCCCCTCCCGGAGGGAAGTATCCCCGGCAGAACAGCTCTACCGGAGCTCTAGATTGGTTCCACCAAGGTTCCGCCTCGTGGCGGCGGAGTCTCATCCCGAAAGGTTGCTTCTTTATTTTTTCTCGACGAAAGACTTCATATAGCAGAAGATGGGTGTCGGAGAGCCACCAGGGGGCCCATGAGGTAGGAGGACACGCCCTAGGGGGCGCCCCCCACCCTCGTGAACAGGGTGTGGGCCCCCTGACCTTCATCTTTGGCAGGTATTTTTCATTATTTATTTTAAGATATTCCGTGGAGTTTCAGGACTTTTGGAGTTGCGCAGAATAGGTCTCTAATATTTGCTCCTTTTCCAACCCAGAATTCCAGCTGCCGGCATTCTCCCTCCTTGTGTAAACCTTGTAAAAATAAGAGAGAATAGCCATAAGTATTGTGACATAACGTGTAATAACAGCCCATAATGCAATAAATATCGATATAAAAGCATGATGCAAAATGGACGTATCAACTCCCCCAAGCTTAGACCTCGCTTGTCCTCAAGCGAAAAGCCGATAACAATAAATATGTCCTCATGTTTAGAGGTAGAGGCGTCGATAAAAATAAAATACGGACATGAAGGCATCATGATTATTCTCATAACAGCAACATATATAGATTTTGTCATATGATTACTTATGTTCAAGTGATGATCTATTCACAATGCAAAAGTATGAATCAGAAACCTTATTGAGAACCAACAAACTATAATCTCAGTCCTTGAAGCAATTGCAATTTATCATAACATCGGAAAGAGTCTATGTCAGAGCTAAAAAGAAAGCCCACATACTCAACTATCATTTAGTCCTTCACAATTGCTAAAACTCACGCAATACTTGTGGTTATAAAGTTTTCATCAGACACAGAGAAAGATAGGGGCTTATAGTTTTGCCCCACAACCTTTTACCTCAAGGGTAATGTCAACAATAATAACGCATGCTCCCCTACATCCAATTAGATATATATATCATGTTCTTTCCAACATGCTGGGCTTGCCAAAGGATAAAATGAAAAAGGAAAGGTGAAGATCACTATGACACTTGCATGAGGTAGAAGATAATAATAAAAGATAGGCCCTTCGCAGAGGGAAGCAGAGGTTGCCATGCGCTTTTATGGTTGGATGCACAAAATCTCAATGCGAAAGAACGTCACTTTATATTGCCCCTTGTGATATGAACCATTATTATGCAGTCCGTCGCTTTGACCGATGACAAAGGGAACAACGTATGTTGTTATGCGATTTGGCCGATAAAGATCTTCGTAGAATATGTAGGAACCAATATGAGCATCCAGGTTCCACTATTGGTTATTGACCAGAGATGAGTCTCGGTCATGTCTACATAGTTCTCGAACCCGTAGGGTCCGCACGCTTAACGTTCGGTGACGATCGGTATTATGATTTTATGTGTTTTGATGAACCCAAGGTTGTTCGGAGTCCCGGATGTGATCACGGGCATGATGAGGAGTCTCGAAATGGTCGAGACATAAAGATCGATATATTGGAAGCCTATGTTTGGACATCGGAACGATTCCGTGTGAGTTCGGGCATTTACCGGAGTACCGGGGGGTTACCGGAACCCCCCGGGGAGTATATGGGCCCTAATGGGCCTTAGTGGAGAGAGAGGGGGGCAGCCAGGGCAGGCCGCACGTCCCCTCCCCCTTTAGTACGAATTGGACTAGGAAGGGGGGCGGCGCCCCCCTTTCCTTCCTCCCTCTCTCCCCCTTCCTTCTCTCCTAGTCTAACTAGGGCAAGGGGGAGTCCTACTCCCAGTGGGAGTAGGACTCCTCCAGGGCGCGCCATAGAGGGCCGGCCCTCCCCCCTCCTCCACCCCTTTATATACGGGGGAGGGGGCACCCCATAGACACACAAGTTGATCACTGATCTCTTAGCCGTGTGCGGTGCCCCCTTCCACCATAATCCACCTCGGTCATATCGTTGCAGTTCTTAGGCGAAGCCCTGCGCCGGTAGCTTCATCATCACCATCATCATGCCGTCGTGCTAACGAAACTCTGCCTCGACATTCAGCTGGATCAAGAGTTAGTGGGACGTCACTGAGCTGAACGTGTGCAGATCGCGGAGGTGCCGTACTTTCAGTAGTAGGATTGGTCGTATCGTGAAGACGTATGACTACATCAACCGCGTTGTCGTAACGCTTTCGCTTACGGTCTACGAGGGTACATGGACTACACTCTCCCCTCTCGTTGCTATGCATCACCATGATAGATCTTGCGTGTGCGTAGGAAAATTTTGAAATTACTGCGTTCCTCAACAGTGGCATCCGAGCCAGGTCTATGCGTAGATGTTATATGCACGAGTAGAACACAAAGAGTTGTGGGCGATAATAGTCATACTGCTTACCAGCATGTCATACTTTGATTCAGTGGTATTGTTGGATGAAGTGGCCCGGACCGACATTACGCGTACGCTTATGCAAGACTGGTTCTACCGACGTGCTTCGCACACAGGTGGCTGGCGGGTGTCAGTTTTTCCAACTTTAGTTGAATCGAGTGTGACTACGCCCAGTCCTTGTCGAAGGTTAAAACAGCACACTTGACGAAAGATCATTGTGGTTTTGATGCGTAGGTAAGAACGGTTCTTGCTCAGCCCGTAGCAACCACGTAAAACTTTCAACAACAAAGTAGAGGACGTCTAACTTGTTTTTGCAGGGCATGTTGTGATGTGATATGGTCAAGACATGATGCAAAATTTTATTGTATGAGATGATCATGTTTTGTAACACAGTTATCGGCAACTGGCAGGAGCCATATGGTTGTCGCTTTATTGTATGAAATGCAATCGCCATGAAATTGCTTTACTTTATCACTAAGCAGTAACGATAGTCATAGAAGCAATAGTTGGCGAGACGACAATGATGCTACGATGGAGATCAAGGTGTCGCGCCGGTGACGATGGTGATCATGACGGTGCTTTGGAGATGGAGATTAAAGACACTAGATGATGATGGCCATATCATATCACTTATATTGATTGCATGTGATGTTTATCCTTTATGCATCTTATTTTGCTTAGTTCGGCGGTAGCTTTATAAGATGATCTCTCACTAAATTTCAAGATATAAGTGTTCTCCCTGAGTATGCACCGTTGCTACAGTTTGTCGTGCCGAGACACCACGTGATGATCGGGTGTGATAAGCTCTACATTCACATACAACGGGTGCAAGCCAGTTTTGCACATGCAGAATACTCGGGTTAAACTTGACGAGCCTAGCATATGCAGATATGGCCTCGGAACACTGAGACCGAAAGGTCGAGCGTGAATCATATAGTAGTATGATCAACATAGTGATGTTCACCATTGAAAACTACTCCATCTCACGTGATAATCGTACATGGTTTAGTTGATATGGATCACGTGATCACTTAGATGATTAGAGGGATGTCTATCTAAGTGGGACTTCTTAAGTAATATGATTAATTGAACTTTAATTTATCATGAACTTAGTACCTGATAGTATTTTGCATGTCTATGTTGTTGTAGATAGATGGCCCGTGTTGTTGTTCCGTTGAATTTTAATGCGTTCCTAGAGAAAGCTAAGTTGAAAGATGATGGTAGCAACTACACAGACTCGGTCCATAACTTGAGGATTATCCTCATTGCTGCACAGAAGAATTACGTCCTGGAAGCACTGCCAGGTGCCAAACCCGCTGCAGGAGCAACGCCAGATGTTATGAACGTCTGGCAGAGCAAAGCTGATGACTACTCGATAGTTCAGTGTGCCATGCTTTACGGCTTAGAACCGGGACTTCAACGATGTTTTGAACGTCATGGAGCATATGAGATGTTCCAGGAGTTGAAGTTAATATTTCAAGCAAATGCCCGGATTGAGAGATATGAAGTCTCCAATAAGTTCTACAGCTACAAAATGGAGGAGAATAGTTCTGTCAGTGAACATATACTTAGAATGTCTGCGTACCACAACCACTTGACTCAGCTGGGAGTTAATCTTCCAGTTGATAGTGTCAGTGACAGAGTTCTTCAATCACTGCCACCAAGCTACAAGAGCTTCGTGATGAACTATAATTTGCAAGGGATGGATAAGACGATTCCTGAGCTCTTCACAATGCTGAAAGCTGCGGAGGTAGAAATCAAGAAGGAGCATCAAGTGTTGATGGTCAACAAGACCACCAGTTTCAAGAAAAAGGGTAAAGGGAAGAAGGGGAACTTCAAGAAGAACAGCAAGCAAGTTGCTGCTCAAGTGAAGAAGCCCAAGTCTAGACCTAAGCCTGAGACTGAGTGCTTCTACTGCAAAGGGACTGGTCACTCGAAGCGGAACTACCCCAAGTATTTGGCAGAGAAGAAGGATGGCAAAGTGAAAGGTATATGTGATATACATGTTATTGATGTGTACCTTACTAATGCTCGCAGTAGCGCCTGGGTATTTGATACTGGTTATGTTGCTAATATTTGCAACTCAAAACAGGGGCTACGGATTAAGCGAAGATTGGCTAAGGACGAGGTGACGATGCGCGTGGGAAATGGTTCCAAAGTCGACGTGATCGTCGTCGACATGCTACCTCTACATCTACCTTCGGGATTAGTTTTAGACCTGAATAATTGTTATTTGGTGCCAGCGTTAAGCATGAAATTATATCTGGATCTTGTTCGATGCGAGATGGTTATTCATTTAAATCAGAGAATAATGGTTGTTCTATTTATATGAGTAATATCTTTTATAGTCATGGACCCTTAATGAGTGGTCTATTTTTACTAAATCTTGATAGTAGTGATACACATTATCATAGTATTGAAGCCAAAAGATATAAGTTTAATAATGATAGTGCAACTTATTTTTGGCATTGCCGTTTAGGTCATATTGTTGTAAAGAGCCTGAAGAAACTCCATGCTGATGGACTTCTGGAATCACTTGATGCTTGCGAACCATGCCTCATAGGCAAGATGACTAAGACTCCGTTCTCCGGAACAATGGAGCGAGCAACAGACTTGTTGGAAATAATACATACTGATGTATGCGGTCCGATGAGTGTTGATGCTCGCGGCGGGTATATCTACTTGATGAAACATAAATCTAAAACATTTGAAAAGTTCAAAGAATTTCAGAGTGAAGTGGAAAATCATCGTAACAAGAAAAAAAGTTTCTACGATCTGATCGTGGAGGAGAATATTTGAGTTACGAGTTTGGTCTTCATTTGAAACAATGCGGAATAGTTTCACAACTCACGCCACCTGGAACACCACAACGTAATGGTGTGTCCGAACGTCGTAATCGTACTTTACTAGATATGGTGCGATCTATGATGTCTCTCACTAATTACCGCTATTGTTTTGGGGTTATGCTTTAGAGATGGCTGCATTCACGTTAAATAGGGCACCATCTAAATCCGTTGAGACGACACCTTATGAACTGTGGTTTGGCAAGAAACCCAACTTGTCATTTCTTAAAGTTTGGGGCTGCGATGCTTATGTGAAAAAGCTTCAACCTGATAAGCTCGAACCCAAATCGGAGAAATGTGTCTTCATAGGATACCCAAATGAGACTGTTGGGTACACCTTCTATCACAGATCCGAAGGCAAGATATTCATTGCTAAGAATTGATCCTTTCTAGAGAAGGAGTTTCTCTCGAAAGAAGTGAGTGGAAGGAAAGTAGAACTTGATGAGGTAACAGCACCTGCTCCCTTGTTGGAAAGTAGTTCATCACAGAAATTAGTTCCAGTGATTCCTACACCAGTAAGTGAGGAAGCTAATGATGATGATCATGAAACTTCTGATCAAGTTACTAACGAACCTCGTAGGTCAACCAGAGTAAGATCCGCACCAGAGTGGTACGATAATCCTGTTCTGGAAGTCATGTTACTTGACCATGAGAACCTACGAACTATGAGGAAGCGATGATGAGCCCAGATTCCACAAAATGGCTTGAGGCCATGAAATCTGAGACGGGATCCATGTATGAGAACAAAGTGTGGACTTTGGTTGACTTGCCCGATGATCTCCATAGAGAATAAATGGATCTTCAAGAAGAAGACTGACGCCGACGGTAATGTTACTGTCTACAAAGCTCGACTTGTTGCGAAAGGCTTTCGACAAGTTCAAGGAATTGACTATGATGAGACCTTCTCACCCGTAGCGATGCTTAAGTCCGTCCGAATCATGTTAGCAATTGCCGCATTTTATGATTATGATATTTGGCAAATGGATGTCAAAACTGCATTCCTTAATGGATATCTTAAAGAAGAGTTGTATATGATGCAACCAGAAGGTTTTGTCGATCCAAAAGGTGCTAACAAAGTGTGCAAGCTCTAGCGATCCATTTATGGACTGGTGCAAGCCCCTCGGAGTTGGAATATATGCTTTGATAGTGTGATCAAAGCATATGGATGTATACAGACTTTTGGAGAAGCATGTATTTACAAGAAAGTGAGTGGGAGCTCTGTAGCATTTCTGATATTATATGTAGATGACATATTGTTGATCGGAAATGATGCTGAATTTCTGAATGGCATAAAAGGATACTTGAATAAGAATTTTTCAATGAAAGACCTCGGTGAAGCTGCTTATATATTGGGCATCAAGATCTATAGAGATAGATCAAGACGCTTAATTGGACTTTCACAAAGCACATACCTTGATAATGTTTTGAAGAAGTTCAAAATGGATCAAGCAAAGAAAGGGTTCTTGCCTGTGTTGCAAGGTGTGAAGTTGAGTCAGACTCAATGCCCGACCACTGCAGAAGATAGAGAGAAAATGAAAGTCATTCCCTATGCTTCAGCTATAGGTTCTATCATGTATGCAATGTTGTGTACCAGACCTGATGTGTGCCTTGCTATTAGCTTAGCAGGGAGGTACCAAAGTAATCCAGGAGTGGATCACTGGACAGCGGTCAAGAACATCCTGAAATACCTGAAAAGGACTAAGGATATGTTTCTCATTTATGGAGTTGACAAAGAGCTCGTCGTAAATGGTTATGTTGATGCAAGATTTGACACTGATCCGGATGACTCTAAGTCACAAACCAGACACGTAATTTTATTGAATGGTGGAGCTGTCAGTTGGTGCGGTTCCAAGCAAAGCGTCGTGGCGGGATCTACGTGTGAAGCGGAGTACATAGCTGCTTCAGAAGCAGCGAATGAAGGAGTCTGGATGAAGGACTTCATATCCGATCTAGGTGTCATACCTAGTGCAGCGGGTCCAATGAAAATCTTTTGTGACAATACTGGTGCAATTGCCTTGGCAACGGAATCTATATTTGACAAGAGAACCAAGCACATCAAGAGACGCTTCAATTCCATCCGTGATCAAGTCAAGGAGGGAGACATAGAGATGTGCAAGATACATACGGATCTGAATGTTGCAAACCCGTTGACTAAACCTATCTCACGAGCAAAACATGATCAGCACCAAGACTCCATGGGTGTTAGAATCATTACAATGTAATCTAGATTATTGACTCTAATGCAAGTGAGAGACGGAAGGAAATATGCCCTAGAGGCAATAATAAAGTTGTTATTTATATTTCCTTATATCATTATAAATGTTTATTATTCATGCTAGAATTGTATTAACCGGAAAATTAGTACATGTGTGAATACATAGACAAATAGAGTGTCACTAGTATGCCTCTACTTGACTAGCTCGTTAATCAAAGATGGTTAAGTTTACTAGCCATGGACAAAGAGTTGTCATTTGATAAACGGGATAACATCATTAGAGAATGATGTGATTGACTTGACCCATCTGTTAGCTTAGCACGATGATCGTTTAGTTTGTTGCTATTGCTTTCTTCATAACTTATACATGTTCCTATGACTATGAGATTATGCAACTCCCGAATACCGGAGGAACACTTAGTGTGCTATCAAATGTCACAACGTAACTGGGTGACTATAAAGATGCTCTACAGGTGTCTCCGATGAAGTTTGTTGAGTTGGCATAGATTGAGATTAGGATTTGTCACTCCGATTGTCGGAGAGGTATCTCTGGGCCCTCTCGGTAATGCACATCACTATAAGCCTTGCAAGCATTTTAACTAATGAGTTAGTTACGGGATGATGCATTATGGAATGAGTAAAGAGACTTGCCGGTAAGGAGATTGAACTAGGTATTGAGATACCCACGATCGAATCTCGGGCAAGTAACATACCGATGACAAAGGGAACAACGTATGTTGTTACGCGGTTTGACCGATAAAGATCTTCGTAGAATATGTAGGAACCAATATGAGCATCCAGGTTCCGCTATTGGTTATTAAACGGAGATGAGTCTCGGTCATGTCTACATAGTTCTCAAACCCATAGGGTCCGCACGGTTAACGTTCGGTGACGATCGGTATTATGAGTTTATGTGTTTTGATGAACCCAAGGTTGTTAGGAGTCCCGGATGTGATCACGGGCATGACGAGGAGTCTCGAAATGGTCGAGACATAAAGATCGATATATTGGAAGCCTATGTTTGGACATCGGAATGGTTCCAGGTGAGTTCGGGCATTTACCGGAGTACCAGGAGGTTACCGGAACCCCCGGGGAGTATATGGGCCCTAATGGGCCTTAGTGGAGAGAGAGAGAGAGGGACAGCCAGGGCAGGCCGCGCGCCCCTCCCCCTCTGGTCTGAATTGGACTAGGAAGGGGGGCGGCGCCCCCCTTTCCTTCCTCCCTCTCTCCCCCTTCCTTCTCTCCTAGTCCAACTAGGGAAGGGGGATCCTACTCCCAGTGGGAGTAGGACTCCTCCAGGGTGCACCATAGAGGGCCGGCCCTCCTCCCTCCTCCACTCCTTTATATACGGGGGAGGGGCACCCCATAGACACACAAGTTGATGACTGATCTCTTAGCCGTGTGCGGTGCCCCCCTCCACCATAATCCACCTCGGTCATATCGTTGCAGTACTTAGGCGAAGCCCTGCGCCAGTAGCTTCATCATCACTGTCATCACCCCGTCGTGCTGACGAAGCTCTCCCTCGACACTCAGCTGGATAGAGAGTTCATGGGACGTCACCGAGCCAAACGTGTGCAGATCGCGGAGGTGATGTACTTTCGGTACTAGCATTGGTCAGATCATGAAGACATACGACTACATCAACCGCATTGTCATAACGCTTCCGCTTACGGTCTACGAAGGTACGTGGACTACACTCTCCCCTCTTGTTGCTATGCATCACCATGATAGATCTTGCGTGTGCGTAGGAAAATTTTGAAATTACTGCGTTCCCCAACAACAACGTCCCCGGCTACAAGGATGGGAGAGACGACTATTGTGCCGGTGCTCGCAGCGCAGAGGCTAGGAATGGCTACGGAGCGCGCGCGAGGCGGCTGAGCTGCGAGACGGACATCGCGGAGGAGGAAGGAGAGATGAGAGAGCAAACGGATCCGGTAGGTCGAGGGGGTGAATTTGGTGCATAGGCGGATGCGCCCGGGTGCCCCCATATTTGAGCTAGATATGAGGGGTGCCGATCAGCCCAAGCATTTGTGGCATGTTTGAGGCACCGTTTGGGTCGCATTTTTGTGATCGGTCAGTAACCGGGCCGTCTGCCCGGGCTTTTGAGGCCGGTTTGGGACGCCCGGCTGTAGATGCTCTTAAAATTGTAACATGACCCTTGTTGCAAAACCATCTCAGACTCGAGGTTGCAATAAGAGCCTAGTTGTAAAAGCATCTTTGCCTTGTGGCTATGTCCGTCACCATTGCAACAAGGACCTTTGTTGCAAAAAAAACATCTCTGCTCGTGGATCTAAGACTGGGAGGCGGCAACGGCGACAACACAGGTCCCTGGCGGCGTTTGCGTTGTCGTCGTTGCCGCCAACCGCAAGCCCATCCACCCCGAGCTCATGTCCCAAGCGCCATCAACCATCGTCGCCCACTGCGTTTGCTGGCGAGCTCGCTGGAGCAACACGTGGCCACGCCCCTCTCCTTCCTTTCCTCCTTCTCCGCCTCTCCCTCCTCCTATCTTAACTTCCTCTCTCCTCTACAGATCTCCCAACCCGCCCAAGCTCAGCTCGCTGCCGCACCTTACCGTGGTGCTTCCGCAAGCTAGCAAGCTAGCAACCTCCATACCCTTCCCCGGTCGGTCTGGTCTATCTGTAACATACCTCTTGTTGCGCTTGAAGCATTGCAACAAGGGCCACTGTGAAAAAGATATTTTATGGTGGGTTGATGTGGGCCATCTGATGAAAGGAATATCTAAACATTGTGGACGCACCAAGCGGCACGGGGAAATCTATCGGTTGAGCAGAAGTGTTTCTGCTAGAATTCACCTCATATTCGCATGGGAAAATTTGCTCAAATCCAACTGAAATTGAACCAACATTTATTACGTGTGAGTTGCTAATTTGAGCTTGCTAGAAGATCAAAACTTGTTAATGGGTCTCAACACAAGTATAGATGATATTTTTATAACTTTGGTATGTTATTTTTTTCAAACCCACATTTGCACCATATTTTCCCCCAAAATTATCTATAGTTTCTAGATATGAGTTTGGCATTGAGAAAACCAATGTGCACGTGAGCGGGTCCATAAATACATGTAGCTCTAACGGTGTGTGAAATGAATTCCATTTATCAGTTGTTGGTAGTAATTTCACTATTTTTTCTGCTTATAGTAAGGAATTGGTTTACTCGGATTAGCTTTGTAATTTATGTAAATCCATTGGAACTAGATTTGGAATTTATTGTAGAGATCACTGATACGTCACCAACGTATCTATAATTTTTGATTGTTCCATGCTATTATATTATCTGTTTTGGATGTCTATGGGCTTTATTATACACTTTTATATTATTTTTGGGACTAACCTATTGACCCAGAGCCCAGTGCCAGTTCCAGTTTTTTCCCTTGTTTCAGTGTTTCGAACAAAAGGAATATCAAACGGAGTCAAAACGGAATGAAACCTTCTGGAGAAGTTATTTTTTGGAAGGAAAGCTACCCGATGGACTTGGAGTGCACGTCAGGAAAGAAACGAGGGAGCCACGATGTAGGGGGCGCGCCCTCCACCCTCGTGGGCCCCTCGTGGCTCCCCTGACGTACTTCTTCCGCCTATATATCTCCATATACCCTAAAAACTTCGGAGAACAGAATAGATCGGGAGTTCCACCGCCGCAAGCCTCTGTAGCCACCAAAAACCAATCGGGACCCTGTTCCGGCACCCTGCCGGAGGGGGGAACCCTCACCGGTGGCCATATTCATCATCCTAGCGATCTCCATGACGAGGAAGGAGTAGTTCACCCTCGGGGCTGAGGGTATGTACCAGTAGCTATGTGTTAGATCTCTCTCTCTCTCTCTCTCTCTCTCTCTCTCTCGTGTTCTTGATTTGGCACGATCTTGATGTATTGCGAGCTTTGCTATTATAGTTGGATCTTATGTTTCTTCTCCCCCTCTACTCTCTTGTAATGGATTGAGTTTTCCCTTTGAAGTAATCTTATCGGATTGAGTCTTTAATGATTTGAGAACACTTGATGTATGTCTTGCCGTGCGTATCTGTGGTGACAATGGGATATTACATGATTCACTTGATGTATGTTTTGGTGATCAACTTGCGGGTTCCGCCCATGAACTTATGCATAGGGGTTGGCACATGTTTTTCGTCTTGATTCTCCGGTAGAAACTTTGGGGCACTCTTTGAGGTTCTATGTGTTGGTTGAATAGATGAATTTGAGATTGTGTGATGCATATCGTATAATCATACCCCACGGATACTTGAGGTGACATTGGAGTATCTAGGTGACATTAGGGTTTTGGTTGATTTGTGTCTTAAGGTGTTATTCTAGTACGAACTCTAGGGCTGTTTGTGACACTTATAGGAATAGCCCAATGGATTGATTGGAAAGAATAACTTTGAGGTGGTTTCGTACCCTACCATAATCTCTTCGTTTGTTCTCCGCTATTAGTGACTTTCGAGTGACTCTTTGTTGCATGTTGAGGGATAGTTATATGATCCAATTATGTTATTATTGTTGAGAGAACTTGCACTAGTGAAAGTATGAACCCTGGGCCTTGTTTCCTAGCATTACAATACCATTTACGCTCACTTTTACCACTTTTTACCTTGTTGTTTTTATATTTTCAGATTACAAAAACCTATATCTACCATCCATATTGCACTTGTATCATCATCTCTTCACCGAACTAGTGCGCCTATACAATTTACCATTGTATTGCGTGTGTTGGGGACACAAGAGACTCTTTATTATTTGGTTGCAGGGTTGTTTGAGAGAGACCATCTTCATCCTATGCTTCCCACGGATTGATAAACCTTAGGTCATCCACTTGAGGGAAATTTGCTACTATCCTACAAACCTCTGCACTTGGAGGCCCAACAACGTCTACAAGAAGAAGGCTGCGTAGTAGACATCAATCACTATTCACAGCATGAGAGAATCATGGGAGGTAACACTTCGCGAGGGCTCTAAGGTGATTGCGATACTCTAGCCGCCTTCCCCTCTCGCCGCCGGGCAAAGGCCGCTTCGCACTAATGGCGTCGGGGAGGTCCAATTCACGGGTGGCTTGGTGGAAAAATCTTGGAGGTCTTGGAGGGCTGCTGCGGTCGGAGAAGGAGATGAGGGCTTTAGTGGAGGTGTTCATCAGGCGGTGCTCTACAACGGCGTTGGTGAAGCCGGTGGCGGCCAAGGATGGCAATGGGTAGGGTATAGGTGGGTGCAACCCCCTTCCGCTGAAACTCATACCCACAGAAACTTTCTATACCGACCCATTTCAATACACGTAGGCACAAATTGACACCCATACACATACCCATCGGGTATCCTATATCCATAGGATATCAAGTGGTTACAATATATAGCATTTACATTTTGACAAGTAGAGAAATGACTCTAAAACTCAAGTGATCATGGGGATCAGTCTAGCACCGATGCGGCCTCCTCTAGTGTCTGGCCTATTGGAGGCGGTAAGGGAGTACGATAAGCATTTGGTGGAAGCACGAGATAGTGGGAGACGACGATGGGAACTAGGGATCGTTGGTCCGAGAGTTGAACAAGAGTCTGTTGGTGTTGAGTCGATATTTCATTGTTTTTAGGAGTCACATAGGACATAGGAGGAGTGGCGAGCTGGTGGCTACATGCCTATGAGCTATAGCCGGTTTAGTGAACAAGGTATTATGGCTTGGGCCATAGGAGTTGGATGTTGACCCTATGTTAGAGGACTTCTTTTTTTATATTCATCGGGTTACCCATGGGCGTAATTTCATACCCACCCACATCCTATATTTTGTGGGTATGGATACCCATTACCAATGGATAAAATCTTGCCAAGTCATGCCCATACCCACTGTTTTTGGGTAGAGTACCCATATCCATGGCAAGACTATCACCCCTAGCCAGACGAATCCAACATAGTGAGCTTCTAAGATGGCCCCGCCTCGCTAGGCCACTGGAGAAGACTGCGTCAGAGCATGGTCCTAGATGGCGGCGAGTTCGATCTCAATTTCGGACTTTGCATACAACGCGGTGGGTAATTTGTCTCGGAGTTTCTTTAGGGAGCCTTCGTATTTGGTTTTGGAAGGCGTGGCGATGGCGCTTTCTCAGTTTAGGAATAATGTCTTTCCGCCCTATCCATGTTCCATTGGTGTGCTTATTACCGATGGATGGTGTGTGGTTTTTTGTCTCTGGCGGGTCTTTCGAGATCCGATCATTTTAGATTTCCAATTAATCCGTCTGAATTTGGCCGGCTTTCGCGGTCTTCGGAGTTTTTACCTGCCCTTATCGATGTTTTTTTCTTTTGGACGCGATTTGCTTCACAGATTGCATCCATCAATGTCTCCTGATGTGCATCAACGACTTCTCGGCAGCTACTTTTACAAGCTTCTGGGTTTCAAAATTTTGCTCTGCCAACGCGGAGATCCAGAGGCGGTATGGAGCTATGCTCATGGCGCGTCGCTAGTGGATGCAAAAAGAATAAGAATTCCCCTAAGGCTTTTATTATAATTATATC
This sequence comes from Aegilops umbellulata, assembly GCA_032464435.1. Lineage (NCBI taxonomy): Eukaryota > Viridiplantae > Streptophyta > Magnoliopsida > Poales > Poaceae > Aegilops > Aegilops umbellulata. The sequence goes on from CP136058.1 coordinate 278,832,180, forward strand.
TTTATGTACATATATGTTTGTATGGTCATGTGAATCTTAATATATGACGTTGGGCCTTTCTGAAAGAAATATATACAATTCTTGTTGATGCCAACCGTTTGTCAAAATCCAGTTATATTTCTTAAATTTTAGGCCTAATTCACGAGGTCCAACATAGAGAAATCTAAAGAAAACATAACAAAAAATAGATAATATAAACCTACCATCATCTAAATTATGCTCTGCATTTTCTATTGGTTAGCGTTTAAGTTTGTTCGTCAAGTACTTAGACTACCACTAGGACTGGGAGTATATAAAGTGCAACGTCATCTTCAACACTGACTCTCAAATCAGCGCATCCGTCCGCGAACACACATGTGGAAAAAGGTCATCCAACCGTAAACGCATACATTTTAAACCGGGTTTCGACTACCGGACGGTCTTCATCAAAAACGACGAAATTCATCAAAGTTTCCATAGAAAATAGTTCAAATCGTCCATAAATAGCATGTACGTATGTCTAGTACAACAATATTCGACGTTCAACGAGATTAAGCGGATGTTGAACATGTTTTTTACGAATGGATCATGCTATCCCACACATACTGCCCCTTGAGTTTTATCCAACAATATATGCGTGTGAATGGTGTGCAGGCTACACAATATGCAGAACAACATTGGGTGAATGAATCAATGAGTCAACATGTAGAGCAAGGAGAAACAAAACTTACGATCTCCATGGTTGCCGCGCGCAATGACCACATTGTCTCCAGCCGATCAACCACGCCACAATACTTTGTGACGGAGTTTTGGATGGTATACCATTAATATGCTAAGGACTTGACACTGCGTTCATGGATGATGTGCATGTCATAGGGCGTAATGTGCTTTCGCGCATGAAACGAACCTTGCACGCACTGTCAAAAGACCCCTCCCCCTTCTGCTTTTGCATACAAAGTCTGCAGATATGACCAATCACGCACCGCACAAGAACTCATCCTCCTTCATCGAGTACCTCCGCCATCCTTCCTACTCTAAAAAACGACATGAAGTTCGAAAATAAGCTCAATGGCATTTGACCGAACACCTATCGGGCGTGGTGTCTGCCATGAACAACGTCGACAGGAGGTGGACAATACCTGGCTACGGACGGATCTTGGGTGGATGGCGCCGTTGTACAAGGCGAGTAGGCACGTGGGTGAGGGCTGCGGAGGTCCGGCAATGTCGACATCACTGTGGACGAGACGCAGACACACTACACCTACAATGATGTTGGAAGAGCAGTAGGCCACGTTTTGGCAGGCGCAGGCAGACCAGAGGTACAGCCTCCGCCCCCTCAACGAGCACCGGCACGCGGAGAAGAAAATCATAGCTGGCACGAGCATCATGACAGAGGTGGACGTGGAGAGAAAGAGGCCCTGCTCCTGTCCTACCGTGCCGCCCGTAACATCAATCACGAGCGATGACGTCACCACATCCTGCAGGCGGAGAGAGAAGCCATGTATGCGGAGATCGACAAGGCGGCGGCGGAATTTTATGATGGCACAGATGACTTTGCCAGCTCTGCATCAACTGCGCCCCAATGTCACGACGACAATGCCGACACGTCCGCAGGCGTCGCTTACAACGGGGAAGAGTAGAGCATGGGAGGGCATCAACGCTTGGGTCCCACGAAGGCCACTACTCCTCCCCTCCCATTGAGCTAAGCTTGGCGGGCTCATCATCGTTGGCCGGTTAGTTGCTTGCCCGCTTCGTGGAGGCGGAGCTTTAGTTTCCGGAGCTCATGGGCGAGCGACAAGCTTGCTATGCCGAACATGGGGACGGCATGTCGTGAGAAACGGGCGTCGGCGATCATTTAGACTAGGTTAGAATAGGGTTTAGTTGAAATATGTGAAAAAATGTAATGCATGTGCTTTGGTTTAGGTGAAAATCATCCGGTTTTATGTAAAAATTATACAAGTTCGAATGAAATTCCTTTGATTTGTTTAAATTTACATCAATTTTGTTTAGTTTCATTAAATTCCGTTTGGAATGTCTCCAGACATTTGCGGCTACACTTGGTTAGACGGCTCCTGCAGTGTACGTAGACTGGTCTTCACTAGTCCACAAACCGATACGGTGATCGGTTTAGGGGTTAGCAGTTAGCGTTGAACGTGCCCTAAACAATGGAAACGTTTCAAGACGGCGCGCCGGCGGAAACGTTCCGCCGGACGCGCGCGGGCCCTGCGATCGCTATTGATCGTGCGACTGGCGATGGAAGCACCCCTTAGGAAAAAAAACAAGGCGACGAGAGCACTGCTTCCAATCGTTCTTTTCCCCATCTTCTTCTTCCCCGCAACGAGGACGCCTGGGCACCCGCATCACAAGCACCAGCCCCCGCCCGCACCCACCAGCACACATGTCTCCGGCCGCGCCCGCGGCACCCTTGGCCATGCGCGTGCCCCCGATGAGATCCACCGCCGCAAGCCTCCCCCCTCTCCTCTCCATGTTCCTCTTCCACACCTCCATCTCCTTCTCAGGGAGCATGCTACTCTGCTAAGTTTTTTTTGCTGGAAGCGGCTTGATTGGGAACTGGAAACAGGATCCTTTTTTGCTGCAACCGGTCATCGCCGGAGCTGGAACCATCACTGTTTTATTGGAATCGGGCGAAGCACGAGCTGGAACTGGCATTTAATTTTGTTGCGACCGGCTACTGAAAAGCTTCAACCGGCGGCAAAAAAAGCTTCAATCATAGACGAGGAAGCCATGGACGACGCCGAAAAGCTGCAACCGGCTCCCTTGTTTGCTACAACCGGCTACAGAAAAGCTTCAAACGGCGGCAAAAAAAGCTTCAACCATAGACGACGGAAGTCATGGACGACGCCGAAAAGCTGCAACCGGCTCCGTTGTTTGCTACAACCGGCTTCATTTTTTATACAAACAAAGGTTGGTCGTGGGGCACCGGCGATGACAAGTTTTGCTGTAACCATAGATGTTTTTTGGTACTACCGGCGAAATTTTTTGCTACCTCCATCAAGGCAGAGCTATGACCTCGCGACGGCGGCGATGATGATTTTTGCTGCAACCATAGTTGAATTTTGCTACTACCGACGAAGTTTTTGCTACGTCCATTCTCAAGCGCGAACAGCGAGCACGAAAACAAGATGTTGTTGTGGGGTTCCCGCGAATCCCTGCGACGAGAACTAGCAAGGAGCAGGAGGGGAGGAGCGGTGCTGCGACCTGGAGGGAGGCGGGTAGGAGGAGAGCGCGTCCCCCGCCCCGCCGAGCTGCGCGAGATGCAGGAGGGTGCGTGCGCGAGATGCGGGGGAGGAAGACAAGGGTGCTACCAGAGGAAGAAGGGAGTTGGACAAACCGTTTTTACCTAGATCTGACGGTCTAACGTAATTGGATCTGACGGCCCGCGCGCGACCGGCCGAATCGTTGGGCCGGCGCCGGCGCGCCGGCGCAGATCAGTCCCCCTAAACAATCTGCAATGCTTTTCAGGTTCTAGAAGGCGGCGATCGGTGATCATGTGAGCGTTCAACAAAGTGGCCCCGTTGGCCAAGTTGGACCCCCTTGCCCAGAATTAAACATGACTAACCTGTTCCTCTCTGTTCATAGTTTTTTTTAGAGTACGCCTAGGCGTACTATAGCTTTATAGAAAGCAGAATTATAAGTACAAGATGACTATCACTCGCTGCGAACGAGTTTAGCACAACCACCACACCCAGGCCACCAACGACCATACAACACTACAAAGCACAAGCGCTTGCCCAACAGATAACAACACCGCGTCTCGACCCATGTCGGCACCTCCAAAGACCAACCGCTGTTCATAGTTATTGCCGCTTTTTTTCGCTGGCCAACTACTACTCCTACATCTGAATCTCTGTTTTTTTTTCTTTTTGCGAATTATACATCTGAATCTCTTTCTCTGTCTACAGAAGCAAGAAAGGGAAAAATATGACCGTACGCCGCACGCCATGCTAATAAATAAATACGATTATTATTATTCTAAAAAATACAATCAGAAATAAATAAATTATTCTATTTTGAATGCAGCAACCACCTGCGCCGTACTCCTATATTGGAGCGCAAGCCAAGCCTGGCCTTCCTTCCCGTCCCGTGCCGTCTCCCTTGCCTTTCCCATCCGCTGTGGATTCCTCTCGAGCGAGAGAGATCGGGGAAGGCGTCGGCCGCGTAGGAGAGGGGAGAGAGATAGAGGGAGGGATGGCGGACACCACGAGGAAGTACCTGGTGCAGGTGGCGGAGGGGAGGGAGGCGGCGCCCGAGGAGGGCGGCGCTCCGTCGGCCGGCCCCGTCTACCGCTGCGCCGCCGGCGCCGGCGGGGCGTCGCCGCCCGCCGTGCCGGGGCTCGAGTCATGCTGGGACATATTCCGGTACGGCTGCTCGATTTGATTTTATTTCGTTTCGTTTCTCCCTCTCCGGAATAATTTACAGAGCTGTTAATCGCTCGGTCGGTCTCGGGACAGATCATCGATCCTGTTTGTGTTGTTCCCTCTGGTCGATTTCTTCTTACCATGGAGCTTCTGAATCCTTCGAACAATCCTGCAATGCGGCCACAATTAGCTATAATACCTTCGAGCCGTTCAAACCGCTGCCTTTTATTTTGTACAGTATATATACGCAATTGTTGACGTAACGGTGACACTCGTTGGCGATTTTTAAATTAAATATCAAAATCCATCGGTTATTCACACGCACAAACGTCTTGTCGTTTCCTCCTGGTCGGAATTAGATAGAAGATTCAATGCAGGCATGCCTTCAGAGGAACCTGATGCTACGTAGAATAATTTAACGCCAGACAAGAAAACTGAAAGCGTCAACCTTGTTTTGCTCTGTCGTGTTTGCAAACTTGGGAATAAAATATTTACATACTGAGGTGGAGTACAAAACTTGTAAAAACCACAACAGAAATATTACAGATATGCTACCAAACAGGTAAAAACCATAACGCTGACACAATTTCTACAGACTTCATAACCAAACCTTGTCCTTATGTCCAATCTACATCTGAAACCAGAAAACCAAACTACAGCTGAACACAGAGTCATTCTGAATGCTAAAAGTCCTATTCAATTTCTGTGTGAAACAAATGTATTCTCTCTACAGAAACATCATTTTAATCTCTTAATAATATGCTTGTTTGCATGTGTACAGTTTGTCTGTGGAAAAGTACCCTGGCAACCCGATGATGGGCCGCCGTGAAATTGTGGACGGAAAGGTTGGTCCATGGCCCTCAGTTTCCCAAACTAGATTTCATACGTTTGCACTCAATGCTTCTCAGTTTTGTTATGGTGGATTAATTTGCAATCTCCTACCCTGTGTCAATTTCATATCAGGCTGGCAAGTACACATGGGTGACTTACAAAGAAGTATACGACACTGTGATCAAGGTAGGGGCTTCAATCCGGAGCTGCGGCATCAACAAGGTATGTGCCACCAGCTATCTGCGCATTTGATGCTTGTTCCGTGATCTTGCACGCTCCTTTTCCTCTGATATAACACTGCAAAATTGGGAACGGTTCATGGTTCCTTTCAGTATTAGTATGTGTGGCTAGTGTTTAGTATTTTTCAGAAACTACTTACTGATTGATTGGTTGCTCCTTGATCATCTGCAGGGAGGACGATGTGGTATCTATGGAGGCAATAGCCCTGAGTGGGTTGTGAGTATGCAGGTACGCGATACATATCATCACTGTATGGATTAATGATGCGTGGGGAAAATTAGAAACAATGGATGTTAGTGTATTACCACTTTGGTTATGTTGCCGTCTTCATTAGACAGTTTTATGAAATCCTTAGTCCAATTTGTGGACCCCAGTATTCTAATGTCCAAAAGAAAGGCCCCTCTTTTAGCTACATGTCCTACACCAAATTTGCCTGTTCTACCGAAAGCTAAAAAAAGTTTTCTCATACATTTGTTCATATTTTGTCTAACCGTCTTTAAAGAATAAAATGTGGAAAAAACTGTGTGTATTCCTCTGCACTAGGAATCTCCTAACTATGTTGTACTCCGTATTAAACTAATGTTGCGTCGACATTCTCTAAAAATACTTCTATAACTTCCGTTTATCACATCACAACTTTCGAAATGCTGTCACTATTTTCTCATCACTAATTTCTTTCTTTGCTTATTTTCTTAGGCCTGCAATGCCCATGGCATTTACTGTGTTCCATTGTATGACACACTTGGTAAGTTTTTCTTGGTTTCACTGGATATTGAAAAATAAATATGGTAGCTGAAACAGTGAGCACCAGAACATGGATGCATGCTCTCACATGTCAGAATTTTGAGTTTAGAAGTTGTTTAACAGTGGCATGCTGACATCTCCCATCAATTGATGTTTTTAGGTGCTGGGGCAATAGAATTTATATTGTGCCATGCAGAGGTCGAAATTGCTTTTGTGGAGGAGAAGAAGATTGGAGAGGTACATTGCTCCACTGGAACACCAACTAGTTTAACTATATGTTACAATACTAGAAAGCACGTTGTAGTAGTAACCTCCGTTCCAAATTATTTGAAATACTATCTTGTCATAAGTAAAACTTCTCTAAGTTTTTCTAAGTTTATAGGAATCTATATCAACATTTGCAACACTAAATTTCATAAAATATTTTCGTACTATATATATATATATATATATATATATATATATATATATATATATATATATATATATATAATGTTATAGATATTAGCATAGTTTTCTATAGACTTGGTCAAAACTTAAGAGAAGTTTGACTTAGGACACAGCTTGAACTTCAAATAAGTTGGAATAGAGGACTTGGCTAATCTCAGTGCTTTGTTTATTAAGAATCTCTTTGAAAGCAACCAGGTCAGTAAAATGACTATTTATCTCAGATAGAATAGCCTGGAGTTCTACATTCTGTGCTAATTCGGTAATTCCGTTATATATCTATAACCATTACGTTGTTTTCCTAATAAACACCCATGGAGATTGTAATATATGACATACAAATGTGTTAATTGATTTATTAGAATCATCATAGCACTGTGCATGTAGAAGTTGGTGACTTTATTACATGTGATATACCTTGTGTTTTGAGTGCTTGAAATATATTTTGGCGGGGTACTTTTCAGGTACTCAAGACATTACCAAATGCGGCCAAATTTTTGAAGAGTGAGTTAGACATGAGTTAGTTCTCTGTTGTTAAGCTGTGGTGCCATGTATATGTTTTGCTGATATGGTCACATTTTGCTTCAAGCCATCGTGAGCTTTGGTAAGGTCAGCCCTGATCAGAAGGAAAAGATTGAGCAGAATGGATTGTCTATCTACTCATGGTCCGAGTTTGTGCTTAAGGTAAGGTTCTCACTTTCTGAGACAACTGTTTTGTGAAAATGGAGCTACTAGTATATCAAACACAATCTTTCTTGTCTATGCTTTAACCATATATAGAATTTTAAGGACATCCTTGTGACCAATATGATTTTATATCCATCTGACACTAGAATAACTAACTTTATTTACTATTACACCTACAGGGAGATGGGGCTGAAGAGAAGTATGAACTCCCTCCAAAGGATAAGGCTGACATATGCACGATAATGTATACCAGTGGAACAACTGGTGATCCAAAGGGAGTTTTAATCTCTAATAAGAGCATTATCACCATTGTTTCAGCAGTGGATGAGTTCCTTCGCAATTCAAATGAACAGGTGCAGCTATTCATATTTCACTGCAGTTTTCAGTACCTTTGAGATATATTCTCATTTTTTTGGATCTGATTTCGTTGTAACAGATTCGTGAGGATGATGTTTACATTTCTTATCTTCCGCTTGCCCACATATTTGACCGTGTGATTGAGGAGGTGTTCATTCACCACGGGGCCTCAATTGGATTTTGGCGTGGAGTAAGGATGGAAGAAACACACTGTTTATTGCTTGTTGCTTTCTTCATATCAAAGTAGCACATTCTGATCAATAAACAATCTGCTACAGGATGTCAAACTCTTGGTTGAAGACATTGGAGAGCTCAAGCCAACAATATTCTGTGCTGTTCCACGTGTGCTAGACAGAATCTATGGAGGTACAGTATTAAACCTGACGAATCCAAACGTAATATGCAGGTTAATATTATTCTTCTAGCATCTGGGCAGGTGATAATATTGCAGTGCTTCTTTGATTCAGGACTTCAAGATAAAGTCTCAACCGGTGGATTCCTAAAGAAGACATTGTTCAATGTTGCGTACAAATAGTAAGATTTATCTGATCATTCTAGTCAAGTCTTTTCTCTGACTCTTGTTCTTTTATTCTGAATACTAAATGATTCTGCAGCAAACAAGGGAACATGATAAAAGGAAGCAAGCATGAAGATGCTGCTTCTATTTTCGACAAACTAGTCTTCACCAAGGTACTCCAAAATGAGAATAATTCTAAAATGGCAGTTCTGATCTGAACTCTGATGTTTATGCTGAGTTCAGCTTTAATTTTATCATGCAACCGTATAGGTGAAACGAGGACTAGGTGGTAGAGTGCGAGTAATTCTATCTGGCGCAGCTCCTCTATCTAATCATGTCGAGGAGTTTCTGCGTGTCGTTACATGCTCTCATGTTCTTCAAGGCTATGGTATGCTTATAGCCATATATTATGATTTTATCGCACAGAATTTAGCGAAAAGGAAAAAAAAATCTTGAGTAGTTACTGAGATACCTGACTAACTTGATTGTAATTGCTTGTATTTATAGGTCTCACAGAGACCTGTGCTGGGTCTTTTGTTTCGTTGCCAAACAACATGTCCATGCTGGGAACTGTCGGCCCTCCTGTCCCATACGTTGAAGTACACTTAGAGTCTGTTCCTGAGATGGGGTATGATGCATTATCAAAAGAATCACCTCGTGGGGAGATTTGCATCAGAGGGGACACCTTGTTCTCAGGGTACTATAAACGAGAAGACCTCACCAAGGAAGTCTTGGTCGATGGCTGGTTCCACACAGGTATTATGTCAATGCCAGTCACGAATGGCGGCAAGAGGAAACCAAATATTTTGTAGAATATTCGCCAATAGGCTATGCTCATCATAAAACAGCCATTTAACTTGCCATTATAAGGTCTTTGACATATCAGTCTCTCTGAATGCTTCTTCTGGATACGCTCGTTTCCACATCTTACTGTAGGAGACATTGGTGAGTGGCAGCATGATGGAAGCATGAAGATCATCGACCGCAAGAAGAACATATTCAAGCTTTCCCAAGGAGAATACGTCGCGGTTGAGAATCTAGAGAACATATTTGGTCAAGCTCCTAATGTTGATTCGGTATAGTCCGGGGACAACCTCCACGCACTCATTTGCCCCCGAGTATTCCACAGCATTATATAAAAAAACAATCCATGTGCTACCCACTAACTTACACGAATTTCTTCAGATTTGGGTGTACGGAAACAGCTTCGAATCATGCCTGGTTGCGGTGATCAACCCCAACAAGCAAGGTCTGGAACGATGGGCTGAGTCGAACGGGGTTAGCGGAGACTTTGCCTCGATATGTGGAGATGCTAAAGCGAAAGAGTTCATCTTGGAAGAACTGAGCAAAACTGGCAAAGATAAGAAGGTGAGTTGTTAACCTTTTTTTTTAAAGGAGTGAGTTGTTAACCTGGCTAGTAGTTAAACATACCAACAATTTTTGGAACAATGTCACATGTGAATATGTGATGACCTTGACAGATATATCTGAGACATGATCGTTCTCTGCTTTTGTTGCAACAGCTCAAAGGCTTTGAGATGATCAGGGCTGTTCATCTGGAGCCGGTGCTCTTTGACATGGAGCGCGACCTCATCACCCCGACTTACAAGAAGAAGCGGCCGCAGCTCCTCAAATATTATCAGGTATGTCACACGTGCAATTCATGGATACATATATATTTTGCATCGTGTCTTTCAAGGTAATTTGATAGCATTATCCATCTGAATTCCTTGCCATCTTTCTCCAGGGCATCATTGACGAAATGTATAAGAGCATGAAGTAGGCTATACCGATCTGGGCAGCGCGTATGCAACATGAGCTTAGCAACCTCTTCAAAGTTTTATTTTATTTTTAACTTCTGTCTGGATGTAAATTAACATATAGCGTTTGTTTTTCTAGGTTTAATGTCCCCCCCTTATGTTCTCTTTGAACGTGAAAGAAAAAAAATACTTGGAATGACGTACATACATAGTGGCTCTGTCATAAGTAAATTGATGTTAAAATTTTGTGATTGCACCTTTTCTTTTCCATTAAAATGAAAAATGTCAAGCACCAGTGAGTCAAGTCATTGCAGTCCGAAAAGTAACAGGTGCAACTCCATCTTCAGTGCATTGTATCATGCAGACGAGACCTCAGATCGGTCAAATTTCAGTTGATCTCAGAGCAAATTTGACCATCACTCCATCTTTAATACACTGTATACTAGTACCTTTTTGCATCCATTGTGAAGCTATTGTACGTGAAATGGTGATGTACCCGCGCTTTAATGTGCACTCCCCTTTGAGTGGAAGTCATAGGATGTGCTCACTGGCGTTGTTGTTTAGTTTTTCTTACAGCCGACAGTTCATTCTTATTATCGGCTTGATAGCTCACAAACCGTATCATATTTCACATTTTTTAAAGCGGGATGAATAGTGGGGGTTCGAATACTGTATTTGCCGGATGCGGAAGGTAAAAGAAAAGAAACGGACAAATACTACATGCAGCATATATAAGGAACTAAAAACATGTGTAACTAAAGACCCAAATGGTACAGTATATGCTAAGGGCATGTACAATGGTTGATATGACCATCTTACTTTAAGCTTTGCATGTAATTTAGAAATGACAATAAAAACATGTCTTCTGTCTTAGTTTTATCTTCAATAACCGGTTATCCTTAAAAACATGGTGAGACATATTAGGGCATGTGCAATGGTGCTATCTTACCGAAAAAGGCTTTCACCCCGCTTTATAAATAAAGCAAACCGCCATGAGCACATACAAGACTAGTTCCACACACACCCAAGTCACACAAATAAGGTCCAGAGGTTTTGCTGAGGGCACTGCTCAACAAGCCCAGAAACAAACACAACATAAAAAGACAACTCAGCCAGGGCCAAGGCCGTAGCCGGAGCTGGAGAGCAACACACGACTAATCAGGCTCAGGAGGAGGCGGCGGAGGGGGCGGCGACAGACGGACGGCCATCGAGCGGAGGTCGGCGATGAAGGTGGAGATGGCGTCCCGGTCCCGAGGGTGGCTAAGCGGCCGCCAGAGCTGCAAGTAACCAGACAATTTGTAGAGGGCGTCAGTAGAGCGTCGGAGAGGGGAGCGCTGAATCACAAGTTTATTGCGAATGGTCCAAAGCGTCCACGCGAGAACCCCAATCTCAAGCCACCTAATGTGGCGAGATGGAAGCGGGAGGCCTATAGTTCGGCGAAGAGGTCGGGGAAGTTGGAGTGGCACCAATTCCCGCCAATTGCCTCCCTAAAGCAGCTCCAGACGAACTGCGCAGACACACAGGAGAAGAAAATGTGGTTCGAGTCTTCGGGGGAATCACAGAGGGGGCAGAGGCCAGAGCCCGGGCCATTGCGCTTGCGGACCTCAACACCCGACGGAAGCCGACCGCGGATCCACTGCCACATGAAGATCCGGAATTTAAGGGGCAGTCGAATGGACCAAACCGCTTGAAGGGGCGAAGGGGCGGAGGAGGGGGCGATAGCCGCATAGAGGGACTTGGTGGAGAATTGTCCCGAAGGCTCAAGGTGCCACCGAACCTCATCCGGGCCAGCGTCGACAGTCGGTTCATGGAGCGCAATACAATCAAGCAGCTCATGCCAGGCGGCCACTTCTGGAGGCCCAAATGGCCTCCGGAACGCCGGGCGCCCTAAGTCAATAAGGGCCTGCTGAACTGAGATTGTAGGGACGACTGCGATGGAGAAGAGGTCAGAAAAGCGGGCAGCGAAGGGGGCGTCCCCCGCCCAGCGGTCAAACCAGAACAAGGTCGCCGCTCCGGAACCAACCGAGATGGAGGTCCCAATGCGGAGGACGGGAAGCAGTTGGATGACCGATTGCCAGAACTGGGACCCTGCCGACCGCTGGCAAAAGGCCAAGGGTTGACCACACAGGTATTTGTTCCGGATGATGTCTAACCACAGACCGCCATGCCCCTGAGAGATTCACCAGAGCCAGCGGGAAAAGGAGGGCAATGTTCATGCGCTTAGAGCACATGATGCCAAGGCCTCCCTGGTCCCGGGGCTTGCAGATGTCGGGCCAACTAACCATATGATACTTCTGCCTGTTATTATCTCCCGCCCAATAGAAGCAAGATTGAATTTTAGCAATCTCGTGATGGAGGGTCTCGTGGAGACTGTAGAAGCTCATAAGGAATATGAGGAGACTAGAAAGCGAGGAGTTGATGAGGATTGTCCGGGCCGCCTTCGAGAGCCATCGACCTTGCCATAGCTCCATTCGCGTTTGCAACTTGGAGACCGTAGGGCGAAGGTCCGCCACAGTGAGCCAGGAGTCACTAATGGGCGTTCCGAAGTGAAGGAAATATGCCCTAGAGGCAATAATAAAGTTATTATTTATTTCCTTATTTCATGATAAATGTTTATTATTCATGCTAGAATTGTATTAACCGGAAACATAATACATGTGTGAATACATAGACAAACAAAGTGTCACTAGTATGCCTCTACTTGACTAGCTCGTTGATCAAATATGGTTAAGTTTCCTAGCCATAGACATGAGTTGTCATTTGATTAACGGGATCACATCATTAGGAGAATGATGTGATTGACATGACCCATTCAGTTAGCTTAGCACTCGATCGTTTAGTATGTTGCTATTGCTTTCTTCATGACTTATACATGTTCCTATGACTATGAGATTATGCAACTCCCGTTTACCGGAGGAACACTTTGTGTGCTACCAAACGTCACAACATAACTGGGAGATTATAAAGGTGCTCTACAGGTGTCTCCAAAGGTACTTGTTGGGTTGGCGTATTTCAAGATTAGGATTTGTCACTCCGAATGTCGGAGAGGTATCTCTGGGCCCTCTCGGTAATGCACATCACTTTAGGCCTTGCAAGCATTGCAACTAATGAGTTAGTTGCAAGATGATGTATTACGTAACAAGTAAAGAGACTTGCCGGTAACGAGATTGAACTAGGTATTGGATACCGACGATCGAATCTCGGGCAAGTAACATACCGATGACAAAGGGAACAACGTATGTTGTTATGCGGTCTGGCCGATAAAGATCTTCATAGAATATGTAGGAACCAATATGGGCATCCAGGTCCCGCTATTGGTTATTGACCGGAGACGTGTCTCGGTCATGTCTACATTGTTCTCGAACCGTAGGGTCCGCACGCTTAAAGTTACGATGACAGTTTCATTATGAGTTTATGCATTTTGATGTACCGAAGGTTGTTCGGAGTCCCGGATGTGATCACGGACATGACGAGGAGTCTCGAAATGGTTGAGACATAAAGATCAATATATTGGACGACTATATTCGGACACCGAAAATGTTCCGGGTGATTTCGGAGAAAACCGGAGTGCCGGAGGGTTACCGGAACCCCCCGGAAGAAGTAATGGGCCTTATGGGCCTTAGTGGAGAGAGAGAGGGGCGGCCAGGGAGGGCCGCGCGCCCCCTCCCCCTCTGGTCTGAATTGGACTAGGAGAGGGGGGCGGCGCCCCCCTTTCCTTCTCCTCTCCCCCTTCCTTTCCCCCTCCTAGTAGGAGTAGGAAAGAGGGGAATCCTACTCCTACTAGGAGGAGGATTCCTCCTCCCTGGCGCGCCACCAAGGGCCGGTCGGCCTCCCCCCTTGCTCCTTTATATACGGGGGCAGGGGGCACCTCTAAACACACAAGTTGATCTTCGTGATCGTTCCTTAGCCGTGTGCGGTGCCCCCTTCCACCATATTCCACCTCGGTCATATCGTTGCGGTGCTTAGGCGAAGCCATGCGTCAGTAGTACATCAAGATCGTCACCACGCCGTCGTGCTGACGGAACTCCTCCCCGAAGCTTTGCTGGATCGGAGCCCGGGGAGCGTCATCGAGCTGAACGTGTGCCAAGAACTCGGAGGTGCCGGAGTAACGGTGCTTGGATCGGTCGAACCGGAAAGACGTACGAGTACTTCCTCTACGTTGCGTCAATGCTACCGCTTCGGTATGCGAGGGTACATAGACAACACTCTCTCCTCTCGTTGCTATGCATCACCATGATCTTGCATGTGCGTAGGTAAATTTTTGAAATTACTACGTTCCCCAACAGTGGTATCAGAGCCTAGGTTTTTATGTGTTGATGTTATATGCACGAGTAGAACACAAGTGAGTTGTGGGTGATATAAGTCATACTGCTTACCAGCATGTCATACTTTGGTTCGGCGGTATTGTTGGATGAAGCGGCCCTGACCGACATTACGCGTACGCTTACGCGAGACTGGTTTTACCGTCGTGCTATGCACACAGGTGACTAGCGGGTGTCAGTTTCTCCAACTTTAGTTGAACCGAGTGTGGCTACGCTCGGTCCTTGCGAAGGTTAAAGCAGCGCCAACTTGACAAACTATCGTTGTGGTTTTGATGCGTAGGTAAGAATGGTTCTTGCTAAGCCCAGTAGCAGCCACGTAAAACTTGCAACAACAAAGTAGAGGACGTCTAACTTGTTTTTGTAGGGCATGTTGTGATGTGATATGGTCAAGACGTGATGAGATATAAGTTGTTGTATAATATGATCATGTGTTGTCGAGGTTATCGGCAATTGGCAGAAGCCTTATGGTTGTCTCTATTGCATAAGATGCAAGCGCCAAATAATTGCTTTACTTTATCGCTATGCGATAGCAATAGTTGCAAGAGCAATTGTTGGCGAGACGACCATGTGACGACACATTGATATAGATCAAGATGATGGAGATCATGGTGTCATGCCGGTGACGATGGAGATCATGGCGATGCTTTGGAGATGGAGATCAAAGGCACAAGATGATGATGGCCATATCATGTCACATATTTTGATTGCATGTGATGTTTATCTTTTATGCATCTTATTTTGCTTAGTTCGACGGTAGCTTTTTAAGATGATCTCTCACTAATTATCAAGAAGTGTTCTCCCTGAGTATGCACCATTGCCAAAGTTCGTCGTGCCCAAACACCACGTGATGATCGGGTGTGATAAGCTCTACGTCCATCTACAGCGGGTGCAAGCCAGGTTTGCACACGCAGAATACTCGGGTTAAACTTGACGAGCCTAGCATATGCAGACATGGCCTCGGAACACGGAGACCGAAAGGTCGAGCGTGAATCATATAGTAGATATGATCAACATAATGATGTTCACCATTAAAACTACTCCATCTCACGTGATGATCGGACATGGTTTAGTTGATTTGGATCACGTGATCACTTAAAGGATTAGAGGGATGTCTATCTAAGTGGGAGTTCTTAAGTAATATGATTAATTGAACTTTAATTTATCATGAACTTAGTCCTGGTAGTATTAGCATATCTATGTTGTAGATCAATAGCTCACGTTGTTGCTTCCCTGTGTTTATTTTGATATGTTCCTAGAGAAAATTGTGTTGAAAGATGTTAGTAGCAATGATGCGGATTGGATCCGTGATCTGAGGTTTATCCTCATTGCTGCACAAAAGAATTATGTCCTTGATGTACCGCTAGGTGACAGACCTATTGCAGGAGCAGATGCAGACGTTATGAACGTTTGGCTAGCTCAATATGATGACTACTTGATAGTTAGTGCATCATGCTTAACGGCTTAGAATCGGGACTTCAAAGACGTTTTGAACGTCATGGACCATATGAGATGTTCCAGGAGTTGAAGTTAATATTTCAAGCAAATACCCGAGTTGAGAGATATGAAGTCTCCAACAAGTTCTATAGCTAAAAGATGGAGGAGAATCGCTCAACTAGTGAGCATGTGCTCAGATTGTCTGGGTACTACAATCACTTGAATCAAGTGGGAGTTAATCTTCCAGATAAGATAGTGATTGACAAAATTCTCTAGTCACCATCACCAAGTTAGTAGAACTTCGTGATGAACTATAGTATGCAAGGGATAACGGAAACGATTCCCAAGCTCTTCGTGATGCTAAAATCGATGAAGGTAGAAATCAAGAAAAACATCAAGTGTTCATGGTTGACGAGACCACTAGTTTCAAGAAAAGGGCAAAGGGAAGAAGGGGAACTTCAAGAAGAACGGCAAGCAAGTTGCTGCTCAAGTGAAGAAGCCCAAGTCTAGACCTAAACCTGAGACTAAGTGCTTATACTGCAAAGGGACTAGTCACTGGAAGTGGAACTGCCCCAAGTATTTGGCGGATAAGAAGGATGGCAAAGTGAACAAAGGTATATTTGATATACAGATTATTGATGTGTATTTTACTAGTGTTCGTAGCAACCCCTTGGTATTTGATACTGGTTCAGTTGCTAAGAGTAGTAACTTGAAACGGGAATTGCAGAATGAACAGAGACTAGTTAAGGGTGACGATGTGTGTTGGAAGTGGTTCCAAGATTGGTATGATCATCATCGCACACTCCCTATACTTTCGAGATTAGAGTGGAACCTAAATAAATGTTATTTGGTGTTGAGCATGAATATGATTTGATCATGTTATTGCAATACGGTTATTCATTTAAGTAAGAGAATAAATTGTTGTTCTGTTTACATGAATAAAACCTTATATGGTTACACACCCAATGAAAATGGTTCGTTGGATCTCGATCGTAGTGATACACATATTCATAATATTGAAACCAAAAGATGCAAAGTTAATAATTATAGTGCAACTTATTTGTGGCACTGCCGTTTAGGTCATATTGGTGTAAAGCGCATGAAGAAACTCCATGCTGATGGGCTTTTGGAATCACTTGATTATGAATCACTTGATGCTTGCGAACCATGCCTCATGGGCAAGATGACTAAGACTCCGTTCTCCGGAACAATGGAGCGAGCAACTGACTTATTGGAAATAATACATACTGATGTATGCGATCCGATGAGTGTTAAGGCTCGCGGCGGGTATCGTTATTTTCTAACCTTCACAGATGATTTGAGCAGATATGGGTATATCTACTTGATGAAACATAAGGCTGAAACATTTAAAAAGTTCAAAGAATTTCAGAGTGAAGTGGAAAATCATCGTGACAAGAAAATAAAGTGTTTACGATCTGATCGCGGAGACGAATATTTGAGTCACGAGTTTGGTCTTCAATTAAAACAATGTGGAATAGTTTCACAAACTCATGCCACCTGGAACACCACAGCATAGTGGTGTGTCCGAACGTCATAACCGTACTTTATTGGATATAGTACAATCTATGATGTTTCTTACCGATTTACCAAATATCATTTTGGGATCATGCATTAGAGACAGCTGCATTCACGTTAAAAAGGGGCACCATCTAAGTCCGTTGAGACGACACAATATGAACTATGGTTTGGTAAGAAACCAAAGTTGTCGTTTCTTAAAGTTTGGGGTTGCAATGCTTATAAGAAAAAAGTTTCATCATGATAAGCTCAAACCCAAATCGGAGAAATGTGTCTTCATAGGATACCCAAAGGAGACAGTTGGGTACACCTTCTATCACGGATCCGAAGGCAAGATATACATTGCTAAGAATGGATCCTTTCTAGAGAAGGAGTTTCTCTCGAAAGAAGTGAGTGGGAGGAAAGTAGAACTTGATTAGGTAATTGTACCTTCTCCCTTATTGGAAAGTAGTTCATCACAGAAATCTGTTCTTGTGACTACTACACCAATTAGTGAGGAAGATGATCATGTAACTTCGGATCAAGTTACTACCGAACCTCGTAGGTCAAACAAAGTGAGATCCGCACCAGTGTGGTACGGTAATCCTATTCTGGAGGTCATGTTACTTGACCATGACGAACCTATGAACCATGAGGAAGCGATGATGAGCCCAGATTCCGCGAAATGGTTTGAGGCCATGAAAATCTGAGATATGGTCCATGTATGAAAACAAAGTATGGACTTTGATGGATTTGCCCGATGATCGGCAAGCCATAAAAATAAATGGATCTTCAAGAGGAAGACGGACGCTGATAGTAGTGTTACTATCTACAAAGCTAGAATTGTCGCAAAAGGTTTTCGACAAGTTCAAGGTGTTGACTACGATGAGAGTTTCTCACTCGTATCTATGCTTAAGTCTGTCCGAATCATGTTAGCAATTGCCGCATTTTATGAAATCTGGCAAATGGATAAACAAAACTGCATTCCTTAATGGATTTATTAAAGAAGAGTTGTATACGATGCAACTATAAGTTTTGTCGATCCTAAAGGTGTTAACAAAATGTGCAAGCTCCAGCGATCCATCTATGGACTGGTGCAAGCATCTCGGAGTTGGAATATACACTTTGATGCGTTGATCAACGCATATAGTTTTATACAGACTTGCGGTGAAGCCTGTATTTACAAGAAAGTGAGTGGGAGCACTACATCATTTCTGATAAGTATATGTGAATGACATATTGTTGATCGAAAATAATGTAGAATTATTCTGCAAAGCATAAAGGAGTGTTTGAAAGGAGTTTTTCAAAGAAAGACCTCGATGAAGCTGCTTACATATTGAGCATCAAGATCTATAGAGATAGATCAAGACGCTTGATAAGTTTTTTCAATGAGTACATACCTTGACAATATTTTGAAGTAGTTCAAAATGGAACAGTCAAAGAAAGAGTTCTTGCCTATGTTACAAGGTGTGAAATTGAGTAAGACTCAAAACCCGACCACGGCAGAAGATAGAAAGAGAATGAAAGTCATTCCCTATGCCTTGGCCATAGGTTCTATAAAGTATGCCATGCTGTGTACCAGATCTATTGCATACCCTACCACTGAGTTTGGCAAGGGAGTACAATAGTGATCTAGGAGTAGATCACTAGACAGCGGTCAAAATTATCCTTAGTGGAATAAGGATATGTTTCTCGATTATGGAAGTGACAAAAGGTTCGTCGTAAAGGGTTACGTCGATGCAAGTTTGACACCGATCTAGATGACTCTAAGTCTCGGTCTAGATACATATTGAAAGTGGGAGCAATTAGCTAGAGTAGCTCCGTGCAGAGCATTGTAGACATAGAAAATTGCAAAATACATAATGGATCTGAATGTGAAAGACCCGTTGACTAAGATTCTCTCACAAGCAAAACATGATCACACCTTAGTACTCTTTGGGTGTTAATCACATAGTGATGTGAACTAGATTACTGAATCTAGTAAACCCTTTGGGTGTTAGTCACATGGTGATGTGATCTAGATTACTGACTCTAGTGCAAGTGGGAGACTGAAGGAAATATGCCCTAGAGGCAATAATAAAGTTATTATTTATTTCCTTATATCATGATAAATGTTTATTATTCATGCTAGAATTGTATTAACCGGAAACATAATACATGTGTGAATACATAGACAAATAGAGTGTCACTAGTATGCCTCTACTTGACTAGCTCGTTGATCAAACATGGTTAAGTTTCCTAGCCATAGACATGAGTTGTCATTTGATTAACGGGATCACATCATTAAGAGAATGATGTGATTGACATGACCCATTCAGTTAGCTTAGCACTCGATCGTTTAGTATGTTGCTATTGCTTTCTTCATGACTTATACATGTTCCTATGACTATGAGATTATGCAACTCCCGTTTACCGGAGGAACACTTTGTGTGCTACCAAACGTCACAACGTAACTGGGTGATTATAAAGGTGCTCTACAGGTGTCTCCAAAGGTACTTGTTGGGTTGGCGTATTTCAAGATTAGGATTTGTCACTCTGAATGTCGGAGAGGTATCTCTGGGCCCTATCGGTAATGCACATCACTTTAAGCCTTGCAAGCATTGCAACTAATGAGTTAGTTGCAAGATGATGTATTACGGAACGAGTAAAGAGACTTGCCGGTAACGAGATTGAACTAGGTATTGGATACCGGCGATCGAATCTCGGACAAGTAACATACCGATGACAAAGGGAACAACGTATGTTGTTATGCGGTCTGACCGATAAAGATCTTCGTAGAATATGTAGGAACCAATATGGGCATCCAGGTCCCGCTATTGGTTATTGACCGGAGACGTGTCTCGGTCATGTCTACATTGTTCTCGAACCGTAGGGTCCGCACGCTTAAAGTTACGATGACAGTTTCATTATGAGTTTATGCATTTTGATGTACCGAAGGTTGTTCGGAGTCCCGGATGTGATCACGGACATGACGAGGAGTCTCGAAATGGTCGAGACATAAAGATCGATATATTGGACGACTATATTCGGACACCGGAAATGTTCCGGGTGATTTCGGAGAAAACCAGAGTGCTGGAGGGTTACCGGAACCCCCCGGGAGAAGTAATGGGCCTTATGGGCCTTAGTGGAGAGAGAGAGGGGCGGCTAGGGAGGGCCGCGCGCCCCCTCCCCCTCTGGTCCGAATTGGACTAGGAGAGGGGGGGCGGCGCCCCCCTTTCCTTCTCCCTCTCCCCCTTCCTTTCCCCCTCCTAGTAGGAGTAGGAAAGAGGGGAATCCTACTCCTACTAGGAGGAGGATTCCTCCTCCCTGGCGCGCCACCAAGGGCCGGCCGGCCTCCCCCCTTGCTCCTTTATATACGGGGGCAGGGGGGCACCTCTAAACACACAAGTTGATCTTCGTGATCGTTCCTTAGCCGTGTGCGGTGCCCCCTTCCACCATATTCCACCTCGGTCATATCGTTGCGGTGCTTAGGCGAAGCCCTGCGTCGGTAGTACATCAAGATCGTCACCACGCCGTCGTGCTGACGGAACTCCTCCCCGAAGCTTTGCTGGATCGGAGCCCGGGGAGCGTCATCGAGCTGAACGTGTGCCAAGAACTCGGAGGTGCCGGAGTAATGGTGCTTGGATCGGTCGAACTGGGAAGACGTACGACTACTTCCTCTACGTTGCGTCAACGCTTCTGCTTTGGTCTATGAGGGTATGTAGACAACACTCTCCCCTCTCGTTGCTATGCATCACCATGATCTTGCATGTGCGTAGGTAAATTTTTGAAATTACTACGTTCCCCAACACCAAGTAGGTCATTGGGAAGGAGCCCAGGCGGCAATTGAGGCGGTTGGCAATGCCGAGGGCCTCAGCCGGAGAGTAGCCCATCACCATCACATCGCTTTTGTCGAAGTTGATCTTAAGACCAGACATTTTTTGGAAGCAGAGGAGGAGGAATTTCAGGCTAGCGATGTCCGCATCCGAGCCTTCGACCATGATGATGGTGTCGTCAGCGTACTGGAGCAGGGAGACGCCAGTGCCACCTGTCAGGTGAGGGGTGATCCCACGAATATGACCAGCAGCCTTGGCCTTGTCCTGGATGGCCGCAAGGGCATCAACTACCATATTAAACAAGAACGGGGAAAAAGGGTCACCCTGCCTCACCCCACAGAACGTGGGGAAGTAGGGCCCAATCTCCCCGTTGATGTTAACGGCCGTGCGCCCACACAAAACCATCTGCATCACCCGAGTGACCCAACGGTCATCGAAGCCTTTTCGCAGAAGAAATTCCCGAAGGAAGGGCCAACTAACAGTGTCATAGGACTTATGGAAATCGATCTTCATAAAGACCGCTTTGAGGTGCTTGGAGCGGACTTCATGAAGGATTTCGTGGAGGACCAACACCCCATCCAGGATATACCGGCCTTGTATGAAAGCCGATTGGTTGGGGTGGGTAATACGGTCGGCAAGCAGGGTCACCCTATTGAAGTACCCTTTAGCAAGAATCCGGAAGATCACGTTAATCACCGTGATCGGGCGGAACTGGCGGATGTCAGAAGCATCAGGAACCTTGGGGATGAGCGAGATCGTCCCGTAGTTCAGGCGCCCGAGATCGATGGACCCGACGTAGAACTCGTCAAAGATAGCCATGATCTCCGGCTTAATCACATTCCAGAAGCTCTGGAAGAACTTAACTGGAAGACCATCCAGGCCAGGGGCCGAGGATGGGTTCATGCCCTTGATGGCCGCCCAGACTTCGTCCTCAGAGAAGGGGGTCGTAAGGGCCGCGTTCTTAGTAACGGAGACAAGTTGGCAACCAGACCAATAGTCATGGGCTAGGGATAAACCGCACCGAGGAGCGGCGGTGAACAAGGACCTATAGAAGCCGTCGACGTGGGACCTAATGTCCCGCGGGGATTGCAGGAGAATCGAGCCATCCCAAAGAAGGGGGATGGTGTTGCGCCTGCGACGACCATTCACGATGGCTTGGAAGTAAGCCGTATTCGCGTCACCCTTTAGGACCCAATTCTGAGCACTACGCAACCGCCAGTAAGCCTCTTCATCCGTGTAGATGATAGAGAGCTGGTCCTCCAAGTCGTAGCGGGAAAGCCACTCCTCGGGGGAGAGGCCGTTCGCGTCGGCCCGAAGATCCAAGGCTTGGATCACGGACAGAAGAGCCTTCTTACGCTCGCGGAGGTCGCGCCCCAGGTCGGCTATCTTAGGAAGTGCCATGTAGGATAATGCTGAGATGGAGTGAGAAATAATAAGAAAAGGCTTGTCTTCTCTTAGCACAATATGTCTCACCACGTTTTGAGGAATAGTAGTTATTGAAGATAAGGCTAAGAGATAACCCATTGTAAACATGGTTTTTTTTGTGTCATCTCTAAATTACATGCAAGGTTTAAGATAAGATTTCTTATCAACCATTGTACATGCCCTTATGCTAAGAGCTCATCTCTTAAATAAGAGAAGACAAGTCTTTAATTAGGGCACCGTCGCCGCTCACCGGAATCGCTGCGGCTCGAGAGAGCAAAACGACGAGCAAGGGGGAAATGGGGAGAAGAAACTGACTGGTGCCTGAAATGGAGTGGGTGCGGGAGTTACCGTGCGTCGTGCGGGTGGTGGGTGACGAGGGAGTTCGCTCCAGATCACATTCGCAGCAAACTGGTCGCGCAAACTAATGCGTTTTTTCCGTTTTCGAGAGACCGTGCCTCTCGTGGAAGCAAATTCGTTCCTCTCGTGGAAGCAAAATCGTGCCTCTCACGGAAAAAAAAAAGAGAAAACACGTTTATTTTTTCATTTTCGCGAGGCACAACCATGTCTCTCGTGGAAGCAAAACCGTGCCTCTCATTGAAGAAAAAAAAGAAAAAACACGTTTTTTTTTTCATTTTCGAGAGGCATGGTCGTGCCTCTCACGAAAAAAAATCATGCCTCTCACGAAAAAAACGCATTTTTCCGTGCAATTTTTATTTTTCTGTCAAAAAGCTGAGAAAGACCGATGAAAAATCAAAAAGTCAAAAATAATAATAAAATTATTTAAAGAGCCAAAAATGCGGGCGGAAAAATAAAAGCGCGACACGTGGTGGTGGCTGAGAGCCCGCCAAGTCATGTCAAAGTTACATGGGCCCAGCCCGTAGCAAAGAACAAACTGGGAAAAGACGAGAGCCCAGACCGTTGTCAAAAAGAAAAGAGAGAGAGAGAGAGAGAGAGAGAGAGAGAGAGAGAGAGAGCTCAGATCGGAGAGGATGGAAGGAGCCAAGGCAGCGGCGGGGCCGGCGGCGGGTGGGCAGCTGGAATCGGCGCTCCTCCACATCATGCAGCAACACCACCACCAATCCCTCCGCCAGCGCCAACAAACCGGTAACAATCAACCAACGATCTACTCAAAATTCCTAATCCGCCAAGCAAATCCAATCTTCTCTTGCTAAATTGCCTCACACGCAACGCGCCACAGAGAGGGCGAAGAAGGACGCCCTGCGGAGCGCGGCGCGGGTCGCCGGTCATCTCGTGGAGGCCGTCGACGGCGGGGTGCAGGAGCTCTTCGTCAACGAGAAGCGCATCGAGCTCGAGGCCCGCGCGCTGCTCGGGACCGTCGCGCGGTACAGGAAGCAGAGCGACCAGTGGCTCGCCGCCACCAACACGGTCAACTCGGTCCTCAAGGTGTGTGTGCTCTGCTGCTGCCCTCCATCTCTCTCGTGTTCTTGTTTAATACGCAGGTTTTGACATTATTATTACGTATTATTATTGCTACAAAATGGATTTGCCTAATTCACATGTTTTATTAGTAGTCTTATGTACAATTGTTTTGTTTCTCATTACCCATGATATCCATCGTAACATTATTATTATTCGCAAAATGGATTTGCCATGGTATGTTTTATAATCCTATGTATGATTCTTTTCTGTTTTGAGCCAATGATTCTTTTGTTTGACATTACCCATGATATTCGTTGCGACAGTTCTTCAGCGGATCCTAATAGACATAAATTTAATGTAGCTGATACTCCCTCCGATCGAAATTAAACAAAATTAATTTGGATCAGAGGGAGTATCTCGTAATGTTTTCCTTACATAACATTTGCCTGCAGTAAATCCAAATCTTACCCTTAAACTGATTAGTGCACGAATCTAGAAAGGTGAAATGCCATAAATAGGTTCTTTTTATCTGGTTGGCACTTTTGCCCCAAAATTATCATCAGTGGATAACACTAGGCTCGAGATGATAACTACTCCCTCCATTCCTAAATAATTGTCTTTCTAGAGATTTTAACAAGTGACTACATACGGAGCAAAATGAGTGAACCTACGCTCTAAAACATGTCTACATACATCCGTATGTTGTAGTCCATTTGAGATGGCTAGAAAGACAATTATTTAGGAACGGAGGGAGTAGATACCAAATGAATTGAAGGGTGCAGTTCTGAACAAACCCATAATTCCTTTCGCAGCTATGAGCACTCGGTATTTCTAAAACATCCATGCATGATTGTTTTTATAGGAAATTGGAGACTTTGAAAACTGGATGAAGATCATGGATTTTGACTGTAAAAGTATAAATGCAGCCATTCGTAACATTCATCGGTCATGATTTTGCCCAGCGCCTGCAACTATGATGCTATGGACCGTTTCTTCCTTCTTCTTTTTTAATATATATAGGAAATTTCGTGACCGAAAACTGGATGAAGATCATAGGTTGTGACTGTAAAGGTATCAATGTAGCCATCTGTAATATTTCTCAGTCACTATGATGCTACAAAGTGTTCGCTCTGTTCTCTTCTTCGTTAGATTTTTTTTCCAGTCGTGATCTCTCTGGTATAGAATCAATTAACTGCTGTGTTTGTACACATTCAGAAAACCAACTCTTACCAACTTTTGTACTGGAATGCTACCTTGCATTCTCGAGTTCTCGAATATTGATGATATACTTATTTTCTGAAAGATATCAACTGCTGGTATTGCATCCATAAATTTTCTGATTAAGTGTAAATAGAAGGTACGAGGGCGTAAATAGAAGGTACGAATCCCATAAAATCAGACAAGGGACTTGATGCTCACCGAGAGTAATAAATTATTGTAAGCTTGGCATCGGGGAGCGTGCACACACAAGGCACAACATGAGAACTGCTACACGTACGACGAATTTGTATGATTTTGAGTACGACAGTCCTCGGCAGCCGTTCGAGCAACTGGATGGACGAGTGAGATCACGTCGTATAAAGTCGTATATACTGGGTTGCTTGAGCTACAGTATACTCCTGTGATTGTCAGGAGTATATGGCAAGCTCAAGGACTGGTTTGTCTGGATCGTACAAACCGTTGGGACTTATGGGTGAAGAATGGGAACACATAACAAATGTCAGGAGTATATGGCAAGCTCAAGGACTGGTTTGTCTGGATCGTACAAACCGTTGGGACTTATGGGTGAAGAATGGGAACACATAACTATTTGATTTGTGCGATAAATCACGAGTGGACATGGTGTCAAGCGAGATCGGTATCCCACCCGCCCATTCCCACGTGATTCGTGCATATATTATAAGGTGAGCATGTATATTCATTTCTCTGCACCATATCCAACCTGTATAGCTTTTGTATTTTGTCTGACAGGTCAGGTCTGCTGCATGCAAAGAAAGCAGACGCATTGAATCACTCATTTGTTGCAACAGCTACCTGCACCACGCTCCCCTCCGTCTTTAATCCATTCGGCCTTGTTGCTTTGGCTGTCCAACCATTCTGCTCGGCGCTCATTCTCGCTCTTTCTTGCAACCATCCTCCCATTGCAGGTCAGAATCATGTGTTCATCCATGTCTCAGGGAAGCTCTCCACCACATTCATCTCATGTCATCTTCCAACCAGGTCGCCTCGCTCTCTCTCTCATCTGTTGGACTGAGTGCAAAGCCGGGCATGTGGTCTGGTTCATTTCAGGTACTAGTAAATCTGGGGAGGCATTTCTACAGCTGTGATTGCCATGGTATAGTAAGTTCATCATCTACTGTTCCATACATCGTTCGCACTCTGTCCGACTAATGCAAATGAGTATACAATACTTGAGTGCTAGATGGAGTCACCAAACATAGCAAACATTCGGCTTGCTTGGAAATGCTCATGCTGCCCAACCCTTCTTCATCAGTTCTCCTTGTTCATTTCTCGCAGCGTGCCGCAGGTCACACCACAATGTGTTCATCCAAGTCCCAGCTTATCTCCACACCTCCTGAAGAACCTTTTCATCCTGGGCGTTGCGAACATGCTGCTAATGGCCATGATTTGCATGCACAAATTCTGAGCGACCCCTCGTGCGATGGGTTTGATCTTGTTCCCATATGTACCCCGCGAGATGGATTTGTTGTAGTTTCTCTATGTACCCAACGGGTGATGGATTCGCTCTAGTTCCCCTATGTATTTTTCTTCCCTTCTTCTCCATGTATTGTATGTACCTGCCAGTCCCAGCTGCATCATACATACGCAGCAGACTGCCCTATCAATGATACATGTCCATCGTTTGTGAGCATGAAGCATTAAGTCCGGCTAATCGCGTGAGACAGTGCAAAATCAATTACTCCCTCCATTTTTGTATACAAGGCCACAAACTCGGATTACAGGTACCAATGTAAAATTTAATGCATGCTTTATAAGTCAACTTTTTTTCTTATTTACTGGGATCATTAATACTTCGCATGCATGCAAAGAAACTGAATGGTGGAAGTAGATGACTGTCACTATGACTGCATGCATGCAAGTATTAAACAGGTTTTTAGTACGAGAAACTACCATTAATTTAGCCTCGATTATTGTTGGTGGCCTTATATAGATGCAAAATGTATATTTCATACTCCCTCCTTCCATCTATATAGGGCTTAATTCGTTTTTTAAGACCGCCTTTGACTATTGATAAGATTAATAGTACATGACATGCACAATATGAAAATTATATCATTGAAAGCTCCTATCACACACGAATTTAACGGTGTGCTTTGTGTAAGTTGCATGTCATATATCATTGCTCTAATATATGGTAAAAGTTAGCCTCGAAAAACGCATTAGGCCCTATATAGATGGAAGGAGGGAGTAGTGGCCTTGTATATAAAAATGGAGGGAGTACTAAACTACGACCAGAGGCAGGGAGGGCATTGATCCCACCTGCAATAATGCTCGGCCAGCCGAAATGCGACGGGAATCAATACACCCAGCTGCCATGCAAAACATCAAAGCATCCAGCAAGCCATTAATGTGTCATCAACGCATCAGCCTTTTCCATCGCCTAGGACGCGCACGTGGCTCGTGTATTCATACTAGTAATGTAAATGACGCCCTGGGCCACATGGCATGGCGTATAACGCGATGTATTCGTGAAGTGGGTAATTAACCTGTCAAGTATTTGTGAATGGTCTATAATAAGTAGGCATCGCGACGCGCGGGTGGATGGACTGGATTACGGCAGCGCGTGGCTGCATGTCCCAAAAATTCACGTCCTGATTTCTGCTGCTAATTAAAAGGAATCTTTCGATTTTGTTGTTGCACCAAGTCATCAAGGGGCAATTCAGCAAATTCAGATTCGAGGACAATGCTGATGCTTTGATCCGAATTTTCACGCAGTGGATTGCATAATAACTGGGAGTTATCAAAAAAAGGAAAATCTTGTTAATTGTTTGCGAAGTTGAGTCACTGGAAGTTTTCTGAGTGAAGGTTACTAAAGAGATGACTAGGGCGCATAACATCCTCCTTGGTGATGTGCCAGCAGCTTTCGAAAAAGGGCTGTGAAGCCATTCGATCCAGGAGCCTTGTCTTTTGACATTTCTTTTAGGATGCTGATAATGCTGCACGTGTGGTGAAAGCAACATCACCCACACGCCCTATAACATACAGATTGCGCCACGTCACCGCATGCATGCATGTAGGAATCTTTTTAGATTTTCAGTTTTTAAAATATTTTATCTCTTAAATGAAAAATTCGATTGAAGATCCATTTTCACCATTAAATTCATCGCGACGAGATCTTTGAAACTATATCTCATATCAATATGTTTTGACGACTTTTTTTTGGTTAAAAGTTGCCATGTCTATTGCACATGAATTGCCATGGTGTTTACACTGAAGTTGTCATGATATGTTTCACCTATTTTGCTTCTACCTTTAAAAGTAAATTTTTGACATATTATAAAACTGAGAATTAAGAAACTAGACTTGCCATGAAGCATAAACTAGAATTGCCATGATACATGCACTTAAAATTGCCATGGTTCATACAAAAAATAATTTCTATGGTCAAAGTACTGGAATTGCCATAGTCAAAATACTAAAATTGTCGTGATCTATAGACTGAAATTGACACATGGTAACTTTAGTGTAAACACTATGGCAACTACAGTGTAAACATCATGAAAACTTTTGGCCAATTTTTTTCCGTCGAGATATATTAACATGGGATCTAGTTTTGAAGATCTCGTCGAGACGGATATAATGGTGAAAACGGATTTTTAATTGGATTTTTTAATTAGGAGATAAAACATTTTTAAGCCAAAAACCAAAAAGATTCCCACTGATATCATCTATTTTAACGTGGCAAAATGGATGGTAATGAAGACGTTTGTGCCATGTTGCTTCGAGCCACACATGTGGGTGTTATCATTTGGGTATATTTATCCAAGGAGGTGGCTGGCAGCAGACCGAGCCCGCCCAAACGCGGCGCCGAGCTTCCCTGCTCGAGGCGAAGTATAGCTTGGCGCTGAGCGTGTTGTTGTCGTGATGCCTCGGTTGCTTGTTCCTGAAGCGATTTGAGAGTTGAAGCGAGCTGGTCGAGCGTCGTCTCGAGCTTCTTGTGATTAGCGCGCCGTTTGCCGTTGGCGAGACCCTGTAGGGCAGCGACCACACCATCATGGTCCTCACGTTGCCGGGCGATGAGTTCCTCGAGACTTTGGAGTGGTGGCGGCGGCGTTGTGCCCAAAGGCAGAGCCATCGGTACCGCCGGGATCGGAGATGAACCTGATACCAAGTTGTTATGTACTTGGGAATTCGAGGTTTGAGACATAGAAAGCGCAGCTGATAGTCGTGGAATACCGGGGGCCGAGGACGGAAGTCCCGGCGACCCGTGGCGGCAGCAAGGGAGAGATAGGCCCAGGGCGCAGGAAGTGCAAACATCATGGAAGGAATTTAAAATCCTAGATTCCTGTCTCGTGCATACATTCAACAACAACAATGAAAAGCAGTTTATTACACTATAAAGTAATTGACTCAGAACTTAATTAGTTGTCATGGTGTGTACCTTGACAGAAAGCGTGATTGGAACTGAAAGGCGGCAATGCACTCGGGTGGAAGCAAATCAGAGGCAGCCCAGAGCGGGGCAGACGATCCAAATGTTGGTTGGCATGGCGGCGCTGTGCTCGTGGCCATGCGGAGCGAGCGCCGACCTCCACGCGGTTCGGTGACAGCAAACGGGCTTGCCGGCAGGGTATGCGGCATCCGTGCAGTCCCAGCGCCGGCGAGTGGGCAGGCCGGCGGGGATTGCGACATCCGCGTTCCGGTGACACGGAGTGAGCGGCACCAGCAGCAGGAGTGGCCGGCGACACCGACCGAGCAGGGCTGCGGAAACAGAGCATGGAGGAAAGATACACAGAGCAAGGGAGAGGGATGGAGGAGCAGGAAGGACTCGCCCGGTGTACATAGTGATTCAAATTTTGATCTGAGGTAGGCAATGAGGGTGTATGGGGGAGAAGCATTGGTGGAGATTGGCGGCAGGGAGACACATTACTGGTGGATGCCATAAGCAGAGGTGATAGTCGACAGGAAGGGGACAACATTTATTTATTAATGCCTTTGTCACTTGGCTAGCTGCTCCTGCTAGGTGGAATTTGGATGGCCCATTTGTCAGGAGGGAGGAGGTGGGCACTAAAAGTGAACGGACGGGGTACTTTAAAAGTAGAAAAGGTTAGGCCCTGTTTGGTTAAATAGTCTTAGAAGTTTTTTTAGTTCTAACTAAAAAGTCGCTAGTCCCTACCTGTTTGGTTCCACAGACTAAACATGGACTAGACGTTATTAAATGACATATTAAAAGACCATGTTACCCCTAGTAATGAACTAATAGAGATAAGGTGCGGTGCGGGGCAGGGGCAACTGTTGAAAAAAGTCCCAAAAGCACTTTCCCTTAGGGTCTTTTTTTTTTAGTCCCAAATGCCCACTTTTAGTCCCTAAAAGTCCTTGTGTTTGGTTTAGATGGGACTAAAAGAAATAATTTTTAGTCCCTACCCCTAAAAAGTTCCTGTAAACAAACACCCTCTTAGGGCTATGATATACTTCCTCCATTTCACAATGTAGTACGCCTGCGCTTTTCGAGATTCAAGTTTGACCATAAATTTAACCAACGTGACCGACTGTGGCAGAAGCAAATTATACCACTGAATTCGTATTTTCGTTATGAATTCAGTAATATATTTTTTGCTCCCGCCGCAGTCGGTCTTGTTGGTTAAATTTACGGTCAAATTTGAATCTCGGAAAGCGCAGATGCACTACATTGTGGAATGGAGGGAGTAGTAGTTTCAGTGATGCTTAGCGTGCTTTATGAAATTTTCTCCCGACTAAGTGAAAATGCAACACAAAGGAATGTAGTCATTTGAGTGATATACATGTTCCGCATCGACCCTCCTTTGTCTTCCATGTTTCGTCGGTCATCCTCTCATAGAGCTACATGGCCTTGTTAGGCCTCAGTTTAATCTAGTGTCCTCGTCGTCTGCAGCTGCCATAGACGCGGCAAGTGTGTCATCGGCGGCGCAGAGAACAGCGATCCTGGCCAGGGCCACTGGTGATGCAGGTGGATCGCGCCTTGACAGTAATGTCCGTGAACTGCAAAAGCTATATTGGTAGTCTACTTTTTTTTTGCGGGGGATACTGCTAATCTACTACACATCCTGTCATGATCACAATCTCAACAGTTGCTATCGAAGCAGATTTTGAAGCAAGAGTAGGCAGGTTTTGATGCAGCAATTCCCACAACTTTTTTATATTTGCACTACTCCTGAATGCACGGTGAGTGGGGCAAGGCTAGTGGATATTAACACTTTCTTCAGACGAGGGCTGACTGCTGAACTGTCTGAACAATGGAAGTTGATCCAAGCCACGGTGGGTGGTCTAACTCTTTCCAATACGAGTGATTGGGTTTCGTGGGGGCTTAACCATAACGGTAAGTTCTCGACCAAGTCGGTATATAAGTGGCTGGAGAGATCGATTAGTGGATGCCACTATAGATGGATATGGAGAGCCAAGCTCCCTCTTAAAATAAAAATCTTCCTCTGGCAGATGTCACAAGATGCTGTGCTGACCAGACAGGTCATGCGTGGTAGGAATTGGCCGGGGAACCCTTGCTGTTCCTTCTGTAACGAGGTTGAAAGTTCGCGGCATTTATTTTTTACCTGCCCTGTGGCGAAATGTCTGTGGAGATCTATTGGGGTCATGCTGGGTACTAATAGATGTCCCAGTAATTATTGGCAGTACTATTCGTGGTGCCATGCTTTTCTTCCTGGGGGAGAGAAATTTTATACGGTGGGCCTGGCAGCTGCCTGTTGGGCCATCTGGCTGGCTCGAAATCGAGCCACATTTGAGAAGAAAATGATCAAAACTCCTTTTGAGATAGTCTTTTCCATGTGCTCTTTCTTGCTTTATTGGACATGTCTGCAGCAAGGAGATGATGCTA
Source organism: Aegilops umbellulata (assembly GCA_032464435.1). Taxonomy (NCBI): domain Eukaryota; kingdom Viridiplantae; phylum Streptophyta; class Magnoliopsida; order Poales; family Poaceae; genus Aegilops; species Aegilops umbellulata. Next base: position 278,864,056 of record CP136058.1, read on the forward strand.
AGAAGTTACGCGCAGGCGCGGAGCAGGTCAGGGCGGGGGCCATGCAACTGATGAAGCTGTGCGAGGCGGCTAGGCAGCCGATCACCGGAGAATGATCTTCTGGGAGCCTCACGCTGAAGTTTGAAGCCTGCTACTTTTCGTTGCTTCGCTTAGTTGTTATTTTGGTCTGGTAGTGTCAGTTTGGCCCCTGGCAGGTCGGTTCTGTAATAGCTAGTCAGACTGCTTATGTGTTGGTGCTGCTCAGGTTTTTGCCCCATGGCACTCGTCACGATGTCGGGCGAGTGTGGTGGGTTTCCTGGTAGTGCTTGAACTCGCTTCTCCCCTTTCCCTCCTTTCTGAACATGTTTCTGGGACTGATGTATTTCCGTTCTATGCAATGGAAAGGGGTCGAAAGCCCGGTTCAAAAAAAAAAAGGTTTTGATGCAGCAAAATCAAGTTGTTGGAGTTAAGTCTGGAGTCTCAAGGAATAAAAACAACTGCACGTCAGAGTTCAGAACGATTTTTTTGGAGACCTGAAAGAAGTTCAGAAAGATCTTGGAGACCACGATCTTATGTTTCACCATGGCAGAAAATTGCAGCAGAGCTAGCGATGGGAGAAGCCTCACCATGTACATTACCCATGCAAGAGTAGCAGGGAATTGTCTTTTGGTGAGCAAGGAGACGGCAAATGATAATGAGATCAACAACGTAATAAACCGCCTTGTTCTGAATTGTAGATAAACAATGGACTGCTGGGTAGCCTTTACATAGTACTATCTTGCTGATGATAGGATATGTTGGGGGAGTGAATTGACAGTCTAAATTGGTTTATCATGTGACATACCATCAGATGCATCATATTTTCACAAGTACAGAGAGAATTTTGATCAACCTTAAAATTGACCAATCAGATCCAGCGATTCCAAGCAATGCCTTGAAATTGGACCTTAAAATGGACACACTTTTCCATCAGGTTAGTTGGACAAATTTTGTATGCGTCTCTTTGATTTGGTGTCCATTTAGACCTTGTAAGTTCCAATGATCTTGCATAGATAGTACTTTATGCCGTGCAGATCAAGTTAGATGTTTATTTTCTACTTGAAATTGCACAAGTCGGTGGTTTCACTTCCAGCAGTATCAGAACCTCTGCGTTGGACTTGCCTAGCAGAGCACAACTGCACACTTTTCCAACTAGAGCACCAGAATGATTTAAGAAGTCATAGATGCATACAACAAACATATATACAGAAAGTTACTCAAATGCTCTGCACAAATTCAGGCCAACAATTTTTCATTCATACATATCTGAAACTGATTACACGGTATGACTTGGTAGTCTGTACATCAAGGACTTGATAGTCGGTACATTGAGGACCTGCTTAGCTCAAAGCTTCACCCGCACACACACAAGAGTTCACTAACCAATGTTACTCGTCAGAAACTGCAACTTTAACTCACCAAGATGCCAATGCCTAAGAATCCAATTCAGCCAAGATTAAGTTTACAAGAGAGTCAGCACAGTCTCCAAACGCTAGGCAGCTCACAAGATTACCGTGTGTATCGACAAAGTTCAATTCTACTCCTTTTTCCTGCTACAAGCCGGGTAGCAAACGGGCGTTTTGCATTTTGCAGCGAGTGCGTTTTACGCTCTGTCTCATGCCGGAATTGCAGTACATGAGTTTCCTTTTTAGGCTCATCTGCTTCACTTTGATTATTGAAAATGCCCTTTATTTACTTAAACCCTTAACTTAGGACCAGGTGTGGATGTAGTGTAACTATGTCGTACACATTTTAACAAGGTTTTTGCTGCCTAGCTAGATGGAGACTGTGCTGACTCTTTTGTAAATTTACTAATGCCTGAAAGGGATTCAAAGAACACTAGAAATCTTGATGATTAAGTGCAGAACCTAGAGATGCAAAGATTAAATGAAACTCATGTGTGAATGGTTTAGGAAAGTAAAAGACTAGCAAGGGCGTAATACCACTGGACTCAAGCAAGGAATTGGTTGCTTCCTTGGTGCTTCAACAGCAGTGACAGGCAATGGCGATTGGTTTTGCTTCGGAACCTTGCAGCTGAGCTCCCCCATCCCCCTTCTTGCGCGCAGAGTTGAAACTGCTGGAGTCATCTTCTTCACAGCAGTGGAAGGGGCAGGCAGTGGTGTAGAGCCGACGAAGGAGCAAGCCTTTGAAGCGACGGGGCGAGAGACCTTCTTCACGGGCGCAGCAGCATTGGCAGCCTTGGAAGTCGGGCGCTTGCGGTGGTGGCAAGCGGACTCCTCGTCTTCAGCCATCTGGCGTCCACGGGCACGGATGGCGCACCGGACACCAACGGGTTCAGTACCAGCAGCGGCCGGCAAGGTGGTGGCAGGCCCAGGGCGCGCGGCGACGGGGATATCGGAGGCATGGAAAGCGATGGACGCCGTCGGCGCCGGGCTAGGTTCTCCGTGGTTGACACCCTTGAGGTGGTGAACGAGTTGGCACCAGTCACGGATGGGATCAGCACGGGTGGCGGTGGCTGGAGCAGCGACATCAGATGCGCCCGTGGCGGCGTGGCGACGGGGACGCCCTCCATGGTGGACGCCGTAGCGGCGGAGTTCTTGGGCGGCTGCGGCGGCCTCCTGGGCGAGGCCGTCTTCCTCGAGACGGCGCTGGAAGTCGGCGTCCCAGCGGGCGAGGGACTCCCGGGACTCACCGGTGACCTTGGCCAGGCTGTGCTTGGTCCAGTACTGGAGCACCCTCTCGAGGGCGCGCGAGGGCACCCGCATCTCCAGCGGGAGGGCTTGGGCGGCGGTCGGGCGATAGTCCCACGCCGGAGCGACGAGCACCTTGCCGTCGGCGCTACGGAGCTGGAGCACCTTCGCCGCCATCGATGGCGTGTCTAGGTCTGGAGATCGGGAAGGTGGGCGAGCAGATCGAATTGGGGCTGCTGCTCCCACCGCCGCTGCCCATTTATTCAGGGGAGAGCTCCTAATTCTTGCCGAACTCGGATTGGGACTGTCGCCGGCTGAATTGGAACTGGGATCCAACTCAAGCTCGGCCGCGGCAATCTCACGCGCTCGTTCGTTTTTAACTGAAGAACAAATGGAACGTCTTCAGTTTCTCAGTCCACTTGGTACAAAAAGAAAATTCTTCAGTTAAAAACCTGGACGCCCCTGCATCCTATTGATGAATTTCTACTGTATAAAATAGGATGTGCAAGACAGAAAGAAAATTCATTGCCAATTTTGCTTGAGGGAAATTCGGTGGTACAAAAATCAATCTTAGTTTGTATTGTTTTGAGCACAGCCCAAAATGATGTGTATAAATCGCACAATTGTTTTTGTTAGGCAAATCCCATAAATTTCTGAAGCTACTAAATTTGACCTTTACTAAATATTGCTTTTTTTATCTCAAAAAAATATGTTTCCTTCCTACACAAAATTTTCCCTTCTACTAAATGTGCTTCCGAAAGAGAAGCCTCGCAAAAATGGCCGCGTGTCCCAGCGCCCTTGGACGACGAACACCCGTCATAGCTCTCCGCGTCGCAGGTTGCAGCTCCCTCGTGGGCGGTTGCAGCACGCCCCGCTTGCATCACTTCCGGTCGTTGGTCGTAGCACGACTGGTCGCCGGTTGTAGCACGACCCTTCAGAGCACGCGACGACCACGGCAGATGAGGACGACGCAGGTGGGTGGCACACGGTCATGGTGTCCTCGTGCGCGAGGCAGGAGGGACTTGCCGTCATTGCTCGTCATCCCGGTGGTTGGCTAGGGGTGCAACACGCAGTCCCTGTCGTCCTCCATGCCGATGACCTCCCCCCCTCCCCCCCCCACACAATCATGACAGGGGGTATACGCGTGTGCAACACACGGCTGTGCGCATGGAGTGATGGTGGTCAGCGTTGTTGAACTGCTAGGTGGGAGGTGTGAGACGAGCATGAGAGAGATGCGGGAGAAGATGAATGGCTGAGAGCATGATACTCTCCGCTTATAAGAGGACTAGTAAGCATGCATGTGCAACGCACGTTTCGACTAATATTGCAAACTGCTGTGAGAATTAATATGTACGTAAAAGATATTTTGATAGTACTAAAAAAATTAGAAATTGACTATAATTTAAATGAGTTTTAATATATGCTACAATTTAGCCCGTACATTATAGTGAAGACACAACTAATTATCCTAATATTTCTTATATACTGATGCAATTCTCAACGCAGCGGAAGCATACAAGGTGCAATACATGTCTAGACTATTATAAATTATATTTGCAGGTGCAAGGAAAATTCTAGAAACAACCAAAAAATTATCCAACTTCAAGACCCTATATAAAAGCTATAAGACAGAAATCTCTCCAATGCCGTAATGGGTCAAGAATTAGATGTGCCTTTTCATAGTTCATGTAACACATATGAATCTCAAATGTCTACAGGAAAACAAAATCCCAACTCCGGATGAAATTTTTGACCGTATCGCCGCATTTTCTCTGAGGTAGAGAAAAACAGTGTTGTTATGAGACAATTGCTCTCCTATTCTACATGATGAGGAAGCCATGAGCCGATGAGTAATCGCAAATAATATTGGAAAAAATATGTACTCATGCAACTCAAATATTTTCTATCACGCACAATTGTATCGGTACTCAAGGTAAATATCAATCTAAGGTGTGAGTATCATTATACAGAAAAGTGTTGCAACGAGAAGTATTTGTTAAGTTCACGACAAGGGCAAAAAATGGAATTCCAAGAGTGGTAGAAGCTAGAAGGGTCAGCTGGGGCAGGTGATGTAGGTTGATTGCATATTTGTTATGATAATTTCAAGTATGTTGACTGAATATCTTCATCCTGGAATCTTTTGTTGTGACCATCTACAAACAACCGCAAATAGATGTTAGTATTAAGTAACTGTACTTACATAAGATGAAAATAATCAGACCACCATTTTTGACAAGATCGCATGTAGACCACATTTAATCACAATCACATGTACTTAATTTTCAGAAACAAAGCCAAATTACAGCCTGCAGCACATGTATTAACACACAATAATGGAAAAGTAAATCCATTATCCTTAACTGTTGATCACAACATAATTAGGTATCAACACTACTCCTAGATGACCACAGTACAAAAATAGGTTCATGTCTCAGAAATGTAGTCGGCATACAAGGAGGCTGAACATTCCATCCCTAAACAATCAACACCATGTGTTCATCAAAAGGCTAACAACTCGGACAAATCAGCTTCAACATAGTCAATAGGCAACACATATTCAATGTTTAAGTCATAACAGAAGAAATATGTGTAAGGTAAATGGTAACTTGCAGATTTTCTTTTGCAATTATCAGAAGCAGATAATACTTTACGTTAACACAGAAGAAATATCTACATCATTGGAATGGAAGAAAATGAATTGTAAAGAACCCCAAGCATGATGGACTCACCATCCTTGTCCCATATTTCAGGCATAGAAAATTCAAATGAACATTTGAGAAACATTTTCTTCCCATTTCATTACCGAGAAAACATTTTGAGAAAGATTCCTCTCTACGAAAGATTTTTTTCTATACATAAACAACAAAAACGATCAAAGAAAATTACCAAATGTACAATGACAACAAATCATTCCTTTTGTTACTTCGTTCAAAAGTTGCATCATCAATTAGTAATCAATGATGTTTGTTTCCAAGTTTTAGTTTGACAGTTTGCATACACATATTCCACTTGATTTACGACAATAATATTGTAACGCCCCGGATCTGATGCGCCAGGTGTCCGCCAGTTATTCGCCGTCATTGCCATGTCATGTGCTTGCGTGTTGCACTTTGCCATGTCATCATCTGCATTTCATATCATGTCATCATGTGCATCGCATTCGCATACGTGTTCGTTTCATGCTTCCGAGCATTTTCCCCGTTGTCCGTTTTGCAATCCGGCGCTCCTATGTCCCCCGGCGTCCCCTTTTACCACTTTTCATGTGCGGGTATTAAACTTTCTCAGAATGGACCGAGGTTTGCCAAGCGGCCTTGGTTTAGCACCGGTAGACCGCCTGTCAAGTTTCGGGTCATTCGGAGGTCGTTTGGTACTCCAACGGTTAACCGGGTATCCGTGAAGGCCTCTTTTGGTGCAGCCCAACACCCCTTTCAAAGTGGCCCAAAACCCATCTAAGTCATCTTCATCCTCTCGGTTGTTCGATCACGATCGCGTGGCCGAAAACCGCACTCCATTTGGAGCTTCCTAGCTCCCTCTACCTATAAATATGTGCCTCCCCCGTCCAAATCGCAGATGGAACCCTAGCAAACTTCCCACTCCGCCGCCGGACATGTCCACCCTCGCCGGACACGTCCAACTTCCACCTCACCCCGGCCAATCCCAGCGTGCCACGTCATCGCGCCGCCGCCCTCAGCCAATCCCCCGCCGCCACCTCGCCCGCGCCCGCTCTCTCTCCTCCCGCGCCCGCCGGCCCGCGGAGCCCATCCGGGGCCCGCGCGGGCCCGAAGCGCGCCGCCGCCCGAGGCCCCGCGAGGCCCACACCAGCCTCCCCGCGCCGCCGCCGCTGCAGTCCGGCTCGCCGGCGACCGCGCCCGCCGGAGCCGGCCACCGCCTCGCCGCCGACCGCCCGTCGCCGCCATCAGCCGCCTCCTCCCGCGCCCCACTCGCCGCGGCTCCTCCCGCCGCTACCGCCGCCGCCTCCCTCGCCGCTAGCGCGCCCCGGCGTCCGCGCCTCCGCCTCCTCGCCGCCGGTGGCCCGCGTCTCCCGCGTCGGCGCCCCGCCTCCGCGCCGCCTCCCGCCGGCCGGATCCGGCCGGATCCGGTCCGGGGCCGCCTCCCCCGCGCCTCCCGAGCTCCCTCGACCTCGCCGGCGCCTTCCCCGGCCTTCTCCCTCATCTCCGGCGAGATTCCGGCGAGATCCGCCGCCGTTGACTTCCTCCCCCTCGAGGTCGTTTTTCTCTCTAAGTCCTTTTTCTGTAATATTCTCGTGCCATGTTCATCGCATCATAACTTTGCACCGTGGCTCCGTTTCGGGCGTATAATATGTCAAATTGTTCGCCTCGATGAGTACATCATTTCATCCCATTGCGTCATTTTCATTTGAGCTCATCTTGATGCCCGCAATGCTGTTAGAAGAGGGCTATGTGATGTTAGTTTCTGATTCTTATCAGAACATGCACTTTTGTCATTTTTGCCATGATTGATGTCTGCATCATATGAAGTTGAGTCCTACATGTGTTTTGTAATATGCCATGCCATATTTCCAGAGATTTATGCCATGTATTTTTGTGATCTATGTGGTGACTAGCACAAGCATGCAAACTAGGTTACTTAATGTTGCTGATTTCAGAGACTTGGTAATTTCACTAAGTCCCTGCCTGCTGTTATTTTTATGCCATGTGTTCATGTTGTTTCAAAGAGATATATGCCTCTTTTGAGCATGATCAGTAAGAGTGTTTTGAGCATATGGATTTTCTCTATCCATCCATGCCTTTGTTTGTATTTATAGAGTGACATAGCTTGAGTCAATCGAGCTCTACTTTTGCTATAAAATGTTACTGGCAGATTGTTTACATGTTATTCGATTTTGCCAAGCTTGTTGTAGTTGATACTTGCATGCTATGATGTTATTCTTGCCATGTCTAGCTTCTATGCCATGTCTTCTTGATGTATGTATGATTATTTTATCATGCAATGCTCTGTAGTGAGTGCATCGAGCTCACGAACATGCCTACTTGTTATCTGTTTTTGACATGTCTAGTTTTCTGCTAAGTCTGAAACCTGTAACGAAACTTGCTTATTTGACATGGGTGTTATCGTATTTTCTGATCCTTTTTGGCTTATAGTCAATAAGGGACTTTTGTTAAGTGCTTCGAGTAGATTCATGCCATGCCTTATTTTGCTATGTCCTTTTCTTGTATCATGTTGTTTCATTGCTCTAAACATGTCATCCTGATGTTAATTTCTGGCATGATAGTATTTTCACTAAGTCTGTGAACCTGTTATCTTTTGCACTTTTGCCATGCTTGTTTGAACCTGTTGTGGTGTGATTTAGCCGTAGCTCAGTGTTCATCTTTTGTCAAGCATCTTGAGTAGATTACTTTCATATGCTTTGTTGGTATGTTTGGGTGCAGTATCTTAATTTCTTGTTGCATGCTAAGTGGCATCATGCTGTTAATGGCAGATTCTTGTCATTCTCGTTTTACTTGTCTTTTGCAAACCGTGCATCCGATTCCGGTGATCTTTATATCGATTTCAACCGAAATCACCTCACCTTTCCAGTGGCATACTTGGTTTGCCAAGGTTATGCCTGGTTCATCTTTTTCCTTCCGAAGCATGCATATGCATTGCATACCTCATCTCGCATATCATGCCATGTTTATGTGTTGGTTGTTTACTATGTTGTTTGTTTGTTTCTTTTCGGGTTGCTTCTCTCGTTAGCTTCGGTTTCATTCCGGAGTTGTGAGGATTCGTTCGTCTTCGTCCGTTTGTCTTCTTCATGGACTCGTTCTTCTTCCTTGCGGGATCTCAGGCAAGATGACCATACCCTCGAAATCACTTCTATCTTTGCTTGCTAGTTGCTCGCTCTTTTACTATGCCTTTGCTGCGATACCTACCACTTGCTTATCATGCCTCCCATATTGTCAAACCAAGCCTCTAACCCACCTTGTCCTAGCAAACCGTTGTTTGGCTATGTTACCGCTCTGCTCAACCCCTCTTATAGCGTTGTTAGTTGCAGGTGAAGATGAAGCTTGTTCCTTGTTGGAACATGGACTTGTTGTTCCTTGTTGGAACATGTTTACTTGTTGGGATATCACAATATCTTTTATATTATTAATGCATCTATATACTTGGTAAAGGGTGGAAGGCTCGGCCTTATGCCTGGTGTTTTGTTCCACTCTTGCCGCCCTAGTTTCCGTCATATCGGCGTTATGTTCCCGGATTTTTGCATCCCTAACGCGGTCGGGTGATTTATGGGACCCCCTTGACAGTTCGCTTTGAATAAGACTTTTCCAGCAGGCCGAACATTGGTTTTACCATTTGCCTACCACCTATCCCTTTCCCTTGGGTCTGATCAACCCGAGGGTCATCTTTATTTAGCCCCCCCGGGCCAATGCATGTCTAAGTGTTGGTCCGAACTGAGCTGCCTGCGGGGCCCCCTCGTGGAAACTCGAGGCCTGGTTTTACTCGTAGCCTGTCTCATCCGGTGTTGCCCTGAGAACGAGATATGTGCAGCTCCTATCAGGATGTCGGCGCATCGGGCGGCTTTGCTGGGCTTGTTTTATTGCTGTCGAAATGTCTTGTAGCCGGGATTCCGAGACTGATCGGGTCTTCCCGGGGAGAAGGAATATCCTTCGTTGATCGCGAGAGCTTATCATGGGCTAAGTTGGGACACCCCTGCAGGGTTTGATCTTTCGAAAGCCGTGCCCGCGGTTATGTGGCAGATGGAAATTTGTTAATGTCCGGTTGTAGAAAACTCGAAGTTGATCTTAACTAAAATACACTAACCGCGTGTGTAACCGTGATGGTCTCTTCTCGGCGGGGTCCGGGAAGTGAACACGGTTGTTGGAGTTATGCTTGACGTAAGTAGTTTCAGGATCACTTATTGATCATAGTTGTTCGACCGTGCTTTGCCTTCTCTTCTCGCTCTCTTTTGCGTATGTTAGCCACCATATATGCTAGTCGCTTGCTGCAACTCCACCTCACTACCCTGTCCTACCTTTAAGCTTAAATAGTCTTGATCTCGTGGGTGTGAGATTGCTGAGTCCTCGTGACTCACCAGATACTTCCAAAACCAGTTTGCAGGTGCCGATGAGACCGTGCAGGTGACACACCCAAGCTCAAGGAGGAGTTCGATGAAGATCTTGTCCTTTATGTTGTTTCGTTCTTGTCGATCAGTAGTGGAGCCCAGTTGGGGTCGATCGGGGACCTTTGTCGCTTTTGGGGTTTCTTCTTTTATTTTGGCTCCATAGTCGGGCCCTGATTGCAACTGTATGATGTAATGTTTTATTCATGTATTGTGTGAAGTGGCGATTGTAAGCCACCTATGTATCTCTTTCCCTTATGTATTACATGGGTTGTGTGAAGATTACCTCACTTGCAACATTGCTTTCAATGCGGTTATGCCTCTAAGTCGTGCTTCGACACGTGGGAGATATGGCCGCATCGAGGGCGTTACAAGTTGGTAATCAGAGCCTTCCCCGACCTTAGGAGCCCCCACTGATTGATCGTTTTTAGCGGCCGAGTTGTGTCTAGAAAAATGTTTTGAGTCATTTAGGAATTATATACCGGAGAGTTTAGGAATTCTTTTTACTTCCCAGTCTCCTCATCGCTCTGGTAAGGCATCCTGACGTAGAGTTTTAACTCTTATCTTCTCAAATTTCACTAAATTTTTTTAGGATCACGCGGGTATCTTAGAATCGTTCCGATGGTTTTGTGATGACAACATTATCTTGGTGCCTCCCGTCAGCAGGGGTTTAGTGGAGGTGTCCCGGGGAGTTGAGCTCCGAGGTGTTGTCGTCATAATTTTATCGTTACAGTTCTGGAATACCTGAGTTTAGTACGCCGACATCGAAAATCTCTTTTGTACAGTTGTTGGTGAGATAACCCTGATAGCCCAGTACTGAGGCGAGTGCGGGAGTATTGCCATGACTTGTATAATGGATGCTTTTCGAAGGTTGAGGTAGATGATTTCCGAGGATTTCTTGGTTATGTGTTGAAGGATGGATACAGCTGGATCTAGGTATTGTTAGTTTGGGTGATATATTTTGTGTCCCCTGTATCCCCAACACCTGATTGCATAACCAGAAAGTTTTGGGAGTTTATAAGTGGGAATTCAAGTATCTCATAGGATATCTTTCCAACAGACACACGATACGATATGGGATCTATCATATGTTTGTTTCCGGCTTATTCTGCAAGCCAATCCTTTGTTTTGTTTTATTTGTGGTATTCGAGTTGCTTCAATGTCAAGTGTTGATTCCATACCTTATTCTAAGCGGTGTTCTCATATCCCTATGTGGATACCAATCCTTCATGATAACTGAGAGTGCCATGTCAATCCTTTTCAACCGGTGTGTCTCTCTTCAAGTGGATCCGATCACTTCAACATTCGCAAGATCAATTATCAGTTCTTCTCAATGGTGTTTGCTTCATCTGTTCCAAGTTGTCTTTGTTTTCCCGCCCTCCCACCCTTATTTCTCCAAGGACGCAGATTTCTTAATCAAGTATCCTTTTTATTGATGGAAGTTTCTTCATTCTTTCCTTCAATGTTCTTATCCAGTGATTATCATGAAGATGGTCAGGAGTTTCTAGTTCGTCATTCTTTTCTTCTCCGGTGGTTCCAATTCAAGCTTTGTCGATCACATCTTTTCCTCGTTTCAATACCTTCTCATACCGGTGCACCTCATAATAATTCACTTCTCGCTATTCATTTGTTCGGGAGTGCTGAAGATATCTCAGAAGGCTCGTCTTGTCTTTCAAGATCAGTTCAACCTATTTCGAGGTTGTTATCTCATTCTAGTCATTTAAATCAACCGGTGTGTTCTCCCTTTCAAGTAATCGTCCAACAGTGTTTCTTTTGAGTGGGCCCTAACCCACAGGTCTTTTTCCAGGATCTTACCTGACTCTTCTAATTTTCCCGGAGCTTCTAAAATTCTTTTCAAAGTTGACGTAAGAATGAATTATCATCAGTCAAATGTCTTTCTCCAAGACCTTTCAATTCTTTTCATAGTTGGTTCAACCTTTCCAATTTTCATTCCGGAGTGCCTCAACAATTCATGGTGTTGTTTCTCATCATCATTCTCAACATTTGAAGACCAAGAAGAGTTTCTCTTAAATTTTGCTCCATTCTCTTCAAGATTCATGGTTCTAGCCTTTTGTCATCCTCTCATAATTGTTTTGGATTGTGAGAATTCTTTTCACCCATCCGGAGCATTTTAGAAGTCTTTTCAGTTTGATTCTCCGGAGCCCATCATCTTAGATTTATTCATTCAAGCTTTCATCTCTCGTTCTCCAAATCTTACCGGTGCATCGTTCAAATATCCTCTAATCAGCTCGTGATCTATTCATTCATTTGTATCTAACTTCTCTTGAGTATCTTCGTTCATTTTCAATTCTTACGGTGGTTCGTTCAAGATCCTTCTTCCTTTGTTATCATATAGATTCATTCTTTCTTTCCAATCCTACCAGTGGATCATTGAAGACCTTCCCAAGTTGAGCAACATCTCTCTTTAATCCTTTCTACGAGAATAAGTAGTATGCCAAATCCGTTGCTTGTCATCAATCTAAATTGGTGAAGGATACGCATAACATAATTCATGTTCTTGTTTCATCCAAGTGATTAATTCCTTATTCCGGAGATCCATCTAAATCATTGCAAGACTTCATCTTGTGTTTTCAACTTCTCATTATTTTTATCATCCTTTTTACCGGAGTTCTTATGGAGGCTACATGATGATTCACAAAGGATTTAATTCCTTCTCGAAGTGTTCATCGAGATTCTTTTCAGAGGAGCTCAAGTATTCTTTATCGGGCATTTTAAAGTGCGATTCTTTCAACCGTATCATTCAAGGTGGTATTATGTCATTCTTGATAATTGGAGTTCATGTCTCATGACTCACATGTTGTCAAGAATGAGGTATTTTAAATCCATCAATCTCTTCATTGGAGTTATCTTGGGTTATATTTCACTTAAGGCTTTCCCTAAGGATTGTTGCTTTTATGGTGCTTATAAACGACCCAAGTTTTTCATTTGTCTTCCCGGTGAAATAAGTTTCTCGTCTCCTTGTTGATCTCAATCCAATCTATTGTTTTCGTTAGTGGCAGAAGTTCACCTCAAGTTTTGAGATGTCTCAATAAGCCTAGGAGGATCATACCTTTTCGTTGTTGGTTTTCCAACAACTCCGCTTTAACCTTCGTGGAAGGGTGCTTCCCAAACTCATTTGTGGTAGAAGTCGTCATTTTCTGCTCCATCCCTTTATTCCAATGATCTAACTTCTATTTCTTCTTCCGGAGGCGTTGTGATGTTGCTCTCTTCACTCATCATCTCGAATTGTCAAGATCATGTCCTTTTCCTTGCTAATCCATTTAACCAGAGTGCTGTCCGAATTTGTTCTTCCTTATTCCTTGTTTATCTCGTCTCAACCAGAGTGTTTCAGTTCCTTCTTGTCCATTGTGCTCGTAATTCATACTTTGCAACCTCCAAGGTTCACTTGTTGTTCCTTGTTCCTCTTATCTAACGGAGTGTTCGCAATCTCATTCATCTCCATTTCATTCTTCTTTAAATTGTTTAACCTCTCAAGGTTCTTTAGTTTCACTCTTTTGTCAAAGAAGCAACTTAGTTTTACCTCTTCCTCTTCCGCTTCTCTCCGGTGCCATCCTAGATCTCGGGACGAGATCCTCTCGTAGTGGTGGAGTGTTGTAACGCCCCGGATCTGATGCGCCAGGTGTCCGCCAGTTATTCGCCGTCATTGCCATGTCATGTGCTTGCATGTTGCACTTTGCCATGTCATCATCTGCATTTCATATCATGTCATCATGTGCATCGCATTCGCATACGTGTTCGTTTCATGCTTCCGAGCATTTTCCCCGTTGTCCGTTTTGCAATCCGGCGCTCTTATGTCCCCCGGCGTCCCCTTTTACCTCTTTTCATGTGCGGGTATTAAACTTTCTCGGAATGGACCGAGGTTTGCCAAGCGGCCTTGGTTTAGCACCGGTAGACCGCCTGTCAAGTTTCGGGTCATTCGGAGGTTGTTTGGTACTCCAACGGTTAACCAGGTATCCGTGAAGGCCTCTTTTGGTGCAGCCCAACACCCCTTTCAAAGTGGCCCAAAACCCATCTAAGTCATCTCCATCCTCTCGGTCGTTCGATCACGATCGCGTGGCCGAAAACCGCACTCCATTTGGAGCTTCCTAGCTCCCTCTACCTATAAATATGTGCCTCCCTCGTCCAAATCGCACATGAAACCCTAGCAAACTTCCCACTCCGCCGCCGGACATGTCCACCCTCACCGGACACGTCCAACTTCCACCTCACCCTGGCCAATCCCAGCGCGCCACGTCATCGCGCCGCCACCCTCAGCCAATCCCCCGCCGCCACCTCGCCCGCGCCCGCTCTCTCTCTCCTCCCGCGCCCGCCGGCCCGCGGAGCCACAGTTTAAAATGTGGACAATTGAAGAAATGATGTACCTAATTGAGGAATCCAAGCATAAGAACTTTAGCTCTAGTCTCGTTAGCTTCGCATATTCCTTTACAATCATGTGATTAACTGCTTCCTTTTCGAGTCCAGTCCATACCGCAGAAACGAAATGGTTACTTATTTGATGATAATCGACATAATCCATCTCTCAACGCTTTGTGTATTTTTATTAACCTGGTGTTCTAAACATAACTTAAATGCAAGTTGTATCTTGGTATTGCCCATGACTGGATTCTGAGTTTCATGACAATCTTCTCAACGGTGAACCAAGAACCATACACCCATCAGGAACATGGAGAGCCATGATAGAGGCCATGCGGTGCACATGTACCACTTTGATCACAATGATGTACATATTGCTACATAAATTGCTATATAGAAACAACATGCACTACCCTTTTTCAAATTGTTCAAGTACACTTCGGTAAAAAATCATTTCCAATTTGACAAAGTACATTTTGCAAGGCATTACTTGGCCACTTGTACATATTTTTACTTGTCTAATCATTATAGGATAACAAAATCCAGTTGTGCAGATATTTGATTTGACCAAATCTTACCTTCTGGTTTAAGTAGACTACAAATATTTCTCTTAGCCACTATTGTAGCGAACTTACAACAGAAGAATCTATTTTAATGTGTCAGGTGCAACGCTATCGCGACACAGTGCTAGTTAAAGTCCTTAATCAATAGCACAATGTAATGTTACAAATGTCAATATAAAATCCAATGAATATGTAGGAACATCACAACCGTGAATATGCAGGATGCAGGTTGGCAACTATCATGAATGTGTAGGAGCTTCACAACATAAAAGGTGCTACAGAGGCTCATGGAGGCAACCTGAAGAAGATAATCATTTTGGTCAAGAAAAGAGGCCAAATATGAAGATAATCATTTTTGGTTCAGAAAAAAGAGGCGAAATCTAAAGGAGAATATTATCGAACGCACTATTTTCAAAAATTTCCTACGCACACGCAAAGATCCATCTAGGTGATGCATAGCAACGAGAGGGAGAGTGTGTCCATGTACCCTCGTAGACCGAAAGCAGAAGCGTTTAGTAACGCGGTTGATGTAGTCGAACGTCTTCGCGATCCAACCGATCCAAGTACCGAACGCACGGCACCTTCGCGATCTGCACATGTTCAGCTCGGTGACGTCCCTCGAACTCTTGATCCAATTGAGGCCGAGGGAGAGTTCCGTCAACACGATGGCATGGTGACGGTGATGATGAAGTTACCGGCGCAGGGCTTCGCCTAAGCACTACGACGATGTGATCGAGGTGTGTAACTGTGGAGGGGGCACCACACACAGCTAAAAGATTAACTTGTGTGTCTATGGGGTGCCCCCTGGCCACATATATAAAGGAGGGGAGGGAAGAGGTGGCCGGCCCTAGGGGGCGCGCCAGATGTGGGGAATCCTACTAGGACTCCCCAGTCCAAGTAGGATTCCCCTCCTCTTTCCTATTCGAAGTAGGAGAGAAGGAAAGAGAGGGAGAGGGAGAAGGAAAGGGGGGCCGCGCCCCCACCCCTTGTCCAATTCGGTTTGGGCAGGGGGAGGCGCGCGTCACCTCTTGGCCCTTCTCCCCTCTCTCCACTAAAGCCCAATAAGGCCCACATTATTTCTCCCGGTGAATTCCCGTAACTCCCCGGTACTACGAAAAATACCCGTATCACTCGGAACCTTTCCGATGTCAGAATATAGCCTTCCAATATATCGATCTTCACACCTCGACCATTTTGAGACTCCTCGGCATGTTCGTGATCTCATCTGGGACTCCATGCGGACCCCACGGGTTCGAGAACTATGTAGACATGACCGAGACACATCTCCGGTCGATAACCAATAGCGGAACCTGGATGCTCATATTGGCTCCTACATATTCTATGAAGATATTTATCGGTCAAACCGCATAACAACATACGTTGTTCCCTTTGTCATCGGTATGTTACTTGCCCGAGATTCGATCGTCGGTATCATCATACCTAGTTCAATCTCGTTACTGGCAATTCTGTTTACTCGTTCCGTAATGCATCATCCTGCAACTAACTCATTAGTCACATTGCTTGCAAGGATTATAGTGATGTGCATTACCGGCCCAGAGATACCTTTCCGATTATAGTGATGTGCATTACCGGCCTAGAGATACCTTTCCGACAATAGGAGTGACAAATCCTAATCTCGATCTATGCCAACTCAACAAACACCATCGGAGACACCTGTAGAGCACATTTATAATCACCCAGTTACGTTGTGACATTTGATAGCACACTAAGTGTTCCTCCGGTATTCGGGAGTTGCATAATATCATAGTCATAGGAACATGTATAAGTCATGAAGAATGCAATATCAATAAACTAAACGATCATAGTGCTAAGCTAACAGATGGGTCTTGTCCATCACATCATTCTCTAATGATGTGATCCCGTTCGTTAAATGAGAACACATGTCTATGTTCAGGAAACATAACCATCTTTGATTAACGAGCTAGTCAAGTAGAGGCATACTAGGGACACTTTGTTTTGTCTATGTATTCACACATGTACTAAGTTTCCGGTTAATACAATTCTAGCATGAATAATAAACATTTATCATGATATAAGGAAATATAAATAACAACTTTATTATTGCCTCTAGGGCATATTTCCTTCAGTCTCCCACTTGCACTAGAGTCAATAATCTAGTTCATATCGCCATGTGATTTAACACCAATAGTTCTCATCACCATGTGATTAGTTCACATCGCCATGTGATTAGTACCCAAAGGGTTTTACTAGAGTCAATAATCTAGTTCACATTGCTATGTGATTAACACCTAAAGAGTACTAAGGCATCTTTATAATCACCCAGTTACGTTGTGATGTTTGATAGCACACAAGGCATTCCTACGGTATCTGGGAGTTGCATAATCTCATAGTCGAAGGAATATGTATTTGACATGAAGAAAGCAATAGCAATAAAACTGAACGATCAATATGCTAAGCTAACGGATGGGTCTTGTCCATCACACCATTCTCCTAATGACGTGATCCTGTTCACCAAATGACAACTCATGTCTATGGTTAGGAAACTTAACCATCTTTCATTAACGAGCTAGTCTAGCAGAGGCTTACTAGGGACACGGTGTTTTTTCTATGTATCCACACATGTATCAAGTTTTCGGTTAATACAATTCTAGCATGAATAATAAACATTTATCATGAAATAAGGAAATATAAAATAACAAATTTATTATTGCCTCTATGGCATATTTCCTTCAGTCTCCCACTTGCCCTAGGGTCAATAATCTAGTTCACATCACCATGTGATTAACACGAATAGTTCACATCACCATGTGATTAACACCCATAGTTCACATCGACATGTGACTGAAAGTGCGTTATATCGACTAGAGGGGGGTGAATAGGCGATTTTTATGAACTCTTCACTGAGGAATTTCAGGATGAGGAAATTCCTAAGCGAAGAACTACTTGCAGCGGAATAAGTAATCAGATGCAAACATAACAGAACATAGGCATGGTCATCATGATGAAATGAAAACAAGCACAGAGTACGGAAAGCGTAAACACAGGATAAACAGGATGAAGACAAACAGACTGAAGAAATTGAACTGAGGAAATTGAGAAAGTCTTTAGTCAAAGTCTTTGAACAGATATGAACAAGCACACAACACAGTAATGAGGAAATGAAAGAGTTGAGGAAATAAAACCAGTTGGCTTGGTGAAGACAATGATTTGGTAGACCAGTTCCAACTGTTGTGACAGTTGTACGTCTGGTTGGAGCCTAGGTATTTAAACCTGAGGACACACAGTCCCGGACACACAGTCCTCGCCGTATTCTCCTTGAGCTAAGGTCACACAGACCTCGCCCAGTCACTCCTGGTAAGTCTTCAAGTGACTTCCAAACCTTCACAAACTCGGTCAATTGGCGATCCACAATTTCCTCTTGGATGCTCAAACCATGACGCCTAACCATGTGGAAGATGCACAGTCTTCAAAGGTAACAAGCATCGGATCCACGCAGGATCAATCTCTTCAATGATGCTCAATCACTTTGGGTTTGTAGGTGTTTGGGTTTGGGTTTCCTCACTTGATGATTTTAGCTCAAAGTCTTCGGAGGATGGGATGTGATAACCCACAATTATAGGGGATCGCAACAACTTTCGAGGATAGAGTATTCAACCCAAATTTATTGATTCGACACAAGGGGAGCCAAAGAATATTCTCAAGTATTAGCAGTTGAGTTGTCAATTCAACCACACCTAGAAACTTAGTATCTGCAGCAAAGTGTTTAGTAGCAAAGTAATATGATAGTGGTGGTAACGGTAACAAAAGAGTAATGAAAGCAAAGTAATATTTTTGGTGTTTTGTAGTGATTGTAACAGTAGCAGCAGGAAAGTAAATAAGCGTGAACCAGTATATGGAAAGCTCGTAGGCATCGGATCAGTGATGGATAATTATGCCGGATGCGGTTCATCATGTAACAGTCATAACATAGGGTGACACAGAACTAGCTCCAATTCATCAATGTAATGTAGGCATGTATTCCGAATATAGTCATACATGCTTATGGAAAAGAACTTGCATGACATCTTTTGTCCTACCCTCCCGTGGCAGCGGGGTCCTATTGGAAACTAAGGGATATTAAGGTCTCCTTTTAATAGAGAACCGGAACAAAGCATTAGCACATAGTGAATACATGAACTCCTCAAACTATGGTCATCACCGGGAGTGGTCCCGATTATTGTCACTTCAGGGTTGCCGGATCATAACACATAGTAGGTGACTATAGACTTGCAAGATCGGATCAAGAACTCACATATATTCATCAAACATAATAGGTTCAGATCTGAAATCATGGCACTCGGGCCCTAGTGAAAAGCATTAAGCATATAAAAGTCATAGCAACATCAATCTCAGAACATAGTGGATACTAGGGGTCAAACCCTAACAAAACTAACTCGATTACATGATAAATCTCATCCAACCCATCACCGTCCAGCAAGCCTACGATGGAATTACTCATGCACGGCGGTGAGCATCATGAAATTGGTGATGGAGGATGGTTGATGATGACGACGGCGACGAATCCCCCTCTCTGGAGCCCTGAACGGACTCCAGATCAGCCCTCCCAAGAGGTTTTAGGGCTTGGCGGCGGCTCCGTATCGTAAAAAGCAATGATTTCTTCTCTCTGATTTTTTCTCCCCGAAAGCCAATATATAGAGTTGGAGTTGGCGTCGGAAGGTATCCAGGGGGCCCACGAGGTAGGGGGCGCGCCCTAGGGGGGGCGCCCCTACCCTCGTGGACAGAGTGTGGGCCCCCTGGTCTTCATCTTTGGCGAGGATTTTTTATTATTTATTGCAAGATATTCCGTGGAGTTTCAGGTCATTCCGAGAACTTTTCTTTTCTGCACATAAAACAACATCATGGCAATTTTGCTGAAAATACCGTCAGTCCGGGTTAGTTCCATTCAAATCATACAAGTTAGAGTCCAAAACAAGGGCAAAAGTGTTTGGAAAAGTAGATACGACGGAGACGTATCAACTCCCCCAAGCTTAAACCCTTGCTTGTCCTCAAGAAATTCAGTTGACAAACTGAAAGAAATAAAGAAAAACTTTTACAAACTATGTTTGCTCTTGTTGTTGTAAATATGTCAAGCTAGCATTCAAGTTTTTAGCAAAGATTATAACTAACCACATTTGCAATAATTCTCAGGTCTCATAATTACTCATATCAATAGCATAATCAACTAGCGAACCATTATAATAAATCTCGGATGACAACACTTTCTCAAAACAATCATAATATGATATAACAAGATGGTATCTCGCTAGCCCTTTCTGAGACCACAAAACATAAATGCAGAGCACCTTTAAAGATCAAGGACTGACTAGACATTGTAATTCATGGTAAAAGAGATCCAATCATAGTCACACCCAATATAAATGAACAGTGATGAATGCAAATGACAGCTGTGCTCTCCAGCTGGTGCTCTTTAATAAGAGGGTGATGACTCAAGATAAAAGTAAATAGATAGGCCCTTCGTAGAGGGAAGCAGGGATTTGTAGAGGTGCCAGAGCTCGGTTTTGAAATAGAGATAAATAATATTTTGAGCGGTATACTTTCATTGTCAACATAGCAACTAAGACATGGCGATATCTTCCATGTCACACACATTATAGGCGGTTCCCAAACAGAATGGTAAAGTTTATACTCCCCCTCCACCAACAAGCATCAATCCATGGCTTGCTCGAAACAACGAGTGCCTCCAACATACATTAGGTCCCAGGGGGAGTTTTGTTTGCAGTTAATTTTGATTTAGTTTGCATAAAGCATGGGACTGGCACTACAAAAAAAATACACTTCCGTGATGATATGTGTTTGTCACAGTAGGTCGCTTTTTTGTCATGCATGTACATCCATGACAAATTTGTGACAGAATCAAGATAGTCATACCTGTGCTGTCGTAGAAGTGTTCCATGACATTACCAAAATTATCATCACGGAAGTGTCCACTTCCATGACAATAAATCACGCGTCACAAAAGTGCTTTCGTCAAGGGTGACCGACACGTGGCATCCATCATAACGGAATGCCGTTAAGCTATCAGGTCGGGTATTGGATCCGATAACCCGTTAACAGCCCCGACCAATGGGGATTTTCCACGTGTAAAATCATCATTGGCTGGAGGAGACACGTGTCAACTCATCCAATGGGCGAGACGCGCCTATGATATGTTGACAGTGGACCGGCCCATCAAGTTTAAATGGGCCGGCCCAACTGAAGGCCCACAAGATTTTGCGGACCATAATGGGCCGGACCAGCTAAAGGCCCACGAGATTTTGCGGACCATAATGGGCTGGCCCAGCTAAAGGCCCACAAGATTTTGCGGGCCATAATGGGCCGGCCCAGGTAAAGGCCCATAAGATTTTTGTGTGCCGTAATGGGCCGGCCCAGGTAAAGGCCCACAAGAATCTTGCGGATCATAATGGGCTGGCCCAGCTAAAGGCCCACGAGATTTCGCCGACAATAATGGGCCGACCCAGCTGTAGGCCCATAAGATTTTGAGTACCCTAGTAGGCCGGCCCATTAACTGCCTGCCATGTTTTGGGCCAAATGCCGGCCCATATTTGATCTGGTCCATTAATGGCCTGCCACGTTCCGGGCCTAATAGTGGCCCATATGAGATCCGACCCATTAAAGGCCTACCACGTTCTGGGCCAAATTACGGCCCAAATCAGGTCCAACCCTTTAAGAGGCTTTGGGCTCAAATATGGCCCATATCAGATTCGGCCCGTCAACTGGACACTATGCTTTTGGGCCTACTTGCTAAAGGCCCACTTAGTAATTCGGCCTAATATTAGTTTTGGCCTGTTAAGGGCCCGTTTAACATTTCGGCCCTATATTAATTTCAGCCTGTTAAAAGCTCGTCATATAGTTGGGCCTAACTACGGCCCGGTTTGCATCCGGCCTGCTCGCAACCGATATCTGATTGGGCCAAACAAGGACTGAGACAATTTTTCGGCCTGTTAAAAGCCCGTGATTTGATTCGCACAATCATGGGCCGGGGTTCATTTCGGGCTACTGTCGGCCCGTGAGCTGATCGGCACGTTTCAGGCCCAACCTACATCGTGATTGCATGACGGCCCGATTATGTACCATAATTTTACGGTTTGGCTGGTTTACTGCGAAGACAGGATATATATACATTAAAATAACTGCAGCATCGTGAATAAGAAAAAACCTAGACTATACAATAAAGAAATTACGGCATATTACATCCACTGGGCATCAAAGTTCACCACTATGATAATAAAGCACAAGCAGACAGTAGATTACATACACTGGGCATCAAAGATCGCCACCAGTGCAAATAAACACGCCGACAAAATAATATACAAAACCGATAGCACTTCAATAGAGTTCAAGAAAGGTTAGCCCTGCTGGGGAGCTGCAAGGCAAGCAGCCGAGCAAGATGATGAGACTGTGCTTGTTCAACACTTGTATCTTCCTCACTCTGAAAGATAAACAAGCAGACATATGACAGGTTTTGCACATAAAAGTATCAGTGCTGACAATTCATCACATTTCTTACTAACGAATAAAGTGACACAGTTTAAATTTGCATTAACACAATATGGTATTGTTCAGGTCAAGACATGGCAGGAAATGACATTGTGAAGGAGTTGGCAGCTTCACGACACCACTGGATTACAGATCAAGAACTCATAAGTATCAATGGTTAGTGTGCTGTCAATTTATACCAATTCAGATTGGCAAACAAAGAGACAGTTTAAATAATAGTAGAATGATATGACATTCTTCATAGTTAAGACATTGCAGAATATGACATTGTGCTGTAGTGGGTAGGTTCACCACACCACTGGATTATAGATGAAGAACAGAAGCATACATGCAGTGCAAAAGAAGATCACTTGCTCTGTATAGTTTAATTTACATGGTATGAAGAAGGAACTTGGTTGTACAACTGAAAACTTAAAGTGAGAAAGGACGAACTTTTGTTTATGAACTACATATAATAAACTTTAAACAAGCAATTTGATGCAAACACCAAAAATAAACAGCTGTTCCAGTCATGCCTAACCAAATATATACAACAAAGTTTGAAGGCTTGAGATGGACAAACTTACATTATTGGTGAAGGCAGGCTCTATAAAGGCCTTGTGCATGCTGATGGGGGGGGGGCAATTCAAGAAGTTTACCACATAATCTTCTTCAAAAGCATTGCCTTTATTCTACATTTTGTTAAGAGTAAATATAGATGTGATAATATACGAAAAAATGGAGAGTATTTAAGATAAGATGAAGAGTGATGCTACATAACCAAGTAGCTATAAATGTAAGTGCAGCGATACAGGCAAAAGCCAAGAGCAATGCACAGCTAAACTTCTTCAGTACCAACCTTATGGTAAGAGTAAATATAGATCTGATGTGTAGAAAATGGAGGGCAAAGGAAAATAAGCTGCAGAGTGATGGTACATGAACAACTACCTGTCATTATAAGTACACTGATAAAGGACAACATGTACTTACAAGATCAATGCAGAGCTAAAGAAACATTGTCATTGGATATATTCTACACTAATGTAACCATTCATACAGATCAGATAATTTGGAGCGAACAATTGATAAGCAAGCTATCATGCATACTGCTGTCACATAATGAACCAGGTATGTATGCAAGTACAGTGATACAGGACAACAGGTACTAACAAGAGCAAAGCAGCGGGCAGCATATTTGCGATATCCTGTCGTTCTTGTCAAACCGGAGTTCTTCTTCGAGCAGATTTCCTGCAAAAAAGATCCGTAAGGCACATGCGGAAAAGTAGAAGTTCAAATTGTCATGTGATTTCATAGACCAGTGCATAACAAGGTTTTTCCATTCAATGTCTTCTAAATTTAGCACAAGAGACTTCACCGGAAATTCGTTTATAGACTTGCCATCAAAGTGTGATTTCCTCAGGTAACACCAATACTGCTGCAATGCTTCCTTGAAAAGCACAAGCAAGCTTTGCTCGTCATGACTATCCAGATTGACCCTCGCCTAGTTACAACAATGTAATGTAAATCATTGATGTGTTCAATCAGCAGAAAACAGGAAAATAATAACCATGAATAATAGCACTTACACATAAGTTGGACAGGAAGATGTGAAAATGGTGTTTGTCTTCACAATAATCTTCCCATGATGGGAATATATGCACGTAGTCCCTAACAACATTGAAAGCGTTGTCTTTTAAACTGGGAATAAATGGAATGGGGTTCCAATCTGCAGGAATTGGCCGTCTCTGCAGTTGGGATAGGTCTTCGGCCGGTGGACTTGCTGTACTTTTTGCTGGAGTGGGATTTTTTGTGGTACAGCTGGTGCTATGGCAAATGAAATCGGTATACCTTTTGCTGGAGTGCAGGTCCTGTGTGGTGGGGCTAGTGATGTGGCCAGTGAAGTATGGGTACAGTCTGCTGGAGTCAATCCTACGTTTTGTGTCACTGGTTGTACATCCAATATAAGTGGGGTGCTGTCTGATTTCTCCGGCACCACCACGTTTTTCAAGGACTTTGCTGGTGCTCCTTCAGGTTCGGCAATCACCCTCTTCCTTTGTGATGTCTGATGCACCAGAACAGCATTTGAGTGAAAAAACATGGTACGATGACAAATGGAATATGTATTGATAATGGATGGGCATGGCATCTCGACATATATGATGAGTAAACTAAGCAGATGGCGGTGCAACAAAGTAGAAGAAATGCAAGACAACATATGCAAGATACGCGCAATCAATAAAACCTTGCCAAATTAGAACATGCACCTTGATGGGTGAACAGGACATGCCATCTGCCTTTGACTCCTCGAGGTTAGAATAGTCATTAGGATGATATTCTGAACAAGAATCAACATGTGAGGAGCGTACGAGTTTCATTGCTTCCAGAATGGCACTCAATGCCTTGGTGCCAATTTTGTAAGTCATTGCAGTGTTCCACAATATTCTTCTGATGCGCGGATTCTGATATTCACTGTAATTGCGTATGATATCTGAGAACCATGAAAACATAAATAGTTGTGAGATTATCTTTGTAATGCAGATGATATTCTAATATTGGGGTGCCCCTGTAAACACTTGTGTGCTATCACTGGATTCTGATGAGAGAGCTCATGTGTGATGTAATATGGTGCGTGAATTTATATAATCTGGCACAAGTACACAAAAAAATAGGCTCCAGAAGTAAGGATAGCTGGCAGGTGATAGGTTCATAATATACTGTATAGAGAGTTTATTACCAAACCATGATAACAAGAGCACATAGCAACTAGGCAGATCATAGTGTACATAACAGGGGTACACCATAACTAGGATATATAAATCGGGAAAGTGGAACTGGCTGGAAATTACGATGTTGTATTGCCGCTAGTAATTGAAAGCCTATCGATCACGTATAGGCCAGCTCTATCAGCTGTTAGACTGTAGATGTCCCTGCTCCCCTTTATGACAAGGAACATACTGTGCTTCCCATACAGAACACCGCACGGGCCACCGGCCCCATCGCCTATGTTCCTCCGCCACCCCCACCCCACCCCTGCCCCCACCCGCGTCGAGTTTTCTTCGTTCGACGAGGCCCCACCACCGCCCCCACAACCACCGTCCCCACCCGAGCCCCTTCGATCGCACCGGCGAACTCCGGCGAGCTCTGAAAAATCGACTGACCCAATTTTGAAATTTATTCTACTGTGATTTAACTAGTGTGGAATATTAAAGGGGAAAACCATGAGCATTGCGAGTATGGTGTTGAGCGTGCCATGGCGGATCTGAAGGTGCAAACCAGACAAAGGCAACTTCACAACCAAGACAAGAAATCGGAGTAAAGCAGTGGCGATCTATTTTCTTGCTGCGTTAAATAAGTTGAGCAGATACGAAAGAGTACCGCCTCTGGTGCGGTGCCGTGTACGCATCTGCTGAGAATTTGATGGTGCTGCGGTAGCGATGGCTGTCGACAGCGTGGAAGCAGATCTAGGAGGGTAGACGGTGGCGGCGGGGCGCGGTGGACGAGACGGTCGTAGGAGCGGCGCCAGCAAGGTGGACGACGACGGGGATGAAGCGAGAGGACGGGATGCAAGGATCCCGGTCTGAAGCCGTGGATGAGAGAGGTCGATCTCTTGTAATGGACGACGGCGTTGGGTATCAGCTCCGGCATGGTGGAGGAGGACGGCGGTGGATGGGGTGGCAGACGGAGGAGGGTGGGGTGGAGAGGGTGTTTTGGCGCCCACGGAGTACGAATGAGGAAAAGGGAGGTAGAGAGGAAGGGGGAACCATGTATTCAGGGCGCGCTTGTCTCAAATGCGAGGAAATTTACAAACTTAGCCCCCGTTTCAAATTTCTACTACATCACAGCAACACTAGTCGGTTGGGGATAGGACGGTAATCTCGCATACACCGAATATTTGCCGATAAGAGTTTGTTTTTGGCGCCCACCGTGTATGAATATGAATCGGGGAGGGAGTCGATTTCGGCCGAGGACACACTGTGTTTTGGCGCCCACCGTGTATGAATCCGGGTGAGAGGCGGTTACGTCACGCTGGGTGAAATTACAAACCTACCCCTATCGAAACCTATAGAAATCTAGCATATAGGCTTTGCTTGGCAGGGATAGGCAGTAGTGATTTCCATCTCGCAGATTTTGGTTTCGGGCGGTTACTGCGACTTTCCCCGCTTCGTTCAAATTTTGCAAAGTGCACGTTTACCGTGCCAACTCAATTCGAATCCCATTTGTATTCTTTTTTTTCGGGCGGGATCCATTTTCAATTGGAATTACATTCTATATACATTATTTTTTAATATATACTTTCAAAAGCACAACAAAGAATTCTGCTCCTTTATTTGTATAATATGATTTACAAATACAACAATCTCGAAATCTTAAGGTTGAATTCGAAAAATTTAACCTAATTATGTTCTACTAAAATGTATGGATCAGTAATATCTACATATTAAATAACATAGATGTGCGTGAATTCATATGAGTATGCATGTTTGATAGATCAATTTTGGTTCGAGTATGGATTACATGTATCATCATCTCGAATTCAAATATTTGAATCCCTTTTTTGTTCACTCCTTTCACGCCCATCTCTCTCGCATGCATGCTCCTTCAGGTAGCTATCACTTTCTTTTCTCCAGCTCACCCGCACGCTCACTTCATGTTGCTCCTATCCTCGCAAACATGGTCTCTCGAGGTCTCCCTTGAGAAGTGTCACACTCTCCCTATCATTATACATTACACGGTTTTCATTATCTCTCACGTCTCTACTGTTCTCTGGTATCACTCGGTACCTAAGATTTCTTTTTCACCGCCAAACACACAGTCTCCACTCGTCTTTCACTTTGTCTTTCTCTCTATGGGATTCTCTCACACACCCTATATGTCTCTACATATGACTCATACCACTAAAATTACTCTCTCTATCTCTCTTGTAGACACAACATTTGTTGCGGTCTCCTTTTCATCTCCATCCCAGACAGACATTATTCATTTGTTTACCGATCAGACAACCCCGACTACCGTCTCCTCTCTCTCTCTCTCTCTCTCTCTCTCTCTCACAGACACACACACACACAACTCCTGCTTCCACTCCCCTTCCCGACTACCGTCTCTCTCTCTCACACACAAAACTCTCGCTTTCGCACCCTGACTCGTATTTCTCTCACAAACATTTATCGACTAGCTAGCCTCTAGATAGGTTTATACACCCGCACACTCGTGCTTCCACCATCGCATACATGTCTCTCTCCCGCTCCTTGTATCTATGTAGATTTTTCTTCCCTTCTTGAGACACGCCCTCTCGATCGTGCGCACGCACACTATCGCCTCATTTTAAGTTGATACCTATTGCACACACACTCCTTGTGTCTTTGTCACACATGCACTCCGTCCTCCTCCACTCGCCCTCTCTCTCACACACACATGGGCTTTTTGCAACAACTAGCAAGATGCCCATGCGTTGCACGGAACATCAAGATGCATTTGTATGAGTAGTTTATCTTGTGGGGGAAAAGGATGAACGAGGGAAGGCCTTATTTGCAAATGTGGAGAGGGAGGTGGGTATCTTTTTGCAAAATTGCCATAGTTTCCTTCCTATCCATCAGATATAGATCGGACGGCCTATATTGCAGGATGGCAGGCACACGATCATCACCGACAATGCTTATTATAAGAGTAGGGATAAAAAATAGAGTTGGTGATGATGGTGGGCCTGCCATCCTGCAATGTAGGTCGTCTGATTTATATCTGATGGATAGGAAGGAAAATATGGCAATTTACCCGCACTCTTCACCACATTTGCAAATAAGGCCTTCCCTCGTTCATCCTTTTCTCCCACAAGATCCTGATGTTCCGTGCAACGCACGGGCATCTTGCTAGTAAGAGTAGAAATTAGACATATACCACTTCTCGAATCTTGAAACCAACAACATCCCTCCCTTATCTCATCAAAACCGCCAAAGGAATATATTTTGAGTGAAACATAGCATATTTTTAGTGACATACGTATTTCAAAGCTAGACTTTTTTTTCTATCAAATCGGTGAATATGTATTAATCCAGTGGCGGAGACAGGCCTGGGGCAGCTAGGGCTATAGCCCTAGGCCTAGAAACAACTTCCTTTGTAATTTCTTCATGCAAAGCATAGAAAATCATAGAAGTTTATCACTCAACATGGCACAGCCCTAGGCGTAATCTGCATCTAGCTCTGCCACTGTATTAATCTACTTTGATCGTATGGCGACGCATTGGCACATTGCTAGTAGTTATTATAATTTTTTGGACACCAGACAAATGGTGGAGTACATATACGAAGAGAAGAGGCGCATGCACGCAGTCGACCTATCGCTGTCTCGCACACATGAGTGTTACATAAAGGCGACGTTAACAAATAAACTCTAAAACCCTAGGGGCACGATTGCTGCATTCGCGGGTACCGGGTACGCGGTGGAGCACCTTTGTAGGAATAGTCAGCTCGCGTGATAATTTGATCCGTAGGAGTTGATGGTCGGGACCACAGGTTAACGACTTGGAGCGCGGTGGCTCGCCAGTTGCCACAGATCGAGTAGCCACGTTTAAAATATCATTTTTTAGCAGGGTTAAGAGTTCCGATTTTCAATGGCGCGTTATAAGTAGTAAGTAGTTTTTTGAACAATTGGTATGGAGCGAAAATGGAATTCATAGTACTACGTACCTCCTTGGCGTATGGTTGTATGGTTTGTTTTTTTCCGATGGAGGTTGTATGGGTTTATGTTGCGAGATGTTGAACCTGGTAGTTCTAGGGAAAATACTATGGTTTAGATTTAGATGCTGGTTTTCTTTAATGAAAATCGGAAGGGGAAACCCTTCTTCGATTAAAAAAACTACTACCTCCATTTTGGTTTACTAGTCCCCATCGTACTTTGGGTCAAAGTTTTTCCACGAACTTTACTTGTAAAATGTGAATGGAAGACGAGATTTTGTTATACCCAAACAAAAAACGACTGGAGGGAGTGATTGCTCTGACACGGACGCGACCTCTCATAGCGCAGGCATTGAACCGGCGCGGCGGCCAAGAGGGTCGCACTCGCTGTAGGCCCGACTGAGCACGTGTGACGCCCCGAGACCGGCGCTTCAGATGCCTTCCATGTTTTTCGTGTCAGTTGTGTTATTTATTTGTGTGTTGCATTTATCATCACATCATTTGCATTTGCATGTTTTCATAAAACTTGCTTCGGCTCGTAGTTGCCGCGTCCCCCTTGCTTTCGTTGTCCGTTCCGAGACCAACCGGGTTTTCGATTCCCTCTTGTTAAACCACCTAATCCCTCTTTGCACAATGCGCAAAACCCCCTCGCGCGAGCGTTCAAAAGCTGTCCCGAACCTGACCCGGATAGTCGTCACCGTTGGGTCCGGATCATCCCCTAACATCTACAAAACATCACCGTTTTCTTATTTGGGCTCCCTAGTCTATTTTTCCTGACCGTCCAGTTTTGATCGAAGGGACGAGTTAGCCCCTAATCTAACCCACGCCCACCTACTATAAATAGCGGTGCAATCATCGGACCAATCCCTAATTTCTAGGGATCCTCCGAGCCGCCGCCGCCAGTCCTCTTTCTTCCTCGGGATCTCATCCCGATCCAATTCCACCAACCGAAGCCGCCTCCGCCTTCCTTGTTTTCCCCCATCGAGCCAACCACCTTCCCTGATCCACCCATCGATCCAGCCCCGTCGAGCTCCTCTGCTCAACCCCCAGGCACCCGCAGCCTCCTCGGCCTCCACCACGCCGCCTGCTCCACCGCGGATCTGGACCCCTGCGCCGCCGAGCACCCCGCGTCCCCGAGCACCTCGTCCCCGCGCTAATCCTCCAGGCCAGCCACGCTCGTGCCTCTCCTTCCTTTCCCTTTCTTCTCCTGGTTTCTTTCCTTCTCATGCTCCCTCTCTCTGCAGGAACCAAACAGCATCGCCCGGCCATGGATGCCGCCATGGGCGCTGAGCTCCTCAAGCCCGTTCCTGGCCAGATCCAGACGCTCAGGACCTCACCGCCCCTTCGCCCGCTCGCCGGAGCCCTGCTCCCAGTCATCGCCGCCCTGCCCGCGCTCCTCTGCTCCCAGGAGAACCGTGCTCGGCCTCCTTCTGCAGCGCCAAGTCCCGCTCGCCAGAGCTCGTTGACTCCGTCGTTCCCGCGTGGAACCCTCCTCGCCAAGTCCCTCACCGCGCCACCTCCCTGCTTCGCTCCTGCACGAGCAGAGGATGAAGCGCCCGCTCGCCCGCGCCTCGCGTTGACTGCGACCGTCGCCCCTGCTTCACCAACGAGGCCCACCCCTCGTTGACTTGGTCCAGCGCCAGCATGGCCAGCCTCCAAGTCCCAGCGCGCGCCTGGGCTGCCCCCCTCCAGCGCCCAAGGCCCAACCTGCTCCAGCTCCTAGCCGGCCTGCTTCCTTCCAGATCCGAGCCGGCCCAGTCAAGCCCAATGCGAGCAGCGCCCAATCCGCCCAGTTTCAGCCCGATAACGTTTTTTTTCAAGATCTGCGAATTTAGCATTTTTCAGAAGGCTGCAGTTTTTCAGAAAACCCCTCATGTTTATGCATGTAATAACTAATTATCCATGCATCGGTTTAAAATGATTTAAATATGGAAAATGCTCAGATTTTCATCTAGTTTCATATTATCCAACTCTCATCCATGTTTAAAATATTGTTTGTTTAAATTTGCTTAAATGCCATGTTAAAATGATTTAATTCATAACTAAATAACCGTAGCTCCGATTTTAATAATATTTATATGTAAATGGGGTGGAATTTTGCCTAGTTTAACATGGTGTCATCATCTTGCATGTTTAAAAACAATAAAATATGCTTTAGGGCAGAACAACACCAAATTTAAAATATGGATATGAGGAATTTTCTGGACTTGTTGTTTGTTGTTCCGGCCTCATTTAAACTTGTCTAGATAGGTAGTTTTCCTATGCCTCACCTCTTGCCAAGTTAATCAACATTTAATATTGTTGGGTGCATAACCGAAAGAGAACTAAATAATCGTATGTGGTGTTTCGTCAATATGCAACTCGT
The DNA here is from genome assembly GCA_032464435.1 of Aegilops umbellulata. Taxonomy (NCBI): domain Eukaryota; kingdom Viridiplantae; phylum Streptophyta; class Magnoliopsida; order Poales; family Poaceae; genus Aegilops; species Aegilops umbellulata. The sequence goes on from CP136058.1 coordinate 278,895,298, forward strand.
TGCATATTGAGCTCCACTTAATTTGTAGTGTTGTTTGTTGCACTTTGCCATGTCATGCTCATTAAACCGGACATGCATCATCCTTGGTTGTGCATCATGCCATGTTTATGTGATGGTTATTTACTATGTTGTTTGCTTCTTTCCGGTGTTGCCTCTTCGGGTTAGTTCCGATAATGTCATGTTTGTGAGGATTCGTTCGACTATGTCCGTTTGTCTTCTTCATGGACTCGTTCTTCTTCCTTGCGGGATTTCAGGCAAGATGACCATACCCTCGAAATCACTTCTATCTTTGCTTGCTAGTTGCTCGCTCTTTTGCTATGCCTATGCTGCGATACCTACCACTTGCTTATCATGCCTCCCATATTGTAGAACCAAGCCTCTAACCCACCTTGTCCTAGCAAACCGTTGATTGGCTATGTTACCGCTTTCCTCAGCCCCTCTTATAGCGTTGTTAGTTGCAGGTGAAGATGAACTTTGTTCCTTGTTGGAACATGGAGATGTTGTTCCTTGTTGGAACATGTTTACTTGTTGGGATATCACAATATATCTTATTTAATTAATGCACCTATATACTTGGTAAAGGGTGGAAGGCTCGGCCTTATGCCTGGTGTTTTGTTCCACTCTTGCCGCCCTAGTTTCCGTCATACCGGTGTTATGTTCCCGGATCTTTGCGTCCCTAACGCGGTCGGGTGATTTATGGGACCCCCTTGACAGTTCGCTTTGAATAAGACTCCTCCAGCAAGGCCCAACATTGGTTTTACCATTTGCCTCAGCCTATTACCTTTTTCCCTTGGGAGTCACGCATCCCGAGGGTCATCTTTATTTTAAACCCCCGGGCCAATGCTTGTCTAAGTGTTGGTCCAAACTAGAGCACCGTGCGGGACCGTCCCTTGGCAACTTGGGTTATGTTGGTACCTGTACACTTAGCTTATCCGGTGTTGCCCTGAGAACAAGATATGTGCAGCTCCTATCAGGATGTCGGCGCATCGGGCGGCTTTGCTGGACTTGTTTTATTGCTGTCGAAATGTCTTGTAGTCGGGATTCCGAGACTGATCGGGTCTTCCCGGGGAGAAGGAATATCCTTCGTTGATCGCGAGAGCTTATCATGGGCTAAGTTGGGACACCCCTGCAGGGTTTTGAACTTTCGAAAGCCGTGCCCGCGGTTATGTGGCAGATGGGAATTTGTTAATGTCCGGTTGTAGAAAACCCGAAGTTGATCTTAATTAAAATACACCAACCGCGTGTGTAACCGTGATGGTATCTTCTCGGCGGGGTCCGGGAAGTGAACACGGTTGTTGGAGTTATGTCTGACGTAAGTAGTTCAGGATCACTTATTGATCATAGTTGTTCGACCGTGCTTTGCCTTGTCTTCTCACTCTCATTTGCGCATGTTAGCCACCATATATGCTAGTCGCTTGCTGCAGCTCCACCTCACTACCCTGCCCTACCTTTAAGCTTAAATAGTCTTGATCTCGCGGGTGTGAGATTGCTGAGTCCCCGTGACTCACAGATACTTCCAAAACCAGTTTGCAGGTGCCGATGAAACCGTGCAGGTGACGCACCCGAGTTCAAGGAGGAGTTTGATGAAGATCTGGTTCATTGTGTTGTTTCGTTTTAGTTGATCAGTAGTGGAGCCCAGTCGGGACGATCGGGGACCTTTGTCGCTTTTGGGGTTTCTTCTTTTATTTTGGCTCCGTAGTCGGGCCCTGATTGTACTTGGTTGATGTAATGCTTTACTCTTGTAATTGTGTGAAGTGGTGATTGTAAGCCAACTATGTATCTCTTTCCCTTATGTATTACATGGGTTGTGTGAAGATTACCTCACTTGCGACATTGCTTTCAATGTGGTTATGCCTCTAAGTCGTGCTTCGACACGTGGGAGATATAGCCGCATTGAGGGCGTTACAGCACGCCTCCTCGCCGCGTGCAACCAGCTTAAGACTGCCCCGCCTGCCTTCATTGAATCCGCGCGTGTGCTGGCAACACATCCTTCCTCGAGCCGGCAGACATTTTAGAACACAAAAAATGACTAAAATATAATTAATTTATGCATGGTCTTGACTTGTTGTGCTCGCACTGGTAGCAGGAACTAGTAGAGGATTTTCTTTATTTATAACTCTCCTCACATTTTTTTTGGCTTTGAAGTGAAACATGGTTGTGGACATTATGTATGAATGTGCAGATATCTTTGAACATGAGTTTGATGTGGAAGTTGAACTTGGAATGTCGGGCTTGCGCGTGAACTATACCATGTCCAATGCTTCGCCTGTTATTGTTTGGAAAGTAATTGTTGTTATTACATGACCCAAAAAAAAAACATTTTGTGCCACATCAGTAGATGCACGGACATCACAACAGGCATGCTGACTGGATAAACATTTGAACCTAGCTATTATGAAGGAAATTTTGTATTGACAACATTTTTAGATAGCATGAGATGCCTAGCCTGCTCTACCTCTGCTAGCTTATTTCTGGCTTCTTCCATCTCTTCTTTGGCTTGGGTGAAGAGAGCATCTGATTGCTCTTTTCGCTTCTTCAGGAACTCAGCTACATTCTCAAGGGCTGCCGCACGCTTTTTTTCAGCCTTTACTAATGCCACGAGGACACGATCAGCTGACGACTCCACCTGGCTTGTGTGTAATCCAGCATCATCTGGGAATTTGCACCTTGTGTCTAATCCAGCATCATTAGGGAACTGGCATCTTGTGTGTAATCCAGCCTCATTTTGGAAACATGATCTCGATGTTGACCGTACTTCCCTCCTCGCAGGAACTGCATCCTGACATGAAGTTACTTCTTTTTTAGATCAATACTCAGAGCAACCTAGATCCATTTAGTAGAAGCCAGATAAACAGAACTCGGAGAAGTGAATTCAAAAGGAAAAAAATAAATAAAAACAGACTACAAGGTGAGAACACCCACTTCCTACATCAAGCTAAAAACGAAAGCATTAGGACGATTAAGACTCTTCTTATTACACATCGAAGAACACCACGCTTAAGAGAAACATAAACTACAACATATACACATCGAAGAACACGAGGCTACACGAAAGTAATTGAAAGGGTGTTACTTACCAAAGCTCGTTTTACAGGTTCGGTGCAGCTCCTCTTTAACTTGCCACGCTCCTTGAAGATGTCCCGAATATCCCGTGTTTGGTCTTCATTGCTCCTCTGCATGTTCACACTTGTGGTTTTAAAATCTCAACATGGCAAGAAAAATATACTACTAGTAATACTCGCGCATCTTGTGGGCAGCATTAAAGCACTCGTCTGCCATGTTAGAGCATCTCCAACAAGATAAACTACTCATACAAATGCATCTTGATGCGTGCAATGCATGGGAATTTTGCTAGTTCTAAAAACCTTTCCATCATTTGCCACACTACTGGTTGCAGATGAAAAACCTACCCAAGCACAGCGCGATACAGGAGCGACGCACAATTACAAGTTGATATTCTGTTGGACAATGGAGGTTATAACCAATTACTTTTACAGGAACAATAGCACCCAGGAAATTTGAAGGGTAGGTATGAACAAAATTGGAACTGCACATGTACTGCTAAGTGATTCAATACACACATTACCAATCGAGGAGGAGAACGATGGTCGCGGTGGCCTCTGTGAGTCATGGTCGGCAACGGGACTCAGTTCATTGTCCACGACGGTGGTACTTCTGCGCTTGGCGTCGGCTTCCGGGAAGCAGATCCGAGACCGTGGAAGACGATGCCGGGGAAGAGGCTCCGTGTACGACGACGACGGTGGACCGGCTCCAGTGCGGCGTACGAGGTCGTCGATGAGGCAGATGCGCTATGGTGGACGAGTGCGCCGATGTAAAGGGGAGGAGCACAAAGGCTGCGGTGCCGTGGAGAAGTCTATTTTGCGATGGGGATAGAAAATGGGGAGTATTCAGGTGTACTACTCTGGGTGCCGGGGTGGGTTGGTTGGGTAGGGTGAACCTGAAGTTACGAAAACAGCCCCCTACCAAGCGTCATCTGTAGGACTGTTCCGAAGGCTATGATGGTTACTTCCCACTGCTCGAATCAGGGTCGCCGGAGATTTTCTCGCCGACCTCAAAATTTTGTGACACCGGACTCCCCGTGTGGCGTGTTGAGTGATTCGGCTAAGCAACTAGCGAGTAGTAGTAGTAAACTCTGCATATTAGGTTTGTCTAAAGTCAAACTTCCTAAAGTTTGACCAAGTTTATAGAAAAATATAAACATTTACCATAAAAAATATGTATGATGTGAAAGTACATTCAATAATGAATCTAATGGTATTTATTTGTTATTGTATATGTTAATATTTTTTGTTATAAGCTTTCTGAGAGTTTACAAAACTTGACTTTGACCAATGCTAATACGCGGACTTAAATAAAAATGGAGGGAGTACACATTTGTTTTCTTAGTTTGTAGTGAACTAATCATTTGTTGAAATTGTGAAATAAATATATTAGGCTATTGACTTCGAATGTAATGGTCTATACAATTAAATAGTTACAATCATTGTCGAATCCCAAGATGTATACAAGGTCTATAGTACTTCACAACATGCTCAAACTCACATAATCCCAGTCAAATGAGAATCTAAATGCATTTCATAGTTATTACTTTGTAGGATGCAACAAGAACAACCATAACTCTACATCAGCCGTTATAGAAGCAACATTTTGACATATCCCAATGTGTGAATGAAACGTGCAGAGAGAGCTTTTGAAGATGGAGCAGATAGGGCGGGAAAGATTGTATGTATGTGGACGAGAGAGTAGGAATCAAACCTAACGAGACAAAGAGAGAGAGAGAGAGAGAGAGAGAGAGAGAGAGAGAGAGAGAGAGAGAGAAAGAGAGAGGAAGAAGTTAGGTCTGTGATAAAGATGCATACATGTAATATACATGAGATGCGTGTGCATCTGGATTTTGTATACGTGGAAGGAGAAGAGACAACATGTTTGATGAGAGAGCAGGAAAAACATGGACGAGAGGGGAAGGATCTCGTGGGTTGAGGGATTGACAATTTTGTGCGGGGGAGAGAGGGATTGGTAATTTTGTGCAAGAGAGAGAGAGGGCGGGGGGAGGAGTCAGTCAGCCGTCATCACATCACCCTACTTCCAAATGACCCCGCATTCTCTAGCGCGGTGTGGTCGCCGTCTTCGATCTGCTCCTTGCCCTCTTTGAAGATTGAGGTGTTGTGCATGTTGGGGTGCAAAGAAGCACACGTGAGAGTGGTCGCCGTATAACCTTGGATGGGGATGAATTGTGTGCTCGGGGGAGTGTGTGTGTGCGCGTTGTGCTGCGTGTCTCTCTCTCTCTCTGTGTGTCAGATATTGAGAGAAAACAAACCTAAGGAGAGAAATGGGTATTCACGAAGAGATTGTGCGGGCCTTGAGGTGGGCAGGGGCCGGGTGAGGGTGTCAAAATGTGCGCGTTGATGCATGTGTTGCATGCAACCGTGCGAGGGACGGACGAATCGAGAGAGATGGTTGTTGTGTTACGGATGCTCCTCTCTTTCTCTCTCTCTCTCTCTCTCTCACACACACACACACACACACACAAGTAAACTAGAAGACCGTTCTCTCATGTATACACAACGTATCGACATCTGTCTATGTCTCACTCATGCATGATCATTTGCACATTCACACCTCTCTATGTCTGTATCACACGCACACCGTCTCCACATTGCCCTTCCACCACAACACACATATGGACACATACACACGTTCTCTCTCAGTCACACACACAAACACTGGCGGAGCTTAGTGCAAGCAAAACTGGGCTGTGGCCCACCCAGTTTTGCTGCAAACCAATGGGCTTTTAGGCAGAAATGGGCCATGGAGGAAAAAAACGTTGGGCTTTCTTCAAGCTGGCCCGCCCAGTCATTTTGATATAGCTCCGCTACTGCACACAAAATCAGTATTAAAAAAAACTAGGGCGCACCTAAAACGTCCAAATCCAAATAAACACGAACTGCAGCTAAATTCAAATATTTGGAAATATTGCAGCATCAAGAACTTTCATAGGAAAAAAAGTTGAGTAATACTCGAGGATTGTTTTCACACACACAAAAAGGTTCGTTGGATGTACTTCGAGCGCGACACGGTGACACACCGTTCGATCGACCACGCGGCCGCGGTTCACGCGCTTGCACAAGATTCCGTATCGTGGCTGTGGTACTAACTAATAAAAGCGCTGCCTAAGTCTAATGTTTACGTGTACTAGTACGGTTTCTTTTAAGTTTGACCAACCATATATTTAAAACTAAAGGAAGCTCCCACACGCGCACTCATCAATATGCCGCCGCCGCCGTTGCGCATGCCAGCGCCCGCCTGCTCCGGCCAAAAATTTCTCGCCCATCACCGCCGTGTCGCCGCCATCCTTGTGCCATGAAGCCGAAGGCTCGCCTGCTCACGCCGTCTGCAGTCCCTCCGCGCGATGTCGCTGCGCTGCCAAGCACGCGAGCAGCTGGTGGAGCCGCGTCTATGCACGCAGCGTATGAAGAGGAGGACGAGCGCGTGGTCCAGCACGCCAGCGAGGAGGAACTAGCGTGTCATTGTTGTCTCCGCCCGCGCGGAGGAGGCGCACATGGTGGCTGTCGCGGCGGAAGCCGGTCGCGCGCGCGTCGAGCTCGCAAACCGGGTGCGGACGCGGAATCTACCTTCGAGACCTTGAATGCCACGTGGATCCTGCAATCTGAAGGAGCAATTTGGGTCAGTTGACTCATGTGAGCCGTTTCATGCAACAAGGATGGCTAGAAGGGCTTCTTCCACCTCTTCTGCCGTCTTCTTCCTTCGCTCCGTCGAACTTCTTTCACAAATCGACTGACCCAAATTATACTACTAGTACGAACGTATTAAGTACAGTAGGAACACGAAGATACGAGCAGTAGTACCAACTGCAAGAAGAACAGTAGTAAGACATAGTACTAGTACTACTGTACGTACTAAAGAGTTCAAATAACGAGAAAGAACATAAACATAGTTCTGCTGGGGCCTCAGCACAACACACCCTTGAAAATAAACTAATAAGTAACTAGTCCGCTTGACACTGGAGTAGAACCAGCATGAGCGACGACACTACCACCTATTTGGAGTCCGAGTCCACGTCCTCGACTTCGTCCTTGTCCCTCTTCCTCTTCCTCTTCGCCGACGCTTCTTTGCTTGAACCGGACACTGAGCTCTACTTCTTCATCCAACCCTTGTAGATATTTAAACAAAGGTAGACATCCATTGCTAATGTCTTCGACTCCCATGCATGATGAAACTCGTGATGAGGTTTCTTCATTTTAGCGTACGAAGGATCAATCATGGCTGATGCCAGGGTCAGCATTGAAGGTTGAGAGGAGGACACCAGGTTTTGTTGGGGAACGTAGTAATTTCAAAAAATTTCCTACGCACATGCAAGATCATGGTGATGCATAGCAACGAGAGGAGAGATTGTTGTCTACGTACCGTCGTAGACCGAAGCGGAAGCGTTGACGCAACGTAGAGGAAGTAGTCGTACGTCTTCCCGATCCGACGATCCAAGCGCCGTTACTCTGGCGCCTCCGAGTTCTTAACACACGTACAGCTCGATGACGTTCCCCTGGCTCCGATCCAGCAAAGCTTCGGGGACGAGTTCCGTCAGCACGACGGCGTGGTGACGATCTTGATGTACTACCGACGCAGGGCTTTGCCTAAGCACTGCAACAATATGACCGAGGTGGAATATGGTGGAGGGGGGCACCGCACACGGCTAAGGAACGATCACGAAGATCAACTTGTGTGTTCTAGGGTGCCCCCCTGGCCCCGTATATAAAGGAGCAAGGGGGGAGGCCGACCGACCCTTGTGGCGCGCGCCAGGAGTAGGAGTCCTCCTCCTAGTAGGAGTAGGACTCCCATCTTTCCTACTCCTACTAGGAGGGGGAAAGGAAGGGGGAGAGGGAGAGGGAAAGGGGGGCGCCGCCCCCCTCTCCTAGTCCAATTCGGACCAGAGGGGGAGGAGGCGCGCGGCCTACCCTGGCCGCCCCTCTCTCTCTCCACTAAGGCCCATGTGGCCCAATACTTCTCCCCCCGGGGGAGGGGGTTCCGGTAACCCTCCGGCACTCCGGTTTTCTCCGAAACCACTCGGAACCATTCCGATGTCCGAATATAGTCGTCCAATATATCAATCTTTACGTCTCGACCATTTCGAGACTCCTCGTCATGTCCGTGATCTCATCCGGGACTCCGAACTAACTTCGGTACATTGAAATGCATAAACTCAGAATAACTGTCATCGTAACCTTAAGCGTGCGGACCCTACGGTCCGAGAACAGTGTAGACATGACTGAGACAAATCTCTGGTCAATAACCAACAGCGGGACCTGGATGCCCATATTGGCTCCTACACATTCTACGAAGATCTTTATCGGTCAGACCGCATAACAACATACGTTGTTCCCTTTGTCATCGGTATGTTACTTGCCCGAGATTCGATCGCCGGTATCCAATACCTAGTTCAATCTCGTTACCGGCAAGTCTCTTTACTCGTTATGTAATACATCATCTCGCAACTAACTTATTGGTTGCAATGCTTGCAAGGCTTATGTGATGTGCATTACTGAGAAGGCCCTGAGATACCTCTCCGACATTCGGAGTGACAAATCCTAATCTCGAAATACACCAACCCAACAAATACTTTCGGAGACACCTGTAGAGCACCTTTATAATCACCCAGTTATGTTGTGACGTTTGGTAGCACACAAAGTGTTCCTACGGTAAACGGGAGTTGCATAATCTCATAGTCATAGGAACATGTATAAGTCATGAAGAAAGCAATAGCAACATACTAAACGATCGGGTGCTAAGCTAATGGAATGGGTCATGTCAATCAGATCATTCAACTAATGATGTGACCTTGTTAATCAAATGACAACTCCTTTGTCTATGGTTAGGAAACTTAACCATCTTTGATTAACAAGCTAGTCAAGTAGAGGCATACTAGTGACACTCTGTTTGTCTATGTATCCACACATGTATTATGTTTCCGGTTAATACAATTCTAGCATGAATAATAAACATTTATCATGATATATAAGGAAATAAATAATAACTATATTATTGCCTCTAGGGCATATTTCCTTCAATCTCCCACTTGCACTAGAGTCAATAATCTAGATTACACAGTAATGATTCTAACACCCATGGAGTCTTGGTGCTGATCATGTTTTGTTCGTGGAAGAGGCTTAGTCAACGGGTCTGCTACATTTAGATCCGTATGTATCTTGCAAATCTCTATGTCTCCCACCTGGACTAAATCCCGGATGGAATTGAAGCGTCTCTTGATGTGCTTGGTTCTCTTGTGAAATCTGGATTCCTTTGCTAAGGCAATTGCACCAGTATTGTCACAAAAGATTTTCATTGGACCTGATGCACTAGGTATGACACCCAGATCGGTTATGAACTCCTTCATCCAGACTCCTTCATTCGCTGCTTCCGAAGCAGCTATGTACTCCGCTTCACATATAGATCCCGCCACGACGCTTTGTTTAGAACTGCACCAACTGACAGCTCCACCGTTTAATGTAAATACGTATCCGGTTTGCGATTTAGAATCGTCCGGATCAGTGTCAAAGCTTGCATCAACGTAACCGTTTACGACGAGCTCTTTGTCACCTCCATACACGAGAAACATCTCCTTAGTCCTTTTCAGGTACTTCAGGATATTCTTGACCGCTGTCCAGTGATCCACTCCTGGATTACTTTGGTACCTCCCTGCCAAACTTATAGCAAGGCACACATCGGGTCTGGTACACAGCATTGCATACATGATAGAGCCTATGGCTGAAGCATAGGGAACATCTTTCATCTTCTCTCTATCTTCTGCAGTGGTTGGGCATTGAGTCTTACTCAACTTCACACCTTGTAACACAGGCAAGAACCCTTTCTTTGCTTGATCCATTTTGAACTTTTTCAAAACTTTGTCAAGGTATGTGCTTTGTGAAAGTCCAATTAAGCGTCTTGATCTATCTCTATAGATCTTGATGCCCAATATGTAAGCAGCTTCACCGAGGTCTTTCATTGAAAAACTTTTATTCAAGTATCCCTTTATGCTATCCAGAAATTCTATATCATTTCCAATTAGTAATATGTCATCTACATATAATATCAGAAATGCTACAGAGCTCCCACTCACTTTCTTGTAAATACAGGCTTCTCCAAAAGTCTGTACAAACCCAAATGCTTTGATCACACTATCAAAGCGTTTATTCCAACTCCGAGAGGCTTGCACCAGTCCATAAATGGATCGCTGGAGCTTGCACACTTTGTTAGCTCCCTTTGGATCGATAAAACCTTCCGGTTGCATCATATACAACTCTTCTTCCAGAAATCCATTCAGGAATGCAGTCTTTACATCCATTTGCCAAATTTCATAATCATAAAATGCGGCAATTGCTAACATGATTCGGACAGACTTAAGCATCGCTACGGGTGAGAAGGTCTCATCGTAGTCAATCCCTTGAACTTGTCGAAAACCTTTTGCGACAAGTCGAGCTTTGTAGACACTAACATTACCATCAGCGTCAGTCTTCTTCTTGAAGATCCATTTATTCTCTATTGCTTGCCGACCATCGGGCAAGTCAACCAAAGTCCATACTTTGTTCTCATACATGGATCCCATCTCAGATTTCATGGCTTCAAGCCATTTTGCGGAATCTGGGCTCACCATCGCTTCTTCATAGTTCGTAGGTTCACCATGATCTAGCAGCATGATTTCCAGAACAGGATTGCCGTACCACTCTGGCGCGGATCTTACTCTGGTTGATCTACGAGATTCTGTAGTAACTTGATCTGAAGTTGCATGATCATCATCATTAACTTCCTCACTAATTGGTGTAGGTGCTACAGAAACAGATTTCTGTGATGTACTACTTTCCAATAAGGGAGCAGGTATAGTTACCTCATCAAGTTCTACTTTCCTCCCACTCACTTCTTTCGAGAGAAACTCCTTCTCTAGAAAGGATCCATTTTTTGCAAAAAATGTCTTGCCTTCGGATCTGTGATAGAAGGTGTACCCAATAGTTTCCTTTGGGTATCCTATGAAGACACATTTCTCCGATTTGGGTTCGAGCTTATCAGGTTGAAGCTTTTTCACATAAGCATCGCAACCCCAAACTTTAAGAAACGAAAACTTTGGTTTCTTGCTAAACCATAGTTCATAAGGCGTCGTCTCAACGGATTTCGATGGCGTCCTATTTAATGTGAATGCGGCCGTCTCTAGAGCATAACCCCAAAACGATAGTGGTAAATCTGTAAGAGACATCATAGATCGCACCATATCAAGTAAAGTGCGATTACGACGTTCGGACGCACCATTGCGTTGTGGTGTTCCGGGTGGCGTGAGTTGCGAAACTATTCCTCATTGTTTCATATGTGGACCAAACTCGTAACTCAAATATTCTCCTCCACGATTAGATCGTAGAAACTTTATTTTCTTGTTACGATGATTTTCAACTTCACTCTGAAATTCTTTGAACTTTTCAAATGTTTCAGACTTGTGTTTCATTAAGTAGATATACCCATATCTGCTTAAATCATCTGTGAAGGTGAGAAAATAACGATATCCGCCACGAGCCTCAACATTCATCGGACCACATACATCTGTATGTATGATTTCCAACAAATCTGTTGCTCTCTCCATAGTACCGGAGAACGGTGTTTTAGTCATCTTGCTCATGATGCACGGTTCGCAAGTACCAAGTGATTCATAATCAAGTGGTTCCGAAAGTCCATCAGTATGGAGTTTCTTCATGCGCTTTATACCGATATGACCTAAACGGCAGTGCCACAAATAAGTTGCACTATCATTATCAACTCTGCATCTTTTGGCTTCTACATTATGAATATGTGTATCACTACTATCGAGATTCATCAAAAATAGACCACTCTTCAAGGGTGCATGACCATAAAAGATATTACTCATATAAATAGAACAACCATTATTCTCTGATTTAAATGAATAACCGTCTCACATCAAACAAGATCCAGATATAATGTTCATGCTCAACGCTGGCACCAAATAACAATTATTTAGGTCTAATACTAATCCCGAAGGTAGATGTAGAGGTAGCGTGCCGACTGCGATCACATCGACTTTGGAACCGTTTCCCACGCGCATCGTCACCTCGTCCTTTGCCAGTGTTCGCTTAATCCGTAGTCCCTGTTTTGAGTTGCAAATATTAGCAACAGAACCAGTATCAAATACCCAGGTACTACTGCGAGCTCTAGTAAGGTACACATCAATAACATGTATATCACATATACCTTTGTTCACCTTGCCATCCTTCTTGTCCGCCAAATACTTGGGGCAGTTCCGCTTCCAGTGACCAGTCTGCTTGCAGTAGAAGCACTCAGTTTCAGGCTTAGGTCCAGACTTGGGTTTCTTCTCTTGAGCAGCAACTTGTTTGCTGTTTTTCTTGAAGTTCCCCTTCTTCTTCCCTTTGCCCTTTTTCTTGAAACTAGTGGTTTTGTTAACCATCAACACTTGATGCTCCTTCTTGATTTCTACCTCCGCAGCCTTTAGCATTGCGAAGAGCTCGGGAATTGTCTTATCCATCCCTTGCATATTATAGTTCATCACGAAGCCTTTGTAGCTTGGTGGAAGTGATTGGAGAATTCTGTCAATGACGCAATCATCCGGAAGATTAACCCCCAGTTGAATCAAGTGATTATAATACCCAGACATTTTGAGTATATGCTCACTGACAGAACTATTCTCCTCCATCTTGCAGCTATAGAACTTATTGGAGACTTCATATCTCTCAATCCGGGCATTCTGTTGGAATATTAACTTCAACTCTTGGAACATCTCATATGCTCCATGATGTTCAAAACATCGTTGAAGTCCCGGTTCTAAGCCGTAAAGCATGGCACACTGAACTATCGAGTAGTCATCAGCTTTGCTCTGCCAGACGTTCACAACATCTGGTGTTGCTCCAGCAGCAGGCCTGGCACCAAGCGGTGCTTCCAGGACGTAACTCTTCTGTGAAGCAATGAGGATAATCCTCAAGTTACGGACCCAGTCCGTGTAATTGCTACCATCATCTTTCAACTTTGCTTTCTCAAGGAACGCATTAAAATTCAACGGAACAACAGCACGAGCCATCTATCTACAATCAACATAAACAAGCAAGATACTATCAGGGACTAAGTTCATGATAAATTTAAGTTCAATTAATCATATTACTTAAGAACTCCCACTTAGATAGACATCCCTCTAATCTTCTAAGTGATCACATGATCCAAATCAAACTAAACCATAACCGATCATCACATGAAATGGATTAGTCTTCAATGGTGAACATCATTATGTTGATCATATCTACTATATGATTCACGCTCGACCTTTCGGTCTCCGTGTTCCGAGGCCATATCCGCATATGCTAGGCTCGTCAAGTATAACCCGAGTATTCTGCGTGTGCAAAACTGGCTTGCACCCGTTGTGGATGGACGTATAGCTTATCACACCCGATCATCACTTGGTGTCTGGGCACGACGAACTTTGGCAACGATGCATACTCGGGGAGAACACTTCTTGATAATTTTAGTGAGAGATCATCTTATAATGCTACCGTCAATCAAAGCAAGATAAGATGCATAAAAAGATAAACATCACATGCAATCAATATAAGTGATATGATATGGCCATCATCATCTTGTGCTTGTGATCTCCATCTCCGAAGCACCGTCATGATCACCATCGTCACCGGCGCAACACCTTGACTCCATCGTAGCATCGTTGTCGTCTCGCCAATCTTATGCTTCTACGACTATCGCTACCGCTTAGTGATAAAGTAAAGCATTACAGGGCGATTGCATTGCATACAATAAAGCGACAACCATACGGCTCCTGCCGGTTGCCGATAACTCGGTTACAAAACATGATCATCTCATACAATAAAACTTAGCATCATGTCTTGACCATATCACATCACAACATGCCCTGCAAAAACAAGTTAGACGTCCTCTACTTTGTTTGTTGCAAGTTTTACGTGGCTGCTACGGGCTTAAGCAAGAACCAATCTCACCTACGCATCAAAACCACAATGATAGTTTGTCAAGTTGATGCCGTTTTAACCTTCGCAAGGACCGGGCGTAGCCACACTTGGTTCAACTAAAGTTGGAGAAACTGACACCCGCCAGCCACCTGTGTGCAAAGCACGGCGGTAGAACCAGTCTCGCGTAAGCGTACGCGTAATGTCGGTCCGGGCCGCTTCATCCAACAATACCGCCGAACCAAAGTATGACATGCTGGTAGGCAGTATGACTTATATCGCCCACAACTCACTTGTGTTCTACTCATGCATAACATCAAACCATAAAAAACCAGGCTCTGATACCACTGTTGGGGAACGTAGTAATTTCAAAAAAATTCCTACGCACACGCAAGATCATGGTGATGCATAGCAACGACAGGGGAGAGTGTTGTCTACGTACCCTCGTAGACCGAAGCGGAAGCGTTGACGCAACGTAGAGGAAGTAGTCGTACGTCTTCCCGATCCGACCGATCCAAGCGCCGTTACTCCGGCGCCTCCGAGTTCTTAACACACGTACATCTCGATGACATTCCCCTGGCTCCGATCCAGCAAAGCTTCGGGGACGAGTTCCGTCAGCACGACGGCGTGGTGACGATCTTGATGTACTACCGACGCAGGGCTTTGCCTAAGCACTGCAACAATATGACGGAGGTGGAATATGGTGGAGGGGGGCACCGCACACGGCTAAGGAACGATCACGAAGATCAACTTGTGTGTTCTAGGGTGCCCCCTGCCCCTGTATATAAAGGAGCAAGGGGGGAGGCCGGCCGGCCCTTGTGGCGCGCGCCAGGAGTAGGAGTCCTCCTCCTAGTAGGAGTAGGACTCCCCTCTTTCCTACTCCTACTAGGAGGGGGAAAGGAAGGGGGAGAGGGAGAGGGAAAGGGGGGCGCCGCCCCCCCTCTCCTAGTCCAATTCGGACCAGAGGGGGAGGAGGCGCGTGGCCCACCCTGGCCACCCCTCTCTCTCTCCACTAAGGCCCATGTGGCCCAATACTTCTCCCCCGGGGGGGGGGGGGGGTTCCGGTAACCCTCCGGCACTCCGGTTTTCTCCGAAACCACTCGGAACCATTCCGATGTCCGAATATAGTCGTCCAATATATCAATCTTTACGTCTCGACCATTTCGAGACTCCTCGTCATGTCCATGATCTCATCCGGGACTCCGAACTAACTTCGGTACATCAAAATGCATAAACTCATAATAACTGTCATCGTAACCTTAAGCGTGCGGACCCTACGGTTTGAGAACAGTGTAGATATGACTGAGACAAATCTCTGGTCAATAACCAACAACGGGACCTGGATGCCCATATTGGCTCCTACACATTCTACGAAGATCTTTATCGGTCAGACCGCATAACAACATACGTTGTTCCCTTTGTCATCGGTATGTTACTTACCCGAGATTCGATCGTCGGTATCCAATACCTAGTTCAATCTCGTTACCGGCAAGTCTCTTTACTCGTTCTGTAATACATCAGCTCGCAACTAACTTATTGGTTGCAATGCTTGCAAGGCTTATGTGATGTGCATTACCGAGAAGGCCCTGAGATACCTCTCCGACATTCGGAGTGACAAATCCTAATCTCGAAATACGCCAACCCAACAAATACTTTCGGAGACACCTGTAGAGCACCTTTATAATCACCCAGTTACGTTGTGACGTTTGGTAGCACACAAAGTGTTCCTACGGTAAACGGGAGTTGCATAATCTCATAGTTATAGGAACATGTATAAGTCATGAAGAAAGCAATAGCAACATACTAAACAATCGGGTGCTAAGCTAATGGAATGGGTCATGTCAATCAGATCATTCAACTAATGATGTGACCTTGTTAATCAAATGACAACTCCTTTGTCTATGGTTAGGAAACTTAACCATCTTTGATTAACAAGCTAGTCAAGTAGAGGCATACTAGTGGCACTCTGTTTGTCTATGTATCCACACATGTATTATGTTTCCGGTTAATACAATTCTAGCATGAATAATAAACATTTATCATGATATATAAGGAAATAAATAATAACTATATTATTGCCTCTAGGGCATATTTCCTTCAGGCTTGCCTTCTGGAGATCGAAGGGCTGGCCTACAACGAGACCTATCCGAAGCAGGACATCACTGTCGTTCTTAAAGCCTACTGTAACGAATTTCACTCTTTTGTCCTTGAGGAAGTTCTTAAAATCCTGGCACTCAATGTCGGCATGGCATATGTGGTAGACCAAGCAAACGTTATGTACGCAAACCTGGATCACGGCGGGCTTCTTCCTCTCTTCGTCCTTTAGATCCTTCTCTCGTCCCAGGACTGTGGTGTACTCAACATCTAGCCCAGCCACTCATCCGTTGAACTGTTGAACATGCGTAGGAAGCGGGCAAGCCATGCTTTCACCGTCTCGGATCCACGTGTGTAGATGACGATGAACTGATCGCCGGTGATGGCTCTAACCTGGTACTCAGCGGCGACCATGGAGATTTGGGAGGCCATAAATTTTGGAGGAGGGTTAGGAGAAGTTGAACTGTTGTACCCCGCAAAAAAAACTGGGAGCAAACTAATGTGAAAGGGCGGGATGACTGGGAGCGAACTGTTGTAAGGTAGAAAACGGGGACGAGTAGGGCGTGCGAACGGCGTGGGGTTGTTGGCTTGCCCGGTGGATAAATGGCTGCAAGCCCCCAAAGAGTTCTCGAGAACTATGCGGGACCCACTAGATGTCATGTCTACTAGACCCATATCATAGGCCTAACGGTATAGCTTCTGCCTGTTCGCACGCCATGCCGACGCGTGGATGTAACTTCACTTAATTCCGTCAAACGTCGCGCCTCCCACGACCTTCGCCTCCCTCGCGTGGTTATAAATGAGCAATTTTTTTGCCTACTCCGCATGCATGATACTCCCTCTCGTCCTTTTTACTCCCGCCAACCGTTTGCAAAGTGTTTGACCAAATTTATACTTTTTTTGAACACCACCTTATATTAATTAACCAGCCACACCAGTACACTCATTCGATACAATATTCCCAAAACACTTAGGCGCGGTGCATTAACTTCTACCTCGTTTCTTGTTTCTTGACATATCAACCAATAGGAGATGTGGGTGTGCATGCTTTTAATGACTTGAGACTACCAAACATGACATGCAGTGGTTAGTTCATTGCATGAAATGCTATTAATTAGCAAATAAACATTAAGATCTCTCGTTTTCCCCTCCTCCTTGGTCACAGTGCACAATCTAAGATGACCTGCTCACCTAGACGGAGGGAGTACTGATTATAATGAGTATAAGAACTACGTTCTATAATGAGTGTAAAAATATTGATTTGACATTGTGAATGTTGACACATTGTGGAATAGTTTTTGAAGTCTGCAAAAGTACTCAACTAGTGCTGTCGTTCTCCACAAAAAAATGTGTTTTCCAATGCATGCATGAACACTAGTTACTCTAACCCCCCTCTCTTCTTTAATTCTTTGCCACATCAACATGTTTGCTATTCCCGTGTGCTAAGATACCACCATTATGGCCAGCCTTAATCATCACATGCAATAATTTAGTGCACCTTGAAATATGAACATGTGTGGGGCGTGTTTGTTTTTAATGACTTGAGACTATACCTAGCCCGGCATGCAAGATGACTTATTATGCACCGTTCCCCATACCTGCAGGAAGCCCGTCCGTCTCCAAATCTTTTTCTCTCCATGTGTGGAAATAATATGCC
Organism: Aegilops umbellulata; assembly: GCA_032464435.1. Taxonomy (NCBI): domain Eukaryota; kingdom Viridiplantae; phylum Streptophyta; class Magnoliopsida; order Poales; family Poaceae; genus Aegilops; species Aegilops umbellulata. The sequence goes on from CP136058.1 coordinate 278,913,058, forward strand.
CGCCAAACTCTCCTTCTCCCTCCGGCGGTCCCACCACTCCACCCCGTATGAAAAAAATCTGCATGCATGACTCTCCTCCCCCAATGCTCGTCCAATCCGTTGTGACCAGCAATATTTCCACCCCTTTGCTCCCCCGTAATTTACTCCAACAAATATGCCCACGTAGCTGTTACTTAACTGCAGGTGCATCCAGTCACTGACATATGGGCCTAACATGGGCCTGGCCCACATGTCAGTGACGCAACTGGACCTGCAGTTAAGTCAATGCAGCTCAGTCCATATCTTACGTAGGTGTGCCATTGCTCGCTATAAATACTGCGCCTTCCATGACATCGCTATCTCCTCCCCCTCACGTTCACGTTCATCTCTATCTCCTCCCCCTCCCTCTCACGTCGACCACCATGGCATCGCCCCTCCCAAGCCCTAGGAGCCCCTCGCAGCACCACACGGATGGTCACGCGTCGCCGTTCCGTTCCTCGCCGCCACTAGTCGAGGAGGACGCGTCGGTGTTCCGCTCCTGTAACACCCCGGATGTAACTTGCCTTATTTGTAACTCCAACTCTTGCCTTTTTCGGCTATGTGATATGATATTCCCTCCGTTGGTGGGTTTCATGATATTCCCTCCGTTGTTGGGTTTCCCGTCATTTCGCATTTTGTTCATGTCATGCATTTCATATCATGTCATCATGTGCATCGCATTTGCATACGTGTTTGTCTCATGAATCCGAGCATTTTCCCCGTTGTCCGTTTTGCAATCCGGCGCTCCTATGTCCCCCGGCGTCCTCTTTTACCTTTTTCCGTGAGCGGGTATTAAACCTTCTCGGAATGGACCGAGGTTTGTCAAGCGGCCTTGGTATAGCACCGGTAGACCGACTGTCAAGTTTCGGGTCATTCGGAGGTCGTTCGATACTCCAACGGTTAACCGGGTAACCGTGAAGGCCGCGTGTGTGTTGCAGCCCAAAACCCCTCCAAAACAGCCCAATAACCCGTCTAAGACACTCCCATGTCCATCGCCGTTCGATCACGATCGCGTGGCCGAAAACCGCACTCCATTTGGAGCTTCCTAGCCCCCTCTACCTATAAATAGACCCCCTCTCCCGAAATTTGCGGATGAAACCACCCTAACCCTAGTCCAACTCCTCCCCCGCCGCCACCGGACGCGTCCGCGATGGCCGGACACGTTCGCCCGCCGCCGCCGGACCAACCACAGATCGCCACGTGTCGCCGCCGTCTCCTCGCCCGCGCCGGCCCGGAGAGCCCGTGCGGGGCCCTCCCGGCCCGCGCGCCGCCCGCCGCCGCCCGAGGCTGCGCCTCCTCTCCGTCGCCGGCCCGCCACCGCCTCCTCCCGTCGGCGCCGCGCCGCCCGCTCGCCGAGCCGCCGCGCCGTCCCCGTCGCCGAGGCGCCGCGCCGCCCGCTCGCTGCTCCGCCGCGTCCCCGTCGCCAAGCCGCCGCTCCATCGCCGGATCCCGCCGCCCCTCGCCATCTCCGGCGAGCTATCTCTGGCGACCACCTCGGAATCCGCGCCGGATCTCAGATCCGAAATCCACCGGAGGTTGACTTTCCCGAGCCCCGTTTTTCGTCTAAGTCTTTTCTGCAGAGATTTTGTTGCATGTTCATCGCATCATAACTTTGCACCCATGGCTCCGTTTTGGTCGTATAGCATGCCAACTTGTTCGTCTCGATGCTTACATCATTTCATCTCATTTCATCATTTGCATTTGAGCTCATCTTGATGCCCGAAATGCTGTTGGAAGAGGGCTATGCGATGTTAGTTTCAGATCTGTTTCAGAACATGCACTTTTGTCATTTTTGCCATGATTGATGTGTGCACCCTATGAAGTTGAGTCCTACATGTGTTTTGAAATATGCCATGCTATATTTCCAGGGGTGTATTCCATGTATTTTCACTAAGTCATGTTCTGCTGTTATTTTTATGCCATGTGTTCATGTTGTTTCCGAGAGATCTATGCCTCTTTTGAGCATGATCAGTAAGGGTGTTTTGAGCATATGGATTTGATATATACATCCATGCCTTTGTTTGGAATTATGGAGTGCCATAGCTTGAGTCAATCAAGCTCTACTTTTGCTATAAAATGTTGCTGGCAGATTGTTTACATGTTATTCGATTTTGCCAAGCTTGTTGTAGTTGATCCTTGGATGATATGATGTTATTCTTGCCATTTCTAGCTTCTATGCCATGTCTTCTTGATGGATGTATGCTTAGTTTATCATTCAAATCTCTGTAGTGAGTGCATCGAGCTCGTAAACATGCCTACTTGTTATCTGTTTTTGACATGTCCAGTTTTCTGCTAAGTCTGAAACCTGTAACGAAACTTGCTTAATTGACATGGGCGTTATTATATTTTCTTTTACTTTTTGGCTCATGGTCAGTAAGCGACGTTTGTTAAGTGCTCTGAGTAGATTCATGCCATGCCTTATTTTGCTATGTACTCTCCCTGTAGCATGTTGTTTTCTTGCTCTAAACATGTCATCCTGATGTTAATTTCTGGCTTCTTTGTTATTTTCACTAAGTCTGTGAACCTGTTATCTTTTGCACTTTTGCCATGCTTGTTTGAACCTGTTGTGGTGCGATTTAGCCGTAGCTCAGTGTTCATCTTTTGTCAAGCATCTTGAGTAGATTACTGTCATATGCTTTGTTGGTATGTTTGGGTGCAGTATCTTAATTTCTTGTTGCATGCTAAGTGGCATCATGCTGTTAATGGCAGATTCTTGTCATTCTCGTTTTACTTGTCTTTTGCAAACCGTGCATCCGATTCCGGTGATCTTTATATCGATTTCAACCGAAATCACCTCACCTTTCCAGTGGCATACTTGGTTTGCCAAGGTTATGCCTGGTTCATCTTTTTCCTTCCGAAGCATGCATATGCATTGCATACCTCATCTCGCATATCATGCCATGTTTATGTGTTGGTTGTTTACTATGGTGTTCTTTTTGTCCAGAAGAAGGATGGCACGGACCGACTCTGCGTTGACTACCGTCCATTAAACAAGAAGACAATCAAGAACAAGTACCCACTTCCCAACATCAATGAGCTATTCGAGCAACTTAAAGGTGCTAAAGTGTTCTCCAAGCTTGACCTTCGTATGGGTTATCATTAGATTCGCATTCGTGAAGAAGATATTCCCAAGACAGCATTCAGAACAAGCTATGGTTCTTATGAATATACTGTCATGTCTTTCGGCCTTGTCAATGCTCCTCCAACATTCTCTCGAATGATGAACTTCATCTTCAACCCCTACACCAATGAATTCGTCTTGGTCTATCTCGATGATATATTGGTCTTCTCCAAGAATAAGAAGGATCATGCCAAACATTTGCGATTGGTGCTAGACAAGCTCAGAGAGTATAAATTCTATGCGAAGTTCTCCAAATGTGAATTCTGGCTTGATGAAGTTCTTTACCTTGGTCATATCATCTCTGCCAAGGGCATTGCTATTAATCCAGAGAGGGTGTCTGCAGTCTTGAATTGGGAACCCCCTCAGAATGTCAAGCAGCTTCGCAGTTTTCTTGGACTTGCAAGCTATTGCCGAAGATTCGTTGAGAATTTCTCAAAGATTGCAAAGCCTCTTTCCAACCTCCTCCAGAAGCATGTGAAGTATGTCTGGTCTCCTGAGTGTGACGTTGCTTTCAACACGATCAAAGAGAAACTCGTCACTGCTCCAGTTTTGACTCCTCCTGACGAAGACAAGCCTTATGAAGTTTTCTGTGATGCTTCTCTTCAAGGCCTCGGTGCCGTGTTAATGCAAGAGAAGAAGGTTGTGGCCTATACCTCTTGTCAGTTGAAGCCCAACGAAAAGAACTACCCCACTCACGATCTTGAGTTGGCGGCAGTTGTCCACGCACTAATAACATGGAGACATCTCCTGTTGGGAAGGAAAGTGGACATATTCACCGATCACAAGAGTCTCAAGTACATCTTCACTCAGCCCAACCTCAACCTCAGGCAAACTCGATGGGTCGAAATGATTCAAGAGTATAATCCGAGTATTGAATATACTCCAGGCAAGGCTAATGTGATTGCAGACGCTTTGAGCAGGAAGGCTTATTGCAACAGCTTAATCCTCAAGCCCTTTCAACCGGATCTTTGTGAAGCTTTCTGCAAGTTGAATCTCCAAGTTGTTCCTCAAGGTTTTCTTGCCAACCTCATCGTCTCTCCTACTCTGGAAGATCAAATTCGTGAGGCACAACTGATGGATACCATGGTGAAGAAGGTGAAACGTGGTATTGACAAGGGCATTTCCAAATACAAGTGCTATCGCGTTGATGACAGAGATACTCTTTTCTTCGAGGACCGAATTGTGGTTCCAAAGGGTGATCTTCGTAAAGTCATTATGAACGAGGCGCACAATTCTCTTCTGTCAATTCATCCTGGAAGTACGAAGATGTACCATGACCTCAAGCAGTCGTATTGGTGGACTCGAATGAAGCGAGAGATTGCTCAATTCGTGAATGAATGTGATGTCTGCAGAAGGGTGAAAGCAGAACACCAACGACCAGCTGGTCTACTCCAACCTCTTGCTATTCCAGAATGGAAGTTTGATCATATCGAAATGGACTTCGTGACTGGATTTCCTAAGTCCAAGCGTGGAAATGATGCCATTTTCGTCGTCATCGACAAGCTCACCAAAGTGGCTCATTTTCTTCCTATCAAAGAGTCTATTACAGCAGCGCAGCTGGCAGAGCTCTACACCTCCAGAATTGTCTCCTTGCATGGCATTCCACAATTGATTTCTTCAGACCGTGGCAGCATCTTTACCTCCAAGTTTTGGGATTCTTTTCAGAAGGCCATGGGCACAAATATTCGCTTCAACACAGCTTTCCACCCTCAAACTAGTGGACAAGTCGAGCGTGTCAACCAAATTCTTGAAGGTATGCTCAGAGCTTGTGTTATCTCTTTCAGCATGAAGTGGGAGGATTGTCTTCCTTATGCTGAGTTCTCTTACAACAACAGCTTTCAAGCCAGCTCGGGCAAAGCCCCATTCGAGATTCTCTATGGCAGAAAGTGCCGTACTCCTCTCAACTGGTCTGAGACGGGCGAACGCCAACTTCTTGGCAACGATTTGATCTCAGAGGCTGAGGCAATGTGCAAGGTCATTCGTGAGAACCTCAAAGCCGCGCAATCGCGCCAGAAGAGCTATTATGATAGCAAACATCGTGATTTGGCATTCGAGATCGGAGACCATGTCTACCTCCGCGTCTCTCCAATGAAAGGAACTCGTCGCTTCGGTATCAAGGGGAAACTTGCCCCTAGATACGTGGGCCCTTTCAAGATCATCGGCAAACGAGGCGATCTCGCCTATCAACTTGAGCTTCCCCCCAACTTTGCAAATGTGCACGATGTCTTCCACGTGTCACAGCTTTGCAAGTGCTTCAAGACACCTGAGCGCACCATCAACTTCGAAGAGATTGATCTTCAAGAAGATTTGTCCTATCATGAGCATCCCGTTGCTATTCTTGAAGAAACTGAGCGCAAGACTCGCAACAAGTCAATCAAATTCCTGAAAGTGAAATGGTCACACCATTCAGAATGAGAAGCCACCTGGGAGCGCGAGGACCACCTACGTTCCGAGTATCTGGAGTTCTTTCAGTCCTAGATCTCGGGACGAGATCCTCTCGTAGTGGTGGAGTGTTGTAACACCCCGGATGTAACTTGCCTTATTTGTAACTCCAACTCTTGCCTTTTTGGCTATGTGATATGATATTCCCTCCGTTGTTGGGTTTCCCGTCATTTTGCATTTTGTTCATGTCATGCATTTCATATCATTTCATCATGTGCATCGCATTTGCATACGTGTTTGTCTCATGAATCCGAGCATTTTCCCCGTTGTCCGTTTTGCAATCCAGCGCTCCTATGTCCCCCGGCGTCCTCTTTTACCTTTTTCTGTGAGCAGGTATTAAACCTTCTCGGAATGGACCAATGTTTGTCAAGCGGCCTTGGTATAGCACCGGTAGACCGCCTGTCAAGTTTCGGGTCATTCGGAGGTCGTTTGATACTCCAACGGTTAACCGGGTAACTGTGAAGGCCTCGTGTGTGTTGCAGCCCAAAACCCCTCCAAAACAGCCCAATAACCCGTCTAAGACACTCCCATGTCCATTGCCGTTCGATCACGATCGCGTGGCCGAAAACCGCACTCCATTTGGAGCTTCCTAACCCCCTCTACCTATAAATAGACCCCCTCTCCCGAAATTTGCGGATGAAACCACCCTAACCCTAGTCCAACTCCTCCCCCGCTGCCACCGGACGCGTCCGCAACGGCCGGACACGTCCGCCGCCGCCGCCGGACCAACCACAGATCGCCACGTGTCGCCGTCGTCTCCTCGCCCGCGCCGGCCCGGAGAGCCCGTGCGGGGCCCTCCCGGCCCGCGGGCCGCCCGCCGCCGCCCGAGGCTGCGCCTCCTCTCCGTCGCCGGCCCGCCGCCGCCTCCTCCCGTCGGCGTCGCGCCGCCCGCTCGTCGAGCCGCCGCGCCGCCCCCGTCGCCGAGGCGCCGCGTCGCCCGCTCGCTGCTCCGCCGCGTCCCCGTCGCCAAGCCGCCGCTCCATCGCCGGATCCCGCCGCCCCTCGCCATCTCCGGCGAGCTATCTCTGGCGACCACCTCGGAATCCGCGCCGGATCTCAGATCCGAAATCCACCGGAGGTTGACTTTCCCGAGCCCCGTTTTTCGTCCAAGTCTTTTCTGTAGAGGTTTTTTTGCATGTTCATCGCATCATAACTTTGCACCCGTGGCTCCGTTTTGGGTGCATAGCATGTCAAATTGTTCGCCTCGATGGGTACATCATTTCATATCATTTCATCATTTGCATTTGAGCTCATCTTGATGCCCGAAATGCTGTTGGAAGAGGGCTATGTGATGTTAGTTTCAGATCTGTTTCAGAACATGCACTTTTGTCATTTTTGCCATGATTGATGTGTGCACCCTATGAAGTTGAGTCCTACATGTGTTTTGAAATATGCCATGCTATCTTTCCAGGGGTGTATGCCATGTATTTTTGTGATCTTTGTGGTGACTAGCACAAGCATGCAAACTAGGGTACATATTGTTGCTGATTTCAGGGACTTAGTATTTTCATTGTCATGTTCTGCTGTTATTTTTATGCCATGTGTTCATGTTGTTTCCGAGAGATCTATGCCTCTTTTGAGCATGATCAGTAAGGATTTTTTGAGCATATGTATTTGCTATATACATCCATGCCTTTGTTTGGAATTATGGAGTGCCATAGCTTGAGTCAATCAAGCTCTACTTTTGCTATAAAATGTTGCTGGCAGATTGTTTACATGTTATTCGATTTTGCCAAGCTTGTTGTAGTTGATCCTTGGATGATATGATGTTATTCTTGCCATTTCTAGCTTCTGTGCCATGTTTTCTTGATGGATGTATGCTTAGTTTATCATTCAAATCTCTGTAGTGAGTGCATCAAGCTCGTAAACATGCCTACTTGTTATCTGTTTTTGACATGTCCAGTTTTCTGCTAAGTCTGAAACCTGTAACGAAACTTGCTTAATTGACATGGGTGTTATTATATTTTATAGTCCTTTTTGGCTCATGGTCAGTAAGGGACTTTTGTTAATTGCTCTGAGTAGATTCATGCCATGCCTTATTTTGCTATGTCCTGTCCCTGTAGCATGTTGTTTGCTTGCTCTAAAAATGTCATCCTGATGTTAATTTCTGGCATGATAGTATTTTCACTAAGTCTGTGAACTTGTTATCTTTTGCACTTTTGCCATGCTTGTTTGAACCTGTTTGGTGTGTTTTAGCCGTAGCTCAGTGTTCATCTTTTGTCAAGCATCTTGAGTAGATTACTGTCATATGCTTTGCTGATACATTTGGGTGCAGTAGCTTAATTTCTTGTTGTTTGCTAAGTAGCATCATGCTGTTAATGGCAAAATCTTGTCACCCTTGTTTTGCTTGTCACTTGCAAACCGTGCATCCGATTCCGGTGATCTTTATATCGATTTCAACCGAAATCACCTCAACTTTCCAGTGGCGTACTTGGTTTTCCAAGATTATGCCTTGTTCATCTTTTTCCTTCCAGAGCTTGCATAAGCATTGCATATCACATCTCGCATATCATGCCATGTTTTGCATCATGTTGCTTGCGCATTGCATCGTGGTTGATAGTTGTTCCTTTGCTTGTGTTCTTGTCTTGGGTAGAGCCGGGAGACGAGTACGTGAACGAGGAACCTGTTGAGAACGCTTACGAAGGCCAAGCTTTCGACAACTCTAAGAACCTTGCAGGCAAGATGACCATACCCTCGAAATCACTTCTATCTTTGCTTGCTAGATGCTCGCTCTTTTGCTATGCCTATGCTGTGATACCTACCACTTGCTATATCATGCCACCCATATTGCCACGTCAGCCTCTAACCATCCATGTCCTAGCAAACCGTTGTTTGGCTATGTTACCGCTTTGCTCAGCCCCTCTTATAGCGTTGCTAGTTGCAGGTGAAGATGAAGTTTGTTCCTTGTTGGAACATGGACATGTTGTTCCTTGTTGGAACATGTTTACTTGTTGGGATATCACAATATCTCTTATTTTAATTAATGCATCTATATACTTGGTAAAGGGTGGAAGGCTCGGCCTTATGCCTGGTGTTTTGTTCCACTCTTGCCACCCTAGTTTCCGTCATACCGGTGTTATGTTCCTTGATTTCGCGTTCCTTACACGGTTGGGTGATTTATGGGACCCCCTTGACAGTTCGCTTTGAATAAGACTCCTCCAGCAAGGCCCAAACTTGGTTTTACCATTTGCCACCTGAGCCTTTTCCCCCGGGTTTTCGCGAGCCCGAGGGTCATCTTTATTTTAACCCCCGGGCCAGTTCTCCTTCGATTGCTGGTCCAAACCGAGCGATGTCCGGCGCCCCTCGGGCAACCAGGGTCTATGCCAACTCGACGTCTGGCTCATCCGGTGTGCCCTGAGAATGAGATATGTGCAGATCCTATCGGGATTTGTCGGCACATCCGGGCGGCTTTGCTGGTCTTGTTTTATTACTGCCGAGATGTCTTGTAGTCCGGGATTCCGAGACTGATCGGGTCTTCTCGGTAGAAGGAATATCCTTCGTTGACCGTGAGAGCTTATAATGGGCTAAGTTGGGACACCCCTGCAGGGTATTATCTTTCGAAAGCCGTGCCCGCGGTTATGAGGCAGATGGGAATTTGTTAATGTCCGGTTGTAGAAAACCCGAAGTTGATCTTAACTAAAACACATCAACCGCGTGTGTAACCGTGATGGTCTCTTCTCGGCGGGGTCCGGGAAGTGAACACGGTGTTGGAGTTATGTTTGACGTAGGTTGTTCTAGGATCACTTCTTGATCACTTCTAGCTTCACGACCGTGCTTTGCTTCTCTTCTCGCTCTCTTTTGCGTTGTTAGCCACCATATATGCTAGTCGCTTGCTGCAGCTCCACCTCACAACCCTATCCTACCTTTAAGCTTAAATAGTCTTGATCTCGCGGGTGTGAGATTGCTCAGTCCCCGTGACTCACAGATCCTACCAAAACAGTTGCAGGTACCAACGATGCCAGTGCAGATGACGCAACCGAGCTCACGTGGGAGTTCGACGAGGAACGTGGTCGTTACTATGTGTCTTTTCCTGATGATCAGTAGTGGAGCCCAGTTGGGGTGATTCGGGGATCTGTGTAGCATTTGGGGTAGTCTTCTTTCATTTTGGTTCCATAGTCGGACCTTGAGTGTAATCTGGATGAGGAATGCTTATTTATGTATTGTGTGAAGTGGCGACTGTAATCCAACTATGTATCTCTTTCCCTTATGTATTACATGGGTTGTGTGAAGATTACCTCACTTGCGACATTGCTTTCAATGCGGTTATGCCTCTAAGTCGTGCCTCGACACGTAGGAGCTATAGCCGCATCAAGGGCGTTACAGCTCCTCACCGCTACGCGACTCGTCGTCGTTCCGTTCCTCACCGCAACTAGTCGAGGAGGATGCGTCGGTGTTCCGCTCCTCGCCGAGACGCGTCGAGGTGGACGCGTCGGCGTTCACAATCTCGCCAGCATGCACGCCGGAGGACGCGTCGGCTCCCCGCTACAAGGAGAACGCCGCGCCGCTCGCCGAGCCCCCCAGCCTTGAGGAGCTTTGGAAAGAAATGGATGTCGCCTTGTGGGAGGCTTTGCCTCCAGCAGAGCGTGCCATAATAGAGGCGGAGTAAAAGGCCGAGGAAGAGAAGCGCACCACAGAACAAGCTGCCTGGGAGGCCTATGTCGCGTCCGAGAGAGTCAGGCAATTGGCTCTTTGGCAGAAGGCTCGTGCAAGGGCCGTGAGGGTGGTGGAGGACGCCCATGCCGACGCCCTGAGTGCAGTCGGGCCCAAGCGCCTCATCTACGCTTGGCGGTACGTGGACCGGGTGCACGCTTCCAGCAAGGAGGAGTACCTGTTGACGCCGGATCACCACCCCGGTGAGATCGCGCTCGCTCGCCGGCAAGCCGCCAATCAGCACCTCGCAAGTTGCGAGGCTGAGGAAGAGGCGTTGTGTCGGCGCGCTGGGAAACGGCCGCGCACCAGGGCACTCGTGGTGCGCCGCAAGCGCTCCTGCGAGCGCCGTGGCTTTTAGGAGGAGTATAATTTTTGTTTCGTAAGGCGATCTCATTAGTTTTGGGACGCAAATGATAAATCCCGAACGTTCAGGAATTTTTAGAGTCCTTAATTAAGTATGTAAAAGGGAAAGTTTGGAAACCTTGTGTATTCGTACGCATTTTGCAAGTACGTGCATATAGCACAAACTTATTACTCCCTCCGTCTAGGTGTGTAAGTCATCTTACGAAAACCAAATAATCCCAAAACACTTAGGCGCGGTGCATTAACTTCTACCTCGTTTCTTGTTTCTTGACATATCAACCAATAGGAGATGTGGGTGTGCATGCTTTTAATGACTTGAGACTACCAAACACGACATGCAGTGGTTAGTTCATTGCATGCAATGCTATTAATTAGCAAATAAACATTAAGATCTCTCGTTTTCCCCTCCTCCGTGGTCACAGTGCACAATCTAAGATGACTTACTCACCTAGACGGAGGGAGTATATACTATCACACTACACGTCTCTCTCGATGTATGCTTGCAGACTGTGCTACTCCCTCCGTCCAGGTCAATAAGTCATCTTCGGTTGTGCACCGTGACCAAGAAGGAGGGAAGTCTTGTACACCTAGACGGAGGGAGTACTACTATTACTTATGTATGTGCAAATGCACGTTTTAACATTACGATGTGGTTTTGTAAAAGTGGAAAAACAACACTAGTCAAGCTTGTGAAACGATTCAATGCAAAACAAATGCAAAAATGCTCGTTTGATTGTTTACTTTTAGCTTCCTTCTATGCGGTTATTTCTCTGTCGTACTTTGTACGGAGTATCTCACTGGTTGGAAAGGCATGCAAATTCCCAAACCGCTTCCTACACCCTGTATCGAATTTTTTGCCTAACAGATTGTGCCATGCAATTGGAATTCCAACTTAAGTACTACTACTAGTAGGAGTACCAGGGGCTAGTTCTTTTAGGCTTCTAGATTAGTAATCCCATAACTACTACCTCCGTCCTGGTTTATTGGTCCCCATTGTAATCTGTGTCAAAATTTTGGTCAAAATTTAGCACAAATTACAATGGTGAGGAAAAACCAGTTAAATCTTTGGTCAAAATTTAGCACAAATTACAATGGTGAGGAATAAACCAGGACGAAATAGTAGTTTAGAAGACCAAATAAATGAGTGAGGCGCCTTATTGTTACTCTCCACTTTGACTAGTCTTGTGGGAAAAGCTAGGGAAGCCGCCAAAAGAACTGGCCCTAGGAGTAGTAGCTAGGGATCGAGTGTGCGAGATGAACTGAAGAAAGTAAATGCAGAGAGATGAAATGCAAAAAAGACGGAGGGATGTGATGGTTGCTTGTCCATTTATTTTACCAGGCCACTTATTACTAGGAGTGGTTCAGTTTTGTGATATGACGGCTTTACTGCCGCGCCACGAGCGGGGTGAGAGGTGAGACTCCCATGCAGCGCCACCCTCTACACGTACTAGTACTCCCTCCATCCATTTTTACGGGGCCTAACTTGTAAATATTTCGTACCAAGGCATGTCTGCAAAAAGAGGAACTGGTTTTGGGACTAGTATCTGGATCCCGTGTAGTCTTGCATGCAGCCTCCTTTGAATGCCTAGCCGCTGGCCTCCCTTCCTTTAATCCCTCGCATGCAAATTACTCTCCTCCCTTTTCTACATGCATGCCCAACCATAATTCCTCAAATCATGCATGCCTTGGCTGAAATATAGAGCTTGCTCCTCCTTTGAAAATATGGTGGTGCTATCCATGCATGCAAATCAATGCGACAGCCAGAGCATTTTCATGATGAAGGGACTACGCACGACTTGCAAGAGAAAATTAAGATGGGGATGCCTCGGTTAGTTCATTCGGATAGGTTTATTCGGATATTATTTCATCTCTAGAGCTCACAAACATCCGGGTGAAATAGATAAAAAGTATCTTTTGCAAACAAAAGCGTTCAACTGTTCAACCTACATCCAAAACTTGTGAAGAAATAACTCTTATTGTGCTTTGTAGGAAATGATCTTAAAGAATTAGTTTTTGAGTATCCATTGTTATACATGTTGGCTACAGATGACATGGCACTTCCTTGTAGCCAAGAGTTGGCTATACTATTTAAGTATTAACCATGCCCTTATACACCTAGACGGAGGGATTAAATCAGGATGACTTGGGAGGGGGCAGAGGATATGTAAGAAATGGTTCATCATAAGTCTTTCACCAGTACTGTAGTAAAAATTCATACATGGAAGATTCTAGACTAAACCATAAATGGATACACTTTTATTCATGCGTGATACTCCAATAGAGCAAGATCATGCATGGAAGTCTCCACATGCTTAGATAGCGGATTACATTGAGCGAAGACTAATGATCAACATTTAACTGGAAAATGCAGATGTCCAGGTGAACCTCCTTGGAGTCCCCGTGCACATTGTTGGAGTCCAAATAACACCATGGGTTTTCCATGTCCACATCGGCGGGAAAGTCCCAGCTCCGCAGAGTCCAAGTATGCTCAGCGTAGCCAGTGTCGCCGCCCACGCGTGTAGGTATCCTCTTCTCATGCTCATACAAGTGGTAGAAGAGCTCACCTTATGAAGGCCTACTAGCAAAATTCCAACATCGACCAGGCCGTCCATGAAACGGGAGTGGCTGTAGGGGACGTTGCGCCAGTTGAATATATGAGCAAGTTACTACAAGATTTAATCCGAATAAGCACAAAATAAATCATGACGGCTATAACAGAGATGAAACTAATACTGTGGACTAGCATAGTAGTAGGATACAGAGTAGAAACATGAATTCTACCACGATTTCGAATGGGAAGGATAGAAACACATACAGTGCAACGGGAGCAGCACCGTTGGTGTTGAGGTTGTCACCCATGTCCAAACACCACGTAGACACGGTCTTTGAGCACGGTTCATAGTCGTTCCACGCTCGGGCATTGAAGTTTGTAACTATTTTAGATTAGAATATACTACTCCTCCGGTGCTAGCAGTAGAGCAGAGTCCTACTCTACTACTCTACTCAAGCAAGTTAGGGCATAGCACTGTAGGGAGTACCAGTACTGTGATCACTCAAGCAAGTTGTCTGGCATCGACATGACCCTACGCTGCTGGTATGTGTCTCATAAGTCAAGCGGCGTGCTGTAGTCATCATCACCTGTCCACTTCCCACATCACATATTCGCTTCTCCACTTTGTCCGCACATAATCTCGTCCAATGTTCCATCCCCGCTAAGGCGCCTCCCCCCCTCGTCCGAAACCCAAGCACTAACAATGGCAGAACCGAGCAGCGTCCGCCGAAAGAGTGGCTGGAATTCGCTCCCCACAGAGGTAATCAAGCTCATTGTTTCGCGTGTGGACAATCTCAGTACCATGCCGCTCGCCGCGTGCTCGTCGGGGATGTACCGTTTACTCAAAGTCCTCCGGCCGGAGCTTTTTAAGCCAGCTCCTTGCTTGCTGATGTCGCCTGATCTTCAGAAACGGCGTGTCACGCAGCATAACGATCGTAGGGTGGCGAGCATCCACCCCCTTGACTGCGATCCGATCCCCGTCAGCCTCAACTACATTAACGGTATGTACTGGGTCGACATGAACACGTCTTGGATGGTGCTCGTCGATGGTCGCGGCAGCTGGATGCTCATGGAGGTCTACACCTGGTGATTGATCCCCCTTCCTTCAATTAACACTGCACTGCTTTGGCACCACGGCCCAGAATACTCGGAATCTTACAGTAGCCAACATGATACCAAGTTTGATTTGCTCAAGGTTGTAATCTGCCAAGTGCCCACAAGATCTGCGAATTATAAAGACTTCAGGCTAATTGCGTTCTTCAACCACGGTATCACCTATCTGACATGTCACTGCGGTAAGTGGATAAATCTGCACGTCCATCGCAGGATCATACATCGTCCATGGTTCTCTGATGCAATTGAACACAAGGGCTTCATTTACGCTGTCGACTCCTTCTATGGCTGGACGTATTGCTGGCCTACTCGAGTCATCGCTACAAACGGCTGTTACAGCAGTATGTTACTTTCCTATGATATCATGATGGCTTGCTTATATTACTGTCAACATTTGCTGAAAAAATATTCATGCTCATAACATGTTGTTCTTAAGATTAACTAAACCAAGAGCCCTTTTTTATTTGACTCCAACTTGATATGATGTTGTAGGCCGCCTGGTGTCCCTACCCTTCCTAATCCCATAACCTTTCAAAGAAAAGTGGCATGGCAGTTGCAGGTGGTTCCTGGCTCGATCAGACGACGACGAAAGATTGATGATCGTTCGCACGTACCGGACGTGTTGTTTCACGGAATACAATCACAGTCACTGCAAGGTCTTTGAGCAGGATCCCAGCTTCTCTGGGCCTTCAGGAATTTTTGACTAGAGGCTGGTAAGTTGCCTTGGTACACGCTCTCTGTTTGTCGGACTGAATTATCCGATTAACCAGGAGATAACCGACGGCAAGGATCATGATGGCAGCGTGGTTTCGTTCATCAGGCAAAACTGTGTGTACACAGCGTACCATGAGTCTCTGCATGCACCATACCCTGATATGTGCCGGCATGCTCTGCAGCCCAAAGTAGGAGAGGGGGTCGCAAGTATCAGACTTCGACCTGCTGGCTGGAGTTTCCCCCGTCAGGCACCCATCTGGTTCAAGCCGTCAGCCAATCTCCACAGCTTAATAAATAGTAACGTCTAACTGAGCCAGTTAGTTAGATGCGTACACTTGGTGTAGTAGGAACTTTATTTAGTTTGATGCATACACTTGTTCTTTTTTGGTTGCCCTTTTGTAATGATGGCTGATGTTTGGTTTGGAAGAGAGAGCTGCGTCTTCACTCTTCTGGCCTGCTTACTGCTTCTGTTGCACCCCTAGCCCTGGTTGCTGCTGCTGTTTTCAATGTACAATCAGTAGTATATTCCGTCTGTTGGTTCAATAAATGTGTTGTTAGAACGACAAACACAATGTTTTGGAAGTCGTTGCACGGTTCGATCCTTTAGTGCCCCGTACGTACGTAGCGCATACTATTTATCATACGGAACACTTTTTTGAAACTCGGAACACATTTTCCACTTGTTGATAACATGCAGCCCACTGATGAAGGCCCAATAGAGAAGCCCATAATTAACTGGAAGGGAGGCTCTCACATGAATCCGACCCAGGTACATGCTCATGGTCCCCTAAACATAAGTAAGTAAATAAATAAATAAAGCTAAATGCTCATGCACCAATTCTTTGGGAAAATAGCTAGCCCAGTATTTCTTTTTGAAGAATATCCAAGCTAGGCCTATTTGTTTTCTTTGAATTACTGGGATGCAAATCTTTCAAGACGAGGAGGGATGCATTCCGGCCTGGCTTAAGAGTACGGTCAATGTCTGTTAAAAGTAATATCAAAAGGGGTTGAAAATTTCAAAAAATTTATAGCAAATGGGATATAAGTTTCTTTTTTTGTTTTTGTTCTTCACTGATATCTTATACGTATTTCATTGGATTTAACATGACATACTACTAATTTATTTTTAAATTTGTTTTACTATGGCTATTTATTTTTGGATTAAGAATATTTTGTTCCCGAGCAAAAATTTGCGAATTTTTAAAATTTCCCACATATTTAGTTAATTTTTTGACCCTGGTACTAACCAGAAAATGGCCAGCAATTCTAAAAATGGAAAACGGACTGCAATAAATTCCATATGAATTTGAAAATGAGTAAAAATTATAAAAATAATAGCAAATGGGATGTACACGCCACAGGTTTCGAGGCTGACTTGTTTACGCAAGGCTTTGTCAGTGAACACACGATTCTAGCGGCAGTTAGTGTTGGATGTCCATCCAACGGCCGACGTGCTTCTTCAATCTTTGATCTTCCTGCTCTAGCCGCCTAAACTAGCACCGGCGGGACTGCCTGCTCCCTCCTCTTGTGGCCCGCTGTGATGCCGCGCAGGCTTCCCCGGCCTACCCTACTCCCTCCGCTGGCCTGGCCGCACGCAATCAACTGCCTCCTTATTACGCGAAAAAAATGATTCCTCCCACTGACATCTGGGGCGCACCGGTTGGGAGGCTGACCTGTGGTCCTACTAAGTTGACGCGTAGGTACGGCTTGTCAACTTAGTCAACAAACGATTCTAGCAGCAGTAACCGTTGGATTTGAATCGGACGGTCCTGCTGCTTCTTCAATCGCTGCTCTTCTTGCACCAGCCGCCCAAACCAGCGACGGGGAGACCGCCTGCTCCTGCCTCCAGTGGCCGACTGTGCTGCCGATGAGGCCTCATCGCCCCCTACTACTCCCACCGCTAGCCAGGCCTTGAGGCGACGACAGCCTCACACCGCAACCGAACCAGTGAACCCTCGTACTCCTCTGTGTGTGGGCATCCACTGCCGCGTCTTCCCCGGCTCCGCGTCGTCCCCTTCCTAGGCCTCGCCGTCGTCCACCGCCTTGGTGCTCTCGGCGCGGCATGGTCAACATGGTCAACGACATTCAATCGGAAGAGTACTGTACGTGGAGAGG
Source organism: Aegilops umbellulata (assembly GCA_032464435.1). Classification (NCBI taxonomy): domain Eukaryota; kingdom Viridiplantae; phylum Streptophyta; class Magnoliopsida; order Poales; family Poaceae; genus Aegilops; species Aegilops umbellulata. The sequence goes on from CP136058.1 coordinate 278,930,145, forward strand.
CTGACAGCTGGGTCCATGGCCACAGCCCAGTTTTTTTGTGATTTGCCAAGTAAGTCACTTTGTCAGGCCTGTTGGGCTGCAAATCTTGCAAGACGAGGAGAGCTTTCATTCCGCTGGCCCAGAAAATGGCCCATCAGTAATGAGAAATGGGTTGTACATTTTTAAAACACATCAAACCGGCAATTAGTTTCAAATATCTTTTTTTCATTTTGAGATTTGAAACTACATTAATTTTTATGCGTGGAGAATTTGTTGGATTTTATATTGATATACATTTATTTTTAAAATCAGTTTGAATGTGAGTCAAAATTTTGGGATTAAAGACAGTTCGGACCGCACCGAAATATGCAAAATTTCATATAATTTTTTAACCGTGGCCACAATATGGGCTGTAATGCTAACAAAAAGAATATGGGCTCCAAAAAAAACCTTAAGAATTAGCAAATGGGCTGTAAATTATTAGAAATAATGGCAGATGGGTTGTATGCTGTTTTCCACAGATTTGAGGCTTTCCTAAAAAAACGTTGACACACAAGTTGTGACTGTTGGATGTCCATTGAACGGCCGTCGTGCTTCTTCAATCTCTGCTCTTCCTGCTCTAGCCGCTCAAACAAGCGCCGGCGGGACTGCCTGCTGCCTCCTCCCCATGGCCGGCTCTACTGCCACGCAGGCCTCACCACCCCACCGTACTCCCATCGCTGGCCTAGCCATCCCTCTACTCACCCACACCTGCTGTTATTCTCCGGCAACGGCAGACGAACCAGTAAACCCTCGTCCAGTCGTACTCCCCTCCGCGTGGGAAACAACTGCCGAGTCTTCCCTGCCTCCGTGTCGTTCCCTTCCTAGGCCTCGCCGTCGTCCACCGCCCTGGTGCTCTCGGCGCGGCCTGGTCAACGTGGTCAACGACCGACATGCATCTGAAGTGAACTTTACGTGGAGAGGCTGACAGCTGGGTCCATGGCCGCACGCAAGGAAATGCCTCCTTATTACGCGCAAAATAATGATTCCTCCACCTGACATCAAGGACCCACCGAAAGGGCCTTTGTATTTCGCGAAAAAAACGTTACCGCCACTGACAGCTCGGACCCACCAGCTATATCTTCGCACGCAAGGAAGTGCCTCCTTATTACGCACAAAAAAAATGAATACTCCCCCTGTTAGCTGGGACCCAGTATAGTGGCAGGCTGACTTGTGGGCCTACTAAGTTGACGGGGATGGAGGGCTTTGTCAACTTAGTCAATATGCATGATTCTAGCTCCAGTGACCATACGATGTCCATCCAACGGCCATAGTGCTTCTTCAACCTCTGGTCTTGTTGCTCCAGCCGCCCAAACCAACGTCGGTCGTGCCTCGTGCTCCTGCCTCCCGTGGCCGGCTACGATGCGGTAGAGGCCTCACCGCCCCCTACTACTCCCACCACTGGCTAGGACATCCCTCTACTCACCCACACGCCCTGTTATTCTGCGGCAACGACAGCCTCACACCGCAGCGAACCAGTGAACCCTCGTACTCCTCTACGCGTGGGCATCCACTGCCGCGTCTTCCCCGGCTCCGCGTCGCCCCTTCCTAGGCCTTGCCTTCGTCCACCGCCCTGGTGCTCTCGGCGCGGCGTGGTCAACATGGTCAAGGAACAGCTTCCATCGGACGTGGACTGTAAGTGGAGAGGCAGACAGCTGGGTCGACGGCCGCAGCAAGAAAGTGCCTCCTTATTACGTACAAAATAATTATTCCTCCACCTGACAGCGGGGACCCAACGGACGGGCCACCGTATTTTGCGAAAAAACATTAGCCCCTGACTGCTGGGACCCACTAGCTACATCTTCGCACGCAAGGAAGTGCCTGACAGTCGGGACCCACCTGGTCGAAGCGTACGTAGCATTGTCATTCTGGTCGCGAACGTGTACGTACATACTCGTCGATGTAGAGGCGCGCACGTGTCGTAGTAGAGGCGGGCACGTGTCGTAGTAGAGGCGCGCACGTAGCATGTACATGTACGTACAACGGCTAGGGTGCAAGAAAGAAAATACGACCACGTATGTGTACATACGGGCGGGGTCTCGAACGCCTACTCGCGCATACGTACGACGAGGGCTCGTTGACATGGCTGGGTCGGAACGGAGAAACAACGTCGTCATCGTGTTCATGGGGAGGCAACGGAATGCGTCGTGTTCATGGGGAGGCAACGGAATGCGCCGTGTTCATCGGGAGGTAACGGAACGCGTGGGAGCCAACCGGTTGTGTCGGAACAAAATGCGTGGTCGTGTTCATCGGGAGGGCTTGGACGGAACAGGCGATGGAAACGAGGCCTGGCGTACCGCACAACAGAGGAAACGGCCTTGTGTTCGACCATCCATGTTCGAAACGGGATCCTGTTCATCGGGAGGGGTGTGGCATACCGCAAAACGGAGGAAACGGACCTCCTATGGTTGAAACGGGGGTCCTGTTGATCGAGAGGGTTGTGGCGTACCGCAAAACGGACAAAACGGACTTGTGTTGGAGCGCTACGGTCGAAACGGGGGTCCTGTTCATCGGGAGGGGTGTGGCGTACCGCAAAAGGGGACTCCACGGGATACTGTTCATCTCCACCGTCGACCTCCTCCAGCCTCCACGGGCTCCTGTTCATTCAGCCTCCACGGGCTCCTGTTCATCCAGCCTCCACCGGGCGCTACTCCACCGGCTACTGTTCAACCACCCCTCCACCGTCTACTGTTCATGCAGCCCTCCACACCACGGGGTCCTGTTCAACCACCCCTCCACCGTCTACTGTTCATCCAACCCTCCACACCACGGGGTCCTGTTCAATCACCCCTCCACGGGCACCCCTCCACCATCTACTGTTCATCCAGCCCTCCACACCACGGGGTCCTGTTCATCCAGCCCTCCACGGGCACCCCTCCACCGTCTACTATTCATCCAGCCCTCCACCACACCACGGGGTCATGTTCATCCAGAGGCAACGCCACCGTTCACTGTTCATCCAAACCCCCCGCAACGCTCACTGTTCATCCCAGAGCCAGCATCGATCGGCTTCAGTTAGCAGCGATCGATCGCTCAGGTTCAGTAATGCGTAGCCTGCAGTGCAATCGCTCGGGTTCAGTTAGAGCCCAACGCCTCGCTCGGTTCAGTTAGAGCCAACGCCTCGCACACACGCACGTACGTGTACGAGAGAAACGCGCATTGCTCGGCCCCCGACCTCCCACCGTAACCGGGAACTCCCCGAAATTTTCCTCCCCCTCGCTTCTACCATGGTTTTTTCCGTCATGGACGACCCAAAGAATGTCATGCAACTGCGTCTCCGGCCCGCCCAGGACGAAAAGCCCATTTTCTATCATGATTTTTTGTCATGGAAGTAGGAGCCCACCACATCTATGATGATACCGGGTTTTGTCACAATTATCATCATAGAAGTGTCATATGTATGACATAAAATTTTTCGTTCGGCCCAAAATGTCACGGATGTGTCTTTTTTTTGTAGTGTAACTTGCAAGATCGGATCTAGAACATGGATATAATGATGATAACATAAACGGTTCAGATCTGAAATCATGGCACCCGGGCCCAAAGTGACAAGCATTAAGCATAGCAACATCAATCTAAGAACATAGTGGATACTAAGGATCAAGCCCTAACAAAACTAACTCGATTACATGATGAATCTCATCCAACTCCTCACCAACCAGCGAGCCTACAAAGGGATTACTCACTCCCGGTGGGGAACATCATGGAATTGGCGATGGACAAGGGTTGGTGATGACGAAGAACGAAGACCCCCCTCTCCGGAGCCCAAAATGGACTCCAGATCTGCCCTCCCGAGGAAGAACAGGGCTTGGCGGCGGCTCCATCTCGTAGATCGCGATAATTATTTCTCCCTGATTTTTTTCTCCGAAAATAGGATTTTATAGCATTGGTTTCAGGGTCTACGGGGCCACCCGATGGGGACAACCCACCTGGGCGAGCCAGGAGAGGGGGCGCGCCCTGCTACCTCTTGAGCAATGCGCCCTGCTACCTCTTGAGCAATACTTTAGTAATCTCAAACTTTTTTCAACTTTCATGCAATACATGAGCATGAGCCATGTATATAGCATTATGGGTGGAATAGAATATAATGATGGGGGTTATGTGGAGAAGGCAAAAAAGGAGAAAGTCTCACATCAACGCGGCTAATCAACGGGCTATGGAGATGCCCATCAATTGATGTCAACGTGAGGAGTAGGGATTGCCATGCAACGGATGCACTAGAGCTATGAAAGTATGAAAGCTCAACAAAAAACTAAGTGGGTGTGCATCCAACTTGCTTGCTCACGAAGACCTAGGGCATTTGAGGAAGCCCATTGTTGGAATATACAAGCCAAGTTCTATAACGAAAAATTCCCACTAGTATATGAAAGTGACAAAACAAGAGACTATCTCTCATAAAGATCGTGGTGCTACTTTGAAGCACAAGTATGGAAACAAAAGATAGTAGCATTGCCCCCTTTTTTTTTCTTTTTTTTGGGCCTTTCTTTTTTTTCGGCCTTTTTTGGGGACAATGCTCTATGAATGATGATCATCATACTTCTATTCATTTATAGCTCAATGACTACAAGTCAATACTAGAACAAAGTATGATTCTATGGCTATTTATTTTTGGATTAAGAATATTTCGTTCCCCAGCAAAAATTTGCCACATATTTAGTTAATTTTTTGACCCTGGTACTGACCAGAAAATGGCCAGCAATTCTAAAAATGGAAAACGGGCTGCAATAAATTCCATATGAATTAGAAAATGAGTAAAAAATATAAAAATAATAGCAAATGGGTTGTACACGCCACGGATTTCGAGGCTGACTTGTTTACGAAAGGCTTTGTCAGTGAACACACGATTCTAGTAGCAGTTAGTGTTGGATGTCCATCCAATGACCGACCTGCTTCTTTAATCTCTGATTTTCCTGCTCCAGCCGCCTAAACTAGCGCCGACGGGACTGCCTACTCCCTCCTCTTGTGGCCCGCTGTGATGCCACGCAGGCTTCCCCGGCCCAGCCTACTCCCTCCACTGGCCTGGCCGCACGCAATCAACTGCCTCCTTATTACGCGAAAAAAATGATTCCTCCCACTGACATCTGGGGCGCACCGGTTGGGAGGCTGACCTATGGGCCTACTAAGTTGACGCGTACGCAGGGCTTGTCAACTTAGTCAACAAACGATTCTAGTAGCAGTAACCATTGGATTTGAATCGAACGGTCCTGTTGCTTCTTCAATCGCTGCTCTTCTTGCACTAGCCGCCCAAACCAGCGTCGGGGAGACCGCCTACTCCTGCCTCCAGTGGCCGGCTGTGCTGCCGATGAGGCCTCATTGCCCCCTACTATTCCCACCGCTAGCCAGGCCCTGCGACGACGACAGCCTCACACAGCAGCCGAACCAGTGAACCCTCGTACTCCTCTCCGCGTGGGCATCCACTGCCGCGTCTTCCCCGGCTCCGTGTCGTCCCCTTCCTAGGCCTCGCCGTCGTCCACCGCCTTGGTGTTCTCGGCGCGGCGTGGTCAACGTGGTCAACGACATTCCACCGGAAGAGTACTGTATGTGGAGAGGCTGACAACTGGGTCCACGGCCACAACCCGTTTTTTTTGTGATTTGCCAAGTAAGTCGCTTTGTTAGGCCTGTTGGGCTGCAAATCTTTCAAGACGAGGAGGAGAGCTTTCATTCGGCTGGCCGAGAAAATGGCCCATCAATAATGAGAAATGGGCTGTATATTTTTAAAACACATCAAACCGGCAATTAGTTTCAAATATGTTTTTTTCATTTCGAGATTTGAAATTACATTAATTTTTTTGCGTGGAGTATTTGTTGGATTTTATATTGATATACATTTATTTTTAAAATCAGTTTGAATGTGAGTCAAAATTTCGGGATTAAAAACAGTTCGGACCGCACCGAAATATGCAAAAATTCGTATAATTTTTTAACCGTGGCCACAATATGGGCTGTAATGCTAACAAAAGGAATATGGGCTCCAAAAAAAACCTCAATAATTAGAAAATGGGCTGTAAATTATTAGAAATAATGGCAGATGGGCTGTATGCTGTTTCCCACAGATTTGAGGCTTTCCTAAAAAAAGGTTGACGCACAAGCAGTGACTATTGGATGGCCATTCAACGGCCGTCGTGCTTCTTCAATCTCTGCTCTTCCTGCTCCAGCCGCTCAAACAGGCGCCGGCGGGACTGCCTGCTCCCTCCTCAACGTGGCTGGCTCTGCTGCCGCGGAGGCCTCGCCGCCCCACTGTACTCCCATCGCTGGCCTAGCCATCCCTCTAATCACCCACACCTGCTGTTATTCTCCAGCAACGGCGAGGCCTCTTATAGTCGAAACATTCCCCCCGCTGTCAGCTTGGACCCACAGGAAGTGCCTCCTTATTACGCACGAAAAAATGAATACTCCCCCGGCTACCTGGGACCCACCTTGGTGGGAGGCTGACTTGTGGGCCTACTAAGTTGACGGGGATGAAGGGCTTTGTCAACTTAGTCAATATGAACGATTCTAGCTCCAGTGACCGTACGATGTCCATCCAACGGCCGTAGTGCTTCTTCAACCTCTGGTCTTCTTGTTCCAGCCGCCCAAACCAGCGCCAGTCGTGCCGCATGCTCCTGCCTCCCATGGCCGGCTGTGCTGCCGCGGAGGCCTTACCGCCCCCTACTATTCCCACCGCTGGCCAGGCCCTGCGGCGACAACAGCCTCACACCGTAGTTTGAACCAGTGAACCCTCGTACTCCTCTCCGCGAGCACGCGGGCTTCCACTGCCGTGTCTTCCCCGGCTCCTCGTCGTCCCCTTCCTAGGCCTCGCCGACGTCCACCGCCCTGGTGCTCTCGGCGCGGCGTGGTCAATGTGGTCAAGGAACGACTTCCGTCGGACGTGGACTGTACGTGGAGAGGCTGACAGCTGGGTCCACGGCCGCAGCAAGGAAGTGCCTCCTTATTACGTGCAAAATAATTATTCCTCCACCTGACAGCGGGGACCCACCGGATGGGCCACCGTATTTCGCCCCCCTGACTGCTGGGACCCACCAGCTACATCTTCGCAGGCAAGGAAGTGCCTGACAGTCGGGACCCACCTGGTCGAAGCGTACGTAGCGTTGTCATTCTGTTCGCGAACGTGTACATACATATATACTGGTGGATGTAGAGGCGCGCACTTGTCGTAGTAGAGGCGCGCACGTAGCATGTACACGTACGTACAGCGGCCAGGGTGCAAGAAAGAAAATACGAGCACATATGTGTACATACGGGCGCGGTCTTGAACGCCTACTCGCGCATACGTACGGCGAGGGCTCGTGTACATGGCTGGGTCGGAATGGAGAAACAGCGTCGTCGTCGTGTTCATGGGGAGGCAACGGAATGCGTGGTCGTGTTCATCGGGGGTGTTGGGGATATTACTACTGGGCGCAAACCGGCCTATCTGGGCCGGGTTAACTTCATCAGTAGTTAAGTATGTTAAAGCTCATGAAGGTAGGTGAGGGCTTAAGGCCCATAATCGGTTTAAGGCCTGTAGCCGTAAACCGACGATGGTATGTAACTTGTATTATAAGTTAGGAATAAGTAGAGACCAAACCGAATGTGTCTATGAGCCGGTGTTGGGACTCTATAAACCGACGGGCGTCACCCATGTATATAAGGGGACGACCCGGCGGCGGTTCAAGGACAACAGACAACAACTCGAGACTTAGGCGAAGCTTGTTTGCTCCCTAGTCATCGAAACCCCATCAATTCCATCACAACTAGACGTAGGCTTTTACCTTCATCGAAGGGGCCGAACTAGTATAAATTCTCTTGCGTCCCTGTGTCCGCTTTAACCCCTTCAAGCTAACCCGTAGCGATGGCTCCACGACTAAGTCCTTTCATGAGGACATTTGCCGTGACAAAACCACGATAGTTGGCGCCCACCATGGGGCTATCGCACGATGGTTTCAAGTTCTTGGAGGGCAACTTCGAAGGACTCAAGGGCTACACTGTGGGCCGGACAACCAAGATCGTCGCGGCAAGCTCTACATCGACGACGCAGGATGGGGCCCCGAGGCCGGCTCGATTGAGTACGGGTACCGGGTCCCATTTGGTGGCATACATGTCTTCATTGGCAAGATCGGTGAACCGGGCCCTGAGCCGGACATCTGCACCGACCTCGTCGAAACGGCTCAGCGTGCGCGCTCCGCCCAGGTTAAACCGGCTGTGAAGCGTGCCTTCGTGGGGGTCATCCATGGAGGGGAATACGAGGACGGTTCAGAATCTGGTGGCGAGACCATCGTTTATTCCGGCGATGAGTCCTCGACCGGAGAAACCGAATCGTTATATCAGTTACAAGATGGCCGGATTGGGGGCTGTTCCGATGGCACAGTATTTCGGACCCCTCCGATCTGCAAAATTGGGTTGGAATATTCATGGCCGGTACGCAAGCGGCGATCCACTCTTCGACCGTGGCAGCAATGATTTCCGGGTCAGTAACGGCGACGACGGCTGGGGCTGGAGGCCCTGTGTGCCCGCCTGCTCAAGTCTTATCTGACCTGTTTGATGCGTTGGCTGCGCTTATGGCAGAAGCTAATCCGGTGGATTAGGACGCCCATAATGCGGAGATTGCGAAGGTGAGGGATCAGATTACTCAAGCCAAGGCCGACCTAGTAGCTGAGAATGCCAGGATGACTACAGAGCGGGCCGCTTTGGATGCGCAGGCTTACCGGCTTATGCTGGATCAGAACACGTCGCATGAAGTCCTGAAGAGGAAGTACCGGTCTCGCTTGCCTCCGGCTTTCCAAGCTAGAGATCTCTTCAATACCCCTGGAGCGGGAACCAGTAACCCGCCGGTGGTAAACCGGGCGGAAGCACGTGGGACGGGAGCGCCGGTTCAGCCTCACCTGATGGATCCGCCTCGTCAGAACACTATTATACCTCAGCCCGTCCCAACACCTCCGGGTCATTATTCCAATCCGATTGACGACCTTGTTGCTGCCGCTTCACGGTTGGAGGCCATCCCAATCGAAGGTGATTCCCCGCAGGTGGTGGAGACACGCCGGGTTAAGGAGCTTCTTCGGACAGCTTTGATTCAACAGGAAGCATACTCATACAGCCGTGATCGAATTCACTCTACCCCTCGCCCAAGCCGGAGCTACAGTAGACGTATGGATGAACCGGCCGTGTCAAGCAATGCATGAAACCGTGAAGCACCCCGTGGCAACAACCTGGCAGGTGGTGATGCCCAGGAAGTGGTGGATCGGGCCCGAGCGCGCAGGGAGGTCGAGTTAGCGGCGCAGTATGAGGCCCGTCAGCTTACGCCGGTTCGTCCAACTACCTCGGTCGAGCCAGGAGTTACCTCTAGTTCTTTGGGGGTACCATGTCTTGTCCCCGCTTTACGTAATGTGCGCCTGCCCAAGGATTTCAAGGGCCCGCGCAAGGTGCCAAATTACACTGCCGATTTGTCTCCAGAGACATGGGTGGAGAGCTATGAGATGGCCATGGAGATGCTTGACATGGATGATGCGGCGTGTGCAAAGTACTTCACCATGATGCTTGAAGGAACGGCCCGTACTTGGTTAAAAAGTTTACCCGCCAACTCTATCAGTTCATGGGCCCAGTTGCGAGCCCGGTTTATCCAGAATTTTAAGGATACATGTAAACAGCCTATGTCGATAGTGGACTTAGCAGCTTGTGTCCAGGAAGAAGGAGAATCGACAACCCGATGGGTGCGCCGGGTCTCAAAGATCTTGCATTCATAAGACCGCATCAATGCCGATACAAAAGTGATAACTTTGGAAGGCAACTGCCGGTTTGAGCCTCTGAAGTTGAAATTGGGGTGGTTGAAGCGCCATTGCAATGATATGGGAACCCTCATGGCTGCACTAGTGAAGTATGCTGACTCTGATAGTACCAAGGATCCCGAGTCTGACGATGATAAGGCAGGGAAGGGAAAGAAGAGCAGCAACTCCAAGGCACAGCCACACAGCTCGGCGGGTCATGGAAACGGAGAAAATGTAAAGCGGATAGCAGCATGGACTCTGTGGCTAACACCAACGCACAGGACAAGGGCCAGCGACGAAAGGGTAAACTGCCAAATCGCAGCGGAGCGCCTAACCCTAACCCGGACCGCTTGACTTACCTGTTAAACCAGCCATGTCCAAAACATGGGACAAAGGAGATGCCAGCCAACCATCTCTGGAAGGACTGCTACACCATGCAGGAATTCAAAAATTCCAATGCTTTCTGATATGATCACGGATCGGGTGGCGGTTCTGTAACGCCCCAGATGTAACTTGCCATATTTGTAATCCAACTCTTGCCATTTCCGGCTATGTGTTATGATATTCCCTCCGTGGTTGGGTTCTCTCGTTTTGCATTTTGGTCATGTTATGCATTTCATATCATGTCATCATGTGCATCGCATTCGCGTACGTGTTCGTCTCATAAATCCAAGCATCTTTCCCGTTGTCCGTTTTGCAATCCGGCGCTTCTATGACTCCCGGCGTCCCCTTTTACATTTCTTCGTGAGCGGGTATTAAACATTCTCGGAATGGACCGAGGTTTGACATGTGGCCTTGGTATAGCACCGGTAGACCGCCTGTCAAGTTTCGGGTCAATCGGTGTTCGTTTGTACTCCAACGGTTAACCAGGTAACCGTGAAGGCCTTGTGTGTGTTGCAGCCCAACACCCCTTCAAAACAGCCCAATAACCCATCTAAGGCACTCCCATGTCCTCCGCCATTCGATCACGATCGCGTGGCCGAAAATCGTGCTCAATTTGGAGCTCCCTAGCTCCTTCTACCTATAAATAGGTGCCTCCTCCTCCAATTCTGGGTCCAATAACCTAACCCTAGTCCAAATCCGCCCCACCGCGCCGCCGGACGCGTCCGACCGGGACGGACGCCATCTGCCGCCGCGCCCGCACCCGTCCCGCGCTGCCACGTGGCGGATCTGAGCCCACTTCGTCGCCGCCCGCCTCCGCCGGCCCGCGGGGCCCGCGCCAGGCCCGCGGGGCCCGGATCCTTCGCGCCGCCGCCCAGGGACGCCCGCGCCCGCGCGCCTCTCGCCCGACCGGCTCCCACCGTCGCGCCGCCCGGCCGGCGCTCGCCTCGCCGGCCATCTCCTCCGCGGTCGCCCCGCCGCCGTCCTCTTCTTCTCCGGCGCCGGTCGCCGCGCCCCGCCACCCGGTCGCCTCCCCGCCGCCCGCGACCTCGCCGGCCTCGCCCCGCCGCACCCCGCCGCGCCTCGCCGCCGTTCACCCTCGCCGGAGCCGGCCCCAGCCGCGCGCCCTCGAGCCGGTCCAGATCCGTCCTCGGATTCCGCGCCGGAAGGGTTGACTTCGCTCCCCCCTCGATTTTTCTAAGTCCTTAGATTATTGCATATCATCACATGTTCAACGTGCCGTAACTTTGCAACTATAGCTCCGGTTCACGCGTAGAATATGTCAAATTGTTCGACTTGAAGAGTACATCATTTTGTTCCATTGAATCATTTTCATTTGAAGTCATCTTGATGCCCGAAATGCTGTTAGAAAAGGGATAGTTGATGTTAGTTGCTGGATCTTATCTGAACATGCACTTTTGTCATTTTTGCCATGATTAATGTTTACCTCCTATGAAGTTGTGTCCTACATGAGTTTTGTTATATGCTATGTTACCTATCGAGAGAATTTTTCCATGTATTTTTGTGATCTATGTGGTGACTAGCACAAGCATGCAAACTAGGTCACTTGATGTTGCTGATTTCAGACTGCTGTTATTTTCATGCCATGTATTCATGTTGTTTCTGAGAGATCTATGCATAAGTTGAGCATGATCAGTAAGGGAGTTTTGGACTTGACTATTTGCTCAATCCATCCATGCCTTTGTTTGTAATTATGGAGTGCCATAGATTGAGTCAATCGAGCTCTACTTTTGCTTCAAAATGTTGCTGGCAGATTGTTTACGTGTTATTCGATTTTGCCAAGCTTGGTGTAGTTGATCCTTGCATGATATGATGATATTCTTGCCATGTCTAGTTTCTATGCTATGTCTTCTTGATGTATGTATGCTTAGTTTATCATGCAATGCTCTGTAGTGAGTGGATCGAGCTCGTGAACATGCCTAGTCGTTATTAGTTTTCTGCCATGTCCAGTTTTCTGCTAAGTCTGAAACCTGTAATGAAACTTGCTTATTTGACATGGGTGTAATCATATTTTCTGATCCTTTTTGACTTATGGTCAGTAAGGGACTTTTGTCAAGTGCTATGAGTAGATTCATGCCATGCATTATTTTGCTATATTCTAAACCCGTACCATATTGTTTCATTGCTCTGAACATGTCATCCTGATGTTAGTTTCTGTTATGTTGATTATTTCACTAAGTCTGAGAACTTGTTATCGTTTGCACTTTTGCCATGATTGTTTGGACCTGTTATGATGTGAATTAGCCGTAGCTCAGTGTTCATCTTTTGTCGTGTATCTTGTGTAGATTACTGTCATATGCTTTGTTGCCATGTTTGGGTGCAGTAGCTTAACTATTTGTTGCTTGCTAAGTAGCATCATGCTGTTAATGGCAGATTCGTGTCATTCTTGTATTGCTTGCCATTTGCAAACCGTGCATCCGATTCCGGTGAACTTTATATCGATTTCAACCGAAATCACCTCACCTATCCAGTGGAATGCTTGGTTTGCCAAGATTATGCCCTGTTCATCCTTGTCCTCCCGGAGCATGCATACGCATTGCATATCACCTCTCGCATGTCATTGCCATGTTTTGCATCATATTGCTTGCGCATTGCATCGTGGTTGATATTGGTTCCTTTGCTTGTTCTCTTGTCTTGGGTAGAGCCAGGAGACGAGTACGTGAACGAGGAACCTGTTGAGAACGCTTTCAAGGACCAAGCTTTCGACAACTCTGAGAACCTTGCAGGCAAGATGACCATACCCTCGAAATCACTTCTATCTTTGCTTGCTAGATTGCTCGCTCTTTTGCTATGCCTATGCTGTGATACCTACCACTTGCTATATCATGCCTCCTATATTGCCATGTCAGCCCCTAACCATCCATGTCCTAGCAAACCGTTGGTTGGCTATGTTACTGCTTTGCTCAGCCCCTCTTATAGCGTTGCTAGCTGCAGGTGAAGATGAAGGTTGTTCCTTGTTGGAACATGGACTTGTTGTTCCTTGTTGGAATATGTTTACTTGTTGGGATATCACATTACCTCTTATTTAATTAATGCATCTATACACTTGGTAAAGGGTGGAAGGCTCGGCCTTATGCCTGGTGTTTTGTTCCACTCTTGCCACCCTAGTTTCCGTCCTACCGGTGTTATGTTCCCGGAGTTTGCGTTCCTTACACGGTTGGGTGATTTATGGGACCCCCTTGACAGTTCGCTTTGAATGAGACTTTTCTAGCAAGGCCCAACATTGGTTTTACCATTCGCCACCTAGCCTTTTTCCCTTGGGTTCTGCAGACTCAAGGGTCATCTTTATTTTAACCCCCGGGCCAGTTCTCCTTCGATTGCTGGTCCAAACCGAGCGATGTCCGGCGCCCCTTGGGCAACCAGGGTCTATGCCAACCCGACGTCTTGCTCATCCGGTGTGCCCTGAGAACGAGATATGTGCAGCTCCTATCGGGATTTGTCGGCACATCTGGGAGGCTTTGCTGGACTTGTTTTGTTGCTGTCGAAATGTCTTGTAGTCCGGGATTCCGAGACTGATCGGGTCTTCCCGGTAGAAGGAATATCCTTCATTGACCGTGAGAGCTTATAATGGGCTAAGTTGGGACACCCCTGCAGGGTATTATCTTTCGAAAGCCGTGCCCGCGGTTATGAGGCAGATGGGAATTTGTTGATGTCCGGTTGTAGAAAACCCGAAGTTGACCTTAACTAAAACACATCAACTGCGTGTGTAACCGTGATGGTCTCTTCTCGGCGGGGTCCGGGAAGTGAACACGGTTGTTGGAGTTATGCCTGACGTAGGTCGTTTCAGGATCACTTCTTGATCACTTCTAGATTCACGACCGTGCTTTGCCTTCTCTTCTCGCTCTCTTTTGCGCTGTAGCCACCATATGCTAGTCGCTTGCTGCAGCTCCACCTCACAAACCCCTTTCCCACCTTTAAGCTTAAATAGTCTTGATCTCGCGGGTGTGAGATTGCTGAGTCCCCGTGACTCACAGATATTATCACCACAGTTGCAGGTACCAACGATGTCAGTGCAGATGACGCGATCGAGCTCACTTGGGAGTTCGACGAGGAACGTGGCTGTTACTATGTTTCTTTTCCAGATGATCAGTAGTGGAGCCCAGTTGGGTGATTCGGGGATCTGTTTAGCATTTGGGGTAGTCTTCTTTCATTTTTGGTACCGTAGTCGGACCTTGAGTGTAATCTGTATGATGGATGTTATTTATGTACTTGTGTGAAGTGGCGATTGTAAGCCAACTATGTATCTTTCCCCTTTATTTATTACATGGATTGTGTGAAGATTACCTCACTTGCGACATTGCTTTCAATGCGGTTATGCCTCTAAGTCGTGCCTCGACACGTGGGAGATATAGCCGCATCGAGGGCGTTACAGGTTCGGGATCCAGATCCCATGGGCCGGGTTATGGTGGAGGAAATTACGGTTCAGGCTTCAATGGTAATCAGGGCGGACAGAACAATCAAGGTAACCAGAGCAGTCAGGGTGGTTACAATCAGCAGCAACAGTCGGGTTATCTGAGCCATCTGAAGCAGTTAAATAGTGGGCAATATCATGTTTTCACCACTAGTTTGGACAAGCGTGACCGAAAGGTTCATAAACGGGCAGTAAACTCTGTTGAATCGGCAGTACCCCGATACTTGCGTTGGTCTGAGCAGCCAATTGTGTGGAGCAGAGGATCACCCTCCCTGGGTTGACAATATGGGTCAACTAGCATTGGTGGTGGTGCCTCAGGTGGGAGGTTATAAGTTCACCAAGGTACTCAAGGACGGAGGAAGCAGTATTAACATCCTGTACCTTCCGACGTATGGGTTGACAGATAAAAATCTTAAACCGTCCAATACTGTGTTCCACGGGGTGGTACCTGGCAAGTCAGCATACCCTGTTGGTAAGATAGCCCTGGAAGTGGCCTTTGGAGATGACTATGATTCCAGATCAGAAACGATAACCTTTGAAGTGGTGAAAATTCAAAGTCCGTACCATGCCCTGTTTGGACGACCGGTTTATGCTAAGTTCATGGCATGGCCTTGCTATGTCTATTTACAGCTCAAGATGCCGGGTCACAAAGGGACAATAACTGTGCATGGGAGCCGCAAGATCACTTTGGAGTGTGAAGAAGGTGATGCGGCCTATGCTGAGTCAGTTTGCGCCACGGAGGAGTTGAAATTCTATAAGGATAATGTTGATCCGACAGACATGACTCCGTTGAAAAAGCCAACTACGGAGCATGATCCGTCCCTGAGGTTTAAATCGGCTGCTAAGACTAAGCTTGTTGACTTTGTGCGTGGTGATTCATCCAAGCAGTTCAGTATCAGTGCAAACTTGGATCTGAAATAGGAAATCACGCTCATCGAGTTCATCTATGAGAACAGGGACATCTTTGCATGGAAGCCTTCTGACATGCCAGGTGCCGAGGGAACTCACTGAGCACACCCTTAATATTGATCACAAGTACAAACCGGTGAAGCAGTTTCTCTGCCGGTTCAATGAGGAAAGACGCAAAGCTATTGGAGAGGAGGTGGCCAGGCTCTTAGCGGTTGGCTTTATCATTGAATCTTTCCATCCTGAATGGTTGGCTAATCCGGTGCTGGTCCTTAAGAAAAATGGCACCTGGCGCATGTGTGTGGACTACACAGACCTTAACAAGGCTTGCCCAGCAGATCCTTTCGCCCTACCCCGTATTGATCAAATTATTGATGCTACGGCGGGTTGTGAGCGTTTGTGTTTTCTGGATGCATATTCTGGTTATCATCAGATCAAGATGGCAGTTAAGGACCAGGAGAAGACGGCGTTCATAACTCCCTTTGGAGCCTTCTGCTATGTGTCTATGCCCTTTGGGCTCAGAGTGCCCAGGAAACTTATCAACGGTGTGTACAGAATTGCCTTCATAAGCAGATTGGTCGTAATGTGCATGCCTATCTGGATGATATTGTGGTTAAATCAAGGAAGAAGGAAACTCTGGTTGCCGATTTAAAGGAAACTTTTGATAACCTACGGACATACAAGATGATGCTCAACCCGGATAAGTGCGTCTTTGGTGTACCGGTGAGCAAGTTATTGGATTTTCTGGTGTCCAACAGGGGAATTGAGGCTAATCCAGAGAAAATCACAGCTATCACCTCTTTGGCTAAACCAAAGTGTATCAACGATGTTCAACGCTTGGCAGGCCGGATTGCCGCGTTGAGCCGATTTATCAGCCGCCTTGGTGAGAAGGCGATTCCTTTGTATCAGATGTTAAAGAAGACGGATAACTTCGTCTGGAGCTGGCCGCTGATGAAGCGTTTGAGGACTTAAAGCGGCAGCTTGCCAACCCGCATGTTCTTGCTGCTCCAATTGACAAGGAACCATTGCTGTTATATGTGGCAGCTAATGCTCGCGCAGTCAGCGTAGCTATTGTGGTGGAGCGTAAAGAGGCAGGCAAAGAATATCCGGTTCATCGTCCGGTTTACTATATCAGCGAGGTGCTTATTGAGTCCAAGCAAAGGTACCCGCATTGGCAGAAGCTGGTATATGGAGTTTTTATGGCAAGCCGGAAGCTCAAGCAATACTTCCAAGGTCATCCCATCACAGTGGTCAGCTCTGCTCCTTTGGGAGATATAATCCAGAATAGGGAGGCAACTGGCCGGATTGCCAAGTGGGCTATAGAGCTAGGGCCTCACGGGTTGAAATACATACCCCGGACGACGGTCAAGTCTCAAGCACTTGTGGATTTCATCAATGATTGGACGGAGCTGCAAGCACCTGAAGAAAAGCCGGATCACACTTATTGGACTATTCATTTTGATGGATCCAGGCAATTGGAAGGCTCGGGGGCTGGGGTCGTATTAACTCCCCCACGAGGTGATAAGTTCTGTTATGTTCTCCGCTTAATGTTCCCTTGTACTAACAATGCAGCTGAGTACGAAGCTTTACTCCATGGTCTCCGGATGGCTAAGGAGATGAATCTAAGCCGAGTTAAGTGCTTCGGTGACTCGGACCTGGTGGCTCAACAAGTGTCTGGCACTTGGGATTCCAAGGACCCGCTCATGGCAGCATATCGTCGTGAAGTGGATATTGTTGCAGGTCACTTCAGAGATTATCAGGTGGAACACGTGGACCGACGGAAGAACGAAGCGGCGGACGTTTTAAGCCGATTGGGCTCTCAACGTAAACCGGTCCCGCCGAATGTCTTCTTGGATGTTCTGCATAATCCGTCTGTCAAGCTCCCTGGTGAAGCGGATTTGGTTATTCCTGATCCGGAGGCTCAATTGGTGGCGGCTCTTCATGTTATACCGGATTGGACGGTTCCTTATCTTGCGTACATGAACCCGGGCGAGTTACCAGAGGAGGAGACTCTGGCCCGGCAGATAATCCGGCGATCCAAGTCCATGACTATCATCAATGGTGAGATGCATCATTGCAGTGTGTCAGGGGCGTTTCAACGCTGTGTGTCTCCTGAGGGAGGGCTTGGACGGAAGAGGCGATGGAAACGAGGCCTGGCGTACCGCACAACGGAGGAAACGGACCTCCTACGGTCGAAACAGGGGTCCTGTTGATCAGGAGGGGTGTGGCGTACCGCAAAACGGAGGAAACAGACCTCCTACGGTCGAAACGGGGGTCCTGTTGATCGGGAGGGGTGTGGCGTACCGCAAACGGAGGAAACGGACCTCCTACGGTCGAAACGGGGGTCCTGTTGATCGGGAGGGGTGTGGCGTACCGCAAAATGGAGGAAACGGACTTGTGTTGGAGCGCTACGGTCGAAACGGGGGTCCTGTTCATCGGGAGGGGTGTGGCATACCGCAAAACGGGACTCCACGGGATACTGTTCATCTCCATCGTCGACCCCCTCCAGCCTCCACGAGCTACTGTTCATCCACCGTCGACCTCCTCCAGCCTCCACGGGCTCCTGTTCATCCAGCCTCCACCGCGCCCTACTCCACCGGCTACTGTTCAACCACCCCTCCACCATCTACTGTTCATGCAGCCCTCCACACCACGGGGTCCTGTTCAACCACCCCTCCACGGGCACCCCTCCACCGTCTACTGTTCATCCTGCCCTCCACGGGGTGATCCTGTTCATCCAGCCCTCCGCGGGGTCCTGTTCATCCAGCCCCAACCGGCTCGATCGATCGGGGTCCTGTTCATCCAGAGGCAACACCACGGGGTCCTTTTCATCCACCCCCACCAGGAACTGTTCATCCACCCCCCCCCCCCGCAACGCTCACTGTGCATCCAAAGGCAGCATCGATCGGCTTCAGTTAGCAGCAGTAGCCAAGGAATGGCTCGATCGGGTTCAGTTAATAGCCATCGATCGATCGCCCGGGTTCAGTAACGCGTAGCCTGCACTGCAATCGCTCGGGTTCAGTTAGAGTCCAACGCCTCGCTCAGGTTTAGTTAGAGCCAACGCCTCGCACACACGCGCATACGTGTACGAGAGAAACGCGCATCGCTCGGCCCCCGCCCTCCAACCGTAACCGGGAACTCCCCGAATTTTTCCTCCCCCTCGCTTCTACCACGGTTCTTTCCGTCATGGACGACCCAAAGAATGTCATGCAGCTGCGTCTCCGGCCCGCCCAGGATGAAAAGCCCATTTTCTGTCATGAATTTTTGTCATAGAAGTAGGAGCCCACCACATCTATGATGATACCGGGTTTTGTCACAATTATCGTCATAGAAGTGTCATATGTATGACATAATTTTTTTTCGTTCGGCCCAAAATGTCATGGATGTGTGTTTTTTTGTAGTGTGGGCATCCCGGTGACTAGCCATTTTCTCGTGAGTGAGGAGCGGAGTCCACTCCTCTTGAGAATAACCCACCTAACATGGAAGATAAGGGCAACCTTGGTTGATACATGAGCTATTCGAGCATACAAAACAGAATGTTTATTTGAAGGTTTAGAGTTTGGCACATACAAATTTACATGGAACGGCAGGTAGATACTGCATATAGGAAGGTATAGTGGACTCATTTGGAATAACTTTGGGGTTTAACGGATTGGATGCATAAGTAGTATTCCCGCTTAGTACAAGTGGAGGCTAGCAAAAGACTGGGAAGCGACCAACTAGAGAGCGACAACAACCATGTAAATGCATTAAAATTAATAAACATTGGATGCAAGCATGAGTAGGATATAATCCACCATGAACATAAATATCGTGAAGGCTATGATGATTTGTTTCAACTACATGCGTGAACATGTGCCAAGTCAAGTCACTTAAATAATTCAAAGGAGGATACCACCCCATCATACCACATCATAACCATCTCAATAGCATGTTGGCACGCAAGGTAAATCATTATAACTCATAGCTAATCAAGCATGGCACAAGAAACTATGATCTCTAATTGTCATTGCAAACATGTTTATTCATAATAAGCTGAATCAAGAATGATGAACTCATCATATTTACAAAAACAAAAGAGGTCGAGTTCATACCAGCTTTTCTCATCTCAGTCGGTCCATCATATATCATCATAATTGCCTTTCACTTGCACGACCGAACGATGTGAATAATAATAAGACTGTACGTCCATTGGACTAAGCTGGAATCTGCGAGCATTCAATAAACATGAGAAAACAAGGCAATATGGGCTCTTGGTTAAATCAACAATAATGCATATAAGAGCCACTTTAACAAGTTAATCATGGTCTTCTCCTACTGACCCCCAAAGAAAAGAAAATAAATAAAACTATTTACACGGGAAAGCTCCCAACAAGCAAAAGAAGAACGGGAAATATTTTTGGGTTTTCTTTTTAATTACTACTACTACAGCAAGAAAGTAAACCACTACTAATTTTTTTGGTTTTTTCTTAAGGTTTATCAAACACACAAGAAGAAAGCAGGAAAAAGAAAAATAAACTAGCATGGATATTACAGTGAAAGAGTATGATCACCGACATCTAGCAATGAGTGTGTGTGAACATAAATGTAATCTCGGTGAGAAATACGTACTCCCCCTAGCTTAGGCTTTTGGCCTAAGTTGGTTTATTGCCAGGGATAACCTCGCGGATACCCGTAGGTGTAGCTGGAGTCGTACTGCGATGAAGAATAGTTGGGGTTGTACTGTGATGTAGCGGCTATCGCATCCTGAGGTGCAGCCTGGAGTCGGGCTGCCTCCGCTCTCCTCTCGTACTCATCTGCCTCCTCTCTAGTAATACTATATCTTCCGTTTGCCTGGTAATCAAAGAAGGCAGGAGCAGGGAGAGTAATACGGACAACATGCCGTTTGTTAAAAATTAATCGATACTGGAGAGGTGACTCAGTCCTCTCAACAAAATGGTGGGAAACCATAGAATTAAAATCTAAATAAGCAGGAGGCAACTCCATGTCTCCTTCACGAACGTCTATCTCAATAAATTTAGCTAAGCGGGTTGCATAAATTCCTCCAAAGAAATCTCCATTATATCTATTATGATGCAACCTACGAGCTACAATGGCTCCCATATGATAAGATTGGTCTCCTAACACAGCACTCCTGAGAATGCTAAGGTCAGGGACACACATGTGACATGCTTCATCCTTAGCATTTATGCATCTACCTATGAAGAGAGCAAAATAACGTATAGCAGGAAAGTGAATGCTCCCTATGGTAGCTTGCATTATATCTCTAGATTCCCCTACAATTATACTAGCAAGAAAGTTTCTAAATTCAGATTTAGGGGGATCCCTAACACTACCCCATTGTGGAAGTTTACAAGCAAGAGTGAAATCCTCTAAGTCCATGGTATAAGATTTGTCATAAAGATCAGACATGACTGAAGGAGAATTACGCGAAGATGAATATTCAAACCTCCTCACAAATGAGCTTGTGAGATCATGATACTGGGGGCATTTGTCTGCCTCAAAATTCTCAAGACCGACATTACGCAAATATGCGTTAAATTATTCTTTAATTCCTACATGATCCATAAAGTTTTCCGACGACCATTCGCAAGGCCGCACTAGAGTGTCTCTTGGTGGTTCCTCGTCAGCATCACGCATAGCAAGCCTAGGTCCTTGCTTCTTAGAAGAACCACCTTGGAACATCTTCCTATGCATATTGCTTTTCTCTGAAAAATTTCTGAAATTTTTAGTAACTTCAAACAAAAATGAACCAACTTCAATAAAACTGATAACAACTACTCCTACAAGTGCCTAGAGCCTATATCAAGCATTAGAACTACTTGGAACCATATAAATTTGACATGCAAGCTCAAGAACATGGTCACCTATGCAGAACAAATTTGTAATGAATAAAGCACTAGAACAAAAACTAATTGGACCAATGGAGGAGTCACATACCAAGGAACAATCCCCCCAAGCAGTTTTGCAAGAGGTGCTTTGAGCAAGAAGATCGAAAATCATAGCAAAGGGGGTTGGAACTCGTGCTTGAGTTGGTTTTTTGTGTTTGTGTGAGGAAGAAGAAAAAGATTGGTGCTGGAATAAGTGGAGGAGGGCCACCGTGGGCCCACGAGGCAGGGGGCGCACCAGGGGGGTAGGGCGCGCCCTCCACCCTCGTGGCCAGGTGGCAGCTCCCCCGCGGTGATTTTTGCACCATAAATCCTCAAATATTCCTTAAAAAATCATATTAAATTGGCATGTCATTCTGAGGACTTTTATTTTCGGGATATTTTTATATTGCGCGAATAAATCAGGAAACAGACAGAAAAATACTATTTTCACTTAATTTCTACTAAATAACAGAAAGTACAAAGAGGGTACAGAAGATTGTGCTTCTAGTTTCATCCATCTCATGCTCATCAAAAGGAATCCACTAACAAGGTTGATCAAGTCTTGTTAACAAACTCATTCCGATAATCATGAAACCGGAGAAATTTCGAATAACACTAGGTTACCTCAACGGGGATATGAACATCCCCAATAATAAGTATATCATATTTATTTTTGATAGTAGGAAGAGGAAATTCAAAACCTCCAAATATAATCGATGGCATTTTTCCAATAGAGTTAATACTGTGGACTTGAGGTTGCTTCCTCGAAAAGTGTACCGTATGCTCATTACCATTAACATGAAAAGTGGCATTGCCTTTGTTGCAATCAATAACAGCCCCTGCAGTATTAAGAAAAGGTCTTCCAAGAATAATAGACATACTATCGTCCATGGGAATATCAAGAATAACAAAGTCCGTTAAAATAGTAACGTTTGCAACCACAACAGGCACATCCTCACAAATACCGACAGGTATAGCAGTTGATTTATCAGCCATTTGCAAAGATATTTCAGTAGGTGTCAACTTATTCAAGTCAAGTCTACGATATAAAGAGAGAGGCATAACACTAACACCGGCTCCAAGATCACATAAAGCAGTTTTAACATAGTTTCTTTTAATGGAGCATGGTATAGTAGGTACTCCTGGGTCTCCAAGTTTCTTTGGTATTCCACCCTTAAAAGTATAATTAGCAAGCATGGTGGAAATTTCAGCTTCCGGTATCTTCCTTTTATTTGTAACAATATCTTTCATGTACTAAGCATAAGGATTCATTTTGAGCATATCAGTCAATCGCATACGCAAAAAGATAGGTCTAATCATTTTAGCAAAGCGCTCAAAATCCTCATCATCCTTTTTCTTGGATGTTTCGGAGGAAAAGGCATGGGTTTCTGAACCCAAGGTTCTCTTTCTTTACCATGTTTCCTAGGAACAAAGCATCTCTTATCGTAACGTTGATTCTTTGATTGGGGGTTATCAAGATCAACAGCAGGTTCAATTTCTACATCATTATCATTACTAGGTTGAGCATCATCATGAACATCATCATTAACATTTTCACTAGGTTCATGTTCATTACCAGATTGTGTTTCAACATCAGACATAGAGATATCATTTGGATTCTCAGGTGGTCCAGCAATAGGTTCACTAGAAGTTTGCACAGTTCTATCATTTTTCTTTTTCTTCCTTTTAGAAGAACTAGGTTCATTAATATTATTTCTCCAAGAATCTTGCTCAATTCTCTTAGGGTGGCCTTCAGGATACAAAGGTTCCTGAGTCATTCTACCAGTTCTAGTAGCCACTCTAATAGCATAATCATTTTTCTTACTATTCATTTCATCGAGCAATTCTTTTTGAGCCTTAAGTACTTGTTCTACTTGAGTGGTAACCATAGAAGCATGTTTGCGAACAAGTTTAAGTTCACCTCTAATATTAGCCATATAATCACCCAAGCGTTTAATCATATAAGCATTTTGTTTTAATTGTCTACCAAAATATGCATTAAAGTCTTCTTGTTTGACAATAAAATTATCAAACTCTTCTAAGCACTGTCTAGCAGACTTGTAGTGAGGAATATCACCTTCATCAAATCTATAGAGAGAATTTACCTTTACTACCTGTGTCGGGTTATCAAAATCAGGAGGTTCTTCAATAAGTAATGGATCAAGATCATATGTTTCTTCGACAGGCGGTAAATTAAGAACATGTATTTCTTCAATAGGAGGTAAATTCTTAACATCTTCAGCTTTAATACCTTTTTCTTTCATAGATTTCTTTGCCTCTTGCATATCTTCAGGACTGAGAAATAGAACACCTCTCTTCTTCGGAGTTGGTTTAGGAATAGGCTCATTAATTGGAGCAAGAGCTGGCTCAGGAGGTGCCCAATTATTTTCATTTGTCAACATATTATTCAATAGAATTTCAGCTTCATCCGGTGTTCTTTCCCTGAAAAGAGAACCAGCACAACTATGCAGGTAATCTCTGGAAGCATCGGTTAGTCCATTATAAAAGATATCAAGTATTTCATGTTTCTTAAGAGGATGATCAGGCAAAGCATTAATTAACTTGAGAAGCCTCCCCCAAGCTTGTGGGAGACTCTCTTATTTAATTTGCACAAAGTTGTATATTTCCTTTAAAGCAGCTTGTTTCTTATGAGCAGGGAAATATTTAGCAAAGAAGTAATAAATCATATCTTGGGGACTATGTACACAACCAGGATCAAGAGAATTAAACCATATCTTAGCATCACCCTTTAATGAGAACGGAAATATTTTAAGTATATAAAAGTAGCTAGATGGCAGTTCCTTACCTCCCCTCGTAGTTGAGGGATAAATTGTTGTCTTAGCATCTTTCAAGTTCTTCATAGTGTCCAGCAGATATAAATCCCAAGTGACTCAAAGAATAGAGCTATGTTCCCCGGCAACGGCGCCAGAAATTAGTCTTGATAACCCACAAGTATAGGGGATCGCAACAGCTTTCGAGGGTTGAGTATTCAACCCAAATTTATTGATTCGACACAAGGGGAGCCAAAGAATATTCTCAAGTATTAGCAGCTGAGTTGTCAATTCAAGCACACCTAGAAACTTAGTATCTGCAGCAAAGTGTTTAGTAGCAAAGTAATATGATAGTGGTGGTAACGGTAACAAAAGAGTAATGAAAGCAAAGTAATATTTTTGGTGTTTTGTAGTGATTGTAACAGTAGCAGCGGGAAAGTAAATAAGCGTAAACCAGTATATCGAAAGCTCATAGGCATCAGATCAGTGATGGATAATTATGCCGGATGCGGTTCATCATGTAACAGTCATAACATAGGGTGACACAGAACTAGCTCCAATTCATCAATGTAATGTAGGCATGTATTCCGAATATAGTCATACATGCTTATGGAAAAGAACTTGCATGACATCTTTTGTCCTACCCTCCCGTGGCAGCGGGGTCCTATTGGAAAGTAAGGGATATTAAGGTCTCCTTTTAATAGAGAACCGGAACAAAGCATTACCATATAGTGAATACATGAACTCCTCAAACTATGGTCATCATCGGGAGTGGTCCCGATTATTGTCACTTCGGGGTTGCCGGATTATAACACATAGTAGGTGACTATAGACTTGCAAGATCGGATCAAGAACTCACATATATTCATGAAAACATAATAGGTTCATATCTGAAATCATGGCACTCGGGCCCTAGTGACAAGCATTAAGCATAGCAAAGTCATAGCAACATCAATCTCAGAACATAGCGGATACTAGGGATCAAACCCTAACAAAACTAACTCGATTACATGATAAATCTCATCCAACCCATCACTGTACAGCAAGCCTACGATGGAATTACTCACGCACGGCGGTGAGCATCATGAAATTGGCGATGGAGGATGGTTGATGATGACGACGGCGACGAATCCCCCTCTCCGGAGCCCCGAACAGACTCCAGGTCATCCCTCCCGAGAGGTTTTAGGGCTTGGCGGCGGCTCCGTATCGTAAAAAGCGATGATTTCTTCTCTCTGTTTTTTTCTCCCTGAAAGCCAATATATAGAGTTGGAGTTGGCGTCGGAAGGTGTCCAGGGGGCCCACGAGGTAGGGGGGCGCGCCCTAGGGGGGCACCCCCACCCTCGTGGACAGGGTGTGGGCCCCCTGGTCTTCATCTTTGGCGAGGATTTTTATTATTTATTGTAAGATATTCCGTGGAGTTTCAGGTCATTCCGAGAACTTTTGTTTTCTACACATAAAATAACATCATGGCAATTCTGCTGAAAACGTCGTCAGTCCGGGTTAGTTCCATTCAAATCATACAAGTTAGAGTCCAAAACAAGGGCAAAAGTGTTTGGAAAAGTAGATACAACGGAGATGTATCAGGATGCTCTCAAATGACAAGTCTCAGTTTCTCTCGGAGTAGCCAACCAGCTAGTGGTTGTAGGGGGCGGCTATTTATAGCCTAGGGAGCAACCCGACATGATAAGACATAAATGCCCTTCAATGATATGACCGTTAGGTGGGTAGATATTTTGGGACAGCTGGCGCGTAGCACAACAACGGTCAGAAATTTGACTATCAAATTCCTCAGGGTTATCATGTTCCTCACTTGTAGGCAATCCGCACAGGCGAATTCCTAACTCCTCAGTCAGAACAAATTCCTCAGAGACCAGAAGAGCTTCGTCTCTGTCACTGCAGAAATTGACTGAACTGTATGAGATTTCCAATGGCTTCACTCGAAGGGATTGGTTGGTGTAGGATTTTGAGTTGAGCATCACTTGGAAATTTTTCCTTAGTATTTTCTCGACCCCCTTTAACAGTACGGTGTTTCCTATGACTCAAGAAAGAGAAAATGAAACTACGAAAACAAAAGTCTTCACACTTCATGTTCCTCGAATGAATACCAAATCTTCAAGGTCACACCAATTTCTTCACTTTCGAAGTCTTCAGAAAGTCTTCATAAATCCAAAGTCTTCAGTCGAAGAACTTCATTTTAGGGGTCGACTTTCTCTGTAAATATCAAACTCCTCATAGACTTATAAACCTGTGTACACTCACAAACGCATCAGTCTCTTAACCTATAAATCTTCAATACACTAAAATCACTAAGGGGCACTAGATGGACTTACAATCTCCCCCTTTTTGGTGATTGATGACAATATAGGTTAAGTTTTCAACGGGGATAAACATATGAAGTGTAAATACTGATATTGAGGAGTTTGATTGCAAGATATAGAAGAACTCCCCCTGAAGATGTGCATAGTGAGGAATTTGCTTTTGAAGCAATGCACACTTGAAGAGTAGAATCATGGAGATCTCCCCCTGTATCTTGTAATTCATACACGCATTTGACCTATAATGTGAAGAATTTGAAATGCATGATGAAATATGGTGACTGAAGTAATTCAGCGTGCGTGCATTAACATATATGAGGAATAAGCATGCCGAAGAACACAACAAAAGTATCAGACCACCATAGAGTTTAAGTTTACAACTCGATCAAATAAAGTCTCAGAAGAACAGGAGTTGTAACTTAGCAAAAAAAATACCCATATAGGTAGACCCGCTTGAAGACTAACTCAAATTTATCCCCCTTTGTCATCGAATGACCAAAACGATCGAAAAGTGAGGACTAACGCCCCTGAAGAATATCAAGTTGACGGAGGAGTGCCAGCGTTGCTGGGGTCGGTTGTTGTAGTAGGGCCTGCCGCAGTGTTGTCCAAGTCTTCATGCTCATCCGTGTCGCGTGATGAAGAATACAAGCTGGCCACCAAGGAAGGAACTTTGACTTTCTTGAATTTCTTTGCTGATGGTTGAGACCAGTCAAAGTCCTGCTTGAGATCCATTTGCTTCAGATCTTCTTCACCATACAGATGTGACAGAACAACCCAGGTGCGACCGAAGACTTCATGGAGGTAGTAATGGTTTTTCCTCACCGCATTGTGTGTAGCAGTCATGTTGTGAAGAATTGGACCAAACTGACGCTTCACCCATTTGATGGTTGCGATCCACCTTCTGGTGAAGAGTGAGGAGAAGCTCACGATCAGTCATCACCCTTGGAGCTGTGGCTTGAGGAATTGGCTTTGAAGCATTAGCGGCAGAGTCATGAGTGGTAGAGTCATCATTGGTGGAGTAAGATGCAGCTTTGCGAAACTGACCATCCAATGGACGAATGCCTTCATCAATAACTGCAGCTGCCTTGCCCTTTTCATCAGCTGAGGAAAATGTCCGCTTGAGGACTTCAATGGGGGGCAAGTAGCTGAGATAGTTTTGAAAATCAGCCTTGTAGTTGAGTGAAGACCTTGTTCTAAGGAATCTCATAATCCAAGGAGCATAAGGCTTCAGCTCAAACGGAGAGAGTGCAACATTTGCCAGAGTCCTCATGAAGAAATCGTGATAGTTGACAGGAATGCCATGCATGATATTGAATAGCAGATTCTTCATGATGCCAACGACTTCCTCATCAGTCGAGTCATGGCCTTTGATGGGACTCAAAGTCTTCGTCAGAATGCGATAGACTGTCCTAGGCACATACAGCAATTCCTTCACGAGGAATTTGGTCCTTGGGGCTTGACCGGGCTTCAGCGGCTTCATCAGTACTTGCATGTAATGAGAGGTAAGTTCAGGTTCATGGTACAGGCAACGAGCACCTTCAAGGGGAGGATTGATTGGCAGGGCATGAAGTAATTCAGAGACCGGTGCTTTGTAGTGAGTCTTTTAACCATCCAGCCCAATACCCAAGAGTTGATATCGTCAGCATCTCATGTGACGTGCAGTGTTGCATAGAACTGAAGAATAAGCTCTTCATTCCAATCAACAATGTCAGTGCAAAAGTTGAGCAGTCCTGCATCATGAAGCACACTGAGGACTAGGGAGAAGCAAGGCAGTGATTCCATGTCCACATGAGGAATATGCTCAAGGCCGAAGACTTTGTCTTTGTTGAAAAGCAGTGAAGAATAGAAGTTGGCCTGGCTGGCAGTCTAGAAACGCTTCCTTCTAAGATGAGCAGAGTCGTATGAGTTATAATCAGTGAAGAACACATGCTCGCCGAAGAAGTCATCAGCCTTGAATTTTTGCTTCTTTGAGAAGGGATCCTTTGGCTTGGGCTGTGGAGTATCAGTCAATTGCATCACCACCTCAGGAATCGCAATCTCAGGATCCGCAGGCTGAGGAATTTCAGTTTCTTCAGTGGCAGCCTGGGTCTTCGAACCTTCAGCAACAATTTCATCAGCACTAGTGGCTGGAATCTCTTCATGGACAGACGGGGTGGTGCGAGGTTCTTCAGATCCCATTTGAACTTCAGTATTCACATGGGATTGAGGAATTTGTTGCAGAAGTTTGAATAGAGGAGAATTGGGGTGCCGACTTTCCCAAAAGTCATCATTCATCACAGGCGTTGTGCACCCAATGTCCACATCCTCATCTTCATCACTCTTTTCTTCAATGCCGGCCTCTTCAGCAGTGAACTGAGGCATGGGCGATGAGACGATGGGGGTTGAAGGGATAGCCTCCGCTTCAATTTCTTCATCCAACTTCTCTGAAGAAGCAGCAGAAGGAATATCATCATTTGATCCACTTGGGATCACATATTCTTCATCAAAAGGAACAAGTTCCTTTGATGGTATGCTTGAGACTGGAACAACATCAATCGGGTTCTCAAAAGAGCTAGTCAATTTCTTCATCTTCTTCGGAGCTGAAGAATTAGATGAAGTTGATGCTTTCCTTTTCTTCACAGCTGCGCGCTCTGGAGTCTTGGTCTTCTTCACATCTGATGCAGAAGGAAGAATCGGACTTGGGGTAGGTGCAGGATGAGCAGAGGGAATTGGCTCATTTACTTTAGGCGCAACAGATGCAGTTGCCCTGGCATTTTCAGTGTCTTCAGGCACAGCCGTTAAAGCTTCAGTTGTCCTGTCAATTTCTTCACATGCAACACTAGTGGTTGCCCTGGCAGAGTCATCAGAGGCTGGAATGCAGTCATCAGCCCTGATACTAGCAGTTTCATCAGCAGCCTGATTTTCATCAGCGGTGCTGGCATGTTCTTCTGCAGGCTGAGCAGATGCCTCATCCTGAGGAATTTCCTGTTGCATTGGGGCTCCAACATTTGTAGTGAACTTCTCCGTTATCTTCACAAATCTGTCCATGGCTCCAAGCCAGTCAGCATAGTGGCGATCAAATTCATCACCCAGACTCTTGATTTCTGATTGCAGAGCTACAAGTTCTTTAGGTGAAAGCTTCAAGACATTTTGCTTCAGAAAGCGCTCCTTGTACTGCGCTTTCTTCACTCTCCTCCCCTGTTCATATTTCCATTTCTCTTCATCAATGAAGGCAGGCAGTACATGACTTTGACCAGGGGTGAGGTTCATCTCAGGCAGAGGAGTGTTGGGGTCCTTGTGCCATAGGTCGATGAAGTCGAGGATCAGATTTGGATCCAGCATCAATGGCACATTGCTGTCTTTGGCTCTAGCGGCCCTGTGCTACCTGTGTCTGTGATTTCAGCAAGTTCTTCATCATCAGCTTCGTCATCCTCGGTCGGTACTTGAAAGGTGACCTGCTTCTTGTGAGGACTTGGTCGGGAACCTCGTCCAGCAGTGGCCTTTGTCTTTTGCAGTGTGGGGCCTGTTGAGGAATTTGGAGGAGCTGAAGAACTGGCAGAGGCTCCCGAGGCAATAGAGATGCCTTTAGTCCTTTGACACGAGGCTAGATGCACAGGTGCTGAGGATTTGGACGGAGGAGCTGGTGCAGTTTGAGGAATTGGCCGCGAGGGTTTTGAAGAAATTGGCTGTGAGGGCATTGCTGATGAACTTGGCCGTGAGGGCATAACAGTTGAAGTACTGGGCTTGTGAGCAGGCTTCTTTAGCATGGCCTTCTTAGGCTTGCTTGCAGAGGCCTCAGCAGTGGTAGCAGCAGTAGTAGAGTCTTCATTGAATTTCCTCACTGCTTCCTTTGTTTGTTTGGCCAGTTTAGCTTGACGCTTAGCCCATTCATCAGGATAGTCCTCACCACGCTTGAGGCTGGTAGGATCAGCTTCTTGGCCTGGTGCCAATGGAGGTCTTGGACATGGAGGGTGAAGAGCGAATTTCTTCATGTACTTAGGAGTGACATATCTGTACTCCCTCCATTCCCGTGCCCATCTCCTCTCTATTCTTTGTATGCGCACCTTGCGCTGATTTTTGTCCTGCTTTCCATGTGTGGCCTCATCAGGAGTGCAATAATCCTTGTAAATGCCATCAGGGATTTCAAAAGTTGTGTTGACTTCCAATTTCTTTCCTCCCTTCTGAGGTCTCTTGTCATCAGCCATTTTCTTCAGCTGAGGATTTTGGACAATAGAATTCTCTGAAGAGGTGTGCAACTTTTCTTCGAGGAACGCTGTAAATGAGTTAAGTTGATGAGAACCTAGTGATTCAGCAGCGGACATAAGTACCTCTGAACAGAGTATAGTTGCAAGGAATTTGGAGAGGTCATATGCGTTCTCATAAGTTTCTGCAAAAAGAACAAGTTTGAGGAATTTAACCAGATGAGCCTTGAGGGATTTCACTAAGCGTTCTTTGTCTTAGGTTCCAGAGTTGTACAGACTAAAAATCCACACAACTGAGGAATCTTGAAGAAAAAAGTTGCTTAGGGAAACATATCAAGAACAGATGATATGTGAGGTGCATAGTGTGTGAAGATTTGAAGAATAAACACGTTTTAATGATTTTGTAGAAAACATCAGAATCAACAAGGGCAGTAAAAGTGACTTTTAATTACCCTTGATGAAGAACACGACGAACTAGGAAGTGTGGATGTGAAGATCATCGGTTCAGATCTTGCACGCCCTAACTTGGCAAGGAAGACAGCTACGGCGACGGCGGAGTGAAGAAATCCGCAACCGGCGAAAGTACGACGGCGACGAGGTCGAGGCAGTGAAGCTCTTCCTCACTGGCGATGATGGAGGTAGCGGTGGAGCTAGGTTTTGGGAAGCTCGAGTGAGGGAGTGAGGTCGAGCGGAGTAAAAATGAAGTGAGGAAGGGGAGGGGTATTTCTAGCCAAAGTGAAAAACTGCTCGCCCGAGGAAATTGGACGAACGTGCCCCTGACCCTTCTCATTCGCATTACATGTGTCACCCACGTACTGAGAGGTGGCAATCATGTGAGATCGTGGGTGAATAGATAAGTATTATCGTGGAATGTGGAACGGTTTGAGCGGCAAAGTCCGAAAATTCAGATAAGATAAGTTTTAAAGTTTCGTTCGCAAATTCTTCAGCTGACAAGGACACAGTGAAGATTTTGAACGAGTTTCAAATAGAACGCACATGAAGAATTTGTGAATAGATTGGGTTGAGTTTAGCATAGAGGGGGAAGGGTCCGATCACATTCACTTAGCTGAAAAGGCAACTTGAAGAAATAGCAATAAGTGAATGCTGTAGAGGACATAAACTCACACACACACACACACAAACACACACACATATATATATAGCCAATGAATAAAAACAACGGAAACGGTGAATACATTGCAAAGTTGAAGAAATTGAACAACTGAGGAATTTGAAAGATGAGGAAAAACTCAAATTGAAGATTTTCAACTTTTGGTGGTGGCGTGACCGACCGTATAAGAATGAGGATTTCAGACACTGCGTACAATTGTCATAGGGTTCAGAGAATCAAATTCTTCGTTAATTGCTTCACACTTAGAGTGTTAATCTTCATTGATTGAAGAAAAATGTTTCTTCATGTGTTGCACATCTAAGTCATCAATTTTGCATAAGTATTAGGACGTGTGTCCTTTTCAAAGGACATTCGAAGATTCTAAGATATTTAGCTCACACCGCAACTTGCTAAATCTCTTCTCATACAAGGGCTTCGTGAAGATATCGGCTAGCTGTTATTCAGTCTTCACATGCTCAATAGAAATGTCACCTGAGGGAGTCCTGGATTAGGGGGTATCCGGACGGCCAGACTATATCCTTTGGCTGGACTGTTGGACTATGAAGATACAAGATTGAAGACTTCATCTCGTGTCTGGATGGGACTCTCCTTGTTGTGGAAGGCACGCTTGGCGATACGGATATGTAGATCTCCTCCCATTGTAACCGACTCTGTGTAACCCTAGCCCCCTCCTGTGTCTATATAAACCGGAGGGTTTAGTCCATAGGACGACAACAATCATACCATAGGCTAGCTTCTACGGTTTAGCCTCTACGATCTCGTGGTAGATCAACTCTTGTACTACTCATATCATCAAGATCAATCAAGCAGGAAGTAGGGTATTACCTCCATAGAGAGGGCCCAAACCTAGGTAAACATCGTGTCCCCTGCCTCCTGTTACCATCCGCCTTAGACGCACAGTTCGGGACCCCCTACCCGAGATCCGCCGGTTTTGACACCGTCATTGGTGCTTTCATTGAGAGTTCCACTGTGCCGTCGCTGTAAGGCTCGATGGCCCCTTCGATCATCGACAACGATGTGGTCCAGGGTGAGGTCTTCCTCCCTGGACAGATCTTCGTATTCGGGGGCTTCGCACTGCGGGCCAACTCGCTTGGCCATCTGGAGCAGATTGAGAGCTATGCCCTTGGCCGTCAGGTTAGATTTGGAAACTTGAATTACACTGCCAATATCCACGGAGATTTGATCTTCGACGGATTCAGGCCCATGCCGGGTGTGCCGCACGATCACGACAAGCATGATGTAGCTCTGCCGTCGGACAGTGTGTGGGAAATCACGCCAGCAACTACTCTGGCCTTCCATCCGGAGTAGATCGCGCCATCCGAGGACGGGTGGATAGACCCCGCCTGGGAGGCTGCACCCTTAGCAGCGATAGAGTCGAATACTGACCTTACCCCTCACGGGAGCCGTGACGCCGAACTACTGGACTCGTCCTCGGCCACAGACTCCGAACCGCCTGTGCCCATACCTATCGAATCCGATAGGGCACCGATCATGGATTTCACCTCCGCGGATATCTTTCAGCACTCGCCCTTTGGCGATGTACTGAACTCGTTAAAGTCTCTCTCCCTGTCAGGAGGACCTTGGCCGAACTATGTTCGGCTAGGATGGGATGCGGATGACGAAGAAATTCACTCCCCACCCACCACCCACTTAGTAGCCACTGTCGATGATTTAACCGACATGCTCGACTTCGACTCCAAAGACATTGATGGTATGGACAACGATGCAGGAGACGAACAGGAACCATCGCCAACAGGGCGCTGGACTGCCACTTCGTCACATGACATATACATGGTTGATACACCCAAAGAAAATAATGACGAGGAGCAGAAGGATGCAGCAAAAGATAGCTCCCTCGACAAGCAATCAAAGCGGAACCGCAGGCGCGGCTCCAAATCCCGCCTCGGGAAAATCAGCGATAGCAGCGCAAGAAGAAGCCAAATTGACCCAGCGATAGATCAGGGTGAGCCGGCGGACGGCAAACAAAATACGGATCCGCTGTCCGAACACGGTGACGCGGAGCGTCAAGACAATCAACCCGTCTCCGGAGAAGAGAACAATCCGGATGGCGATGAACGAATCATCCAGGAAAGGTAGCTGGAGCAAGAAAAGCTTATCACCACTGCAAGAAGTCTGAAGAAGCAGAAACAAAGGCTCAAGGCCACACAAAATACACTCAACAGGAGATGGAACAAAGTGCTCTATACGGCAGAAAAGTATGGTGACAGTCGCCACATGAAGAGCTACCCAAAGCGAAAGCTGCTGCCTGAAATCGACGACGAGGCCTTAGAGCCCCCACAGTCAAAAAAATAAAACTGTCGGCCGATCGGATCGACAACCTCGTGGCCGCGATAGAGTGGCCAACGAGGCCGCACATAGGTCAGTACATGACTGACGCGAGGACTCGCATCAAAGGGCCGGCGCAACCAGATCCATATACGGATCAAGGAAACACGCACCAGCACTCAGCCAACACCAAATACAAGAACCGTCTGAACGCCATGGCACAGCCAAATACAGGGGTGCCGCACACCCCCTATGTTTCACCGACGAGGTATTAGACCATGAATTTCCAGAAGGGTTCAAACCAGTTAACATAGAGGCGTACGACGGAACCACAGACCCTGGGGTCTGGATCGAGGATTTCATCCTCCATATTCACATGGCTCATGGAGACGATCTCCATGCCATCAAATACTTGCCCCTCAAGCTCAAAGGACCGACTCGGCACTGGCTGAAAAGCCTCCCCGAAAACTCCATTGGAAGTTGGGAGGAGCTCGAGGATGCTTTACGGACTAACTTTCAAGGGACTTATGTCCGACCTCCGGACGCTGACGATTTAAGTCATATAATTCAACAGCCCGGGGAGTCAGCCCGAAAGCTTTGGAACAGGTTTCTCACTAAGAAGAACCAAATTGTCGACTGTCCAGACGCTGAATCCTTAGCAGCTTTCAAGCACAGCGTTCGAGACGAATGGCTTGCCAGACACCTCGGCCAAGAGAAGCCGAGAACAATGGCATCTCTAACAAGCCTCATGACCCGCTTTTGCGTGGGCGAGGACAGCTGGCTAGCCCGAAGCAGCACCAGCGACCCAAGCACATCCGAAGTCAGGGACGACAATGGAAAACCGCGACGCAGTAAAAACAAGCGCCGGAATAAAGAAGACATCCCAGGTAACACGGCGGTAAACGCCGGATTCAAGGGCTCCCGACCGGGTCAGTGGAAAAAGCCCCTCAAGGGCAACAGAGATGGTCCGAATAGCCTAAACAAGATCCTAGACAAACTATGTCAGATCCACGGCACCCCCCATAAACCTGCAAATCATACCCACAGAGAATGCTGGGTCTTCAAGCAGGCCGGCAAGCTAAACGCCGAACACAAGGGGGAGGACACACCAAGCGAAGACGAGGATGAGCCTCGCCAGCAAGGGACCGGGGGACAGAAGCAATTCCCACCGGAAATCAAAACGGTAAACGTGGTACAAGTGATGAGGGGGAGAAGCAAAACTGCACTCCGAGACATACACGTCCTAGAACCCATCACCACCAAGTTCAACCCTTGGCTGTCCCGACCGATCACTTTTGATCATAGGGATCACGCTACTAGTATCCAGCCCGAAGGATTGGCTGCGTTGGTGTTAGACACAATAATAAACGGATACCATCTCACACGAGTCCTTATGGACGGCGGCAGTAGTCTAAATCTGATATATCAGGACACCATCCGCAAAATGGGGATAAACCCAACAAAAATCATCCACAGTAACACTAGCTTCAAGGGAGTAATACCAGGCACAGAGGCCCGCTGCACGGGCTCTCTAGTACTAGAGGTTGTGTTCGGCTCGCCCGACAACTCCCGAAGCGAAAGGTTAACCTTCGACATTGCTCCATTCCGAAGTGGCTATCAAGCACTACTCGGACGAGAGGCTTTCACTCATTTTAACGCAATACCGCATTATGCTTTACTCAAGCTTAAAATGCCCGGTCCGTGTGGCATCATCACAGTAAATGGAAATGTTGGGCGCTTCTTTCGCGCAGAAGAACGTACGACTGCTTTAACAGCCGAACACTAGACGACCTCACCAACCAGAACAGATGACCGGTCATCAAGACCACGGACACGGTTCGACAGGTCTGGATAATCATTGGATACACTTAAGATTGGTTTAATGATTACACCCTCCCAGGCAGTACCAGGGGCTTCCAAGAGATAATACGGCTCAACTTTACCCATCTTGCCTTTTAATACGGTTTATTTTTATAGCCAATTTTTTGCACGACGACTTTCAACTAAGTTCCTCTCTTTTTACAGATGACAATCATGCTACACCCGTCCAGGATACGGCACAATGGAGACATGGGCGCATACGTGCAGCAAGGACCCGTTCAAAGGTTTCTCTTTAGATTAAGACCCTGCGTAAACCTTTTTTACTGTCTTTCGTTGTTCACATCCTCCGGATTTTCAACATAACCGAGAAGGATGCTGGCGTTCTTGGCATGTGGCCATGTCAGAATATTGCACGTACCCAGACACTAGGGGTTCATTACCAAGGGCATTGTTTAGCCCGATATATACTACAAAGACCGAATACCTTAGGGAGAGTGTTCGGCGTCGCGAGTTTGGCCTTATATGCATCAGCTCCGAATCATGTCTTTGGTCAAATGTTGGGTTTGCCCGGCTCCTGTGTTTTGCTACCTTACGTTCTGCTCTATCGGCTAAGGTGGCACCAGGAGAACTACTGCGATTGTGCCCTGGCTAGCTCGGACGATCATCTCAGTAGAGAAAGCCGAAAACTGACTGTCATGATAAAGCGAGAGACTGGTCAACCACTCGATGACCTATCGGAATCTTAGGGATTCCTCCGCATTAACGAAGGGCTGTTTACCGGCCAGGCACGACCGCGCCCCGTATGTGGATGAGCGCGGAGCCACTAGGGGCTATATAGTAGCCCCACTGTCAAACTCCTATGGCTAAGTGAAAGTGTTAAAGCAATATAGTCCGGATTGCCTAGTTCGCTGCGCTATCACCTCCTTAATGGACCAAGATGTTGGGTCAAGTGTGAACACGCGTCTTTTGCGAACACCCCCGCATTATATGCGTGGGGGCTGAAGCCGATGACTGCAAACTTTCAGGTTATATACATATATACATAAACGGCCGCACAGGAGGAATCATAACATTTTCAGGCAAAAGTATAAAAATAGCCTTTATAATTCAGTAAAACATTGTTTTTCAATGGGAATACATGTCACTAGAACATAATATTTTTCGAGCACTGCGCTTCTATTGAACGAGCGCCTTCAAGGACCTCGTCAAAGTAGTGCTCGGCAGCTACTCGGCTAACTGCCAAACTCGGGGTTGCAATTATGGTGGCCTCCATCTCCGCCCAGTATGTTTTGACACGGGCAAGCGCCATCCGCACACCCTCGATGCACGCTGACCTCTTCATAGCATCGATGCGCGGCACGGCACCAAGGAACTACTGCACCAAACCAAAATAACTGTTCGGCCGTGGCCTCCTCGACCACAGATGATCCACAACAGACCCCATGGCAAGCCCAGACAACCTATGGAGCTTGGCCCATTCGGTCATGCGCTCATTTAACAGCAGCGGACGCGCTGGACCGTTGAACTGCGACCAGAACAGCTTTTCCACTTCACGATCTTTTCGATCCTTGAAGTACTTGGCTGCATCAGCTGCATTGGCTGACAGATCTGCATACACGTCCGCAGAACTCCATAGCTGACCAAGAGGGGCATACTTTGGATCTCCGAACTTCGTCCGCAGCAAGAAGGGCTTCCCAGCCGCGATATCTCCAGCTTGACACAGCTCCTCCTTCGACGCTCTGATCTTCGAGCAGGCTTCCTTGGCTGCTACCATGTCCTTCTCCAGCTTCGTCGCCTTCTCTTGGTTTTCCTTTTCAAGAAGCCGGTACTGGTCGGCGGCATTACTTAACTCAACGGCAATCTTGGCCATCTTCTCCTTACTTTGGCAATGGGCAGCCTGTTCGGCCCTTAGCTCTTCGGCCGCCTTCAGAGCGGCCGCATCACTATTCCTGGCCTGCTTTTTGGCTCGGGCAAGTTCCGTCCGAAGGGTATCCACGGTCGCAGCTCCATCTACAGTCACAACATATTAAAGATACTGGCATTATGCTCCTCTTACTACGTGCTGATAACCGGAGAAATCACATACCTTGTGCCTCGTCAAGCCGCTTGTTGACAAGCACGATGTCGGCATCTGCCGCATCAAGTTGCCGCTTCAGTTCGGCAAACTCACCAGTCCGGCTAGCCACCGGACCTCCTGCCACCTGCATATGAGGGCGGCTGGATTATTACCTGGGACTATGATCCTCTGTTTTCTGTCGTTTTCGACAGCAACCAGAGTCTCAGGGGCTACTATCTGCATAGGACACACCTTAAGGCGTGTGGTACTGTAAAAAATACACACTATTTCACGTACCTCAAAACCTTTCAGCAGACTCATAAAGGCTTCATGCAACCCGCTTTCGGCGGATGAAATCCTCTCAACCACCGCGCCCATTAGCGCACGATGCACTTTTGAGATAGCCGCCTGCTCTAGGAGATCCTTCAGTGCGTCTGACCGCATAACCGACGGAGACGGACTCTTCCGGTTGCTCTCTTCAAGCGCCGGATACTGAGGACTTCGGGTGGCCAAAGAATTACCCTCTGGCCTTGCCTGATCGGGAGAAGCCCTCCGAGACGACACCTCGGGGTCGCCCGCCTCATAAGGCGGTATGGCGTGGGGAGGCGTTTGGCTCTCCATCATCTCCGGAAGAAGATCCCCCGAAGACGAACTTTGCCGAGAAGGGCTACGATCCGGACTACAAGACAAATGTTTTGGTTATTTTCCTCAGAGGTAAAGTAGGATGTCTTTTACTATTAAACCCCTTTTTAACTTACAGCTTGATGGAGGGCTGATCCCCTTGCAGACACCGTGTGACCGGGGTATCCCCTGGGGCAGGACCCTCTGGCGAAGATTTCTTCCCCCGTTTGGAGACTATTGTCTCCGGGCCTTCAGAGGCGGTCCTCTTCCTTCCTTGGGGAGAGGGAACTTTGGCTTCTTCTTCCCGGTTATCCTCCTTCGTGGAGGCGTTAGCCTCTTTCTTCCCACCTTTGTCTTCCCCTGAGGGCGCTTGGTAAGGAGCGAGCTCCAACATCCTGGCTAGTACCGGATCCAGTGAGACCTCGGGGAGGGGAGCCGGACACTTGATCATCTTCGCCTTTGCTATCCAGTCCTGGTCAAAGAGCGACTTTTCAGAATAATGTTGTGATGAATAAAAATACAACGTGTTCGGTCACAGGGCGACTTACTTGGGTATCTGGACGATTGCAGCTCAGACCCGCGTCCTCGATGGTATCCGGACACATCACTTGTGGTCCGAAGTACAATTTGTACATCTCCTCGAGCGTCATGTCGAGGAAGTGCTGGATAGCTCGCCGTCCCTCCGGGTTGAACTCCCACAGACGGAGGGGACGACATTTGCAGGGTAGGGTTCGACGAAGTAACATTACTTGCGTTACTATGACTAGACCAATATCTCTTTCGAGGAGATCTCGGATGCGGCTCCGCAGTGTGGGCACGTCCCAATCTAGCCCCTTGTTGATCCATGACGTTAGTCGTGGAGGGGGGGCCGAGCGAAAGGCAGGGGGAGCCACCCATTTGGCACCCCTAGGAGCTGTGACATAAAACCATTCTTGTTGCCATAAGCTGGACACCTCCTGGAAAGAACCCTCGGGCCATGGGGCATTGGCACTTTTGCTTATTACAGCACCTCCGCACTCCGCGTGCCTCCCCTCGATCATCTTCGGCTCCACTTGGAAGGTCTTGAGACACAGGCCCAAGTGAGGGGTGATGCGGAGGAAAGCTTCGCACACGACGATAAAAGACGAGATGTGGAGAATAGAATTCGGAGCTAAATCATGGAAATCCAGCCCGTAATAGAACATGAGCCCCCTCACGGAGGGATCCAGAGCGAGGCCTAGCCCTTGAAGGAAGTGAGATATGAACACGACACTCTCGGCGGATTTGGGAGTAGGAACGACCTGCCCTCGAGCAGGCAGCCGGTGCGGGATCTCGCCGGTCAAGAACCTGGCCTCTCTTAACTTTTTGACGTCTTCCTCCGTGACGGAGGAGGGCATCCACCGACCATGAGGGTTGGATCCGGACATGGTTGAAGGTCCGAAGCGCCTGACCTGAGCTTTGGGTGTTGGAACTCGAGGCAGGGGAGGGATTCGATTGAGTTCGAGGAATAAAAAAGGGATAGGCCTTGGTCTCTTTATAAAGAGGGTGAATACCAAGCGTCCTCCTCGTGACCATTTGGGACTTGCCTATAATCGAGGAGTCATACCAACAGGCACGATTGGGTTACCCACGCCCGTATTGATGAGAATCCCGTGATAAGGGGACACAATCTTTGCTTCGACAAGACGTGCCAAGGAAACTGCCTTGCGATACGCGCCAAGGCTGGTTGAGAAACACGGTTCGATAATAACCGAGCCATGGCATGATGTCATGATATCAAATATGTCAGCAGATCGGAAATATTGTTCTCTCTACGGTGGTATGTGGAACTTGTTTTACAGAGCCGAACACTATCCTTGTGTTCAAAATCTTCTATGGAGTATTCGGAGAAGGAACCCGCGTTGCAATGCCGAAGACAAACTGCGTGCCGGACTCATCATCAGTGAAGCCTGGTTCAGGGGCTACTGAGGGAGTCCTGGATTAGGGGGTACCCGAACGGCCGGACTGTTGGACTATGAAGATACAAGATTGAAGACTTCGTCTCGTGTCCGGATGGGACTCTCCTTGGTGTGGAAGGTACGCTTGGCGATATGGATATGTAGATCTCCTCCCATTGTAATTGACTCTGTGTAACCCTAGCCCCCTCCGGTGTCTATATAAACCGGTGGGTTTAGACCGTAGGACGACAACAATCATACCATAGGCTAGCTTCTAGGGTTTAGCCTCTACGATCTCGTGGTAGATCAACTCTTGTACTACTCATATCATCAAGATCAATAAAGCAGGAAGTAGGGTATTACCTCCATAGAGAGGGTCCGAACCTGGGTAAACATCGTGTCCCCTGCCTCCTGTTACCATCCGCCTTAGATGCACAGTTCAGGACCCCCTACCCGAGATCCGCCAGTTTTGACACCGACATCGCCCTTCAACACATGATCACGAAGAAAAGGATGACGAATCTGAATGTGCTTTGTCTTCTAGTGCTGAACTGGGTTATGACAATCTTGAAGGCACTCTCATTGTCACAATAGAGAGGCACATTCTTCATGTTGACGCCATAGTCCTTAAGAGTTTGCTTCATCCATAGCAATTGAGCACAACAAGAACCAGCAGCAATGTACTCAGCTTCAGCAGTAGAAAGTGATATGAAGTTCTGTTTCTTTGAGGACCAACAGACCAAAGATCGTCTGAGGAAATGGCATGTGCCTGATGTTGACTTGCGGTCCACTCGATCACTAGTATAGTCAGAGTCTGAATATCCAATGAGATAAAAAACCGAGCCCTTGGGATACCATAGTCCAAGTGGTTGTGTGTGAGCTAGATATCGAAGAATATGCTTCACAGCCTTATGGTGTGATTCCTTCGGTGTAGCTTGAAATCGGGCACACATGCAAACACTAAGCATAATGTCTGGCCTAGATGCACATAAATACAATAAAGAACCAATCATGGAGCGGTATACCTTTTGATAGAAGTCAATACCATTTTCATCAGTGTATAGATGGCCATTTGTGGGCATAGGAATTTTGACCCCTTTGCAATCTTGCATGCCGAATTTCCTCAATACGTCCTTGAGGTATTTCTCCTGGGATATGAATATGCCATTGTGCTGTTGAAGAATTTGAAGACCTAAGAAGAATTTCAATTCTCCCATCATAGACATTTCATATTCCTCCCTCATCATATAACCAAATTCATCAATGTAACGTTGGTCAGTACAGCCAAAAATGATATCATCAACATATATTTGGCACACAAATATTTCACCATCATAAGATTTAGTGAAAAGAGTTGGGTCAAGTGAACCGGTTTTGAAGCCTTTCTTCATGAGGAATTCCTTCAAAGTATCATACCACGCCTGAGG
This sequence comes from Aegilops umbellulata, assembly GCA_032464435.1. Lineage (NCBI taxonomy): Eukaryota > Viridiplantae > Streptophyta > Magnoliopsida > Poales > Poaceae > Aegilops > Aegilops umbellulata. The sequence goes on from CP136058.1 coordinate 278,972,015, forward strand.
GGCCTGCTTGAGGCCATAGAGGGCCTTGTTGAGTCTGAAGACTTTGTCGGGATGCTTTGGATCTTCAAAACCTGGGGGTTGAACAACATATACTTCTTCCTCAAGCTTACCATTGAGGAATGCACTTTCCACATCCATTTGATATAAGTTAATATCATGATGGTTAGCATAAGCAAGTAATACGCGAATAGCCTCAAGTCTAGCAACAGGTGCAAAAGTTTCATCGAAATCAATTCCTTCAACCTGTATGTAGCCTTGCGCTACAAGCCGTGCCTTATTCCTCACCACAAGGACATTTTCATCTTGCTTGTTGCGGTAGATCCACTTTGTGCCAATGATATTGTGCTTGCGAGGATTTGGACGTTTGACCAGTTCCCAGACGTTGTTGAGCTAGAATTGATGCAATTCCTCTTGCATAGCTTGAATCCACTCAAGCTCCAGAAATGCTTCATTTACCTTAGTGGGCTCTGTGATAGAGACGAAAGCAAAGTTCCCACAAAAGTTAGACAAGTGTGAAGCTTTTGAGCGTGTGAGAGGACTTGGAATGTTGATGTCGCTGATGATTTTCTCAATCTGCACTTCGTTTGCAACATGAGGATGAGCGGGTTTTCGTCGAGGAATTTGATCAACATTTTCTTCAGCACCATTTTCTTCAGGTGCATCAGCATGGTGTTCTTCACGTTCTGGAATGATTTCTTCAGCAGATTCTTCGGTAGGAATGAAATCCTCAGTAGCTTTGAACTTGATGGTTTCCTCAGGTGACTGTTCATCTAACACAGAAGGTAGGTGCTCTCTTTGCGAGCCATTAGTTTCATCGAACCGCACATCTACAGTTTCAACAACTTTGTGGTGAACGTTGTTGAAGACCCTGTAGGTGTGCGAGTCCTTCCTGTAACAAAGCATAAAACCTTCATGTGCTTTCGGTGCAAATTTAGAATTGTGATGAGGATCTCTAATCCAACACTTTGCACCGAAGACTTTGAAATAACTCACATTGGGTTTCCTTTCAATGAGGAGTTCATATGCAGTCTTCTTGAAGAATTTGTGAAGATATACCCTGTTGATGATGTGGCACGCAGTATCAATTCCTCAGTCCAGAAGCTACAAGTTGTCTTGTATTCATCAAGCATAGTGCAAGCCATCTCAACAAGAGTCATGTTCTTGCGCTCCATGACGCCACTCTGCTGAGGAGTATAAGGAGTAGATAACTCATGAGTAATACCAAGTTCATCAAGATAGTCATCAAGACCAGAATTCTTGAACTCAGTTCCATTGTCACTCCTGATGTACTTTATCTTCACACCAAAGTTGGTTGATGCCCTCGAGGAAAATCGTTTGAAGACTTCCTGCACTTTATGTTTGTAAGTGACAATGTGCACCCATGTGTAACAGGAGTAATCATCAACGATAACAAAGCCATATAGAGATGCTTCATTAGTAAATGCAGAGTAGTGATTAGGACCAAAGAGATCCATGTGAAGCAATTCAAATGGTCCAGTAGTAGTCATGATAGTCTTCGCTGGATGCTTGGCCTTGGTCATCTTTCCAGCTTCACAGGCTTCGCACAAGTGATCCTTGAGGAATTTGACATTCTCAATGCCAATGACATGCTTCTTCTCCGCGAGCGTGTGCAAATTCCTCATCCCAGCATGACCTAGTCGTCAATGCCATAGCCAGCCTTCTGAAGCTTTTGCAAGTAGACATATAGCTGGTTGTGGTCCTGTAGAGAAATCAACAATATACAGATCTCCTCTCCTAAAGCCTTTGAAGACTTTGGAATTGTCAGCTTCCACGATCACAGCACAACGATACTTGCCAAAGATAACGACCATATCAAGATCACAAAGCATTAAGACAGACATGAGGTTGTATCCTAAGGACTCGAGAAGCATGACTTTGTCCATGTGTCGATCCTTTGAGATCGCAACCTTACCTAGACCCAATACCTTGCTTTTGCCTTTGTCAGCGAAGATGATATGCTTCAGATGCGATGAAGATAAGGGAACATCCATCAATAGATTCTTGTCACCAGTCATGTGATTTGTACATCCACTATCGAGGACCCACTCGTTGGCTTTGGGTTGATCATCCTGTAGATGAATTAGTGTAGCTTACGAACTCATATACTTCATCAGTGAAGAATATGACATCAATTTCATCACATCAATTTCATCAAGGAGTGGAACAGATAAAACAGAATGAGGACGTGAGAAATGAAAGTTCATTTCTTCATGATTAGTCTGTGTCCTTTCAGGCATATACAGGTCTTCAGCAAATTCTTCACACGTTTAAGTTCGTATGGAGACCTTTCCCTGCATAAGAGATTAGTTCTTTTTCTTCACCACCCACATCTGAAGGGGTGGCAAAGAGTTCATCATTCTGCGAGTTCCATAAGAGAATGGTGGCATTGAAGCCATTCCACTTCGTTTCACATATGAGGAGTTAGGATAAGCATATGAATAAGCAGAGAAATTCTTCGAGGACTTATGAACATAATGGTTAGAAGAGTAATGCTCATCTTCATAGCCCTTAGCTCTTCCCTGCGAAACAGAGGTGTTAGCACGATGATGTTCATATGAGGACTTTGATCCTTTTGAGGAATTTGATCCACGTGAGGAATTTGGTCCGTATGAGGACTTGGATCCATATGAAGAATTTGGTCCATATGAAGAATTTGATCTGGGGTTCCTATTCTTCATAGGTGGTGTCATGATGACATTCACGTGAAGATTTTCAAGGCATCTTTTGGGAACCTAGATTTTCTTCATAGGGGAACCGTTTCTGCAGTTAGTGCCAACATATCTAGCAAATACTTCACCATTCTGATTTTTGAACAGTTTATAGTTGGAGTCAAATGACTCATCAGAAGAATGAGGATATTCACATGTAAAGCCAGATAGAGTATATGGATCTACTGGAGGTCCCTTTGCAGCAACCCATGAGGTTTTGGGGTACTGCTCAGGCTTCCAGTATGTCCCATCAGCATTGAGTTTCCTCTCAAAGGCAATACCCTCTTTCCTAGGGTTCCTATTGAGGATCTTCTTTTTAAACACATCACAAAGAGCCTGATGCCCTTTGAGGCTTTTGTACATGCCTGTCATATACAATTCCTTCAGCCCTGCATCATCAGTGATACTAGTAATGTCCTTAGATGAGGAATTAGTGATAGAAGAGTCAGGTGAATAATTTGTAACATTACAAGCATTTGAACATTCAGGTGAAGAATTAGCAGATTCACGTTCAATGCACTTCAAACATGCAGGAATGAATTCTTCCTGGGCAGCGCTAATTTGTTGAGCAAGTAATGAATCGCGCTCCTTCTGAAGGTCTTCATAACTCACCCTTAGCTTTTCAAGGTCTTGCTTTCTTTGAAGAAATTCATCAGAAAGCTTCTCATGACCAGATAAGAGAGTGTTATGATGACTTCGAAAGTTGTCAAACTTAGACTGAAGTCTCTGAAGATTTTCAGTCAAGGTTTTAGTGCGATCCATTTCTTCACCCAACATATCATCACTTTTATCTAACATGTTTTGAACCTTTTCAAAAGCTTTTTGTTGTCTCACAGTAATCTTAGCAAGTTTAGAGTAGCTAGGCTTGAGGTTTTCATCAGGTTCATCCTCACTTGATTTAGGGGAGGGAAGTTTGAGTACCTTGGCACCCTTTGCCATGAAGCAATAGGTGGGAGCGTAGTCATCATCGCCTTCATCAGCCTTGTTGGTGAAGCCATTTCCTTCAGAGTTGAAGATGGACTTGCTGATGAATGCAGTAGCGAGAGCTAGGCTCGCCACACCAGATTCTGACTCCTCAGATGCCTCCTCTTCCTGATGTCCCTCATTCAGCCTCAGAGTCCGTTTCTTTGCCAATGAATGCCCGAGCATTCTTGGAGCTGCTCTTCTTGTGAGATGAAGACTTCGAGGATTTTGATGTTGAAGATTTCTTGTTCTTCTTTGACTCATCAAAACTGTAATCCTTGTATTTCTTCTTCTTTGATTCCTTTTCCCACTAAGGACAATCTTGAATGTAGTGACCGGGTTTCTTGCATTTATGGCATAGCCTCTTCTTGTAGTCACTGGATGAGGAATCATTAATCCTTGAGGATTTTCCAAAACGACTACGTCTTGAGAACTTCTGAAATTCTTCACGAGCAGTGCTAGCTCCTGGCTCAGTTCTTCAGGATCACCAAGGCTACTACCAGAATCTTCACCTTCAGATTCAGAAACAGCCTTGGCCTTCAGGGCACGTGATCTACCATAGCTCAAACCATAGAGATCTCTCTTCTCAACAAGCTGGAACTCATGAGTGTTTAGCCTCTCGAGGATATCAGCGGGATCAAGTGACTTGTAATCTCCACATTCTTGTATCATTAGTGCCAGAGTATCAAATGAGGAATTAAGCGATCTCAACAGTTTCTTCACCACCTCATGTTCGGTGATGTCAGTGGCACCAAGTGCTTGAAGCTCATTTGAGATGTCAGTGAGGCGATCGAAGGTTTGCTGAACATTTTCATTATACAGTCTTTTGAAGCGATTGAAGAGATTGCGAAGAACGCCAACTCGAGAGTCACGTTGTGTTGAGACTCCTTCGTTGACCTTGGACAGCCTATATCAAGCATTAGAACTACTTGTAACCATACAAATTTGCAAAGAATAAAGCACTAGAACAAAAACTAATTGGACCAATGGAGGAGTCACATACCAAGGAACAATCTCCCCAAGCAGTTTTGCGAGAGGTGCTTTGAGCAAGGAGATCAAAAATCATAGCAAAGTGAGCTAGAACTCGTGCTTGAGTTGGATATTCGTGTTTGCATGAGGAAGAATAAGAGGATGGGTGCAGGAATAAGTGGAGGAGGGCCACTGTGGGCCCACGAGGCAGGTGGCGCGCCCAGGGGGCTAGGGCGCGCCCTCCACCCTTGTGGCCAGGTGGCAGCTCCCCCCGCAGTGATTTTTTGCACCATAAATCCTCAAATATTCCTGAAAAAATCATATTAAATTGGCATGGCATTCTGAGGACTTTTATTTTTGGGATATTTTTATATTGCACGGATAAGTCACGAAACAGACAGAAAAATACTATTTTTACTCTATTTCAACTAAATAACGGAAAGTATAAAGAGGGTACAGAAGGTTATGCCTTCTAGTTTCATCCATGTCATGCTCATCAAAAGGAATCAACTAACAAGGTTGATCAGGTCTTGTTAACAAACTCATTCCGATTAACATGGAACCGAAGAATTTTCGAATAACACTATGTTACCTCAACGGGGATATGCACATCCCCAATAATTAGAATATCATATTTCTTCTTGACAATAGGAAGAGGAAATTCAAAACCTCCAAATATAATTGATAGAATTTTTCCAATAGAGTTGATACTATGAACTTGAGGTTGTTTCCTCGGAAAGTGCACCGTATGCTCATTACCATTAACATGAAAAGTGATATTGCCTTTGTTGCAATCAATAACAGCCCATGCAGTATTAAGAAAAGGTCTTCCAAGAATAATAGACATACTATCGTCCTCGGGAATATCAAGAATAACAAAGTCCGTTAAAATAGTAACATTTGCAACCACAACAGGCACATCCTCACAAATACCGACAGGTATAGCAGTTGATTTATTAGCCATTTGCAAAGATATTTCAGTAGGTGTCAACTTATTCAAGTGAAGTCTACGATATAAAGAAAGAGGCATAACACTAACACCGGCTCCAAGATCACATAAAGTAGTTTTAACATAATTTCTTTAATGGAGCATGGTATAGTAGGTACTCTTGGATCTCCAAGTTTCTTTGGTATTCCACCCTTAAAAGTATAATTAGCAAGCATGGTGGAAATTTCAGCTTCCGGTATCTTTCTTTAATTAGTAATGATATCCTTCATATACTTAGCATAAGGATTAGTTCTGAGCATATCTGTCAATCGCATACGTAAAAAGATAGGTCTAATCATTTCAGCAAAGCGCTCAAAATCCTCATCAGCCTTTTTCTTGGATGGTTTGGGAGGAAAAGGCATGGGTTTCTGAACCCAAGGTTCTCTTTCTTTACCATGTTTCCTAGCAACAAAGTCTCTCTTATCATAACGTTGATTCTTTGATTGTGGGTTATCAAGATCAACAGCAGGTTCAACTTCTACATCATTATCATTACTAGGTTGAGCATCATCATTAACATTTTCACTAGGTTCATGTTCATTACCAGATTGTGTTTCAGCATCAGACATAGATATATCATTTGGATTATCAGGTGTTTCAGCAATAGGTTCACTAGAAGTTTGCAAATCCTATCATTTTTATTTTTCTTCCTTTTAGAAAAACTAAGTGCATCAATTTTATTTGTCTGAGAATCTTGCTCAATTCTTTTAGGGTGGCCTTCAGGATACAAAGGTTCCTGAGTCATTCTACCAGTTCTAGTAGCCACTCTAATAGCGTAATCATTTTTCTTACTATTCATTTCATCGAACAATTCTTTTTGAGCTTTAAGTACTTGTTCTACTTGAGTGGTAACCATAGAGGCATGTTTGCCAACAAGTTTTAGTTCACCTCTAATATTAGCCATATAGTCACCCAAGTGTTTAATCATATAAGCATTTTGTTTTAATGGTCTACCAAAATAAGCATTAAAGTCTTCTTGTTTAAACATAAAGTTATCAAACTCATCCAAGCACTGACTAGCAATTTTAGTAGGAGGGATTTCAGCTTTGTCATATCTATAGAGAGAATTTACCTTTACTACCTGTGTCGAGTTATCAGGATCAGGAGGTTCTTCAATAAATAAAGGATTAAGATCATATGTTTCTTCAATAGGCGGTAAATTAAGACCATGTATTTCTTCAATAGGAGGTAAATTCTTAACATCTACAGCCTTAATACCTTTTTCTTTCATAGATTTCTTTGCCTCTTGCATATCTTCGGGACTGAGAAATAGAACACCTCTCTTCTTCGGAGTTGGTTTAGGAATAGGCTCATTAATTGGAGCAGGAGCTGTCTCAGGAGGTGCCCAATTATTTTCATTTGTCAACATATTATTCAATATAATTTCAGCTTCATCCGGTGTTCTTTCCCTGAAAAGAGAACCAGCACAACTATCCAGGTAATCTCTGGAAGCATCGGTTAGTCCATTATAAAAGATATCAAGTATTTCATGTTTCTTAACAGGATGATCAGGCAAAGCATTAAGTAACTTAAGAAGCCTCCCCCAAGCTTGTGGGAGACTCTCTTCTTTAATTTGCACAAAGTTGTATATTTCCTTTAAAGCAGCTTGTTTCTTATGAGTAGGGAAATATTTAGCAGAGAAGTAATAAATCATATCCTGGGGACTACGGACACAACCAGGATCAAGAGAGTTAAACCATATCTTAGCATCACCCTTTAATGAGAACGGAAATATTTTAAGGATATAAAAGTAGCGAGATCTCTCATCATTAGTGAACAGGGTGGCTATATCATTTAATTTAGTAAGATGTGCCACAACAGTTTCAGATTCGTAACCATGGAAAGGATCAGATTCAACCAAAGTAATTATATCAGGATCAACAGAGAATTCATAATCCTTATCGGGAACACAAATAGGTGAAGTAGCAAAAGCAGGGTCAGGTTTCATTTTATCTTTAAGAGATTCTTTGTTCCATTTAATTAATAGCCTCTTAAGCTCGTTTCTATCTCTGCAAGCTAAAATAGCGGCAGAAGATTCCATATCAAAAACATAACCCGCAGGAATAATAGGCCTATCTTCATCATCACTTTCATCAATATATTCAGATTCAATAATTTCTTTCTCTCTAGCCCTAGAAATTTGTTCATCAAGGAATTCACTAAGGGGCACAGTAGTATCAAGCATAGAAGTAGTTTCATCATAAGTATCATGCATAGCTGAAGTGGCATCATCAATAACATGCGACATATCACAACGAATAGCAGAAGCAGGTTTAGGTGTCGCAAACTTACTCATAACAGAAGGTGAATCAAGTACAGAGCTAGATGGCAGTTCCTTACCTCCCCTCGTAGTTGAGGGATAATTTTTTGTTTTCTCATCTTTCAAGTTCTTCATAATGTCCAACAGATATAAATCCCAAGTGACTCAAAGAATAGAGCTATGATCCCCAGCAACGGCGCCAGAAATTAGTCTTGATAACCCACAAGTATAGGGGATCGCAACAGCTTTAGAGGGTAGAGTATTCAACCCAAATTTATTGATTCGACACAAGGGGAGCCAAAGAATATTCTCAAGTATTAGCAGCTGAGTTGTCAATTCAATCACACCTGGAAACTTAGTATCTGCAGCAAAGCGTTTAGTAGCAAAGTAATATGATAGTGGTGGTAACGGTAACAAAAGAGTAAAGAAAGCAAAGTAATATTTTTGGTATTTTGTAGTGATTGTAACAGCAGCAACAGAAAAGTAAATAAGCGTAAACCAGTATATGGAAAGCTGGTAGGCATTGGATCGGTGATGGATAATTATACAGGATGCGGTTCATCATGTAACAGTCATAACATAGGGTGACACAGAACTAGCTTCAATTCATCAATGTAATGTAGGCATGTATTCCGAATATAGTCATACGTGCTTATGGAAAAGAACTTGTATGACATCTTTTGTCCTACCCTCCCATGGCAGCGGGGTCCTAATGGAAACTAAGGGATATTAAGGCCTCCTTTTAATAGAGAACCGGAACAAAGCATCGGCACATAGTGAATACATGAACTCCTCAAACTATGGTCATCACCGGGAATGGTCCCGATTATTGTCACTTCGGGGTTGCCGGATCATAACACATAGTAGGTGACTATAGACTTGCAAGATAGGATCAAGAACACACATATATTCATGAAAACATAATAGGTTCAGATCTGAAATCATGGCACTCGGGCCCTAGTGACAAGCATTAAGCATAGCAAAGTCATAGAAACATCAATCTCATAACATAATGGATACTAGGGATCAAACCCTAACAAAACTAACTCGATTACATGATTAATCTCATCCAACCCATCACCGTCCAGCAAGCCTACGATGGAATTACTCACGCACGGCGGTGAGCATCATGAAATTGGTGATGGAGGATGGTTGATGATGACGACGGCGACGAATCCCCCTCTCCGGAGCCCCGAACGGACTCCAGATCAACCCTCCCGAGAGGTTTTAGGTCTTGGCGGCGGCTCCGTATCGTAAAACACGATGATTTCTTCTCTTTTTTTTCTCCCCGAAAGCAAATATATAGAGTTGGAGTTGGCGTCGAAAGGTCTACAGGGGGCCCACGAGGTAGGGGGGCGCGCCCTAGGGGGGGCGCCCCCCACCCTCATGGACAGGGTGTGGTCCCCCTGGTCTTCATCTTTGGCGAGGATTTTTTATTATTTTTTATAAGATGTTCCATGGAGTTTCAGGTCATTCCGAGAACTTTTGTTTTCTGCACATTAAACAACAGCATGGCAATTCTGCTGAAAACAACGTCAGTCCGGGTTAGTTCCATTCAAATCATGCAAGTTAGAGTCCAAAACAAGGGCAAAAGTGTTTGGAAAAGTAGATACGACGGAGACGTATCAATGCTCAATCACTTTGGGTTTATAGGTGTTTGGGTTTGGGTTTCCTCACTTGATGATTTTAGCTCAAAGTCTTCAGAGGATGGGATGCTCTCAAATGACAAGTGTCAGTTTCTCTCGGAGCATCCAACCAGCTAGTGGTTGTAGGGGGCGGCTATTTATAGCCTAGGGAGCAGCCTGATATGATAAGACATAAATGCCCTTCAATGATATGATCGTTAGGTGGGTAGATATTTTGGGACAGCTGGCGCGTAGCACAGCAATGGTCGGAAATTTGACTATCAAATTCCTCCGGGCTATAATGTTCCTCTCTTGTAGGCAATCGACACGAGCGAATTCTTAACTCCTCAGTCAGAACAAATTCCTCAGAGATCAGAAGAGTTTCGTCTCTGTCATTGAAGAAATTGACTGAACTGTATGATATTTCCAATGGCTTCACTCGAAGGGATTGGTAGGTGTAGGATTTTGAGTTGAGCATCACTTGGAAATTTTTCCTTAGTATTTCCTCGACCCCCTTTAACAGTACGGTGTTTCTGATACGTCCATTTTGCATCATGCTTTTATATCGATATTTATTGCATTATGGGCTGTTATTACACATTATTTCAAGGTTTACATGAAGAGGGAGAATACCAACAGCTGGAATTCTGGGCTGGAAAAGGAGCAAATATTAGAAACCTATTCTGCACATCTCCAAAAGTCCTGAAACTCCACGGAAGTTATTTTTGGAAATAATAAAAATACTGAGCGAAGAAAATACCAGAGGGGGCCCACACCCTGGCCACGAGGGTGGGGGCGCGCCCTACCCCCTGTGTTGGAAATATGCCCTAGAGGCAATAATAAAAGCATTATTATTATATTTCCTTGTTCATGATAATTGTCTTTATTCGTGCTATAATTGTGTTATCCGGAAATCGTAATACATGTGTGAATAACAGACAACAATATGTCCCTAGTAAGCCTCTAGTTGACTAGCTCGTTGATCGACAGATAGTCATGGTTTCCTGACTATGGACATTGGATGTCATTGATAACGAGATCACATCATTAGGAGAATGATGTGATGGACGAGACCCAATCCTAAACATAGCATAAGATCGCATAGTTCGTTTGCTAGAGTTTTCCAATGTCAAGTATCCTTTCCTTAGACCATGAGATCGTGTAACTTCCGGATACCGTAGGAGTGCTTTGGGTGTGCCAAACGTCACAACGTAACTGGGTGACTATAAAGGTATACTACGGGTATCTCCGAAAGTATCTGTTGGGTTGACACGGATTGAGACTGGGATTTGTCACTCCGCTTGACGGAGAGGTATCACCGGGCCCTCTCGGTAATGCATCATCATAATGAGCTCAATGTGATCAAAGTGTTTGATCACGGGATCATGCATTACGGTATGAGTAAAGTGACTTGCCGGTAACGAGATTGAACGAGGTATTGGGATACCGACGATCGAATCTCGGGCAAGTAAAATACCGATTGACAAAGGGAATCGTATACGGGATTAATTGAATCCTCGACATCGTGGTTCATCCGATGAGATCATCGTGGAGCATGTGGGAGCCAACATGGGTATCCAGATCCCACTGTTGGTTATTGCCCGAGAGCCGTCTCGGTCATGTCTGCATGTCTCCCGAACCCGTAGGGTCTACACACTTAAGGTTCGGTAACGCTAGGGTTGTGAAGATATATATATGCAGTAACCCGAATGTTGTTCGGAGTCCTGGATGAGATCCCGGACGTCACGAGGAGTTTAGGAATGGTCCGGAGGTAAAGAATTATATATAGGAAGTGCTGTTTTGGCCATCGGGACAAGTTTCGGGGTTATCGGTATTGTACCGGGACCACCGGAGGGTCCCGGGGGTCCACCGGGTGGGGCCACCTGCCTCGGGGGGACACATGAGCTCTAGGGGGTGCGCCTTGGCCTACATGGGCCAAGGGGAACCAGCCCCAAGAGGCCCATGCGCCTAGGGTGGGGAAACCCTAAAGGGGAGCGCCCCCTTGCTTGGGGGGCAAGCCCCCCCACCCCTTGGCCGCCGCCCCTCTAGGAGATTGCATCTCCTAGGGCCGGCGCCCCCCCTAGGGGGCTATATAAAGGGGGAGGGGAGGGGGGCAGCCGCACCCTTGCTCTTGGCGCCTCCCTCTCCCTCTCCAACACCTCCTCCTCCTCCGTAGAGCTCGGCGAAGCCCTGCCGGAGTACTGTAGCTCCACCATCACCACGTCGTCGTGCTGCTGCTGGAGCCATCTTCCCCAACCTCTCCTTTGCCTTGCTGGATCAAGAAGAAGGAGACGTTGCGCTGACCGTACGTGTGTTGAACGCGGAGGTGCCGTCCGTTCGGTGCTAGGATCTCCGGTGATTTGGATCACGTCGTGTACGACTACCTCATCCCCGTTCGTTGAACACTTCCGCTCGCGATCTACAAAGTGGTATGTAGATGCAATCTCTCTCCCATGACTCGTTGCTTAGATGAACTCATGGATGGATCTTGGTGAAACCGCAGGAAAAATTTTAATTTTCTGCAACGTTCCCCAACAGTGGCATCATGAGCTAGGTCTATGCGTAGTTCTCTATTGCACGAGTAGAACACAATTTGTTGTGGGCATAGATGTTGTCAACTTTCTTGCCGCTACTAGTCTTATCTTGCTTCAGCGGTATTGTGGGATGAAGCGTCCCGGACCAACCTTACACGTACGCTTACGTGAGACCGGTTCCACCGACTAACATGCACTAGTTGCATAAGGTGGCTGGCGGGTGTCTGTCTCTCCCACTTTAGTTGGAGCGGATTCGATGAAAAGGGTCCTTATGAAGGGTAAATAGAAGTTGACAAATCACATTGTGACTTTCACGTAGGTAAGAAAACGTTCTTGCTAGAACCCTAATTCAACCACGTAAAACTTGCAACAACAATTAGAGGACGTCTAACTTGTTTTTGCAGCAAGTGCTTTGTGATATGATATGGCCAAAGTTGTGATGAATGATGAATGATCTATATGTGATGTATGAGATGTTCATGCTATTGTAATAGGAATCACGACTTGCATGTCGATGAGTATGACAACCGGTAGGAGCCATAGGAGTTGTCTTTATTTTTTTGTATGACCCGCGTGTCATTGAGAAACGCCATGTAAATTACTTTACTTTATTGCTAAACGCGTTAGCCATAGTAGTAGAATTAATAGTTGGCGAGCAACTTCATGGAGACACGATGATGGAGATCATGATGATGGAGATCATGGAGCCCCAAGATGGAGATCAAAGGAGCTATGTGATATTGGCCATATCATGTCACGTTTATTATTTGATTGCATGTGATGTTTATCATGTTTTGCATCTTGTTTACTTAGAACGACGGTAGTAAATAAGATGATCCCTCATAATAATTTCAAGATGTGTTCCCCCTAACTGTGCACCGTTGCGACAGTTCGTTGTTTCGAAGCACCACGTGATGATCGGATGTGATAGATTCTAACGTTCACATACAACGGGTGTAAGACAGATTTACACATGCAAACACTTAGGTTTACTTGACGAGCCTAGCATGTACAGACATGGCCTCGGAACACAGAAGACCGAAAGGTCGAGCATGAGTCGTATAGAAGATACGATCAACATGAAGATGTTCACCAATGTTGACTAGTCCGTCTCATGTGATGATCGGACACGGCCTAGTTGACTTGGATCATGTAATACTTAGATGACTAGAAGAGGGATGTCTATCTAAGTGGGAGTTCATTAAATAATTTGATTAAGATGAACTTTATTATCATGAACTTAGTCTAAAATATTTACAATATGTCTTGTAGATCAAATGGCCAATGTAGTCCTCAACTTCAACGCGTTCCTAGAGAAAACCAAGCTGAAAGATGATGGCAGCAACTATATGGACTGGGTCCGGAACCTGAGGATCATCCTCATAGCTGCCAAGAAAGATTATGTCCTATGAGCACCGCTGGGTGACGCACCTGTTCTCCCTGCAGAACAAGACGTTATGAACGCTTGGCAGTCACGTTCCGATGATTACTCCCTCGTTCAGTGCGGCATGCTTTACAGCTTAGAGCCGGGGCTCCAAAAGCGTTTTGAGAGACATGGAGCATATGAGATGTTCGAAGAGCTGAAAATGGTTTTCCAAGCTCATGCCCGGGTCGAGAGATATGAAGTCTCCGACAAATTCTTTAGCTGTAAGATGGAGGAAAATAGCTCTGTCAGTGAACACATACTCAAGATGTCTGGGTTGCACAACCGCTTGACTCAACTGGAAGTTAATCTCCCGAATGAGGCGGTCATTGACAGAATCCTCCAGTCGCTTCCACCTAGCTACAAGAGCTTTGTGATGAACTACAACATGCAGGGGATGGTAAAGACCATTCCTGAGGTATATGCTATGCTGAAATCAGCAGAGGTAGAAATCAAGAAGGAACATCGAGTGTTGATGGTGAATAAAACCACTAAGTTCAAGAAGGGCAAGGGTAAAAAGAACTTCAAGAAGGACGGCAAGGAAGTTGCCGCGCCCGGTAAGCAAGTTGCCGGGAAGAAGCCAAAGAATGGACCCAAGCCCGAGACTGAGTGTTTTTATTGCAAGGGAAGTGCTCACTGGAAGCGGAACTGCCCCAAATACTTAGCGGACAAGAAGGCCGGCAAAACAAAAGGTATATGTGATATACATGTAATTGATGTGTACCTTACCAGTACTCGTAGTAGCTCTTGCGTATTTGATACCGGTGCAGTTGCTCACATTTGTAACTCAAAACAGGAGCTGCGGAATAAATGAAGACTGGCGAAGGACGAGGTGACGATGCGCGTCGGGAATGGTTCCAAGGTCGATGTGATCGCCGTCGGCACGCTACCTCTACATTTACCTACGGGATTAGTTTTAAACCTCAATAATTGTTATTTAGTGCCAAGTATGAGCATGAACATTGTGTCTGGATCTCGTTTAATTCGAGATGGCTACTCATTTAAATCCGAGAATAATGGTTGTTCTATTTATATGAGAGATATGTTTTATGGTCATGCTCCGATGGTTAATGGTTTATTCTTAATGAATCTCGTACGTGATGATACACATATTCATAGTGTGAATACCAAAAGAGTTAAAGTTGATAACAATAGTCCCACATATTTGTGGCACTGCCGCCTTGGTCACATAGGTGTCAAACGCATGAAGAAGCTCCATGCAGACGGACTTTTAGAGTCTCTTGATTATGAATCATTTGACACGTGCGAACCATGCCTCATGGGTAAAATGACCAAGAATCCGTTCTCAGGAACAATGGAGCGAGCAACCAACTTATTGGAAATCATACATACCGATGTATGCGGTCCAATGAGTGTTGAGGCTCGCGGTGGCTATCGTTATGTTCTCACCCTCACTGATGACTTGAGTAGATATGGGTATATCTACTTAATGAAACACAAGTCTGAGACCTTTGAAAATTTCAAAGAATTTCAGAGTGAGGTTGAAAATCAACGTGATAGAAAGATCAAGTTTCTACGATCAGATCGTGGAGGAGAATACTTGAGTCACGAATTTGGCACACACTTAAGAAAATGTGGAATAGTTTCACAACTCACGCCGCCTGGAACACCTCAGCGTAATGGTGTGTCCGAACGTCGTAATCGCACTCTATTAGATATGGTGCGATCTATGATGTCTCTTACCGATTTACCGCTATCTTTTTGGGGCTATGCTTTAGAGACTGCCGCATTCACTTTAAATAGGGCTCCGTCGAAATCCGTTGAGACGACACCGTATGAATTATGGTTTGGGAAGAAACCTACGCTGTCGTTTCTAAAAGTTTGGGGATGCGATGCTTATGTCAAGAAACTTCAACCTGAAAAGCTCGAACCCAAGTCGGAAAAATGCGTCTTCATAGGATACCCTAAAGAAACTATTGGGTATACCTTCTACCTCAGATCCGAAGGCAAGATCTTTGTTGCCAAGAATGGATCCTTTCTAGAGAAAGAGTTTCTCTCGAAAGAAGTAAGTTGGAGGAAAGTAGAACTTGATGAAGTGTTACCTCTTGAACCGGCAAATGGCGAAACTCAAAGAAACATTCCTGAGGTGCCTGCACCAACTAGAGAGGAAATTAATGATGATGATCAAGATACTTCTAATCAAGCTCCTACTGAGATTCGAAGATCCACAAGGACACGTTCCGCACCAGAGTGGTACGGCAACCCTGTCTTGGAAATCATGTTGTTAGACAACGGTGAACCTTCGAACTATGAGGAAGCAATGGTGGGCCCGGATTCCGACAAATGGCTAGAAGCCATGAAATCCGAGATAGGATCCATGTATGAAAACGAAGTATGGACTTTGACTGACTTGCCCGTTGAGCGGCGAGCCATAGAAAATAAATGGATCTTTAAGAAGTAGACAGACGCGGATGGTAATGTGACCATCTATAAAGCTCGGCTTGTCGCTAAGGGTTATCGACAAGTTCAAGGAATTGACTACGATGAGACTTTCTCACCGGTAGCGAAGCTGAAGTCCGTCCGAATCATGTTAGCAATTGTCGCATTCTACGATTATGAAATATGGCAAATGGACGTCAAAACGGCATTCCTTAATGGTTTCCTTAAGGAAGAATTGTATATGATACAGCCGGAAGGTTTTGTCGATCCTAAGAATGCTGACAAGGTGTGCAAGCTCCAACGCTCGATTTATGGGCTGGTGCAAGCATCTCGGAGTTGGAACATTCGCTTTGATGAGATGATCAAAGCGTTTGGGTTTACGCAGACTAATGGAGAAGCCTGCGTTTACAAGAAAGTGAGTGGGAGCTCTGTAGCATTTCTCATACTATATGTAGATGACATACTTTTGATGGGAAATGATATAGAACTCTTGGACAGCATTAAGGCCTACTTGAATAAGAGTTTTTCAATGAAGGACCTTGGAGAAGCTGCTTATATATTAGGCATCAAGATATATAGAGATAGATCAAGACGCCTCATAGGTCTTTCACAGAGCACATACCTTGATAAGATATTGAAGAAGTTCAATATGGATCAATCTAAGAAGGGGTTCTTACCTGTGTTACAAGGTGTGAAATTGAGCTCAGCTCAATGTCCGACCACGACCGAAGATATAGAAGAGATGAGTGTCATACCCTATGCCTCAGCCATAGGGTCTATTATGTATGCCATGCTGTGTACCAGACCTGATGTAAACCTTGCCGTAAGTTTGGTAGGAAGGTACCAAAGTAATCCCGGCAAGGAACACTGGACAGTGGTCAAGAATATCCTGAAGTACCTGAAAAGGACTAAGGAAATGTTTCTCGTTTATGGAGGTGACGAAGAGCTCGTCGTAAAGGGTTACGTCGATGCTAGCTTCGACAAAGATCTGGAGGACTCTAAGTCACAAACCGGATACGTGTATATTTTGAATGGTGGGGCAGTAAGCTGGTGCAGTTGCAAGTAGAGCGTCGTGGCGGGATCTACATGTGAAGCGGAATACATGGCAGCCTCTGAGGCAGCACATGAAGCAATTTGGGTGAAGGAGTTCATCACCGACCTCGGAGTCATACCCAATGCGTCGGGGCCAATCAAACTATTCTATGACAACACTGGAGCTATTGCACTTGCCAAGGAGCCCAGGTTTCACAAGAAGACCAGGCACATCAAGCGTCGCTTCAACTCCATTCGTGAAAATGTTCAAGATGGAGACATAGAAATTTGTAAAGTGCACACGGATCTGAATGTCGCAGATCCGTTGACTAAACCTCTCCCTAAGGCAAAACATGATCAGCACCAGAACTCTATGGGTGTTTGATTCATCACAATGTAACTAGATTATTGACTCTAGTGCAAGTGGGAGACTGTTGGAAATATGCCCTAGAGGCAATAATAAAAGCATTATTATTATATTTCCTTGTTCATGATAATTGTCTTTATTCGTGCTATAATTGTGTTATCCGGAAATCGTAATACATGTGTGAATAACAGACAACAATATGTCCCTAGTAAGCCTCTAGTTGACTAGCTCGTTGATCGACAAATAGTCATGGTTTCCTGACTATGGACATTGGATGTCATTGATAACGAGATCACATCATTAGGAGAATGATGTGATGGACGAGACCCAATCCTAAACATAGCATAAGATCGCATATTTCGTTTGCTAGAGTTTTCCAATGTCAAGTATCCTTTCCTTAGACCATGAGATCGTCTAACTTCAGGATACCGTAGGAGTGCTTTGGGTGTGCCAAACGTCACAACGTAACTGGGTGACTATAAAGGTATACTACGGGTATCTCCGAAAGTATCTGTTGGGTTGACACGGATCGAGACTGGGATTTGTCACTCCGCTTGACGGAGAGGTATCACCGGGCCCTCTCGGTAATGCATCATAATAATGAGCTCAATGTGATCAAAGTGTTTGATCATGGGATCATGCATTATGGTACGAGTAAAGTGACTTGCCGGTAACGAGATTGAACGAGGTATTGGGATACCGACGATCGAATCTCGGGCAAGTAAAATACCGATTGACAAAGGGAATCGTATACGGGATTAATTTAATCCTCGACATCGTGGTTCATCCGATGAGATCATCGTGGAGCATGTGGGAGCCAACATGGGTATCCAGATCCAGCTGTTGGTTATTGCCCGAGAGCCGTCTCGGTCATGTCTGCATGTCTCCCGAACCCGTAGGGTCTACACACTTAAGGTTCGGTGACGCTAGGGTTGTGAAGATATATATATGCAGTAACCCGAATGTTGTTCGGAGTCCCGGATGAGATCCCGGACATCACGAGGAGTTTCGGAATGGTCCGGAGGTAAAGAATTATATATAGGAAGTGCTGTTTTGGCCATCGGGACAAGTTTCGGGGTTATCGGTATTGTACCGGGACCACCGGAGGGTCCCGGGGGTCCACCGGGTGGGGCCACCTGCCTCGGGGGGGCACATGGGCTCTAGGGGGTGCGCCTTGGCCTACATGGGCCAAGGGGAACCAGCCCCAAGAGGCCCATGCGCCTAGGGTGGGGAAACCCTAAAGGGGGGCGCCCCCTTGCTTGCTTGGCCGCCGCCCCCCTAGGAGATTGCATCTCCTAGGGCTGGCGCCCCCCTAGGGGGCTATATAAAGGGGGGAGGGGAGGGGGGCAGCCGCACCCTTGCTCTTGGCGCCTCCCTCTCCCTCTCCAACACCTCCTCCTCCTCCGTAGAGCTCGCCCCCTGCCGTAGGAAAAATTTTAATTTTCTGCAACGTTCCCCAACACGCTGGGCGCGCCCCCTGCCTCATGGGCCCCCTGGTGGCCCTATGGTGCCCATCTTCTGCCATATGAAGTCTTTCGTCCGAGAAAAAAGATCATAAGCAAGCTTTCGGGACGAGACTCCGCCGCCACGAGGCAGAACCTTGGCGGAACCAATCTAGGGCTCTAGCGAGCTGTTCTGCTGGGGACACTTCCCTCCCGAAGGGGGATATCATCACCATCGTCATCACCAACGCTCCTCTCATCGGGAGGGGGCCAATCTCCATCAACATCTTCACCAGCACCATCTCCTCTCAAACCCTAGTTCATCTCTTGTATCCAATCTTTGTCCCAAAGCCTCAGATTGGTACCTGTGGGTTGCTAGTAGTGTTGATTACTCCTTGTAGTTGATGCTAGTTGGTTTATTTGGTGAAAGTGTTGGAAATATGCCCTAGAGGCAATAATAAATTACTTATTATTATATTTCCTTGTTCATGATAATCGTTTATTATCCATGCTATAATTGTATTGATAGGAAACTCAGATACATGTGTGGATACATAGACAACACCATGTCCCTAGTAAGCCTCTAGTTGACTAGCTCGTTGATCAATAGATGGTTACGGTTTCCTGACCATGGACATTGGATGTCGTTGATAACGGGATCACGTCATTAGGGGAATGATGTGATGGACAAGACCCAATCCTAAGCCTAGCACAAGATCGTGTAGTTCCTGGATACCTTAGGAATACTTTGGGCGTGCCAAACGTCACAACGTAACTGGGTGGCTATAAAGGTACACTACAGGTATCTTCGAAAGTGTCTGTTGGGTTGGCACGAATCGAGACTGGGATTTGTCACTCCGTGTAACGGAGAGGTATCTCTGGGCCCACTCGGTAGGACATCATCATACGCGCAATGTGACCAAGAAGTTGATCACAGGATGATGTGTTGCGGAACGAGTAAAGAGACTTGCCGATAACGAGATTGAACAAGGTATGAGATATCGACGATCGAATCTCGGGCAAGTGCAATACTGCTAGACAAAGGTAATTGTATACGGGATTGATTGAATCCTCGACATCGTGGTTCATCCGATCAGATCATCGTGGAACATGTGGGAACCAACATGGGTATCCAGATCCCGCTGTTGGTTATTGGCCGGAGAGTTGTCTCGGTCATGTCTGCATGGTTCCCGAACCCGTAGGGTCTACACACTTAAGGTTCGATGATGCTAGGGTTATTAGGAAGACTTGTATGTGATCACCGAATGTTGTTCGGAGTCCCGGATGAGATCCTGGACGTCACGAGGAGTTCCGGAATAGTCCGTAGGTAAATATTTATATATGGGAAGTTGTCATACGGTCACCAGAAAGGTCCGGGGGCATATCGGTATTGTACTGGGGCCACCGGAGGGGTTCTGGGGGTCCACCGGGAGGGGCACCTCTCCCGGAGGGCCTTTTGGGCCGTATGAGGAAGGGAGCCAGCCCAAGTGGGCTGGGGCGCCACACCCCCCTATGGCCCATGCGCCTAGTGTTGGGGGAACCCTAAAGGGGGGCGCCCCCTTGGCTTGGGGGGCAAGCCCCCTTCCCCTTGGTCGCCGCCCCCCTCTAGATCCCATCTAGAGGGGCCGGCCCCCTTCCCCCTTCTCCCTATAAATAGAGGGGCGAGGGGAGGGCTGCAAGATGACATCCAAGGCGCAGCCCCTCCCCTCCCCAACACCCCTCCTCCTCCGTTAAGAGCTTGGCGAAGCCCTGCCAGAGTACTGTTGCTCCACCACCACCACGCAGTTGTGCTGCTGTTGGAGCTCTCTTCCTCAACCTCTCCCTCCTCCTTACTGGATCAAGGTGTGGGAGACGTCTTCGCTCCATACGTGTGTTGAACGCGGAGGTGCCGTCCGTTCGGCGCTTGGTCATCGGTGACTTGGATCACGACGAGTACGACTGCATCAACCCCGTTCTCTTGAACGCTTCCGCTTAGCGATCTACAAGGGTATGTAGATGCACTCTCCTTCCCCTCGTTGCTAGATTACTCGATAGATTGATCTTGGTGTTGCGTAGAAAATTTTCAATTTCTGCTATGATCCCCAACAGTGGCATCATGAGCTAGGTCTATGCGTAGTTTCTATGCACGAGTAGAACACAAGTTGTTGTGGGCGTCGATTTTGTCAATTTACTTGCCGTTACTAGTCTTATCTTGATTCGCCGGCATCGTGGGATGAAGTGGCCCGGACCGACCTTACACGTACTCTTACGTGAGACAGGTTCCACCGACTGACATGCACCAGTTGCATAAGGTGGCTATCGGGTGTCTGTCTCTCCCACTTTAGTCGAATCGGATTCGATGAAAAGGGTCCTTATTAAGGGTAAATAGAAATTGGCATATCACATTGTGGTTTTGCGTAGGTAAGAAACGTTCTTGCTAGAAACCCATAGCAGCCACGTAAAAACATGCAACAACAATTAGAGGACATCTAACTTGTTTTTGCAGGGTATGCTATGTGATGTGATGTGGCCAGAAAGAATGTGATGAATGATATGTGATGTATGAGATTGATCATGTTCTTGTAATAGGAATGATGACTTGCATGTCGATGAGTATGACAACCGGCAGGAGCCATAGGAGTTGTCTTAATTTATTTATGACCTGCGTGTCAACATAAACGTCATGTAATTACTTTACTTTATTGCTAACCGTTAGCTGTAGTAGTAGAAGTAATAGTTGGCGAGACAACTTCATGAAGACACGATGATGGAGATCATGGTGTGATGCCAGTGACGATGATGATCATGGAGCTCCGAAGATGGAGATAAAAAGGAGCAAAGTGATGATGGCCATATCATGTCACTATTTGATTGCATGTGATGTTTATCATGTTATTACATCTTATTTGCTTAGAACGACGGTAGCTTAAATAAGATGATCCCTCACTAAAATTTAAAGAAAAGTGTTCTCCCTAACTGTGCACCGTTGCGAAGGTTTGTCGTTTCGAAGCACCACGTGATGATCGGGTGTGATAGATTCTTACGTTCGAATACAACGGGTGTTGACGAGCCTGGCATGTACAGACATGGCCTCGGAACACATGCGAAACACTTAGGTTGACTTGACGAGCCTAGCATGTACAGACATGGCCTCGGAACACGGAGGACCGAAAGGTCGAACATGAGTCGTATAGAAGATGCGATCAACATGAAGATATTCACCGATGATGACTAGTCCGTCTCACGTGATGATCGGACACGGCCTAGTTGATTAGGATCATGTATCACTTAGATGACCTGAGGGATGTCTATCTGAGTGGGAGTTCATGAAATAATCAGATGAACTCAATTATCATGAACATAGTCGAAAGGACTTTGCAAATTATGTCGTAGCTTACGCTTTAGTTCTACTGTTTTAGATACGTTCCTAGAGAAAATTTAGTTGAAAGTTGATAGTAGCAATTGTGCGGACTGGGTCCGTCTACTGAGGATTGTCCTCATTGCTGCACAGAAGGATTATGTCCTTAATGCACCGCTCAGTAAACTGAACCTCAAGCATCAGTTGTAGAACATATGAGATGCAGAACATATGAGATGTTCCAAGGACTGAAATTGGGATTTCAGGCTAGTGCCCGCGTCAAGAGGTATGAGACCTCTGACAAGTTTCCTAAGCCTACAAACTAAGGAGAAAAGCTCAATCGTTGAGCATGTGCTCAGATTGTATGAGTACTACAATCACTTGAATCGAGTGGGAGTTAATCTTCCAGATAAGATAGTGATGGTTCTCCAAAGTCACTGTCACCAAGCTACTAGAGCTTCGTGATGAACTATAACATATCAGGGACAGATATGATCCTTGAGCTATTCGCGACACCGCGAAAGTAGAAATCAAAAGGGAGCATCAATTGTTGATGGTTAGTAAAACCACTAGTTTTAAGAAGGGCAATGGCAAGAAAGGGATACTTCATGAAATAACAAATCAGTTGCTGCTCTAGTGAAGAAACCCAAAGTTGAACCCAAGCCCGAGACTAAGTGCTTCTGTAATAAGGGGAACAGTCGCTGAAGCAGAACCACCCTAGATACTAGGTAGATGAGAAGGCAGGCAAGGTCAAGAGAAGTATATTGGACATACATTACATTAATGTGTACTTTACTAGTACTCCTAGTAGCACCAGGGTATTAGATACCGGTTCGGTTGCTAAGTGTTAGTAACTCGAAATAAAAGGCTACGGAATAAACGGAGACTAGCTAAAGGTGAAATGACGATATGTGTTGGAAGTGTTTCCAAGGTTGATGTAATCAAATATCGTACGCTCCCTCTACCATCGAGATTGGTATTAAAACCTAAATAATTGTTATTTGGTGTTTGCGTTGGGCATAGACATGATTGGATTATGTTTATCGCAATACAGTTATTCATTTAAGGAGAATAATGGTTACTCTGTTTATTTGAATAGTACCATCCCGATCATAGTGATACACATGTTCATGCCAAAAGATATAAGATAGTAATGATAGTACCACATACTTGTGGCACTGCAATTTGAGTCATATTGGTATAAAACGCATGAAGAAGCTCCATGTTGATGGATCTTTGGACTTGCTCGTTTTTGAAAAGATTGAGACATGCGAACCATGTTTATTGGTAGATATGCATGAAGAAACTCCATACAGATGGATCGTTTGGACTCACTTGATTTTGAATCACTTGAGATATCAAATCATACCACATGGGCAAGATGACTGAAAGACCTCGTTTTCAGGAACAAGAAAGCAACTTGTTGGAAGTAATACATCTTGATGTGTGCAGTCCAATGAGTGTTGAGGCATGTAGTGGATATTGTTATGTTCTTACTTCACAATGAATTGAGTAGATGCTAATATATTTACTTGATGAATCATGAGTCTGAATTATTCAAAGGTTCAAGTAATCTCAGAGTGAAGTTGAAGATCGTCGTGACAAGAGGATAAAATGTCTATGATATGATCTTAGAGATTTATATCTGAGTTACGAGTTTGGCACACAATTAAGACATTGTGGAAATTGTTTCACGACTAATACCGCCGGGAACACCATAGTGTGATGGTGTGTCCGAACATCATAACTGCACTGTATTGGATGTGGTGCATACCATGATGTCTCTTATCGAATTACCACTATTGTCTTTGGGTTAGGCACTAGAGACAATCGCATTCACTTTAAATAGGGAACCACACAAATCCGTTGAGACGACACCGTATGAACTATGGTTTAGAGAAACCTAAGCTGTTGTTTCTTAAAAGTTTGGGGCTACGACGCTTATGTGAAAAAGTTTCAGGCTGATAAGCTCGAACCCAAAGCGGATAACTGCATCTTCATAGGACACCCAAACTAGTTGGGTATACCTCCTATCTCAGATCCGAAAGCAATAGGGATTGTTTCTGAAATCGGGTCCTTTCTCGAGGAAAAGTTTCTCTTGAAAGAATTGAGTGGGAGGATGGTGGAGACTTGATGAGGTTGATGAACCGTCGCTTCAACTAGTGTGTAGCAGGGCACAAGAAGTTGTTCCTGTGGCACCTACACCAATTGAAGTGGCAGCTTATGATAGTGATCATGAAACTTTGGATCAAGTCACTACCAAACCTCGTAGGACGACAAGGATGCGTGCTATTTCAAACTGGCACGTAATCCTGTCTTGTAAGTCATGTCGCTAGACAACAATGAACCTACGAGCTATGGAGAAGCGATGGTGGCCGGGATTCCGAAAAATGGCTCAAGGCCATAAAATCCGAGAGAGGATCCATGTATGAAAACAAAGTGTAGACTTTGGAAGAACTACTTGATGGTCGTAAGGTTGTTAGGTACATATGGATTTTAAAAGGAAGACGGACAATGATGGTAAGTGTCACCATTGAGAAAGCTCGACTTGTCGTTAAGATGTTTCCCGACAAGTTCAAGGAGTTGACTATGATGAGACTTTCTCACTCGTGGCGATGCTAAGAGTCTGTTGGAATTATATTAGCAGGTACTGCATGATTTATGAAATCTTGCAGATATGATGTCAAAATATTGTTTCCTTGATGATTTTCTTGAGGAAAGGTTGTATGTGATACAACCAGAAGATTTTGTCAATCCTGAAAGATGCTAACAAGTATGCAAAGCTCCAGCAATCCTTCTATGGACTGGAGTAAGCATCTCAGAGATGGAATGTATGCTTTGATGAGATGATCAAAGATTTTGGGTTTATACAAATTCATGAGAAACTTGTATTTCCAAAGAAGTGAGTGGGAGCACTATAGAATTTTTGATGAGTATGTGTTGTGAACATATGGTTGATCAGAAATGATGTAGAATTTCTCAAAGGCATATAGGGTTATTTGAAAAGTGTTTTTCAATGGAAAACCTAGATTAAGCTACTTGAACATTGAGCATCAAGATCTATAAGGATAGATCAAAATCACTTAACAATACTTTCAAACGAACACATACCATGACAAAACTTTGAAGGAGTTCAAAATAGATCGGCAAAGAAGGAGTTCTTGGCTGTGTTATAAGGTATGAGTGTTGAGTAAGACTCAAGAACTGACCACGGCAGAATAGAGAGAAAGGACGAAGGTCGTCCCCTATGCTTTAGACGTAGGCTCTAAAGTATGCTATGTTGTGTACCGCACCTGAAGTGTGCCAAGCCTTGAGTCAGTCAAGGGGTACAAGTGTGATCTAGGAATAGATCACAGGACAACGGTCAAGGTTATCCTTAGTAACTAGAGGACTAAGAAATTTTCTTGATTATGGAGGTGGCAAAAGAGTTCGTCGTAAAAGGTTACGTCGGTGCAATCTTTGACACTAAATCTGGATGATTCTGAGTAGTAAAGCGGATTCGTATAGTAGAACAGTTATTTGGAATAGCTCCAAATAGAGCGTGGTAGCTGCATCTACAAGATGACATAGAGATTTGTAAAGCACACACGGATCTGAAAGGTTCAGACCCGTTGACTATAACATCTCTCACAAGCATAACATGATCAAACCCAGAACTCTTTGTGTCATGGATTTGTCACGGCAGATGTCCTTAGTGTCAGGACTTAGTCACGAGGCCAACGCATCTATGTGGTAGCTTGAGAGGGGTTGAGTGGGACGAGAGACGCAGGGCGGATCAACACGCAAGACAAGGATTTAGACAGCTTCGGGCCCCGGGAAACATCATCCGGTAATAACCCTACATGTTGTTTGAGGCTAGGTCTCATTATCATCCCAAGGGAGACGCCGTAAACCGGCTCTTTATGTCTAGCCCTAGAGATTATTGATTGTTTGTCGCTTCTAACTTGTCCCTCTTTGGGGAGCCCTGCCCCTCCTTATATATGTTGAAGGGGCGGTTTACATGTGGAGTCCTATTAGGATTAGGACTAGTCTATCTCTAATACAAACCGGATACAAGTCCTGGTCTTAACTCTTTGTAAGATAAATATTCCTTTCCTCTTAAACCGGCCCATCATAGTTGAACCGGCCTTCTAGGCCTTGGGTCTTGTCATCCGTCTGATCCGCCCGTCGGTTTACCAGTGAGTCATAACGACCAAGCGTATTGCTTGTAAACCGCCAAGGTCAGGGCGGGTCTTCAGATAAACCGCCAAGTCCGGCCAGGTTAACTTCCGGCCGGTTTACACCGCGGGGTATATCCCCGACATTAGCCCCCAAGTTTAGCTTGGATTCATCCATGGTAAACTTATGCTGGAAAATAAACATAAGAACAAATTTGACAGGTTGCGCTCCGGGTTAAGAATTCTTGTAAACCGGCACCTGATCATCCTTAAGTCCTTGTCATTTCCTCCTAGAAAATCCAGGTCAATAAGCCAGCGTCATACTCAATTTTCTGACATTGGTTTCTCACAGAAAAATATTGTGAAGAAATAATCCACTTGAGTCGGCTTCCAAAACGCCGGTTTAAGAAATATTAGTCTTGAAATATTCATCTGATATTCAGCCGGTTTGAAGATGATCCCGGTCTTGAAAACTTGCCGGTTTAACATTACCAAATGGCCGGGTTATAAAACTGATGACCCCGGATTATGATTGTTGCAGACATCGGTTTATGATTATTGATGACACCGGGTTGCAGCCACAGGGTCATAATGATTGGTGACGCCGGGTCAACCTAACTTGCTCAACAGAGAATTTGAAAATCTTTCTTCGATAATAATATAATACCTGTAGCCCCCAAGTGCCGGGTTGTCATGCTTGCAGCAACCTGGGACTTGTAATTGATTGATGCCCATAAAACTTCAACCAATGTAGCCCCCAAGGGCCGGGTCATTATGTAATAATCAGCAGGAACTTTGTAAGTATAATCTTGTAAACTTTGAACAGCAATGTGTAGCCCCCAAGGGCCGGCTCATTACGATGTGATGAGTTGGGTCTTTAATATGATGAGCAAAAATGACTTTGCATTAGCCCCCAAGTGTCATGGTGCATGCTTGCAGCGACATGAGACTTGCATATTTGATGTAATCTCAATTTTGAATAATGTAGCCCCCAAGTGCCGGGTTGTAAGCCTGCAGCGACTCGGGACTATTCCTTCAATTGTATAAAATGATAACCATTGCGCTAAAGCGACTTTGAAAACCTTAATCATAATATTAATAACCGTAATAAAAATCCAGCCATGTTGGCCATTCAAGATAATATAATCTCATATGAAAACCTTTATTCATCCAATATCATAATGAAAATTCAGCCAAGTTTGGCTATTTGAATAATTTAATCCAATAATTTATAAGCGCATGATTCCAATGGCGCAATCCAAATATATACTGGCGACTTGTAGTCCAAAGCCAGACCGGTTTAATAAACACTAGATAATTTATCATCATACTGGCGACTTATTGTCTTAAAGCCAGGCCGGTTTAACAAACACCGGATAATTTATAATCATGCTTTATTCAACCTGTTTCTGCATACAACAAGTTTAAAGTGTCCTGGCGGTTTACCGCCGGACGGGTCATAATGCTCAACATATAACCTGGGTTTATAACCAGGGCTGCACTTAAAAATATGAAATATATCATACCTGTGACATTGAATCACATCGTTGGTTTACCAACTTTTTGTAGTAAGAGTGATAACCCCAATCTTGAGTAATGATAACTCCTTCCATATTGCGCCGATTTATGATAAAACTGTACCGGGTTGTGATAAACACCGGATTAACCATATATATACTGGTGACTTGTAGTCAAACCAAACCGGGCTGATAATCTCCGGATTATAATTTGATCATGCACTCACAACTTGTAGTTGAAAGCCGAGCCGGGTTGATAAACACCGGTTTACTCCATAATAGGATGGTAACAGAAAATTAAACCGGGCAGATAATCTCTGGTCTAAAAATGGACCGTGTTCCGCCAATTTAGCTGTTTGAACCGGTACAAAATACTGTCAGTTCAAAAAACGCAAATAAAATAGCAACTTCTCAAGAAAGACTATTAAAGCAAAAGCAATGGCAACAATTTTTTGCAAAAGAAGAGCTCTACTGAGCTTGGTCAGATGGAATTACCATGGTCAGACGCAACCAAGCCCCCCGAAGGCGTAGCAATGGTGCCAGTCAGCCAGGACCCCAAAATGACGCGTGGCGTTACGCCGGCCAAGTGGCATTGCATTGGTTCGGATTCGACCAAGCCCCCAAGTGACTCAGTGGCCTAGGGCCGATCAAGTGGCATTGCATTGGTTCGGACACGACCAAGCCCCCAAATGACTTATTGGCTGTTTAAAAGCCGATCAGAAGGCATTACCATCATCAATACATGACCGAGCTCCCATAAGGTGTAACTACGGTTCAAGTCGATTAGGTCCCCAACTGACTTAGTGGCAAATGTGCCAGCCAGAAGGCATTACCGTCGTCAAGACATGACCAAGCTCCCAGGAGGTGTAGCTACGGTTCAAGTCGACTAGGTCCCCAACTGACTTTGTTGCTCTTCTGTGAAGCGACCTCAAGGGGTAAACCGGAGGTTGCCCTAAAGCGAATCCACTCCGTGTAACCACGCATGATATAAAGAATAGATACCCCGCTTTACAAAGCGGGAGCCCCCATGTGATAAATAATATGTCAAGCCAATAAGGCCGGATATCCATGTTTGAACCGCGCATCATGGCAGCAGGTCCTCTTCGGTAATTTTTAACTTTTTTGCAAGAGGTAAATTCTTCTTGAACCGGGATCTTGAACCGGATATTGAAAGCTTCAAAGATGTGGGAGACATCTTCCCCTTGAACCGGATTTTAAACCGGAATCTTCATTTTCAGCCGGAAATTTTCTGACGGCCTTTAAACTCGAACTTGCGAGAAGTTAATTCCTTTTTGAACCGGACATTGTTAAACCGGATCTGAGCGCTTCAGAACTTTGTGGGAGAATAGATTTCTCTTGAACCGGATTGTAAACCGGATATTTGAGAGCTTCAGTGATACTGACTTCCCTTCAGCCAGGTTTCAAACCGGAATCCTTTCTGATGATCCGAAACTTCTTCATTGAGTCGGGATTTTGTAACTGTCATATACTTTCTAAGCCGGAATTTTTCTGACGGCCTTTAAATTTTCATCAACATAACAGTAGCCTCCGGGATCGGGTTATCTTTCCCTCCATCGTCCTCGGGTTCTTAAACCGGCTGAAACTGGCAAGACTTGCTGCGTCATATCATCGTAGCCCCCAAGTCTCAAGGTGACTCGAGGAGTTGGCTTGAGATTCTCCATATTTGACCGTGATATAAACCGGCATAACTTGTATATCATTGGTGTTGATAACACGATGTGAATCCATAGAAGCTTGAGGTGACTGCGACGGGTTATTAATAGTCCCGTATGAGCCGTGTCAGCAACTCGGCCAATGGTTCCTTCCAACTGGTGATTTTAAGTTAACCAAACTATAGTGGCGACGACTTGTGCGCCTGCCTATCGAACCAACTAGTGCAGACGGCGGTTGACAGTATGATGATAATTTGCCTCCATTTTGTAGAAAGAAAACCGGGCTACCCAAGCAGTGACTTGCTCATACTCAATAAACAGCTCACGCAAACAGGTGCGGCCCGATATGTTGATGTAGACCAGGCCGTGAGAGACGTACGGGAAATACATCCGCAACATCAGAGGTGGCACAGACAGATGAATCGGCCGCGACGTCGTAAGCCGATGCGGACGAGCAAGTTGTCCTCCTTGTTATAAACCGGCGCGGACGCATGAGCCCACCGCGAGATCAGACGGGCAAGTCATCAGTGGCGTTATAAGCCGGTGCGGACGCGAGAGTCAATCACAGGCGCAGTCCCTGCTAGTTGATGTAGACCGGGCCGTATGGGCGGTGGCTCACACGCTTCCACTCGCTGGGTAATGTGACACGGACAAACGCCGGGCGCAAGGGTTGCTAGCGCGTGCTCCGTACCCGTGGCATAAACCACATTTTCAGTGAATAACTGTCCTGCATACAAAACATCGCAAACCAGAGTAACTGTTCGCAAACAAATCATTATATACAAATGAAATAAATAGGATGGGTATCACCTGGTATATTTTTTGGATGAAGTGACTGCACAACAACTTGACCAAATAATAACCATGCATCCATCCAATTTTTAAATGAATCATGCCCCTCGAGCAACGCATCGAACTTGGGTGTGCTTATCAATTTGGCCTTTAAGTAAATAGTACTCATGGAGTGCTACTCCGTAACTGAATCTGCTTTGCTCAAACAATAGTGAACAGTACCAACTCGATTGACCCCTTGTGTGACAAGGTGGAAAATAGCAACACAAACAAATGCCTTAATGACTTGAGCGTTTACTGGTGACCTTTAGGAGCTGATCCTTGGCGACTTGGAGCAGCAATAGCGCTGCAGGAACAACGGATCGGCAGCGGCCGGCGGGTTGGAATCTTGGAGACACAGCAATGGTTTCAAAATCAAGGGAGCGCGGGTTAACACGACGCTTTGGCAAAGCAGAGGCGAGGCCAGCGGAGATGCAGGTGACGGGCAGCAGCAGAGGCAAACCAAGGCGGCTGGCGGTTTGTGATGGCGATTTGAACCGGAAACGAGACGGAGGCAGCCCAAGGGCGCGGTCGCGGCTAGTGAACCAACACGCGAGGATGGCGGCAGATCGTAGCAGTGGTGAATCAGCGGACATGGTGTAGCAGCGCGAGGCGCGTCGGAATAGAGGCCAGGGTGCAGGTCAACCGCGGCAAAGGACCGGCTCCAGCAGCAGACCAAAGGCACTGTCCAACCACCATCAAATCCTCCAAGTTGTAGCACTGTCGCTCTTTGATTTATTCCCCCTAGTACGTCGAAACTGACCGGGACAACCATGGCGGCGAGTTGGTGGTGAAGGTAATTCAGCGGCGGCAGGTTGGAGAGGTGCCGGTACAGCAGGGACGCGGCTGTGCGACAGTCAGAGTTGTAAACCGGCTCAGCGGACGGGGAGGCGAAGCCAACACAGGGATGGGCTGGAGCGGGATGAGGCCGGTGCAGGCAACAGGGAGGCCAGCGCAGGAGCCAGCTAGCCGGGTTGCAGGAAACCGGCGCGGGCGGAACCGGACGGACAGGCGCATCCGGGCCTGGCGGAGCCAGTGGCTGACGCAGGAGGCCGGTGCAGCGCCATAGCAGGGCAGACCGTGGAGGCGGCGAGGGCGACGACGACCTCGACTTGGAGCCAGCGTGGACGCGCGAAGGGAACCGTAAGAGGGCGGAGTGGCAAGCGGTGATCCGGCGGGTTGAAACCATCGGCAAGGTGAGTCACATCGACGGCGATAGGCGGCTCTCGGCAGGGAGGCGACTCACAGTAGCTCGACCCAGCCGGAGTAGTTGAGGTCGCACGGGGCCGTGGCGGTTTAAGACAGGGGAGACGGTCGACGACTTAAAACGGCGCACGGGCGGTTCGAGGTGTAGGTAGAGGACGACGATGGCGACTTGAGGCCTCAGGGAAACGCAACGGCCGATAACGGTGACTCGCGGCGGGAGTAAGTCGGCAAGGCATTGACGAGGCCAGCCCTGCCGCGGTGGCTTGCGCAATGGAGATGAGCCTGCAATGACGACGCCGGCCCAGGACAGCGCGATGCAAACGGTGCTTCGAAGACAGCGCCAGACTGAAACTACTATGCCGGATTGAGACCTTGGAGGTCACTCGAATTGAGAACAGGGGAGACGGAGCCGCATTAGTCACGAGCATGCGGGGCGTTCAGCCATGGGAGAGGAAGTGCGATACAGTGATGACCCAGTCGAGGCGGATATGACGCTCCAAAAGTGAGGCAACGACGACTTAGCACAAAGCCGCGGGGGCCAGGTGGGACGGGCGGCGACTCCGATCGGAAGCCTGCGGGCGTGCAACTGGAACAGAGGCCGGGTGAGGACGAGCCGGAATCGGATGGTCGTGGCCGAGGCGTCAAGTCGACAGGGCGGTTTAGCAAGTCTGCGAGTGAATCGGAGGGCGGCCGTGTGAATCAGAGCTTGCGGCGACGGAGTCCGGCGGTTCAACGTGCGACAGGTCGCAGAAGCGTTGACAGTGGTCGTGGAAAAGTTGCTAAGCTAACCGCTCGAAGGGAAAACGGGGACTTATCCATGAAGCAGCGGCCGTAGCTTCAGAGGAGACCGGGTTATGGTTGTTGACTCTGGGTTGGACTGATCTGGTAGTATTGATTTGAATAGTATGAATACGAGACTGAGTCGTGATCCGGGAGGGCGGCTTTCAGCTGTTCAACGTCCGGTTTACAGCGACTTTCGGCGGCTGCCACAAGATTCTTGTCTGTTGTAATGACCCGCAATAGCATAGGCGAGTACTGACCTCCTCTATGCTGCAGCACCTTTCAGACAATCCACATCTGGATCATGACGATCTTCTGAATAGAAGTTTGTCCCGGCTCTCGTGGCGGCCACTGTCCACGATATTGATTCGTCTCCAGATTCGACGGATCGTCGGGTCACGTTTACCACACGTAACCCTAATTTTCTCTTGACCTCAAATCTCAAAGATGGCAAATTTCGTTTGATGAATTTGAAGCTGACGCAGCTCCTTCCATACCGGGTTTTCATCCAAAAAAAATTGTAAACTTCTCGATCCCTCGAAGAGATCCCTTCAAGAACTCAACACCACCGTGCGCGGGCCCCATGGTGGGCGCCAACTGTCGTGGATTTGTCACGGCAGATGTCCTTAGTGTCAGGACTTAGTCGCGAGGCCAACGCATCTATGTGGTAGCTTGAGAGGGGTTGAGTGGGACGAGAGACGCAGGGCGGATCAACACGCAAGACAAGGATTTAGACAACTTCGGGCCCCGGGAAACATCATCCGGTAATAACCCTACATGCTGTTTGAGGCTAGGTCTCATTATCATCCCAAGGGAGACGCCGTAAACCGGCTCTTTGTGTCTCGCCCTAGAGATTATTGATTGCTTGTCGCTTCTAACTTGTCCCTCTTTGGGGAGCCCTGCCCCTCCTTATATATGTTGAAGGGGCGGTTTACATGTGGAGTCCTATTAGGATTAGGACTAGTCTATCTCTAATACAAATCGGATACAAGTCCTGGTCTTAACTCTTTGTAAGATAAATATTCCTTTCCTCTTAAACCGGCCCATCATAGTTGAACCGGCCTTCTAGGCCTTGGGTCTTGTCATCCGTCTGATCCGCCCATCGGTTTACCAGTGAGTCATAACGACCAAGCGGATTGCTTGTAAACCGCCAAGGT
Source organism: Aegilops umbellulata (assembly GCA_032464435.1). Classification (NCBI taxonomy): domain Eukaryota; kingdom Viridiplantae; phylum Streptophyta; class Magnoliopsida; order Poales; family Poaceae; genus Aegilops; species Aegilops umbellulata. Next base: position 279,005,405 of record CP136058.1, read on the forward strand.
CAGGGCGGGTCTTCAGATAAACCGCCAAGTCCGGCCGGGTTAACTTCCGGCCGGTTTACACCGCGGGGTATATCCCCGACACTTTGGGTGTTAGTCACATGGGGATGTGACCTTGAGTGTTAATCACATAGCGATGTGAACTGGATTATTGACTCTAGTGCAAGTGGGAGACTGTTGGAAATATGCCCTAGAGGCAATAATAAATTAGTTATTATTATATTTCCTTGTTCATGATAATCATTTATTATCCATGCTAGAATTGTATTGATAGGAAACTCAGATACATGTGTGGATACATAGACAACACCATGTCCCTAGAAAGCCTCTAGTTGACTAGCTCGTTGATCAATAGATGGTTACGGTTTCCTGACCATGGACATTGGATGTCGTTGATAACGGGATCACGTCATTAGGGGAATGATGTGATGGACAAGACCCAATCCTAAGCCTAGCACAATATCGTGTAGTTCGTATGCTAAAGCTTTTCTAATGTCAAGTATCATTTCCTTAGACCATGAGATTGTGCAACTCCCGGATACCGTAGGAATACTTTGGGTGTGCCAAACGTCACAACGTAACTGGGTGGCTATAAAGGTACACTACAGGTATCTCCGAAAGTGTCTGTTGGGTTGGCACGAATCGAGACTGGGATTTGTCACTCTGTGTAACGGAGAGGTATCTCTGGGCCCACTCGATAGGACATCATCATATGCGCAATGTGACCAAGAAGTTGATCATGGGATGATGTGTTGCGGAACGAGTAAACAGACTTGGCGATAACGAGTTTGAACAAGGTATGAGATACCGACGATCGAATCTCGGGCAAGTGCAATACCGCTAGAAAAAGGGAATTGTATACGGGATTGATTGAATCCTCGACATCGTGGTTCATCCGATGAGATCATCATGGAACATGTGGGAACCAACATGGGTATCCAGATCCCGCTGTTGGTTATTGGCCGGAGAGTTGTCTCGGCCATGTCTGCATGGTTTTCGAACCCGTAGGGTCTACACACTTAAGGTTCGATGACGCTAGGGTTATTAGGAAGACTTGTATGTGATCACCGAATGTTGTTCGGAGTCCTGGATGAGATCCTGGACGTCACGAGGAGTTCCGGAATAGTCCGGAGGTAAAGATTTATATATGGGAAGTTGTCATACGGTCACCAGAAAGGTCCGAGGGCATATCGGTATTGTATCGGGGCCACCGGAGGGGTTCTGGGGGTCCACCGGGAGGGGCCACCTCTCCCGGAGGGCCTTATGAGCCGTATGAGGAAGGGAGCCAGCCCAAGTGGGCTGGGGCGCCACACCCCCCTAGGGCCCATGCGCCTAGGGTTGGGGGAACCCTAAAGGGGGGGCGCCCCTTGGCTTGGGGGGCAAGCCCCCTTCCCCTTGGCCGCCGCCCCCCTCTAGATCCAATCTAGAGGGGCCGGCCCCTTCCCCCTTCTCCCTATAAATAGAGGGGCGAGGGGAGGGCTGCAAGATGACATCCAAGGAGCAGCCCCTCCCCTCCCCAACACCTCTGCTCCTCCGTTAAGAGCTTGGGGATGCCCTGCCGGAGTACTGCTGCTCCACCACCACCACGCCATTGTGCTGCTATTGGAGCTCTCTTCCTCAACCTCTCCCTCCTCCTTGCTGGATCAAGGTGCGGGAGACGTCTTCGCTCCGTACGTGTGTTGAACGCGGAGGTGCCGTCCGTTCGGCGATTGGTCATCGGTGATTTGGATCACGACGAGTACGACTCCATCAACCCCGTTCTCTTGAACGCTTCCGCTTAGCGATCTAAAAGGGTATGTAGATGCACTTTCCTTCCCCTCGTTGCTAGATTACTCCATAGATTGATCTTGGTGTTGCGTAGAAAATTTTCAATTTCTGCTACGATCCCCAACAGAAAGATCATATGTTCAGATCCTATATGCATATTAATACCCCTCTTATTATGAACTTGAATATGCTTTGTGAGTAGTTACGTTTGTTCCTGAGGACATGGGAGAAGTCTTGCTATTAGTAGTCATGTGAATTCGGTATTCGTTCGATATTTTGATGAGATATATGTTGTCTCTCCTATAGTGGTGTTATGTGAACGTCGACTACATGACACTTCACCATTATTTGGGCCTAGAGGAAGGCATGAGGAAGTAATAAGTAGATGGTGGGTTTCTAGAGTGACAGAAGCTTAAACCCTAGTTTATGCGTTGCTTCATAAGGTGCTGATTTGGATCCATATGTTTCGTGTATTGTTAGGTTTGCCTTAATACTTCTTTTGTAGTTGCGGATGCTTGCAATAGGAGTTAATCATAAGTGGGATACTTGTCCAAGTAAGGACAGCACCCAAGCACTGGTCCACCCACATATCAAATTATCAAAGTACCGAACGCGAATCATATGAACGTGATGAAAACTGGCTTGACGATAATTCCCATATGTCCTCGGGAACGTTTTTCTCTATATTAGAGTTTGTCCAGGCTTGTCCTTTGCTACAAAAAGGATTGGGCCACCTTGATGCACTTTATTTACTCTTGTTACTTGTTACCCGTTGCGAATTACCTTATCACAAAACTATCTGTTACCGATAATTTCAGTGCTTGCAGAGAATACCTTGCTGAAAACCGCTTATCATTTCCTTCTGCTCCTCGTTGGGTTCGACACTCTTACTTATCGAAAGGACTATCATAGATCCCCTATACTTGTGGGTAATCAAGACTCTTTTCTGGCGCCGTTGCCGGGGAGTTTAGCGCCTTTGGTAGGTGGAATTTGGCAAGGAAAATATTATATAGTGTGCTGAAATTTACTGTCACTTGTTACTATGGAAAGTAATCCTTTGAGGGGCTTGTTCGGGGTATCTTCACCTCGACCAATAGAGCAAAGAGTTGCTCCTAAACCTACTAAACCTACTGAAAATGAAAATGTTTACTTTGAAATTCCTTCGGGTATGATAGAGAAACTGCTAGCTAATCCTTTTGCAAGAGATGGAACATTGCATCCCGATTTACACTTAATCTATGTGGATGAAGTTTGTGGATTATTTAAGCTTGCAGGTATGCCCGATGATGTTATCAAGAATAAGGTCTTCCCTTTATCTTTGAAGGGAGATGCATTGACATGGTATAGGTTATGTGATGATATGGGATCATGGGACTATAAGCGGTTGAAATTGGAATTTCATCAGAAGTTTTATCTTATGCATCTTGTTCATCGTGATCGTAATTACATATATAATTTTTGGCCTCGCGGAGGAGAAAGCATCGCTCAAGCTTGGGGGAGGCTTAATTCAATGTTATATTCATGCCCCAATCATGAGCTCTCAAAAGAAATGCTTATTCAAAAATTATATGCTCGGCTTTCTGATAACAATCGCTCCATGCTCGATACATCTTGTACTGGTTCTTTTATGATGAAGACAATTGAATTCAAATGGAATTTATTTGAAAGAATTAAACGCAACTCTGAAGATTGGGATCTCGATGAAGGTGAGGAGTCAGGTATAGCACCTAAGTTTGATTGTGTTAAATCTTTTATGGATACCGATGTTTTCCGTAAATTTAGCACTAAATATGGACTTGACCCTGAGATAGTAGCTTCTTTTTGTGAATCTTTTGCTGCTCATGTTGATCTCCCTAAGGAGAAGTGGTTTAAATATCATCCTCCTATAGAAGTAAAAGTAGTTGAACCTATTAAAGTTGAAGAAAAGACTATCACTTATAATGATCCTATTGTTCCTACTACTTATGTTGAGAAACCACCTTTCCCTGTTAGGATAAAGGATCATGCTAAAGCTTCAACAGTGGTTCGTAAAAGCAATATTAGAACTTATACTCCTCGTGAACAAGTCAAAGTTGAACCTAATATTGCTATGGTTAAAGATCTCTTGGCTGATAATATTGATGGGCATGGTATTTACTTCTGTGATGAGACTGCTAGAATTGCTAAACCTGGTGCTAAAGATAAACGTAGACCTGTGGTAGGCATGCCTGTTATTTCTGTTAAAATAGGAGATCATTGTTATCATGGCTTGTGTGATATGGGTGTTAGTGCTAGTGCAATACCTATTGACTTATACAAACAAATTATGCATGATATTGCACCCGTTGAGTTAGAAGAGATTGATGTCACCATTAAGCTTGCCAATAAAGATAATATTTCACCAATTGGGATTGTTAGAGATGTTGAAGTCTTGTGTGGGAAAACTAAATATCCTGCTGATTTTCTTGTTCTAGGTTCCCCACAAGATAGCTTTTGTCCCATTATATTTGGTAGACCCTTCTTGAACACTGTTAATGCTAAGATAGACTGTGAAAAGGATGTTGTTACTATTGGTTTGGGTGATATGTCTCATGAGTTTAATTTCTCTAAATTCCGTAGACAACACCATGAAGAGGAATTGCCTAGTAAGGATGAAATTATTGGTCTCGCTTCTATTGTCGTGCCTCCTAGTGATCCTTTGGAACAATATTTGCTAGACCATGAAAATGATATGTTTATCAATGAAAGAAGGGAAATAGATGAAGTGTTCTTTAAACAGGGACCTATTCTGAAACACAATTTGCATGTTGAAATCCTAGGGGATCCTTCTCCACCCAAGGGTGATCCCATGTTTGAGCTTAAACCATTTCCTGATACTCTTAAATATGCTTATCTTGATGAAAATAAGATATATCCTATTATTATTAGTGCTAACCTTTCAGAGAAGGAGGAAGAAAAATTATTGAAAACTCTAAAGAAGCACCGTGCTGCTATTGGATATACTCTTGATGATCTTAAGGGCGTTAGTCCCACTCTATGTCAACACAAAATAAATTTGGAGAAAGATGCCAAACCAGTTATTGATCATCAACGACGGCTGAATCCTAAGATGAAAGAAGTCGTAAGAAAGGAAATACTAAAGCTCCTTCAGGAAGGTATAATTTATCCCGTGACTGATAATCAGTGGGTAAGTCATGTCCATTGTGTCCCTAAGAAGGGAGGTATTACTGTCGTTCCTAATGATAAAGATGAATTAATTCCGCAAAGAATTATTACAGGTTATAGGATGGTAATTGATTTCCCCAAATTAAATAAGGCTACTAAAAAATATCATTACCCCTTACCTTTTATTGATCAAATGCTAGAAAGATAATCCAAAGACACACATTTTTGCTTTCTAGATGGTTATTCTGGTTTCTCTCAAATACCTGTGTCAGCTGATGATCAAGCAAAGACCACATTTACTTGCCCTTTCGGTACTTTTGCTTATAGACGTATGCCTTTTGGTTTATGTAATGCACCTGCTACCTTTCAAAGATGTATGATGGCTATATTCTCTGATTTTTGTGAAAAGATTTGTGAGGTTTTCATGGACGATTTCTCCGTCTATGGATCCTCTTTTGATGATTGCTTGATGCAGCCTTGATCGAGTTTTGCAGAGATGTGAAGAAACTAACCTTGTCTTGAATTGGGAGAAGTGCCACTTTATGGTTAATGAAGGTATTCTCTTGGGGCATAAAATTTCTAAAAGAGGTATTGAAGTGGATAAAGCTAAAGTTGATGCTATTAAAAAGATGTCATGTCCCAAGGACATCAAAGGCATAAGAAGTTTCCTTGGTCATGCTGGGTTTTATTGGAGGTTCATTAAGGACTTCTCAAAAATCTCTCGGCCTTTGACTAATCTTTTACATAAAAGATATACCTTTCGTTTTTGAAGATGATTATATATAAGCATTTGAAATACTTAACAAAGCATTAATCTCTGCACCTATTGTTCAGCCACCTGATTGGAATTTACCTTTTGAAATTATGTGTGCTGCTAGAGATTATGCTGTAGGTGCTATTCTAGGGCAAAGAGTTGATAAGAAATTAAATGTTATTCAATATTCTAGTAAAACTCTAGACAATGCCCAGAGAAATTATGCCACTACTGAAAAAGAATTCTTAGCAGTTGTATTTGCTTGTGATAAGTTCAGACCTTATATTGTTGATTCTAAAGTAAGTATTCACACCGATCATGCTGCTATTAAATATCTTATGGAAAAGAAAGATGCTAAACCTAGACTTATTAGATGGGTTCTCTTTCTACAAGAATTTGATTTGCAGATTATTGATAGAAAGGGAGCTGAGAACCCCGTTGTAGACAACTTGTCCAGGTTAGAGAATGTTCTTGATGACCCACTACCTAATAGCTTTCCTGATGAATAATTAAATGTCATAAATGCATCTCGTACTGCTCCATGGTATGCTGATTATGCTAATTACATTGTTGCTAAATTTATACCACCTAGTTTCACATAATAGCAAAAGGAAAAGTTTTTCTATAATTTGAGACATTACTTTTGGGATGACCCACATCTTCATAAAGAAGGAGTAGATGGTGTTATTAGACGTTGTGTACCTGAGCATGAACAGGAACAGATCCTATGCAAGTGTCACTCTGAGGCTTACGGGGGACACCACGCTGGGGATAGAACTGCACATAAGGTATTGCAATCCGGTTTTTATTGGCCTTCTCTCTTCAAGGATGCTCGTAAGTTTGTCTTATATTGTGATGAATGTCAAAGAATTGGCAATATTAATATACGTCAGGAAATGCCTATGAATTATTCACTTGTTATTGAACCATTTGATGTTTGGGGCTTTGATTATATGGGACCGTTTCCTGCCTCTAATGGGTATACACATATTTTAGTTGTTGTTGATTATGTTACTAAGTGGGTAGAAGCTATTCCCACTAGTAGTGCTGATCATAACACGTCTATTAAGATGCTTAAAGAAGTTATTTTTCCGAGGTTTGGAGTCCCTAGATATTTAATGACTGATGGTGGTTCACATTTTATTCATGGTGCTTTCCGTAAAATGCTTGCTAAGTATGATGTTAATCATAGGATTGCATCTCCTTATCACCCACAGTCTAGCGGTCAAGTAGAATTGTGCAATAGAGAGCTCAAATTAATTTTGCAAAAGATTGTTAATAGATCTAGAAAGAATTGGTCCAAGAAACTTGATGATGCATTATGGGCCTATAGAACTGCATATATGGGTATGTCTCCGTATAAAATGGTTTACGGGAAAGCATGTCACTTACCTCTCGAATTAGAACATAAGGCATATTGGGCTATGAAAGAGCTCAATTATGATTTCAAACTTGCCGGTGAGAAGAGGCTATTTGACATTAGCTCACTCGATGAATGGAGAACCCAAGCCTATGAGAATGCCAAGTTGTTTAAAGAAAAAGTTAAAAGATGGCATGACAAAAGGATACAAAAGCGTGAGTTTAATGTAGGTGATTACGTATTGCTATAAAACTCTCGTCTAAGATTTTTTGCAGGAAACTTCTCTCTAAATGGGAAGGTCCTTACGTTATCGGGGAGGTCTATCGTTTCGGTGCCATAAAAATCAACAACTTTGAAGGCACAAATCCGAAGGTGGTAAACGGTCAAAGAATCAAACATTGTATCTCAGGTAACCCTATAAATGTTGAAACAAATGTTATTGAAACCGTAACACCGGAGGAATACATAAGAGACACTTTCCAGAATGTTTCAGACTCTGAAAAGGAATAGGTATGTGGTACGGTAAGTAAACCACTCCAAAACAGTTCTAATGGCAATTTTCTCCGTTTTGGAATATTAAGAAAAATAGGAAAATGAGAAGTAGTCCGGGAAGGACACGAGGCTTCCACGAGGGTGGGAGGCGTGCCCTACCCCCTGGGCGCGCCCCCTACCTCGTTGGCACCTCATGTGCTCTCCGGACTCCGTTTTCTTGCACGATACTTCTTTCGATCGGTAAAAAAATCATTATATAATCTCCCGAAGGTTTTGACTCCTGTATCACGCATACATCCTCTATTTTTGTTTTGAGCTGTTTTTCTGACAGATCTAGATCACCATGACGTCCCCAAGCGCCCCCAAGGACAAGTTCTTCGAGAAGGTCATCAACCCCTACCTCACGAAAGTGCTGCAACACCCTCAAACCATTGAGATGTCTGATGGGTTGTTGCACATCCGCGATGTTGAGGGACCAAGGAGGACAAGAAGCATGGAGACGAGGCTCGAAGCAATGGAGCAACAAGTTTTCAAGAGCCATGGGATGGTGGAATGCGGACTCAACGCCAACCACATGATGATCGCGGAGTTCACCAACAACCACAAGTTGGATGGCAAGAACATCGCGGAGACCATCTTCAAGCTTCACGAGAAGATCGAGCAGCTCCAAGCTCAAATCTATGATCTGCAAAACCAAAACTGTGAGTATGAATATAGATTCAAGAGGATGAGTTTGGCTGCGGATTTGAGGATCCCGGAGACTCGATCATCCTTCTATGATGGTGAGCCTATGCCTTGGAAGATGGACGACAAGCCCACATCATCAACAACTCCACCACCCTCTTCACCAACAAAAGAGATATAATCACATGGGTATGTGCACTCCCCTTGGCAACTGCCAAGCTTGGGGGAGGTGCCCCGGTATCGTATCACCATCACACTCCTATCTTTACCGTTATTCTTAGTTCGATCCTTTTAGTAATATCTTGATCTAGTAGAATAAAGTTTTAGTATGATCTAGTTTTGAGTTTTAAATTTTATGATCCCTCTATGTAATCGAGTCCGCGAGCTATATAATAAAGGTTAGTGTTGAGTCAAGGGCTTGGTTATTTTGCTATGATCTTGAGGGAATAAAAGAAAAAGAAAGAATAAAAAGAAATAAAGAGATCATATCGATCTTATGGAGAGTAATGACTTCACATAGAAAGAGTATGATGATTAAAAGTTGTTGAGAGTTGACAAACATAGCTTTGATCATCGTTGCAATTAATATGAAGTAATAAAGAAGGAGAGGTTTCACATATAAATATACTATCTTGGACATCTTTTATGAATGTGAGCACTCATTAAAATACGACATGCTAAAGAGTTGATGTTGGACAAGGAAGACAACGTAATGGGTTATGTTTTCTTATATCTGAGATAAAGTATATTGTCATGGATCATCCAACATGTTAACTTTGCCTTTCTCCCTCATGCTAGCCAAATTCTTTGCACCAAGTAGATATACTACTTGTGCTTCCAAATATCCTTAAACTCAGTTTTGCCATAAGAGTCCACCATATCTACCTATGGATTCAGTAAGATCCTTCAAGTAAGTTGTCATCGGTGCAAGCAATAAAAATTGCTCTCGAAATATGTATTATTGATTAGTGTGGAGGAAATAAGCTTTATACGATCTTGTGATGTGGAAGAAATAAAAGCGAAGGACTGCATAATAAAGGTCCACATCACAAGTGGCAATATAAAGTGACGTTCTTTCGCATTAAGATTTTGTGCATCCAACAATGAAAGCGCATGACAACCTCTGCTTCCCTCTATGAAGGGCATATCTTTTACTTTTATCTCTTACCCTTATGCAAGAGTCATGGTGATCTTCACCTTTCCTTTTTACATTTTATCCTTTGGCAAGCACATTGTGTTGGAAAGATCGTGATATATATATATATATATATATATATATATATATATATATATATATATATATATATATATATATATATATATATATATCCAATTGGATGTAAGTTAGCATGAGCTATTATTGTTGACATTACCCTTGAGGTAAAAGGTTGGGAGGCGAAACTATAAGCCCCTATCTTTCTCTGTGTCTGATTAAAATTCCGTAACCACAAGTATTGCGTGAGTGTTAGCAATTGTGAAAGACTAAATGATAGTTGAGTATGTGGACTTGCTGAAAAGTTCTTACATAGACTCTTTCTGATGTTATGATAAATTGCAATTGCCTCAATGACTGAGATTATCGTTTGTTAGTTCTCAACAAAGTTTCTGATTCATACTTTGCATTGTGAATAGATTATTACTTGAGCATAAGAAATCATATGACAATATCCATATATGTTGCTGTTCTAAGAATGATCATGATGCCCTCATGTCCGTATTTTATTTTATCGACACCTCTATCTCTAAACATGTGGATATATTTATCGTTATCGGCTTCCGCTCGAGGACAAGCGAGGTCTAAGCTTGGGGGAGTTGATACGTCCATTTTGCATCATGCTTTTATATCGATTTTATTGCATTATGGGCTGTTATTACACATTATGTCACAATACTTATGCCTATTCTCTCTTATTTTACAAGGTTTACATGAAGAGGGAGAATACCGGCAGCTAGAATTCTGGGATGGAAAAGGTGCAAATATCAGAAACCTATTCTGTACAACTCCAAAAGTCCTGAAACTCCACGGAAGTTATTTTTGGAAATAATAAAAAATACTGAGCGAAGAAAATACCAGAGGGGGCCCACACCCTGGCCACAAGGGTGGGGGGCGCGCCCTACCCCCTGGGCGCCCCCTACCTCGTGGGCCCCTGGTGGCCCTCCGGTGCCCATCTTCTGATATATGAAGTCTTTCATCTGAGAAAAAAAATCATAAGCAAGCTTTCGGGATGAGACTCCGCCGCCACGAGGCGGAACCTTGGCGAAACCAATCTAGGGCTCTGGCGGAGCTGTTCTGTCGGGGACACTTCCCTCCGGGAGGGGGAATCATCGCCACCGTCATCACCAACACTCCTCTCATCGGGAGGGGGCCAATCTCCATCAACATCTTCACCATCACCATCTCCTCTCAAACCCTAGTTCATCTCTTGTATCCAATCTTTGTCCCAAAGCCTTAGATTGGTACCTGTGGGTTGCTAGTAGTGTTGATTACTCCTTGTAGTTGATGCTAGTTGGTTTATTTGGTGAAAGATCATATGTTCAGATCCTATATGCATATTAATACCCCTCTGATTATGAACATGAATATGCTTTGTGAGTAGTTACGTTTGTTCCTGAGGACATGGGAGAAGTCTTGCTATTAGTAGTCATGTGGATTTGGTATTCGTTCGATATTTTGATGAGATGTATGTTGTCTCTCCTCTAGTGGTGTTATGTGAACGTCGAATACATGACACTTCACCATTATTTGGGCCTAGACGAAGGTATTGGGAAGTAATAAGTAGATGATGGGTTTCTAGAGTGACATAAGCTTAAACCCTATTTTATGTGTTGCTTCGTAAGGGGCTGATTTGGATCCATATGTTTCATGCTATGGTTAGGTTTGCCTTAATACTTCTTTTGTAGTTGCGGATGCTTGCAATAGGAGTTAATCATAAGTGGGATGCTTGTCCAAGTAAGGACAACACCCAAGCACCGGTCCACCCACATATCAAATTATCAATGTACCGAACGCGAATCATATGAACATGATGAAAACTAGCTTGACGATAAATCCCATCCTTGGGAGCGCTTTTCTCTATATAAGAGTTTGTCCAGGCTTGTCCTTTCCTACAAAAAGGATTGGGACACCTTGCTACACTTTATTTACTCTTGTTGCTTGTTACCCGTTACGAATTACCTTATCACAGAACTATCTGTTACCAATAATTTCTGTGCTTGCAGAGAATACCTTGCTTAAAACCGCTTATCATTTCCTTCTGCTCCTTGTTGGGTTCAACACTCTTACTTATTGAAAGGACTATGATAGATCCCCTATACTTGTGGGTCATCAGTTTCCTATGCCTCAAGAACGAGAAAATGAAACTACGAAAACAAAAGTCTTCACGCTTCATGTTCCTCGAATGAATACCAAGTCTTCAAGTTCATACCAATTTCTTCACTTTCAAAGTCTTCAGGAAGTCTTCAGAAATCCAAAGTCTTCAATCGAAGAACTTCATTTTTAGGGGTCGACTTTCTCTGTAAATATCAGACTCCTCATAGACTTATAGACCTGAGTACACTCACAAACGCATCAGTCCCTTAACCTATAAGTCTTCAATACACCAAAATCACTAAGGGGTTTACTAGAGTCAATAATCTAGTTCACATTGCCATGTGATTAACACCCAAAGAGTTATAAGGTGTGATCTTGTTTTGCTTGTGAGAGAAGTTTAATCAACGGGTCTGTCACATTCAGATCCATATGTATTTTACAAATTTCTATGTCTACAATGCTCTGCATGGAGCTAATCTAGCTAATTTCTCCCACTTTCAATATGTATCTAGATTGAGACTTAGAGCCATCCGGATCAGTGTCAAAGCTTGCATCGACGTAACCCTTTGCGATGAACTCTTTGTCACCTCCATAACCGAGAAACATTTCCTTAGTCCTCTTTAGGTACCTAAGGATAATTTTGACCACTGTCCAGTGATCTACTCCTGGATCACTATTGTACCCCCTTTCCAAATTCATGGCAAGGTACACAATAGGTCTGGTATACAACATGGCATACTTTATAGAACCTATGGTTGAGGCATTGGTAATGACTTTCATTCTCTCTCTATCTTCTGCCATGGTCGGGCGTTGAGTCTTACTCAACTTCACACCTTACAACTCAGGCAAGAACCCTTTCTTTGATTGATCCATTTTGAACTTCTTCAAAATCTTGTCAAGGTATGTACTCATCGAAAGTTTTATCAACCGTCTTGATCTATCTCTATAGATCTTGATGCCCAATATGTAACCAGCTTCACCATGGTCTTTCTTTGAAAAACTCCTTTCAAACACTCCTTTATGCCTTCCCGAAAATTCTACATCATTTCCGATCAACAATATGCCATTCACATATACTTATCAGAAAGGTTGTAGTGCTCCCACTCACTTTCTTGTAAATACGGGCTTCTCCAGAAGTTTGTATAAAACCATATGCTTTGCTCACCTCATCAAAGCGTATATTCCAACTCCGAGATGCTTGCACCAGTCCATAAATGGATCGATGGAGCTTGCACACTTTATTAGCACCTTTAGGATCGACAAAACCTTCTAGTTGTATCATATACAACTCTTCTTTAAGAAATCCATTAAGGAATGCAGTTTTGACATCCATTTGCCAGATTTCATAATCATAAAATGTGGCAATTGCTAACATGATTCAGACAGACTTAAGCATCGCTACGAGTGAGAAAATCTCATTGTAGTGAACACCTTGAACTTGTCGAAAACCTTTTGCGACAAGTCGAGCTTTGTAGATAGTAACACTACCATCAGCGTCTGTCTTCCTCTTGAAGATCCATTTATTCTCAATGGCTTGCCGATCATCGGGCAAGTCCACCAAAGTCCACACTTTGTTCTCATACATGGATCCTATCTCAGATTTCATTGCCTCAATCCATTTATCGGAATATGGGATCATCATAGCTTCTTCATAGTTCGTAGGTTCATCATGATCTAGTAACATGACTTCCAGAACAGGATTACCATACCACTCTGCTACGGAACGTGCTCTGGTTAACCTACGAGGTTTGGTAGTAACTTGATCTGAAGTTTCATGATCATTATCATTAGCTTCCTGTCTAGTTGGTGTAGGCATCAAGAGAACGGTTTTCTGTGATGAGCTACTTTCCAATTCGAGAGAAGGTACAATTACCTCATCAAGTTCTACTTCCCTCCCACTCACTTCTTTCGAGAGAAACTCCTTCTCTTGAAAGGATCCATTCTTAGCAACAAAGATATTGCCCTCGGATCTGTGATAGAAGATGTACCCAACAGTTTCTTTTGGGTATCCGATGAAGATACACTTTTCCGATTTGGGTTCGAGCTTATCAGGCTAAAGCTTTTTCACATAAGCATCACAACCCCAAACTTTAAGAAACGACAGCTTAGGTTTCTTGCCAAACCATAGCTCATACGGTGTCGTCTAAACGGATTTAGATGGTGCCCTATTTAACGTGAATGCAGTTGTCTCTAATGCATAACCCCAAAATGATAGCGGTAAATCTGTAAGAGACATCATAGATCACATCATATTTAATAAAGTATGGTTACAACGTTCGGGCACACCATTATGCTGTGGTGTTCAAGATGGCGTGAGTTGTGAAACTATTCCACATTATTTTAAATGAAGGCCAAACTCGTAACTCAAATATTCGCCTCCACAATCAGATCATAGAAACTTTATTTACCTGTTACAATGATTTTCCACTTCACTCTGAAATTCTTTGAACTTTTCAAATGTTTCAGACTTGTGTTTCATCAAGTAGATATACCCATATCTGCTCAAATCATCTGTGAAGGCTAGAAAATAACGATACCCGCCGCGAGCCTCAACAATCATCGGACCGCATACATCAGTATGTATTATTTCCAATAAGTCAGTGGTTCGCTCCAATGTTCTGGAGAATGGAGTTTTAGTCATCTTGCCCATGAGGCATGGTTCGCAAGCATCAAATGATTCATAATCAAGTGATTCCAAAATTCCATCCGCATGGAGTTTCTTCATGCGTTTTACACCAATATGACCTAAACGGCAGTCCCACAAATATGTTGCACTATCATTATCAACTTTGCATCTTTTGGCATCAATATTATGAATATGTGTATCACTACGATTGAGATTCAATAAACCATTTACATTGGGTGTATGACCATAGAAGGTTTTATTCATGTAAACAGAACAACACTTATTCTCTAACTTAAATGAATATTGTATCGCAATAAACATGATCTAATTATATTCATGCTCAACGAAAACACCAAATAACATTTATTTAGGTCCAACACTAATCCCGAAGGTAGAGGGAGTGTGCGATGGTAATCCTATCAACCTTGGAATTACTTCCAACACACATCGTCACCTCGCCCTTAACTAGTCTCTGTTCATTTACAACTCCTGTTTTGAGTTACTAATCTTAGCAACTGAACTAGTATCAAATGCCCTGGGGTTACTATGAACACTAGTAAAGTACGCATCAATAACATGTATATCAAATATACCTTTGTTCATTTTGCGATCCTTCTTATCCGCCAAGTATTTGGGGTAGTTCCGCTTCTAGTGACCATTCCCTTTGCAGTAGAATCACTCAGTTTCAGGCTTGGGTCCAACTTTTGGCTTCTTCATGGGAGTGGCAACCTGCTTGCCAATCTTCTTGAAGTTCCCTTTCTTTACCTTTGCCCTTTTCTTGAAACAAGTGGTCTTGTTAACCATCAACACTTGATGTTCTTTCTTGATTTCTACCTTCGTCGATTTCAGCATCACGAAGAGCTCAGGAATCGTTTTCGTCATCCCTTGCTTATAATAGTTCATCACAAAGTTCCATTAACTTGGTGATAGTGACTAGAGAACTCTGTCAATCACTATCTTATCTGGAAGATTAACTCCCACTTGATTCAAGCGATTATAGTACTCAGACATTCTGAGCACATGCTCACTGGTTTGAGCTATTCTCCTCCATCTTGTAGGCAAAGTACTTGCCAAAGGTCTCATACCTCTCGACCCGGGCATGAGTTTGAAATACCAATTTCAGATCTTGGAACATCTCATATGCTTTGTGGAGTTCAAAACGTTTTTGAAGTCCTGGTTCT
Organism: Aegilops umbellulata; assembly: GCA_032464435.1. Classification (NCBI taxonomy): domain Eukaryota; kingdom Viridiplantae; phylum Streptophyta; class Magnoliopsida; order Poales; family Poaceae; genus Aegilops; species Aegilops umbellulata. The sequence goes on from CP136058.1 coordinate 279,020,720, forward strand.
AAGTCGTAAAGCATGTTGCACTAAACTATCAAGTAGTCATCATATCAAGCTTGCCAAACGTTCATAACGTCTGCATCTGCTCCTGCAAGGTCTGTCACCTAGCGGTGCATCAAGGACATAATTCTCTTGTGCAGCAATGAGGATAATCCTCAGATCACGAACCCAGTAAACCATCATTGCTACTGTCATCTTTCAACTTGGTTTTCTCTAGGAACATATAAAAACATAGGGGAGCTACAACACGAGCTATTGATCTACAACATAGATATGCAAATACTATCAGGAGTAAGTTCATGATAAATTAAGTTCAATTAATCATATTACTTAAGAACTCACACGTAGATAGACATCCCTCGAGTCATCTAAATGATTACGTGATCCAAATCAACTAAACCATGTCTGATCATCACGTGAGATGGAGTAGTCATCAATGGTGAACATCTCTATGTTGATCATATCTACTATATGATTCACGTTCGACCTTTCAGTCTCCAGTGTTCCGAGGCCATGTCTGTACATGCTAGGCTCGTTAAGTTTAACCCGAGTATTCCGCATGTGCAAAACTGTCTTGCACCAGTTGTATGTCAACATCGAGCCTATCACACCCGATAATCACGTGGTGTCTCAGCACGACGAACTGTCGCAACGGCGCATACTCAGGGAGAACACTTATACCTTGAAATTTTAGTAAGGGATCATCTTATAATGCAACCACCGTACTAAGCAAAATAAGATGCATAAAGATAAACATCACATGAAATGATATGGCCATCATCATCTTGTGCTTTTGATCTACATCTCCAAAGAATCGTGATGATCTCCATCGTCACCGGCTCGACACCTTGATCTCCATCGTAGCATCATGGTCGTCTCGCCAACTATTGCTTCTACAACTATCGCTAACGCATAGTGATAAAGTAAAGCAATTACATGTGTCGGTGTCAAAACCGGCGGATCTCGTGTATGGGGTCCCGAACTGTGCGTCTAAGGTCGATGGTAACAGAAGATGGGGGACACGATGTTTACCCAGGTTCGGGCCCTCTTAATGGAGATAATACCCTACTTCCTGCTTGATTGATCTTGATGAATATGAGAATTACAAGAATTGATCTACCACGAGATCATAATGGCTAAACCCTAGATGTCTAGCATGTATGATTGTGATTGCCTCTACGGACCAAACCCTCCGGTTTATATAGACACCGGAGGGGCCTAGGGTTGTACAGAGTCGGTTTACAAAGGAAGGAATCTACATATTCGAACGCCAAGATTTCCATCCACGCAAAGGAGAGTCCCATCCGGACACGGGAAGAAGTCTTCTGTCTTGTATCTTCATAGCCCATTAGTCCGGCCCATGTTACATAGTCCGGACGCCCGAGGACCCCTTAATCCAGGACTCCCTCAGTAGCCCCTGAACCAGGCTTCAATGACAATGTATCCAGCGCGCAGATTGTCTTCGGCATTGCAAGGCGGGTTCCTCCTTTGAATACTCCAAAACAGCCTTCGAACATAGAAAACGTGTCCGGCTCTTCAAAAAAAGTACCACACACACACACACACACCCGCAGAGAGTATAATATTTCATGAGTCCAATCCACTAACAAGTTTTGTAGCGTGATATCACGTTGCTTCCCAGTCATTATTTCGCACCGTTTTTTTAGCTCCCGCTCCAAGTTTCAAGATGCGGTTTTATTGGCACGTCTTGTCGAAGCAGAGATCGTGTCCCCTTATTGCGGGATTCTCATCAATATGTGCGTGGGTAATCCAACCGCACCATCTACACGACCCTTGGTGTCGGGGATATACCCCGCGGTGTAAACCGGCCGGAAGTTAACCCGGCCGGACTTGGCGGTTTATCTGAAGACCCGCCCTGACCTTGGCGGTTTACAAGCAATCCGCTTGGTCGTTATGACTCACTGGTAAACCGACGGGCGGATCAGACGGATGACAAGACCCAAGGCCTAGAAGGCCGGTTCAACTATGGTGGGCCGGTTTAAGAGGAAAGGAATATTTATCTTACAAAGAGTTAAGACCAGGACTTGTATCCGGTTTGTATTAGAGATAGACTAGTCCTAATCCTAATAGGACTCCACATGTAAACCGCCCCTTCAACATATATAAGGAGGGGCAGGGCTCCCCAAAGAGGGACAAGTTCGAAGTTAGAGAGAACAATCAATAATCTCTAGGGCTAGACACAAAGAGCCGGTTTACGGCGTCTCCCTCGTGATGATAATGAGACCTAGCCTCAAACAGCATGTAGGGTTATTACCGGATGATGTTTCCCGGGGCCCGAAGCTGTCTAAATCCTTGTCTTGCGTCTTGATCCGCCCTGCGTCTCTCGTCCCACTCAACCCCTTTCAAGCTACCACATAGATGCGTTGGCCTCGCGACTAAGTCCTGACACTAAGGACATCTGCCGTGACAATTACACGACAGTTGGCGCCCACCGTGGGGCCTGCGCACGGTGGTGTTGAGTTCTTGAAGGGATCTCTTCTAGGGATCGAGAGTTCATGATTTTCCGGATGAAGAGGAGATGGTTTTAAAGGATCTGCATCAGCTTCAAGCTCGTCGGATCAGAATTGTGAATGGATGCGGTTTAAAGATTAAACGAAAACTTAGGGCTGCCCCGTGAGCCGCCGCCTTTGCAAGTCGGATCTGGGAGGAGTTAGGATTACACTGCAATCCTATAAACTTATTCGATGGATTTCGAGTCGCCGGGATCAACTGATTTTTTCTAAAAAAGATGTGTCCGAGTCAACCTCACCGGCGCCGCCTGCCTGCGATTCCAAACTCGGACCTTGCCTTGCCGAATCAAACCTTGCAGATGTAAATCGCCGCAACCGTCGCGGCTCTGCCATGGTCGACCACCTCGGCAGACCCGGAGCCGGAGGAGGACTTGGGTTTCGCTTTGGTTCACCGCAACCCGGAAGAAGGAAGTCAATGACCTGGAGGAAAACGCCCCGGTGAACCGCCCCGGGTTGGTTCTGTCTCGTTAAATCACGGTGGCAACGACCACACTCTATCACCAGGGAGACAAAATCAAGTTGCCAACAAATCAAGTTGCCGGGATGAATCAGTGTGCACTGGTGGCAGCTCGTCTTTTGAGGACCAATTAAAATTTTGAGCTGCTCGTTCACGGGATAAAGCCAACACCATTAATTGGGCTTTCCTAATTACTAGCAGTTGAAAGAGAAGAAGACCACGATCCGGATTCCTTGCACCGAGCTAGCTGTTTGACCCGCCCATCTCTGTCTCTGCCATGGGTTTGACCTGCCGAGAGTACCCTTCGCCTGCCGGGTTACGCTTCCGCGTCCTTCACCCCGAGTCGCCGTTCTTTGGTCAAATCGCCTCACGAAGCTCACGCCTGGTCTCCTATACTGCCTTGTGCGATTATGATCCGCCACCGGTGGCTGCGACAGATACCAAAGCCGCCCGCTCACTGATTCAGCTCCGCCGCTGCCGCCATGGTTTACCTCCACCACGCCTTCACTGGTTTGGTGCTGCCTTGACGTGCCGCGGTCCTCTGCCACCGCAAACAGTCGCGGTCTCGGGCCGACCGTGTGTCACCGCCTCCTCTACAACGCCGTCAGCTGCTGATTTAGCTACACCTCTTCAATTCGCCGCTGTGAGCCGCCCTGCCGGGTCACCCTGACTGGCCGCTGCTGCTCGAAATCGACACGGAGCGCCCCTGCTGATGCATCTTTGAGCCGTGCTAAACCACCCCGGCGCGCAGTACTTCTCCGCCCTCTGCCGGTTCGTCGCTCCGCCTCGCCGGGGGCATCCCTGAGGTGCCGCAATGGAGCAGCCCTGCCCCTCCTCAAAGCCATTGCCGTGGCCGACCTTCTCCGTGCTGAGGCCCGCAGCTCGGGCGTCTGCCACCTTAGCCATCGAGGCCCACAACCGGCCGGTTTCAAACCGCCGTTCTCCACCTGCGCCATGAGTCGCCAGTGAGCCGTCGTGAGTCGCCGGCCGCCTCCGCAGGCCAGCACCGCCTCTGACCCGTCCGCGTCGACGCATCCCCTGAATCCTACCATTGGGTTGAGCCGGTCTTGCTACCACAAGTCGTCGCGGCCATATCGCTTGGCTTTAAATCACTCCCGCGACTTCACTCGTGGACGTGCCTTCGCCCTTGCGCCCGCCGCAACCCGCCTTCAGCTTCTACCTAGCCTCGAGCGCCTGCATCCGGCTGCACTGTTGAACCGCTTCGGTTACATAATGCTACGGTTTCACTCCATCTCCCCTCAATGGATTCGTCATGAACCGCCTCTGCTGTGTTGCTGAAAAGCCAACTGCGACCCGGACTCCACTGTTTGCGCCCGCGGACCATCTCCACAGCCGCGAGCCCGGACCGAGTCGCCGCTCTGGTCGGCTCTGGTGACCCCCGCGCCTGTTCTGCGGCTCTATCTCCAGCCTTGCTAGCTCTCGCCGCTTGCTCCTCCAAAGGGGCCCTGCTTCCCCTGCGCTCGCTCTGGCTGGAAAGAAGGAAACAAAGGAAAAGTCAAGGGTGGTTAAAAAAAAGATGGCATATGACTCGGTGGGTCTGTTCTGAGCTGCTGCAGCCTCTGGGTCTCACCGTCAGCATATATGACTGGTTCGACGTCCCAGGGAAATGCCAGGAGCTATCCATTTTATTTATATTATCAATGCATGATTAAATTCCTTCGAGAAACATTATTCTACCTTTAATGTTTTTATGCGCAGGACAAATTGTTCCATGTTGATGGCAGAGACGACAAGATCATCTGTCATCCAGGTACATTGGGACAATTATTCACTGCCGAGAAGCGCTTACGCTGCCGACCTTGCGGTCCGGTCTACGTCAACACACCAGGCCGCACCTGTCTGCATGAGCTGTTTCTTGAGTATGAACAAGTCACAGCTTGGGTAGCCCGGTTTTCTTTCAAATTGGAGGCAAATTATCATCAACCACCGTCTGCACTGGATGGATCAATGGGCAGGCGCACAAGTCGCCGCCGCTACAGTTTGGTTAACTTCAAATAACCAGTTGGAAGGAACCATTGGCCGAGTTGCTGACACGGCTCATACAGGATCATTTATAACCCGCCGCAGTCACCTCAACCTTCTGTGGATTCACATCGTGCTATCAACACCAATGATATACAAGTTACGCCGGTTTATATCACGGTCAAATATGGAGAATCTCAAGCCAACTCCTCGAGTCACCTTGAGACTTGGGGGCTACGATGATATGACGCAGCAAGTCTTGCCAGTTTCAGCCGGTTTAAGAACCCGAGGACGATGGAGGGAAAGATAACCCGATCCCGGAGGCTACTGTTATGTTGATGAAAATTTAAAGGCCGTCAGAAAATTTCCGGCTTAGAAAGTATATGACAGTTACAAAATCCCGACTCAATGAAGAAGTCTCGGATCGTCAGAAAGGATTCCGGTTTGAAACCTGGCTGAAGGGAAGTCAGTATCACTGAAGCTCTCAAAAATCCGGTTTACAATCCGGTTCAAGAGAAATCTATTCTCCCACAAAGTTCTGAAGCGCTCAGATCCGGTTTAACAATGTCCGGTTCAAAAAGGGATTAACTTCTCGCAAGTTCGAGTTTAAAGGCCGTCAGAAAATTTCCGGCTGAAAATGAAGATTCCGGTTTAAAATCCGGTTCAAGGGAAAGATGTCTCCCACAGCTTTGAAGCTTTCAATATCCGGTTCAAGATCCCGGTTCAAGAAGAATTTACCTCTTGCAAAAAAGTTAAAAATTACCGAAGAGGACCTGCTGCCATGATGCGCGGTTCAAACATGGGTATCCGGCCTTATTGGCTTGACATATTATTTATCACATGGGGGCTCCCGCTTTGTAAAGCGGGGTATCTATTCTTTATATCATACGTGGTTACACGGAGTTGATTCGCTTTAGGGCAACCTCCGGTTTACCCCTTGAGGTCGCTTCACAGAAGAACAACAAAGTCAGTTGGGGACCTAGTCGACTTGAACCATAGCTATACCTCTTGGGAGCTTGGTCATGTCTTGACGACGGTAATGCCTTCTGGCTGGCACATTTGCCACTAAGTCAGTTGGGGACCTAATCGACTTGAACCGTAGTTACACCTTATGGGAGCTCGGTCATGTCTTGATGATGGTAATGCCTTCTGATCGGCTTTTAAACAGCCAATAAGTCATTTGGGGGCTTGGTCGTGTCCGAACCAATGCAATGCCACTTGATCGGCCCTAGGCCACTGAATCACTTGGGGGCTTGGTCGAATCCGAACAAATGCAATGCCACTTGGCCGGCGTAAACGCCACGCGTCATTTTGGGGTCTTGGCTGACTGGCACCATCGCTACGCCTTCGGGGGGCTTGGTTGCGTCTGACCATGGTAATTCCATCTGACCAAGCTCAGTAGAGCTCTTCTTTTGCAAAAAGTTGTTGCCATTGCTTTTGCTTTAATAGCCTTTTTTGAGAAGTTGCTATTTTATTTGCGTTTTTTAAACCGACAGTATTTTGTACCGGTTCAAACAGCTAAATTGGCGGAACACGGTCCACTTTTAGACCGGAGATTATCTGCCCGGTTTGATTTTCTGTTACCATCCTATTACGGAGTAAACCGGTGTTTATCAACCCGGCTCGGCTTTCAACTACAAGTTGTGAGTGCATGATCAAATTATAATCCAGAGATTATCAGCCCGGTCTGGTTTGACTACAAGTCACCAGTATATATATGGTTAATCCGGCGTTTATCACAACCCGGTACGGTTTTATCATAAATCGGCGCAATATGGAAGGAGTTATCATTACTCAATATTGGGGTTATCACTCTTACTACAAAAAGTTGGTAAACCAACGATGTGATTCAATGTCACAGGTATGATAAATTTCATATTTTTAAGTGCAGCCCTGGTTATAAACCCAGGTTATATGTTGAGCATTATGACCCGTCCGGCGGTAAACCGCCAGGACACTTTAAACTTGTTGTATGTAGAAACAGGTTGAATAAAGCATGATTATAAATTATCCGGTGTTTGTTAAACCGGCCTGGCTTTAAGACGACAAGTCGCCAGTATGATGATAAATTATCCAGTGTTTATTAAACCGGTCTGGCTTTGGAATATAAGTCGCCAGTATATATTTGGATTGCGCCATTGGAATCATGCGCTTATAAATATTGGATTATATTATTCAAATAGCCAAACTTGGCTGAATTTTCATTATGATATTGGATGAATAAAGGTTTTCATACGGGATTATATTATCTTGAATAGCCAACATGGCTGGATTTTTATTATGGTTATTAATATTATGATTAAGGTTTTCAAAGTCGCTTTAGCGCAATGGTTATCATTTTATACAATTGAAGGAATAGTCCCGAGTCGCTGCAGGCTTACAACCCGGCACTTGGGGGCTACATTATTCAAAATTGAGATTACATCAAATATGCAAGTCTCATGTTGCTGCAAGCATGCACCATGACACTTGGGGGCTAATGCAAGGTCATTTTTGCTCATCTTATTGAAGACCCAACTCATCACATCGTAATGAGCTGGCCCTTGGGGGCTACCAATTGCTCCTGTCAACTACTCAAGGTACAAAGCTTTTTATCTATTATATTGAAGGGTCTACTGCTCAGTTGGTAAAGCACAAAGCTCTTAACCTTGTGGACGTGGATTCAAGCCCCATGATGGGGGGTTACATCATATGATGTTATTTTCATAGAAGTATATATCAAAGTCCCAGCTCAATATTATCTTACTGAGCCGGCCCTTGGGGGCTACACATTGCTGTTCAAAGTTTAAAAGATTATATTTACAAAGTCCCTGCTGATTATTACATAATGAGCCGGCCCTTGGGGGCTACATTGGTTGAAGTCTTATGGGCATCCGTCAATTACAAGTCCCAGGTTGCTGCAAGCATGACAACCCGACACTTGGGGGCTACAGGTAATATGGATATAAGGGAGAAATATCTTCCAATTTTCTGTTTTGAGCCAATCATTATGACCCGGTGTCTACAACAATCATGAACCGGCATTGGAAATAATCATGACCTGGAATTCAGTTCTTATAAATCGGCAATCTTGACAATGATAAACCGACGAGTCTACATTTTCAAACCGGCTGAATATCAGATGAGTATTACAAGACCAATATTTCTTAAACCGGCGCTTTGGAAGCCAACTCAAGTGGATTATTCTTTACAATATTTTTCTATGAGAAACCAATGTCAGCAATTTGAGTATGAAGCTGGTTATTAACCTGGATTTTCTAGGAGGAATGACAAGGACTTAAGGATGATCAGGTGCCGGTTTACAAGAATTCTTAACCCGGAGCGCAACCTGTCATGTTCTACTACGGGCTGGATTTCCACGATCTGGCCCCCAACTCCTTCCTCAACATCTCGGCATTCATTGTCGTGTGCGAGGCCTTCCTCCGCATCCCGCCCCACTTCGGATTGTGGTTAAAGATCTTCAATGTGAAGCCGAAGGTGGTGGGTGGTTAACACGCAGAGTGCGGAGGTGCCATGGTGAGAAAGCTACCCAATGTCTCATAGCGCAAATGTACCTTCGTGGAGACCGTCAAAGGGTGGCAATAGCAGTGGTTCTACATCACAGAGCCTCGCGAAGCCACCTGGGCCATGGCTCCCGAATTCTAGTCCGGAGCCCCGATGCGGCTCACCTCCTGGCTAGAGAAGGGCCTGGACTGGTCTTCGTCGGACAAGCTGACAGCGCTTTAGACATGCATCAAGAGCATGGTAGACAAGAACATCAAGCTTGCCAATGTGATCCAGGTGATGCTTTTTCGTCGGATCCTTCCGTGCCAAAGCCGGACCTGCCATTTGTGTGAGTTCGATTCGGCCGAGCACCAGACCTTGCAACAGTTCTTCGGCACTACACACGAAGACATCTGGAAGGTGCTTTTCAAGGCCAATGAGACGTGGCCGAAGAAGACCGAGGATCATGGGTACAACCTGACCCATCCTGCCAGTCCAATAAGTTTTTCACATTCCAAAGTATATCCTTCACCTGTACCTTCAAGGAGGATGTCTAAGCTTCTCTTATCTGTCTTTTCACGGCTGGACAAAGAGGGCGGAGTGGATTCATTGTCCGGTTCCGCTGCCCGAAAACCCTGCAATCCCACTTCTGATGAAGATGCTGGTTCCGGCGCCCTATCAAGCGCCGGAGAGGAAGGTCAAGGAGACCAGAAGTGGCCTCCGCCGTAAGGGCACTTCAGACGTGACGTCCGAAGATGCCGAGACCCACTCCTCCCCCACCGAGGACAAGGAGGAGGCGGAGGAAAGCAACTCTCCCCCAGAGGGGGGAAGGAAGAAAAGGGCGACCTCCACGCATGTGGAGGCAGAGGCGTCCAAGAAGGGGAAGATCTCCCTCGCGCACAACTCCGCGTGGGACATCGATAGCAGCTCCAAGTGGCGCCCCAGGGATAAGCCCCTGGCCGAATCATAAGTACTCAAAGACGCACACATATATCCAGCTCCTTTACTTCATGGATTTAACATGTTGACTCATGCGCTGCAGTCCGGCTTGTTCCGACCTCCAGCGATCCTCATCTTCGGGGAATTCGCTGGATCCGAAGGTGATGGACAGCGGGTCCCTTCCGACGGCCTTCTCTCCCCAGGCCATGGACGACACCGAGGTGCTGTCCCAAAGGACTTCCCCAGGCCAGGGAGAAACGCAGGAGGCCGCCAGGGTGGCTCTAGAGGGTGATACTGTTGGGAAACATAGTAATTTCAAAAAAAATCCTACGCACACGTAGGATCATGGTGATGCATAGCAACGAGAGGGGATAGTGTTGTCCACGTACCCTCATAGAACGTAAGCGGAAGCGTTATGACAACGCGGTTGGTGTAGTCGTACGTCTTCACGATCGACCGATCCTAGTACCGAACGTACGACACCTCCGCGATCTGCACACGTTCAGCTCGGTGACGTCCCACGAACTCACGATCCAGCAGAGTGTCGAGGGAGAGTTTTGTCAGCACGACAACATGATGACGGTGATGATGAAGCTACCGGCGCAAGGCTTCCCCTAAGCACTGCAACGATATGACCGAGGAGGAATATGGTGGAGGGGGGCACCGCACACGGCTTGGAACAATCAACTTGTGTGTTCTAGGGTGCCCCCTACCCCCGTATATAAAGGAGCAAGGGGGAGGCTGGCCGACGCTTGGGGCGCGCCAGGAGAGGAGGAGGAGTCCTAGTAGGAGTAGGACTCCTCTTTCCTACTCCTACTAGGAGGGGGAAAGGAAGGAGGAGAGCGAGAAGGAAAGGGGGGCGCCACCCCCCTTCCCTAGGCCAATTCGGACAAGAAGGGGAGGGGCTTGTGGCCTTCCCTGGACGGCCCTCTCTCTCTCTCCACTAAGGCCCATGTGGCCCATTAGTTCTCCGGGGGGGTCCGGTAACCCTCCGGCACTCCAGTTTTCTTCGAAATCACCCGGAACACTTCCGGTGTCCGAATATAGCCGTCCAATATATCAACCTTTATGTATCGACCATTTCGAGACTCCTTGTCATGTCTGTGATCACATTCGGGACTCCGAACTACCTTCGGTACATCAAAACACATAAACTCATAATACCGATCATCACCGAACGTTAAGGTGCAGACCCTACGGGTTCGAGAACTATGTAGACATGACCGAGACTCATCTCCGGTCAATAACCAATAGCGGAACCTGGATATGCATATTGGTTCCCACATATTCTATGAAAATCTTTATCGGTCAAACTGCATAACAACATACGTTGTTCCCTTTGTCATCGGTATGTTACTTTCCCGAGATTCGATCGTCGGTATCTCAATACCTAGTTCAATCTCGTTACTGGCAAGTCACTTTACTCGTTTCGTAATGCATCATCCCATAACTAAATCATTAGTCACATTGCTTGCAAGGCTTATAGTGATGTGCATTACCAAGAGTGCCCAGAGATACCTCTTCGACAATAGGAGTGACAAATCCTAATCTCGATCTATGCCAACTCAACAAGTACCATCGGAGACACCTCTAGAGCACCTTTATAATCACCCAGTTATGTTGTGATGTTTGGTAGCACACAAAGTGTTCCTCCGGTATTCGGGAGTTGCATAATCTCATAGTCATAGGAACATGTATAAGTCATGAAGAAAGCAATAGCAATATACTAAACTATCAAATGCTAAGCTAACGAAATGGGTCAAGTCAATCACATCATTCTCTAATGATGTGATCCTATTAATCAAATGACAACTCATGTCTATGGTTAGGAAACACAACCATCTTTGATTCAATGAGCTAGTCAAGTAGAGGCATACTAGTGACACTCTGTTTGTCTATGTATTCACACATGTACTAAGTTTTTGGTTAATACAATTCTAGCATGAATAATAAACATTTATCATGATATAAGGAAATATAAATAACAACTTTATTATTGCCTCTAGGGCATATTTCCTTTAGTCTCCCACTTGCACTAGAGTCAGTAATCTAGATTACACAGTAATGATCCAACACCCATGGAGTCTTGGTGTTGATCATGTTTTTCTCGTGAGAGAGTCTTAGTCAACGGGTCTGCAACATTCAGATCCGTATGTATCTTGCAAATCTCTATGTCTCCCTCCTTGACTTGATCGCGGATGGAATTGAAGCGTCTCTTGATGTGCTTGGTTCTCTTATGAAATCTGGATTCCCAATTGCACCAATATTGTCACAAAAGATTTTCATTGGACCCGATGCACTAGGTATGACACCTAGATCAGATATGAACTCCTTCATCCGGACTCCTTCATTTGCTGCTTTTGAAGCAGCTATGTACTCCGCTTCACACGTAGATCCCGCCACGACGCTTTGCTTTGAACGACACCAACTGACAGCTCCACCGTTCAATATAAACACGTATCCGGTTTGTGACTTAGAGTCATCCGAATCAATGTTAAAGCTTGCATCGATGTAACCATTTACGACGAGCTCTTTGTCAACTCCATAAACGAGAAACATATCCTTAGTCCTTTTTAGGTATTTCAGGATGTTCTTGACCGCTGTCCAGTGATCCATTCCTGGATTACTTTGGTACCTCCTTGCTAAACTAATTGCAAGGCACACATCAGGTCTGGTACACAGCATTGCATACATGATAGAGCCTATGGCTGAAGCATAGGGAACACCTTTCATTTTCTCTCTATCTCCTGCAGTGGTCGGGCATTGAGTCTGACTCAACTTCACACCTTGTAACACAGGCAAGAACCCTTTCTTTGCTTGATCCATTTTGAACTTTTTCAAAACTTTATCAAGGTATGCGCTTTGTGAAAGTCCAGTTAAGCGTCTTGATCTATCTCTATAGATCTTGATGCCCAATATATAAGCAGCTTCACCGAGTTCTATCATTGAAAAACTCTTATTCAAGTATCCTTTTATGCTATCCAGAAATTCTATATCATTCCCAATCAACAATATGTCATCCACATATAATGTTAGAAATTCTACAGAGCTCCCACTCACATTCTTGTAAATACAGGCTTCTCCAAAAGTCTGTATAAAACCATATGCTTTGATCACACTATCAAAACGTTTATTCCAACTCCGAGATGATTGCACTAGTCCATAAATGGATCGCTGGAGCTTGCACACTTTGTTATCATCTTTTGGATTGATAAAACCTTTAGGTTGCATCATATACAACTCTTCTTCCAAAAATCCATTCAGGAATGCAGTCTTTACAATCATTTGCCAAATTTCTCAATCATAAAATGCAGCAATTGCTAACATGATTCGGACGGACTTAAGCATCGCTACGGGTGAGAAAGTCTCATCGTAGTCAACTCCTTGAACTTGTCGAAAACCTTACGAAACAAGTCGAGCTTTGTAGACAGTAATATTACCGTCAGCGTGAGTCTTCTTCTTGAGGATCTATTTATTATCGATGGCTTGCCGATCATCGGGCATGTAAACCAAAGTCCACACTTTGTTATCGTACATGGATCCCATCTCAGATTTCATGGCCTCAAGACATTTCGTGGAATCTGGGCTCATCATCGCTTCCTCATAGTTCGTAGGTTCGTCATGGTCAAGTAACATGACCTCCAGAACAGGATTACCGTACCACTCTGGTGCGGATCTTACTCCGGCTGACCTACGAGGATCAGTAGTAACTTGATTCGAAGTTACGTGATCATCATCATTAGCTTCCTCACTAATTGGTGTAGGAGTCACAGGAACAGATTTCTGTGATGAACTACTTTCCAATAAGGGAGCAGGTACAATTACCTCATCAAGTTGTACTTTCCTCCCACTCACTTCTTTCGAGAGAAACTCCTTCTCAAGAAAGGATCCATTCTTAGCAACGAATAACTTGCCTTCAGATCTGTGATAGAAGGTGTACCCAACAGTCTCCTTTGGGTATCCTATGAAGACACATTTCTCCGATTTGGGTTCGAGCTTATCAGGTTGAAGCTTTTTCACATAAGCATCGCAGCCCTAAACTTTAAGAAATGACAACTTTGGTTTCTTGCCAAACCACAGTTCATAAGGTACCGTCTCAACGGATTTAGATGGTGCCCTATTTAACGTGAATGCAGCCGTCTCTAAAGCATAACCCCAAAATGATAGCGGTAAATTAGTAAGAGACATCATAGATCACACCATATCTAGTAAAGTATGATTACAACGTTTAGAGACACCATTACGCTGTGGTGTTACGGGTGGCGTGAGTTGCGAAACCATTGCTCATTGTTTCAAATGAAGACCAAACTCGTAACTCAAATATTCTCCTCCATGATCAGATCGTAGAAACTTTATTTTCTTGTTACGATGATTTTCCACTTCACTCTGAAATTCTTTGAACTTTTCAAATGTTTCAGACTTATGTTTCATCAAGTAGATATACCCATATCTGCTCAAATCATATGTGAAGGTGAGAAAATAATGATACCCGCCGCAAGCCTCAACATTCATCGGACTACATACATCAGTATGTATGATTTCCAACAAATCTGTTGCACGCTCCATTGTTTCGGAGAACGGCGTTTTAGTCATCTTGCCCATGAGGCATGGTTCGCAAGTACCAAGTGATTCATAATCAAGTGATTCCAAAAGTCCATCAGAATGGAGTTTCTTCATGCGCTTTACACCAATATGACCTAAATGGCAGCGCCATAAATAAGTTGCACTATCATTATCAACTCTGCATCTCTTGGCTTCAATATTATGAATATGTGTATCACTACTATCGAGATTCAATATGAATAGACCACTCTTCAAGGGTGCATGACCATAAAAGATATTAATCATATAAATAGAACAACCAGTAGTCTCTGATTTAAATGAAAAACCGCCTCGCATCAAACAAGATCCAGATATAATGTTCATGCTCAACACTTGCACCAAATAACAATTATTCAGGTCTAAAACTAATCCCGAAGCTAGATGTAGAGGTAGCGTGCCGGCTGCGATCACATCGACTTTGGAACCATTTCCCACGCGCATCGTCACCTCGTCTTTAGCCAATCTTCGCTTAATCCATAGTCCCTGTTTCGAGTTGCAAATATTAGCAACAGAACCAGTATCAAATACCCAGACACTACTGCGAGCATTAGTAAGGTACACATCAATAACATGTATATCACATATACCTTCATTCACCTTGCCATCCTTCTTATCCGCCAAATACTTGGGGCAGTTCCATTTCCAGTGACGAGTCACTTTGCAGTAGAAGCATTCAGTCTCAGGCTAAGGTCCAGACTTGGGCTTCTTCACTTGAGCAGCAACTTTCTTGCCATTCTTCTTGAAGTTCCCCTTCTTCCCTTTACCCTTTTTCTTGAAACTAGTGGTCTTGTTGACCATCAGCACTTGATGCTCCTTCTTGATTTCTACCTCCGCGGCCTTTAGCATTGCGAAGAGCTCGGGAATTGTCTTATCCATCCCTTACATATTATAGTTCATCACGAAGCTCTAGTAGCTTGGTGGCAGTGATTGAAGAATTCTTTCAATGACACTATCATCAAGAAGATTAACTCCCAGTTGAATCAAGTGGTTGTAGTACCCAGACATTCTGAGTATATGCTCACTGACAAAGCTATTCTCCTCCATTTTGCAGCTGTAGAACTTATTGGAGACTTCATATCTCTCAATCCAGGCATTTGCTTGAAATATTAACTTCAACTCTTGGAACATCTCATATGCTCCATGATGTTCGAAACGTCGTTGAAGTCCCGGTTCTAAGCCGTAAAGCATGGCAAACTGAACTATCGAGTAGTCATCAAAACGCGACTGCCAGGCATTCACAATGTCTGCAGTTGCCGGCTCGGGTGGTACACCTAGCGGTGCTTCCAGGACGTAATTCTTCTGTGCAGCAATGAGGATAATCCTCAAGTTATGGACCCAGTCCGTGTAGTTGCTACCATCATCTTTCAACTTAGCTTTCTCGAGGAATGCATTAAAATTCAACAGAACAACATCACGGACCATCTATCTACAACAACATAGACATGCAAAATACTATCAGGTACTAAGTTCATGATAAATTGAAGTTCAATTAATCAAATTACTTGAGAACTCCCACTTAGATAGACATCCCTCTAATCATCTAAGTGATCACATGATCCATATCAACTAAACCATGTCCGATCATCACGTGAGATGGAGTAGTTTTCAATGGTGAACATCACTATGTTGATCATATCTACTATATGATTCACGCTCGACCTTTTGGTCTCAGTGTCCCGAGGCCATATCTGCATATGCTAGGATCATCAAGTTTAACCCGAGTATTCTGCATGTGCAAAACTGGCTTGCACCCGTTGTATGTGAACGTAGAGCTTATCACACCTGATCATCACGTGGTGTCTCAGCACAACAAACTTTCGCAATGGTGCATACTCAGGGAGGACACTTGTACCTTGAAATTTAGTAAGAGATCATCTTATAATGCTACCTTCGATCTAAGCACAATAAGGTGCATAAAGGATAAACATCACATGCAATTAATATAAGTGATATGATATGGCCATCATCATCTTGTGCCTTTGATCTCCATCTCCAAAGCACCATCATGATCACCATCGTCACCGGCGCAGCACCTTGATCTCCATCGTAGCATCGTTGTCGTCTCGCCAACTATTGCTTCGACGACTATCGCTACCACTTAGTGATAAAGTAAAGCAATTACATGGCGATTGCATTTCATACAATAAAGCGACAACCATATGGCTCCTGCCAGTTGCCGATAACTCTGTTACAAAACATGATCATCTCATACAATAAATTTTAGCATCATGTATTGACCATATCACATCACAACATGCCCTGCAAAAACAAGTTAGACGTCCTATACTTTGTTGTTGCAAGTTTTACGTGGCTACTACGGGCTGAGCAAGAACCGTTCTTACCTACGCATCAAAACCACAACGATATTTCGTCAAGTATGTGATGTTTTAACCTTCAACAAGGACCGAGTGTGGCCATACTCGATTCAACTAAAGTTGGAGAAACTGACACCCGCCAACCACCTGTGTGCGAATCACGTCGGTAGAACCACTCTCACGTAAGCATATGCGTAATGTCGGTCCGGGCCGCTTCATCCAACAATACTGCCGGATCAAAGTATGACAAGCTGGTAAGCAGTATGACTAGTATCGCCCACAACTCACTTGTGTTCTACTCGTGCATATAACATCTATGGATAAACCTGGCTCGGATACCACTGTTGGGAAACATAGTAATTTCAAAAAAAAATCCTCCGCACACGCGGGATCATGGTGATGCATAGCAACGAGAGGGGAGAGTGTTGTCCACGTACCCTCGTAGATAGTAAGCGGAAGCGTTATGACAACGCGGTTGATGTAGTCGTACGTCTTCACAATCGACCGATCCTAGTACCGAACGTACGACACTTCCGCGATCTGCACACGTTCAACTCGGTGACGTCCCACGAACTCACGATCCAACAGAGTGTCGAGGGAGAGTTTCTCAGCACAACGGCATCATAACGGTGATGATGGAGCTACTAGCACAGGGCTTCGCCAAAGCACTGCAACGATATGACCGAGGTGGAATATGGTGGAGGGGGGCACCGCACACGGCTTGGAACAATCAACTTGTGTGTTCTAGGGTGCCCCCTGCCCCCGTATATAAAGGAGCAAGGGGGGAGGCCGGCCGGCCCTTGGGGCGCGCCAGGAGAGTAGGATTTCTCCTCCTAGTAGGAGTAGGACTCCCCTTTCCTACTCCAACTAGGAGGGGGAAAGGAAGGAGGAGAGGGAGAAGGAAAGGGGGGCGCCGCCCCCCTTCCCTAGTCCAATTCGGACCAGAGGGGGAGGGACCGCGCGGCCTGCCCTAGCCGTCCCTCTCTCTCTCTCTCTCTTCACTAAGGCCCATGTGGCCCATTATTTCTCCCGTGTGTGGGGGGGGTTCTGGTAACCCTCCGACACTCCGGTTTTCTCCGAAATCACCCGAAACACTTCCGGTGTCCGAATATAGCTGTCCAATATATCAATCTTTATGTCTCGACCATTTCAAGACTCCTCGTCATGTCCGTGATCACATTTGGCACTCCGAACTACCTTTGGTACATCAAAACATATAAACTCATAATACCGATCGTCACTGAACGTTAAGCGTGCGGACCCTACGGGTTCTAGAACTATGTAGACATGACCGAGACTCATCTCCGGTCAATAACCAATAGTGGAACCTGGATGTTCATATTGGTTCCCACGTATTCTACGAAGATCTTTATCGGTCAAACCGCATAACAACATACGTTGTTCCCTTTGTCATCGGTATGTTACTTGCCCGAGATTCGATCGTCGGTATCTCAATACCTAGTTCAATCTCATTACCGGCAAGTCTCTTTACTCGTTTTGTAATGCATCATCCCGTAACTAACTCATTAGTCACATTGCTTGCAAGGCTTATAGTGATGTGCATTACCGAGAGGGCCAAGAGATACCTCTCCGACAATCAGAGTGACAAATCCTAATCTCGATCTATGCCAACTCAACAAGTACCATCGGAGACACCTGTAGAGCACCTTTATAATCACCCAGTTATGTTGTGACGTTTGGTAGCACACAAAGTGTTCCTCCGGTATTCAGGAGTTGCATAATCTCATAGTCATAGGAACATGTATAAGTCATGAATAAAGCAATAGCAATATACTAAACAGTCAAATGCTAAGCTAATGGAATGGGTCAAGTCAATCACATCATTCTCTGATGATGTGATCCCATTAATAAAATGACAACTCATGTCCATGGTTAGGATACGTAACCATCTTTGATTCAACGAGCTAGTCAAGTAGAGACATACTAGTGACACTCTATTTGTCTATCTATTCACACATGTACTAAGTTTCCGGTTAATACAATTCTAGCATGAATAATAAACGTTTATCATGATATAAGGAAATATAAATAACAACTTTATTATTGCCTCCAGGGCATATTTCCTTTAGATACCTCGGCCGCTGGACACATGGGGGAGCAAATCCCCCTGGAGACTGGCGATGGGGGCGATATCCAATTCGTCCCCTAGCCGAATACAATTTCGGAGAGCTATATGGATCCGGAATCAGGCAAGCAGCCTCCTTTGAAAGAAGGAGGTGCACTAATTCCACCGGTGACCTATGTCCATCCAGAAGCACCGGATACTCTACTGGAAGCGCTGCAAAGCGCTTCCGTTGTTGAGGAACACCGTATCCTTATGGGTACGGTGGTTGAGAGGGTTCAGTCCATTAAGAGTGGACTGACCGATGCCTGCACCAGCCTTCTAATAGGCTTTGAGTTATGCGACGTAATTGTGCAAAAAGAACGTCATAGTATAGACAGTAGCCCCTGAGACTCTGTCTGGTCTTCGAAAAGATAAGCCGGACAGAGGATCAAATAATTTCCACAGGAGACTAACCATACATGTCTATGTGAATAAGCAGGCGTCGTTGCTGGCTGCGACCTCCCATTCTGCCGAAGTCTCCGAACTGAAGCAGAGTCTAGAGCGGGCCGAGGAAGAGCTCAGTCGTGTGAAAAACAGCTAGAGGACAAGCAAGGTATGCAATGGCCTATGCAGATCTATAAAGATATGAATTGATTGTATTATCATGGTATCATGACATGTTTGTAGGGGCTACGACCGAGGTGGCGTCCCTCAAAAATGCGCTTGCTGAGGCCCAGAAGAGAGCGGCGAAGGAACAAGCCGCCCGTGAAAAACATGAGGCAAGGGTCAGGGAGGTCCAACAGGAGCTCCAGGACACCGTAAAGAAATGCGATTCCTTGGAGCACAAGTTTGCGAACCAAGAGTCCAAACTTGCGAAGGCCTGCCAAAGCACACAAGAGGCCCGGGTTGAAGCCCAGGGCGCCCTCCAGGAAATCCAGGAGGCCAAGAAAGCGGCGGGTAAGGCCTTTATTATGCAAAGAAAGTATGTGAAGAAAAGGTACCTCTTACTGACCTGGATTTGGAGTTATCCAGGGGCGTTTGCGGATCTGCCGTGCAGCGTTGCTGACGCTGCGGAATTCTTCCGAGCCGAAGAGGGGAGCTCAACAGAGAAGCTATTCTGGTCGCAATACCTTGCGCCAGAGCATTTGGTGCCCTTTGGCGATCAGCTGAAACAGCTGACCGAGCTGCATAGGGTGGCCGAACTAGCCATGAAGGATTTGATAATCCGTTTATGGCCTGCTGAAGCCATACCCAACAGCTACTTCGGACTCGTGGAGCGGCTGGTCAATGCCTGCCCTCGGCTTGATGCCATCAAGCGGTCGGTATGCATCGAAGGTGCACGGATGGCCTTCGCCCGTGTCAAGGTGCAATGGGCAAAGATGGACGCCGTCAAGCTTGCGACCGAGGGACCGCCCGTGGGCAAGGAGCACTGCATGCCCGAGCGTTATTTTGATGATGTTCTAAAGGGATCCCGCATTGTGGAGGGCCAGTGTTCAAAAGACATTATCTTTGAATGAACTCGTTCATGTTATCCCTTTCTGTATCATGAAACAAAGATGATATGTAATATAATGCTTGTTTATTATTTTAAAATTTTGCCTCATGTGCGGCCGTTTTATTAAATCTGAGAGTTGGCCAGTCGTCGGCTTCAGCCCCCACGTAGGAAGTACGGGGGTGTACGGGTTGAAACCTAAACACTCTTGATCCAAACGTTTGGTCCTTGAAGGAGGTGTTTAGCGCGGCGAACCAGGCAATCAGACTATGTGGCTTTATCACCCTCACTTAGTCATAGGAGTTTGACAATATAAATGTAGGTGCATCCCCTAGTTAGTATTTGTTAATCTAGACTAGGGTGTTGTAGACACCTAATCGGGTGAAGGCCGATCTGTCGCGTAATGCGGAAAAAATCGCAGAAGATTTGTAACCTCCGAATAGCTGACTAGCTCTCGCCGCATCATGACAGTCAGTTTTCGGCTTTCTCTACTGAGGTGTTTGCTTAGATAAACCAAAAACACAATCGTAGTAGTTCTCCCTTTACTACCTTAGCCGATAGGACGGAACGTAAGGTAGCAAGCACAGGAGCCGGGCAACCCAACTATTGACCAAAGACATGATTCGGAGCCGATGCATATAATGCTAATTTCGGGGTGCCGAACTATACTGTAAAAAGTGTTCGGACTTTGTTGCCGTAGTATGGAGCACAGTGAAGCCCCTGGCGAATTAAAGCGTACCAAAGTGTATGGGTGCAATCGATAGCGAGATAAAATGAAGTAGTAAGCTAGTGCCACATAAGTTGGGCTGCAAACTGTTTCCATTATAATTTGATTAATACATCAAAGCGTATTTGTACAAATAGCGCGATAAGCAACATGGCTATTTAACATGCCCAGACCAAGGGGGAGCTGTGTGCGGGTCCTGAAAACAGGTAGAATGATCATCAAGAAGAACATCTAGAGACTCCCTCACACGCCTGTGCTGCTTGCCGCCTTGGTATATCCATCCTTCGAAAGGACCGATGATCAGGCCGTCGGGAGGGGCTTGTAGAGAAGAAGCCTGAAAAGGGGGGAAAAGAAAAGGGAAGGCATGTGTGCCCAGGTTAGGTTAAGCCGTATTATGGGTAACCATCTAGTTATGCCTCCGTCTCTGCCCATGGTATTTTGAGTGCGTAGTTATGTACGCGTGATACGTACGCCGCCATTTGGTCGGGACGGAGACGGAGGCCGAATTGCTAGTCTAACTCCTGACGAGCTGGACTGTCATGCTGCAGAGTAGTCCTGACTCGTTTAACAGTGTCCGGGAGCTTGGCCGCTGAATTAAAGTTCTGGTTGATAAGGCCGCTCAGTACTTCCGCTGCCAGGGCCGCGGTGTGCTCCTCGGTACGGAGGGAGCGCTCCATGTTTCCATTGACTTTTATAACACCGCGTGGTCCGGGCATCTTGAGTTTGAGACAAGCATAGTGCGGCACCGCATTGAATCGAGCAAATGCAGTTCGTCCGAGTAGTGCGTGATAACCGCTACGGAAGGGGGCGATATCGAAGATCAAGTCTTCGCTTTGGAAGTTGTCCGGAGATCCGAAGATGACTTTCAATGTGATTGAGCCCGTGCAACAGGCTTCTACACCCGGTATTACTCCTTTAAAGGTAGTTTTTGTGGGCTTGATCCTTGATGGATGGATGCCCATCTTGCAGATTGTATACTGATAGAGCAGGTTGAGGCTACTGCCACCGTCCATGAGGACTCGCGTGAGGTGGAATCCATCATTAATTGGATCGAGGACCAGTGCGGCAGAACCGCCATGACGGATACTGGTCGGATGGTCCCTGCGATCAAAGGTCATCGAGCAGGACGACCATGGGTTGGATTTTGGGGCGACTGGCTCTATCGCATAGACGTCCCTGAGCGCACGTTTGCGCTCCCTCTTGGGGATATGGGTAACGTATATCATGTTCACCATTTTAACCTGGGGGGGGGGGGACTTCTTCTGCCCCCCTGTGTTCGGTGGACGGGGCTCCTCGTCGTTGTCCCCACTCTATGACCCCTTCTCCTTGTTCTCGATGTTTAACTTGTCGTCCTGTTTAAAGACCCAACAACTTCTGTTGGTATGATTGGATGGTTTATCGGGGGTGTCGTGGATCTGACATGGACGATCGAGTATGCGGTCCAAGGTGGATGAGCCCGGATTGTTTTTAAATGGCTTCTTCCGCTGGCCGGATTCGGAGGCACTGAATCCGGCATTGACCGTCGTGCATCGGTATTGTCACTGTTGTTTCAATGCTTGTGCCTGTTGCATCGGGGCTTGCCATTGCTATTTCTTGCTTCAGAGGTGCCAGGTTCGCTTGAATTATTATTGCTACGGGCTAGCTAGCTATCTTCGCCCGCGCAAGAGCGGGTCATGAGTGTCGTGAGGGCTCCCATGGACTTCGGCTTTTCCTGGACGAGGTGTCGGGTGTCGTGGAATTGTCACGGCAGATGTCCTTAGTGTGAGGACTTAGTCGCGAGGCCAACGCATCTATGTGGTAGCTTGAGATGGGTTGGGAGGAATCGAGAGACGCAACATGAGACAAGAATTTAGACAGCTTCGGGCCCCGGGAAACATCATCCGGTAATAACCCTACATGTTGTTTGTGGCTAGGTCTCATTATGATCATCAGAGAGTCGCCGGTAAGCCGTCTCTTTGTATCTAGCCCTAGAGATTGTTTCTTGCTTCCCCCTCTTTGGGGAGCCCTGCCCCTCCTTATATAAGTTGAAGGGGCGGGTTACATGTGGAGTCCTATTAGGATTAGGACTAGTGTATTACAAGTGGAATCCTAGTCTGCCCCCTTAAGGGAAAACTCCTTATGCCTTTCCTCGTAAACCGACCCACCATAACATGAGCCGGCCTTCTGGGCCTTGGGCCTAGTCTTCTATCTGACCGGCCGTTAGGTCCATCCGCGAGTCGTCAGGCTCGTGAGTCGTCCGACCAGTGAGCCGCCAGACTCGTGAGTCGCCAGTCCTCTGGTGGGTCATCGGTGAAGCGCCAAGCCCGGCCGGGTCATACTTCCGGCCGGGTCATACCGCGGGGTGTATCCCTGACATTTGCCCCCAGTTTAATTTGGATCTATCCATGTTAAACTGATCCTGCAAAATAACTCAAGAACAAATTTGACAGGTTGTGCTCCGGGTTAAATATTCTCCTGAGACGGGACCTAATTATCCTTAAGTCCAATTGTCATTTCCTTCATCTAGAAAGTCTGGGTCAATAAGTCAGCTTCATACTCAATTTGCCGATGTTGGTTTCTCACAGAAAAATATTGTGAAGAATAATCCACTTGAGTCGGCTTCCAAAGAGTCGGCTTAAAAAATATTGGTCTTCAAATACTCATCTGATATTCAGCCGGCTTGAAGATGTAAAACTTGCCGATTTATCATTACCGAAATTACCGGGTTATAAAACAAACGATGTCAGGTCATAATTGTTGTTGACACCGGGTCATTTAATTGATCTTCCTGATTTGCTCAAAACTGATAATTTGAAGATGTTCCCCCTTTATATGCATAGTACCTGTAGCCCCCAAGTCTTAAGAGGAGAACATAGTGATAGCTTAAGACATGCTCCAATATAAGTGTTGCAACCTTTGAAGAAATCCGCTTTGTTCATCTCAATCGTTAGTCATAAACTGAATATTCCACACATGTAGCCCCCAAGTGTCGGGTTGTCATGCTTGCAGCAATCTGGGACTTGTAATTGCTTTATGCTCATAAAAACTTCAACCAGTGTAGCCGCCAAGGGCCGGGTCATTATGCAATAATGAGCAGGGGCTTTTGCATATAATTCATTGAGAATAACATCATATGATGTAATCTCCACCATGGGGCTTGAACCCACGTCCACAAGGTTAAAAGCTTTATACTCTACCAACTGAGTAGTAGACCTTTTCAATATAATGGATTAAATCGTGTACCTTGGATTTTTAACAGGAGCAATTGGTAGCCCCCAAGGGCTGGCTCATTTAGAATGTGATGAGTCGGGTCTTCAATAAATTGAGCAAAAAATGACTTTGCATTAGCCCCCAAGTGCCATGGTGCATGCTGGCAGTGACATGGGACTTGCATATTCGATGTAATCTCAATTTGAATAATATAGCCCCCAAGTACCGGGTCGTAAGCCTCTAGTGACTCGGGACTATTCCTTCCATTGTAGAATAAATCATATCCGTTCATAAAATAATAGCCATTGCACCAAAGCGACTTTGAATACCTTATCTGTTGATAAGTAAATCCGAAGTTTGAATACCCGGCGGCTCTTGGTCGATAGCGATTTAATACGCCTCCATTGTAAGCCGGAATTTTTATAACCCGGCGGCTTATAGCCTTTGAGAAAATCCAGAATGAATAATCATTTTGAAGCATTAATTTTAATAATGAGCTTGAACTTAATCATTTATATAAGTCATATTTCTGCAAATCCTGCATAGAGTTTAAACAACATATACCCTGGCAACTTAACGTCAAAGCCAGGGCGGGTAACAACCCAAACATAATATAGTCTTTATGCAATTATGGAAAAGACTAGGATTAAGGCCATTCAAGCCTAAACATACTGGAGACTTAACATCAAAAGTCAGGGCGGGTTATCCAACCTCGCATTTTTATATAATCAGGAAAACATACCTGTAGAAATTGGCTCATATTGCCAGCTTACATCGCCGTATCCAATAAAGGCAATAATCCAATGATTGATAAATGCATGATTCGATTGGCGCAATCCAACATAAACCGGCGACTTAAAGTCCATAGCCAAGCCGGTTTAAACATAATCATGTATAAACAATATCATACCTGTGATATTTAATTGTACTGGCGGTTTATGATACCTGTGCAGTAAGGGTGATAACCCAATATTTAGAAGCCAAAACTTCCAAATGTTTGATGATTGCCATATGCTGGCGACTTATCGTCCAAAGCCAAGCCGGGTTAAATAGAAACCACATATATATGCCTCAGATATGAACAAAAAAGTCTCAAGACAAACCCAAAGATTGTTTTCAAAAAACTTAAGCTAGACAGAGAGAAAAATTTGAGGCTTCTGATTTGAATACGATCAGTAAACCGATCCAAAGGGGTTAAGCTAGGATTCGAATACGATCATGTAGCCCCTAGTGGCTTTGGCGTTGCCGATCAAGAGGGTACCGACAGCTATGTTCTCTTTGGTTCGAATATGACCTATGTTTGAACAGGAAGCCCCCTAATGACCTTGAGAGTTGTTTAATGACACTGATTCGAATACGATCCACGTCAGACCCAAAGGGGTTGAGCTATGATTCGGATACGGTCAAGAAGCCCCCTAGTAGGTTTGGCAGCATGCCAATCAAAAGGGTATCGACAGTTATGTTCTCTTTGGTTCGAATACGACCTATGTTTGAAGAGGAAGCCCCCTTAATGACCTTATAAGTTTTGGCATTGCGCCGATCAAGAGGGTACTGACAGCTATGCTCGATGAGCAAGAAGCCCCCAAGTGACCATAATAAGATAAGCCGTAAGGCGGGATACCCATGTTTGAACCACGCATCATGGCAGCAAGCTCTTTTTGGCACCCTTTAATCTTTCTGAGAACTCGAACTTGCGAGAGATTGATTCTTTTTGAACCGGAAGTTTAAACCGGATTTGAAAGCTTCAAAACTTTGTGAGAGATAAATTTACCTTGAGCCGGATTTGAACCTGATTTGAGAGCTTCAAAGCTTTGTGGTAAATAAATTTCCCTTGAACTGGTTTTTAAACCGGATATTAAGAGCTTCAGTGCTTTGTGGGAGAGAGATGTCTCTTGAACCGGATTTTTAAACCAGAATCCTTCTTTTTAAGCCGGAAATTTTCCTGACGGCCTTTAAATTTTTCACCAATATAGCGGTAGCCTCCGGAACCGGGTTACCTTCCCTCCAATGACCCAGAGTTCTTGAATTCACTGACATCGGCAAATTTCGCCGAGTCATGTCATTGTAGCCCCCGAGTCTTAAGACAACTCGAGGAGTTGTATTGAGATTCTTCATATTTGACCATGATATAAATCAGTCTGAGTCATCCAACATATCAGTGATATAACTTGTCCTGCATTGGAGAACTTGCAAGTCAGAGTAATTGCTCTTTTAAAGAAAGCAATAAAAAATATACTGGATGGATCTCACCTGACAAAATAGGACAGAATTTATCCACCGCAGAGTTGATGATCAGTTAACCACCATGATGAAGCGACACGGCGAACCATGCGAACAGGCGAGTTAGCCGCATTATGTTGATATACACCAAACCGTGAAGGCAGACGGAAAAAACGATCGCAACATTAGAGGCAGTATGGACGCGGGCGAGTCGCTACCACTCTTGCAGTGACCAAATGTCCTGCATAAATAATATCATAACCCGGAGTAACTGTTCTCAAAAGGAAAAAGTTGATGCGTGCTATTTCAAATAGTCTGGACGGATATCACCTGATGTATTTATGATCCTCAGTGGTGTCCGTTAGTCAACCCGGCACGTTGAACAGGCCGGACCGCAGGGCAGACAGTAAAACGACCACAACATCAGAGGCGGCACAGACAGATGAGTTGGCCGCAGTGTTGTAAGCCGGTGCGGGCGGGAGAGCCGGCCGCGACGTTGTAAGCGAGTGCGGACGCGTGAACTGCCACGAGGGCAGATGAGCGAGTCGTCCGTGGCGTTGTAAAGTGGCGCGGACGAGTGAGTCGGCCACGGCATTGTAAGCCGGTGCGGGAGTCCGTTGAATAAGGACGACCACCTGTGCCAATTAATGTTGGCACGCCTCCATCTCCGTGGTATAATGCCACTTTGTAATAAATAATTATCCTGGATATAAAACACAACAGGGCAAAGTAGTTTTGCTTGGATGAAAGAAATAATATGCACTTTTAAAAATAAATAGGATAAATAACACCTGGTATTTTTTGTCGGATAAAGCGGACACTGATGCCGAATAATGTTGGACATAGTCTTGGTCTTTTTCCTTTCAACGCCTCATCCTTTGACTGATGCCGACAGCTCCTGCTGTCGCGTTTTTATTTCCTTTGTTCTCTCATCCACTGAACATAATCATGAAGCTCTATTTTGGCCAGATGTAATACTTGACTTCCTCCGACTCGGAGGCGAACCTCAGCGGTTTTGACTCGGCTTCAAGGCCGATTGGGGCGTGCGACAGCTGCTGAGGCCGGCCGCACAAGCGGCGGCGGCGCCACGGCAATTTTGGCAATGGTTTAACATCTAGCACCACGTTGACTTGATGTGATAGCTTGGGATTTGTAGTATGTCCAATCAGCAAAAGAGACTATGGTGGAAACCGTCTCCACGACTAGGAGATCTGATGGTCTTTGCTGAAAAAGTTAATCCGTTTCGAGGGCAGCTCGGTCAGGTCGTGACAGTAGCCGGTCGACTCAAGGCAGCTAGGGCCGGCTCATGGAGGTGCAGCGACGTGGTGTGTTGCGCGGCAGAGAAAAACCGCGCGCGTGTGCACGAGACGGAGGCCGCGGCGGCGGCCTGTGGCGCGACCGGCGAGACGGAAAGTGGCGGCTTGAGGCCGTAAAGATAGCAGTAGTAGCTGTGTTGGCGGTGACTTGGTTTGCTGATCGGTCGGCCTCCTGCCCACTGATTTGCTAGCTTCACGTGTGTGTATGTGGTAGTGCTAGTTGAACTTCAGATCAATCGTACATCGACCCTTGTGCAAATATTAGTGGCACTCTGGGATTTCACGTGGGCTAGTCTTCAAATAGCATTATAGAGTGCTAGTGAATCGTCCCAAAAAGCAACCATTCTGGATAAGTTGCGTTTACAGCTTGTCGTGGTACTACAACTCTGATTTGATGTCTGACGTCAATAGTTCTAGAGGCGCCTGCCTCAGGATTTGCTTGATATATACGGCGGTTTGCATGACCGTGTGTACGGCGGCTGTATCACAACTCTTGTCGGTCTCGGCGACACGCGATTGCTGCCAAAAAATCTTGATCTTCGATTCGGATTAGACGGATCGTGTTGCCTCAGCGATACGCAGAAGAACGCAAAAGCCCTAAATTCCCTTGAACTCAATATCCATCGCCGCTGAATACTTTTTCAATCTCCTTTGATGAACTCATAGTTGATCAACTGCGAGCTTCTCGATCCCTGAGAGATATCCCTTTAAGAACTCAACACCACCGTGCGCATGCCCCACGGTGGGCGCCAACAGTCGTGGAATTTTCACGGAAGATGTCCTCAGTGTGAGGACTTAGTCGCGAGGCCAACACATCTATGTGGTAGCTTGAGATGGGTTGGGTGGAATCAAGAGACGCAACATGAGACAAGAATTTAGATAGCTTCGGGCCCCGGAAAACATCGTCCGGTAATAACCCTACATGCTGTTTGTGGCTAGGTCTCATTATGATTATCAGAGAGTCGCCGGTAAGCCGGCTCTTTGTATCTAGCCCTAGAGATTGTTTCTTGCTTCCCCCTCTCTGGGGAGCCCTGCCCCTCCTTATATAAGTTGAAGGGGCGGGTTACATGTGGAGTCCTATTAGGATTAGGACTAGTGTATTACAAGTGGAATCCTAGTCTGCCACCTTAAGGGAAAACTCCTTATGCCTTTCCTCGTAAACCAACCCACCATAACATGAGCCGGCCTTCTGGGCCTTGGGCCTAGTCTTCTATCTGACCGGCCGTTAGGGCCATCCACGAGTCGTCAGGCTCGTGAGTCGTGTGACCAGTGAGCCGCCAGACTCGTGAGTCGCCAGTCCTCCGGCGGGTCATCAGTGAAGCGCCAAGCCCGGCCGGGTCATACCGCGGGGTATATCCCCGACACCGGGCGAGCCATTCATCCCGGATGCTATGCTTAAAGGCCGCTAGGGCTTTGGCATCCGGACAGTCGATGATCTGGTTCTTTTTAGTTCGGAACCTAGTCCAGAATTTCCTGGCAGACTCTCCGAGCTGTTGGACTATGTGACTTAAGTCATCGGCATCCGTAGGTCGGACATATGCACCTTGGAAGTTGTCGCGGAAGGCGTCTTCCAACTCCTCCCAGCTGCCAATGGATTTTTCAGGCAGGCTGTTCAACCAGTGCCGAGCTGGTCCCTTGAGTTTTAGCGGGAGGTATTTGATGGCATGCAGATCATCACCGCGGGCCATAATATGGAGAAGGAAGTCCTCAATCCATACCGTGGGATCTGTTGTTCCATCATATGATTCAATATTCATGGGTTTAAACCCTTCTGGGAATTCGTGCTCCATTACTTCATCAGTGAAGCATAGGGGGTGTGCGGCGCCTCTATATCGGGCGAAGTGACGTCATAGCTCGGATGGAGTCCGTCTGTAGTTTTCGGCCCATACGTGGTTATGCTTGTCACGCTCAGCTAGATAGCCGTCGTCGCGCGTCGGTGCACGCCCCCGCGATCCGTAGATCGGTTTGGTCTGACATGTTCTATTTTCCAGGTCCTTTCGTAGGTCATACGTATATCCCGAGCTGTTGTGTCTCTACCTTTACGGTGAGGTGGTATGGGCTGGTGTTCGGCCTGAATTGCCGTTTTGTCCCAGCCACGTCGTGGTTGGTCAGCTGCGTTACATGCTGACGGTACGGGGTCCAGTGCCTCGTCGTCGAATTGAGGTAGAAGTTTATGCTTCGGGTAACTTTTGGTTGGGCGCTCGAGGTTGTATTCCTCGGCTGCCAGGACGTTAGTCCACCTGTCGTTGAGTAAATTTTGATCAAATTGAAGTTGTTGTTGCTTCTTTTTCAGGCTCCTTGCAGTGGCTATTAGCCGGCGCTTAAAGCGCTCCTGCTCAAGAGGTTCCTCCGGCATGATAAATTCTTCGTTGCCGAGGCTCCCCTCGTCTTCGGAGAGTGGAAGGTAATTGTTGTCCTCCGAGTCTTCGTTTACGGCCTGTTCATCAGGGCTAACTTGCCCATCTTCCCGATCGTCCTGTTCGGAGGTTCGCTCGACGGGCTCTTCTTCGTCTTTGACATCATCTGAAGTGTTGTTGTCTCTCGTGCCGGTATTGCTGTCTTTTCCACGGCGTGATTTAGAGCGGCGCTGCTGACGTCGGCGCTTTGGTTGTATCTCAGGAGGTTTATCCTCGACTGGATTCTTCTCGTTATTGCCGTTACCCTCTTTGGGTGTATCCACCATGTACACGTCATATGAAGCGGTGGCCGTCCAGCGTTCGGTAAACGGCGGGTTTTCGGCCTGCTCCTCTTCAGCATTGTCGTCCATATCATCGATGTCTTTGGAGCCGTAGTCGAGCATGTCAGTTAAGTCCTCGACAGTGGCTATGAAGTGGGTGGTGGGTGGGACGTAAAATTCCCCGCTCTCAGCCCCTAGTGCAGGCTAGGGGTAGTTCGGACATTGCTCCTCTGTAATGACGAGGGATCGCATCAAGTCCAGAGCCTCGCTTAAAGGTGAGTTTTGGCCAGGGAGGAGAGAATCCGTGGAGTACGGCGGGAAGGGAACTCCTTGGCCGAGTTCACACGATGCTGACTCCGAGGGTTCGGAGCCAGTGTCCAGAGAAGAGTCCGGCTTCATGATGGTTTCCAATGACACTACTTCCTCCGGCTCTCCCGTACTGGGCTTAGTGGCCGCAGATAGTACTACGGGCTCAGTAATCCCGTATTTAGACCTAGCGATGCGCTCCGGATCTAAGGCCAGGGCGGAGGTTGGGGTCGTGAACCCTTGGAAGATCAAGTCTCCTCGGATATCAGCGACATATTCCAGATTTCCAAAACTAATCTGGTGACCTGGGGCGTAGCTGTCTATCTGCTCTAAATGGCCAAGTGAGTTGGTCCGCAGCGCGAAGCCGCCGAACACAAAGATCTGGCCGGGGAGGAAAACCTCCCCCAGGGTAGCATTGTTGTAGATGACTGATGGAGCCATCGAACCTTCTAATGACGACACATCGGAACTCTCAATGAAAGCACCAATGTCAGTGTCAAAACCGGCGGATCTCGGGTAGGGGGTCCCGAACTGTGCGTCTAAGGTCGATGGTATCAGGAGACGGGGGACATGATGTTTACCCAGGTTTGGGCCCTCGTAATGGAGGTAATACCCTACTTCCTGCTTGATTGATCTTGATGAATATGAGAATTACAAGAGTTGATCTACCACGAGATTGTAATGGCTAAACCCTAGATGTTTAGCCTGTCACTACAAAAAAATACACTTCTGTGATGATACGTGTTTGTCACAGTAGGTCGCGTTTTCTGTCATGCATGTACATCCATGACGATTTTATGACAGAATCAAGATAGTCATACCTGGGCTGTCGTAGAAGTGTTCCATGATATTACCAAAATTATCATCACGGAAGTGTCCACTTCCATGACGATAAATCGCGCGTCACAGAAGTGCTTTCGTCAAGGGTGACCGACACGTGGCATCCACCGTAACGGAATGCCGTTAAGCTATCGGGTCGGGTTTTGGATCCGATAACCCGTTAACAGCCCCGACCAATGGGGATTTTCCACGTGTAAAATCATCATTGGCTGGAGGAAACACGTTTCGGCTCATCGCTGGGACAGATGTCATCCACTCATTGGACAGAAGGCGCCTATGATACATCGACACGTGGCATGGCCCAATAGAGGCCCATTCCTGTGAAAAGGCCGGCCCATTTGACTTGGTCAAAAGGTGGCGGGCCGGCCCATGGAAAGCCTGTTAACGGCCTGTTCGCATATAGCCCATTTACAGCCCGCTAACCCAAGGCCCGTTACGCCCTATTCGAATTAGGACCAATAGCGTCATCTAGGCCATCCAATATGATTCCAGCCCATTTTCACTTCTGGCCCATGTATGACCCATGACGTCTTTCGGCCCATATGAGGCCCTATGTAACTCTTGGCCTATTAACGGCCCGTGGTGAAACTGGCCCGTAATGAACAGTATATCACTTTACAACCATTAACGGCCCGTGGTGAAACTGGCCCGTAATGAACAGTGTATCACTTTATACCCATTAACGGCCCGTTATTCCGTTGGGCCGTTTCCAGCCCATGTTATCTTTCGACCTTCTCAGAGCCTATTTAATCTTGGGCTCATTTCCAGCATTCGTTTACTTACGGCCACTAGCAAACCGCAGAAAAAGAACTGCACTGACTACAAGCAAACAAATAAACAAGACAACAAGGAAATAAATAAGCAAGCAACTTACACTAGGCTATCACGGCTATTACACATATTACATCCACTGGGCATCAAAGTTCGCCACCAGTGCAAATATAGGGAACACAACAGCATATAAACGCCGCTGCAAAACAAGTCCTGAACTGAAACCACTTCAGAAGAGCTCAAGAAACAATATCCTGGGTACCCATAATGCTGGCAAGATGCTTAGCAAGCTTATTAACTTTCTCTTGTTTGGTGCTTAAGTCCTCCAGCGCTTGTTGTTGCACCAGAAAGTATGCATCTGAATTCTGCAGGGACTTCCTCAGTCCTTCGGCTTCTTGTCGCATAACATCTGATCGATGTCTTTCAACTTGAAGTTGAGACTCAAGAAGCTAAACTGATTCAGGCAACGAGTTCAAAGAGCTGGTGCCAGCAGTGGTAGCCAGTAACTCGAACACTACATAGACACAGGACTTTGGGGTTGTCTTAGTGTCTTCAATATAGTTTTTATCAGCTTTCTTGGAGACCAACATGGATGTCTCACTATCTTGAACCTTATCTGCATTACTTCCTTTACCATTGCATAACAGGGTACTCTTCTCCAATATTTTATCCGTGTTCTAAAAGAGAAACAAACAAACACATCTCAGGTTTACAAAGTAGTATATGAAACTCATTTTGGTAAACCAGTTCAGTAGTAAGGTGGACAGGATAATAGCATGAAACAAACATATATCTATGTAGTATGGTCACTGTTATATCATTCTAGTTTATGTTGCCAAATCAAGATAGATACAGTTCGAATCATATCTATTTAAGACAAAGCAGCATAGACAGAATATAAGTGTGGGAAACTATACAGCAATAACAACACTTGTAATGTTCATGGAATGAGAACATAACTGTTTATTCAATTGAAACTAAAATCAACATAGAGCAAGTTACAATAGCAAACAACCAAACACGTTGAAGAAACAGGTTTAAAACATACCTGTTGCGCCATTGGAGTTTCAATTGCATCCTTCAAATTTGAAATTAGTTGGTATCAGTAAATACAGTGATGCAAGAGCAAAGTAGTATGAACCATAGCTACGGAACCTGACCTGAGAACAATTCTTCTTCTGCTTTAAGCGTTGACTTCGGGTTCAGAGTGGTGGTCCTCGTGATTTGGGCACTGCAGTTGCCTTACTAACTGCTCGTGTTTGGGTGCTCTGTGGTGGAGACGGTGTTGTGTCAACGGGAACTGGGTGTCTATCTGCTGGGGTTGGGGTTAGAAGGGGTGTAGCTGGTTCTCTGTCCAACTTGGTAGGGGTACAATCTGCATGAGTGTGGGTTATGTGTGGTGGGGCTGGTTCTTGGGCAAGTACAATCGTGGTTCTATCTGCATCGACAGGTAGCACAATCTTTTCTGAAGACCGTGTTTTTACTCCCACATATACTGACATCACTCCCTCCAATTGAAATGGTTGTTAAAAAAGAAAAGTAATTGAATGTACAGACATTGTAAGATAGACAGGTGCAATGGATAGTAGGGAAGAAAATAGGGCATGAAATAATTCACATTTATGTTGTCTAAGCAAACAGAATAGCAGGACATAATTTCACATATATGATGGCTAATTAAACAGGATAGCATGACACAATTTCACATGTATGATGGCTAACTAAACAGGATAGAATGACATACTTCAAAATATGATGACTATGTAAACAGGATGACATGATATAACTATACAATGTGTCTATTAAAGTGGTTGGCATGCCATAAATCACAAACATGCCGTCGATGGAAACATGATGGCATGATATAATTCACGGAGAGAATGACATAATTTAAAATATGATGAATATGTAAACAAGATGAGATGATATAACTATATTATGTCTTTAGAAAATGGGTTGGCATGCCATAATTCAGATACATGTTGTGTATGTAAACATCATGGCATGACATAATTCAAATATATGATTTATATACTAAGGAAGTGAGCAGAGGGCAATCACATATATGATGTGTCAACTAAGGAGATGGCATTCAATATTGTGTATATGATGTAAAAACTAAGCATTGCAATACAACATATGCATTATATGAGTAATATAACCCTGCCAAGTTTGAGCATACACCTCAGGGGGATAATAGGACTGGTCATCTGCCTCTGAATCCTCCTCCGAAGAGCTATCTGTAACCGGCAAGATATCTGCTTCAGCAAGTAGCATTGTATGCTCTGAAGACCTTGTTTTCAGTCCAGATTTCTCCATCGCCAATTCAAATGGCTGATGCATAGGAAGAGCAGTTGAATATACAAACATTGTCGACAAAAGCAATGAGAAATACAAAAAAAGGACGACATGATATAATTCACATATATGACGCTTGCCTAAACAGCATGGCATTGCATAATTCACATACATAATGCCTTGCAACAAGATAACATTGCATAATTCACATATATAATGTCTTGCATCAAGATGGCATTGCATAATTCACATATATGGTAATTAGACACTAAACAAGTGGCATTCACACAAAGCATGTCTAAACTAAGAAAATGACATAGCAATGCAAGATACCATACGCAAGATATGAGCAACATAACCCTGCCAAGTTAGGGCATGCACCTCGGGGGGAAATATGACTGGTCATCTGTCTCTGAATCCTCCTCTGAGGAGCTATCGGTAACCAGCAAGACATGCGCTTCGTCAGATAGCATTGTCTGCTCTGAAGACCTTGTTTCCACTCCAGATTATTCCATGACCGTGCCGAATGGCTGATGCACAGGAAGGCTAATTGAATGTACTAAAATTGTTGACAAATTTAACACGTAATAAAAAATGATGGCATGATATAATTCACATATAAGATGACTGGCTAACCAGGGTGGCATTGCAAAATTCACATATATGATGCCTGGCTAGACAAGATGACATTGCATGATTCACATATACGATAAAGAAACTAAACATATGGCATCGACACAAAGCATGTCTAAACTAAGTAGATGACATCTTTAATGTATACAGTAAGCAATGCAAGGCACCATATGCATGATATTACCAACATCAGCATGCCAAGTTAGAGCGAAGACCTCATGGGGTAAATAGGAGTGGTCTTCTCCTTCTGAATCCCCCCTCAGAACAATTATCTTCCTCTTGATTACGATCCGAAATGGGTGGATGGGGGCTGCCTTTGCGCCCACCATGGAACGACGTCTGCATGAAATTTTATTGCCACACAAGGCTCGTCTCTTTTGCTCTACATGATCAGTTCCATTGTGTACCATAACTGGCATGCATAGGAATAAAACATAGTGAGATTATGTAAGGAGTGCATGCACAAATCAAGAGTGATGGTAGCAAACTGTGGATGGACCCAAAACCAATGATAGCAGACAGATAATAGCTTTAGTTAAAAAATACAGATAATGTCTCCTTTAATGTTTGTTTGCACCCAACATCAAACTCATAGTAGACACCGGAGATTAATCAGATAGTAGATAGATAGTACTGATTGTTGCCCCAATATGTACCCCACAACCATTTAAAAACTCAAGTTTCAGCATTAGTTTGGACCTGACTCGGAGTCTAATAGGTGAACACGATGATAATGTAGCATGGCATCTATTAAGCAACGCATAACGTAAGCAGACACGGAAGAGTGCGACCTCTCTTGCGGACCCGTGTAGTCCTCAAGGTCATCTGCTCAGTTGATGATGGTAATGCAGTTGTCATGGCTGCCGGCGGCGGGGAAGAAGATCTGAGGCGGCGAAAGACAGTCTGGAGAGCGGATCCCTGCTGTGGTGAACCCTTCCATCGTTGGAGCAGCTGAGCTGGGGTGGAACACAGCACTGCAGGAGCAGGACAAACACACAAGGTTTTCTTTGACACATATCTGTAACAGAAGTAATTGAGTAAGGGCTTGTTTGAATTTGAGGATTCTAACAATGCATGGATAGGAAATAGACAGGAATAGGATAGGAATGCACGTGCAAAACAGAGAATTTCAAAACACAGGATTTCTGCCAATCTGGGTGTTTGATTCACAACAATTGGAAGATCACAAGATGCAAAAAAGCATGGTGAGATTAAGTCAAACCACAAGAAAATGTATGGTTATAATGCTATTATGCTGCTATCTCTTAGTCTTGTGCTTGATGAATAGGAATATGAAAAGGAGGAGAAGTGGAAATTACAATTCCTACGGTTTTTCTTTCAAGGAGACACTAAAGGAACAAATCCTACAGTTTTCCTTTGCTCCATTCCTTTGCGCCAAATTCATGAAAAGTAGTACCATAGGAAACTTTCCAATTCCGATGTTTTTCATTCACTTTTCCTTCCAAGCACTGGCGATTCTAGTAGGCAGGCTTGAGCAAGGAAAATCCTACACTAAAAAAATGTTTTTGTGCTACTTCTATTACTTTGGACCCGGGCCACTGCCATACTAGCTCAACTCCCAGGCCCATCGACAAATGCGCAGCTCAAACGTGCAGAGATAAATAATGATGGCGTTCAAGAGAGTCCATCACGGATAGCTAAGTTGCCTGGTACCTCACTGCTTGTCATATAGTAGGATAAAATAATCGTATTTCTCGTTACTACGAGTGCTCAGTGGACAATATATATAACATGTAGAGTAAAAAAGAGATGCAACAAGTGTACAACATCTTTGGCGAAGCCATGTTGATCTCAGCGTGATTGGGTTGGCCGATGAGGATGCTCCGGCTGACTTGGCTGTCGGAGGATGGGAAGAAGATCTTAAGCGACTGGAGATGGAGCCTGAGGTACTGCTCCATTGTGATGAAGGGCTTCATCGTTGGAGCAGCTCCGGTGAGTTGTACGACGCCGAGGCTGAAGCAGGACAAGAGAGACAACGAACAACATTAACCTGAGTGGAATTCTAATAGCATCTCCAATACATGACGTAAAATACATAACCACAAAGTGCTAGATGTAAAATACATCAGCCGCTCATCTCTGAACTTAACTGTCGAAACTGAACTTAACTGTCGAAACTGAACTTAACTGTCGAAACTTAATTTTGCTGTCGAAACTGAACGCACTAGCAAGGTGAGGCTACACGTCGGTCGACTGACTTTTTCATCTTTGTTCAGTCGATTTTGCAGCCGTTGGATACGAAATCAAGGGCCTGCGGTTCACCTTCAACCTCCACCCCCCTGAGCCGCCAGCCACCACCGGCCAAACAGCAGCCCCCGCCGCCCGCGGCCGGCGGTGCGCTGCCCCGCCCGCCCTGAAAACACTCCCCACCGCCGGTCCGCCGCCGCCCGGCCATCCCTCTAGGCCCCCTCGTGCCGAGCTTTTTCTCCGGCGATCCCCACGCCACCGCCCCGCCACCGCCGGCGACCACCGCCCCCATCCTGAACCCTAAGATAGATAGTGGGGTACCTCTTCGGCGAGCACCCCTCCCCGCTGCGGCTGGTTCTTCCTTCACCGCGGCGACCCCCCCCCCCCTCGAAAATCGACTGACCCAAAAGTCAATTTAGTCGACTGAAGTGTAGCTAAATCGGAGCAGCATCACAAGCAAGAGCGAGAGCGAGAGCAGCAGCGCGAGCAAGAGCAATAGCAAGAGTAGACCAGGCAGGGGACCGAGAGCAAGAGCAGAGCAGCAGCACGAGCGAGCGCCAAAGCAGCATCAACTCCTACTGATGTGGACGTCGCCGCCGAGGGAGCGACGCCGTGGAGGAAGTGGCCGGCGACACCGCCGTGGATGGAGCCGCCGTGTCGGCTTGGGACCGAGCGTCCGCAGCACCGTGAGATCGAATCAAGAAGAAAATGCGGCGATTAGTGTACAACCTCTTTGGTGGCGCCGATTAGGCCGTAGCTTCATCCAAGGAAACGGTGATGATGATGCTCTTCCGGTGGTGCAGGTGAAGACGGCGGTGTGGGAATGGAGGTGGCGCGAAAGACGAGGGGAATGTCGGGGCAGCTCCTTGGAGGTGGAGGACGGGGTGGCTGAACCGGCGGGACGATGAGATCGACGACGGATCCTCATCCGGTACGGTGGACGAGGGACGTCGAGGTGTTGTTGTGGACGACGTCGTCGAGGAAGAGGCTCCGACTGGGTGGCGGACGGAGCAGGGTGTGGGGTTTCGTCGCGAGTTTTCGCGGCCTCGATGTATGAATGGGTGGGCGGATGGGATGGCAGTGGGGAACCATGGCTTAGAAACACGCTTGTCCAAAATATGGGGTATGTTACGAAAGTACCCCCACCGATTTGAGGCGGTTCTTTCAGTTCAGGGGTGCCACGGGCATTTCGCGTGTCGGGATTTCACAGGAGGTGGGAGTTTTCGCGCACGTTGTAATTTCGGAATAGCAAGGCGCGGGTTGAGATGGAGGGAGTTGTCGGAGCACAACGAGACAAAGATATATCTTAAATATTTCGGGCTAACAAGGCGCGGGTTGAAGAGGCGGGAGTTTCGCAACATGATAGACAAAGACGCTAGCTTGAATTTTCGGCATAACAAGGCGCGGCTTGAAATTTCGGAAGAACAAGCTTAACGTGTACCAAAAAAAAGACAATTTGCACCTCAACACGCACAACACACACACAAACACCATTTAGACTAGAGTAAGGTACACGTGCATTGCACGCATGAGATTTGGCAACCAAATTATGAATAAATACCACATTATAGCATGCAAGCTTTGAGTCATATATGCATGATGTAGATGTTCGTTTAATTCTTATAGTTCATTTCATTCAAAATCATCTAGTTTTTATAAGAAAGCTAATCTATTTTAAGATCCATGGAATTGTGCGTCGTAAGACATAAAGTAAAAACAAATAATGGCAAATCATGTAGAAAAACATTTGGGCAATTCTGATACGGAAGATTCTAGAACAAATAAGAAGTGCTTGTGTTTTGATGTTTGTGCATTATGCTTAAGTTCAACCATGGAGTCTTCTAGATTATACATGTGGCGAAATCTGGTGGAATCTAGATGATATCCAACGGCCAGTAGTGCTCAAATTTGCCATATTTGTACCATCGGATTCGCCTCATCCAACGACCATCTTTCAAAGTTAAAGTTACCCGCACACAATATAAAAAAATATAATAATATATATAGGGGTATAGATATAGATATGTGACGCGAAAGCCGCCCATCATCTCCAATTAGAATAGTGTGTCCATGCACGGATGCGACGTGGCCAAATGATGTCTGCCATCGGAATTTCAAATTCAAATCAGTCTGACCTTGTTCAATGTGTATACATTACAATATGATCGTTTCCAAACCACACCATGCAGATCTCCGTTATATTCATGCATGCATGGGTTTCAAACATCAAGATCTCTTATTCAAATATTTGAATTCAACTTTACATTGATTATGACCTCACCTATTCTTTTACACCCACACAGTAGTCTTCTCTTTATAATTGTACCACTAACTTTCTCTCGTGCATGCATGCACACACACTACCAGTCGGCATTATCCATTGCACGCATGCAATCTTTTTCTTCAGGTCGGTCTCCCATGAAGGCACACACCCACACACATCCCCCTCTCCATCATATCGGGCATTCTTTATCTCTCACGCGTGCATGTGTAACGATCGATGTTCCTCTATGTATGTGTGTATATAGCTAGGTCTTTCATAGTTTTCCACACAAACCGATCAATCGATATATCCATTGAGGTCTCACACTCTTTCCCACGTCCACATCGATCAATCCATACCTCTCTATATAGGATTGACATATATAGCTAATACACCCACATTAATTATATATCCAACGTCCCCCTCTCATCATCCATGCCTTCCGCTTCATCTCTCAGACGCGTGCACAATGGCGAAGACAGGGGCAGTAAGGGCCCTGCCCCCTCCCCCCTAACATCACTATATATCGAGGCTAATATGAATGTGATCATCAGACAATTGCTGCTAAAAATGGTTTAAGTTCATGAATTGACCCTCCTCGTAAAGGATTAGCAATGCTTGGCCCCCTAGCTCATTTATTTTTCATGGCTCCGCCACTGCGTGCAACAGCGCATGTGTTCGCCCCTCTCTCTAAATATCGATCTCGCACTTGTGCATTCCTTCATAGTCTCCCTCCACTCGGCCCCTCGCACCATCTTCTAGCCCCCCACCGGATTTTGCCACATGTACAATCTAGCAGACTCCATGGTTGAACTTAAGCATAATGAACAAACCTCAAAACAACAGTGGTTCTCTTTTATTCTAGAATCTTCCGTATCATAACCGCCCAAACTTTTTTTCTAGTTGAATTGACATTATTATTTTTAGTTTATGCTTTACAATGCACAATTCCATGAATCATAAAATAGATTAAGGGCTTCTTTGATTCAAAGGATTCTCAAAGGAATTTTGGAGGATTCTAATCATTAGGAGTTTTTCCTATCTTGGTTGTTTGATTCGTAGGATTGTAAACCATAGGAATTTTTCCATATGATTCATTTGCACTAGATTTCATAGGAAACATCCCATCCACTTAAACCTCTTTGAAAGAATTCTGCATTTTTCCTATGCACAATCAGACACTCGTACAATCCTGTAGGATTCAAGATGACATTCCACTATAATCTCATGTTTTTTCTATTCCCGCGTTCTTAGCTTTTTTATAAAAACTAATTGATTTTGAATGAGATGAACTATAAGAATTAAACGAAGGGCTACATCAGGCATATATGACTCAGAGCTTACATGCTATAGTGTGGTATTTATTCATAATTTGGTTGCAATATCTGATGCGTGCAATGCACGTGTACCTTACTAGTACTTCGAGTATGTGCAAAACACGTAAATTAGAATACCAATGGCACGCTACATAGTGTCTCTCTTACAGTTCATGAAGCCACATGGCACATGTGGAGGCGTTGTCGCGACCTCCTTGCGTGGATTGATCACGTGACGTGCTGCTGGTTCCAGAAGAATGTACTCGTCCTCCCCGAGCCATACTGGCGGTACATGCATGAAGCGAAGATGTGCACGCACGCCACACACGCACTCATTCCCTCGCACGCACACGCGGGTACACGGGCGGACGCAATTTTGTACCAAGATCCACCCATGTGATAATTTGACGCGTGTAAAGTCGTTCACTTCATTGATGGTCAATTAATACAGCGCATGCAAATTGAGTGGACGTGAGGGCGGAAGAAAGACATTATTACTCCACTGCGCGCATGCGAGTAGTTAAAATTGTGGGTTGCTAGTAGTACTTCCATTGGTCTCCTTCGTATTTTGTGCCAATTTTTGACAGTAACATAATATTTACGCATTTGAGCAGTGTAGTACTTGAAATTTATGTTCCGCTAAACTCATCGGGAGCCGTTTTGGGCCTCGAAACCAAAACCATCAATTAATCTTTACCTTGTTCCCATCACATTCGAAAGCCTGCTCACACCTACTAGTACGTACCAAACCTGAACGTGTTCTCACTATGCAGGTATTAGTACTAGTGCTAGTACTTAGGTTATAAAAAGGGGAACTACCTAACCGAAAATTACTCTACCTTTCCTCCTCATAAGTGCTTCTTCTTCGTCTGTTGTTGCCATGGCCGGTGAGCAGAGCTCTAGGTCGAGAACTACTCGTAACAAGGGAGCGACAACCAAGGCTGCGGGAAAAAAAAGAGGGCTCGCCGCCACGCAGAGACCTCGAAAGATCTCTAACGGGCAGGTGATGGCTCCCAGGAGTGCCCTAGCCGCGGAGGCAAACATGCCGAGCCAGCGGAGCTAGAGTCGTTATCCCTCGATGGCATGCTCGATCAGCTCAATAAGCACCTCAATAAGTAGAAGGAGTTCATCCAAGGCTTGATGGAGTTGCTGAAGGAAAGCCTCAATGACATGCCCGCTGAGCTCAATCAGCAGGGGGAGTTGACGCCGGCTTGGTGATGCTGCTGAAGAAGAGCATTGCCTCGGAGAAGAAGGCAACCGGCGAAATCCTGCGACTTTAGGAGGACAAGGCGAAGCTCTGCCACGAGATCGACCTGTTGAAGGAGAAGAACACCGGCTAGAAGAAGCTACATGAAAATAGTAGTTCCTCGATAAAGATGTTGCAGGCCCTCGTCATGGAACAGAAGGAGGAGTTGGCGAAGCTCCGCATCGAGCAGCCGGCTGCTGTCAAGGTACGTAATGCGGCCGTGGAACAGATGATGAAGTCTCGCGTCGAGAAATCCCGCCTCATGGACAGAATGAAGATGGCGGAGGAGACATGGAAGGAGATGGAGGTCGTGGAGGCGATGAAGAAGCAGTTACGACTCCGTGGCGAATTAGATCATTTGGGGTGATAATCTTCCTTCTTATTTTGCTCTTGTGTTTCATCTTTTGCTTCGGGTGTTTCGCCGCACGTGTCACGTTCTCTGCAAGGCATGAATAGAACAATGGTTTTTTTAGGGAATGAATAGAACAATGCTAACAATGAGATGACTAGCAAATTAGATCATTTTTTATCGCCATATGGCACTGGGCTGCCGTGTTTCGTGCTCCTCCGTTGCAGTACTACTCCAGTGGAAAACTTGATTATACCGCACGGTTCTTTGCTCCTCCTCGATCAGGTCGTCCAAGCATTTATACGAGAAGTCAAATCACAAGGCCCCGCCTTCCAGCAGTAATGAGCCGTCAAATCACAAAGGCCCTCGCCTCTCGTGAAACCGACCAAGCTAGACTGCCCCGCCCTCTAGCCTTTTAAAAAATGTATACTTTTGTACAGCAGTAGTATCGATGGATTGCGCCATGGATCAAAACTTGAAATTAAAAAAAGGTGGTACATATAGAGAGCGCTCGTCGCCAAATTATGCATATAGTACTATTAAAAAGGCTAGTCACAATAATGGTGTCCAGTACAACCCACCCCTCAAATAAAACTAAGAGGGTGCTTGGATACATTTTAGTCCCATGACTAAAAGTAGTGGGACTAAAACATGCTAGCCTCACCCATGCTTGGATCCAAATACTAAAAAGGCTAAAATCAAGTTAATGAGCATTTATTATCCTCCAAACCCTCCAATCCAGAACTCGCCTGTGTTAAAGGAGAGGAGTTAAATGAGTAGAGAGAGGACTAATCCACATTTTAGTAGGGGTACCCCTGACTAAAAAAAATTAGTCTCAAGACTAGTTTTAGCCCCTCTTTAGTCAGGGGTGCTTGGAACTTTAGCCTCTTAAGGAGACTATTTTTAGTCAGACTAAAATAAGTCCCTTGGATCCAAGCACCCTCTAACCATCCTTGAATTCTTTGACAAAACTAAGCACCCTGAAATTCTTTGACAACTAAACTGTTGGCTATATGATGTTGGCCATATATATTGTATGTATATAATGTGAAGAAACGAGTGGTAGTACTATACCAACTAAAAGATGAAATGTAAGAAATACTAGTATGTACATACTGAAGAGATAAAGTAACGAGAGGAAACATAACATAGTTCTGCTGGGGGCTCAGCACAACACACCCCTCAAATTAAATTAAGCACATCTGAAATTAAATTTTGCAACTATTCCGGTAGACACTGCATTAGAACCACCTTGAGAAACGACACTGCCACCTCACTCGGAGTCCTCGTCCACGTCCTCGACTTCGTCCTTGTCCCTCTTCCTCTTGGCCGATACTTCTTTGCTTGAACTGCACACTTGGTTGTTGCTCTTCATCCAACCCTTGTAGATATTGAAGCAAAGGTAGCCATCCATTGCAGCGTAGTGGATGTGGTCTATATCTAGTACATTCCGCTGCCATGCATGACAATGAAACGTGTATGAAGGTTTCTCCAAATTACGTATGAAGGATGAACCATGGCTCCTACCAGGGTCAGCATTGAAGGCTAACGAGAGGACACCAGCCAATTCTTCTGGAGGTCGAAGGTGTTGCCTACAACGAGGCCTATCCGACGCAGGACTTCTTTGTCATTACCAAAGTCTACAGTAACGAATTTG
Organism: Aegilops umbellulata; assembly: GCA_032464435.1. Classification (NCBI taxonomy): domain Eukaryota; kingdom Viridiplantae; phylum Streptophyta; class Magnoliopsida; order Poales; family Poaceae; genus Aegilops; species Aegilops umbellulata. The sequence continues at coordinate 279,064,597 of CP136058.1, forward strand.
AATAGGTTGCTCTCGAGGAAGTCCTTAAAATCCTGGCGCTCAACGTCGGCATGGCATATGTGGTAGACCAAGCATAAGTCATGCATGCAAACCTGGATCACGGCGGGCTTCTTCCTCTCTTCGTCCTTTAGATCCTTGTCTCGTCCCAGGACTATGGTGTACTCAACATCTAACCCAGCGACCCACTCATCATCTGAGTCTTCGAACATGCGTCTGAAGCGAGAAAGGCATCCTTTTACCGTCACAGAAGAACGGGTGTAGATGACATCGAACTCATCGCCGGTGATGGTTCTAACCTTGTACTCACCATCGATCGTGGAGATTTGGGACTCCATGGATTTGGGAGTAGGGTTAGGATTAGTGGAACTGTCGTAATGCGAATGGACGGGACGACTAGGAGCGAACCGCCGTAGTATTGAAGGGTGTGCGGGGACGAGTAGGAGTGAACTGCCAGCATGCAAACGGCAGGGTAGTGGCTTTCCATTCTCCCATGAGACGGGCTTCCGAGAGCCCTTGGATTTGAGATCGAACGGTTGCATGGCGTGATTCTAGACCTATGGGTGAATATCCTATCCTGGAGGGTTATTCTGCAAATTTTCAGCAACTTAGCATGCGGCCATTTGATCTCAGATCCAAGGGCTGCCAGCAGCCCGTATCATGGTCGTGCCTACCATGACTGTCGTGTCGCTCACGCGGTCGCGCCCTTGGAGATTTAACACGGTGCGTTAGGCTATCTGATGTTGGCATGTCATACATAGTCATCACTTAGTCACTCATACTACAACAAGGTTGGCTATAAGGTTGGCTATAAGTGTATTTTTTACTCCTCTCTATCTCTTTCTTCGTACTACCTCCGTCCCATAATATAAGAATATTTTTGACACTAGTGTAGTGCCAAAAACGTTCTTATATTATGGGACACAGGGAGTACTAGTACTTATTGCATTTGTCAAGGAGTGACCTCTTCCAATGAAATGGTGTTGCTAAGTTTGCTTCATTTAATTAGCTATAGACTCAAAATTGTCTTTTCACCTAGGTACACGCGCTTAGCACCATTTCTTCCTTGGGTCACCAAACTAGTCTCCCTCTTCTTGATTAACTTGCCACATCAGACTTTATGCCTATGTGGCAAGCTTAAGCACCTATAGGAGCAAGTAAAAGTAAGTACAGTAGTGCGCTTTACATGGCATTTTTGCATATGTGGAGGAAAGAGAGGAAAGGAAAAGTGGAGAAGTGGGCTCTCATGCAAGTGTTGGAAATATGCCCTAGAGGCAATAATAAAAGCATTATTATTATATTTCCTTATTCATGATAATTGTCTTTATTCATGCTATAATTGTGTTAACCGGAAATCGTAATACATGTGTGAATAACAGACAACAACATGTCCCTAGTGAGCCTCTAGTTGACTAGCTCGTTGATCGACAGATAGTCATGGTTTCCTGACTATGGACATTGGATGTCATCGATAACGGGATCACATCATTAGGAGAATGATGTGATGGACAAGACCCAATCCTAAACATAGCATAAGATCGCATAGTTCGTTTGCTAGAGTTTTCCAATGTCAAGTATCCTTTCCTTAGACCATCAGATCGTGTAACTCCCGGATACCGTAGGAATGCTTTGGGTGTGCCAAACGTCACAACGTAACTGGGTGACTATAAAGGTATGCTACGGGTATCTCTGAAAGTGTCTGTTGGGTTGACATGGATCGAGACTGGGATTTGTCACTCCGCTTGACGGAGAGGTATCACCGGGCCCTCTCAGTAATGCATCATCATATGAGCTCAAGGTGATCAAAGTGTTTGATCACAAAGGATCATGCATTACGGTACGAGAAAAGTGACTTGCCGGTAACGAGATTGAACGAGGTATTGGGATACCGACGATCGAATCTCGGGCAAGTAAAATAACGATTGACAAAGGGAATCGTATACGGGATTAATTGAATCCTTGACATCATGGTTCATCCGATGAGATCATCGTGGAGCATGTGGGAGCCAACATGGGTATCCAGATCCCGCTGTTGGTTATTGCCCGAGAGCCATCTCGGTCATGTCTGCATGTCTCCCGAACCCGTAGGGTCTACACACTTAAGGTTCGGTGACGCTAGGGTTGTAGGGATATGTATGTGCAGTAACCCGAATGTTGTTCGGAGTCCCGGATGAGATCCCGTACGTCACGAGGAGTTTCGGAATGGTCCGGAGGTAAAGATTTATATATGGAAAGTCATCATACGGACATCGGGACAAGTTTCGGGGTTATCGGTATTATACCGGGACCACCGGAGGGTCCCGGGGGGTCCACCGGGTGGGGCCACCTATCCCGGAGGGCCCCATGGGCTGTATGAGGGAGGGAACCAGCCCATAGTGGGCTGGTGTGCCTCCCCCCCCATGGGCCCATGCGCCTAGGGTTTGGGGGGAGGGAAAACCCTAAAGGGGGCGCCCCCCTTGCTTGGGGGGCAAGCCCCCCTTCCCTGGCCGCCGCCCCCCCTAGGAGATCTCATCTCCTAGGGCCGGCGCCCCCCCTTGGGGGTTATATAAAGGGGGGGAGAGGGGGCTGACCACCCATTGCCCTGGCGCCTCCCTCTCCCTCTCCAACACCTCCTCCTCCTCCATTGAGCACGGCGAAGCCCTGCCGGAGTACTGCAGTTCCACCATCACCACGCCATCGTGCTGCTGCTGGAACCTTCTTCCCCAACCTCTCCTTTGCCTTGCTGGATCAAGAAGGAGGAGACGTCACGCTTTCCGTACGTGTGTTGAACGCGGAGGTGCCGTCCGTTCGACACTAGATCATCGGTGAATTGGATCACGGCGAGTACGACTACCTCATCCACGTTCACTCGAACGCTTCCGTTGCGATCTACAAAGTGGTATGTAGATGCTATCTAATCTGAATACTCATTGCTAGATGAACTCATAGATGGATCTTGGTGAAACCGTAGGAAAAATTTTAATTTTCTGCAACGTTCCCCAACAGTGGCATCATGAGCTAGGTCTATGCGTAGTTCTTCTTGCGCGAGTAGAACACAATTTGTTGTGGGCGTAGATGTTGTCAACTCTTCTTGCCGCTACTAGTCTTATCTTGCTTCAGCGGTATTGTGGGATGAAGCGGCCCGGACCAACCTTACACGTACGCTTACGTGAGACCGGTTCCACCGACTAACATGCACTAGTTGCATAAGGTGGCTGGCGGGTGTCTGTCTCTCCTACTTTAGTTGGAGCGGATTCGATGAAAAGGGTCCTTATGAAGGGTAAATAGAAGTTGACAAATCACGTTGTGGTGGTTTCACGTAGGTAAGAAAACGTTCTTGCTAGAACCCTAATTCAGCCACGTAAAACTTGCAACAACAATTAGAGGACGTCTAACTTGTTTTTGCAGCAAGTGCTTTGTGATATGATATGGCCAAAGTTGTGATGAATGATGAATGATCTATATGTGATGTATGAGATGTTCATGCTATTGTAATAGGAATCACGACTTGCATGTCGATGAGTATGACAACCGGCAGGAGCCATAGGAGTTGTCTTTATTTTTGTATGACCTGCGTGTCATTGAGAATCGCCATGTAAATTACTTTACTTTATTGCTAAACGCGTTAGCCATAGTAGTAAAAGTAATAGTTGGCGAGCAACTTCATGGAGACACGATGATGAAGATCATGGTGTCAAGCCGGTGACAAGATGATCATGGAGCCCCAAGATGGAGATCGAAGGAGCTATGTGATATTGGCCATATCATGTCACGTTTATTATTTGATTGCATGTGATGTTTATCATGTTTTGCATCTTGTTTACTTAGAACGACGGTAGTAAATAAGATGATCCCTCATAATAATTTCAAGAAAGTGTTCACCCTAACTGTGCACCGTTGCGACAGTTCGTTGTTTCGAAGCACCACGTGATGATCGGGTGTGATAGATTCTAACGTTCACATACAACGGGTGTAAGACAGATTTACACACGCAAAACACTTAGGTTGACTTGACGAGCCTAGCATGTACAGACATGGCCTCGGAACACGGAAGACCGAAAGGTCGAGCATGAGTCGTATAGAAGATACGATCAACATGAAGATGTTCACCGATGTTGACTAGTCCGTCTCACGTGATGATCGGACACGGCCTAGTTGACTCGGATCATGTAATACTTAGATGACTGGAAGAGGGATGTCTATCTAAGTGGGAGTTCATTAAATAATTTGATTAAATGAACTTTATTATCATGAACTTAGTCTAAATATTTACAATATGTCTTGTAGATCAAATGGCCAACGTAGTCCTCAACTTCAACGCGTTCCTAGAGAAAACCAAGCTGAAAGACGATGGTAGCAACTATACGGACTGGGTCCGGAACCTGAGGATCATCCTCATAGCTGCCAAGAAAGATTATGTCCTACGAGCACCGCTGGGTGACGCACCTATTCTCCCTGCACAACAAGACGTTATGAACGCTTGGCAGTCGCGATGCGATGATTACTCCCTCGTTCAGTGCGGCATGCTTTACAGCTTAGAGCCGGGGCTCCAAAAGCGTTTTGAGAGACATGGAGCATATGAGATGTTCGAAGAGCTGAAAATGGTTTTCCAAGCTCATGCCCGGGTCGAGAGATATGAGATCTCCAACAAATTCTTTAGCTGTAAGATGGAGGAAAATAGCTCTGTCAGTGAGCACATACTCAGAATGTCTGGGTTGCACAACCGCTTGACTCAACTGGAAGTTAATCTTCCGGAAGAAGTGGTCATTGACAGAATCCTCCAGTCGCTTCCACCTAGCTACAAGAGCTTTGTGATGAACTACAATATGCAGGGGATGGTAAAGACCATTCCTGAGGTGTATGCTATGCTGAAATCAGCAGAGGTAGAAATCAAGAAAGAGCATCAAGTGTTGATGGTGAATAAAACCACTAAGTTCAAAAGGAGCAAGGGTAAAAAGAACTTCAAGAAGGACGGCAAGGAAGTTGCCGCGCCCGGTAAGCAAGTTGCCGGGAAGAAGCCAAAGAATGGACCCAAGCCCGAAACTGAGTGCTTTTATTGCAAGGGAAGTGGTCACTGGAAGCGGAACTGCCCCAAATACTTAGCGGACAAGAAGGCCGGCAAAACCAAAGGTATATGTGATATACATGTAATTGATGTGTACCTTACCAGTACTCGTAGTAGCTCTTGGGTATTTGATACCGGTGCAGTTGCTCACATTTGTAACTCAAAGCAGGAGCTACGGAATAAACAGAGACTGGCGAAGGACGAGGTGACGATGCGCGTCGGGAATGGTTCCAAGGTCGATGTGATCGCCGTCGGCACGCTGCCTCTACATTTACCTACGGGATTAGTTTTAAACCTCAATAATTGTTATTTAGTGCCAAGTTTGAGCATGAACATTGTATCTGGATCTCGCTTAATTCGAGATGGCTACTCATTTAAATCCGAGAATAATGGTTGTTCAATTTATATGAGAGATATGTTTTATGGTCATGCTCCGATGGTTAATGGTTTATTCTTGATGAATCTCGTACGTGATGATACACATATTCATAGTGTGAGTACCAAAAGAGTTAAAGTTGATAACAATAGTCCCACATATTTGTGGCACTGCCGCCTTGGTCACATAGGTGTCAAACGCATGAAGAAGCTCCATGCAGATGGACTTTTAGAGTCTCTTGATTATGAATCATTTGACACGTGCGAACCATGCCTCATGGGTAAAATGACCAAGACTCCGTTCTCAGGAACAATGGAGCGAGCAACCAACTTATTGGAAATCATACATACCGATGTGTGTGGTCCAATGAGTGTTGAGGCTCGCGGTGGCTATCGTTATGTTCTCACCCTCACTGATGACTTGAGTAGATATGGGTATATCTACTTAATGAAACACAAGTCTGAAACCTTTGAAAAGTTCAAGGAATTTCAGAGTGAGGTTGAAAATCAACGTGATAGAAAGATCAAGTTTCTACGATCAGATCATGGAGGAGAATACTTGAGTCACGAATTTGGCACACACTTAAGAAAATGTGGAATAGTTTCACAACTCACGCCGCCTGGAACACCTCAGCGTAATGGTGTGTCCGAACGTCGTAATCGCACTCTATTAGATATGGTGCGATCTATGATGTCTCTTACCGATTTACCGCTATCTTTTTGGGGCTATGCTTTAGAGACTGCCGCGTTCACTTTAAATAGGGCTCCGTCGAAATCCGTTGAGATGACACCGTATGAATTATGGTTTGGGAAGAAACCTAAGCTATCGTTTCTAAAAGTTTGGGGATGCGATGCTTATGTCAAGAAACTTCAACCTGAAAAGCTCGAACCCAAGTCGGAAAAATGCGTCTTCATAGGATACCCTAAAGAAACTGTTGGGTATACCTTCTACCTTAGATCCGAAGGCAAGATCTTTGTTGCCAAAAATGGATCCTTTCTAGAGAAAGAGTTTCTCTCGAAAGAAGTAAGTGGGAGGAAAGTAGAACTTGATGAAGTGTTGCCTCTTGAACCGGAAAATGGCGAAACTCAAGAAATCGTTCCTGAGGTGCCTGCACCGACTAGAGAGGAAATTAATGATTATGATCAAGATACTTCTGATCAAGCTCCTACTGAAATTCGAAGGTCCACAAGGACACGTTCCGCACCAGAGTGGTACGGCAACCATGTCTTGGAAATCATGTTGTTAGACAACGGTGAACCTTCGAACTATGAGGAAGCAATGGCGGGCCCGGATTCCGACAAATGGCTGGAAGCCATGAAATCCGAGATAGGATCCATGTATGAAAACGAAGTATGGACTTTGACTGACTTGCCCGTTGAACGGCGAGCCATAGAAAATAAATGGATCTCTAAGAAGAAGACAGACGCGGATGGTAATGTGACCATCTATAAAGCTCGGCTTGTCGCTAAGGGTTATCGACAAGTTCAAGGGGTTGACTACGATGAGACTTTCTCACCGGTAGCGAAGCTGAAGTCCGTCCGAATCATGTTAGCAATTGCCGCATACTATGATTATGAGATATGGCAAATGGACGTCAAAACGGCATTCCTTAATGGTTTCCTTAAGGAAGAATTGTATATGATGCAGCCGGAAGGTTTTGTCGATCCTAAGAATGCTGACAAGGTATGCAAGCTCCAACGCTCGATTTATGGGCTGGTGCAAGCATCTCGGAGTTGGAACATTCGCTTTGATGAGATGATCAAAGCGTTTGGGTTTACACAAACTTATGGAGAAGCATGTGTTTACAAGAAAGTGAGTGGGAGCTCTGTAGCATTTCTCATATTATATGTAGACGACATACTTTTGATGGGAAATGATATAGAACTCTTGGACAGCATTAAGGCCTATTTGAATAAAAGTTTTTCAATGAAGGACCTTGGAGAAGCTGCTTATATATTAGGCATCAAGATCTATAGAGATAGATCGAGACGCCTCATAGGTCTTTCACAAAGCACATACCTTGATAAAATATTGAAGAAGTTCAATATGGATCAATCTAAGAAAGGGTTCTTACCTGTGTTACAAGGTGTGAAATTGAGCTCAACTCAATGTCCGACCACGGCATAAGATATAGAAGAGATGAGCGTCATCCCCTATGCCTCAGCCATAGGTTCTATTATGTATGCCATGCTGTGTACCAGACCTGATGTAAACCTTGCCGTAAGTTTGGTAGGAAGGTACCAAAGTAATCCCGGAAAGGAACACTGGACAACGGTCAAGAATATCCTGAAGTACCTGAAAAGGACTAAGGAAATGTTTCTCGTTTATGGAGGTGACGAAGAGCTCGTCGTAAAAGGTTACGTCGACGCTAGCTTCGACACAGATCTGGATGACTCTAAGTCACAAACCGGATACGTGTATATTTGGAATGGTGGGGCAGTAAGCTGGTGCAGTTGCAAGCAAAGCGTCGTGGCGGGATCTACATGTGAAGCGGAGTACATGGCAGCCTCGGAGGCAGCACATGAAGCAATTTGGGTGAAGGAGTTCATCACCGACCTCGGAGTTATACCCAATGCGTCGGGGCCAATCAAGCTCTTCTGTGACAACACTGGAGCTATTGCACTTGCAAAGGAGCCCAGGTTTCACAAGAAGACCAGGCACATCAAGCGTCGCTTCAACTCCATTCGTGAAAATGTTCAAGATGGAGACATAGAGATTTGTAAAGTGCACACGGATCTGAATGTCGCAGATCCGTTGACTAAACCTCTCCCTAAGGCAAAACATGATCAGCACCAGAACTCTATGGGTGTTCGATTCATCACAATGTAACTAGATTATTGACTCTAGTGCAAGTGGGAGACTGTTGGAAATATGCCCTAGAGGCAATAATAAAAGCATTATTATTATATTTCCTTATTCATGATAATTGTCTTTATTCGTGCTATAATTGTGTTAACCGGAAATCGTAATACATGTGTGAATAACAGACAACAACATGTCCCTAGTGAGCCTCTAGTTGACTAGCTCGTTGATCGACAGATAGTCATGGTTTCCTGACTATGGACATTGGATGTCATCGATAACGGGACCACATCATTAGGAGAATGATGTGATGGACAAGACCCAATCCTAAACATAGCATAAGATCGCATAGTTCGTTTGCTAGAGTTTTCCAATGTCAAGTATCCTTTCCTTAGACCATGAGATCGTGTAACTCCCGGATACCGTAGGAGTGCTTTGGGTGTGCCAAACGTCACAACGTAACTGGGTGACTATAAAGGTATGCTACGGGTATCTCTGAAAGTGTCTGTTGGGTTGACATGGATCGAGACTGGGATTTGTCACTCCGCTTGACGGAGAGGTATCACCGGGCCCTCTCGGTAATGCATCATCATATGAGCTCAAGGTGATCAAAGTGTTTGATCACAAAGGATCATGCATTACGGTACGAGAAAAGTGACTTGCCGGTAACGAGATTGAACGAGGTATTGGGATACCGACGATCGAATCTCGGGCAAGTAAAATACCGATTGACAAAGGGAATCGTACACGGGATTAATTGAATCCTTGACATCATGGTTCATCCGATGAGATCATCGTGGAGCATGTGGGAGCCAACATGGGTATCCAGACCCCGCTGTTGGTTATTGCTCGAGAGCCATCTCGGTCATGTCTGCATGTCTCCCGAACCCGTAGGGTCTACACACTTAAGGTTCGGTGACGCTAGGGTTGTAGGGATATGTATGTGCAGTAACCCGAATGTTGTTCGGAGTCCCGGATGAGATCCCGGACGTCACGAGGAGTTTCGGAATGGTCCGGAGGTAAAGATTTATATATGGAAAGTCATCATACGGACATCGGGACAAGTTTCGGGGTTATCGGTATTATACCGGGACCACCGGAGGGTCCCGGGGGGTCCACCGGGTGGGGCCACCTATCCCGGAGGGCCCCATGGGCTGTATGAGGGAGGGAACCAGCCCATAGTGGGCTGGTGCGCCTCCCCCCCCCATGGGCCCATGCGCCTAGGGTTTGGGGGGAGGGAAAACCCTAAAGGGGGCGCCCCACTTGCTTGGGGGGCAAGCCCCCCTTCCCTGGCCGCCGCCCCCCCTAGGAGATCTCATCTCCTAGGGCCGGCGCCCCCCCTTGGGGGTTATATAAAGGGGGGGAGAGGGGGCTGACCACCCATTGCCCTGGCGCCTCCCTCTCCCTCTCCAACACCTCCTCCTCCTCCATTGAGCACGGCGAAGCCCTGCCGGAGTACTGCAGTTCCACCATCACCACGCCGTCGTGCTGCTGCTGGAACCTTCTTCCCCAACCTCTCCTTTGCCTTGCTGGATCAAGAAGGAGGAGACGTCACGCTTTCCGTACGTGTGTTGAACGCGGAGGTGCCGTCCGTTCGGCACTAGATCATCGGTGAATTGGATCATGGCGAGTACGACTACCTCATCCACGTTCACTCGAACGCTTCCGTTGTGATCTACAAAGTGGTATGTAGATGCTATCTAATCTGAATACTCGTTGCTAGATGAACTCATAGATGGATCTTGGTGAAACCGTAGGAAAAATTTTAATTTTCTGCAACGTTCCCCAACAGCAAGAGCCAGCCTCTACAAGATGGTGGATGTCGGCGTCAAAACCGGCAGATCTCGGGTAGGGGGTCCCGAACTGTGCGTCTAGGCGGATGGTAACAGGAGACAAGGGACACAATGTTTTACCCAGGTTCGAGCCCTCTTGATGGAGGTAAAACCCTACGTCCTGCTTGATTAATATTGATGATATGGGTAGTACAAGAGTAGATCTACCACGAGATCAAGGAGGCTAAACCCTAGAAGCTAGCCTATGGTATGATTGTTGTATGTAGGAGTTGTTGTCCTACGGACTAAAACCCTCCGGTTTATATAGACACCGGATAGGGTTAAGGTTACACAAAGTCGGTTACAATGATAGGAGATCTAAATATCCGCATCGCCAAGCTTGCCTTCCACGCCAAGGAAAGTCCCCTCCGGACACGGGACGAAGTCTTCAATCTTGTATCTTCATAGTCCTGAAGTCCGGCTGAAGGTATAGTTCGGATGGCCGAACACCCCCTAATCCCGGACTCCCTCAGTAGCCCCTGAACCAGGCTTCAATGATGACGAGTTCGGCGCGCAGATTGTCTTCGGCATTGCAAGGCAGGTTCCTCCTCCAACTTCATAAAAGATTGTAAACACCAAGAGTAGTGTTCGGCTCTGCAAAATAAGTTTCCACATATTGCCATAGAGAGAATAATATTAGCACAAATCTAATCTGCTGACGTATTCCATAGCGTGACATCACACTACGGCCAAGCCCTTATTCGAATCGTTTTCACTTCTCCACCTGAGCGCGTTTTACGAGGCAGTTTCCTTGGCACGTCTTGTCAAAGCAGAGATCGTGTCCCCTTTATTTACGGGATCCTCATCAATACGCTCGTGGGTAACCCAATCGTGCCCGTTTAGCATGTTTTCTCGATGGAAGGCGAGTCCCAAACGGTCACGGGGAGGGCTCTTTGTATTCAACCTCTTATAAAGAGACCAAGGCCTTACTCCTTTTTTCCAACCTCAAACGAGTTCGCCCATTGCTTCGAGTTCCAACACCCTAGGCCCCAGATTTCAGGCAGTTCGGACCATCGACAATGTCCGGTTCCGACCTTCAAGGCCGGTGGATGCCCTCCTCCGTCACGGAGGAGGACGTGCTAAAGTTGAGAGAGGCTAAGTTCTTGACCGGCGAAATTCCACATAGGTTGCCTGCTCAAGGGCAGGCGGTTCCCAGTCCCCAGCCCAGTGAGAGCGTGGTGTTCAAATCTCACTTCCTTTGGAGGTTAGGCTTCCCAATGGATCCCTTTGTGAGGGGGCTGCTGTTCTATTATGGGTTGGAATTTCACGACTTAGCTCCGGAGTCCATCCTCCATATTTCTTCTTTCATCGTCATGTGTGAAGCGTTCCTCCGTGTTACCCCTCACTTCGGATTATGGCTCAAGACCTTTAAAATGGAGCCAAAGATGATCGAGGGACGGCACGCAGAGTGCGGAGGCGTTTCTATAAGTAAGAATGCTGATGCTCCCTGGCCCGAGGGCTCTTTTCAAGAGGAGCTCGGCTTATGGCAACGGGAGTGGTTCTATATCACCGCTCCCAGGGGCACCAAATGGGTGGCGCCGCCTGCCTTTCGCTCAGGTCCCCCACAACAGCTAGGGTCATGGGTCAATAAAGGCCTAGACTGGGGGCCATATCAGGACGTGCCTTTGTTGCAGGGCCGAATCAGGGATCTCTTGGAAAGAGACCTCAGCCTGGTCAAAGTGACGCAAGTCATGCTGATCCGCCGAACCCTACCCGGCAAACGTCGCTCCCTCCGTTTGTGGGAGTTTAACCCGGAGGGACCACGAGCTCTCCAATATTTTATGGGCGCAACGCCCGTGGAGATGTACACATTGTTCTTCGGATCACAAGCAATGTGTCCGGATTTGACCGAGGATGAAGGTTTAAGTTGCAATCGCCCAGATACTCAAGTAAGTAACCTTGCGCCCGGACTCGCTATCCATATAATTGTCATAAATTCGCCCCTAAAAGAGCTGTCCTTTTTAAACAGGAGTGGATAGCGAAAGCAAAGCTGATCAGGTGTCCGGCTCCCCTTCCTGAGACCAGGCCGGATCCCGTGCTAGTCAGGATGTTGAAGATTGTGCCTCTGGAGGGAAGTGAGGGAGAGGAGAAGAAAACTATGGCCTCCTCAAAGGAGGCCGTTCCGAAGGGAGGAACCGACAATTCCTCTTCTAAGGGGAAGAAGAGGGCCGCCTCTGACGACCCGGAGCCCATGGCCTCAAAGCGGGGTAAAAAATCCTCGTCAGAGGGTCCGATGTCGGGGGGTTCCTCGGCCGAATTACGCCCTCAAAGGAATCAGCCCTCCAGCAAGCCGTAAGTAGAGAAAGATTGTATATTTTGAGAGAAGGATCCTTGCTTTAAACCTGAGAAGATTAACCAAAATTTTACCTTGTAGTTTGGACCTCAGCCCTTCTCAGCAGAGCTTCTTCGGGGGATCTTCTTCCGGAGATGATGGAGAGCGGAACGCCTCCCCCTACCGTACCGCCTAGCGAGGCGGGCGAACCTGAGGTGTCGTCGCGGAGGGTTTCTTCGAATTCGGCAGGGGCAGAAGATTGCTATGTGGCCCCCCAAGGTTCTCCACGTTCGGCCTCCGAAAGAGGCCAGAGGACAAGTTCGGTACCGTCTGGTGCTCGGCCGGAGGAGCTAAAGAATCTGCTTGGGCGAGCTTCTATCTCAAAGGAGCACCGCGCATTGATGGTCAGGGTGATTGAAAGGATTTCATCTGCGGAAAGCGGAATGCACGAGGCCGTCAAAAGTTTACTAACGGGCTTTGAGGTACATTAGATAATGTACACTTTTGTCAGTTGCGCATAAGTAAGATGCGCCCTGTATAGATAGTAGCCCCTGAGACTCTGTGCGTTGTCAGAAGTGACAGCGTGCAGAGGATCATAACCCCAGGTCTAAATTTGTCGCCTTTAAATGTAGGTGGCGAAGTGTCCGGAATCGAGCCGAACTGATGATTTTGCCGAACTAAAGCGGCAACTGGACGTGGCAGATGCCGACATCATGCTCGTCAACAAGCGGCTTGATGAGGCTCAAGGTATGTAATTCCTTGGGCGGCACCTGGTAAGAGGAGCTTTATGCCAATATATTATAATGTATATGCTTGACGCAGATGATGCGACCGCCGTGGAGAGTCTTCGGGGGGAACTTGCCCGGGATAAGGCACAAGCCAGAGAAAGGGATGCGACTGCCAAGAAGGCCCTTGAAGAGCTGAGAGCCGAACAGGCTGCTCACTGCCAAAGCAAGAAGGAGATGGCCGAGATGGCCGTGAAGTTAAAGAGCACTGCTGACCATTGCGAGCTTCTTGAGAAACAAGACCGGGCGAGGCAGACGGACTTAGAGAAGGCCGTTGCTGATGCCAAGGACGCTCGCTCTGTGATGAGAGCTGCAAAGGAGGAGTTGCGTCAGGCCGGACAGATTGCGGCTGGAAAGCCCTTTATGCTGCGGAGGAAGTTTTGCGATCTGAAGTTTTCTCCGCTGGACCGGATGTGGAGTGTGGAGGACACCTATCTGGATTTGGCAGCGAATGCTGCTGATGCGACCGAACACTTTCGAGATCAAGAAGATCGCGAAGTGGAAAAACTTTTCTGGTTGTAGTTTCACAATCCAGAGCGTCCCCTAGCGGTGGACGATCGTCTGGCTCAATGGGCCGAACTGAATAGGTTGTCCAGACTCGCCATGAAGTTTGTCATGGGTCATTTGTGGCCGGGGAGATCGGAGCCGAAGAGTTATTTCGGCTTGGTGCAGCAACTTCTTGATGCGGTGCCCCGTATCGATGCAATGAAGAGGTCAGCATGCATAGAGGGCGCAGGGATGGCTCTTGCCCGTGTCAATACATATTGGGCGGAGATGGAGACCACCGTTGTTGCGTCCCAAGATTCGGACAAAAGCCGAGTACCCTCCGAACACTATTTTCAGGAAGTCCTTGAAGGCGCTCGTGTAATAGAGACGCAGTGCTCGAAGGATGCTATGTTCTGATAGCATATGTAATTATAAAACAATATTTTGATGAATTGTAGTAGGCTTTTATACTTGTGCCTTCAAGTATGTGGAACACCTCCTGTGCGGCCGTTTTAATATATATATAAAATCTGAAAGATGGCAGTCGTTGGCTTCAGCCCCCACGCACATAGTGCGGGGGTGCTCGCAGAAGGCGCTTTTTCACACTTAATCCAACGTCTTGGTCCTACAAAGGAGGTGATGGCGCAGCGAGCCAGGCAACCGGACTATAATGCTTTAACACTTTCACTTAGCCATAGGAGCTTGACAGTGGGACTCTTTAGATAGCCCTTGGTGGCGACTGCGCTCGCCCGAATTCGGGGCGCGTGTGTGCCTGCCGGGAAACAGCCCTTCGTTAATGCGGAGGAATCCTATAGATTCCGGAGAGTCATCGAGTGGTTGACCAGTCTCGCGCTATATCATGACAGTCGGTTTTCGGCTTTCTCTACTGAGGTGCTCGCCTGGCCGAACCGGGGCACAATCGCAGTAGTTCTCTTGGTGCCTCCTTAGCTGATAGAGCGGAACGTAAGACGACCGAACACAGGAGCCGGGCAAATCAACATTGACCAACATCATGATTCGGAGCTGATGCATATAAGGACAAACTCGCGACACCGAACACTCCCTAAGGTATTCGGTCTTTATGAGAGCGGGCAAAGTAATGCTCTTAGGTATAAGCCCCTAGTGTCCAGGTACGCGCAGGAATTCTGACGTGGCCACATGCCAAGACGCCAGCCTCCTCCTTGGTTATAGAACCAGGGGATGTGTAGCAACAAGAGACAGTAAAAAAGGTTTACGCAGGGTCTTAATCTGAAAAGAATCCTTAGAACGGGTCCCTACTGCACGTCTGCGCCTGTGTCTCCGTTGTGCCGTATCCTGGACGGGCGCAGCACGACGTTCATCTATAAAAGAGAGGAACTAAGTTGAAAGAAAAATTGTATTAAATAAACAAAAATTCATGCCGAACAAAAATTGTATTAAATAAACAAATGTAAAGTAAAATATGTAAAATTGAGCTTTATTGTCTCTTATATATGCGGAGCCCCTAGGGCATGCCGGGCTCGTCTATCCGTGCCCGTGGTCTTAATGACATGTTCGGATGTTCTGGCTGGTGAAGCCATTGTATTGTGGGGCTGTTAAAGCGGCCGCACAATCCTCCGCTCGGGGGAGGAGCGCTCAATGCTTCCCCTTCAAGGAGATGATGCCTCATGGACCGAGCATCTTAAGCGTGAGAGATGCATAATGCGGTATTGCGTTAAAGCGGGCGAAAGCTTCACGCTCCAGCAATGCTTGATAGCGACTTGAGAATGGGACGATGTGGAAAGTCAATCTTTCGCAGCGGAAGTTATCGGTAGAGCCGAATATAACTTCGAGCCGGATAAAACCCATGCAATGGGTGTCCGGACCAGGCGCTACCCCTTGAAAGGAGGTTTTGCTGTGGCGGATTCTTGTTGGGTTTATCCCCATGTGACGGATTGTGTCCTAATATATCAGGTTCAGTCCACTGCAGCCGTCCATTAGGACATTTGAAAACTGGAGCCCGCCAATTATTGGATCGAGTACCAAGGCAGTCCAGCCTGCGTTCCTGGTACTTCTAGAATAATCCAGGTGATCGAAGATGATTGGTTTTGACAACCAGTGGCGGGACCCCTTTGGGATAGGTCGTGTGGCGCGTACCTTTATGGGCGCCGCACGTTTTGTTATGTGAAGTAGGTTTACTGTTTTTACTTCTTGTGGGAAATTCTTCTGTTTCCTGGTGCTCTGCTTTTGGGGTTCGTCCTCGTCTTCGCTTGGTGTGTCGAGCCCCTTGTGTTCGGCGTTGAGTCTGTCGGATTGTTTGAAAACCCAATAATCTCTGTGGGTATGGTTAGCAGGCCTCCCGGGAGTACTGTGTATTTGACATATCCTGTCCAGGATTTTGTTTAGGTTGGATAAATCATCTCTGTTATCCTGGAGGGGCGGCTTTTTCTGATTCTGCCGTGAGCCATTGAATCCGGCGTTGACTGTCGTGCTCTTCGGACGGTTTTCCTTAGTCCGGCGACGTTCCTTGTTGCGTTGTGGTTTTCCGTTTCCATCCCTAGTTTCGGATGTACTTGGGTCGCTGGTGCTACATCTTGCCAACCAGCTGTCCTCTCCTGCGCAAAAGCGGGTCATGAGGCTTGTTAATGCGGCCATTGTTCTTGGCTTTTCTTGGCCGAGGTGTCTGGCAAGCCATTCGTCTCGGACATTGTGCCTGTAAGCTGCTAGGGCTTCGGCGTCCGGACAGTCGACTATCTGATTCTTTTTGGTAAGAAATCTATTCCAGAACTGCCGAGCTGACTCTCCGGGCTGTTTGTGTTATGTGACTGAGGTCGTCTGCATCCGGAGGACGGACATAAGTCCCTTGAAAATGCTCGGAAAGCGTCCTCGAGCTCTTCCCAACTTCCAATTGTGTTTTCAGGAAGGCTTTTGAGCCAATGCCGGGCTGGTCCTTTAAGCTTTAGGGGTAAATATTTGATGGCGTGAAGGTCATCTCCTCTAGCCATATGTATGTGGAGGATGTAATCCTCTATCCAGACTCCAGGGTCTGTTGTTCCATCATATGCCTCTATGTTTACGGGTTTGAATCCCGCTAGAAATTCATAATCCAGGACCTCATCGGTGAAACATAGGGGATGTGCGGCGCCCCTGTATTTGGGTGTGCCGGATTCTGAGAATGGTTTTATTGTATTGTTTACGGGAGCTTGCTTTCTTGGCCCATAAATGGACCTGGCTGGGCCATCTTTTTGATGTGAATCCTTAAATGGGTCGCATGCCGGCTTAAGTGCGGTGCCGTTTGCCGCTTTATGCTGGCTATGGGGTCGTCTATCCGACCGTGTGGCTTTCTTACTTTTTGAGTGCGAGGGCTCTAAGGCCTCTTCGTTGAATTTAGGCAGTAGCTTTCGCTTCGAATAGCTTTTAGTGCGGCGACTATCGCCGTATTTGTCTGCGGTGTTGATTACTTTACTCCATCTGATCCTGAGTGCATCTTCTGCAGTTTTTAGCTTCCGCTTCTGCTTTTTCAGGCTGCGTGCGGTTGCGACGAGCCTCTTTTGGAGGTTCTTCTTCTCCGTGGGTTTATCCGGCACAAGGTCGTCCGGAACGCCATTTTCGCCGGGGGAGGGATGTTCGGTTTCTTCATCTGGGCTGCCCTGTTCGGACAATTGCTCTAGGGCATGCTCGTCGTTTGTTGGCTCATCCTGCTCTATGGCTGGGTCTGTATCGAGGCGGGGATTGGGTCGGCGCTTACGCCAACGCTTTGATTGTTTTTCGAGGGATTGATCCTTCGTTCATCCCCGTGTTCCTCGTTGCCGTTACCTTTAGGGGTATCCACCATGTACACATCATGAGATGAGGTGGCTGTCCAATGCCCTATAGGCGTTGGTTCATCTGTGTCTCCTGCATCGTCGTCCATGCCGTCGATGTCTTCGGAGTCAAAGTTCAGCACGTCGTTTAAATTATCGACGGTGGCTACCAAATGGGTGGTGGGTGGGTTTCGGATTTCTTCATTGTCCGTATCCCATCCTTGCTGACCATAGTCCGTCCAGGGCTCTCCTGATAAAGAGAGAGACTTTAGTGAGTTGAGGATGTCGCCGAAGGGCGAGTGCTGAAAGATGTCCAGGGCGGTGAACTCCATGATCGGCGCCCAATCGGATTCGATCGGCAGGGGCGCGGGGGGTTCGGAGTCCGGAGAGGAATCCGGATCCTCGGAGTCACGGGTCATGCAGAGTGCGGGGCTGGTGTTCGGCTCGACCGCCTTTGAGATCGCAGCCCCTGAGGTGGCGTCCAATCGCTCATCCTCGATCGGCGCGGCAGGCTCCGAATTAAGGGTCGGAACCAACGCGAGTGCGGCCTCCAGGACATTGTTCGGCGGCAGAGCTAGATCACGCCCATCGAGACAGTGCGGCGCGCTTGGCTGTGGCTCAAATCCGTCGAAGATCAAGTCCCCGCAGATGTCAGCCATGTAGTTCAAACTTCCAAACCTGGCCTGATGGCCAGGGGCATAGCTTTCGATCTGCTCCAGGCGGCCAAACGAATTGGCCCGCAGTGCGAAGCCGCCGAAGACGAAGATCTGTCCGGGGAGAAAAGTCTCACCCTGGACCGCATCGTCGTTGATGATCAAAGGAGCCATCGGGCCTAAAAGTGACGACACAGAGGAACTCTCAATGAAAGCACCAATGTCGATGTCAAAACCGGCGGATCTCGGGTATGGGGTCCCGAACTATGCGTCTAGGCGGATGGTAACAGGAGACAAGGGACACAATGTTTTACCCAGGTTCGGGCCCTCTTGATGGAGGTAAAACCCTACGTCCTGCTTGATTAATATTGATGATATGGGTGGTACAAGAGTAGATCTACCACGAGATCAAGGAGGCTAAACCCTAGAAGCTAGCCTATGGTATGATTGTTGTATGTAGGAGTTGTTGTCCTACGGACTAAAACCCTCCGGTTTATATAGACACCGGATAGGGTTAGGGTTACACAAAGTCGGTTACAATGATAGGAGATCTAAATATCCGCATCGCCAAGCTTGCCTTCCACGCCTAGGAAAGTCCCCTCCGGACACGGGACGAAGTCTTCAATCTTGTATCTTCATAGTCCTGGAGTCCGGCTGAAGGTATAGTTCGGATGGCCGAACACCCCCTAATCCCAGACTCCCTCAGTGGAGCATTGGGAGAGGCACCTGTATGGAGGTGGTCAGGAATCGGGAGACTCACGCCGGTTGTAGCGCCGTAGTTAAAATGATAATGGCAAGTCAAATCACGGGGCCCCACCTGTCCAGCAGTAACTCGCTGTCAAATCACACAGCCCTACGTTTGCAGCAGTGTACTCCCTCGTCTTCTCGCGTCTTTGTCGAACCTACTAGGCGGAACTGCCCCGCCGCCTACCGCGCAGAAAAACCTCGCCCTCGACTTTTAAATAGTATACAGTATACTAATTTTGTATCCATGGATTGTGCCCGCGCCATGGAGCAAAGCGTCTAGGAAACGGTAGTACACATGTACGGAGTATACAGCACGCCCATCGCGTTCACATCGCACCCTAGACGGTCAGTCGGTCTGGCACGCTGCTCTCCGAATGGAACGCGCGTCATATTGCATTTGCACACACATGTGGCACGGCAATTGAGAACCGACCATAGGCACACTCCCCGGCCCCGCAAGTCGGGTGACTTAATAGAAGAGGGAGACGAGCGATAGTACTAGAGAAGTGTTGTACTACGTTGGTGCCTGGACGATCCCTGCAAGAAACGAAAGATCAGTTCGTCCATGCATGTGACCAGACTCCAGTAGACACGCCTGGATTGGCTATCGTCTACATATCATGCAGGCTGTGTTGTACATGGTTGTAGTTGTGGTGAGAAATCTAAAAAAGGTTTCTTGTCATCTCGCAAAATTAGGTGTCATGTGCTTCGGATCACTGCGAGGGCTAAACAGCGACAACTGAGTTGGGCTAGTCATTGGGGGCACATGAATGAATAGTGACTACTCGGCTGCCATCTAGGTCAAGCCGGCTATGTTAATTAGGACATCTATCGACGGACCCCTTTTCTACGAGTTTATCTTTAATTTGAGCTTTGTTCCTCGTCTAGTTTGTCCGTCGGGATTCATGTATCTCCTTTGGGCAGTGAGGTTATGATTTCTTGTCATGTGGCATTTTTTTGTGTTATATGTTATAATCCGGCGCTTCAGATCAAAATGACAACAACTGCGCCTCCGGGCCACGTGCATGAAGACTTCTCGACAGTCATTGACGAGGTCAAGTCGGCTCCGGTAGACAAAAGAAACTTAGTTCTACTCCACTATATAGGCAGGAGCCTCCGCGCTTGCTTGCTAGTGTTGCTCTCTTAACACTGTCTCGGCCTCTCCATATCTAAACACGACAGCGGTGGCCACACACACTCTCTCTCTCTGCTCACCGCTAGTCACAGATCCAGCCGGATCCTCTCCGCCGGGGAAGGTGAGAAGGTGCAACGTTCACGCGGTCGTCCTCGGCGACGGCTCTTACCCACTGCTGGGCGCATCCCGATCATCTTGCCTTGCCGTTCTCTCCCAAGCACCGCTGGCGAGGGAGGGCCTCCGACCCCTTCTTCCTCGCTGCGGTAGTGTGGGCAGATCCGGCCTCCCGCCGCCCACCTAGCGACATCCCGGCGACCATCAGGTATAACTTCCTTCAAAACCGGCCTTGCTCTACTTCTCGAGCTCCTGACGTCGCTGCATTTGTATCTTTTACTATTTCTCAGGCCCCCTCGTAGATAGGATCGATCGGCTGTTCGAAAACCACCTAATTTTTTTACATTTAAGAGGTAAAACTAGTTCATGCACTCGAATCTAGTACTACTTGGTTCAAACAAGGAAGAAAGGGGGTGGGGTGGGGGAGGATTTGTTACCTGAATCTAGGACTTGGTCGAAAGAGGAAATAATGGGGGCGAAAAGTAGCAGAGACTGGCTATCCAACTGGTCTCTGGGTCTAATAGGGAAATAAAGGGAAACGCAGTACAAACTCAATATAAACCCGATCTCTTGGTTGAAAAAGGAAAGAAAGTGGGGACTGGGGGACAAGTCAACAGAGTAAGTCCAACACTAGATTTGCTAGCCTCACACAGTATAAGGTGGCTATACCGAACAAAAATGGGACCAACCCAGATATCCTGTTCTGATGTTTGTTGCCCCGAGCCACTCTTATGTAATGCCACTGGTAAAATGTAGCAGTTGCACTGTTAAAAGTAAGGACACGTTAAACCAATGTTGTTTTCAATGTAATGCCTCCAGTAATATGAATCAATGGCACTTCTTTACATGTCCTGCTAAAATTTCCCATTAAGATAAGTTGGTTCTTTTCGTTAGAAATGAACTGTCCTGATCCGCCTACTCTCCCGTGCCCAAAGTAATGTCGTATTTAACGGTTGTCATAGTTAATCCTAATGCCCAAACTAATATCTAGCAATGCCAGTGCTTTAGAAATTGCTATTGTCCTTGTAGGATTGCCATTCAGATAAGGAACATGCTTCTTTTCATTTCATGCATGTTTCATCACTTGTTAGTCACCCTCCTTTCCACCTTTTTTGTGCAAATAGAGATATACATTTCCCGCTCGATCTTAGTTGAACTGCACAAATGATATCCAAATTATAGTGGAGCATTCCAGGAGCTTCACAACCAACCTTGATGTTGCTCAATTTTATTGCAACTAATGAAGAAGAAGCTCCGTGGGTTTCGTTTTCTGATGGAAATGGAACCGGGGTTGGAGCCCTTTTCTTAAAAAAATTGAAGAAGAAGCTGCTAGCTCACAGGACATTGCTTCATTTTAGGTGAACTGCACCAAAAGGTCCCATGAATTGAATCATCCATGTTGGTGACTAAAAGAGCCAGCTTCAGCATCCCAGTCTAAGCACCCCCGGCCTCCATCCTTGCGACGCACGGTACACCTCGTTTGCCACCTGCTCGACCCTAGTGTCACTGATAAAATGAAGTAATAATATAGTTAAAATAGAGCGAGTGGCATCTCTCATTTCATTTCCAATGTAGATAAAGAAAGTGCTTCTCTTTGTTAATGTATGTTTCATCAACTAGTCCCATTGTTAATGTTTAAGCGTTTCTGCAAACTGGGGTGCTTAATTTTAGTTGATATGTACAAAAATAGAGATTTGAATGTCTCAAGGCGCCTCCTTGTACTACCGTTGTACACTGATGTTCATCACTGGCATAAGGTGTATATGGGAGACTTGGGACGATGTCCAGTATGAGGCGTACCGTATGAGGCGTCGTAGGGCCCATCTCGCCCTCGCAGCATGGCATACTATGATACTATCGCAATATTTTCTTCTATTATTTTGTGTGTTTCATCAACTAGTGCCACTATAATGTAATCACACTTTTTCATTATCTATGCAAACAGGGTTATTTAGCTGCATTATGGTGGAACTGCACAAATGTACGTATGGAACCGACATATATGCAGAGTGTGAGGTGTGCCAAGTAAAAAATTACCGACACCAACCATGCCGCATGCACGCATTGGCATCCACCACCACCAGTGGGATGTGTGGCGCTCTCTGTGGACGGATCTTTCTCGGCAACAAATCATCTAACCAAATACTAGTAGCTTATATTGGCAGTTTTCTAGGGAGTACTCTTTTCTGAAAGAAGCACCAATCTATTTTTCTTTATTTGTACACTGTGTCACAACTTTGACCCAAAGGTCCAGAGCTATTTTAGGGTGATTGGCGTAGTACTCGAAGACTGATTGTAAGCATGATTTTCATTAGCTGTCACACTGATTGTAAGCATGAGCAGGTGGAAGATTAGGTTAGTGCGAAGCTTACCTTAAACCCTACCGTCGCTGTTGAAACGAGGCGAGCGTCGAGGGAACCGTGGAGAACGGCGAGGAAGCGACGTTGCGCCATCTGGCCTCCTCTTGCGGTGGGAGAACGAATACTCCTCTGGCTTCGGCTGGCTCTGCACCCTCACGAACGGCATGCCATACTCGATCAATTCGTTATCCTCTGGGTGCTCGACCTTCGACCTGTACACCCACCACCTCCGCCTGACTGTCGCCTCGGGCGAATCTGTCTGCTCCATCACCCAAAGGAGATACTCGATGAACTCGGAGGACTGCGGTGTGACTACCGCCGAATTTGTACACTGTGTCACAACTCGGCTAACTTTGCCTGGTCGCCGCCGGCGATCTGCCTGATTCGCTGCTGCATCCTCTCCATAGATGTCCTTCTGAGTGGTCCGGTGCTAGCTTTGTAAGATGGGAGGAGAGACGGTGGTCTTGCAATAGAGAAGAGGGAGAGGCGAGATGGTGGTTTTGGAGTGGAGATGATGGAGAGGAGAGGAGGTGGTTTCGCAATGGAGAAGATCAGAAGAGGGACAGGCGAGACGGTGGTTTTGGAATGGAGATGATGGAGAGGAGATGAGGTGGTTTTGCAATGGAGAAGATCAGAAGAGGGAGAGGCGAGACGGTGGTTTTGGAATGGAGATGATGGAGAGGAGAGGAGGTGGTTTTGCAATGGAGAAGAGGGAGAGGAGCGTGCGACAGCGATTTAGGATTGGACGAGAGGGCCGGCGCGCTGTGACTGGATCAAAATCAAAATCAATTTACCCTTCAATTAAGAAAGCGACCCCACATTAACTAGTCTCCCTTTTATTCTGGGTCATAATTGACCATGATTTTCGCACATAAAATATATGTTATACGTTGCAAAAATAATATAATTTGAAAGTACATTCAGATACGAACCAAACGATACAATTTTTGGTGACATGCATTCACATTTTGCTTGTCAAATACAGTACATGGTCAAACTTTGACCCAAAATACGCAAAACAACAAAAAAAACTTCCAAGACCAGCGCCGCTCTTCCGCTCTTCTCCACTTAAACCACCGCCGCTCCTCTCCTGTTCTGATCTAAATGCAGCGTCGCTCCTCTCCTCTTCCATTTCAAAACCACCGCCCCTCCTCTCTTGTTCCAGTCCAAAACCAGCGTCGCTCCTCTCCCGTTCTAATCCAAAACCAGCACAGCTCCTCTCCTCTCCCATTCAAAAACCACCGCCGGCGAGTGAAGGTGCTGTGGAGAAGTATATCGATGGAGGAGTACAACCGATACATGAGGATCGCAGACGGCGGCCCTGTGAAGCTAGCTAGGATGTTGGAGATACAGTCTTGGTTTGACAACAAGGACCAACTAGCGGCGATGGCGACATCCATGGCCAAATATTTGCAACAGAGCGAAAAGGCGGCGATACTCCCGGAGGTAGTCGCGCCGGAGTAAATAGAGCTGCTCCTCTGGGCCATGGAGCAAACAAATGCACCGAATCCGATTGTGAGGGAGCGGTGGTGGGAGTATCGATCCTTGATGGAGCATCCACCAGAGATTGAAGGATCGAGCATCTACAGGGTGCCATTTGTGAGGGTGTCCTTCCAGAGCAAGCCGACGGAGTCTTCGTCGACTGAACCCAATTGCAAGAGGAGAAAAGTAGTTGGCCCGACGATGCTTCCCCGCCATCATCTCCCTCGCCGTTCACATCATCTCACGGGGCGGTTGTCTGCCCCCGAGGAATAGGAGGGGGCTGCCCCCCAGCCCAATAGTGGGGCAGGTTGTGAATTGTCAGGAGGAGCTTAGGGTTGTCAATATTTGCAGGTTGTGAATTGTGTTTTGTGTTGTGTATTTTGAGAGTACTTTCAGATATGAATGTCTTTTGAATTTCAGATTTGCAGTATTGAGCATATGAAGTATTTTATGAATTCTAGAGATCTATTTTTAGCACTTAGAAAAATGTAGTTTCATAGGAGTATAAAAGTGCAGACAATGTGATTCTCAGAGAAGAAACTGCAAGTTTCAGTTTCAGATAAGAAACTGCAAGTTCAGTTTCAGATGTTTCAGATAAGAAACTGCAAGCTCAGTTTCAGATAAGAAACTGCAAGTTCAGTTTCAGATAAGAAACTGCAACTTTCAGAGGCAGAGCATTTATATTAACATGGCCTTTTCAAACAGGGTTAACATCATGTTGGAAGTTTTATTCATGGTCGAAAATGGAACTACCAGCCAGTTAACATCATGCTGATCAACATTCATGCATAGCATATCTTCATATGATGCACAGTCAAAATGCCCACACAATGTCGAGTCTGCGAAACACACAGAAAACAAGGGACGAAGTTTTGGCAAGTGTTGGACGTGGTTTTGGGCTGCCCCGTCTAGGCTTTCATTTTTAACATGCGCAGCCCACGACCTCGGATGGGAGGTCCATAGGCCTTTTTGTATTTTCTTAGGGATGTCATGTATCGACCGGCCTATGGACCTCCCATCCGAGGTTTTATTTTTGGCAGCCCAATTTATGTTTTTTTTGAAGAAAAAGCAGAGGTCTGTTCTATTTTTCTATATAAGAATAGGAACGCCAGGTCCAACTTATGTTTCCCTTCTAACTATATTATATATATTTAAATTATTTTATATGTTATTATATATTATTTTATTGTCTTCATATATTTAACAGATACTTACATATGTAAGAAAACAATATCCCACATCTTATTAACTTACAAAAATAATTTCTTAACAAATCAAATCCTGGATTGTTTTGGCACGAAAATCCTAGTGATTGTGCACAAAAGCTTGGTAAGATTTAAGGACGAATGTAATAATATCACTTATTATTTAAATATATTTATAACAAAATGCTCAACCCCTTTTTATTTTTTGATAACATTGCTGGCCCAACCCAACATTATAATTAGAATCAGCCCAGCAAAATCATGTATTTCGAGAAAGTGCAAATGGGCTGTAATTTTTTAGGAAATAAAATAAATGGGCTGCATGGACGCTACATTATTTGTTCACCCAGCCCAGCTAATGGCTGTAATTCAAAAAAAAAGATCAAATTGACTGTAAATTCTACCGCGCAAAAAAAAGACTATAAATTCTGAAAAAATGGGTTGAATACGTGCCACATTTTTGGAGGCTTAAATGTGGGCCAATAGGTCGAAGCCAACGCAAGTCGTTGTCAATTTAGTCAACAAATGATTCTGACATGTTAGCCGTTGGATTTACATCCAACAACCGGCATCCATCTTCAATCTCTCGTCTTCTTCCTCCAGCGCCACCGGGACCACCTCCCGCCTCCTGCTGCTAGCAGCTCTGCTTAGCACGCTTCGTTATGAAGCGCTACTCCACTGTTGGCCAGGCCATCCCTCCACCCCCCCACACCTCCTGTTCTTCTCCACCGACTGCCAAACCACACCACACTAGAACCAGTTAACCCTCGTACACCTCTCCGTCTGCGACTCTACTCCCGCGTCTTCCCATCTCTGGCTCGTTGTTGTCCGGGGCCTCGCCGTCGTCCACCACCTTGGATGCGCTCGGCGCGGCGTGGTCAATGTGGTCAACGAACGACACCATCGGAAGTAGACTGTGCGTGGAGAGGCTGACAGCTGGGTCCACGGTCGCACACAAGGAAATGCCTCCTTATTACGCGCAAAATAATGATTCCTCCACCTGACATCTGGGACCCACCGGAAGGGCCTCTGTATTTCGCAAAAATAACGTGCCCCCCGCTGACATGTCGGACCCACCAGCTATCTTCGCACGCAAGGAAGTGCCTCCTTATTACGCACAAATGAATATCCCCCCTACCAGCTGGAACCCAGCATAGTGGGAGGCTGACTTGTGGGTCTACCAAGTTGACGGGGACGGAGGGCTTTGTCAACTTAGTCAATATGAACGATTCTAGCTCCTATTACCGTACGATGTTCATCCAATGGTCGTAGTGCTTCTTCACCCTCTGGTCTTCTTGCTACAGCCGCCCAAACCAGCGCCGGTCGTGCTGTGTGCTCCTGCCTCCCGTGGCCGGCTGTGATGCCGCGGAGGCCTCACCGCCCCCTACTACTCCCACCGCTGGCCAGGCCATCCCTCTACTCACCCACACCCCTTGTTATTCTGCGGCGACAACAGCCTCACACCACAGCCGAACCAGTGAACCCTCGTACTCCTCTTCGCGTGGGCATCCACTGCTGCGTCTTCCCCGGCTCCGAGTCGTCCCCTTCCTATCCCTCGCCATCGTCCACCGCCGTGGTGCTCTCAGCGCAGCGTGGTCAACATGGTCAAGGAATAAATTCCATCGGACGTGGACTGTACATGGAGAGGCTGACAGCTGGGTCCACGGC
The DNA here is from genome assembly GCA_032464435.1 of Aegilops umbellulata. Lineage (NCBI taxonomy): Eukaryota > Viridiplantae > Streptophyta > Magnoliopsida > Poales > Poaceae > Aegilops > Aegilops umbellulata. The sequence continues at coordinate 279,091,316 of CP136058.1, forward strand.
CGCAGCAAGGAAGTGCCTCCTTATTACGCGCAAAATAATGATTCCTCCACCTGACAACGGGGACCCACCGGACGGGCCACCGTATTTCACGAAAAAACGTTTCCCCCTGACTGCTGGGACCCACCAGCTACATCTTCACACGCAAGGAAGTGCGTACGGGCAAAAAAACGATTCGCCCCCCTGACTGCTGGGACCCACCAGCTACATCTTCGCACGCAAGGAAGTGCGTCCGGGCAAAAAAAAACGATTCGCCCCCCTGACTGCTAGGACCCACTAGCTACATCTTCGCACGTAAGGAAGTGCCTGACAGTCGGGACCCACCTGGTCGAAGCGTACGTAGTGTTGTCATTCTGGTCGCGAACGTGTACGTACATATATACTGGTCGATGTAGAGGCGCGCATGTGCCATAGTAGAGGCGCGTACGTGTCATAGTAGAGGCGCGCACGTAGCATGTACACATACGTACAGCGGCCAGGGTGCAAGAAAGAAAATACGGCCACGTATGTGTACATACGGGTGGGGTCTCGAACGCCTACTCGCGCATACGTACGGCCAGGGCTCGTGTACATGGCTGGGTCGGAACGGAGAAACAACATCGTCGTCGTGTTCATGGGGAGGCAACGGAATGCGTCGTGTTCATGGGGAGGCAACGGAATGCGTCGTGTTCATCGGGAGGCAACGGAACGCGTGGGAGCCAACCGGCTGGGTCGGAACGGAATGCATGGTCGTGTTCATCGGGAGGGCTTGGACGGAACAGGCGATGGAAACGAGTCCTGGCGTATCGCAAAACGGAGGAAACAGACCTCCTACATTCGGAACGGGGTCCTGTTGATCGGGAGGGGTGTGGCGTACCGCAAAACGGACCTCCTACGGTCAAAACGGGGGTCCTGTTGATCGGGAGGGGTGTGGCGTATCGCAAAACGAACGAAACGGACCTCCTACGGTTGAAATGGGGGTCATGTTGATCGGGAGGGGTGTGGCGTACCGCAAAACGGACGAAACGGACCTCCTACGGTCGAAACGGGGGTCGTGTTCATCGAGAGGGGTGTGGCATACCGCAAAACGGGACTCCACGGGATACTGTTCATCTCCACCGTCGACCTCCTCCAGCCTCCACGGGCTACCATCGACCTCCTCCAGTGTGGCGCCCGGATAATTAAGCTTCAGTAACCCTCAGTGATTAAGCTAATCATGTTGCTAAACAGTGCTTGATCATATTGGAATAATATCTCATTTCAATTCCAGCTCCAATTGAAATTCAAATATGAGGTGAAAATAAGAAGTTGTCCCAATCCAGGAACTAAAAAGTTCATAATTTTGGAAATAATCCATTGTGAATTATGTTCAGGGGATCAACATCATCTAAAGTCCCTAGATGAATCTAACATCTCTTTAAACCGAGCCAATAACCCCTTTTGACTCTTTTAGTGCAATGCAAAATTCAAATGAGATTATGTTGCTCCCAAACTCTTTTGTAGCAGTGCAGTATAATGCATCATAATTATTTGGCCTGGTTGGACATTTTTCACAAATGTTTTGGCAGCCAAACAAATTGCAAACAAAAAGAAATAGAAATAATAAAAGAAAAGAAACCTCCCTCCTCACCCTGGGCCGCTTGGCCACCAGACCCACCCAGTCGGCCCACCTAGCCCCCCGGTCGCTTCCCCCGCTCCTTCCTGTTCCTTGGTCCCTGACCACTACAGGGCGCGGGTTCCGCCCGACCACCTCGTCGGCGTCGAGTGAGAGGATAAGGCCGACGCCTCCGCCTCTCCCCTGCCACCTCTCCCACTTGCTCCTCCCCACCCACTCCCTCTCATCCTCTCTCTCCCTCACGCTCGCCTCCCTCCTCCAGATCCCTCACCCTCGCTGCACCACCATCGCGGCCACCGGCCTCCCTGTGTCGCGTGGTCGTGTCCCCAGGGACCACCGTGCTTCGCTTCGTCGACCCCACCCCGAGATCGACGCCGGGGAGCTTCGCCTGCGCCGCCCACGACCGTCTCGTCCTCGGCATCACGACAACACCACCGTCGACCTGCGTCGACCCGCCTCTCCGACTCGTCTCCGGCCGCTCCGACGCCTCCCCGACTCCTCCTCGAGCCCACTTGTGCACACCTACAGGACCCGGTGAGCTTCGCCGTTTGTTTTCCCACCTTCTCCTTGTTGGGGAACATAGTAATTTCAAAAAAATTCCTATGCACACGCAAGATCATGGTGATGCATAGCAACGAGAGGGGAGAGTGTTGTCTACGTACCCTCGTAGACCGAAGCGGAAGCGTTGACGCAACGTAGAGGAAGTAGTCGTATGTCTTCCCGATCCGACCGATCCAAGCACCGTTACTCCGGCACCTCCGAGTTCTTGGCACACGTTCAGCTCGATGACGCTCTCCGGGCTCCGATCCAGCAAAGCTTCGGGGAGGAGTTCTGTCAGCACGACGGCGTGGTGACGATCTTGATGTACTACCGACGCAGGGCTTCGCCTAAGTATTGCAACGATATGACCGAGGTGGAATATGGTGGAGGGGGGCACCGCACACGGCTAAGGAATGATCACGAAGATCAACTTGTGTGTCCATGGGGTGCCCCCTGCCCCCGTATATAAAGGAGCAAGAGAGGAGGGGCGGCCGGCCTAGAAGGGGCGCGCCAAGGGGAGTCCTACTCCCACCGGGAGTAGGATTCCACCTTTCCTAGTCCAACTAGGAGAAGGGGGGAAAGGAGGGGAGTGGAGAAGGAAGGGAGAGGGGGGCCGCGCCCCAAATCCTTTGTCCAATTCGGACTGGGCTTGGGAGGGGCACGCGCCACCTCCTGGCTCCTTCCCACTAAGGCCCAATACTCTTCCCCGTATTCCCGTAACTCCCCGGTACCTCCAAAAATACCCGAATCACTCGAAACCTTTCCGATGTCCGAATATAGTCGTCCAATATATCGATCTTTACGTCTCTACCATTTCGAGATCCTCGTCATGTCCCCGATCCCATCCGGGACTCCAAACTCCTTCGGTACATCAAAACTCATAAACTCATAATATAACTGTCATCGAAACTTTAAGCGTGCGGACCCTACGGTTCGAGAACAATGTAGACATGACCGAGACATGTCTCCGGTCAATAACCAATAGCGGGACCTGGATGCCCATATTGGCTCCTACATATTCTACGAAGATCTTTATCGGTCAGACCGCATAACAACATACGTTGTTCCCTTTGTCATCGGTATGTTACTTGCCCGAGATTCGATCGTCGGTATCCAATACCTAGTTCAATCTCGTTACCGGCAAGTCTCTTTACTCGTTCTGTAATACATCATCTCGCAACTAACTCATTAGTTGCAATGCTTGCAAGGCTTAAGTGATGTGCATTACCGAGAGGGCCCAGAGATACCTCTCCGACAATCGGAGTGACAAATCCTAATCTCGAAATACGCGAACCCAACATCTACCTTTGGAGACACCTGTAGAGCTCCTTTATAATCACCCAGTTACGTTGTGACGTTTGGTAGCACACAAAGTGTTCCTCCGGCAAACGGGAGTTGAATAATCTCATAGTCATAGGAACATGTATAAGTCATGAAGAAAGCAATAGCAACATACTAAACGATCGGGTGCTAAGCTAATGGAATGGGTCATGTCAATCACATCATTCTCCTAATGATGTGATCATGTTAATCAAATGACAACTCATGTCTTTGGCTAGGAAAAATAACCATCTTTGATCAACGAGCTAGTCAAGTAGAGGCATACTAGTGACACTCTGTTTGTCTATGTATTCACACATGTATCATGTTTCCGGTTGATACAATTCTAGCATGAATAATAATCATTTATCATGAAATAAGGAAATAAATAATAACTTTATTATTGCCTCTAGGGCATATTTCCTTCACTCCTTTGCTCCCGTCGTTGTGCACCACCCGTAGCTGCGCCCGTTGCGCCCCTGGCCATGCTCACCGGCCTTTGGCCGCGACCGCTGCGCCCGGTGCGCCCCTGCCCGCGCGCCTGCGTGTTGCTCCGCTACCGTGTGCGCGCTCGCCCGCGCCTGCACTCGTCGTTAGTCGTCACCGCTGCCCCTTGTTTTCCCCTGCCTCATCGGGCGCTCGCCCGTGGCCGCGCCTCCGCTCGCGTTGTGCCCCTCGCCTGCCGCTGCTTTCTTGCACTGTTGTTGCTGCTCGGCTATTGCCACCGCTACTCGCCTGCCTGCTGCCACCGCTGGCGCACGCGGATGCCCCCCCCCCCCCCACACGCACAGTGCTCACCGTGGTCGCCCGCGCAACCCGCCCGTCTCATGCCCGACCATGGCCGCCTCCGATCTGCCGCGACCTGCTCACCCGTACGGCCATCCTCCTCGTGTGTCGTTGCCGTCGCAGCCCCGCATCCCGCCGCTGTCTACCTCCGCCCCTCCCCTGCAGCTCGCACGCACCGCTCGCCTCTTTTGCCGGCTGTTGCTGCGTGCCGCGCCGCGGCCGCCGCGCCTCGCACCCCCAGAGCCCCGTTGCGGCTCCGCCTGCTTCCTGCCGCGCCGCCCTGCTCCGGCCACCGCTCGCCGGGCCACGCCCCTAGCCTCGAGTCGCCCTCCTCCGGCCACTGGCCCCTGCGCCGGCGCCCCCCCCCCCTCCTCTCCCCGTCGGCCTGGCCCGCCCGGGCACTGGCTCCCGGCGCCCATGCCCGCATCGGCCGCCCGGTACGCCCGCGCCCAATCCCTGTTTGTGGCCTGGGCCTATGGCAACGAGCCCCACGCCCCTTTTCCTAGAAAAAGGAATTAAGGAAATTAATTCCTTAATTAATTAACCAATTAATTAGCTTAATTAACTTTGTTTAGTTTACCTAATTAACTTGATTAGTTAATTGAAACTGTTAATTAGTTACTAGTCAATGACAGACGGGCCCCACTGCCCGGTTTGACCAGTCAACGGTCAGGGTTGACCGCTGACGTCATGATGACATCACGCTGGTGCAATAGCTTTGTTTTAGAATTAATAATACATTCAGAATATTGTTAAATCTTCGAAAAATCATAGAAATTAATCCGTAACTCGGATGAAAATGTTCTCTACATGAAAGTTGCTCAGAACGACAAGACCAATCCGAATACGCCATCCGTTCATCTATCACACGTCCCTAGCATAGCAAACGTTGAACTTTTCCCCTCCGGTTCATCTGTCTGACAGACGTCCGGAACCGGGAAAACTTTCCCGGATGTTATCCTCCTTCGCCAGTATCGCCTAGCGCTGCGTTAGAACACCTCTAGCACTGCTTATTGTCTTGTTATGCTTATTTTTGCGTGTATTTACTGTTTCTTCCCCCTCTTCTTCTCCGGTAGACCTCGAGACCGCTGCTGATGCCCCTGTGATCGACTACGTCGACGACGACCCCTCCTTGCCAGAGCAACCATGCAAGCCCCCCCTTTGATCATCCCGATATTGCCCATTCCATTCTCTCATGCTTGCATTAGATTTTGCTACTGTTATTGTTTGCTCCTATTCTGATGCATAGCCTGCTTTTGTATCTGCTGTTGTACCTTATCTGCTTATCCTAAACTGCTTAGTATAGGTTGGTTAGTGATCCATCAGTGACCCCCCCACTTGTCCTTGTTGCCCCTGCTTCATCATCGATGACTCGATCTACGTGATCGAAGACCAGGCCCCGACACCGCACATCACTTCCCCTTTGTTGCTCGACACTACTGGGTTACTATCGAGTACCGAGGGTGAACCTCTTCAGCACTTCTGATGTTAACCCTGTAGTGTAGTCATTCGGTCGTAGTCATCGAGGGCGATTTCCTCCTTAACCACTCCCGATATGACTCTGTCGTGCAACCCCTCAAGTGTGAACCTCGGGGGTGATTCCTCTTACGTTCACCTTGATGATTACATCTAGTGGAATTCATCGAGGGTGATTCCTCGGGCTTTCCCCTTGTTGTTTGGACACAAGGTTACTATGGTTACTATGACTTTGCACTGGACCCTGTTACTAAAGACGGGTCGACCCTGAGGGGTACCCGCGCGAGCTTAATTGTGAGTGATGTGGAGTCGGGCGGACCTGGAAGGTGCCCGCGAGATAATTACGAGGCGTGGCCGGGCATTCCTAGCCCTTGCCGCAAGTCCTCGAGACGGGGCAACGGGGTCACCTCTTTCGTGAGTCTCTGCTTGTTACCGCGCGTTCCTAATCCATTACGATTTGGATATTTGATCCGAGGGTCCTCTGTCCTGATAGCACTAACCATCACGTGGGCATGGTATGGGCGTTCTGTGTCGTATGCATCAGCCGAAGCTTAAGAGACGTCAGCGACTGAGCGGCGCGCGTCGGGTTGGACTGCATAAGCGCCTGCCTTGTTGAAGGAGGTAGCTAGGTCTGCTCACCGGCCACGTTCGCAACATGCAGGAGTTCCCGGGGAGATGGCCCATGACCCCTGGGGGCATAGGTTTAGTCCGCCGTGCTGGCCTCTCTATTAAGTCTAGGTCGGGTTGCGGCATATTGTTTGGCCGATGCCGGGCATGACCCAGGAAAGTGTGTCCGGCCGGAGTTAATCGAGCGTGGTGGGTAAGTTGGTGCACCCCTGCAGGGAAGAAAACATCTATCGATAGCCTGTCCTACGGTAACGGACACTTGGAGTTGTATCCCGATCGATACAACTAGAACTGGATAATTGTGATGAGAACTGGATGGTGATGATGATTGGATTGTGATGATAACTGGATAGTATGGCTCTGGGATGCCTTTCTCGCAGGGATTCGAGAAAGGATCTCCGGCCGAGGTTGATAACACTTCTACCACTTTACTTTATGCTACTCTACTCCCTTCTGTTGCTGCAAGATGGTGGTTTCCAGAAGATGCTAGTCTTTGATAGGACTAGGCTTTCCCTCTATTCTGGCATTTCTGCAGCCCATTCCACATATACAGCCTTCCTTTGATAATGTTGCATATGTAGTGTAGATCCTTGCTTGCGAGTACTTTGGATGAGTACTCACGGTTGCTTTGCTCCCCCTTTTCCCCCTTTCTTCTTCTTTCCGGTTGATGCAACCAGATGTCGGAGCCCAGGAGCCAGATGCCACCGCCGATGCCTACTACTACATGGAGACCGACGATGACCAGGAGTAGTTAGGAGGCTCCCAGGCAGGAGGCCTTGCCTTTTCGATCGATGTTGCTTTTATGCTAGCCTTCTTAAGGCACCCTTGTCTAACTCATGTTTGTACTCAGATATTGTTGCTTCCGCTGACTCTTGTGTATTCGAGCTTATGTATTCGAGCCCTCGAGGCCCCTGGCTTGTAATATAAAGCTTGTATTATTTTAATTTGTGTCTAGAGTTGTGTTGTGATATCTTTTCGTGAGTCCTTGATCTTGATCGTACACATTTGCGTGTATGATTAGTGTACGATTGAATCAAGGGCGTCACAAGTTGGTATCAGAGCCGACTGCCTGTAGGTATCCCCCTTTCCAACTCCTTGGCTGAAGTTGAGTCTAGTCACTACAAAAAACTTTTACTAACATGGTTGTGTGTCTTACGGGCCCACATCGCCATTGGGTGGTATTAGGATCTTTTACTCCTCATCTATACTCTGGGACTCTAATCTCTCTTCCATTCGGGTTAAACATTTTACTAACTCTGACATTAGGTTCTCGTACCCACTTCCTCCCGGAGAGCCCCGACATTACCGATGTTTTCCGAGACCCTGTGCCCACTGCTTTGCAGTTCCTGACCATTGATAATCCCCGTGAATAACATCCATGCCGTTTGGACCTTCATCCCTAGTTGTTCATATGCTTTCCAAAAATTCTTCAAAATGCTATTCGATCTCCTGAAGATCCTCTGCAGCCTATTGCTCCCGAAAGTCTTGTCAGCCTGCTTTATGGATACATCCATATGTATCGCAATATTTATTGCATTCCTTGTCATTGTCTTTCCGAGTCTACTGATTCAATATGAATAAGAATAATCCTGATCATCCGTTGATTCCTAGAATTCATCTTTCCGGCTCAGACATCATTCTGGATATGAGCTGGTTCTCAGTAAATCAATCCTCGATTGATTGGCCATCTAACTCTAATCAATATACTCATCTTTTTATCAGAGCCTCTGCCTCTAATCCCCGATTTTGGGATCGTAAACTCTTCGTATTCAAGCTTCGACTTATTCAGATGTTTCCATAAACCGATTCCTTTGCATCCCTTCTTCTTCTGGTTGAGTATCGATACTCACATCATATCCTTTTGCGGACCACCTGATCTTTTGGTGGATTGCTATCCGGCAGCTCCTTCATATTTTAAATCATTGACGACTTTCCCCTGATACATAATGCCTTTGGTAATTGTATCCTCTCCTTTTGTCAACCATGCTCTGCTTTCGAGCTTGTGTTGTTTACTTCTGAAGTTTGTGGAATAGGTTCCTAAGATGCCCCTATGGGTTGAACCTATGCCTTCCCTAATCCATGTGAACTCGAAAGAGATGTGAGTCATACTCTTCTGGTGCTTCACTAGATAAATCTTTCGCACTACAACTAATCGAAAGCGAGAAGTGAATGAAAGGTTTTGCATTGGAGAAGTGGGAGTCGACCTTGAACCTTGTGTTCATGCCCATGGACCTAATGTGGAACTTATCATGGAAGGTTCTTGTGATAATAATAATCCCCTTGTTATAAGTTCATCTGGTAACTATGTTTGGTCCTTTGCAACCGTGGTTCTGACCATGATTGTTCCCCTTTGATTCCATTTCTCGGACAAGTTAAAGCACTTGTCTTCTATAGATCAATGCATCTTTGCAACCTCTATCTTGACCTTCCTTCGAGTGTTACCCTTCGGTATCTCGAGAATAACAAAGAACTGTGTTGCTTCCTATGAGTCTTCATCTGTTATTGCTCCTCAGCGATTTCAGATTGCCCCAGGTTTCGAGTTATTAGTCACTCAAAAACACCGATAAGTGAATTGATTCCGCACTCCGATTCAATAACTCTAAGCTATTTCCGTTGCTTATGAGTTTAATAATCCTTCAAGTCATCCTAGCATGATCGACTATATCAGTGTCGTGCTAAATTTTAACTGTGCTACATGGTCCTTCTTCCGGGAGTACAATTTTCGACGATGAGCTAAGCTTACGTTGATCTTCCTCATCTTATCATTTCACCTCGAACAACAAGCTTAACTTCGACCTTGTGTCGAATCCGTGGTTCTCATAGCCTTTCACTTCATCCTTCCTTTTCTGCTCGATGGCATCTTCTTAGAGTCTCTCGACAAAATATGTCATGATCACCGTCAACACTTTGGCTTCTTCGAAGATGTCAATCGAATTCATGGCTAGTAATATCATCCCTGCCCCTCGATGGTTTGTGATATCATCTCTGACATCCTTGACTTCCTGCCAACACAGACCTAGTCGTGTTTGGTTAATCCTTATGTTCCGAGGTAATCTTGGAAGTGTTCCTTTGTATCTTTTGTGATCTTCAGATCCAACTCTTAACCGAAACACCATGTTATTGCTACCTCGAAGCATGACTATGGTACTCCGTATATCAACAAGAGCATTGGAAGAGCAATGCTAAATGTTTCTTGATTTATTATTCAAACACCATGGTGTGGGTAATATCGTGATTCTTCCCTCGCCCCTTTGTCTAAATACTTTTGAACTTGCTGCCCTATCATGTATATCTTGCTCCGCCTTTCCTTGGGAAGGATATACCCTCAATTCTGGTGTGTAAACACATTTTCCTTTCCATTGGTCTGATTAATCCGATAATTTCATTTTTTCCATTGGTTTGTTTAACCTTCTTGTGATCTATATGATATAGGCAGAAATAATTCCCTGCTTATAACCCCCCCCCCCCCGATGTACAACCTTGTCAGTGAAACCCTGTTACTATTGTTGATGACATTCCGGTAACCACCGATGGACGAGAACCTTGCCTATTGGTCCGCCTCGCTTAACGAGCAGGAAAATGGTTCTCTTCGTCCCTCGCCCTTGGTACCGACCTTGTTGCCGGCATAACTGACATGCCACCCTCTGACATGCCTTACTATCAAGACCGTGCAAGATGTCATCGCTCCTTCTACTTTTAACCCACATGGTGGGCCCATAACCCACAGTTCCACAGGACCGAAACCTGACTCTCATGTACAACCTTGATTCCAAAATATTCTTGGCACTTGGCTTCGTATGTAATACATGAGCTAACTTCCTCACCATGTTTCATTTCGGTATCAGAGGCAACATTATTCTTCATCGCTCTGAACCCCTTCCATCACCTATTTTAGGCATTAGCTGGATGCCTACCTGGTTGAAACTTGTTGAATCTCCTTATAGCACTCTCCATACGTCCTGGTGCTTCTAAAATCTCATTCCTTGAAATAACTACCGGATGCTGATCCTTTCAGACATCCATCCTTGTAGCTTCCCCCTTACTCTACCCCTTAAATCTCGGGACGAGATTTCTTGTAGTGGAGGAGAATTGTGGCGCCCGGATAATTAAGCTTCAGTAACCCTCAGTGATTAAGCTAATCATGTTGCTAAACAGTGCTTGATCATATTGGAATAATATCTCATTTCAATTCCAGCTCCAATTGAAATTCAAATATGAGGTGAAAATAAGAAGTTGTCCCAATCCAGGAACTAAAAAGTTCATAATTTTGGAAATAATCCATTGTGAATTATGTTCAGGGGATCAACATCATCTAAAGTCCCTAGATGACTCTAACATCTCTTTAAACCGAGCCAACAACCCCTTTTGACTCTTTTAGTGCAATGCAAAATTCAAATGAGATTATGTTGCTCCCAAACTCTTTTGTAGCAATGCAGTATAATGCATCATAATTATTTGGCCTGGTTGGACATTTTTCACAAATGTTTTGGCAGCCAAACAAATTGCAAACAAAAAGAAATAGAAATAATAAAAGAAAAGAAACCTCCCTCCTCACCCTGGGCCGCTTGGCCACCGGACCCACCCAGTCGGCCCAGCCGGCCCACCTAGCCCCCCGGACGCTTCCCCCGCTCCTTCCTGTTCCTCGGTACCTGACCGCTACAGGGCGCGGGTTCCGCCCGACCACCTCGTCGGCGTCGAGTGAGAGGATAAGGCCGACGCCTCGGCCTCTCCCCTGCCACCTCTCCCACTTGCTCCTCCCCACCCACTCCCTCTCATCCTCTCTCTCCCTCACGCTCGCCTCCCTCCTCCAGATCCCTCACCCTCGCTGCACCACCATCGCGGCCACCGGCCTCCCTGTGTCGCGTGGTCGTGTCCCCAGGGACCACCGTGCTTCGCTTCGTCGACCCCACCCCGAGATCGACGCCGGGGAGCTTCGCCTGCGCCGCCCACAACCATCTCGTCCTCGGCATCGCGACAACACCACCGTCGACGTGCGTCGACCCGCCTCTCCGACTCGTCTCCGGCCGCTCCGACGCCTCCCCGACTCCTCCTCGAGCTCACTTGTGCACACCTAGAGGACCCGGTGAGCTTCGCTGTTCGTTTTCCCACCTTCTCCTTTGCTCTCGTCGTTGTGCACCACCCGTAGCTGCGCCCGTTGCGCCCCTGGCCATGCTCACCGGCCTTTGGCCACGACCGCTGCGCCCGGTGCGCCCCTGCCCGCGCGCTTGCGCATGGCTCCGCGACCGTGTGCGCGCTCGCCCGCGCCTGCACTCGTCGTTAGTCGTCACCACCGCCCCTTGTTTTCCCCTGCCTCATCGGGCGCTCGCCCGCGCCGCGTCCCGCCCGTGGCCGCGCCTCCGCTCGCGTTGTGCCCCTCGCCTACTACTGCTTTCTTGCGCTGTTGTTGCTGCTCGGCTACTCGCCTGCCTGCTGCCTCCGCTGGCGCACGCGGATGCCCCCCCCCCCCCCCCCCCCCGGCGCACAACGCTCGCCGTGGTCGCCCGTGCAGCCCGCCCGTCTCACGCCCGACCATGGCCGCCTCCGATCTGCCGCGACCTGCTCACCCGTACGGCCATCCTCCTCGTGCGTCGTTGCCGTCGCAGCCCCGCGTCCCGCCGCTGTCTACCTCCGCCCCTCCCCTGCAGCTCGCACGCCCTGCTCGCCTCTTTTGTCGGCTGCTGCTGCGTGCCGTGCTGCGGCCGCCGCGCCTCGCACCCCCCCAGAGCCCCGTTGCAGCTCCGCCTGCTTCCTGCCGCGCCGCCCTGCTCCGGCCACCGCTCGCCGGGCCACGCCCCTTGCCCCGCGTCGCCCTCCTCCGGCCACTGGCCCCTGCGCCGGCGCTCCCCCTCTCCCCGTCGGCCTGGCCCGCCCGGGCACTGGCTCCCGGCGCCCATGCCCGCATCGGCCGCCTGGTACGCCCGCGCCCAATCCCCGTTTGTGGCCTGGGCCTATGGCAACGAGCCCCACGCCCCTTTTCCTAGAAAAAGGAATTAAGGAAATTAATTCCTTAATTAATTAACCAATTAATTAGCTTAATTAACTTTGTTTAGTTTACCTAATTAACTTGATTAGTTAATTGAAACTGTTAATTAGTTACTAGTCAATGACAGACGGCCCCACTGCCCGGTTTGACCAGTTAACGGTCAGGGTTGACCGCTTACGTCACGATGACATCACGCTGTTGCAATAGCTTTGTTTTAGAATTAATAATACATTCAGAATATTGTTAAATCTTCGAAAAATCATAGAAATTAATCCGTAACTCGGATGAAAATGTTCTCTACATGAAAGTTGCTCAGAACGATGAGACCAATCCGAATACGCCATCCGTTCGTCTATCACATGTCCCTATCATAGCAAACGTTGAACTTTTCCCCTCCGGTTCATCTGTCTGACAGACGTCCGGAACCGGGAAAACTTTCCCGGATGTTATCCTCCTTCGCCAGTATCGCCTAGCGCTGCGTTAGAACACCTCTAGCACTGCTTATTGTCTTGTTATGCTTATTTTTGCGTGTATTTACTGTTTCTTCCCCCTCTTCTTCTTCGGTAGACCTCGAGACCGCTGCTGATGCCCCTGTGATCGACTACGTCGACGACGACCCCTCCTTACCAGAGCAACCAGGCAAGCCCCCCCTTTGATCATCCCGATATTGCCCATTCCATTCTCATGCTTGCATTAGATTTTGCTACTGTTATTGTTTGCTCCTATTCTGATGCATAGCCTGCTTTTGTATCTGCTGTTGTACCTTATCTGCTTATCCTAAACTGCTTAGTATAGGTTGGTTAGTGATCCATCAGTGACCCCCCCCCCACTTGTCCTTGTTGCCCATGCTTCATCATCGACGACTCGATCTACGTGATCGAAGACCAGGCCCCGACACCGCACATCACTTCCCCTTAGTTGCTCGACACTACTGGGTTACTATCGAGTACCGAGGGTGAACCTCTTCAGCACTTCTGATGTTAACCCTGTAGTGTAGTCATTCGGTCGTAGTCATCGAGGGTGATTTCCTCCTTAACCACTCCCGATATGACTCTGTCATGCAACCCCTCAAGTGTGAACCTCGGGGGTGATTCCTCTTACGTTCACCTTGATGATTACATCTAGTGGAATTCATCGGGGGTGATTCCTCGGGCTTTCCCCTTGATGTTTGGACACACGGTTACTATGGTTACTATGACTTTGCACTGGACCCTGTTACTAAAGACGGGTCGACCCTGAGGGGTACCCGCGCGAGCTTAATTGCGAGTGATGTGGAGTCGGGCGGACCTGGAAGGTGCCCGCGAGATAATTACGAGGCGTGGTCGGGCATTCCTAGCCCTTGTCGCAAGTCCTCGAGACGGGGCAACGGGGTCACCTCTTTCGTGAGTCTCTCCTTGTTACCGCGCGTTCCTAATCCATTACGATTTGGATATTTGATCCGAGGGGCCTCTGGCCTGATAGCACTAACCATCACGTGGGCATGGTATGGGCGTTCTGTGTCGTATGCATCAGCCGAAGCTTAAGAGACGTCAGGACTAGGCTTTCCCTCTATTCTGGTATTTCTGCAGCCCATTCCACATATACAGCCTTCCTTTGATAATGTTGCATATGTAGTGTAGATCCTTGCTTGCGAGTACTTTGGATGAGTACTCACGGTTGCTTTGCTTCCCCTTTTCCCCCTTTCTTCTTCTTTCCGGTTGATGCAACCAGATGTCGGAGCCCAGGAGCCAGATGCCACCGCCGATGCCTACTACTACATGGAGACCGACGATGACCAGGAGTAGTTAGGAGGCTCCCAGGCAGGAGGCCTTGCCTTTTCGATCGATGTTGCTTTTGTGCTAGCCTTCTTAAGGCACCCTTGTCTAACTCATGTCTGTACTCAGATATTGTTGCTTCCGCTGACTCTTGTGTATTCGAGCTTATGTATTCGAGCCCTCGAGGCCCCTGGCTTGTAATATAAAGCTTGTATTATTTTAATTTGTGTCTAGAGTTGTGTTGTGATATCTTCCCGTGAGTCCTTGATCTTGATCGTACACATTTGCGTGTATGATTAGTATATGATTGAATCGAGGGCGTCACATCCAGCCTCCACCGCGCGCTACTCCACCGGCTACTGTTCAACCACCCCTCCACGGGCACCCCTCCACCGTCTACTGTGCATCCAGCCCTCCACACCACGGGGTCCTGTTCAACCACCCCTCCACGGGCACCCCTCTACCGTCTACTGTTCATCCAGCCCTCCACACCACGGGGTCCTGTTCATCCAGAGGCAACTCCACCGCCCACTGTTCATCCAACCCTCACTGTTCATCCAATCGATCGGCTTCAGCTAGCAGCAGTAGCGTAGGAATCGCTCGATCGGGTTCAGTTAACAGCCATCAATCGATTGCTCGGGTTCAATAACGCGTAGCCTGCAGTGCAATCGCTCGGGTTCAGTTAGAGCCCAACGCCTCGCTCGGGTTCAGTTAGAGCCAACGCCTCGCACACACGCGCGTACGTGTACGAGCGAAACGCGCATCGCTCGGCCCCCGACCTCCCACCGTAACCGGGAACTCCCCGAAATTTTCCTCCCCCTCTCTTCTACCATAGTTTTTTCCGTCATGGACGGCCCAAAGAATGTAATGCAGCTGCGTCTCCGGCCCGCCTAGGACGAAAATCCCATTTTCTGTCATGATTTTTTGTCATAGAAGTAGGAGCCCACCACATCTATGATGACACCGGGTTTTGTCACAATTATCGTCATAGAAGTGTCATATGTATGACAGAAAAAAAATTCGTTCGGCCCTAAATGTCACGGATGTGTTTTTTTTGTAGTGTGTATGATTGTGATTGCCTCTACGGACCAAACCCTCCGGTTTATATAGACATGGAGGGCCCTAGGGTTGTACAGAGTCGGTTTACAAAGGAAGGAATCTACATATCCGAATGCCAAGCTTGCCATCCACGCAAAGGAGAGTCCCATCCAGACACGGGAGGAAGTCTTCTGTCTTGTATCCTCATAGCCCATTAGTTCGGCCCATGTGACATAGTCCGGACGCCTGAGGACCCCTTAATCCAGGACTCCCTCAACATGGCGTTTGCATTTCATACAATAAAGCGACAACCATTAGGCTCCTGCTAGTTGCCGATAAATTTTAAAAAACATGATCATCTCATACAATAACGTATACCACATCATGTCTTGACCATATCGCATCACAACATGCACTGCAAAAACAAGTTAGACTTCCTTTACTTTGTTGTTGCAAGTTTTACGTGGCTGCTACGGGCTTCTAGCAAGAACCGTTCTTACCGATGCATCAAAACCACAATGGTGTTTCCTCAAGTTTGTTGTTTTAACCTTCAACAAGGACCGGCCGCAGTCAAATTCGATTCAACTAAAGTAGGAGAAACAAAGACCCGCCAGCCACCTTTATGCAAAACTAGTTGCATGTCAGTTGGTGGAACCGGTCTCATGAACGTGGTCATGTAAGGTTGGTCTGGGCCGCTTCATCCAACAATACCGCCGAATCAAAATAAGACGTTGGTGGTAAGCAGTATGACTATCACCGCCCACAACTCTTTGTGTTCTACTCGTGCATATCATCTACGCATAAACCTGGCTCTGATGCCACCGTTGGGAAACGTTGCATGGAAAACAAAAAAATTCTACGCACATGCAATGATCTATCCATGGAAATACACAGCAACGAGGGAGAGAGTGTGTCTACATACCCTCGTAGACCGGAAGCGGAAGCGTTTGACAACGCGGTTGATGTAGTCGAACTTCTTCTAGCTCCGACCGATCAAGTACCGAACGCACGACACCTCCGAATTCTGCACACGTTCAGCTCAGTGATGTCCCTCGCCTTCTTGATCCAGCAAGACGTCGAGGTAATAGATAAGTTCCATCAGCACGACGGCGTGGTGACGGTGATGGTGAAGTGATCCTCGCAGGGCTTCGCCTAAGCAACACGAAGATATGACCGACGGTGTAAACTGTGGAGGGGGGTGCCGCACATGGCTAGGCAATTGTATATTGTGTGCTAGGCGCTCCCTTCCTCATATATATAGGTGGGAGGGAGGGAGGAGCAGCCATAGGAGGCGCCCAAGTAGGAGGAATCCTACTTGGAGTCCCTCCCAAGCCGCGCGCCCCCCTGCCATATATAACCAAGGGGGAAGGAAAGAGGGGGGAGAGGGAAGGAAGTAGGAATCCTAATCCACACTTTCCTTGCCCTCCCCTCTTTCCTTCTCCTCCTCATAGGGCTGGCCTCTATAGGGGCGCACCAGGGCTGGTGTGTTCCCTCACTTGGCTCATAAGGCCCATATCTTTGCCGGGGGTGCCCGAAACTCCTTTCCGGTGACTCGGTAAGTACCTGGTACCCTCCGGAACACTTCCTGTGTCCGAATACCATCGTCCTATATATCAATCTTTACCTCTCGGCCATTTCGAGACTCCTTATCATGTACGTGATCTCATTCGGGACTCTGAACAACATTCGGTCACCAAATTACATAACTCATATAATACTATATCGTCAACGAACGTTAAGCGTGCGGACCCTACGGGTTCGAGAACTATGTAGACATGACCGAGACACCTCTCCGGTCAATAACCAATAGCAGAACCTAGATGCTCATATTGGCTCCTACATGCTCTACGGAGATCTTTATCGGTCGAACCGTTATGACAACATACGTTATTCCCTTTGTCATCGGTATGTTACTTGCCCGAGATTCGATCGTCGGTATCTTCATACCTAGTTCAATCTCATTACCGGCAAGTCTCTTTACTCGTTCTATAATACATCATCCCACAACTAACACATTATTCACTTTGCTTGCAAGGCTTCTTATGATGTGTATTACCGAGAGGGCCCAGAGATACCTCTCCGATACTCGGAGTGACAAATCCTAACCTCAATCTATGGCAATCCAACAAACACCTTCAGAGATACCTGTAGAGCATCTTTATAATCACCCAGTTACGTTTTAATGCTTGATAGGACACAAAGCATTTGTCCGGTATCCAGGAGTTGCATAATCTCATAGTCAAAGGAATATGTATTTGACACGAAGAAAGCAATAGCAATAAAACTGAACGATCAATATGCTAAGCTAACGGATGGGTCTTGTCCATCACATAATTCTCCTAATGATGTGGTCTAGTTCATCAAATGACAACTCATGTCTATGGTTAGGAAACTTAACCATCTTTGATTAACGAGCTAGTCTAGTAGACAAGGGACACGGTGCTTTGTCTATGTATCCACACATGTATCAAGTTTCCGGTTAATACAATTCTAGCATGAATAATAAACGTTTATCATGAAATAAGGAAATATAAAATAGCAACTTTATTATTGCATCTAGGGCATATTTCCTTCAGAATTGCGTAAGCTAATCACTATTGCCATTAGCTTAACAAGATTTAGCATAGGTAGCCAATGTGGTCATTTTGGTTCAGAAGCTAGCCTCAAGCTTCTAATCCAGAGCTTTGCATACATTTAAAAATAAAATATGAATATTAATTCTATGTGGCTAGTCATGTAAAAATATGGACGATGGTAGAAGATACAACACATGATTGGAGATAATTTTGTTGTTTATTAGGGAAAAAGTTCTAAGCAAGCACAAACTATTCACATGGTGTGTCAGAACGGCAGGAGAAAAAACTTACCGTTGGTCAGAGTCACCCAGCCACCTAGGCGCATCTACTCTTCACTTGAACATTCTCCAGTGTTGATGACACAATAACCATGGAAACGTCGGTGTCCTTATCCACCACCTCACCTGCATCCTTCACATGCTTCAGTGCAACTGACCAAGACCATATCCTCTCTTTCCTAACATCGGATTCCTGGACAAGGAGCGAGTGAATGTAGGATTTTGAGGAGCAATGCACGTTGAGCAAAAAAGGTTATATAGAGTACTGATGTAATATCTGGCATATTACCTCTCATATTTCTGAAGCAAGGAATTACACACACAAAAAGTATAGTCAATCTTTGGCAAAAATAAGATCAGTGAAGCAATGCATGAATATGGTTGTTGGAGCATACACATCATACACTACTCCCCGCAGTCGGTTGTCGAGTCCATATCCTAGTATAACTTTTTTAGATAGAATCCTCAATGAGTGGAAAGGACTCCCAGACTTGCTCCACAGTACTATACCATACAGAGCCGCGCCCTTGTGATATGATAAGAACAAAAAGGGGCCAGGCCGCCCTCTTTTCTTTTCCGCACCAAGCCTTCTTGTAAAATCGGGTGTGTAGCTCAGTTGGTAGAGCATTGGGCTTTTAACCTAATGGTCGCAGGTTCAAGTCCTGCTATACCCAAAATAAAAAAACACTCTTGTATTCATAAGGTATGCTTAAAGTAGCCACTCTTGCAAAAATAAGGACAAAAAAAGGTGATTGGTGAGTGCTTTGCTAGATTAAAAATTATGCATCGCAACGGAAAGTCAGACTGTAATGAGATGAAAATGGACTTAGACGAGAGGACCAAAATAAGATGCAAATGAAGAGTGAAATAAAAGAGAACCTTCTTGTTGCTGCAACCGGTTCCTCTGTTCAGTAGTGCTTTTAGGGTCGTAACAACCCAACAAAAACTCCCAGACATCCCCTTTCATATTTGAGTGGACACCTTGTTCGCATAACCAAAATAAAGACAATGTCTTGGTTCAATTAATCTGAGAAGTCACAACATGTGCATAGAGGTAGTATATATGCCCCAAGGGATACTAACAAAAGCAAAGAAAATGGGTAGTTGTTAAGAAGAAGACAAAATGCAAGATTGAAAGGTTAGAAAACAGTGTGAAGGGATGCACCTCCAAGGAGTAAAGAAGTGTCACTGACGAGAATACATGGAGTAGTCCCTTCGGGGACATTCGATAATGTTTTTGAGAATATGTGGAGTAGGCTATGTAACAGAGTGTATTTACCAACAACCAAGCAAGCATGATTCAGAGTCTACCCACTGAGTCTTGTATCAGTTGGAGAAACAAGCTGATGGAGCCAGAATGTCGAAGTATGATCTGTGCAAAATGCAAATTACTAAAAGTTTTATTTCTCATGAATAGTTATTATCGATTGTATATGCAGCAGTATCCACTGCCTAGACCCTTTTCAAAAAAACTGTTAACTGTCCTGAATGTTATTTGTACCAGTTTGACTATAGGTGTTGTCACACATGATACATGACATTTACCCTACCCGGGGTGTGAGATCAGTAACAATATGTCACTGAGCTAATTACGCTGCTGGTGATGAAGGATAGATAGATATAGTTCACCCCATGTTGTACTCTCATGATCATTCCAGCTGCGTCTAGGCAACCCTCCTCGTTGAATGATACGTCTCCAACGTATCTATAATTTTGATTGTTCCATGCTATTATATTATCTATCTTGGATGTTTTATATGCCTTTATATGCTATTTTATATTTTTTTGGACTAACCTATTAACCTAGTTCCCAATGCTAGTTGTTTTTTCCTTGTTTTTGACTTCTACAGAAAATCAATACCAAACGGACTTCAAACGGAATAAAACTTTACGATGATTTTTTCTTGGACCAGAAGACACCTAGGAAGCTTCGGGAGGAGGCCAGAAGACCCACGAGGAGGACACAAGCCCTAGGGGCGCGCCCCTAGGCTTGTGGGCCCCCCGTGGCTCTCCTAACTCTAACTCCAGCACTATAAATTCCCAAATATTCCCCCTACGTTAGAGGGCACACCAAAAATACTTTTCCACCGCCGCAAGCTTCTGTTCTCATGAGATCCCATCTTGGGGCCTTTTCCGGCACTCCGTCGGAGCGGGATTCGATCACGGAGGGCCTCTACACCAACCTTGGTGCCCTCCGATGATGTGTGAGTAGTTTACCACAGACCTACAGTTCCATAGCTAGTAGCTAGATAGCTGCTTCTCTCTCTTTGATCTTCAATACAATGTTCTCCTTGATGTTCTTGGAGATCTATTCGATGTAATCTTCTTTTGTGGTGCGTTTGTTGAGATCCGACGAATTGTGGATTTAAGATCAGATTGTCTATGAATATTATTTGATTCTTCTCTGAACTCTTCTATGAATGATTGAGATAGCTTTGTATTTCTCTCTGATCTATCGATTTGGTTTGGCCAACTAGATTGGTTTTACTTGCAATGGGAGAGGTGCTTTGTGATGGGTTCAATCTTGCGGTGTCCTCACCCAGTGACAGTAGGGGTAGCGAGGCACGTATTGTATTGTTGCCATTAAGGATAAAAAGATGGGGTTTATATCATATTTCTTGAGTTTATCCCTCTACATCATGTCATCTTGCTTAAGGCGCTACTCTGTTTGTATGAACTTAATACTCTAGATCGATGCAGGCATTCGTCGGTCGATGTGTGGAGTAATAGTAGTAGATGCAGAATCGTTTCGGTCTACTTGTCACGGACGTGATGCCTATATTCATGATCATTGCCTTAGATGTCGTCATAACTTTGCGCTTTTCTATCAGTTGCTCAACAGTAATTTGTTTACCCATCGTACAATTTCTTCGAGAGAGAAGCCTCTAGTGAAACCTATGGCCCATGGATCTATTTTCTATCATATATTTTCATATCTATAAAACCAAAAACCAAAAAATACCTTGCTGCACTTTATTTACATTTACATTATTTTTCCTTTTAATTATATTTTAAATCTATCTCTATTAGATCTCACTCTTGCAAGTGACCGTGAAGGGATTGACAACCCCTTTTTCATGTTGTGTCCAAGCCTCTAGGGACTGTTAGCAGGTAGTTAGCACGTTGTTTACTGTTGGTATTTACTGTAGATATAAATAATTCAAAATTTTATTTCACCATCAATTTGTTTGTATGTAATTACTATAAATGTACATAGTAGATCATCAATTTACTAATTAATTTAAGTCATTTTAGCCTTAATCATATGGATAGAAAGAAGGGAAGTTAGAGTATTGTAGCTTCTCTAACATTCCTTGCCAATATTAGAGGATCCGGTTCCACCAAAAACATCATCTTGCTTGATCTTCCTTAATCCTCCTTAATTGATCACATCAGAAACATATCGATTGATACAACAACGATCGGCGGAGGATTGGTCGCTTAAGGCTGGTCGGACTGGATAAGGATTATCAGAGAACCCTTCTCCGAAAAGCCTGCTCGTGGCTGCGTTCATCTGCGGCAACGGCACCACTCCGTCATCCTTCCTCCATGTCTCCGTCGATTGCCGACGTGTGGGGCGCACGGCAGCCTCAGGCATCTGGTGGAGCGAGTGTCGGCGGCTGTGGGGAGGGAGCGTGGGGACCCGCGGGGCATGAGCGTCCGGCGGAGCGGAAGAGGGAGCAGTGTAGAGGGAGCATACGGGTGGGGACGCTCGCATAGGAGCAACATGCATGGAGCGAGGGGCACCAGGGGATTTGTGGTGGAGGACGAAGCCATGCAGATGGATTATGGATCGATCGTGGGTTTAGTGGGTTGTGTAACCGTGGTTGATGGCTTGATGTTAAACATTAACATGATTTTGATCGTTAGATCCTTGGGTTAGACAGATGAGATGTAAAGTGTCTACCCCTCTCGTGCTTTTATAGGGGTAGTAGATAGATAGGTAAATAGATGCTGAGCTGGTAAGCTTGCATTTTGAGAGAAATAGCTTAGCGCGGTATAGCTTACCAGCTCAGCATGCAAGCTTACAGAACCCCACCTTGATCAATAAAGTTTTCCTCTTATATTTGCAATATTCAGATTGCAATCTCTGTTTCTTGCTTGTTCTTCGTTTGCTTGCAGGAAATAGACTCTCGTGGTCAGGTTGATCGTGCTCCGGCCTGGTCAATGATCTCTTAGAGTTGGTTTAGCGATTGCTAAGGCGCGACGTCCTCGCACGTTCGCACTCGGATCGTCAAAGTCTACTCCTCTGAAAACGATAATCACCATCTCATCGAAAGACGGGACACCTTTGCCTCTATCAGTGCGTCCACAATATGTCCATATAATTTTAAAAGTGTTCACACATCTATATATTAAAAATTCCATGTACTTTGAATAAAGTGTTCATACTCTATAAAAAATGTTCATCTAATAAAAAAGTTTCCTTGCATTTTCAAGAAAACAATCATGTAATTTAAAAAGTGTTCATGTATTTGTATGATTGCGTAAATTTGGAAAGTGTATGACATTTTAGAAATATTCATGTAATTTTTAGAGAAGTGTTCACACATTGAAAAGAAGACACAAAAAATATAGTGGATCAACCTCGAATGTTTCAGTACCTCCGGATCGGTACTCATGGATGCTTTGGAGGTCTCATCTTCTTCGACACTAGATCTATGGATCGTCCCAGAGAAATTCACATGAATGGAAGGTATAACCTAGTTGTTGGAATCGGTAAATCTTCACCAACTCTTCTTCCTCTACTTCTGTTGTGTGGATCGTCAATGAGATGATTGTTACCTAGTATTCATGGGCTTGTATGTGCATGGATTTTGTTGTCGTTGTGTATCACGTTGCCCTGCAAGCCATTCTAGCCGTCATGGCATCCATTCCCGGTTGCGCTGGTGGCGCGGGTGCTCGGTGGCCTCCTCCTGTTGGGTAACGTAGCATGCAATTTCAAAAAAAAAATCCTACACTCACGCAAGATCTATCTAGGAGATGCGTAGCAACGGGAGGGGGAGAGTATGTCCACGTACCCTCGTAGAACGAAAGCGGAAGCGTTTGACAACGCGGTTGATGTACTCGAACTTCTTCTCGTTCCGACCGATCAAGCATCGAAGTAGGAGCCCACCACATCTATGATGATACCGGGTTTTGTCACAATTATCGTCATAGAAGTGTCATATGTATGATAGAAAAAAAAATTGTTCGGCCCTAAATGTCATGGATGTGTATTTTTTTTGTAGTGTGTATGATTGTGATTGCCTCTACGGACCAAACCCTCCGGTTTATATAAACATGGAGGGCCCTAGGGTTGTACAGAGTCGGTTTACAAAGGAAGGAATCTACATATCCGAATGCCAAGATTGCCATCCACGCAAAGGAGAGTCCCATCCGGACACGGGAGGAAGTCTTCTGTCTTGTATCCTCATAGCCCATTAGTTCGACCCATGTTACATAGTCCGGACGCCTGAGAACCCCTTAATCCAGGACTCCCTCAACATGGCGTTTGCATTTCATACAATAAAGCGACAACCATAAGGCTCCTGCTAGTTGCCGATAACTTTTAAAAAACATGATCATCTCATACAATAACGTATACCACATCATGTCTTGACCATATCGCATCACAACATGCACTGCAAAAACAAGTTAGACTTCCTTTACTTTGTTGTTGCAAGTTTTACGTGGCTGCTACGGGCTTCTAGCAAGAACCGTTCTTACCGATGCATCAAAACCACAATGGTGTTTCCTCAAGTTTGCTGTTTTAACCTTCAACAAGGACCGGCCGCAGTCAAATTCGATTCAACTAAAGTAGGAGAAACAAAGACCCACCAGCCACCTTTATGCAAAACTAGTCGAATACCCGTGCGTTGCCACGGGAGTTTGATGTGCTTTACTTTGGAGTATAAGATAATCTGATCAGTTTGGTTAGAGTGAATGCATTATTTATTTAGGCGTATCATAGAAGTTCTATGAGCTCTAAGTTTTATGAATACATTTTTTAGATGACGACTTTCAAAGACTAAAATTGAATCTGAAACTTAAGTGACAACTCTATTACTTCGACAATTCGTTTCCTTGTCTGTGTCATAATATTTTCTTTGTGTCGCATACAAAAACTATATTGAAGCAATCTGTCACCTGGTGTAGTTGGCAGTGTAGATCATTAGGATTCCATGTACAGTCTACGTACATCAGCCAACACCATAAAGATTAGAGATGCGTGCATGACGCGGTAAAGAAAAATTAATCATTAAATTTGGCACTTTATATCAAACAAAATAATTAGATATTAAATGACACCAATAAAATAGTAGTCCCTCCTTTCTAATACTCCCTCATTCCCAACATATAAGCCGTGCTTGACTTTTTTGGATTTTCATCGTACAACTTTAACAATTATTATCACTTATTGTATGTCTACAAAATTAGTATAAACATAAATGAAATAAAAAAATTTGCAAGAAGAGTAATACAATACAATTTATATGTGTCCAATCCATGTACTTTTGTATAGTAAACTGATCAAAGTTGCACAAGCAAAGTCAGGGGCATTACATTTGATGGAGGGAGTACCTAAGGCAAAAGTCTGCTTCATCCTCCCAGCTTCAATAATTAAAGGTGTATGGCATCCCCTTGAAACATGAATAATGACTTTGCCAACAGAACCATTTAGCAAATCTTTCATATGCTTGGTTACAATTTACAGAATCCAAGAATGGCACACCTTCCCTAAAAAAATGACACGCCAAGATAGATGGTTTCTCCTTTACAGTAGCGAATATAAGTAGAGGGAAAAGAAGTGTTATATTACAGCGTCATGAATACTTACACCAGTGTGAACTGTCCACCTAATGGCTACACAACTCTTTGATCTGGTTCACTAAATTGGGAAATCAAGAAGTTGAATTTTCTTTTCAGTTGATCCCGAAATATTTGCACAAATCCATCAGTTAATTAGTGAAACCTGACCCTGATCATCATACCTAGAACGCTGGGAGTAAAGGGAAGTACTTAAGGATTGTTAAAATTCTAATATGAAAGCTTAAGAGTGTAGCAACATATCTACAATAAGTAGCATTGACAGTCAATAGGAAAGCTTAGTAGCATATCATATCTGTTTTGTTACACTTGTGAAAGATTAGAAAACATATTTAAATTATGATGATGAACTCATGTATAACTACATTATGAATATTGCCACTTATCTAAGAGTAGTAAGAGTCAAACTCATTCAATATGTTTTACAAAAAATGGAATGAGAAATGTAACAAGTGAGAGCATAGATGATGAATCTGCAAGAAGTCCCTTCTCCATTTTTATGAAGCTCAACGTTATGGAATGGAGCAACCTCAAAAATCAGAACCTGCAAAAAAATATTAGAATCTTTTTTTCCAAAAAAAAAGAATCTTCAGTTTGAAGCGAACATATAAAATATGTGGTAATGCAGCTATTATTTCTCTAGGAAATAAAGACTTTTGATGGCATGAGCATATACATAGAGTGATAGAGATGTAATATGTATATAGCAAGCAAAGAAAGTACGTACTATATGATCTTGTATTAATATTCCATGATGATTTCGTATCATTATCATTAATAAAATAACCTGTAGAAAGTATTCCTTTCTCCAGAAAATGCTATACCCATTAGTACTCACAATGTTAGTGAATAATCACAAATCATAACGTCAAAGTGTAAGAACAAACTTGTTTTGTTGACCAGAAATAAATTACCTTTGTTCTTCTTCCTCACCAAAATCTTCCCCTAGATTTTTCATCTTTATCTGCACAAGTCGTTCTTAAAGCTACAGGATGCAAGAGGAAAGCATAGTCAGAGCTACAGGATATAAGAGGAAAACATTGAACATATAAATCCCGCTATGCAACCCGCCGATCTGGAGGCCTTGCCGCGCGCGTGATCGCTGGCCACTCGATCAACTCTCTCGTTCGTTTTTCACCATTGGTTTTTACTATTCACTGCTAGATTTTGTTACACCTCGCACTGCTTCACTGGGTGGCTGCCAGTGGACCCATATAATCATTGGTCCACACTGCAGGGAAGGGCTCGTCGACTGGGTCGGTGACCAATGACGCTCCCGGTGAAAAAGCCCTAGATCGAGCGGTCAAAACAGATCACGCCTCCTCGATTCCTTTCACTCCCTCGACACCACCTCCCTTCCACCCGGCGGCGCCTCCTCCTTCCTCCCCATCTGACTGCGCCTTCTCCTTCCTCTTCGTCCGCCTTCATCCCCATCCGGCGGTGCCTCCTCCTTCCTACCCGTCCAGCAACGCCTCCTCCCTTCTTTCCAAGGCCTCCAGCACAGCGCGCCACCGGCTAACTGCACCACCACCGTATCCGCGAGAGAGGAAGTTGCGGGAGGAGGAGAGCCCATACTGTGAGGAAGACGTGGGGAGGAGCTCTACCCGGCTCAGCTGCCGGCCAGGATCTGGAAGAAGAGGAGACCCAGTGCTGGCGTCGGCTCGAGCGATGCGGGTTGACGGTCAGTGCAGGTGAGCGCGGCGTGTAGTGCGGTGCCTTGGACAGGTGGCAGCAGCCGTCGACAGGAGCGGCGCCGTGAGCGACGGCCCTTGGTCGTCTTCAGGTGTGCGTCGTTCGTGGTAGCCAGTCGTGGGTGTTGCCGGGCGACCAGAGGCGCCTGCAGCAGGCCGGTGCCCCTTAGCAAGATTGGCATGAACTGGGAGGCAACCGGTGTGTAGTATGATCCTCACAGGGTAGCCCGTCTCTTTCCTTTCTCTTCTCCTGTGTGTGTGTGTGTGTGTGTGTGTGTGTGTGTGTGTGTGTGTGTGTGTGTGTGTGTGTGTGTGTTTGTGTTTGTGTGTGTGTGTGCGCGCGCGCGCTCGCTCGCTCGCGTCGTTTCTCCTTTCTTCTCTCCTGAAGAAGGGGCTGCTCAGTTTTGGAACAGCAAACCATGGAGGATATGGGTCTGCACGGGCTTGGAGCAGAAAGCCATGGCGGCCAAGGTGAATAAGCAACATATAATTGTTATGCTGAAAATAAGCATTTTTGCAAATTTTTTTTTTTGTTCTTAAGATATTTATAGCATTTTTGTCTGAATAATTAAAGCCATCTACTCTATTGATGATTTGTTAGGCGAAAAAAGGAATGAAAAGGAGCTTGTAGTTTTGTGAATAAGTCTGCTACTTTTGCAGTCCACTTTGTTAGTATTATCATAAGATTAATTATACAGTTATATTCCAATCTGCTGTTGCTTTTAAGCATCTGCAGCTGATCTGATGGGATTGAATGGCTAATTTGCAGGTCAGAGTATAACCCAGAGCAGTCCTTATGGGAGAGAGGGTTTATGCTTGCAGGGCGAAGGTATAAACAACTAGACTTGGAGGCAGGTACGGAGACCAATTATCGAGGTTTCTTCTTTCTTTAGTTTGTTGATGAGAAGTGACGCCAACTGGGGACATCTTTGTTTATAACCTTATTGGTATACCTTATGGCAGCTCACAAATGCAAGGGGCCATACCTTAAAATGCAGCCACTATCTTCTTGCTTTCGTTCCAGATAATAATGCCCTCCCGTGTGTGATCTACTGCCATGGAAATAGGTGCTTACCCTGCGTGATCACTGCTAGCATATGTTTGCTCATGCATTGGGCACTTGTTAGTTTTGGCATTCTTATTTAATGTGCCTTGCTTTAGCTAACATACCTGTAGACTTTGGAAACTGCAGCACTGGATTAATAGCACAAATTTACAAATCTATGTACTTACTAATTATGATTTAGCTTATCACCTCGAGCAATCAGCAATACCTTCTTCAATATTTAACAGGATTTTTCTCTAACCCAATGCAGCTGATGCAGAGCAGATGCAAATGAAGCCGCTGTAGTACTTCTTCCTTCAAACATCATAGTTTTCGCACTAGACTTTTCCGGTTCAGGTCCATCGGACGAAGATTATGTCAGCCTTGGTTGGCATGAGGTATATAATCAGTACACATTTTGTTCTTCTGCATTCATATCGTTGTTCACTGTATTCTGAAATTCACGCTAATTTACTTCTAGAAAGAGGACCTCAAATGCGCAGTATCATTCCTGCGCACCAACAAGCAATTTTCCCGTATAGGCCTTCGGGGGTGATCGAGGGGTGCTGTTACAAGGTACTTTCTAGTTTGTATACTGTGTGCTCCATTTCCTTCCGGGCATCTCTCTATTTCATTTCACTTGATTCAATATTTTTAGATCACAATGCACTAGATGGTTCTTGAACAAAACTGTGTGTGTTCAAGTGGTTCTTGGTTCTTCCATTTAATTCTTATTAGACTGATGTTTATGTACATCTTCTGGCCTTTAATTCATGTTTTGTATAAATGTAACACAGCCTACTACATGGAGCAGAAGAACTGAGAGATGATGTTTCTGCTGAGCCTACTATATGGTTCTTGGTTCTGCCATTGATGAGATCTATGTTATCATTCTGACGATCTGTCGCAACAACATATGGTTTTTCAGCTATATATTTTTGCTATCTGGTCTCTGTTTTGGCCTCCTGATTAGTTGATAATATTTTTATTTGCTTTGGTCTTTGTTGATGATTTTTGGTTTAAAATCTTTCTCCATGAAAATCGTACAAGCAAACGGGTGGTCCGAACTGATGCCATGTTGATATGTCTACATAATCCATGCTTACCCTTGTGGTTGGCATCCGAGAGAAAACATCATATGTCTTTTCCAATCTTCTCAACAATTATTTTCTTCTGTTTTTTGTCGTGTTTGCGCTTAGCTCATGTTCTCCCTCTTAGTTGGAGTTTAGTTTTTTTACAGGACTCGGATCTAAGAGGGACGCAGTGGTTGCGGATAGCGAGATGGTTTACTTACCAACCCTTTGCAGCGTTTGCCAACTCTCCAGTCAAATGGTCTAACCAAGTTTTCCTCAATCCTCTGTTCTCATTTTGGTTTTGATGCCTTGCTGCCTTCAACATTAACGTGAGGTCTGACCGTCTGAGCCATTGCGATTCCTGGAATCCTTCTTCCATTTTTCTTTCGATTTGATTTTCTGCCTCCCGAATGATGATTACAAGTGCATGGTTCATATGATCGAATTGTGATTGCTTGAACAAAAATAGTCTTTCGCTCCTATCTGACCACCTTTCAATCTCACACCTTTTCAGGAGAATCAAAACAACTTGGTTTGTCTGTTTTTTTTTCATGTTACATGTAGAACATTGCATTGACAAGGTGTAGTTGTATTGATTCATTATAGGACGGTGAAGATTGATATTTGGTCTTGTTCATCGAGACTGGCATTTATTTGCCTTGCAAACCATCCTGCTATATCAACGCCCATATTCTGAGTCCTCTTATTAGTACTATCTTGGTTCGACATGTTAATTCTTTTCTATTGTTTGCCCTATGATTAGACTAAACTAATAGAGAAGCAATTTCCACTTGACTAATAAATAGGGTGATTTTTTATTTGCTTGGATTTGAGCAGTGATGAGACAATTAAATAAATATGATCTTCTGGGTGTGATTATCAATCGCTACTTTCTTACTGAGCTCCTATCCATTTGCTTTTGAGTCTGTTGTGATTTGTTCACCGATTTTCTAAATTCAGCTTGATCGCAAGAGGTATTCGGATCTTCAAAACATTTTGAACTTTGATTGCGATTGCACAATAGATACTTTGATGTTTGCAATGATTTTCCGAACCAGATTGAGGATGACGACTTCATATCTGTCGCTCCACTCTTACGGTTTGCATCGGTGGATCTTTGCTGATTGACATACTTCCGAATCTGATTCGGTAGATAATGATTCCATATTTCGATGCACCCTAATCTCTTCCCATACAATCACTTAGTCATTTCTTCGAGTTGTTTCTTTGGCAGATGAACACTCCTATGTCTGCATTCAAAGGCAAATTGCAAGCTATCATGCCTAAAACGCCTAGGTATCCATCCTACCTTTGTCGTATCAGATGGTTTGAAGGTTCTTGTTCCTTTGTCTATACCTAATGTATTTTCGTTTTGTGAAACAGCAAATCACAATGCCCAAAAAGCTCTTTTTCCTTCACCTTTGAAGATTAAAGGGCCTGAGGTTAAGGGAGCAGCAGACCTGTCTAACTCTACTGGAAATGTTACTACCGAAGCTGAAAAGAGTCCTTCTGCTGGAGATGTAGTTCAAGCTGTATCCATGCCAAATGTTCGCCCCTTTTTCACATGCAGCTGTCTTCATCCTTTTGCACAAACCATGCTTGATCCATCACAATGTTTTGTAGCAGGAACCTAAACAAGTTGATCAAGAGACTGAGACCGCAGTAGCTGGAGATGGAAAGAATGTTCTTTCCGAACAGACTAAAAACAAGAGTTAAAGACTCATAGTCTGTTACATTCAAGCTGTTTCGTGTAGGATATATCATGATGATCACTGTTCTTCCAGTGTCGTGTCTTCTTTACAATCCAAGGCTTGATTCTGTGTGATTTCATAGACGTTTTCTTCTTAACTAATGCATACGATGGTGTTTCATCAGACCCTTTTTTTTTATCGTTGTTAGATTGAAATTTACTAAATGCCCAGTGAAACAACCTTTTACCTTCAGGCTGCAATATGTTTTGCTTGGTACATGGTCTTTGCTACTGCATGAAAAATAGCTTGCTTGATATATACAATTCATCAGCCATGTAACTGAATTGTGTGTGTTTTTTTTGCTTAGTTAATCTACTGCAAATTTATGCCCTATATTTATTGCATGTAATCTTTTTGTTCTTGCAGTTATTATACTCTATAACTCTTGTTCTTTATGCTGGTACTATCTTTACTGACATGCC
Organism: Aegilops umbellulata; assembly: GCA_032464435.1. Taxonomy (NCBI): domain Eukaryota; kingdom Viridiplantae; phylum Streptophyta; class Magnoliopsida; order Poales; family Poaceae; genus Aegilops; species Aegilops umbellulata. Next base: position 279,122,077 of record CP136058.1, read on the forward strand.
TCTTATTTTTGCTAATGGCTGCAACTCAGACCGAACGCTGCTGCCAAGGGCGCCAGCACTCCAAAGAAAGCAAAGCAGTAGTTCTTCGATGAACTGATCTAGACGTGTACATGTGGTATGACCATCCCTTCCTGAATTTTGTTTCTGGTGAATCCGCAATACACGAGATGCTGTTATAAAATAATTGTAGTTGCATCTTCTTCCACAGGGTATCTTCTATGTTGTGCTAGCTTATCAAGCTAAATTAGCTACTAGATGGATATGCTGATGAAGAGATTTTCTCAGCTCTCCTGCATCGTAGCAACGGTCTAGCCCTCAGGTCTGAGGATCGCCAGCACAGCAAACTTTTGTGGATGCACTTGATGTATTTTGTGCGGAATGATGTAAGCTGCTATCATGACACCACCTCTATTTATGTCCTCGAACGAACCAACTACTATACGTTGTAGATATCGCCATTGTCCTTTTGCCCTTCTTTGAATCCCAATAGGCATTCAGTGGGAATTTTAAATTCAGAGTTGAGTACTCATTTCAGTTCTTAGTTCAGTGAGATCAAATTTATTTTCGTAGAATGCCAGACAAAATTATCCTTAATTCAGTTTTTCCCTGCTGTTATTTGCCTACTTAGTGCCGAGTGATCAAATATATTCCATGGAGTGCTTTCTTATATTTTATCGCCATTTGTTTTGAATCCCAATCTTCATCCATTCACACCCTCTTGAGACGGCTTTCCCATATCTTCAAATAACTTATACCATGCTCAAAATTTAGCGATGCCTACCTAACACAAAAAAGATGTGCAATTTTTTTAAGACCCATTAAATGGTACACCAAAAGTAACAATTTCTAAGTAATTCCAGTAGTAGTCGATAAAATGAGCATGGAATGACATAGATTGTTTTTTAGAACATTTATAGATGTTTTGTGTTTTTTAAGAATATCCTCTGCTTTATATAAGCATGATGGCTTGATTAGCTTCATACTTTTTAGGTTTCAACCGCTTAACTAAAAGAAGAAGGCGCATTTAGTTAATTCCCCGCTCCTTATTTTCACTCAAACATTTACCTCAAAGCATGCGCATGGCCCGTTTCTCCTATGGGCCGACGTCCTTCAAATGACCGAGGAAATATCTACTACAGTTGTCTCTCTTAGCTTCCCGCAGCCACCAGACCCTATCTTATGTTCACTTAGCTCATCCCCCCCCCCCCCCCTCTTTGCCTGGAGCTCCTCCGTGGTAGCTGCTCCTGCGGTCGAACCAGATACACGGATGCCAAAGGCCCGCGGTCAGCTTCTGCAGTGCCCTACTCTTTACCAGGTGCGCCTCCTCCTCTCGGCATCCATTACTGTTGCTTCATCACAGTCAACTCCATGTGGTCATGGTCAGCAAATACATCTCTCTCTCCCATTTTGTTTAGCCTTTGACTGACCATGATTTCACCTTTTAGGTGTTCAATCTATTTTGGTCCTGAACAAAGGCGGATAGGAGTTCCTACGAGCAGTCATATTTCTCAAGGTATATCCCTCTGTTCCAGATCCAGATCCAACTCTGGTCTTGGTTGATGCATCTAAGATATGTTTAGTTCCTCCCCATATGCTTTAGAATGTGTTTTCTGTACTGCCAAAAAGCTATAAATGCTATATTTGCATAGAGCCAGTAAGAAATATAATTTAGTGCCCTTGAGTAATACTGAAATATTCAGCATGGTCTTTGTCAACTTATTTCATGCCATTCTACGAAAGCTACATGATTGATGCCTGTGCTTTGTGCGGACTATGTAAAAACATTTGATTTCAGTGTCCATCAATACTATTTTCTTCATGAGCTAATTTCATTGCTTACCTCTATTCATATCTTCATGGTGTTATAGCTTTGTTTCATTATGAGTTTACTAGAGCTTGCTGCATGTTTATTCCAAGGCTTCGCTCCTTGTTATTCTTAATGCATACTGTATGTATACCTTGTGCCAGCCCCCTTGGTCTATCTTTTGAAATCGTGCTCATGGAGCTGGTCGAGCTATCCACCGTTTCTCTAGCTGAAGCAATGTTTGAGAAACTCGAGCTCCCTAAACCAGTCTACCATGTGCATCAGCTTGAGCAGGGTGGGTATAAAGCGCAGGTTGAATTTCACCGTACAAAAGAGCGTTTTCATGCTTCAGCACGCCGGGTTAAACTGCCAAGCCCTGTATGTGTGGATGGGGAGGCATCAATGAATCACATGGAATCCAGAGAGGCATTAATGTGTATCATCTTGATTGTTGCCTTGACCTTATCAATCCCCTTCTTCCCTCCGTGTACCAAGCCTTCTCTCGCTCACCCTGTCTCATCCAGACCATCGTCGTTGTTCCTCAACTTTGATTGCAATATCAACACGTCAATTCCTCAGGTGGATCCTCACTGAATCAGACCGCTTAAAAGGCGAATCTTTACCAACATGGTATTATTTCAATTTTGAGTTAGTGTTGTTCCTTAGAGACATGGTCAAAGATTGAGAAATTTTAGATTTACTTGCATCTTGGTTTGCCCGTGACCGAAATCAATATTTCTTCGTTGCTAACAAGAAAAGATCAGTCATCTCATGCAGATGCATACCCTGTTGATATGTTACTGCTCATTTCAGAAGTGTTTGATTCATCCTAGCTAATTCAAGTTAACCTGGGTACAACAATAGATGGACATTTATTTATGGACAACAATAGTAGTGAGCAGGCAATGTAAAATGCATTTCTGTTAGTTCGACGAAACTGACGGTACTTTGTTCTTGCTTCTATATCCTGATTTGGTAATTTTATGATAGGTCTTTAAATATTTCAAATTGCATGGTTTGAATTAGTTTCACATGCTAAAGTATATAGTTTGAACATAGGTATTCCTTAATTTTTCATATAAAAGGTTTAGAATTATTACCCTTTGTGCTTGCTAAAACTTGAAGTTACTAACAAATGCAAAGGTTTCTGTTACAAAAGGTTTAGAATCATATTACCCTTGATGCTTGAATTTGGACCTTGCACCTTACTTGGATAACATAGAGCCAAATGGCACATTTTCCAAATACACGTTCAAAACACTTCGGGTTTGACATGGTCTCTATCCTCGATCAAACATAAAGTTACTATAAAAGGCAAATATTTTTCAACATGAACATGGTTTCAAATGGGTCTCTGCGCCATTTGGCGCACCGGGTCATCTAGTAGTAATAGAGGAAGACGAACATGATTACATGAATGAACACAACGTGTCCTAGGTCCTCTCCCGCCGCCCTGGCTACTGCCTGCCCTGCACTTGCGCACGCCGCTCCGCAGCTGTTCAAAAGCCCGGCGGTGCCCTTCAGTAGCCCCACGAGCAGCTGGCAGCCGTCACCGGCGCCGTCGCCTGCGATTCTGCGAAGCCGAGACGAGCAGTCCTGCACCGGGATGGATGTAGCTAGCGCGATGGCCATCGCTGTAGGGAGGGAGGCGACAGATCATTGTGATGCGCTACCCGCCGATGGCACATGTCTGTACGCGCAGCCGTGGCACGTCCTTGTAGACCAGAGAGAGAGAGAGAGAACGAGAATAAGAGATGAGAGAAAAAAACTACCTGGATTGCTGCCGCCACTGCCCTAGCTCAGGCACGCTGCCAGCTTGTTTTCTGCTCCTCCATGAGTCGTGGCAATTCGCGGGGGCTCCGCGCCTCAGCCGCTTCCACCTCCATCTTGATTGAAGGATAGGCACGACGATCGACCCTTTCAGGGCTTTATAGAGGACCACCAGGAGCATCTCGACGAAGACGATAGAGACGACGCCGCCGCGGCGACCGATGCTGGTGAGTTCAGAGGCCAGGAAGTAGAGCGCAATGGCCACCCACGTGTAGGCGTGAACCCCGTGAGTCCGCCACTTCCCCGCCCGCGTCATGCTAGTGACGCGCTCCTCGATCGAGGAGGAACGCCATTGAAACGGTGCACATGGCGGCCTCCTGGCCGGCACGATGGCGAGCATGACGAGGAAGGAGGAACATGGTCACGTCGTTAGGAAATAGGGAGTAGAGGCAGAGGTTCACGATGCGAGAAGCCCTAGCAGATCGTGCATGTGTAGATGTGCGCATACCGGTGCGTGGATTTTGCCTGGTCTAGCGGCAGTTCGAGATCGCGTAGGAAACGTGCATGCGTGGGTATTGTTGTTTCTTTTTTGTTTTTTCCCTTGCAAACCGGAGGGTTGGAAGTGTGAGGTACTGTAAAAAAAATCGTTGTGGTTCTCGCGGGAGGCGAACGTGGATGGATCGTGGCTCGTGGGAAGGAGGTGGCCCAACGATACGTGCGATCTTTACTAGCGCGGGGTCGTACGAAGGGGAGGTCAAACCATCACGACGTTCGATCCTCCTTTAATAGTAGAGACTAGTTGCATGTCAGTTGGTGGAACCGGTCTCATGAACGTGGTCATGTAAGGTTGGTCTGGGCCGCTTCATCCAACAATATCGCCGAATCAATATAAGACGTTGGTGGTAAGCAGTATTACTATCACCGCCCACAACTCTTTGTGTTCTACTCGTGCATATCATCTACGCATAAACCTGGCTCTGATGCCACCGTTGGGAAACGTTGCAGGAAAAACAAAACAAATTCTACACACATGCAATGATCTATCCATGGAAATTCATAGCAACGAGGGAGAGAGTGTGTCTACATACCCTCGTAGACCGTAAGCGGAAGCGTTTGACAACGTGGTTGATGTAGTCGAACTTCTTCTAGCTCCGACCGATCAAGTACCAAACGCACGACACCTCCGAGTTCTGCACACGTTCAGCTCAGTGATGTCCCTCGCCTTCTTGATCCAGCAAGACGTCGAGGTAATAGATAAGTTCCATCAGCACGACGGCGTGGTGACGGTGATGGTGAAGTGATCCTCGCAGGGCTTCGCCTAAGCACCATGAAGATATGACCGAGAGTGTAAACTGTGGAGGGGGGTGCCGCACATGGCTAGGCAATTGTATATTGTGTGCTAGGCGCCCCCCTCCTCATATATATAGGTGGGAGGGAGGGAGGAGCAGCCATAGGAGGCGCCCAAGTAGGAGGAATCCTACTTGGAGTCCCTCCCAAGCCGCGCGCCCCCTGCCATATATAACCAAGGGGGAAGGAAAGAGGGGGGGAGAGGGAAGGAAGTAGGAATCCTAATCCACACTTTCCTTGCCCTCCCCTCTTTCCTTCTCCTCCTCATAGGGCTGGCCTCTATAGGGGTGCACCAGGGCTGGTGTGTTCCCTCACTTGGCTCATAAGGCCCATATGTTTGCCAGGGGTGCCCGAAACTCCTTTCCGGTGACTCGGTAAGTACCCGGTACCCTCCGGAACACTTCCTGTGTCCGAATACCATCGTCCTATATATCAATCTTTACCTCTTGGCCATTTCGAGACTCCTTATCATGTACGTGATCTCATTCGGGACTCTGAACAACATTCGGTCACGAAATCACATAACTCATATAATACTATATCGTCAACGAACGTTAAGTGTGCGGACTCTACGGGTTCGAGAACTATGTAGACATGACCGAGACACCTCTTCGGTCAATAACCAATAGCGGAACCTAGATGCTCATATTGGCTCCTACATGCTCTACGGAGATCTTTATCGGTCGAACCGTTATGACAACATACGTTATTCCCTTTGTCATCGGTATGTTACTTGCCCGAGATTCGATCGTCGGTATCTTCATACCTAGTTCAATCTCATTACCGGCAAGTCTCTGTACTCGTTCCATAATACATCATCCCACAACTAACACATTATTCACTTTGCTTGCAAGGCTTCTTATGATGTGTATTACCGAGAGGGCCCAGAGATACCTCTCCGATACTCGGAGTGACAAATCCTAACCTCAATCTATGGCAATCCAACAAACACCTTCAGAGATACCTGTAGAGCATCTTTATAATCACCCAGTTACGTTTTAATGCTTGATAGGACACAAAGCATTCGTCCAGTATCCAGGAGTTGCATAATCTCATAGTCGAAGGAATATGTATTTGACATGAAGAAAGCAATAGCAATAAAACTGAACGATCAATATGCTAAGCTAACAGATGGGTCTTGTCCATCACATAATTCTCCTAATGATGTGGTCCCGTTCATCAAATGACAACTCATGTCTATGGTTAGGAAACTTAACCATCTTTGATTAACGAGCTAGTCTAGTAGAGGATTATTAGGGACACAGTGCTTTGTCTATGTATCCACACATGTATCAAGTTTCCGGTTAATACAATTCTAGCATGAATAATAAACGTTTATCATGAAATAAGGAGTCTATGTAACAGAGTGCATTTACCAACAGAGTGTATGTAACAGAGTGTATTTACCAACAACAGAGTGTATTTACCAACAACCACTGATATTCTAGTATTTGAGAATATGTGGAGTAGGCTATGTAACAGAGTGTATTTACCAACAACCAAGCAAGCATGATTCAGAGTCTACCCACTGAATCTTGTATCAGTTGGAGAAACAAGCTGATGGAGCCAGAATGTCGAAGTATGATCTGTGCAAAATGCAAATTACTAAAAGTTTTATTTCTCATGAATAGTTATTATCGATTGTATATGCAGCAGTATCCACTGCCTAGACCCTTTTCAAAAAAACTGTTAACTGTCCTGAATGTTATTTGTACCAGTTTGACTATAGGTGTTGTCACACATGATACATGACATTTACCCTACCCGGGGTGTGAGATCAGTAACAATATGTCACTGAGCTAATTACGCTGCTGGTGATGAAGGATAGATAGATATAGTTCACCCCATGTTGTACTCTCATGATCATTCCAGCTACGTCTAGGCAACCCTCCTCGTTGAATGATACGTCTCCAACGTATCTATAATTTTGATTGTTCCATGCTATTATATTATCTATCTTGGATGTTTTATATGCCTTTATATGCTATTTTATATTTTTTTGGACTAACCTATTAACCTAGTTCCCAGTGCCAGTTGTTTTTTTCCTTGTTTTTGACTTTTACAGAAAATCAATACCAAACGGACTTCAAACGGAATAAAACTTTACGATGATTTTTTCTTGGACCAGAAGACACCTAGGAAGCTTCGGGAGGAGGCCAGAAGACCCACGAGGAGGACACAAGCCCTAGGGGCGCGCCCCTAGGCTTGTGGGCCCCCCGTGGCTCTCCTAACTCTAACTCCAGCACTATAAATTCCCAAATATTCCCCCTACGTTAGAGGGCACACCAAAAATACTTTTCCACCGCCGCAAGCTTCTGTTCTCATGAGATCCCATCTTGGGGCCTTTTCCGGCACTCCGCCGGAGCGGGATTCGATCACGGAGGGCCTCTACACCAACCTTGGTGCCTTCCGATGATGTGTGAGTAGTTTACCACAGACCTACAGGTCCATAGCTAGTAGCTAGATAGCTGCTTCTCTCTCTTTGATCTTCAATACAATGTTCTCCTTGATGTTCTTGGAGATCTATTCGATGTAATCTTCTTTTGTGGTGCGTTTGTTGAGATCCGACGAATTGTGGATTTAAGATCAGATTGTCTATGAATATTATTTGAGTCTTCTCTGAACTCTTCTATGAATGATTGAGATAGCTTTGTATTTCTCTCTGATCTATCGATTTGGTTTGGCCAACTAGATTGGTTTTACTTGCAATGGGAGAGGTGCTTTGTGATGGGTTCAATCTTGCGGTGTCCTCACCCAGTGACAGTAGGGGTAGCGAGGCACGTATTGTATTGTTGCCATTAAGGATAAAAAGATGGGGTTTATATCATATTTCTTGAGTTTATCCCTCTACATCATGTCATCTTGCTTAAGGCGCTACTCTGTTTGTATGAACTTAATACTCTAGATCGATACAGGCATTCGTCGGTCGATGTGTGGAGTAATAGTAGTAGATGCAGAATCGTTTCGGTCTACTTGTCACAGACGTGATGCCTATATTCATGATCATTGCCTTAGATGTCGTCATAACTTTGCGCTTTTCTATTAGTTGCTCAACAGTAATTTGTTTACCCATCGTACAATTTCTTCGAGAGAGAAGCCTCTAGTGAAACCTATGGCCCATGGGTATATTTTCTATCATATATTTTCATATCTATAAAACCAAAAACCAAAAAATACCTTGCTGCACTTTATTTACATTTACTTTATTTTTCCTTTTAATTATCTTTTAAATCTATCTCTATTAGATCTCACTCTTGCAAGTGACCGTGAAGGGATTGACAACCCCTTTTTCATGTTGTGTCCAAGCCTCTAGGGACTGTTAGCAGGTAGTTAGCACGTTGTTTACTGTTGGTATTTACTGTAGATATAAATAATTCAAAATTAATTTTATTTCACCATCAATTTGTTTGTATGTAATTACTATAAAAGTACACAGTAGATCATCATTTTACTAATTAATTTAAGTCATTTTAGCCTTATCATATGGATAGAAAGAAGGGAAGTTAGAGTAATGTAGCTTCTCTAACATTCCTTGCCAATATTAGAGGATCCGGTTCCACCAAAAACATCATCTTGCTTGATCTTCCTTAATCCTCCTTAATTGATCACATCAGAAACATATCGATTGATACAACAACGATCGGCGGAGGATTGGTCGCTTAAGGCTGGTCGGACTGGATAAGGATTATCAGAGAACCCTTCTCCGAAAAGCCTGCTCGTGGTTGCGTTCATCTGCGGCAATGGCACCACTCTGTCATCCTTCCTCCACGTCTCCGTCGATTGCCGACGTGTGGGGCGCGCGGCAGCCTCAGGCATCTGGTGGAGCGAGTGTCGGCGGCTGTGGGGAGGGAGCGTGGGGACCCGCGGGGCATGAGCGTCCGACGGAGCGGAAGAGGGAGCAGTGTAGAGGGAGCATACTGGTGGGGACACTCGCATAGGAGCAACATGCGTGGAGCGAGGGGCACCAGGGGATTTGTGGTGGAGGACGAAGCCATGCAGATGGATTATGGATCGATCGTGGGTTTAGTGGGTTGTGTAACCGTGGTTGATGGCTTGATGTTAAACATTAACATGATTTTGATCGTTAGATCCTTGGGTTAGACAGATGAGATGTAAAGTGTCTGCCCCTCTCGTGCTTTTATAGGGGTAGTAGATAGATAGGTAAATAGATGCTGAGCTGGTAAACTTTATTGATCAAGGTGGGGTATAGCTTAGACAATATTTCTCCTTTCGCAAGACTTTCTATAGAATATTTTGAAATCGACTAAATAATTATGTGTATTTGCATAAAAAATAGTTTATCAAGTTAATGGCCCCTAAGTGAAATAATAAGAACTGAAAATTTAGTTCATGTAACAAAAAAGAGCTCGTCCATTTTAGGAAAATGTTAATTTAAGTTTAGATAGTGAGTTCATGAAAAAATCATAAAAGTGTATGAGCATTTAAAAGATATTCAATTAATTACAAAGTGTTTGCAAGTTTATAAAATGTCCATATAATTTTAAAAAGTGTTCACATATTTTTAATTTTTTGATGTTTTTCATAAGTTTATTCATGGGTGATGAGGACATGACTACCTTGGATACAACCAAAAATATTGCATACATGCATATTTGTGAGGTGATTTCTAGTGCAAACTATGCAATAATTTATTTATGTTATCCAGGACAAAAATATTTCACAGACTTTCGTGCCATGTCTAATTGCAAGTGTGTGGGATATTTGTACAATCCACATATTAACATAAGGGGAAAAGAGAAGTTTAGGTGTTGTTAAAAAAGTCCTCTCACGTCACTTTTAGGCCAAAAGAAAATAGAGTCCAAGTCCCACACGTTCTGAACTGATTCGGATTGCACACACATACTTGACTCAAAACGCCAAGATCTCTTTCATCCGGACTCCAAATTGGGTGATTCTTTTTTTGTTGGAAAGTTTATTTCCTGCACTTTCCAACCTAATTGTATCGCCTTCAAATTCGTCTGGAGCGTTGATATATTGACGAAACAATCTGACGCTGCAGCAGAATCTGAGTCAAACTATAATTCCAAAGGTGTTGCATCACCTCTACTTGGGCCACGAGCCTTGGACGAACTAGGATTAGTTTTTGGCTCTTTTGGGGTGTCCTCCCACCTTCTTGGCTGGCACCCCTTGCTCCTATATAAGTAGATCAATCTAGTAACTTTTCTTGGGGATTTGTTTAGTTAAAAGTTAGTCATTGCAACTTTGTGTACTTCGTTTGTGTCCAACGACAAGACCAAGTCGTCACAGAACCCCACCTTGATCAATAAAGTTTTCCTCTTATATTTGCAATATTCAGATTGCAATCTCTGTTTCTTGCTTGTTCTTCGTTTGCTTGCAGGAAATAGACTCTCGTGGTCAGGTTGATCGTGCTCCGGCGTGGTCAATAACCTCTTAGAGTTGGTTTAGCGATTGCTAAGGTGCGACGTCCTCGCACGTTCGCACTCGGATCGTCAAAGTCTACTCCTCTGAAAACGATAATCACCATCTCATCGAAAGATGGGACACCTTTGCCTCTATCAGTGCGTCCACAATATGTCCATATAATTTTAAAAGTGTTCACACATCTATATACTAAAAATTCCATGTACTTTGAATAAAGTGTTCATACACTAGAAAAATTGTTCATCTAATAAAAAAGTTTCCTTGCATTTTCAAGAAAACAATCATGTAATTTAAAAAGTCTTCATGTATTTGTATGATTGCGTAAATTTGGAAAGTGTATGACATTTTAGAAATATTCATGTAATTTTTAGAGAAGTGTTCACACATTGAAAAGAAGACACAAAAAATATAGTGGATCAACCTCGAATGTTTCAGTACCTCCGGATCGGTACTCATGGATGCTTTGGAGGTCTCATCTTCTTCGACACTAGATCTCTGGATCGTCCCAGAGAAATTCACATGAATGGAAGGTATAACCTAGTTGTTGGAATCGGTAAATCTTCACCAACTCTTCTTCCTCTACTTCTGTTGTGTGGATCGTCAATGAGATGATTGTTACCTAGTATTCATGGGCTTGTATGTGCAGGGATTTTGTTGTCGTTGTGTATCACTTTGCCCTGCAAGCTGTTCTAGCCGTCATGGCAGCCATTCCCGGTTGCGCTCGTGGCGCGGGTGCTCGGTGGCCTCCTCCTGTTGGGTAACGTAGCATGCAATTTCAAAAAAAAATTCCTACACTCACGCAAGATCTATCTAGGAGATGCATAGCAACGGGAGAGGGAGAGTGTGTCCACGTACCGTCGTAGAAGGAAAGCGGAAGCGTTTGACAACGCGGTTGATGTACTCGAACTTCTTCTCGTTCCGACCGATCAAGCATCGAACGCACGGCACCTGCGAGTTCTGCACACGTTCCGCTCGATGACGTCCCTCGAACTCTTGATCTAGCAAAGTGTCGAGGGAGAGTTTTGTCAGCACGACGGTGTGGTGACAGTGATGGTGAAGTGATCCACGCAGGGCTTGGCCAAAGCACTACGTGAATATGACCGGACCCGTAAATAGTGGAGGGGGGCGGCGCACACGGCTAACAATGTTTCTTGTGTGTTCTAGCGGTGCCCCCCCTCATATATATAGGTTGGAGGGGAGGAGAGGCAGCCAAGGGGGCACCCCAAGTAGATGGAATCCTACTTGGGCACCTCCCAATTCGACCTCCCCCCTTCCCTATTCCTATTCGGAGTAGGAAGGGAAGAGGGGGAAGGGGGAATCCTATTCCCTTTTTCCTTTCCTGCTTCCCCTTTACTTCTCCAGTTTGGCCAGCCCATATGGGGGGGGGGGGTGCACCAGCCCCTTGTGGCTGGTGTGTTTCCCCTCTTGGCCCATAAGGCCCATATATTTTGCTGGGGGTAGCCCGGAACCCCTTCCGGTGACCCGATACGTACCCGGTAACCCCATAACACTTCCGGTGTCTGAATACTATCGTCCTATATATGAATCTTCACCTCTCGACCATTTCAAGACTCCTCATCATGTCCGTGATCTCATTTGGGACTCCGAACAATAGTCGGTCACCAAATCACGTAACTCATATAATACAAGTCGTCATCGAACGTTAAGCGTGCGGACCCTACGGGTTCCAGAACTATGTAGACATGACCGAGACACATCTCCGGTCAATAACCAATAGTGGAACCCGGATTCTCATATTGGCTCCTACATATTCTACGAAGATCTTTATCGGTCAAACAACATAACAACATACGTCATTCCCTTTATCATCGCTATGTTACTTGTCCGTGATTCGATCGTCGGTATCCTGATACCTAGTTCAATCTCGTTACGGGCAAATCTCTTTACTCGTTTCGTAATGCATCATCCTGCAACTAACTCATTAGTCACATTGCTTGCAAGTCTTATAGTGATGTGCATTACCAAGAGGGCCCAGAGATACCTCTCCGATACATGGAGTGACAAATCCTAATCTTGATCTATGCCAACCCAACAAACACCTTCGGAGACACCTGTAGAGAGTCTTTATAATCACCCAGTTACGTTGTGATATTTGATTGCACACAAGGTGTTCCTCCGGTATTCAGGAGTTGCCTAATCACATTTGATAGCACACAAGGTGTTCCTCCGGTATCCCGCAACTAACTCATTGTCACAAAAGATTTTCATTGGACCCAATGCACTAGGTATTACACCTAGATCGGATATGAACTCCTTCATCCAGACTCCTTCATTTTCTGCTTCCAAAGCAGCTATGTACTCCGCTTCACACGTAGATCCCGCCACGACGCTCTGCTTGGAACTGCACCAACTGACAGCTCCACCATTCAATATAAATATGTATTCGGTTTGCGACTTAGAGTCATACGGATCAATGTCAAAGCTTGCATCGACGTAACCATTTACGATAAGCTCTTTGTCACCTCCATAAGCGAGAAATATATCCTTAGTCCTTTTTAGGTATTTCAGGATGTTCTTGACCGTTGTCCAGTGATCCACTCCTGGATTACTTTGGTACCTCCCTGCTAAACTTATAGTAAGGCACACATCAGGTCTGGTACATAGCATTGCATACATGATAGAACCTATGGCTGAGGCATAGGGAATGACTTTCATTTTCTCTCTATCTTCTAAGGTGGTCGGGCATTGAGTCTGACTCAACTTCACACCTTGTAACACATGCAAGTACCCTTTCTTTGACTGGTCCATTTTGAGCTTCTTCAAAACTTTATCAAGGTATGTGCTTTGTGAAAGTTCAATTAAGCGTCTTGATCTATCTCTATAGATCTTGATGCCCAATATATAAGCAGCTTCACCGAGGTCTTTCATTGAAAAACTCTTATTCAAGTATCCTTTTATGCTATCGTGAAATCTATATCATTTCCAATCAACAATATGTCATCCACATATAATATTAGAAATGCTACAAAGCTCCCACTCACTTTCTTGTAAATACAGGCTTCTCCAAAAGTCTGTATAAAATCATATGCTTTGATCACACTATCAAAGCGTATATTCCAACTCCGAGATGCTTGCACCAGTCCATAAATGGATCGCTGGAGCTTGCACACTTTGTTAGCACCTTTAGGATCGACAAAACCTTCTGGTTACATCATATACAACTCTTCTTTAAGAAATCCATTAAGGAATGCAGTTTTGACATCCATTTGCCAAATTTCATAATCATAAAATGCGGCAATTGCTAACATGATTCGGATAGACTTACGCATCGCTACGGGTGAGAAGGTCTCATCGTAGTCAACTCCTTGAACTTGTAGAAAACCATTCGCAACAAGTCGAGCTTTGTAGACAGTAATATTACTGTCAGCGTCAGTCTTCTTGTTGAAGATCCATTTATTCTCAATGGCTTGCCGAACATCGAGCAAGTCAACCAAAGTCCACACTTTTTTCTCATACATGGATCCCATCTAAGATTTCATGGCCTAAAGCCATTTCGCGGAATCTGGGCTCATCATCGCTTCCTCATAGTTCGTAGGTTTGTCATTGTCTAGTAATATGACTTCCAGAACAGGATTTTCATACCACTCTAGTGCAGAACGTACTCTGGTTGACCTACGAGGTTTGGTAGTAACTTGATCTGACGTTTCATGATCATCATCATTAATTTCCTCACTAATTGGTGTAGGCATCACTAGTACTGATTTCTGTGATGAACTACTTTCCAATTCGGGAGAATTTACAATTACCTCATCAAGTTCTACTTTCCTCCCACTCACTTCTTAAGAGAGAAATTCCTTCTCTAGAAAGGATCCATTCTTAGCAACGAATATCTTGCCTTCGGATCTGTGATAGAAGGTGTACCAACAGTCTCCTTTGGGTATCCTATGAAGACGTATTTCCCCAATTTGGGTTCGAGCTTATCAGGTTGAAGCTTTTTCACATAACCATCGCAGCCCCAAATTTTAAGAAAGAACAGCTTAGGTTTCTTGCCAAACCACAGTTCATATGGTGTGGTCTCAATGGATTTAGATGGTGCCCTATTTAACGTGAATGCATCCGTCTCTAAATCATACCCCCAAAACGATAGCGGTAAATTGGTAAGAGGCATCATAGATCGCACCATATCTAATAAAGTATGATTACGATGTTCGGATACACCATTACGCTGTGGTGTTCCAGGTGGTGTGAGTTGCAAAACTATTCCACATTGTTTCAAATGAAGACCAAACTCATAACTCAAATATTCACATACACAATCAGATCATAGAAACTTTATTTTCTTGTTACAATGATTTTCCACTTCAACCTGAAATTCTTTGAACTTTTCAAATGTTTCAGACTTATGTTTCATTAAGTAGATATACCCATAGCTGCTCAAATCATCTGTGAAGGTCAGAAAATAACGATACCCGCCGCGAGCCTCAACACTCATCGGACCGCATACATCAGTATGTATTATTTCCAATTAGTCAGTTGCTCGCTCCATTGTTCCAGAGAACGGAGTCTTAGTCATCTTGCCCATGAGGTATGGTTCACAAGCATCAAGTGATTCCAAAAGCCCATCAGCATGGAGTTTCTTCATGCGCTTTACACCAATATGACCTAAACGGCAGTGCCACAAATAAGTTGCACTATCATTATTAACTTTGCATCTTTTGGCTTCAATATTATGAATATGTGTATCACTACAATCAAGATTCAACAAAATAGACCACTCATCAAGGGTGCTTGACCATAAAAGATATTACTCATATAAATAGAACAACCATTATTCTCTAATTTAAATGAATAGCCGTCTCGCATCAAACAAGATCCAGATATAATGTTCATGCTCAACGTTGGCACCAAATAACAATTATTTAGGTCTATAACTAATCCTGAAGGTAGATGTAGAGGCAGCGTGCCGACAACGATCACATCAAATTTGGAACCGTTTCCCACGCACATCGTCACCTCGTCCTTAGCCAACCTTCGCTTAATCTGTAGCCCCTATTTGGAGTTGCAAATATGAGCAATAGAACCAGTATCAAATACCCAGGCGCTACTACGAGCATTAGTAAGGTACACATCAATAACATATATATCAAATATACCTTTCACTTTGCCATCCTTCTTATCCACCAAATACTTGGGGCAGTTCCGCTTCCAATGACCAGTCCCTTTGTAGTAGAAGCACTCAGTTTCAGTCTTAGGTCCAGACTTGAGCTTCTTCCCTTGAGCAGCAACTTGCTTGCTATTCTTCTTGAAGTTCCCCTTCTTCCCTTTGCCCTTTTTCTTGAAACTAGTGGTGTTGTTGACCATCAACAGTTGATGCTCCTTCTTGATTTCTACCTCCGCAGCCTTTAGCATTGCGAAGATCTTGGGAATTGTCTTTTCCATTCCTTGCATATTATAGTTCATCACAAAGCCTTTATAGCTTGGTGGTAGTGATTTAAGAACTCTGTCAATGACACTATCATCAGGAAGATTAACTCCCAGCTGAGTCAAGTAGTTATGATTCCCAGACATTTTGAGTATATGTTCACTGACATAACTATTCTCCTCCATCTGCAGCTATAGAACTTGTTGGAGACTTCATATCTCTCAACTCGGGCATTTTCTTGAAATACTAACTTCAACTCCTGGAACATCTCATATGCTCCATGACGTTCAAAACGTCTTTGAAGTCCCGATTCTAAGCCGTAAAGCATGGCACACTGAACTATCGAGTAGTCATCAGCTTTGCTCTGCCAGACGTTCATAACGTCCGGAGTTGCTCCTGCAGCGGGTCTTGCACCTAGCGGTGCTTCCAGGATGTAATTCTTCTATGCATCAACGAGGATAATCCTCAAGTTATGGACCCAGTCCGTGTAGTTGCTACCATCATGTTTCAACTTAGCTTTCTCTACTAACACATTAAAATTCAAGGGAACGGTAGCACGGGCCGTTGATCAATAACAACATAGATATGCAAAAACTATCAGGTACTAAGTTCATGATAAATTAAAGTTCAATTAATCATATTACTTAAGAACTCCCACTTAGATAGACATCCCTCTAGTCATCTAAATGATCACGTGGTCCATATCAACTAAACCATGTCCGATCATCACGTGAGATGGAGTAGTTTCCAATGATGAACATCTCTATGCTGATCATATCTACTATATGATTCACGTTCGACCTTTCGGTCTCAGTGTTCCGAGGCCTTATCTGCATATGCTAGGCTCGTCAAGTTTAACCCGAGTATTCTGCACGTGCAAAACTGGCTTGGCCGTTGTATGTGCATGTAGAGCTTATCACACCCGATCATAACGTGGTGTCTCGGCACGACGAACTGTAGCAATGGTGCATACTCAGGGAGAACACTTATACCATGAAATTTAGTGAGGGATCATCTTATAATACTACCGCCGTACTAAGCAAAATAAGATGCATAAAAACTAAACATCGCATGCAATCAGAATATGTGACATGATATGGCCATCATCATCTTGTGCCTTTGATCTCCATCTCCAAAGCACCGTCATGATATCCATCATCACCGGCTTGACACCTTGATCACCATCGTAGCGTCGTTGTCGTGTCGCCAACTGTTACTTCTACAACTGTCGCTACCGCATAGTGATAAAGTAAAGCAATTACATGGCGATTGCATTTCATACAATAAAACGAAAACCATAAGGCTCCTGCCAGTTGCCGATAACTTTTACAAAACATGATCATCTCATACAATAACTTATATTGCATCATGTCTTGAACATATCACATCACAACAAGCCCTGCAAAAACAAGTTAGACGTCCTCTACTTTGTTGTTGCAAGTTTTACGTGGCTGCTACGGGCTTCTAGCAAGAACCGTTCTTACCTACGCATCAAAACCACAACGATTTTTCGTCAAGTGTGCTGTTTTAACCTTCAACAAGGACCGGCCGTAGTCAAACTCGATTCGACTAAAGTTGGAGAAACAAACACCCGCCAGCCACCTGTGTGCAAAGCACGTCGGTAGAACCAGTCTCATGAATGCGGTCATGTAATGTCGGTCCGGGCCGTTTCATCCAACAATACCGCCGAATCAAAGTAAGACGTTGGTGGTAAGCAGTATGACTATTATCGCCCGGCATATAATCTACGCATAGACCTGACTCTGATACCACTGTTGGGAACGTAGCATGCAATTTCAAAAAAAATCCTACGCTCACGCAAGATCTATCTAGGAGATGCATAGCAACGAGAAGGGAGAGTGTGTCCACGTACCCTCGTAGAACGAATGCGGAAGCGTTAGTTTAATGCGGTTGATGTAGTCGAACGTCTTCACGATCCAACCGATCCAAGTATCGAATGTACGGCACCCCCGTGTTCAGCACACATTCAACTCGATGACGTCCCTCGAACTCTTGATCCAGTAGAGGGTCAAGGGAGAGTTCCGTCAGCATGATGGCGTGGTGACGGTGTTGGTTATGTGATCGGCGTAGGGCTTCGCCTAAGCATTACAACGCTATGACCGGAGGAGTAAACTATGGAGGGGGGCATCGCACACGGCTAAGAGAACTATTGATGATCTTTTGGGGTGCCCCCCTCCCGCCCCTGTATATAAAGGATGGGAGGAGGAGGCTGGCGGCTAGGAGGGGCGCACCATGGGGGAGTCCTACTTGGACTCCTAGTCCAAGTAGGATTCGCCCCCCCCTTTTCCTTTCTCCACCGGAGGGAAAAGGAAGGAGAGGGAGAGGGAGAGGGAAAGGGGGGCACCGCCCCCTCCCCTAGTCCAATGCGGACTACCATGGGGAGGGGGCGTGCGGCCACCCCTTGCTGCCCTCCTCTCTCTCCACTAAGGCCCACTAAGGCCCAATATTTCCCCCGGGGGGTTCCGGTAACCCCTCGGCACTCTGTTAAAATACCCGAATCACTCGGAACCATTCCGATGTCTGAATACTACCTTCCAATATATGAATGTTTACCTCCCGGCCATTTCGAGACTCCTCGTCATGTCCGTGATCTCATCCAGGACTCCGAACAAACTTCGGTCACCAAAACACACAACTCATAATACAAATCGTCATTGAACGTTAAGCGTGCGGACCCTACGGGTTCGAGAACTATGTAGACATGGTCGAGACACATCTCCGGTCAATAACCAATAGTGGAACCTGGATGCTCATATTGGCTCCTACATATTCTACGAAGATCTTTATCGGTCAAACCGCATAACAACATACGTCATTCCATTTGTCATTGGTATGTTACTTGCCCGAGATTCGATCGTCGATATCATCATACCTAGTTCAATGTCGTTACCGACAAGTCTCTTTACTCGTTTCGTAATGCATCATCCCGCAACTAACTCATTAGTCACATTACTTGCAAGGCTTATAGTGATGTGCATTACCGAGAGGGCCCAGAGATACCTCTCCGATACACGGAGTGACAAATCATAATCTTGATCTATGCCAACCAAACAAACACCTTCGGAGACACCTATAGAGCATCTTTATAATCACCCAGTTACGTTGTGACGTTTGATAGCACACAAGGTGTTCCTGTGGTATTCAGGAGTTGCATAATCTCATAGTCAGAGGAATATGTATAAGTCATGAAGAAAGCAATATCAATAAAACTAAACGATCATAATTCTAAGCTAACGGATGGTCTTGTCCATCACATCATTCTCTAATGATGTGGTCCCGTTCATCAAATAACAAGACATGTCTATGGTCGGGAAACTTAACCATCTTTGATTAACGAGCTAGTCAAGTAGAGGCATACTAGGGACACTCTGTTTTGTCTATGTATTCACACATGTACTAAGTTTCCGGTTAATACAATTCTAGCATGAATAATAAACATTTATCATGATACAAGGAAATATAAATAACAACCTTATTATTGCCTCTAGGGCATATTTCATTCATTTTGTTCTTATATATGGATCCTATCTCATATTACATGGCCTCGAGCCATTTATCAGAATCTGGGCTCATCATCACTTCCTCATAGTTCATAGGTTCGTCATGGTCTAGTAACATGACTTCCAGGATAGGATTACCGTACCACTCTAGTGTGGAACATGCTCTCGTTGACCTACGAGGTTCGGTAGTAACTTGATTTGAAGTTTCATGATCATTATCATTAGCTTCCTCCCCTGTTGGGGTAGGCATCACGGGAACGGTTTTTTGTAATGAGCTACTTTCCAATTCGAGAGAAGGTACAATTACCTCATCAAGTTCTAGTTTCCTCCCACTCACTTCTTCCAAGAGAAATTCCTTCTCTAGAAAGGATCCATTATTAGCAACAAAGATCTTGCCTTCGGATCCGTGATAGAAGGTGTACCCAATAGTTTCTTTTGTGTATCCTATGAATATGCACATCTCCGATTTGGGTTCGAGCTTATCAGGCCGAAGCTTTTTCACATAAGCATGGCAACTACAAACTTTAAGAAACGACAGCTTAGGTTTCTTGCCAAACCATAGTTCATACGGTGTCGTCTCAACGGATTCAGATGGTGCCCTATTTAATGTGAATGCAGTTGTCTCTAATACATAATCCCAAAACGATAGGGGTAAATCGGTAAGAGACATCATAGATCGCACCATATATAATAAAGTACGATTACAATATACGAACACACCATTACGCTGTGGTATTCCCGGTGGCGTGAGTTGTGAAACTATTTCACATTGTTTTAAATGAAGGCCAAAGTCGTAACTCAAATATTCGCCTCCGCGATCAGATCGTAGAAAGTTTATTTTTCTTGTTACGATGTTTCTCCACTTCATTATGAAATTCTTTGAACTTTCAAACGTTTCAGACTTGTGTTTCATTAAGTAGATATACCCATATCTGCTCAAATCATCTGCGAAGGTCAGAAAATAACGATATCCGCCGCGAGCCTCAACACCCATCGGACCGCATGCATCGGTATGTATTATTTCCAATAAGTCAGTGGTTCACTCCATTGTTCCGTAGAACGGAGTTTTAGTCATCTTGCCCATGAGGCATGGTTCGCAAGCATCAAATGATTCATAATTAAGTGATTCCAAAAGTCCATCCGCATGGTGTTTCTTCATGCGCTTTACACCAATATGACCTAAACGGTAGTGCCACAAATATGTTGCACTATCATTATCAACTTTGCAACTTTTGGCATCAATATTATTAATATGTGTATCACCATGATCGAGATTCAGCAAACCATTCGCATTGGGTGTATGACCATAGAAGGTTTTATGTATATAAACAGAACAACAATTATTCTCTGACTTATATGAATAACCGTATTGCGATAAACATGATCTAATCATATTAATGCTCAACGCAAACACCAAATAACATTTATTTAGGTTCAATTCTAATCCCGAAGGTAGAGGGAGTGTGCGATGGTGATCGTATCAACACCTTGGAATTACTTCCAACACACATTGTCACCTCGTCCTTAACTAGTCTTTGTTTATTTTGCAACTCCTGTTTCGAGTTACTACTCTTAGCAACTGAACCAGTACCAAATACTGAGGTGTTGCTGTCGGTGTCAAAATCGGCGGATCTTGGGTAGGGGGTCCCGAACTGTGCGTCTAGGATCAATGGTAACAGGAGACGGGGGACACAATGTTTACTCAGGTTTGGGCCTTCTCTATGGAGGTAATACCCTACTTCATGCTTGATTGATATTGATGAATATGAGTATTACAAGAGTTGATCTACCACGAGATCATAATGGCTAAACCCTAGAAGTATAGCCTGTATGACTATGGTAATGTGTCTGTGTGCTTTCCGGACTAACCCCTCCAGATTATATAGACACCGGGGGATCTAGGGTTTACATAGAGTCGGTTACATAAGAAGGAATCTTCATAATCGGTCGCCAAGCTTGCCTTCCATGCCAAGTAGAGTCCAATCCGGAAACGGGTACAGTCTTCGGCCTTCTTGTCTTCACAGCCCATCAGTCCGGCCCAATGGATAATAGGCCGGACGCCCGAGGACCCCTTAGTCCAGGACTCCCTCAGTAGCCCCTGAACCTGGCTTCAATGACGAGGAGTCCGTCGCGCAGATTGTCTTCGGCATTGCAAGGCGGGTTCCCCTCTTTCCGAACTCCAAGATAGTATTCAGATGTATTGATTGTATCCAGACTTGTATATGCAACTGCAGAGGATATAATATTTCATGAGTTCAATCCCCCGACAACTTTTGGGTAATATGACATCGCGCCTACTTCGACCATTGCGAACCACTTTATCTGGCCCGTCGCCCCACGCCTCAAGACGCAGTTTTATTGGCATGTCTTATTCAAGCGGACATTGTGCCTCCCTTTTTTAAGGGATTCCTGTCAATCTGGACGTGGCTAACCCAACCATCGCCTGGGTACAACTCCTTTGAAACAAGCAAGTTTTCGAGGCCTGAAAGGAGACGTTTGATATTCGCAGCCTTTATATATATAGGGGTACAGACCCGTCTTTTTCTTCCACGCTTGCTTCTCCCTTAGACCCCGCTACCCCGAGCTTCACCACCCGAGTTTCGGTCGCCACAATCCCTAGTTATGTCCGGATCCAGCCGTCAAGGCCGGTGGGTAGCTTCTTCTGTCATGAAGGGAGATATTGCAAAGCTTCGGGCGGTGAGGTATTTGACCGCGAAAATCCATCATCGGCTTACCGCTGAGGGGCAGCTTATTCCCACCCCCAGATCCGCCGAGAGGGTCGTGTTCGTGTCCCACTTCCTTCGCGGGTTAGGGTTTGCACTTAACCCCTTCGTCTAGGGGCTCATGTTCTATTACGGGCTAGATTTTCACGATCTGGCCCCGGACTCTATTCTTCTTATCTCGGCGTTTATCGCCACGTGCAAAGCCTTCCTCCGGACTCCCCCACACTTCGTCTTGTGGCTCAAGACCTTCGATGTGAAGCCGCAAGTGATAGAGGGGGAGCAGGCCGAGTGCGGTGGTGCTTCAATGAGCAAGCTGACTAGCGCCGTTTGGCTGAAAGGATCCTTGGCCAAATCTTCCGGTCTGTGGCAGCAGGGGTGGTTCTATATCACCGAGCCTCGTAACTCCAAGTGGGCAACTGCGCCTGTATTTCGATCCGGCCCCCAACTCAGCTTGCATTGTGGATTAATAAGGGGTTAGATTGGGGATCAACGAACGAGGTGCGAACTCTGCAAAGTCGCATCCGAAGCCTCATTGAGAAGGACATCGATATAGCCAACATCGTTCAAGTAATGTTAGTTCGTCGGACCTTGTCGTGCCAGGGACGGCCTCTCCGCATGTGGGAGTTTAATCCAGAAGGGCCGCGGACGCTTCAACACTTCTTTGGCACTACGCACGAAGGAATGTGGATATTATTCTTCGGGAAACAAAGGCAATGGCCGGAGACCATCGAAGATGTCGGCCTAGACTATAACCATCTGGATACCCCGGTACGTACCCGTCTGCCGAATACCTTATAATTAGATACCCAGTGGAAAGATACCGACAGTATCATCCTTTTTCAGGGCTGGATAAAGAAGGTGGAGCGGATTAGGTGTTCGGCTCCCCTTCCCGAAGACTCAGCTACTCCTGTGCTAACAAGGATGCTGGCCTCAGCACCGTACCAGGCACCAGCAGGGGAGGGTGAGAAGACCCAAGATGACCTTGGTTCCGGAGGTAAGTCGGACACTGAGTCCGGAGAAATCAACCTTTCCTCGCCCGAAGACAGAGGCGGAAAAGGACCCAGTATCTCTTCTCCAAGCAGGAGGAAAAGGGCCGCCTCCGAAGATTGGGAGGGGCGGTCTTCCAAGAAGGGCAAGATGCCACTGTCGAGCGTCTTGGGTTTGAGAAGTGACGCTGTTGAAAAGCTCCAACAGGGGGACAAGCCCTTGGCCAAAACGCAAGAGAATCCGGAGTACTTTGTTAAAGTCCTGCTCCGTTGCTGTTACCGAAGATATTCGTAACACATTCATGCATTTTCGCAGGTCGGCACAGAGTTTTTCTTGGCGATCCTCTTCTTTGGGGAGTCTTCTCCCAGAGATGATGGAGAGCGAGATGCCTCCGCCAACCACGTTGCCCAATAAGGCGGATGACTCTGAAGTGTCGTCGCATAGGGTCCCTTTAGAACAAAGGACAAAAGAGGCAGTACCCGAAGGCGGACCTCCGACTATCCGAGATTTCGGGGCTGATGATAACAAAGGCCCCGAACTGTCTGGTTCACAGCCGACAGTAATTTTGGAGATGGGTGAACAGATCCCTTCAAAGGATGATTGTGCTCTTGGAGCAGCTTCCAGAGACCCGGGGACTCTGGATATGTTGCAAGACATGTTGCGGAAAGCATCTGTCTCAGGGGAACAACGTACCTTGATGGGTACGGTGATTGAAAAGATTTCGTCCGCGTAGAGCTGATTAAATAAAGCCTTCATGAGCCTACTGAAGGGCTTCGAGGTTTGTGACATAATGTTTTCAGCTATGCTTTATTTGCAAAGATGTGCCTGTGTAAAGGTAGTAACCCCTGATACTCGGGTTGACTTCCACTAGAAAGCAAAACAGAGGATCGAAAAGTATCGTTTAAGGACTAACCTGATCAACTTTGAATACAGGCTGCTTCCCCCTTGGTCGCTTCCCAGACTATGGAAATTGCCGAGTTGCAGCGAAAGCTTGATGTAGCAGGGGATGATCTTGCTTTAATCAATATGCATCTTAACAAGTCACAAGGTATGTATTCGGGGTGATCCTCATACATGTTCTGTGGTATAAGCATGATGCTGAGATTTAGATGCTAGAATATGCATGGCTGCAGATGGAGCTGCCGCCGTTGAAGTTCTTCGAGCGGAGCTGGCTCGGGCCAAGGAGTAGGCCCGTCATAGCAATGTTGCTGCCGAAAAGGCATCGGCTGAACTAAAAGCCGAACAGGCTGCACGACGCCAAGATGAGGAGAAGATATCCATGATGACGCTCGAACTGGAGAATGCTACCAGCCGCTGTGAATTTATGGAGAAGGAGAGTAAAGCCTTAACGGCTGATCTGGACAAGGCGTTACAAGAGGCTAGAGCAGCGCGGTCGGAATCCAGAGCAGACCGTGAGGAGGTTCAACAGGCGAAGGAGATTGCGGCTGGAAAGCCTTTTCTGCTGTAAACTAAGTTTGGTGACCCGAACTATGCCCAGCTTAACCAAGTATGGAGTTCTCCGGATGAGTTCTTGGACTTGCCGAAGAGCTCTGCCGACGCGGCGCAGTATTACCAAGCGCGAGAGTGATATGCAACGGAGAAGATTTTTTGGTCGCAGTTTGGAACATCAAAGCACCCTCTGTTGCTCAATGAACAGATGTCCCAATGGGCCGAACTTCACAGGATATCCGGCGCTGCCATGAAGGATGTCGTAATCCGGTTGTGGCCAACCGAGCCTGTTCCGAATAACTATTTTAGTTTGGTGCAGAGGCTTGTTGATGTGGTGCCACATATCGATGCTCTGAAGCGATCATCGTGTATTAAGGGTGCACGGATGGCTTTTGCCCGAGTCAAAACCTTCTGGGGGAAGATGAAGGCCATCGATGTTACGACGAAGAGTCCACCCAAAGGCAAGGACCACCTGGAACCGGAGCATTATTTTGAAGATGTCCTAGAGGCTGCCCGCTTTATAGAGGGTCAGTGCTCGAAATACATAATGTTCGAGTGAGGTGTATGAAAATTGTAAAAGACAATTTTATAGTTAATCTATTTATGTTTTGCTTGAAAGCTTGAATTCCTCCTGTGCGGCTGTTTTGATATAATCTGAAAGTTTTCCAGTCGTCGGCTTCATCCCCCTCGTAGGAAGTACAGGGGTGTTCGGAAAAGCATATAATCACTCTTTATCCAATGTCTTGGTCCATGAAGGAGGTGATAATGCGGCGAACCAGGCAATCGGACTATAGGGCATTAACACTTTCACTTAGCCATAGGAGTTTTATGGTGGGGCTACGACATAGCCCCTGGTATGTATGCGGCGTATTGTGCCTTACATATTCGATCTGAAAAAGATCCCTCGTGTGACACGGAGAATCGCTAAAGAGTCCAAGAAGTCGTCAAGTGGTTGACCAGCTCTCACCGCATCATGACGGTCAGTTTTCGGCTTTCTCTACTGAGGTGCTGGTCCGGTTTAGACCAGGGCACAATCGCAGTAGTTCTCCCTTTACTACCCTAGCCGATAGAGCGGAACTCAAGGTAGCAAGCACAGGAGCTGGGCAACCCAACTATTGACCCAAGACAATGATTCGGAGCTGATGCATATAAGGCCAAACTTGCGACGCCGAAGTGCGCTGTAGAGCTGTTCGGGCTTTTGCTGGAAACTCATTTGTTCCCATACCGAGCCCTTGGCAGGTTATGCCAAGGTATATTTGTGAAGCAACCATGGCAGCAGTATTCCGTGGCGAGACAACACAGATGATTAGTTCGGATATGTTTTACTGGGAACTAAGCGGTATGCCAATGATTACTTATGATATATATATATATATATATATATATATATATATATATATATATATAAAGGCCATCCTCCCGACTATTTGACATGCTCGGGGTTGAAGGCGGAGAACAGGCATAGTACAGGCTCAAGAAATAGAGAGTGCGGTCTACAAACACTTATTTTGGACCTCCTTTCGCACGTCTACGCCGCCAGTCCTCGGCGGGGGGAATCCTGGATGGAAATAGCCCCTTGGGTGAGTGTACAGATCCGGAATCCGATAGAGCCAGTTTTAGATGTTTATCCTGTTCGTCACCTATTTTTAAAGGATAGCAAAGGAAGAAATAAAAAGGAAATAAATAATAATAAAAAAGTTACTGGAGTGCTTGCAGGTTTGTCCGTATTGTGCTTCCGCCAATGCCCATGGTATCTTGAGTGCGTAATGATGTATGCGCGGTACAAACTTTGTAGGTGTACGGAGTGGGTGGCGGAAGCCGTGTTGTTATTTCCGTTCTAAGAGTTGTTGATCCTCGGGTGGAGATTGCTTCTGACCCCCGGTGTTCCATTGGTGAACCTTCCCGTCATCCCTGACGCTTGGCAGCCTCCTCCCCCTGTGTTCGGCGTTGAGCTTGCCGACCTGTTTAAAGACCCAACAATTTCTATTGGTATGATTAGCTGGTTTATATGGGTGGCCGTGAATCTAGCAGGGTCGGTCCAATATCTTGTCCAGGTTGGATGGTTCGTCACGATTCGCCTTGAATGGCTTCTTCCGCTGACGGGGCTTGGGGTTGCTGAATCCGGCGTTGACCGCTGTGTCGCCTGATCTTTCATTGTCATTGCGACTGTTGCTTTTGCTTCCTCGTGGCTTGCCTTTGCCGTCTTGGATTTCGGAGGTGACCTGGTTGCTGGCGCTATGGCTTCTACGAGCGAGCCAGCTATCTTCTCCCGCGCAAAAGCGGGTCATTAGAGCGGTGAGGGCTGTCATGGATTTAGGTCCTTCTTGGCTGAGGTGGCGCGCAAGCCATTCATCCTGGATGCTGTGTCTCAAAGCCGTAAGGGCTTCCGCGTCCGGATAGTCGACGATTTGGTTCTTTTTGACTAAGAACTGAGTTCAGAGCTCCCTGGCTGATTCTTCTGGCTGTTGGACAATGTGACTTAGGTCATCGGCATTCGGTGGCCGGACATATGTTCCTTGGAAGTTATCGAGGAAGGCCTCTTCCAAGTCCTCCCGGCTGCCTATGGAATTTTCAGGCAGGTTGTTTAACCAGTGCCGAGCTGGCCCTTTTAGTTTTAGTGGGAGGTATTTAATGGCATGGAGGTTATCCCCACGGGCCATATGGATGTGGAGGATGAAATCTTCTATCCATACCGCGGAATCGGTTGTCCCGTCGTATGATTCAATATTGACGGGTTTGAATCCTTCGGGGAATTCATGATCCATTACTTCATTAGTGAAGCAAAGCGGGTGTGCAGCACCTCTATGTTGGGCCACACTGCGACGTAACTCCGAAGGAGTCCCTTTGCGGTTTTCGGCTCAGGCGTGGCGAGGTTTGACACGTCCGAATAGGTAGCCATCGTCGCGTATCGAAGCATGCTTTCGCGATCCGTAGATCGGTCTTTTGTGTCCTGCTCTATTGTCCAAGTCCCTCTGCAGGTCGTCTGGGTAATCGTGACCTGCGTTGTTCTTGCCTTTACGGTGAGGTAGGGCGGTCTGGTGTTCGGCTTGAGTTGCCTCTTTATCCGGACAGAGTTGTCGGCGACCTGCTGCATTGTGTGACGACGGTATGGGCTGCAACGCCCCGTCATCAGACTGGTATAGCAATATTTGCTTTGGGTAGCTTTTGGCTAGGCCACTAAGGCCGTATTCTTTGGCTACCAGGACTTCGGTCCATCTGTCGTTGAGTAGGCCTTGGTCAGCTTGAAGCTGCTGCTGCTTCTTTTTCAAGCTCCTTGCCGTAGCCATCAGCCCGTGCTTGAAGCGCTCCTGCTCGAGGGGCTCTTCGGGTACGATGAAGTCTTCGTCGTCGAGGCTTACCTCATCTTCGGGGAGCAGAAGGTAGTTGTCGTCCTACGAACTGTCGCTAGCCTGTTCATCGGGGCTGGCTTGCCCATTTTCCTGTTCCTCCTGCTCGGATATTGCTCCCACGGGGTTTTCATTGCTTTCGGCGCTGTCTGGAGTACTATTTACTCCAGTGCCATCGTTGCTGCGGCATGACTCGAGGCGGCGTTTGGGGCGCCGGAACTTAGACTGTGTCTCAGGAGTTTTAACTGAGTCTCCCTTGTCATTGCCGCGAGGCTTTTTAAGTGTATTGATCATGTACACGTCATATGAAGGGGTGGCCGTCCCATGCCTGATGACATGCGAGTCTTCGCCTTGCTCCTTATCAGCATCGTTGTCTATACCGTCAATGTCTTCGGAGCCAGAAGCGGGCATGTCGGTTAAGTCCTCGATAGTGGCTATGAAGTGGGTGGCGGGTGGGAAGTGAAACTCTCCATTATCAGCCTCTAGCTCGAACCGGACATAGTTCGGCCGTGAGTCCCCCTTCAAGGACAGGTTTTTCAACAAATTCAGCACATCGCCGAAGGGCGAGTGTTGGAAGATATCTGCGGCGCTGAACTTGATGATTGATAACCGATCCAACTCGGTGTCCGGGAGCGCGCCAGGTTCGGAACTTATAGCTGGAAACAAGTCCGAAATTCCGTTGACGCTGACATTGTCTGGTGTTGAGATTGTGTGCGGCTCCAACGCCGCTGACTCTGTGGCTTTGGATGTTGCTAACTGCTCCGGATCTAAGTTCGTAGCAGTTATAGGAACCATCTCCAGAACCTGGTCCGATGACATATTTAGGTCATGTTCATCGGAGCGAGGGGGAGCGATCGCCGCGTTCTCAAATCCATTGAAGATCAAGTCTCCACGGATGTCCGCGACAAATTTCAAGCTTCCAAATCTGACCTGATGGCT
This sequence comes from Aegilops umbellulata, assembly GCA_032464435.1. Taxonomy (NCBI): domain Eukaryota; kingdom Viridiplantae; phylum Streptophyta; class Magnoliopsida; order Poales; family Poaceae; genus Aegilops; species Aegilops umbellulata. The sequence continues at coordinate 279,150,750 of CP136058.1, forward strand.
GGGGGCATAGCTATTGACCTACTCCAGATGGCCAAACAAGTTGGCCCATAGTACGAAGCCGCCGAACATGAAAATCTGTCCGAGGAGGAAAGTTCCCCCTTGGACAGTGTTACTATAGACGATTGAAGGGGCCATCGAACCTTTCGTCGCCGGCACAACGGAAATCTCAATGAAAGCACCAATGTCGGTGTCAAAACCGGCGGATCTCGGGTAGGGGGTCCCGAACTGTGTGTCTAGGAACGATGGTAAGAGGAGACGAGGGACATGATGTTTACCCAGGTTCGGGCCCTCTCTATGGAGGTAATACCCTACTTCTTGCTTGATTGATCTTGATGAATATGAGTATTACAAGAGTTGATCTACCACGAGATCGTAATGGCTAAACCCTAGAAGTCTAGCCTGTATGACTATCGTAATGTGTCTGTGTGCTTTCCGGACTAACCCCTCCGGTTTATATAGACACCGGGGGGATCTAGGGTTTACATAGAGTCGGTTACATAAGAAGGAATCTTCATAATCGGTCATCAAGCTTGCCTTCCACGCCAAGTAGAGTCCAATCCGGACACGGGTAAAGTCTTCGGCCTTCTTGTCTTCACAGCCCATCAGTCCGGCCCAATGGATAATAGGCCGGACGCCCGAGGACCCCTTAGTCTAGGACTCCCTCAGTTGCTATAAACACTAGTAAAGTACACATCAATAATATGTATATCAAATATACCTTTGTTCACTTTGCCATCCTTCTTATCCGCAAAGTATCTAGGGCAATTCCACTTCCAATGACCATTTCCTTTGCAGTAGAAGCACTCAGTTTCAGGCTTGGGTCTAGCTTTGGGCTTCTTCATGGGAGTGGCAACTTTCTTGCCATTTCTTTTTTGAAGTTTCCCTTTCTTTCCCTTGCCCTTTTTCTTGAAACTAGTGGTCTTGTTAACCATCAACACTTGATGCTATTTATTGATTTCTACCTTCGCTGATTTCAATATCGTGAAGAGCTTGGGAATCGTTTTCGTCATCCCTTGCATGTTATAGTTCATCACAAAGTTCTAGTAACTTGGTGATGGTGACTAGAGAACTCTGTCAATCACTATCTTATCTGGAAGATTAACTCCCACTTGATTCAAGCGACTGTAGTACCCAGACATTCTGAGCACATGCAAACTAGCTGAGCTATTCTCCTCCATCTTGTAGGCAAAGTACTTGTCAGGGGTCTCATACCTCTTAACACGGGCATGAGTCTGAAATATCATTTTCAGTTTCTTGGAACATCTCATATGCTCCATGGCGTTCAAAACATTTTTTAAGTCCCAGTTCTAAGCCGTAAAGCATGTTGCACTAAACTATCAAGTAGTCATCATACCGAGCTTGAAAACGTTCATAACGTTTGCATCTGCTCCTGCAACAGGTTCGTAACCTAGTGGTGCATCAAGGACATAATTCTTCTATGCAGCAATGAGGATAATCCTCAGATCACGGACCCAATCCGCATCACTGCTACTATCATCTTTGAAATTGGTTTTCTCTAGGAACATATCAAAAATAAAATAGGGGAGCTATACGCGAGCTATTGATCTACAACATAGACATGCAAATACTATCAAGACTAAGTTGATGATAAATTAAGTTCAATTAATCATATTACTTAAGAACTCCCACTTAGATAGACATCCCTTGAGTCATCTAAATGATCACGTGATCCATATCAACTAAACCATGTCCGATCATCACGTGAGATGGAGTAGTTTTCAATGGTGAACATATGTATGTTGATCATATCTACTATATGATTCATGTTCGACCTTTCGGTCTCCAGTGTTCCGAGGCCATGTCTGTACATGCTAGGCTCGTCAAGTTTAACCCAAGTATTCCGCATGTGCAAAACTGTCTTGCACCTGTCGAAAGGACATGCGGTGCCCCCATGTGTGGTTTTCATAATTGATGACATTCTCTATGGACTAATGGTTGCATTGATTTATATTTGAAGGATTCGTCCATAGGCTTTTCTTGAGGTCCATTTGTTGGTTTCAAGGAGAGTATGTGATGATCAATGTGCTATTCAAGGAATTATCTTAAGATTGGTCATGTGAGAGGTTGATCAAGAATAAGTCAAAGAGTGAATCAAGTTGATCAACTCACAAAGCATGCAAGATGTACCGAGAGGGATCAAGTGATTCCATGGTATGGTAAGCATTGTCCCTTACGCGTTGTGAACTACCCCATGGTCTACGTGAGAGTTCTATGTGGGGTTAGGTATGTTTCCATGGGCTTGCGTCAAGAGGAAGATATCGTACAACCCATCGAGAGGATGACATCAAGTGGTGATCGTCATCAAGATTGCGGTGTGCAAGTTCAAGTGGAGCATCATGAAGAGATCATGTCCTTGATGCTTGTCGTCCATTGGGGTGACAATGGACTTGTGAAGATGTGCCAAGGAGTGGCTCACCCATAGTGTAGTATGGGGGAGCAATCTACTAGTCTTCATCAAGCTAGTGCAATCAAGAAAGGTAGTCCAGCTTGAGGGAGTCAAGACCGTCATCATCTAGCTCAAGTGGACTATGTGCAAGGAAAAGGTTTGTTCTTGATAGGTTTTCTATTTTACCGGTCTCATGGTGTTAGTTGGGAGACCGGATTATAGGATCGATAACCGTACTATCAAGGGGGGCTCTCGAGCGAGTAGCTTGGTCGTATCAAGCTCAAACCATTGCATTATTGGCTCCATCATATTTCTTGGTTCTTGTTTGGATTCTCTCTTTTGTGAAGTTTTATAGCTGGTGGTTATCTTCGTGACAAGCTCTAGTTCATCGAAAACCGATTTCCTATGCATCTTCTTCTGTGTTTTCGGTGTTTTAGTTTTTACCGGTCTTATTTGAGAAAGGGTTCTCACCATTTTATTTTGGGTATTTTCTCAATTGCTATTTCTTGATATTTCTATCAAGATTGTGTTAGCCCTTGTCTTTAGCTTTCCAACAAACTTGGTGTCATCAAATTCGGAGTTCGTTTCCAAAAATTGTGACTGTTTCAATTTTGGCGTTTCCCGCTTCTCTCTGCCTACTGCAGGTGCCCGGGGTCCTTGACTCCCGGGTGCCCGGGGTAACCCGAGCCCCTCCATAGAGACCTCTCTGGCTGGTCCGGGTGCCCGGTGTTGGTGTCAAAACCAGCGGATCTCGGGTAGGGGGTCCCGAACTGTGCGTCTAAGGTTGATGGTAACAGGAGACAAGGGACACGATGTTTACCCAGGTTCGGGCCCTCTCTCTGGAGGTAATACCCTACTTCCTGCTTGATTAATCTTGATGAATATGAATATTACAAGAGTTGATCTACCACAAGATCGTAATGGCTAAACCCTAGAAGTCTAGCCTGTATGACTATGGAAATGAATATCTCCCCTCTCCGGACTAAGCCCTCCGGTTTATATAGACACCGGGAGGATCTAGGGTTACACAAGGTCGGTTACAAAGAAAGGAATCTACATATTTGGTCGCCAAGGAGAGTCCCATCCGGACACGGGTTCAGTCTTCGGTCTTTGCATCTTCACAGCCCATCAGTCCAGCCCATAGCTAACAGGCCGGACGCCCGAAGACCCCTTAGTCCAGGACTCCCTCAGTAGCCCCTGAGCCTAGCTTTAATGAAAAGGTATCCGACGCGTAGGTCTGTCTTCCATTGCAAGGCAGGTTCCTCCTTCCAAACTCCAAGATAGTCTTCGGACGTATTGAACGTGTCCGGACCTTTAACACACACACCACACACAACCGCGGAGAGAATATAATTTACACGAGTCCAATGCGCTGACAACTTTTTGTAACCGACCATGATTTCGAACCGTTTTTCGTCTACCGCTCCATGTTTCGAAATGCAGTTGCCATTGGCACGTCTTGTCAAAGCATAGATCATGTCCCCTTATTGGGGGATTCTCATCAATACGGGCGTGGGTAACCCAACTGTACCATTTACACAGCCCTTGGGAATAGGCGAGTTTTGAGGCGAGTGGGGAGGCATTCAATATTTACTGCCTTTATAAGGAGATAAGAATCCCCTTTCTTCACCCACGCCTTTTCTTCCTCTCTATCCTTCCATTCTCGAGCTCCAGCGCCCAAGTTCCCATCTTCTCCATCTCTAGGAAGCATTCAACCATGTCCGGATCCGGAGGCCAAGGCAAGTGGATGGTCTCCTCCGTCAAGGAGAAGGACATCACCCAGCTCCGGGCGGCGGGGTATGTGGCGAAAGGAATCGCCCATCGTCTGCCCTCCAAGGGGCAAGTCATCCCTACCCCGAAGCCTACGGAGAGAGTAGTTTTCCTCCCTCACTTCGTTCGTGGATTGGGGTTTCCACTTCACCCCTTCGTGCGTGGAGTGATGTACTATTACGGGCTAGATTTCCATGATCTAGCCCCGAACTCCTTCCTCAACATCTCGACATTCATTGTCGCGTGCGAGGCCTTCCTCCGCAGCCATCCCAACTTTAGCCTATGGCTCAAGGTCTTCAACGTGAAGCCGAAGGTGGTGGACGGTCAGCACGCGGAGTGCGGAGGAGCCATGGTGAGCAAGATGCCCAATGTTGTTGGGGAACGTAGTAATTTCAAAAAATTTCCTACGCACACACAAGATCATGGTGATGCATAGCAACGAGAGGGGAGAGTGTTGTCTACGTACCCTCGTAGACCGAAGCGGAAGCGTTGACGCAACGTAGAGGAAGTAGTCGTACGTCTTCCCGGTCCAACCGATCCAAGCACCGTTACTCCGGCACCTCCGAGCTCTTGACACACGTACAGCTCGATGACGCACCCTGGGCTCCGATCCAGCAAAGCTTCGGGGAGGAGTTCCGTCAGCACGACGGCGTGGTGACGATCTTGATGTTCGACCATCGCAGGGCTTCGCCTAAGCACCGCTACAATATGACCGAGGTGTAATATCATGGAGGGGGGCACCGCACACGGCTAAGGAACGATCACGAAGATCAACTTGTGTGTTCTAGGGGCCCCCCTGCCCCCGTATATAAAGGAGGGGAGGGGGTGGCGCGGCCGGCCCCCAAGGGGTGCGCCAGGAGGAGTCCTACTCCCACCGGGAGTAGGACTCCTCTCCTTTGCCTTGTAGGAGAAGGAAGGAGAGAGGGGGAAAGGAAAAAGGGCCCCCCTTCCTTGTCCTATTCGGACTAGGGGGGGAGGGGGCACGCGGCCTGCCCTGGCCGCCCCTCATCTTTTCCCTTAAGGCCCATATGGGCCCATTAACCCCTGGGGGGGTTCCGGTAACCCCCCGGTACTCCAGTAAAATGCCGATTTCACTCGGAACCATTCCGATGTCCAAATATAGGCTTCCAATATATCAATCTTTATGTCTCGACCATTTCAAGACTCCTTGTCATGTCCGTGATCACATCCGTGACTCCGAACTGACTTCGGTACATCAAAATGCATAAACTCATAATAACTGTCATCGTAACTTTAAGCGTGCGGACCCTACGGTTCGAGAACAATCTAGACATGACCGAGATACGTCTCCGGTCAATAACCAATAGCGGGACCTGGATGCCCATATTGGATCCTACATATTCTACGAAGATCTATATCGGTCAGACCGCATAACAACATACGTTGTTCCCTTTGTCATCAGTATGTTACTTGCCCGAGATTCGATCGTCGGTATCCAATACCTAGTTCAATCTCGTTGCCGGCAAGTCTCTTTACTCGTTCTGTAATACATCATCTCACAACTAACACATTAGTTGCAATGCTTGCAAGGCTTATGTGATGTGCATTACCGAGAGGGCCCAGAGATACCTCTCCGACTATCGGAGTGACAAATCCTAATCTCGAAATACGCCAACCCAACAAGTACCTTTGGAGACACCTGTAGAGCACCTTTATAATCACCCAGTTACGTTGTGACGTTTGGTAGCACACAAAGTGTTCCTCTGGTAAACAGGAGTTGCATAATCTCATAGTCATAGGAACGTGTATAAGTCATGAAGAAAGTAATAGCAACATACTAAACGACCGGGTGCTAAGCTAATGGAACGGGTCATGTCAATCAGATCATTCAAGTAATGACGTGACCTCGTTAATCAAATAAAAACTCTTTGTTCATGGTTAGGAAACATAACCATCTTTAATTAACGAGCTACTCAAGTAGAGGCATACTAGTGACACTCTGTTCGTTTATATATTCACACATGTATTATGTTTCCGGCTAATACAATTCTAGCATGAATAGTAAACATTTATCATGATATATGAGGAAATAAATAATAACTTTATTATTGCCTCTAGGGCATATTTCCTTCAGTCTCCCACTTGCACTAGAGTCAATAATCTAGATTACACAGTAATGATTCTAACACCCATGGAGTTTTGGTGCTGATCATGTTTTGCTCGTGGAAGAGGCTTAGTCAACGGGTCTGCTACATTCAGATCCGTATGTATCTTGCAAATCTCTATGTCTCCCACCTAGACTAGATCCCGGATGGAATTGAAGCGTCTCTTGATGTGCTTGGTTCTCTTGTGAAATCTGGATTCCTTTGCCAAGGCAATTGCACCAGTATTGTCACAAAAGATTTTCATTGGACCCGATGCACTAGGTATGACACCTAGATCGGATATGAACTCCTTCATCCAGACTCCTTCATTTGCTGCTTCCGAAGCAGCTATATACTCCTCTTCACATGTAGATCCCGCAACGACGCTTTGTTTAGAACTGCACCAACTGACAGCTCCACCGTTTAATGTAAACACGTATCCGGGTTGTGATTTAGAATCGTCCGGATCAGTGTCAAAACTTGCATCAACGTAGCCGTTTACGATGAGCTCTTTGTCACCTCCATATATGGGAAACATATCCTTAGTCCTTTTCAGGTATTTCAGGATGTTCTTGACCGCTGTCCAGTGATCCACTCCTGGATTACTTTGGTACCTCCCTGCTAGACTTATAGCAAGACACACATCAGGTCTGGTACACAACATTGCATACATGATAGAGCCTATGGCTGAAGCATAGGGAACATCTTTCATTTTCTCTCTATCTTCTGCAGTGGTCGGGCATTGAGTCTTACTCAACTTCACACCTTGTAACACACGCAAGAACCCTTTCTTTGCTTGATCCATTTTGAACTTTTTCAAAACTTTGTCAAGGTATGTGCTTTGTGAAAGTCCAATTAAGCGTCTTGATCTATCTCTATAGATCTTAATGCCCAATATGTAAGCAGCTTCACCGAGGTCTTTCATTGAAAAACTCTTATTCAAGTATCCCTTTATGCTATCCAGAAATTCTATATCATTTCCGATTAGTAATATGTCATCTACATATAATATCAGAAATGCTACAGAGCTCCCACTCACTTTCTTGTAAATACAGGCTTCTCCAAAAGTCTGTACAAACCCAAATGCTTTGATCACACTATCAAAGCGTTTATTCCAACTCCGAGAGGCTTGCACCAGTTCATAAATGGATCGCTGGAGCTTGCACACTTTGTTAGCTCCTTTTGGATCGATAAAACCTTCTGGTTGCATCATATACAACTCTTCTTCCAGAAATCCATTCAGGAATGCAGTCTTTACATCCATTTGCCAAATTTCATAATCATAAAATGCGGCAATTGCTAACATGATTCGGACAGACTTAAGCATCGCTATGGGTGAGAAGGTCTCATCGTAGTCAATTCCTTGAACTTGTCAAAAACCTTTTGCGACAAGTCGAGCATTGTAGACAGTAACATTACCGTCAGCGTCAGTCTTCTTCTTGAAGATCCATTTATTCTCTATTGCTTGCCGACCATCGGGCAAGTCAACCAAAGTCCATACTTTGTTGTCATACATGGATCCCATCTCAGATTTCATGGCTTCTAGCCATTTTGCGGAATCTGGGCTCACCATCGCTTCTTCATAGTTCGTAGGTTCATCATGATCTAGTAGCATGACTTCCAGAATAGGATTGCCGTACCACTCTGGTGCGGATCTTACTCTGGTTGATCTACGAGGTTCAGTAGTAACTTGATCTGAAGTTTCATCATCATTATAATTAGCTTCCTCACTAATTGGTGTAGGTGTCATAGAAACTAATTTCTGTGATGCACTACTTTCCAATAAGGGAGCAGGTACAGTTACCTCATCAAGTTCTACTTTCCTCCCACTCACTTCTTTCGAGAGAAACTCCTTCTCTAGAAAGGATCCATTCTTAGCAACAAATATCTTGCCTTCGGATCTGTGATAGAAGGTGTACCCAACAGTCTCCTTTGGGTATCCTATGAAGACACATTTCTCCGATTTGGGTTCGAGCTTATCAGGTTGAAGTTTTTTCACATAAGCATCGTAGCCCCAAACTTTAAGAAATGACAACTTTGGTTTCTTGCCAAACCGTAGTTCGTAAGGCGTCGTCTCAACGGATTTTGATGGTGCTCTATTTAACGTGAATGCGGCCGTCTCTAAAGCATAACCCCAAAACGATAGCGGTAAATCTGTAAGAGACATCATAGATCGCACCATATCAAGTAGAGTACGATTACGACGTTCAGACACACCATTACGTTGTGGTGTTCCGGGTGGCGTGAGTTGCGAAACTATTCTGCATTGTTTCAAATGTAGACCAAACTCGTAACTCAAATATTCTCCTCCACGATCAGATCGTAGAAACTTTATTTTCTTGTTACGATGATTTTCAACTTCACTCTGAAATTCTTTGAACTTTTCAAATGTTTCAGACTTATGTTTCATTAAGTAGATATACCCATATCTGCTTAAATCATCTGTGAAGGTGAGAAAATAACGATATCCGCCACGAGCTTCAATATTCATCGGACCACATACATCTATATGTATGATTTCCAACAAATCTGTTGCTCTCTCCATAGTACCGGAGAACGGTGTTTTAGTCATCTTGCCCATGAGGCACGGTTCGCAAGTACCAAGTGATTCATAATCAAGTGGTTCCAAAAGTCCATCAGTGTGGAGTTTCTTCATGCGCTTTACACCGATATGACCTAAACGGCAGTGCCACAAATAAGTTGCACTATCATTATCAACTCTGCATCTTTTGGCTTCAACATTATGAATATGTGTATCACTACTATCAAGATTCATCAAAAATAGACCACTCTTCGAGGGTGCATGACCATAAAAGATATTACTCATATAAATAGAACAACCATTATTCTCTGATTTAAATGCATAACCGTCTCGCATCAAACAAGATCCAGATATAATGTTCATGCTCAACGCTGGCACCAAATAACAATTATTTAGGTCTAATACTAATCCCGAAGGTAGATGTAGAGGTAGCGTGCCGACCACGATCACATCGACTTTGGAACCATTTCCCACGCGCATCGTCACCTCGTCCTTTGCCAGTGTTCGCTTAATCCGTAGTCCCTGTTTCGAGTTGCAAATATTAGCAACAGAACCAGTATCAAATACCCAGGTGCTACTGCGAGCTCTAGTAAGGTACACATCAATAACATGTATATCACATATACCTTTGTTCACCTTGCCATCCTTCTTATCCGCCAAATATTTGGGGCAGTTCCGCTTCCAGTGACCAGTCTGCTTGTAGTAGAAGCACTCAGTTTCAGGCTTGGGTCCAGACTTGGGTTTCTTCTCTTGAGCAGCAACTTGTTTGCTGTTCTTATTGAAGTTCCCCTTCTTCTTCCCTTTGCCCTTTTTCTTGAAACTAGTGGTTTTGTTAACCATCAACACTTGATGCTCCTTCTTGATTTCTACCTCCGCAACCTTTAGCATTGCGAAGAGCTCGGGAATTGTCTTATCCATCCCTTGCATATTATAGTTCATCACGAAGCCTTTGTAGCTTGGTGGAAGTGATTAGAGAATTCTGTCAATGACGCAATCATCCAGAAGATTAACCCCCAGTTGAATCAAGTGATTATAATACCCAGACATTTTGAGTATATGCTCACTGACAGAACTATTCTCCTCCATCTTGCAGCTATAGAACTTATTGGAGACTTCATATCTCTCAATCCGGGCATTCTGTTGGAATATTAACTTCAACTCTTGGAACATCTCATATGCCCCATGATGTTCAAAACGTTGTTGAAGTCCCGGTTCTAAGCCGTAAAGCATGGCACATTGAACTATCGAGTAGTCATCGGCTTTGCTCTACCAGACGTTCTTAACGTCGTCAGTTGCATCAGCAGTAGGCCTGGCACCCAGCGGTGCTTCCAGGACGTAACTCTTCTGTGCAGCAATGAGGATAATCCTCAAGTTACGGACCCAGTCCGTGTAATTGCTACCATCATCTTTCAACTTTGCTTTCTCAAGGAACGCATTAAAATTCAACGGAACAACAACACGGGCCATCTATCTACAATCAACATAAACAAGCAAGATACTATCAGGGACTAAGTTCATGATAAATTTAAGTTCAATTAATCATATTAATTAAGAACTCCCACTTAGATAGACATCCCTCTAATCTTCTAAGTGATCACGTGATCCAAATCAAACTAAACCATAACCGATCGTCACGTGAAATGGATTAGTTCTCAATGGTGAACATCATTATGTTGATCATATCTACTATATGATTCACGCTCGACCTTTCGGTCTCCGTGTTCCGAGGCCATATCTGCATATGCTAGGCTCGTAAAGTATAACCCGAGTATTCTGCGTGTGCAAAAACTGGCTTGCACCTGTTGTAGATGGACGTATTGCTTATCACACCCGATCATCACGTGGTGTCTGGGCATGATGAACTTTGGCAACGGTGCATACTCGGGGAGAACACTTCTTGATAATTTTAGTGAGAGATCATCTTATAATGCTACCGTCAATCAAAGCAAGATAAGATGCATAAAAAGATAAACATCACATGCAATCAATATAAGTGATATGATATGGCCATCATCATCTTGTGCTTGTGATCTCCATCTTCGCAGCACCGTCATGATCACCATCGTCACCGGCGCGACACCTTGATCTCCATCGTAGCATCGTTGTCGTCTCGCCAATCTTATGCTTCTACGACTATCGCTACCGCTTAGTGATAAAGTAAAGCATTACTGGGCGATTGCATTGCATACAATAAAGCGACAACCATACGGCTCCTGCCGGTTGCCGATAACTCGGTTACAAAACATGATCATCTCATACAATAAAATTTAGCATCATGTCTTGACCATATCACATCACAACATGCCCTGCAAAAACAAGTTAGACGTCCTCTACTTTGTTTGTTGCAAGTTTTACGTGGCTGCTACGGGCTTAAGCAAGAACCAATCTCACCTACGCATCAAAACCACAACAATAGTTTGTCAAGTTGATGCCGTTTTAACCTTCGCAAGGACCGGGCGTAGCCACACTCGGTTCAACTAAAGTTGGAGAAACTGACACCCGCCAGCCACCTGTGTGCAAAGCACGGCGGTAGAACCAGTCTCGCGTAAGCGTACGCGTAATGTCGGTCCGGGCCGCTTCATCCAACAATACCGCCGAACCAAAGTATGACATGCTGGTAGGCAGTATGACTTATATCGCCCACAACTCACTTGTGTTCTACTCGTGCATAACATCAAACCATAAAAACCTAGGCTCGGATGCCACTGTTGGGGAACGTAGTAATTTCAAAAAAATTCCTACGCACACGCAAGATCATGGTGATGCATAGCAACGAGAGGGGAGATTGTTGTCTATGTACCCTCGTAGACCGAAGCGGAAGCGTTGACGCAACGTAGAGGAAGTAGTCGTACGTGTTCCCGGTCCAACCGATCCAAGCACCGTTACTCCGGCACCTCCGAGTTCTTGACACACGTACAGCTCGATGACGCACCCCGGGCTCCGATCTAGCAAAGCTTCGGGGAGGAATTCCGTCAGCACGACGGCGTGGTGATGATCTTGATGTTTGACCGTCGCAGGGCTTCGCCTAAGCACCGCTACAATATGACCAACGTGTAATATCGTGGAGGGGGGCACCGCACACGGCTAAGGAACGATCACGAAGATCAACTTGTGTGTTCTAGGGTGCCCCCCTGCCCCCGTATATAAAGGAGGGGAGGGGGAGGCGCGGCCGGCCCCCAAGGGGTGCGCCAGGAGGAGTCCTACTCCCACCGGGAGTAGGACTCCTCTCCCTTGCCTTGTAGGAGAAGGAAGGAGAGAGGGGGAAAGGAAAAAGGGGGGCGCCCCCCCTTCCTTGTCCTATTCGGACTAGGGGGGGGAGGGGGCGCGCGGCCTGCCCTGGCTGCCCCTCCTCTTTTCCCTTAAGGCCCATATGGGCCCATTAACCCCCGGGGGGTTCCGGTAACCCCCCGGTACTCCAGTAAAATGCCGATTTCACTCGGAACCATTCCGATGTCCAAATATAGGCTTCCAATATATCAATCTTTATGTCTCGACCATTTCGAGACTCCTCGTCATGTCCGTGATCACATCCGGGACTCCGAACTGACTTCGGTACATCAAAATGCATAAACTCATAATAACTGTCATTGTAACTTTAAGCATGCGGACCCTACGGTTCGAGAACAATGTAGACATGACCGAGATACGTCTCCGGTCAATAACCAATAGCGGGACCTGGATGCCCATATTGGCTCCTACATATTCTACGAAGATCTTTATCGGTCAGACTGCATAACAACATACGTTGTTCCCTTTGTCATCTGTATGTTACTTGCCCGAGATTCGATCGTCGGTATCCAATACCTAGTTCAATCTCGTTGCCGGCAAGTCTCTTTACTCGTTCTGTAATACATCATCTCACAACTAACACATTAGTTGCAATGCTTGCAAGGCTTATGTGATGTGCATTACCGAGAGGGCCCAGAGATACCTCTCCGACTATCGGAGTGACAAATCCTAATCTCGAAATACGCCAACCGAACAAGTACCTTTGGAGACACCTGTAGAGCACCTTTATAATCACCCAGTTACGTTGTGACGTTTGGTAGCACACAAAGTGTTCCTCCAGTAAACGGGAGTTGCATAATCTCATAGTCATTGGAACGTGTATAAGTCATGAAGAAAGCAATAGCAACATACTAAACGATCGGGTGCTAAGCTAATGGAACAGGTCATGTCAATCAGATCATTCAACTAATGATGTGACCTCGTTAATCAAATAACAACTCTTTGTTCATGGTTAGGAAACATAACCATCTTTGATTAACGAGCTAGTCAAGTAGAGGCATACTAGTGACACTCTGTTTGTTTATATATTCACACATGTATTATGTTTCCGGCTAATACAATTCTAGCATGAATAATAAACATTTATCATGATATATGAGGAAATAAATAATAACTTTATTATTGCCTCTAGGGCATATTTCCTTCAAATGTCACTTGGTCCACAGGCACTTTTCTTGAGACTGTCGAGGAGTGGCAGAAGTAGTGGTTTTACATCACAGAGCCGCGTGGCACCACTTGGGCGGCGGCTCCCGAGTTTAGGGCCGGAGCCCCAATGCGGCTCACCTCCTGGAAGGAGAAAGGCCCCAACTGGTCAGCGTCAGATGAGGTGATAGCGCTGCAAATGCGAATTCAGATTATGGTGGATAAGAACGTCAAGCTCGTCGACATGATCCAGGTGATGCTGGTTCGCCGGATTCTCCCCTGCCAATGCCGAAGCTTCCCTCTATGGGAATACGATCCGGCGAAGCACCAGACCATGGAAGGGCTCTTTGGAACTACTCAGGAAGTTGCCTGGAAGTTGCTCTTCAAGGGCAACGAGAAGCCGTCGGTCATAGATTCGGACCATGGGCATGATCACACCCATCGTGCGAGTGAGGTGAGTTCCCCTTTTCTTAAGGCGTACCTTCTACTTGTTTGTTCAAGGAGGATGCCTAAGCTTTCTTGTATTTTCTTAGGAGTGGATGGAGAGAGCGGAGCGAATCCATAGTTCGGCTCCGCTGCCTGAAGAGCCAGTCATGCCGCTTCTGGCGAAGATGCTGGTCCCTGCGCCCTATAGGCCGCCGGAAAAGAAGGCCAAGGGGGCCAAAGGTGGCCCCTGTCGCAAGGGTGCTTCGGACGCTACGTCCGAGGACAAAGTGACCCTTTCCTCTGCCGTCGAGGACGACGACGAGGAGGAGGAGGAGGAGAATAACCCTCCTCCCGATGAGGGAAAGTAGAAGAGGGCGGCCTCCACGAACCTGGAGGCGGAGACGTCCAAGAAAGGGAAGGTCACCCTCGTGGATAACCCCGCGTGGGATGTTGACAGCAGTCCGGAGCGACGCCCCCGCCCTAAGCCTCGGGCTGCATCGTAAGTGCTAGGACTCGTACATACCCATAAATCCAGCCTCTCTTCTTTATTGTATTGTCATGATTAATTATATACTTGCAGTCCGGCCCACGACAGCTTCCAGCGATCCTCAACAGGAGGTTCGTTGGATTCAAGGGCGATGGCCAGCGCGTCACCGCCTACCGCTCACTCTCCCAAGCCAAGGGCGACGCGGAGGTGCTATCCCGAAGGACTTTCCCAGGCTGGGGAGAGGCTCAGGAGGCGCGAGAAGGCGAAGCCTCCGTCACTGGACACCACGGAGAGCCAATCCCCGTGGAGACTGGTGATGAGGGCCGTACTCAGTTCGGTCCTCAGCCGGACTCGATTCCGGAGACCGATGCGGCTCCGGAATACGGAGCGCAACCTTCTTTGAAAGAAGGGGGTATGCCTACTCTGCCGGTGACCCCTGTCCAACCAGGGGCACCGGATAATCTGTTGGAAGCGCTGCGAGGCGCTTCCATTGTGGATGAGCACCGTGCTCTTATGGGCACGGTAATTGAAAGGGTTCAGTCCGCCAAGAGCGGACTATCCGAAGCGTGCAACTGCCTGCTGACGAGCTTTGAGGTAAGCGACACAAAAAGAGAAAATCCCAATATAGACAGTAGCCCTTGAGACACTGTCCGGATTTCGGAAAGAAAAAGCCGGACAGAGGATCAATCCTTTATTGCAGGAAACTAACCAAATTTGTCTGAAATGAACACGTAGGCGTCACTGTTGGCCACAGCCTCGCATTCTGCTGAGGTCTCCAGACTGAAGCGGAGCCTGGAGCAGGCCGAGGATGTCGGCGTTCTGGGAACGGGGGTCCCCAGACTTGCCTGCCTGCGGCCTGCGGCGTGGCTCGAATGGGGGCCCAGCATGGCCCATCTTCATCAACACGAAACTCAAGACCCTCGCGAGGGGCCAAGCCTCGCGAGGCGGACGACGCGGCGCTTCCTCAGGCACGGCCTCCTCAGGCTGGCTCGCGAGGAGGCGGAGAGATCAAGGCGGGTACCTCACAGGTGCCCATGACGCAAACCATGACGACCAAGGATGCCAGGCGGGCGCCAGCCCGCGCAGCGTCTCCTTTTCCTCTTTGGTGCAAAGGGGGCAAGTGCAGGCGAGAGGATCAAGCAAAGGCACCCATTTCGGTGCAACGAGACCAAGACCATTCCAACGCTGGGAAGGAGGTCACCATGGAGCCCAGGAAGGCGTCACCACAGGGCCTTTGGCAGGCGAAGACCAACTTTAGTCAGGATAAGTGTACCCGATGTTCCCCTTCGAATTGGCCAATTGTTGGCGCCCTTCCCGCTCATTATTTGGGAAAAGGCCCAGGGCCTTTGCCTATAAATAGGACTAGCCACCCACAGGGTAGAGGGGGGGATCCAGAGGCTGATCTGATCGAGTACCAAGAAACCAGTAGGGCAAGTAGAGAGAAAGAGAAGGGCGATCGAACTCCCCTTAGCAGTTCATCCCCTAGCCTAGAACAGACCCTCGCGAGGTCGTTCTCCCTTGTACTGTTCTTCCTCATCAGCCCAAGAGGCAATCCACCCACCACAAACTAGAGTAGGGTATTACACCACAATGGTGGCCCGAACTAGTATAAACCTTGTGTCTCTTGTGTTGTTCTTCTTGCAGTAGTTAGATCCTTATGAGACGGAGAGGTAGAGGGCACGATCTCCGCGCACACCCCAGAGTTCGAACCTTAAGGGTGTGCCGGAACCCGTGATCCGACATTTGGTGCGCCAGGTAGGGGTGCGCCGGAATCTGCCTTTCCATCGCTCCGTCTCCCGTTGCGTCGCCGTCACCATGTCCGGCGACCAGGCGGGCAATCAAGGCCCATGGGCGGCATGGCCCATCTGCGCGGAGCCTCCCACTCCGGGCGACCCCGCGCCATAGGCAGCTCGCGGTCGGTAGGGCGCTGCGGGCCGGGCGACGCGGGCAAGCTTCTGTGACCCTCACTCCGCGGCAGGCGTGGTCGGCAGCGAGGGCCTCCAATCACGCCGCAACCACGACACCGTACACCCGCCGGGAGCAGGCGAACTCGAGGGCCGCGCTCACAGTAGCGCGGGAGCTGCTGCAGTGCAGGCTACTGGAGGGCGGCCGCGACATGCTGCTGGAGCGGGTCGCCGAACTCCTGGGCTTCGCCGCTTCGGGGGCTCACCCCTTCTGCACTCGGCTTTCGCCTCCAGCTCAGGGCGACGCACGAGGAAGCCCTGCGCGCCCCCACGGGCCTCAAGACTACCCCGGCACCAGTGAATCCGTCGGCACTAGACTGGCGGTGGCGCTGCCCCTGCCCCCGGCACGAGAAGGAGAAGGGCTCGGCGCGGCCCACGGCGCGAGCGGGCAACCACGCTACCACCCCACGGTGGGCACGGCGAGCAACGCCGCGTGGCGCATGGAGCACTACAGCACGACATTCGAGATAACGGTGCCAGAAGAATACGTGCCCCGCATGATGGACCAAGGGCACGCTCACGAGGGTGAACAGGGCTCACTCTTTAGCCCCAGCTGGGGGGACGAAACGCCAGAGGCCGAGCCCTTCCAGGAACCCCAGGATGGCCCCATCGGTCACACTGGAGGCAACGACTATCGGGTACCGTCAATTCCTCAAGAGCAGGCATACGCTAAGCATGGGTCACAAGAGGTGCAGGTCGCCGCAGCAAGCAGCTGCCCCGCTCCCGCGGCCTCCTACCCCTCGGGAGGAGGACGCAGGGGGCTGCAGGAAAGGGGTAGGGATCCTACATCACCACCACGGTGTTCGGAGCAAGGCGTTCTTAGAAGGTAGGCCCTCCGCTGGGGAGGCGCCTGAGGGCCTGCCCCTGGCGGAGGACCCGTGGTCGTCGGGGGAACCGCTGGCGACCGCTCTACCCCACCGGCGGCGTCCTGGTTTCCGGTCGTCGTTGGTGGCACTAGAGTGTGGCGCAAGGCGGGGCCCTCGTCTGGCGATATGAAGCAAGGCCGGTTCCTGTGAAGAAGGCCCAGTGCCTGTGAAGCTCGCCGCCCCATGACACTCTCACGTAATAATGAGTGGGGCTGTGCACGCCCCGGAGTCTCAGGTGTGCCGGCCTCAGGCCCTGGGGCTCCCTCCCACGCCCAGTGGACAGCACTTAGCTCCGCGCTGGTGAGAAGACGTCGAAGACTAGACTGGGTGCAGGACGCGGCCTTTTTGTTTGCTTTCATTGCCTTTCCCTTTGATTGTACCCTTTTTCCCCGCTGGATTTAAGTTCAATTCGAATTCGAGCTTTGCGTGTGTTTGGGGAGGGGTGTTTGGTCTTGCTTGAATCATTCCCCACGTTCTGGTCACCACCTCACCACAGCTGCCTCCCCTCGTGAGCCCCTCATGAGCCGGGCCAGGCCTCGCTTGAGCATGGCCCAGACTGCCCCTATTACTCCCTCGTGAGGTGACCTTTGGTGCGTGCGGAGATCGTTTTCTCATAAAAGGCCCGGAGCCTGTGAAGAAGGCGAACGCCTGTGAAGACGACCCGCTCGGGAAAAGGCCCGGAGCCTGTGAAGAAGGCGAACGCCTGTGAAGACGACCCGCTCGGGAAAAGGCCCGGAGCCTGTGAAGACGGCTCACTCGAGAAAAGGCCCGGAGCCTGTGAGGAGGGCGAACGCCTGTGAAGACGTCTCCCTCAGGAGAAGACTCGGAGCCCACGAGGACGGCCCATGCCTGTGGGGTTTCCTGTCAGCAACGACACCGCGTCCTGAGATTTCAACTAGAAAGCACCCGAGTGTCGGGGAAACTGACTCCGCGAGCACCTATGGGGACGGAGCCCCTTTTTGGTTCGGCGGGGGGCGGAGGTCGCACGAAGAGCAGATCGAGGCGACGCACACGAGCAGTTTTACCCAGCTTCGGGCCGCACGGATGCGTAAAACCCTACTGCTGCTTTGTGGATTGTATTGTGTTCTTGCTCGGGAGCGCTGAGTGCTACAGTACACTTGAGCGGCTAACGAGACCGAGCGTGCTTCTATTCGTCCTCTCCCCTCTACGTTGCGCATGGGCTCCCTTTTATATGCTCAAGGGGTCACCGACAGGTGGCAACGTAGGCAAGGGTAAAAATGGAAAGTTGCTGCGGTTGGTACAGCTACTTGTACAGTGTATCATACCTAACCCTGACGGCAGGGGACAAGGGCATTAAATGCCCATCTACGTCGCCCAAACAGTGCAGAAAAGGGACCGTCAGGGGCGCCACCGTTCGCCACGATGGCAATCTTGTCAGCGCCGCTTGCCACCGCGTACCCCTGGCTGCACATCCTCCCGCCACGTACCCCTGGAAGGGTCCCAGAGTGACACGCTGGTGGGTGTGCTGGAGCGTAGGTACAGGGTGGTCGCTTGCCGCGGTCGTTGTCTTGTCGCGTCCGGAAGCTTGTCGCTCGCCGGGCCTTGCCGGGATGCGTGGCGCGTCGCGGCAAGTTCCTTGACATGCCTTGGTTGGCCTTCCCGGCAAGCTCCTCTTGTCGGGGTCTTTATGTCTTGAGTGGCCTTCCCGGCAAGCTCCTCTTGCCGGGGCCTCATGCCTTGAGTGGCCTTCCCAGCAAGCTCCTCTTGCGGGGGCGTTTATGCCCTGAGTGGCCTTCCCGGCAAGCTCCTCTTGCCTAGGCCTTGTCTCCTTGGCTTGAATACTTTGTTCTTGAATGGCTCCAGAGGAACTACGGAGGTCCTTGGCGGTCACCTGGCAAGCCTTGCCGCGGGGCGCTACAACTGCCCGTGCACAAGTTCGGGATACTAGGGTACCCCTACTCTAGTACACCGACAGGAGCCCCCGGGCCTGGGCCATACACGGTGCCGAGCGCTGTTGGGCCAGGCCCAAAACAGGGCACGGGCACGCGTGGCCTGGGTCACGCCGTACCTGACTCCGCATCCACCGCGCCCTCCCTGAACGGCACACGTCAATTGCGGCGTCGTGGGAGAGGTCATGGGCGGTTCTTTATTCGGAAATGCGGAACGTCCGCCCCCTCCCTCCTTATAAGCAGGGGAAACTGGGGCAGTTCGCCCATCTGCCCGTCGCTGTTCCTTCCTCGAAAATCTCCGCCGCTCCCCCTCTTCCCAAAGCCGAAGGAGAGCAGCGCTCCGCCCCCATCACCACCTGCACCACCAACGCCGTCGTCCTCCCTCACCATTCCCACCATGGCTCCGAAAGCCGAGAAGGCGAAGTCGGCCGAGGCGCAGCGGCTAGCGGCGATGCGAAAGGAGCAGGAAATCTCCCCCCCCCAGGCTTGCCGCGGATGAGCTGAAGGAGTTCTACTAAACTTTCTGGTCGGCGGAGACGCGAACGCATCCGCGCACGAAGGTATTCCCATGTGACGCCCACAATTCAATCGTGCACTAATCATGCACGCAAATGTGTACGATCAAGATCAGGGACTCACGGGAAGATATCACAACACAACTCTAATGATAAAATAAGTCATACAAGCATCATAATACAAGCCAGGGGCCTCGAGGGCTCGAATACAAGTGCTCGATCATAGACGAATCAGCGGAAGCAACAATATCTGAGTACAGACATAAGTTAAACAAGTCTGCCTTAAGAAGGCTAGCACAAACTGAGATACAGATCGAAAGAGGCGCA
Organism: Aegilops umbellulata; assembly: GCA_032464435.1. NCBI lineage: Eukaryota > Viridiplantae > Streptophyta > Magnoliopsida > Poales > Poaceae > Aegilops > Aegilops umbellulata. The sequence goes on from CP136058.1 coordinate 279,170,500, forward strand.
GGCCTCCTGCCTCGGATCCTCCTAAACTACTCCTGGTCGTCGTCAGCGGGCTGCACGTAGCAGTAGGCACCTCCAGTGTAGTAGGAGTCGTCGTCGACGGTGGCGTCTGGATCCTGGGCTCCAACATCTGGTTGCGACAACCAGAAGAAAGGAAAGGGGGGAAAAGGGGGAGAAAGCAACCATGAGTACTCATCCAAAGTACTCGCAAGCAAGGAGCTACACTACATATGCATGGATATATGTGTAAAGGGGGTCATATCAGTGGACTGAACTGCAGAATGCCAGAATAAGAGGGGGATAGCTAATCCTGTCGAAGATTACGCTTCTGGCAAGCTCGGTCTTGCAGCATGTAGAAGAGAGTAGACTGAAGTCCTCCAAGTAGCATCGTATAACATGATCCTACCCGGCGATCCCCTCCTCGTTGCCCTATTAGAGAGCGATCACCGGGTTGTATCTGGCACTTGGAAGGGTGTGTTTTATTAAGTATCTGGTTCTAGTTGTCCTAAGGTCAAGGTACAACTCCAAGCCGTCCTGTTACCGAAGATCACGGCTATTCGAATAGATTAACTTCCCTGCAGGGGTGCACCACATGGCCCAACACGCTTGATCCCATTTGGCCGGACACACTTTCCGGGGTCATGCCCGGCCGCGGAAGATCAACACGTCGCAGCCCCACCTAGACCAACAGAGAGGTCAGCACGCCGGTCTAAACCTAAGCGCGGAGGGGTCTGGGCCCATCGCCCTGAGCACACCTGCACGTTGCGAACGCGGCCGGAAGCAGATCTAACCCCCTTAATACAAGAGCGAGCTTACGATCCAATGCGACGCGCGCCACTCAGTCGCTGGCGTCACGAAGGCTTCGGCTGATACCACGACGTCGGGATACCCATAACTACTCCCGCGTAGATGGTTAGTGCGTATAGACCAAATGGCCAGACTCAGATCAAATACCCAGATCTCGTTAATTGTGTTAAGTATCCGCGAACGCCGACCAGGGCCAGGTCGACCTCTCTCCTAGGTGGTCTGAACCTGCCCTGTCGCTCCGCCACAAAGTAACAGTCGGGGGCCGTCGGGAACCCAGGCCCACCTCTATCGGGATGGAGCCACCTGCCCCTTCAGCCCCCAACTCCGAACAGTATCACAGATAATGTAACAGTGTAAAGAATATAGTATGTGTCCGCGATCACTTCCCGAAGTGATCACGGCCCGGTAGTATAGCATGGCAGACGGACAAGAGTGTAGGGCCACTGATGGAACACTAGCATCCTATACTAAGCAAGTAGGATTGCAGGTAAAGGTATCAACTGTAGCAACAATGACAGGCTATGCAATAGAATAGGATAAGCTGAAAGCAGTAACATGCTACACTACTCTAATGCAAGCAGTATAGAGAAGAGTAGGCGATATCTGGTGATCAAGGGGAGGGCTTGCCTGGTTGCTCTGGGAAGAGAGAGGGGTCGTCAACTCCGTAGTCGTACTGGGTAGCAGCGGCGTCGGTCTTGGTGTCTAGCGAGAGAAGAGGGGGAAGAAACAATAAATACTTAAGCAAACAGATGCATAGCGATGCATGACATGACAAGTATCGGTGCTAGGGGTGCCCTAACGCGGTATGTGGTGATGCCGGTGAAGGAGGGGGGACAACCGGGAAAGTATCCCCGGTGTTTGGCATATTCGGACAGATGAACCGGAGGGGGAAAGTTGCATGTTTTCTATGCTAGGGATGTGTGGCGGACGAATGGGCTGCGTATCCGGGTTTGTCTCGTCGTTCTGAGCAACTTTCATGTTGAAAATATTTTAATCCGAGTTACGGATTAAAAGATATGATTTTCCAAAGGTTTTATTCATTTCTGGAATTTAGTTAATTAATTAATTCGAAATTAGATTTATGACATCAGCATGATGTCATGCTGACGTCAGCAGTCTACAGAGTTGACTGGGTCAAACTGACATGTGGGTCCAGTGGGTCCCACCTGTCATTCCCAGATTAGGTTAATTAGGGTTTAACTAATTAATTACTGTTCTGATTAAACTAACAGTTAATTAGGTTAATCTAATTATGATTAATTAACTTAATTAATTCTTTAATTAATTAATATTTTAATTATTATATTTATTATTTATTATTTTATTATTATTATTATTATTTTCCTTTTGTTTTTTTTAAGTTCTCAGGGCGTGGGGCCCGCCGTTAGTGGCCCATCTAGCCACCGGAGCAGGTGCGCTAACGGGCGCTGGGGCGGGGCGCACCCAGGCGCACATCACGCAGGCGGCGAGGCAGTGGCCACGGCGGGGCTCGCCGGCCGGTCCTTTCCGGCGACGAAAGCCGGCGCGGCGGGGCGCGTTGGGTAGCGCGGGTGGGGAGTTGGCCAGAGACGAGGCCTGGGGCTCAGGCGCGGGCCGCGGTGGCGAACAACGCGGGAGGGGGGAGGGGGGAAGCGGGACGCGGGCACGGCGTTGTAGCAGCAGCAGCCGCAAAGCAGCGGGTGCGGGGGCGCGGTGCGCGGCCAAGGGCGGCAGGGGTGCGCGGCCAGAGGCGGGCGGCGAGCGGTCGCGGTGGCATGGCGAGACGCGGTGCCGCCCACTCGCTGGGCGACCGCATGTGGGCGCCGGGCGACCGCATGTGGGCGCGCACTGGTGGACGCAGGGGGGCAGAGGGGCACCGGGGAGGCGTGGGTCCCGGGCGCGGCGAGGGCGGGTGGTGCGGCTACTAACGGAGCAGGGGGGTCGCGGGGCGAGGCTTCGGCGGAGCGCTGTGACCGTGCGGAGCGAGGGGGAGAGAGGAGGGCGAGCTCACGGGGACATGTAGGGTCTAGGGCGCGAGCTCGGGGGAGGTCGGGGAGGCCGACGGGGACGCGAGGGCGATGGGGAGGCAGGCCGACGGGGGTGTCCGGCGAGGCGGCGTGCTCCGGGCGGCGGCGTCCTGGCGCGGGGCGGCGAGGTCGTCGCGGCGACGGGCGATGGGATCGGGGGGTTTGCCCCGATCCAGATCCAGCGGGGGGGGGGCAAAGTGGTGCGAGTGGGGAGTAGGGTGGCTAGGGTTTCTGGGGGGGGTGGGGGTTATGGGGCGCGGGGGTGGGCCAGCCTGGCGGGTCGGTGGTTGGCCCAGTGGGGCTGTGGCCTGCTGGGCCGGAGCCCAGTGGGGGTTGCCTACTCTTTTTTTGATTGTTTTCTGTTTTCTTTTATTTATTTTCTTTACTGTTTCATGCCACTTTAAAATATTTAGGCATTTTATAAAATTGTGTTTACTACACCAAAATTACCTTTGTAATATTTGGCGACCACCGAACATTTTTGTTTCAATTTTTGAAAACTTATATTGTTGTCATTAATTTGAATTTGAATTGTGAACGGTTCGAATTTTCCGAGTATAGCTACAGTAAACGAGGTGTCATGGCACGATTAGCGTGGGATTACTTTAGCTTAATTATCCGGGCGTCACAATTCTCCTCCACTACAAGAAATCTCTCCCGAGATTTAAGAGGTGGAATAAGGGGGAAAGGTCTGGTTACGAAATCCTAACGAATCTTCTCGGCCTTGGTTGCTCTTCTCGCGGTGGTCGATCCATAGCGCTGATGTCTTCATTCCTCTGCTTCAGGTCATCATGATGAAGTTGTCGCCCTTTCTTCGGGGGTCTCATCGTACTTATGAAAAATGATAAGGGGTATCTTCAGAAGAACTGACCTCTACAAGGTCACGTATCTGGTAGAGAACATCGGGGAGGGTGACAGATAGTAACTCTCGAACTGAAACTTAAGAAATTATCGAGAGCAAAGTAAGGAGGTGCAATATGGAAGTTTCAAACGCTTAGGCAATCATTCCTTGCCTAAAAAGAAGTGTGAAAGAGGGTTCAGAGCAATGGGAATAAGTATTGCGTCTGATACCATAATAGATCACTAGGCAGGTGGCTCGTGATTTACATACGAAGCCAAGTGCGAGGAACAATTTTGGAAAAGAGGGATGTACGAGAGAGTCAGGTTTCGATCCTGTGGAACTGTGGGTTATGGGCCCACCATGTGGGTTAAAAGCAGGAAGGGTGCTAACATTTTCACGGCCATGATTGCAAGGCAGGTCAGAGGACAACTTGTCAGTTATGTTGGCGACAACGTTGGTACCAAGGGCGCGGGACGGAGAGAACCATTTTCCTGCTCGCAAGGCGAGGCGGACCAATAGGCAAAGTTCTCGTCCATCGGCGGCTACCGAAATGTCATAAACAATGGTAACAAGGTCTTACTGACAAAGAATGTACACCAAGGTGTTTACATAAGCAGGGAATTATCTCTTCTTAGACAAGTTAGATTACAAGAAAGGTGAAACAAAACAATGGAAAGGAAAATGTGATTATTATGATAATCAGACCAATGGAAAGGAAAGGTGTTTATACCCAAATATTAGAGTATGACTTTCCCAAGGAAAGGCAGAGCATGATAGGGCTCCAAGTATTAAACCATTTAGACAAAGGGGCAAGGAATTTATGAGGTTTACCCATACAACGGTGTTTGGATAATTGATCAAGAACAGTTAGCATTGTGCTCCCAATGTTCGTGTTGATGATCGGAGTACCACACATATGCTTCGGGATAGTGTTGACATGGTCATCAGGGAAAGGTCAGACTTCGGCTACAGAAAGGATCCATCGGAACAACTTATAGAATAAGTCTTACAATTTCCTCATGGAAGAATGGATAACCTTGCTAAAAAGGAAACTATAACAATAGGTCCTTCGGCCAGGTGTGTTGGGCATGACATCACCTTACCGGGTCATATAAAGACCAATGTTATTACTCTTGGAAAGTGTTCCAACCATCATATCTGACCGAGATTCAGATCTTCGGTGTTAGGATACCTCAGACTCAGGATGTCTGGGAAGAAAAGGTGCGACACAAATTGACGAGACAACATTTTAAGATTTACATGAAATGAACTATGGAAGCGAGTTCCGAAACAAGAGTTCATCATTAATCCAAGGAGAGATGAGGAGGTGGCTGATGGATTCAGCAACATCTCGTTAAGATTTCCAAAAAGATGGATTTCCACATTTATGTGAACAAGGAGATAACATTAGTCATATCAAATGATATAACGATGTATGCTCGAGGAAAGACATACACAATTAAACATTGGTTGAAAGGTGCACCCGAAATATGGGCTGGGTTGCACGATCAATGTTAGAATGGTGACTTGGCGAACAAAAGAATTAGAATGAAACTCGACCATTCACTTCAAAGCAATAGGGTTACTAGAAGTTTTGAATTCACACATCATAGTTCAATTGTCGGTATTCCGGTTAGAAACAACATGGGTACCAAGAAAGAATGGTGAGGGTGAGAAGTATCACCATACCAAGAATTTCTTTAGAGGTGGTGAAATTCTCACAACATTCTTGATATATAAGATGGTATTACTTCAAGGTAGGACATAAGACAAGCTGGATAGCCAGAACTCAAGGTACAGCCACAACACGAACAAGTTTGTGTTGGAAAGAAGGCAAGGAAGTAGTCAATGACAACACAAATCATAGAGTGGCAAGGATGGTAATTCTCATCATGAATTTGATTAATATTCTGGGAGAGCTCAGAATGTTGATAATGATCACGACACATTTGTCGAGAGATTACCTGAAGATGTAATCGATCAGCGATGACATCAAGTCAAATGAATGATGAAGCAAGAGGTTATTGGAACCATGGGTACGACACAAACTGGAAATCAAGCTTGTTGTTCAAGGCGAACTGATATGACGAGGAAGATCGACGTAAGCTTAGCTCATCGTCAAAAATTGTGCTTCGGGAAGAAGGACTAGGTAGCGCAGTTAAAATTTGGCACGATAATGGTATAGCCGATTAGGCTAGGAATGACTTGAAGAGTTATTAAACTCGTAGTAATGAAAGTTACCAAGAGTTGTTTAATCGCGGTGCGGACTCGAGTCAGTTATCGGTGTCTTTGAGTATTTAATAACTCAGAGCCCGTGAAAAATTGGAATCAGTGAGAATGTAACACTTGATGAAGAACTCATAAGGAGTTATGCAGTTCCATGATAATCTCGAGATACCTGAGGGTATACTCGAAGGTAGAGCCAAATAGAGGTTGTATAGATGTATTGACTTGCAGAAGACAAGTACTTCAACTTGTCCGAGAAATGGGATCAAAGAAGAATAATATGGTCGGAACCATAGCTGCAGGGGATCCAATTTAATGACACTAAAAGAATTACCCAAATGATTAAATATTTTGCAAGAAGCTTCCATGATAAGTTCCAAATCGGGTCCATGGGCATGAACGCAAAGGCTCAAGGCCAACTCCCACTTCTTCAATTCATAACCTTTCATTTTACTTCTCGCTTTTGATGAAGTTGTAGTGTAGAAATTTTATCTGGCGAAACAACAGAAGGGTATGACTCGCGAAAACTTTCGGGTTCATACGGTTTGGGGAAGGCATAGGTTCAACCCATCAGGGTATCTTAGAAACATATACCACAAATTTTTAGAAGTAATTAACACAAGCTCGAAAGTAGAGCATGGTTCACAAAGCAGAGGATACAATTTACCAAAGGCATTTTCATATCAGGGAAAGAACTTCCAAAGTGATTGAATATGAAGGACGTTGTCGGATAAAGTCCAACAAGGTTCTGATGGTCCATAAGGGATCTGATGTGAGTATCGGCTCTCAACCAGAGGAAGAATCAATGCAAAGACATTGGATTACAGAAACAACTGAGTAACTCAGAACTCAATTGCAAAGGAATTATGATTTACAGAGTGAAGTATCAGAAGCAGACGCTCTGATCAAGGATGGATAAGTTCAATATACTTAGGGGCACAATCGATGACAATTTGATTGGCGAGAACCAGCTCACGTTTGAAATGACGTCTGAGCCGGAAGGATGAATTCTATGATCTGAGTGAGAATTGCGAGCATTCGCAACATATTGAATCAATGACCCAAAATGATATTGACAAAGGTTGCCAATAAGATTACTATACTTATGGGATTAACCATAATGCAAGCAAGCAAGAATTTCAGGAGCGATAGGTTGCTCAGGATTTTTGGAAGACCGAATGGTATTTCGAAGAAGTTTGTGAAATACATGAATCATCTGGGGATGAGCGGATACTCGATAAATGCGAGAAATTATCCGTAGGGGTATTCATGTGGCAAAGAACTGCAAGGCAATAGGCACAAGGTATTCTCGGGGTATCTTATAATAACAAGATCGGCTGGGAATAAAAGTAAGCACGACATGTGTAAATACTTATCCATAGGGATAGTTCGGTGGTAGGGAATTGCAAAAGCAACGGCACAAAGTCTCGGGAGAACACCGGAGAGTATTGTCAGAATCTTCTGTTGGAGCAGTCGATCATCTATAATGAAAGGGCTCTCCGGCAGGAAGTGGTAACGAGAACCTAAAGTTAGATTTTAGCAAAATCATTTAACCCGAATAGAAGAGAGATCAGAATCCCAGAGCATAGACGAGGAGAAAAAGATCCTAATACCACCCAATGGCGACGTGGGCCTATGGGCCGCACAACCATGTTAGTAAAAGTTTTGCAATGTCTAGACTCGACTTCGGCCAAGGAGTGTGGAAGGGGGATTCCTACAGGCAGTCGGCTCTGATACCAACTTGTGACGCCCCCGATTCAATCGTACACTAAACATGCACGCAAATGTGTACGATCAAGATCAGGGACTCACGGGAAGATATCACAACACAACTCTAATGATAAAATAAGTCATACAAGCATCATAATACAAGCCAGGGGCCTCAAGGGCTCGAATACAAGTGCTCGATCATAGACGAGTCAGTGGAAGCAACAATATCTGAGTACAGACATAAGTTAAACAAGTCTGCCTTAAGAAGGCTAGCACAAACTGAGATACATATCGAAAGAGGCGCAGGCCTCCTGCCTGGGATCCTCCTAAACTACTCCTGGTCGTCGTCAGCGGGCTGCACGTAGCAGTAGGCACCTCCAGTGTAGTAGGAGTCGTCGTCGACGGTGGCGTCTGGATCCTGGGCTCCAACATCTGGTTGCGACAACCAGAAGAAAGGAAAGGGGGGAAAAGGGGGAGAAAGCAACCGTGAGTACTCATCCAAAGTACTCGCAAGCAAGGAGCTACACTACATATGCATGGATATATGTGTAAAGGGGGTCATATCAGTGGACTGAACTGTAGAATGTCAGAATAAGAGGGGGATAGCTAATCTTGTCGAAGACTACGCTTCTGGCAGCCTCCGTCTTGCAGCATGTAGAAGAGAGTAGACTGAAGTCCTCCAAGTAGCATCGTATAGCATAATCCTACCCGGCGATCCCCTCCTCGTTGCCCTGTTAGAGAGCGATCACCGGGTTGTATCTGGCACTTGGAAGGGTGTGTTTTATTAAGTATCCGGTTCTAGTTGTCATAAGGTCAAGGTACAACTCCAAGCCGTCCTGTTACCGAAGATCACGGCTATTCGGATAGATTAACTTCCCTGCAGGGGTGCACCACATAGCCCAACACGCTTGATCCCATTTGGCCGGACACACTTTCCGGGGTCATGCCCGGCCGCGGAAGATCAACACGTCGCAGCCCCACCTAGACCAACAGAGAGGTCAGCACGCCGGTCTAAACCTAAGCGCGCAGGGGTCTGGGCCCATCGCCCTGAGCACACCTGCACGTTGCGAACGCGGCCGGAAGCAGATCTAGCCCCCTTAAGACAAGAGCGAGCTTATGATCCAATGCGGCGCGCGCCACTCAGTCGCTGACGTCACGAAGGCTTCGGCTGATACCACGACGTCGGGATACCCATAACTACTCCCGCGTAGATGGTTAGTGCGTATAGACCAAATGGCCAGACTCAGATCAAATACCCAGATCTCGTTAATCGTGTTAAGTATCCGCGAACGCCGACCAGGGCCAGGCCCACCTCTCTCCTAGGTGGTCTGAACCTGCCTTGTCGCTCCGCCACAAAGTAACAGTCGGGGGCCGTCGGGAACCCAGGCCCACCTCTACCGGGATGGAGCCACCTGCCCCTTCAGCCCCCAACTCCGAACAGTATCACAGATAATGTAACAGTGTAAAGAATATAGTATGTGTCCGCGATCACTTCCCGAAGTGATCACGGCCCGGTAGTATAGCATGGCAGACGGACAAGAGTGTAGGGCCACTGATGGAACACTAGCATCCTATACTAAGCAAGTAGGATTGCAGGTAAAGGTATCAACTGTAGCAACAATGACAGGCTATGCAATAGAATAGGATAAGCTGAAAGCAGTAACATGCTACACTACTCTAATGCAAGCAGTATAGACAAGAGTAGGCGATATCTGGTGATCAAGGGGAGGGCTTGCCTGGTTGCTCTGGGTAGAGAGAGGGGTCGTCAACTCCGTAGTCGTACTGGGTAGCAGCGGCGTCGGTCTCGGTGTCTAGCGAGAGAAGAGGGGGAAGAAACAATAAATACTTAAGCAAACAGATGCATAGCGATGCATGGCATGACAAGTATCGGTGCTAGGGGTGCCCTAACGCGGTATGTGGTGATGCCGGTGAAGGAGGGGGACAACCGGGAAAGTATCCCCGGTGTTTGGCATATTCGGACAGATGAACCGGAGGGGGAAAGTTGCGAGTTTGCTATGCTAGGGATGTGTGGCGGACGAATGGGTTGCGTATCCGGGTTTGTCTCGTCGTTCTGAGCAACTTTCATGTTGAAAATATTTTAATCCGAGTTACGGATTAAAAGATATGATTTTCTAAAGGTTTTATTCATTTCTGGAATTTAATTAATTAATTAATTCGAAATTAGATTTATGACATCAGCATGATGTCATGCTGACGTCAGCAGTCAACAGAGTTGACTGGGTCAAACTGACATGTGGGTCCAGTGGGTCCCACCTGTCATTCCCAGATTAGGTTAATTAGGGTTTAACTAATTAATTACTGTTCTAATTAAACTAACAGTTAAATAGGTTAATCTAATCATGATTAATTAACTTAATTAATTCTTTATTTAATTAATATTTTAATTATTATATTTATTATTTATTTATTTTTTATTATTATTATTATTATTATTATTATTATTATTATTATTTTCCTTTTGTTTTTTTTAAGTTCTCAGGGCGTGGGGCCCGCTGTTAGTGGCCCATCTAGCCACTGGAGCGGGTGCGCTAACGGGTGCTGGGGCGGGGCGCACCCAGGCGCACATCATGCAGGGGGCGAGGCAGTGGCCACGGCGGGGCTCGCCGGCCGGTCGTTTCCGGCGACGAAAGCCGGCGCGGCGGGGCGCGTTGGGTAGCGCGGGTGGGGAGGTGGCCGAAGACGAGGCCTGGGGCGCAGGCGCGGGCCGCGGTGGCGAACAGCGCGGGGGGGGGGGAGCGGGACGCGGGCACGGCGTTGTAGCAGCAGCAGCCGCAAAGCAGCGGGTGCGGGGGCGCGGTGCGCGGCCAAGGGCGGCAGGGGTGCGCGGCCAGAGGCGGGCGGCGAGCGGTCACGGTGGCGCGGCGAGACGCGGTGCCGCCCTCACGCTGGGCGACCGCATGTGGGCGCCGGGCGCGCAGGCGCGTGCGGGCGCGCACTGGTGGCCGCAGGGGGGCAGAGGGGCACCGGGGAGGCGTGGGTCCCGGGCGCGGCGAGGGCGGGTGGTGCGGCTACTAACGGAGCAGGGGGGTCGCGGGGCAAGGCTGCGGCGGAGCGCGGTGACCGTGCGGAGCGAGGGGGAGAGAGGAGGGCGAGCTCACGGGGACACGTATGGTCTAGGGCGCGATCTCGGGGGAGGTTGGGGAGGCCGACGGTGACGCGAGGGCGACGGGGAGGCAGGCCGGCGGGGGTGTCCGGCGAGGCGGCGTGCTCCGGGCGGCGGCGTCCTGGCGCGGGGCGGCGAGGTCGTCGCGGCGACGGGCGATGGGATCGGGGGGTTTGCCCCGATCCAGATCCAGCACAGGGGGGGGGGAAGTGGTGCGAGTGGGGAGTGGGGTGGCTAGGGTTTCTAGGGGGTGGGGGTTATGGGGCGCGGGGGTGGGCCGGCCTGGCGGGTCGGTGGTTGGCCCAGTGGGGCTGTGGCCTGCTGGGCCGGAGCCCAGTGGGGGTTGCCTACTCTTTTTTTTGATTGTTTTCTGTTTTCTTTTATTTATTTTCTTTACTGTTTCATGCCACTTTAAAATATTTAGGCATTTTATAAAATTGTGTTTACTGCACCAAAATTACCTTTGTAATATTTGGCGACCACCGGACATTTTTGTTTCAATTTTTGAATACTTTTATTGTTGTCATTAATTTGAATTTGAATTATGAACGGTTCGAATTTTCCGAGTATAGCTACAGTAAACGAGGTGTCATGGCACGATTAGCGTGGGATTACTGTAGCTTAATTATCCGGGCGTCACATCCCAGCCGCTGCTTCGAGACTGGCTCCTAATGGATATCCCTTCTTCGCGTTGTTCTTCTACTGCGGGCTCTGCCCGCCTTTTTCTGAATTTTTCTGCGACATCATGAACACCTACGGGCTCCGCCTCCTTGACTTCACCCCCAATGCTGTCCTGACCATGGTAGTTTTCGCACATCTCTGCGAAAACTTTGTCGGAGTCTACCCCAATGTAGCCCTTTTCCGCCACTTCTTTACGCCCCGAGTTGAGAAAGGAGAGACCTTATCCGGTGGAATCGCCTGGGTCTCGAAGGCCGGCAAGAAGGACGGTTATCTAGAGGGAGAGTTCCGCAGCAAGTGGGAGGAGTGGAGAGCGGACTGGTGCTGGATTGTTGAGGAGAACCCGCAGCCGTTTACTGCCCTGCGCCAAACTGCAGTGGTGCGCGGCAGTGATTGGAGCAACGTGGCCCCGGACGATGACAGACTGAAGATTGCCACCGCCTGGATCCTCCACCTCAGGCTTGCCGGGCTCACTGTAGGCGCTGTCGGTGCAGACTTCCTTCGCCGCCGCATCGCCCCCTTGCAGGAGAGTAGGAGACCCGCTTGGGAGTTCAAGAACGCGGCGGATATCATGAGGCTACGTCCGGGCCTCAACTTCAACTTTACTGTCCTGGAACTTGACTCGATGCTCAAGGAGCTGTTCAAGCACGACCCTGAGCATCCCGAATGGTTCAGGCTGCCGCAGGGCGTCGTTCCGTTGTGCAACAACTCCTCGCTCAGCCGCATCCGTGCAATAATGCCGCTCTGCGACTCGCACGAAATCGACCCAACGTGGCAAGAGCCGGCAGACGACGTCGTGCAGGCGTTCTTTGATAGCTTGGAGGAGGTGCCGATCCACCCCGACGAGCAGAAGGGCCTCGTTCGCGACACCACCGACGAGGAGCTGAAGCACATCGCCACTAGGCTGGAAGAGGCGACGGCGGCTGCAGCCGCGGGCGAATTCGGGTTCACGGCGGAGGAGGCGGAAGCGGCGAGCCTCGCCGAGCGAGCGGGGCCTGCCGGCGAGGGAGAGCCTGCCGGGCATGGTGCCGAGTCGGCCGAGCCCGCCGAGGATACGGGCGGCCTGCCGGTGATTGACTCCTCTTCCGCCCCACCTTTGGGCAGCTCGTCGCAAGCAGAGCCCCCGGCTCCACCAAGAAAGCGTCTCCGCATGGCTGGAGACATAATGGAGCGGCAAACGGGTCACCAGCCATCGCGCCGCGTGACGCGCTCCAACGCGGCAAGTTCTGCTGCCGCGGAAGCACCTCACGCTGTCGCGGCAACTTGAGCGGGGTCTTCCAGGACTGCCGCTGTTTCTCCTGCCAAGCGGCCAAGGGAACCTACTCCTCCACGCCCTCGCGCCGGAGGCGAGCCAGGTTTTGACTTCTCTGCGCTTAGCTCCGACGAGGAAGAAGGAGACGAGTAAGACCCTTGTTGTACTTGTAATTCTTCAATTCTTGCTGTTCCATCTTGTATCTTGTTTGCTTTTCTCTGAACTTATTCCTTCTCAGGACCCTGGCCCAGAGAGCGGCAAAGAGAGCCAAGGTTCCGTTGGTTATCATCGACGACGAGCCCACTGTGACAGCAGAGGGTGCGCCCGAGACATCCAGCCCCCAGCGTAAGTATATGGTTTACTTCCTGCTGTTAGGCGCGCATGGATACTCTCTGTTTGCTGATATCCGATTGTTAATCTATGTAGGAGCAGAGCAGCCCCACCAGGAACGTCCGGAGACTGCCCCCAACACGCCACCTGCTTCGACTACACCGCCAAGGGAGAGATCTCCGGCAAGGGAGGATCCTCCGACAAGGGAGAGATCTCCGGCAAGGGGGAGCTCTCCGGCAAGGGAGCAGTCTCCGGCATGGGACGGTGCCAGCGATCCCCCGGCAGCGGAGACCACAACCACAGAGCCCAGTACAGGTAATCCCCTTGCTTTTGAAACTTCCCTTGGATTCTTCTTTGTTTGATTTTCTTTTTGCTTGACTTTCTCTTCCTTTTCCGGCCGTCAGACCCATCCGCGGCAGACCCGATGGAGACCGATGTCACTGTTGATGACGCCGCTGCCACCGACGAGACGGTCGGCACTGATGATCCCGCCGGCGAAGAGGCCGCCAAGGCTGCCGCCGCAGCATCCGACGAGTGGTCTGGCGATCACACTGACGACCCTGGGGCCGCAGGAGCGACAGGCGCTGCACCGACCGCCGATCCCCCCGCCTCTGCCGCAGCGCCAGGCTCCGAAGAGCCCTAGCCCGGCGCCTACTTGAAGGCCGGCGGTGGTGTCTTCATCAAGCTCCCCTGGGAGCCGAGCTCCAGGGCACCGGTTGAAGGAGAGATCTTGGATGGAGAGGTGCTCGCCTCCACTGGGCTGACGCTAGTTGATGCGCCGAGCAGTAGCAGCGGCGAGTCCGAGGAGGAGCGGCTGCTCCGGAAGCTGGTGTCGCTCTACGGCGCTCGGCAAGCCAAGCTGGAGTCCCGCGAGGCGCTTGTCGCGAAGGCGGGAGCGGATATGGAGAAGCGCGCGGAGGAGCTCCGAGGCCTCAACCAGGCAGCTCTCCGGTCGCTGGCGGAGGAGCGGGCGCAGCTCGTCGAGGCGCAGAAGGCCTTCCTCCTCAAGAAGGCAGAAGCTGAAGAGTAACAACGGCTTGCCGCTGAGAAGCTATCTGCGCAGGAGGGCGAGTTGGCGCAGCGGAAGGTCGACCTTGACAGCCACGAGGAGGATCTTGCTGCGCGCGAGCAAACTTTTGGCGGGGCTCTCAAGGAAGCGAGGGACGCTGCTGCAGCTGCCGAGGCCGCCAAGAAGGAGCTGGACACGAAGGTGGCGCAGCTGGAGACCGATCTCAAGGCAAGCGGTGAAGAGCTTGCCGCACTCAAGCAGGAGCGCGAGAGGGACGCCTACACCTTTGGTCAGCTGCAGGGTCGCCTCGCCGAGAAGGTCAAGGAGCTTAGCACCGCCAAGGACTCCAACGCCGATCTTGAGCTGAAGCTGGATGCTCTGACCAAGACGCTGGACGGCGCCAGGGAGCAGGAGGCGGCCTTGAAGAAGGAGATCAAGGCCGACAAGGCGTTGCTGGAGAGCGTCGCTACCACCCAGAACTGCTTCAGAGAGACTGTGGAGCAGTGGACGGAGGGTCTTGTGAATGCTGCCGTAGACATCGACAAGGAGTTGGTGCTGCTGGGGGTGGAGGATCTCGGGTATCCCATTGACGAGAGCCTCCCATCCAGCGCCAAGCTCACCTTGTTCTTTAAAGGCGTGGCGACGGCCCTCCAGCAACTCCGGGAGAGGATCCCAAAGCAGCTGGCCGACGAGTCGCGCGAGATCTGCGCGGGAGCTCTCAAAAAGGTGCTGATGAAGGTGGCCTTCCGCAACCCGGGCCTCCGCCTCACCAACGTCCTCAGGTCCCTGCCGTCGGAAGCTGATCTGGAGGAGCTCGAGGCCCTCGTCGCACCCATTGTGGACCGGGTGAGCGGGATCAAGAGGGTTGAGGGCGACCGCATGGACTAGGCCGCCTATTTTCTTCTTTCCTTGTCGTTGTTGATCAGGTTATGAGAACAGTCTATTAGAGCCGCGACAAGCTATCTTGTAATATATAACTTTATTTTGGGCAGTGATTGCAACGTTATTTCCTTTACTTGACTCCTTCCTTTGTATGCTTTTGCCCTACGCTTTTAGGGAACTTGCTGGCGCAGGCACCTTTGCCGCGAGCGCTAAGTGCAGGACGTCAGCAGCCTGCTGGCGGTGCCGTTACCGACAAGAAACCTTGTCGCAACTAGTTGCAGCTCACTCAAGTTGTTGAGCGGACTCGAAACAAAGTAAGGGCGCAACTCTAGTTGCAGCACACTTAAGTTGTTGAGCAAGCTCGAGACAAAGTAAGGGCGCAGCTAGCCACGAGCTGGTTCCTTCGCGCACAGGTTTTCCACACAAAGCATGGCCGTTCAAGGAAAATAACTTAAAAATTTAAAAATCTGATTGCTCAAACTTTGGAAACTTAGCTTTTCTGTTGTTTGCTCTCCGGCAAGGCGTAACTTGCTTGAACGACGCCTGGTCCTCACCCTTATCTCCTCCTCCCCCCGGCAAACTTGTGGGCGAGGGGAACCTTCCTTTCCTTGAGAAAAGAAAGAAGAGAAAATAAAGGTATGGAGCCTTATGGCTCGTTATTACTTACCAGGGTTTGGTGCTGCACAAAGTGTCAGATAACTCATGCAAAAAAAGAATAAAAAGCATGAAATTGATAAGATGTGCGGAGCACATGAGCTTTCTTTACGCACAGGGTCTGCGCCTGGCTTTGTACAAAGGATTACATGCAACAGCGGCAAGACTTGTACAAAAGGGTGGTTGCCGGAACAGGGTCCGACAACCGCGCCTTACGGGTAAAACTTACGAAGATGCTCAATATTCCAGGAGTTGCTCACCAGAATGCCATCTTCGGTCTCAAGACGGACAGCGCCAGGCCTAGTGACTCATTTCACCCGGTAAGGGCCTTCCCACTTCGGCGTCAACTTGTTTGAATTCTTGGCGGACTGAACGCGCCGAAGAACAAGGTCGCCTTCCTCGAGACTTCTGGCTTTAACTTTGCGGCTATGGTAGCGGCGCAAAGCTTGCTGGTAGCGAGCAGCTCGCACAGCAGCCTAAAGATGATCTTCCTCAAGGAGCAGCACGTCATCTTCACGCAGCTGCTCTTGCTCGAGCTCATCATAAGCGAGCACTCGAGGTCACCCATATATGAGTTCCGTGGGGATAACTGCCTCTGCTCCATAGACTAGAGCGAAAGGTGTCTGACCAGTGGCTCGATTTGGCGTCGTCCTGATCGACCAAAGAACCACCGGCAGCTCCTCGATCCAGTTTCTTCCGCACTTGTGCAGCCTGTCGAAAGTCCTGGTCTTGAGTCCACGCAGCACTTCAGCATTTGCCCTCTCCGCTTGACCATTGCTTCTGGGATGAGCAACAGAAGCGAAGTAGACCTTGGCACCAAGATCTTGGACGTACTGCATGAAGGTGCGGCTCGTGAATTGTGTACCGTTGTTGGTGATGATCCTGTTAGGTATCCCGAAGCGGCAAACAATTGACCTGAAGAACTTGACTGCTGACTGTGCTGTCACCTTCCTCACTGCTTCCACTTCCGGCCACTTTGTGAACTTGTCGATAGCAACGTACAAGAACTCAAAGCCCCCGACAGCTCGGGGGAAGGGGCCGAGGATGTCGAGCCCCCAGACCAAAAATGGCCAGGATAAAGGGATCGTCTGGAGAGCTTGAGCTGGCTGGTGTATCTGCTTGGAATGGAACTGGCACACTTCACACTTGGTTACTCGTCCAGTTGCATCCTGGAGGGCTGTTGGCCAGAAGAAACCTTGCCGGAATGCTTTGCCAGCAAGTGCTCTTGCGCCAATGCGGTGACCACATATGCCTCCATGTATCTCTGCCAACAGCTTTTGTCCGTCTTCCCGGGGAATACACTTCAATTTCACACCGTTGAGTCTTCTTCTATACAGTGTGCTATCAACAAACTGGTACATACTTGACTGCCGGGCTACTTTTTCCGCTTCTTCTTGCTCTTCGGGAAGTTCTCCTGTCTGAAGGAAACGGACGATCTGCTGTGCCCATGCTGGAGCTTGGGGCTCGACAACAAGGACTAAAGGCATATCTGCTGCTGCGGGAACAACCGCTTCTACGGCGAGAACCTGCGGCTCAGCCGGAGCTTGATATTCCCCGGCAAGCTTACCGGAGCAAAACTTGTCGGGAGCATCTGCTTCGACGGAACAAACCCTGGGGTTTGCCGGAGCAGACTGCTCCTCAGCACTCTTGGCGTCGATCTTGGGGACCTTCTTGGCGGCGGCTTCGGGAAGCTCTGTTGGAAGATTGTCACCAGAAATCAACTTCCCCTTCTTGCTCTGTCCAGTTGATGGTGTTATGGATGGTTGAGTCAGCTTGAGCACAAAGATCCCTGGTTCCACAGGTAACTTAAGTGCGGCGCACTTTGACAGGCCATCGGCGATGTCGTTCTGAGCTCTTGGAACGTGTTCCATCTGTAGGCCGACAAAGTGCTCTTCTAGCTTCCTCACTTCATCAACGTAAGCTTCCATCAACGGACTCTGGTAATTCTTGTTAACTTGGCAGACGACAAGCTGCGAGTCACCCCTGACAATGAGCTTCTTGATCCCAAGGTCTGCCGCGATCCTGAGACCGGCAAGCAAACCTTCATACTCTGCAGTATTGTTTGTTGCTTGCTCCTTGGGAAAGTGCATCTGGACTACGTACTTGAGGTGCTCTCCGGTGGGTGCGATAAGCAGCACGCCAGCACCGGCGCCTTGCAGCGAGAAGGCACCATCAAAGTACATCAGCCACTCTTTGCTTGCCTCCTTGACGGGGATGCTCGTCTTTGGAATTTCTTCATCTGGTGTTGGCGTCCACTCCGCTATGAACTCTGCCAATGCTCTGCTTTGGATAGTTGAGGTGCTCTCAAACTTGAGGCCAAAGCTTGACAGTTCCAGTGCCCACTCAACAATCCTGCCTGTCGCTTCTGGATTCTGCAGTATCCTCTTCAACGGCAAGCGAGTGACAACTGTGATCTCATGTGCTTGGAAGTAATGGCGCAGCTTTCTCGAGGCCATGAGAAGGCCGAAAAGCAATTTCTGCACACCAGAGTACCTTGACCTAGCCCCCTGCAAAAGGGAGCTGACAAAGTAAACTGGGCGCTGCACCATTCTCTTCTTCTGTATCTCCTCGCACACCTGCGCAGATCCATCTTTGTCGAGACCAGAGCTTGTCGGGGAAGCCCCCTGCTTGTCGCTGGATGCGCTTGCCGCGGTTGCTAGCTCATCATCTGCCTCCCTCTCCGCTACTAACGCAGCACTAACCACTTGATTGGTTGCCGCCAGATACAGCAGCAACTTCTCTTGTGGCTTAGGTGCGACAAGTATTGGAGTGGAGGACAGGTACCTCTTCAAGTCCTGCAGCGCAGCCTCCGCTTCCGGAGTCCATTTCATTGGACCTGCCTTTTTCAATATTTTGAAAAACGGCAGGGAGCGCTCAGCAGACTTGGAGATAAACCTGCTAAGAGCCGCCACGCAACCAACAAGTTTTCGTACATCCTTGACGCGCTTCGGTGCTTCGATCTGCTCAATGGCCTTGATCTTGTCGGGATTGGCTTCAATTCCTCGCTGAGACACGAAGAACCCGAGAAGCTTGCCGGAAGGGACTCCAAACACGCACTTCTCGGGGTTGAGCTTGAGGCTGATCTTGCGCAGATTTGCAAAAGTCTCTTCTAAATCTTGAATCAGAGTTGACTTGTCCCTGCTCTTGACCACTATATCATCCATGTAGGCTTCCACATTTCTGTGTATCTGTGGCTCAAAAGCGGTATGGACTACCCTTGCAAATGTTGAACCAACATTCTTCAAACCAAAAGGTATCCGTATGAAATAGTACGTGCCGCATGGAGTGATGAATGCGGTTTTCTCCTCATCCTCTTCTGCCATGAAGATCTGATGGTATCCTGAGTAGGCATCAAGAAATGAAAGCAAATCACATCCGGCCGTGGAGTCAACAATCTGGTCAATGCGCGGCAAGGGAAATGGATCTTTGGGACAGGCTTTGTTAACATCGGTGAAATCGATACAAAGCCTCCATTTCCCGTTTGCCTTGCGCACGACTACAGGATTGGCCAACCACGTAGGATGGAGCACTCCTCTGACAAGGCCTGCTGCTTCCAACTTCTTGATTTCTTCTGCAATGAATTCTTGGCGCTCCACGGCTTGCTTCCTGACTCTCTGCTTGACGGGCCGCGCGTGAGGACAGACGGCAAGGTGGTGCTCAATTACTTTCCTGGGAACACCGGGGATGTCAGACGGTTGCCACGCAAACACATCGATATTCGCCCGCAGGAAAGCAACGAGCGCGCTTTCCTATTTAGGGTCGAGAGTGGCACTGATGGTGAAGGTACCACCAGTGCCGTCCTCCTTGGCGGACACCTTCTTGGTCGCTGGTGGAGCTGCCATCATCTTCTTGCACTTGCCGGTGGAGCTCGATGGTGCGTCCTCGACGGTAGCGCAGCACTCCGAAGAGGTGCGCTTGCCGGAGTGGGCATCAGAGCTCTTGCCGGACTTGGTCTTCTTCTTCCCCCCGGGAGCTTCAGCGGCAAGTGTCTCACGATCAGTTGCGGCTGCTGCTTCCCGGTAAATCTTGTCGGCACAGATAAGAGCATCCTTCTTGTCGCCAGGGACAGAGATGACACTTATCGGGCCTGGCATCTTGAGCATGTTGTAAGCATAGTGAGAGGCCGCCATGAACTTGGCGAGCGCTGGACGGCCGAGGATTCCATTGTAGGGCAATGGAAAATCGGCAACGTCAAAAGTGATCCTCTCAGTCCTGAAGTTCAACTCGCTGCCAAATGTCACCGGCAGCGTGATCTTCCCCTTCGGCTTGCTCCTCCCTGGGTTGATTCCTTGAAATGTGCCGGTCTCTTCGAGCTCGCTGTCGGGGACTTGAAGTTTCTGGAGCACAGCGGAGGAGATCAGGTTCAAGCCGGCCCCGCCGTCAACTAGCATCTTAGTGACCTTGAGGTTGCGGATAGTTGGCGAAACCAACATCGGCAAGCACCCGACCGCAGTTGTGCGATCAGGGTGGTCCTTAATATCAAAGACGATAGGCGTGCTGGACCATTTCAGAAGCTTGCGCGATTCGACGGGTGGTTCTGCCGCAGTGACTTCCCGCACCCACTACTTGAGTTGGCGGTGTGAAGTATGCAGAGAAGCACCGCCGTCAACGCACAAGACCTCTGTGGCTTTTTGAAACTCCTACTCACTGGTCTCGTCATCTTCCATGTCTTCTTCGTCGTCGTCTTCATCCTTGTCACGGCCGCGGGGAGGTCTGTCTCCTTGCCGCTGCTTGTCCTTGCTGCGGCGTCCTCCCCGGGCGGGGCGCTTCGTGCCAGATCCTCCGGTACCTCCTTGGGCCTTCTCCTTGTTGCATCGCTCGTACTCGGCCTTTTGCAGCTCGACGAGCTGCTCGACCTTCTTGCAACTCTGGAGGTCATGGCCCTTGGTGCGGTGGATCTTGCAGTACTGCTTGTTGGTGCCGTCCTGCTTGTCGGCGGCAGCCACAGCCTGGCAGTTGGCGCATGCGGCAACCTCCTTGCTGGAGCTACCAGTCTTGGCTGTCTTGGCGCTACCTTCGTTGCCGGACTGCTCAACAGCTAGCACCTCTTTGCCTTTCTTCTTTCTATTGTTCTGCCGCCGGCTCTTGCTCGCCGGGGCGGCATCCTCGCTGTCAAATCCTTCTGCTGCTGTATTCTCTCCGGGGAGTCTCCTCCCTTCCTCGGCACGTGCGCACCTGTCCGCCAGTGCATATAGCTCGCTGACGTCTCTGATCTTGCACATCGCCATCTCCTCCCGCATCCTGCGGTTACGCACGTTCTGATGGAACGCGCTGATGACCGTGGCAGGGTGGACATCTGGGATGTACTTGCGCAGAGGCTCTCCTTCCTTCTGGGCGAGCAGATGAAGATCACTCTCCTGGCCATGAGGTTTGTGGCCGCCTGTAAAGGCACCGACATACTGATGGCACAGGTCTGCCCAGGAGGATATGGAGTTCTCCGACAAGTGCATGAGCCAGGACCTGACGTTGGGCCTGAGCACCAACGGGAAGTAGTTGGCAAGGATCTTGTCGTCTCGCCCCCCGGCAGCTTGCACCGTGATGGTGTAGATGCTGAGGAACTCCGACGGATGCAACCTGCCGTCGTACTTCTCTGGTACGTCTGGTTTGAAATTCTTCGTACTGGGCCACTGGACTTGCCGCGGCTCGGGGGTAAACGCAGGGCAACCTACCGCGTAGGGTAGGTCGCCTGGTTCCCCTGGCGCATGCATGTCGACAGTGGGCCCAGCGCACCGGTCTGATTGACGCCGCGCTTCTCTTCGGCACTCGATGCGAGTACGAGCGTCTTCTTGCTGTCGTTCGTGAAGAACTTGACGCTGGTCGCGACGAGCTCGCGGGTCTGATGATGCAGTGGAGTCGCTGTCGCGGTGGACCCGGCGAGTCAGCGATCTTGGCCTCCGGGGCGCAGAGTGCACGGTGGTTGCACCCCCACCTGTCTTGTCGCCGTCGGCTCGCACCTGGCTGGCTTGCCGCGGTTGCGATGCAGTCGGCTGCTGTGGAGTGTAGCCGTTGGCGAAGCCGATGAGACTCTGAATGGTGGCCCTCCAGTCGTCGATCTTGTCCGGCGTTGGAGGGAAATCTAAGAGCAGTTGTGCTCGCGCCAAAGCTTCTGCTGGAGTGGCGGGCAGCGGTGGCGAACGGTGCGAGGAGCGGGATATGCTCGAACTTCTAACTGCGTTAGAAGGAGCAATATCCCGTCCAGGCAACCGTGCCTCGCTCACGCCAGCGTGTTGGCGTGCATGCTGGCCTTGAGCATCCCGAGATCCACCGGCTCGATTTGGGTCCAGCAAGCGTATGGTACCATGAGTACCATGACGCTGCCGGTCCCGCACCTCCTGAGATGGGCGCGGTGCATCTACGGACGCCCTGTCGTCATGGTTGCCGGCTACGCCGCCGACGGGCAGCGCAGCCTTGTCCTTGGACCTGGCGGCACCGTGGGCTCCCTCGTCGACGCCCGTTCTTCTGCCGGCGTCTTCTCCACCAGCCGTTTGCTTCGGCAGTGGTGGATCTGTCGTGGGCGGAGCAGCCGCCTCCGAAGCCTTCTTCTTCGGTGGCATGTCGATGAAGATGATGGAGATCTATCTCGCGTGAACGTCAGATCAGGTTCACACAACCTCGACGCCCCCTACCTGGCGCGCCAAAGGTGTCGGGGAAACTGACTCCGCGAGCACCTGTGGGGACGGAGCCCCTTTTCGGTTCGGCGGGGGGCGGAGGCCGCACGAAGAGCAGATCGAGGCGAGGCACACGGGCGGTTTTACCCAGTTTCGGGCCGCACGGATGCGTAAAACCCTACTGCTGCTTTGTGGATTGTATTGTGTTCTTGCTCGGGAGCACTGAGTGCTAAGTACACTCGAGCGGCTAACGAGACCGAGCGTGTTTCTGTTCGTCCTCTCCCCTCTATGTTGCGCATGGGCTCCCTTTTATATGCTCAAGGGGTCACCGACAGGTGGCAGCGTAGGCAAGGGTAAAAATGGAAAGTTGTTGCGGTTGGTACAACTACTTGTATAGTGTATCTTACCTAACCCTGACGGCAGGGGACAAGGGCATTAAATGCCCATCTACGTCGCCCAAACAGTGCAGAAAAGGGACCGTCAGGGGCGCCACCGTTCGCCACGATGGCAATCTTGTCAGCGCCGCTTGCCACCGCATACCCCTGGCTGCACAGCCTCCCGCCACGTACCCCTGGAAGGGTCCCAGAGTGACACGTTGGTGGGTGTGCTGGAGCGCAAGTACAGGGTGGTCGCTTGCCGCGGCAACGCCTTGCCGCGGTCCTTGTCTTGTCGCATCCGGAAGCTTGTCGCTCGCCGGGCCTTGCCGGGATGCGTGGCGCGTCGCGGCAAGTTCCTTGACATGCCTTGGTTGGCCTTCCCGGCAAGATCCTCTTGCCGGGGTCTTTATGTCTTGAGTGGCCTTCCCGGCAAGCTCCTCTTGCCGGGGCCTCATGCCTTGAGTGGCCTTCCCGGCAAGCTCCTCTTCCTGGGGCCTTTATGCCCTGAGTGGCCTTCCCGGCAAGCTCCTCTTGCCGTGGCCTTGTCTCCTTGGCTTGAATACTTTGTTCTTGAATGGCTCCAGAGGAACTACGGAGGTCCTTGGCGGTCACCTGGCAAGCCTTGCCGCGGGGCGCTGCAACTGCCCGTGCACAAGTTCGGGATACTAGGCTACCCCTACTCTAGTACACCGACACCGAGGCGCGGCACCCTCCAGCGGGCGGCTTTGGAGCCAAGAAGGAACAAGGGTGAACCAGCCTACCGTTGGACACGCGTACGATTTAATTACTGCAGATATATTAGATACGAGTTCTTACATGAGGGGCTTCCCCTCCCAAAATGCTCTCACAACCGTCAGGCCGAACGCCTGAGTTCTATCTATGCAGGGTAAAAAGACGAGGATAATACATGGTCAATCTGACAAATCCCCCAATGCATCCTCAGGGGCGCCTCCCGAGCTATCGCTGGTGTCGCGGGACTCGCCTTCGTCATCTGCGCCACCATCAACGACGTTGGGGTGATCCACCACGCCACCTTCGTCGGCAGCCACGACCACATCGTCATCATCAGAAGTGAAGGCCCGGACGAGAGCATCCACGTTGTTCTCCACCCAATCAGCTAGGTCGCCCCGAACGGCCTGGGGAACTGGGGCGATGGCGGCGTCGAAATCAAAGTGGGGGTCCATGTTGCGAAGATGGCTGAAGACGCGGGAAAAGGCGCGCCCGAGCAGGGCGTGGCTCCTCTCCTCCACCAATCTATCAGCTCTGACCGACCGTTCCTCCAACTGCGTCACCACGGAGGTGAAGAACTGCAAGTTGCCGGCGTAGTTGATCGTGTGTGGCTCGCCAACGGCAGCCTCACAGATGTTGCCCAGGGCAACGTTAGCCCTCTCCCTGAGCGTGGTGAGCATGGGGCCGTGCTCGTGCTCCAGGACTTGCCGCTGGCGTATCTCGCCGGCATTCTGACGCTCGACGGCCACAGCCTCTTCCACATGTTGGCGAAGGCGTAGCACCTCGGCCTGGGAAGTGGCCAGCTCCTTCTGCGCTGCCTCAAGAGCAGCCCGGGAGGCGCCAGCTCGTCGCGTCGCCTCATCTCGTTGGGCCCTCAGGGCGGTGGTTCTACCCTCAGCTTCAACTCGGATCATCCTCGGCTTCCCCTCGAACTCACGCTCGAGGCCTTGGCGCGCTGTCGCCACCCGACGGCAAACCTCCTCCAGGACACGCGCTTCCCGCGCGGCGACATCATCTTCCGCCTGCGTCACTAGGCGCTCCCTCGTCTCCAGCTGCTCGTGCTCGCGAGCGCGTTCGGCGGCATACAGCACCAACGCCTCCTCGCGCTTCCGAAGATCAGCCGGGTCACCAGAAGCCACCTCCATCGATGCAAGGGCTACCTCGCGCAGCTCCGCTTGCTCATCCAATGAGCGACACCGGGCCAAGAGCTCCCGTGCCCGTTCTTCTGCTGCTTCTCGCCGTCGGTCTGCTCCTCGGGCCTCCTCAACGGCCTGAGACCGAGCCGCCAGGGAAGCCTCCAGCGACGCCTTCGCTTCTTCGTCATCAAGGTCGCGCTGACAACGCGCGAGGGCAGCGGCGGCCTCCAGCTCGCGCCACTCTGCGGCCAGGCGCAGGCCCTCAGCTTCCAGGCGCGCGTCTTCCTCAGCGAGCTCCTGCCATAGCAAGTCTACGACGCCACTCGCCCTCCGGAGGAACTCGTGGTGACGGGCACGGAGCTCCCGAGCACGCTCAAGCACATCTGCCACACCATCATCCGCCCCAAGCGGGCGTCGAGGACCTCGGACCATCGCTCCGGCCCCGGGCAGGGGGCTGGGGGCTGGCGCCCACACGACGGCCGGCCGCGCCGTATCAGAAGCTCGGCCTTAGTCCAACCTGACCTCAGGAGAAGGGCCCAGGGGGGTGCCTCTGCCAGTCGCAGTCCGCGACCAGATGGGAAGCCCACGGCAGGCTGCCTATGTCGAGGGAAGGCCCGCGGAAGGAGACTGCGGGAACAGAAGAGTCACCACGTGCTGTGTGACGGTCCGCGTTGTCGCTCGCCCAAACCACAAGGGCAGTGCAGCTCGAGGCACCCGGGGGTGGCGGAGGAGACGAGGCCAAGGAAGGCGTCGACTCGGTGACTTCATCGAGCTCAGTAGGGAGAGGCCTGCAGAGCAGGGATCAACGGATGCACCAAGCAGGATAGGGAACAGAAAAGGAGAAGACTTACTCATCGACAGCAAAGCACTTCCGGCGCTTCAGCAAGCGGCAAGAGAAGTCGTCGCCCAGGGCCCCCCTTTTCTCCGGAGGGCCTCAAAGTCCACACGGAAACGGCCCAAGAGAGATGCACAAGAATCATCCTGCGAAGAGGACGGAGCACCAAGGCCACTTGCGTCGAGGCCACATGCCCGTTGCGCACAGGCAGTTGCCTCGTCAGAGATCACGGCCGGGGGCTCAGGAGCCTCGGCCTCTGGCATCGGAAGCGGCAGCGCCTCACCCGCTGCCACGGCAGCGCAGACCTCGTTAGCTGCCCCATCAAGAGCATCACCAGGTGCGGTCACATCGTCCGCGGCTCCTTCGACCCCCGCTGTCTCCTGCCTCCCTGCGCCACCACTCGAGGAGGATTCACCCAGGCCGACCGGAAGGGGAATCACCGCCACAGGGTTCTCGCGAGGCCCCTGGAGGCCGACAGGGCGTAGCCCCCACTCGTCGAAAGGGGGCATCTGCCTCACGAAGTCACCCCTGTTCTGGCAGAGGTACAACAAAGCTCCCCCTTGCCGGATACCCCCGGGGTTAGGATCGCCTGCCAGGACCAAGAGCACCTTCCTCAGCGCCTCGGGCGTCAGATCTTCTTCTTGAAGCCTCATGCGGTCACCATGCCCGCTGAAGGCCCACATTCGACGAGAATGGCGTTGGAGAGGGGCAATGCAGCACAATAGGAACTCCTTCACCACCTTGGGCGCCGTTACGCCAAGCTTTTTCAAGGACATAAAGCGGTGCCAGACGAAGGCGAGCCAGGGTCTCACGAGCGTCTCCTGACCCCAGCCTGAGTTGGGCACAGCAGGCGATGTCGGCTTCACGAGCCGGGGGCTGGGCACCCCGACATCAATGTACAACCACCGCTCGCGGAATCCGGCTGAAGGCAGAGGGAGGTTGAAGTCGATACCAGAGGCTGCGGTCTTGGGCGAAGCCACAAAGCTCACGCATGCCGAGCATTGCGTGGGGTCGGCAAGATGCAAGGAGAAGAAGTGGCGCAGCAAGGCGACAGAAGGAGGGATGCCCACCATCGCCTCACAAACAAAAGCGAAGACCGAAAGGAGGGCAATGGACTCGGGACCCAGATGCATCATGTGGATCTGATAGTGATTAAGCATGGCGTTGAAGAAATCGGAGAAGGGAGGCACCAACCCCGCCCACAGGGCGTCGGCAAAGTAATGGACCTCGGTGATTATCCTATCGGTGGCGAAGTGACACGTAGGCCAAGCTGTCGTCCTCCCACACTCATTGAAGGCGGTGGCCAGAGCCGGGCTGAGCTTGCCCAGGCATTCCAGGTTGAGTATGATTGAGCGGCCGACAGCAGGCGCCACCGGCGGCGGCGGGCGAGATGGAGCCACAGGCTTCTTCCCCTTCCCTTTCTTTGGAGCCATGGCGGCGGGCGGAAGAGAGGAGATGCGAGATGGGATTGGAAGCAAGGGCCAGAGTTCGGAGGGAGGAAGAGCAGGAGACGGTCAAGCAACAGGAGAAGGGGCGGCTGTGTACAACTGTGGGGCAACTTAGCGCGGCGCAGAATAAGGGAGCGTGGGTGAACAGTGCCGCCCATGTCCAATCAAACCGCCACGCGGCGCCCAAGGCCGCAGGCTATTAGGGCCCACGGTGCTTCGCCCTTGCCCTTTCGCCTCTCGGCACGCCCAAGTCAATGCGCGCCTTGGGCCCGGGGGCTACTGTCGGTGTTCTGGGAACGGGGGTCCCCAGACTTGCCTGCCTGCGGCCTGCAGCGTGGCTCGAATGGGGGCCCAGCATGGCCCATCTTCATCAACACAAAACTCAAGACCCTCGCGACGGGCCAAGCCTCGCGAGGTGGACGACGCGGCGCTTCCTCAGGCACGACCTCCTCAGGCTGGCTCGCGAGGAGGCGGAGAGATCAAGGCGGGTACCTCACGAGGTGCCCAGGACGCAAACCATGACGACCAAGGATGCCAGGCGGGCGCCAGCTCGCGCAGCGTCTCCCTTTCCTGTTTGGTGCAAAGGGGGCAAGCGCAGGCGAGAGGATCAAGCAAAGGCACCCATTTCGGTGCAACGAGACCAAGACCAGTCCAACAGTGGGAAGGAGGTCACCATGGAGCCCAGGACGGCGTCACCACAGGGCCTTTGGCAGGCGAAGACCAACTTTAGTCAGGATAAGTGTACCCGATGTTCCCCTTTGAATTGGCCAATTGTTGGCGCCCTTCCCGCTCAATATTTGGGAAAAGGCCCAGGGCCTTTGCCTATAAATAGGACTAGCCACCCACAGGGTAGAGGGGGGATCCAGAGGCTGATCTGATCGAGTACCAAGAAACCAGTAGGGCAAGTAGAGAGAAAGAGAAGGGCGATCGAACTCCCCTTAGCAGTTCATCCCCTAGCCTAGAACAGACCCTCGCGAGGTGGTTCTCCCTTGTACTGTTCTTCCTCATCAGCCCAAGAGGCAATCCACCCACCACAAACTAGAGTAGGGTATTACACCACAATGGTGGCCCGAACTAGTATAAACCCTGTGTCTCTTGTGTTGTTCTTCTTGCAGTACTTAGATCCTTACGAGACGGAGAGGTAGAGGGCACGATCTCCGCGCGCACCCCAGAGTTTGAACCTTAAGGGTCTGCCGGAACCCGTGATCCGACAAAGGAGGAGCTCGGCCAGGTGAGGAGGCAGCTCCAAGAAAAACAAGGTATGTGATAACCCGTTACATATTCGAAAAAGTAAAAATGATATGCATTGACCGAATTGTCATGATATGTATAGGAGCAACGACCGAGGTCGAGGCCCTGAAGAAGGCCCTGGACGAAGCCGAGGGGAATGTTGTCAAGGAGCAGGCTGCCCGTAAGAAGCTCAAGGCCAGGGTCAATGAGGTCCCACATGAGCTCCAGGACGCGGTGAGGAAGTGCGAGACCTTGGAGCGCGATGTGTCGGTTCGAGAGACCGAACTCGCCAAGGCTCGTCAGAGCGCGGAGACGGCCCGGAATGAGGCCCAGGGCGCCCTCCAAGAGATCCAGGAGGCCAGGAAGATCGCGGTGGGTAAGGCATTTAGTATGCAAAGCAAGTATATGAAGAAGAAGTATTTCTTACTAACCCGGATTCGGAGTTCTCTAGGAGCCTTCGCAGATCTGCCACGCAGTGTGTCCGACGCTGCGGAGTTCTTTCGATCCGAAGAAGGGAGCTCCACAGAGAAATTGTTCTGATCGCAGTATCTTGCGCTAGAGCATCCCATGCCCTTCACCGATCAGCTGAAACAACTGGTGGAGCTTCATAGGGTGGCCGTACTAACCATGAAGGATTTGATAATCCGGCTATGGCCAGCCGAAGCTATGCCTGTCGGCGTTCTGGGAACGGGGGTCCCCAGACTTTCCTGCCTGCGGCCTGCGGCGTGGCTCAAAGGGGCCCCCAGCACGGCCCATCTTCATCAACACAAGACCCAAGACCCACGCGAGGGGCCAAGCCTCGCGGGGCGGACGACGCGGAGCTTCCTTAGACGCGGCCTCATCAGGTTGGCTCACGAGGAGGCGGAGAGATCAAGGCGGGGTACCTCACGAGGTGTCCATAATGCAAGCCATGACGACCAAGGGCGCCAGGCGGGCGCCAGCCACGCAGTGTCCTCCCTTTCCTCTTTGGTGCAAAGGGAGCAAGCGCAGGTGAGAGGATCAAGCAAAGGCATCCATTTCGGTGCAATGAGACCAAGACCAGCTCCACGACAAGGAGGAAGTCACCATGGAGCCCAAGCCGGTGTCATCACCAGAGCCTTTGGCAGGCGAGGACCAACTTTAGTCAGGATAAGTGTACCAGATGTTCCCCTTTAAAATGGCCAATTGTTGGCGCCCTTCCCGCTCAATATTTGGGAACAGGCCCAGGGCCTTTGCCTATAAATAGGACTAGCCACCCCCAAGGTAGAGGGATCGAAAGAACCGGATCTAGGCATCTAGACAACGAGCAATTGAATCAGTAAGAGAGAGAGAGAAGGGCGGTTGAACTCCTCCTAGCAGTTCATCCCCCAGACCAAGAACAGACCCTCCCGAGGCTGTTCCACCTTGTAGTGTTCACCACCATCAGCCCAAGAGGCAATCCATCACACCACACTGGAGTAGGGTATTACACCACATCGGTGGCCCGAACCAGTATAAACTATGTGTCTCTTGTGTTGTTCTTTTGGTAGTTAGATCTTTGCGAGACGGAGAGGTAGAGGGCGTAATCTCCGTGCGCACCCCAGAGTTCGAACCTCAAGGGTCTGCCGGAACCCGAAATCCAACATTTGGCGCGCCAGGTAGGGGTGCGCCGGAATTTGTCTTCCGTCGCTCCGCTCTCCTCCGACCGTCGCGTCCATGTCCGACGCTCGTCGGGCCCGCGCCGAGCGCCGGGCCGCCATCGCTTCCCGCGTCGCCCAGACGGCTCCCGTCGGCGGGCGTCCTCGTCATTCCCCGTTGCCCGCCATCAACGCCGCCACCGGCCCGGCGGGGAACGAGTAGCAAGCGTCGTCTCAGCATCCGTCCGTGCGGCAAGACGGCCGCACCGCTACTCCATCGCTCGCACCAGCTGGTTCTTCGTCCCGCGCGCTCCGTGCACCCTTGGAGGCCCGGGCTGCGCTCATCGCGGCAAACGAGCTCCTGCGCTACCGTCCCGTTGACGACGTCTACGAAGAGTGGCTCGACCGTGTCGCCGAGCTCGTCCGCGCCGCAGGGGGCTCTCCCGCGCCGTCCTTTCCGCTGCGCCGTACCCCGCCCCGCGCGGGCAACGAAGCTCCGGGGGCGGACCAGCTGCCTCCTCTTCAAGAAGACGCCATGGATCCAAGGCGCGCGGCCCTTGGCCGGAACCCGCTCTGTCAGGCGCCGGCGCGACAAGAGAAGAGTTGCCAAGAAGTCCCTCGCCCGCAAGAAGCTGCCCGGGCGCTCCCTGCTCCAGCACGTCGCGACCCTGCTCCTGCTCCCACGCGTCAAGACCCCGCGCTGCTCCCAGCTGCAGCGCATGGGGACCCGCAAGACCAAGCTCTCCACCAGCCAAGGCCCCCCGTGGCCACCGCGGGCTGCCATGCCTACACGACCGAGCTGCGTAGCGTCACATGGCCCGGCAAGTTCAAGCCAGATCTGCCTCCCCGCTACGACGGCATGACCGACCCTGCAGAGTTCCTCCAACTCCATGAGATGGGCATTGAAGCTGCCAGCGGGGACGAGAAGGTCATGGCGAACTGGTTCCCCATGGCACTGAAGGAAGGAGCTCCCACCTAGCTCCTGAATCTGGCTCCAGACACGATCTCTTCCTGGGACCAGATGCGCAGACGCTTCATCGCCAACTTCCAAGGTACTCGCGACCGGCCGCCCGCCATGAGCGACATGCGCCGCATCAAGCAATAGCCCAGAGAGACCCTGCAAAAGTACATCCAGCGCTTCAACAACGCGCACCTCAAGATCTCCAAGGTGTCCGAGGAGGCCATCATCGCAGCCTTCTCCGATGGAGTGCGCGACGTCAAGATGAAGGAGGAGCTGGCGATGCATGAAGACATGTGCACCTGCCTGGAGCTGTTCAACTTGGCGACCAAGTGCGCCAGGGCTGAAGAAGGGCGTCTCTCCCTCCTCGAGCTGCCTGCCGCAGACCCAGAAAAGAAGAAGCCCAAGGCCAAGGACGTGAAGCACAAGGGGGCTGCCGTTCTCGCGGCAGAACCAGACACCAAGCGGGGCAAAGATCTGCCCGAATCCTCCAGGGGCAGCCGGTACTGTGTGTACCACGACCTCCACACCCACAACACCAACGAATGCCAAGAACTCCGCGCCGTGCGAGAAGGAAGGATCGGCCGTCGTCCCGACTGTGCTGACCGGGGCTATGGCCGAGGAGGAGGAAGAAACGCAGGACGCTGGGAAGACCGCGGCCCGCGCCAAGGATGGCGCGATCAACCTCGCGAGGACCGCTGGCGAGACATGCCTCGCGAGGGGGACTAGAGGGATCAGCCTCGTGAAGACCGCCCACAAGGCAACGCAGGCCTCCCTCCACTGCCATCGCAGCCAAGGAGGAACGAGGATCGCCATCAAGACGAGGGGGTTGGGGGCTTCCAGGAGCCACGCGCGATCGCCTGCATCCTGGGCGGAGCTCAAGCCCCAGCCTCCCAACGCATCTTCAAGCAGTTTGCCCGCGAGGTGAATGCAGTCCTCCCCAAGCTCGAAGCAACGCGTCCTCTCAGGTGGTCAGCGTGCGCAATCACGTTCAGCTCAGCGGATCAGCTCAAGTGTGCGACCACAGCCGGAATCCTCCCGATGATTTGCTCCCCAGCCATCAGCAACGTACTGGTCACCAGGACCCTCATCGACGGCGGGGCAGGGCTCAATGTCCTGTCCGTGGAAACATTCAACAATCTCCAAGTGCCCTATGACCAGCTTCAGCCAACCAAGCCTTTCTCCGGAGTCACCGACGGTTCCACGGTCCCGATTGGGCAAGTTCGCCTCCCTGTCACCTTCGGGGCACGCAACAACTACCGCACCGAGCTCATCGACTTCGACGTCGCCCACATCCGCCTGCCGTACAACGCCATCCTCGGGTAGCCAGCGCTGGCCAAGTTCATGGCCGTAACTCACCATGGCTACAATGTCCTCAAGATGCCAGGAAGTGGCAGAGTCATCACTGTGCCATGTGAAGAAAAGGATGCGGTGTGTTCCCTGGAGCGAGCCTTTCAGGCCGCGTCACTGGAAGACCCGGATCGCGGAAGCAGGAGGCTTCCCGAGACCACCCCCAAGAAGAAGAAGACGTCGTCTGGACCGGCCCCTCAGGAGGCGGGACCCTCAGGGCCCGCGTCTGCCCAAGGGGAACCTCCTTCCATCGCATAGGAAAGCGCGCCTGGCGCCCTCCTCAGGCAGGGCTCGGGGGCTCTCCCCTGGAGGGCTACCGACCTGGCCAAGGTCACGAGGGAGGCGCTTGGGCACCACATGGAGGTGTGTTTCGATGCACATTTCCCTCAAGAAGGAGCAAGGCAAGGAAGGTCAGACTAGCAGGAGTTCGTCAACAAGGCCGTTCAAGAACTACAGGAATCAAGAGTCGTGAGAGGCTGCCGCCGTCTACCAGCTGTGGCTGCCCATCCAGGCGAGGATGGTGAGCTGCGCGTCTGCATCGACGTACCAGGGCTCAACCGAGTCGCCACTCTGGAGCGCCTCTGGCCCTCGCGAGTGGGGCGCTGCGAAGGTCCACCCCACAGCTACATTCGCATGCCTTACGGCTTGCCGAGTGTGGCTGCCACGTACCAGCGCCTCATGAGGGGCATCATGGAGGCTCAAGAAGACAGGCGTTCCGCAGCCTTGGCGGAGATGGAGATGATTCGCGAGGAGCCACCAGTGCCTCCGGAGCCTCCCGAGGCCCCAGGGCCTGGGAGCTCGTGAGGATCGGCTTCCGCAGCCCACCGAGTCTGCTGCACCAACACCCTTTCGCCCTCGACATCTTCAGGTGACATCTTTCAAGTTTCATTTCTAGCTGGGAGCACCCTCCCAGGGCTGCATCATTCCCAGGCCGCGTGGGTCTGTCCCTGCGGCATGTATCCCTTTCGATTTCATGTTGTTAGCTTACCCTGTTGGGGGCGCCCCCTCGGGCTGCACCATCCCCAAGTCGCTCGGGCCTGACCCAGCGATGTCTACCTTCCCAGCGTTTATTTGAATGAATCCACTCCTGCGCGGCAAACGTGTTTGATCTAGTTGCCTGCTCAACTGACGCCAACGGACGGAACTGCTTCCACAGCGGCGCGACGCTTGCGCATGGGTCCGTCCCTGCAATGCCGACAAACCTGAATGGCTGAGCTCTGGCCGCGGCAGCCCTGCATGGCGCCACCTCGTCAAGCCTTCAGTGCCCCATCCCCCTGGAAGCAACTAACGGCTGACTGTTAGTCGTCATGGCAAACCCTTTTTTCCTTCTATGATGGGTCTACAGGATCTCCCAAGAGAGCTGTGCCAGGCGAGGCCCTTGCGGCGTCTCCTTCACTCTCGCCCGTGCAAACCGCTTGCACGTTAAAGGGGGGGGTGCCTGAGCATCGCGAATCAGGGCTCCTACTGGCTCTCCAGCCCTCACCCTCTGGCCTTGACCACGACATCGCGACCTGGCATACCAGCGACGGCTGAGACTCGCTCGAGGGCCGGGACCCGAGGACGTAGAGCATAAAGGGAAGCAAAGACGAGGGGGAAAGGGGGGCGCCAAGCGATTCCGCTTCTACCAACGCGCGGACCTGACGACACACCAGGAACGATCCCCGACTCTCGAGATAAGTCACCACCCCAAAGCACCGGCTACTGTGGCACCACCCACGCACCTAACGCAATTTCGTGCTAGCGACGCCGCTCTCCTTTCTCACCGAGCTACGGCTGCTTGCGCGCCAAAGGGGACCTCCTGAGCATCGCGACTCAGGGGCTCTTACCGGACCCCGGGTCGCTTACCTCCTGGCCTTGACCACGGCATCGCGACCTAGCATACCAGCGACGGCTGACGCCGCCTTGGGACTGGGACCTGTCGACGCAGAGCACCAAGCCCTCGCGAGGTTCGAAAGGGAAAACTGAGCTAAGACGGAATCCGGAACTCACACAATTCTGCGACAAGGGTTATATATTAGCAAGCAGGATCATAGGCACCCTACAAGCCCCCATGGGGCGCATTTTGATTCCTCGCAGGGAACGGATCCTAAAGGATGCTAACTACACGCACCCCCGCAAAAGACGCCATCATCAACAGTGGGTTGTCAAGCGCCGACGCCAACCCCAACCAGATCAGAGCCGGCGACGGCCAGACGAGCCCGCCCTGCTCCAGGAGCGGCGCCGGCTCGTGGGCTCGTAGCTGTCATCGCTCGTCTCCGAAGTCGCGAAGATCTCGCTGGAGTCGCTGGATCCTCCGGCGCCTCCGTCGCCTGCGGAGCCGCCAAGGGATCAGTCGACGGGCCTAGCCCTCACCGTGGCGAGGCCCCGGCCGCCTCTCTCGGGGCAGCACTCCAGCCGACGCCCGTTCGCGTTGAAGACCTTGAAGAACATCACCGAAGCACCATCGTACTCCAGGTGGATCACGAAGGCACCTATAGTCTTGCAAGCCCGGGCGATTTCACCCCAGCCTCGGGTCATGAAGACCTCGCCCGGGGCAACCACCGCGACCTCTGCCTGGGTTGCAAGGGTGCTACAGCCGGCGTGCTGCAGCCAAAGCTCCAGGAGCTCTCCCTGTGGGATGATGGAGGCGAAGAAGGGGGGAAGACGAATCCAAGACCGAGGAGGGATGGCGGAGTGAAGCACGAACTCTCGAGAGGAGCCATATGCCTGTCGGCGTCCTGGGAACGGGGGTCCCCAGACTTTCCTGCCTGCGGCCTGCGTCGTGGCTCAAAGGGTGGCCCAACACGGCCCATCTTCATCAACACAAGACCCAAGACCCTCGCGAGGGGCCAAGCCTCACGGGGCGGACGACGCGGAGCTTCCTCAGGCGCGGCCTCATCAGGTTGGCTCACGAGGAGGCGGAGAGATCAAGGCGGGGTACCTCACGAGGTGTCCATAATGCAAGCCATGACGACCAAGGGCGCCAGGCGGGCGCCAGCCACGCAGTGTCCTCCCTTTCCTCTTTGGTGCAAAGGGAGCAAGCGCATGCGAGAGGATCAAGCAAAGGCATCCATTTTGGTGCAACGAGACCAAGACCAGCTCCACGACAAGGAGGAAGTCACCGTGGAGACCAAGCCGGCGTCATCACCAGAGCCTTTGGCAGGCGAGGACCAACTTTAGTCAGGATAAGTGTACCAGATGTTCCCCTTTAAAATGGCCAATTGTTGGCGCCCTTCCCGCTCAATATTTGGGAAGAGGCCCAGGGCCTTTGCCTATAAATAGGACTAGCCACCCCCAAGGTAGAGGGATCGAAGGAACCGGATCTAGGCATCTAGACAACGAGCAATTGAATCAGTAAGAGAGAGAGAGAAGGGCGGCTGAACTCCTCCTAGCAGTTCATCCCCCAGACCAAGAACAGACCCTCGCGAGGCTGTTCCACCTTCTAGTGTTCACCACCATCAGCCCAAGAGGCAATCCATCACACAACACTAGAGTAGGGTATTACACCACATCGGTGGCCCGAACCAGTATAAACTATGTGTCTCTTGTGTTGTTCTTTTGGTAGTTAGATCTTTGCGAGACGGAGAGGTAGAGGGCGTAACCTCCGCGCGCACCCCAGAGTTCGAACCTCAAGGGTCTGCCGAAACCCGAAATCCGACAATGCCCGGCAGCTACTTCGGACTCGTGAAGCGGCTGGTGAACGCCTGTCCTCGGCTGGACGTCGTTAAGCGATCAGCCTGTATTGAAGGTGCACGCATGGCCTTCGCCCGTTGCAAGACGTGGTGGGCGAAGATGGACGCCATCGAGCTGACCAGGGGGCCGCCAGAGGGCAAGGAGCACCACACACCCGAGCGCTATTTTGCGGATGTCCTAGTGGGGTCTCGCATTGCGGCAACGCAGTGTGGGCAAGCGATTATTTTTGAATGAGTACATTCATGTTGTCTTTGCCTTGAATGATGAAACAAAGTCGCTTTGTAATATAATGCTTGTTATGTTTTAATTTTTTCCTCCTGTGCGGCCGTGTTGTATGAAATCTGAGGGTTGCCCAATCGTCGGCTTCTGCCCCCACGTAGGTAGTACGGAGGTGTTCGGGATGGAATCTAAACAATCTTGATCCAATTATATGGTCCTTGAAGGAGTTGTTTAGCGCAACGAACCAGGCAATCAGACTATGCGGCTTGAACGCCCTCAATTAGCCATAGGAGTTTTACAATAAAACATGGGCGTAGCCCCTAGTATCCGAACCAGAGTGCTTTGAGCGCCTGATCGGGAAGTACCAATCCTTCGCGTATTGCGGGGGAAATCTCCAATGATTTGCAACCTCCGAACAGCTGACCGGCTCTCGTCGTATCATGACAGTCAGTTTTCGTCTTTCTCTACTGAGGCGCTCCTTTGGATAAACCAGGGCACAATCACAATAGTTCTCCCTTTACTACCTTAGCTTATATAGCGGAACGTAAGATAGCAAGCACAGGAGCCGGGCAACCCAACTATTGACCAAAGACATGATTCAGAGCCAATGCATATAGTGCTAATTCGGGGTGCCGAACTATACTGTAAAAGTGTTCGGACTTTTGTTGCCATGTTGTGGGGCACTATGAAGCCCCTGGCAAGTTGGAACGCACCGAGTGTACTGGTGTTATCTGATAGAATTACCAGAAAGGAAAAGGCAAAAGGAAAGAAAAAGGAAGAAACAGTGGTAAGCTAGAGTCGTGGAAATTTGGGCCGCAAACTGTTTCTATTATAATTTCATCGGTGCGTTAAAGTGCATTTATACAAGTGGTGCAATAAGCAAAAAGGCTATTTACCATGCCTTCACCAAGAGAGAGCTGCGTATGGGTCCTGAAGATAGGTAAAGGGATCGTTAATGAGACCACCTAAGAGTTTTCCAATACGTCCATGCTTATTGTTGTCTTGGTGTGTTTGTCCTTCAAGAGGACCGATGATCAGGCCGCCAGGAAAGGCCTATAAAAAGGAAAAATAAAATAAGAAAGGGAAATAGTGAAAGTATGAGTGTCCGGGGTGGTCGAGCTGCCCAGTGGATCACGAGTTAGCTATGCCTCCGTCGATGCCCATGGAATTTTGAGTGCGTATTTATGTATGCGCGGCATGACTGCCACCACTTGATAGGTGATAACCCACATGTATAGGGGATCGCAAAAGTTTTTGATAAGTAAGAGTGTCGAACCCAACGAGGAGCTAAAGGTAGAACAAATATTCCCTAAAGTTCTATCGACCACCGATACAACTCTACGCACACTTGACGTTCGCTTTACCTAGAACAAGTATGAAACTAGAAGTACTTTGTAGGAGTTTTTGGATAGGTTTATAAGATAATAAAGAGCGAGCAAATAAAAAGTAGGGGCTGTTTAAGTAAAGACACAATAAAGTAAATATAGCGACTGTGGAAAAGTGGTGGTAGGAGTTGCGAAATTGTCCCTAAGCAATTGACTACTTTACTAGACCGATAGCAAGTTTTATGTGGGAGAGGGCACTGCTAGCATGTCATCCCTGACTTGGAATTCTATGCACTTATGATTGGAACTATTAGCAAGCGTCCGCAACTACTAATGTTCATTAAGGCAAAACCCAACCATAGCATTAAGATATATTGGTCCCCCTTCAATCCCGTATGCATCAATTTCTATGCTAGGTTGAAGCTTCTGTCACTCTTGCCCTCCAATACATAGTCCTATCAATATACAACTAACCCTATGGTGTGATCCACACGTGCGCTCATATGATGGGCACCAAAGGACAACAACATAACCACAAGCAAATTAAATCAACCACTGATAGGACAACGAAAATCTACTCAGACATCATAGGATGGCAACACATCATTGGATACTAATATGAAGCATAAAGCACCATGTTGAAGTAGATGGTACAGTGGGTTGCGGGAGAGTGGACCGTTGTAGATAGAGGGGGAAGGTGATGGCGATGTTGGTGAAGATGGTGGAGGTGTTGGTGAAGATCGCCGTGATGATGATGGTGGCCACGGTAGCGTTCCGGCGCCACCGGAGGAGAGGGGAGAGGGGGCCCCTTCTTCCTCTTCTTCCTTGACCTCCTCCCTAGATGGGAGAAGGGTTTCCCCTCTGTTCCTTGGCCTCCATGGCATGGGAGGGGCGAGAGCCCCTCCGAGATTGGATCTGTCTCTCTATCTCTCTCTGTTTAACTCCGATTGGACTGAAACCTTCGCCGTGATTTTTTACCAAAAATTAGCTTTCTTGCGGCCGAAGAAGGGCATCAACCGCCTTACGGGTGGCCCACGAGGGTTAGGGGCGCGCCCCCTGCCTCGTGGCCACCTCGGGCACTGTCTCGCGTGGATTTTTCTTCCGGAATTTTCCAAATATTCCAAAAATAAGCTCCATCTGTTTTTATCCCGTTTGGATTCCGTTTGATATGGATATTCTGCGAAACATAAAACATGCAACAAAAAGGAACTGGCACTGGGCACTGGATCAATATGTTAGTCCCATAAAATAATATAAAAAGTTACCAAAAGTATATGAAAGTTGTAGAATATTGGCATGGAACAATAAAAAATTATAGATACGACGGAGACGTATCAGCATCCCCAAGCTTAATTCATGCTCGTCCTCGAGTAGGTAAATGATAAAAAAGATATTTTTTCTGTGGAATTCTACCTAGCATAATCTTGATCATATGTCTAATCATGGCATGAATATTAAGGCACGAGTGATTCAAAGCAATAGTCTATCATTTGACATAAAAACAATAATACTTCAAGCCTACTAATAAAGCAATCATGTCTTTTCAAAATAACAAGGCCAAAGAAAGTTATCCCTACAAAATCATATAGTCTGGCTATGCTCCATCTTCTTCACACAAAATATTCACATCATGCACAACCCTGATGACAAGCCAAGCAATTGTTTCATACTTTTGATGTTTCTCGAACCTTTTCAACTTTCACGCAATACATGAGCATGAGCCATGGACATAGCACTATAGGTGGAATAGAATATGATGATGGGGGTTATGTGGAGAAGACAAAAGGGAGAAAGTCTCACATCGACGCGGCTAATCAACGGGCTATGGAGATGCCCATCAATTGATGTCAATGTGAGGATAGGGATTTCCATGCAACGGATGCACTAGAGCTATAAGTGTATGAAAGCTCAAACTGAAACTAAGTGGGTGTGCATCCAACTTGCTTGCTCATGAAGACCTAGGGCATTTGAGGAAGCCCATCGTTGGAATATACAAGCCAAGTTCTATAATGAAAATTCCAACTAGTATATGAAAGTGATAACTCAAGAGACTCTCTATGTGAAGAACATGGTGCTACTCTGAAGCACAAGTGTGGTAAAAGGATAGTAACATTGTCCCTTCTCTCTTTTTCTCTCTTTTTTTCTTTTTTTCTTTTTTTTGTAGGCTTCTTTGCTCTCTCTCTCTCTCTCTCTCTCTCTTTTTGGGCTTCTTTGGCCGCTTTTATTTTGATAACCTCACATGGGACAATGTTCTAATAATGATGATCATCACACTTTTATTTACTTACAACTCAATATTACAACTTGATATCTAGAACAAAGATATGACTCTATATGAATGCCTCCGGCGGTGTACCGGGATGTGCAATGATCTAGCATAGCAATGACATCAAAAAACGGACAAGCCATGAAAACAACATGCTAGCTATCTTACGATCATGCAAAGCAATATGACAATAAATGCTCAAGTCATGTATATGATGATGATGGAAGTTGCATGTCAATATATCTCGGAATGGCTATGGAAATGCCATAATAGGTAGGTATGGTGGCTGTTTTGAGGAAGATATAAGGAGGTTTACGTGTGATAGAGCGTATCGTATCACGGGGTTTGGATGCACCGGCGAAGTTTGCACCAACTCTCAAGGTGAGAAAGGGCAAAGCACAGTACCGAAGAGGCTAGCAATGATGGAAGGGTGAGAGTGCGTATAATCCATGGACTCAACATTAGTCATAAAGAACTCACATACTTATTGCAAAAATCTATTAGTCATCAAAACAAAGTACTACACGCATGCTCCTAGGGGGATAGATTGGTAGGAAAAGAACATCGCTCGTCCCCGACCGCCACTCATAAGGAAGACAATCAATAAATGAATCATGCTCCAACTTCGTTACATAACAGTTCACCATATGTGCATGCTACGGGAATCACAACCCCCAACACAAGTATTTCTATGATCCACAACTACCCACTAGCATGACTCTAATATCACCATCTTTATATCGCAAAACTATTGCAAGGAATCAAACATATCATATTCAGCGATCTTCAAGTTTTATGTAGGATTTGATGACTAACCATGTGAATGACCAGTTAATGTCATCTCTCTAAATAGATATAAGTGAAGCAAGAGAGTTTAATTCTTTCTACAAAAGATATGCCCACGCTCTAACAAATATAAATGAATAAAAAGAGCATTCTACAAATGGCGGTTGTTTATGTAAAGAGAAATAGGCAATCCAAACTTCAAATGATATAAGTGAAGCACATGAAGCATTCTATAAAGCCATACTAAACAGATATAAGTGAAGTGAAAAGAGATTTTTTTAAATCAACCAAGGACCATCTCATACCAGCATGGTGCATAAAATAAAAAAATAAAACTAAATGCAGAAGACGCTCCAAGATTGCACATATCACATGAATGAAACGAATTCGAAAACATACCGAGACTTGTTGAAGAAACAGGGGATGCCTTCCGGGGCATCCCCAAGCTTAGACGCTTGAGTATCCTTGAATATTTACATCGGGTGCCTCGGGAATCCCCAAGCTTGAGCTCTTTCCACTCTTCCTTCTTCTCACATCGAGACCTTCTCGATCATCGAACACTTCATCCACACAAAACTTCAACAGGAAACTCGGTAAGATCCGTTAGTATAATAAAGCAAATCACTACTCTAAGTACTGTTGCAAACCAATTCATATTTTGTTTTTGCATTGTGTCTACTATAATATAGCTTTTCCATGGCTTAATCCACTGATATAAATTGATAGTTTCATCAAAACAAGCAAACTATGCATCAAAAACAGAATCTGTCTAAAACAGAACAGTTTGTAATAATCTGAACATTCACCATACTTATGATACTTGAAAAATTCTGAAAAAAATTAGGAAAAATAAAAAATTTGTATAGAAAGACATTGAAAAACGAATCAGAACCATTTGACGTTCCGGTAAAAAATGTAAAATCGCGCACTACAGCCAAAGTTTCTGTCCTGCACCATACAAACCAACAAGTATTGTAAACATCCTAAAGGCAAACATTGGCACATTATTTTTATAATACAATGGAATTGTACAAGGGGATTTGTTGAAAATTTTCTGTAATCAAGATTCACAAAGTTGTCGTGAGCATGAACAAAGTTCAAGGAGCTCAACCACTTCAACAATGCTTGTCTTTCTCACTTTCACTTCCCTTTTTGAAAAGTTTTGGGTTCTGCTACCTCTTGAGCACTGCGTTGGACTTCCTTGAAGAGGAAAGGGTGATGCAGCAGAGTAGAGTAAGTATTTCCCTCAGTTTTTGAGAACCAAGGTATCAATCCAGTAGGAGGCTACGCGCGAGTCCCTCGTACCTACACAAAACAAATAGCTCAACGCAACCAACGCGATTAGGGGTTCTCAAGCCCTTCACGGTCACTTACGAGAGTGAGATCTGATAGAGATGATAGATAATATTTTTGGTATTTTTGGTATAAAGATGCAAAGTAAAATAAAAGAACAAAGTAAAAAAAGCAAAGCAATAATAAAGTGATGGAGATTGATATGATGAGAATAGACCCGGGGTCCATAGATTTCACTAGTGGCTTCTCTCAAGAGCATAAGTATTCTACGGTGGGTGAACAAATTACTGTTGAGCAATTGACAGAATTGAGCATAGATATGAGAATATCTAGGTATGATCATGTATATAGGCATCACGTCCGAGATAAGTAGACCGACTCCTGCCTGCATCTACTACTATTACTCCACTCATCGACCACTATCCAGCATGCATCTAGAGTATTAAGTTCAAGAAAACGGAGTAATGCCTTAAGCAAGATGACATGATGTAGAGGAATAAATTCATGCAATATGATAAATACCCCATCTTGTTATCCTCGATGGCAACAATACAATATGTGCCTTGCTGCCCCTACTGTCACTGGGAAAGGACGCCGCAAGATTGAACCCAAAGCTAAGCACTTCTCCCATTGCAAGAAAAACCAATCAAGTAGGCCAAACCAAACTGATAATTCGAAGAGACTTGCAAATATAACCAATCATACATAAAAGAATTCAGAGAAGATTCAAATATTGTTCATAGATAAACTTGATCATAAACCCACAATTCATCGGTCTCAACAAACACACCGCAAAAAGAAGATTACATCGAATAGATCTCCACGAGAGAGGGGGAGAACATTGTATTGAGGTCCAAAAAGAGAGAAGAAGCCATATAGCTACTAACTATGGACCCGAAGGTCTGAGGTAAACTACTCACACTTCATCGGAGGGGCTATGGTGATGATGTAGAAGCCCTCCATGGTGGATTCCCCTTCCGGCGGAGCTCCGGAACAGGCCCCAAGATGGCATCTCGTGGGTACAGAAGGTTGCGGTAGTGGAATTAGGTTTTTGGCTCCGTATCTGATCATTTGGGGGTACGTAGGTATATATAGGAGGAAGGAGTACGTCGGTGGAGCTTTGAGGGGCCCACGAGGCAGGGGGTGTGCCCTAGGGGGAGCGCGCCCTCCACCCTCGTGACCGCCTCGTGGCTTTCTTGACGGAGGGTCCAAGTCTCCTGGATCATATTTGTTGAGAAAATCACGTTCCCGAAGGTTTCATTCCATTTGGACTCCGTTTGATATTCCGTTTCTTCGAAACACTGAAATAGGCAAAAAAACAACAATTATGGGTTGGGCCTCTGGTTAATAGGTTACTCCCAAAAGTAATATAAAAGTGGAAAATAAAGCCCAATATGGTCCAAAACAGTAGATAATATAGCATGGAGCAATCAAAAATTATCGATACGTCGGAGACGTATTAGGCATCCCCAAGCTTAACTCCGGCTTGTCCTCGAGTAGGTAAATGATAAAAAGAGAATTTTTTATGCGGAGTGCTACTTGGCATAATTTCAATTTAATTCTTCTTAATTGTGGTATGAATATTCAGATCCGAAAGATTCAAGACACAAGTTCATATTGACATAAAAATAATAATACTTCAAGCATACTAACAAAGCAATTATGTCTTCTCAAAATAACATGGCCAAAGAAAGTTATCCCTACAAAATCATATAGTCTGGCTATGCTCTATCTTCACCACACAAAGTATTTAAATCATGCACAACCCCGATGACAAGCCAAGCAATTGTTTCATACTTTTGACATTTTCAAAACTTTTTCAATCTTCACGCATTACATGAGCGTGAGCCATGGATATAGCACTATATGTGAAATAGAATGGTGGTTGTGGAGAAGACAAAAGGAGGGGAAGATAGTCTCACATCAACTAGGCATATCAACGGGCTATGGAGATGCCCATCAATAGATATCAATGTGAGTGAGTAGGGGTTGCCATGCAACGGATGCACTAGAGCTATAAGTATATGAAAGCTCAACAAAAGAAACTAAGTGGGTGTGCATCCAACTCGCTTGCTCACAAGACCTAGGGCATTTTGAGGAAGCCCATCATTGGAATATACAAGCCAAGTTCGATAATGAAAAATTCCCACTAGTATATGAAAGTGACAAAATGAGAGACTCTCTATCATGAAGATCATGGTGCTACTTTGAAGCACAAGTGTGGTAAAAGGATAGTAACATTGTCCCTTCTCTCTTTTTCTGTCATTTTTATTTATTTATTTATTTTACTTGGGCCTTTTCTATTCTTTTTTTATGGCCTCTTTTTTTTCTCTTTTTTTTCGTCCGGAGTCTCATCCCGACTTGTGGGGGAATCATAGTCTCCATCATCCTTTCCTCACTTGGGACAATGCTCTAAAAATGATGATCATCACACTTTTATTTTTCTTACAACTCAATACTTAGAACAAAATATGACTCTATGTGAACGCCTCCGGCGGTGTACCGGGATATGCAATGAATCAAGAGTGACATGTATGAAAGAATTATGAACGGTGGCTTTGCCACAAATACGATGTCAACTACATGATCATTCTAGCAATATGACAATAATGGAGCGTGTCATAATAAACGGAACGATGGAAAGTTGCATGGCAATATATCTCGGAATGGCTATGGAAATGCCATGATAGGTGGTGGCTGTTTTGAGGGAGGTATATGGTGGTTGTATGATACCGGCGAAAAGTGCGTGGTATTAGAGAGCCTAGCAATGGTGGAAGGATCGGAAAAGTGCGTATAATCCATGGACTCAGCATTAGTCATAAAGAACTCATATACTTATTGCAAAAATCTAGAAGTTATCAAAGCAAAGTATTACGCGCATGCTCCTAGGGGGATAGATTGGTAGGAAAAGACCATCACTCGTCCCCGACCGCCACTCATAAGGAAGACAATCAATAAATAAATCATGCTCCGACTTCATCACATAACGGTTCACCATACGTGCATGCTACGGGAATCACAAACTTTAACACAAGTATTCCTCAAATTCACAACTACTCAACTAGCATGACTCTAATATCACCATCT
This sequence comes from Aegilops umbellulata, assembly GCA_032464435.1. Lineage (NCBI taxonomy): Eukaryota > Viridiplantae > Streptophyta > Magnoliopsida > Poales > Poaceae > Aegilops > Aegilops umbellulata. The sequence goes on from CP136058.1 coordinate 279,214,930, forward strand.
TCATATCTCAAAACAATTATCAAGCATCAAACTTTTCTTAGTATTCAACGCACTCAAAAGAAAGTTTTACAAATCTTGAATACCAAGCGTATTATTATTAAGCAAATTACCATGCTATTTAAAACTCTCAAAATAATCTAAGTGAAGCATGAGAGATCAATAGTTTCTATAAAACAAATCCACCACCGTGCTCTAAAAGATATAAGTGAAGCACTAGAGCAAAACAATATAGCTCAAAAGATATAAGTGAAGCACGTAGAGTATTCTATCAAATTCCAATTCATGTATGGCTCTCTCAAAAGGTGTGTACAGCAAGGATGACTGTGGTAAAGTAAAAAAATAAAGACTCAAATCATACAAGACGCTCCAAGCAAAACACATATCATGTGGTGAATAAAAATATAGCTGCAAGTAAAATTACCGAGGAAGTAGACGAAAGAGGGGATGCCTTCCGGGGGCATCCCCAAGCTTTGAATTTTTGGTGTCCTTGGATTATCTTGGGGGTGCCATGGGCATCCCCAAGCTTAGGCTCTTGCCACTCCTTGTTCCATAATCCATCAAAATATTTCACCCAAAACTTGAAAACTTCACAACACAAAACTCAACAGAAATCTCGTGAGCTCCGTTAGCGAAAGAAAACAAAAGACCACTTCAAGGTACTGTAATGAAATCATTCTTTATTTATATTGGTGTTAAACCTAATGTATTCCAACTTCTCTATGGTTTACAAACTATTTTACTAGCCATAGATTCATCAAAATAAGCAAACAACACACGAAAAACAGAATCTGTCAAAAACAGAACAGTCTGTAGTAATCTGTAACTAACGCAAACTTCTGGAACTCCAAACAATCAGACAAAATAGTAAGACCTAGTAAATTTGTTTATTGATCAGCAGCAATTGGAATCACTATTTTATCACGTTCTGGTGATTTTTAACAATTGTTTTCGTGAACAGAAAGTTTCTGGAAATTACAGCAAGATCAAATAACTATCGTCCAAGAAGATCCTATAGGTTTAACTTGGCACAAACACTAATTAAAAGATAAAACCACATATAAAAAGAAGGTAGATGGATCATTTATTCCTAAACAGAAACAAAAACAAAAAACTAAAATAAAATTGGGTTGCCTCCCAACAAGCGCTATCGTTTAACGCCCCTAGCTAGGTATAAAGCAAGGATAGATCTAGGTATTGCCATCTTTGGTAGGCAATCCATAAGTGGCTCTCATGATAGATTCATATGGTAATTTTATTTTATTTCTAGGGAAGTGTTCCATGCCCTTCTTTAATGGAAATTGGAATCTAATATTCCATTCCTTCATATCAATAATTGCACCAATCGTTCTAAGGAAAGGTCTACCAAGAATAATAGGGCAAGAAGGATTGCAATCTATATCAAGAACGATAAAATCTACAGGCACATAATTCCTATTAGAAACAATAAGAACATCATTAATTCTTCCCATAGGTTTTTTAATAGTGGAATCCGCAAGGTGCAAGTTTAGAGAGCAATCATCAAAATCATGGAAATCTAGCAAATCACAAAAAGTTTTGGGAATAGTGGAGACACTAGCACCCAAATCACATGAAGCATAAAATTCATGATCCTTAATCTTAATTTTAATAGTTGGTTCCCACTCATCATAGACTTTCTAGGGATAGAAACTTCCAACTCAAGTTTTTCTTCATAAGATTGCATCAAGGCATCAACGATATGTTTAGTAAACGCTCTATTTTGACTATAAGCATGAGGAGAATTTAGCAAGGATTGCAACAAGGAAATACAATCAATTAAAGAGCAACATTCATAATTAAATTCCTTGAAATCCAAAATAGTGGGTTTAGCAACATCTAGGGTTTTATTCTTTTCAATCCCACTTTTATCAATTTCATCATCAAGATCTAAATACTCCGAATTTTTGGGACGCCATCTAGGTAAGGGTGGATCATATTCAGTTTCATCAAGATTCATATTGCAAATCAAAGATTTAATAGGGGACACATCAATAACTTTTAGATCTTCATCTTGATTTTCATAGGGATTGGAAGAACATGCTTTAATAAAGGCATCTTTCGTAGCACGCATCCTAGCGGTTCTTTCCTTGCACTCATCAATGGAAATTCTCATGGCTTTGAGAGACTCATTGATATCATGCTTAGGAGGAATAGATCTAAGCTTTAAAGAATCAACATCAAGAGAAATTCTATCAATGTTCCTAGCCAATTCATCAACTTTAAGCAATTTCTCTTCAAGCAAAGCATTGAAATTCTTTTGCGAATTCGTAAACTCCCTCTATAAACGTTGTTACCAAAATTATTCCTACCAAAAAAATTCACATCCATAGATTAATTATTATTCTCAATCAAAGTAGACAAAGGCATATCATTAGGATCAGAAGAAACAATCTTAGTAGCAAATAATTTCATAAGTTCATCCATCTTTCCACTCAAAACATTGATTTCTTCTATCGCATGCACTTTTTTATTAGTAGATCTTTCAATGTGCCATTGAGAATAATTAACCATAATATTATCTAGGAGTTTAGTAGCATCTCCTAAAGAGATTTCCATAAAAGTGCCTCCCGCGGCCGAATCTAAAAGATTTCTAGAAGCAAAATGCAATCCGGCATAAAATTTATGTATAAACATCCACAAATTCAAACCATGAGTAGGGAAATTACCTATCATTAATTTCATTCTCTCCCAAGCTTTGTGCAACATGTTCATGATCAAGTTGCTTAAAATTCATAATATCGTTTCTAAGAGAGATGATCTTAGCGGGAGGAAAATACTTAGAGATAAAAGCATCTTTGCACTTGTTCCAAGAATCAATACTATTTTTAGGCAAAGATGAAAACCAAGCTTTAGAACGATCTCTAAGCGAAAAAGGAAATAGCTTCAATTTAACAATATCATTATCGACATCTTTCTTCTTTTGCATATCACATAAATCAACGAAGCTTTTAGATGAGTAGCGGCATCTTCACTAGGAAGGTCGGCGAATTGATCTTTCATAACAAGATTCAACAAAGGAGTATTGATTTCACAAGATTCAGTATTGGTAAGAGGAGCAATCGGAGTGCTAAGGAAATCATTATTGTTGGTATTGGTAAAGTCACACAATTTGGTATTATCTTGAGCCATCGTGACAAGCAAGCAATCCAACACACGAGCAAACAAAAAGTAAGTGAGAAAAAGGCAAACGGAAAAGAGAGGGCGAATAAAACGGCAAGGATGAAGTGGGGGAGAGGAAAACGAGAGGCAAATGGCAAATAATGTAATGCGAGAGATAAGGAATTGTGATGGGTACTTGGTATGTTGACTTTTGCGTAGACCTCCCCGGCAACGGCGCCAGAAATCTTCCTGCTACCTCTTGAGCACTGCGTTGGATTTCCTTGAAGAGGAAAGGGTGATGCAGCAGAGTAGAGTAGGTATTTCCCTCAGTTTCTGACAACCAAGGTATCAATCCAGTAGGAGGCTACGCGCGAGTCCCTCATACCTACACAAAACAAATAGCTCAACGCAACCAACGCGATTAGGGATTGTCAAGCCCTTCACTGTCACTTACGAGAGTGAGATCTGATAGAGATGATAGATAATATTTTTGGTATTTTTGGTATAAAGATGCAAAGTAAAATAAAAGAACAAAGTAAAAAAGCAAACCAGTAATAAAGTGATGGATATTGATATGATGAGAATAGACCCGGGGGCCATAGATTTCACTAGTGGCTTTTCTCAAGAGCATAAGTATTCTACGGTGGGTGAACAAATTACTGTTGAGCAATTGACAGAATTGAGCATAGTTATGAGAATATAGGTATGATCATGTATATAGGCATCACGTTCGAGACAAGTAGACCAACTCCTGCCTGCATCTACTACTATTACTCCACTCATCGACCGCTATCCACCATGCATCTAGAGTATTAAGTTCAAGAAAACAGAGTAACGCCTTAAGCAAGATGACATGATGTAGAGGAATAAATTCATGCAATATGATAAATACCCCATCTTGTTATCCTCGATGGCAACAATACAATACGTGCCTTGCTGCCCCTACTGTCACTGGGAAAGGACACCGCAAGATTGAACCCACAGCTAAGCACTTCTCCCATTGCAAGAAAAACCAATCTAGTAGGCTAAACCAGACTGATAATTCGAAGAGACTTGCAAAGATAACCAATCATACATAAAAGAATTCAGAGAAGATTCAAATATTGTTCATAGATAAACTTGATCATAAACTCACAATTCATCGGCCTCAACAAACACACCGCAAAAAGAAGATTACATCGAATAGATCTCCACGAGAGAGGGGAGAACATTTTATTGAGATCCAAAAAGAGAGAAGAAGCCATCTAGCTACCAACTATGGACCCGAAGGTCTGAGGTAAACTACTCACACTTCATCGGAGGGGCTATGGTGATGATGTAGAAGCCCTCCATGGTTGATTCCCCTTCCGGCGGAGCTCCGAAACAGGCCCCAAGATGGGATCTCGTGGGTACAGAAGGTTGCGGCGGTGGAATTATGTTTTTGGCTTCGTATCTGATCGTTTGGGGGTACGTAGGTATATATAGGAGGAAGGAGTACGTCGGTGGAGCTTTGAGGGGCCCACGAGGCAGGGGGCATGCCCTAGGGGGGCGCCCTCCACCCTCTTGACTGCCTCGTGGCTTTCTTGACGGAGGGTCCAAGTCTCTTGGATCATATTTGTTGAGAAAATCACGTTCCCAAAGGTTTCATTCCATTTGGACTCCGTTTGATATTCCGTTTCTTCGAAACACTGAAATAGGCAAAAAAATAGCAATTCTGGGCTGGGCCTCCGGTTAATAGGTTAGTGCCAAAAGTAATATAAAAGTGGAAAATAAAGCCCAATATGGTCCAAAACAGTAGATAATATAGCATGGAGCAATAAAGAATTATAGATACGTTGGACACGTATCAGGTTCCCCTCTTTATTTTTGTTGTTTTTAAACTATATGACAGCACTCAACAGAAATAAATAACTCTATAAAACTTCCAGGTTGTCTCCCTGGCAGCGCTTTCTTTAAAGCCATTAAGCTGGGCATATAGTGCTCAAGTAGTGAATCCACCCGGATCCCAAGGTATATCAAAGCCAATTTTAATTTGCAATGATTTGGCATTTAGTAGTGAGCACAAAGTAACATATATCATGCAATTACGAAGTCTAACTCTCTTCCTATGCATTGGCATGTCATAAAAGAACAATTCATGCACACATAGTAAAGGCTAACGCATAGTATAAATAGTTTCTTGCAATTTTATCGTGTGGGAAACATAGAGAGGTGGAGATGTAGTTCCTCTTTCATAATAATTGCAGGTGGGAGCAGCAAGCACATGCATATTATATTCATCAAAATCATCATGTGCAACGGTAAAAGGCAGCCGATCAATATAATCCTTAATAAAAGCAAACTTCTCCGATATAGTATAATCGGGAGAATTCAAAAAGATAATAGGACTATCATGTGTGGGTGCAATAGCAACAATTTCATGTTTAACATAAGGAACTATAGCTAGTTCATCTCCATAAGAATAATTCATATTGTCATCTTGGCCATAAGCATAGCAAGCATCATCAAAAAGGGATATTTCAAGAGAATCAACGGGATCATAGCAATCATCCTTCGGCAAGCATGAAGGGAAATTAAACAATGTATGAGTTGAAGAGTTACTCTCGTTAGAAGGTGCGCACGGGTAGCTAATCCGCTCTTCCTCCTTTTGTTCTTCGCTCTCCTCATCATCTTTTTCATCCAATGAGCTCACAGTTTCATCAATTTCTTCTTCCATAGACTCCTGCAAAATATTAATCTCTTCTCGGACAGCGGGGGTGTCCTCAATATATGGATTAACATAAGCATTAGAAGCATAATTATCATAGCAATATTTAAGTATGGCAAAATTTTCAGATTTGTAAAGAGTAGCACCATACTTTTCAATCAAAGAAGCAATTTCATAAGCACCCTTAAAAGCAACAAATTCTTCAATTTATTGAACATCATAGTAATTATAAACACCCTTAGCATACGAAGATACGATTCCATTATCACTAAACTCACATTGGTAGGGAAGGTGTTTCTTACGGTTTTCAGAACAACAAGTAAAATCATATATTTCACATAAATTCCAAACATAGCATTGCAAACGATGAATTTGACCCAATAGAATTTTCCCTTTTTTAGATATACGGTGTCGCACATAACAAGCATGCTCATCTAAATATTTGCCCTCAACTAAGCTAGTTGGGGTTTCAGCACGAGCACATAGGAATCAAAGATGATCCAAGTAATAAGCTTCAGGAGTGTGATAGATTTTGAGTGGTTCTTCAACCATTGGTTCAGTAGGTACAACTAATTTTATTGGTATTTTGCGTTTCCTACCCATAACTAAAGATAGAAAACAACTAATAACAGCGAATAAAAATTACTTAGTGCAAACAAGCACACACGAGAATGTTCACCCCACGCTATTGCTCCCCGGCAACGGCGCTAGAAAAAGATCTTGATAACCCACAAGTATAGGGGATCGCAACAGTTTTCGATAAGTAAGAGTGTCGAACCCAACGAGGAGCTAAAGGTAGAACAAATATTCCCTAAAGTTCTATCGACCACCGATACAACTCTACGCCAACTTGACGTTCGCTTTACCTAGAACAAGTATGAAACTAGAAGTACTTTGTAGGAGTTTTTGGATAGGTTTGCAAGAAACAAAGAGCGAGCAAATAAAAAGTAGGGGCTGTTTAATTAAAGACACAATAAAGTAAATATAGCGAGTGTGGAAAAGTGGTGGTAGGAGTTGCGAAATTGTCCCTAAGCAATTGACTACTTTACTAGACCGATAGCAAGTTTTATGTGGGAGAGGCCACTGCTAGCATGTCATCCCTGACTTGGAATTCTATGCACTTATGATTGGAACTATTAGCAAGCGTCTGCAACTACTAATGTTCATTAAGGTAAAACCCAACCATAGCATTTAGATATATTGGTCCCCCTTCAATCCCGTATGCATCAATTTATATGCTAGGTTGAAGCTTCTGTCACTCTTGCCCTCCAATACATAGTCCAATCAACATACAACTAACCCTATGGTGTGATCCACGCGTGCGCTCATATGATGGGCACCAAAGGACAACAACATAACCACAAGAAAATTAAATCAATCATAGCAATTCATCAACCACCGATAGGACAACGAAAATCTACTCAGACTTCATAGGATGGCAACACATTGTCGGTGTCAAAACCGGTGGATCTCGGGTGGGGGGTCCCAAACTGTGCGTCTAAGGCGGATGGTAATAGGAGGCGGGGGACACGATGTTTACCCAGGTTCAGGCCCTCTCGATGGAGGTAATACCCTACTTCCTGCTTGATTGATCTTGATGATATGATATTACAACAGTTGATCTACCACGAGATCGTAGAGGCTAAACCCTACAAGCTAGCCTATGGTATGATTGTTGTCGTCCTACGGACTAATCCCTCCGGTTTATATAGACACCGGAGGGGGCTAGGGTTACACAGAGTCGGTTACGAGGGAGGAGATCTACATATCTGTATTGCCAAGCTTGCCTTCCACGCCAAGGAGAGTCCCATCCGGACACGGGGCGAAGTCTTCAATCTTGTATCTTCATAGTCCAACAGTCCGGCCAAAGGATATAATCCGGCTGTCCGGAGACCCCCTAATCCAGGACTCCCTCAGTAGCCCCTGAACCAGGCTTCAATGACGATGAGTCCGGCGTGCAGATTGTCTTCGGCATTGCAAGGCGGGTTCTTCTCCAAATTCTGAACACCTGCTGAGTAGTGTCCGACTTCCCATAAAGGTTGCACTTCTTGGCTTCCGCGCCCAATAATGTCTATCTTCCACGTGTCGAGCGAATGCAAGAAGCCAGGGCTTTTTTACATTTGCCACCCTAGCCATGTGAGTAAACTATCTATTAAAGAGACGGGGATTCATAGATCCAAATCACACCATCCTCCCACGGCGAGTATCCATCGGAGCACGCTCGGAAAAATCCATTCCAACATGGCTGGCCATCGCAGCTCCTCCTCTCGCTCCCGTAGCCCTAAGCCCGGTGATTGGAAGAAGTGTTCCGTCCCGCACAACCAATTAGTAGAGTTACAGACCCAGGGATTTCTCCCTCCAGCGTATATGGTCCCTGTTCGAGCCGGGCTCGCCACCTATAATGGCGGGGAGCAAGCGGAGAGCTTTCCCAATCCCTCCAAGGGGTAGCGGGTATGCCTTGTCCCTTATTTATTAAGGGGACTTGGATTTCCAATTCATCCGTTCCTCCGCGGGCTCCTGGAGTTTTATGGCCTCCAGTTGCACAACTTCACCCCCGCTTCCATATTACACATCGCTGGTTATGTTGCCCTTTGTGAGTTGTTTCTGGGCTGCGAAGCTCATTTCAAACTGTGGAAGAAGCTATTCTGCCTTGTGCCCCGTACACAGAAGGGGTCAATATATCAAGTGGGCGGAGCCGAAATATGGCGCATCGCTGGGACCGGGTACCTGTCCGGTACCCCGGAGAAGACGTCCGAAGACTGGCCTTCGGAGTGGTTTTACATGGAGGACGTCCCCCTTCCAGATCATATTTGGATGGGACTTCCTAAGTTCGACAACACTCCCCTAAAGAAACGCCGCAGCTGGCGCCCTTGGAGCCCTCAGGAGGAAGATAACAGAGAAGTCCTTTACCTGATGGGCCGGATAAAAGTGTTGGCTCAATCAGGACTGACAATAACCGAGGTTATGTCAATATGTATAATGCAGGGGGTACAGCCACTTCAATATCGAGGACACCCCATGTGGCACTTTAACGGGGAAGATGATGCCACCCGCTGCGGGCGTAAGGGACCGGACTCAGTTGCTGCTCTAGCAAAAATTCTGTCCGATTTATACAAGGGAGAGGAAGAGGAGTTCATCTGTATTAAGCCACGGGATGGATTCTCCATGTACAACCCTCCAAGCTGGGTGAGCTGTCACTTTTTCTCCCAGCCTTCCCGCATTCTTCTTCATAAGTACTCACATTGCCATTTCATGGCAGGAACTGCGAAAAGCTGTAAGGGAGGTCAGCAGCCCACCTCCACAACCGGAGGACCCTGACCGGGCCCTCGATCCCGGACTCGAAGAGGATCCAGACATATTTGTGGAGCTGATCGACAAGACGTTCTATCAATTGAGCTGCGATGATGCCATGGTGGCCATCATAGCCGACTATCCGGGGCTACTCCCTACATCGCATGTAAGAAAACCCGGAGTCCCAACTTCCGAGAAGGATCCCCTTTTATGCACTTCACCTACCGTACACATATGGTGTCTTACAGGGAAGGCCGTCGGGACGCCATGCCGAACCTGCAGTGACTCGCCAACAAGGGGCACTGAAGCCGGGTAGGCTAAAAAGGAAGGCGATCAGGACTGAGACGCCGACACAGAGGTATGATACAGAACCTCGCTCCGTTGTTGTCGTCTTTTAAAATATAATAATGTCCATGTTTCCTAGTAGGAAAAACGCTCGCCAGACTATATCCGGGGAGGTTGCCGATCACGCCTCCACCTGTCGGGCTCCAAGGCCGGACATAGAGGCGGAAGCTAACACGGGGCGAACGCCGGATGCTCCTCCTATAGAGGATGCAGATAGACCATCCGCTACAAATTCCAAAGTGGAGAGCGCCATGAATCACAGGCATCGCCGGGCCGTACTCTGTGACGCTTGCTTCTCCCAAGAGGCGTTTGATGCCTTCAACTCAGGAGACGCGTACATCCGTGCTGCTCAAAATGGTCTTGCCAGAGCCACGGACCAGTATGTAAAGGATATGCGGGTAAGAAAATCTGATGATTATATATATCATTAGCCACTGAGACTTGAAACAGTTGACACAACTGATTTAAGGATCATTATTTGTGCAGGTTCTTACAGAGAAGAATACCCAATTGTATCAAGAGCTGGAAGAGTGCAAAGCCCAGCTGCAGGCCGCAGTTGCCGCATTGAAGGAGTCCGAGAAGGCCCCCTCTGGTAACACTTGTTTCCATTGTAAAGAATGACAGGTACCAGATAATATTCGGCATGCATGCATATCTAATAATATATGTTGCAGATGACTCCAGAGTGAATCTGGAGGCCATGCCAGGGGATGCGCAACGTGCTAATCGATAGCTAAATGCTGGCGAGTGCGTTCTTACGCGGGCCAGGCAGGAGAAAAATGATCTCCAAGACGCCAATATCCAGCTGGGCATGGAACTGAAAGAAGTTTGAGCCCAGCCTGCAGACTCCGTGAAGGAGAATAAGCGGCTTCGACGCGGCATTTTCAGTAAGTGATTTGAACGAACTTTTGAAAGAGTTCGGTGAAGAAGCCGGCTAACAGAGTTATGTCTGCAGGTATGCTGACGGGTCATCCCACAGAGGAGATGCCCGGGTCTGCGGGTGATCTTCTACCAGAGCTCTCACAACTGCACGAACAAGTTCAGCAGGTGATGCAGGGTATTGCCCAAGCCTTGTGGCCATCCGCCTCCCCGCCAGGAGGCATGGGGGAGCTTATGGAGAAGCTAAAGGGAGCGCCGCGGCGCTTCCAATTATGGAAGATATCAGCCTGCCGACAAGGTGCAAGGGAAGCCTGGGCCATGGTGAAGACGCGATATACCAAAGCTGACACAAACCACATGGCCGAGGTCGGACCTATGGGGCCCGATGGGAAAGAGATCCCCGTCAGTTTGGTGTATGACCAAGTAGAATTAGCCGCAAAGTATTCCCATCAGGATTGTAGGCTAGACAGCCTGTTGGATGGTATAGAAGAAGAATTTAGTCAGTCTAAGTGACTATGTACTTTAATTGACATATATAATGTCCCTAGCCGGATTGTAAATCATTTGTCATGGTGGACCTTTTCGCTTCGACCTCTGGACCCAATAGTCCGGAGTATATCCGAATACCCGCTCGGTTATGTAAAAACCGGGGTATGCATGGAAACCAGGCGTAGGGGTCATAAGTGCTTGAACAGACAAGTACCCAACTAGCTATGTTATATTACATGGATAGTAAGAAACATCTTCCAGGGAGAATAGTTCCGTTAAGGGATCCTTTCCCTGGGTACGCATGCCCTAATGTGCATGTCCGAACTGCGAAAAGAGACGCAGGCTATAAACATCTGGGGGCATGTATCAAAATAAATAAAAGTCATCTTTTGTTCACCGACCGAATATTCCCTTAAGAACGCTAGCTTTCGGCTTCACCCAGTCTAAGGTACACATCCGGCTGACCCTGCAGTAACAATCGCAGAGGTGCTCCCCTTATGCCCTAGCCGAATTAACGGGAACGTAGGGCATAAATACAAGAGCCAGGCAACCCAGCATGGCCAAAACTTAAGTCATATCAATGCATATAATGGCAAAAAAGGTACATGTGGAAGAATAACACATGTGTGGGGCATAAAGCCCAGAAAAATAGTTATATCAAGCTTCTGTATAAGAAGCCCCCAGGTATAATGAGCGCGGTTAGCGCGTCAAGATTGTGTGGTCAACACACAAGTTTGCCTTTTAAGGCCTTGAGGAGAAGGAAAAAGAATAAAGAAAGAGAGAAAAGACAGATAACGGATATGCAAAAAATTGACAGGGGTAAGGGGACGAACACAGAGTCCGGCACTAGGCGTAGAATCTTCGGAGTCTGGCTGCGTTCCATGGGTTTGGCTCGAGTCGATTGTCCGATGCATCCTGCAGACAGTACGCTCCACCGGTCAGAACCTGGTCGATAATGAAGGGACCTTCCCATTTGGGCTTGAGCTTGTTCTTTTTCTTCATACATGCGCGCTCGAGGTGAGTCATGAATTATGTCGCAAGGCAGAACCGCCTCTGCGCCGTACACCATAAAAAACGGTGTGTATCCGGTAGTGCGATTCGGCGTGGTCCACAGCCCCCATACTACGGAGTTGAGCTCCTCTACCCAGTGCGTGTTTGATTCCTTTAAGGACCGCACTAACCTGGGTTTGATGCCGCTCATGATAAGACCATTTTCTCGCTCGACTTGACCGTTAGTTGATAGACAGAAGCATAATCGAGCTTGATGCCCATGTTGCTGCACGAAAGTTTTACCTCATCGGCTGTAAAGTCCGTGCCCTTGTCAGTGATGATGCTGTGGGGGATGCCATAATAGTGTACAACCCCAGATATGAAGTCTATCACCGGTCCGGATTCAGCCGTTTTAACGGGTTTGGCTTCTATCCATTTGGTGAATTTATCCACCATGACCAGTAAGTATTTTTCTTATGGGTTCCCCCTTTGAGGGGTCTGACCATATCAAGCCCCCAGACCACAAAGGGCCAAGTAACAGGGATTGTTTGGAGAGCGGTAGGCGACATATGGCTTTGGTTTGCAAAAAGCTGGCAACCGACGCAACGTTGGACCAGATCCTGTGCATCTGCTCGGGTCGTCGGCCAATAGAAACCTGTACGGAAGGCCTTGCTTACAAGGGCTCGGGCTGCGGCGTGGTGGCCACCGAGTCCAACAGGGATTTCTGCCAAAAGCTTCCGCCCTTCCTCTTCGGAGATGCACCTTTGAAGGACTCCGGTAGTGCTTTTCTTATAAAGCTCTCCCTCGTGGACCTTGCAGGCTTTAGATCGCCGCACTATCCAGCGTGCCTCATTTTGGTCCTCGGGTAGTTCCTGCCTGGCTAGGTAGGCCAGGAATGGTTCTGTCCACGGGGCGATGACGGCCATTATCACGTGGGCTGAAGGCGTTATTTTGATGGCAGATCCTCCGATTGTGTCCGAGTGTTCGGTATCTGGTGTTGTGTCCGGGTCCGGACTATTGTTACCGATGTCCCCTTCCCATACCACGGATGGCTTGAACAGCCTTTCCAAGAAGATCTTAGGTGGGACAGGGTCGCGCTTAGCGCTGATACGGGCGAGAATATCCACCGCCTGATTGTTTTCCCGAGCCACATGGTGGAATTCAAGCCCCTCGAACAGAGCTGACATTTTGAGGACGACGCTGCGATATGCCGCCATTTTCAGATCCTTGGCATCGATGTCTCCATTTATTTGAGATATTGCGAGGTTCGAGTCCCCACGCACCTCCAGGCGTTGAATGCCCATGGAAACTGCCATCCGGAGACCATGTAATAGGGCCTCGTATTCGGCTGCGTTTTTGGAGTTTGTGTATAGTATTTGGAGTATGTATTGGACTGTATCTCTGGTGGGGGACGTCAGGACGACGCCAGCCCCCAGACCAGCCAGCATTTTAGAGTCGTCAAAGTGCATGATCCAATTGGAGTACGCGCCGTACTCTTTAGGGAGTTCGGCTTCTGTCCACTCGGCGACGAAATCGGCCAGTACTTGCGACTTAATGGCTCGCCGTGGTCTATATGTTATGTCGAACGGGAGGAGCTCGATAGCCCATTTGGCAATCCGGCCCGTGGCATCGCGGTTGTTTATTATGTCGTTGTGTGGTACTTCCGAGGCCACCGTAATTGAACACTCTTGAAAGTAGTGTCGTAATTTCCGGGATGCCATGAATACCGCGTATGCTATCTTTTGATAATGTGGGTATCGTGATTTGCATGGAGTGAGGACAGTGGATACATAATATACCGGCTTTTGAAGTGGGAATTTATGTCCGTCCGTCTCTCGTTCGACGGCGAGCACTGCGCTTACAACTTGGTGAGTTGCCTCTATATATAACAGCATTGGTTCGCTGACATTTGGCGCGGCCAAGATTGGGTTGGTAGCCAGAATGGCTTTTATTTCTTCCAATCCGGCCGTGGCTGTGTCCGTCCACTCGAAGTGTTCGGTGCACCGAAGAAGGCGATAAAGGGGGAGTGCCTTTTCTCCTAATCTGGAGATAAAGCGGCTTAAGGCCGCCACACATGCAGTTAACTTCTGGATTTGCTTGAGGTCAGTTGGGATAGCCAACTGCGACAGAGCTCGGATTTTAGCCGGATTTGCTTCAATTCCTCTACTGGAGACAATGAAGCCCAGCAGCTTTCCGGCGGGCAAGCCGAAAATGCATTTTTCCGGATTGAGCTTAATGTCGTATGTTCGGAGATTGTTGAACGTGAGCCTCAAGTCGTCTATTAAGGAGTCGACGTGTCTGGTTTTAACGACCACATCGTCTATGTATGCCTCCACTCTTTTGCCGATCTGCTTTTCCAGACATGTCCAAATCATGCGTTGATACGTTGCGCCGGCGTTTTTTAGCCCGAAGGGCATTGTGTTAAAACAGAAGGGGCCGTATGGAGTGATAAATGTCGTTGCGGATTGATCAGATTCCGCCATCTTAATTTGGTGGTAGCCGGAGTATGCGTCGAGGAAGCACAATGAGTCGTGTCCTGCGGTAGCGTCGATAATTTGATCGATGCGAGGGAGGGGGAAGGGATCCTTTGGGCAAGCCTTATTAAGGTCCTTAAAGTCGACGGATAGGCGCCAGGATTTGTCCTTCCACTACAAAAAAAGACACATCCGTGCCATTTTGGGCCGAACGAATTTTTTTTCTGTCATACATATGACACTTCTATGATGATAATTGTGACAAAACCCGGTATCATCATAGATGTGGTGGGCTCCTACTTCTATGACAAAGAATCATGACAGAAAATGGTCTTTTCATCCTGGACGGGCCGGAGACGCAGCTGCATGACATTCTTTGGGGCGTCCATAATGGAAAAAACTGTGGTAGAAGCGAGGGGGTGGAAAATTTCGAGGAGTTCCCGGTTACGGTGGGAGGTTGGGGGCCGAGCGATGCGCGTTTCTCACGTACACGTACGCGCGTGTGTGCGAGGCGTTGGCCCTAATTGAACCCGAGCGAGGCGTTGGGCTCTATCTGAACCGGAGCGATTGCACTGCAGGCTACGCGTTACTGAACACGTGCAGTCGATCGATGGCTGTTAACTGAACCCGATCGAGCGATTCCTTGGCTACTGCTGCTAACTGAAGACGATCAATGCTGCCTCTAGATGAACAGTGAGCGTTGGGGGGGGGGTTGGGATGAACAGTTCCCGGTGGGGGTGGATGAACAGGACCCCGTGGTGTTGCCTCTGGATGAACAGGACCCCGATCAATCAAGCCGGTTGGGGCTGGATGAACAGGACCCCGTGGAGGGGTGGATGAACAGGACCCCGTGGTGTGGAGGGCAGGATGAACAGTAGACGGTGGAGGGGTGCTCGTGGAGGGATGGTTGAACAAGACTCCGTGGTGTGGAGGGCTGGATGAACAGTAGACGGTGGAGGGGTGGTTGAACAGTAGCCGTTGGAGTAGCGCACGGTGGAGGCTGGATGAACAGGAGCCCGTGGAGGCTGGAGGAGGTTGACGGTGGATGAACAGTAGCTTGTGGAGGCTGGAGGGGGTCGACGGTGGAGATGAACAGTATCCCGTGGAGTCCCGTTTTGCGGTACGCCACACCCCTCCCGATGAACAGGACCCCCGTTTTGACCGTAGCGCTCCAACACAAGTCCATTTCCACCATTTTGCGGTACGCCACACCTCTCCCGATCAACAGGACCCCCGTTTCGACCATAGGAGGTTCGTTTCCTCCGTTTTGTGGTACGCCACACCCCTCCCGATCAACATGACCCCCGTTTCGACCGTAGGATGTCCGTTTCCTCCATTTTGCGGTACGCCACACCCCTCCCGATCAACAGGACCCCCGTTTCGACCGTAGGAGGTCCGTTTCCTCCGTTCTGCGGTACGCCAGGCCTCGTTTCCATCGCCTCTTCCGTCCAAGACCTCCAGATGAACACGACCACGCATTCCATTGCCTCCCCATGAACAGGACGACGACGTTGTTTCTCTGTTCTGACCCAGCCATGTACACGAGCCCTCGCCGTACGTATGCGTGAGTAGGCGTTCGAGACCCCGCCCGTATGTACACATATGTGGACGTATTTTCTTTCTTGCACCCTGGCCGCCTCTACTACGACACGTGTGCGCCTCTACATCCACCAGTATATATGTATGTACACGTTCACGACCAGAATGACAACGCTACATACGCTTCGACCAGGTGGGTCCCGACTGTCAGGCACTTCCTTGCCTGCGAAGATGTAACTGGTGGGTCCCAGCAGTCAGGGGCGAATCGTTTTTCTTTTTTTGCCCAGACGCACTTCCTTGCGTGCGAAGATGTAGCAGGTGGGTCCCAGTAGTCAGGGGGGCGGTGGGTCCCAGCAGTCAGGGGGGCGAATCGTTTTGGTTTTCTTTTTTTGCCCGGACGCACTTCCTTGCGTGCGAAGATGTAGCTAGTGGGTCCCAGTAGTCAGGGGGGCGAATCGTTTTTTTTTGCCCGGACGCACTTCCTTGCGTGCGAAGGTGTAGCTGGTGGGTCCCAGCAGTCAGGGGGGAAACGTTTTTTTCGCGAAATACGGTGGCCCGTCCGGTGGGTCCCTGCTGTTAGGTGGAGGAAACATTATTTTCCGCGTAATAAGGAGGCACTTCCTTGCTGCGGCCGTGGACCCGGCTGTCAGCCTCTCCACGTATAGTCCACGTCCGATGGAAGTCGTTCCTTGACCATGTTGAGCACGCCACGCCGAGAGCACCAGGGCAGTGGACGACGGCGAGGCCTAGGAAGGGGACGACGCGGAGCCGGGGAAGACGCAGCAGTGGAAGCCCGCACGGAGAGGAGTTCGAGGGTTCACTGGTTTGGCTGCGGTGTGAGGCTGCCGTCGCCGTAGAATAACAGTGGGTGTGGATGAGTAGAGGGATGGCCTGGCCAGCGGTGGGAGTAGTACGGGGCGGTTAGGCCTCCGCGGCATCACAGCCGGCCACGGGAGGCAGGAGCACGCGACACGACCGGCGCTGCTTTGGGCGGCTGGAGCAAGAAGACCAGAGGTTGAAGAAGCACTACGGCCGTTGGATGGACATCATACGATCACTGCAGCTAGAATCATTTATATTGACGAAGTTGACAAAGCCCTTGGTACGCATCAACTTAGTAGGCCCACAGCTCGGATTTGGCAGAGAACATATAGCCCATTTTCGATTTATAAGAATGTACAACCCATTTTTTAATTCTAATGGAATTTACTACAACCCATTTACAGTTTGTTAAAAGTACAACCAAACTTCTAGCTAGGACAACGATTAATAATTTCAAACAACCGCTCAAAACAGAATTAAAAAAAATTCCCACATTTTGATGGAATCCGAAATATTTTTATCCGAAATTTATAGTCAGGTTAAATATAATTTCAAAATAAAGTTGTATTACGTTAAAATCCAACGAAATATTGCGCGCGCAACAAGTAATGAAATTAAAATTTTCAAATTCCAAATATAATATATTTTTCAAACTAATTACGTGTTTGGTGCATAGTAATTGTCCAGTTACTATAATTACATCCCATTTATTATTTCTTAAAGTCCATTTTCTTGTTAAGCCTAATGCATACCTCCTAGGAAAGTTTGCAGCCCAGCGGGGCGGAGAATAACAAGTTGACCCGGATATTGTGTACAACTGTCGGCCCAGTTGCATTGCTGATGTTGAAAAAAAAGCTATTTTTTATACGCACATTTAAAAAAAATTGTATAGATAAGGAACATTTTTATACACACATTTAACAATTTTTAAATACATGATTAACACTTTCTAAAACATATTTTTTAGTCAACAGTGGGCCCACAGCGAGCGGAGGAGGTCACAATACACATATTTTTTAAATACATGATTAACACTTTTTAAAACATATTTTTTAGTCAACAGTGGGCCCATAGCGAGCGGAGGAGGTCACAATGCACATATTTTTAAATACATGATTAACACTTTTGCAAAAATAATTAGCCCACAGCGAGCCAATTAGCTTTAGTCGGCCCACAGTGGGCCGACAGGACCCAATCAGCCCACAGTGGGCCGACAGGGCGAGTCGGCCAGCTGTAGGCCGACTGGAATCCAATCGGCCGGCTGTGGGCCGACTAGGCCCAGTCAGCCTGCAGCGGGCCGACGGTGTATTATTTTTGAAAAAAATTTACCCAGCGTAATATTTATGAAAATTAATAAAGAAAGTATTATTTAAAAAATAGCAAAAAAAGACCTGTGTAGTATAGTACAATCTAACATGGTTACTCAGCCCACATTCAGCGACGCCGGAAAGGCCCAAACAAGGCTTCTGTACAACTTTTTGAAGTCACTGAGCTCAATTAATAACTTAAGAAAAAAGTTAGATTACAGTGGAACCTAATTAAAAGTTGTCACGAGCAAATAAATCATTCAGCGGGTCCCTCTTGTGCGTGTGCGTGTGTGTGTGTCTATGTGTGTGTGTGTGAGAGAGAGAGAGAGAGAGACCCATCGGCCGATGCTCGTAAATACATCTTTCAGCCATATGCATTGCTGATGCTCAGTAAAAACTTATATAGTTGACACAATCATATAGAACATCATAGCACACTGAACTTGCATACAGAAATTTCACGCAGGCGGCACAATCAGGATGGAAGCAGTGGATCGCTGCGGGAAGGGCTATGTTGAAACCAACGAAGTCGTACATAACAGTTCGTCGTCTTTATCAATGACGGGGAAATATCTTGAATGTTGTGCAAAGAAAACAGACAGACAACACAATAAGTTCTACTAGCACATTAAGTTGACGTACAACCCTTTCTAAAAAAAGTTCAGGTACAAAATTAGAACAGGTCACAATCAACAGTGCTTCACACCCATAGCTTGGGTTTAACTAGTATCTGACAAGATTCAGTTGTTACCTCCAATTAGAGCATATCCAGGCAGCCAGCCCTGCCTCTTCTCCCAAAGAAGCAGTGGCCTCCACCACGCGATGGAGTAGGCCCTGTGCCATCCATCGTTCCGAGCAACACGGGGAAAGTCTGACGTTGACCCCTGTAATGGACGTCATCGACGGACCCTGGCACCAACGGCGGGGGCAGGACTTCGATTGATGGATTGACCACTTCTTTGACATGCACGAACACTCGATACAGGTACATCCCTAACGTGGTCCGCGGCGGCCTTGGTGGTGACGAATAATACAACCCCGGTTCCTGCACCGGTATCTCAACACCAATCACCTTCGGTATGGTGGACGGCTTCTTCATCCATGCCATAACCATCAAAGCCCAGCTGTCTGGAGGAACAAACATACTTACGAGCTCACCTCCAAGGTCGTTGATAAGCTCGTTCATGGACTCTCCGTTCCAAGCACGTCAAGGCATGCCGTGGAAGGTAAGATTTGTTAAAAACTGAAGCTCAGAGGGCACCGAGCCCCATCCTGGGTGCCACCGATCAAAGCTCACCAGCGCGTCATCGTTGAACAAACGCTGGAAAGATTCGAACACACGACTGTAGTCGAAAGTTGTCCAAAACCTGACGAAGAAATCAGCCGGTGGCGGACAGACTTCGATGAGCAAGTCACTTATTTGGATGTCGTGCGCAATGCCAAGAGCTTTGACAAGGTCATCCGGCGAGACGGGAGGCCGGTCGCCATTGATGGTTACCATCAGCACTTTGCCGACAAACTGGTTGTCAAGCGCCGCCATGCCACTATTGAGCGACAGCACGCAGCGACCGAAGGCATGACGGACCTCAGGATCTCCGGCTCTGAGATCCGCGTTGACCGGCGACATGATAGTGCGCTTGAGTACAGGGGGTACAGGAGGGGGATTTGGGGGAACTGGAGTAGGAATCGAGATTCCAGAGGTGGGGGAGGGGCGGGAGACTAGGGATGAAAAGGTAGCATGAATTTCGAGCACGCGCCAATATGCTCTCGGCGCGCAAGCGCACGAAAACACCGGTGGCGCCCACATGTCGGCCTAAGAGTCCTTATTCTTTCTTTTTTGGAGAGCCCGGCCTTTTTTTTCAGGATCTTTTGAGAGCCCGGCCTGAGAGTCATAATTGACCTGTTTGGCATTGCGTTACTACTCGGCCCATATTCAACGACACCTCACTGGCCCAAACAAGTGTACATCATCGAAAAGACACTGAGCTCAAATTATATAACTTGAAAAAAGGAGATATACTCTGAACACTCGAGAATGTCGATGCCCTCATTTAGCCCTCCAGTAGTTCGAGACAATAAACAGTTTGAAACAACGATATATACAACATTCAAACACTGACTAGTGACTACTACTGACATAAACACCAAGACATGATAGTTCACAAGAAGTCTTGCTACACCACCAAAACGCACCCATCTGCAGCGCGCAGACTCTCGTGATCCAAACGAGAACGACATTCTAAACAAAAGCAACTATTACATAGTAAGAGTGACATAGACGAGGATGACCAAATGACAAGGAATATGCATAACAAAAGAAAGAACTACCCATCCAGAACCAGCAGCAAAGACAACAAATTCATTCAAAGAGATGATCCAACACCATCATAATTTGCAGCCCCGCTTCAGCGACCAGTGATCCGGAGACACCAGTACTCCACCCTTTCGATGCAACAGCCCAACTACCTATCAACCTGAAGGATCGAACCACATCACTGCCTGTCGTAATTGAGACATCCAAGGATCAAAGTTAATCCGGATGCCTTTGTCATTCTCACCTTCTTTTGGCTGCAGGCTGTATCATTGACAATCAAGGGAGTTTGCTCCCGAACTCCTAGGGCTCGCCGTGTAGACACAGTTTTCCATAGCATACAGAGCCTCTCTGCCATCAAGGTCCTTTCCAACGGTGATTTCCTGGTTAATCGGATAACTGAGTCCGAGAAACAGAGAGTGTGAACCAAGGCTGTTTACCCGCCTCCAACTAAAAAATCCTAAAGGCCCCAACAAGCTGGTATCCTGCTCATAGACGTAACAACCACTGTCCGGATACTCACGTATTACACGGTGCTTGTATATAGTGGGGTTTTTGCAATATAACTTTTCCGGCTCATGTGTCCGAATGATCATCAGTCTTTTGTCGTCATCTGATCGAGCGAGGAACCAGTTGTGCTTCCCTGTTTTTGGCAAAGGTGGTGTGATTACAAAGGGCAGTAACTGTAGGGACACTGTATCATATCAAAAAGGACATGCATTGTTATATACTCGTGTTCTGTGGGCAAAAATTTCGTGAGGATATTATTCTAGCCATTGATTGCTGAAGGGCGAATATAGGTATGTACACATGGTAAGCATTGCAGGATTTAACTACTTCCAAATATAGAGTTCTCCATATGCACAAATACTTCCCTAATGTATGGTTAGATGAAACCAACAGTGTGGTGCATGTTTCTACATCATGAAAATGAGGAAACTAACATGAGAGGAAACAACATACACGCGCCGTCCTAGCAATACGTGGTGCCATCTGCTTTGTCGATCGCGTAGATGATGCCATTGTGTTCAATAGCATCACAGAAGTGTGTATCAGCTTTGACGATGATCCACTACGAGCCATTGTCGCCAGCTAAAGAAGGCACCGGCGTAAAGATAGGCGAGTCCGTGGTCGAACAAGGCAATTAGCTTGAAGTCTGCGTAATTCGCATGTCGTGTGGGCACTTGGCAGATTACAATCTTCTGCAAAACAAGGTCCGTCCAACTGACGTAGTAATCTAGATGACTTGGACCGCAATGGTAATACTCTATATAATCCAACGGAGGAAGGATAATCTCATGGGAGGTCTGGAAGTTCACGAGCACCAACTTTTTACCGTCTTCTCTGAAGGCAACCATCCAGTGGGAGTTCATGCCGACCCAGTACATACCTGCCAAGAAGTTTCGGGCGATGGTGATCGGATCGATGTGAGGGAAATGATGTACAGCGACCCACTACATACCTGCAAAGAAGTTTCGGCTAATGGAGATCGGATTGAAGTCGAGGGGCATCATGCACGCCTCCGTATCATGGTGAGCGAATCTCGCAAGACCAGATAGCAGCAAGCAGGGTGTCTTGAAAAGCTTAGGCCTCGCTTCGACGATGGCCGTGTGCATGTCCCTCGAGCATGCAGCTAGCCGTAGGGCGCTCAACATATCCATACACGAACAACAGAGGTCGAGGATGTCACTGGGGAGATTGCTCCAATCGCGGCTCATATGGATGCTGCGCGGTTCGCGTTCGGCCATGGTGGAGTTTGGAAGGGGGCTTGATTTACGGGGGAGAAGGATGTCGGTGCTGGAGCGGCTAGCGAGGGAATAGTGGTACTAGGGAGGCGAGTGAGGCGACGGTACACGGGGGCACAATGAGATGGAGACGGAGAAGGAGATGGAGCGATGATATGGGAGCTGAGAGGGAGACGAGGCGAGGCGCCAATGTGTTGTATAGCGGCGGTGACAGACCGCACTGTGCACAGGGTGAGGCTGACTTTGGTAACTCGAACACGCCGCCTGGACTAGTGTCAGGCGCAGGGTGTTGTCACTTCACTGTGAGGACCGGATGAATAGTATTTTGACCATCAAGTGTACCACAGCTGTACTACTACTACTACTACTACTACTACTACTACTACTACTACTACTACTACTACTACTACTACTACTACTAGTAGTAGTAGTAGTAGTAGTAGTAGTAGTAGTAGTAGTAGTAGTAGTAGTAGTAGTAGTAGTAGTAGTAGTAGTAGTAGTAGTAGTAGTAGGTACATGAGTACTCCAGTATTGTATAGCGTAAATAGGTCTCCCGTGCTAGCATGCCTATTCACTTCATCGTTCAGGTATCATCCATATTGCAAGCAGAACCAAATTCTCGTGCATACCTAATCAACGCTCTGCCATGATGCATGTAGTGGTCATTCTGGTATCAAGGACGACATGTAGATCGTTCCACACTTGAGAAGAGGAAAATGGAAAGGTAGAACGCGGCAGCAGAGGAAGAGAACGCTGGCTAACAAGGCTGGGAGGGGATCGAGCAGGAAGTTAATGCTCCACGCCTAAAGGTTTTAGGAAAACCTGATTTTCATGAGGTGACTTATACTCACCTAAACGGAGGGAGTATTCCTTAACCAGAGAATGTTGTGTCTCCCACTCACGCGCTCAAAAAAAAAACTACGACACATTTTTTTATCTGTTTGCATAGGTCCCACTTATCAGGAAGGATGGGCATGTACACAAACAGGTACGACTCATCAGTCTACCCGCATAGCCTTTTCGTTTAGTCTACCTAGCCGTCTAATCAACTTCCTGCACGCCGCTTCTCCCATTTACTCCTTCTCCATCGGGAACCGATTCTCCTCGGCTTCTTTACCTCCCCATCGTCTTCATTTGCATCCAAACCCCACTGCGTTCACATTGTTTTAAACTCTTTAAATAATCATCTACTACTTCAATTAGACTAGCCATCTAATCCTAATTCTCCAAACCATAGCCCTCCGTTCCAGCGGTTCCAAATGGCGAAAGAGATCGAGATGCAGGTTTTTAGCGTCCAACATGTCCTCGTCGAAGGCTCGATGCGCATAGTTGCCACCGTCACCGTCCACCCAAGGGTTGTTCGACACTGGATCAACAATGTATCCAACTCCCTCAAAAAGGTAGAGACGAGGGTCATCGGTCTCGACGCAGAGTACACGGAGCGTGCCCCTGGGAAGATTCAGTGCGCCGCCGTCCTTCAGCTGTGCCTCGAAGATGATGTTTTGGTGTACCACATCATACACTCGCCCTCCATACCAGGTGAGCTTCACGATTTCTTGTCTCGGGAGGACGTATACTTCTGTGGGGCAGACATCGAAGGGACAAACAGAAGCCGGAGCCGTACAACATTGATTGGAAAAGCATCGCTGACCTACAAACCAAAATCAAAACTCCTGTAGAAGTTTGTGATAAACAGACACCATCCCTATTCGACATAGCAAATTTTGTGCTCGGTACAAATCTTCAGAAGGGTGACGAGACGGTGGCATTAAGGTCGTCTGGATGGGAGAATTATCCCTTGACGTACGAGCGGATGAAATATGCTGCCCTCGATGCTTGTTGTGGAAAAGGCTGCACCAGCAGGAGGGCATTATGGATGGATGAACTATTTCCTGGTTGATCCCAATGTTGGACAAAGGTTCTACGGGAACTGTGTCACCGTTGTAAATGTTGTGCAAATTGATGTTGGTACCCTCCCGTACATATGCAAGTCAATCTCCACTCGCACCGAGCCTAACCTGTGAAACAATGGGCAGGGCGAGAATTAGGAAATGGACACGGAAGTAGTCTTTAGAATGCATTTACTACATGATCAAACTCATCTTACCTTCTCATCGGAGGAAATCCAAGTTCCCCTCAACGTCGGCATCTCAAGGGGCGTCAACTTGCAACTACGGCCACGCCGCGCTGGAGAGACCCCGAAGGAAACATCCTCGTGCGTTCCACGGAACATCAAGATGCATTTGTATGAGTAGTTTATCTTGTGAGAGAAAAGGATGAACGAGGGAAAGCCTCTAGAGATAGAGATGGACACTACTACTACCAATGTGCTGGCCCGTGCGTTGCAATGGATCCAAAGTAGTAGAATAATACTTGTTCACGTGCTTGAAATATGAACACTCTAGTTTTGATCTCAGCAGACATGACAACTTGTCCATGGAAGTTGAACCACGGAGACCATCACGTTTCTTGTTTCTACCACTGCCACACCCACACGCGATTCCCACGACACCGCTCCAACCCACGGCACGACGTTCCCCGACATGGACATGAATCCTCTGACGTGGCTATCACTGCCTTGCCCTGCCTTTCCTTCGCTGACAGGTGGGACCCACGCTTATAGGTCCCACATGTCAGTGACAGAATGGTAGGATTGTTCGCGTCAGGAGATCCTCATCCCCCCAAAGTGCCCCTCATCCCTCTCGGCCCCACCGCTCCTCTGCCTTTGTGTGCATGATATACTCCTAATATATTACTCACTTCGTACCTAAATATTTGTCTTTTTTGATATTTCAAATGGACTATCACATACGGATTATATAGACATATTCTAGTGTTTCTAGCAAGATGCCCGCGCGTTGCACGAAGTTGATGGAAAAGGTAAGCACAACTTATAAATTAACGGATCGAGTACTAGTTACAGTGATGCATATAATTAAGCAAAGGGATCGCACATGTCGGTATTGACTAGAACGAGAATGCAACAACACAATAAGAATTAAGGCCACGATGACGTGATCGCAGTGGTGGTTACAGAAGGCAAGAAGAAAGATGCATCCACGAACATACGACCTCCTCCTCCTCAACTTAGTGCGTCGGGCCACCAACCGGCGGCTAAGGAGCAGCGACTTTTGTGGCGAGGTCGAGGTGCTTCTCAGCAAAGGCATCCAAGGCTTCCATCCAGTTGAGGAAGGCCAACCTCGTAGCGTCCTCACTGGCATTGTAGATACCTATGTACACGATTTGCTCGTACATGTGGATGTGTAGGTCGACGAATTCTCGCAGGGCGAGGCGCCTCACGGCGAGCGCGACCTCCAGGTGGACATTCTTCATGGCGTCGGCGGGCAGTCGCAGGGCCACCAGTGCTTGAAAGAGGTTCCGGCCATGGAGGCCGATTAGGGTGGCAGGCAATGAGGAGCCCGGGTGCACGGGCTGGAGGAGTATGGCGATGTCATCCGTGAGCTTCTTGATGACGGTGCACTTGTTGCTGGTGTCAACGATCATCTGGTCCAACTGAGAGTCATAGTTGGTGTCGACGGTGGCCATCCACCAGCCGGTCTCCAACACCGTCTGGAGACGATCCTCGGCGCCATGCCGCAGGCCGGCGTCGTGGACCATCTGGCGCAGCCGCTGGCCGCTCACGCGCATCGCCGCCATGGGTCTGGAGTGAGCTCTTTTGCGCTTAGTGTAGGTGCTTAGGCAAATGCTTAGGTGCGTACGATGTGGTAGATGCATTGGAATGGAGGATGCATTAATTGAGGAGGATGCATTGGCAGTTCAACATGTCGGGAACCGCTACTCCCTCCCTCGTCTGCATTAAAGCCATATCGGGAACTGCGCTGCCCGCTTTCAAATCAAATACTCCCTCCGTCTAGGTGAGTATTAAGTCATCTTACGAAAACCAAATAGTCAACACATAGGCATGGTGCATTAACTCTCACGTTGTTTCTTAGGCTAGCCATAGTGGGAGTAACTTAGGTAGTAAGTTAACACATCCCAAGACAATTTTGCTTATGTGGCAACTATTTAATGAGGAAAGAGGTGCTTGTGGTAACATAATATGTTACTGTAACATAGCGCTTTAGTCGCTTCGACAGAGTCGCGAGAAGACGAGGGAGTAGGCTGCTGCAAACGTAGGGTTGTGTGATTTGACAGCGAGTTACTACTGGACAGGTGGGGCCTCGTGATTTGACTTGCCATTATCATTTTAACTGCGGCGCTACGACCGGCGTGAGTCTCCCAGATTCCTGACCACCTGCATACAGGTGCCTCTCCCAATGCTCCACCATGTAGTAGAGGCTGGCTCTTGCATGAGAGCCCACTTCTCCACTTTTTCCTTGCCTCTATGATATGACCGTTATGTGGATAAGATATTTTGGGACAGCTGGCGCGTAGCACAACAACGGTCGGAAATTTGAGGTACAAATTCCTCAGGGCTATCATGTTCCTCACTGTGTAGGCAATTCGCACTGGCGAATTCCTAACTCCTCAGTCAGAGCAAAGTCCTCAGTGACCAGAAGAACTGCGTCTCTGTCATTGAAGAAATTTACTGAACTGTATGAGATTTCCAATGGCTTCACTCGAAGGGATTGGTAGGTGTAGGATTTGAGATGAGCATCACTTGGAAATTTTCTCCTTAGTATTTCCTCGACCCCCTTTAACAGTACGATGTTTCCTATGACTCAAGAAAGAGAAAATGAAACTATGAAAACAAAAGTCTTCACGCTTCATATTCCTCGAATGAATACCAAGTCTTCAAGGTCACACCAATTTCTTCACTTTCAAAGTCTTCAGAAAGTCTTCAAAATATCAAAGTCTTCAGTCGAAGAACTTCATTTTTAGGGGTCAACTTTCTCTGGAAATATCAAACTCCTCATAGACTTATAGACCTGTGTACACTCATAAACGCATTAGATACTTAACCTATAAGTCTTCAATACACCAAAATCACTACGGGGCACTAGATGCACATACAATCTCCCCCTTTTTGGTGATTGATGACAACATAGGTTAAGTTTTCAACAGGGATAAATATATGGAGTGTAAATACTGATATTGAGGAATTTGATTGCAAGATATAGAAGAACTCCCCCTGAAGTTGTGCATAGTGAGGAATTTGCTTTTGAAGCAATGCACACTTGAAGAGATGAATCATGGAGATCTCCCCCTATATCTTGTAATTCATACACGCATTTGATATATAATATGAAGAATTTGAAATGCATGATGAAATATGGTGCCTGATGTAATTCAGCATGCATGCAATATTATTAACGAGGAATAAGCATGCCGAATAGAGCATCAAAAGTATCAGAACCTAGTGCAATAAAAGTATCAGCGCACCATCGGGTTTAAGATTGCAACTCGATCCAATAAAAGTTTCGGAAGAACGAGAGTTGTAACTTAGCAAAAAAACGCCCTTTATAGTAGACCCGCTTGAAGACTAACTCAGATTTCTCCCCCTTTGTCATCAAATGACCAAAAGGAGTGAAACTGAGGACTAACGCCCCTGAAGATATTCAAGTTGATGAAGGAGCGCCAGCGTTGTTGGGGTCGGTCGTTGAAGTAGGGCCTGCCGCAGTGTCGTCCAAGTCTTCATGTTCATCAGTGTCGCGCGATGAAGAATAGGAGCTGGCCACCAAAGAAGGAACTGGGACCTTCTTGTATTTCTTCGGAGGAGGTGTAGACCAGGCAAATTCTTTGTTGAGACCCATGTTCTTCAGATCATCAGCGCTGTAGACTTGAGATAGAACAGCCCAGGTGCGGTTGAGGGTTTCATGAAGGTAGTAGTGGTTTTTCTTCACTGCATTATGTGTTGCAGTCATGTTGTGAAGAATTGAACCAAACTGACGCTTGACCCATTTGTGATTGCGATCAACCTTTTGGTGAAGACTGAGGAGTAACTCACGATCAGTCATCACCCTGGGTGCTATGGCTTGAGGATTTGGCTTGGCAGTGTTGGCGGCAGTGTCATGTGTGGCAGAGTCATCATTGGTGGAGTAAGATGCAGCCTTGCGAAATTGACCATCCAATGGACGAATGCCTTCATCTATCACAGCAGTAGCTTTGCCCTTTTCTTCAGCCGAGGAAAATGTCCTTCTGAGGACTTCAATAGGGGGAAAGTAGCTGCAGTGGCTCAGAGTTTCAGCCTTGTAGTTGAGTGAAGACCTTGTCCTAATGAATCTCATAATCCATGGCGCATAAGGCTTCAGCTCAAACGGTAACATAGCAATGTTGGGAAGGGTCCTCATGAAGAAATCATGGAAGTTGACGGGAACGCCATGACAGATGTTGAAAAGCATATTCTTCATGATGCCAACGACTTCTTCATCACTTGAGTCGTGGCCTTTGATGGGACTCATTGTCTTCGTCAGAATGCGATAGACAGTCCTAGGCACATACAACAATTCCTTGACGAGGAATGTGGTTCGAGGGGCCTTCCCTGGCTTCAAAGGCTTCATCAGCACTTGCATATAGTGATTTGAAAGCTCAGGTTCGTTGTAAACACAACGTGCATCTTCAGTGGGTGGACTCAGAGGAAGGGCACGAAGCAATTCAGATGCTGGGGCCTTATAATGCGTATTCTCAGTCATCCAGTCCAGAACCCATGAATTCACATCTTCAGAGTTGCCGGTGATGTGTACCGTTGCATAAAACTGAAGAATGAGTTCTTCATTCCAATCGCATATGTCAGTGCAGAAGTTGAGCAGCCCAGCGTCGTGAAGAACACTGAGGACTGGCGTGAAGCACGGCATGGACTCCATATCCACATGAGGAATATGTGCATGGTCGAAGACTTTGTCCTTGTTGAAAAGCACTGAGGAATAGAAATTTGCTTGACTAGCTGTCCAGAAACACCTCTTCCTTATGCGAGCAGAGTCATAAGGGTTGTATTCAGTGAAGAACACGTGCTCGCCAAAGAAGTCTTCAGCCTTAAACTTTTGTTTCCTTGAGAACGGATCCTTTGGCTTGGGCAGAGGAGTGTCAGTGAGTTGCATCACTACCTCAGGAATCACGATCTCAGGTTCTTCAGGCTGAGGAATTTCAGGTTCTTCCTCAGGTGCAGTCACCTTTTCAGTATCAGCAGCAGTTTCTTTAGCACTAGTGGCTGGAATTTCTTCATTCACAGATGCAGTGGGATGAGTTTCTTTAGAGCCCATCGGAACAGTTGGTGCAGGGGAGTGAGGAATTTGCTGCAGTGGGGTGAAGAGTGGGGAATTGGGATGCTGACTTTCCCAAAAGTCGTCATTCATCAACGGAGTTGTGCTTCCAATATCCACATCTTCATCCTCTAATTCTTCAACACCAGCCTCTTCAGCAGTAAACTGAGGCATTGGTGATGAGACCATTGGAGTTGAAGGGATTCCATCCACTTCAATTTCTTCATCAATCTACTCTGAGGAAGCAGCAGACTGAGTTTCTTCATCTGATCCACTTGGGATCTCATATTCTTCACCAAAAGGAACAAGGTCATTTGATGGCATGGATGAGATAGGAATAGCATCAATGGGATTTGCAAACGAGCTGGTCATCGGCTTCATCTTCTTTGGGGCTGAAGATTCTGAAGCAGTTGATGCTTTCCTTTTCTTCACTGCGGCTCGCTCTGCAGCCTTGGTCTTCTTCACATCCAATGCAGATGGAAGGATAGGAGTTGGTGTAGGCGCAGGTGGAGCTGAGGAATCTGGTTGATTTTCCTCAGGAGCAACTGATGCAGTTGTCCTTTCTTCTTCAGTTTCTTCAGGCGCACCACTAGTGGATGCCCTGGCAATTTCTTCAGTGGCTGGAATAGAGTCATCAGCCCTGGAACTAGCATTTTCTTCAGCAGCCTGAAAGTCATTAGCGGTGCTGGCATGTTCTTCAGTTTGCTGAACAGATGCTTCAGCTTGAGGAACTTCTTGTTGCGATGGGGCTGCAACATTGGTGAATTTCTCAGTCAGTTGCACAAACCTGACTTTTGCTCCTTTCCAGTCAGCATAGTATGCATCAAAGTCATCGCTGAGGGCTTTGATGTCAGCTTGCATCTTGATGAGTTCTTCAGGCTTCATCGTGAGAACATTTTTCCTCAGCAGTTTCTCTTTCCTATACTGCGATTTCTTGATCTGCCTGGCCCTATCATATTTCCTATACTTCATGTGACTTTGGCCAGGTGTCAGCTTGAAGTCAGGCATAGGTGTGTTGGGATCCTTATGCCAGAGATTGATGTAATCTAGGATCGCCCTAGGATCCAGCAGTAGGGGCACAGGTGTGCCTTTGGCCTTAGCAACCCTTTCTTGGCGGTCCCTGATGATTTCAACAAGTTCTTCTTTATCAGCTTCATCATCATCAGATGGTACAGTGAAGACTACCTGCTTCTTCTTAGGACTTGGGCGAGTGCCGCGTCTAGCAGTAGCCTTTTTCTTCAGCAGAGAGGGTCGAGCTGAGGAACTTGGTGCAGCTGAGGAAGTAGCTGAGACACCAGAGGCAATGGAGATGCCTAAGTCCTTTGGCATGTGGCAGGATGCGCAGGTGCTCAGGACTTTGTCGGATCAGCTGAGGATTTTGGAGGAGCAAGGGCAGCTTGAGGAATTTACTTTGAAGATTTTGAAGTTTCTGGCCGTGAGGGCGCAGCTGAGGAACTTGGCCATGAGGGCATTGCTGGTGAAGCACATGGATTTCGTGCGGGCTTCTTAAGCATTGATTTCCTCGGCTTGACAGAGGCCTCAGTGGTAGCAGCAGCAGAGTCTTCATTGAATTTCCTCACTGCTTCTCTGGCTTGTCTCGCCAATTTGGCTTGGCGCTTGGCCCATTCCTCAGGAAAATCCTCACCGTGCTTGATGCTAGTGGGATCAGCCTCTTGGCCAGGTGCCAATGGGGCTCTTGGGCATGGAGGGTTCAGTGCGAATTTCTTCATATACTTGGGAGTGACGTATCTGTACTCCCTCCATTCACGTGCCCATCTCCGTTCAATCCTCTGAATGCGCACCTTGCGCTGATTTTTGTCTTCTTTTCCGAATTTGGATTCATCAGGCGTGCAGTAATCTTTATAAATATCCTCAGGGATTTCAAACGCAGTCATAACTTCAGGCTTCTTTCCTCCTTTCTGAGGCCTTTTACCGTCAGCCATTTTCTTCAGTTGAGGAATTTGAACAATCGAATTCTCTGAAGAAGTATGCAACTTTTCTTCGAGGAACACTGCAAATGAGTTAAGTTGATGAGAACCTAATGATTCAGCAGCGGACATGTGTACCTGTGAACAGAGTATAGTTGCGAGGAATTTGAAGAGGTCATATGCGTTCTCAGAGGGTTTTTCATAAAGAGCAAGTTTGAGGAATTTGACCAGATGCGTCTTGAAGAATTTCACTAAGCACGCTATATCTTAGGTTCCAGAGTTGTATAGATCGAAGATCCACACAATTGAGGAATCTTCAAAGAAAATGATGCTTAGGGAAATGAGTCAAGAACAGATAACTTGTGAGGTGTTTTGTGTGTGAGGATTTGAAGAATAAAACACCTTTGAAGATTTTGTAGAAAAGTTTTGAATCAAAGAGGGCAGTAAAAGTAACTTTTAATTACCCTGAACGAAGAACACGACGAACTGTGAGTTGAAACAATGAAGTTCGTCGATGCAGATCTTCCACGCCCTAACTTGGCGGAGGAAGACGTCTACGGCGGCGGTGGAGGTGAAGATTTCCGCGGTCGGCGCGAGTACGACGGCGACGAGGTCGAGGTAGTGAAGCTCTTCCTCACCGGCGACGATGGAGTAGCGGCGGCGCTAGGGTTTGGGAAGCTCGAGCGAGAGAGTGAGATCGAGCGGGTAAAAGAAGTGAGGAAGGGGACAGGGGTATTTATAGCCACGGTGAAAAACTGCTCGCCCGAAGATTTAGGACGAACATGCCCCTGCCCGTTCTCCTTCTCACGACATGTGTCACCCACGTACTGTGTAGTGGAGATCGTGTAAGATCATGGCTGAGTAAAATAATGCATCGTGGGATGCGGAACGGTTTGAGCGGCAAAACCGAAAGTTTAGATAAGATTAGTTTTAATGATCCGTTCGCAATTTCTTCAGCTGACAAGGACACAGTGAAGAATTTGAACGAGTTTCAAATAGAACACACATGAACAATTTGTGAACAGATTGGATTGAGTATAGCATAGAGGGGAAGGGTCCGATCACATTCACTTAGCAGAAAAACCAACTTGAAGAAATAGCTATAAGTGAATGCTGTAGAGGACATAAACTCATAAATATATATAACCAATGAAGAAAGACGACGGCACAAGTGAAAATTTTGTGAGTTTAAGAATTTGAACAGCTGAGGAATTTCAAAAGTTGAGGAAAAACTCAAATTGAAGATTTTCAACTTTTGTGGTGGCGTGACTCACCGTGTAAGAATGATGATTTCAGACACCGCGTACAATTTTCGTAGGGTTCTGAGAATCAAATTCTTCATTAATTTCTTCACACTTAGAGTGTTATTCTTCATTGATTGAAGAAAAACGTTTCTTCATGTGTTGCACATCTAAGTCATCAATTTTGCATAAGTGTTAGGATGAGTGCCTTTTCAAAGTACATTCGAAGACTCTAAGATATTTAGCTCACACCGCAACTTGCTAAATCTCTTCTCATCCAAGGGCTTAGTGAAGATATCGGCTAGCTGTTCTTCAGTCTTCACATGCTCAATAGAAATGTCGCCCTTCAACACATGATCACGAAGAAAATGATGACGAATCTGAATATGCTTTGTCTTTGAGTGCTGAACTGGGTTGTGAGCAATCTTGATGGCACTCTCATTGTCACAGAGGAGAGGCACATTCTTCACGTTGATGACATAGTCCTTGAGTGTTTGCTTCATCCATAGCAGTTGATCACAGCAAGAACCAGCAGGAATGTACTCAGCTTCAGCAGTAGACAGTGATACACAGTTCTGTTTCTTCGAGGACCAACAGACCAAGGATCGTCCGAGGAAATGACAAGTACCAGATGTTGACTTGCGGTCCACACGGTCACCAGCATAGTCAGAGTCAGAATATCCAATGAGATCAAAATCCGAGCCCTTGGGATACCATAATCCTAGTGTTGGTGTGTGAGCTAGATATCGAAGAATATGCTTCACAGCCTTATGGTGTGATTCCTTCGGTGCAGCTTGAAATCGGGCACACATGCAAACACTAAGCATTATATCTGGCCTAGATGCACATAAGTACAATAAAGAGCCAATCATGGAGCGGTATACCTTATGATGGAAGTCAATACCATTTTCATCAGTGCATAGATGACCATTTGTGGGCATAGGAATTTTGAAGCCTTTGCAATATTGCATGCCGAATTTCTTCAGGACATCCTTGAGGTATTTCTCCTGAGATATGAATATGCCGTTTCGCTATTGACGAATTTGAAGACCTAAGAAGAATGTCAACTCTCCCATCATAGACATTTGATATTCTTCACTCATCATATAGGCAAATTCATCACTATAACGTTGGTCAGTACAGCCAAAGATGATATCATCAACATATATTTGGCACACAAACAGTTCACCATCATAAGATTTAGTAAAGAGAGTGGGATCGAGTGAACCGGGTGTGTAGCCTTTCTTCATGAAGAATTCCTTCAATGTATCATACCACGCCCGTGGGGCCTGTTTGAGGCCATAGAGGGCCTTGTTAAGTCTGAAGACTTTGTCAGGATGTTTTGGATCTTCAAAACCTGGGGGTTGAGCAACATATGCTTCTTCCTCAAGCTTACCATTGAGGAATGCACTTTTCACATCCATTTGATATAAGATGATATCATGATGGTTAGCATAAGCAAGTAATATGCGAATAGCCTCAAGTCTAGCAACAGGTGCAAAAGTTTCATCAAAATCAAATCCTTCAACCTGTGTGTAGCCTTGAGCTACTAGTCGTGCCTTATTCCTCACCACAACACCATTTTCATCTTGCTTGTTGCAGTAGATCCACTTTGTGCCAATGATGTTGTGCTTGCGAGGATCGGGACGATTGACTAGTTCCCATACATTGTTGAGCTTGAACTGATGCAATTCTTCTTGCATGGCCTGAACCCACTCAAGCTCCAGGAATGCTTCATCTACCTTAGTGGGCGCTGTGATAGAGACAAAAGCAAAATGCCCACAAAAGTTAGATAGTTGTGAAGCTTTTGAGCGTGTGAGAGGACCTGGTGCTCTAATGTCATCGATGATCTTCTCCACTTGCACCTCTTTTGCAACGCGAGGATGAGCTGGTTGTCGTTGAGGAATTTGATCAGCATTTTCTTCAGAATCAATTTCCTCGGCATTTTCTTCAGGTGCATCAGCTCGATGTTCTTCACGTTCTGGAATGAATTCTTCACCAGGTTCTTCAGTAGGAATGACATCTTCAGTGGCCTTGTGTTTGATAGAATCTTCGGGTGCTGGTTCATCTAACACAGAAGGTAGGTGCTCTCTTTGCGAGCCATTAGTTTCATCGAACCGCACATCTACAGTTTCAACAATCTTGTGAAGAACATTGTTGAAGACTCTGTAGGTGTGCGATTCCTTTCCGTAACCAAGCATAAAACCTTCATGTGCTTTCGGTGCAAATTTAGAGTTGTGATGAGGATCTCTAATCCAGCATTTAGCACCGAAGACTTTGAAATAACTCACATTGGGTTTCTTGTCAGTGAGGAGTTCATAGGCAGTCTTCTTGAAGAATTTGTGAAGATATACTCTGTTGATGATATGGCACGCAGTATCAATTGCATCAACCCAGAAACGACGAGGGGTTTTGTACTCATCGAGCATAGTGCAAGCCATCTCAGCAAGAGTCCTGTTCTTGCGCTCCACGACGCCATTCTGTTGAGGAGTATAAGGAGTAGATAACTCATGAGTAATACCAAGTTCATCAAGATAGTCATCGAGACCCGAATTCTTGAACTCAGTGCCATTGTCACTTCTGATGTGCTTAATCTTCACACCAAAGTTGGTTGAAGCCCTCGAGGAAAATCGTTTGAAGACTTCCTGCACTTCATGTTTGTAAGAGACAAGGTGTACCCATGTGTAACGAGAGTAATCATCAACAATAACAAAGCCATATTGAGATGCTTCATTTGAAACAGAGGAATAGTGATTAGGACCGAAGAGATCCATGTGAAGCAATTCCAATGGACGAGTGGTGGTCATGATGGTCTTTGCTGGATGCTTGGCCTTGGTCATTTTTCCAGCTTCACAGGCACCGCATAAGTGATCCTTGAGGAATTTTACATTCTCAATGCCAATAACATGCTTCTTCTTCGCAAGCGTGTTCAAATTCCTCATGCCTGCATGACCAAGTCGTCGGTGTCATAGCCATACTTCTGAAGCTTTTGCAAGTAGGCACACGACTGGTTGTGAATCTGCAGAGAAATCAACAATATACAAGTCTCCTCTCCTAAAGCCTTCGAAGACTTTGGAATTGTCAGCTTCCATAATCACAACACAACGATATTTGCCAAAGACAACGACCATATCAAGATCACAAAGCATTGAGACAGACATAATGTTGTATCCTAAGGACTCAACAAGCATGACTTTGTCCATGTATCGATCCTTTGTGATAGCAACTTTACCTAGACCCAATACCTGACTTTTGCTTTTGTCAGCGAAGATGATATGCTTCATATGTGACGATGATAAGGGAGCATCCATCAAAAGATTCTTGTCACCAGTCATGTGATTTGTACATCCACTATCAAGTACCCACTCAGTGGCTTTGGGTTGATCATCCTTCAATGAATTAGTGCAACTTACGACCTCATATACTTCAGCAGTGAAGAATATGATATCACAATTCATCAGATCAATTTCATCAAGCAGTAGGACAGATAAAACAGAGGGAGGACGTGTGAAATGAGAGTTCATTTCATCATGGTTAGCCTGCGTCCTTTCAGGTACTTTGTCAGGTCGCCAACAAGTTCTTCAGACGTTACGGTACGTCTGGAGACCTGACCCTACATAAGAGATTAGTTCTTTTTCTTCACCACCCACATCTGAAGGGGTGGCAAAGAGTTCATCACTCTGCGAGCTCCATATGAGAATGGTGGCATAGCGGCCAAACCATTTCATTTCACATAAGAGCGGTTAGGGTAAGCATATGAATAAGCAGAGAAATTCTTCGAGGACTTATGAACATAATAATTTGAAGAATAATGCTCATATTCATAGTCCTTGGCTCTTCCCTGTGAAACAGAGTTGTTAGCACGATGATGTTCATATGAGGATTTTGATCCATGTGAGGAATTTGATCCCCTTGAGGAATTTGGTCCGTATGAGGACTTGGATCCATATGAAGAATTTGGTCCATATGAAGAATTTGATCTGGGGTTCCTTTTCTTCACAGGTGGTGTCATGAGGACATTCACCTGAAGACTTTCAAGGCACCTTTTGGGAACCCAGATTTTCTTCATAGGAGAACCATTCCTGCAGTTAGTGCCAACATATCTAGCAAATACTTCACCACTTTGATTTTTGAACAGTTTATAGTTGGAGTCAAATGACTCATCAGAAGAATGAGAAGATTCACATGTATAGCCAGATAAATTAGATGGATCAACTAGAGGTCCCTTTGCAGCAACCCATGAGATTTTGGGGTACTGCTCAGGCTTCCAATATGTACCATCAGCATTGAGTTTCCTCTCAAAGGCAATACCCTCTTTCCTAGGGTTCCTGTTGAGGATCTGCTTTTTAAGCACATCACAAAGAGTCTGATGCCCTTTGAGGCTTTTTTACATGCCTGTCATGTACAATTCCTTCAGCCCTGCATCGTCAGTGATACTAGCAATGTCCTCAGATGAGGAATTAGTGATAGCAGAGATAGGTGAAGAATTTGTAACATTAGAAGCATTTGAACATTCAGGTGAAGAATTAGCAGATTCTTGTTCAATGCTTTTCAAACAGGGAGGAATAAATTCTTCCTGAGCAGTGCTGATTTGTTGAGCAAGTAATGAATCGTGCTCCTTCTGAAGATCTTCATAACTCACTCTTATCTTCTCAAGATCGGACAAGAGAGAGTTATGCTGATCTTGAAGGGAGTCATACTTAGAATGAAGGCTCTGAAGACTTTCAGCCAAAGCTTGTGACTGATCCATTTCTTCACCCAACATATCATTGCTCTTACTAAGCATGTTGTTAGCCCTTTCCAAGGCTCTTTGTTGTTTAGTGGCAAGGGAAGCAAGTTTGACATAATTGGGTCCAAACTCATCACCAGATTCTTCATCACTGGACTCAGATAGGTAGCATTCAGTTACCTCAGCACTTTTTGCCATAAGGCATGGAGTACAGGATGATGATTCTAGTTCGAATGTCATCGATTTGAGCGATTCCTTGAAATCCTCAAACCAGTGATCATGACGGGTTCGATGAGCTTCATAGACCTCAGAGAGCCGGTCCCAGATAAGCTTCGTGTGGTCAAGATGCATGACGTTCCTGAACTGATTTCGAGACAGACAGGAGCAGATGACGTCCTTCGCCATGAGGTTGAGAAGAGTGTATTTGCGAATGTCATCAGCTCCCGCCGTCTTGCATAGATCGGTAAGGCCAATCTCAGTGACGGTCCACAGTTTGCTGTTCATCGCCATGAGGCGCTTCTTCATCATGGCCTTCCACTTGGGATACTCGTGACCGTCAAAGATAGGGCATGTCACTTTCTTCATACCTGCGGTCGACATAACTAAAACTCCAGGCGGTTAAACCAAAATCACATAGAACAAGGGAGTACCTTGCTCTGATACCAATTGAAAGTGCGTTATATCAACTAGAGGGGGGGTGAATAGGCGATTTTTATGAAATTCTTCACTCAGGAATTTGCTCGTGAGGAAATTCCTTAGCGAAGAACTACTAGCAGCGGAATAAGTACTCAGATGAAAACACAACAGAATCCAAGCATAGTCATCACGATGAAATGAAGACAAACACAGAGTACAGAAAGCGTAAACACAGGATAACACTAGATGAAGACAAAACAGACTGGAGAAATTGAACTGAGGAAATTGAGAAAGTCTTCAGTCAAAGTATTCAAACACAGATATGAAAAACAAATAGCACACTACTGAGGAAATGAAAGAGTTGAGGAAATGGAACCAGTAAGCTTGGTGAAGACAATGATTTGGTAGACCAGTTCCAACTGCTTTCTCAGTTGTACATCTGGTTGGAGCGGCTGAGTATTTAAACTCGAGGACACCTAGTCCCGGACAAACAGTCCTTACCGTATTCTCCTTGAGCTAAGGACACATAGTCCTTGCCCAATCACTCGTGGTAAGTCTTCAGGTGACTTCCAAACCTTCACAGACTTGGTCACTCGGCGATCCACAATTCCTCTTGGATGCTCTAGACCTTGATGCCTAACCGTCTGGAAGAAGCACAGTCTTCAAAGGTAACAAGTGTCGGATCCACGCAGGGTCAATCTCTTTAGTGATGCTCAATCACTTTAGGTTTGTAGGTGTTTGGGTTTGGGTTTGGATTTTCCTCACTTGATGATTTTCGCTCAAAGTCCTCGGAGGATGGGTTGCTCTCAAATGACAAGTGTCAAGTTCATGCGGAGCAACCAACCAGCTAGTGGTTGTAGGGGCGGCTATTTATAGCCTAGGGAGCAGCCCGACATGATAAGACATAAATGCCCTTCAATGATATGACCGTTATGTGGCTAAGATATTTTGGAACAGCTGGCGTGTAGCACAGCAACGGTCGGAAATTTGAGGTACAAATTCCTCAGGGCTATCATGTTCCTCACTGTGTAGGCAATTCGCACTGGCGAATTCCTAACTCCTCAGTCAGAGCAAAGTCCTCAGTGACCAGAAGAACTGCGTCTCTGTCATTGAAGAAATTTACTGAACTGTATGAGATTTCCAATGGCTTCACTCGAAGGGATTGGTAGGTGTAAGATTTGAGATGAGCATCACTTGGAAATTTTCTCCTTAGTATTTCCTCGACCCCCTTTAATAGTATGGTGTTTCCTATGGCTCAAGAAAGAGAAAATGAAACTACGAAAACAAAAGTCTTCACGCTTCATATTCCTCGAATGAATACCAAGTCTTCAAGGTCACACCAATTTCTTCACTTTCAAAGTCTTCAGAAAGTCTTCAAAATATCAAAGTCTTCAGTCGAAGAACTTCATTTTTAGGGGTCGACTTTCTCTGTAAATATCATACTCCTCATAGACTTATAGACCTGTGTACACTCATAAATGCATTAGATACATAACCTATAAGTCTTCAATACACCAAAATCACTAAGGGGCACTAGATGCACTTACAAATATATATGGCCAACATCATATAGCCAGCAGTTTAGTTGTCAAAGAATTTCAGGGTGCTTAGTTTTGTCAAAGAATTCCAGGGTGCTTAGTTTTATTTGAGGGGTGGGTTGTGCACTTGTGCTGGACACCATTATTGTGACAAGCCTTTTTAATAGTACTATATGCATAATTTGGCGACGAGCGCTCTCTATATGTACCACCTTTTTTTAATTTCATGTTTTGCTCCATGGCGCAATCCATCGATACTACTACTGTACAAAAGTGGATTATATACATTTTTTAAAAGGCTAGAGGGCGGGGCAGTCTAGCTCGGTCGGTTTCACGAGAGGCGAGGGCCTTTGTGATTTGACGGCTCATTACTACTGTCAAATCGAATAGTACTGCGGTGCCCGCTACACGCCCGACGCCTCCATTAAACCCCTCCGTTAAACCCGCATGCAAACCGAGAATCCTACTCCGGCCGCACGTCCGTTCATGAGCGGGCCGGAATTAAATGCAACACCGGCCGAGCTCCTCCCGTCCGCCCTCAGTTTAAACGAGGCCAGACGCCAGCCAAGCTCCTACTGTCCGCCCTCTATTTACAAGAGGCCAGACAGACAACGGGCAAGAATCGCACCCCTCTGCCGCTCCCCCATCTCCTCCTTCACCATTTTCTCCACTCCTCCGATGGCTTCCGATGAGCCGTTCTCCAGCATATTACCCGGCTGGGTGGCCCGCTGAGCCCTCCGGATACGGGCGAGGTCGCTCCATGGTTCACCAACCTCGCTTGGCCCGACGGAGCCAGTTGCCGCCCCAAGCAGGCGCGTGGTTCAGCAACTCGCCACTCCAGTTCAGCTCGATGAGGAGTGGCGAGTTGCTCCACGCCGGCACGGCGGCGAACACGCCGATACGGGCGCCGTTGTTGCCGCATCGTACCGCGCCACCAGTGTCTGCGGTGGCCGCGCCTCCCGTGTCTGTGGGAGCACCTCCCGTGCCTGCGGCAGCGCCATGCAGGCAGAGATAGAAGCCGGGTGCGTGGAGAGCGACGAGTCGGTGGCCAGCTTCTCCGTGTCTGCCGCCATCATCGAGGAGAAGTAGAACACGGGAGGCTGCCGCCACTGGGGTCCCATGAAGGCCACCGCCGAGGCGACGACCGTGGATTCAGGTGGTTTCTTTGCTGCTTCGTCTCTTCCGAGGACCTTCTTCAACCCCGCAAGTATCTGACGGACATGAGGAAGACAAAGGGATCCGCGGGCGGCCATTTAGATTATGTACTCCCTCTCCAGCCGGCGGGGAATTTTTGTTCTAAGAATGGATAAATTGTATGTATCTATAACTAAAATAAGTCTAGATACATCCATTTCTAGGACAAGTATTTCCGGACGGAGGGAGTATTAATTATACAAGAGAGCCGGATTGGCACCTCTTAGTTCATGTAAATGTAATGAAATCCATGATGTTTATATGAAGATCCGGCTTTTTTATATGAAATCCTTCATGCTTATATGAAATCAGTCCGTGTTTGCACGAATTTCATCTGGTTGGTTAGAGTTGTAAAAATGTATGCCGCTGGCGTCTGATGTCGTCCTCCGCTTAAGGAAGCGGGAGGAAATTTGTCGACTGCCGTTGGAGATGCTCTTTATGCTGGAAATAATAGAGTGACATCCAATCCATTTGAGCTAATTGCATGTATGATTGTCCCTCTATAAAAAGTTAATTGCATGCACAGTGTACACGTGACTTGCAGGGTGGCTACAGCTTCGTACAGAAGGTTAAAAAGAAACAAGTCCATCCTTAATCTTGTATTATAAGTACTTTGTGGGTTCCACTGTTAGTACAGTGGCGAAAGAAGTATATATCAAATAAGTAGAGTAATATGTAATATAAAAATATAAAGTTAAAAGACAGAATACGAACTCATGTCATCGCGTCGCGAGCATCCGGCGCTAACCAGCCCAGCACATTTTTGTTGTAGACCATGCTGGAGATATATCTCCATGTCTACTCTTATATATACTCCATTCGTTCCTAAATATTTGTCTTTTTCAGATTTCAAATGGATACCACATACGGATGTGTATGTAGACATATTTTAGAGTGTAAATTCACTCATTTTGCTCCGTATGTCTTTTCAAGAAGGGGTCAGATTTGTCCTTAATTTATTTATGAGGTATCCAGATGGCACTGCACCGCCAAGAAAAGAGGGTAACATCAAAATTATGGACTACTTTTTTGAGTATGTTGGTAAGGTCCGGTCATAGTCACTTGTTGAAATCTCTAAAAAGTCAAATACTCCCTCCGTCCGGAAATACTTGTCATCAAAATGGATAAAAAGAAATGTATCTAGATGTATTTTAGTTTTAGATACATCTCTTTTTATCCATTTTGATGACTAGTATTTTTGGACGGAGGGAGTAGAAAAAGAGTTGGTGATGATGGTGTGCGTGCCATCCTGCAATATAGGCCGTCGGATTTATATCTAACGGATAGAAAAGAAACTATGGCAATTTTGCAAAAATATACCCACACGTCTCTCCACGTTCGCAAATAAGGCCTTCCCTCGTTCAACCTTTTCTCTCACAAGATAAACTACTCATACAAATGCATTTTGATGTTCCGTGCAACGCACGGGTAGCTAGCTAATTTCATTTAAAATAGTTGCTGCGATAATTGGGTTGAAGTGATATATTTTATGTCTGCCTCGAATGACTTCAGATTCACTAGTAGTAACAAAGAAAAGGTTGCCTTGTTAATTAATAGAAAACAGGGTGAAAACTATCACATGAGGCCGGTAAAAACAAGGCACACTGGGTTCAGCGTCATCGTCACTACAGTTGTGCGCGCGCGAGAAGTCTACATATCAAGGGGGCTACCGAGCGAGGCACCGAGACACAATGTTTGAGAGAGAAACCAATTGACAGATTATGATCAGATCGAGTTGTCACCCTTCTGCTGTCATTGTTGGGGGGAGGGAGAGAAAGACGTATTGAGAGTGTGTGCGGTAGACACAGAGGCACAACTAGCGAGAGTGTGTGTGTGTGTGTGTGTTTTTGAAAGAGGAGTAGATAGATTATTATCAAGATCGATGTGCCACCCTACTCCTTCGGTGTCGGGTAGTGTGTGTGTGTGTGTGTGTGTGTGTGTATGTTTGAGAGAGAAGCCAGTCGATAGATTAGTATCAAGATCGAGGTGTCACCCTACTCCTTCGGTGTTGGGAAGTGTGGGTGTGTGTGGGGGGGCAGTGACACTCACATATCTGTACTCTTATAAAAAATAGAGTTGGTGATGATGGTGTTCCTGCCATCCTGCAATATAGGCCATCCGATTTATATCCGACGGACAGGAAGGAAACTATGGCAATTTTGCAAAAAATATACCCACACCCCTCTCCGCATTTGCAAATAAGGCATTCACTCGTTCATCCCTTTGTCCCACAAGATAAACTTCTCATACAAATGCATATTGATGTTCCGTGCAACGCATGGGCATCTTGCTAGTAGGGAGAAGGAGTTTGTGTGACACATATCTAGCTATATTAAGGGATAGGTAGATAGCATATGTGTGAGAGACATTAGTGGCTCTGGGTGGGCGGAATTAAAGGGGTGGGTGTGTTAGACATAGAGAGCGTGTGTGTTTCTGTGTGAGAGACTTGTAGGATGGGGTAGAAAGACGAATTTAACCCTGACGGAGGGAGAGAAATACACGAAGTGCACGTGTGTGATTCCGATGCCTACATGGAAATGAGATGTGTATGCGTGTGAGAGAGATTGCACAATTCATTGACGTATCACTATCTAGCGATCGTGGACGTGCATCGCTTGAACATAAGTCAATATCTACTTCGTATCGTGGCCAAAGGTACAATATCGATTCAACGCTATAAAGATTGGACA
Source organism: Aegilops umbellulata (assembly GCA_032464435.1). Classification (NCBI taxonomy): domain Eukaryota; kingdom Viridiplantae; phylum Streptophyta; class Magnoliopsida; order Poales; family Poaceae; genus Aegilops; species Aegilops umbellulata. The sequence continues at coordinate 279,258,041 of CP136058.1, forward strand.
CTCACATATCACATTTTTTCTATTTAAATAAGCCTTTTTAGTTGTGCATGCCAAAGTTACAGTGATGTTTCTTCAAACAACGAATGTAGCTATCATGAACATGCACCATTGTTACTCTTGCATTCAAATTCATTAGTATTGAATGATTTAAGTTTCTATTTTGAAGTAATATATGTAATATTCATATATGAATTCAACGGGTACACAATTTATGAAATGGAGGCTATGTAATCATATGAGGTAACACTTTTAAGTAGCTGACTTATCCATTTCTTTTTGTGCGCCTCTACACTAACACGTCAATGCATTATGTTTAAAGTAAATAACCAATGGCACTAAATTATCTATTTACACGAGAAATACATAGGCTGAGCGTTTGATCCCTTTTTTTGTGAACGCGCCACTACACACGTACGATTGGCCGCGCCCGTGTGAACGTCCAAGTTATCGGCGCATCATCCCGAGTTATTGTCTTTTTTCTGGGGTGGACTTCACACCAGTTATTAACTGCTGACGCGTGCCCCGTGTACACAGTCTAGCATGACCTTCCCGCTAGCACGGTCCAAAATTAGTTGAAACTAGATACGAACGATCCCGCGGGTGGCAAAATCTCCCGCCTCCTTCTAAAATTTCTGCCACCTTAGTCTTTAGCATGCGAAATCCCCCTTTTGTCCTTGGTGCACGGATACCAACAGTTACAATACCGCCCTCATCTACATGATAGGTCGGGGCTGCTTTGGTAACTTCTGGTTCCCCCACTACACGGCACCCCCATTTCCTCTCCCCCTCCCGCAAAAACGACTAACTACACGGCACGCCGTCCGTACTTCATCGCCCTTTCTCCCCTCCCCTCTCAAAACCCTAGACTGCTCATCCACCGGCGTACCATAGCCCATTCACTGCCAGCAGCGTCCACCTCGCCGGATCTGCTTCTGCAGCCGCATCTACCCCTCCCACCTCCCCTAGAAACAAGTAGACTGCTCATCCACCACTGTACCACAGCCCATTCAGTGTCGGCCTTGTCCACGGCGTCGGATCTGCTTCGCCGGTACTCTCGTCAACCAACGCGCATCTGCAGTGGCACATCCCCGAAGCTGCCCCACCGACGCCCCCGTCGACGGCCTCTGATCCTCTTCGCTGGCACCTTCCTCAACCCTACCGGAGCCGCTTCGCCGACACCTTGCTCAACCCTACCGGAGTAGCTTCGCCTATACCATTCTCAACCCTACCGGGGCTGCTTTGCCAACTCACAAGTCCACGGCCTCAGATCCGCTTCCTCGCACCCTCATCCAACCTACCGGAGCAGCTTTTGACGCCCCATCCACGGCCGCAGATCCGCATCGTCGACACCACCCTTAACCCAACCACCGGAGCAGCTTCTGACGCCCCGTCCACGGCCACAGATCCGCATCGTCGACACCATCCTTAACCCAACCACCGGAGCAGCTTCACCTACGCCCTCGTCCACGGCCATAGATCCGCTTCGCCCACACCGTAGTCCACCCTACCGGAGCCGCTCCACAAACACCCTACTCGACGGTTCTAGATCTCCTTACCGGACCCCGACAGCCAGCGCAGTGTCATCACCCTCGACGTTTCTAACCTGATTCCCACAGTCTGGAGAGATGCCAAGCACCCGCCATGGCCTAGGTACTTGTCACCTTTAAACCCGTCCAGCATCACCTGCCCGATGTACTTCAAATATACTAACCGATCGCTGTTACCTGTTATGCAGCTGGCAAAAACTACAAGGACGATGTTTCTTCTGGATCTAACAACTTGGATAACCAAGATCCTGGACTGAGGCATTGCTATGATCTTGTAAGCGCGTCTCTCTCTCTTGTATTGTTCTGTGCCTGGCAGCGTGCTTTGCTAGGATTTTCGACCAGTAATCCCTTTGTGTAGACAATGATTTCTACTACTGGATGCTAAATTAGATATGTAGATGTCATACATGATACTACCTCGTACCTCCATTCCTAAATATAGGTCTTTCTAGAGATTCCACTATAGGATACATACGGAGCAAAATGAGTGAATCTACACTCGGAAATGCATCTATATACATCTGTATGTGGTCCATACTGGAATCTCTACAAAGACATATATTTAGGAACAGGGGCAGTACATTACACAAAATCATAGGTGGCATGTAGGAATTCCAGTGCACTACATTAGGCTCCCTTAGAGTGCCTGCTAGTCCAGCATACAGAGTAATGGCTAGTTTATGGTACGCACACAATCGTTAATTGGTGGTTTAAATATGCGCAAGGGATATGCAATGTAGTATCATGTAGAGATGTCTGAAATTAGCCGTGTCAACTTGCAGATAGGGTTACACAATGAAAAAGTACAAGATGTATGTGGCAATTTCATGGAACATCGCAAAAAAAAGGAGAGGCAGCGGTGAGCCTATACAGTGTGCTATGGTACGTCACTCCTCCATTGCAATCATCGTGACATGTTATTTGTATGCCAGTTCTATTAGCCAAGTTTCTTAGGGACAGTTATTATGAGTTATCCTAAGAAAATAAGCACCTGTGAATATAAGTTCCATGTAATAAGCCAACCAGTTCTTTTCATTGCGTTTTCAGCTTATCTTTGGTATGATCAGTGGAAAGTCCAGATTGCATTATATTTTTTTCATTTTGCTGCCCATATGGAAATTAATTTGACTTGCAAACATCACAAATTGAACCCAGTGCAGTAATTAATATGATAGGAAAACAGACCATCACTATTTGCTCAAAATGCAAATATAAAGATACCATCTACTTGGCACAATCTACTTTGGTCAATGTTTTCCATAGTGATCCCATTGCCTAATTTAAACGAAGAACGCATGACCCACATTTAAATGAAGAACAATTATCTATTGAAATTCGATGGTCCAAGTGGCTGGTTATTATCATATAGCAGCACCACCTAAAAGCATCATATAGCAGCAGCAGCAGCTCATAGCAACTCATCATACAGCAGCAACAGTCTGCAATTCATCATATACCAGTAGCAGCTCATAGCAATTCATCATATAGCAGCAGCAGGAACAACTCATAGCAATTCATCATATAGCAGGAGCAGCTCATAGCAATTCATCATATAACAACAGCAGGAGCAGCTTGTAGCAACTCATCATATAGCAGCAGCAGGAGCAGCTTGTAGCAACTCATCATATAGCAGCAGCAGCAGCTCATAGCAATTCATCATATAGCAGCAGCAGCAGCTCATAGCAACTCATCATACAGCAGCAGCAGCTCATAGCAATTCATCATATAGCAGCAGGAGGAGCAGCTCATAGCAATGCATCATATAGCAGCAGCAGAAGCAGCTCATAGCAATTCATCATATAGTGGATCAGAATGAAAATTTGGCAAAAAATCATAGGAGATCCTCACCTTGTTGGATGAGCTCATCCTTCAACAGCACCTCAAGGCCATGGCCTGAGAGGTGGGGAGGGGGAATAAGGTGCCTTCTGCCGCAGCGTGGCATCAGCCGTAGTTGTGCAGCGCCCGCTGGAGTAGTGCCTTGGACGAACCACAGTGAAGCAGCTGCTGGAGACCATGAGAATGAGGGGCGGCGCCAGAGGGAGGAGAAGCCAGGGAGATTTTCCCCTACCCATCGGCCATGTAGCCTAGCTGGACATAGCATCATCGAGGACAAGGCCAGATGGGACCAGTGGCGACGGCTCGCCGGAGGAACCCTAGTGCTGCAGGCAGGGGATCGAGGTAGAGGGAAAGGGGAGAGGAGATGCAAGCGGGTAGGGCAATGAATGCTTGCTTGTTTGTTTTTACTTGAGGGTCAGGTGTGACACGGGCGTCAGCAGTTGCATTTTGAGTGTAATATAGGCAGACAACAGAGTCATTTCACTCTTCCCCCTCTCTTCAATTTTTAGTGAGGTTCTACCCGAAACACCCCCCTCCAAAGCGAAATTAGTTAAGCCCAAGCCCATAATTCAAAAATGACTTCTTTACATCTTTTATGGCTTATTTTGACAATATGCCCTGAAAAGGCGGAATCGAACTAGCCCTTAACCTGCCTGCTATCTGTACATTTAGGCATCATCATACATGGCATAACCTAATACATGTGCATTCCATTGTAGAATCTGGAATATGCAATTTTTATGTTAGTTCATACGTTGCACATGATGTTTAAATGCCCCTTAAATCAGGTCAATCAAGTGATGGTCTTTAATCCTCCTTCTTTGCTTCTTTTGTTGATATGTAAGATTTGCTCACACTTCTGTTCAATTGCTTGTTTGCATCAGCCAGCCATACTAGAACTGTTTGCTTTGATTACTTGCTGTTCTTGACCTAACACTCTAACAGAGCTTGTCAACGATTTAAACACTAAGGGATGCAGTAATGGGGCCTTGTCTAACTCATAGGTGACATAAAGGTTTGGCTGTACACTACATTAGGCTCTCCAAGAGTACCAGGAGATCCAGTTCGAAGGTATGCCTAGTTTTTACATAGTGCAGACATAGTAAATGCTCATTTCATTGTGTGCAAGTGCAAGAGATGCGGCATGTTTCATTATGTGGTGTTGTTTTGTTATAATCTCATGCTTTTGTGTTCACAGACTGGAAAGTATGCATATTTATCTTCCAAGGAGATGAGTAACTAGTTTGTGTCACCTTGTAGAGGGGGTGCAATGAAGATAAGATTGAGGATTTCGAAGTACAAGATGTTAGGAAGGAGCCTTGCAAGAGAAGTAGGAGCTGCGCTGAGCCTCTTCAACCTGCTAAGGTAAGTCACTCTATGCAACTCAACAGTTCAATTCCTTGTTTGTTTCAGTCATAGTTAATTTTCTCTTTTCAATTGCTTTATTTGTCCTCAGTTAATGAGATGCCCAAATAATCATGCCTGATGTTCGGTACTTGTATCACTATTAGTTGACATAATTAAAGGCCTTACCATTTAATTACTCTGCCGAAGTGTGCCTGAAGCTTTGAAGTCTATTAACCAACTATTATTGCATGAGGCTCACAATCTAGTTTATACTACGCTAATGATTGCATAGTTTTGCCTGCTGTAGTATGCTTGTATGAAACCCTCTGCTGTTCATTATGCTCCCTAAGACTTTAATTGAGGCACAGAATGGCCAACTGCTTGCTTACTTATACGCAACATGATGTGTAAATTTGTAACTTGTCTGTGTTTTCGATTGGGCCCCACCATCATGCTCCTCTGGTGAGCTAAGATGGATTTCTGTATGCAGGCTGCACATACTATCTTTTTTATAATTATTAAAATATCACCTGCTTATGCTTCATGACGTGTAACATTTTTCTAAAAGTGACATGTAACATTATTGTTAGTCCTGTTTTGCCATGTAGTACAAAATAGTGTCTTGTTCGCTTCACTTTTGTAACTATATTTTTGCCCTAGTCATGTGTACTTACAGAAACATTTCAGGAAGAAGTGACATCAACACAAAGATCTGCGAGCAGTGCGGCATGGCCGTTACCGAATGATTATGGATTGGAATTGGAATGTGCTGATGTTCTCGAGCATCAACTAGAGGTGGCAAGACAATGTGTGCATGATTGTCAACGTATAATCAACAAGTTGAGACTCGACATGCAGGTATTAGATGCAGGAGTCAAAAAAATGAAACAAGACACTGAGGTAACCATGAAGGAATTAGAGATTTTGCAGACTGAAATTTGTGCTACCTGAATCCGGCCAATCCTATTTTCTGAAGAGATTATAGTTCAAATGGAGTTAAGTTGATGCGCGTCCATGATGTATGAGCTGTATTTGCCCAGTGTATGTAATTTGTTGTTTGTGTATCTTTATTATCACCTGTGCCGAACCATAATGCCCAGTGGGTATAATCGGCTATAATTTCTTTATTGTATAGTGTAGGATTATTCTACCTTTCTATGCCTTGATCTCTTTGTTGTAATAGTGTAGGCTTTTTAGAGGTGATAGTATTGAGTAGGATAATTCTTTGAATATGCTATATCGTTCAGACGGGGGCCAATTCGCCCGACCATGGCCCTTCACGGGCCGTCGGATGCATGGGCCTTCTACGTCTCGTAGGATCCATGGGCCTTCTACGTCTCGTAGGTTCCATGGGCCTTCTACGTCTCGTAGGATCCATGGGCCTTGTACGTCTCGTAGGATCCATGGGCCGCCAGCTCATTTATGGGTCTTGTACGGGCCTTTAATGGGCCGTAGACGGGCCTTTAATAGAAATCATACGTTTTATGGGCTGACCATAACGGGCCGTTAATAGGCCATATTTGGTGATGCTATGAAAATGGCCCAACAGACTAACGGTCCACAAACGGGCCGACTGTAACGACGGGCTGAATTTGGCCCACAAGCAGAAAATGACAGTAACGGGCCGTAAGTAACCGAATGCTGCAAATGAGCCCAAGAATAAATGGGCCCTCAGAAGGCCGAAAGTTAACTTGGGCTGGAAACGGCCCAACGGAATAACGGGCCGTTAATGGGTATAAAGTGATACACTGTTCATGACGGGCCAGTTTCACCACGGGCCGTTAATGGGTGTAAAGTAATACACTGTTCATTACGGGCCAGTTTCAACACGGGCCGCTAATGGGCCAAGAGTTACCAAGGGCCTCATATGGGCTGAAAGACATCATGGGCTATACATGGGCCAAAAGTGAAAACGGGCTGGAATCATAGTGGACGGCACAGATGACGCTACTGGGCCTAATTCGGATAAGGCGTAACAGGCCTTGGGTTAGTGGGCTGTAAGTGGGCTATATGCGAACAGGCCGTTAACAGGCTTTCCATGGGCCGGTCCGCCAGCTTTTGACCAAGTCAAACGGGCCGGCCTTTTCACAAGAATGGGCCACTGTTGGGCCGTGCCACGTGTCGACGTATCATAGGCGCCTATCTGACCCGCTGACGAGCTGACACATGTTTCGTCCGGCCAATAAGAATTTTACACGTGGAAATTTCCCATTGGTCGGGGCTGTTAACGGGTTATCGGATCCAAAACCCGACCCGATAGCTTAACGGCGTTCCGTTACGGTGGATGCCACGTGTCGGTCACCCTTGACGAAAGCACTTCTGTGATGCGCGATTTATCGTCATGGAAGTGGACACATCCGTGATGATAATTTTGGTAATGTCATGGAACCCTTCTACGACAGCACAGGTATGACTATCTTGATTCTGTCATAAATTTGTCATGGATGTACATGCATGACAAAAAAAAGCAACCTACTGTGACAAACACGTATCATCACGGAAGTGTATTTTTTTGTAGTGTTCTTTGGTACCATCACCAGGTTTGCTAGCCAGTCCGGATGTTTTATTTCTCTAATGAATCCGGCCTCCAGTAACTTGGCTAGCTCCTCTCCCATGGCTTGTCGCTTAGGTTCAGAGAAACACCGAAGAGTCTGCTTGACCGGCTTGAATCCCTTTAGAATGTTAAGGCTATGCTCGGCCAGCCTGCGTGGGATTCCTGGCATGTCTAAAGTATGCCAGGCGAATATGTCCCAATTCTCGCGCATGAACTCCCATAGTGCGGCGTCTACACCGGGGTTTATTTGTGCCCCGATGGATGTTGTTTTTGTGGGGTCCGTTGGATGGACTTGGAATTTAACTATTTCATCCGTTGGTTTAAAAGAGGTGGACTTGGATCTTTTGTCGAGTATTACGTCGTCCCTGTCCACTGTGGAGTGCAGCGTAGTTAATTCCTCCGCTGCAAGGGCTTCGGATAATGCCTCGAGGGCCAATGCGGCTGTTTTGTTTTCGGCGCGGAGTGCTATGTCCGGATCACTAGCTAGAGTGATGATTCCATTGGGCCCGGGCATTTTGAGCTTCATGTACCCGTAATGGGGTATGGCTTGGAAGATCGTGAATGCCTCCCGCCCTAGAAGGGCGTGGTATCCGCTATTGAATGGGGCCACTTGGAATGTAATTTCTTCGGACCTTTAATTATCCAGAGTGCCGAATACCACATCTAGTGTGATTTTCCTGGCGCAACGTGCCTCCCGACTGGGGATGATTCCTCTGAAGGTCGTGTTGCTTTGCTCGATGCGATTTCTATCTATTTTCATTTTTTGAAGAGTCTCCTCATAAATGAGGTTTAATGTGCTGCCGCCGTCCATGAGCACTTTTGTAAGCCGAAAGACGTCCACTATTGGACTGAGGACCAAGGCGGCTGGTGCTCGGGCTGTTTGGAATTTAGGTTCATCACTGGCATTGAAGGTAATAGCCGTGTCGCTCCATGGATTTATTGCTGCCACGTGGCAGGCTTCGGCAAGGCTGCGGAGTGCTCACTTACGCCTATTATTTGAGGCAAAGGTCTCGAACACTGTCAATACTGTATTGTTATCCACGGGGTGGTGCTCTGCGGTGTTTTGAATGAGGAGATCCTCACCGCTCTTGGCCACCTGCCGGAGTACCCAACATGCTCTAAGGCTGTGTGTTGGTAAGGTATCCACTGTGCTGTGAATTTTGCAGGGCCCATTAAGCCATCCCTCCAATACGGTTCCACGCCCTGTAGTGGGCTTTTGCTTCTTTGTAATTGAGTCGGGTGACTTATGGGAGTGCACCCTTTTAGTTCGGACCGGGGACTTTGTCAGAGCCGGATCATCCCAAAATTTTGTTTGGGTTTTCCAGGCGCTTTCCATCCCACAGTACTTCCATACTATGGCCTCCAAGTCAGCGAAGCGTGCTATGTCACAGTGACTTATGGCGTTGAGGATTCCCTTGTCCGTGCAATTATTGCAAAAGAATGAAATTGCGTCTTCCTCGCGACAGTCCTTGACCTTGTTCATTACAAGGAGGAATCTGGCCCAATAGTGATGTACTGTCTCCTGGGGCTCTTGTCTAATGTGGGAAAGATCGTTTGTATCTGGGTGGTGGGTGGATTTAAGTCCGGACCTTGACCCGATTTGAGACCCAGGGGCGGGCGAGTTTCCGATCTTAGAAGTTCGGGCTCCGGGATGTTGCCCAGTGGGACCAGCCTGTTGCCTGATTCTAGATTCTGGGTTTGGGCGATGTCCTCCCGTAGACGGGTGTCCGGCTTGGAGAGCTCGGGAATCCGGACATAGTTCGTCCTCAAGATAGAGGAAGAATCACCGCATTGCTCCTCCACCACCGCTATCTGATGGGTGACCGGCGGAGAGTTAATCTCCCTTTGGTCGGGTTTAAGCCCAATCCGATCATAGTCCGTAGCGACTCCCAAAGGGGCGATGCGATCTAGGAGCTCGTTCAAAGAGGAGAGATCCGTTGGATTCATCCGGTCGGTAGGTTCCGAGCTGATGTGGAGGCTGCTTTCGATGACAAGAGAATTCATCGTCGGTGCAGCGGCCGAACGGGCGGTCATGACGAAGCCGCCTAGTCGGAGAGTTTGGCCTACAGCTAGGGCTCCCCCAGAGGTGATGTTGTCCCTAACAACAAGACGAGCCATCCCTCCTTACGATGACGACACAATGGAACTCTCAATGAAAGCACCAATGTCGGTGTCAAAACCGGTGGATCTCTGGTAGGGGGTCCCGAACTGTGCGTCTAAGGCGGATGGTAACAAGAGGTGGGGGACACGATGTTTACCCAGGTTCAGGCCCTCTCGATGGAGGTAATACCCTACTTCTTGCTTGATTGATCTTCATGATATGAGTATTACAAGAGTTGATCTACCACGAGATCGTAGAGGCTAAACCCTAGAAGGTAGCCTATGGTATGATTGTTGTCGTCCTACGGACTAATCCCTCTGGTTTATATAGACACCGGAGGAGGCTAGGGTTACACAGAGTCGGTTACAAGGGAGGAGATCTACATATCCGTATTGCCAAGCTTGCCTTCCACACCAAGGAGAGTCCCATCCGGACACGGGGTGAAGTCTTCAATCTTGTATCTTCATAGTCCAACAGTCCGGCCAAAGGATATAATCTGGCTATCCGGAGACCCCCTAATCCAGGACTCCCTCACACATCATTGGATAATAATATGAAGCATAAAGCACCATGTTCAAGTAGAGGGTACAACGGGTTGCGGGAGATTGGACCACTGTAGATAGAGGGGGGAGGTTATGGAGATGTTGGTGAAGATGGCGGAGGTGTTGGTGAAGATCGCAGTGATGATGATGGTGGCCACGGCAGCATTCCGACGCCACCGGAGGACAGGAGGAGAGGGCCCCCCTTCTTCCTTGACCTCCTCCCTAGATGGGAGAAGGGTTTCCCCTCTGGTCCCTTGCCTCCATGGCATGGGAGGGGCGAGAGCCCCTCCGAGATTGGATATGTCTCTCTGTCTCTCTCTGTTTCTGCTTTCTCGTTTGCTGCCCTTCCACCGTTTCGTATATATATGGAGATCCATAACTCCGATTGGACTGAAACCTTCGCCGTGATTTTTTACCAAAAAATAGCTTTCTTGCAGCGGAAGAAGGGCAACAACCACCTTACGGGTGGCCCACGAGGGTCAGGGGCGCGCCCCCTGCCTAATGGCCACCTCGGGCGCTGTCTCGCGTGGATTTTTCTTCCGTAATTTTCCAAATATTCAAAAAATAAGCTCCGTCCGTTTTTACCCCGTTTGGATTCCGTTTCATATGGATATTCTGCGAAACATAAAACATGCAACGAGCAGGAACTGCCACTGGGAGACAGAGACGTATATGAAAGTTGTAGAATATTGGCATGGAACAATAAAAAATTATAGATATGACGGAGACGTATGAATAGGGACCGATACGGAGGCCGGATTGCTAGTCGAGCTCCTAACGAGCCGAGTTGTCCTGCTGCAGGGTAGTTCGGACCCTCTTAACGGTGCCCGTGGGCTCGGCAGCCGAATTAGGGTTCTGCTTGAGAAGGCCACTCTGTACTTCTGTTCCTAAGGCAGCTGTGTGCTCTTCTGTATGGAGGGAGCGTTCCGTATTTTCGTTGACCGTGATGACGCTGCATGGACTGGGCATCTTAAGCTTGAGATAAGCATAGTGTGGCACTACATTGAATCGCGCGACTGCGGTTCGCCCGAGCAGTGTGTGACAGCCACTGCGAAAGGGGATGAAGTCGAAAATTAACTCCTCACTTCGGAAATTGTCCGGAGACCCGAAGACAACCTCTAGCGTGATTGAGCCCGTGCACCGGGCCTCCACGCCTGGTATGACTCCTTTAAAGGTAGTCTTTGTGGGCTTGATCCATGATGGATTGATGCCCATTTTTCGCATAGTATCCTGATAGAGCAGATTGAGGCTGCTACCTCCGTCCATAAGGACGCGCGTCAGGTGAAATCCATCAATGATTGGGCCGAGGACTAGCGCGGCCGAACCGCCATGATGGATACTAGTCGGATGATTGATACGTCTCCGTCGTATCTACTTTTCCAAACACTTTTGCCGTTGTTTTGGACTCTAACTTGCATGATTTGAATGGAACTAACCCGTATTGACGCTGTTTTCAGCAAAATTGCCATGATGTTGTTTTATGTGCAGAAAATGAAAGTTCTCGGAATGACCTGAAACTCCACGGAACATCTTATAAAAAATAAAAAAAAATCCTCACCAAAGATGAAGACTAGGGGGCCACACCCTGTCCGCGAGGGTGGGGGCGTGCCCCCCTAGGGCGTGCCCCTACCTCGTGGGCCCCCTGGAGACCTTCCGGTGCCAACTCCAACTCTATATATTTGCTTTCGGGGAGAAAAAAAGCAGAAATCATCGCGTTTTACAATGCGGAGCCGCCGCCAAGCCCTAAAACCTCTCGGGAGGGCTGATCTGGAGTCCGTTTGGGGCTTCGGAGAGGGGGATTCGACGTCGTCGTCATCATCACCCATCCTCCATCACCAATTTCATGATGCTCACCGTCGTGCGTGAGTAATTCCATCGTAGGCTTGCTGGACGGTGATGGATTGGATGAGATCTATCATGTAATCGAGTTAGTTTTGTTAGGGTTTGATCCCTAGTATCCATTATGTTCTGAGATTGCTGTTGCTATGACTTTGCTATGCTTAATGCTTGTCACTAGGGCCCGAGTGCCATGATTTCAGATCTGAACCTATTATGTTTTCATGAATATATGTGAGTTCTTGATCCTATCTTGCAAGTCTATAGTCACCTACTATGTGTTATGATCCGGCAACCCCGAAGTGACAATAATCGGGACCACTCCTGGTGATGACCATAGTTTCAGGAGTTCATGTATTCACTATGTGCTAATGCTTTGTTCCGGTTCTCTATTAAAAGGAGGCCTTAATATCCCTTAGTTTCCATTAGGACCCCGCTGCCACGGGAGTGTAGGACAAAAGATGTCATGCAAGTTCTTTTCCATAAGCAAGTTGCATGACATCTTTTGTCCTACACTCCCGTGGCAGCGGGGTCCTAATGGAAACTAAGGGATATTAAGGCCTCCTTTTAATAGAGAACCGGAACAAAGCATTAGCACATAGTGAATACATGAACTCCTCAAACTACGGTCATCACCGGGAGTGGTCCCGATTATTGTCACTTCTTGGTTGCCGGATCATAACACATAGTAGGTGACTATAGACTTGCAAGATAGGATCAAGAACTCACATATATTCATAAAAACATAATAGGTTCAGATCTGAAATCATGGCACTCGGGCCCTAGTGACAAGCATTAAGCATAGCAAAGTCATAGCAACATCAATCTCAGAACATAGTGGATACTAGGGATCAAACCCTAACAAAACTAACTCGATTACATGATAAATCTCGTCCAACCCATCACCGTCCAGCAAGCCTACGATGGAATTACTCACGCACGGCGGTGAGCATCATGAAATTGGCGATGGAGGATGGTTGATGATGACGACGGCAACGAACCCCCCTCTACGAAGCCCCGAACGGACTCCAGATCAGCCCTCTCGAGAGAGATTTGGGCTTGGCGGCGGCTTCGTATCGTAAAACGCGATGATTTCTTCTCTCTGGTTTTTTTCTCCCCGAAAGCCAATATATAGAGTTGGAGTTGGCATCGGAGTGTGTCCAGGGGGGCCCACGAGGTAGGGGCGCACCCTAGAGAGGGGGGCGCGCCCCCCACCCTCGTGGGCAGGGTGTGGGCCCCCTGGTCTTCATCTTTGGCGAGGATTTTTTATTATTTTTTCTAAGGTGTTCCGTGGAGTTTCAGGACTTTCCGAGAATATTTTCTTTCTGCACATAAAACAACACCATGGCAATTCTGCTGAAAACAGCGTCAGTCCGGGTTAGTTCCATTCAAATCATACAAGTTAGAGTCCAAAACAAGGGCAAAAGTGTTTGGAAAAGTAGATACGACGGAGACGTATCAACTCCCCCAAGCTTAAACCCTTGCTTGTCCTCAAGCAATTCAGTTGACAAACTGAAAGAAAGAAAGAAAAACTTTTACAAACTCTGTTTGCTCTTGTTGTTGTAACTATGTCAAGCCAGCATTCAATTTTTCAGCATATATCATAACTAACCATATTTGCAATAATGCTCAGGTCTCACAATTACTCATATCAATAGCATAAACAACTAGCAAGCCATAATAATAAACCTCGGATGACAATACTTTCTCAAAACAATCATAATTTGATATAACAAGATGGTATCTCACTAGCCCTTTCTGAGACCGCAAAACATAAATGCAGAGCACCTTTAAAGATCAAGGACTAACTAGACATTGTAATTCATGGTAAAAGAGATCCAATCATAGTCACACCCAACATAGATTAATAGTGATGAATGCAAATGATAGTTGTGCTCTCCAGCTAGTGCTTTTTAATAAGAGGGTGATGACTCAACATAAAAGTAAATGGATAGGCCCTTCGCAGAGAGAAGCAGGGATTTGTAGAGGTGCCAGAGCTCGGTTTTGAAATAGAGATAAATTGCATTTTGAGCGGTATACTTTCATTGTCAATGTAACAACTAAGAGATGGCGATATCTTCCATGCTAAACAAATTATAGGCGGTTCCCAAACAGAATGGTATAGTTTATACTCCCCCTCCACCAACAAGCATCAATCCATGACTTGCTCGAAACAACGAGTGCCTCCAACATACATCAGGTCCCAGGGGGAGTTTTGTTTGCAATTAATTTTGATTTAGTTTGCATAAAGCATGGGACTGGGCATCCCGGTGACCAGCCATGTTCTCGTGAGTGAGGAGCGGAGTCCACTCCTCTTGAGAATGACCCACCTAACATGGAAGATAAGGAAAGCCTTGGTTGATACATGAGCTATTCGAGCATACAAAACAGAATGTTTATTTCAAGGTTTAGAGTTTGGCACATACAAATTTACTTGGAATGGCAGGTAGATACCGCATATAGGAAGGTATAGTGGACTCATTTGGAATAACTTTGGGGTTGAAAGGATTGGATGCACAAGCAGTATTCCCGCTTAGTACAGGTGAAGGCTAGCAAAAGACTGGGAAGCGACCAACTAGAGAGTGACGACAGCCATGTACATGCATTAAAATTAATAAACATTGGATGCAAGCATGAGTAGGATATAATCCACCATGAACATAAATATCGTGAAGGCTATGTTGATTTGTTTCAACTACATGTGTGAACATGTGCCAAGTCAAGTCACTTAAATCATTCAAAGTAGGATACCACCCCGTCATACCACATCATAATCATCTCAATAGCATGTTGGCACGCAAGGTAAATCATTATAACTCATAGCTAATCAAGCATGGCACAAGCAACTATGATCTCTAATTGTCATTGCAAACATGTTTAATCATAATAAGCTGAATCAAGAACGACGGACTCATCATATTTACAAAAACAAAAGAGGTCGAGTTCATACCAGCTTTTCTCATCTCCATCAATCCATCATATATCATCATAATTGCCTTTCACTTGCACGACCGAATGGTGTGAATAATAATAAGAGTGCACGTGCATTGGACTAGGCTAGAATCTGCGAGCATTCAAGAAACAGGAGAAGACAAGGCAATATGGCTCTGGGTTAAATCAACAATAATGCACATAAGAGCCACTTCAACAATTTAATCATGGTCTTCTCCTACTGACCCCCAAAGAAAATAAAAGAAATAAAAACTATTTACACGGGAAAGCTCCCAACAAGCAAAAGAAGAACGGGAAATATTTTTGGGTTTTCTTTTTTAGTTACTACCACAGCAGGAAAGTAAATTACTACTATTTTTTTTGTTTTCTTAAGATTTAACAAACACACAAGAAGAAAGCAGGAAAAAGAAACTAAACTAGCATGGATCTTACAGTGAAAGAGTATGAGCACCGACATCTAGCAATGAGTGCGTGTGCACATAAATGTAATGTCGGTGAGAAATACGTACTCCCCCAAGCTTAGGCTTTTGGCCTAAGTTGGTCTATTGCCAGGGATGGCCTGGTGGATATCCGTAGGTGTAGCTGGGGTCGTACTGTGATGAAGGGTAGTTGGGATCATACTGTGATGAAGAAGATTCTGACTGCCACTGACTGACAGCCATCTCTGGATCCCACGAATAAACAGATTGTCGTGGAGGCTCATCTTGCGGTTCCGGTTCCGGGGCTGGTGCAGGATTTTTGTAGGCTTGGACAGCAGCCCACGTAACGAGATATGGACCTGCAAAATTAAATAAAGAAGGAGCAGGCAACGTAATAGTTTCAGGATAATGTTTATCAAAGTATAACTTGTATTTGAGCTCTCCATCCCTGCCCTTAACAAGAAAATCATGGGCTATCATGCTCTTATAGTCTAGATAAGCATTAGGCAGCAATTTTTCTACTTTCTCATAATGCCTAATAGCTATGTTAAAGTGTGCAGCAAGGCGAGAAGCATAAATGCCTCCAAAGATGGGGCCTTTAGTATGGTTCAGACTCAACCGCCTAGCAATAATTCCGCCCATACTAACAGTGTTGTCGTGGTATAAACCATGGAACAAAATGATAATATCAGGAACGCTAAAGTTCCCACAGTTCCCACGACCTATCAAGCATCGACTAGCAAATAAAGCAAAATAGCGTAGCACAGGAAAATGTATGCTAGTGATCCTTGCATCAGAAACCTTCCTGGTTTCTCCCACAGAGATAGGTTTAATAAATGGTTCCAACACCTTACTGGGTGGTTCCTCTAAAGTGCCCGCAGGGGGTATGTTGCAGACTGCACAAAATTCAGACAATGGCATTTTCTTCACAACGTCATATAAATGAAACTCTACTGATGGAGGTGATTCCTTAGGGTAAAAGTAGAAGTTTTGCACAAAAGTATTTGTTAGTAAGAGATACTATGGATGTTGGTCGCGGACGAAGTCGATGAGGCCAACATTTTCAATCAATGAATAGAAATCCTCATAAATCCCGGCCTCTCTCAAGAAATTATCAGAAGGCCATTCACACGGCCGGATTTCCGTGGTACGAGGCAAATTATATTTGGGCCTCTGAGCTTCTTCATCTTGTTTATCCTTTGAACTTCAGCTCGATGAGCCCCTCAAAATTCTCTTCATCATTTTTCTGAAATAATCTGAAATTTTTAGTAACTTCAAACAAAAGTGAACCAACTTCAATAAAACTGATAGCAACTACTCCTACAAGTGCCTAGAGCCTATATCAAGCATTAGAACTACTTGGAACCATATAAATTTGACATGCAAGCTCAAGAACATGGTCACCTATGCAGCACAAATTTGCAAAGAATATAGCACTGGAACAAAAACTAATTGGACCAATGGAGGAGTCGCATACCAAGGAACAATCTCCCCAAGCAGTTTTGCGAGAGGTGCTTTGAGCAAGGAGATCGAAAATCATAGCAAAAGTGGCTGGAACTCGTGCTTGAGTTGGTTTTTCGGGTTTGTGTGAGACAGAGGAAGAAGATGGGTGCTGGGATAAGTGGAGGAGGGCCATCGTGGGCCCACGAGGTAGGGGGCGCGCCCAGGGGTGTAGGGTGCGCCTGCCACCCTCGTGGCCAGGTGGCAGCTCCTCCCGTGGTAATTTTTGCACAGTAAATCATCAAATATTCCTGAAAAAATCATATTAAATTGGCATGTCATTCTGAGGACCTTTATTTTCGGGAAATTTTTATATTGCACGGATAAGACGGGAAACAGATAGGAAAATACTATTTTTACTTTATTTCTACTAAAGAACATAAAATATATAAAGAGGGTACAGAAGGTTGTGCTTCTAGTTTCATCCATCTCATGCTCATAAAAAAGAATCCACTAACAAGGTTGATCAAGACTTGTTAGCAAACCCATTCCAATAATCATGAAACCGGAGAAATTTCGAATAACACTAAGTTACCTCAACGGGGATATGCACATCACCTATAATAAGTATATCATATTTCTTTTCGATAGTAGGAAGAGGAAATTCAAAACCTCCGAATATAATCGATGGAATTTTTCCAATAGAGTTGATACTATGGACTTGAGGTTGTTTCCTCAGGAAGTGTACCATATGCTCATTACCATTAACATGAAAAGTGACATTGCCTTTGTTGCAATCAATAATAGCTCCTGCAGTGTTAAGAAAAGGTCTTCCGAGAATAATAGACATACTATCATCCTCGGGAATATCAAGAATAACAAAGTCCGTTAAAATAGTAACATTTGCAACCACAACAGGCACGTCCTCGCAAATACCGGCAGGTATAGCAGTTGATTTATCAGCCATTTGCAAAGATATTTCAGTAGGTGTCAACTTATTCAAGTCAAGTCTACGATATAAATAGATAGGCATAACACTAACACCGGCTCCAAGATCACATAAATCAGTTTTAATATAATTTCTTTTAATGGAGCAAGGTATAGTAGGTACTCCGGGGTCTCCAAGTTTCTTTGGTATTCCACCCTTAAAAGTATAATTAGCAAGCATGGTGGAAATTTCAGCTTCCGGTATCTTTCTTTTATTAGTGATGATATCTTTCATATATTTAGCATAAGGATTCGTTTTGAGCACATCAGTCAATCGCATACGTAAAAAGATAGGCCTAATCATTTTAGCAAAGCGCTCAAAATCCTCATCATCCTTTTTCTTGGATAGTTTCGGAGGAAAAGGCATGAGTTTCTGAACCCAGGGTTCTCTTTCTTTACCATGTTTCCTAGCAACAAAGTCTCTTTTATTATAACGTTGATTCTTTGATTGTGGGTTATCAAGATCAACAGCAGGTTCAGTTTCTACATCATTATCATTTCTAGGTTGAGCATCATCATGAACATCATCATTAGTATTTTCATTAGGTTCATGTTCATCACCAGATTGGGTTTCAACATCAGACATAGAGATATCATTTGGATTATCAGGTGGTTCAGCAATAGGTTCACTAGAAGTTTGCACAGTTCTATCATTTTTCCTTTTCTTCTTTTTAGAAGAACTAGGAACATCAATATTATTTCTTTGAGAATCTTGCTCGATTCTCTTAGGGTGGCCTTCAGGATACAAAGGTTCCTGAGTCATTCTACCAGTTCTAGTAGCCACTCTAACAGCATCATCATTTTTCTTACTATTCATTTCATCAAGCACTTCCTTTTGAGCTTTAAGTACTTGTTCTACTTGAGTGGTAACCATAGAAGCATGTTTGCTAACAAGTTTAAGTTCACCTTTAATATTAGCCATATAATCACCCAAGCGTCTAATCTTATAAGCATTTTCTTTTAATTGTCTACCAAAATAAGCATTGAAGTTGTCTTGCTTAAACATAAAGTTATCAAACTCATCCAAGCACTGACTAGCAATTTTAGTAGGAGGAACTTCAGCTTTATCATATCTATAGAGAGAATTTACCTTTACTACATGTGTCGGGATATCGGGATCAGGAGGTTCTTCAATAAATAAAGGATTAAGATCATACACTTCTTCGACGGGCGGTAGATTAAGACCATGTATTTCTTCAACAGGAGGTAAATTCTTAACATCTTCAGCTTTAATACCTTTTTCTTTCATAGATTTCTTTGCCTCTTGCATATCTTCGGGACTGAGAAATAAAACACCTCTCTTCTTTGGAGTTGGTTTAGGAGGTGCCCAATTATTTTCATTTGTCAACATATTATTCAATAGAATTTCAGCTTCATCTGGTGTTCTTTCCCTGAAGAGAGAACTAGCACTACTATCCAGGTAATCTCTGGAAGCATTGGTCAGTCCATTATAAAAGATATCATGTATTTCAGGTTTCTTAAGAGGATGATCAGGCAAAGCATTAAGTAACTTGAGAAGCCTCCCCCAAGCTTGTGGGAGACTCTCTTCTTTAATTTGCACAAAGTTGTATATTTCCCTTAAAGCGGCTTGTTTCTTATGAGCAGGGAAATATTTAGCAGAGAAGTAATAAGTCATATCCTGGGGACTACGCACACAACCAGGATCAAGAGAATTAAACCATATCTTAGCATCACCCTTTAATGAGAATGGAAATATTTTGAGTATATAGAAGTAACGCGATCTCTCATCATTAGTAAACAAGGCAGCTATATATTTTAACTTAGTAAGATGTGCCACAGCAGTTTCAGATTCATAGCCATAGAAAGGATCAGATTCAACCAAATTAATTATATCTGGATCAACGGAGAATTCATAATCCTTATCAGGAACGCAGATAGGTGAAGTTGCAAAAGCAGGATCAGGTTTCATTTTATCTCTAAGTGATTCTTTGTTCCATTTAATCAATAACCTCTTAAGCTCGTATCTATCTCTGCAGGCTAAAATAGCTAAAGAAGAATCTTTATCAAAAAGATAACCCTGAGGAATAACGGGCATATTTTCATCATCACTTTCATCATCGTATTCAGATTCATCAATTTCTCTTTCTCTAGCCCTAGCAATTTGTTCTTCAAGAAAATCACTAAGGGGCACAGTAGTATCAGGCATAGAAGCAGTTTCATCATAAGTATCATGCATAGCAGAAGTGGCATCATCAATAACATGCGACATATCGGAACGAATAGCAGAAGCAGGTTTAGGTGTCGCTAACTTACTCATAACAGAAGGTGAATCAAGTGCAGAGCTAGATGGCAGTTCCTTACCTCCCCTCGTAGTTGAGGGATAAATTGTTGTCTTAGCGTCTTTCAAATTCTTCATAGTGTCCAGCAGATATAAATCCCAAGTGACTCAAAGAATAGAGCTATGCTCCCCGGCAACGGCGCCAGAAAAAGGTCTTGATAACCCACAAGTATAGGGGGTCGCAACAGTTTTCGAGGGTAGAGTATTTAACCCAAATTTATTGATTCGGCACAAGGGGAGCCAAAGAATATTCTCAAGTATTAGCAGTTGAGTTGTCAATTCAACCACACCTGGAAACGTAGTATCTGCAACAAAGTGTTTAGTAGCAAAGTAATATGATAGTGGTTGTAACGGCAACAAAAGTAAAGACAGCAAAAGTAATGTTTTTGGTATTTTGTAGTGATTGTAACAGTAGCAGCGGGAAAGTAAATAAGCGTAAACCAGTATACGGAAAACTCGTAGGCATCGGATCAGTGATGGATAATTATGTCGGATGTAGTTCATCATGTA
This sequence comes from Aegilops umbellulata, assembly GCA_032464435.1. Lineage (NCBI taxonomy): Eukaryota > Viridiplantae > Streptophyta > Magnoliopsida > Poales > Poaceae > Aegilops > Aegilops umbellulata. Next base: position 279,278,411 of record CP136058.1, read on the forward strand.
TCAGTCATAACATAGGGTGACACAGAACTAGCTCCAATTCATCAATGTAATGTAGGCATGTATTCCGTATATAGTCATACGTGCTTATGGAAAAGAACTTGCATGACATCTTTTGTCCTACCCTCCCATGGCAGCGGGGTCCTATTGGAAACTAAGGGATATTAAGCCCTCCTTTTAATTGAGAACCGGAACAAAGCATTAGCACATAGTGAATACATGAACTCCTCAAACTACGGTCATCACCAGGAGTGGTCCCGATTATTGTCACTTCGGGGTTGCCGGATCATAACACATAGTAGGTGACTATAGACTTGCAAGATAGGATCAAGAACTCACATATATTCATGAAAACATAATAGGTTCAGATCTGAAATCATTGCACTCGGGCCCTAGTGACAAGCATTAAGCATAGCAAAGTCATAGCAACATCAATCTCAGAACATAGTGGATACTAGGGATCAAACCCTAACAAAACTAACTCGATTACATGATAAATCTCATCCAACCCATCACCGTCCAGCAAGCCTATGATGGAATTACTCACGCACGGCGGTGAGCATCATGAAAATGGTGATGGTGGATGGTTGATGATGACGACGGCGACGAATCCCCCTCTCCGGAGCCCCAAACGGACTCCAGATCAGCCCTCCCGAGAGAGATTAGGGCTTGGCAATGGCTCTGTATCGTAAAACGCGATGATTTCTTCTCTCTGATTTTTTTCTCCCCAAAAGCCAATATATAGAGTTGGAGTTGGCATCGGAGGGTGTCCAGGGGGCCCATGAGGTAGGGGGCGCGCCCTAGAGGGGGAGCGCGCCCCCACCCTCGTGGACAGGGTGTGGGCCCCCTGGTCTTCATCTTTGGCGAGGATTTTTTATTATTTTTTCTAAGGTGTTCCATGGAGTTTCAGGACTTTCCGAGAATATTTTCTTTCTGCACATAAAACAACACCATGGCAATTCTGTTGAAAATAGCGTCAGTCCGGGTTAGTTCCATTCAAATCATACAAGTTAGAGTCCAAAACAAGGGCAAAAGTTTTTGGAAAAGTAGATACGACAGAGACGTAACAGGCGCCCCCCTAGGGCGCGCCCCCTACCTCGTGGGCCCCCTGGAGACCTTCCGACGCCAACTCCAACTCTATATATTTGCTTTCGGGGAGAAAAAAATAGAGGAGAAGAAATCATCGCGTTTTACGATACAGAGCCGCCGCCAAGCCCTAAAACCTCTCGGGAGGGCTGATCTGGAGTCCGTTCGGGGCTTCGGAGTGGGGGATTCGTCGCCGTCGTCATCATCAGCCATCCTCCATCACCAATTTCATGATGCTCACCGCCGTGCGCGAGTAATTCCATCATAGGCTTGCTAGACGGTGATGGGTTGGATGAGATCTATCATGTAATCAAGTTAGTTTTGTTAGGGTTTGATCCCTAGTATCCATTATGTTCTGAGATTGATGTTGCTATGACTTTGCTATGCTTAATGCTTGTCACTAGGGCCCGAGTGCCATGATTTCAGATCTGAACCTATTATGTTTTCATGAATATATGTGAGTTCTTGATCCTATCTTGCAAGTCTATAGTCACCTACTATGTGTTATGATCCGGCAACCCCGAAGTGACAATAATCGGGACCACTCCCAGTGATGACCATAGTTTGAGGAGTTCATGTATTCACTATGTGTTAATGCTTTGGTCCGGTACTCTATTAAAAGGAGGCCTTAATATCCCTTAGTTTCCATTAGGACCCCGCTGCCACGGGAGGGTAGGACAAAAGATGTCATGCAAGTTCTTTTCCATAAGCACGTATGACTATATTCGGAATACATGCCTACATTATATTGATGAATTGGAGCTAGTTCTGTGCCACCCTATGCTATGACTGTTACATTATGAAGCGCATCCGGCATAATTATCCATCACCAATCCAATGCCTACGAGCTTTCCATATACTGGTTTACGCTTATTTACTTTTTTCGTTCCTGCTGTTACAATCACTACAAAATACCAAAAATACTACTTTGCTTTCTTTACTCTTTTGTTACCGTTACCACCACTATCATATTACTTTGCTACTAAACACTTTGCTGCAGATACTAAGTTTCCAGGTGTGGTTGAATTGACAACTCAGCTGCTAATACTTGAGAATATTCTTTGGCTCCCCTTGTGTCGAATCAATAAATTTGGGTTGAATACTCTACCCTCGAAACCTGTTGCGATCCCCTATACTTGTGGGTTATCAATGATCCCTACGATCAAAGGTGATTGGCAATGACGACCATGAATTGAATTTTGGGGCGACTGGCTCTATCGAGTAGACGTCCCTTAGTGCGCGCTTGTGTTCCGTTTTAGGGATGTGTGTAGCATATATCATGTTTACCGTTTTGACTTGGGGAAAACTTCTTCTATCCCCTTGTGTTCGGTTGCCGAGGCTCCTCGTAGTCGTCTTCGCTTTGTGATCGCTTTTCCCTGTTCTCGGTGTTTAATTTGTCGGCCTGTTTAAAAACCCAACAATCTCGGTAGGTATGATTAGCTGGTTTGTCTGGGGTGCCATGTATCTGGCACGGGCGACCGAGTATGCGGTCCAGGCTGGATGGTCCCTGATTGTTTCTCTTGTACGGTTTCTTCCGCTGGCTGGACTTGGAGCCGCTGAATCCAGCGTTGACTGTAGTGTCGTCGGTGTTATCACCATTACTTCGGCGTTTGTGTCTGTTACATCGGAGCTTTCCGTTGTTATTCTTAACCTCAGAGGGGCCTGCCTCGCTGGTTGTGTTTTTGCGGCGAGCCAACGAACTATCCTCACCCGCGTAAAAGCGGGTCATGAGTGCCGTGAGGGCTGCCATAGATTTTAGTTTTTCTTGGCCGAGGTGGCGGGCGAGCCATTCGTCGTGGATGCTATGTTTAAAGGCCGCTAGGGCTTCGGCATCCGGACAGTCGACGATCTGGTTCTTTTTAGTTAGGAACCTAGTCCAGAACTTCCTGGCTGACTCCCCGAGGATGTTGAACTATGTGACTTAAGTTATCGGCGTCTGGTGGCCGGACATATGTACCTTGGAAGTTATCGAGGAAGGCCTCTTACAAGTCCTCCCAGCTGCCAATAGAATTTTCAGGTAGACTGTTTAACCAGTGTCGAGTTGGCCCTTTAAGCTTTGGTGGGAGGTATTTGATAGCGTGGAGATCATCTCCACGGGCCATATGGATGTGGAGGATAAAGTCCTTGATCCATACCGCGGGATCAGTTGTCCCGTCGTATGATTCAATATTCATGGGTTTGAACACTTCAGGGAATTCATGGTCCATTACTTCATTAGTGAAGCACGGAGGGTGTGCGACGCCTCTATACTTGGCCGCATCGCGTCGTAGTTCCGACGGAGTCCGTCTGCGGTTGTCGGCTCGGGTGTGACTAGGCTTGTCACGTCCGAATAGGTAGCCATCATCACGTGTCAAGGAACGTCCTCGCGATCCGTAAATCGATCGGGTATATCCTGCTCTACTATCCAGGGTCTGCCGGAGGTCGTATGTATGCCCCCGAACTGTTTTGTCTCTATTTTTATGTGGCGGTGGGGCATGCTGCTGTTCGGCCTGAGCTGCCGCTCTATCCCGACCACGTGGTGGTCGGTCCGCCGCACTGTCCCGACCGCGTAGTGGTCGATCGGCCGCATTACGCGAGGGAGGTAAGGGCTTCGGTGCCTCTTCATCGAACTGGGGTAGCAGCCTTCGCTTCGGGTAACTCTTGGCTAGGCATCTGAGGTCGTGTTCTTCGGCTGCCACAACATCAGTCCATCTGTCGACGAGCAGATCTTGGTTAGCTTGAAGCTGCTGTTGCATCTTTTTCAGGCTCCTCGCAGTGGCTATTAGCTGGCGCTTGAAGTGCTCCTGCTCGAGATGAAATCTTCGTTACCGAGGCTTTCCTCATCCTCAAAGAGCGGATGGTAACTACCGTCCTGCGAGTCGTTGGGCCTGGCCTATTCGTCGGGGCTAGCTTGCCCGTTTTCTTGCTCCTCCTATTCGGATGTTACCTCAGCAAGGTCTTCATTGTTTCCAGCATCGTTTGGAGTATTATTTTCTCCGCTACCAGCATTGTTGTCTTTTGAACGACGTGACTTAGAGCGGCGCCGAGGACGCCGACGTTTTTGCTGTGTCTCAGGAGGTTTATTCTTGACTGGATTTTCTTTGTCATCGTCATTGCTTGTTTTGGGCGTGTCCACCATGTACACATCGTATGAAGAAGTGGCCGTCCAGCGTCCAGTAAATGGCGGGTTTTGGTCTTGCTCTTCATCAGCATCGTCGTCCATACCGTTGATGTCTTCAGAGTCGTAATCAAGCATGTCGGTTAAATCGTCGACCGTGGCTATGAAGTGGGTGGCGGGTGGGAAGCAAAATTCTTCATCGTCAGCCCCTAGTTCGAACCGAACATAGTTCGGCTGTGAGTCCCCCTCCAAGGACTAGTTCTTTAATGACCTTAGCACATCGCCCAAGGGCGAGTGCTGGAAGATGTCTGCGGCCCTGAATTTGAAGATCGATAAACGATCAAGTTCGGCATCTGTGGACTCACATGGTTTGGAACTTACACCCAGAGACGAGTCCGGAGTTCCGGTGACACAAACATTGTGTGAGGTTAAGTCCATGTTCGGCTCCAATGTCGGGGAATCTGTGGCCTCCATGGTGGGGTTGAGCCTCCAATCCTTGGATGGCGCGGTATGCTCCGGATCTAAGGCCAGAGTAGTTACTGGAGCTATCTCCTTTACACGGTCCGATGACAGATTCAGGTCATGTTCATCGAGGTGGTTAGGAGCGGTCGCCGCGGTCTCGAATCCAGCGAAGATCAAATCTCCGCGGATGTCCGTGATGTAGTTCAAGCTCCCAAATCTGACCTGATGGCCAGGGGTGTAGCTACCGATCTGCTACAAATGGCCAAACGAGTTGGCCCGCGGCGCGAAGCCGCCGAACATGAAGATCTGTTTGGGGAGGAAGGTTTCTCCTTGGACAGCGTCATTATTGACGGTTGAAGGGGCCATCAAACCTTTAAGGGATGGCACAGTGGAACTCTCAATGAAAGCACAAATGTCGGTGTCAAAACCGGCGGATCTCAGGTAGGGGGTCCCGAACTGTGCGTCTAAGGTTGATGGTAACAGGAGACAAGGGACACGATGTTTACCCAGGTTCGGGCCCTCTCTATGGAGGTAATACCCTACTTCCTGCCTGATTGATCTTGATGAATATGAGTACTACAAGAGTTGATCTACCACGAGATCATAACGGCTAAACCCTAGAAGTCTAGCCTGTATGATTATGGTAATAAATATCTCCCCTTTCCAGACTAAGTCCTCCGGCTTATATAGACACTGGGAGGATCTAAGGTTACACAAGGTCAGTCACAAATAAAGGAATCCATATATTTGGTCGCCAAGCTTGCCTTCCACGCCAAGGAGAGTCCCATCTAGACACGGGTTCAGTCTTTGGTCTTCGCATCTTCACAGCCCATCAGTCCGGCCCATAGCAAACAGGTCGGACGCCCGAGGACCCCTTAGTCCAGGACTCCCTCACCCGGGGTCTTGGACCCCTGTGTGCCTTGGGTCACCCAGCCGCTTCCAAACCTCCTCTGATCACCCCGGGTGCCCATGGTCTTGGACCCCCGGGTGCCCGGGCTCCTCTGTCTCCTCCTCTCGGCCCGCTCCAGGTGCCCGGGGTTGAGACCCCCAGGTGCCCGCCCCCCTGCCCTTTTTCTTTCCATGTGTGTCCGGGTGCCTGGGGTTGTATGAATTTTTCTCTGTTGGGTCCGGGTGCCCGGACCCCTTTTTTCCGGGTGCCCGGGGTGGCGGTTGTGTGCAATGGCCACATTTTTATTGGGGGTATTTATACCCCCTTCTTCCACCTTCAACCCCATTCCTCTTGCAAGCTTTTTCCCCCACCATTGTTGACCTCTTGGAGCTTGCTATCCAAGGTTGTCAGAATCGTGATTTTGAATCGGATCGGAACTCTAATGGTAGGATCGCAAATCGTAGAATCTTCACTATCAGGATCGTAGAAACATAGATTCCATGAACTAAAATCGTAGAATCAGAGGGGTTGGTCTGGATCATAAAGTCATAGAATCGTATAACAGAATCGCGATTCTGATAACCTTGTTGCTATCTCTCAATCCCTCCATGGATTCTTGATAGTTTCTAGGGGAAAAGAGAGAGAAGATCTAGATCCACATTTCCACCAATCACTTTCTCCTCTATGTGAGGGGAACCCCTTGGGTCTAGATCTTGGAGTTCTTGGTGTTCTCCTTCTTGTTCTTCCTCTCATTTTCCTCCCTAGCATTAGTTGCTTTGGTGAGATTTGAGAGAGAAGGACTTGGGCACTCCGTGTGCCCTCGCCATTGCATTTGGTGCATCGGTTTGAGTTCTCCATGGTGATACGTGGAAGTTGCAAGTTGAGAAGCTTATTACTCTTGGGTGCTTGGTACCCTTGAGCTTGTTCATCTTGGGTGCCTTGGTGCCCTAGATGGTTGGTGGTGTTCGGAGCTCAATCATTGTGGTGTAAAGCTCCGGGCATGCGTCGGGGTCTCCAATTAGGTTGTGGAGATCGCCCCGAGAAATTTGACGGGTTCCGGTGACCGCCCCAAGGGTTGCCAAAGTCTACGGGTTTGGTGACCGCCCCCAAGGGTTGCCATCTGTACAAGTTCGGTGACCGTCCTCAAGGGTCCCTTAGTGGAATCACGACATCTTGCATTGTGCGACGGCATGAGGAGATGACGGTGGCCCTAGTGGCTTCTTGGGGAGCATTGTGCCTCCACACCGCTCCAAACGGAGATTAGGATCCGCAAGGGTGTGAACTTCGAGATACATCGTCGTCCCCGGGTGCCTCGGTTATCTCTTACCCGAGCCCTTTACTTATGGACTTTACTTTGTGATAGCCATATTGTGTCTTGCCATATATCTTGCTATCACCTAGTAGTTTATCTTGCTTAGCATTAGTTATTGGTGCACATATGTGAGCCTAGTTGTTGTAGGTTTTGTGCTTGACAAATTAACCACTAGGTTTATTCCGCATTTTTTCAAGCCTAAACCATAATTAGTTTAAAGCGCCTATTCACCCCCCCCCCTCTAGGCGACATCCACGATCTTTCAATTGGTATCAGAGCCTTGTCTCTCTTTATTAGGCTTAACCGCCTAGAGAGTAAAGATGTCGACTAGGGGGTTAGGATTCTCTGACACTCTTACTTTCGATGGCACAAATTTTGATGTTTGGGTTATTCGCATGCTTAATCTCTTTAGGGTCATGGACCCAAATTTAGAGCAAATTGTAGATATGGTTTTTTCCTCCAAAGGATCCCCAAAGATTATATTTAGAGGATGAGAAAAACTCTTATCTCAATGCTCAAGCTTCTAATGTGCTTTTCGATGCTTTGAGCAATGTAGTGGACAAAGCTTTCCGGGATGCTCATGAGTTGTGGACAAAGCTTCAAGATAAATATGGTGTGTCCAAGATTTGTGGGGATGATTGTTCTCCCTCCACCTCCGGCCGTGTTGCCTTCTCAACTTATTCTACTTCACCTACTTGTGGATTGCCACAAGGTAATGCTATGGTGAGTAGTGTTGGTCATTGCAATGATGATAGTGTGCTTGTTCTTGGTGATCCTTCATCATTATCTTATTGGAATGGTCTTTCTTTGGACTTTAACACTTCGAGCACCTTACATGTTTCACATGCTTGTGTTGATAGTCCTTTCATATTATGTAGAAATTGCTTGCTCAAATCTCATGATGATATGCTTGATATGTCTTGTTGCCATGATAAAAATGTATCTATTTCCTCGAGTTGTTGTGCTAACAATGTAGAGGAAATCCAACACTCCATGGAACAAGATGTGGTCTTGAATGGTGCTTCAAGGGATCCTACATCATCATCTATTGCTTTTTGCCTTATGGCTAAGGCTTCAAAGGTATCTCCTACTTTGAAACCCAATATGTCTCTTGATGATGATGTTAATGCTAATGATGCTGAGTATAATGTTGAAGAGAATGATAATGTTGCTTCCTTAAAAATTAAGGGAGAAATAATTTTTAAAGCTCTTCATAACAATAAAATCGCTTGTTCCAACTTCAGGGAAATCATGTCTATTGCCATTGATGGCAAGAAATACATTGAGGAGTTGGAATCTCATCTCGAGGAGCATGAGGTCACCATTGATAAAATGGAAGGTCATGAGCGTGATTATGCTAATGAGATTGCGGACCTCTCCCAAGCTCTTGAAATTGAACAAACCACCAAGGAATCTCTTGAGGAAACTTTTGCTCTAGAATTATCTAGGGTGAAGGAATCTCATGATAGAGCTCTTGAGGTGGCCAATGATTTTGAAACTAAAAATGCTAAGCTTGAAGTTGCTCATGCTAGACTCCTTGAGGATTTTGAGCACCTCGAAAATGGCTTAAGGGTCATCAAGGGTGAGCTCATCAAACTCACCGAGTCTCATGCTCAACTTGAAGCTTCTTATTTAAAATATCTTGCCAAGTTGCCTTCTCCTCTTGTTGTTAATGATGATGCTTGTGCTACTAACTCTATTTCTTGTGAAGCATCCATTTTAAAGGAGAATGTTGAGCTAAGGGATCAACTTGAGTTGCTATCTAGCAATTATGGGAAATTTGAAGAAAGTCATGAAAAGCTTTCTAGCTCTCATGATGATCTTCTTGTATCCCATAATGTGCTAAAAATAGCTCATGAGTCTATGATTGCTAAGGTAACATCTAGTTAGCTTCATGTGGACATTAGCACCACTTTTAGTCAAAATGCTATATTGCCTTGTGCTAGCCCTCGTAATTCATCTATGCATAACATTGGTACATCTTGTGATGAATTGCTTTCCTTGCCTTGTTTCTCTAATGATGAAGCTTATACTTCCTCTAGTACGTGTGTTGAGACTAACCATGTAGAGGAAATCAAAGAGCTCAAGGCCCAAGTCACTTCTTTGAAGAAAGACTTGGAAAAGAGTCATAAAGGGAAATCCACACTCAACAATTTCTTGAGTGTGCAAAAATCCCCCAATGACAAAGGTGGCCTTGGATTCAACTCCAACAACAAGAAGAAGAAGTCCAAGATGAACAAGAAGAAGGGCCAAGAACAAGTCAAGAATTCGGCCAAGATTATTTGCTTCAAGTGCAAAATTGAAGGGCAACATGTTAGATCTTACCCATTGAAGAAGAAGGCCATTAGTGACAAGCAACAAGGGAAGCGACTAAAAGTGCATTCTCATGCTCAACCTCAAGTTGAAGAAAGGCCTCTTCCCAAGAAGACTCAAGCTAATGCTTCTCAAGTTGAGAAATCAAGTGAGAAGAAGGTGAAGAGTAGACGTTGCTACCTATGTCATGAGAAAGGTCACCTCGCTTCTTCATGCACTAGTGGTAACTTATCCAACCCAATTATTATTGATGATATCTATTCTCTTGAGAAGGATAAGGTTGGTAATGTGTTTGCCAAAGTGGTTGGTACTCAAAGTGGTGTCAAGAAAAGAACCATTTTGGTAGCCAAGCCTATTGTGACTAACCTCTTAGGACCCAACTTAATTGGGGACCAACTAGCTCAAACTTGATCAATAGGTGTTGTTGGATGGCATTGGAGACTTGGCTACATCATGAATAATTAAGGGGACTTCATCATTCTTATTTTCTCAAGCCAAGTCAATTGGGTTATCAAGTTTCTATCTTATATCCAATGTGCCTCCTTGCGTTAACTTGTACTTAAATTGTTTACATTGTAAGTTACTTGCCCCTTTGCATGTTTTGGTTTTGTTCCTTGCATGTGTTTATATATTTTGTGTCTCCAAGTAGCTTATCTTGACTAATCAAGTATGTGTATGTTGGTTTGCACATCATGTACTTGTGTGTCGTACGTTGAGCCCTTGTCCATCTTGTTTGTATCTTAATTGGCTCTTGTGAGAGATTAATGGAACATCCCATTTTGGGGGAGCGATGTGCTTTGTGCACCTCACGGTCCCACAATGTGCGTACATGAGGAATACCACCTAGTATTGATATTGCAAGCATATCTAGTCACTATGTGGTATGTCTTCTCATGAGAAACTCAAATTCTAAATAGTCCATTAATTATCTCTTGTTGGATCCTCTTATTGCCTCTTGTTAAGTTTTATTTGGTATCACATTATGGGGGAGTAATATACTATGTGTATATTACAAGCCTAGAAAATGTGTACATTTGAGATATTGTCACCTAAAGTTGATATTGTATATTATCTTGTTCCTAGGTGACATGTTAGCTCTACAAGTTGCAATTTTCTTATTCTTGGTGTGAAGATGATATTGGATTTCCTTCTATCTATCGCTGGGAATCCTTTCCAAACACTTCTTGTCTTTTGACAATTGGTACTCACTTATGTGTGGCCGAAATTATTGATCATCTTCGTCGTATTTTGTTTTCATTTGCCTTATCTCTTGCCAAGATTGTGTCAACTCCCATTGCCTTCCGTGCCACTTGAGGATCTTGTTGTTTTCTTGATCATGTCTAGTGTTTTCTTGATATAGTGAAAGTGGTGATCCCACCTTGTGCATTCTTTATTCAAATGCAAATTCTCTATAATGCACAACTCATGGGGGAGCTATCCTATTTTCTATAAAACACTCATCTTGTGATCCATATTAAGTGTGTGTTGGTGGACGGCAAGCCGTTTCTTTTTGGTACTTTGTGCCATCATGAAACATTGTAGAGCACTTGGTTTGTTTGGAATCATTCTCTCTTTCGGGAGTTTGACATCTTTCTTTTTGCGTGTATCAATGGATATCTCATTCCTTGATGTATCTTTCAGTTGACATCCTCCAAGTGTTGATTTATTCATTTGGCATCTTTTCTTCACTTGGTATTTCTTTGTCAATTGGTATCGGTTCTTGAAAGTTTTGAGCATGCATATTAACTTCATGTAGTATCTTTGTCATGTTTTCTTTCTTTGACCCAATATATAGGGGAAACTCCACCAAGTCTCAAATTGGATGAGACGTGCATGAAATTCATTTTCATATCTATATGCACATATTTATGTGGAGTTTGTCCTATGTATTGTTGGTTCTCTAACTCTTTTGTCCCAATGAGGTTGGGTACCATTTTGTTTGTGTTGTTCTAGGAACAATTGGAGATACATTGGATGCTCGGCTCACTCACAAGGAAGGTGGTGTCACCATGCGCTTATTGAGGCAAGCTAGAATGTTCAATGAACTACTATCTAATACCTTCAATTGGTATCTTCTGCATCCTTCCAATGCTATCTCGGTAACAAGTATCTATTCATGCTTTCCTCTCTTGCATTCAACCTTGTGTAGTTTGCATCTTGGCATGATATTCATTTCATATCTTGTGATACTTGTTTCCTTTCTCAAAGCATCCCAACAATGATCTCTTGTTGCTAGCTGTGATGTCTTTGATGGATGTGTGGTTGGACTTCATTTATATACAATAAGACCATATCTAGCCAAGTGTTATGCTTCCAAGCAAATATCTTATTGGTATATTTGTAACTTCCTTGTGGATATCTTGTTCTTTCCTTTTTGTAACTATTTCGTGTGTACATCCTTCTTTGTGGATTGATATCATCATGATCGCCTTCTACCTAGAATCTTATACACTTGAGAGAAGTTGCATATCTAGTTGATATCCCTTTCTTTCTAGTCATCCGTTTTCTCATGTTATTTCTTTGGTGGCTCCGTGAAAGTGTGTGCCTTGAGTGCGGTCATATCTCATTGCATCTTGATGCACTCTTGTGTGGTGAAGATCTTTTTCCTCATGCTTGTCTTTACGAGGCTTTTGCCATCTTAATTGATATCCCTCGTCTTGATGAGGCTTTCATCTTATATCTTCACCATGGGTTGTCGCAAGCCTTGTTGTTAATTCACATTTTAGTGAGCTTGTGAACCCATTTGCTTGTTGGGTGTATGTGGGGAGGACATGTCATGCATCGTGTGTCCCATTTATCCAATACTGTGTTGATGCTTTATGCTCATCCTTATATTAGTCTTCTAAAGTGCTTTGTCATGACTCACACACATCATTTTGGTTGAGCCTATTCTTAAGTTGCCTCTATTACATGTTGCTCAACCATTTGTTTGTTGCAAGTGCTAGGCTTTGTTTCATATATGCTCACTTGCGCTTGTTGTGAGTTTCTATTGATTTTGGGGGAGCTATGATCTTATTTTGTGTACTGTGTATCCAAATACAAAAATTCTTATGTGTAAACAAATCACGGGGAGCTTCTTTAGTTTCTTTAGAACACTCCGTTGCCCATATAATAATATCCTTTATTCATGTGGCTCATAGGATCCTTGGTCTAGTTGGTTCAATTGATATCCTTTGATTGCTTGCTTCAATTGGTATCTTTTGATTGCTTGATTGCTTGCGTCTCTCTTTGTTATGTCTTTGTGGCATACCTTTCTTTAGCAATCTTTGTGCCTCAATATAGTTTGTCTTCCTCCAAGTATTTACCTTTGGATTTGTGTATGAAATTCCTCTCTCTTATTGAGAAATACACAGTTTATGGAGGAACACTTTTTATATTGGCCTTCTAAGCTTTTCGCCCATTTTGGCAATCGATGCCAATGGGGAGAAGTTTCAGAGAGTTTTGTGGAGAAGTTAAGAGAGTTATTTCTTCTTGATTTGGTTTTGTTAATAAGAATTTGCATCTCATACGCATGCATTATTGGTTGTTGCATTGCATGGTGATGCATAATTCCTTATATAAACACTCTTGAAAGTGATTGTCATCAATTACCAAAATGGGGGAGATTGAAAGGACATGCGGTGCCCCATGTGTGGTTTTGGTAATTGATGACATTATCTATGGACTAATGGCTTCATTGAGTTATATTTGAAAGATTCGTCCATAGGCTTTTCTTGAGGTCCATTTATTGGTTTCAAGGAGAGTATGTGATGATCAATGTGCTATTCAAGGAATTATCTAAAGGTTGGTCATGTGAGAGTGAGGGAGTCCTGGATTAGGGGGTGTCCGGATGGCCGAACTATACCTTTAGCCGGACTCCTGGACTATGAAGATACAAGATTGAAGACTTCGACCCGTGTCCGGAAGGGACTTTCCTTGGCGTGGAAGGCAAGCTTGGCGATGCGGATATTTAGATCTCCTACCATTGTAACCGATTTTGTGTAACCCTAACACTCTCCGGTGTCTATATAAACCGGAGGGTTCTAGTCCGTAGGACAACATACAACAATCATACCGTAGGCTAGCTTCTAGGGTTTAGCCTCCTCAATCTCGTGGTAGATCTACTCTTGTACTACCCATATCATCAATATTAATCAAGCAGGACATAGGGTTTTACCTCCATCGAGAGGGCCCGAACCTGGGTAAAACTTCGTGTCCCTTGTCTCCTGTTACCATCCGCCTAGACGCACAGTTCGGGACCCACTACCCGAGATCCGCCTGTTTTGACACCGACATTGGTGCTTTAATTGAGAGTTCCTCTGTGTCGTCGCCATCAGGAAGGATGCCTCATCCCGTCTTTAAAGATGGCACCGTTGCTAAGGGAGCTTTGGCTGTCGGCCAAACTCTTCGGCTGGGTGGTTTTCTTATGACCGCCTATTCGGCTGCTGCGCCGACGATGACCTCTCGGGTCATCAAAAGCAATCTTCATGTCAGTTCAGAACTCGCCGAGCAGTTAGATCCAATAGAGCTCTCTTACATGAACGAGCTCTTGGATCGCATTGCCGCCCCGGGGGTCGCTACAGATTACGACAAGGTTGGGCCTAAACCCGATCTAAGAGAGATTAACTCTCCCCAGGTCACCCATCACGTTGCCGTGGTAGAAGGGCAGTGCGGCGACCCTTCATCTATCTTAAGGACTAATTACGTCCGGATTCCCGATCCCTCCAGGTCGGATACCCGCGGAGGGGAGGATATAACTCAAGACCTGAACTTAGAATCAGGCAATGGGCTAGACTCATTGGATAACATCCAAGAACCTAAACTTCAGAGTTCGGAAACTCCTTGGCCTCTGAGTCTCAGATCGGGTGAGGTTTCGGATTTAATTCCACCCACCCACCCGAACATAAGCGATCTTTCCAAAATCAGGCAAAAGCCCGAAGAAACAGTACACCATTACTGGGCCAGATTCCTCCTGGTTATGAACAGGATAAAAGACTGCCGCGAGGAAGACGCAATCTCAATCTTCTGCAATAATTGCACGGACAAGGGAATCCTCAACGCCATAAGTCGTCGTGCTATTACACGCCTTTCTGACTTGGCGTCCATAGTACGAAAGTACTGTGCGATGGAAAGCGCCTGGAAAACCGAAATAAAATATTGGGATAATCCGGCCCTAAATAGAAACCCCGTCCGAAACAAAAGGGTGCATCATCGACAGACACCCGGGTTAAGCACCCAAAAACAAAAAACCTCTATAGGGCATGGAACCGTACTAGAAGGATGGCTTAATGGACCCTGTAAAATTCATAGCACAGAGGACGCCACTCCAACTCACAGCCTCAGAGCATGTTGGATACTCCGGCAGGTGGCCAAAATTGGCGAAGACCTCCTAATTCCGGAGGCCGCAGAAAGCCACCCCAGGGACACCAGTACAGTCCTAACAGTCTTCGAGACTTTTGCATCAAATAGCATGCGAAAAAGAACACTCCGCAGCCTCGCCGAAGTCTACCAAGTAGCAACAATGAACCCATGGAGTGACACGGCTATTAATTTTAATGCCGGTGATGAACCTAAATTCCGAATAGCTCGAGCACCAGCCGCACTGGTCCTCAGTCCAATAGTGGACGGCTTTCACCTCACCAAGGTACTCATGGATGGAGGCAGCGGATTGAACCTCATTTACGAGGAAACCCTCCAAAAATGGAAATAGACTGGAACTGCATTGAGCAAAGCAGCACAACCTTTAGAGGAATAATCCCCAGTCGGGAAGCGCGCTGTACAGGAAAAATCACACTAGATGTGGTGTTCGGCACGCCGGATAATTACAGGTCCGAAGAGGTCACGTTCCATGTGGCCCCGTTCAGTAGAGGATACCACGCTCTGCTCGGGCGGGAAGCATTCACAATCTTCCAAGCAATACCCCATTACGGGTACATGAAGCTCAAGATGCCCGGGCCAAATGGAATCATCACTCTCGCTAGTGATCCGGACATAGCACTCCGTGCCGAAAATAAGACAGCCGCACTGGCCCTTGAGGCACTATCCGAAGCCCTAGCGGCTGAGGAGCTGACTGCGTTGCGCTCCACGGTGAACAGGGACGATGTGATACTCGACAAGAGATCCAAGTCCACCTCCTTTAAACCAGCGGATGAAATAATCAAATTCCAAGTCCATCCAACGGACCCCAATAAAACAGCTTCCATCGGGGCGCAATTAAACCCTGATGTAGACGCCGCACTGCGAGAATTCCTACGTGAAAATTGGGACATCTTCGCCTGGCACCCTTCAGACATGCCAGGAATACCACGCAGGCTGGCCAAACATAGCTTAAATATCCTAAAATGATTCAAACCTGTCAAACAAGCTCTTCGGCGTTTTTTCGAACCTAAGAGACAGGCCATGGGAGAGGAGCTAGCCAAGCTATTGGAGGCCGGATTCATCAGAGATATAAAACATCCGGACTGGCTAGCAAACCTGGTGATGGTACCAAAGAAGGACAAATCCTGGCGCCTGTGCGTTGATTTTAAAGACCTTAACAAGGCTTGCCCAAAGGATCCCTTCCTCCTCCCCCGCATTGATCAAATTATCGACGCCACCGCAGGA
Source organism: Aegilops umbellulata (assembly GCA_032464435.1). Taxonomy (NCBI): domain Eukaryota; kingdom Viridiplantae; phylum Streptophyta; class Magnoliopsida; order Poales; family Poaceae; genus Aegilops; species Aegilops umbellulata. The sequence goes on from CP136058.1 coordinate 279,294,149, forward strand.
CACGATTCGTTGTGTTTCCTCGACGCATATTCCGTCTACCATCAAATCAAGATGGCAGAATCAGACCAAGCCGCGACGGCATTCATCACACCATACGGCCCATTCTGCTTCAACACGATGCCCTTTGGGCTCAAAAACGCCGGCTCAACATATCAGCGCATGATTCAAACATGTCTGGCAAACTAGGTCGGCAAAACAGTGGAGGCATACGTGGATGATGTGGTCGTAAAAACAAGACATGTCGAATCTCTAGTAGACGACTTGAGGCTTACATTTGACAATCTCCGAACATACGACGTCAAGCTCAACACGGAAAAATGCGTTTTCGGCGTTCCAGCCGGAAAGCGCTTGGGCTTCATTGTATTCGGTAGAGGAATTGAAGAAAATCCTGCCAAGATCCGAGCTTTGTCACAATTGGATATCCCGAAAGACCTCAAACAGATACAAAAATTAACCGGATGTGTGGCGGCTCTAAGCCGCTTCATCTCCCGTTTGGGAGAAAAGGCACTACCCCTCTATCGCCTCCTTCGGCGCACTGAACACTTCGAGTGGACGGATGCCGCCACGGTCGGACTCGACGAAATAAAGACCATATTGGCAACAAACCTGGTCCTGGCCGCGCCAAATATTGGCGAACCAATGCTATTGTACATTGCAGTAACCCATCAGGTTGTAAGCGCAGTGCTCGTTGTCAAACGAGAAATGGACGGACATAAATTCCCCCTTCAAAAGACAGTCTACTATGTGTCCACTGTCCTCACTCCATGCAAATCACGGTACCCGCATCATCAAAAGATTGCATACGCAGTATTCATGGCATACCGGAAGCTGCAACACTACTTTCAAGAGTGTTCGATAACAGTAGCCTCCGAAGTACCACTTAACAATATTATAAACAACCGCGAAGCAATGGGACGGATTGCAAAATGGGCCATCGAGCTCCTCCCATTTGACATAACTTATAAGCCACGGCGAGCTATTAAGTCGCAAGTTTTGGCCGACTTCGTCGCAGAATGGACGGAGGCCGAACTCCCTAAAGAGTACGGCACATATTCAAACTGGATCACGCATTTCGACGGCTGTAAAATGTTGGTCGGTCTAGGGGTTGGCATCGTTTTGACGCCCCCATGGGAGACACAGTTCAATACGTACTCCAGATTATGTACACAGACTCCAACAATGCAGCCGAATATGAGGCCCTTTTACACGGTCTCCGGATGGCAGTATCCATGGGCATTCAACGCCTAGAGGTGCGAGGGGATTTAAACCTCGCAATATCCCAAATAAATGGAGACTCCGATGCCAAGGATCCAAAAATGGCAGCTTATCGCAACGCCATCCTAAAAATGTCAGCTCGGTATGAAGGGCTCGAATTTCATCATATAGCCCGGGAGAACAATCAGGCGGCAGATGTCCTGGCACGCATCGCCGCAAAACGCGACGCAGTCCCCCCCCCCCCCAACACCTTCTTGGAAAGCCTGTTCAAGCCATCCGTAGTATGGGAAGGGGAATCCGGCAATAACATTCCGGACTCAACCGCACTGCCCGATGCCGAACAATCTGACACAATCAGAGGCTCCGCCAATGAAGTCACACCTTTAGCCCATGTAATAATGGTTGTTATCGCCCCGTGGACAGAACCATTCCTAGCCTACCTTGCTAGGCAGGAATTCCCAGAGGACCAAAACGAGGCACGCTGCTTAGTGCGGAGATCTAAAGCCTATAAAGTCCATGAGGGAGAGCTTTATAAGAAAAGCACTACCGGAGTCCTTCAAAGGTGCATCTCCAAAGAGGAAGGGTGGAACTTGCTGGCTGAAATTCACGCCGGACTCGGTGGTCATCACGCTGCAGCTCGGTCCCTTGTAAGCAAGGCTTTCCGTACAGGCTTTTATTGGCCAACGGCCCGGGCAGACGCTCAGGACTTAGTCCAACGATGCGTTGGTTGCCAGCTTTTTGCAAACCAAAGCCATATGCCACCCACCGCCGTCCAAACTATCCCCATAACCTGGCCCTTTGCGGTCTAGGGGCTTGACATGGTGGGACCCCTTAAAGGTGGAACCCACATGAAAAAATACTTACTGGTCATGGTGGATAAGTTCACCAAATGGATAGAAGCCAAGCCTGTTAAGACGGCCGAATCCGGACCAGTGATAGACTTCATATCTGGGGTCATAGACCGTTATGGCGTCCCCCACAGCATCATCACTGATAACGGCACGAACTTTACGACCGATGAGGTAAAACTCTGGTGCAAAAACATGGGCATTACGCTCGATTATGCTTCTGTCTATCACCCACAAACTAAGGACAGGTCAAACGTGCAAATGGTCTTATCATGAGCAGCATCAAACCCAGATTAGTGCGGTCCCTTAAGGAATCTAACACGCACTGGGTAGAGGAGCTCGACTCCGTACTCTGGGGGCTGCGGACCACGCCGAATCGCACCACCGGATATACGCCATTCTTCATTGTGTACGGCGCAGAGGCAGTTTTGCCCTGCGACATAATTCATGACTCACCTCGGGTGCGCATGTACGAAGAAAGAGAGGCCGAGCTCGATCGGCAGGACAGTTTGGATGCATTGGAGGAAGAAGGTGACGTGGCTAAAACCCGTTCCGCATTCTATCAACAGCAGGCTCGAAGATACCAAAGCAGAGAAGTACGGGCCAAAAATTACAACGTTGGCAAATTAGTTCTACGCCTGTCGGACAAGAAAAAGGACAAACTCAAGCCCAAGTGGGAAGGTCCCTTCATAATTGACCAAGTCCTGACTGGTGGAGCGTACCGCCTGCAAGATGCATCGGATAACCGACTCGAGCCGAACCCATGGAACGCAGCCCGTCTCCGAAGATTCTATGCCTAGTGTCGGACTCTGTGTTCGTCTCCTTCCTCTGTCCATTTTTTATATACTGTCTGTCTTATATTTCTCTCCTTCTCCTCTCCTCTTATAGCCTTAAAAGGCTCATCACATGACGTGCTATTCGCACTCATTAAACCTGGGGGCATCTTTTAACGGAAGCTTATTCACACGGGCTTTATGCCCAACACATGTGTTACACTTCCTCATGTACCTTTTATTTCACCATTATATGCATCAATATGACTTAAGTTTTGGCCAAGCTAGGTTGCCTGGCTCCTGTGCTTACCCCTACGTTCCCGATTGTTCGTCCAGGTGGTAAAGGGAGCACCTCTGCGATTGTTACTGCCGGGTCAGCCGGATGTGTACCTCAGACTGGGTGAAGCCGAAAGCTAGCGTTCTTAAAGGAATAATCGGCCGGTGACCTGAAAGATGATTTTTCCAATTATTTATCTATGCGCCCCCAGACGATTTTTCCTGCGTCTTTTTCGCAGAATGGACATGCACTTTAGGGCATGCCTCCCAGGGAAAGGAACCCTTAACGGAACTATTCTCCCTGGAAGATGTTTCTTACTAACCATGTAATATAAGATAACTAGTTGGGCACTTGTCTGTTCAAGCACTAATGACCCCTACGCCTGGTCTCCATGCATACCCCGGTTCTTATATAACCGCGAGGGTATTCGGACACACTCCGGACCGTCAGGTCCCGAGGTTGAAGCGAAAAGGTCGGCCATGACAAACGATCTACAATCCGGCTAGAAGGCATTACAAATGTCAATTAAATTACATAGTCACTCTGACTGATTGTATTCCTCTTCAATACCATCTAACAGGCTGTCTAATTTACAGTCCTGCTGGGAATACTTTACGGCCAATTCTACTTGGCCGTATACTAAGCTTACAGGGATCTCCTTCCCATCGGCCCCCACAGGTCCGACCTCGGCCATGTGGTTTGGGTCAGCCTTTGTGTAGCGCGTCTTCACCATGACCCAGGCCTCCCTAGCGCCTTGACGGTAGGCCAATATCTTCCACAATCGAAAGCGCCGCCGCGCTCCCTTCAGCTTATCTGCAAGCTCTCCAAGGCCCTCGGGCATGGAGAGGGATGGCCATAAGGCTTGGGCAACGCCTTGCATCGCCTGCCGAACTCGCTCGTGCAGTTGCGAGAGCTCGGGAAGAAGGTCACCCATAGAACTGGGCATCTCCTCTGCAGGACGACCTGTTAGCATACCTACAGACATCACTCTGTTAGTCGACTTCCTCACCGAACTCTTTTTTCAAAGTTCGTTCAAGCACTTACTAAATATGCCGCGTCGAAGCCGCTGATTCTCCTTAACGGGGTCCGACAGCTGGGCACGAACATCTTTCAGTTCAACACCCAGCTTGGTGTTGGCATCCTGAAGATCATTCTTCTCCCCCTCACCTTTGTTAGCACGCTCTCGCCAACCTTTAGCCGGCGTAGGAGTTGTTGCTTGTCCAGATCTAGTCCGGCGCCATCTGCAATTTCATTTGTCAGATTTGCACATATGCCGCACTTCACACTTATCTTTTTGAAGCATATATTACCAGAGGGGGTCTCCTTGGGCTCCCCCGTCGCGGCTAGTGCGGCCTCAAGTTGGGCTTTGCACTCTTTTAGCTCCTGGGACAGTTGGGTATTCTTCTCTGAAAGAACCTGCGTATTACACGATCCTTAAATCAGTTATTCTAACTGTTTCAAGTCTCGGGGGCTACTGATATATATAACCATTAAATTTTCTCACCCGTATGTCTTTTACATATTGCTCCGTGGCTCTGGCTAGACCATTTTGAGTGGCACGGAGATACGCATCTCCCGAATTGAAGGCATCAAACGCCTCTTGGGAGAAACAAGCGTCGCGAAGAACAGTCCGGCGACGCCTGTGGTTCATGGCACTCTCCACCTCGGAATGGGTGGCAGACAGCCTGTCCGCATCCTCTGTCGGAGGAGCGTCCGGTGCGCGCCTCGTCTTCGCCTCCGCCTCCAGGCCAGGCTGTGGAGCCTGGCTGGTGGAGGCGCGATTGGCAGCCTCTCTGGATATAGTCCGGCGAGGTCTCTTTTTCCTGAACAGAGCATGAGTGTTAATATGCCTTGAAGGAATAACACCGGGGAATAAAAAGGCGCACTATACCTTTGCGCCGACACCTCGGTCCGGACTACACTTCTTTTTATCCCACGGGGCCCCGCAGCCCCTCGTGGGCTGGCTGCCGTAGGCTCGGCCTCCCGCCTCAAGGACCTCCTCTGCATAACACGGTTGTTATACGGTCATCGAAAACACGCGAGGACGGGTCCCCTTTCAAAGTACCGGGATTTCGGTCTCAGTTACCTGGGAGGCGGGGATTAGCCCTGGGTAATCGGCCATAATGGCCAACAAGGCGTTGTCCTTGCTTAATTGATGGAATACCCCATCAATTAGCTCCACAGATATGTCTGGATCCTCTTGGGAGGCCGGGTCGAGGGACCGTCCCGGATCCTTGGGTTGTGGAGGGGGGCTATTTATCTCTTTAACAGCCTGGCGCAGTTCCTGTGTTGAAGTCGTCAGACCATATATTTGACAGTAGGAATACAAAACGGATGGACAAGTGAAAGTGCTCACTTACCCAGTTCGGAGGATTATACATGGTAAATCCACCCTGAGGGTTGACGCGGAGAAATTCCTCTTCTTCTCCCTTGTACAAAGTGGACAAGATCTTTATTAGAGCGGCAGCCGAGTCCGGCCCCTTACGGCCGTGACGGGTGGCGTCGTCCTCCCCGTTGAAATCCCACATGGGATGGCCTCTATATTGAAGCGGCTGCACCCCCCGCATGATGCATGTGTCCATGACTCAATCATGGTTAGTCCGGAATGAGCCAATAATCTTATCCGGCCCATCAGGTAAAGGACGTCCTTGTCACTTTCTCTCTAAGAGCTCCGTGGACGCCAGCTTAGGCGCTTCTTCGGGGGAGCACTGTTGAACTCAGGGAGGCCGATCCGAACAGGATCCGGCAGCGGGACATCCTCTATATAGAACCATTCCGAAGGCCAGTCCTCGGACGCCTTCTTTGGGGTTCCGGATAGATATCCGGTCCCGGCGATGCGCCACACTTCGGCTCCGCCCACTTGATATATTAACCCTTCTTGAGAACGGGGCACCAGGCAGAACAGCCTCTTCCACAGTGCGAAATGAGCCTCAACACACAAGAACAGCTCGCAAAGGGCAACGAAGCCCGCGGTATGCAATATAGAGGCAGGCGTGAGGTTGTGCAGCTGGAGGCCATAGAACTCCAGAAGCCCCCGGAGAAACGGATGAATTGGAAATCCGAGTCCCCTTATTAGATAAGGGACAAGGCATACCCGCTCTCCTTTGGAGGGAGTGGGGGCGCTCTCCGCTTGCTCTCCGCCATTATAGGTGGCGAGTCCGGCTCGAACCGGGACCATATAGGCCGGAGGGAGGAATCCCTTGGTCTGAAGCGATACTAGCTCGCTATGCGGGATGGAGCACCTCTCCCAGTCTCCAGGCTTAGGACTAGAAGGGCGAGAGGAGGAGTTGCGACGGCTGGTCATGATGGAATGGACCTTTGCTGGATGTGCTCTGATGACTACTCGTGGAGGGGAGAAGGTGTGGTTTGGATCTAAATCCCCATTCCTTTAAATAGGCGGCTCATTTATGCGGCTAGGGGTGTGAATGTAAAAACACCCAGACTTTTCGTATTCGTTTGACACGTGGAAGGCGGCCATTATTGGGCGTAGAAGCCAAGGAGCGCTGCATTCACTAAACACATGACATTATTCAACAGGTACACGAAATCTGGAGGGGAACCCGCCTTGCAATGCCGAAGACAATTAGCACGCCGGACTCGTCGTCATTGAAGCCTGGTTCGGGGGCTACTGAGGGAGTCCTGGATCAGGGGGTGTCCGGATGGCCGGACTATACCTTCAGCCGGACTCCTGGACTATGAAGATACAAGATTGAAGACTTCGACCCGTGTCCGGAAGGGACTTTCCTAGGCGTGGAAGGCAAGCTTGGCGATGCGGATATTTAGATCTCCTACCATTGTAACCGACTTTGTGTAACCCTAACCCTCTCCGATGTCTATATAAACCGGAGGGTTCTAGTCTGTAGGACAACATACAACAATCATACCATAGGCTAGCTTCTAGGGTTTAGCCTCCTCGATCTCGTGGTAGACCTACTCTTGTACTACCCATATCATCAATATTAATCAAGCAGGATGTAGGGTTTTACCTCCATCGAGAGGGCCCGAACCTGGGTAAAACTTCGTGTCCCTTGTCTCATGTTACCATCCACCTAGACGCACAGTTCGGGACCCCCTACCCGAGATCCACCGGTTTTGACACCGACAGAGAGGTTGATCAAGAATAAGTCAAAGAGTGATCAAGTTGATCAACTCACAAAGCGTGCAAGATGTACCGAGAGGGATCAAGTGATCTCATGGTATGGTAAGCATTGTCCATTACGCGTTGTGAACTAACCCATGGTCTACGTGAGAGTTCTATGTGGGATTAGGTATGTTTCCATGGGCTTGCGTCAAGAGGAAGATATCATGCAACCCATGGAGAGGATGACATCAAGTGGTGATCGTCATCAAAATTGCGGTGTGCAATTTCAAGTGGAGCATATGAAGAGATCACGTCCTTGATGCTTTCCGTCCATTGTGGTGACAATGGACTTGTGAAGATGTGCCAAGGAGTGGCTCACCCATAATGTAGTATGGGGGAGCAATCTACTAGTCTTCATCAAGCTAGTGCAATCAAGAAAGGTTGTCCAACTTGAGGGAGTCAAGACCGTCATCATCTAGCTCAAGTGTACTATGTGCAAGGAAAAGCATTGTTCTTGATAGGTTTTCTATTTTACCGGTCTCATGGTGTTAGTTGGGAGTCCGGATTATAGGATCGATAACCGTACTATCAAAGGGGGCTATCAAGTGAGTAGCTTGATCATATCGTTCGGTGAGAGCTCAAACCATTTCATTCTTGGATCCATCATATTTCTTGGTTCTTGTTTGTATTCTCTCTTTGTGAGGTTTTAGAGCTTGTGGTTATCTTCGTGACAAGCTCTAGTTCATCAAAAACCGATTTCCTATGCATCTTCTTTTGCATTTTCGGTGTTGGAGCTTTTACCGGTCTTATTTGAGAAAGGGTTCTCACCATTTTATTTTGGGTATTTTCTCAATTGCTATTGATTTATATTTCTATCAAGATTTTGTTAGCCCTTGTCTTTAGCTTTCCAACAAACTTAGTTTCATCAAATTCGGAGTTCGTTTGCAAAAATTGATGCCGTTTTAATTTTGGCGGTTCCCGCTTCTCTCTGCCTACTGCGGGTGCCCGGGGTCCTTGACCCCCGGGTGCCCGGGGTAACCTGAGCCCCTCCATAGAGACCTCTCTAACCGGTCCGGGTGCCCGGGGTCACCCGGGCCGCTCCCGAACCTCCTCTGATCACCCCGGGTGCCCGAGGTCTTGGACCCCCGGGTGCCCGGGCTCCTCTGTCTGCTCCTCTCGGCCCCCTCCGGGTGCCCGGGTTTGAGACCCCCGGGTGCCCAGCCCCCCTGCCCTGGTTTTTTTCATGTGTGTCCGGGTGCCTGGGATTTTCCCCCCGGGTGCCCGGGGTTGTATACTTTTTTCTCTGTTGGGTCCAGGTGCCCGGGTGGCGGCTGTGTGCAACGGCCACATTTTTATTGGGGGTATTTATACCCCCTTCTTCCACCTTCAAACCCATTCCTCTTGCAAGCTTTTTCCCCCACCATTGTTGACCTCTTGGAGCTTGCTATCTCTCAATCCCTCCATGGATTCTTGATAGTTTTGGGGGGGGGAGAGAGAAGGAGATCTAGATCCACATTTGCACCAATCACTTTCTCTTCTATGTGAGGGGAACCCCTTGGATCTAGATCTTGGAGTTCTTGGTGTTCTCCTTCTTGTTCTTCCTCTCATTTTCCTCCCTAGCATTAGTTGCTTTGGTGGGATTTGAGAGAGAAGGACTTGGGCACTCCGTGTGCCCTCGCCATTGCATTTGGTGCATCGGTTTGAGTTCTCCACGGTGATACGTGGAAGTTGCAAGTTGAGAAGCTTATTACTCTTGGGTGCTCGGTATCCTTGAGCTTGTTCATCTTGGGTGCCTTGGTGCCCTAGACGGTTGGTAGTGTTCGGAGCTCATTCATTGTGGTGTAAAGCTCCGGGCATGCGTCGGGGTCTCCAATTAGGTTGTGGAGATCGCCTCGATCAATTTGACGGGTTCTAGTGACCACCCCCAGGGGTTGCCAAAGTGTACGGGTTCGGTGACCGCCCCCAAGGGTTGCCATTTGTACGGGTTCGGTGACCGCCCTCAAGGGTCCCTTAGTGGAATCACGGCATCTTGCATTGTGCGACGGCGTGAGGAGATGACGGTGGCCCTAGTGGCTTCTTGGGGAGCATTGTGCCTCCACACCGCTCCAAACGGAGATTAGGATCCGCAAGGGTGTGAACTTTGAGATACATCGTCGTCTCCGGGTGCCTCGGTTATCTCTTACCCGAGCCCTTTACTTATGGACTTTACTTTGTGATAGCCATATTGTGTCTTGTCATATATCTTGCTATCACCTAGTAGTTTATCTTGCTTAGCATTAGTTGTTGGTGCACATAGGTGAGCCTAGTTGCTGTAGGTTTTGTGCTTGACAAATTAACCACTAGGTTTATTCCGCATTTGCTCAAGCCTAAACCATAATTATTTTAAAGCGCCTATTCACCCCCCCCCCCTCTAGGCGACATCCATGATCTTTCACCCGTTGTATGTGAACGTAGAGCTTATCACACCCGATCATCGTGTCGTGTCTTGGCACGATGAACTGTCGCAACGGTGCATACTCAGGGAGAACACTTATACCTTGAAATTTTAGTGAGGGATCATCTTATAATGCTACTGCCGTACTAAGCAAAATAAGATGCATAAAAGATAAACATCACATGCAATCAAAATATGTGACATGATATGGCCATCATTATCTTGTGCCTTTGATCTCCATCTCCAAAGAGACGTCATGATTTCCATCGTCACCGGCTTGACACCTTGATCTCCATCGTAGCCTCGTTGTCGTCTCACCAACTATTGCTTCTACAACTATCGCTAACGCAAAGTGATAAAGTAAAGCAATTACATGGCGATTGCAATTCATACAATAAAGCAACAACCATAAGGCTCCTGCCGGTTGCCGATAACTTTTACAAAACACGATCATCTCGTACAATAATGTATAACACATCATGTCTTGACCATATCACATCACAACATGCCATGCAAAAACAGTTAGACGTCCTCTACTTTGTTGTTGCAAGTTTTACGTGGCTGCTACGGGTGTTGACACCAGATTTTGGCATGGTCACGAATCGGGGTTCGTATGCAAAAGTTAGAGGCAACACTTCGCGGGACGGCCTTGAGTGAGAAAGTATTCGGCCTTTGCCAGCTGAATGAAACCTTGCCGATGTGAGGGCTTACCGGCGTGGAAAGCTTGCCGGAGGGGAAGCTTGCCGGCGTGGAAAGCTTGCCGGCGAAGAAGCTTGCCGGTGTGAAATCTTGCCGAGGGACAAACCTTGCCGAAGAGGAACTCTTGCCGGGGTAGAAACCTTGCCGAGGAGGAACTCTTGCCATGGTAGAAACCTTGCCGAGCTAGGGATAGCCCTTGCCGGTGTAAAAACCTTGCCGGGGTGAAACCTTGTCGGTGCGGAAAGCTTACCCGGGTGGAAGGCGTGCCGGGGTGGAGGTTGTGATTGTCAATCTGACCAGAAGCTGAAGATGGGTTCAAATGATTATCTAGATGGACTCAAATGGATAAGTGATCTACAAGAAAGAGTTTCGTATTATTGATATGAACATCTTTGAAATTTGGGTCATCGCCGTCCGATTTCATCTCGAAGGCCGAAACTATGCTCGAAGTACCAAGATCTTATATTCAAAATACAGTTTAGCCGATTAAGCCCCCAAGACGACCTCAAATGAAAAACTGATCTACACGGGTTGTCTTCGTCTCGTCGAAGCGATTGATTTTGATATAAAAGTCGTTCAAATCCGAGTTCGTATGCAAAAGTTATAGCAATCGGAGTGCAGCCCTGTCACGAGGCGAGATGTGGCGCGCCCCACCACACACATGTCTGACGGGTAGCGCGAGGAGATAGCCTGTGTTGCGAGACCGATTTGACCCTAAGATGATCTCTGATCAAAAACCCTTGAACACGAAAGTTGTTCGTCTCGTCGAAACGGTCAAGATTGCTTTTGGGCTTGTTTTCATCCGAGATCGTTTACCACCGCAAAAAGGACCCGCAAGGTGCAGCCAGTTTAAACCGAACAGTTTTGGGAAGTTCGGATAAAACCAGTCCGAATTTGACTAGGGTTTTGGACGTGAATTGATGTAATTTTCTTGTAAGGAAAGCCTAGATAAATCCTATGCTTGTACGGGAAGTACAGCCGCCTCTTATATATGTTGGGGGTGACGGCCGATTGAGACAACACCAATCGAACAAATCAATCTATTACACTTTTGTGTTCATCTACTTTTATCCCTTACCCTTGTATCTTTCTTTCTCGTTCTTCGTTTGTTCTTCGCATTGGAGGGCAGCGATCCACGAGGCTCTAGGGGCGAGCGAATCGACCTAGGGCAGCCCATAGCCGCCGCAATCCCTGACGGGGTCCCTCCCGGGTGCGCGGGGTTTCGGGTCTGCAAAAGCGCTCGCCGACTGTCCTGCGTATCGCGCTGTCGGTCGGGTCTCCTTCGACGTGAGCTGTGGTGCATCACCCCCGGCGTTGAGGGTACACGGGACGTGTTCGTGTGTCAACACACTTTTTGGCGACTCCGCTGGGGACTGAAGATCAATCGTCATCATCCACCATGTCCGATCTTCCCAAGCCATCTGAGGTAGACGCCGATAACATCATTAAGCCTAGTCTTGATGAGATATCGGCCGATCATCGCCAAGTCTATGATAAGTACAAGAAGGCGCGCGAAGAGAAGGATTTGCAGGAGTTCCTTGCAAAATTCAAGAAAGATCGCCAAGGCAACATCACTCTGATTGAAGAAATCAAGTTTCCTCCTCTTCAAACTGAACAGGTTAAACCCTCTGTAAGTACCGCCTTTTCTCCTGAGCAGTGGGCTGAGATTGAAAGTCGTATTGCTAATGGTAACAATCTAGTCTATCAAACTTTCATAGAAAATACTAATGCTCAGAAGAATATATCTCAATCGTCTAGCGGTAATGATGGTGTAGCTGCTAGTGTGCAAAACCCTAATCTGGCTTTACCGATTGCATCGACGCCTCCCATGCCGATGGCTTATTACCCTACCCATACAAATCAGATTGTGGCTGCACCCATTAGTCCTATCATGAGCATGCCAGGTTCGGTGGCAACGCCGAACCAAACCCTATCTACAGCTACAACCACTTGACCACTACCAAATTATGGGTCGACGTACATGCCACAATTCCTACCTGCAGCTAGTAACCCTGCTCCTCCTATGTCACTGCCACAAGCTTCATCGTCCACTATGGATGATGGTCTAGCTAATCTTAGAGAGGAGATGGCTAAGATGCTTCGAGAAAATTTTGGAGTTGAGTTACCTCAGAATCGGATTTACCAAAAGCCGTACCCCGAATACTTTGATGCCATCCAGTGCCCTCCGGGATATAAGATTCCAGATTTTGTTAAGTTCAATGGAGAGGGCACAAAAACCACATGGGAGCATGTTAGTCAATACCTGGCACAATTGGGTGATGGAGGCTCACTAAATGAGTTGAAAGTGCGTTTATTTCCTTTGTCATTAACTGGTACCGCATTTTCATGGTTTTCTTCTTTACCACATGGTTCCATTCGAGTTTGGTCGCAGCTAGAGCAGAACTTTCATGATCACTTTTATAGCGGTGACAATGAACTCAAGTGGTCACATCTAGCATCAGTTAAACAGAAGTATGATGAATCGGTCTCCGATTACGTCAAGAAATTCAGAGAAACAAAAAACCGGTGTTTTAGTTTGGTGATAACCGAGAGAGACTTGGTAGACCTAGTGCTGAGTGGTTTAAGAACTCCCATTAGAGAAAAGCTAGAAGGCTACGAGTTCTTAAACATCAACCAAGTCTTACAAAGGGCTTTGGCTCAGGAAAGCCGAAGCAAAGATCTCAAAGAAGTGCATAGATACAAAGCCGATCGTCCAAAGATGGATATGGTGGAATATGATAGTGATCACTCGGACGAGGAGGGTGATGTTTTTTCTACTGAATTTGTTTGGCCATCTAAGGCCAAACCCTTTACTTGCAATGATCTGAAACCGATTCGTACGAATCGTGATGAAGAGATGAAGTTTACTTTTAACATTGCTAAGTGTGATAGAATATTTGATGCTTTGCTGCAGGCTAAGATTATTAGAATATCTCATACTTTACCGCCGTTTGAAGAGCTAAAACGGCGTGCTTATTGCAAGTATCATAATTCTTTTTCTCATGCTACTAACGATTGCAATGTTTTTCAATGACAGATACAATCGGCCATTAATGACGGACGATTGAACTTTTCTGAGATGCAAGTTGATAAACAGCCTTTTCCAATGAATACCATGGATTTGGAGGGGAAGAAGCTACTCATTCGGCCAGAGGTAGCCGAATCTGCTAATAAGGCTAATGTCATTGTTGGTGAGCCCAGGAAAGACAAGGAGGACAACAAGGTCTTGGGGAGACAGGTTGTGCTTGATAAACAACCCGATGGCAAGGAAGTGATCAAAATCACCATCAAGAATCCTACACTCGGGGGGGGCAACTGCAAGTGCAAGAAAATACTCGTGTTAAATTTGTCAAGCCCAAGAGTCCAGAAGTTGGAAAGTGGAAGAAGAATGAAGCTAAAGTGCAGCGCAAGCGGATCAAGCCAACTTTTGATATGTTGCTGTCCAAGTACGCTAACCAGTCGGTCGGTTCTAGTTTCAATCGACCGACTCATCTGAAACGATGAAGGTCACCATCAGCTGATATGTTCAGTCGGTATACAAAACCGAGTGGACCAAGGGCGCAGTTTTCAGAAGAGCAGAGGCAATCTGTTTGGGATCGACTTGACTACTCATATAATGGCCAACTCAACATCGGTAACTATCAGTCGGCTGGTCAAAATATGCGACCGAGTGGAAATTATTCGAGTGTAAGAATGCACCCAGGTGGAAGTCATCCGAGTGAATTCCATCCGAGTGGATTCCATCCAAGTAAAAAGGTGTGCTCGAGTGGAAATTTCATGCATCTGGAAAGTCGAAAAGAATGGCGTGTTAAATCACCAAGTGTTGCAGCAATTGAGTCGGCAAAAGGCAAGGAGAAATGGATGCCGACTCACTTATCTTGGGCACCAAAACATTCGCCATACGACAGCCGAATGAGCATAGCAATCCGACTGAGCCGATAGTCGCTATCGCGCCAAAGCACTCGGCCAATGACCATGAAGCAAGCACCAGCCAGGTAAAAACGAGAGATCCTAAATACACTCAGCCAAAGTGGTGTCCTCCAGGGCTAACAAAGACACAAAAGAGGAAACTACAGAGGTTAAGGAGTCAAGAGATGGCAGAAAAGGAGGCCGAGAAACAAAGGGATAAGTTGTTCAATGACACTCGACCCATGGTTCCAGCAAAGCAAGTGTGGAGGCCTAAACAAAAAGAAGATACAATTGTTGGGGAACGTAGTAATTTCAAAAAAAATCCTACGCACACGCAAGATCATGGTGATGCATAGCAACGAGAGGGGAGAGTGTTGTCTACGTACCCTCGTAGACCGAAGCGGAAGCGTTGACGTAACATAGAGGAAGTAGTCGTACGTCTTCCCGGTCCAACCGATCCAAGCACCGTTACTCCGGCACCTCCGAGTTCTTAGCACACGTCCAGCTCGATGACGCTCCCCGGGCTCCGATCCAGCAAAGCTTCAGGGATGAGTTCCGTCAGCACGACGGCGTGATGACGATGATGATGTTCTACCGACGCAGGGCTTCGCCTAAGCACTGCAACGATATGACCGAGGTGGAATATGGTGGAGGGGGGCACCGCACACGGCTAAGGAACGATCACGAAGATCAACTTGTGTGTCCTGGGGTGCCCCCTGCCCCCGTATATAAAGGAGCAAGAGGGAGGGGGCGGCCGGCCTAGAGGGGCGCGCCAAGGAGGAGTCCTACTCCCACCGGGAGTAGGACTCCTCTCCCTTGCCTTGTAGGAGAAGGAAGGAGAGAGGGGGAAAGGAAAAAGGGTGGGCGCCGCCCCCCCCTTCCTTGTCCTATTCGGACTAGGGGGGAGGGGCGCGCGGCCTGCCCTCGCCGCCCCTCCTCTTTTCCCTTAAGGCCCATATGGGCCCATTAACCCCCGGGGGGTTCCGGTAACCCCCCGGTACTCCAGTAAAATGCCGATTTCACTCGGAACCATTCCGATGTCCAAATATAGGCTTCCAATATATCAATATTTATGTCTCGACCATTTCGAGACTCCTCGTCATGTCCGTGATCACATCCGGGACTCCGAACAACCTTCGGTACATCAAAATGCATAAACTCATAATAACAGTCATCGTAACGTTAAGCGTGCGGACCCTACGGTTCGAGAACAATGTAGACATGACCGAGACACATCTCTGGTCAATAACCAATAGCGGGACCTGGATGCCCATATTGGCTCCTACATATTCTACGAAGATCTTTATCGGTCAGACCGCATAACAACATACGTTGTTCCCTTTGTCATCGGTATGTTACTTGCCCGAGATTCGATCGTCGGTATCTCAATACCTAGTTCAATCTCGTTACCGGCAAGTCTCTTTACTCGTTTCGTAATACATCATCTCGCAACTAACACATTAGTTGCAATGCTTGCAAGGCTTATGTGATGTGCATTACCGAGAGGGCCCAGAGATACCTCTCCGACTATCGGAGTGACAAATCCTAATCTCGAAATACGCCAACCCAACAAGTACTTTCGGAAACACCTGTAGATCACCTTTATAATCACCCAGTTACGTTGTGACGTTTGGTGGCACACAAAGTGTTCCTACAGTAAACGGGAGTTGCATAATCTCATAGTCATAGGAACATGTATAAGTCATGAAGAAAGCAATAGCAACATACTAAACGATCGCGTCCTAAGCTAATGGAATGGGTCATGTCAATCAGATCATTCAACTAATGATGTGACCTCGTTAATCAAATAACAACTCTTTGTTCATGGTTAGGAAACATAACCATCTTTGATTAACGAGCTAGTCAAGTAGAGGCATACTAGTGACACTCTGTTTGTTTATATATTCACACATGTATTATGTTTCCGGCTAATACAATTCTAGCATGAATAATAAACATTTATCATGATATATGAGGAAATAAATAATAACTTTATTATTGCCTCTAGGGCATATTTCCTTCAGTCTCCCACTTGCACTAGAGTCAATAATCTAGATTACATAGTAATGATTCTAACACCCATGGAGTTTTGGTGTTGATCATGTTTTGCTCGTGGAAGAGGCTTAGTCAACGGGACTGCTACATTCAGATCCGTATGTATCTTGCAAATCTCTATGTCTCCCACCTGGACTAGATCCCGTATGGAATTGAAGCATCTCTTGATGTGCTTGGTTGTTTTGTGAAATCTGGATTCCTTTGCCAGGGCAATTGCACCAGTATTGTCACAAAAGATTTTCATTGGACCCGATGCACTAGGCATGACACCTAGATCGGATATGAACTCCTTCATTTGCTGCTTCCGAAGCAGATATGTACTCCACTTCACATGTAGATCCTGCCACGACGCTTTTTTTAGAACTGCACCAACTGACAGCTCCACCGTTTAATGTAAACACGTATCCGGTTTGCGATTTAGAATCGTCCGGATTAGTGTCAAAGCTTGCATCAACGTAACCGTTTACGATGAGCTCTTTGTCACCTCCATATATGAGAAACATATCCTTAGTCCTTTTCAGGTACTTCAGGATGTTCTTGACCGCTGTCCAGTGATCCACTCCTAGATTACTTTGGTACCTCCCTGCTAGACTTATAGCAAGACACACATCAGGTCTGGTACACAGCATTGCATACATGATAGAGCCTATGGCTGAAGCATAGGGAACATCTTTCATTTTCTCTCTATCTTCTGCAGTGGTCGGGCATTGAGTCTTACTCAACTTCACACCTTGTAACACAGGCAAGAACCCTTTCTTTACTTGATCCATTTTGAACTTTTTCAAAACTTTGTCAAGGTATGTGCTTTGTGAAAGTCCAATTAAGCGTCTTGATCTATCTCTATAGATCTTAATGCCCAATATGTAAGCAGCTTCACCGAGGTCTTTCATTGAAAAACTCTTATTCAAGTATCCCTTTATGCTATCCAGAAATTCTATATCATTTCCGATTAGTAATATGTCATCTACATATACTATCAAAAATGCTACAGAGCTCCCACTCACTTTCTTGTAAATACAGGCTTCTCCAAAAGTCTGTACGAACCCAAATGCTTTGATCACACTATCAAAGCGTTTATTCCAACTCCGAGAAGCTTGCACCAGTCCATAAATGGATCGCTGGAGCTTGCACACTTTGTTAGCTCCTTTTGGATCGACAAAACCTTTAGGTTGCATCATATACAACTCTTCTTCTAGAAATCCATTTAGGAATGCAGTTTTTACATCCATCTGCCAAATTTCATAATCATAAAATGCGGCAATTGCTAACATGATTCGGACAGACTTAAGCATCGCTACGGGTGAGAAGGTCTCATCGTAGTCAATTCCTTGAACTTGTCGAAAACCTTTTGCGACAGGTCGAGCTTTGTAGACAGTAACATTACCGTCAGCGTCAGTCTTATTTTTGAAGATCCATTTATTCTCTATTGCTTGCCGACCATCGGGCAAGTCAACCAAAGTCCATACTTTGTTGTCATACATGGATCCCATCTCAGATTTCATGGCTTCTAGCCATTTTGCGGAATCTGGGCTCACCATCGCTTCTTCATAGTTCGTAGGTTCACCATGATCTAGCAGCATGATTTCCAGAACAGGATTGCCGTACCACTCTGGTGCGGATCTTACTCTGGTTGATCTACGAGGTTCTGTAGTAACTTGATCTGAAGTTTCATGATCATTATCATTAGTTTCCTCACTAATTGGTGTAGGTGTCATAGAAACAGATTTCTGTGATGCATTACTTTCCAATAAGGGAGCAAGTACAGTTACCTCATCAAGTTCTACTTTCCTCCCACTCACTTCTTTCGAGAGAAACTCCTTCTCTAGAAAGGATCCATTCTTAGCAACAAATATCTTGCCTTCGGATCTGTGATAGAAGGTGTACCCAACAGTTTCCTTTGGGTATCCTATGAAGACACATTTCTCCGATTTGGGTTCGAGCTTATCAGGTTGAAGTTTTTTCACATAAGCATCGCAGCCCCAAACTTTAAGAAACGACAACTTTGGTTTCTTGCCAAACCATAGTTCATAAGGCGTCGTCTCAACGGATTTTGATGGTGCTCTATTTAACGTGAATGCGGCCGTCTCTAAAGCATAACCCCAAAACGATAGCGGTAAATCTGTAAGAGACATCATAGATCGCACCATATCAAGTAAAGTACGATTACAACGTTCAGACACACCATTACGTTGTGGTGTTCCGGGTGGTGTGAGTTGCGAAACTATTCCGCACTGTTTCAAATGTAGACCAAACTCGTAACTCAAATATTCTCCTCCACGATCAGATCGTAGAAACTTTATTTTCTTGTTACGATGATGTTCAACTTCACTCTGAAATTCTTTGAACTTTTCAAAAGTTTCAGACTTGTGTTTCATTAAGTAGATATACCCATATCTGCTTAAATCATCTGTGAAGGTGAGAAAATAACGATATCCGCCACGAGCTTCAATATTCATCGGACCACATACATCTGTATGTATGATTTCCAACAAATCTGTTGCTCTCTCCATAGTACCGGAGAACGGTGTTTTAGTCATCTTGCCCATGAGGCACGGTTCGCAAGTACCAAGTGATTCATAATCAAGTGGTTCCAAAAGTCCATCAGTATGGAGTTTCTTCATGCGCTTTATACCGATATGACCTAAACGGTAGTGCCACAAATAAGTTGCACTATCATTATCAACTCTGCATCTTTTGGCTTCAACATTATGAATATGTGTATCACTACTATCGAGATTCATTAAAAATAGACCACTCTTCAAGGGTGCATGACCATAAAAGATATTACTCATATAAATAGAACAACCATTATTCTCTGATTTAAATGAATAACCGTCTCGCATCAAACAAGATCCAGATATAATGTTCATGCTCAACGCTGGCACCAAATAACAATTATTTAGTTCTAATACTAATCCCGAAGGTAGATGTAGAGGTAGCGTGCCGACCGCGATCACATCGACTTTGGAACCATTTCCCACGCGCATCGTCACCTCGTCCTTTGCCAGTGTTCGCTTAACCCGTAGTCCCTGTTTCGAGTTGCAAATATTAGCAACAGAACCAGTATCAAATACCCAGGTGCTACTGCGAGCTCTAGTAAGGTACACATCAATAACATGTATATCACATATACCTTTGTTCACCTTGCCATCCTTCTTATCCGCCAAATACTTGGGGCAGTTCCGCTTCCAGTGACCAGTCTGCTTGCAGTAGAAGCACTCAGTTTCAGGCTTGGGTCCAGACTTGGGTTTCTTCTCTTGAGCAGCAACTTGTTTGCTGTTTTTCTTGGAGTTCCCCTTCTTCTTCCCTTTGCCCTTTTTCTTGAAACTAGTGGTTTTGTTAACCATCAACACTTGATGCTCCTTCTTGATTTCTACCTCCGCAGCCTTTAGCATTGCGCAGAGCTCGGGAATCGTCTTATTCATCCCTTGCATATTATAGTTCATCATGAAGCCTTTGTAGCTTGGTGGAAGTGATTGGAGAATTCTGTCAATGACGCAATCATTCGGAAGATTAACCCCCAGTTGAATCAAGTGATTATAATACCCAGACATTTTGAGTATATGCTCACCGATAGAACTATTCTCCTCCATCTTGCAGCTATAGAACTTATTGGAGACTTCATATCTCTCAATCCGGGCATTCTGTTGGAATTTTAACTTCAACTCTTGGAACATCTCATATGCCCATGATGTTCAAAACGTCGTTGAAGTCCCGGTTCTAAGCCGTAAAGCATGGCAGATTGGACTATCGAGTAGTCATCAGCTTTGCTCTGCCAGACGTTCTTAACGTCGTCAGTTGCATCAGCAGCAGGCCTGGCACCCAGCGGTGCTTCCAGGACGTAACTCTTCCGTGCAGCAATGAGGATAATCCTCAAGTTATGGACCCAGTCCGTGTAATTGCTACCATCATCTTTCAACTTTGCTTTCTCAAGGAACGCATTAAAATTCAACGGAACAACAACACGGGCCTTCTATCTACAATCAACATAAACAAGCAAGATACTATCAGGGACTAAGTTCATGATAAATTTAAGTTCAATTAATCATATTACTTAAGAACTCCCACTTAGATAGACATCCCTCCAATCTTCTAAGTGATCACGTGATCCAAATCAAACTAAACCATAACCGATCGTCACGTGAAATGGATTAGTTCTCAATGGTTAACATCATTATGTTGATCATATCTACTATATGATTCACGCTCGACCTTTCGGTCTCCGTGTTCCGAGGCCATATCTGCATATGCTAGGCTCGTCAAGTATAACCCGAGTATTCTGCGTGTGCAAAACTGGCATGCACCCGTTGTAGATGGACGTAGGGCTTATCACACCCGATCATCACGTGGTGTCTGGGCACGATGAACTTTGGCAACGGTGCATACTCGGGGAGAACACTTCTTGATAATTTTAGTGAGAGATCATCTTATAATGCTACCGTCAATCAAAGCAAGATAAGATGCATAAAAAGATAAACATCACATGCAATCAATATAAGTGATATGATATGGCCATCATCATCTTGTGCTTGTGATCTCCATCTTCGAAGCACCATCATGATCACCATCGTCACTGGCGCGACACCTTGATCTCCATCGTAGCATCGTTGTCGTCTCGCCAATCTTATGCTTCTACGACTATCGCTACCGCTTAGTGATAAAGTAAAGCATTATAGGGCGATTGCATTGCATACAATAAAGCGACAACCATACGGCTCCTGTCGGTTGCCGATAACTCGGTTACAAAACATGATCATCTCATACAATAAAATTTAGCATCATGTCTTGACCATATCACATCACAACATGCCCTGCAAAAACAAGTTAGACGTCCTCTACTTTGTTTGTTGCAAGTTTTATGTGGCTGCTACGGGCTTAAGCAAGAACCAATCTCACCTACGCATCAAAACCACAATGATAGTTTGTCAAGTTGATGCCGTTTTAACCTTTGCAAGGACCGGGTGTAGCCACACTCGGTTCAACTAAAGTTGGAGAAACTGACACCCGCCAGCCACCTGTGTGCAAAGCACGGCGGTAGAACCAGTCTCGCGTAAGCGTACGCGTAATGTCGGTTCGGGCCGCTTCATCCAACAATACCGCCGAACCAAAGTATGACATGCTGCTAGGCAGTATGACTTATATCGCCCACAACTCACTTGTGTTCTACTCGTGCATAACATCAAACCATAAAAACCTAGGCTCGGATGCCACTGTTGGGGAACGTAGTAATTTCAAAAAAAATCCTACGCACACGCAAGATCATGGTGATGCATAGCAACGAGAGGGGAGAGTGTTGTCTACGTACCCTCGTAGACCGAAGCGGAAGCATTGACGCAATGTACAGGAAGTAGTCGTACGTCTTCCCGGTCCAACCGATCCAAGCACCGTTACTCCGGCACCTCCGAGTTCTTAGCACACGTTCAGCTCGATGACGCTCCCCGGGCTCCGATCCAGCAAAGCTTCGGGGATGAGTTCTGTCAGCACGACGGCGTGATGACGATGATGATGTTCTACCGATGCAGGGCTTCGCCTAAGCACTGTAACGATATGACCGAGGTGGAATATGGTGGAAGGGGGCACCGCACACGGCTAAGGAACGATCACGAAGATCAACTTGTGTGTCCTGGGGTGCCCCCTTGCCCCCGTATATAAAGGAGCAAGGGGGAGGGGGCGGCCGGCCTAGAGGGGCGCGCCAAGGAGGAGTCCTACTTCCACCGGGAGTAGGACTCCTCTCCCTTGCCTTGTAGGAGAAGGAAGGAGAGAGGGGGAAAGGAAAAAGGGGGGCGCCGCCCCAACCCCCTCCTTGTCCTATTCGGACTAGGGAGGAGGGGGCGCGCGGCCTGCCCTGGCCGCCCCTCCTCTTTTCCCTTAAGGCCCATATGGGCCCATTAACCCCCGGGGGGTTCCGGTAACCCCCCGGTACTCTAGTAAAATGCCGATTTCACTCGGAACCATTCTGATGTCCAAATATAGGCTTCCAATATATCAATCTTTATGTCTCGACCATTTCAAGACTCCTCTCATGTCCGTGATCACATCCGGGACTCCGAACAACCTTCGGTACATCAAAATGCATAAACTCATAATAACAGTCATCGTAACGTTAAGCGTGCGGACCCTATGGTTCGAGAACAATGTAGACATGACCGAGACACGTCTCGGGTCAATAACCAATAGCGGGACCTGGATGCCCATATTGGCTCCTACATATTCTACGAAGATCTTTATCGGTCAGACCGCATAACAACATATGTTGTTCCCTTTGTCATCGGTATGTTACTTGCCCGAGATTCGATCGTCGGTATCTCAATACCTAGTTCAATCTCGTTACCGGCAAGTCTCTTTACTCGTTCCGTAATACATCATCTCGCAACTAACACATTAGTTGCAATGCTTGCAAGGCTTATGTGATGTGCATTACCGAGAGGGCCCAGAGATACCTCTCCGACTATCGGAGTGACAAATCCTAATCTCGAAATACGCCAACCCAACAAGTACTTTCGGAAACACCTGTAGAGCACCTTTATAATCACCCAGTTACGTTGTGACGTTTGGTGGCACACAAAGTGTTCCTACGGTAAACGGGAGTTGCATAATCTCATAGTCATAGGAACATGTATAAGTCATGAAGAAAGCAATAGCAACATACTAACGATCGGGTGCTAAGCTAATGGAATGGGTCATGTCAATCAGATCATTCAACTAATGATGTGACCTCGTTAATCAAATAACAACTCTTTGTTCAGGGTTAGGAAACATAACCATCTTTGATTAACGAGCTAGTCAAGTAGAGGCATACTAGTGACACTCTGTTTGTTTATATATTCACACTTGTATTATGTTTCCGGCTAATACAATTCTAGCATGAATAATAAACATTTATCATGATATATGAGGAAATAAATAATAACTTTATTATTGCCTCTAGGGCATATTTCCTTCAACAATAGCTTCTACATCTATCACAGCAACACCTACATCACCAAAGGAGGACGATGCAACAGATATCACATTGTCTGTGACACTTCTTACTTCTCCTTCACTCGGACAAATTTCAGAATCGGTGGATGCACTCGAAGAGGAGGCTGATATGTTGGACTATGAGTCTACGCCGGTTCATGAAGGTATGGATATCAATATGGTGTATTACTTACCTGCTGAGTTTCGTGCTGTAGATGAAGAAGGGGAGGTGGCTCAGCTGGATTTTGGCCCTAAAAACGCAATATTAGAGAAGCCAAAAGAACCAGTAACGCATCTGAAACCATTATATCTTAGAGGTCATATCAATGGGTCGCCGCTCACTCGGATGCTTGTTGATGGTGGTGCTGTGGTAAATCTTATGCCCTATTCGGTCTTCAAGAAATTGGGTTTGCCTGATGAAGAATTGATCAAGGCCAATATGGTGCTCAACGGATTTGAAGGCAAAGAGAAAACTGAAGCCAAAGGTGTGATGTATGTGGAGCTTACAGTTGGAAGCAAAACTTTGGCTACTGCATTCTTTGTCACTGAGGTGCAAGGTAACTACAACGTCATACTAGGCCGTGATTGGGTTCATGCAAACCAGTGCGTGCCATCCACTATGCACCAGTTTTTGATTTAGTGGGTTGGTGATGAAGTGGAAGTCATTCATGCGGATAACTCGGCCTGTGTTGCTTTGGCCGATGCATCGGTGGATTGGCAACATCCCAATGCTACTTGCTTGACGGGACGTGACTTATCAGAGTTTGATTTTCTCAGCGCGACCAAGAGTGGTTTTGTGCCCGTCTCTTTAAAGCCGACTGAATGCAATCGGCTCCAAGGTATGATATGTTTAAATGGATTCTAGCTCCGAGTGGTTACAAAAACGTCTTGTGAAATATCGGTCCAGCGAGAACGATATGTATGAGTCTATAGAGGAGTTGGATGACATGGATAAACTTGGAAAAGGTTTTACGTCGACCGATCCATTAGAAGAGGTAGATATTGGAGATGGTTCAGTCACTCGACCGACATTTATAAACAAAAATTTGAAAGCCGATTGTAAAGCTAAGTTAATCGAGCTATTAAAAGAATATGTTTGTTGCTTTGCATGGGAATATCATGAGATGCCAGGGTTAAGCCGAGAGCTAGTGGAGCATAGATTGCCTATAAAGGCCGGTTTTAGACCTTATAAACAGTCGGCCAGAAAATTTAATCCGAAAACATATGACGGGATCAAGGAAGAGATCGGTCGACTGCTTGAAGCTAATTTCATTCGACCTTGCAGGTACGCCGAGTGGATTTCTAACATTGTCCCAGTGGAGAAGAAAGGATCCGGCAAGTTGAGGGTGTGCATTGATTTCAGAGATTTGAATAGGGCTACACCCAAAGATGAGTATCCTATGCCAATAACCGATATGCTTATTAATGATGCTTCTGGACATAAGGTTATTAGCTTTCTAGATGGTAATGCCGGATACAATCAAATTTTTATGGCCGAAGAGGACATGTACAAGACAGCTTTTCGATGCCCTGGTTTCCTTGGTTTATTCGAGTGGACAGTGATGACATTCGGATTAAAAAATGCTGGCGCCACATATCAAAGGGCTATGAATTTGATTTTTCATGATTTACTCGGTGTCATACTTGAAGTTTATATTGATGATATTGTTGTCAAATCGGATGCTTTTGAATCTCACTTGGCCGATTTGCGTTTAGCTTTTGAAAGAATGAAAAGGTATGGACTGAAGATGAATCCTTTGAAGTGTGCTTTCGGCGTGTCAGCTGGCAAGTTTTTGGGTTTCATTATTCATGAAGATGGTATAGAGATTGATCCCAAAAAGATAGAGGCTATACAGAAAGTGGAGGCTCCAACATGCAAGAGAGATATGCAAAAGTTCCTTGGCAAGGTCAATTATTTGAGAAGGTTCATAGCTAATCTATCAGGGAAGGTTGATGCATTTACTCCTATCCTTCGGTTAAAGAATGATGCTCATTTCACTTGGGGGGCAAAACAACAAGAAGCATTTGATATGATCAAGAATTATTTGTGCACTCCTCCGGTGATGAGAGCACCCAAGCATAGGGAACACTTCAGACTTTACACTGCAGCAGAGGAAGGAGTTATTGGTGCTGTTCTAACTCAAGAGACCGAAGGAAAAGAGCATGCCATCACTTATTTGAGCCGCCGCTTATTGGACGCAGAGACAAGGTATACATTTATTGAGATATTATGTCTATGCTTATATTATGCTTGCACAAAATTGAGACATTATTTAGTGCCGAGTGCTTGCGTAGTAGCTTGTCAGACCGACGTCATTAAATACATGTTGCATAGGCCAATTCTTAGTGGTAGAATTGGCAAGTGGGCCAAACTGTTGCTAATTTCATTGTTGAACATCGGATTAATGACAAGCATGATAGTGATATGAACCTTGTTTCATTAGCACCATGGAGATTATACTTTGATGGTTCAGTTTGTAGCAATGGCCAAGGTGTTGGTATTGTTTATATATCTCCTCATGGTGCTGTTTCTGAAGCCTCATGCCGCTTAGAATATTTTTGCACAAACAATCAAGCCGAATATGAAGCATTGTTATTCGCCCTACAGATGTTACTTGCTATAGGTGTTACATATATTGAGGCTTATGGTGATTCGTTACTAGTGGTGCAGCAAATATCCAAAGTCTTTCAGTGTTTGGACGAATCACTTAATGTTTATCTTGATAAATGTCTAGATATAATCTCTAGTTTGGATTGTTTTAGCATTGCACATATATCTAGACATGGCAACTGGAAAGCAAATGAGTTGGCACAACAAGCATCTGGATACCATGTTGATCATGGCATGTTTCATATTTCTCAAAGTCCGATGTCTTGTCTTACCAGTATAGAAGAGGTCGAACCAGAACCCACTGATTCGGTCATTAACAAAAAATCTAGTGCAGATGACAATTTCGACTGGAGGAAGCCCATTGTTGCTTACTTGCGCAATCCGAGTGAAAGGGTGGACAGGGCTGTTCGGCGTATGGCTTTTAAATATATTATGAGGGATGATGACCTTTATCGCCGAACAGTTGATGATGTTCTTTTAAAGTGCTTGGATGAGGACCAAGCAAGAGTTGCTATGGGAGAGGTACATAAGGGCATTTGTGGTACTCACCAGTCGGCTCCCAAGATGAAATGGTTATTACGACGTGCTGGGTTTTATTGGCCGACCATGATTAATGATTGCTTCAGATATTATAAAGGGTGCGAAGCTTGTCAAAAATTTGGTGATATTCAATTGGCTCCTGCTGCTATGTTGCATCCTATTATCAAGCCGTGGCCTTTCAGAGGATGGGGTTTAGACTTTATTGGGCAAATTCATCCATCTTCCTCAAAGGGGCATCGGTTCGTGTTGGTGGCAACTGATTATTTCACTAAATGGTCTGAAGCAGTACCTCTCAAGAACATGACACATACGGAAGTAATTCAATTCATAACCGAGCACATTATTCATAGATTCGGTATTCCTCAAACGTTAACTACAGATTAAGGTTCATCTTTTATGTCACACCAAGTCAGAGAGTTTGCCGAATCTTATAATATAAAGTTGCTCAATTCCTCTCCGTATTATGCCCAAGCTAATGGACAAGCCGAGTCTAGCAATAAAATTTTAATCAAGCTCATCAAGAAGAAGATTGAGGATAATCCAAGGAAATGGCATGAGTTGTTGTTTGAAGCTTTATGGGCACATAGAATTTCAAGGCATGGTGCTACAAAGGTGACTCCATATGAGCTAGTATATGGTCAAGAGGCTGTTTTACCAGTGGAGGTAAATTTGAATGCTTTGAGAATAGCCAAACAAAATAATTTATCGGCAGTAGACTTTTATAACTTGATGATGGACAATATTGATGAGGTTGCCGATAAACGTTTGGCTGCTTTGAAGGCCATAGAGAAGGACAAGTTGAGGGTAGCAAGGGCTTACAATAATAAAGTTAAGTTGAAGAATTTTCAAGTTGGTGATCTCGTCTGGAAAGTAATTCTCCCAATTGGTTCAAGAGACAGAAAATTCGGGAAGTGGTCTCCAAGCTGGGAAGGTCCTTTTAGAATTGCAAGAATAGTTCCCGGAAACTCTTATTTGGTGGAATCCGTATAAGGGGAACTGTTACCTCGAGCTCTCAATGGCAAGTACTCGAAGAAATACCACCCAAGTGTGTGGCAAGAAGCCTGAGTGGGCAATGGCCGATATATGATTATCGCCCTTAGCACAAACATGGCCGATACCTGATTATCGCCCTGAGGAAAATAAATGGCCGATGGAGTGTTGACATCGTCCTTAGAACAAACACAATACAAGTTATTTTTCGGCACACAAGGTTTGCCGAAAAACAGGGGGGCATGTGTTGACAGCAGATTTTGGCATGGTCACGAATCGGGGTTCGTATGCAAAAGTTAGAGGCAACACTTCGCGGGCCGGCCTTGAGTGAGAAAGTATTCGGCCTTTGCCGGCTGAATGAAACCTTGCCGGAGTAAAACCTTGACGATGTGAGGGCTTACCGACGTGGAGAGCTTGCCGGCGGGGAAGCTTGCCAGCGTGGAAAGCTTGCCGGTGAAGAAGCTTGCCGGTGTGAAATCTTGCCGAGGGAGAAACCTTGCCGAAGAGGAACTCTTGCCGGGGGTAGAAACCTTGCCGAGGAGGAACTCTTGCCAGGGTAGAAACCTTGCCGTGGTAGGGAGAGCCCTTGCCGGTGTAAAAACCTTGCCGGGGTGAAACCTTGTCGGTGCGGAAAGCTTACCCGGGTGGAAGGCCTGCCGGGGTGGAGGTTGTGATAGTCAATCCGACCAGAAGCTGAAGATGGGTTCAACTGATTATCTAGATGGACTCAAATGGATAAGTGATCTACATGAAAGAGTTCCGTATTATTGATACGAACATCTTTGAAATTTGGGTCATCGCCGTCCGATTTCATCTCGAAGGCCGAAACTATGCTCGAAGTACCAAGATCTTATATTCAAAGTACAGTTTAGCCGATTAAGCCCCCAAGACGACCTCAAATGAAAAACTGATTTACACGGGTTGTCTTCGTCTCGTCGAAACGATCGATTTTGATATAAAAATCGTTCAAATCCGAGTTTGTATGCAAAAGTTAGAGCAATCGGAGTGCAGCCCTGTCACGAGGCGAGATGTGGCGCGCCCCACCAGACACATGTCTGACGGGTAGCGCGAGGAGATAGCCTGTGTTGCGAGACCGATTTGACCCTCAAGATGATCTCTGATCAAAAACCCTTGAACATGAAAGTTGTTCGCCTCGTCGAACCGGTCAAGATTGCTTTCGGGCTTGTTTTCATCCGAGATCGTTTACCACCGCAAAAAGGACCCGCAAGGAGCAGCCAGTTTAAACCGAACAGTTTTGGGAAGTTCGGATAAAACCAGTCCGAATTTGACTAGGGTTTTGGACGTGAATTGATGTAATTTTCTTGTAAGGAAAGCCTAGATAAATCCTATGCTTGTACGGGAAGTCCAGCCGCCTCTTATATATGTTGGGGTGACGGCCGATTGAGACAACACCAATCGAACAAATCAATCTATTACACTTTTGTGTTCATCAACTTTTATCCCTTACCCTTGTATCTTTCTTTCTCGTTCTTCGTTTGTTCTTCGCATTGGAGGGCAGTGATCCATGAGGCTCTAGGGGCGAGCGAATCGACCTAGGACAGCCCATAGCCGCCGCAATCCCTGACGGGGTCCCTCCCGGGTGTGCGGGGTTTCGGGTCTGCAAAAGCGCCCGCCGACTGTCCTGTGTATCGCGCTGTCGGTCGGGTCTCCTTCGACGTGAACTGCGGTGCATCACCCCCGGCGTCGAGGGTACACGGGACGTGTTCGTGTGTCAACAACGGGCTTCTAGTAAGAACCGTTCTTACCTACGCATCAAAACCACAGCGATGTTTCGTCAAGTTTGTTGTTTTAACCTTCAACAAGGACCGGCCATAGTCAAATTCGATTCAACTAAAGTGGGAGAGACAAACACCCGCTAGCCACCTTTATGCAAAACTAGTTGCATGTCTGTCGGTGCAACCGGTCTCATGAACGTGGTCATGTAAGGTTGGTTCGGGCCGCTTCATCCAACAATACCGCCGAATCAAAATAACACATTGGTATGCAGTATGACGATCACCGCCCACAACTCTTTGTGTTCTACTCGTGCATATCATCTACGCATAGACCTGGCTCGGATGCCACTGTTGGGTAACGTTGCATGCAATTTAAAAAAAAATTCCTGCACTCACGCAAGATCTATCTAAGAGATGCATAGCAACGAGAAGGGGAGAGTGTGTCCACGTACCCTTGTAGACCGAAAGTGGAAGCGTTTGACAACGCGGTTGATGTAGTCGAACTTCTTCTTGTTCCGACCAATCAAGCACCGAGCGTACGGCACCTCCGAGTTCTGCACACGTTCAGCTTGATGACGTCCCTCGAACTCTTGATCCAGCAAAGTGTCGAGGGAGAGTTCCATCAGCACGACGGTGTGGTGATGGTGAAGTAATCCACGCAGGGCTTTGCCTAAGCACTACGTGAATATAACCGGAGGCGTAAACTGTGGAGGGGGCGTCGCACACGGCTAACTGTAACATCCCAAATTTATAGGTCATCGTTATACATTAGGAATGTTATACATTAGGTCATCATTGCATATCATATTTATTGCATTTTGGTTTGATCCTAGAAATTCTACGCAACTCAAGGACCCGCGGAGAGAGTAGGAGATTTCATTATTTTCATATTCGAGTTTTTCTCGAATTTTGAAAAGAGGATCGTTTGATTTTAATTATTTTCTCTTGAATATTTCTTTTATAAAAATAAAAGAGAGAGGATAAAATGACTTCCTCAAAATAAAGAAATATCGGAGATTTAATATTAAAATCAAATAATATTTTTATTCGAAGTATTATCGCTATTTTATTTGACTTAGGAAAATATGCGTTTTTCAAATTGCATTTTAGGCCCAAATAAATGTTCACCTTTCCCGGCCTATTTTTAGAGGACGGGAAAAATTTATTTCGGGATTTTTGGTGTCCCTTTAGTACTTCTTTTCTATCTTTTTCTGCACATCAGAATTATTTACAAAAAAGAGAGAAACCGACTCCGGGTCGTACCCGAGCGGGACTCCGCCCCGGGGCTTTATAAGCCGCCGCCCCGAGCGCCCCAAGGCCCAGCCGCCAGCCCACCTGCGCCCGCGCCCAAACTCTAACCCTAGCCGCCACCGTCGTTGCCGCCCCGCGCCGAAGCCCGCCGCCGGAGGTAGCCGCCGCCGCCGTTTATCTCCGTTTTATTGTTTTTTTCGGTTAACCGTTTGGTTTTTTAGAAAATCTAGATTCGTTTTTTTAGATTAGATCGGTTCGGTTTTATTTGCTTTAGCTATTTAGCGAACGCCCGTTCGTACGTTCGGTATAACAAACGGTTTTCACCATTTAGCCGCAGACAGCGAACGTTCGTTCGTTCGCCTGTTCGTCAGTTTTTCTTTTTCTCGGATTTTCTGCGATTATTTTCGATCGCGATTTCTGATCCGATTTTCGTTTTAGTTTAACTTTTCGCCCATTTATCGGAATCAGGCGATTCAAGCGCCTAGAGTTTCATCTCGAGGCCCTCTTTCTATTTAACCAACTTAAACAAGATTTTGCTGCTGTAAAATTTGACTTTAGTCCAGATTAGTAAACGAAGCTTGTTTCTTTCATCGTTTGAGTTTTGTTGCTTCGTTTGATTTTTAAGTTGAACTTTCTGGTTAGATCTCTTATTTGAGTTTTACTCGTGCCCTTTCTTGATTGCTTATTGTATGCTTGTTTGTTTGCGATAGAGTACCCGGAGTGTGAAGCGTGCTACTACGAGTCTCTAGGTTTCGCGGATCATCAGCAAGGCAAGTAACACTTTGATCATACCTCTTTCATACCCAGTTTTATTGCATTAGATCAATCCTCAAACAATGGCATGGTTAGGATCTAATTTAAATTGTGGGTTTGGGAAGTAGATGAGGTGGTACCTATTCACCTGTTTATTATCAAACCTTGGGAGTTACTTCTACGTTGCTTATATTGCTATGCTATGCTCGTAGACGTGGATTGGGTTTGAGTGTATACCATGACAGATGTGAGATTGTTAATTAATGGTTAACTTAAGGTGGCAACTTTAATACACATCTGGGTGGATTGAGGCACCTGGGGAATTCCAGTGATTGCCTATATTTTTGGAAATCCCGGGGTACCATGTGATTCTCCTACGGACTGCCACCTAGGCCAAAGGGATCATAAGATTATTCATGCTACAAACTTCCATGTGCAGCCACATGCCAATATGGGCTTTGGCATAGTTGAGTAAGTTGTGAGAAACTTTTCAGTGATGGGCTAGCATATATAGGGGATTGTAGGTGTACAGGCCTATCTATCGGTAAAGGGACCTCTTCGGAAAGAATGTGTCTCGGTCATCCGTTTCTCAAACATCATGTAGTGCGAGAAATCAAATGGAGGAGATCGAGTCTTGTGGGGAAAAGTGCACAAACCTCTGCAGAGTGTACAAACTAATCATGGTTAGCCGTGTCCACAGTTATGGACGTCTTGAGTATCTAGTTCTTGGATTATCATGTGGATCTCATCACACTTAATACAATTTGATTAGGTTTAATGATGATGCTTAATTGGGATTGAGTTGCGTGAACCTTCTCAATGTTTAACAACCACCATTATAGTTAAATAAAATTTATTCCTTTGTTGTAGGGAAAAAATGGCTTTTCGCAAAACATATTAACCATACAGCCTCCACCAGCCATATATGCATGTAGTGATAGCTTTATTCTGTTCATTACTCTCTTGTGTTACATTGCCAGCATATTCCATGTGCTGACCCGTTTTCGGGCTGCAACGTATAATGTTGCAGAATTTTCAGACGACGAGTAAGGAGCCTTAGGTCGTGGTCTTTCACTCAGTGATGTCGTTGGAGTTGATGGACTCACTTTATCTTCCAAGCCTTCCACTGTTGTCGTATTAGATGGCCTTAAGCCATATTTATTGTAAAAAGTTCTCTTTTGAGACATTCGTTGTAATAAGTGTGTGATTGCTACTCTGTTATAAATCCTTCAAGTACTATGCGTGTCAGCATTACCGATCCAGGGATGACACTGATGCACAGAGATCAAACTGTTTGAGGTCTGGTCGCTAGAAAGATGGTATCAGAGCACACGATGACTGTAGGACACGACCACTAAGGTAAAGCCCTAGATCACTACTCTCTTCTCATTTCTAACTCCTCTCCATTTTCTACTCTTTAGGATGGCAGATGCAAGGATCAAGTTCACGCAACCGGATGAAGACACCCCTTTTGGATGCCACTTGAAGGAAGTTACTAGGTACATGAACATCGGAATACCAAGATTCACTCAGACTTACAACGCCACTTTACCAGAAGAGGAGCGCTGGATGATTCAAGTTCAAGTTCCAGGAAGGGCATTCACGCCAGTCACTGAGCCCATAGAGTTTTCCTTTGATGGACCAACCTGGAGTCTAGGAAAGAGTATGGCAGCCCACATCACCATGGGACGCATTGGAGAAGTTTACCACAAGGATCTCAAGGATACTATCTACCAGATTTGTGGGCGCCGAGATGAGCAATGGGAGATGATCAGCACCAGGAAGGATAGATTGATTGCCGCTTTCATCCAAGAGTTAAACCAGCACATTCGACGCCAGGAGAACCAGATGTGTGCATGCATGACAGATTTGAAGAAGGCGATGACAAGGATCACAGAGCTGGAGGAAGAACTCAAGGCTACTCATGAAGATTATATGGAGGAAATCGTCGTACTAGTGGAGAAGAATGATGACCTGACAAGGAAGCTAGGAGTTTTCATGGGAGACCCCGCGCCAGGAGGAGAAGATGACAGTTTCACTTGCCGAGAGAACTACATCATCATCGACGACACTGACTCAGACCCTGACAATAGTGATGATGACTATGTTGATGAAGCTGGAGCAGATATCATGGAGTCTTCGACCGATCAATTTTCTAGTCGACCACCGTATCAGTAGTAGTATTCCACCATGTATATAGTATACTCCGAGCACTTTTGTAACGATAGTTCTAGACCGATTGTATGCCCTTGTTTGATTTGATTGAGTGATATGTTTGTGTTTGTCTCATGTGCATATGGGTAGTGTTTTCCCCCTAGACCTCATTCTACTTTGTTTTCTCATCTTTTCTAAACCCAGCAGATGCCTCCGAGACGCGACAATGGAATTGCTTTCCCACCGGAGCTCACTCAATTGATCCAGCAGCAGAATGCATTGATGCAGATACAAGTCCAGAATCAGAACCAGGGAAACAACAACAACCCACCACCACCACGAGTTGATCACTTAGCCTGTTTTCTTAGGCTGAATCCGCCGGTGTTCTCCAGTAGCATCGAGCCGATTGTTGCAGATGATTGGCTCCACAAGATTGAAAGGGAGTTGACTACTGCAGGATGCGCAGATGCAGAGAGAGTGTGTTTTGCCGCACATTAGCTTGATGGACCCGCAGCATCATGGTGGGAGAATTTCATAGTCACTTACCCCATTGACACTGTGATATGGGACCAGTTCCAGCAAGCTTTTCACACTGCCCATGTATCAGCAAGAGCTATGGCCATGAAGAAGCGTGAGTTTCGCAACTTACGCCAAGGAGGGTGCACTGTTGGCTAGTATGTCGATGACTTTAGTAATCTAGCACGTTATGCCCCGAATGACGTCGCTACAGATGCAGCTAAGAAGGAGAAGTTTCTGGAATGACTGAATGATGAGCTGAGCATGCAGTTGATGGTGGCAAATTTCAATAACTACCAGGAGTTGGTGGATAGAGCTCTCATGCTTGAAGGGAAGCAGCAGCAGATTGACAGTCGTAAGAGGAAGTATGGACAAGGGAAGTATAATTCTGGAGCTTAGCAGAGACCCCGTTTCACCCCAAACTCGGGAGGACTTGTTCATAACCATGGAGGCCACACTCATAATGGAGGAAGTTTGCTCAACCATAGTGGCCCCAAGAATGGGAATGGTAATGGAGGAAGTAGCGAACAGAACCGTTCCAACCCGGCAACACCCGCCAAGAAAGATCTAAGCCACGTTACTTGCTACAAGTGTCAGAAGACCGGACATTACACTAATGAATGTCCTAAAGCTAAGAATGGAAACGGCAATGGAAGCTCTGGGAAGAAGCCCAACCCTTTCAACAGGGGACAAGTGAACCACGTTAGCGTGGAGGAGGTTGAAGCCCAGCCAGATGCAGTAATTGGTAAGTTTTTGGTTAAGTCATTTACTGCAGTTGTTCTTTTTGATACTAGTGC
Source organism: Aegilops umbellulata (assembly GCA_032464435.1). Taxonomy (NCBI): domain Eukaryota; kingdom Viridiplantae; phylum Streptophyta; class Magnoliopsida; order Poales; family Poaceae; genus Aegilops; species Aegilops umbellulata. The sequence goes on from CP136058.1 coordinate 279,328,748, forward strand.
ATCGCATTCATACATATCAAGGGGATTTGTGGATAAGTATAAACTACCCACCAAAGTTCTTAGTACACCTATGTTAGTGAGCTCGCCAGGAGCAGAGTATATGGCAAGCCAAGGATGTTTTCAGATGCCATTGACCATAGGTAGGCATGTTTTCCCCTCAGATCTGATAATTTTGGAGTCACAAGGTTTGGATGTGATTCTGGGTATGGATTGGCTATCGATGAATGGAGGAAACATCGATTGCGCCAGTAAGACGATTTTGCTCACCACCCCAGAAGGAAGAAGGATAAAGTATGTATCCCGGCATGTGCCGAATAAGACTCAAGTAAATTCCTTATTAGGAGGAAGTATCAGTGGTGAAGAATTTTCCGGATGTATTTCCAGAAGAGTTGCCAGGCATGCCACCGGATAGAGACATTGAGTTTTTGATTGAGCTTTTGCCAGGCACAGGGCCAATATCTAAGAGACCGTACAGAATGCCCACAAAGGATTTGGAGGAAATTAAGAAGCATATTAAGGAGTTACTGGATAAAGGTTATATCCGCCCAAGTACGTCACCTTGGGGATCCCCGGTACTTCTAGTGGAGAAGAAGGATGGATTGTTAAGGATGGTTGTTGATTATCGAGGATTGAATGAAGTGACGGTCAAGAACAAGTACCCACTGCCGATGATCAATGATTTGTTTGACTAGCTGCAAGGAGCTAAGGTGTTTTCCAAGATCGATCTGCGATTAGGGTATCACCAGCTGAAGATTCAAGAACAAGATATACCTAAGACAGCTTTTACCATGAGGTACGGGCTATATGAGTATACCGTTATGTCATTTGGCCTGACTAACGCACCTGCCTATTTTATGAACATGATGAACAAGGTGTTTATGGAGTTTTTGGATAAGTTCATCGTGGTGTTCATTGATGACATTCTGGTCTACTCGAAGAATGAAGAAGAACATAAGGAGCATTTACGTTTGGTACTTGGGAAGCTCAGAGAACATCAGTTATACGCCAAGTTCAGCAAGTGTGAGTTTTTGCTGAAAGAAGTTGGATTTCTTGGACATGTTATATCCAGAGAAGGAATAGCGGTAGACCCCACCAAGGTTGTCATTGTGACAAATTGAGAGTCACCCACAACAGTTGGAGAGATCCGGAGTTTCCTTGGACTCGCAGGATACTACCGGAGGTTCATTGAAAATTTCTCAAAGATTGCGAAGCCCATGACGGAGTTGTTGAAGAAGGACAGCAAATTCAAATGGACTGAGGAATGTGAAGCCAGTTTTCAGGAGTTGAAGAGACGCTTGGTTACATCACCAGTGTTGATTCTGCCAGATCAACGCAAGGATTATGAAGTGTATTGCGACGCTTCTCGTCGAGGACTTGGAGCCGTACTTATGCAGGAAGGAAGAGTTGTTTCATATGCCTCACGACAGCTTAAACCCCATGAGTTAAATTATGCTACGCATGATTTGGAGTTAGCAGCCGTAGTGCATGCGTTGAAGACATGGAGACATTTTCTCATTGGAAACCATTGTGAGGTATACACGGATCACAAGAGTTTGAAGTATATCTTCACGCAGAAGGAGTTGAATCTTAGGCAGAGGAGATGGTTGGAGCTCAATAAGGATTATGATATGAGATTACATTATCATCCCAGAAAGGCTAACGTAGTAGCCGATGCGTTGAGCCGCAAAAGTCATGTCAATACACTCATGACCGGAGAATTACCCAAGGAGTTGGCAGAAGACCTTCGCGAGCTATGTTTGGAGATAGTTCCGAGAGGTTATGTAGCAGCTTTGGAGATTCAGTCTACTTTGATGGATAAGATCAGAGAAGCTCAAAAGACGAACAAGGAGATTGCCGAGATAAAGGAAAGAATGAGCAAAGGAAAAGCTAAAGGATTTCGTGAGGATGAGCACTATACCTTATGGTTTGAGGACCGCGTATATGTGCCAAATGATCAGGAGATCAGGAAGTTGATTCTGCAAGAGGCCCATGATTCGCCATATTCGATCCACCCAAGAAATACCAAGATGTATCTGGATTTGAAGGATAGTTTATGGTGGACAGGAATGAAGAAGGATATTGCAGAGTATGTAGCAGTTTGTGACGTATGTCAGAGAGTGAAGGCAGAGCATCAGAAGCCAGCAGGATTGCTACAACCATTGCCGATACCCGAATGGAAGTGGGATAAACTAGGCATGGACTTTATCACGGGATTACCCAGGACTCGTTCAGGCTATGACTCGATATGGGTTGTAGTCGATCGTTTGACGAAAGTAACTCATTTCATCCCAGTGAAGACCACTTACACCAGTGCTAAGTTGGCAAAGATATACATGACTAGGATCGTATGTCTGCATGGAGTTCCGAGGACCATTGTATCAAATAGAGGAACCCAGTTTACCTCAAAGTTTTGGAATCAGTTGCATGAAACTTTGGGAACCAGGCTAGAGTTCAGTACAGCTTTTCACCCACAAATAGATGGACAGACTGAGAGAGTCAATCAGATTCTGGTGGACATGTTGAGAGCTTGTGCACTAGATTATGGATCTAGTTGGGACGATAATTTGCCGTATGCAGAGTTCTCTTATAACAATAGTTATCAAGCCAGTTTGAAGATGGCCCCTTTCGAAGCACTGTACGTAAGGAGGTGCAGAACACCGTTGTTGTGGGACGAAGTTGGAGACCGACAGTTGTTTGGACAAGATTTGATTAAAGAGTCTGAAGAGAAGGTTAAGCTGATTCGCGATAGACTCAAGGTAGCCCAATCCAGGCAGAAGAGTTATGCGGATTCTAAATGCAAGGAGACAATTTACGAAGTTGCAGACAGAGTGTATCTTCGTGTATCCCCACTTCGAGGAGTGAAGCACTTTGGAGTTAAGGGAAAATTAGCACCACGTTTTGTGGGACCATACAAAGTTTTGGAATGTATGGGAGAAGTTGCTTACAAGTTGGAATTACCCGAAGGATTGTCCGGAGTTCACGATGTGTTCCACGTTTCTCAATTGAAGAAGTGCCACGCAGAGATGGCTGATATTCCTCTGAGAGATACAGTACCGCTGGAAGCGATACAGTTGGATAGCGATTTGACCTACGAGGAGAAGCCAGTTAAGATTCTTGATTTTGCCAGCCGTGTCACACGCAACAAAGTAATCAAGTTCTGCAAAGTTCAGTGGAGTCACCATACTGAAGATGAAGCCACCTGGGAACGATAGGAAGACCTACGGAAGGATCACTCCCACCTATTTTCTAGCCAACCTGAATCTCGAGGGCGAGATTCATCTTAAGGGGGGGTAGGTTTGTAACATCCCAAATTTTCAATTTGGAATGTTATACATTAGATCATCATTGCATATCATATTTTATTGCATTTTGGTTTGATCCTAGAAATTCTACGCAACTCAAGGACCCGCGGAGAGAGTTAGGGATTTCATTATTTTCATATTCGAGTTTTTCTCGAATTTTGAAAAGAGGATTGTTTGATTTTAATTATTTTCTCTTGAATATTTTTTTATAAAATAAAAGAGAGAGGATAAAATGACTTCCTCAAAACAAAGAAATATCAGAGATTTAATATTAAAATCAAATAATATTTTTATTCGGAGTTTTATCGCTATTTTATTTGAATTAGGAAAATATGCGTTTTTCAAAATTGCATTTTAGACCCAAATAAATGATCACCTTGTCCGGCCTATTTTTAGAGGACGGGATTTTTGGAGTCCGTTTAGTACTTCTTTTCTTTCTTTTTCTGCACGTCGGAATTATTTAAAAAAAAAGAAACCGACTCCGGGCCGTACCCGAGCGGGACTCCGCCCGGGGGGCTTTATAAGCCGCCGCCCCGAGCGGCCCAAGGCCCAGCCGCCATCCCACCCGCGCCTGCACCCAAACCCTAACCCTAGCCTTCGCCCGCGCCCGACGCCGCCGACGCCGTAGCCCCACGCCGCCGCCGCCGCCCCGCGCCGAAGCCCGCCGCCGCCGGAGCCGCCCCACCTCACCGGACCGCCGCCGCCGCCGCCGTTCGTCTCTCTTTTTTTTCGGTTAACCGTTTGGTATTTCTTCAGAAAACCTAGATTCGTTTTTTTAGATTAGATCGGTTCGGTTTTTCGGTTTAGCTATTTAGCAAACGCCCGTTCATATGTTCGTTTTAACGAACGGTTTTCACCGTTTAGCCGCAGACAGCGAACGTTCGTTCGTTAGCTTGTTCGTCAGTTTTTCTTTTTCTCGGATTTTCCGCGATTATTTTCTATCGTGATTTCTGATCCGATTTTCGTTTTAGTTTATATTTTTGTTCGTTTATCGGAATCAGGCGATTCAAGCGCCTAGAGTTTCGTCTCGAAGCCCTCTTTCTATTTAACCAACTTAAACAAGATTTTACTACTGTAAAATTGGACTTCAGTCCAGATTAGTAAACAAAGCTTGTTTCTTTCGCCGTTTGAGTTTTGTTGCTTCGTTTGATTTGATTCTTTTTGCAAACCGGAGTTCTTAAGTTGAACTTTCTGGTTAGATATCTTATTTGAGTTTTACCCATGCCCTTTCTTGATTGCTTATTGTATGCTTGTTTGTTTGCGATTGAGTACCCGGAGTGTGAAGCGTGCTACTACGAGTCTCTAGGTTTCACGGATCATCAGCAAGGCAAGTAACACTTTGATCATACCTCTTTCATACCCAGTTTTATTGCATTAGATCAATCCTCAAACAATTGCATGGTTAGGATCTAATTTAAATTGTGGGTTTGGGAAGTAGATGAGGTAGTACTTATTCGTCTGTTTATTATCAAACCTTGGGAGTTACTTCTACGTTGCTTATATTGTTATGCTATGCTCGTAGAAGTGGATTGGGTTTGAGTGTATTCCATGACAGATGTGAGATTGTTAATTAATGGTTAACTTAAGGTGGCAACTTTAATACACATCTGGGTGGATTGAGGCACCTGGGGAATTCCAGTGATTGCCTGTATTTTTGGAAAACCCGGGGTACCGTGCGATTCTCCTATGGATTGTCACCCAGGCTCAAAGGGGTCATAAGATTATTCATGCTAGAAACTTCCGTGTGCAGCCACAAGCCAATATGGGCTCTGGCATAGTTGAGTAAGTTGTGGGAAACTTTTCCATGATGAGCTAGCAGATGTAGGGGATTGTAGGTGTATAGGCCTATCTATCGGTTAAAGGGACCTCTTCGGAAAGACTGTGTCTCGGTCATCCGTTTCTCAAACATCATGTAGTGCGAGAAATCAAACGGAGGAGATCGAGTCTTGTGGGGAAAAGTGCACAAACCTCTGCAGAGTGTACAAACTAATCATGGTTAGCCGTGTCCCCGGTTATGGACGTCTTGAGTATCTAGTTCTTGGATTATCATGTGGATCTCATCACTCTTAATATAATTTGATTGGGTTTAATGATGATGCTTAATTGGGATTGAGTTGGGTGAACCTTCTCAATGTTTAACAAGCACCATGATAGTTAAATAAAATTTATTCCTTTGTTGTAGGGAAAAATTGGCTTTTCGCAGAACATATTAACCATACAGCCTCCACCAGCCATATATGCATGTAGTGATAGCTTTATTCTGTTCATTACTCTCTTGTGTTACATTGCCAGCATATTCCATGTGCTGGCCCATTTTTGGGATGCAACGTATCATGTTGCAGACTTTTCAGGCGACGAGCAAGGAGCCTTAGGTCGTGGTCTTTCACTCAGTGATGCCGTTGGAGTTGATGGACTCACTTTATCTTCCAACCCTTCCGCTGTTATCGTATTAGATGGCCTTAAGCCATATTTATTGTAATACGTTCTCTTTTGAAACATTCTTGTAATAAGTGTGTGATTGCTACTCTGTTATAAATCCTTCAAGTACTGTGTGTGTCAGCATTACCGATCCAGGGATGACACTGATGCACAGAGATCAGATTGTTTGAGGTCTAGTCGCTACACTAACAATGTTTGTTGTGTGTTCTAGCGTTGCCCCCCCTGATATATATAGGTTGGAGGGGAGGAGAGGCAGCCAAGGGGGTGCCCCAAGTAGGAGGAATCTTACTTGGGCACCTCCCAATTCGTTCTCCCCCTTTTCCTATTCCTATTCGGAGTAGGAAGGGAAGAGGGGGAAGGGGGAATCCTATTCCCTTTTTCCTTTCCTCCTTCCCCTTTACTTATCCAATTAGGGAAACCCATATGGGGCAGTGCACCAGCCCCTTTGTGGCTGGTGTGTTTCCCCTCTTGGCCCATAAGGCCCATATAGTTTCCGGGGGGTAGCCCAGAACCCCTTTCGGTGACCCGATATGTACCCGGTAACCCCAGAACACTTCCGGTGTCCGAATACTATCGTCCTATATATGAATCTTTACGTCTTGACCATTTTGAGACTCCTCGTCATGTCTGTGATCTCATCCAGGACTCTGAATAACATCCGGTCACCAAATCACGTAACTCATATAATACAAATCGTCATCGAACGTTAAGCGTGCGGACCCTACGGGTTCGAGAACTATGTGGACATGACCGAGACACCCCTCCGGTCAATAACCAATAGCGGAACCTGGATGCTCATATTGGCTCCCACATATTCTACGAAGATCTTTATCAGTCGAACCATTATGACAACATACGTTATTCCCTTTGTCATCGGTATGTTACTTGCCCGAGATATGATCGTCAGTATCTTCATACCTAGTTCAATCTCGTTACCCGCAAGTCTCTTTACTCGTTCCATAATGCATCATCCCGTAACTAACTCATTACTTACATTGCTTGCAAGGCTTATTATGATGTGCATTACCGAGAGGGCCCAGAGATACCTCTCCGATACTCGGAGTGACAAATCCTAATCTTGATCTATGCCAACCCAACAAATACCTTCGGAGATACCTATAGAGCATCTTTATAATCACCCAGTTACGTTGTGACTTTTGATAGCACACAAGGTATTCCTCCGGTATCCGGGAGTTGCATAATCCCATTGTCAAAGGAATATGTATAAGTCATGAAGAAAGCAATAGCAATAAACTTAACGATCATTATGCTAAGCTAACGGATGGGTCTTGTCCATCACATCATTCTCCTAATGATGTGATCCCGTTCATCAAATGACAACACATGTATATGGTTAGGAAACTTAACCATCTTTGATTAACGAGCTAGTCTAGTAGTGGCTTACTAGGGACACTGCGTTTTGTCTATGTATCCACACATGTATCAAGTTTCCAGTTAATACAATTCTAGCATGAATAATAAGCATTTATCATGATATAAGGAAATATAAATAACAACTTTATTATTGCCTCTAGGGCATATTTTCTTCACCTCCATCTTCTGTCGCGTCTTGTTGGCTTAGAGGCGAACCGTGCACTCGGACTCGACCAACCCAACACGGCGGAAATTTTGGTTGAGATGACACAGCGGTAGGGTCCAATCCTCCACGAGCGCGGGGGCCGTGAGGACCCAGGGCGGTGCCCCCTTGGCCTTGGCGAACATCGTTGAGCATTGTGCCCATTGCTCCTCTACCCCATCAAGACATTTGGATTCCCCTAATGATGACAACGACCCGCTACCTTGGAGGTAGTAGTCGAGGCGGCTACGGAGCTTTGGTTGGGAGGACTCTTGCTTCACCGGGGGTCGGGCACCATTTGGCACCAAGGCTGCGGGGACGACTGCCCGCGGTGTCTGATTTGGAGACCGTGAGCCAGCGTCGCCGAACCTCGGTCGGCCAACGACTTCCGCATTGCGAACAGAGGCGCTGCATAAACTCAGCCTCAGTTGCCGCGGGTAGGGCGGGCTCCACCTCCTTCACGGGCTTCTCCTCCAAGACGTCGTCATTTGAGACCAACTCCTCCTTCGTGGCGGGCAGAGCGGTGGATGAAGATGAACCCGACGATCGAGGGAGGCGTCACGGATTCGCTCGGAGCCCCTCTTGGATTTGTAGTCCTGGTGCAGCGGAGGCTGTTCCAAGCGGTAGTCGCCGAGCAGCCACCTGCTCGAGTCTTCTTCGCCTTGGTCTCCTTGCCCATTGCGGCGGCCGATGGAGGTATTGTGTGTGACGACTCTCAGATAGAGGCAGTCGGATGATAGGTTTTGGGAAGACGCCGACCGGTTTTAAGATCCGAAGTGGGCTTCCCGGGCGGTGCGCCAACATCAGCTGGGGGTTCTAGAGCTGGAGAGGGTTTCTGGATAGGACGGGGTTGTTGGAAGTTGGCAGACGTCTGGCTCCTCAAGAACTCCCTGATTTTGGGCCAACGTAGAGGATTTCAAACATCCAGATCAGTCCGCTTGATTTGCTGAACTGCGTTGAAGGCCTAAAAATGTTTTGAACCATTCATTTCAAACATTTAGGATTCATTTCAAACATTTAGGATAATTTGATGAGCTGCGGATGTCATATTGGGAAGAGGAGTTCACAAAAATTGTTTACAAAAAATGTTTTTTCAGAAAAGAAAATAAGAAAAACAGTTTGTTAAAGCTACCACGGAGCACTCGTGGGACAGACGGTGGTCCCGACACGCTAATTAAGTCCCACGTGTCAGTGTGACGGCGAGCAACCTGGATAAGAAGGACCTCATAAAACCTCGGGCTACCCTCCGAATAGAGAGGCAACCCAACGAAGCAAACCGCGACAGAAACTGGTGGCTGGGCCACTGGTTTCATTTATCTTTTTCCTTCTAGCTGACGATCGATAGAAGCCAGTGGGCGCGCTGCGCAGCTACAAATACGCCACCAACCTGACCCGCTGATCCCATCCAATTCCCCATTCCCAAAGAAAGTCATCCGACAATCACTGCAAGAGATTAGGAACCTCGTCCACCGGAGATGGAGAAGATGTGCTCGGAGGTGCAGTCCTGGGTGGACCAGCACAAGCTCGCCACCGTCGGTCAGTCTCAGCCCCTCGGTCCCCCGTTCCCTCCGGCGATCTCTGATCGGTGTTCTTGTACGTAGTTGTGATGCGAGACTAGGCACTGATTTTGGTTGTCGTGGATGCAGGGGCGATGTGGACGACGGCGGTTGGCGCCTCGGTGGCGTGCGGCCGGCGGCGGGGCAAGGCGGCGGGGTTCACGGTCGCTGCCGCGCTCGGCGGAGCGGCGCTGGCGCACCAATACTACGCCGCCAAACGGAGGGAGGAGGAGGCGAGGTGCTTCGAGCTGGACTTCTACTCGCAGCTGCCGGCGGCCACCGGCGATGACGGCCAGGAGAACGAGCGGTGGAGCTACTAGCAGATCAGACGCTCAGATCACGGCCGGCCGGCCGTGGATCGAAACGAGACGATGATGATGACGACCAATTAGGAGTACCAGTTAATTAATAGCCCATGACGTGGCGCGGCTCATTTGTCCTAATCCATCCAGCGGGGAAGACGGGATTATCTTATCTGCTTTGTACTATCCATCCGGCAAGTGGCGTTGTTGTCTCCATCATCTAGTAGGTGTGATGGGGGTGGGGTGGGGGTAGGGTTGGTTCCCTCTTCTCTATGTCTATGATTGAAGGAACCAAGAAACCCAACGATGCCTTGCGGATTATAGTAGATAGAATTCTGTCTGTTTGGATGAAGTCGATCGAATAAACAACAGCGAGTCGCCTGAGTTATCCAAGTTTTAAACTTTTAATAGCGTCCGGCACACAGTGAGAAGCAAGGCCGGCCTACTCATGAGAAAAGAATCCTGGATCCATGGTTGTTACATTATCCATTCAAGGGGTCCATATGTTAACTGGATCTGGAAGGAAGAATCTTTCCCGAAGGAAAGTGGAGAAAAGAGAGAGAAGCTGGCATTTTAATACTTTCTTCAAGAAAACTTTGGATATATTCAACAATTATCAAGATAGTACAAAGCACACTAAATAAATTTACATTCTGATCCATAAACCACCTAGCGATGACTACAAGTATTGGAGTGAGCCGAAGGCATGCGCCGTCATCGCCCCTCGCTCGTCGAAGCTGGGCAAACATCATTGTAACAAACAAAGGAAAAGTTGCCGTGTTAATGCCCACATTGAACATATAAATCATGCTAGAGTACGCGCTCATCTGGAGGCATCGCAGTGCGCAAGCAACCTGGTTCACTCGATCTACCACGCTCGTACGGTTCTACGGCGCTGTCAAAAATCTGGTCGTTGGTTGCTCTGCACGTTGTGGTTTCAGCCTCCCGTGAATGACGTGTGGGCATCCTTCGCCCATGGGCCCACCTTTGTGGTGTATCTCGTGTGCATCTTTGGTGAGAAAACAGGCGGACTGCCGCGAGCGTGGGATTGGGCGGATCCAACACGGGTGGGTGGATTGACGAAGAAATATCTCCCTCGTCAGCCCCTCTCTCCCTCGTCTCTTCTCATCCCCTCCTCCCCTCCGTGCCACCGCCTCCGATTTCCCCCTCCCTCTCGGCCGCAAGCGCCGGCGTCGGCGTGGGATGGAAGCGGCCGCCACCTCTTCTCACCCCATGTTCCCGATCTGGAGAGGGAGGGACATACACGGCCACATGACTGCGCCGTCGGGAGGGTAGCATCAACCCTTGCGGGCACCGCGAGCAGCAGCCGCAACAGGCCTCGGTGCCGACGAAGGGATGGTACATGGTGTCGTCGTCGTCGACCTAGGTAGAAGGGCAAGCCAAGATGGACCTCTCGCATCATCTAGGAAGTTCGTCATAGAAGACGCGGAAGAAAAGCCCATGTAAGCTCCTCTGATTTTTTACATAGTTTTTCTCCCCTGGGTATATATAGATACTGCATAATAGTTAATCTCTTTCCCTTCTGGACCACGTCTAATTTTGGTTAAAGATGCAGGAATTTTGATAGAGATGGAGAACTGGACGAGCTTTGTTTCCTTGCCTTCTTGAACGCACCTAATTTTGGGGAAAGAGAGGAATTTGAGAGAGGTGGACAACCCGAAGATCTTTGAACGTTAGGGAGCAGACATATCCTCGGTGCTTTGCCAGCCTCCTCGCCACTGTTGTCGTGTGGTTGTGACTGCTGGCGAGATGGGCACAGTTTCCTCCGGGTTCAAAGATCGTGATGGTAGTCGAACAACACCTTAACTGGCCCAAGAAAATTTAGTAGCATCGTCGGATGATAAACCAACTTTTTTGTTTCATGTACTATTGTCTCATGCTCTAATTTTGGTATTCTGGTAGGAAGGGATCAGCTTTGGCGGTGTCCGGTGCTGGCATGTCATGTGATTAGAGCATAGCAAGCTGACATGATGTTTAAAATTTGGTGGTCATGCTCATTGACTAGATGCTGCCCTCATGTCACCCCCGCGTCGAAGGGCTTGATAGCAGCGCTCACGGGGTAAGAATATGTCTGCAAGTGCTTGTTTACCATATGCCTACCCACTCCTCCGTGTCATCAATCTTTCTCTTATTTCTCTAAATTTGCGGTGTGCATGTCTGTGAAAAAATAACAGGAATAGGCTATGGTAAGGCTTTGGCAAAGAACATTCTTTCCCTTGCTTGTGAAAATTTTGGTCCTCTAATATTGATTCCATGATTTGTGATTGATAAATGCTGTTGGTATTTGATCTCTTTGTTGCTCATGTCCTACTTGATTTTGCATGGGTACATGCAAAATACTATTGGAGTGACATATAGTGCATCGTTACTGGCTACATTGAATTCAATTTTATCACTTTGATTTTGTTTTTCTGCAGATTGTTTCTAGGTGGCTGCTGATGAATCATGTGAGGATGACGTAGAACTCACCAGAGGGAAAATAATGAACTGTACTAACCAAATCAAACAGCTGAGAAGGTAAAATTAGGGAAGGATTAGAGGTCCAGTGTTTCGGTAATTTCCGGAGTGGTTGAATTGCTCGAACAAATTTCATACGTGTGGCATCGACTAAGATCGTACTTTGGTCATACAAGGCTTTATTGATTGTTGATTCTACTTCCATGGTTTGCCCTATCCGAGGTGTAGCCAAGATCAGCCGAGAGGACAATGTTTTGGTTGTTTCGACAGAAAATCCTACTGACTTCAGCTTGAAGCCTGAAGCCCCTAGCCAGGTGTTACAAAATTCAGTCAACGTAGCTAAAGCTGGAATCACAAAGAGCAGTGGCTACTCCGGAAACTCTTGTTCTGATCACTTCCAAGTAATTGATTAGGATTCATATGGTCTCTTTCCAGCTATGTCAGGTGGTATACTGCATACTGATGAGGATAGATAATTTATGTTGATGTACTATTTTAGATAGTTATACTGAAGTGCTATTCTACAGATAGCGTTCGGTTGTTCTTTTGCATTTTTCCTCTGTAAAGATATATATTAACGGACAAACAGTGAATACATGTTAGGCTGTTGTCCGCGCTGGTTGTATTAGCATGCCTAGCTGCCAAGTATAAATAGTATATGCGTCACTCAGAAATAAAGCATCCTGGTGGAATATGGATGAGGCAAGAATTTGGAAATTTCTTTAAGAAAAATTGATCTCCTATAGTGTAGAGTGAATCATATATGTACTAGATGCACTAATTCTGCAGCCTCTGTGGTCAAGTCCTCCCTTTCTTTAGGCTAGGCATAGGTCTTAACTATTGCAGTTTGTATGTTCTGCGGTGGTCAAGTCCTCCTTTGTTCGTGCTGGGAGGTCTTAGCTCTTGCAGTTTGTATGTTCTGCAGCATCCACGGTCATACCCCCCTCCCCCCCTTTCTTCAAGCTGGGCAGGTAAAATATGTCAAAATCCAACAAATATTGCAGTTTGTATATTCTTCATTTCTGCTCATCCTGATCTAACCAAACTGACCCCATGGATTTGAGGTTGTCGTGCCTGTCAGGTTTGGACATGTCCATATTTGTACTAAATCACTAAAGTAAACTGTATAAACAAAATAAACCCCCCTTCCTTTCCAATAACTTATTAATTATTAGAGCGAACAAAGAAATGCTATCATACTCGGTTTCTTGTGAGCAGTACTTTAGTTTAGATTGACATATACTCTTTGGTATATAGCATTTTTGCCTACCTCTTGCCTATTTCGAAAAGATAGATGGTTTGCTTTGGAGAGGGATTAGATAAGGCCTATGAGTCCTAAGTGTGATAAGCAAGCCCTGCACTTCTATTTACTATTAAGTGTCAACTGAATTTATGATAATGGCGTTTCAACTGTTACTTTTGGTGTGCTTTTTGGATGGACTAATCTGAAGATGCTAGCTAGCTTGCATCACCATCATATAGTCTAGAAGTAAGGGCAAGGATTATAGGGAAAATAAAGGTACAATGCTCCTAACATATTTTACTTTCTTGGTCAAGTTTTGGTGCTTGCACAAGAAAGTAACACCATCATTATACCTACTGCTCTCTTTTCAGGCAATTTGCCATCCGGAGGAAATGCCAACTAATACATTTTTTTACTTCTTTTCTTACTATTGACTTTTTGAACTGTTGTAGTAGGACTCAGGCTTTCAGAGTTATTAGGCATGTGGACATGTTTTTATTTTCGTTTGTACAGTTTTGTGTTCTTTTGGCTTCAGGTTGCTGCTGCACAGAAAGTGCAGTGAACTCAGGTGATGCATGAAAAAAACTACAGACCTAGCATAGTATGATACATACGTATCAACAATTCTAAGGAAGTGCATATGTAAGGATGCATAGCATATGCGTGACCCCGCGACTAGAGGAGATCCAGGAATATATGAGCTCAAAATCATCCGTGATTTAATTAAAAAATACTCTTCAGCATCTAAGCGATCACTCAAACTATTTTGTACAATATAACCAGCTTGATGATTGGAGCAGTCCTAGCCGCTAATTAGTGCTACTAATTAGTACTCCAGTGTTGAATCACTCAGCGAAGTATCAACACTACCCTTGAAACTTAGCTATTAGCATAGTAGCAACGAGCTCACAAAAAGTTCTATAGATTCATCAAACATTCATCAAACACCGAAGGAAGTTAGTTTTTACCTGAGCGGAAACGGCGGCCGCCGTGGTGATGTACGTTGTCTTGATTTGCGTCTGCATGACCTCTTGCGGCATTACGGCGAAGCGGCGCTTCACCCAGCCAGCCGTATGCCCTGCATTTCCCCACCTTCTCCCAGGGATCTGCTCGGTCCAGGAGGGGAACGGCCTTGGCCGGCGCTTGGGCGCGTCGCAGTCAGGCAAAGTTGGCCGCGGCTGCTCCCTCATGTCGCTGGCCACGACCACACCCCCTCACGGCGGACCTCACCTTGTGGAATCCTCTCTCATGGAGTTCAGTTCAGTGGAATAATGGCTGCTTGAAGCGTCCGCCGCGGGTAAGGCAAGGGAAAGCAATTCTTTAGTAATGGAAAAAAATAGAAAATGTGTTATTAAGTGGTGGGGGCTCAAGAGGACAGGTGTTTGCACATGTCATGCCACTTGTTGGTTTGTATGTTATGGCATCTTCTGCAAATTTGCTCCGTCATGTCCACACACATTGATGCCGGAAGCGGCCATCCAATGTTATCATTGTTGGGGAACGTAGCAGAAATTCAAAATTTTCCTACGTGTCACCAAGATCAATCTATGGAGAAACCAGCAACGAGGGGAAGGAGAGTGCATCTACATACCCTTGTAGATCGCGAAGCGGAAGCGTTCAAGTGAACGGGGTTGATGGAGTCGTACTCGCCGTGATCCAAATCACCGATGACCAAGTGCCGAACGGACGGCACCTCCGCGTTCAACACACATACAGCCCGATGACGTCTCCCATGCCTTGATCCAGCAAGGAGAGAGGGAGAGGTTGAGGAAGACTCCGTCCAGCAGCAGCACAACGGCGTGGTGGTGGTGGAGGAGCGTGGCAATGCTGCAGGGCTTCACCAAGCACCGCGAGAGAGGAGAAGGGTTGCGCCATCGAGAGGTCAGAACTCATGTATATTGGGAAGCCCAAACCTCAAGTATATATAGGGGGAGGGGAGGGGCTGCGCCCCCACCTAGGGTTCCCTCCCCAGGGGTGGCGGCAGCCCCCAGATCCCATCTGGGTGGCGGCCAGGTGGAGGAGAGGGGGAGGCGCACCAGGGGTGGGCGTTAGGGCCCATCTGCCCTAGGGGTTGCCCCCTTCCCCTCTAGGAGGCGCCTTGGGCCTTGGTGGAGGGGCGCACCAGCCCACCTGGGGCTGGTCCCCTTCCACACTTGGCCCATGCAGCCCTCCGGGGCCGGTGGCCCCACTTGGTGGACCCCCGGACACCTCCGGTGGTCCCGGTACACTACCGGTGATGCCCAGAACACTTCCGGTGGCCAAAACCATACTTCCTATATATAAATCTTTACCTCCGGACCATTCCGGAACTCCTCGTGATGTCCGAGATCTCATACGGGACTCCGAACAACATTCGGTAACCACATACGAACTTCCTTTATAACCCTAGCGTCATCGAACCTTAAGTGTGTAGACCCTACGGGTTCGGGAACCATGCAGACATGACCGAGACGTTCTTCGGTCAATAACCAACAGCGGGATCGGGATACCCATGTTGGTTCCCACATGTTCCACGATGATCTCATCGGATGAACCACGATGTCGAGGATTCGATCAATCCCGTATACAATTCCCTTTGTCCAGCGGTATTGTACTTGCCCGAGATTCGATCGTCGGTATCCCGATACCTTGTTCAATCTCATTACCGGCAAGTCTCTTTACTCGTTCCGTAACACATCATCCCGTGATCAACTCCTTGATCACACTGTGCACATTATGATGATGTCCTACCGAGTGGGCCCAGAGATACCTCTCCGTCACACGGAGTGACAAATCCCAGTCTCGATTCGTGCCAACCCAACAGACACTTTCAGAGATACCCGTAGTGCACCTTTATAGCCACCCATTTACGTTGTGACGTTTGGCACACCCAAAGTATTCCTACGGTATCCGGGAGTTGCACAATCTCATGGTCTAAGGAAATGATACTTGACATTAGAAAAGCTTTAGCATACGAACTACACGATCTTGTGCTATGCTTAGGATTGGGTCTTGTCCATCACATCATTCTTCTAATGATGTGATCCCGTTATCAATGACATCCAATGTCCATGGCCAGGAAACCGTAACCATCTATTGATCAACGAGCTAGTCAACTAGAGGCCTACTAGGGACATGGTGTTGTCTATGTATCCACACATGTATCTGAGTTTCCTATCAATACAATTCTAGCATGGATAATAAACGATTATCATGAACAAGGAAATATAATAATAACCTATTTATTATTGCCTCTAGGGCATATTTCCAACAGTCTCCCACTTGCACTAGAGTCAATAATCTAGTTCACATCGCCATGTGATTAACACTCACAGGTCACATCGCCATGTGATCAACATCCAAAGAGTTTACTAGAATCAATAATCTAGTTCACATCACTATGTGATTAACACTCAATGAGTTCTTGGTTTGATCATGTTATGTTTGTGAGAGAGGTCTTAGTCAACGGGTCTGCAACATTCAGATCCGTATGTACTTTGCAAATCTCTATGTCATCTTGTAGATGTCGCTACTACGCTATATTTCAGACAAATGTTCTACTATACGAATCCGCTTTACTCTACTCAGAGCTATCCGGATAGGTGTTAAGCTTGCATCGATGTAACTCTTTACGTCGAACTCTTTATCACCTCCATAACCGAGAAATATATCTGTATTCCTCTAAGGATAATTTTGACCGCTATCTGGTGACCTACTCCTAGATCACCTTTGTACTCTCTTGCCAGACATGTAGCAAGGCACACATCAGGTGCGGTACTGAGCATGGCATACTGTATAGAGCCTATGACAAAAGCATAGGGGACGACCTTCATCCTTCCTCTTTCTTCTGCCGTGGTCGAGCTTTAAGTCTTAACTTCATACCTTACAACTCAGGCAAGAACTCCTTCTTTGACTGATCCATCTTGAACACCTTCAAGATCATGTCAAGGTATGTGCTCATTTGAAAGTACCATTAAGCGTTTCGATCTATCCTTATAGATCTTGATGCTCAATGTTCAAGTAGCTTAATCCAGGTTTTCCATTGAAAAACACTTTTCAAATAACCCTATATGCTTTCCAGAAATTCTACATCATTTCTAATCAACAATATGTCAACAACATATACTCATCAGAAATTCTATAGTGCTCCCACTCACTTCTTTGGAAATACAAGTTTCTCATAAACTTTGTATAAACCCAAAATCTTTGATCATCTCATCAAAGTGTACATTCCAACTCCGAGATGCTTACTCCAGTCCTTAGAAGGATTGTTGGGGCTTTGCATACTTGTTAGCATCTTTCAGGATCGACAAAATCTTCTGGTTGTATCACATACAACCTTTCCTCAAGAACAAGGAAACAATATTTTGACATCCTATCTGCAAGATTTCATAAATAATGCAGTACCTGCTAATTCTATCAGACTCTCGGCATCGCTACGAGTGAGAAAGTCTCATCATAGTCAACTCTTTGAACTTGTCGGGAAACATCTTAACGACAAGTCGAGCTTTCTTAATGGTGACATTTACCATCATTGTCCGTCTTCCTTTTAAAATCCATCTGTACTCAATAGCCTCACGACCATCGAGCCGTTCTGCCAAAGTCTACACTTCGTTTTCATACATGGATCCTCTCTCGGATTTTATGGCCTCGAGCCATTCATCAGAATCCGGGCCCACCATCGCTTCTCCATAGCTCGTAGGTTCATTGTTGTCTAGCAACATGACTTCCAAGACAGGATTACGTACCACTCTGAAGTAGTACGCATCCTTGTCGTCCTACGAGGTTTGGGAGTGACTTGATCCGAAGTCTCATGATCACTATCATAAGCTTCCACTTCAATTGGTGTAGGTGCCATAGGAACAACTCCTGTGCCCTGCTACACACTTGTTGAAGTGACGGTTCAATAATCTCATCAAGTCTCCACCATCCTCCCACTCAATTCTTTCGAGAGAAACTTTTCCTCGAGAAAGGACCCGATTTTAGAAACAATCCCTATTGCTTTCGGATCTGAGACAGGAGGTATACCCAACTGTTTTGGGTGTCCTATGAAGATGCATTTATCCGCTTTGGGTTCGAGCTTATCAGCCTGAAACTTTTTCACATAAGCGTCGCAGCCCCAAACTTTTAAGAAATGACAGCTTAGGTTTCTCTAAACCATAGTTCATACAGTGTCATCTCATCGGAATTACGTGGTGCCCTATTTAAAGTGAGTGCGGTTGTCTCTAATGCCTAACCCATGAACAATAGTGGTAATTCGATAAGAGACATCATGGTATGCATCATATCCAATAGGGTGCAATTATGGTGTTCGGACACACCATCACACTATGGTGTTCCAGGCGGTACTAGTCGAGAAACAATTTCCACAATGTCTCAATTGTGTACCAAACTCGCAACTCAGATATTCATCTCTATGATCATATCATAGATATTTTATCCTCTTGTCACGACGATCTTCAACTTCATTCTGAAATTACTTGAACCATTCAATAATTCAGACTTGTGTTTCATCAAGTAAATATGCTCAGTATCTACCCAAATCATCTGTGAAGTAAGAGCATAACGATATCCACTGCGTGCCTCAGCACTCATTGGATTGCACACATCAAAATGTGTTACTTCCAACAAGTTGCTTTCTTGTTCCATTTTACTGAAACCGAAGCTTTCAGTCATCTTGCCCATGTGGTATGATTTGCATGTCTCAAGCGATTCAAAATCAAGTGAGTCCAAACGGTCTATCTGCATGGATTTTCTTCATGCGTATATACCAATAGACATGGTTCACATGTCTCAATCCTTTTCAAAAATGAGTGAGTCCAAAGATCCATCAACATGGAGCTTCTTCATGCGTTTTATACCAATATGACTTACATGGCAGTGCCACAAGTAGGTGGCACTATCATTACTATCTTATATCTTTTGGCATGAACATGTGTATCACTATGATCGAGATTCAATAAACCATTCATTTTAGGTGCAAGACCATTGAAGGTATTATTCAAATAAATAGAGTAACCATTATTCTCCTTAAATGAATAATCGTAATGCGATAGACATAATCCAATCATGTCTATGCTCAACGCAAACACTAAATAACAATTATTTAGGTTTAACACCAATCTCGATGGTAGAGGGAGCGTGCGATGCTTGATCATATCAACCTTGGAAACACTGCCAACACATCTCGTCAGCTCACCTTTAGCTAGTCTCCGTTTATTCTGTAGCTTTTATTTCGAGTTACTAACACTTAGCAACCGAAACGGTATCTAATACCCTGATGCTACTAGGAGTACTAGTAAAGTACACATTCACATAATGTATATCCAATATACTATTATCGACAGCCTTCTCATCTACCAAGTATCTAGGGTAATTCTGCTCCAGTGGTTGTTCCCCTTATTACAGAAGCACTCAGTCTCGGGTTTGGGTTCAACCTTGGGTTTCTCCACTAGAGCAGCAGCTGATTTGCCGTTTCATGAAGTATCCCTTCTTTCCCTTGCCCTTCTTGAAACTAGTGGTTTCACTAACCATCAACAATTGATGCTCCTTCTTGATTTCTACTTTCGCGGTGTCAAACATCGCGAATATTTTAAGGATCATCATATCTATCCCTGATATGTTATAGTTCATTATGAAGCTCTAGCAGCTTGGTGGCAATGACTTTGGAGAAACATCACTATCTTATCTGGAAGATTAACTCCCACTCGATTCAAGTGATTGTTGTACTCAGACAATCTGAGCACAAGCTCAATGATTGAGCTTTTCTCCCTTAGTTTGCAGGCTAAGAAAATTCGTCGGAGGTCTTATATCTCTTGACGTGGGCACGAGCCTAAAATCCCAATTTCAGCCCTCGAAACATCTCATATGTTCCGCGACATTTCAAAAATGTCTTCGGTGCCTCAATTCTAAACCATTTAACATTACCGAACTATCATGTAGTCATCAAAACGTGTATGTCAGATATTCGCTACATCCACAGACCACGTTCGAGGTCCAGCACACCGAGCGTTGCATTAAGGACATAAGCCTTCTATTGTCAGCATAATTGCTACTATCAACTTTCAACTATATTTTCTCTAGGAACATATCTAAAACAGTGGAACTAAAGCGCGAGCTTACGGCATAATTTGCAAAGATCTTTTGACTATGTTCAGGATTATTAAGTTCATCTTATGAACTCCCGCTCAGATAGACATCCCTCTAGTCATCTAAGTGATTACATGATCCGAGTCAACTAGGCCGTGTCCGATCATCACGTGAGAGGACTAGTCATCATCGGTGAACATCTTCATGTTGATCGTATCTACCATACGACTCATGCTCGACCTTTCGGTCTCTTGTGTTCCGAGGCCATGTCTGTACATGCTAGGCTCATCAAGTCAACCTAAGTGTTTCGCGTGTGTAAATCTGGCTTACACCCGTTGTATGTGAACGTAAGAATCTATCACAGCCGATCATCACGTGGTGCTTCGAAACGACGAACTTTCGCAACGGTGCACAGTTAGGGGGAACACTTTCTTGAAATTTTAATGAGGGATCATCTTATTTACTACCGTCGTTCTAAGCAAATAAGATGTATAAACATGATAAACATCACATGCAATCAAATAGTGACATGATATGTCCAATATCATATTGCTCCTTTTGATCTCCATCTTCGGGGCTCCATGATCATCATCGTGACCGGCATGACACCATGATCTCCATCATCATGAGCTCCATCATTGTGTCTCCATGAAGTTGTCTCGCCAACTTATTACTTCTACTACTATGGCTACCGGTTAGCAATAAAGTAAAGTAATTACATGGCGTTGTTCAATGACACGCAGGTCATACAATAAATAAAGACAACTCCTACGGCTCCTGCCAGTTGTCATACTCATCGACATGCAAGTCGTGATTCCTATTACAAGAACATGATCAATCTCATACATCACATATCATTCATCACATTCTTCTTGGCCATATCACATCACATAGCATACCCTGCAAAAACAAGTTAGACGTCCTCTAATTGTTGTTTGCATGTTTTACGTGGCTGCTATGGGTTTCTAGCAAGAACTTTTCTTACCTACGCAAAAACCACAACGTGATATGCCAATTGCTATTTACCCTTCATAAGGACCCTTTTCATCGAATCCGATCCGACTAAAGTGGGAGAGACTGGCACCCGCTAGCCACCTTATGCAACATGTGCATGTCAGTCGGTGGAACCTGTCTCACATAAGTGTACGTGTAAGGTCGGTCCGGGACGCTTCATCCCACAATGCCACCGAATCAAGATTGGACTAGTAACGGTAAGCATATTGAACAAAATCAACGCCCACAACTACTTTGTGTTCTACTCGTGCATGGAATCTACACAATAGACCTAGCTCTGATACCACTATTGGGGAACGTAGCAGAAATTCAAAATTTACCTTCGTGTCACCAAGATCAATCTATGGAGAAACCAGCAACGAGGGGAAGGAGAGTGCATCTACATACCCTTGTAGATCGCTAAGCGGAAGCGTTCAAGTGAACGGGGTTGATGGAGTCATACTCGCCGTGATCCAAATCACCGATGACCAAGTGCCTAACGGACAGCACCTCCGCGTTCAACACACGTACAGCCCGGTGACGTCTCCCATGCCTTGATCCAGCAAGGAGAGAGGGAGAGGTTGAGGAAGACTCCGTCCAGCAGCAACACAACGGCGTGGTGGTGGTGGAGGAGCGTGGCAATCCTGCAGGGCTTCGCCAAGCACCGCGGGAGAGGAGAAGGGAGAGAAGCAGGGCTGCGCCATCGAGAGGTCAGAACTCATGTATATTGGGCAGCCCGAACCTCAAGTATATATAGGGGGAGGGGAGGGGCTGCGCCCCCACCTAGGGTTCCCTCCCCAGGGGTGGCGGCAGCCCCCAGATCCCATCTGGGTGGTGGCCAGGTGGAGGAGAGGGGGAGGCGCACCAGGGGTGGGCCTTAGGGCCCATCTGCCCTAGGGTTTGCCCCCTTCCCCTCTAGGAGGCGCCTTGGGCCTTGGTGGAGGGGCGCACCAGCCCACCTGGGGCTGGTCCCCTTCCACACTTGGCCCATGCAGCCCTCCGGGGCCGGTGGCCCCACTTGGTGGACCCCCGGACACCTCCGGTGGTCCCGGTACACTACCGGTGATGCCCAGAACACTTCCGGTGGCCAAAACCATACTTCCTATATATATAAATCTTTACCTCCGGACCATTCCGGTACTCCTCGTGACGTTCGGGGTCTCATCCGGGACTCCGAACAACATTCGGTAACCACATACGAACTTCCTTTATAACCCTAGCGTCATCGAACCTTAAGTGTGTAGACCCTACGGGTTCGGGAACCATGCAGACATGACCGAGATGTTCTCCGGTCAATAACCAACAACGGGATCTGGATACCCATGTTGGTTCCCACATGTTCCACGATGATCTCATCGGATGAACCACAATGTCGAGGATTCGATCAATCCCGTATACAATTCCCTTTGTCCAGCGGTACTGTACTTGCCCGAGATTCGATCGTCGGTATCCCGATACCTTGTTCAATCTCGTTACCGGCAAGTCTCTTTACTCGTTCCGTAACACATCATCCCGTGATCAACTCCTTGATCACACTGTGCACATTATGATGATGTCCTACCGAGTGGGCCCAGAGATACCTCTCCGTCACACGGAGTGACAAATCCCAGTCTCGATTCGTGCCAACCCAACAGACACTTTCAGAGATACCCGTAGTGCACCTTTATAGCCACCCAGTTACGTTGTGACGTTTGGCACACCCAAAGTATTCCTACGGTATCCGGGAGTTGCACAATCTCATGGTCTAAGGAAATGATACTTGACATTAGAAAAGCTTTAGCATACGAACTACACGATCTTGTGCTATGCTTAGGATTGGGTCTTGTCCATCACATCATTCTTCTAATGATGTGATCCCGTTATCAATGACATCCAATGTCCATGGCCAGGAAACCGTAACCATCTATTGATCAACGAGCTAGTCAACTAGAGGCCTACTAGGGACATGGTGTTGTCTATGTATCCACACATGTATCTGAGTTTCCTATCAATACAATTCTAGCATGGATAATAAACGATTATCATGAACAAGGAAATATAATAATAACCTATTTATTATTGCCTCTAGGGCATATTTCCAACAGTCATGTATATGTCGCCGGTAAGAGCAACTCCAACCGTCGATCCATTTCGTCTACGTGTGTCTGTTTGGATCGCTGTGGACAGAAGAGTCGGTCCAACGCGCCGGTCCAAACAGACGCGCGTCCGTTTTTCGTCTGCCCGCCGACCCACTCTTGGCTCAAATTTAGGTCTCATTTGTGTCGGCGTGAACACAAAGTGGACGCACGCGACGTGCGCCTACTCCTCCCCCTGCCAGCCAGCCAATGGCACATTGGCCATTCTCTTCCGTCCCTATCGACAATAAGCCCTCGCCCGCCCCACCCCGTTGCCGCCGCCCAGCTCCGGTGTCCGTGCGAGCAGTCCACGCCCACACACCTCCCCCACACGCTGCCATCTCCCACGTCGCCACCCCCATCGCCTGCTCGCCCAGCCACCGCAGTTTCCCACCCCCACCCCGACGTCGCCGCGAGCACACAGTCGCCCCCGCGGCCTCGGCCAGCTCCTTCATCCGAAAGTATTTATTTTGGGTTGTGGAACTATGCTTTATTTGTTTGCTTGTGAAACTATGCAAAATGTGTGTATATTTGATGAAAAACGGTGGCAAGCCGGCCACGCGAGCAAATATGGGTCGACGCTGGGCGCACTGCCGACCCAAGTCAAAAATAGGGCGGACACCGAGCGGGCGGCCAAACCAAACGAACAAAAAGCGGACAAAGCGCGCATCCGTTTGGGTCCCCATCTTGGAGTTTCTGTAAAGGGCAATTTCAAATTCAAATAAAGTCCAATCCATAGCGCCCGCTGGATCACACCAGCGCCGGATCACAACCAAAAAGAGGCAAATATGCTTAAAGTTTTTACATGCCCCATCACAAAAGAATATCAGTCCAGTAGTCCACGCAAGAAATTCTGCCCTATTGGACCGGTAATCCGAGCCTTCACGCTCACGCTCAAGGTGTCGTCACATTGTAATGCTCCGGCCATGGCGACGTCTGGACGGCGGGCGACATCATCGGAGCTCCGCGGCCCTTGCCGCGACCTCCACCATGTCCGCGATAAGCACGTCCACCGCCACGGACGCCATCAGCACGCCCTCCGTCTGCTTTCCGCTTGAGCTTATCCTCCTTTGCGGCCTTCGCTTTGACGCGACGATTTTGCCGCGTCGCCGAGATGATCTTCCAAGCGAGGGTGATGCTGGGATCCTCCTGCACCTCTGCCACCTCCAACTCTGACATGCTCTTGTCCTGTTCCATGCGTCGGTGGCAGGGGGAGGAAGAGAGTGGGAGAAAAGGGCGGGAATTGGGTGGAGAGCGGCGAAAGAGTGGGGATTTTGACGCGGAAACAGGGCGGGCAGCTACAAAAACGCGGGCTCCGCCTTCCTTTTCGGTGGGCCATGGGTGTAAGAGTCAGACGAGTCTCGTGTCGGGAATCCCGCAAAACCCCCGTGTTTGGTTATGGTTTACGGGGAAAACGTGGCCCGGACCGCTCAACGGACCGATACAAGACCGCGTTGGACAGAAGACCACGTCCGGACTGCGCGGTCCAAATGTATGCGGACGATTTGAAGGTCTGTGTTGGAGATGCCCTTAGTTCTATGGCCCGTTCCTATATAACAGTAGTATGCTGGACCTATTTTCTCCACATGCTCACCCATTTGAGTGCATTAGATTGAACTTTTGGGACATTATCACCATTTTTGCTTTGTTCAAAGTCAAGTTCTTATTTACTTTCGAGGTCATGCTGCCACTAACCGTATGTTCATCTTAGGTTAATAGATTTTGTAGCTGAATCAATGTGATATGGAAAATTCGTCACCCCAAACGTTCTTCCCTGTTTGTTTCAAGATTAGTAATTTAGTCATTGTAATCTGTTTCTGGTTTATCATGTTTGTCCTTTCATTCCCTCCTACATCGAGAAAAGAAAGGAAACTAATTGCTGACAATAACGATTTCAGAGACTTTTGCTTCTCTATAATCAGTTGGTCGATCTGTGGATGAACACGCAAGGCAAGAACGGTTGGCTGGGAGACAACCATTGAGTTCTATCCATCTGAGTACCAACTGAAGAATGGACTTGCAAAAGAATCAATATTCACATATGTCTACTGAGAATTGGAAGAAGCTGAAGATCGGCTTGCAACCAAAGCTCTTAAATACATGGAAGCCTCTTATAACAAAATACTTCAAGACTTCATTGCAATTAGTTTAACTGAAAATAAGACAATATATGAACCATACTCTCTCGCAAGTAAGATATGTCGCAGAGCACCTTGACGATAGAACTTCACAATCAGAGGACATTCTAAAGAAAATAAACAAGTATTGTTGGGATTAGAGGATCAATTCAATGACCGAACACACGTAACATAAAGAGATGCCTAGGTGATGAGATCATTTTCAGTACTAATGTAACATGCAATGATGACTTTGCCTAATGTCAACGACTGCATGTCTTGTTCTTGCCTACCAGCAGGAGATAAAAAAAACCACATGCTAAAAGACAAGGGCTATCTATATGATGTATATCTGCCTATGTAGCTTGCTTTCTAAATCCAATGTAGATAAGCTAATGAATTGACCTCATAACTTTGTTTTGGGCTATCATGCTACCATGCAATGTACTAATATATAGTGCTATGTATGAAGTATCTATTTCCTGCTTGAAGGATCTTATTATCAATCTCTAAACACTCTTACCTGCATGATTTGAATGACTGGTTCGCTCTTGTTTTTTGCGCTAGGGGCACAACAGAACTACCAACCGAGTTCTACAACCCAACTATAATAGAACACACCCTCAAGCCTTATTGTATTCTAGAGAATAACAACTACCATATTGGTGATTCCCTTGATATTTGGTTCTGCAAGTGTGCCATATGGACCAATGAATGCAAAGATATTCCAGATATAATAACTATATGGGCTGCTCCAGATGGTTTAGCAATGGAACCATCACCTTTTAGAGACCTTCAAGTGCCTATGGAGGTGTACCATGCAAGCATTATCCAACATTGACACTACTTATTCATACGCTCACATCCTCTGAATATCAGCCTTACTAAGAAAATGCCTAAATAAGTTGTGAGGCTGACTATATATGTATTTCTGTACACCAATCTAAGTCGTTCTACTATCTGTATTACAATCCATATTGCATTATATTTCCAGCTACATCTCCCATGTACTCACTACAAACATCGCTTCTAACCGGGTTCTTGCGCCATTGGCGCAACCGGGTCATCTAGTTATTGTAACAAACAGTTGAAAAGTTGTCGTGTTAATGCCCCCATAGAGCAAGCGCTTCAGAACAGCAAGTGTCGTCGATTAAAACAAGCGTAGATCAGAAGGATCCAACTTGCACACAAACACACGTAAACGAACAAAAATTGAATCCAATTGAATCCACCGAAGACAAACATCGACCGAATCCAACAAAATCCATCGCAACAAACCTGGGAATCTTTGGAGCAGTATTTTGCTGCAACATGCAACATAATAAAGCATATAAATTAGGTTTAAAGATATGGCTAGAGAATTAATTGCATAAGGGCATCTCGGCAACCCACTTCCCTCCCGCATCCATTCGAGGATAAGGAGGGCCAGTTCGTGGATACGCATGCGAAAGGCAGCCATCCATTATCTTATATATGGTCGTCAGTAAATTTAAATTCAAATGTACGCCGATCCACACAACGTGCCGGATCACACCCGCCCCGGATCGCATCCTCGATCACAACCAAAAATAAGCAAATATGCCTAGTTTCTGCATGCCTGAATCCAAAAGAACATTAGTTCATGCATTTCTGCCCTGCCGGACCAGCAATCCCAGCAAGCTGCTCCCCGATCAAGGAGGTGCCATCACCACCATGTAGGCAGTGTCCGCATCCGCCTCTGCATGTCCTCATCTTCCGCCGCCACCAACTCATCTTTTTGCCGTTGCAACATCTGGTAGCGGACGGATTGCATGATCATTCTAGCGTCGGCATCCAAAGAGTCGACATTCAAGGGCAACATCTTGGCGTCCTTCGCAACTGCGGCGATAGTCACCCTCTTTTCCTCTAGCGTGACCTTCCTCTCTTCGATCATGGTCCTCCTCTCTTCGAGGTTGATCTTCTTCTCCATCGCCTCCATCAACGCTTGGACCGCTCCGCCTTTTTCTCCTCCTTGATGTTCGAGCGCCTGATGGATGCCTCCTCTTTCTTCGCCAAGATCTCCTCGAACCTCTCTGTTAGCTTGGCCGCCGCACCTTCTCGCTTCGCCCTCTCCTCCTCCCACTTCTTGCCCCGTAAATTTCTTATAACCTTCTTCGGCGGTTCTTGGATTGGGTCGGTAGGGTCACCGGTTTCTTCCTCCTTGGCTTGAGCAGTGGTCTTGGCAATGAAAAGTTTCCACTTCAGTTGCTCATTCAACTTCGACCAGCAATGCATGGCGGTGGAGGACTTCTTCTCCAACTTCTTGTACACCATACAAGTACGAGTAGGCTACAAAGTGAACCAATACATATTCGTCTAGTGAGAAACACAACAATACATGTATGGCTAGTGATCAACAAAATTAAAGCATATCCGGCTAGTGATCAACTTACTTACTCGGTGATTTGTGTGTTGTGTTGGGGAACATAGTAATTTCAAAAAAAATCCTACGCACACGCAAGATCATGGTGATGCATAGCAACGAGAGGGGAGAGTGTCGTCCACGTACCCTCGTAGACCGTAAGCGGAAGCGTTATGAAAACACGATTGATGTAGTCATACGTCTTCACGATCCGACTGATCCAAGTACCGAACGCATGGCACCTCCGAGTTCAGCACACGTTCAGCTCGGTGACGTCCCACGAACTCCGATCTAGCAGAGCTTCGAGGGAGAGTTCCGTCAGCACGACGGCGTGATGATGGTGATGATGATGCTACCGATGCAGGGCTTCGCCTAAGCACCGCTACGATATGATCGAGGTGGATTATGGTGGAGGGGGGCACCGCACACGGCTAAAAGATCAATGATCAATTGTTGTGTCTCCAAGAGGTGCTCCCCTCCCCGTATATAAAGGAGTGGAGGAGGGGGAGGGGGCGGCCTCCTATGGCGCGCCCCATGAGGAGTCCTACTCCCGCCGGGAGTAGGACTCCCCCCTTCCAAGTAGGAGTAGGAGAGGGGAAGGAAGGGTGAGGGAGTCCTGGATTAGGGGGTGTCCGGATAGCTGGATTATAACCTTTGGCCGGACTGTTGAACTATGAAGATACAAGATTGAAGACTTCGTCCCGTGTCCGGATGGGACTTTCCTTGGCGTGGAAGGCAAGGTTGGCGATGCAGATATGTAGATCTCCTTCCATTGTAACCGACTTTGTGTAACCCTAGCCCTCTCCGGTGTCTATATAAACCGGAGGGCTTTTAGTCCATAGGACGAATAACAATCATACCATAGGCTAGCTTCTAGGGTTTAGCCTCTCCGATCTCGTGGTAGATCTACTCTTGTACTACCCATATCTTCAATATTAATCAAGCATGAGTAGGGTTTTACCTCCATCAAGAGGGCCCGAACCTGGGTAAAAACATCGTGTCCCTTGTCTCCTGTTACCATCCGCCTAGACGCACAGTTCGGGACCCCCTACCCGAGATCCGCCGGTTTTGACACCGACATTGGTGCTTTCATTGAGAGTTCCGTTGTGCCGTCGCCATCAGGAAGGATGCCTCGTCCCATCTTTAAAAACGGCACTATTGCTAAGGAAACTTTGGCTATCGGCCAAACTCTTCGGCTAGGTGGTTTTCTTATGACTGCCTGTTCGGCCGCTGCGCCGACGATGACTTCTCGGGTCATCAAAAGCAATCTTCACGTCAGCTCGGAACTTGCTGAGCAGTTAGATCCAATGAAGCTCTCTTCTCTAAACGAGCTCTTGGATCGCATCGCCGCCCTGGGAGTCGCTACGGACTATGATCAGATTGGGTCTAAACCCGATCTGAGAGAGATTAACTCCCCCCAGGTCACCATCATGTTGCAGTGGTGGAGGAAAAATGCGGCGACCCTTCATCCATCTTAAGGACTAGCTAAGTCCGGATCCCCGAGCCCTCCAAGCCGGATACCCATAGAGGGGAGGACGTCACTCAAGCCCTGAACCTAGAGTCAGGCAGCGGGCCAGATTCACCGGATAACATCCAAGAATCCGAACATATAAGTTCGGAAACTCCCTGGCCCCTGAGTCTCAGATTGGGGGAGGTTTTGGATTCAATTCCACCCACCCACCCAAAGATAAGTGACCTATTCCAAATCAGGCAAGAGCCCCAAGAAATAGTACACCATTATTGGGCCAGATTCCTCCTGGTAATGAACAGGATCAAGGACTGCCGCGAGGAAGACGCAATCTTATTTTTCTGCAATAATTGCATGGACAAGGAAATCCTCAACGCCATAAGTCGCCGTGAAATTACACGCTTCGCCGACTTGGCATCCATAGTATGAAAGTACTGTGCGATGGAAAGCGCCTGGAAAACCAAAAAATTTTTTGGGACAATTCGGCGATGAATACGAACCCAGTCCAAAATAAAAGGGTGCATTATCATCAGACACCCGGGTTAAACACCAAAAAGCAAAAACCCTCTACAGGGCATGGAATCATACTGGAGGGATGGCTCAGTGGACCCTGTAAAATTCACAGTACAGAGGGCGCCATACCAACTCATAGCCTTAGGGCATGTTGGATACTCCGGCAGGTGGCCAAAAGTGGCGAAGATCTTCTAATTCCAGAAGCCATAGAGCACCATCCCAGGGATACCAGCACGGTATTAACAGTCTTCGAGACTTTCGCATCAAATAATATGCGAAAACGAACACTCCGCAGCCTTGCCGAAGTCTACCACGTGGCAACAATAAACTCATGGAGTGACACGGCTATTACTTTTAATGCCAGTGATGAACCTAAATTCCGAACAGTCCGAGCACCAGCCGCATTGGTCCTCAGTCCAATAGTGAACGGCTTTCGACTCACCAAGGTACTCATGGACGGTGGCAGCGGATTGAACCTCATTTATGAGGAAACTCTTCAAAAAATGGAAATAGACTGGAACCGCATTGAGTGAAGCAGCACAACCTTTAGAGGAATAATCCCCAGTCGAGAAGCGCGCTGTACAGGAAAAATCACACTAGATGTGGTGTTCGGCATGCCGGATAATTACAAGTCCGAAGAGGTTACGTTCCAAGTGGCCTCGTTCAGTAGCGGATACCACGCTCTGTTAGGGCGGGAGGCGTTTACAATCTTCCAGGCCATACCCCATTACGGGTACATGAAGCTTAAAATGCCCGGGCCCAATGGAATCATCACTCTTTCTAGCTATCCGGACATAGCACTCCGCACCGAGAATAAGACAGCCGCACTTGCCCTCGAGGCACTATCCGAAGCCCTAGCGGCTGAGGAACTGACTGCGCTGCGCTCCATGGTGAACAGGGACGATGTGATACTAGATAAAAGATCCAAGTCCACCGCCTTTAAACCGGCGGATGAAATAGTCAAATTCCAAGTCCATCCAACGGACCCTACAAAAACAGCTTCCATCGGGGCACAATTAAACCCCGATGTAGACGCCGCACTACGAGAGTTCCTACGCGAGAACTGGGACATTTTTGCCTGGCACCCTTCAGACATGCCAGGAATCCCACGTAGGCTGGCCGAGCACAGCCTAAATATTCTAAAAGGATTCAAGCCAGTCAAGCAGGCTCTTCGGCGTTTCTCTGAACCTAAGAGACAAGCCATGGGAGAGGAACTAGCCAAGTTATTGGAGGCCGGATTCATTAGAGAAATAAAACATCCGGATTGGCTAGCAAACCTGGTGATTGTACCAAAGAAGGACAAATCCTGGCCCCTATGGGTCGATTTTAAGGACCTCAACAAGGCTTGCCCAAAGGATCCCTTCCCCCTCCCCCGCATCGATCAAATCATCGATGCTACCACAGGACACGATTCATTGTGTTTCCTCGACGCATACTCCGGCTACCATCAAATTAAGATGGCAGAGCCAGACCAAGCCGCAACAACATTCATCACACCATACGGCCCATTCCGCTTCAACACAATGCCCTTCGGGCTCAAAAACGCCGGTGCAACATATCAGCGCATGATTCAGACATGTCTGGCAAACCAGATCGGCAAAACAGTGGAGGCATACGTAGATGACGTGGTCGTCAAAACAAAACATGTCGAATCTCTAGTAGACGACTTGAGGCTCACATTCGATAACCTCCGAACATATGACATCAAGCTCAACCCGGAAAAATGCGTTTTCGGCGTACAGGCCGGAAAGCTCTTAGGCTTCATCGTATCCGGCAGAGGAATTGAAGCAAATCCAGCTAAGATCCGAGCTCTGTCACAATTGGATACCCCAAGGGACCTCAAGCAAATACAAAAATTGACTGGATGCGTGGCGGCTCTAAGCCGCTTTATATCCCGCCTTGGAGAAAAGGCATTACCCCTTTATCGCCTCCTCCGGTGCACCGAACACTTTGAGTGGACGGACGCCGCCACAGCCGGACTGGAAGAAATAAAAGCCAATTGGCAACTAACCCAGTCCTGGCCACGCCAAACATCGGCGAACCAATGCTTTTATACATTGCGGCAACTCATCAAGTTGTGAGCGCAGTACTCGTCGTCGAACGAGAGACGGACGGACATAAATTCCCCTTTCAAAAGCTAGTTTACTATGTATCCACTGTCCTTACCCCATGCAAGTCACGGTACCCGCATTATCAAAAGATAGCGTACGCGGTATTCATGGCATCCCGGAAGCTGCGACACTACTTTCAAGAGTGTTCGATAACGGTAGCCTCGGAAGTGCCACTTAATGACATTATAAACAACCGCGACGCGACGGGCCAAATTGCCAAATGGGCCATTGAGCTCCTCCTGTTCGACATAACTTACAAGCCAAGGCGAGCCATTAAGTTGCAAGTATTGGCCGACTTCGTCGCTGAATGGACGGAAGGCGAACTCCCTAAAGAGTACGGCACATATTCCAACTGGATCATGCACTTCGACGGCTCCAAAATGTTGGCTGGTCTGGGGGCTGGCGTCGTTTTGTCATCCCCAACAGGAGACACGGTTCAATACGTACTCCGGATAATGTATACGGACTCCAACAACGCAGCCGAATATGAGGCCCTTCTACATGGTCTCCGGATGGCAGTATCCATGGGCATTCAACGCATAGAGGTGCGCGGGGATTCGAACCTCGCGATATCCCAAATAAATGGAGACTTCGATGCCAAGGATCCGAAAATGGCAGCTTACCGCAACGCCGTCCTACAAATGTCAGCTCGGTTCGAAGGGCTCGAATTTCACCATATAGCACGGGAAAACAATCAGGCGGCAGATGTCCTGGCACGCATTGGCACACAACGCGATGGCGTCCCTCCCAACATCTTCCTGGAGAGGTTGTTCAAGCCATCCGTAGTATGGGAAGGGGAACCCGGCAATAACATACCGGACCCAACCGCACTACCCGATACCGAACACTCTGACATAATTGGAGGCTCTGCCAACGAAATAACATCATCAGCCCACGTAATAATGGTCGTCATCGCCCCGTGGACAGAACCATTCCTAGCCTACCTAACTAGGCAGGAACTCCCCGAGGACCAAAATGAGGCACGCTGCATAGTACGGCGATCTAAAGCCTATAAAGTCCATGAGGGAGAGCTTTATAAGAAAAGCATCACCGGAGTCCTTCAAAGGTGCATCTCCGAAGAGGAAGGGCGGAATCTTCTGGCTGAAATTCATGCCGGACTCGGCAGCCACCACGCTGCAGCCCGGGCCCTTGTAAGCAAGGCCTTCCGTACAGGCTTTTATTGGCCGACAACCTGGGCAGACGCTCAGGACTTAGTCCAACACTGTGTTGGTTGCCAGCTTTTTGCAAATCAAAGCCACATGCCACCCACCGCCCCCCAAACTATCTCCATCACCTGGCCCTTCATGGTCTGGGGGCTTGACATGGTAGGACCCCTCAAAGGAGGAACCCACAAGCACAAATACTTACTGGTCATGGTGGATAAGTTCACCAAATGGATAGAATCCAAGCCTGTTAAGACGGCCGAATCCGGGCCGGTGATAGACTTCATATCCGGGGTCGTACACCGTTACGGCGTCCCCCACAGCATCATCACTGACAACGGCACGAAATTTACGACCGACGAGGTAAAACTCTGGTGCAAAAACATGGGCATCAAGCTCGATTATGCTTCAGTCTATCACCCACAAACTAACAGTCAGGTCGAGCGAGCAAATGGTCTTATCATGAGCGGCATCAAGCCCAGATTAGTGCGCTCCCTCAAGGAATCTAACACGCACTGGGTAGAGGAGCTCGACTTCGTACTATGGGGGTTGCGGACCACACCAAATTGCACTACCAGATACACACCATTCTTCATGGTATACGGCGCAGAGGCGGTACTGCCCTACGACATAATTCATGACTCACCTCGAGTGCGCATGTACGAAGAAAGAGAAGCCGAGCTCGATTGGCAGGACAGTTTGGACGCCTTGGAGGAGGAATATGACGTGGCTAAAGCCCGTTCCGCATTCTATCAACAGCAGGCTCGAAGATACCAAAGCAGAGAAGTACGGGCCAAAACTTACAATGTTGGCGAGTTAGTTCTACGCCTGCCAGATAAGAAAAAGGACAAACTCAAGCCCAAGTGGGAAGGTCCCTTCATTATTGACCAAGTCCTGACTGGTGGAGCGTACCGTCTGCGGGATGCATCGGATAATCGACTCGAGCCGAACCCATGGAACGCAGCCCGACTCCAAAGATTCTACGCCTAACGCCGGACTCTGTGTTCGTTTCCTTCCTCTGTCCATTTTTTATACACTACCTGTCTTATATTTCTCTCCTTCTCCCCTTCTTTTCTCTCACAGCCTTCAAGGGCCCATTTGTGCCTTGTTTGCACACAAATGACGTGCTATCCGCGCTCATTATACCTAGGGGCTTCTTTAACAGAAGCGTATTCATACGGGCTTCATGCCCAACACATGTGTTATACTTCCGCATGTACCCTTTATTCACCATTATATGCATCGATATGACTTAAGTTTTGGCCAAGCTGGGTTGCCTGGCTCTTGTATTTATGCCCTACGTTCCCGTTAATTCGGCTAGGGCATAAGGGGAGCACCTCTGCGATTGTTACTGTCGGGTCAGCCGGATGTGTACCTCAGACTGGGTGAAGCCGAAAGCTAGCGTTCTTAAGGGAATATTCGGTCGGTGAACTAAAGATGATTTCTCACTTATTTACTTATGCGCCCCCAGATGTTTTTCCTGCGTCTCTTTTCGCAGTCCGGACATGCACTTTAGGGCATGCCTCCCAGGGAAAGGAACCCCTAACGGAACTATTCTCCCCGGAGGATGTTTCTTACTAACCATGTAATATAACATAACTAGTTGGGCACTTGTCTGTTCAAGCACTAATGACCCCTACGCCTGGTCTCCATGCATGCCCCGGTTCTTACATAACCGAGAGGGTATTCGGATACACTCCGGACCGTCGGGCCCCGAGGTTGAAGCGAAAAGGTCCGCCATGACAAATGATCTACAATCCGGCTAGAAGACATTATACATGTCACTTTAAATTACATAGTCAATTTGACTGGTTAAATTCCTCTTCAATACCATCCAATAGGTTGTCTAGCCTACAGTCCTGTTGGGAATACTTTGTGGCCAATTCTACTTGGCTATACACCAAGCTCACAAGGATCTCCTTCCCATCGGGCCCCACAGGTCCGACCTCGACCATATGGTTTGGGTCAGCCTTCGTGTATCGTGTCTTCACCATGGCCTAGGCTTCCCTGGCACCCTGACGGCAGGCCGATATCTTCCATAATTGGAAGCGCCGCCGCGCTCCCTTCAGCTTCTCCGCAAGCTCTCCCAGTCCCTCGGGCAGGGCGACGGATGGCCACAAGGCCTGGGCGACGCCTTGCATCACTTGTCGAACTCGTTCGTGCAGTTGTGAGAGCTCGGGAAGAAGGTCACCCATAGAACCGGGCATTTCCTCTGCAGGACGACCTGTCAACATACCTACAGACATAACTCTGTCAGTCGACTTCCTCGCCGAACTCTTTTTCGAAGTTCGTTCAAGCACTTACTAAAAATGCCGCGTCGAAGCCGCCGATTCTCCTTAACGGAGTCCGACAGTTGGGCACGAACATCCTTTAGTTCCATGCCCAGCTGGGTGTTGGCATCTTGGAGATTATTCTTCTCCTGCCTCACCTTTGTAAGCACGCTCTCACCGGCCTTTAGCCGGCGTAGGAGTTGTTGCTTATACGGATCTACTCCGGTGCCATCTGCAATTTTCTTGTCAGATTTGCATACATGTCGCACTTTACATGATACTTATCATTTGAAGCATATAGTACCAGAGGGGGTCTTCTTGAGCTCCCCTGTTGCGGCTAGTGCGGACTGAAGTTGGGCTTTGCACTCCTCCAGCTCATGGGACAGTTGGGTATTCTTTTCTGTAAGAACCTGCATAACAAATGATCCTCAAATCAGTTATTCTAACTGTTTCAAGTCTCAGGGGCTACTGGTATATATAATTACCAAACTTTCTCACCCGTATGTCCTTTACATACTGCTCCGCAGCTCTGGCTAGACCATTCTGAGCAGCACGGAGGTACGCATCTCCCGAGTTGAAGGCATCCAATGCCTCTTGGGAGAAACAAGCGTCACGAAGAACTGTCCGGCGACGCCTGTGGTTCATGCACTCTCCACCTCGGAATTGGTGGCGGACAGTCTATCCGCATCCTCTGTCAGAGGAGCGTCCAGCGCGCACCTCATATTCACCTCCACTTCCGGCCTTGGGGCCTGGCTGGTGGAGGCACGATTGGCACCCTCTCCGGATATAGTCTGGCGAGCGCTCTTTTTCCTAAAAGAAAGCATGAGCGCTAGTATGCCTTTGAGAATAATATCTCGGAGTGAGACGGCGCGCCTCACCGCTACGCCGGTGTCTCAATCCGGACCGCGTGTCTTTTTAGCCTGCCTGCCCTCGTGGCCCCTTGTTGGCTAGTCGCCGCAGGCTCGGTATTCCACCTCGAGGTCCTCCCCTGCAAAATACCATTGGTATACGGTAATCAAAAATACGCGAGGACGGATCCTTTTCAAAATACTGGGACTTCGGTCTCAGTTACCTGCGAGGCTGGAAGTAGCCCAGGATAATCGGCCGTAATGGCCACCAGGGCATTGTCATTACCCAATTGGTAAAATACCCCATCGATCAGCTCCACAGATATGTCCGGATCCTCTTGGGAGGCCAGATCGAGGCACCGTTCCGGATCCTCGGGTTGTGGAGGAGGGTTGTTCATTTCCCTCACGGCCTTGCGCAGCTCCTGCGTTGAAATCACAAGATGAAACTACGGGAATATGAAGCGGATGGGCAAGAAAAAGTATCAACTTACCCAGCTCGCAGGATTGTACATAGAAAATCCGCCCTGTGGATTGACGCGGAGGAATTCCTCCTCTTCTCCTTTGTACAAAGTGGACAAGATCTTTGCTAGAGCAGCAACCGATTCCGACCCCTTACGGCCGCAGCGGGTGGCGTCATCCTCCCCGTTGAAATCCCACATGGGGTGGTCTCTATATTGAAGCGGCTGCACCCCCCGCATAATGCATATGGCCATGACCTCGATCATGGTCAATCCGGATTGAGCTAGCAACCTTATTCGGCTCATCAGGTAAAGAACGACCTTGTCGTCTTCCTCCTGAGGGCTCCGTGGATGCCAGCTTAGGCGCTTCTTCAAAGGAGCATTGACGAACTCAGGAAGGCCGATCCGAACAGGATCCCGGAGGGGAACGTCTTCTACATAAAACCATTCGGAAGGCCAGTCTTCGGACGTCTTCTTTGGGGTTCCGGATAGATATCCGGTCCCGGCAATGCGCCACACTTCGGCTCCGCCCACTTGATATACTGACCCCTTCTGAGAACGGGGCACACGGCAGAACAGCTTATTCCACAGTGCAAAATGAGCCTCGCAGCCCAAAAACAGCTCGCAAAGGGCTACGAAGCCCGCGATGTGCAGTATAGAGGCAGGCGTGAGGCTGTGCAACTGGAGGCCGTAGAACTCCAGGAGCCCCCGGAGAAACGGATGAATCGGAAATCCGAGCCCTCTTATCAGTGAGGGAGAAGGCATACCCGTTCCCCCTTGGAGGGATTGGGAAGGCTCTCCGCTTGCTCTCCGCCATTATAGGTGGCGAGCCCGGCTCGAACCGGGACCATGTATGCTGGGGGAAGAAACCCCTTGGTATGAAGCGTCACTAGTTTGTTGTGCGGAACGGAACATCTCTCCCAATCTCCAGGCTTGGGGCTGGGGGAGCGAGAGGAGGAGTTGCGTCGACTAGCCATGATGGAATGAGTCTCTCTCGGATGCGCTCCGATGAATACTCGCTAAGGGAGAATGGTGTGATTTGGATATGAATCCCCGTCTCTTTAATAGGAAGCTCATTCACATAGCTAGGGGGTAAATGTAAAAATACTCTGGCTCTTCACATTCGCTTGACACGTGGAAGGTGGCCATTATTGGGCGTAGAAGCCAAGGAGCGCAACACTCAAGAGAAGCCGGACACTATTTAACAGGTACACGGAATTTGGAGGAGAACCCGCCTTGCAATGTCGAAGACAATCTACGCGCCGGACTCATCGTCATTGAAGCCTGGTTCGGGGGCTACTAAGGGAGTCCTGGATTAGGGGGTGTCCGGATAGCCGGACTATAACCTTTGGCCGGACTGTTGAACTATGAAGATACAAGATTGAAGACTTCGTCCCGTGTCCGGATGGGACTTTCCTTGGCGTGGAAGGCAAGGTTGGTGATGCAGATATGTAGATCTCCTTCCATTGTAACCGACTCTGTGTAACCCCAGCCCTCTCCGGTGTCTATATAAATCGGAGGTCTTTTAGTCCATAGGACGAATAACAATCATACCATAGTCTAGCTTCTAGGGTTTAGCCTCTCCGATCTCGTGGTAGATCTACTCTTGTACTACCCATATCATCAATATTAATCAAGCAGGAGCAGGGTTTTACCTCCATCGAGAGGGCCCGAACCTGGGTAAAAACATCGTGTCCCTTGTCTCCTGTTACCATCCGCCTAGACGCACAGTTCGGGACCCCCTACCCGAGATCCGCCGGTTTTGACACCGACCCACTTGGTGACCTCTGTCGAGCCACACCCGGACAAGGAGATACGTTGGACAACACCTAGATCAATGTCAGATTTGGAAGAATGGAAGGAGATAGGGGGGACAACACCAGATTGTCTCCTTGGAAGAATGGAAGGAGCCACAACCCTCTGTCGAATTTCTTCGTCGTCCGCATCCCAATCCTGCCGGTCATAATCTGGCCAGGACTCTCCTGACAAAGAGAGAGACCTTAGTGAATTCAGGATGTCGCCGAAGGGCGAGTGCTGAAAGATATCTGCGGCGGTGAATTCCATGATAGGCGCCCAATCGGATTCGATTGGAAGGGGCGCGGAGGGTTCAGAGTCCGGAGAAGAGTCCGGCACTTTGGAGTCACGGGCTTCGCAGAGGATAAGGCTGGTGTCCGGCTCGATCGCCATTGAGACTGCAGCCCCTGCGGTGGGGTCTAGCCGCCCGTCCTCGATTGGCGCAGTTGGCTCCGAGCTGAGGGTCAGAGCGGATGTGGGCGCGGCCTCCACGGCACTGTTCGGCGGCAGAGTTAAATCATGCCCGTCGTGACAGCGCGGCGCGTCCGGCTGCGGCTCGAATCCGTCGAAGATTAAGTCTCCGCGGATGTCAGTCGTGTAGTCCAAACTTCCAAATCTGACCTGATGGCCAAGGGCGTAGCTTTCAATCTGCTCCAGATGGCCAAACGAATTGGCCCGCAGTGCAAAGCCGCCGAATACAAAGATCTGTCCGGGGAGAAAAGTCTCACCCTGGACTGCAACACCTAGATCTCGTCCATCTAGTCCTACTCCCAGGAGATACGCCGGACAAGGAGAGGGGGGGCTAAGGCTTCGGCGTCCGGGAGTAGGACTCCCCCCTTCCAAGTAGGAGTAGGAGAGGGGAAGGAAGGGGGAGAAGGAGAGAAGGAAAGGGGAGCACCGCCCCCCCTCCTTGTCCAATTCAGACTAGATGGGGAGGGGGCGCGGCTACCCTGGCCGCCCCTCCTCTTCTCCCACTAAGGTCCATTAGGCCCAATATACTCCCTGAGGGGTTCCGGTAACCCCCCCGGTACTCCGGTATATGTCCGAAACCTCTCGAAACACTTCCAGTGTCCGAACATAGTCGTCCAATATATCGATCTTTACGTCTCGACAATTTCGAGACTCCTCGTCATGTCCGTGATCATATCTGGGACTCTGAACTACGTTCGGTACATCAAAACACAAAAACTCACAATACCGATCATCACCGAACGTTAAGTGTGCGGACCCTACGGGTTCGAGAACTATGTAGACATGACCGAGACACGTCTCCGGTCAATAACCAATAGCGGAACCTGGATGTTCATATTGGCTCCTACATATTCTACGAAGATCTTTATCGGTCAAACCGCATAACAACATACGTTGTTCCCTTTGTCATCGGTATGTTACTTGCTCGAGATTCGATCGCTGGTATCTCAATACCTAATTCAATCTCGTTACGGGCAAGTCTCTTTACTCGTTCCATAATACATCATCCCGCAACTAACTCATTAGTTGCATTGCTTGGAAGGCTTATAGTGATGTGTATTACCGAGAGGGCCCAGAGATACCTCTCCGACAATCGGAGTGACAAATCCTAATCTCGATCTATGCCAAACCCAACAAGTACCTTCGGAGACACCTGTAGAGCACCTTTATAATCACCCAGTTACGTTGTGACATTTGGTAGCACACAAAGTGTTCCTCCAGTATTCGGGAGTTGCATAATCTCATAGTCATAGGAACATGTATAAGTCATGAAGAGAGCAATAGCAACATACTAAACGATCAAGTGCTAAGCTAACGGAATGGGTCAAGTCAATCACATCATTCTCTAATGATGTGATCCCGTTAATCAAATGACAACTCATGTCTATGGCTAGGAAACTTAACCATCTTTGATTCAACGAGCTAGTTAAGTAGAGGCATACTAGTGACACTCTGTTTGTCTATGTATTCACACATGTACTAAGTTTCCGGTTAATACAATTCTAGCATGAATAATAATCATTTATCATGAAATAAGGAAATAAATAATAACTTTATTATTGCCTCTAGGGCATATTTCCTTCAGTCTCCCACTTGCTGTCGGTGTACTAAAGTAGGGGTACCTTAGTACCCCAGACTTGTGCACGGGCAGTTGTAGCACCCTGCGGCGAGGCCCACCCAGGAAGCGCCAAGAGAAGACCAAGCATTCAAGACAAGGCCCCCGGCAAGAGGAGCTTGCCGGGCCAAGAAGACAAGGCCCCCGGCAAGAGGAGCTTGCCGGGCCAAGAAGACAAGACCCCGGCAAGAGGAGCTTGCCGGGACGACTGAGCCCGTGTAATACCATCCAAGAACAAAGTATACGAGACAGAAGATCGAGACCCCGACAAGAGGAGCTTGTCGGGAAGGCCGAACCCAGGCACCACAAGAGAAGCCCGCCACGGCGCGCCATGCGCCCCGGCAAGGCCTGATAGCTGACAAGCTATCAGGCACAGGAAGACGACCCCCGCAGCAAGCCACTTGCCGCGGCAAATCGCCACCTCAGGACTGCGCTCCAGCTCGCCCGCCCACGCGTCGCTCCGGGGCTTCCCCCAAGGGCACGTGGCGGGGCACCGCGCAGCCTGGGGTATGCGGTGGCATGCAGCCACCACCGTGGCGAGCGGTGGCGCACCTAATGGTCCGCCTCGGTGCTGTCCAGGCGACCGTGACGGGCATTTAATGCCCTTGTCCCCTACCGTCAGAAGTAGGTATGATAACACTGTGCCGCACTGTAGCGCCACTGTTCCCGCACTGTCACAACTTCCACCCCTTTTACACTTTTACCCCTTTCTCTTACGTTGACACCTGTCGGTGACCCCTTTGCGCTATAAAAGGAGGCCCGTGTGCAACGTAGAGGGGGTTCGGAGACTCGGAATCCAGACAGCCATACGCTCGGTGTAGCTAGCTCTCCAAGCTCCCGAGCTCCCCAGTTCAATACAACCAAGCAGGAGTAGGGTTTTACGCGTCCATCGCGGCCCGAACCTGGGTAAACCGCCCGTGTGCTCGCCTCGATCTGCTCTCCGTGCTCCCTCCGCCCCCCCTCACCGGACAACGAAAGGGGCTCCGGCCCCATAGGTGCTCGCGGGGGACGCCGTCCTCCCCGACATCTTTGGCGCGCCAGGTAGGGGGCTGCGTCGAGGTTGTGCGGATCAGATCCGGCGTTCGCGCGAGCGCGCTCTTCGTCAGCTTCTCCGAATTCGCTAGCTTCATCAACACCATGGTCCCGAAGAAGAAGGCTTCGGAGGTCGCGGGCCCGTCCGCGTCTCTTCCACCGCTACCGGAGCCAACGGTGGGCGGGGGAGACGCCGTCGGAGGGGTGGCCACCGGCGAGAACACTCGCGGCGCCACCAAATCCAAGAACAGGGCGGACGACCGAGCCTCGGCCTCCGAGGACGCGTCGCGTCCGTCCCGACAAACGACGACCCAGCAGCGCCATGCCACAGGAGGTGGCATCCGCTTGCTGGACCAAGGGCAAACTGGAGGTTCACGGGACGCCCCAGGCCCCCGTCCGGACACGGGCAAGGCGAAGGCGCCGGGGAGGGACCCCGCTCTTTCTAACATTGTTAGGAGTCCGAGCGTATCCCGCTCCTCGCGCCACTCGCCCCCGCGCCCGCAAGTAGTTGCCGGAGATCAACAACCAGAACGCCGGGGGACAGCCCGCTCCTGCGGATCCCAGGATCCGTCCAGTCGAAGCAGGTGTCCCCGATAAGCCTTGCTCCGGCAAGCAGATCGGCAGTCTGAACGCTGAGGAACAGTCCGCTCCTGCGGATTCGAAGATCTGTCCAGTTGAAGCGGGGGTTCCCGACAAGCTTTGCCCCGGCAAGCTTGCCGGGGGATCACCGGCTCCGACGGAACCAAAGGTTCTTGCCGTAGAAGCCGGGGTCCCCACAGCGGCCTTCATGCCTTTAGTCCTTGCCGTCGAGCCCCGGGCTCCGGCATGGGTCTTGAGGCACCAGATAAAGTTGCCCTGTTAGGCGACCTTGTTCTTAGGCACGTTCAGTCGGCCAAGAATTATAACAAGTCGACGCCGAAGCAGGAAGGCCCTTATCGGGTGAGACGAGTCGCGAGGCCCGGCGCTGTCCGCCTCAAGACCGAAGAGGGCCTACCAGTGAGCAACTCCTGGGAACATAGAGCATCTTCGCAAGTTTCGCCCATAAGGCGCGGTTGCCGTGATCCGCTCCGGCAACCATCGGTTTGTACAGGCCTTGCCGCTGCTGCATGTAACCCCTTGTACAAAGCCAGGCGAAGCCCCTGGCATCAGATAAAGGGAGCCATGGAGCGCGTGCTGCGGAGGCATTCTTTCCCACGGGCTCGTGTGCGGCCCTCCTCGAGTATCCACTCGCGCAGAGACTGGGCAAGAAGCAGCTGCTCCTTGAGGAGGACCGCCTTCTGGCCGTTGGGCGAACGATTCGCCTCCAGCGAACTCTGCGCCGCTCCCGTAGCCGCAGAAGTTAGCGCCAGAAGTCACGAGAAAGGCGACCTCGTTCCCCGGCGCGCCTCGTCCGCCGGGGTGCCGAACGAGTTGACGCCGACCGTGGGAGGAATCTTGCCAGCGCGGTTGCCGGAACCCGTTCCGCCAACCATCCTCTCTGCCCAAGTCTTGCCGCAGTTGCATGTGATCCTTGGCGCAGAGAGGGGCGCGGATCCCCAAGCATAGCTACGCCTAGCTCCGGAGGGTCGCGAGGCCCTGCGCCTTTGCCTACCCCCAGGATGGGCTGGATGCTGCCCAAGGAGGTTTTACCCTACCGGGCGGCAAGCGATAAGAAAAGATAAGTTGCCGGAGCTCGAGCAATTGCCCCATCAATTTTTAAGAGTTATCTCCCTCGAACGACCGAGCCTTGGTTGAGAGGCCTGAGCGCGGAGGGACCGGCACGAGACTGGTTGCGCCCTCATTTCGTTTCGAGTCCGCTCAACGACTTGAGTGTGCTACACCCCGAGTAGCGTCCTCACTTTGTTTCGAGCTCGCCCGGCACCCTAAGCGTGCTGCGACCGCAGTCGCACCGCTTACTTTGCCTTGAGCCTGCTCAACAATCTGAGTGAGCGGCAACCAGCCGCGGCCAGGTTTCTTGCCGGTGGTAGCCCCGCCAGCGGGTCGCTGACGTCCCGCACTCGGCGCCCGTGGCAAGGCGGAGGCCTACGCCGGCAAGTCCCCGAAAACGTAGGGCGGAAACAAACAAGGCGCCGGTCAAGTAGAGGAGATAACAGTGCGATGCATTGCCTAAGATAAAAAGTTATATTACAAAATGCCTTACTGCTGCTCTAACCAGCCGTTTCCATGGCATATTTAACAGCGGCAGGGAAAGGAGATAAAAGAAAGGGGCGGGGTGGGAACGCGGCCGCCTCGCTCCTCCAATAGAAGCGGAGGAAGGGCAGGCGACTGGGGCCGACCCACTGCATCGACCCGCGCCGGCCCGACTCCCTGCCTCCGCCGCCGCGACTCCGAGTGCATGAGGACCGCGTGGTGGGCGCGCAGAACCGAGGCGACGGGTGGGACGACCTCTCCCCATCCCGTGATTATGAGGAACGGATGCCTCGAAAGCCGCGCCTCACCCCCGTTCATTTATCGAGCCGCGCCTCCGCACCTCCCTCCACTTAAAGAGGGAACGGGCGTTTCGCCCCCACAACGCCGCGATAAGCGCGCGCCGCCTGGGGAAGGTGCGACGGATGCGGAGTTAAGGAGCAGCGCGACCAAGGCCACGCGTGCCCGTGCACTGTTAGGGCCTGGCCCAACGACGCTCGGCACCGTGTGTGGCCCAGGCCCGGGGGCTCCTGTCGGTGTACTAAAGTAGGGGTACCTTAGTACCCCAGACTTGTGCACGGGCAGTTGTAGCACCCTGCGGCGAGGCCCGCCCAGGAAGCGCCAAGAGAAGACCAAGCATTCAAGACAAGGCCCCCGGCAAGAGGAGCTTGCCGGGCCAAGAAGACAAGGCCCCCGGCAAGAGGAGCTTGCCGGGCCAAGAAGACAAGACCCCGGCAAGAGGAGCTTGCCGGGACGACTGAGCCCGTGTAATACCATCCAAGAACAAAGTATACGAGACAGAAGATCAAGACCCCGACAAGAGGAGCTTGTCGGGAAGGCCGAACCCAGGCACCACAAGAGAAGCCCGCCACGGCGCGCCATGCGCCCCGGCAAGGCCTGATAGCCGACAAGCTATCAGGCACAGG
This sequence comes from Aegilops umbellulata, assembly GCA_032464435.1. Classification (NCBI taxonomy): domain Eukaryota; kingdom Viridiplantae; phylum Streptophyta; class Magnoliopsida; order Poales; family Poaceae; genus Aegilops; species Aegilops umbellulata. Next base: position 279,373,112 of record CP136058.1, read on the forward strand.
AAGACGACCCCCGCGGCAAGCCACTTGCCGCGGCAAATCGCCACCTCAGGACTGCGCTCCAGCTCGCCCGCCCACGCGTCGCTCCGGGGCTTCCCCCAAGGGCACGTGGCGGGGCACCGCGCAGCCTGGGGTATGCGGTGGCATGCAGCCACCACCGTGGCGAGCGGTGGCGCACCTAACGGTCCGCCTCGGTGCTGTCCAGGCGACCGTGACGGGCATTTAATGCCCTTGTCCCCTACCGTCAGAAGTAGGTATGATAACACTGTGCCGCACTGTAGCGCCACTGTTCCCGCACTGTCACAACTTCCACCCCTTTTACACTTTTACCCCTTTCTCTTACGTTGACACCTGTCGGTGACCCCTTTGCGCTATAAAAGGAGGCCCGTGTGCAACGTAGAGGGGGTTCGGAGACTCGGAATCCAGACAGCCATACGCTCGGTGTAGCTAGCTCTCCAAGCTCCCGAGCTCCCCAGTTCAATACAACCAAGCAGGAGTAGGGTTTTACGCGTCCATCGCGGCCCGAACCTGGGTAAACCGCCCGTGTGCTCGCCTCGATCTGCTCTCCGTGCTCCCTCCGCCCCCCCTCACCGGACAACGAAAGGGGCTCCGGCCCCATAGGTGCTCGCGGGGGACGCCGTCCACCCCGACACTTGCACTAGAGTCAATAATCTAGTTCACATCGCCATGTGATTTAACACCAATAGTTCACATCACCATGTGATTAACACCCATAGTTCACATCGTCATGTGACCAACACCCAAAGTATTTACTAGAGTCAATAATCTAGTTCACATCGCTATGTTATTAACACCCAAAGAGTACTAAGGTGTGATCATGTTTTGCTTGTGAGAGAAGTTTAGTCAACGGGTCTGCCACATTCAGATCCGTATGTATTTTGCAAATTTCTATGTCTACAATGCTCTGCATGGAGCTACTCTAGCTAATTGCTCCCACTTTCAATATGTATCCCGATTGAGACTTAGAGTCATATGGATCAGTGTCAAAACTTGCATCGATGTAACCATTTACGATGAACCTTTTGTCACCTCCATAATCGAGAAACGTATCCTTATTCCACTAAGGATGATTTTGACCGTTGTCCAGTGATCTACTCCTAGATCACTATTGTACTCCCTTGCTAAACTCAGTGTAGTGTATACAATAGATCTGGTACACAACATGGCATACTTTATAGAACCTATGGCTGGGGCATAGGGAATGACTTTCATTCTCTTTCTATCTTCTGCCGTGGTCGGGCTTTGACTCTTACTCAATTTCACACCTTGTAACACAGGCAAGAACTCTTTCTTTGACTGTTCCATTTTAAACTACTTCAAAATCTTGTAGAGGTATGTACTCATTGAAAAAACTTATCAAGCGTCTTGATCTATCTCTATAGATCTTGATGCTCAATATGTAAGCAGCTTCACCGAGGTATTTCTTTGAAAAACTCCTTTCAAACACTCATTTATGCTTTCCAGAAAATTCTACATCATTTCTGATTGACAATATGTCATTTACATATACTTATCAGAAAGGCTGTAGTGCTCCCACTCACTTTCTTGTAAATACAGACTTCTCCAAAAGTCTGTATAAAACCATATGCTTTGATCACACTATCAAAGCGTATATTCCAACTCCGAGAAGCTTGCACCAATCCATAAATGGATTGTTGGAGCTTGCACACTTTGTTAGCACCTTTTGGATCGACTAAACCTTCTTGTTGTATCATATACAACTTTTCTTTAAGATATCCGTTAAGGAATTTAGTTTTGACATCCATTTGCCAGATTTCATAAAATGTGGCAATTGCTAACATGATTCGGACAGACTTAAGCATCGCTACAAGTGAGAAAATCTTATCGTAGTCAACACCTTGAACTTGTCGAAAACCTTTTTCAACAATTCGAGCTTTGTAGATAGTAACACTACTATCAGCGTCCGTCTTCCTCTTGAAGATCCATTTATTTTCTATGGTTTGCCTATCATCGGGCAAGTCAACCAAAGTCCACACTTTGTTCTCATACATGGATCCCATCTCAGATTTCATGGCCTCAAGCCATTTTGCGGAATCTAGGCTCATCATCGCTTCCTCATAGTTCGTATGTTTGTCATGGTCAAGTAACATGACCTCCAGAACAGGATTACCATACCACTCTGGTGCAGATCACACTCTGGTTGACCAACGAGGTTCGGTAGTAACTTGTTCTGAAGTTACATGATGATCATCATTAGCTTCCTCACTATTTGGTGTAGGAGTCACAGGAACAGATTTCTATGATGAAATACTTTCCAATAAGGGAGCAGGTACAGTTACCTCATCAAGTTCTACTTTTCTCCCACTCACTTCTTTCGAGAGAAACTCCTTCTCTAGAAAGGATCCATTCTTAGCAACGAATGTATTGCCTTCGGATCTATGATAGAAGGTGTACCCAACTATCCCTTTTGGGTATCCTATGAAGACACATTTCTCCGATTTGGGTTTGAGCTTAGCAGGATGAAATTTTTTCACATAAGCATCGCAGCCCCAAACTTTAAGAAACGAAAACTTTGGTTTCTTGCCAAACCACAGTTCATATGGTGTCGTCTCAACGGATTTAGATGGTGCCCTATTTAATGTGAATGCACCTGTCTCTAATGCATAACCCCAAAATGATAGTGGTAAATCGGTAAGAGACACCATAGATTGCACCATATCTAATAGAGTACGGTTACAATGTTCAGACACACCATTACGATGTGGTGTTCTAGGTGGCGTGAGTTGCGAAACTATTCCACATTGTTCCAAATGAAGACCAAACTCGTAACTCAAATATTTTCCTCCACATTCAGATTGTAGAAACTTTATTTTCTTGTTACGATGATTTTCTACTTCACTCTGAAATTCTTCGAACTTTTCAAATATTTCAGACTTATGTTTCATTAAGTAGATATACCCATATCTGCTCAAATCATCTGTGAAGGTCAGAAAATAACGATACCCGCTGTGAGCCTCAACACTCATCGGATCGCATACATCAGTATGTATTATTTCCAATAAGTCAGTTGCTCGCTCCATTGTTCCGGAGAATGGAGTCTTACTCATCTAGCCCATAAGGCATGGTTCGCTAGCATCAAGTGATTCATAATCAAGTGATTCCAAAATCCTAGCATGGAGTTTCTTCATGAAATTTATACCAATATGACCTAAACGGCAGTGCCACAAATAACTTGTACTATCATTATTAACTTTGCATCTTTTGGCTTCAATATTATGAATATGTGTATCACTACGATCGAGATCCAACAAACCATTTTCATTGGGTTTATGACCATATAAGGTTTTATTCATGTAAACAGAACAACAATAAGTCTCTAACTTAAATGAATAACTGTATTGCAATAAACATGATCAAATCATATTCATGCTCAACGCAAACACCAAATAACACTTATTTAGGTTCAACACTAATCCCGAAAGTATAGGGAGTGTGCGATGATGATCATATCAATCTTGGAACTACTTCCAACACACATCGTCACCTCACCCTTAACTAGTTTCTGTTCATTCTGCAACTCTCATTTTGAGTTACTAATCTTAGCAACTGAACTAGTATCAAATACTGAGGGGTTCCTATAAACACTAGTAAAGTACACATCAATAACATGTATATCAAATATACCTTTGTTCACTTTGCCATCCTTCTTATTCGCCAAATACTTGGGGCAGTTCTGCTTCCAGTGACCAGTACCTTTGCAGTAGAAGCACTTAATCTCAGGCTTAGGTCCAGACTTGGGCTTCTTCACTTGAGCAGCAACTTGCTTGCCATTCTTCTTGAAGTTCCCCTTCTTCCCTTTGCCCTTTTCTTGAAACTAGTGGTCTTGTCAACCATCAACACTTGATGCTTTTCTTGATTTCTACCTTCGTCGATTTCAGCATCACGAAGAGCTTGGGAATCGTTTCCATTATCCCTTGCATATTATAGTTCATCACAAAGTTCTAGTAACTTGGTGATAGTGACTAGAGAACTCTGTCAATCACTATCTTATCTGGAAGATTAACTCCCACTTGATTCAAGTGATTGTAGTACTCAGACATGAAGGAAATATGCCCTAGAGGCAATAATAAAGTTATTATTTATTTCCTTATATCATGATAAATGTTTATTATTCATGCTAGAATTTTATTAACCGAAAACATAATACATGTGTGAATACATAGACAAACAGAGTGTCACTAGTATGCCTCTACTTGACTAGCTCGTTAATCGAAGATGGTTATGTTTCCTAACCATGAACACAAGAGTTGTTATTTGATTAACGGGATCACTTCATTAGGAGAATGATGTGATTGACATGACCCATTCCATTAGCTTAGCACCCGATCATTCAGTATGTTGCTATTACTTTCTTCATGACTTATACATGTTCCTATGACTATGAGATTATGCAACTCCCATTTGCCGGAGGAACACTTTGTGTGCTACCAAACGTCACAATGTAACTGGGTGATTATAAAGGTGCTCTACAGGTGTCTCCAAAGGTACATGTTGGGTTGGCGTATTTCGAGATTAGGATTTGTCACTCCGATTGTCGGAGAGGTATCTCTGGGCCCTCTCAGTAATACACATCACTTAAGCCTTGCAAGCAATGCAACTAATGAGTTAGTTGCGAGATGATGTATTACGGAACGAGTAAAGAGACTTGCCGGTAACGAGATTGAACTAGGTACTGAGATACCAACGATCGAATCTTGGGCAAGTAACATACCAATGACAAAGGGAACAACGTATGTTGTTATGCGGTCTGACCGATAAAGATCTTCGTAGAATATGTGGGAGCCAAAATGAGCATCCAGGTTCCGCTATTGGTTATTGACCGGAGACGTGTCTCGGTCATGTCTACATTGTTCTCGAACCCGTAGGGTCCGCACGCTTAACGTTACGATGACAGTTTCATTATGAGTTTATATGTTTTGATGTACCGAAGGTTGTTCGGAGTCCCGGATGTGACTACGGACATGACGAGGAGTCTCGAAATGGTCGAGACATAAAGATTGATATATTGGACGACTATATTCGGACACCGGAAATGTTCTGGACGGTTTTGGAGAAAACCGGAGTTCCGGAGGGGTTACCGGAACCCCCCGGGGAAGTATTGGGCCTTAGTGGGCCTGAGGGGAGAGAGAGGGCAGCAGCCCAGGAGATGGCGCGCCCCCTCCCATGGGGAGTCTGAATTGGACTAGGGGAGGGGGCGCGACCCCTCTTTCCCTCTCCCTCTCCCTCTCTTTCCTTCCCCCTTCTCTCTTCCTAGTTGGACTAGGAAAGGGGAGTCCTACTCCTACTAGGAGGAGGACTCCCCCCTCCTTGGCGCACCCCAAGGGCCGGCCGGCCTCCCCCCTTGCTCCTTTATATACGGGGGCAGGGGGCACCTCTAGACACACAAGTTGATCTTCGTGATCGTTCTCTTAGCCGTGTGCGGTGCCCCCCCCTCCACCATAATCCTCGATAATATTGTAGCGGTGCTTAGGCGAAGCCCTGCGATGGTAGAACATCAAGATCGTCACCACACCATCGTGCTGACGAAGCTCATCCCCGACACTTTGCTGGATCGGAGTTCGGGGATCGTCATCGAGCTGAACGTGTGCTAGAACTTGGAGGTGTCGTAGTTTCGGTGCTTGATCGGTCGGGCCGTGAAGACGTACGACTACATCAACCGCGTTGTCATAACGCTTCCGCTTTCGGTCTACGAGGGTACGTAGACAACACTCTCCCCTCTCATTGCTATGCATCACCATGATCTTGCGTGTGCGTAGGAATTTTTTTGAAATTACTACGTTCCCCAACAGTGGCATCCGAGCCTGGTTTTATGAGTTGATGTTATATGCACGAGTAGAACACAAGTGAGTTGTGGGCGATATAAGTCATACTGCTTACCAGCATGTCATACTTTGGTTCGGCGGTATTGTTGGATGGAGCGGCCCGGACCGAAATTACGCGTACGCTTACGCGAGACTGGTTCTACCGACGTGCTTTGCACATAGGTGGCTGGCGGGTGTCAGTTTCTCCAACTTTAGTTGAACCGAGTGTGGCTACGCCCGGTCCTTGCGAAGGTTAAAACAGCACCAACTTGACAAACTATCGTTGTGGTTTTGATGCGTAGGTAAGATTGGTCTTGCTCAGACCGTAGCAGCCACGTAAAACTTGCAGCAAACAAAGTAGAGGACGTCTAACTTGTTTTTGCAGGGCATGTTGTGATGTGATATGGTCAAGGCATGATGCTAAATTTTATTGTATGAGATGATCATGTTTTGTAACCGAGTTATCAGCAACTCGCAGGAGCCATATGGTTGTCGCTTTATTGTATGCAATGCAATCGCCCTGTAATGCTTTACTTTATCACTAAGCGGTAGCGATAGTCGTAGAAGCATAAGATTGGCGTGACGACAATGATGCTATGATGGAGATCAAGGTGTCGCGCCGGTGACGATGGTGATCATGACGATGCTTCGGAGATGGAGATCACAAGCACAAGATGATGATGGCCATATCATATCACTTATATTGATTGCATGTGATGTTTATCTTTTATGCATCTTATCTTGCTTTAATTGACGGTATCATTATAAGATGATCTCTCACTAAATTTCAAGATAAAAGTGTTCTCCCTGAGTATGCACCGTTGCCAAAGTTCATCGTGCCCAGACACCACGTGATGATCGGGTGTGATAAGCTCTACGTCCATCTACAATGGGTGCAAGTCAGTTTTGCACACGCAGAATACTCAGGTTAAACTTGACGAGCCTAGCATATGCAGATATGGCCTCGGAACACTGAGACCGAAAGGTCGAGCGTGAATCATATAGTAGATATGATCAACATAGTGATGTTCACCATTGAAAGCTACTTCATTTCACGTGATGATCGGTTATGGTTTAGTTGATTTGGATCACGTGATCACTTAGAGGATTAGAGAGATGTCTTTCTAAGTGGGAGTTCTTAAGCAATATGATTAATTGAACTTTAATTTATTATTAACTTAGTCCTGGTAGTATTAGCATATCTATGTTGTAGATCAATAGCTCGCGTTGTTGCTTCCCTATGTTCTATATATGTTCCTAGAGAAAACTAAGTTGAAAGATGTTAGTAGCAAAGACGTGGATTGGATCCGTGATCTGAGGTTTATCCTCATTGCTGCACAGAAGAATTATGTCCTTGATGCACCGCTAGGTGACAGGCCTATTGCAGGAGCAGATGCAGACGTTATGAACGTTTGGCTAGCTCAATATGATGACTACTTGATAGTTTAGTGCACCATGCTTAACGGCTTAGAATCGGGACTTCAAAGACGTTTTGAACATCATGGACCATATAAGATGTTCGAGGAGTTGAAGTTAATATTTCAAGCAAATACCCGAGTTGAGAGATATGAAGTCTCCAACAAGTTCTATAGCTAAAAGATGGAGGAGAATAGCTCAAGCAGTGAGCATGTGCTCAGATTGTCTGGGTACTACAATCGCTTGAATCAAGTGGGAGTTAATCTTCCAGATAAAATAGTGATTAACATAATTCTCTAGTCACCATCACCAAGTTAGTAGAACTTCGTGATGAACTATAATATGCAAGGGATGACAGAAACAATTCCCAAGCTCTTCGTGATGCTGAAATCGACAAAGGTAGAAATCAAGAAAAACATCAAGTGTTGATGGTTAACAAGACCACTAGTTGCAAGAAAAAGGGCAAAGGGAAGAAGGGGAACTTCAAAAAGAATAGCAAGCAAGTTGCTGCTCAAGTGAACAAGCCCAAGTCTGGACCTAAGCCTAAGACTAAGTGCTTCTACTGCAAAGGGACTGGTCACTGGAAGCGGAACTGCCCCAAGTATTTGGCGGATAAGAAGGATGGCAAAGTGAACAAAGGTATATTTGATATACATGTTATTGATGTGTACTTTACTACTGTTTATAGCAAGCCCTCGGTATTTGATACTGGTTCAGCTGCTAAGAGTAGTAACTCGAAACGGGAGTTGCAGAATGAACAGAGACTAGTTAAGGGTGAGGTGACGATGTGTGTTGGAAGTGGTTCCAAGATTGATATTGTCGTGGATTTGTCACAGCAGATGTCCTTAGTAACAGGACTTAGTCGCGAGGCCAACGCATCTAAGCGGTAGCTTGAGAGGGGTTGATCGGGACGAGAGACGTAACACGCAAGACAAGGATTTAGACAGCTTCGGGCCCCGGGAAACATCATCCGGTAAAAATCCTACATGTTGTTTGGGGCTAGGTCTCATTATGATCACGAGAGAGTCGCCGGTAAGCCGGCTCTTTGTGTCTAGCCCTAGAGATTGTTTCTTGATTCCTGTCCCCCTTTGGGGAGCCCTGCCCCTCCTTATATAAGTTAGAGGGGCAGGTTACATGTGAAGTCCAAATAGGATTAGGACTAGCCTATCTTCTACTACAAGCCGGATACAAGTCCGGTTCTTGATTCCTTGTAAGGGAGATATTCCTCACGCCTTTCCTCTTAAGCCGGCCTACCATAACGTAAGCCGGCCTTCAGGGCCTTGAGCCTCCTGGGCCCCCGGGTCTTGTCGCTCCTTTGATCCGCTTGCCAGGTCACCCATAAGTCGCCAGGATCGGGCAAGTCACTTAGTGTGTCGTCCAGTCAGGGCAGGTCATTAGTGAGTCGCCAAGTCCGGCTGGGTTATACATCCAGCCGGGTCATACCGCGGGGTATATCCCCGACATTAGCCCCCAAGTTTAATTTGGATTTATCCATGTTAAACTAATCTGCAACATAAACACAAGAACAAACTGACAGGTTGTACTCCGGGTTAAATATTCTTGTAAGCCGGCACCTGATCATTTTTAAATCCTTGTCATTTCCTTCTTGATACATGCCCATGTACTCATAGCAAATCTCCTTTAGTAGATATGTTCACACTTTGTGAATGCAAAAAATCCAGATACTTCTTTTGAGAAATCCGGGTAAATAGGCCAGCTTCAGAGTCAATTTGCCGGCATTGGTCTCTTGTAGAGAAATATTGTAAGAAAAAATCCACTTGAATCGGCTTCCAAAGCGCCGGCTTAAAACATATTGGTCTTGAAATACTCATCTGACTTTCAGCTGGCTTGAAGAGGTAAAACTTGCCGGTTTATCATAACCAAAATTGCCGGCTTGTAAATATTGATAGCACCGGGTCATAACTGTAGCTGACGCCGGGTCATAATTATTGGTGACACCGGATCATGATTGTTGCAAACACCGTATCAATTCGATCTGCTCAAAACCGAGAATTTGAACATATTTTTCCCTTATATCCATATTACCTATAGCCCCCAAGGGCCGGTTTAATCAGCATGAATAAGCCGGGACTTATCACCATGGCTTTAAATAAAATCCAGCTGTGTAGCCCCCACGAGTCGGCTATAGTCATAGTAGTGTAGCCGGGTCATCCTAGAATTGTCTTCAGCAAAGAGCAATATGCATTAACCGCCAAGTGTCGGGTCATTATGTAATAATGAGCAGGGACTTTGTAAATATGATGATGTAAATTTGAGCAGTAACGTGTAGCCCCCAAGGGTCGGCTTAGTAAGATAATACTGAGCTGGGACTTTTCATTGAAAATAATATCATATGATGTGTCGGGGGAAATCGGCTTCCTCGAACACCTATGGGGACCGAGCCCCTTACTGGTTCGGCGGGGGGCGGAGGTCGCGCGAAGAGCGGATCGAGGCGATGCACACAAGGGGTTTACCCAGCTTCGGGCCGCACGGATGCGTAAAACCCTACTACTGCTTTGTGGTTTGTATTGTGTTCTTGCTCGGAGGCGCGTGGTGCTACAGTACACACGAGCCGCTGGCGAGACCGAGCGTAAAAATGGGTGTCCTCCCCCCTACGTGCGCATGGGGCCTCCTTTTATATGCTCAAGGGGTTACCCACAGGTGACACCGTAGGTGGGGGCAAAAATGGGAGAGTGTTGTAGTGGGTACAGCTGCCTGCACAGTGGCTGTACAGTGCTATCATACCTAACTCTGACGGCGGGGGACAAGGGCATTAAATGCCCGTCCGCGTCGCCCAGACGGTGCAGGAATAGGACCGTCAGGAGCGCCACCGTTTGCTACGATGGCTACTCTGTCAGCTTCGCTTCGCCACCGCATGCCCCTAGCTACACAGCCTCCCACCACGTGTGCCTGGAATGCCCCCAGAGCGACACGTTGGTGGGTGAGCTGGAGCGCAGGCACGGGGTGGTAACTTGCCGCGGCAAGCGCCTTGCCGTGGTGGATGTCTCGTCGCGCCCGGGAGCTTGTCGCTCTCTGGGCCTTGCCGGAGCGCGGGGCGCGCCGCGGCAAGGTCCTTGTCGTGCCGTGGTTGGCCTTCCCGGCAAGCTCCTCTTGCCGGGGTCTTGTGCTTCGAGCGGCGGTCCCGGCGAGCTCCTCTTGCCGGGGCCTCGCTCTCTTCGGGTGGCCTTCCCGGCAAGCTCCTCTTGCCGGGGCCTTGGCTCAAATACTCTGTTCTTGAATGGCCCAAAAGGGGACCATGGAGGGTCTTGGCGATCACCTGGCAAGCCTTGCCGCGGGGCGCTACGACTGCCCGTGCACAAGTTCGGGGTACTAAGGTACCCCTACTTTAGTACACCGACAGGAGCCCCCGGACCTGGGCCATACACGGTGCCGAGCGCTGTTGGGCCAGGCCCAAAACAGTGCACGGGCACGCGCGGCCTTGGTCACGCTGCATCTTAACTCCGCATCCATCGCGCCTTCCCCAAATGGCACGCGTCGAACGCGGCGTCATGGGGAGAGGCGTGCATGACATGGGTGGCGTGCGCGGGGCTGAGCCCTGCAGGCATGCGTCACATCACAATAAAAGGGGGACGGTTCGCGCTACCTCCATAAGTGGAGGGAGGCGTGGAGGCGTGGCTCGTTCGCTGGACGGGGTCGAGGCACGGTCTCCGAGGCGTCCGCTCCCCACGATCACGGGGTGGGGGGAGGTCGCCTCACCTGTCGCCTCGGTCCTGCACGTCAGCCACACGGCTTCCATGCACCTGGAGTTGCGGACGGTGGAGGCAGGAAACCGGGCCGTCGCGGGTCGAGGCAGCAGGCCGTTACCGGTCGCCTGGCCTCCCTGCGCCTTGATTGGCTGAGCGGGGCGGTCGAGTCCCCACCCTGCTCCTTTATAAAGAGCAAGAGGGGGCGACGGGAACCCACACTCCTCCATCTCTCCCTCTCTTCATCTTCTGATCCCCTCTCTCCATTCGCCATGGAGGAAGGGAATCCTGGTCCTTCATCGGTGGCGGCGAGGGTTGCCGCCAGGCAACGCGCCCCTCCTCCCCTTGCACCCACGGTGGCGGAGCCAGCCGCAAGGGGAAGGGGGAGGGGGCGAGGTCGTGGACGAGGCCGAGGCGCTCGGGGGCGAGGAGGACGGGGCGACGCGCCGGCCTCGCCTCCGCCAGCGGCTCCTCTTCTCACGGCGGTCCACATCGGGGACGACCCCTGCGAGTTCTTCGTCAGGCTGCGCCGGGCGCCTCGTCGCCGCCTCCGTCTCCCGGCGCCCTTCGCAAGCGTGATGGAGATGGAGCAACCCGAGACGCTGAGACTGCGCATGAGGGGCTGCGGGATCAGTGGCGCGCGAGTCCACGTCGAGTCCCCAGCCCCCGGCGTCATGTATCTAGGTCGAGGGTGGAAGACGTTCGCCCGTATCCACAGCTTGACGGAGGGGTTCACCCTCCATTTTAAGTTGATGGAGGGCGACCTCCTCTCCGTCAAGGCCTTCGGGGACTTCGGGACCCGGGCCAGGTGCTGCGTGGATAGCTCCTCCGACAGCGAAGGCTCCTCCTCGAGCGAGAGTGACGAGGAGGGGAGCGACAGCGACGACGAGGGTAGCGGTCGTCGGGATGACGGGTCCGACTAGGCGCCGGTCGCGGCCCGGCGCGGCACCGGCGACCCCATCATCCGTGTCGCCGGCTCCTTGAACTCCCCGGGGTCGTCTTCTTGGGCGGCTAGAGCGGCGAGGCTGCGGAAGAGGAAGAGGGCAGGCTGCAAGGCCGTCAACTCGGAGTACGAGGGCTAGATGCCCTCGACAGCGTGTTGACGTCCCGCTGCCTCATCTTCGAGCTCCACTTCCAGCGCCGCCGTCACCATCCAGCCTCCGGAGCCCCTGGACGGCCCTCCGGGCGTTCTGTTGGTGTCTTCTGCTGCCCGTAGCTCGCCTAGGCACCCCTTTTGCCCTTCTCGCCTCCTTGCCCTACCTCTTGAGGAGAGAGACAAGAAAGGGATTACGGGTACCTTATCTTTTTTCAATCTATAAGCCCTCGGGCCTTAGTTGCATTTAAAACTTGTAATCCCATCTTTCATGTTTTTCGTTCTCTCTGAACTGTACCTGAGCGGAATGTTTTTAATGAAAAGGGGATGTTTGCCGGGCCATTTGTCCCGTGGGTGGAACCCACGCCAAGGAGCGAACCCTTTGTATCGTTAGGATAGACATTTCTTTGCCCGGCAACAGGCCCTGCCGTCTTCCCGCGCCGCTCGGCCCTTCTCACGCCCTTGGCGGAGGCAGGGAGAAGGCGGGTTCCGGCCCCTCGCTTCGCCCCTTTGCCGCCGCGACTACTACCAAGACGGGCCCCAGGAACGCGCTCTGGGGCCTGTCGTCGAGGGAGCACGGTAGCTTTTAGGAGGAAACAAGGTTTTCGTATTCCACAGTTCATGAGAAAATCCATGACAAGGGATGCAAAAACTTATCTGGGATAGCAGCCCCCGGCAACTCTGGCTTACCGCGGGCGAACCCTTGTACTTGCAGCCCCCCGGCAACACTGGTTTGCCGGGGACCAGATGCTGGTCCGCCCTTCTTCTCTTCTTCGTCCTTTAGCGGTCCGGCCAGGATATGCAAAACCCTGCGAACCAAAGGAAACGAAAGGACAGGAAAAAGGGACGCAGACTCGACCTCTAAGCTAGGGGTTAGCGACTGTTAGGCACTATCAACCCTAACCAAGGACGAGACTCGACTCAGCATGCATGCTAAAACTTAGGGCGCCAGCGCTTCATTTACTGTTGCTCAGGGTCTGCGCCTGGCTTTGTACAAAGGATTACATGCAACTGCGGAAAGACTTGTACAAAAGGTTGGTTGCCAAACAGGGTCCGACAACCGCGCCTTACGGGTAAAACTTACAAAGATGCTCAATATTCCAGGAGTTGCTCACCGGAGTGCCATCTTCGGTCTCGAGGCGGACAGCGCCGGGCCTCGTGACTCGTCTCACCCGGTAAGGGCCTTCCCACTTCGGCGTCAACTTGTTGTGTCTCTTGGCAGAAGGAGCGCGCCGAAGAACAAGGTCGCCTTCCTCGAAGCTTCTGGCTCTAACTTTGCGGCTATGGTAGCGACGCAAAGCTTGCTGGTAGCGAGTGGCTCGCACAGCAGCCTGAAGACGATCTTCCTCAAGGAGCAGCGCCTCATCTTCACGCAGCCGCTCTTGCTCAAGCTCATCATAAGCGAGCACTCGAGGTGACCCGTATATGAGTTCCGTGGGGGTAACTGCTTCTGCTCCATAGACTAGAGCAAATGGTGTCTGGCCGGTGGCTCGATTTGGCGTCATTCTGATCGACCAAAGAGTCACCGGCAGCTCCTCGATCCAGTTTCTTCCGCACTTGTGCAGCCTGTCGAAAGTTCTGGTCTTGAGCCCGCGCAGTACTTCGGCATTGGCCCTTTCCGCTTGACCGTTGCTCCTGGGGTGAGCAACAGAAGCGAAGCAGACCTTGGCGCCGAGATCTTGTACGTATTGCGTGAAGGCGCGGCTCGTGAACTGCGTACCGTTGTCGGTGATGATCCTGTTGGGGATCCCGAAGCGGCAAGCAATCGACCTGAAGAACTTGATGGCTGACTGTGCTGTCACCTTCCTCACTGGTTCCACTTCCGGCCACTTTGTGAACTTGTCGATTGTGATGTACAAGTACTCAAAGCCCCCGACAGCTCGGGGGAAGGGGCCGAGGATGTCGAGCCCCCAGACCGAATGGCCAGGATAAAGGGATCGTCTGGAGAGCTTGAGCTGGCGGGTGTATCTGCTTGGAATGGAACTGGCACGCTTCACACTTGGTTACTTGTGCAGTCGCATCCTGGAGGGCTGTCGGCCAGAAGAACCCTTGCCGGAACGCTTTGCCGGCAAGTGCTCTAGCGCCAATGTGGTGGCCACATATGCCTCCATGTATCTCTGCCAACAGCTTTTGTCCGTCTTCCCAGGGGATACACTTCAATTTCACCCTGTTGCGTCCTCTTCTGTACAGTGTGTCGTCGACAAACTGGTACATACTTGACTGCCGGGCTACTCTTTCTGCTTCTTCTTGCTCATCGGGAAGTTCTCCTGTCTGGAGAAAATGGACGATCTGCTGTGCCCATGCCGGATCCTGTGGCTCGACGACAAGGACTAAAGGCGCGTCTGCTGCTGCGGGAACACCTGCTTCCACGGCGAGGATCTGGGGCTCAGCCGGAGCTTGATGTTCCCCGGCAAGCTTGCCGGAGCGAAACTTGTCGGGAGTGCCTGCTTCTACGGAACAAACCCTGGGGTTTGCCGGAGCGGACGGCTCCTCAGCATTCTTGGCGTCGATCTTGGGGACCTTCTTGGCGGCGGCTCCGGGGAGCTCTGCCGGAAGATAGTCATCGGAGACCAACCTCCTCTTCTTGCTCTGTCCGGTTGACGGTGTTACGGATGGCTGAGTCAGCTTGAGCACAAAAGTCCCTGGTTCCACAGGTAACTTAAGTGATGCGCACTTCGACAGGCCGTCGGCAATGTCGTTCTCGGTTCTCGGAATGTGTTCCATTTGCAGGCCGTCAAAGCGCTCCTCTAGCTTCCTCAACGGACTCTGATAATCTTTGTTCACTTGGCGGACGACAAGCTGCGAGTCTCCCGTGACAATGAGCTTCTTGATCCCAAGTTCTGTCGCGATCCTGAGACCGGCAAGCAAACCTTCATACTCTGATGTATTGTTGGTTGCTTGCTCCTTGGGAAAGTGCATTTGGACGATGTACTTGAGGTGCTCTCCGGTGGGCGCGACAAGCAGTATTCTGGCGCCGGCGCCTTGCAGCGAGAAGGCCCCATCGAAGTACATCAGCCACTCTTTGCTTGCTTCCTTGCCGGGGATGCTCGTCTCTGGAATTTCTTCGTCTGGCGTCGGCGTCCACTCTGCTATGAACTCTGCCAGTGCTCTGCTTTGGATAGTTGAAGTGCTCTCGAACTTGAGGCCAAAGCTTGACAGTTCCAGTGCCCACTCCACGATCCTGCCTGTCGCTTCGGGATTCTGCAGTATCCTCTTCAGCGGAAAGCGAGTGACAACTATGATCTCGTGCGCTTGGAAGTAATGGCGCAGCTTTCTCGAGGCCATAAGGAGGCCGAAAAGCAATTTCTGCACACCAGAGTACCTTGACCTAGCTCCCTGCAAGAGGGAACTGACAAAGTAAACTGGGCGTTGCACCATTTTCTTCTTCTGCACCTCTTCTTGCGCCTACGCCGATCCCTCCTTGCCGGGGCCAGAGCTTGACGGGGAAGCCCCCTGCTTGTCGCTGGATGCACTTGCCGCGGTCGCTAGCTCATCATCTACCTCCCTCTCCGCTACTAACGCAGCACTAACCACTTGATTGGTTGCCGCCAGGTACAGCAGCAACTTTTCTTGTGGTTTAGGCACGACAAGTATTGGAGTGGAGGACAGGTATTTCTTCAAGTCTCGCAGCGCAGCCTCCGCTTCCGGAGTCCATTTTACTGGACCCGCCTTTTCAAAACTTTGAAAAATGGCAGGGCACGTTCTGCAAACTTGGAAATGAACCTGCTGAGAGCCGCCACGCAGCCGGCAAGCCTCCGTACATCCTTGACGCGTGTTGGTGCTTCAATCTGCTCGATGGCCTTGATCTTGTCGGGATTGGCTTCGATTCCCCGCTGAGACACGAAGAACCCGAGAAGCTTGCCGGAATGGACTCCAAACACGCACTTCTCGGGGTTGAGCTTGAGGCTAACCTTGCGCAGGTTCGCAGAGGTCTCTTCTAAGTCTTGAATCAGGGTTGCCCTGTCTCTGCTCTTGACCACTATATCATCCATGTAGGCCTCCACATTTCTGTGAATTTGTGGCTCAAAAGCGGTGTGGACAACCCTAGCAAATGTCAAACCAGCATTCTTCAGTCCGAAAGGCATCCGTACGAAACAGTACGTGCCACATGGAGTGATGAATGCGGTCTTCTCTTCATCTTCTTTAGCCATGAAGATCTGATGGTATCCTGAGTATGCGTCAAGGAATGAAAGCAGGTCACATCCGGCCGTGGAGTCAACAATCTGGTCGATGCGCGGCAAGGGAAACGAATCTTTGGGACAAGCTTTATTAACATCGGTAAAATCGATGCAAAGCCTCCATTTCCCATTTGCTTTGCGCACGACAACAGGATTGGCCAACCACGTCGGATGGAGCACACCTCTGACGAGGCCTGCCGCTTCCAACTTCCTGATCTCTTCAGCAATGAACTCTTGGCGCTCCACTGCTTGTTTTCTGACTCTCTGCTTGATGGGCCGCGCGTGAGGACAGACGGCAAGGTGGTGCTCAATCACTTTCCTGGGAACGCCGGGGATGTCAGATGGTTGCCAGGCAAACACATCGACATTCGCCCGCAGGAAAGCAACGAGCGCGCTTTCCTATTTGGGGTCGAGAGTGGCACTGATGGTGAAGGTACCACCAGTGCCGTCCTCCTTGGCGGACACCTTCTTGGTCGTTGGCGGGGCTGCCATCGACTTCTTGCTCTTGCCGGTGGAGCTCGATGGCGCGTCCTCGACGGTAGAGCAGCACTCCGAAGAGGTGCGCTTGCCGGAGTGGGCACCAGAGCACTTGCCGGGCTTGGCTTTCTTCTTCCCTCCGGGAGCTTCAGCGGCAAGTGGCTTGTGATCCGCTGCGGCTGCTGCTTCCCGGTAGATCTTGTCGGCACAGATAAGGGCATCCTTCTTGTCGCCAGGGACAGAGATGACGCTTATCGGGCCTGGCATCTTGAGCACGTTGTATGCGTAGTGAGAGGCCGCCATGAACTTGGCGAGCGCTGGACGGCCGAGAATTCCATTGTAGGGAAACGGAAATCGGCAACGTCGAAGGTGATCCTCTCTGTCCTGAAGTTCAGCTCGCTGCCAAATGTCACTGGCAACGTTATCTTTCCCTTCGGCTTGCTTCTTCCTGGGTTGATTCCTTGGAACGTGCCGGTCTCCTCGAGCTCGCTGTCGGGGACCTGGAGTTTCTGGAGCACAGCGGAGGTGATCAGGTTCAAGCCGGCCCCGCCATCGACTAGCATCTTAGTGACCTTGAGGTTGCGGACTGTCGGTGAGACCAACATCGGCAAGCACCCGATCGCAGTCGTGCGGTCAGGGTGGTCCTCAATATCGAAGATGATAGGCGTGCTGGACCATTTCAGAGGCATGCGTGACTCGACGGGTGGTTCCGCTGCGTTGACTTCCCGTGCCCACTGTTTGAGCTGGCGGTGAGAAGTGTGCAGAGAAGCGCCACCGTCCACGCATAAGACCTCTGTGGCTTTCTGAAACTCCTGCTCACTGGTCTCGACATCATCCATGTCTTCGTCTTCGTCGTCATCTTCCTCCTTGTCGCGGCCGCGGGGAGGTCTGTCTGCTTGCCGCTGCTTGTCCTTGTCGCGGCGTCCTCCCTGGCCGGGACGCTTCGTGCCGGATCCTCCGCCACCCCCTCGGGCTTTCTCCTTGTCGCGCTGCTCGTACTCGGCCTTTTGCAGCTCGACGAGCCGCTCGACCTGTTTGCAGCTCTGGAGGTCATGGCCCTTGGTGCGGTGGATCTTACAGTACTGTTTGTTGGTGCCATCCCGCTTGTCGGCGACCGCCACGGCCTGGCAGTTGGCGCATCCGGCAACCCCCTTGCCGGAGCTACCAGCCTGGGCCTTCTTGGCGGCGCCTTCATCGCCGGACTGTTCAACAACCAGTACTTCTTGGCTCTTCTTCTTCCTGCTGCTCCGCCGCCAGTTCTTCCTTGCCGGGGCGGTATCCTCACTGTCAGATTCTGCTGCTCCAATGTTCTCTCCGGGGAGTTTCCTCCCTTCCTCAGCACGTGCACACTTGTCAGCCAGGGCATATAGCTCGCTGACGTCTTTGATCTTGCACATCGCCATCTCCTCCCGCATCCTGCGGTTGCACACGTTCTGATGGAACGCGCTGATGACCGCGGCAGGGTGGACATCGGGGATGTTGTAGTGCACACGGCTGAATCTCTGAATGAACTTGCGCAGAGGTTCTCCCTCCTTCTGGACGAGCAGATGAAGGTCGCTCGCTTGGCCATGGGGTTTGTGGCCGCCTGTAAAGGCGCCAACAAACTGATGGCACAAGTCTGTCCAGGAGGTTATGGAGTTGTCCGGCAAGTGCATGAGCCAGGATCTGACGTTGGATTTGAGCACCAGCGGGAAGTAGTTGGCAAGGATCTTGTCGTCTCGCCCCCCGGCAGCCTGCACCGCAATGGTGTAGATGCTAAGGAACTCCGACGGATGCGACTTGCCGTCATACTTCTCTGGTACATCTGGCTTGAAATTCTTCGTGCTGGGCCACTGGACTTGCCGCAGCTCGCGGGTGAACGCAGGGCAACCTACCGCATACGGCAGGTCGCCTGGTCCCCCCGGCGCATGCATGTCGACAGAGGGCCCAGCGCGCTCGTCTGATTGACGCCGCGTTTTTCTCCGACGCTCGATGCGAGTGCGAGCGTCCTCTTGCTTTCGTTCGTGAAGAACTTGGCGTTGATCGCGACGAGTTCGCGGATTCGACGACACGGTGGAGTCGTTGTCGTGATGGCTCCGGCGAGTCGGCGATCTCGGCCTCTGGGGCAGGGAATGCACGGTGGTTGCACCCCCGCCGGTCTTGGCGCCATCGGTTTGCGCCTGGCCGACCTGCCGCGGCTGCGACGCACTGTGCTGCCGCGGGGTGTCGCCGTTAGCGAAGCCGATGAGACTCTGTATCGTGGCCCTCCAGTCGTCGAGCTTGTTCGCCGTTGGAGGGTAATCTAGGAGCAGTTGAGCTCGTGCTAGAGCTTCTGCTGGAGTGGCGGGCAGCGGCGGCGAACGGCGCGTGGAGCGGGATGTGCTCGAACTTCTAACTATTTTAGAAGGAGCAGCACCCGGTCCAGGCAGTCGCGCCACGCTCGCGCCAACACGCTGGTGTGTGTGTTGGCCTTGAACGCCCTGGGATCCGCCAGCTCGATCTGGGTCCAGCGAGCGTATGGTACCGTGGGTACCAGGACGTGGCTGGTCCCGCACCTCCTGAGAGGGGCGCGATGCATGCTCGGACGCCGTGGCGCCATGAGCTGGCTCGACGACGTCCGTCCCGCCGCCGGTGCCATCCCCACCACCTGTTTGCTCCAGGGGCCGTGGGTTCGACGCGGACGAGACAGCCACCTCCGGAGCTTTCTTCTTCGGCGGCATGTCGATGAAGATGATGGAAATCTAGCCTGTGCGGACGCCGGATCAGGTTCACACAACCTCGATGCCCCCTACCTGGCGCGCCAAAGATGTCGGGGGAAATCGACTTCCTCGAACACCTATGGGGACCGAGCCCCTTACTGGTTCGGCGGGGGGCGGAGGTCGCGCGAAGAGCGGATCGAGGCGATGCACACAAGGGGTTTACCCAGCTTCGGGCCGCACGGATGCGTAAAACCCTACTGCTGCTTTGTGGTTTGTATTGTGTTCTTGCTCGGAGGCGCGTGATGCTACAGTACACACGAGCCGCTGGCGAGACCGAGCATAAAAATGGGTGTCCTCCCCCCCTACGTGCGCATGGGGCCTCCTTTTATATGCTCAAGGGGTTACCCACAGGTGGCAGCGTAGGTGGGGGCAAAAATGGGAGAGTGTTGTAGTGGTTATAGCTGCCTGCACAGTGGCTGTACAGTGCTATCATACCTAACTCTGACGGCGGGGGACAAGGGCATTAAATGCCCGTCCGCGTCGCCCAGATGGTGCAGGAATAGGACCGTCAGGAGCGCCACCGTTTGCCACGATGGCTCCTCTATCAGCTTCGCTTCGCCACCGCATGCCCCTGGCTACACAGCCTCCCACCACGTGTGCCTGGAATGCCCCCAGAGCGACACGTTGGTGGGTGAGCTGGAGCGCAGGCACGGGGTGGTAACTTGTCGTGGCAAGCGCCTTGCCGCGGTGGATGTCTCGTCGCGCCCGGGAGCTTGTCGCTCTCCGGGCCTTGCCGGAGCGCGGGGCGCGCCGCGGCAAGGTCCTTGTCGTGCCGTGGTTGGCCTTCCCGGCAATCTCCTCTTGCCGGGGTCTTGTGCTTCGAGCGGCGGTCCCGGCGAGCTCCTCTTGCCGGGGCCTCGCTCTCTTCGGGTGGCCTTCCCGGCAAGCTCCTCTTGCCGGGGCCTTGGCTCAAGTACTCTATTCTTGAATGGCCCAAAAGGGGACCATGGAGGGTCTTCGCGATCACCTGGCAAGCCTTGCCGCGGGGCGCTACGACTGCCCGTGCACAAGTTCGGGGTACTAAGGTACACCCTACTTTAGTACACCGACATGATGTTACCCCCATCCTGGGGCTTGAACCCACGTCCACAAGGTTAAGAGCTTTGTGCTTTACCAACTGAGCAGTGGATCCTTCAATATATAATGGAATAAGGCTTGTGTATCTTGAATTTTAATAGGAGCAATTGGTAACCCCCAAGGGCCGGCTCATTACAACGGGATGAGTCGGGTCTTCAATAAGGCCAATAAAAATGACTTTGCATTAGCCCCCAAGTGTCATGGTGCATGCTTGCAGCGACATGAGACTTGCATATTTGATGTAACCTCAACTTGAATAATGTATCCCCCAAGTGTCGGGTCGTAAGCCTGCAGTGACTCGGGACTATTTCCTCCATTGTAAAATAAATCATGCCCATTGATAAAGATAATAGCTGTTGCGCTAAAGCGACTTTCAAAAGCTCAATCATAATACTGGTTATTGATAATCATAATAGAAATCCAGCCATGTTGGCTCTTCAAGATAAGAATAATATAATCCGGTATGAAAACCTCAATCATTCAATATCATCATGAAAATCCAGCCATGTTGGCTATTATACATTTGAATAACCCGGTTTGAAAACCTCAATCATACAATATCATAACGAAAATCCAGCCAAGTTTGGCTATTTAAAGATTTCAAATACCTTATCTGTTGACAAGTAAATCCGGAGTTTAAATACCCGACGGCTCTTGGCCGATGGCTGTTCAATACGCCTTCATTGTAAACCGGAATTTTCATGACCCGGCGGCTTATAGCCTTTTGAGAAAAATCCAGAACGGATAATCATTTTGAAGCATCAGCTTTGGTAATGAGCTTGAACTTAATCATTTATATGTCATATTTCTGCAAATCCTGCAGAGAGTTTAAACAACATATGCCCTGGCGACTTAGCGTCAAAACCAGGGCGGGTCATAATATCTCACATATAACTACTATGATGTTGAATTTGTACTGCCGGCTTACAGTGCAGTAAGGGTGATAACCCAATCCTTAGAAGCCAATGCTTCCACATAGATGATGATTCTCATAAACTGGCGACTTATAGTCAAAAGTCAAGCTGGGTTAAGCATAAAACACTTATATATATTTGAGATATAGTCCCAAAAAGGTCTCAAGTTAAGTAATGGTGGCTGCAATAAACTTTACCAGAGACAGAATAAAACTTTTTGAGGCTTCTGATTCGGATACGATCAGTAAACCGTTCCAAAGGGGTCAAGCTAAGATTCGAATACAATCATATAGTCCCCAGTGGCTTTGGCGATGCCGATCAAGAGGGTATCAACAACTATGTTCTCTTTGGTTCGAATATGACCTATGTTTGAACAGGAAGCCCCCAAATGACCTTGAGAGTTGTTTAACGATGCTGATTCGAATACGATCCACGTCGGACCCAAAGGGGTTGAGCTATGATTCGGATACGATCAAGAAGCCCCCTAGTGGGTTTGGCAGTATCCCAATCAAAAGGGTTTCGACAGCTATGTTCTCTTTGGTTCGAATACAACCTATGTTTGAACAAGAAGCCCCCAAGTGACCATATATTAGCATTGCACCGATCAAGAGGGTACCGGCAGCTATGCTCGATGAACAGGAAGCCCCCAAGTGACCATAATAAGATAAGCCGTAAGGCAGGATACCTATGTTTGAACCGCGCATCATGGCAGCAAGTTCTTTTTGGCAACCTTTAATTTTTCTTAGAACTCGAACTTGCGAGAGATTAATTCTTTTTGAGCCGGAACTTTAAACCGGATTTGAAAGCTTCAAAATTTTGTGAGGGACAAATTTACCTTGATTCGGATTTTGAACCGGATTTGAGAGCTTCAGTGCTTTGTGGGAGAAAGATGTCTCTTGAACTGGATTTTAAACTAGAGTCCTTATTTTGAGCCGGAAATCTTCTGACAGCTTTTAAATTTTCATCGATCTAGCAGTAATCTCCGGGGCCCGGGTTATTTTTCCCTCCAATGACCCGGAGTTCTTGAATGCATTGAAACCGGCCAATTCTGTCGAGTCATACCATTGTAGCCCCCGAGTCTCAAGACGACTCGAGGAGTTGGCTTGAGATTCTCCATATTTGACCATAGCAGAAGGTATACATCCTTGGCGTTGATAGCGCGATGTGAATCCACAGAAGGTTGAGGTGACTGCGGCGGGTTATAAATGATCCCGTATGAGCCGTGTCAGCAACTCGGCCAATGGTTCCTTCCAACTGGCTGTTTGAAGTTAACCAAACTGTAGTGGCGGCGACTTGTGCACCTGCCCATTGAACCATCCGGTGCAGACGGCGGCTGATAATATATGATAATTTGCCTCTAATTTGTTGGAAGAAATCCGGGCTTCCCAAGTAGTGACTTGCTCATACTCAATAAACAGCTCATCCAGACAAGTGCGGCTCGGTGTGTCGATGTAGACCAGGCCGCGAGAGCGGACGGTAAAGACGACCATAACATCAGAGGCGGCATAGACAGATGAACCGACCGTGGCGTTGTAAGCCGGTGCGGACGGGCAAGTTGTCCTCCTTGTTGTAAGCCGGCGTGATCACGAGAGACGGCCACGACGTTGTAAGCCGGCGCGGTCGCGAGAGACGGCCATGGCGCTGTAAGTCGGTGCGGGAGTCCGTTGAGTAACGACGACCACCTGTGCCAAAAGATGCTGGCGTGTCTCCATCTCCACGGTATAATATCACTTTTTGTCATAAATAATTGCCCTGCATAAACAATATTGCAGACCAAGGCAAAGATAAACTTGTTCTTTGACAAAAACAACATGTGCTAATAAAAACCTTGGATGGATATCACCTGATTTGTTTGGACGACGGATGATCCGTTTATCGCGACAGAGGCGGCTCAGGCAGACCAGCGACTCAATATAGTTCCGGCGGCTCAGGCAGACCGGCGACTTAATATAACCCCGGTGGCTCAAAGCGGCAAGGGTGGCAGGCAGGTTGATGTATATTAAGCTGCATGGGCGGCGACTTGCGCACACCTGTTTCATCAGTAAGCGGCGCAGACACCAGTGTGTGATGGTGCTGACGTACACTTCATAGGCACAACATGGCACCACCTTTGCTGCACATAAAAATATACAGACCAAAGTAATTGTTCTTTGATGAAAACAATATGTTTAATAAAATAAACTTGGATGGATGTCACCTAATGATCTGGAGAGTAGATGATCTGTGCGTCATGTCCATTCGACAGATGATCCATACGCAGAAAAAAGGTCCGGAGGAGTATGAATACTAGTGACGATGGACTAGCATAGCCTCACGTCATTTGAAATGGCAACATGTGGTAACACTTTTCGAGTGATATGCTTTGGAAAGTCAATGGTCGTTGGGGGGCGCGCCGCTAGTGGATGTCTCCTGCGTGCGAGTACATGGTTGTTATTATGTCTCTCTCTTTTCCTCTTTCTTTCCAATGATGGACAAGGCAGCTGCCCCCTTTTTTTATGCTTGTTCCTCGGGTGACTTGACGTGGCATTACGCCGTGGCATAACAGCCTCACTAAGTCGGGCTATTGCCCCTGCAATTCCCTTGTTGCTCCGTTTGTTGCAGCAGTGGTGGATTCAGACGACTTGGTAAGACTGACTTAAAGTGGTGTTTAAAAACAGGCCAGCGGACGCGAACTTTGGAAGGCATCGGCATCTTGGCGGAGCCGGGGAGCTCGAAGGCCGCAGAAAACCGGAGGACTTGGGCGCGCAGAGGCTTGTAGAAAGAATAACTCGCCATTGAGGAAGGCGCGAGCGGATCCTGTGGCTTGGCGGAGGTGTTTAACCATATCAGAGGCAGCAATTTGGTTGTGGACTAGGGCAAGTTGCGCAAACGGGGCGCGCAGTGGTGTGAGCCGGCAGAGGGCGCAGCAGCAACCGGCCGCGCGACGAGCCGGCGGGAGACACGGTGCGAGGGCGACAGAAGTGACTGACACAGGGCCGCTCGTAGTAGAGGTGGTTCGGAACGGCGACCTCACGGCCGTGGGGGCGGCTCCAAAGCAGCGGCGAAGACGGCTCATCTCCAACGGGGGCAGACGGGTGCTGGTAGCTCAACCGCTTAGAGACGAGGCCGTAGGTAGCAGGGCGCGAAAGTGCCGGATACTTGGCCGGAGCGGCTCAAGGAAGCCCCTGGCGGGTCAAAGGCCGACGACTCAGCGGAGGTGAGTCCGTGTCGGATTTCGGGTTCCGGCAGACCCTTGAGGTTCGAACTCTGGGGTGCGCGCGGAGATTACGCTTCCTACCAACCTGTACCCCTTCGCCTCGCAAGAATCTAAGCTACGAGAAGAACAACACAAGAGACACAGAGTTTATACTGGTTCGGGCCACCGATGTGGTGTAATACCCTACTCCAGTGTGATGGTGTGGTGGATTGCCTCTTGAGCTGATGATGAACAATACAAGGAAGAACAGCCTCGCGAGGGTCTGTTCTTGGCCGGGGCGATGAACTGCCAAGAGGAGTTCAGTCGCCCTTCTCTCTCTCTCTCTGATCTGATTGCCAATCGATCAGTCTAGATCATTGCCGGGTTGCTAGCTGTCAAAATGCCTCTACCTGGGGATGGCTAGTCCTATTTATAGGCAAAGGCCTTGGGCCTCTTCCCAAATATTGAGCGGGAAGGGCGCCAACAATTGGCCAGTTTGAAAGGGAACATCTGGTACACTTATCCTAACTAAAGTTGGTCCTCGCCTGCCAAAGGCTCTGGTGGTGACGCCGGATTGGGCTCCATAGTGACTTCCTCCTTGTTGCGGAGCTGTTCTTGGTCTCGTTGCACCGAAATGGGTGCCTTTGCTTGATCCTCCCGCCTGCGCTTGCTCCCTTTGCACCAAAGAGGAAAGGAAGGACACTGCGTGGGCTGGCGCCCGCCTGGCGTCCTTGGTCGTCATGGCTTGCGTCATGGGCACCTCGTGAGGTACCCCGCCTTGATCTCTCCGCCTCCTCGCGAGCCAGCCTAATGAGGCCGCGCCTGAGGAAGCTCCGTGTCGTTTGCCCCGCGAGGCTTGGCCCCTCGCGAGGGTCTTGGGTCTGTGTTGATGAAGATGGGCCGTGCTGGGCCCCCCTTGAGCCATGCCACAGGCCGCAGGCAGGCAAGTCTGGGGACCCCCGTTCCCAGAACACCGACAGTAGTCCCCGGGCCCAAGGCGTGCCTGGACTTGGCCGTGCAGGGAGGCGAAAGGGCAAGGGCGAAGCGCCGCGGGCCCTAACAGCCTACGGCTTTCGGCACCGCGTGGCGGTTGATTGGTCGTGGGCGTCTCCGCTCCCCATGACGCCTCGGCATCTGCACGGATTGGACAAGTCCCAGCATGCAAAACGGGTCATGATTTCCTGAGATCGTGGAGGCTGACGGTTGGCCTTCGCCGGCTATAAGTACGGAACGGCACGCACCCTTCCAGTCCATCCCCCTTGCTTCTCCTTCTTCTTCATGGCGCCATCGAGGAGGTTCTCAGCCGCGGAGAAAGGGAAGGCTCGCCAGGTTGAGCCTGCCTCTCCTCCGCCCAAGCGCGGCCGGGGGCGTCCTCGCAAACATCCCGCGGCCACTACGACAGCCCTTCACGGCCGTGAGGGCGATTTCCAGCTCGGTGACGGGCGGGCAGCGGCGACCGGGGGGCACGCCTCGGTCGCGTGCCCCCCTAGGCCGCGTTCTCGCGCGACAGAGGTGCTGCCGGAGTTCGTTGTGTGGTCGGCGAAGCCGACTAGCACCCGGCTTCATCTTCCTCGCTTCCTCCTCGGCGAGCTCCCGGCCGGTGCCCCGGGCGGCCTCTGTCTTCAAGCAGATGGCTATTGCAGCCGGGCCTCATGGGCTTCACTGGAGATCTCCGCAGCCGGGAGCCTGGCCTTGGCCCGCGGTTGGCAGACGTTTGCCCGCGCGCGGGGCCTGAGCCGTCGGTGCACCCTGCACTTCAAGTTTGACGGTGATGCCACCCTCTTCGTGAGGGTGTTCGGGGAAGATGGTCGCCGCGCAGGGTGCTGCCCCGGCGACGATGGAGAGGGCAGCGCTCGCGTGATCGGCGGTGCTCAGGGTTCCCCAAGCTTCACCGGTTCTTCCTCAAGCGGCGACTCTTCTAGCGGTGGCCGCAGCCAGCCTCCACGCCGCCGCACCTGCCTGGGAGGTGGTGGTGCGTCTGCCCGCCGTCGCGCTTCGGTGAAGCGTGAGAGGGAGTCTACCTGAGTCCTGGAGGCGGCTCGAGTCTTCCCTGCAGGCCGGTGCGAGGCGAGCTGCACCCGATTTGTTCTTTCTTTTCCTTTGTCCTGCATAAAAAGACAGTAGCGTGGGGCCCCTCGGGGGCGTGTTTGGGTTATCGCTGTTAATCCTTGCTTTGCTTTTGCTATCGTGCCTTCTGGCTTTGTGCCCATGTGTAGATAGTTTCCAACCCCAGCCGTGAGGGGGGGCGACCGAGCCAGGCCCTGTGTTCATGTCGCGGTGCCCGTGGGGCACGGACTGGAGGGGTGCTCCTGCAATGGACCCAGGTCGCGAAACCTTTGAACGGCTAGGACAGAAATACTCGCGAGGGCGCTCGGCTGCCCCTTCCCCTCGCGAGGCCTTGCATAAGAGAAATCGAGGCAGGAGAGTGAAAAAGTCGAAGAACCATAAGTCAAAGGCGGCAATAGCTCCAATAAAACTTCGAATGAGAATGAACAAGCCAACTGCGGAAAGCAAATGAAAAAGCCGCGTCCGGCACCTAATCTAGTCTTCGACGTCTTCTCACCAGTGCGGAGCTAAGTGCTGCCACTGGGTGTGGGAGGGAGCCCAGGGCCTGAGGCCGGCGCTCCTGAGACTCCGGGGCGTGTACAGCCCCACTCATTATTACGTGAGAGTGTCATGGGCGGCGAGCTTCATAGGCATTGGCCTTCTTCACAGGCTCCGGGCCTTTCTTAGGGGGAACGAGCTTCACGGGCATTTGCCCTCTTCACAGGCTTGGGCCTTTTCCAAAATGCGATAGCTTCACAGGCAGTCGCCTTCTTCACAGGCTCTGGGCCTTTCCAAAAAAGGATAATATTCACAGGCGTTCGCCTTCTTCACAGGCTCCGGGCCTTTTCCAAAAAGGATAATCTTCACAGGCGTTCGCCTTCTTCACAGGCTCCGGGCCTTTTCCAAAAAGGATAATCTTCACAGGCATTCGCCTTCTTCACAGGCTCCGGGCCTTTTAGGGGTAGAACCTCCGGAGGTGTTGGATGTTCCACACGTTCTGGATCGGCACCCCCTCCTGAGTCTCCAAGCGCGCGGAGCCAGGCCTGGAAACATGAACAACCTTGAATGGGCCCTCCCACATGGGAGAGAGCTTGTGCAGTCCCTCCCTGGAGAGGACCCGCCTGAGCACGAGGTCTCCTACCTCGAGAGTTCTCGGGCGGATGTGGCGGATGTGATATTGTCGCAGTGCTTGTTGGTACCTCACCGCCCGCAGTGCGGCTTCTCGGCGGCGTTCCTCCCCCAGCACGAGGTCCATCCCCCGCATGGCGTCCTGCTGCGCCTCGTCGAACGCCAGGACCCGTGCGGAGCGACGTCTGACCTCGTGAGGGAGGACCGCCTCGGCTCCGTAGACCAGGAAGAACGGGGTCTCTCCCATCGGCTTGGTCGCGGTTGTGCGGATGGACCACAACACGGACGGAAGCTCGTCGTACCAACCTCTTCCGCAGGCCTCCAGCTTCTTCTTGAACGTCCTGGTTTTGAGGCCCCTTAGGACCTCTGCGTTGGCTCGCTCCGCCTGGCCGTTGCTTCGGGGGTGTGCCACCGAAGCGTAGCATATCTGCGTCCCAAGGTTAGCACAGTATGTTTTAAAGAGGTTACTGGTGAACTGCGAACCATTGTCTGTGATGATGCGGTTTGGCACCCCGAACCGGCTCGCGATGCCCCTGACGAACTTGACCGCGGAACCCGCAGGGATGGTGCGGACGGCCTCTACTTCAGCCCACTTGGTGAACTTGTCCACGGCGACGTAGAGGTAGCGGTAGCCCCCTGGCGCCTGAGGAAACGGGCCCAGGATGTCCAGCCCCCAGACTGCGAATGGCCACGAAAGGGGTATAGTCTGCAGGCCTCCCGCCGGCTGATGGATCTGCTTGGCGTGGAACTGGCAGGCCTCACAAGCCTTCACCAGTTCGATGGCGTCATTGAGTGCGGTGGGCCAATAAAACCCACTGCGAAACGCCTTGCCGACGAGGGTCCGTGATGATGAATGATGTCCATAGTCTCCGCCGTGTATGTCTTCCAGCAGTTCCTTTCCTTGCTCCCTGGAGATGCAGCGCAGGGATACGTCGTTTGGTCGCTTCCGGTAGAGCTCTCCATCCTTGATGCAGTATGCCGTGGCCTGCCGTGCCACATGCTCCGCTTCCTCCTCCTTCTCCGGCAGGATCCCCTGTGTTAAATAACTCCGGAGCTCCGTGATCCAGTACCCCTCCTGAGGTTCCATCGTCAGGAGCAGGCGCGCTCCTGAGGCCGGGCCACAGACCGGGGCCCCTGAGGCAGGTGGTTGGGGGAGCTCTTCTCGAGGCTGAGCCGTGTTTGATAATGACGGCAGGGCTGAGGGCTTGAAGAGCCGCTCCTCGAAGACGTCAGGCTCCTGAGGTAGCCGCCTGGACGCCCGTCTGGCGATGTTGTCGGCCTCCTGATTGGTGCCACGGGGTACATGCTTCAATTCCAGCCCCCAGAACTGCTTCTCCATCTTGCGGACCTCTGCAAGGTAGGCCTCCATGTGCTCATCCTTCGGCTCGTACACCTTATTGGAGAAATTGACAAGGAGCTGCGAATCGCCCTTGATGGTGAGGCGTTTCACCCCCAGGGCAACTGCGGCCTTCAAGCCCGCTATTAGACCTTCATACTCCGCTATGTTGTTGGAGACCTTTTCGCCTTGCTGGAAACAGAGTTGTACTACGTAGTAGAGCTTGTCCTGAGTGGGCGATATAAGCACCGCCCCAGCCCCAGCACCATGCCTGGAGAACGCCCCATCGAAGTACATGACCCAGCCTTCCGGCGCCTCGCTCCCCGGGGAGAGGGACCGATCCTCGTCGGCCTTGAGGCCTGGTGCCTCCGTCCATTCTGCCACAAAATACGCTAATGCTGCTCCCTTGATGACCCTGGTCGTGCTGAATTCGAGCTAGAACGCTTGAAGTTCTATGTTCCACTCGGCGACCCTTCCAGCCGAGTTAGGGCTCCTGAGCACCCTCTCCAAGGGGTATGACGAGACGACCTTGATGGGGTGACCCTGAAAGTAGTGCCGCAACTTGCGTGAGGCCACCAGTAGTGCGAGGAGGAGCTTCTGGGGCATGGGGTACCGTGCCCTCGCGTCCCGCAATACCGTGCTGACGAAGCACACGGGGTGCTCAACGAGGCTGGGTGTGTCAATGCTTGTGGCGCCCTCCGGAGATGATTGCGCCTCCGAAGGCGATGAGGCCTCCGGAGGCTGACCATCTGGGTGAGGAGCTTCTTCCACCTCCGGTGCGCTCCTCTGCGGCGGCTGATTCTCCTCAACTGCAGTGGCGGTTTCTGTGGGCCTTCTTTGTTCCTGTTTTGCCTTGTCCCGGGCTGCAGCTGCGGTTTTGATTCGACGCTCCTCCCTAACCGCCACTAGGGCTGCATTGGCGGAGTAAGGAGTGGCGGCGAGGTAGAGCACCAGGGGCTCCTGAGGGCGCGGGGCCACCATGACCGGAGGGCTGGTCCGGTATCTCTTGAGATCTTGGAATGCCTTGTCGGCCTCTTCAGTCCATTCAAAGGGCCCCTTTTTCTTCATTAGCTGGAAGAAAGGCAGCGCTCGCTCCCCCAGCCTGGAGATGAAGCGCCCTAGCGCGGTCACGCGTTCAGTGAGCTTCTGCATTTCTCTGAGGGTCTTTGGCAGGCTCATGTCCTCGACCGCCTTGACCTTCTTCGGGTTGGCCTCGATGCCTCGGTGGGACACGAGGAAACCCAAGAGCTTGCCTGAGGGGACCCCGAACACACACTTCTCTGGGTTGAGCCGCAGGTTCACCGCGTCGAGGCTCGCGAAGGTTTCCTCCAAGTCTTGTATCAGGGTCTTGGCCTCCCGAGACTTCACCACAATGTCATCGACGTAAGCCTCGACATTCTTGCCGAGCTGCCGGCCCAAGGTGATGTGCATCAGCCGCTGAAAGGCCGCCCCTGCATTTCGCAGCCCGAATGGCATGCATGTGTAGCAGTACACCCCACACGGGGTTAGGAAGGCTGTCTTCTCGACGTCTTCTACCGCCATCTTGATCTGGTGATACCCAGAGAAGGCATCCAGGAAGCATAGCAGGTCGCATTCTGCGGTGGAATCGACGATCTGATCGATGCGGGGGAGCGGGAATGGATCTTGCGGACATGCCTTGTTGAGGTTGGTGAAGTCGACACACATGCGCTCATTACCTCCCTTCTTTGGCACAACGACAGGGTTGGCCAACCAATCCGGGTACCGGACCTCGCGAATGACCCCAGCGGCTTCTAGTTTCCGGGTCTCTTGGACGATGAAGGCATGCTTCTCCGTGGACCGCCGCCTCGCCTTCTGCTTCACGGGGCGCACGTTGGGGCACATGTTGAGGTGATGCTCGATTACACTCCTAGGGATCCCCGCCAACTGGTCAGGCTCCCAAGCGAATACCTTCTTGTTTGCGTGCAGGAACCTGACCAGGGCTTCCTCCTGCTCGGGCTCGAGGTTGGCGCGTATGGTAAAAGTGGCACTAGTGGACCCGTCCTCATCGACGGGTATCTGCTTGGTTTCTGCCTTGTCTTGGGTGAACAGCTGCTTCTTCTTGGCGGGTGCAGCCCCCTTGGGCTCAGGAGCCTCCGAGTCAGCGGTTGTGCTGACGCCGCCGTCTTGAAGGCGAGCTTGAGCACTCACAGCGCGTCTCCGGTGTCCCTGTACACGGTGAGGTAACCGCTGCTCCCGGGCATCTTCATGAGGTTGTACGCCGGGTGTGTCGCGGCCATGAACTGGGCCAGCGCTGGGTAGCCGAGGATGGCGTTGTAGGGGAGGCCGATGGGGGCGATGTCGAAGTCGACCATCTCCGTGCAGAAGTTGTCGTAGGTGCCAAAGGTTAATGGGAGCCGGATCTGTCCCAAGGAGCTGGATGACCCGCCCCCAATGCTCGAGAAGGGCCGGCTGGGTTGCAGTCGTTCCAGGGATATGCGGAGGAGGTTGAAGGCCTCGACCGAGAGCATGCTGAGGCCCGCACCGCCATTGATGAGAGTTCTGGTTACGGCCACCTGGCAGATGGTGGGGGTGCACAGCATGGGGAGCGCGCCCGAGCAGGCCGAGTTGGAGGAGTGGTCCTCCGAGTTGAAATTCAGGCTGGCCTTGGGCGCTGCCCGGTCCGGGGGAGCCCCCTGCCGCGCGGAAGCGGCGCTGACCCGGCGGACGAACGGCTTGACGTGGTGACTTGTAGGCAGCGCCTGCGAGCCGCCCAGGAGGGCCGCGACGACCGGGGGTGTTGGTGTAGCGGTGCAGCCGTCTTGCCGCACGGACGGATGCTGAGACGACACTTGCTGCTCGTTCCCCGCCGGGCCGGTGGCGGCGTTGATGGCAGGCGACGGGGAACGGCGGGGACGCCCGCCGACAGGGGCCGTCTGGGCGACGCGGGAAGCGAGAGCGGCTCGGCGCTCGGCGCGGGCCCGACGAGCGTCAGACATGGACGCGGTGGTCGGAGGAGAAACGGGCGGTGGAAGACAAATTCCGGCGCACCCCTACCTGGCGCGCCAAATGTTGGATTTCGGGTTCCGGCAGACCCTTGAGGTTCGAACTCTGGGGTGCTCGTAGATTACGCTTCCTACCAACCTGTACCCCTCCGCCTCGCAAGAATCTAAGCTATGAGAAGAACAACACAAGAGACACAGAGTTTATACTGGTTCGGGTCACCGATGTGGTGTAATACCCTACTCAAGTGTGGTGGTGTGGTGGATTGCCTCTTGGGCTGATGATGAACAATACAAGGAAGAACAGCCTCGCGAGGGTCTGTTCTTGACCGGGGCGATGAACTGCCAAGAGGAGTTCAGTCGCCCTTCTCTCTCTCTCTCTGTGATCTGATTGCCAATTGATCAGTCTAGATCATTGTCGGGTTGCTAGATGTCAAGATGCCTCTACCCTGGGGGTGGCTAGTCATATTTATAGGCAAAGGCCCTGGGACTCTTCCCAAATATTGAGCGGGAAGGGCGCCAACAATTGGCCAGTTTGAAGGGAACATCTGGTACACTTATCCTGACTAAAGTTGGTCCTCGCCTGCCAAAGGCTCTGGTGGTGACGCCGGCTTGGGCTCCACAGTGACTTCCTCCTTGTCGCGGAGCTGGTCTTGGTCTCGTTGCACCGAAATGGGTGCCTTTGCTTGATCCTCCCGCCTGCGCTTGCTCCCTGTGCACCAAAGAAGAAAGGAAGGACACTGCGCGGGCTTGCGCCCGCCTGGCGTCCTTGGTCGTCATGGCTTGTGTCATGGGCACCTCGTGAGGTACCCCGCCTTGATCTCTCCGCCTCCTCGCGAGCCAGCTTGATGAGGCCGTGCCTGAGGAAGCTTCGTGTCGTCCATCCCGCAAGGCTTGGCCCCTCGCGAGGGTCTTGGGTCTGTATTGATGAAGATGGGCCGTGCTGGGCCCCCCTTGAGCCACGCCGCAGGCCGCAGGCAGGCAAGTCTGGGGACCCCCGTTCCTAGAATGCCAACTCCATGACGAGGTGAAGGCGGCTTACTCGAGGCGATTCAGGGCAGTAGTGGTTTCAGCAGGAGGTGGCGACGATGCAATCGGGCGACTCAGCGGAAGAGCAACGTGATGCCATGGCGGTTTGGAAGTGGATGGCTTGTGGTGGCACCGGTGGCTCAAAACGACTCGGAGGCGAAAGCCACGGCAGGAGCGGCGGGTCGAGGCCGCCGGCTCGAGGGTGCGTCCGAGGAGACAGACGACGGGGCCGTGGAAGCCCGTGGTCAGCGGAGGGCCACCGGGTCGTCACGGGACGACGCCGGCGCGGCGCAGCCGGAGGCGGTTCAAAACTATGGATGCGCAGCAGGCAACAGCGGCGAGGGCGCTGCGGAGGCGACGACGGAACCGACCCCGGGCGGCTCGGCGTGGCGCAGACGACGGATGAGTAGCGACTGCAACTCGGCCATGGCTGAGTTGGGTGTGGCGCGATGGGTCGGCAAGGCTGCGGGGAGCAGTGTTTTTTTAGGCAGGCAAAGCAGAGAGCCGACCACGGAGGCTGAAGCGGACAACATCTCACAGGGCTCGGCGGCCGGCGCCTCAACGCGGTGGCCGATGGGCTGGCCAACAGGCGATGACCCGAGGACACGAGCAGACAGGCGGGACCGTCGGCCTCGAAGGAGGAGTCCGGGTTGTCGACTCGAAGCGCAGTCAACGGAGGGGTTCGGGTAGCTACCGTATTCTGTTTCTAGGTCACCGTTGGTTTTGACGTTTCCTCCTTTCTTTCTAAGACGAGACCACGGCAGCAGCATCCGAATCCAACTCACATCTCACGTCTTTGTTCTTGTTTTGGTTAGTTTGACTTTCCATCTGACCATGCGGGAGTTTCTGGTGGTATTTTCTTTGCAGGAATTTGCATTGCTTAATCTGATAGCTTCTCCTCGGCTTCTAATGGCAACATAGTAAAAATCGATCGGGCTTCATCAGATCACCCGGCAAAGATGTATGACCCGGCCGCGGCGACGTGCACCATGTCAACCCTAATTTCTTTGATCTCAATCTTGTACGCGCCGGCTTCAAAGTAAATCATGTTCCAAATCACAGAATAATGAACTTGTCGGTTCTTCCTTATCCGATGAAATCTCAAGCTTCTCAAACCCTAGTTGAGATCCCTCCAAGAACTCATCACCACCGTGCGCAAGCCCCACAGTGGGCGCCAACTGTCATGGATTTGTCACGGCAGATGTCCTTAGTGCCAGGACTTAGTCGCGAGCCCAGCGCATCTAGGCGGTAGCTTAAGAGGGCTTGACCGGGACGAGAGACGTAACACACAAGACAAGGATTTAGATAGCTTCGGGCCCCGGGAAACATCATCTGGTAAAAACCCTACATGCTGTTTGGGGCTAGGTCTCATTATGATCACGAGAGAGTCGCCGGTAAGCCGGCTCTTTGTGTCTAGCCCTAGAGATTGTTTCTTGTTTCCTGTCACCCTTTGGGGAGACCTGCCCCTCCTTATATAAGTAAGAGGGGCGGGTTACATGTGGAGTCCAAATAGGATTAGGACTAGCCTATCTTCTACTACAAGCCGGATACAAGTCCGGTTCTTGATTCCTTGTAAGGGAGATATTCCTCACGCCTTTCCTCTTAAGCCGGCCTACCATAACGTAAGCCGGCCTTCTGGGCCTTGAGCCTCCTGGGCCCCCGGGTCTTTGTCGCTCCTCTGATCCGCTTGCCAGGTCACCCATAAGTCACCAGGATCGGGCGGGTCACTTAGTGTGTCGTCCAGTCAGGGCAGGTCATTAGTGAGTCGCCAAGTCCGGCTGGGTTATACATCCAGCCGGGTCATACCGCGGGGTATATCCCCGACAGATATGATCATCATCGCACACTCCCTATACTTTCGGGATTAGTGTTGAACCTAAATAAGTGTTATTTGGCGTTTGAGTTGAGCATGAATATGATTTGATCATGTTTATTGCAATACGGTTATTCATTTAAGTAAGAGAATAAATTGTTGTTCTGTTTACATGAATAAAACCTTATATGGTTACACACCCAATGAAAATGGTTCGTTGGATCTCAATCGTAGTGATACACATATTCATAATATTGAAACCAAAAGATGCAAAGTTAATAATGATAGTGCAACTTATTTGTGGCACTCCCGTTTAGGTCATATTGGTGTAAAGCGCATGAAGAAACTCCATACTGATGGGCTTTTGGAATCACTTGATTATGAATCACTTGATGCTTGCGAACCATGCCTCATGGGCAAGATGACTAAGACTCCGTTCTCCGGAACAATGGAGCGAGCAACTGACTTATTGGAAATAATACATACTGATGTATGCGATCCGATGAGTGTTAAGGCTCGCGGCGGGTATCATTATTTTTTTACCTTCACAGATGATTTGAGCAGATATGGGTATATCTACTTGATGAAACATAAGTCTGAAACATTTGAAAAGTTTAAAGAATTTCAGAGTGAAGTGGCAAATTATCGTGACAAGAAAATAAGGTTTCTACGATCTGATCGCGGAGACAAATATTTGAGTTACGAGTTTGGTCTTCAATTAAAACAATGTGGAGTAGTTTCACAAATTCGTGCCACATGGAACACCACAGCATAATGGTGTGTCCGAACGTCATAACCGTACTTTATTGGATATAGTACAATCTATGATGTTTCTTACAGATTTACCACTATCGTTTTGGGGTCATGCATTAGAGACAGCTGCATTCACGTTAAAAAGGGGCACCATCTAAGTCCGTTGAGACGACACAATATGAACTGTGGTTTGGCAAGAAACCAAAGTTGTCATTTCTTAAAGTTTGGGGTTGCGATGCTTATAAGAAAAAGTTTCATCATGATAAGCTCAAACCCAAATCGGAGAAATGTGTCTTCATAGGATACCCAAAGGAGACAGTTGGGTACACCTTCTATCACAAATCCAAAGGCAAGACATCCGTTGCTGAGAATGGATACTTTCTAGAGAAGGAGTTTCTCTCGAAAGAAGTGAGTGGGAGGAAAGTAGAACTTGATAAGGTAATTGTACCTTCTCCCTTATTGGAAAGTAGTTCATCACAGAAATCTGTTCCTGTGACTACTACACCAATTAGTGAGGAAGCTAATGATGATGATCACGTAACTTCAGATCAAGTTACTACCGAATCTCGTAGGAAACTAGAGTGAGATCTACAACAGAGTAGTACAGCAATCCTGTTCTGGAAGTCATGTTACTAGACCCTGACGAACTTGTGAACTATGAGTGTCGGTGTCAAAACTGGTGGATCTCGGGTAGGGGGTCCCGAACTGTGCGTCTAGGCGGATGGTAACAGGAGACAAGGGACACGATGTTTTTACCCAGGTTCGGGCCCTCTCGATGGAGGTAAAACCCTACTCCCGCGTGATTAATATTGATGATATGGGTAGTACAAGAGTAGATCTACCACGAGATCAAGGAGGCTTCTGTCCTACGGACTAAAACCCTCTAGTTTATATAGACACCGGAGAGGGTTAGGGTTACACAGAGTCGGTTACAATGGTAGGAGATCTACATATCCGTATCGCCAAGCTTCCCTTCCACGCCAAGGAAAGTCCCTTTCGGACACGGGACGAAGTCTTCAATCTTGTATCTTCATAGTCTAAGAGTCCGGCTGAAGGTATAGTCTGGCTATCCGGACACCCCCTAATCCAGGACTCCCTCAGTAGCCCCTGAACCAGGCTTCAATGACGACGAGTCCGGCGCGCAGATTGTCTTCGGCATTGCAAGGCGGGTTCCTCCTCCGAGTGCTTCATAGAAGATTTTGAACACAAAGGATAGTGTCCGGCTCTGCAAAATAAAATTGCACATATTGCCATAGAGAGAATAATATTTACACAAATCTAATCTGCTGACGTATTCCGTAGCGTGACATCACACTACAGCCAAGCCTTTATTCGAATCGTTTTTACTCCCCCACCTCAGCGCGTTTCACGAGGCGGTTCCTTGGCACGTCTTGTCAAAGCAGAGATCGTGTCCCCTTTATTTACGGGATTCTCATCAATACGGACGTGGGTAACCCAACCGCACCATTGATTACGGCGCTTGGGAGATAAGCGAGTTTTATCAGGCCGGTGGGGACGCATAGCCGCATCCGCCCATATAAGGGGATAAGGATCCACCTTTTTACCTATGCCTTCTTCCTCCTTTGCCTATCCATCTTCCGCGCACTCGATCTCTAGCGCCCAAGCCCGCATTCCCGCCTCGACCTTCTCCAGTCATGTCCGGAGTGGGAGGCAAGTGGATGGTCTCCTCCGTCATGGACGGACACATCAAAAAACTGAGGGAGGTCGGATACTTGTCTGACGACATCACGCACCAGCTTCCCAAAGAGGGGCGGCTCCTCCCCACCCCAAGGCCCCATGAGAGGGTAGTGTTCCTTCCCCACTTCCTCCGCGGACTGGGCTTTCCTCTCCACCCATTTGTCCAGGGACTCATGTTCTACTACGGCCTGGATTTCCACGATCTGGCCCCGAACTTCATCCTCAACATCTCGGCGTTTATCGTCGTGTGCGAGGCTTTCCTCTGCATCCGCCCCCATTTCGGCCTATGACTCAAGACTTTCAATGTCAAGCTGAAGGTGGTGCGCGGCAACCAGGCGGAGTGCGGAGGCTCCATGGCGGGCAAGATGCCCAACGTCCTATGGCTCGAGGGCTCCTTTGTGGAGACCCTGAAGGGGTGGCAATCGGGATGGTTTTACATCACCGAGCCGCGTGACCCTGAGTGGGTCACAGCCCCCGAGTTCCGTACTAGACCCCCTACGCGGCTCACGTCCTAGAAAGAGACGGGCCTGTCGTGGGGAAACAAAGGAGAGGTGACTGGACTGCAAAAATGCATCCAAACCCTGGTGAACAAGCAGCTCAAGCTTGTCAACGTGGTCCAGGTTATGCTCATCCGCCGGATCCTCTCGTGTCAACAACGGGCCTTCAATCTGTGGGAGTTCGACCTGGCGCAGCACCGAACTCTGAGCAGGCTCTTTGACACGACGTACGAAGATGCCTGGAAGGTGCTTTTCAAGGGCGCCGAGGCTCCCGCATCCGCTTCCGAGGACCGCGGATTCAGCACGCGGCGTCACGCTAGTGCGGTAAGCTATTTGTACCTTTTACAGGGTATTAGTTTTTCATAGTTTGACTCCATGCGGGATCTAAGATCCCTTACCTTTGACAGGATTGGCAGGCGAAGTCCGGACAGATCGACTGTCCGGCTCCTTTGCCCGAAGACCCAGCCGATGCTCGCTTGGCGAAGCTGCTGGTTCCGGCACCCTATGTGGTGCCGGAGAAGAAGGCCAAGAAGAAGGCCACGGGGACTCGAAAGAGTGTCGTTGCCTGGAGGTGTCGGATTCATCATACGACGACTCCGAGACGCACTCCTCCCGTGAAAACGAGGAGGAGGAAGAAAAGGAAGGCCGCCCCGACCGGGGAGGCCGAAGGGTCCAAGATGGGGAAGACCCTTCCTTCGGACTACTCCACTGACGCCGATGACGGCGAAGAGGAGTGGCCGCACAAGGCCAAGCGCCCGGCGAGATCGTAAGTGTCCGGACACCAGAGTAACTCGTAGTGTTCCTTTATTGCATAGCTTTTCCTTATGTCAAATATATCTATGTTGTCTTCCCAAGGCCGGGCTCGACGAGTCGTCGATCGGCTCCCTGGATTCATCGGACGTGAATTCACTTCCGCCGGCTACCTCCCCCCGCCCTACGGACAATGCCGAGGTGGCGTCCCAACAGGTTCCAAGCCAGGAGAGGGTGGTCCTGGGGAGCCGCAAGGCAACCTCCCGGACTCGAAGAGTAAAGGGGATAGATCCCCCCAGGGCTCCAAGTCCGGCCCTAGGCCGGACACCGCTCCGGAACCTTCAAAGGTTCCAGAGTCCAGCGGGCGACCTCCTTCCAAGAGGAGCAAGCCCACCGAGCCGGTGACCCCCGTCCAACCGGAGGCGCCGGACAATCTGTTGGAGGTGCTTAAAGGCGCCTCCATCGACGAGGAGCACCGCACCATTATGAGTGCGGTAGTCTAGAAGGTTCAGTCCACCAAGAGCGGACTGACTGAAGCTTGTGCCAGCCTTTTAACAGGCTTTGAGGTAAGTAAAGAATGTGTAAAAATATTACCGCATAGACAGTAGCCCCTGATGCTCTGTTTGGCGTTCGGGAAGAAAAGCTGAATAGAGGATCAAATAAAATTCGCAGGAGTCTAACAAAAAGGAGTCCGCCGCACTGACTGCAGAAGTGGACACGCTAAAGTAGAACCTCGAGCAGTCCGAGCAAGAGCTCGGGCTTGCCAAGAAGCAGCCCGAGGACAAGAAAGGTAAGAAATACCTTGTTTAAATATATAAAAAAGTGCAATTGCAAAAAATGACAGGATTATCATTGCTATTGTAGGGGCCACGTCTGAGGTGGCGACCCGTAAGCAAGCGCTGTCCGAGGCCGAGAAGAGGGCGGCCACGGAGCGCACCGAGCGGGAGAAGTATGAGTCCCAGGTTGGCGAGGTGCGGCAAGAGCTCCAGGCTCTCATGGAAAAACATGAGAGTTTGGAGCTTGACTCAAAGACGCGAGCGTCCGAGCTCGCGGCGGCTATTGAAAATACCAAGTCTGCCAAGGCCGAATCCCAGAAGGCCCTCCAAGAGTTGGATGCGGTGAAAAAGATAGCGGCGGGTAGGGCATTCTTTATGCAAATCAAACATATAAAAGTGAGTTACTTGTTACTTACCCAAATCCGGAGCTCTCCAGGAGCATTTGCAGATTTACCCCGTAGCGTGTCCGATGCCGCCGCATTCTACCGAGCCGAGGAGGGCAGCTCGACGGAGAAGGTGTTCTGGTCTTAGTATGCTGAGGCCGGACACCCTGTGCCCCTGAGCGACCAGCTGAAGCAACTGGTCGAGCTCCACAAGGTGGCCGAACAGGCCATGAAGGGCCTCATAGTTCGGCTGTGGCCTGGAGAGGCTCTGCCTGGGAGCTACTTCGGGCTGGTGCGGCGGCTGGTGGAGGCCTGTCCAAGGCTCAAAGTCATCAAGTGCTCCATCTGCATCGAAGGTGCCCGTAGGGCCCTTGCCCGTGCTAAGGTGCACTGGGGCAAGTTGGATGCTGAGAAGCTTGTGAAGGACGGGCCACCGCCGGGGAAAGAGCATCGCAAGCCCGAGATTTATTATAAGGACGTTCTGAAGGGTGCCCGCCTTATGGCGAATGAATGTTCCAGGGATGTAATTTTTGAGTAAAACTCACTCGTTTTGTCCTGTGCGCTGAAAACTTGTTCATATGCGCTAAGCAATGCTTTTGGAATTTAAAATATTACCTTCTGTGCGGCCGTTTATCAATTTTGAGAGATGGCGAGTCGTCGGCTTCTGCCCCCGTGCCACTAGTGCTGGGGTGTTTGGGGTAAACCTGAGCGCTCTTTTTCCCATGTTTGGGTCCTTCGAGGGAGGCGCTCAGCACAACGAATAAGGCAATCGGACTATAATGCTTGAACACTCTCACTTAGCCATAGAATTCTATAATTTTAAATTTCGGTGAAGCCCCTGGTATTCGGAAGACCGAGTTCGGGGCGCTATCCACGCCTTGGCCGGACAGAGCCGACTCCTCGCTCTAAGCGGCATAAGTCTTTAGGGACTCGAAAAACCTCTCGAACAGCGACCAGGTCTCGCTTCATCACGACAGTCAGTTTTAGCTTTCTCTACTAAGGTGCTTAGCCCAGCTCAACTGGGGCACAATCGCAGTAGTTCTCCTAGTGCTACCTTAGCCGATATAGCGAAACGTAAGGCACCAAAACATAGGAGCCGGGCAAACCCAACTATTGACCCAAGACATGATTCGGGGCCGATGCATATAATGCTATAAGTTCGGGGTGCCGCACTTGTTAAAGTGTTCGGGCTTCTCACACCATATTGAGGGGTACTAAAGCCCCTGGCGTATTTGGCCGTACCAAAGTGTACGGGTGCAGCATGTCGTTAATGAACATATATTTGTAAAAAAGAGTAATGCAAAAATAGAGAAAAGCTATGCATTGTTTATTAAAAAAGGTTGCGATCAAGGCAGAACGATACAAATAACACGATAAGCAAAAGGTTGGACTATTTAACATGTCCGTTCCAGGGGCAGGCTGCGGAATGGTATGCGAAACAGGTATACTACTCGTGATAGAGACCACCTGGGAGTTCCGTAATGCGGCGTGGCTTGTCTGCTTCCCTGGTTCTTGCATCGTTTGTGCGGCAATTGTACTGCCGGACAGGCCTTCCGAAGAATGGAGTCCTGAAAGTAAGAGAAAATTAAAAAATCGGCAGCCCCTAGTGCGGTTTAGGCCGTGTTTCGGGCGTGCCGTGATGGTGCCCCTCCCCCTGTACCCATGGTATTTCTAGAGCGTAGTTATGTACGCGAAGCACTGGTGTTGCATTTTCGCGAGGGCTGGGGTTGGGGCCGCATTGCTACGCCTGCCCGGAACGTGCCTGGCGGTCTTGTTGTAGGGTACTCCGGGCGCGCTTGACGGTGTCCGGACATTTAATGGCCGGGCTAGAGAGCTGCCTGGAGAGGCTGCTTTGTACTTCCGCTGCAAGGGCCGCCGTGTGCTCCTCCGTTTGGAGGGAGCGTTCGGTGTTTCCATTGACCGTAATTACTCCTCGAGGGCCTGGCATCTTGAGCTTAAGGTATGCGTAGTGCGGTACTGCATTGAACTTGGCGAATGCGGTTCGCCCGAGCAGTGCGTGATAGCCACTGCGGAACGGGACTATGTCGAAGATTAACTCCTCACTTCGGAAATTATCCGGAGATCCGAAGACCACTTCAAGTGTAACTGAGACTGTACAGTTGGCCTCTACACCTGGTATGACGCCTTTAAAGGTCGTTTTGCTGGGCTTAATCCTCGAGGGATCTATGCCCATTTTTCGCACTGTATCCTGGTAAAGCAGGTTCAAGCTACTGCCGTCGTCCATAAGGACTCTAGTGAGATGAAATCCGTCAATAATTGGGTCTAGAACCAATGCGGCGAATCCGCCATGACGGATGCTAGTGGGGTGGTCCCTTCGATCAAAGGTGATCGGGCAGGAGGACCATGGGTTGAACTTTGGGGCGACTGGCTCCATCGCGTATACGTCCCTTAACGCGCGCTTCCGCTCCCTCTTGGGGATGTGGGTTGCGTATATCATGTTCACCGTCCGCACTTGTGGGGAAAACCCTTCTGTCCACTATTGTTCGGTGGCCGGGGCTCTTCATCATCATCGTTATGCAGCCCCTTGTCTTTATTTTCGGCGTTTAACTTGCCTGCCTGCTTGAACACCCAACAATCCTTGTTGGTGTGATTGGCTGGCTTTTTGGGGGTGCCATGTATCTGGCACAAGCGGTCGAGTATTCGGTCCAAACTGGGCGGGCCCTGAGTGTTTCTTTTGAATGGCTTTTTCCGCTAACCGGATTTATAGCCTCTGAATCCGGCATTAACTGCCGTATCCTCAGCATTGTCACCGTTAATGCGGTGCTTTTGCTTGTTGCGACGCGTCCTGCTACTACTGTCTCTGGTATCTGAATTACCAGGGTTCTTGGTCATATTGTTGCTACGAGTAAGCCAGTTGTCTTCTCCCGCGCAAAAGCGGGTCATGAGTGTCGTGAGCGCTGCCATAGATTTCGGCTTTTCCTGTCCAAGGTGCCGGGCAAGCCACTCGTCACGGATATTGTGCTTGAAGGCTGCTAGGGCCTCTGCGTCCGGACAGTCGACTATTTGATTTTTCTTTGTTAGGAACCGTGTCCAGAATTGCCTGGTCGATTCCTCTGGCTGCTGAATTATGTGGCTTAGGTCATCGGCGTCTGGTGGTCGCACATAAGTGCCCTGGAAATTGTCGAGGAATGCGGCTTCCAGGTCCTCCCAACAACTGATTGATTCTGCTGGCAAGCTGTTAAGCCAATGCCGAGCTGGTCCCTTAAGTTTGAGTGGGAGGTATTTGATGACGTGTAGATCATCGCCGCGGGCCATCTGGATATGAAGGAGATAATCCTCGATCCATACCGCAGGATCTGTTGTGCCATCATATGATTCGATGTTTACGGGTTTGAAACCTTCAGGGATTTGATGATCCATTACTTCCTCTGTGAAGAATAGTGGGTGTGTGGCGCCTCTGTATTGGGCTATATCACGATGTAGCTCGAATGGGCTTTGTCTATTGTGTTCGGCCGGGCCGGATTTACTATATCCAGAGTGACGATCACTGTCACGTGCCATGGGGCGCCCGCGTGGTCTGTAGATCGATCTTGTTTGCCTTGCCTTGTCCTCCAATATATCTCGCAGGTCTGGCGCATTTTCCCGTGCCTTGGTATGTTTTGAGCGGCGCTGGGGTG
Organism: Aegilops umbellulata; assembly: GCA_032464435.1. NCBI lineage: Eukaryota > Viridiplantae > Streptophyta > Magnoliopsida > Poales > Poaceae > Aegilops > Aegilops umbellulata. Next base: position 279,416,531 of record CP136058.1, read on the forward strand.
CGGCTTGAGTGGAGGGCCGAGAGGCCTCTCTGTCGCAGCCACGAGGTGGCCGGTCGACCGTATCATGTGTTGGTGATGTAGGTTTAGGTGCTTCCTCCTCTAATCGGGGTAGCAACCTGCGCTTTGGGTAGCTCTTGGAAGGGCGTTCGAGTTCATACTCTTCGGCCGCAAGGACTTCAGTCCATCTGTCGGCTAGCAAATCTTGATCAGCTCTAAGCTGTTGCTGTTTTTTCTTGAGGCTGCTTGCCATGGCCATAAGCCTGCGTTGAAAACGCTCTTGCTCGACGGGATCCTCTGGCACGACGAATTCGTCGTCGTCGAGGCTTGCCTCGTCTTCGGAGGGAGGCATATAATTATCGTCCTCGACCTCTCTGTCTGTCGCTCTCTCATGAGGGCTGGCTTCTCCATCCTCCTGTGCTGAATCTTGCTGGAGGGGGTTTTCTTCGGCACTGTCCGGAGTATTATTATCTCCCGTGCCGGAATCACCATTTTTGCTTTGGTGGGATTTAGAGCGGCGCCGCTGACGCCGGCGCTTAGGCTGTTTCTTGGAGGGGTCATCCTCCGCTGTTCCATTGCCATCTCCTTCTTTTGGGGTGTCCACCATGTATATGTCCTATGACGAGGTGGCTTTCCAGTGCCCTATAGGCGCTGGTTCTTTATCGTCTCCTTCATCGGCGTCCATACCGTCGATGTCTTCAGAGTCGAAGTCGAGCATGTCGGTTAAATTGTCGACAATGGCTACAAAGTGGGTGGTGGGTGGGCTTTGAATTTCTTCATCGTCCGTATCCCAACCTTGCTGACCGTAGTCCGGCCAGGGATCTCCTGATAAAGAGAGAGACTTTAGTGTCTTCAGAATATCGCCGAAAGGCGAGTGCTGAAAGATGTCCGCGGCGGTAAACTCCATGATCGGCACCCAATCGGATTCGATCGGCAGGGGCGCGGAGGGCTCGGAGTCCGGAGAGGAGTCCGGCTCCTTGGGGTCACGAGCCTCGCGGAGTGCGGGGCTGGTGTTCGGCTCGATCGTCGTAGGGATCGCAGCCCCTGAGGCGGCGTCCAACCACCCATCCTCGATCGGTGCAGTTGGCTCCGAATTAAGGGTCGAAGCCGATGCGGGTGCGGCCTCCAGGGCACTATTTGGCGGCAGAGCTAGATCATGCCCGTCGTGACAGTGCGGCGCGCTCGGCAGTGGCTCGAATCCGTCGAAGATCAAGTCCCCGCGGATGTCAGCCGTGTAGTTTAAACTTCCAAATCTTACCTGATGGCCAGGGGCGTAGCTTTCGATCTGCTCCAGATGGCCAAGCGAATTGGCCCGCAGTGCGACGCCGCCGAAGACGAAGATCTGTCCGGGGAGAAAGGTCTCACCCTGGACTGCGTCGCTATTGATGATCGGAGGAGCCATCGGGCCTAAAAGTGACGACACAGAGGAACTCTCAATGAAAGCACCAATGTCGGTGTCAAAACCGGCGGATCTCGGGTAGGGGGTCCCGAACTGTGCGTCTAGGCGGATGGTAACAGGATACAAGGGACACAATGTTTTTACCCAGGTTCAGGCCCTCTCGATGGAGGTAAAACCCTACTCCTGCTTGATTAATATTGATGATATGGGTAGTACAAGAGTAGATCTACCACGAGATCAAGGAGGCTAAACCCTAGAAGCTAGCCTATGGTATGATTGTTGTTCTGTCCTACGGACTAAAACCCTCCGGTTTATATAGACACCGGAGAGGGTTAGGGTTACACAGAGTCGGTTACAATGGTAGGAGATCTACATATCTGTATCACCAAGCTTGCCTTCCACGCCAAGGAAAGTCCCATCCGGACACGGGACGAAGTCTTCAATCTTGTATCTTCATAGTCCACGAGTCCGGCTATCCGGACACCCCCTAATCCAGGACTCCCTCAATGAGGAAGCGATGATGAGCCTAGATTCCGCGAGATGGTTTGAGGCCATGAAATCTGAGATAGGATCCATGTATGAGAACAAAGTATGGACTTTGGTTGAGTTGCCCGATGATCGGCAAGCCATAGAAAATAAATGGATCTTCAAGAGGAAGACGGACGCTGATAGTAGTGTAACTATCTACAAAGCTAGAATTGTCGCAAAAAGGTTTTTGACAAGTTCAAGGTGTTGACTACGATGAGAGTTTCTCACTCGTATCTATGCTTAAGTCTGTCCGAATCATGTTAGCAATTGCCGCATTTTATGAAATCTGGCAAATGGATAAACAAAACTGGATTCCTTAATGGATTTATTAAAGAAGAGTTGTATATGATGCAACCAGAAGATTTTGTCAATCCTAAAGGTGCTAACAAAATGTGCAAGCTCCAGCAATCCATCTATGGACTGGTGCAAGCATCTCGGAGTTGGAATATGTGCTTTGATGAGATGATGAAAGCATATAGTTTTATACAGACTTGCGGTGAAGCCTGTATTTACAAGAAAGTGAGTGGGAGCACTACAGCATTTCTGATAAGTTTATGTGAATGACATATTGTTGATCGGAAATAATGTAGAATTATTCTGCAAAGCATAAAGGAGTGTTTGAAAGAAGTTTTTCAAAGAAAGACCTTGGTGAAGCTGCTTACATGTTAAGCATCAAGATCTATAGAGATAGATCAAGACGCTTGATAAGTTTTTTCAATGAGTACATACCTTGACAATATTTTGAAGTAGTTCAAAATGGAACAGTCAAAGAAAGAGTTCTTGGCTGTGTTACAAGGTGGGACATTAAGTAAGACTCAAAGCCCGACCATGGCAGAAGATAGAAAGAGAATGAGAGTCATTCCCTATGCCTCAGCCATAGGTTCTACAAAGTATGCCATGATGTGTACCAGATCTATTGTATACCCTATACTGTGTTAAGCAAGGGAGTACAATAGTGATCTAAGAGTAGATCACTGGACAGCGGTCAAAATTATCCTTAGTGGAATAAGGAAATATTTCTCGATTATGGAGGTGACAAAAGGTTCGTCGTAAAAAGTTACGTCGATGCAAGTTTTGACACAGATCTGGATGACTCTAAGTCTCGATCTAGATACATATTGAAAGTGGGAGCAATTAGCTAGAGTAGCTCTGTGCAGAGCATTGTAGACATAGAATTTGCAAAATACTTACGGATCTGTATGTGACAGACCCGTTGACTAAAATTATCTCACAAGCAAAACATGATCACACATTAGTACTCTTTGGGTGTTAATCACATAAGCGATGTGAACTAGATTACTGACTCTAGTAAACACTTTGGGTGTAGGTCACATGACGATGTGAACTATGGGTGTTAATCACATGGTGATGTGAACTATTAGTGTTGAATCACATGGCGATGTGAACTAGATTATTGACTCTAGTGCAAGTGGGAGACTGAAGGAAATATGCCCTAGAGGCAATAATAAAGTTATTATTTATTTCCTTATATGATGATAAATGTTTATTATTCATGCTAGAATTGTATTACCCGGAAACATAATACATGTGTGAATACATAGACAAACAGAGTGTCACTAGTATGCCTCTACTTGACTAGCTCGTTATTCGAAGATGGTTATGTTTCCTAACCATGAAAAAAAGAGTTGTTATTTGATTAACGGGATCACATCATTAGGAGAATGATGTGATTGACATGACCCATTCCATTAGCTTAGCACCCGATCGTTTAGTATGTTGCTATTGCTTTCTTCATGACTTATACATGTTCCTATGACTATGAGATTATGCAACTCCCGTTTGCCGGAGGAACACTTTGTGTGCTACCAAACGTCACAACGTAACTGGGTGATTATAAAGGTGCTCTACAGGTGTCTCCAAAGGTACATGTTGGGTTGGCGTATTTCGAGATTAGGATTTGTCACTCCGATTGTCGGAGAGGTATCTCTGGGCCCTCTCGGTAATACACATCACTTAAGCCTTGCAAGCAATGCAACTAATGAGTTAGTTGCGAGATGATGTATTACGGAACGAGTAAAGAGACTTGCCGGTAACGATATTGAACTAGGTATTGAGATACTGATGATCGAATCTCGGGCAAGTAACATACCGATGACAAAGGGAACAACGTATGTTGTTATCCGGTCTGACCGATAAAGATCTTCATAGAATATGTGGGAGCCAATATGAGCATCCAGGTTCCGCTATTGGTTATTGACCGGAGATGTGTCTCGGTCATGTCTACATTGTTCTCGAACCCGTAGGGTCCGCACGCTTAACGTTATGATGACAGTTTCATTATGAGTTTATATGTTTTGATGTACCGAAGGTTGTTCGGAGTCCCGGATGTGATCACGGACATGACGAGGAGTCTCGAAATGGTTGATACATAAAGATTGATATATTGGACGACTATATTCGGACACCGGAAATGTTCTGGGTGGTTTCGAAGAAAACCGGAGTGCCGGAGGGGTTACCGGAACCCCCCGGGGAAGTATTGGGCCTTAGTGGGCCTGAGGGGAGAGAGAGGGCAGCAGCCCAGGAGGTGGCGCGCCCCCTCCCATGGGGAGTCTGAATTGGACTAGGGGAGGGGGCGCGGCCCCTCTTTCCCTCCCCCTCTCCCTCCCTTTCCTTCCCCCTTCTCTCTTCCTAGTTGGACTAGGAAAGGGAAGTCCTACTCCTACTAGGAGGAGGACCCCCCCTCCTTGGCGCGCCCCAAGGTCCGGCCGGTCTCTCCCTTGCTCCTTTATATACGGGGGCAGGGGGCACCTCTAGACACACAAGTTGATCTTCGTGATCGTTCTCTTAGCCGTGTGCGGTGCCCCCTCCACCATAATCCTCGATAATATTGTAGCGGTGCTTAGGCAAAGCCCTGCGATGGTAGAACATCAAGATTGTCACCACGCCGTCGTGCTGACGAACCTCATCCCCAACACTTTGCTGGATCGGAGTCCAGGGATCGTCATCGAGCTGAACGTGTGCTAGAACTCGGAGGTGTCGTAGTTTCGGTGCTTGATCGGTCGGGCCGTGAAGACGTACGACTACATCAACCGCGTTGTCATAACGCTTCCGCTTTCGGTCTACGAGGGTACGTAGAAAACACTCTCGCCTCTCGTTGCTATGCATCACCATGATCTTGCGTGTGCGTAGGAAATTTTTTGAAATTACTACGTTCCCCAACAAGACATTCTGAGCACATGCTCACTAGCTAAGTTCATGATAAATTTAAGTTCAATTAATCATATTACTTAAGAACTCCCACTTAGATAAACATCCCTCTAATCATCTAAGTGATCATGTGATCCATATCAACTAAACCATGTCCGATCATCACGTGAGATGGAGTAGTTTTCAATGGTGAACATCACTATGTTGATCATATCTACTATATGATTCACGCTCGACCTTTCGGTCTCCAGTGTTCCGAGGCCATATCTGCGTATGCTAGGCTCGTCAAGTTTAACCCGAGTATTCTGCGTGTGCAAAACTGGCTTGCACCCATTGTATGTGAACGTAGAGCTTATCACACCCGATCATCACGTGGTGTCTCAGCATGAAGAACTGTAGCAACGGTGCATACTCAGGGAGAACACTTATACCTTGAAATTTAGTGAGAGATCATCTTATAATGCTACCGTCGATCTAAGCAAAATAAGATGCATAAAAGATAAACATCACATGCAATCAATATAAGTGATATGATATGGCCATCATCATCTTGTGCCTTTGATCTCCATCTCCAAAGCACCGTCATGATCACCATCGTCACCGGCGCGACACCTTGATCTCCATCATAGCATCGTTGTCGTCTCGCCAACTATTGCTTCTACGACTATCGCTACCGCTTAGTGATAAAGTAAAGCAATTACATGGCGATTGCATTTCATACAATAAAGCGACAACCATATGGCTCCTGCCAGTTGCTGATAACTCTGTTACAAAAAATTATCATCTCATACAATAAAATTTAGCATGATGTCTTGACCATATCACATCACAGCATGCCCTGCAAAAACAAGTTAGACGTCCTCTACTTTGTTGTTGCAAGTTTTACGTGGCTGCTATGGGCTGAGCAAGAACCGTTCTTACCTACGCATCAAAACCACAACGATATTTCGTCAAGTATGTGTTGTTTTAACCTTCACAAGGACCGGGCATAGCCATACTCGATTCAACTAAAGTTGGAGAAACTTCCACCCGCCAGCCACCTGTGTGCAAAGCACGCGTTGGTAGAACCAGTCTCGCGTAAGCGTACGCGTAATGTCGGTCCGGGCCGCTTCATCCAACAATACCTCCGAATCAAAGTATGACATGCTGGTAAGCAGTATGACTTGTATCGCCCACAACTCATTTGTGTTCTACTCGTGCATATAACATCTATGCATAAACCTGGCTCGGATGCCACTGTTGGGGAACGTAGTAATTTCAAAAAAAAATCCTACACGCACGCAAGATCATGGTGATGCATAGCAACGAGAGGGGAGAGTGTCGTCCACGTACCCTCGTAGACCGTAAGCGGAAGCATTATGAGAACGCGGTTGATGTAGTTGTACGTCTTCACAATCCGACCGATCCAAGTACCGAACGCACGGCACCTCCGAGTTCAGCACACGTTCAGCGCAGTGACTTCCCACGAACTCCGATCCAGCAGAGCTTCGAGGGAGAGTTCCGTCAGCACGACGGTGTGATGACGGTGATGATGATGCTACCGATGTAGGGCTTCGCCTAAGCACCGCTACGATATGACCGAGGTGGATTATGTTGGAGGGGGCACCGCACATGGCTAAAAGATCAATGATCAATTGTTGTGTCTCCAAGGGGTTCCCCCCTCCCCGTATATAAAGGAGTGGAGGAGGGGGAGGGGGCGGCCTCCTATGGCGCGCCCCATGAGGAGTCCTACTCCCACCGGGAGTAGGACTCCCCCTTCCAAGTAGGAGTAGGAGAGGGGAAGGAAGGGAGAGAAGGAAAGGGGGGCGCCGCCCCCCTCCTTGTCCAATTCGGACTAGAGGGGGAGGGGGCACGCGGCTGCCCTGGCCGCCCCTCCTCTTATCCCACTAAGGCCCATTAGGCCCAATATACTCCCCTGGGGGTTCCGGTAACCCCCCCCCCCCCCCCGTACTTCGGTATATGTCTGAAACCTCCCTAAACACTTCCAGTGTCCGAACATAGTCGTCCAATATATTGATCTTTATGTCTCGACCATTTCGAGACTCCTCGTCATGTCCGTGATCATATCCGGGACTCCGAACTACCTTCGATACATCAAAACACAAAAACTCATAATACCGATCGTCACCAAACATTAAGCGCGCGGACCTTACAGGTTCGAGAACTATGTAGACATGACCGAGACACATCTCCGGTCAATAACCAATAGCGGAACATGGATGTTCATATTGGCTCCTACATATTCTACAAAGATCTTTATCGGTCAAACCCCATAACAACATACATTGTTCCCTTTGTCATTGGTATGTTACTTGCTCGAGATTCGATCATTGGTATCTCAATACCTAGTTTAATCTTGTTACCGGCAAGTCTCTTTACTCGTTCCGTAATACATCATCCTGCAACTAACTCATTAGTTGCATTGCTTGCAAGGCTTATAGTGATGTGTATTACCGAGAGGGCCCAGAGATACCTCTCCGACAATCGGAGTGACAAATCCTAATCTCGATCTATGCCAACCCAACAAGTACCTTCGGAGACACCTGTAGAGCACCTTTATAATCACCCAGTAACTTTGTGACGTTTGGTAGCTAACAAAGTGTTCCTCCGGTATTCGGGAGTTGCATAATCTCATAGCCATAGGAACATGTATAAGTCATGAAGAAAGCAATAGAAACATACTAAACGATCAAGTGGTAAGCTAACGAAATGGGCCAAGTCAATCACATCATTCTCTAATGATGTGATACCGTTAATCAAATGACAACTCATGTCTATGGCTAGGAAACTTAACCATCTTTGATTCAACGAGCTAGTCAAGTAGAGGCATACTAGTGACACTCTGTTTGTCTATGTATTCACACATGTACTAAGTTTCCGGTTAATACAATTCTAGCATGAATAATAAACATTTATCATGAAATAAGGAAATAAATAATAACTTTATTATTGCCTCTAGGGCATATTTCCTTCACGCTGCTAGGCCATCGTGCGATGAGATGCTTCAAGTGCTTGCAATACTTGGACACAGACTCTTGGATGGTGTACCATCGATGGTTGACAGACTTCCACTCACGTTTGCGGATGACCGCGTTGGAGTAGGGCGTGAAATGTTTGTGTTCATGGAACCATATGTGAATGTTCCTCCAAAAGGTTGTGCCCTTTTGCTCCGTGCCATGGAGAGGATCAAGGCTAGTGGTCAACCATGCATCGCACAACATCTCGTCCTCCCTCATGTTGAAGCTTTCTCCTCTACCCCCCTTCTTTAGATCGACGTTGTATCATCCGGATCATCATTGTCGCCGTCCCCCCTCCTCTTCCCCTCTGGATGTTGCTCTCCGGCGGCCGAATGCTGTTGTTGTTGTGTGCCATCGCCGGTATGGGTGTAGGAATGATGCGTGGCCGTCTGGGTGTAGGACTGCTGCTACTAGTAGTTGTCGGACTAGGTGGGATCCGGGTCTTCCACCTACCCGTCCTCATAGCCCCCTCCTCCTCCCTCGCCTTCGTCATGGATGATGTCGAGTATCTCCCTATCCATGTCATACATCGGCTCCCCCACTCTGGGCATTGCAGCAAACAACGTGCGGGCACCCATCTGCTCCCCAGCTGTCGGTCATGCCCGGACGAGTTGTGTCAGTGTCAAAACCGGCATATCTCAGGTAGGGGGCCGAGCTGTTATATCGAATCGATGGTTTTTTTTAGAAAATGAGGATGACCCCCGGCCTCTGCATCTGGGAGATGCATACGGCCACTTTATTGATTATTCTCGAGGACCTTACAAAGTATTACAACAATAAGCCTGAATCCGCCATCTTGGCAACATACGCCACTACTCCTATCCATATGATGAAGGGTGCTACCTGGGCCACATACCCGGTCTACTCACCTAAGCTTATCATCAAAAGCCAGAAGCCCCAGCCGAGCCACATACCGGGTCTGGGGCATAAACTGGTCTGACGCACTCTCATGTGTCGTCGCCGCCATCTTCCACAGGTCCGTCTTCAGAGCAGATATTGAGGCTTCTACCTTGTCAGGCCACTCCTCCATCGACGCCACCTTGACGCCAGACAACTACCTCCACCTGCGCGAGTCCATCACCGCGCATCAGGCGCCGAGTCTCCATTGCACCACGCCGTCGAGATCCGCCGTCATCAATGTGAAGGATGAAGTACCGCTCCACCAAAAAAGGCGCCCGCTGGTCCCTCGATCCCGTGTACGCCTCCAAGAATGACGCCCCCAAGGAGGAAACGACACCAACGTGCCGCCGTCATCCGATCAACTGATCTAGGGTTTCCCCCGGAGGTAGCGGATAGAGGACTAGAGCTTCTCCACGGCGATGCCTTCAAGAAGGTAATGACACCTCAGGGTGCCACCAACGCCGGTCTTGGCATCAAGCCAAGCACAAGGTTTTCACCCGGATTCGCTCGAAGAACCTCCATCACGTATTGTGTGCACGGGTCGCCGCCGATATGAGCCGCCGCACATGGAGCAGGCCGCACCGGCCAGATCAGATTTGTCCGGAGGGCACAACCCGCATGGTGCCGACCCAACCACCAGGCCCTCCATGCCGCCACCGCCGATCCGAGGTCAGATGATGTGTTGCCACAGACCCGGCCGCCGCTGCCGAACACCGCCACGCAGCCCGAGGCAGGGCCGGCTGCCGCACCCCACCATCGCCGCCCTTGGCCGAGGCAGTCGCCGCCGGAAGGCAGATCCGCCGCGCCGCCAGGCCAGATCGGACGAGCCACCCACGCCGCGGGGCTCCGCACCGCCTGCACGGCACAGGCAAGAGGGAAGACCCCCGCCACCGCCATCAGCCCCGGGCTATAGCCGGCGGCGTCCTTCGGCGGCGGCGGAGGGAGGGGAGGACGGATGGGGACCTGATGAGGACATCAATACCATTGTTACACCCATAGCCCCTACTGTTACATATACTGGACCAATTACTAGAGCTCGCGCACGCCAATTAAATTACCAGGTACTTTCGTTTCTTGGTAATGCTTCTAATGTTCATGAGAATATGATGCTGCCTAAACTGGATACATTTGTTTTGCTTACAAATGAAGGGCCTAGCTTGGAGAAGGATGAACATTGGAGCAAGAACACGCATGGAGTTGATGGCATGCGCAAGGGGATCAAGAACGGAGTTACAAGTGATGATTTCAGGACTTTGAAGCCACCATAAGGAGTGCATGAAGCCTTGGACGAAATATACAAGATGCCACTTCATAATATTCGTCCATAGGCTATTCTAGGTGATGTGTCACCTTATTATTGGGCCAGGCCCATGTAATTTCGAAATACTTAAGTATAGGCTGTTTTTAGAGTCCGTATGTGTGGGGAAACAAGAGTTAGGGTTGGTTTCGGACCCCACCCTCAAGGGCCACGAAATTCCCTCCTCTTCCTCCATATATACAGCCCTTAGGGCGTCGTTTAGACTTTGGGTTCTGTTTAGATCAAAAGTTCGCCATAGCTGCAACTTCGCGTACTTCGTTTGTGTTCAACGACCAGACCAAGGCGTCACAGAACCCCACCTTCATTAATAAAGCTTTCCTCTTATATTCGCAATATCCAGATTGCAATCTTAGTTTCTTGCTTGTTCTTCGTTTGCTCGCAGGAAACAGGCCCTCGTGGTCAGGTTGATCGTGCTCCGGCGTGGTCAATAACCCTCAGAAGTTGGTTTAGCGATTGCTAAGGCGCGACGTCGCGCACGTTCGTAGTCGGATCATCAAGGTCGACTCCCAAAGAAACGATAGCCACCATCTCATCGAAACATCGGGACACCTTTGCCTCTATCAAGTGGTATCAGATTTCCAGGTTGCTCGGTGGGATTTTACAGTCTTTTGTAGATTAGATCGAGTCTGTTCTTCATACCTAAAGTCCACGAAAAAGCCACAAACAAAAAAAATAGGGTTAGTTCGTCATATCCGAACCAATCTGAGCCGTTGCATAATCTTTTTAGGGTTTTTGCTTTGTTGAATTTGCGGTTGCATCGTCGTGTCAAGTTGCTGGTCTTAGAGTCTAGTCTTTTAGAGTTTCGAGTTCTGGTCATAAGTTGTCACGCCGCCGCCGCACCATCATCATCGCCTTGCCATCTACCACCATTGCTTATCCGCCACCGCTCTGAATCCATATCCATATACCACCACCAATCCGTATCAATATATCCACCACCAATCTGAGTTCTTCTCATATTAGGTTTGTTTTCGAGATGCATCTAAATTCCGATTCGTGTTTCCTTGCCTGCGTAGGTCTCGGGAAAAAAAAGAGTCTGGAGACCCACGGGCAGTTTTTAGGCCAAAATTTCGGTGACCGAAAATATTTTTTCCCTATCCTATTTTTTGGTTGTTCTGAGTCTTTTGAGACACTCGCCATCATAGTGATTTTTGGTCGCACTTTTTCGTTGTCGCTGCCCTGATTTCCGAAAAAAAATTGTCAAAAAAAATTTCGTACCCATCCTGTCAGTTTGACCTGGGAAGAGTTTTGAGACACTCGCCATTATAGTGATTTTCCGCAAAAAAAACAGCGAAAAAAAATTCCAGAGTGTGCTTTTCTCTTGTTTCCGTGCAGCGCCGTGATTTTGTTAGTGTTCTAGGCTCGCGTCTCTAGCACGGTCTAGCCTAGGACCAGCACAGTACCGTCGTTGAGCGTTTATTCAACTTTGCATCTCTGAATTGATTATTGCTGACCCTTTTTGCTACCATATTATAAGCCTTCCCAGCTCCACATACATCTACATCGTGCGTTTGACTCTCCCTGGTAATCGCTCTATCCAAGCTTTGAGAGTTTGACTACATCGGTTGCCGATCACCGCCTGCTGCTGGGTAAGAACTGATAAGAATTTGAGATTTCCTTGACGGATTTGTGACTGTCCACCACACCACCACCAGCACTTCCTAGTAGTCTGTCGAATCATATTCTTATGTGTTTCTATTGCTGCTAACCATGGCAGGATCACAAGCTGACGAGACTGACTGGGAGAACATGACAAACAAAGCGTTACATGATAAGTTTCAACAAATGATGAGTGGACAGGTGGAAGATGTGCTAAATAGATTTGAAGAGGCCATGGAGAAGATAGATGGCATTGAGAAGGCGTTCGAAACAAAGCTCGATAACAAGTTTAATGAATTGCTCACGCGTCTACCACCACCACCACCGGCTGCACCTAACGCACCTCTACAACAACAACAACGACTACCTCCACATCGCGAAACAGCCCTCCGCCGAGCGACCCGTGTCCCTCTTCAGCCTGGCCAAGCTGCTGGTGCTGTTGTTGATACTTATGTGGCTCCTGCTGCTGATGTGGGGGAGGATGATTATGTGGGATATTACGAGGATGAGGTTGATCAAAATCAGAACTACGTGCAACCACCAGCACCACAACCACTAGGTCGTCCACATGCAAATAATGGCAACGTTAGGGCTCCCCCTCAGGTACGAGATCATGACCATCTACCTAAACTGAAATTGAATATTCCACCATTTGAGGGTAGATATGTTCCTGATATATATCTTACTTGGGAGTTAGAAACTGAACAACGATTTACATGTTTACAATATCCTGAGGAGAGACGTGTTCCTGCTGCTGTTTGTGCTTTCACTAGCTTTGCATGTGTTTGGTGGTCTGAACATTGTAGATTATATCCTGTTCCAGCTACTTGGGCTGCTTTGAAAACTGCTATGCGTACTCGTTGGGTTCCACCATATTATCAACGTGAATTACTTCAAAAATTGCAGCGCTTAAGACAAGGAAAAAATTCTGTAGAAGAATATTATCAGGAATTACAAACTGGCTTGATTAGATGTGGTATTGTTGAGGAGAATGAAGCTATGCTTGCACGTTTTCTGGGTGGGTTAAATAGAGAGATTCAGACCATTCTAGACTATAAGGATTATAATAATATCACTCGTTTATTCCATCTTGCTTGTAAAGCTGAACGTGAAGTGCAGGATCGACAGGCATTGGCGCGAACTAACTTTTCTGCAGGTCGACCTTCATCATGGACACCACGTGCATCATCTACTTCCACACGTTCTGCTACACCGGCACCTCCGTCAGCTGCCATCTCCAACCGTGATACAATAAAGCAGGCACAATCACCACTACCTGCCAAGAACACACCTTTTGGGCCTGCAAAGAGCTCTTCTTCATCCATGGCATCAACAAGGCAAACACATGATATTATTTGTCGACGTTGCAAGGGTGGAGGTCATTATGCGAGAGAATGCCCATCTAAGCGTGTGATAATTGTTACTGAGGATGGTGGGTATGAGTCCGCTAGTGACTATGATGAGGAGACTTTGGCTCTTATTACACATGAAGAACACGATGGAGATGATTCTGATCATGAGACGCAATACATGGCTGCTGAAGATGCTGAGAGGTATGAATGTTTAGTTGCTCAACGTGTTTTGAGTGTGCAGGTTACACAAGCTGAGCAAAATCAGAGGCATGATTTGTTCCATTCAAAGGGAGTTGTGAAGGAACATTCTATTCGCGTCATCATAGATGGAGGGAGCTGCAACAACTTGGCTATCATGGAGATGGTGGAGAAGCTATCTCTCACCACAAGACCACATCCACATCCTTACTACATCCAATGGTTCAACAACAGCGGCAAGGTTAAGGTAACACGTACTGTTCGTGTGCATTTTAGTATCTCTACATATGCTGATTATGTTGATTGTGATGTGGTACCTATGCAAGCATGTTCCTTATTACTTGGTAGACCATGGCAATTTGATAAAAATTCTGTACACCATGGTAGAGACAATCAGTATACTCTTGTTCATAAGGATAAAAATATTACTTTGCTTCCTATGACTCCTGATTCCATTTTGAAAGATGATATTAATAGAGCTAATAAAGCAAAACAGGAGAAAAATAAGAGTGAAAATCAGATTGTGGCAAAAGAATTTGAGCAACAAATGAAGCCTAATAATAAACCATCTAATGTTGCTTCTGAAATTAAACTGAAAAGTGCATGTTTACTTGCCACCAAATCTGATATTGATGAGCTAGATTCTAGCAAATCTGTTTGCTATGCTTTTGTGTGCAAAGAGGCATTATTTTCATTCGAGGACGTGCCTTCCTCTTTGCCCCCTGCTGTCACTAACATTTTGCAGGAGTTCGCTGACGTCTTCCCACAAGACGTGCCACCGGGATTACCACCTATTCGAGGGATTGAGCATCAAATTGACTTAATTCCCGGTGCATCGCTACCCAGCCGTGCACCATACCATACCAATCCAGAGGAGACGAAGGAGATTATGCGTCAAGTACAGGAGCTGCTCGACAGAGGTTATATACGTGAATCTCTTAGTCCTTGTGTTGTTCCTATTATACTAGTGCCTAAAAAGGATGGTACGTCGCGTATGTGTGTTGATTGTAGAGGCATTAATAATATTACTATTCGTTATCGTCATCCTATTCCTAGGCTAGATGATATGCTTGATGAATTGAGTGGCTCTACAATATTCTCCAAAGTTGATTTGCGTAGTGGATACCATCAAATTCGTATGAAATTGGGAGATGAATGGAAAACAGCATTTAAAACTAAGTTTGGTTTATATGAGTGGTTAGTCATGCCTTTTGGGTTAACTAATGCACCTAGTACTTTCATGAGACTAATGAACGAAGTTTTACGTGCTTTCATTGGACGATTTGTGGTAGTCTATTTTGATGATATACTGATCTATAGCAAATCTTTGGAAGAACATTTGGAACATTTACGTGTTGTTTTTAATGCTCTACGTGATGCACGTTTGTTTGGAAACCTTGGTAAGTGCACCTTTTGCACCGACCGAGTATCTTTTCTTGGCTATGTTGTTACTCCACAGGGAATTGAAGTTGATAAAGCCAAGATTGAAGCTATTGAGAGTTGGCCGCAGTCCAAAACGGTCACACAAGTGCGGAGTTTTCTTGGACTCGCTGGTTTCTACAGGCGTTTTGTGAGAGATTTTAGCACCATTGCTGCACCTCTCAACGAGCTTACAAAGAAGGATGTGCCTTTTGTTTGGGGTACCGCACAGGAAGATGCCTTCACGGTATTGAAAGATAAGTTGACACATGCTCCTTTACTCCAACTTCCTGATTTTAATAAGACTTTTGAGCTTGAATGTGATGCTAGTGGAATTGGATTAGGAGGTGTGTTATTACAAGATAGCAAACCTGTGGCATACTTTTCTAAAAAATTGAGTGGGCCTAGTCTGAACTATTCTACTTATGATAAAGAATTATATGCTCTTGTTCGGACTTTAGAAACATGGCAACATTATTTATGGCCCAAAGAATTTGTTATACATTCTGATCATGAATCTTTGAAACACATTAAAAGTCAAGCAAAACTGAACCGTAGACATGCTAAATGGGTTGAATTCATTGAGACTTTCCCTTATGTCATTAAACACAAGAAGGGTAAAGAAAATGTTATTGCTGATGCATTGTCTCATCGTTATACTATGCTTTCACAACTTGATTTTAAAATATTTGGTTTGGAGACCATCAAAGATCAATATGTGCATGATGCTGAATTTAAAGATGTATTGCAGAATTGTAAAGAAGGTAGAACATGGAACAAGTTCGTCGTTAACGATGGATTTGTGTTTCGTGCTAACAAGCTATGCATTCCAGCTAGCTCCGTTCGTCTTTTGTTGTTGCAGGAGGCGCATGGAGGAGGACTAATGGGACACTTCAATACTGGAATCAGCTAATTTGCCATCTGCCAGCTCTTTGCCGTCTGCTAGCTGACGGCAAAGCAGCTCTTTGCCATCAGCTACCAAAAAGCCGACGGCAAAGAACTGGCAGACGGCAAAGAAGCTCTTTGCCGTCCGCCAGATCTTTGCCGTCAGCTAGCAGATGGCAAAGAATCTTTGTCGTCCGCTGGCGGATGGCAAAGAGAGAGGTGGCCCCCACCCCCCGCCCGTTTGGGAAAAACTTAACGGGCCACCTCTTTGCCGTCCGCCAGCGGACGGCAAAGAGCCAAAGTGGCGGACGGCAAAGACAGGCGGACGGCAAAGAGGGCAGTATCTAACGGCCCGTGCCCCCCGCCCGCCTCTGTTCTCAACGCCCCATCCCGCCCCGCGCCCCACCACGCACCCCCGCCGCCGCCGCCCGCCACCCGCCGCCGACTCTTGCCCCCGCCGCCGCCCGCCGCGCGCCGCCGCCCCGGCCCCCACCGCCCCGTCGCCCCCCACCCGCCGCCCCGGTGCCCCAGCCCCCCGCCGCCCGGGCGCCCCAGCCCCCCGCCGCCCCGGCGCCCCGCCGCCCCGCGCCCCACCGCGCCGGGCCCGACCCCCCGCCGCCCCAGGCCGCCCCGCGCCCCGGCCAGCTCCTCCACCGCCCCGCCCCCTCCTCCACCGGCGCTGGTAAAGGTGAGCCCGGCCTCCTTTTTCTGTTTTTTTCTGTTTTTTTTCTTTTTAGTTTTAGTTTAGATTTAGTGTTAGGTTTAGTTTTAGGTTTAGTTTTAGTTTAGATTTAGTTTTAGGTTTAGTTTTAGGTTTAGTTTAGATTTAGTTTTAGGTTTAGTTTTAGAGAAAAAGAGGAGAGGAGGAGAAGAAGAAGAGGAAGAAGAAGAAGAGGAGGAGGAGAAGAAAAAAGAAGAAGAGGAAAAAGAAGAAGAAAAAAGAGGAGAGGAGGAGCAGAAGAAGAGGAAAAAGGAAAGGAGGAAGAAGAAGAAGAAGAAGAAGAAGAAGAAGGAAAAAAAGGAAGAAAAGGAAGAAAAGGAAGAAGAAGAAAAGGAAAAAAAAGGAAAAACCCCCGACACGGCACCCCGACCCGACACGGCACCCCGACCCGACACCGCACCCCGACCCCGACCCGGCACCCCGACCCCTAGACCCCGACCCCGACACCCCGACCCCGACCCCGACACCCCGACCCCGACCCCGACACCCCGACCCCGAGCCTGACCCGACACCCCGACCCCGACACGGACACGGCACCCCGACCCCAACCCGACACCCCGACCCCGAGACCCCGACACCGACACGACAACCCGACACCGACACCCTGACACCACACCCACCTTTACCCCGACACCGACACGGCACCCCGACCCCGACCCGGCACCCCGACCAGACACCCCGACCCCGAGACCCCGACCCCGAGACCCCGGGCCTGACCGACACCCCGACCCCGACACTGACACGGCACCCCGACCCGACACCCCGACCCCGAGACCCTGACCCCGACCGCGAGTCGGACCCGACACCCCGACCCCGACACCGACACGGCACCCCGACCCCGACCCGGCACCCCGACCCAACACCCCGACCCCGAGACCCCGACCCCGACACGGCACCCCGACACCGACAGGGCACCCCGACCACCGACACCTCCCGAAAATTAAGGTGTTCTTTGGCCTTCCAGAGGCCGACGGGGTCATATATTTGTGAATTATTAGTTAGGTCATATATTTTTCGATTTTGTTATGAAAAACATCATATATAATTGTGTTGATCGTGTAGTTTTAAATGTGCAGTTGTTTCATCGCTGCGAGGTTTGGTGTTCGACGACCTCGCCGTGCGTTTGACGAGCTCTGCCCCTTCGTTCGTGGGTGAGCACAAATGACAAGTCCTCCTCCCCCATTAATTATTTGATCTATTCCGATGAAACTTGATAGCTAGCTATATATGTGTCTAGAATCATCAGTATGCGTAACCAATATGTGTCTCCCATTCGAAAGCGTCATAGTTATAAATATGCATGCATTTGCATATTTATAACCTTGATTCTTTCGAATTGTCCAACGCTATCCATGGACAGCCCGAGTATGTGTAGATTGGGTTCGTTTTCCCATATGCTTTGCTCCGGATCCGACGCATAAATTTCGTCAGTGCCTCCCCTGTTGTTCTCCGGGTACACATCCTCTCTGTTTATTGCAGAGACGTGTATCAGGAGAACAGCGGGGAGGTGCTGCCGAAATTTTGCGTCGGATCCGGAGCATAGCATGGGAAAATGAACCCAATCTACACATACACGGGTGGGATTAGGATCTATCATTACCTATTAGAGTGTAGGTTGCATGGACGTAATAAAATTGACAAAGTAGATCAACTGATGAATATATACATGGTGAATTACATATATAATTGTTGTGTGTCCAGTAGCTCTGAAAGTCAAGATGAGTGACCGTGCTTGGATGTATACCGGTCACACTGGTCAGAACAAATGGAGCGCTGAATGGTTCACAAAAACTAAGGGGTTTGTGCAAGCCGCATTTGCAAATGGCCAAAAGAAAACCTGGTGCCCCTGTTTCCGGTGCGGCAATTGGGAAAAGAAGACAGAGGCTGAAATGGGCAAACACCTGCAGAAGAGTGGTTTTACGCCCGATTATACGGTGTGGACATTTCATGGTGAGTCTGCCCAACGTGACCGAGCTGAGGTGGATCGTCGTCGCACTGACGAGCATGGTACCGGGATGGAAAACATGGTGCAAGGCTATGATGATGCTCGGGATTCGGACGAGGAGATGGAGGAATCTGCAAAGGCCTTCAATGAAATGTTGGAGTCTTCGAAACGTCCGCTACACGAGCACACTGAGCTTTGTCAGTTGGATGCCATCTCACAAGTAATGGCTCTGAAGGCTCAGTTCAACTTGGGCAGAGAATGCTATGACGCAATTATGACAGTATTTGGACGCTTTCTACCCAAAGGCCATGTAATGCCTGCAAACCTGTACCAGTCGGACAAAATCCTCCGTGCACTGAAGATGCCCTATGAGAAGATACATGCCTGTGAGAAAGGATGTGCCTTATTTAGGCTTGGCTATGCGGACTTGAACTATTGTCCCATTTGCAAGTCTTCCAGGTATATTGTGGTAGACAACGGTATGGGTGAGAAGACACAGACCAAAATCCCCGTTAGTGTTCTTCGGTATATGCCAATCATACCAAGACTTCAACGTCTTTTCATGGTCGAAGAGACGGCCAGACAGATGACATGGCACAAAACAGGCAAAAGAACCGAACTAGATGCAGATGGGAATCTGATGATGGTACACACATCGGATGGTGTTGCGTGGAAAAAGTTTGATGAATTACATGCTGACAAAGCGGTAGATCCGAGGCATCCTCGAGTCGGCATCAGCACGGATGGGTTCAGTGTGTTTGGTATGACGGCAGCCCAATACAGTTGTTGGCCCGTATTTGTCTTTCCACTCAATCTCCCCCCCGGACAGATTATGCAAAGAAAGAACATTTTCCTGACGTTGATAATTCCAGGACCCAACTATCCGGGCAAAAATATGAATGTGTACATGCAGCCACTTAAGGACGAATTGCAAGAAGCCTGGGATAATGGGTTCAAGACATACGACGCCTTTAGCAAACGGAACTTCATAATGCGTGTCTGGTACATGTACTCGACGCATGACTTGCCGGCGTATGCGCTATTCGTTGGCTGGTGTGTGCATGGAAGGTTCCCGTGCCCCACATGCAAGGGAGCTCTTGAGTTTCGTTGGCTTCAGGCCGGTCGCAAGTTTTCTTGCTTCGACATGCATAGACAGTTCCTGGATCCTCGCCATAAGTTCAGGAAAGACAAGAAGAACTTCATCAGGGGTAAAGTTGTCAAAAACTCTGCACCACCTGCATTGACAGGCCAACAGACCCTGGATCAGTTAAACGCTCTCGAGCCAGATCCACAACGTTCAGGGTACTTCAAGGGGTATAATACTAAGCACGCGTGGACTCACAAAACATGCTTATGGGATCTGCCTTACTTCAAAGACCTCCTTTGCCCACACAACATCGACGTGATGCACACTGAGAAGAATATCGCTGAGGCACTTTTTGGTACATTGTTCGGCATAGATGGGAAGTCAAAGGATAATACTAAGGCTAGAGTCGATCTGGAGGCGCTATGTGATAGGCCGTTACAAAACATGAAAGAACCGAAAGGAAAGCAGAACTGGACAAAGCCAAAGGCATGGTTCAATCTTGGAAGGCCAGCTATGAGGGAAATTCTCTTGTGGGTGCAACAACGGTTGATGTTCCCCGATGGGTATGCAGCGAATCTAAAGAGGGGAGCGAATCTTGATAAACTGAAGATATTTGGTCTCAAGAGTCATGATTGGCACATATGGATTGAGCGGGTAATGCCGGTGATGTTGCGTGGCTTCATCCCTGAGGATGAATGGCTAGTACTGGCAGAACTCAGCTATTGCTTCCGTGTTCTTTGTGCGAAAGAACTATCGCCTGGCGTGCTAGAAGAAATGGAAGAGTTGGCGCCGGAGTTGATCTGCAAGTTAGAGAAGATCTTTCCACCGGGCTTCTTTAATCCAATGCAGCATTTGATTTTGCATCTCCCGACCGAGGCAAGATTGGGCGGGCCCGTGCAAAATCGTTGGTGCTACCCAACTGAGAGGATGCAGAAGACGCTTCGAGAAAAATGTAAAAATAAACGTAGAATTGAAGCATCGATGGCTGAGGCATTCATCACAGAGGAGGCGGCAAACTTCGTAACAGCGCACTACGAAGCCAAAAATCGTCATTTGCATAATCCGAAGCCTCGGTACAATGCTGACGAGCCTAAAAAAGGTGGATCCAACCTCAGCCTATTCAAAGGGAATCTCGCAGCAGCTAGTGTTTCACATCCAGTATCTTTGGATAACGAAGAATGGCGGAGCATTTCGTTGTATATCTTCAACAACCTGATAGAAGTGCGGCCGTACATCGAGTAAGTTCTCGGTACATTGTTTCGCAACTTCTATTTCCTTTGAACTACTCTTATTCCTGGATATGTCATACAGTCGATACGTCACCATATTCTCGTATGGAGCGGAGATCCAAAAGGATTCCGTCCAAGAGTATGAGCTTCTCGCAAAGCAAGGAGGTGGCTATCCCGGTTTCATCTCTTGGTTCAAACAAACGGTAACTTCTATTAGACAGTTTCATTTCATTCGCTAATTTGTGCATAGTGCAACAATCCTTTCATATTAAACTTGTAGGCTAATTCAGAGTCTATGGACGCCGAATTGAGACAAGTCGCTAATGGTTTTGACTATAAGGTTCGTTCATTTGACAAGTACGACATCAACGGGTATCGCTTTCGTACCTATGGCAAAGAGCTATCTATGGCCGACCGAAAGTCAACAAATTGTTGTGTATCTGCTATCGGCGAAGGAGGTACCGAGTATTATGGGAGAGTTGAAGCAATTTATGAACTTCTGTTCTATGGTGAAAATCCACCGAATGTCGTAGTCTTCAAATGTTATTGGTTTCAGCCGAAGGAGACTAGAAGGACTCATGAACATGTAGGGCTAGTTGAAATCAACCAAAGCACTCATTTAGATGTTCCAGATGTCTATATTATGGCTCAACAGGCGACCCAAGTATTCTATCTACCGTGGGCCTGCCAAACTAATCCAAATCTGAAAGGTTGGGATGTCGTTTATGAAGTGCCGCCACGTGCTAGACTTTCTCCCCCAAAGGAAGAAGATTATGAACCTCACATTAACCCAGACACATATGAAGGAGAATTCTTCCAAGAGACACGTCTTTCCAAAAAGCGTTTCAAGAACCGCTATTCTTCACCCCAAAACATTGAAGTAGACAGCGACAATGAATCCGACATCACCCCAGAGGAGGAACAAGAAGAACCGGAACAAGAAGAGGTTACTGCTGCGGATGACCTGTCAATGCTTGACCGATTACGTCAAGGTGGCCTTGCACATGTTGATGCCAATGAACCCTATGAGCCCGTCATTGATTATAGTGATGATGATGATTATGCATTTATTGATGATACTGATCGAGATTATTAGTAGTGTTAGGTATTACATTTTTTTATGTTGTACTTGATGATGATACACTTAAGTGATACAAATATTATTATTCATGTCGGTCTTTTTTTATGTTGTACTAATTTCGTTTACTGTTTGTCATGGCAGGTGTTGAAAGATGGTGGGCGCTGGTCGGGAGCGTGGTCTGAGGTCTTCCATTCCAGACGCACCTCTCCGCCGAGCGTTGCTGGACAGTATGGCCACACCGCCGGGCCCTTCTTCGTCGACCGCGGTGCCCAGCAGGGGACGAGGTAGGAAGAAAGGAGGTGGGGCACGTGGTCGTGGGAGAGGAAGTAGGGTGACTGCTACGGCGCCTTCCTCGCCGCCACCCCCAGCCGTTTCACCCGAGCACGTGACTGCTAGGGTGGACTCGTCAGAGGAGGAGGCTACACGGACTCCGGTCCACGAGCCTCCGGTCCACGGGTCTTGGGCCCACGAGCCTCGGGTCGACTGGCCTTCGGCCCCCGAGAGTTTGGCCCACGTGACCCCGGAGGAGCACACGTCCGGATGGGGTACCTGGCCGGATCAGCCCGAGGAGCCGAGTGGCCATGCTGATGATGGCGGGGAGCCGACTGATCTTGAGGAGGAGGGGGGCACCGTCTACCAGCGTGGTGCTACACGGCTCCCGTCCGTGCCGGTGACCCGTGAGCAGAGGTGGTTGATTTTCCCTGATGGGGAGAGGTACGTAAGTGCATTTAATATTTTTGTACCTTGTGCATTCACGTTTTTTCAAATAACTAATGCGTTGGCCTTGTCATGCTGCAGGGGTTGGGACCACCATCATAGTGTCCGCCGGCCCAACTCCGTCCTTGGAGTTCTTTGCCGGCAAAACTTCCCGGGGTTTGTCACGTTGCCTGGTGAGGGTCGGCTTCCAGAGCTTGGATTGAGCTGGGAGCACTACGTGGCTGCCCCGGCCCCGCCGGATGAGATTATCGATGGTGTCGTGTGCGACACGAGGGCAGACATGGTGATCAGAAAGTTCTGGGTAATTTCTCCTTTACACATTTAAAAATCTTCAACTAGCTAGTTATTAATTGTACTAATCAATATTGTCTCATTTGATCGCAGACATTCTACAGGTGTGAGGAGGGATACGAGGAGGACGCGGCACATGTTATCGAGAACGTCTGCAAGCGCCTACTCCAGAACTTACGGCACGAGGCTCGGGTGCAGGCTGTTCGAGACTACTACGCCTTGCGTGGTATCAAGAAGACCAAGCCGGCGTGCCGCGATAAGTTTCTGAGTAAGGAGCAGTACATGAAGGTAATTCTTAAGGCCTTCTCTACTTAAGTTCCTTCATTTAGTAATTGTTAGCGGTAGCGCTCAAGTTTCTATTTGCTAACTTAGGCGCCTCCGAGATGGTGTGCGGATCGGATGGATTGTTGGGAGGTGTTGGTCGATGAGTGGTGCTCACAACGATGGCTAGCCCTCCACAAGGAGGCCAAGGACAAACGTGCCCAAATGGAAGGTGTGCCACACCATCAAGGCAGCTCCAACTTATATCAGTTCGGGCGCAACTGGGTATGTGGTTTGCTTCATGATTCATGCAATTCATTCATCATGCTAGCTTGAGCCCTTTAATTACTAATTTTCATTGTTTCTCTCTTTCAGGCACGCTACAATAAGGCGGATAAGGTGCCAGAGGTGTACGACCTGTATGCCATGGCCCACACTGCCTCTTTCAAGAAAGTCAAGGCTTTCTCTCAGTCTGACCTCGATGATGCAAACAACTTCACCAACATCTCCTCCCACAACAAGCTCGTGAGATATAGAGATGAGGGGAAGGCGAGGAAAGGGGAGGACTTTAAGCTGAGCCAGGGTCCCATTGATCCAGAGCTGTTGATGATATCTGGTGGCGGGAGGTCCCATGGCTCCATAGCCATTGGAGATGGACTTATCCGTTGTCCTAGCACTCTCCCGGAGATCAAGGCGCGTCAGTCGAGCTCCGCTCCTGAGATAAGGCCTCGTGAACGGCCAGTGCAACTCGCCATCAAGGTTAGTGATACCTACTCAGTTATCTTTCTCCATTACATTGTGTGTGCTTCCATCAATGATTACAAATTGTCATGTGAGTGGTGTTGCAGGCTGCTATACAGAGTGAGAGAGATAGAACAGAGAAACTTCTGGCGGAGGCGGCGGAGAGGCAGCGGGAGTTGGAGGAGAGGACGGCAAAGATGATGGAGGAGGAGAGGGCACGGAATGACATGCAGGCAAGGGCCATGTACGAGCTCCTTGTGGTAAGTTTCTTCTGCAGATTAGCCAAAACATTCATGTAGTGTTTGTCTCATTACTAACTAGTATGACTGAGTCGTCAAAACCAAATGTGCAGTCTGTGTGCGAGAAGGCAGGTCAGACCGCTCCGCCGATGCCAGTGATTGCTCCTGGGACCACGGTGAGTTTTATTTGAAAGGACATTACTTGCTAGTCTTAACATTTGAGTGTCATCATGCTAACAAGACATTGGAAATGATCTTTGGTGCAGCGTAACTCCAGACAAGCATCGCACGATCCTTCTCCAGCTACCGACACGAGCCACCACGCTCCTACACCTCCTGGATCTTGGTAAGTTTATCTAGTGTTTTGCTTAACACATGCATAAAGACCTAGACTTAGCTTTATTTCCTCCAATGCTTACCATAATGACCTAGACTTAGCTTCTTCTCCTCCAAAATGACTTAATAAGCTTACTGACCTCCAAAACCATCCATTTTACCTAAGTTAGCTCTAAAACGATCTGTACTTAGCTTACTTATGTCAAAAATTGCATAATTAGCTTAGTTAGCTCATAGACGATCCATTTTACCTAAGTTAGCTCTAAAATGACCCATTTCAACTAGGTTAACTCCAAAATGACCAATCTTACCTAGGTTATCTCATAAACGATCCATTTCAACTAATTTAGCTCATAAACGATCCATTTCACCTAGGTTACCTAAAAAACGATCCATTTCACCTAAATTAGCTCTTAAATGATCCATTTCACCCAAGTTAGCTCAAAAAGATCCATTTCAACTAAATTAGCTCATAAATGATCCATTTCACCTGAGTTAGCTCAAAAACGATCCATTTCAACTAAATTAGCTCAAAAATGATCCATTTCAACAAAGTTAGCTCAAAAACGATCCATTTCAACTAAGTTAGCTCAAAAACGATCCATTTCAACTAAGTTAGCTCAAATACGATCCATTTGACCTAAGTGAGCTAAAAAACGATCCATTTCACCTTAGTTGCCTCAAAAACGATCCATTTCACCTAAGTGAGCTAAAAAAGATCCATTTCTAACTTTCTTATTTTGCCATTTTGCAGATTTCATTATGTGCTGGATGGAGTGCTTGTCCTACTCTTCTTGTTCTTGTCTTCTCATTCTAGTCACCTTAGCTATGGAGTGCTTGTTTATGTATGGATGGAACTTCTTTATGTATGAAATGATGGATGGAACTTGTTTATGTATGAAATGATGGATGGAACTTGCTTATGTAATATGTACGGATGGAACTTGCTTATGGACTTGCTTATGAATGCCTGTGAAATACATGAACTTGCTTATGAATGCCTGTGAAATATATCTATATGTCATATATATTTTCTGTGCAAATTGTGGGATTTAATAAAAAACAGAAAAAAAAACCCAATATGCAGCCTCTTTGCCATCCGCTGCTGACGGCAAAGAGCTCTTTGCCGTCGGTAGCAGACGGCAAAGAGCTCTTTGCCGTCAGCAGCGGACGGCAAAGAGGCCACGTGGCAGGCAGCTGTGCTTCCTGGGAGGCTGACCCATTTGGCCAGTTTGCCATCAGTGGCAGACGGCAAAGACTTTGCCATCAGTGGCGGACGGCAAAGACTTTGCCATCAGTGGCAGACGGCAAAGACTTTGCCATCAGTAGCGGACGGCAAAGACTTTGCCATCAGTGGCAGACGGCAAAGACTTTGCCATCAGTGGCAGACGGCAAAGAGCTGCCGTTAGCCACTTAACGGACTGACAGCGCAATTATTGCCGTCCGCTCTCTTTGCCGTCAGCCCTGCTCTCTTTGCCGTCTGCGGCGGACGGCAAAGACTTTGCCATCAGTGGCAGACGGCAAAGTAGCTGTTTACCGTAGCCAACGTTGCCGGAGCCTTTTGCCGTCCGCAGCTGACGGCAAAGGCCTTTGCCGTCCGCTGTTCATGCCTTTGCCGTCCGCCATGGCAGACGGCAAAGTAGCTGATTCCTGTAGTGCTTTAGCGTAAAGAAGACGGAGGATATACTTGCTACACATTTCTTTTGGCCAAAGATGAGACAGGATGTTGAGCGTTTTGTTGCTCGCTGCACTACATGTCAAAAAGCTAAGTCACGACTCAATCCTCATGGTTTATATATGCCTTTGCCTGTACCTAGTGTTCCTTGGGAGGATATATCTATGGACTTTGTTTTAGGTTTACCTCGAACAAAGAAGGGGAGGGATAGCATATTTGTTGTCGTGGATAGATTCTCGAAAATGGCACACTTCATACCATGTCATAAAAGCGATGATGATGTTAATGTTGCTGATTTGTTCTTTCGTGAAATTATTCGCTTGCATGGTGTGCCAAATACTATTGTTTCAGATCGTGATACAAAATTTCTTAGCCACTTTTGGAGATGTTTATGGGCTAAGTTGGGGACTAAACTGCTTTTTAGTACTACTTGTCACCCCCAAACTGATGGACAAACTGAAGTAGTCAATAGAACATTGTCTACTATGCTTAGGGTTATTTTGAAGAATAATAAGAAAATGTGGGAAGAATGCTTGCCTCATATTGAATTTGCTTATAATCGTTCATTGCATTCTACTACTAAGATGTGCCCTTTTGAAATTGTGTATGGTTTCCTACCTCGTGCACATATTGATTTGTTGCCTCTTCCATCTTAGGAAAAGGTTAATTTTGATACTAAAGAACGTTCTGAATTGATTTTAAAAATGCATGAGTTAACTAAGGAAAACATTGAGCGTATGAATGCTAAATATAAACTTGCTAGAGATAAGGGTAGAAAACATGTTGTGTTTGCACCTGGAGATCTTGTTTGGTTACATTTGCGTAAAGATAGATTTCCTAATTTGCGCAAATCAAAGCTAATGCCACGTGTTGATGGTCCTTTTAAGGTGTTAGAGAAAGTAAATGATAATGCATATAAACTTGAGCTACCTGCAGATTTTGGGGTTAGTCCCACTTTTAACATTGCAGATTTGAAGCCTTATTTGGGTGAGGAAGATGAGCTTCCGTCGAGGACGACTTCATTTCAAGAAGGGGAGGATGATGAGGACATCAATACCATTGTTACACCCACAGCCCCTACTGTTACATATACTGGACCAATTACTAGAGCTTGCGCACGCCAATTAAATTACCAGGTACTTTCGTTTCTTGGTAATGCTTCTAATGTTCATGAGAATATGATGCTGCCTAAATTGGATACATTTGTTTTGCTTACAAATGAAGGGCCTAGCTTGGAGAAGGATGAACATTGGAGCAAGAACACGCATGGAATTGATGGCATGCGCAAGGGGATCAAGAACGGAGTTACAAGTGATGATTTCAGGACTTTGAAGCCACCATAAGGAGTGCATGAAGCCTTGGACGAAATATACAAGATGCCACTTCATAATATTCATTCATAGGCTATTCTAGGTGCTGCGTCACCTTATTATTGGGCCAGGCCCATGTAATTTTGAAATACTTAAGTATAGGCTGTTTTTAGAGTCCGTATGTGTGGGGAAACAAGAGTTAGGGTTGGTTTTGGACCCCACCCTCAAGGGCCACGAAATTCCCTCCTCTTCCTCCATATATACAGCCCTTAGGGCGTCGTTTAGACTTTGGGTTTTGTTTAGATCAAAAGTTCGCCATAGCTGCAACTTCGCATACTTCGTTTGTGTTCAACGACCAGACCAAGGCGTCACAGAACCCCACCTTCATTAATAAAGCTTTCCTCTTATATTCGCAATATCCAGATTGCAATCTTAGTTTCTTGCTTGTTCTTCGTTTGCTCGCAGGAAACAGGCCCTCGTGGTCAGGTTGATCGTGCTCCGGCGTGGTCAATAACCCTCGGAAGTTGGTTTAGCGATTGCTAAGGCGCGACGTCTCGCACGTTCGTAGTCGGATCGTCAAGGTCGACTCCCACAGAAACGATAGCCACCATCTCATCGAAACATCGGGACACCTTTGCCTCTATCAGGACCCCCGACGGCTAGGGTTTTAGATCCCGCCCGAGTCGCCCGAGCAGGGGCGGCGCGGGGGGGAGCCACAGGGCCTGGTGAAGAACACAAAAGGGATTTAACCAGGTCCAGGCCCTCTTCATATATGGAGGGAAAACCCTACGTCCTTCTCTTGTTTATATTATAAAGGTATCGAAGTTTAGAGTTGATCTACCTCGAGATCGTAATTTGTCGTCTAAACCCTAGGGGTCTGGTGAATGGGTGTATGGATGGATGATGATCTATTGACTAGCCTGGCTTCAGCTTATATAATGCACCAGAGGCCTAGGATAACAAGAGTCCTAGTCGACTATGTCGGTGGAGAGGAGTCCTTGTCTTGATCATCAAGTCTTGTGGAATCTTCCCCGTATATGTCATGGGTTGCCCGAAGTGGCCCATTAGTGAACCGCCATGGGGGTCCTTGGCCCGACCCACCTGGTCGGGAGACGACGTGGTGAGTATCCCCTAGTCCAGGAAACATCAAGTTGTAGCGAAGAATACTTGGAGAAGAGCGACGTCGCGTTAACATTGACGATGTAAGGCACCGTACCGGCGGGGGTTCCGAGCTGCTTGGTGGCATAGTAGTACGGAGGCTTGTAAAGCTCCGGCCACAACTGTCTGTACTGTCTACGCGTCCATCTGCCGGCATCCGCCACGACCGCGTCGACCGCCTCGTCCGCCACAACCTCCACGCCCATCGCTACCACCAGGCCCACCGCTTCTTGAGCATCTCCTCCTGAGCGGCCTTTACTTTGATGTTGTGATTTTGCCGCGTCTCCAAGCTGATCTTTCGGGCGAGCGTGATGCTCGCATCCTCTGGCACCTCCGCCGGCTCCATCTCCGGCAAGTTCTCCGACGGTTCCATGCATCGATGGCGGGAGGAAGGAAATGGTGGGAGAAAAGAGCGGAAATTGGCAGAGAGCGGCAGGGAATGGAAGAAGAGAGTGGGGTATTTTGGCGCGAAAACAGTGCGGGATGCTACAAAAAAGCGGACTCCGCCTTCCTTTTGGGTGGGCGGGGGGCGGAGAGCGGCGTTTCGCAAGTCCAGACTCCTGCAAAGGACCCCCAAGTTTGTCTCTGTTTTGCGAGAGAAATTGTGTCCGGACCGCTCCGCGGACCGATACAGGACCGTGTTGGATGACTTCCGCGGTCCGAACAACGCGGTCCGGACGATTGCGCGAGGTTTGAGGGTCGGCGTTGGAGATACCCTAATGCAGCGACAACAATTTAAACGTACTACATCCGTCCTGCTTTATAGGTCCTTTTTGTATTTTGTGTTAAACTTTAATCATAAATTTAACTAACAAAACATTAATGCATGTCATCAAAAAAATATTATTAAAAACATCAAAAAAATATTGTTAAAAACTATGTTCAAATACAAATTCAACAATATATTTTTTGATAACATGTGTTAACGTTTTATTGATTAAGTTTAAGGTCAAATTTTGGCATAAATATATGAAGTGGTGTATAAACCAGGACGGAGGTCGTACCTTTGAATCGCATGCAGGTGCGCCAAGCCACTAATTAATAATTGCATAAAATAAAGGAAATATTATAGAGGCCACCGTCAAGTTAGCCTTGCGGCAGTCATCTTCTCTATCCTCTTTCACTGTCTTATTACCCAGGACCAACATCCACAAGCAAAACAAGGAATTCAGCAAGGAAAACGATGCGCAAGACAACACAGAAGAAACATTGCTCAAGTGGCGATGTTGCCTCGTCCAACCAGAACGATCAGATGTGAAGTTGCCACCCCTAAACCGGAACTCAGACTCAGAGCAACACCTTAAAGATGACAACAACGCATGTACGTTGCTACTACCTGATCCACCTGTTGTTTCTGCCAACATTGTAAAAAATTTGAATGTGACATTTTGCAAGGTCAACACCAAGGACACACCTGAAGAGAAACTGCAGACTGTGCCTAAGAAGACGAAAAATGCTACATCTGCAGAAGGGGCTGGGACAGGAAAGAAGAAAGGCAACAAGGAGTAGCATATGAAGTTTGCAGCTCTAGGCAGTCGTTGTTAGGTGGCTCTTTTGGTTTTGGGGCAATTTTTTGTAATAAGCACTATGTTATTCAGACTCTCTTTTTTTTGTCACCCTGCGATTGGGTATGATGTAAAACTGTAAATAGGCATCCAGTTTGCTAGACATTGTTTCTGTTACCAGTTTTCAAGATCAATTGATAATATTACACTGTGTGAAACGCCACGCTGGAACAGATACAAAAGAGCACACGTGCCCGGGCGCGACAAAGAGTTTCCGGGAGCATGACTGCTTTGCGGTAGCGCCTGTTAACCTGAGCCCATCGTTAATCGACCTATCTGACTCCAGCCGACTTTGAACGTTTTTTCAGTCACGGGAAGATGTGCACAAACAAATACCTGCACACAAAATCCACCACCCTGCCAAGAGGCGAATCTTACCATGTTAGAGTTATGCTTTTTTTCAGGAAGATACAGAGTTAAACCTATTCAATTGTCCTTTATACTTCTACTATGAATCACTTTAAAAAATCAGTGAAAGCAAAGAGGTTCGAGGAGAACTGTGAATTGACATCCAATGAAATTACTTTAGCCTCCATTCCTCAACATTCAAGTCATGGGGGATATGCATGGTGATTTTGTTGGAAATAAAATTTTGTTTATATTATATATATATAACTATGTACAATGTAAAAACCAATCCGGGTGTTTGGTCTAGTGGTATGATTCTCGCTTCGGGTGCGAGAGGTCCCGAGTTCGATTCTCGGAACACCCCACTTTTTTTTAATTGCCTCGAAGCCCACGTAAAATACCCATTAGCTTAGCTAATCTGAATTTTCGCAGACATACTGCTCAAATGCATACATCTCGATTCTACGGTACTTGCTACGATGCTACGCGTACCACATATAAACATAGCAGTTCACACTTGACCACCACGGTTAATTAGCTCTAGCACAAGCAGCAGCTAAAGAAACAACAAAATCGCTGCATAGACGAAGCTCGACCCCAGTTTCTTCAGAACCAATTCGAGTAGTCAAAATCTCTGAGCTTCCGGAAATGCTTCTCCACGTCCTGTCTCGATTTCGTCCACTCTTCTCTCTGGATGATAGTGGTGGCGTCGTCTCTTTGAGACTGTGATACCAATGACCGAAATTAGCTCTACAAGCTTGTTGCTAACAAGAGAATAATTGTGAAGCAAGTAAACTACCTTGTCAGTTATTCTGAAAGACTCCCCTCCGTCCCGTATGAGTAGCAGGTCATTTCTCCTATCTCTCCTTTTTCCTTCAGGGACATTCACCTGTCAAAGACACATATAAATCACCTCAGACAGTACACCAAAATTAGTACTTAACAAAGAAGAAAAACACTTAAAAAACAAGTGTTTGGTGTTAGAAAAGTCTGCAATTCACCTGTCAAAGACGACTACATATCAGTCACCTCAGACAGTACACCAAAATTAGTACTCCCTCCATAAAGAAATATAAGAGCGTTTAGATCACTACTTTAGTGATCTAAACGCTCTTATATTTCTTTACAGAGGGAGTACTTAAAAAAGAAAAAAATCACTCAAAAACAAGTTTTTGGTGTTAGGGAAGTCTGGAATTCACCTACCCTACTTTCTTGACATCATCAGACTGCTAACGAATTTTATTTGTTCTTTAATTTGATATTTTATGGGTTTTATGGGTTACAGTTATTCATTAAATGATTAATAAAAGGATTGAGTGGCCAACCACAAATTTTGATTGTGAAGACACTTCAACTGTAGTAAATCCAGATAATACTAATATTTACATGAGAATCCACAACATGGAGCCAGACTAATATGATTGACATTGTGTGACAAATAACAGGTAATACCCAGAAGAAACTGCACCATTTGACACTGATACATCTGATTAGAATCCAGAATCATCACTAGTAAACAAACAGAGCAAATGAACAATGACTAGTGAAAACTTCTCTTTCAGGCACATAGGTGAGATGGCTGAACTATTTAGATTAGATGAGAAACTAGAGAAATTAGTATAAAATTAGTTACAGTAGATTCCATATATATGATTACTTTTTGCGAAAGATATACATGATTACATAAATACATAAGAGAAACTATTATTTTCATATCCTGAAAGAATTTAGATTTCAATTGTCTTACCACTACTTTTGCCCTTGTGATTGACCTTGTTTTTGAGTCAATGACATAAATCTCCTCAAAATCAAGAAAAAAATCTGTATCGCTGAACCGCCTGTTTCTGTAGTGTTTTGTTAAGAAAACCTACAGCAGAAGAAACAAAAATGAAATACATAGACTTAATAAGATCATGAAGCTAGATGCATATGTACTTAATATAGCATATCATGGAAAAGAATATTTAGTATTAACAATAAGCTAGCATGTCCAGTGAGCAGAACTGCTGGCCTATAAACATACTAAGGTGAAAGCAGTAGAACATATGATGCAGTTAACAACAGTTAAGTGTCCCAAATCTTGGGCTCTGAAATCAAGTTAAAGCTTGGCTAGTAGAAAAACCACTGATGTAGCCGTGCAGCTTAAGCAGCTCTAACTAAGTAATTGTACTTATTTGCTGATTTCCTGTTTTAGCACCTACAATAATTTGCACTGTGAGGACAATAAACAATGGATTGCACATCCCGTAAAGAAGCTACAAGAAGTGTAGAATCTGCCACGCGGGATGTTTTTCAGGAGTTTCATTGCTAACTTCATGTGAACCGAAGCTTGGATATGCATCAACAATGACAACAAAGCCTTTAGTCCCAAACAAGTTGGGGTAGGCTAGAGCTGAAACTCATAAGATCTCGCAACCAACTCATGGTTCTGGCACATGGATAGCAAGCTTCCACGCACCCCTGTCCATGTCTAGTTCTTAAGTGGTACTCCAGTCCTTCAGATCTCTCTTTACGGACTCCTCCCATATCAAGTTTGGTCTACCCAGACCTCTCTTGACATTATCAGCACACTTTAGCCGTCCGCTATGCACTGGAGCTTCTGGAGACCCGCGCTGAATATGCCCAAACCATCTCAGACGATGTTGGACAAGCTTCTCTTCAATCGGATATGCATATTAAGATCAATTTTACCTCACAAGTCAAAACTACCATTGGCAAGGACATGTCTCACCAAGCAACTATGATACATTACTACTGCAAATCGAGTGACAAAAACTAAGGATGCAAGCAGCGCACCCTGTTTCCTGCATACTAGCACACTCTAGTACAGATGTTGAGGCCATTAGTACACTTAAATGGCATGGTTAGCAGGACAAGCGGGCCACTGCTTGCATCCCTAGCAAAAACCCTGGACAGAACTTCAGAACCTTTATGTCTGTTAAATACTTAATTCTCAAGACACATTCAGTCAGTTCATTTGGTTAACAACAGAAGGAACATAACAGAATGGCACAACAAACTAGCAGAGTAGGCAACGTTCTCACACATACCTTCATAATCTCCCTCTCTGTCTTGTACAGGGGATCACGCAGATGCTCAACCGGTGGCTCACTTACATGGTAGCGGCCAAAGTTTTTCTTCGCGCATCTCACGTACTGAATTTCAAAGAGAGAATCAACAATTAATAACCTCATGCATTTTACATGCACCAAAAATAAGAAATAGCAAGATATGTGCACCTTTTGTGGCATCGGGGCAAGAACCCTTGGAATGGAGTAGATGTCGGTATCAGGCGGTGTGACATACATCTGTTGCACACAATGCCATATTGAGCAGAATAAGCACCACAGAGTTAGCTTGAAGAATACTACTTGTCTGTACTAAATCAGCGAAAATTAATATGGATTGTACTAAATCAACGACAATTAATATAGATCGGAGGGAGGAGTACTTGTTAACTGTTCTAATATTGCCGTCGATTGACATGTTAGTCTGTTAGATGAAATGTCACATAGGCCAAACGCATTTTTGCAGACATGAATGGTGAAATAGTCTATTTCAAATAGAGCAGGAAATTACTGGAAAATGTAGTAGATAAGGGGAATTATTAGGATACCTCTCGGAAGTCGTAGACGTCTTGGTCAGGGTCGGGCACCTTGCGGATGAAGAAGTCGCAGTGGAGCAGGCGAATCTTGTGGAACTCATCTTCGTCGACGGTGTAGTCGACGACGGTGTCGGAGGCGGACGCCCCAGTGGACACGAAGCTCTCAGCCGCGACCATGGCGATGTCCCCCTCCCCTTCCTCGCCTCCGCTACCAACCCCGGAGAGCTGCGGCCGAGGCTTGACGGGGGCGAGGAGGCGGTCGTAGTCGACGTCGTAGTCCTGCTCGTTGTCGAGGTCGTCGTCGTCCCCCACACCGTCGTCTCCGTCGAGGTCGAAGTCGCCCGCATCGCCGAAGTCGTCGTCCATGTCGCCGTCACCGTACGCCGCCGAAATGTCACGCTGCCGCCGGCCCTGCCTGCGGGGGAGGAGGAGGGGCGCTGGGGTGGTGAGGAGGGAGAGGGAGAGGGAGTGCGCAGGAGAGAGCTTGGAGGTGGAGGTGGGGTTTAGGGTTTTGGAGAGCAGAGGGGGGAATGGATAGGGAGAGGCGGTCGCGAGCGGAGTGGTCGCCATTAGCGCGAGAAGGTTTTGCACTCTCGCCACTGTCCACCGTATGTGACTTAAAATGGGAAAATAAACATTTTGTCCTCCAGCATTTTTTTCATGGTAATAAGCTTTCATAACTTGTAAACACCATCTGACAAAACTAAAAACACAACATAAAGCTAGCATTTGCACAAAAAATTGTCCTCCAACTTGCGCGCTTATCATAACCATCGTTTATCATAGCCGTCCCTAAGTTGAGAAATGCTCCACTAAATACGAAAATACATCACATCTACGGTCCTTCATACGGTTATGTATACTCTGGAACAATGCGGCTCTGCCACATACCCCTCCCCTCCCCTACCTCTTGCACGCGCATAATTTGCGGAAAGCCTCGTCTATTTCCATAATCCCATCGCACCCCACAGCAGCCGGCGGTTGTACCTTTGCGATATGGCCCCTGCTGACATTCCAAATCCATTCGAGCCATGTGCCACCCGAAACACCTCTTCCCTCTCCCTCGAGGACCACGACGTCCCGTGGCGGTGCGACGTGATCATCATTGTGGCGTCGATCGAAGAGGCTCACGAGCAATTAACTGTGTTCAGACGATTTTCTATACTAAATTCAAGTTTAATTTGAGCTCGCTTGCCTACTCGGAATTGTAGGGTTTCAGTCCTCTGTGTTGAAGCTTTGTTTTTTCCTCGCTTGACAGATGAACGCACTAGCTTCTACATTGTAGAGTTAGTGCTTTACAGTTTTTTTTGTATAATGGAGCGAATAGGTCTTATCTCTTATGTGAATGGAAAAGTCTTTTATGATTTCCATGATGCTATGGAAATTTGCATGTCCATATTGTATGATTTAGTAGAGAATTTGGAGTACGAGAAGGTAGGAAGAATAAATATATGTTTGTTGCTCCCTGGAGTGCAAATCAATGAGCATGGACTTAAATTAATTGCACAAAACAATGACAACAACTTCATCATACAACTGGTTAAAGAGGGGCACATATTATCTAAAGTTCTGACTTGATCATTTAGACTGACTTGATCATTTAGACAACATGTGCATGTGTAAGGGTAGTTATCGAACAGAGGGGGTGAATTGGAGATTTTGAAAATTATTTCAAATAAAATGAACTAACCGAAGTTTAACGGAGACAAAATGGACGGACAAATGCTGCAGTGAATACTAACTACACAGACAACAAAGTACTTAGCAGACATACACACTAACATGTTGAAGACAAAGGCAGAAGCATGGAAGCATAGAGCATAGCAGTGACTAAACTAGGCATAGCTCATGTCGTGGAATAGAAAGGGATAGATCAAAGTCTTCACAATAGAGAATATAAAGGGAGCAAGATCTTCTGAATACAAAGTACAAAAGTAAATTGAGTGCGAGGAAATAGAACCTGAAGGCTTGGTGAAGAGAAACTGGTTCGCCCTGTTCAAGTTGCTGACACAACTCTATGTCTGGTTGGAGGGTAACTAAGCCTCCTTTTGATGTTTATAGTGAGCGAAGATTGGTACAAACATACATGCTACAATCATAGTCTCTGTATTACACACGTCATTATCGTTCCTCCCCATATTTAGGTTACGACAGGGATAATTAAGAGTTACCTCATGGATGCAACAAATGCTCTCCATTGCTTCCCTATCAATTGCAAAGAGAATGGAGTGAGTATGTTACAGTCACCTCTTTACCTCTACAACGACAGTAATACGCTTCATAGCCATTGAAGGAAAAAATGTTGAGTGGACATCCTTACACATTATTAACTCAAAAATGCAAATGAGGGTGTCATATCCTATCGGCGTTCAACACCTAAACATACTATGGTTCCTTTATATCCGTGAAACTAGGGAATCACCCAGGCATAG
Organism: Aegilops umbellulata; assembly: GCA_032464435.1. Lineage (NCBI taxonomy): Eukaryota > Viridiplantae > Streptophyta > Magnoliopsida > Poales > Poaceae > Aegilops > Aegilops umbellulata. Next base: position 279,453,051 of record CP136058.1, read on the forward strand.
AAACAATAAGCATCTTATGGATAATTGTGATAATCATGAAAGATAGATCAAAGTAATACATGCAAGAATCCACTAAGGTTCGGTATTACAAAGAGATGGAAGTGGGAATGGTGATGAAGATGGTAGATGTCGGGGTCTCCTTGAATGAGGTGATGGTGTGGCAGAGCCCTTCGCGTTGATTCCACATTCGAATCCCTTCCGTAGGCTAGGGTTCTTTGTTTTGGTGGAGTTTCTGTTCTCTTTGTATGTCATACCCCCGTCTGAAGGCATGAGGATAATACAGTCGACCAGGGGAGGCGGAGGCAGCTGGTACAAGAGGTCGTCTTCTTATCTGGATTCCCCTATGAGGCTGGTTTTCTCCCTGTTTTATCAAGGCTTCATATGTTAGGTTTCTATCACGCAAATTAACGTGATTTTTACCCCATATTCTTGGGCTTTCCTCCTAATGCCTCAAAACTCCTAGGGGTTGGGATCCTGGTGAAAATGGACAAAAAGGCGTGCACGGGCGCAATAAAATCTGGAAAAAAAAAACTAAAACTACAAAGCAAAACAAAAGGTAAAAAGTGGTAAGAAATTTGAATCATCAACGTGGTGGTGAACCAGCAAGCTGGTAGCCAGCGCATTAGAGCGAACACAACCCCGACACCCAAAACGATACAGTTCACACCATTAGAGCCAATGCCACCCCGAGGCCAAAGCCCATCACTGTTATGTTTTGCACCTATATACCCCCCCCCCCTCGGACTATGACGGCGGCGAAAAATGCAGCATGGCCTAACCTATCATCGTCATTGCAAAACTCGCCGCCACAGTCACCCCCATAGACCATGCCACTCTTAGCGCGGCCTCCTCCCGCCCTTTCCCCGGTGAAACTAAAGAGGACCATGTTGAGAGAGAGTTCTGGGAGATAGCTTGGGAGTACTCCAAGTGGGTCGAGCAAGACGAGCGCCATAAGGCCGAAACAGCCGCCGACCGCTCTCGGTTTCCCATCGCTCTCGCCTACTTTGAGCAAGTGACGATGGTGTCATGGGAAGAAATGGACTCCACGCTCCCGGTGATCCTCAAAGTGTGGCCTTATCCCGCATCCAGGACACACACGTGTTCGTCCAAGGCGTGGGCATGGAAACTGAAGCACCTGAAGCCTCCCCCATCTATGAGGTCGCTTCCAAATGGAAGAAGAGTCCATAGCTCACACCCTAGTACAAGATCATAACCTAGATGGGTGTTCAAACCATATTTGTAATGCATGCCTAATTCTTTGTTTTGAATAAATGCTAATCTCTAGCACGAAACAACGTCAAAGTCTAGACGTGGTGGATGGTTAAATCCTTGAGTGAACCTTTCTTGAAACACAATATTAAATGCAGCTGCCATAACTTCCATTCTTGAGTGTAAAAAATGACAAGAAGATAAACGGAGGAAACAACACCAAGAACTTTCATTGTTCAGTACCCATTAAAGAGTCTAGTGTCTTCTGGTGCCATGAGTGGAAGGAAAAGGACATCAATGAAAGAGAACACAACCAGAACCGAAGAAGAAGGCAACCGACCCGAACGCCTGCAAACATGAAGAGGAGAGAAGAGGGACGACGAGCGAAGGCAACATATCAATGACAAGCAAGCTGGAAAACACCTAAACCTCAACCGATGGGAGGAGCAAACAGACGTCGGCTGATGAAGCAAAGAAGAGCAAACGAACAGGTGCCTTTAGTTCTGGGTGCCTCGGAGCTGCCTTCGCCAACCGACAAAGCTCAACGAACCATATACAACCGAACAACAAACCTGTGCCTCCAAACACCTGCAGGCAACTACATGAAAAAAGAGCACGATAAGTAAAATTGAATCGAGCATGGATAAGAGGCAAACCAAACCTAAACCTTAGGCAATGTGAGGAGCAAGGGAGAAGAATAGAGCAATCAATCCGAACATCTGCTAACAAGTAGAGAGGAGAGCAAACTAAGGCATAGCCTAGTGATGGAAAGGGGTTGATGCCTTCCCACCCACCCAAGTTCTACTTGCAATTTGGGTTTCTTGTACGACTTATATTGTAAGGGGCCTCCCTTAGAGTCTTTCCGTTAAAAAAGAGGATAGGAGAGGGACGGTGAGCAAAGGCAACATATCAGTCACAAAGCAAGCGGAACAATATCAAAACCTCAATTGATGGGAGGTGAAAATGGTGCGCTGACCGACGAGGAACATCACCACCAGCAAAAGTTGGACGAATGAGGGGCTGCAAAAGCGAGGCGAGAGGTAGGCTAGTGTGCCTGGTGTCCATCAGTCACGAGTAAGTGTGAAAATATCCAATCCTCAATCGATGGGAGGAGTAAACGGCGCACCGGCCGATGAGAACATCATCACCGGTGACAAAGTTGGACGAACCAGGAGCTACAAAGCGAAGCGAAAGGTAGGCCAGACGCACGGCATAAAATAACAAATGCAAAGGAAAACACAACCGCCTTGAGAAAAAGACATGCGAGCAACGTGACCACACAAGCAAAGCAAAACAATTAAATACACCACACACAACGTGGCCACGGGGCTAATAGCAGAGATAGAACACCCCAAAAAGTAACGACATATGATGGCAAAGTACACATGAGACAAACAAACAAACAGTCAAACACCGTATCGACCAAGCACACAACACAGTGACACACCCACCTCCCCTGCAATGCAACCGCAACGATCCAACACAACACTGGCAATCAAACCGCACACAAAGCAGGTCACAACGAACTCCGACTTAAACAACTCGGCCCGCACAAGCTGAACTCACACACTACCGGCACAACCCAACCGCGACGATGTGATACCGCACGAAGGCGAGCAACACATGGAACACAACAAACAAGCGTTGTTGAACGAAGCACTTAGACTCGAAGCCGAATAACCTCCCCAAAAATAACAAGGAACACCCCCCCTCTCCCCGCACACACACAACACGTCGGGTTCGGCAAACGCCTAGAATCCAGCAAGCGCCGAGAAATGGCCGACCCTGAGACTAAGATTAGCGCAAACCGAGAACCCTCCCTGGCTATCCCCACGCGGGGTACTCTCGTCCGTGGAATACCGAGAACCACTGACCGAGTAGGGTACAATCCGTGTACCGGACCGAGGAAAACGACCCAACACACGCTTAGCAACCCCCTCCAAGCCTAGTGGTGGGAAGGGGCTGATGCCCAGGACAGAACGATACCCGCTCTTACCCAACACAGGAAATGGCCACGCAGAGGAAAGACATAATATACCACAAAAATGTGGCCCCGGGCACGCCTACGGCCCACCCGTCATGGACCCCGAGGACACCGGCTGGGTGAGAAGCGCCCATGAAGATCGGACGTCAGGGTGGCGCCAAGGAGCCAGCGGCGCAAAACACGTGTGGATCGAATGGCGCAAGAGGACACTCACGAGCGAGGATGCCCTCAGGAGGCGAGTACTACAACATCCTTTATAGGAGTATAATGATCCGCCCGCTATCAAGGCACTGCAATTTGAATGATTCAAATTTTATGAAATGTTTTAACTAACCGGATTTTCTCAAATACTTTTACCTTTATTTTTTAGAAGATTAACGGGTGCACTTCATGTTCTAGTGCCTAGTATGACTGAGCGAAGCGTACAATCATCCATTAAGTACAGTGGGAAGTGCTACCTGACGCCAAATTGACAGGAAACAAACTTCTGCAAACATAATGGATGCTGACTGGCATCCAACTGAAGCAATATGCATCGTATGACCAATTTAGTGGAATATTGCAGATATTGAAGTCTCTGTGGCTCCTCAAGGAGGTATCACTTATTAGTTACTACTAGTGTTTCTTCATTCACATCAAAAGCTTTTCTTGCTTGCTTGAGCTCTTCATTCATGGAGAGTAGCTCAGTAGAGCGGTGAAATTTCCGCATATCCTACATAAAAAAGTGAAGTGTGAGTGCTTAGTTTTGGCGAACTCTGGTGGCACAGGTGAAGAGGAAATCACATATTCTCTTGTGAAATTCAGAAACATACCTTTCTGATAAGGTGAAGAAAATCCTCTGTCAAGAGCTTTCCCCTCTTTGAAGCCACATTCTCAGCCTTGTGGACCTGGGAAAAGGCTGGATTCACTCAGCTATGGAACCATAAACTATTCTTTAAAAAATTATGGAATTATAAACAAACTTGCAAACTGGCTAAATATGGCGTGACTCTGGATTTCTTGGTTCAACATGAATGGGTTGTGTGTTGAAAGTTGTGGCAGGTATAACCTGAAATCATATTTATCTACACCACATTTATTCGAAATCATATTGACTCACTATCGTACAGTGCAAGATGCTGATATAAATTCAGATTATTAATCAAGAAAATCAGTTATCTAATTGTATCTGTTTGCATACGATATTAGCCAAAACTTCCTCAGTTTACTTAATGGACTCTAGTGAAAAAAAGAAGAACGGTTCAACAGATCACGCAACCCTCAAAAAGACCTTTCTATGTGCGAATAGTTTGTGTAATCTTAGCAGGCCAATCATAGGTAATTTGCATCTGAGCCCGGGCTCATCTGCACCTTATGAACAGTAAATTAAAAAAAGAAACAAATAAAATAAAAAATTCCTGTTTTTTTTTCTGACATCGAAGATGCTCAGGTGCGCAAGGAGTGTGCAAATTTTCACGGTATTTGGACATTGCAGGACCTCTAGGCAAAACAAAAAAAAAGGGGTCCAAACAGTGTTCTTTTTCAAAGTTTGTTTGACAGATTTTTTTTTGCCACAAACTCCTTGAATGTCCAAACATCACAAATTTTTGCACACACATCGCGAATGCTATTTTATTATTGAATGCTAAAAGACTTCAGATTTTTTTTGCTATTTTATTTGAATTTACTGTCCACGCCTAGGTGCAGATGCACTCGCCAAACATAAATTACATAGTTGTACAAATGCAAGAAAAACTTACGAGGTCAGTAACATATTCTACAACAATGTCCTCCACAAGTGCAACTGTTTCAGGAAGTGGCTGCAAAACCAGCGAAAAGATGAAGTCACTTGCATCTCAAATAGAACACCTAAGCTTTAGAATGAGAACGTGTTCGTTTTACTGTCTTATTCCTTTTTGAGATCCTTGGTAGGAGCATTTCCTATTTATTTATTATGCAAAGAGTGAAAACAAATTATTACAAGACACGTCAGGCTGCCCACACAGCAGCACCGAAAAGAAATGAGAGGCAATAGATGCTAGCTGGCAAAAAACTATGGGTTTCTCTAGGACCTGCCCAACAGAAAGGCATCCGGTTAGGCCAAATGGCCAGTAGCTACTCATGACCAAAATATTAGCAGTTCCTTCCACAGATTTAACATAACATAGATGAACAACATGCATAATTTATGAGGTTCCTTGTCGGTTTGCATGAGACCACTATCCCCATATAAATTGACACTTGAAAGGGATTGGTTGTTGTCTGATTGCAAAGACGTAAGCTAACCAACAATCAAAAATCGTTGATAAACACAGTCTAAGAAAATGTGTACCGCTTCCAGGTATGTCAATTTTACTTTATCTAAAGATATTTCAACCATCAAATATTAACATGGTAAATCCATGCCGTGTTTGCTAGTACAACCCTTCTTGCAAAATGTCAGTTATCACCCATTGCATCCTGAATTTTTAAATAGACAACACTGATTGCATTCTGTTCTACAGATTTCTTATCCGAAAATTTAGGCAAATAAAGAGAGAATTGTTCATGGGTCAACTTACATCTGGATCGTCCCCAAACCCATACATCATGTGCTGCACTGCAAGAATACAAATAGAAGTAAACCATAAGTATGGAACTTAAGGAGAAAAATAAACAGAAAAGAACTCACAATTCAGAAAACAGAAGAAGGCCTTACGGTCTTTCTGGAAGACGCTACGCTTGCGCTTAAGGCTCGATGCAGCTGCATCAGCAACGCCGACGGAGTATGGTTGGTGAGAAGTGGACGCCTGGCACGGTACCACGGCATGCGCTGAGGGCTTGGACTTGCCCACCACAGGCATGGACGGGGAGGAGTGATGACAGTGGTCGGAGGCCCCTGCCGTGGCCAAGGAGTTGGACTTGGCAGCCGCAGGCGTGGCTGGGGAGGGCTGATGGCCATTGCCTGAGGCCACTACCGCACCCTGCACAGAGGACTTGGACTTGCCCACCGCTGCTGCGGCTGGAGCAGGATGATTGCCGCCAGGGTTCTGCATCCTACCGTCAGGGGGGCGGGACAGAGTGACGAAGCAGGGACAGAGGTTATTTCAGCTGGCTCTTGCTTCGGAGGATCACAGCGAACAGGGCAGGAGGTTTGCGAGTCAGCGATTTTTATGGTGGCCTCAGCCTGCACGGTTGTATGGTGCAACCTGAAATCAGTTTGCCAACGACAGCAGCAGATAGGCAGGATTTTGGTGGCAGAATCACAATGTTTTTTATCTTGCCCATATAGACCACGTTTTATCTATGTAAGTTTGCAATTTGCAAGAATTTATAAGCAAGCACCTAACACTCGAACCATGCAGTTAGAGGTGTGACACTAATCCAGCGCACCATCCAACATGTCACCTCTATTTTATCTTGCCATATAGATAAGCTAGAGCATCATATGATGGGAGAAGTAATAAGAACTAACAACTGGAGATCAGCAATCTGCAGTGAAATTCACGACAAAATTTGCTTGAGAGAAAAATAAGCACAACAAAAACAATGACTCATATCAATACATGTTGCCGCAGGAACCACATTAAAAAAATGCATAAAAAGGTGCTTAAAACAACTAAAACTAATGGAAAAACAAATGCAAGAGTGTTCTGGGTTTACATTTTAAAAACAACAAAACCTACAAAGTATCTGACAAAACGATTTTAACAAAGATATTTTTTTAATTGAACTTAACACAATGGCAAGCATGAAACACATATTTTGCTCCAAGTTTCCACCACATATACCATTCATGACCATGATAAAATTAACGCAATAAAATTAACTTGTGGCTCACATGCATTCATGACTTGATTCGCCCCAAAAAAGACATGCGTGACTTGATTAAGTGGCATGGTTTGCATGGATAGATTACTGCAAAGAAGTAACATATGAGTACATGTCACACAATTTCGATCGTATGGCTATCAAATATTGAGGCGAATGTGCAGATTAACTATACTACAAATTAACACCCTGCAACGATCATTCAACTGTTAAGTTGCATCAAAATAATGTATGGAGCGTAGCAAAACCAACAGTTCTAGCATGACCACCCTGTCAAATTCCCTTAATCAGCTGCACGGGAAGTTGGGTATATCCAAACAAAATCATGGAGCCATCGCTCGTATTTTAGAACACACACCAGCCAGCACGCGCATCATCCCACATATACGCCCCAGTGGCAGCGTGCATCAAGAGAGCAGAACGAGGAAGGGGAGGAACTGAGATACCCCAATGAGGGAGAGGAGGCGAAGCAGGACGGGGGCGTCGCCTTCGGTAGCGGGACAGAAGCAGCTCGGGGTGACAAGGTGATGTCTACGCGGGAAGAAGACTGGCGGCGTTGTTCGTGACTTGTGCTTCGCCGGTCGGTGTCGGCGTTCGGGACGGAGGCGGGAGAAAGACAGGTCGGGACAGGGGGGGGGGGGGTATGGGTTGGAGAGAAAGGGCTCCGGCGGCCGGAGATGGGGGCGGGTGGCGGCGGCGATGGGGGGAGGAACCGCGTCGGCCTCGGGCTGCTGCATAGAGAAGTCCACGTAAGAGCATCGCCTCCCTTAAAATCTTTTTCTAAATGGTTGTATGGTGTGTTCATATTATTTCGGCAATGCTAACTGTCTGACGTTAGATTTTTAACCATGATGAATCAAACGTTTGTGAAAGATTGCAGGTAAGAATTTCAAACCAAAACGTTTGTCAAGGGTTGCAGGTGCGAATCTTCGACAAGTCTTCATACAGACTTTAAAAATGATTTTTTGCCGGTGGCACAGCCGCGGGAGCGGGCAACGGATGAATGATAATCGATGGTGGCAGGTGGGCGGGTGACAGGATGGTCGGCAATGGCGACGCGGTGGTCGAAGCAGCAGGCGGGCGAATGGTGGTTGTCGATAGTGGGCAGACAGGTCCGGACAATGATGGTTTGGCGGTGGCGGCGCAGTGAGTATGGTGGCAGCGCCGCTACTCCGGCGACGGCCCTCTGACATGGCATTTTTAGGAGAAGGTTTAGAGGGAGAGCTATCTTCCCCTAGATGGAGGGGAGGTTGGGCTGTCGTCCAAAGAAGTCTGTGTAAGAGCATCACTATAAACAGAAGGGAATTGCGAACCAATCTGTGGTTGGATGATTAGGTGGACAGTGGTATTCCCAGCCCATTTAGGTTCAAGTCCTGGTGCTCGCATTTATTCTGGACTTATTTCAGGATTTCCGACGATGAGCATTCAGTGGGAAGAGACGTTCCCTTCGACTGCAGGGCGCCTACGGTGACTTCGTAAAATCTCAAGATGATATGCCGGCTCAGTCTTTCGGAGGTGCTCATAGGGGTAGGGTGTGCATGTGTGCGTTCATAGGGGTGAGTGTATGCGTGTATATATGAGCGCAGGTTTGCACGTGAGTATCTCCAACGAGTCCGCTTGTAAACTTTTCTAGAAGTAGTCTTTGGCGGTGGCATGACGGCAACGACGGGCAGTGGGATGCGGCGGACAATAGAAAGCATTGGTCGGCGGCGGTGGGCGGATGGCAGTGGAGAGATGATGATCGGCGGTGGTCGACTATGACCGACGGGCGGGCGACAGCGACAATGGTTGGTAGTGGCACTGAGGTGGTCGATGGCGGGGGCGTGGTGGTTGGCAGCGGCGGTAGCACGAAGGGGATGGCGGCGCGACGTGATGACCCACAAGTATAGGGGATCAATTGTAACTCTTTTTGATAAGTAAGAGTGTCGAACCCAACGAGAAGCAGAAGAAAATGACAAGTGGTTTTCAGTAAGGTAATGTCTGGAAGTGCTGAAATTGTAAGTAGCAGAGTAGTTTGATAGCAAGATAATTTATAACAAACAAGTAACGGTAGTAGTAACAAAAGTGCAACAAGGTAGCCCAATCTTTTTGAGGCAAAGGACAGGCCAAAACGGTCCCTTATGATAAGCAAAGCGTTCTTGAGGGTACACGGGAATTTCATCTAGTCACTTTTATCATGTTGGTTTAATTTGTGTTCGTTACTTTGATAATTTGATATATGGGTGGACCGGTGCTTAGGTGTTGTTCTTACTTGAACAAACCTCCTATTTATGATTAACCCTCCCGCAAGTATCCGCAACTACGAGAAAAGTATTAAGAATAATTCTGACCATAGCATTAAACTTTTGGATCCAATCGGTCCCTTACGAAATAGCGCATAAACCGGGGTTTAAACTTCTGTCACTCTCGCAACCCACCATCTAATTGCTACTCCACAATACATTCCCTTAGTCCCAAATATGGTAAAGTGTCATGTAGTCGACGTTCACATGACACCACTAAGGAAATAACAATATACACACTATCAAAATATCGAACACATATCAAGTTCACATGATTACTTGTAACATGATTTATCCCGTGACCTCAAGAATAAAAGTAACTACTCACAAATGATAAACATGTTCATGATCAGAGGAGTATTAAATAGCATAATGGATCTGAACATATAATCTTCCACCAAATAAACCATATAGTAATCAACTACAAGATGTAATCAACACTACTAGTCACCCACAAGCACCAATCTATAGTTCTGGTAACAAGATTGAACACAAGAGATGAACTAGGGTTTGAGAGGAGATGGTGCTGTTGAAGATGTTGATGGAGATTGCCCTCCCCAAGATGGGGGAATTGTTGGTGACGATGATGAGATGATTTCCCCCTTCGGGAGGGAAGTTCCCCCGGCGGAATCGCTTCGCCGGGGGGCAAAAGTGCTCCTGCCCAAGTTCCGCCTCGAGACGGCGGCGCTCCGTCCCAAAAGCCTCCTTGATGATGTATGGGCCTTCCTATTTTGAGAGGAGTTTTCCTGCAAAAAATCTAAAACTAGAGTTGTACAAAAGAACATATTCTCTGACTTTAAACTCACACTTTTGAATTCTTTTGTCATGTCATCTTTTAACTTTTTCTTTGAATAACTTTGCATTTTCATAAGCTTGGGCTCTCCATTCATCTAAAGAACTTATATCAAATAACCTCTTTTCACCAGCAAGTTTGAAATCATAGTTGAGTTCTTTAACTGCCCAATATGCTTTATATTCTAACTCAAGAGGCAAATGACAAGCTTTTCCATAAACCATTTTATAAGGAGACATACCCATATGATTTTTGTATGCTGTTCTATAAGCTCAAAGTGCATCATCTAATTTCTTAGACCAATTCTTCCTGGACCTATTAATAGTCTTCTGCAAAATTAATTCTATTTCTCTATTGCTAAGTTCAACTTGACCACTAGACTGAGGATGATAGGGTGATGCAATTCTATGGTTAACATCATACTCCCTCCGTTCCAAAATAGATGACCCAACTTTGTACTAAAATTAGTACAAAGTTGGGTCATCTATTTTGGAACGGAGGGAGTACTTAGCAAGCATCTTACGGAAAACACTATGAATAAAGTGCGAACCACCATCAGTCATTAAATATCTAGGGACTCCAAACCTTGGGAAAATAACTTTCTTAAGCATTTTAATAGAGGTGTTGTGATCAGCACTATTGGTTGGAATGGCTTCTACCCATTTAGTAATATAATCAACAACAACCAAAATATGTGTATACCCATTAGAGGAAGGAAAAGGTCTCATGTAATCAAATCCCCAAACATCAAATGGTTCAACAACAAGTGAATAATTCATAGGCATTTCTTGACGCTTACCGATATTACCTATTCTTTGACATCATCACAAGAAGAGACAAACTTACGGGCATCCTTGAAGAGAGTAGGCCAATAAAATCCAGATTGTAATACCTTATGAGCAGTTCTATCTCCAGCATGATGCCCTCCATAAGCCTCGGAGTGACATTTCCATAGGATTTGTCCCTGTTCATGCTCAGGTACACAACGTCTAATAATACCATCTACTCCTTCTTTATAAAGATGTGGGTCATCCCAAAAGTAATGTCTTAAATCATAGAAGATTTTTTTCTTTTGCTGGTACGTAAAGCTAGGTGGCAAATATTTAGCAACAATGTAATTAGCATAATTAGCATACCAAGGAGTACTGTTAGCAACATTCATTGCAGCTAACTGCTCATCAGGAAAACTATCATCAATAGGTAGTGGGTCATCAAGCACATTTTCAAGCCTAGACAAGTTATCAGCTACTGGGTTCTCAGCTCCTTTTCTATTAAGGATATGTAAATCAAATTCTTGTAACAAGAGAACCCAACGAATAAGTCTAGGTTTAGCATCTTTCTTTTCCATAAGATATTTAATAACAGCATGGTCTGTGTGAACAGTTACTTTGGAATCAACAATATATGATCTAAATTTATCACAAGCAAACACCACTGCTAAGAATTCTTTTTCAGTAGTAGCATAATTTCTTTGAGCACTGTCTAGAGTTTTACTAGCATAATGAATATCATTCAATTTCTTATCAACTCTTTGTCCTAGAGCAGCACCAACAGCATAGTCACTAGCATCACACACAATTTCAAAAGGCAAGTTCCAATCAGGTGGTTGAACAATAGGTGCGGAATTTAAGGCTTTCTTGAGTGTTTCAAAGGCTTCAAGACAATCATCATAAAAATCAAAAGGAATATCCTTTTGCAAAAGATTAGTAAGAGGCCTAGAAATTTTAGAAAAGTCCTTGATAAATCTCCTATAGAAACCAGCATGACCTAGGAAACTACGAATACCTTTGATGTCCTTAGGACATGGCATTTTCTCAATTGCATCAACCTTAGCTTGGTCCACTTCAATACCTCTTTCAGAAATTTTATGACCCAAGACAATGCCTTCATTAACCATAAAGTGGCACTTCTCCCAATTCAAGACAAGATTTGTTTGTTCACATCTCTGCAAAACTCGCTCAAGATTGCTTAAATAATCATCAAAAGACTTCCCATAAATAGAAAAGTCATCCATGAAAACCTCAACAATCTTTTTACAAAAATCAGAGAATATAGCGGTCATACATCTTTGAAAGGTAGCAGGTGCATTACATAAACCAAAAGGCATACGTCTATAAGCATAAGTTCCAAAGGAACAAGTAAAAGTAGTCTTTTCTTAATCAGGTTGAGAAATAGGTATTTGTGAAAAGCCAGAGTATCCATCTAGGAAGCAAAAGTGTGTGTGCTTAGATAATCTTTCAAGCATTTGATCAATAAAAGGCAATGGGTAATGATCTTTTCTAGTTGCTTTGTTTAATTTTCAGTAATCAATTACCATTCTAGCCTGTAACAATTCTTTGTGGAATAAGTTAATTCTTATCATTAGGAACAACAGTTATACCTCCTTTCTTAGGGACACAGTGAACATAACTTACCCATCTACTATCAGCTATATGATAGATTATACCTGCTTCCAGAAGTTTTAAGATTTCCGTTCTTACCACTTCTTTCATTTTCGGATTCAATCGACGTTGGTGATCAACAACGGGTTTAGCATCAGGTTCCATATTGATTTTGTGCTGACATAGAGTGGGACTAATGCCCTTCAAATCATCAAGAGTATACCCAATAGCAGCCCGGTGCTTCCTTAGAACTTTCAATAATCTTTCTTCTTCATGTTCTGAAAGGTTAGCACTAATAATAACAGGATATATTTTCTTTTCATCAAGATAAGCATATTTCAAAGTGTCTGGCAATTGTTTTAATTCAAACACAGGATCACCTTTAGGTGGAGGAGGACCTCCTAGAGTTTCAATAGGCAAATTGTGTTTAAGAAGAGGACGTTGTTCAAAGCAAATTTTATCTATTTCATTTCTTTCATGCATAGGTAAATCATTTTCATGGTCTAGCAAATATTGTTCTAAAGGATCAGTAGGTGGAACAGCAATAGAAGCAAGACCAATTAATTCATCCTTACTAGGCAATTCTTTTCCATGATGATTTCTACTAAACTTGGAAAAATTAAACTCATGAGACTCATCACCAAAGCTAACACCAATAGTTTGTTTCTTACAATCTATCTTAGCGTTAACTGTATTCAAGAAAGGTCTACCAAAGATAATGGGACAAAAGTCATCTTGTGGGGAACCAAGAACAAGAAAATCAGTAGGGTATTTAATTTTCCCACACAAGACTTCAACATCTCTAATAATCCCAATTGGTGATATGGTGTCTCTATTAGCAAGTTTAATAGTAACATATATTTCTTCTATCTTAGCAGGTGCTATTTCTTTCATGATTTCTTCATATAAAGTGTAAGGAATAGCACTCACACTAGCACCCATGTCACATAAACCATGATAACAGTGATCTCCTATTTTAACTGAAATAACAGGCATGCCAACAACAGGTCTATGTTTATCTCTTTTATCAGGTTTAGCAATTCTAGCAGCTTCTTCACAAAAGTAAATAACATGCCCATCCATATCTTCTTCCAAGAGATCTTTAACCATAGCAATACTAGGTTCTACTTTAATTTGTTCATAAGGTTTAGGTGTTCTAATATAGCTTTTGTTAACCACAGTTGAAACTTTAGCATGTTCCTTTATCCTAACAGGGAAAGGTGATTTCTCAATATAAGCAGAAGGAACAACTGGATCAACATTGTAAAGTATAGTTTCTTCTTTAATTGGTACTGGTTCTTCAATTTCTTCTTTAATAAGTGGGTGATATTTAAACCACTTCTCCTTAGGGAGTTCAACATGAGTAGCAAATGATTCACAAAAGGAGGCTACTATCTCAGAGTCAAGTTCATATTTAGTGCTAAACTTTTGAAAAGCATCGGTATCCATAAAAGATTTAACACAATCTTACTTAAGTTTAATACCTGACTCTTAACCTTCGTCGAGTTCCCAATCTTCAGAGTTGCGTTTAATTCTTTCCAAAAGATCCCACCGGAACTCAATAGTCTTCTTCATAAAAGAACCAGCACAAGAAGTATCCAACATGGTTTGATCATTGCGAGAAAGCCGAGCATAAAAATTCTGGATAATAATTTCTCTTGAGAGCTCATGATTGTGGCATGAATATAATATTGACTTAAGCCTCCCCCAAGCTAGAGCGGTAATTTCTCCTTCACGAGTCCAAAAATTATATATATAATTCCGATCACGATGAACTAGATGCATAGGATAATTTTTTTGGTGGAACTCCAATTTCAAACGATTCCAATTCCATGATCCAGTATCATGCATAGCCTATACCATGCCAATGCTTTTCCCTTCAAAGATAAAGGGAAAACCTTTTTCATCACTTCATCCCTGGGTAAACCTGCAAGCTTAAACAATCCACAAATTTGTTCCACAAATATCAAGTGCATATCAGGATGTTCAGTTCCATCTCCTGCATTAGGATTAGCTAGCAGTTGTTCTATCATACCCGAAGGGATTTCATATTCAACATTTTCAGTAGGTGTAGTAGGTTGAGGGGTAGCTAATTGTGGTTTTGGACGAGGTGAAGATACCCTTAACAAACCCCTCAAAGGATTGTTTTCCATAGTAACAAGTGACAATAAATTTCAGCACACTATATAAATGTTTCCTTACCAAATTTCACTTACAAAAGGCGCTTCACTCCCCGGCAACGGTGCCAGAAAATAGCCTTGATGACCCACAAGTATAGGGGATCAATTGTAGATCTTTTCGATAAGTAAGAGTGTCGAACCCAACGAGGAGCAGAAGGAAATGACAAGTGGTTTTCAGCAAGGTAAGGTCTGCAAGTACTGAAATTGTAAGTAGCCGAGTAGTTTGATAGCAAGATATTTTGTGACGAGCAAGTAACGGTAGTAGTAACAAAAGTGCAGCAAGGTAGCCCAATCCTTTTGAGGCAAAGGACAGGCCTAAACGGTCTCTTATGATAAGAAAAGCGTTCTTGAGGGTACACTGGAATTTCATCTAGTCACTTTCATCATGTTCGTTTGATTTGTGTTCGCTACTTTGATAATTTGATATGTGGGTGGATCGGTGCTTAGGTGCTGTTCTTACTTGAACAAACCTCCCACTTATGATTAACCCTCTCGCAAGCACCCACAACTACGTGAAAATTATTAAGAATAAATTCTAACCATAGCATTAAACTTTTGGATCCAATCGGTCCATTACGAAATAGCGCATAAACTGGGGTTTAAGCTTCTGTCACTCTCGCAACCCACCATCTAATTTCTACTCCACAATGCATTCCCTGAGGCCCAAATATGGTGAAGTGTCATGTACTCGACGTTCACATGACACCACTAAGGGAATAACAACATACGTACTATCAAAATATCGAACACATATCAAGTTCATATGATTACTTGTAACATGATTTCTCCCGTGACCTCAAGAACAAAAGTAACTACTCGCAAATGATAAACATGTTCATGATCAGAGGAGTATTAAATAGCATAATGGATCTGAACATATAATCTTCCACCAAATAAACCATATAGTAATCAACTACAAGATGTAATCAACACTACTAGTCACCCACAAGCACCAATCTATAGTTCTGGTACAAAGATTGAACACAAGAGATGAACTAGGGTTTGAGAGGAGATGGTGTTGTTGAAGATGTTGATGGAGATTGCCCTCCCCAAGATGGGAGAGTTGTTGGTGACGATGATGACGATGATTTCCCCCTCCGGGAGGGAAGTTCCCCCGGCGGAATCGCTCCGCTGGAGGGCAAAAGTGCTCCTGCCCAAGTTCCGCCTCGAGACGGCGGCGCTCCCTCCCGAAAGCCTCCTCCCCATTTTTCTAGGTCAAAATCACTTATATACCAGAAGATGGGCACCGAAGATGGGCCAAGGAGGCCACAACCCACTAGGGCGCGCCTGGGGGGCCTAGCGCGCCCAGGTGGGTTGTGCTCACCTGGTGGCCCCCTCTGGTGGTTATTGGCTCCATTATATTCCATAAAAAATCTCCGTGAAGTTTCAACTTATTTGGAGTTGTGCAGAATAGGTGGCCTGATGTAGCTTTTCCAGGTCCAGATTTCCAGGTGTCGGAATTCTCCCTCTTGGTGTGTACCTTGCAAGTTATGAGAGAAAAGGCATTAGAATTATTCCAAAAAGCATTATTATGGATAAAAGCGTTATAAATAACAGTAAGATAACATGATGCAAAATGGACGTATCATGACGCACTCTGACAACGACGACGCGACACTTTTTGAAGAAAGATTTAGAGGAAGAGCTACTACCGGTGCCATACCTAATGTCACACAAAACCCTCACCTAGCAGTTGGCTTCAACGAGGCCGCCAAGCCCATCCAGCCACGCATTCAGTGCATCCTTACGCTTGCGACCGCAGCGACCAACGATGTAGGAGCCGAGGGTGTTGCAGAGACTGTGGACAGGCTCTCGGCGGCCTTCTTCATTGGCCCTCCGCGAGGGAGCGCGACCTCTCAGGTGACAACATCATCAGGGGACCGCACAATGATACGTCCATTTTGTATCATGCTTTTATGTTGATATTTATTGCATTATGGTCTGTTATTTCATATTATGGTACAATACTTATGCCTTTTCTCTCTTATTTTACAAGATTTACATGAAGAAGGGGAATGCCGGCAGCTGGAATTCTGGACCCGAAAGGAGCAATCTGAGATACCTATTCCACACAATGATAACCCACAAGTATAGGGGATCACAACAGTTTTCGAGGGTAGAGTATTCAACCCAAATTTATTGATTCAACACAAGGGGAGCCAAAGAATATTATCAAGTATTAGCAGCTGAGTTGTCAATTCAACCACACCAGAAAGACTTAATATCTGCAGCAAAGTAGTATGGAAGTAACGGTAACGGTGGCAAAAGTAACAGTAGCAACTTTGTAGTAATTGTAACAGTGGCAACGGAAAAGTAACTAAGCAAAGATCAATATTTGAAAAGCTCGTAGGCAATGGATCAATGATGGATAATTATGTCGGGTGCGATTCCTCATGCAATAGTTATAACATAGGATGACACAGAACTAGCTCCAGTTCATCGATGTAATGTGGGCATGTATTCCAAATATAGGCATACGTGCTTATGGAAAAGAACTTGCATGACATCTTTTGTCCTACCCTCCCGTGGCAGCGGGTGCTACCTCTTGAGCACTGCGTTGGATTTCCCCGAAGAGGAAAGGATGATGCAGCAAAGTAGCGTAAGTATTTCCCTCGGTTTTTGAGAACCAAGGTATCAATCCAGTAGGAGGCTACGCGCGAGTCCCTCGTACCTACACAAAGCAAATAACTCCTCGCAACCAACACGAATAGGGGTTGTCAATCCCTTCACGGTCACTTATGAGAGTGAGATCTGATAGATATGATAGATAATATTTTTGGTATAGAGATGCAAAGTAAAATAAAAGGCAAAGTAAAAAAGCAAAGCAATATTAAAGTGATGGAATATTAACATGATGAAGATAGACCCGGGGGCCATAGATTTCACTAGTGGCTTCTCTCAAGAGCATAAGTATTCTACGATGGGTGAACAAATTACTGTTGGGCAATTGACAGAATTGAGCATAGTTATGATAATATCTAGGTATGATCATGTATATAGGCATCACGTCCAAAACAAGTAGACCGACTCTTGCCTGCATCTACTACTATTACTCCACTCATCGACCGCTATCCAGCATGCATCTAGAGTATTAAGTTCACGAAAACATAGTAACGCCTTAAGCAAGATGACATGATGTAGAGGGATAAATTCATGCAATATGATAAAAACCCCATCTTGTTATCCTCGATGGCAACAATACAATACGTGCCTTGCTGCCCCTACTGTCACTGGGAAAGGACACCGCAAGATTGAACCCAAAGCTAAGCACTTCTCCCATTGCAAGAAAAACCAATCTAGTAGGCCAAACCAAACTGATAATTCGAAGAGACTTGCAAAGATAACCAATCATACATAAAAGAATTCAGAGAAGATTCAAATATTGTTCATAGATAATCTTGATCATAAACCAACAATTCATCGGTCTCAACAAACACACTGCAAAAACAAGATTACATCGAATAGATCTCCACGAGAGAGGGGGGAACATTGTATTGAGATCCAAAAAGAGAGAAGAAGCCATCTAGCTACTAACTATGGACCCGAAGGTCTCAGGTAAACTAGTCACACTTCATCGGAGGGGCTATGATGATGTAGAAGCCCTCCGTGGTGGATGCCCTCTCCGGCGGAGCTCCGGAACATGCCCCAAGATGGGATCTCGTGGATACAGAAAGTTGCGGCGGTGGAATTAGGTTTTTGGCTCCATATCTGATCGTTTGGGGGTACGTAGGTATATATAGGAGGAAGGAGTACGTCAGTGGAGCAACGGGGGGCCCACGAGGCAGGGGGCGCGCCCCCACCCTCGTGGCCACCTCCCTTCTTTCTTGACGTGGGGTCCAAGTCTCCTGGATCATGTTCGGTGAGAAAATCACGTCCCGAAGGTTTCATTCCGTTTGGACTCCGTTTGATATTCCGTTTCTTCGAAACACTGAAATAGGCAAAAACAACAATTCTGGGCTGGGCCTCCGGTTAATAGGTTAGTCCCAAAAGTAATATAAAAGTGGAAAATAAATCCCAATATGGTCCAAAACAGTAGATAATATAGCATGGAGCAATCAAAAATTATAGATACGTTGGAGACGTATCAGCGGGGTCCTATTAGAAACTAAGGGATATTAAGGCCTCCTTTTAATAGAGTACCGGACCAAAGCATTAACACTTAGTGAATACATGACTCCTCAAACTACGGTCATCACTGGGAGTGGTCCCGATTATTGTCACTTCGGGGTTACCGGATCATAACACATAGTAGGTGACTATTGACTTGCAAGATAGGATCAAGAACTCACATATATTCATGAAAACATAATAGGTTCAGATCTGAAATCTTGGCACTCAGGCCCTAGTGACAAGCATTAAGCATAGCAAAGTCATAGCAACATCAATCTCAAAACATAATGGATACTAGGGATCAAACCCTAACAAAACTAACTCGATTACATGGTAAATCTCATCCAACCCATCACCGTCTAGCAAGCCTATGATGGAATTACTCACACACGGCGGTGAGCATTATGAAATTGGTGATGGAGGAAGGTTGATGATGACGACGGCGACAGATTCCCCTCTCCGGAGCCCCGAACGGACTCCAGGTCAGCCCTCCGGAGAGAGATTAGGGCTTGGCGGCGGCTCCGTATTGTAAAACACGATGAATCCTTGAGGGACTCCTGGATTAGGGGGTGTCCGGATAGCCGGACTATACCTTCGGCCGGACTCCTGGATTATGAAGATACAAGATTGAAGACTTCGTCCCGTGTCCGGAAGGGACTTTCCTTGGCGTGGAAGGCAAGCTTGGCGATGCAGATATGTAGATCTCCTACCATTGTAACCGACTCTGTGTAACCCTAACCCTCTCCGGCGTCTATATAAATTGGAGGGTTTTAGTCCGTAGAACAGAACACAATCATACCATAGGCTAGCTTCTGGGGTTTAGCCTCCTTGATCTCGTGGTAGATGTACTCTTGTACTACCCATATCATCAATATTAATCAAGCAGGAGTAGGGTTTTACCTCCATCGAGAGGGCCCGAACCTGGGTAAAAACATCGTGTCCCTTGTCTCCTGTTACCATCCGCCTAGACGCACAGTTCGGGACCCCCTACCCGAGATCCGCTGGTTTTGACACCGACCTTGGTGCTTTCATTGAGAGTTCCTCTGTGTCGTCACTTTTAGGCCCGATGGCTCCTCCGATCATCAATAGCGATGAAGTCCAGGGTGAGATCTTTCTCCCCGGACAGATCTTCGTCTTCGGCGGCTTCGCACTGCGGGCCAATTCGCTTGGCTATCTGGAGCAGATCGAAAGCTACGCCCCTGGCCATCAGGTCAGATTTGGAAGCTTAAACTACATGGCTGACATCCGCGGGGACTTGATCTTCGACGGATTCGAGCCACTGCCGAGCGCGCCGCACTGTCACGATGGGCATGATCTAGCTCTGCCGCCGAAGAGTGCCCTGGAGGCAGCACCTGTGTCCTCTTCGACCCTTAACTCAGAGCCGACCACACCAATCGAGGGCGGGTGGTTAGACACCGCCTCGGGGGCTGCAATCTCTATGGCGATCAGGCCGAACACCAGCCCTGCCCTCCGCGAGGCTCCGGACTCCGAGCCCTCCGCGCCCCTGCAGATCGAATCCGATTGGGCGCCGATCATGGATTTCATCGCCGCGGACATCTTTCAGCACTCGCCCTTCAGCGATATTCTGAAATCACTAAAGTCTCTCTCTTTATCAGGAGAGTCCTGGCCAGACTATGACCGGCAGGATTGGGATGCGGACAACGAAGCAATTCAAAGCCCACCCACCACCCACTTGGTAGCCACTGTCGATAATCTAAACGACGTGCTCGACTTCGACTCCGAAGACATCGACGGTATGGACGACGATGTAGGAGACAAACATGAACCAACGCCTATAGGGCACTGGTCAGCCACCTCATCTCATGATGTGTACATGGTGGACACACCTAAAGGAAGCGACGACGAGGAACACAGGGATGCAACGAGGGATCGTTCTCTCGAAAAGCAATCAAAGCGGCGACGTAAACGCCGCTCCAAGCCCCGCCTTGACAGAGACAGTAGCCATACAGACCCAACCATAGAGTAGGACGAGCCGACGGACGATGAACAGGGCAACTTGAATAAACAAACCGAACAACCTGTCCCCGGCGAGAACAGCATTCCGGACGACCTTACACCGGACAAGCTAATGGAGCAGAAGAACCTCCACCGAAGGCTCGTTGCCACTGCGCGTAGCCTAAAAAAGTAGAAGCGGAAGCTCAAAACTGCGGAAGATGCACTCAGAATCAGATGGAGCATAGTACTCAACACCGCAGACAAATACGGCAACAGTCGCCACACCAAAAGCTATCCGAAGCGAAAGCTACTGCCGGGATTTGACGAGGAGGCCTTAGAGCCCCCGCAATCAAAAAATAAGAAAGCCACCCGGTCGGATAGACGACCCCATGGCCAGCATAAAGCGGCAAGCGCCGCCGCATACAAGCCGGCACGTGACCCACTCAAGGATTCACATCACAAAGATGGCCCAGCTAGATCTATCTATGGGCCAAGAAAGCAAGCTCTCGTAAGCAGTGCAACACAACCAATATCCGAACATCACGGCACACCCAAATACAGGGGTGCCGCACACCCCCTATGTTTCACCGATGAGGTTCTGGACCATGAATTTCCAGCGGGATTCAAGCCTGTAAAAATAGAGGCGTACGACGGAACAACAGACCCTGGAGTCTGGATTGAGGATTATATCCTCCACATACACATGGCAAGAGGAGATGACCTCCACGCCATAAAATACTTACCCCTCAAGCTTAAAGGGCCAGCTCGGCATTGGCTCAAAAGCCTTCCCGAGAACACCATTGGAAGTTGGGGAGAGCTCGAAGATGCTTTCCGGCAAATTTTCAAGGGACCTATGTCCGCCCTCCGTATGCAGACGATCTAAGTCACATAACTCAACAGCCCGGAGAGTCAGCCCGGAAATTCTGGAACAGATTCCTTACTAAAAAGAATCAGATAGTCGACTGTCCGGACGCCGAAGCCCTAGCAGATTTTAAGCATAACGCTCGAGACGAATGGCTCGCCAGACACCTCGGCCAAGAAAAGCCAAGAACAATGGCCGCATTAACAAGCCTCATGACCCGCTTTTGCGCAGGAGAGGACAACTGGTTGGCAAGATGTCGCACCAGCGACCCATGCACATCCGAAATTAGGGATGGAAACGGAAAACCGCGATGCAACAAGGACCAGCGCCGGACTAAGGAAAGCAGTCCGAAGAGCACGACAGTCAATGCCGGATTCAAAAGCTCTCGGCAAAATCAGAAAAAGCCGCCCCTCAAGGATAACAGGGATGAGCTATCCAACTTAAACAAAATCTTGGACAAGATATGTCAAATACACAGTACTCCCAGGAAGCCTGCAAACCATACCCACAAAGATTGTTGGGGTTTCAAGCAATCCGGCAAACTCAACGCCGAACACAAGGGGCTCGACACACCAAGCGAAGACGATGACGAACCCCAAAAGCAGAGCACCTGGAAACAAAAGAATTTTCCACAAGAAGTCAAAATAGTAAACTTACTTCACATAACAAAACAAGCGGCGCCCATAGAGGTACGCACCATACGACCTACCCCAAAGGAGTCTCGCCACTGGTTGTTAAAACCGATCACCGTCAATCATACAATTGCACGTACTTGTTATGTGTACAATTGCACGATGGTGCTATTAGGTTTAGGGTTATATGATATTTATATGTGGTGATTCTAATTCGTGGCCTAATTGGGTCTTTGGGCATGTTGACGGGACCAATTTTATCGGATAATCCTATTTGATAACACCGGATAATCTGCAAAAAATACCGGATAATCCACATCCGTCGGATATTATCGCTACCATATCCGCTACCATATTCTCCGGATATCCGGTTAACCAATATCCGTATTTGCATCCGTATCCGTCGGATTTTTGAAAGTGCACACCATATCCTTAAAAACGGATGCGGATGCGGATTCGGAACGGAAATTATGTGTACCATTTACATCCCTAGCCATAGGTTTCACTAGAGGCTTCTCTCAAGATAGCAAATAATACGGTGGGTGAACAAATTATTGTCGAGCAATTGATAGAAAAGCGCAAAGTTATGATGATATCTAAGGCAATGATTATGAAATATAGGCATCACATCCGTGTAAAGCAGACCGACTCCTGCCTGCATCTACTACTATTACTCCACACATCGACCGACTCCTGCTTGCATCTAGAGTATTAAGTTCATGAAGAACAGAGTAACGCTTTAAGTAAGATGACATGATGTAGAGGAATAAACTCAAGCAATATGATGTAAACCCCATCTTTTTATCCTCGATGGCAACAATACAATACGTGCCTCGCTACCCCTACTGTCACTAGGTGAGGACACCGCAAGATTGAACCCAAAGCTAAGCACTTCTCCCATTGCAAGAAAAGCCAATGTAGTTGGCCAAACCAAACCGATAGTTCGAAGAGAATTACAAAGATATCAAATACTGCATAAAAGAATTCAGAGAAGATTCAAATAATATTCATAGATAAGCTGATCATAAATCCACAATTCATTGGATCTCGACAAACACACCACAAAAGAAGATTATATCGGATAGATCTACAAGAACATCGAGGAGAACATGGTATTGGTGTTGGGAAACGTAGCATGCAATTTCAAAAAAAAAAAATCCTACGCTCACGCAAGATCTATCTAGGAGATGCATAGAAACGAGGCGGAGAGTGTATCTACGTACCCTCGTAGTCCGAAAGTGGAAGCGTTTGACAACGTGGTTGATTTAGTCGAATTTCTTCTAGCTCCGACCGATCAAGTACCGAACGCACGACACCTCCGAGTTCTGCACACATTCAGCTCTGTGACGTCCCTCGCCTTCTTGATCCAGCAAGACGTCGAGATAGTAGATGACTACCGCCAACATGACGGCGTGGTGACAGTGATGGTGAAGTGATCCTCGCAGGGCTTCGCCTAAGCACTACAAAGATCTGACCGAGGGTGTAAACTATGGAGGGGGGCGCCGCACACGGCTAGGCAATTGTCTGTTGTGTGCTAGGCGCCCCTCCTCATATATATAGGTGGGAGGGAGGAGCAGCAATAGGAGGCGCCCAAGTAGGAGCAATTCTACTTGGAGTCCATCCCAAGCCGCGTGCCCCCCTGCCATATATAACCGAGGTGGAAGGAAAGAGGGGGGAGAGGGAAGGAAGTAGGAATACTAATCCACACTTTCCTTGCCCTCCCCTCTTTCCTTCTCCTCCTCATAGGGCTGGCTTCTATAGGGGTGCACCAGGGCTGGTGTGTTCCCTCACTTGGCCCATAAGGCCCATATCTTTGCCAGAGGTGCCCGAAACTCCTTTCCGGTGACCCGATAAGTACCCGGTGCCCTCCATAACACTTCCGGCGAATACCATCGTCCTATATATCAATCTTTACCTCTCAACCATTTCCAGACTCCTCGTCATGCCCGTGATCTCATCCAGGACTCCAAACAACATCCGGTCACCAAATCACATAACTCATATAATATTATATCGTCATCGAATGTTAAGTGTGTGGACCCTATGCGTTCGAGAACTATGTAGACATGACCGAGACACCTCTCTAGTTAATAACCAATAGCGGAACCTGGATGCCCATATGTCGGTGTACTAGAGTAGGGGTACCCTAGTATCCCGAACTTGTGCACGGGCAGCTGCAGCGCCCCGGGGCAAGGCTTGCCAGGTGACCGCCAAGGTCCTCCGTGGTTTCCTCGGAGCCATTCAAGAACAAAGTATTCAAGCCAAAGAGACAAGGCCCCGGCAAGAGGAGCTTGCCGGGAAGGCCACTCTAGACATAAGACCCCGGCAAGAGGAGCTTGCCGGGAAGGCCAATCAAGGCACAAGACCCCGGCAAGAGGAGCTTGCCGGGAAGGCTGACCAAGGCATCTCAAAGAACTTGTCGCGACGCGCCACGCGTCCCGGCAAAGCCCGGCGAGCGACAAGCTTCCGGACGCGATAAGACAATGACCGCGGCAAGGCGTTTGCCGCGACAAGCGACCACCCTATACCTGCGCTCCAGCACACCCACCAACGTGTTACTCTGGGACCCTTCCAGGGGTACGTGGCGGGAGGCTGTGCAGCCAGGGGTACGCGGTGGCAAGCGGCGCTGACAAGATTGCCATCGTGGCGAGTGGTGGCGCCCCTAACGGTCGCTTTTCTGCACTGTTTGGGCGACGTAGATAGG
Source organism: Aegilops umbellulata (assembly GCA_032464435.1). Taxonomy (NCBI): domain Eukaryota; kingdom Viridiplantae; phylum Streptophyta; class Magnoliopsida; order Poales; family Poaceae; genus Aegilops; species Aegilops umbellulata. Next base: position 279,477,933 of record CP136058.1, read on the forward strand.
CATTTAATGCCCTTGTCCCCTGCCGTCAGGGTTAGGTATGATACACTGTACAAGTAGCTGTACCTACCGCAGCAACTTTACATTTTTACCCTTGCCTACGTTGCCACCTGTTGGTGACCCCTTGAGCATATAAAAGGAGGCCCATGCGCAACGTAGAAAAGAGGACGAACAGAAGAACGCTCGGTCTCGTTAGCTGTTTGAGTGTACTGTAGCACTCAACACTCCCGAGCAAGAACACAATACAATCCACAAAGCAGCAGTAGGGTTTTACACATCCGTGTGGCCCGAAGCTGGGTAAAACCGCTCGTGTGCCTCGCCTCGATCTACTCTTCGTGCGGCCTCCGCCCCCCACCGGCGGTGTAGTCGGCTCCCACGACGACAGGGCGTCCGTGGATGCACCGCGCCCATCTCAGGAAGCGCGGGACAGGCATCGTCATGGTACCCACAGTACCATACGCTTGCTGGACCCAAATCGAGCTGGCGTATCTCGGAACGCTCAAGGCCAACATGCTGGCGCGAGCGAGGCACGGTCGCCTGGACGAGATATTGCTCCTTCTAACGCAGTTAGAAGTTCGAGAACATCCCGCTCCTCGCACCGTTCGCCACCACTACCCGCCACTCCAGTAGAAGCTTTGGCGCGAGCTCAACTGCTCCTAGACTTCCCTCCAACGCCGGACAAGATCGACGACTTGAGGGCCACCATTCAGAGCCTCATCGGCTTCGCCAACGGCGACACTCCACGGCAGCCGACTGCATCGCAACCGCGGCAAGCCAGCCAAGTGCGAGCCGATGGCAACAAGACCGGTGGGGGTGCAACCACCGTGCACTCCCCGCCTTGAAGGCCAAGATCACCGACTCGCCGGGTCCACCACGACAGCGACTCCACTGCGTCATCAGATCCGCGAGTTCGTCGCGACCAGCGCCAAGTTCTTCACGAATGACAGCAAGAAGACGCTCGTACTCGCATCGAGCGCAGACAAGAAGCGCGGCGTCAATCAGACCGACGCGCGGGGCCCACTGTCGACATGCATGCGCCAGTGGAACCAGGCGACCTGCCGTACGCGGTAGGTTGCTCTGCGTTTACTCGTGAGCTGCGGCAAGTCCAGTGGCCCAACACGAAGAACTTCAAGCCAGATGTACCAGAGAAGTACGACGGCAAGTTGCATCCGTCGGAGTTCCTCAGCATCTACACCATCGCGGTGCAAGCTGCCGGGGGAGGAGACGACAAGATCCTTGCCAACTACTTCCCGCTGGTGCTCAAGCCCAACGTCAGGTCCTGGCTCATGCACTTGCCGGACAACTCCATATCTTCCTGGGCGGACCTGTGCCATCAGTTTGTCGGCGCCTTTACGGGCGGCCACAAACCCCATGGCCAGGAAAGTGACCTTCATCTACTCGCCCAGAAGGAAGGAGAGCCCTTGCGCAAGTACATCCAGAGATTCAGCCAAGTGCAACGCAACATCCCAGATGTCCACCCTGCCGCGGTCATCAGCGTGTTCCATCAGAACGTGCATAATCGCAGGATGCGGGAGGAGATGGCGATGTGCAAGATCAGAGACGTCAGTGAGCTGTATGCCCTGGCCGACAAGCGTGCACATGCAGAGGAAGGGAGGAGACTCCCCAGGGAGAATACAGCAGCAGAAGGATCTGACAGTGAGGATGCTGCCCCGGCAAGCAGGAACCGGCGGCGGAACAACAGGAAGAGGAAAGGCAAAGATGTGTTGGTTGTTGAGCAGTCCGGCAACGAAGGTGGCGCCAAGACAGCCAAGACTGGTAGCTCCGGCAAGGAGGTTGCCGCATGCACCAACTGCCAGGCTGTGGCGGCCACCGACAAGCAGGAAGGCACCAACAAACAGTAATGCAAGATCCACCGCACCAAGGGCCATGACCTCCAGAGCTGCAAGAAGGTCGAGCAGCTCGTCGAGCTGCAAAAGGCCTAGTACGAGCGACGCGACAAGGAGAAGGCCCAAGGAGGTGCTGGAGGATCTGGCATGAAGCACACCGGCCGGGGAGGACGCCGCGGCAAGGCCCAGCAGCGGCAAGGAAACAGACCTCCCCGTGGCCGCGACAAGGATGAAGACGACGACGACGAAGATATGGATGATGCCGAAACCAGTGAGCAGGAGTTCCAGAAAGCCACAGAGGTCTTGTGCGTTGACGGTGGTGCTTCTCTGCATACTTCACACCACCAACTCAAGCAGTGGGTGCGGGAAGTCAATGCGGCAGAACCACCCATCGAATCACACAAGCTTCTGAGATGGTCCAGCACGCCTATCGTCTTTGATATTGAGGACCACCCTGACTGCACAACCGCGGTCGGGTGCTTGCCGATGTTGGTTTCACCAACTATCCGCAACCTCAAGGTCACTAAGATGCTAGTTGACGGCGGGGCCGGCTTGAACCTGATCTCCTCCGTTGTGCTCCGAAAACTCCAGGTCCCTAACAGCGAGCTTGAAGAGACCGGCACATTCCAAGGAATCAACCCGGGAAGGAGCAAGCCGAAGGGGAAGATCACGCTGCCGATGACGTTTGGCAGCGAGTTGAACTTCAGGACTGAGAGGATCACTTTTGACGTTGCCGATTTTCCATTACCTTACAATGGAATTCTCGGCCGTCCAGCGCTCGCCAAGTTCATGGCGGCCTCTCACTACGCGTACAACATGCTGAAGATGCCAGGCCCGATAAGTGTCATCTCTGTCCCTGGCGACAAGAAAGATGCTCTTATCTGTGCCAACAAGATCTACCGGGAAGCAGCAGCCGCAACAGATCGCGAGGCACTTGCCGCTGATGCTCCCGGGGGGGAAGAAGAAGACCAAGTCCGGCAAGAGCTCTAATGCCCACTCTGGCAAGCGCACCTCTTCGGAGTGCTGCGCTACCATCGAGGCCGCACCATCGAGCTCCACCGGCAAGTGTAAGAAGACGATGGCAGCTCCGCCAGCGACCAAGAAGGTGTCCGCCAAGGAGGACGGCACTAGTGGTACCTTCACCATCAATGCCACTCTCGACCCTAAATAGGAAAGCGCGCTCGTTGCTTTCCTGCGGGCGAACGTCGATGTGTTTGCGTGGCAACCATCTGACATCCCGGTGTTCCCAGGAAAGTAATTGAGCACCACCTTGCCGTCTGTCCTCATGCGCGGCCCGTCAAGCAGAAAGTCAGGAAGCAAGCAGTGGAGCGCCAAGAATTCATAGCAGAAGAAATCAAGAAGTTGGAAGCAGCAGGCCTCGTCAGAGGAGTGCTCCATCCTACGTGGTTGGCCAATCCTGTAGTCGTGCGCAAGGCAAACGGGAAATGGAGGCTTTGTATCGACTTTACTGATGTTAACAAAGCTTGTCCCAAAGATCCATTTCCCTTGCCGCGCATTGACCAGATTGTTGACTCCACGACCGGATGTGATTCGCTTTCATTTCTTGACGCATACTCAGGATACCATCAGATCTTCATGGCAGAAGAGGATGAGGAGAAAACCGCATTCATCACTCCATGTGGCACGTACTGTTTCATACGGATGCCTTTTGGTTTGAAGAATGCTGGTTCAACATTTGCAAGGGTAGTCCATACCGCTTTTGAGCCACAGATTCACAGAAATGTGGAAGCCTACATGGATGATATAGTGGTCAAGAGCAAGGACAAGTCGAGTCTGGTTCAGGATTTAGAAGAGACTTTTGCAAATCTGCGCAAGATCAGCCTCAAGCTCAACCCCGAGAAGTGCGTGTTTGGAGTCTCTTCCGGCAAGCTTCTCGGGTTCTTCGTGTCGCAGCGAGGAATTGAAGCCAATCCCGACAAGATCAAGGCCATTGAGCAGATCGAAGCACCAAAGCGCGTCAAGGATGTACGAAAACTTGCCGGTTGCGTGGTAGCCCTCAGCAGGTTTATCTCTAAGTCAGCTGAGCGCGCCCTGCCGTTTTTCAAAATATTGAAAAAGGCAGGTCCAATGAAATGGACTCCGGAAGCGGAGGCTGCGCTGCAGGACTTGAAGAGATACCTGTCCTCCACTCCAATACTTGTCGCACCTAAGCCACAAGAGAAGTTGCTGCTGTATCTGGCGGCGACCAATCAAGTGGTTAGTGCTGCGTTAGTAGCGGAGAGGGAGGCAGATGATGAGCCAGCAACCGCGGCAAGCGAATCCAGCGACAAGCGGGGGCTTCCTCGACAAGCTCTGGTCCCGGCAAAGATGGATCTGCGCAGGTGTGCGAGGAGATACAGAAGAAGAGAATGGTGCAGCGCCCAGTGTTCTTTGTCAGCTCCCTTCTGCAGGGGGCTAGGTCAAGGTACTCTGGTGTGCAGAAATTGCTTTTCGGCCTTCTCATGGCCTCGAGAAAGCTTCGCCATTACTTCCAAGCACATGAGATCACAGTTGTCACTCGCTTTCCGCTGAAGAGGATACTGCAGAATCCAGAAGCGACAGGCAGGATTGTTGAGTGGGCACTGGAACTGTCAAGCTTTGGCCTTAAGTTTGAGAGCACTTCAACTATCCAAAGCAGAGCATTGGCGGAATTCATAGCAGAGTGGACGCCAACGCCAGATGAAGAAATTCCGGAGACGAGCATCCCCGTCAAGGAAGCAAGCAAAGAGTGGCTGATGTACTTTGATGGTGCCTTCTCGCTGCAAGGCGCCGGTGCTGGCGTGCTGCTTGTCGCGCCCACCGAAGAGCACCTCAAGTACGTGGTCCAGATGCACTTTCCCAAGGAGCAAGCAACAAACAATACTGCAGAGTATGAAGGTTTGCTTGCCGGTCTCAGGATCGCGGCAGACCTTGGGATCAAGAAGCTCATCGTCAGGGGTGACTCGCAGCTTGTCGTCCGCCAAGTGAACAAGAATTATCAGAGTCCGTTGATGGAAGCCTACGTTGATGAAGTGAGGAAGCTAGAGGAGCACTTTGTCGGCCTACAGATGGAACACGTTCCAAGAGCTCAGAACGACATCGCTGATGGCCTGTCAAAGTGCGCAACACTTAAGTTACCTGTGGAACCAGGGATCTTTGTGCTCAAGCTGACTCAACCGTCTGTTACGCCATCAACTGGACAGAGCAAGAAGAGAAAGTTGATTTCTGGTGACTATCTTCCGGCAGAGCTTCCCGAAGCTGCCGCCAAGAAGGTCCCCAAGATCAACGCCAAGAGTGCTGAGGAGCAGTCTGCTCCGGCAAACCCCAGGGTTTGTTCCGTCGAAGCAGATGCTCCCGACAAGTTTTGCTCCGGCAAGCTTGCCGGGGAACGTCAAGCTCCGGCTGAGCCGCAGGTTCTCGCCTTAGAAGCGGATGTTCCCGCAGCAACAGATATGCCTTTAGTCCTTGTTGTCGAGCCACAAGCTCCAGCATGGGCACAACAGATCGTCCGTTTCCTTCAGACAGGAGAACTTCCCGAAGAGCAAGAAGAAGCGGAAAGAGTAGCCCGACAGTCAAGTATGTACCAGTTTGTCGACAGCACACTGTACAGAAGAAGACTCAACGGTGTGAAATTGAAGTGTATTCACCGGGAAGATGGACAAAAGCTGTTGGCAGAGATACATGGAGGCATATGTGGTCACCACATTGGTGCAAGAGCACTTGCCGGCAAAGCTTTCCGGCAAGGTTTCTTTTGGCCGATAGCCCTCCAGAATGCAACTGCACAAGTAACCAAGTGTGAAGCATGCCAGTTCCATTCCAAGCAGATACACCAGCCAGCTCAAGCTCTCCAGACGATCCCTTTATCCTGGCCATTTTCGGTCTGGGGGCTCGACATCCTCGGCCCCTTCCCCCGAGTTGTCGGGGGCTTTGAGTTCTTGTACGTCGCAATCGACAAGTTCACAAAGTGGCCGGAAGTGGAAGCAGTGAGGATGGTGACCGCACAGTCAGCAGTCAAGTTCTTCAGGTCGATTGTTTGCCGCTTCGGGATCCCTAACAGGATCATCACCGACAACGGTACGCAATTCACGAGCCGCACCTTCATGCAGTACGTCCAAGATCTTGGCGCCAAGGTCTGCTTCGCTTCTGTTGCTCACCCCAGAAGCAACGGTCAAGCGGAGAGGGCAAATGCTGAAGTGCTGCGTGGACTCAAGACCAGGACTTTTGACAGGCTGCACAAGTGCGGAAGAAACTGGATCGAGGAGCTGCCGGTGGTTCTTTGGTCGATCAGGACGACGCCAAATCGAGCCACTAGCCAGACACCTTTTGCTCTAGTCTATGGAGCAGAGGCAGTTATCCCCACGGAACTTGTATACGGGTCGCCTCGAGTGCTCGCTTATGATGAGCTTGAGCAAGAGCAGCTGCGTGAAGATGACGCGCTGCTCCTTGAGGAAGATCGTCTTCAGGCTGCTGTGCGAGCTGCTCGCTACCAGCAAGCTTTGCGCTGCTACCATAGCCGCAAAGTTAACGCCAGAAGTCTCGAGGAAGGCGACCTTGTTCTTCGGCGCATTCAGTGCGCCAAGAATTCAAACAAGTTGACGCCAAAGTGGGAAGGCCCTTACCGGGTGAAACGAGTCACTAGGCCTGGCGCTGTCCGCCTTGAGACCGAAGATGGCATTCCGGTGAGCAACTCCTGGAATATTGAGCATCTTCGTAAGTTTTACCCGTAAGGCGCGGTTGTCGGACCCTGTTCCGGCAACCACCTTTTGTACAAGTCTTTCCGCTGTTGCATGTAATCCTTTGTACAAAGCCAGGCGCAGACCCTGTGCATAAGAAAGCTCATGTGCTCCGCACATCCTGTCAATTTCATGCTTTTTATTCCTTTTTTGCGTGAGTTTTCTGACACTTTGTGCAGCGCCAAACCCCGGTAAGCAATAACGAGCCATAAGGCTCCATATCTTTATTTTCTCTTCTTTCTTTTCTCAAGGAAAGGAAAGTTCCCCTCGCCCACAAGTTTGCCGGGGGGAAGGAGGATATAAGGGTGAGGACCAGGCGTCGTTCAAGCAAGTTACGCCTTGCTGGAGAGCAAACGACAAAAAAGCTAAGTTGCCAAAGTTTGAGCAATCAGATTTTTTAAAATTTTAAGTTATCTTCCTTGAACGACCATGCTTTGTATGGAAAACATGTGCGCGAAGGAACCAGCTCGTGGCTAGTTGCGCCCTTACTTTGTTTCGAGTTTGCTCACAACTTAAGTGTGCTGCAACTAGAGTTGCGCCCTTACTTTGTTTCGAGTCCGCTCAACAACTTAAGTGAGCTGCGACTAGTTGCGATAAGGTTTCTTGTCGGTAACGGCACCGCCAGCAGGCTGCTGACGTCCCGCACTCAGCGCTCGCGGCAAAGGTGCCTGCGCCGGCAAGTTCCCTAAAAGCGTAGGGCAAAAGCATACAAAGGAAGGAGTCAAGTAAAGGAAATAACGTTGCAATCACTGCCCAAAATAAAGTTATATATTACAAGATAGCTTGTCGCAGCTCTAATAGACTGTTTCCATAACACGACCAGCAGCGACAAGAAGGTCGGACCAGCATCTGGACCCCGGCAAGCCAGTGTTGCCGGGGGCTGCAAGTACAAAGATTCTCCCACGGCGAACCAGAGTTGCCGGGGGCTGCGATCTCAGATAAGTTTTTCATCCCTTATCATGCATTCTCTTACGGACTGAGGAATGTGAAACCTCGTTTCTTCCTAAAAGATACCGTGCTCCCCTAAACTCTAGGCCCTAGGGCTTGTTCCTGGGGCCAGGTTTGGTTGTAGTCGCGGCAGCAAAGGGACGAAACGAGGAGCCCAAACCCGCCTCATCCCTGCCTCCGCCAAAAGCGTGAGAAAGGTCGAGCGACGTGGGAAGACGGCAGGGCCTGCTGCCGGGAAAAGACGTGTCTATCTTAAAGATATCAAGGATTTACTCCTTGACGTGGGTTCCACCCGCAGGACAAGTGACCCGGCAAGCATCCCCTTTTCATTAAAAAAACATTCCACTCAGGTACAGTTCATAGAGAATGAAAAACATGAATGATGGGATTACAAGTTTTAAATGCAGCTAATGCCCGAGGGCTTACAAATTAAAAAGAGATAAGGTGCCCGTAATCCCTTCCTTGTCCCTCTCCTCAGGAGGCAGGTCAAGGAGGCGAAAAGGGCAAAAGGGGCGCCTAGGCGAGCTACGAGTGGCAGAAGACACCAAGAGAACATCTCGGTGGCCGTCCAAAGGCTGGATGGTGATGGCGGCGCCGGAAGGAGGGCTCGAAGACAAGGCGGCAGGACGTCAGCACGCTGTCGAGGGCGTCGTGCCCACGTACTCTGAGTTGACGGCCTTGCCGCCCGCCCTCTTCCTCTTCCGCAGCCTCCCAACGCCAGCCACCCAAGGAGACGACCCCGAGAAGTTCGAGGAGCCGGCGACGCGGATGATGGGGTCGCCGGTGCCGCACGGAGCGGCGCCTGACACCTAGTCGGACCCGTCATCCTGCCACCCGCTGCCCTCCTCGTCGCTGCCGCTGTCTTCCTCGTCACTCCCGCTCAAGGAGGAGTCTTTGCTATCGGAGGAGCTCTCCACGCAGCACCTTGCCCGGGTCCCGAAGCACCCGAAGACCTTGACGGAGAGGAGACCGCCCTCCATCAGCTTAAAATGGAGGGTGAACCCCTCCGTCAAGCGGTGGATGCGGGCGAACGTCTTCCACCCTCGACCAAGATACATCACATTAGGGGCTGGGAAGTCAACGCGGACTCGCGTACCCCTGATTCCACAGCCCCTCATGTGCAACCTCAGTGTCTCGGGCGGGTCCAACTCCATCTCGCTCCCAAATGGAGTCGGGAGACGAAGGCGACAACGAGGCGGCCGACGCAGCCTGACGAAGAACTCGCAAGGGTCGTCCCCAATATGGATCGCTGTGGGAAGAGGAACCGCTGGCGGAGGCGAGGCCGGCGCGCCGCCCCGTCCACCTCTTCCCCGAGCGCCTCGGCCTTGCCCTCGACCTCGCCCATGGCCGCCCCCTCCCTCTTCCCCTTGCGGCTGGCTCTGCCACCACGGGTGCGGGAGAGGGAGGGGCGCGTTGTCTAGCAGCGACCCTCGCCGCCACCGTTGAAGGACCAGGGTACCCTCTCTCCATGACGAATGGAAGGGAGGGGAGCAGAAGCTGAAGAAGGAAGGAGATGAAGGAATGCAGGGTGCCGTTCCCCCCTCCCGCTCTTTATAAAGGGACGGGGTGGGGGGGCTCGGCCGCCCCGCTCCGCCAATCAAGACGTAGAAGGGGCAGGGAACTGGGACCGGCCCGCTACCTCGACCCACGACGGCCCGGTTCCCCGCCTCCACCGTCCGCCACCCCAAGCGCATGGAAGCCGCGTGGCAGACGTGCAGAACCGAGGCGACGGGTGAGGCGACCTCTCCCCACCCCGTGATCGTGGGGAGTGGACACCTCGAAAACCACGCCACTGCCCCTGTTTCCCCTGCTTATAAGGAGGGAGGGGGCGGACGTTCCGCATTTCCGAATAAAGAAACCACCCACGACCTCCCCCACGACACCGCAATTGACGCGTGCCGTTCGGGGAGGGCGCGGTGGGTGCGGAGTCAGGTACGGCGTGACCCAGGCCGCGCGTGCCCGTGCCCTGTTTTGGGCCTGGCCCAACAGCGCTCGGCACCGTGTATGGCCCAGGCCCGGGGGCTCCTGTCGGTGTACTAGAGTAGGGGTACCCTAGTATCCCGAACTTGTGCACGGGCAGCTACAGCGCCCCGGGGCAAGGCTTGCCAGGTGACTGTAACGCCCCAGATGTAACTTGCCATATTTGTAATCCAACTCTTGCCATTTCGGCATTGTGATATGATATTCCCTCCGTGGTTGGGCTCTCTCCATGTTGCATTGTGGTCATGTCATGCATTTCATATCATGTCATCATGTGCATCGCATTCGCATACGTGTTCGTCTCATAAATCCGAGCATTTTTCCCGTTGTCCATTTTGCAATCCGGCGCTCCTATGTTCCCCGGCGTCCCCGTTTACATTTCTTCGTGAGCAGGTATTAAACTTTCTCGGAATGGGCCTCGGTATAGCACCGGTAGACCGCCTGTCAAGTTTCGGGTCAATCGGAGTTCGTTTGGTACTCCAACGGTTAACCGGGTAACCGTGAAGGCCTCGTGTGTGTTGCAGCCCAACACCCCTTCAAAACAGCCCAATAACCCATCTAAGACACTCCCATGTCCTCCGCCGTTCGATCACGATCGCGTGGCCGAAAACCGCTCTCCATTTGGAGCCTCCTAGCTCCTCCTATCTATAAAAAGGCCTCCTCCTCCTCCATTTGCGGGCAAAACACCACGAAACCCTAATCCCGCAGCTCCCCGCGCCGCCGGACGTGTCCGGGCGTGCCGGACAACGTCCGCTCGCCGCGCCGGACCAACCCAGGGCCACCACGTGGCACCCCGGCGCCCATCGCCGCCAGCCCGCCCGGGCCCGTCGCCGGCCCGCGTGCCCGCGCCGCTGCCCCAGCGCGCCCGCCCGCTCATCGCCCCGAGCCGCGCCGCTCCGCCGCCTCCTCTCCGTCGCCGGCCGCCGCCGCCGCTCCCACGCCGCTGCCCCGCGCGCCGCCGCTGCTCCCGCTCCGCCGCCCCGCCTCGCCGCGCCGCCTCCCGCCGCCTCGCCGCGCCGCCCCGCCACCGAGCCGCGCCGCCCGCCGTCGCCGGCGTCGCCCGCGCCGGGCCGGATCCGCCGTCGCCGGAGTCGCCGGCCAGATCTAGGGTTGACCCCTCCCCTCGTTTTTTTCTCTAAGTCCCAGGATTTTACATTATCTTCACATGTTCAACCTGCCGTAACTTTGCATCCGTAGCTCCGTTTCGCACGTATAATACGTCAAATTGTTCGCCACGAAGAGTACACCACTTTGGTCCATTGCATAATTTTAATTTGAGGTCATCTTGGTGCCAGAAATGCTGTTGGAAGAGGGCTAGTTAATGTTAGTGGCTGGATCTTATCTGAACATGCACTTTTGTCATTTTTGCCATGATTGATGTGTACCTCCTATGAAGTTGTGTCCTACATGAGTTATGTAATATGCCATGTTACCTTTCCAGATAATTTTTCCATGTATTTTTTTGATACTTGCGGTGACTAGCACAAGAGTGCAAACTAGGTCACTTGATGTTGCTGATTTCAGAGACTTAGTGATTTCACCAAGTCCCTGTCTGCTGTTATTTTCATGCCATGTATTCATGTTGTTTCTGAGAGATCTATGCATAATTTGAGCATGATTAGTAAGGGTGTTTTGAACTTGAGTATTTTCTCTATCAATCCGTGCCTTTTTTTGTATTTATGGAGTGTCATAGCTTGAGTCGTTCGAGCTCTACTTTTGCAAAAAATTGTTGCTGGCAGATTGTTTACATGTTATTCGATATTGCCAAGCTTGGTGTAGTTGATCCTTGCATGCTATGATGTTATTCTTGACATGTATAGTTACTATGCCATGTCTTCTTGATGTATGTATGCTTAGTTTATCATGCAATGCTCTTTAGTGAGTGCATCGAGCTCACGAACATGCCTAGTCGTTATCTGATTTTGCCATGTCCAGTTTTTCTGCTAAGTCTGAAACCTGTAATGAAACTTGCTTAATTGACATGGGTGTAATCATACTCTCTGATCCTTTTTGGCTTATGGTCAGTAAGGGACTTTTGTCAAGTGCTTTGAGTAGCTTCATCCCGTGCCTTACTTTACTATGTTCTGAATCAGTAGCATGTTGTTTCATTGCTCTGAACATGTCATCCTGATGTTAGTTTCTCCTATGTTGTTAATTTCACCAAGTCTGAGAACCTGTTATCTTGTGCACTTTTGCCATGCTTGTTTGGACCTGTTATGATGTGATTTAGCCGTAGCTCAGTGTTCATCTTTTATCGAGCATCTTGAGTAGTTTACTGTCATATGCTTTGTTGCCATGTTTGGGTGCAGTAGCTTAATTAATTGTTGCTTGCTAAGTAGCATCATGCTGTTAAGGGCAGATTCTTGTCATTCTTGTTTTGCTTGTCATTTGCAAACCGTGCATCCGATTCCGGTGATCTTTATATCGATTTCAACCGAAATCATCTCATCTATCCAGTGGCATACTTGGTTTGCCAAGATCATGCTTTGTTCATCATTTTCCTTCTGGAGCATGCATATGCATTGCATACCACCTCTCGCATATCATGACATGTTTTGCATCATGTTGTTTGCGCATTGCATCGTGGTTGATATGTGTTCCTTTGCTTGTTCTCTTGTCTTGGGTAGAGCCGTGAGACGAGTACGTGAACGAGGATTCCGTTGAGAACGCTTTCGAGGACCAAGCTTTCGACAACCCTGAGAACCTTGCAGGCAAGATGACCATACCCTCGAAATCACTTCTATCTTTGCTTGCTAGATTGCTCGCTCTTTTGCTATGCCTATGCTGCGGTACCTACCACTTGCTATATCATGCCACCTATATTGCCATGTCAGCCCCTAACCATCCATGTCCTATCAAACCATTGATTGGCTATGTTACCGCTTTGCTCAGCCCCTCTTATAGCGTTGCTAGTTGCAGGTGAAGATGAAGTTTGTTCCTCGTTGGAACTTGGACTTGTTGTTCCTTGTTGGAACATGTTTACTTGTTGGGATATCACAATACCTCTTATTTAATTAATGCATCTATATACTTGGTAAAGGGTGGAAGGCTCGGCCTTATGCCTGGTGTTTTGTTTCACTCTTGCCATCCTAGTTTCCGTCATACCGGTGTTATGTTCCCGGAGTTTGCGTTCCTTACACGGTTGGGTGATTTGTGGGACCCCCTTGACAGTTCGCTTTGAATAAGACTTTTCCAGCAAGGCCCAACATTTGTTTTACCATTTGCCACCTAAGCCTTTTTCCCTTGGGTTCTGCAGACTCAAGGGTCATCTTTATTTTAAACCCCCGGGCCAGTTCTCCTTCGATTGCTGGTCCAAACCGAGCGATGTCCGGCGCCCCTTGGGCAACCAGGGTCTATGCCAACCCGACGTCTTGCTCATCCGGTGTGCCCTGAGAACGAGTTATGTGCAGCTCCTATCGGGATTTGTCGGCACATCTGGGTGGCTTTGCTGGACTTGTTTTGTTGCTGTCGAAATGTCTTGTAGTCCGGGATTCCGAGATTGATCGGGTCTTCCCGGTAGAAGGAATATCCTTCGTTGACCGTGAGAGCTTATCATGGGCTAAGTTGGGACACTCCTGCAGGGTATTATCTTTCGAAAGCCGTGCCCGCGGTTATGAGGCAGATGGGAATTTGTTGATGTCCGGTTGTAGAAAACCCGAAGTTGACCTTAACTAAAACACATCAACCGCGTGTGTAACCGTGATGGTCTCTTCTCGGCGGGGTCCGGGAAGTGAACACGGTTGTTGGAGTTATGCCTGACGTAGGTTGTTTCAGGATCACTTCTTGATCACTTCTAGTTTCACGACCGTGCTTTGCCTTCTCTTCTCGCTCTCTTTTGCGTTGTAGCCACCATATGCTAGTCGCTTGCTGCAGCTCCACCTCACATACCCCTCTCCTACCTATAAGCTTAAATAGTCTTGATCTCGCGGGTGTGAGATTGCTGAGTCCCCGTGACTCACAGATTCTATCACAACAGTTGCAGGTACCAACGATGCTAGTGCAGTTGACGCGACCGAGCTCACTTGGGAGTTCGACGAGGAATGTGGTCGTTACTATGTTTCCTTTCCAGATGATCAGTAGTGGAGCCCAGTTGGGGTGACCGGGGATCTGTTTAGCATTTGGGGTAGTCTTCTTTCATTTTGGTACCGTAGTCGGACCTTGAGTGTAATCTGTATGATGGATGTTATTTATGTACTTGTGTGAAGTGGCGATTGTAAGCCAACTATGTATCTTTTCCCTTTATTTATTACATGGATTGTGTGAAGATTACCTCACTTGCGACATTGCTTTCAATGCGGTTATGCCTCTAAGTCATGCCTCGACACGTGGGAGATATAGCCGCATCGAGGGCGTTACAAGTTGGTAATCAGAGCCTTTCCCCGACCTTAGGAGCCCCCACTGTTTGATCGTCTTTAGTGGCCGAGTTGTGTCTAGAAAAAAATGTTTTGAGTCATGTTAGGAATTATATATCGGAGAGTTTAGGAATTCTTTTTACTCCCCAGTCCCGTCGACCTTCTGGTAAGGCATACTGACGTAGAGTTTTGACTCTTCTCTTCTCAAATTTCACTAATTTTTTTTAGGATCACGCGGGTATATTACAATCGTTCCGATGGTTTTATGATGACAACATTGTCTTGGTTGCCTCCCGTCAGTAGGGGTTTTAGAGGAGGTGTCCCGGGGAGTTGAGCTCCGAGGTGTTGTCGTCATAATTTTATCGTTACGGTTTTGGGATACCTAAGTTTAGTACGCCGACATCGAAAATCTCTTTTGTACAGTTATTGGTGAGATAACCCTGATAGCCCAGTACTGAGGCGAGTGCGGGAGTATTGCCATGACTTGTATAACGGATGTTTTTTTCGAAGGTTGAGGTAGATGATTTCCGAGGATTTCTTGGTTATGTGTTGAAGGATGGATACAACTGGATCTAGGTATTGTTTGTTTGGGTGATATATTTTGTGTCCCCTGTATCCCCAACACCTGATTGCATAACCAGAAAGTTTCGGGAGTTTATAAGTGGGAATTCATGTAGCTCTAGTATTTCTTCCGCAGATATTTGGTTTGTGATTGGGTAATCCTTACCAAGTATTTGTTCACATCCGTACCTTGTTGATTTTATCCCTTACCGTGTTCTAAGTGGCTTCTCAGCTTGGAAGTGTGATGATTTACATTGGAATTCATTCGTTCATTCTTGTTCGAATGTTTATTGTGAAGACCATATGTTGCAATTTCGTTCCTTTGATTCAGCTTCAATATATATCTGTCAAGATGCTAATGGATGTCACCCTCTTCAGGATGGCTCCACCAACGCGTCAGAATCCGGAACACAATGAAGGGAATCAGGCTAACCCTCCGCCACCACCTCCGCCTCCATAAGCTTGGCAAGCCTTGATGACTGCCACAAATGCCAATGCTCAGATTCTGATTCAGCTCTTGCAAGATCGCAACCAAGGGCAAGCTAATCAAGAGAATCAAGGCCAAGGGAACAATCAGCCGCATTTCGCTTCACTGAACCAGTTCCTTGCTAATCAGCCAAAGACCTTCAGCTACTGTGTCGAGGCCACAGACGCCAATGACTGGCTCATGGACATCAGCAAGCATTTTGAGTGCAGCAATGTGAGACCTGAGGACTTTGTCAAGTTTGCCTCTTTTCTACTCAAAGATCAAGCTGCTGAGTGGTTCCAGGAATACAAAGATTCCAGAGGAGGTCGTGTGATCACTTGGGATGATTTCCGCCGTGACTTCAAAGCGCACCACATTCCAGAAAGTGTTGTTGAGCTTAAGCGTGAGGAATTCCGCAATCTCAAGCAAGGCAACATGTCTGTCTATCAATACAACACTCAGTTCCAGAAGCTCTCTCGCTTTGCAAGGCAAGACATTCCTGATGAGAAGAGTATGATCTACCAGTTCAGGCGTGGTCTCAGAGAAGATCTGCAACTTGCTCTCGTGCTTTTCGAACCATTAAAGTATGATGAATTCTACAACATGGCGCTGAAACAAGAAGCTGCTCAGCTCAAGTGTGAGGCATCTAAGAAGAGAGTCAGAGACGCAGTCCAGTCTTCTTCTTCTTCACTTGTGGCAGCTAAGCAACAGAAGTTCTGGTTGTCTCCTCCTCCGTTCCGTCAGCCTTATCAGCAAAAGAACTCAAGTGGCCGTGGATCTTCCCACCCACCCAACCCTGGCTATCAGAACAAGTCTCAGAATCAAACTCCAAGGCCAAGTGCTCCTTACCATCGTCCGCTCTCAGAAGTGACTTGTAACAAATGCCAGCAGAAGGGTCACTATGCGAACTAGTGCTTCAACCAAAGGCGCCTTCCGCCTCCTCCTCCTGTGAAATCTTCCAGCAATGCAGTGGTCAAGCATAATCCTAAGTCTGCAAAGGTGAACATGATGAATGCAGCTCAAGCGGAGGATTCTTCTGATGTGATCATGGGTAATCTTCCTGTTAATGATATTCCTGCAAAAGTCTTATTTGATACCGGTGCTTCGCATTCTTTCATTTCAAGACCTTTTGCATCCATGAACAATTTGCATACTGTCGATCTGCCCAAGCCCATGGCGGTTTCCTCTCCGGGTTTGTTCATGAATACAAAGATGATGACTCCGGATGTTTCTATCAAGATGGGCGACTATAAATTTCTTTCTTCTCCAATGGTGCTTGGTGACTCTGATATTGATCTTATTCTCGGGATGGACTGGCTTTCTAAGCACAAGGCTCAGCTAGAGTGTGCTGCCAGGGAAATCAAATTGACTCACTCTTCTAACGATGTGATCATCTATGCTTCTCGTGATGATACCATTCGGTTGTTTTCTCTCAATGAGATGGGTGAAATGGAGGCTATCTCTCAGATTCCAGTCGTTTGTGAGTACCAAGATGTTTTTCCAGAAGACCTTCCGGGTATGCCTCCTCGCCGGCCAGTCGAATTCGTTATTGATCTTGAACCTGGCACGGAACCCGTTTGCAAGCGTCCTTACAAGCTTGGACCAGATGAGCTCAAGGAGTTGAAGCTTCAACTTGATAAACAAGAGCGTATGGGTCTGATCAGACCGAGTTCCTCTCCTTGGGGTTGTGGTGTTCTTTTTGTCTGGAAGAAGGATGGCACGAACCGACTTTGCGTCGATTACCGTCCATTGAACAAGAAGACAATCAAGAACAAGTACCCACTTCCCAACATCAATGAGCTATTCGAACAACTCAAAGGTGCTAAGGTGTTCTCCAAGCTGGACCTTCGTATGGGTTATCATCAGATTCTCATTCGCGAAGAAGATATTCCCAAGACAGCATTCAGAACAAGCTTTGGTTCTTATGAGTATACTGTCATGTCCTTCGGCCTTGTCAATGCTCCTCCATATTTCACTCGCTTGATGAATTTCATCTTCAACCCCTACATCAATGAGTTTGTCTTGGTCTATCTCGATGATATTTTGGTTTACTCCAAGAATGAGGAGGATCATGCCAAACATTTGCGTTTGGTACTCGACAAGCTCAGAGAGTTCAAATTGTATGCGAAGTTCTCCAAATGTGAATTCTGGCTTGATGAAGTTCTTTTTCTTGGTCATATCATCTCTGCCAAGGGCATCGCTGTTAATCCTGAGAAGGTGTCTGCAGTTGTGAATTGGGAACCGCCTCAGAATGTCAAGCAGCTTCGCAGTTTTCTTGGACTTGCAAGCTATTGCAGAAGATTCGTTGAAAATTTCTCCAAGATTGCCAAGCCTCTTTCCAACCTCCTCCAGAAGCATGTGAAGTATGTCTGGTCTCCTGAGTGTGACGTTGCTTTCAAGACTCTCAAAGAGAAACTCGTCATTGCTCCAGTTCTGACTCCTCCTGACGAATCCAAGCCTTATGAAGTATTCTGTGATGCTTCTCTTCAGGGCCTCGGTGCCGTCCTAATGCAAGAGAAGAAGGTTGTTGCCTATACCTCTCGCCAGTTGAAGCCCAATGAAAGGAACTACCCCACTCACGATCTTGAGTTGGCGGCAGTTGTCCACGCACTAATAACATGGAGACATCTCCTGTTGGGAAGGAAAGTGGACATTTTCACAGATCACAAGAGTCTCAAGTATATCTTCACTCAGCCTCATCTCAACCTCAGGCAAACTCGATGGGTCGAAATGATTCAAGAGTATAATCCGAGTATTGAGTACACTCCAGGCAAGGCTAATGTGATTGCAGACGCTTTGAGCAGAAAGGCTTACTACAACAGCTTAATCCTCAAGCCATTCCAACCGGATCTCTGCGAGGCTTTCCGCAAGTTGAATCTCCAAGTTGTCCCTCAAGGTGTTCTTGCCAACCTCATAGTCTCTCCTACTTTGGAAGATCAGATTCGTGAGGCACAATTGTTGGATACCATGGTGAAGAAGGTGAAACGTGGTATTGAAAAGAGCATCCCCAAATACAAGTGCTATCGAGTTGATGACAGAGATACTCTTTTCTTCGAGGACCGGATTGTGGTTCCAAAGGGAGATCTTCATAAAGTCATTATGAATGAAGCGCACAATTCTCTTCTGTCAATTCATCCTGGAAGTTCGAAGATGTACCAAGACCTCAAGCAGTCGTATTGGTGGACTCGAATGAAGCGTGAGATTGCTCAATTCGTGAATGAGTGTGATGTCTGCAGAAGGGTGAAAGCAGAACACCAACGACCAGCTGGTCTTCTCCAACCTCTTGCTATTCCAGAATGGAAGTTTGATCATATCGAAATGGACTTCGTGACTGGTTTTCCTAAGTCCAAGCGTGGAAATGATGCTATCTTCGTCGTCATCGACAAGCTCACCAAAGTGGCTCATTTTCTTCCTATCAAAGAGTCTATCACAGCAGCGCAGCTGGCAGAGCTCTACACCTCCAGAATTGTCTCTTTGCACGGCATTCCGCAGTTGATTTCTTCAGACCGTGGAAGCATCTTTACCTCCAAGTTTTGGGATTCTTTTCAGAAGGCCATGGGCACCAACATCCGCTTCAGCACAGCTTTCCACCCTCAGACTAGTGGACAAGTCGAGCGTGTCAACCAAATTCTTGAAGATATGCTCAGAGCCTGTGTTATCTCTTTCGGCATGAAGTGGGAGGATTGCCTTCCTTACGCTGAATTCTCTTACAACAACAGTTTTCAAGCCAGCTCGGGCAAAGCCCCATTCGAGATTCTCTATGGCAGAAAGTGCCGTACCCCTCTCAACTGGTCTGAAACCGGTGAACGTCAATTGCTTGGCAATGATTTGATCTCAGAGGCTGAGGCTATGTGCAAGGTGATTCGTGAGAACCTCAAAGCCGCGCAGTCGCGCCAGAAGAGCTATTACAATAGCAAACACCGAGATGTGGCATTCGAGATCGGAGACCATGTCTACCTCCGCGTCTCTCCAATGAAAGGGACTCGTCGCTTCGGTATCAAGGGGAAACTTGCTCCGCGATACGTGGGCCCCTTCAAGATCATCGGGAGACGAGGCGATCTAGCCTATCAACTTGAGCTTCCCTCCAACTTTGCAAATGTGCATGATGTCTTCCACGTGTCACAACTTCGCAAGTGCTTCAAGACGCCTGAGCGCACCATCAACTTCGAAGAGATTGATCTTCAAGAAGATTTGTCCTATCATGAGCACCCAGTTGCCATTCTCGAGACAACTGAGCGCAAGACTCGCAACAAGTCAATCAAATTCCTCAAAGTGAAATGGTCACATCATTCAGACCGAGAAGCCACCTGGGAGCGTGAAGACCACCTATGTTCCGAGTATCCGGAGTTCTTTCAGTCCTAGATCTCGGGACGAGATCCTCTCGTAGTGGTGGAGTGTTGTAACTCCCCAGATGTAACTTGCCATATTTGTAATCCAACTCTTGCCATTTTCGGCATTGTGATATGATATTCCCTCCGTGGTTGGGCTCTCTCCGTGTTGCATTGTGGTCATGTCATGCATTTCATATCATGTCATCATGTGCATCGCATTCGCATACGTGTTCGTCTCATAAATCCGAGCATTTTTCCCGTTGTCCGTTTTGCAATCCGGCGCTCCTATGTTCCCCGGCGTCCCCGTTTACATTTCTTCATGAGCAGGTATTAAACTTTCTCGGAATGGCCCGAGGTTTTACAAGTGGCCTCGATATAGCACCGGTAGACCGCCTGTCAAGTTTCGGGTCAATCGGAGTTCGTTTGGTACTCCAACGGTTAACCGAGTAACCGTGAAGGCCTCGTGTGTGTTGCAGCCCAACACCCCTTCAAAACAGCCCAATAACCCATCTAAGACACTCCCATGTCCTCCGCCATTCGATCACGACCGCGTGGCCGAAAACCGCTCTCCATTTGGAGCCTCCTAGCTCCTCCTATCTATAAAAAGGCCTCCTCCTCCTCCATTTGCGGGCAAAACACCACGAAACCCTAATCCCGCAGCTCCCCGCGCCGCCGGACGTGTCCGGGCGTGCCGGACAACGTCCGCTCGCCGCGCCGGACCAACCCAGGGCCACCACGTGGCACCCCGGCGCCCCCTCGCCGCCAGCCCGCCCGGGCCCGTCGCCGGCCCGCGCGGCCCGCGCGCCCGCCCGCTCGTCGCCCCGAGCCGCGCCGCTCCGCCGCCTCCTCTCCGTCGCCGGCCGCCGCCGCCGCTCCCGCGCCGCTGCCCCGCGCGCCGCCGCCGCTCCCGCTCCGCCGCCCCGCCTCGCCGCGCCGCGCGCCGCCTCCCGGCGCCTCGCCGCGCCGCCCCGCCACCGAGCCGCGCCGCCCGCCGTCGCCGGCGTCGCCCGCGCCGGGCCGGATCCGCCGTCGCCGGAGTCGCCGGCCAGATCTAGGGTTGACCCCTCCCCTCGTTTTTTTCTCCAAGTCCCAGGATTTTACATTATCTTCACATGTTCAACCTGCCGTAACTTTGCATCCGTAGCTCCGTTTCGCACGTATAATATGTCAAATTGTTCGCCTAGAAGAGTAAATAATTTTGTTCCATTGCACCATTTTCATTTGAGGTCATCTTGATGCCAAAAATGCTGTTGGAAGAGGGCTAGTTAATGTTAGTGGCTGGATCTTATCTGAACATGCACTTTTGTCATTTTTGCCATGATTGATGTGTACCTTCTATGAAGTTGTGTCCTACATGAGTTATGTAATATGCCATGTTACCTTTCCAGAGAATTTTGCCTTGTAGTTTTGTGATACTTGTGGTGACTAGCACAAGCATGCAAACTAGGTCACTTGATGTTGCTGATTTCAGAGACTTAGTGATTTCACTAAGTCCCTGTCTGCTGTTATTTTCATGCCATGTATTCATGTTGTTTCTGAGAGATCTATGCATAATTTGAGCATGATCAGTAAGCGTGTTTTGAACTTGAGTATTTGATCTATCCATCCGTTCCTTTTTTTGTATTTATGGAGTGTCATAGCTTGAGTCATTCGAGCTCTACTTTTGCAACAAAATGTTGCTGGCAGATTGTTTACATGGTATTCGATTTTGCCAAGCTTGGTGTAGTTGATCCTTGCATGCTATAATGTTATTCTTGACATGTATAGTTACTATGCCATGTCTTCTTGATGTATGTATGCTTATTTTATCATGCAATGCTCTGTAGTGAGTGCATCGAGCTCACGAACATGCCTAGTCGTTATCTGATTTTACCATGTCCTGTTTTTCTGCCAAGTCTGAAACCTGTAACAAAATTTGCTTAATTGACATGGGTGTAATCATATTCTCTGATCCTCTTTGGCTTATGGTCACTAAGGGACTTTTGGCAAGTGCTTTGAGTAGATTCATGCCATGCCTTACTTTGCTATGTTCTGAACCTGTAGCATGTTGTTTCATTGCTCTGAACATGTCATCCTGATGTTAGTTTCTGCTATGTTGTTAATTTCACTAAGTCTGAGAACCTGTTATCTTGTGCACTTTTGCCATGCTTGTTTGGACCTGTTATGATGTGATTTAGCCGTAGCTCAGTGTTCATCATTTATCGATCATCTTGAGTAGTTTACTGTCATATGCTTTGTTGCCATGTTTGGGTGCAGTAGCTTAATTAATTGTTGCTTGCTAAGTAGCATCATGCTGTTAAGGGCAGATTCTTGTCATTCTTGTTTTGCTTGTCATTTGCAAACCGTGCATCCGATTCCGGTGATCTTTATATCGATTTCAACCGAAATCACCTCATCTATCCAGTGGCATACTTGGTTTGCCAAGATCATGCTTTGTTCATCATTTTCCTTCCGGAGCATGCATATACATTGCATACCACCTCTCGCATATCATGACATGTTTTGCATCATGTTGTTTGCGCATTGCATCGTGGTTGATATGTGTTCCTTTGCTTGTTCTATTGTCTTGGGTAGAGCCGGGAGACGAGTACGTGAACGAGGATTCCGTTGAGAACGCTTTCGAGGACCAAGCTTTCGACAACCCTGAGAACCTTGCAGGCAAGATGACCATACCCTCGAAATCACTTCTATCTTTGCTTGCTAGATTGCTCGCTCTTTTGCTATGCCTATGCTGCGATACCTACCACTTGCTATATCATGCCACCTATATTGCCATGTCAGCCCCTAACCATCCATGTCCTAGCAAACCGTTGATTGGCTATGTTACCGCTTTGCTCAGCCCCTCTTATAGCGTTGCTAGTTGCAGGTGAAGATGAAGTTTGTTCCTCGTTGGAACTTGGACTTGTTGTTCCTTGTTGGAACATGTTTACTTGTTGGGATATCACAATACCTCTTATTTAATTAATGCATCTATATACTTGGTAAAGGGTGGAAGGCTCGGCCTTATGCCTGGTGTTTTGTTCCACTCTTGCCACCATAGTTTCCGTCATACCGGTGTTATGTTCCCGGAGTTTGCGTTCCTTACACGGTTGGGTGATTTATGGGACCCCCTTGATAGTTCGCTTTGAATAAGACTTTTCCAGCAAGGCCCAACATTTGTTTTACCATTTGCCACCTAAGCCTTTTTCCCTTGGGTTCTGCAGACTCAAGGGTCATCTTTATTTTAAACCCCCGGGCCAGTTCTCCTTCGATTGCTGGTCCTAACCGAGCGATGTCCGGCGCCCCTTGGGCAACCAGGGTCTATGCCAA
The DNA here is from genome assembly GCA_032464435.1 of Aegilops umbellulata. Lineage (NCBI taxonomy): Eukaryota > Viridiplantae > Streptophyta > Magnoliopsida > Poales > Poaceae > Aegilops > Aegilops umbellulata. Next base: position 279,500,436 of record CP136058.1, read on the forward strand.
CCCGACGTCTTGCTCATCCGGTGTGCCCTGAGAACGAGTTATGTGCAGCTCCTATCGGGATTTGTCGGCACATCTGGGTGGCTTTGCTGGACTTGTTTTGTTGCTGTCGAAATGTCTTGTAGTCCGGGATTTCGAGATTTATCGGGTCTTCCCGGTAGAAGGAATATCCTTCGTTGACCGTGAGAGCTTATCATGGGCTAAGTTGGGACACCCCTGCAGGGTATTATCTTTCGAAAGCCGTGCCCGCGGTTATGAGGCAGATGAGAATTTGTTGATGTCCGGTTGTAGAAAACCCGAAGTTGACCTTAACTAAAACACATCAACCGCGTGTGTAACCGTGATGGTCTCTTCTCGGCGGGGTCCGGGAAGTGAACACGGTTGTTGGAGTTATGCCTGACGTAGGTTGTTTCAGGATCACTTCTTGATCACTTCTAGTTTCACGAGCGTGCTTTGCCTTCTCTTCTCGCTCTCTTTTGCGTTGTAGCCACCAAATGCTAGTCGCTTGCTGTAGCTCCACCTCACATACCCCTCTCCTACCTATAAGCTTAAATAGTCTTGATCTCGCGGGTGTGAGATTGCTGAGTCCCCGTGACTCACAGATTCTATCACAACAGTTGCAGGTACCAACGATGCTAGTGCAGTTGACGCGACCGAGCTCACTTGGGAGTTCGACGAGGAACGTGGTCGTTACTATGTTTCCTTTCCAGATGATCAGTAGTGGAGCCCAGTTGGGGTGACCGGGGATCTGTTTAGCATTTGGGGTAGTCTTCTTTCATTTTGGTACCGTAGTCGGACCTTGAGTGTAATCTGTATGATGTATGTTATTTATGTACTTGTGTGAAGTGGCGATTGTAAGCCAACTATGTATCTTTCCCCTTTATTTATTACATGGACTGTGTGAAGATTACTTCACTTGCGACGTTGCTTTCAATGCGGTTATGCCTCTAAGTCGTGCCTCGACACGTGGGAGATATAGCCACATCGAGGGCGTTACAGTGACCGCCAAGGTCCTCCGTGGTTTCCTCGGAGCCATTCAAGAACAAAGTATTCAAGCCAAAGAGACAAGGCCCCGTCAAGAGGAGCTTGCCGGGAAGGCCACTCTAGACATAAGACCCCGGCAAGAGGAGCTTGCCGGGAAGGCCAATCAAGGCACAAGACCCCGGCAAGAGGAGCTTGTCTGGAAGGCTGACCAAGGCATCTCAAAGAACTTGCCGCGACGCGCCACGCGTCCCGGCAAGGCCCGGCGAGCGACAAGCTTCCGGACGCGACAAGACAACGACCGCGGCAAGGCGTTTGCCGCGACAAGCGACCACCCTGTACCTGTGCTCCAGCACACCCACCAACATGTCCAGGGGTACGTGGCGGGAGGCTGTGCAGCCAGGGGTACGCGGTGGCAAGCGGCGCTGACAAGATTGCCATCGTGGCAAGCGGTGGCGCCCCTAACGGTCGCTTTTCTGCACTATTTGGGCAACGTAGATAGGCATTTAATGCCCTTGTCCCCTGCCGTCAGGGTTAGGTATGATACACTGTACAAGTAGCTGTACCTACCGCAGCAACTTTACATTTTTACCCTTGCCTACGTTGCCACCTGTCGGTGACCCCTTGAGCATATAAAAGGAGGCCCATGCGCAACGTAGAAAAGACGACGAACAGAAGAACGCTCGGTCTCGTTAACTGCTTGAGTGTACTGTAGCACTCAGCGCTCCCGAGCAAGAACACAATACAATCCACAAAGCAGCAGTAGGGTTTTACGCATCCGTGCGGCCCGAAGCTGGGTAAAACCGCTCGTGTGCCTCGCCTCGATCTGCTCTTCGTGCGGCTTCCGCCCCCCCCCGCCGAACCGAGAAGGGGCTCCGTCCCCATAGGTGCTCGCGGAGTCAGTTTCCCCGACACCATATTGGCTTCTACATATTCTATTTAGATCTTTATCGGTCAAACTGTTATGACAACATACGTTATTCCCTTTGTCCATCGGTATGTTACTTGCCCGAGATTCGATCGTCGGTATCCACATACCTAGTTCAATCACATTACCGACAAGTCTCTTTACTCGTTCTGTAATACATCATCCCGCAACTAACTCATTAGTCACATTGCTTGCAAGGCTTCTTATGATGTGCATTACCGAGAGGGCCCAGAGATACCTCTCCGATACTCAGAGTGACAAATCCTAATCTTGATGTATGCCAACCCAACAAACACCTTCAAAGATACCTATAGAGCATCTTTATAATCACCCAGTTACGCTGTGACGTTTGATAGCACACAAGGTATTCCTCTGGTATCCGGGAGTTGCATAATCTCATAGTCGAAGGATTATGTATTTGACATGAAGAAAGCAATTGGAATAAAACTAAACGATCAATATGCTAAGCTAACGGATGGGTCTTGTCCATCACATCATTCTCCTAATGATGTGATCCCGTTCATCAAATTACAACACATGTCTATGGTTAGGAAACTTAACCATCTTTAATTAACGAGCTAGTCTAGTAGGGGCTTACTAGGGACACAGTGTTTTGTCTATGTATCCACACATGTATCAAGTTTTAGGTTAATACAAATCTAGCATGAATAATAAACATTTATCATGATATAAGGAAATATAAAATAACAACTTCATTATTGCCTCTAGGGTATACTTCCTTCAGTCTCCTACTTGCACTAGAGTCAATAATCTAGTTCACATCGCCATGTGATTTAACACCAATAGTTCACATCTTTATGTGATTAACACCCATAGTTCACCTCACCATGTGAACAACAGCCAAAGGTTTTACTAGTCAATAATCTAGTTCACATCGCTATGTGATTAACACCCAAAGAGTACTTAGGTGTGATCATGCTTTGCTTGGGAGAGAAGTTCAGTCAACGGGTCTACCATATTTAGATCCGTATGTATTCTGCAAATTTCTATGTCTACAATGTTCTGCATGGAGCTACTCTAGCTAATTGCTCCTACGTTCAGTACGTATCTAGATTGAGAATAGAGTCATCTAGATCAGTATCAAAGCTTGCATCGACGTAACTCCTTACGACGAACTATTTATCATGTCCATAACCGAGAAACATTTCCTTGATCCTCTTTAAGTAACTAAGGATAATTTTGACCGTTGTCCAGTGATATACTCCTAGATCACCCTTGTCAAACTCATGGCAAGGTACACAATAGGTCTGGTACACAGCATGGCATATTTTATAGAACCTATGGCTGAGGCATAGGGAATGACTTTCATTCTTCTCTCTATTTTCCGTCATGGTTGGGTTTTGAGTCTTACTCAACTTCACACCTTGCAACACAGGCAAGAACCCTTTCTTTGACTGATCCATTTTGAACTTCTTCAAAACTTTATCAAGGTATGTGCTTTTTGAAAGTCCTATCAGGCGTCTTGATCTATCTCTATAGATCTTGATGCCCAATATATAAGCAGCTTTACTGAGGTCTTTCGTTGAAAAACTTCTATTCAAGTATCCTTTTATGCTATCCAGAAATTCTACATCATTTCCAATCAACAATATGTCATACACATATAATATTAGAAATGCTACAGAGCTGCCACTCACTTTCTTATAAATACAAGCTTCTATGAAAGTCTGTATAAAACCATATGCTTTGATCACCTCATCAAAGCATATATTCCAACTCCGAGATGCTTGCACCAGTCCATAGATGGATCGCTGGAGTTTGCACACTTTGTTAGCACCTTTAGGATTGACAAAACCTTCTAGTTGCATCATATATAACTTTTATTTAATATCCATTAAGGAATGTAGTTTTGACGTCCATTTGCCAGATTTCATAATCATAAAATGTGGCAATTGCTAACATGATTCAGATAGACTTAAGCATCGCTACGGGTGAGAAAGTCTCATCGTAGTCAACTCCTTGAACTTTGTCGAAAACCTTTTGCGAAAATTCGAGCTTTGTAGATAGTAACACTATCATCAGTGTCTGTCTTCCTCTTGAAGATCCATTTATTCTCAATGGCTTTCCGATCACTGGGCAAGTCAACCAAAGTCCACACTTTGTTCTCATACATGGATCCTTTCTCAGATTTCATGGCCTCGAGCCATTTATCGGAATCTAGACTCATCATCGCTTCTTCATAGTTCGTAGGTTCGTCATGTTCTAGTAACATGACTTCCAGAATAGGATTACCATGCCACTCTAGTGCGGAACATGCTCTGGTTGACCTACGAGGTTAGGTAGTTGTCGGGGATATGCCCCGCGGTGTAAACCGGCCAGAAGTTAACCCGGCCGGACTTGGCGATATTCGTCTGGTGACCTGCCCATACCTGGCGGTTTACCAGCAACCCGTCGGGACGTTGTAACTCACTGGTAACCCGACGGACGGGTCAGAGGAGCGACAAGACCCGGTGGCCCATCTGGCGGTTCATGAAGGCCGGTTCAACTATTGTGGGCCGGTTTAAGAGGAAAGGAATATTTGCCTTACAAGGAGTTAAAGCCAGGACTTGTATCCGGTTTGTATTAGAGATAGACTAGTCCTAATCCCAATAGGACTCCACATGTAAACCGCCCCTTCAACATATATAAGGAGGGGCAGGGCTCCCCAAAGAGGGACAGGTTAGAAGTTAGAAGCTACAAGCTACAAGCAATCAATAATCTCTAGGGCTAGACACAAGAGCCGGTTTACGGCGTCTCCCTCGGGATGATAATGAGACCTAGCCTCAAACAGCATGTAGGGTTATTACCGGATGATGTTTCCCGGGGCCCGAAGCTGTCTAAACCCTTGTCTTGCGTGTTGATCCGCCCTGCGTCTCTCGTCCCACTCAACCCCTCTCAAGCTACCACATGGATGCGTTGGCCTCGCGACTAAGTCCTGACACTAAGGACATCTGCCGTGACAAATCCACGACAGTTGGCGCCCACCATGGGGCATGCGCATGGTGGTGATGAGTTCTTGAAGGGATTTCATCTAGGGATCAACGGGCTCACGATTTTGTTAGTCGAGGAAGATCTGGCAGATTTATTGCTTGGTGGTCGAGAACATGACTACCTTTGGAGCTGGCAGTACAAGGCTTGAGATCAAAAGAAGCTAGGGTTCCGTGCGGGTTGCCGCACACGGCCTGTTTGCCCGCCCGATTGAGGAGGGATGATTTCCGTCAAAACAGCCAGTATTACGATCCGGCGAGACCGAGACCGACTCTATTATTTAATTGCCGTTTTATTACGAGAGCTGGTGCGCGTGAAATTTGGATCTACAGCAGTCGATGTAGGTGGATTCGCTTCAAAACCCGAGGCTGCTGCCGTGCTGCTGTTACCACACACTACATCCAAAACATCAAATCAGAACCAGTACTAAGCACTGGTGGCCGGTTTAGTACTTACGTGGAGGCAATGGAATTTTTTTGATACACCAGTTAATTGGGAGCAAACCTCCACAGTTTGGAGGAAGACACGGACAGTCAAACAACAATCAGGACGTGGGCACGGACGGATGATTAGACTCGGATTCTGCACTAAAGTTACACATAGAAGGAAACAGCGGCAACCTGATGTGGATCGATCAACGCTGCTATCGCTGCTTGTGCAGCACCTGGCTTCCTGTCAACCCATCAGCTCTTCAAGTTGCGAGTGGTCTACCTCTAAACCGCCATTGCCGGTTCATAAAAAGGAAAACCCAGATTCCAAGGCCATGAAATTGAGCATGCATGCGTTTTCACAGCTACATATCAAGACAAAAGAGAAAAAAAAGGGGGTACCAGTAACCCGGGCGTAAGATATCTAATTAGTACGATCCGGGCGAGGGTTGTTGGGCCGTTTGGCCAATCTGCTTCATCGACCCGCCTCCGAGGCCTCGAGCAGCCTCCGCCTTCACTGGTCGCCTCCCGCATGTTCGCCGACTGGCTCCGGCGTCCTCCGTTTCTACGACTTGAGTCGCTGCATCTCCACTTATACGCTGGGCCAAGTTAGCCTCCCCCGCCGTTTCTACAGACTCGCCAGAGCTGCCCTCCAAGTCGCCCGCTGCCGCGGCCTTCTTCAGAGCCGCCCCCGTTTGCTGCAGCCTGAATCGCCGTCGTGGTGCCGCGTCGCCCCGGGTCACGGCCCCGCTTCATCCGCTCGTCCCCAAACCGCCTTGCCGGATCAAGACCAATGATGCAGTCCACTTCAACCACAGCCGCGGGCTACGCCTTGTCTTCGGTCGTGAACCGCCCCGGTTCATATCCACCACGGGCGCCCGCTCAGGCTGACCCGCCATGGCCGAGGCATGAAGAGCCGCCCCGGCCTCCGACACACGGCCTCGCCTCTCACCCTGCCTCCGGTACGAGTCGACAGCACAAGCCGATTTGCCGCTCCACTTGTCGTCGCCTCGGCCAGGACCAGTACACCACCGCCTTGAGCCGGTGCCGTCCAGTCGCTTCAACCGCGGTCCGAGCCGCCTTCCGACTCAACCCTGCGACCACGACGTACTTGCCTCGAACCGGCCTGCCGTCCTCAACTACGCTCCTACGGTGTGGCCATCTTGAGCCGCCACTCTACTCGGACGCGTCTCCGCCGTCGCCACTACTACCGCACCTGGAGTCGCACTGCGTCCCTGCCGCGGCCCGCTTTACCTCGTGCTGCGTCGAACCGGCATCGCCACCTCCGTCTCCGACCAGGCCGCGCCTCTGCTTCGTCAGACCCGCCGCGGTCCTACGCCGCCTCAAGTTGACCGCGGCGGTTCGCTGTTGTCTCTAAGCCGGTTGCTCGTATCCGCCTTGCCTGGCCGGTGTAGCTCTGCTGCAGCCACGGCCACGCCAGCGACCCTGTGTGAAACCGCCCTTGCACAGACCTCGTGTCAAGTCGCCCGCCGTCCTCGTCGACACAGCTGCAGGCCCCGCTTCGTCGACCCAGTGCCTCAACCCGGCTCCGCCTTGACTCACCGGGTGCACGTCTGCTGGCACCACCACGTCGTCACCTCGCGGGACTCCTTGTCTCTGAGCAGGGCCGGCTGTGTCCACTGCGCCTTGCGCCGTCGACGAAGCCGCCTCTGCCGTTACCCGCTCTGCAAATCTTCGTCAAGCCGGCGCTGAGCCACGGCCGTTCTTCGTCTTGCCAGGACACCTTGAACCAGATCAGTATTAAGTGCTAGGGGACAAGTGTTCACTATGAAAGTGATGCCCTACTACGGACGACGCGTGCTGGCCGTTCTACACCGGTATTTGTGCATCTCACACTGGTCAACCGGAACACAAACCGCCACCCCCGCAGTCCGGACTACATCAGCAATGCCGCGGTCGACTCTTTTATCCGTACGGGCGTATAACCCCGCGATGGGTATCAACTAGCCTGACATATTAGGACAAATTGTCTGTTGCAAAAAGGGGATTATTATATCACTGAGCTATTGGATAACCCGTGCCGGTTTATATCGCGATCCAGATCGCGTCAACTCGTCAGGTCCATGCGAATTACCCAATAGCGCATGCACAGGCTGCCATCCCCCGCAGCCCGGTCTACATCAACATACCGGGCCGCACCTGTCCGCGCGAGCCATTTATTGAGTATGAACAAGTCACAGCTTGGGTAGCCCGGTTTTCTTTCAAATTGGAGGCAAATTATCATCAACCGCCGTCTGCACTGGATGGATCAATGGGCAGGCGCACAAGTCACCGCCGCTACAGTTTGGTTAACTTCAAATCACCAGTTGGAAGGAACCATTGGCCGAGTTGCTGACACGGTTCATACGGGATCATTTACAACCCACCGCAGTCACCATCAACCTTCTGTGTATTCACATCGTGTTATCAACACCAATGATATACAAGTTATACCGGTTTATATCACGGTCAAATATGGAGAATCTCAAGCCAATTCCTCGAGTCACCTTGAGACTTGGGGGCTACGATGATATGACACAGCAAGTCTTGCCAGTTTCAGACGGTTTAAGAACCCGAGGACGATGGAGGGAAAGATAACCCGATCCCGGAGGATACTGTTATGTTGATGAAAATTTAAAGGCCGTCAGAAAATTTCCGGCTTAGAAAGTATATGACAGTTACAAAATCCCGACTCAATGAAGAAGTTTCGGATCATCAGAAAGGATTCCGGTTTGAAACCTGGCTGAAGGGAAGTCAGTATCACTGAAGCTCTCAAATATCCGGTTTACAATCCGGTTCAGGAGAAATCTATTCTCCCACAAAGTTCTGAAGCGCTCAGATCCGGTTTAACAATGTCCGGTTCAAAAAGGAATTAACTTCTCGCAAGTTCGAGTTTAAAGGCCGTCAAAAAATTTCCGGCTGAAAATGAAGATTCCAGTTTAAAATCCGGTTCAAGGGGAAGATGTCTCCCACAGCTTTGAAGCTTTCAATATCCGGTTCAAGATCCCGGTTCAAGAAGAATTTACCTCTCGCAAAAAAAGTTAAAAATTACCGAAGAGGACCTGCTGCCATGATGCGCGGTTCAAACATGGGTATCCGGCCTTATTGGCTTGACATATTATTTATCACATGGGGGCTCCCGCTTTGTAAAGCGGGGTATCTATTCCTTATATCATGCGTGGTTACACGGAGTGGATTCGCTTTAGGGCAACCTCCGGTTTACCCCTTGAGGTCGCTTCACAGAAGAGCAACAAAGTCAGTTGGGGACCTAGTCGACTTGAACCATAGCTACACCTCCTGGGAGCTTGGTCATGTCTTGATGACGGTAATGCCTTCTGGCTGGCACACTTGCCACTAAGTCAGTTGGGGACCTAATCGACTTGAACCGTAGTTACACCTTATGGGAGCTCGGTCATGTCTTGATGATGGTAATGCCTTCTGATCGGCTTTTAAACAGCCAATAAGTCATTTGGGGGCTTGGTCGTGTCCGAACCAATGCAATGCCACTTGATCGGCCCTAGGCCACTGAGTCACTTGGGGGCTTGGTCGAATCCGAACCAATGCAATGCCATTCGGCCGGTGTAACACCACGCGTCATTTTGGGGTCCTGGCTGACTGGCACCATTGCTACGCCTTCGGGGGGCTTGGTTGCGTCTGACCATGGTAATTCCATCTGACCAAGCTCAGTAGAGCTCTTCTTTTGCAAAAAATTGTTGCCATTGCTTTTGCTTTAATAGCCTTTCTTGAGAAGTTGCTATTTTATTTGCGTTTTTTAAACCGATAGTATTTTGTACCGGTTCAAACAACTAAATTGGCAGAACACGGTCCATTTTTAGACCGGAGATTATCTGCCCGGTTTAATTTTCTGTTACCATCCTATTATGGAGTAAACCGGTGTTTATCAACCCGGCTCGGTTTTCAACCACAAGTTGTGAGTGCATGATCAAATTATAATCCGGAGATTATCAGCCCGGTCTGGTTTGGCTACAAGTCACCAGTATTACCTATGGTTAATCCGGTGTTTATCACAGCCCGGTCCGGTTTTATCCTAAACCGGCACAATATGGAAGGAGTTATCATTATTCAAGATTGGGGTTATCACTCTTACTACAAAAAGTTGGTAAAACCAACGATGTGATTCAATGTCACAGGTATGATATATTTCATATTTTTAAGTGCAGCCCTGGTTATAAACCCAGGTTATATGTTGAGCATTATGACCCGTCCGGCGGTAAACCGCCAGGACACTTTAAACTTGTTGTATGCAGAAACAGGTTGAATAAAGCATGATGATAAATTATCCAGTGTTTATTAAACCGGTCTGGCTTTGGGCTATAAGTCGCCAGTATATATTTGGATTGCGCCATTGGAATCATGCGCTTATAAATTATTGGATTATATTATTCAAATAGCCAAACTTGGCTGAATTTTCATTATGATATTGGATGAATAAAGGTTTTCATACGAGATTATATTATCTTGAATGGCCAACATGGCTGGATTTTTATTACGGTTATTAATATTATGATTAAGGTTTTCAAAGTCGCTTTAGCGCAATGGTTATCATTTTATACAATTGAAGGAATAGTCCTGAGTCGCTGCAGGCTTACAACCCGGCACTTGGGGGCTACATTATTCAAAATTGAGATTACATCAAATATGCAAGTCTCATGTTGCTGCAAGCAGGCACCATGACACTTGGGGGCTAATGCAAGGTCATTTTTGCTCATCTTATTGAAGACCCAACTCATCACATTGTAATGAGCTGGCCCTTGGGGGCTACCAATTGCTCCTGTCAACTATTCAAGGTACAAAGCTTTTTATCTATTATATTGAAGGGTCTACTGCTCAGTTGGTAAAGCACAAGGCTCTTAACCTTGTGGACGTGGATTCAAGCCCCATGATGAGGGGTTACATCATATGATGTTATTTTCATAGAAGTATATATCAAAGTCCCAGCTCAATATTATCTTACTGAGCCGGCCCTTGGGGGCTACACATTGCTGTTCAAAGTTTACAAGATTATACTTACAAAGTCCCTGCTGATAATTACATAATGACCCGGCCCTTGGGGGCTACATTGGTTGAAATTTTATGGGCATCAATCAATTACAAGTCCCAGGTTGCTGCAAGCATGACAACCCGGCACTTGGGGGCTACAGGTATTATATTATTATCGAAGAAAGATTTTCAAATTCTCTGTTGAGCAAGTTAGATTGACCCGGCGTCACCAATCATTATGACCCTGTGGCTGCAACCCGGTGTCATCAATAATCATAAACCGATGTTGGCAACAATCATGAACCGGTGTCTGCAACAATTATAATCCGGGGTCATCAGTTTTTATAATCCGGCCATTTGGTAATGTTAAACCGGCAAGTTTTCAAGATCGGGATCATCTTCAAACCGGCTGAATATTAGATGAATATTTCAAGACCAATATTTCTTAAACCGGCGTTTTGGAAGCCGACTCAAGTGGATTATTTCTTCACAATATTTTTCTGTGAGAAACCAATGTCAGCAAATTGAGTATGACGCTGGCTTATTGACCTGGATTTTCTAGAAGGAGGAAATGACAAGGACTTAAGGATGATCAGGTGCCGGTCTACAAGAATTCTTAACCCGGAGTATAACCTGTCAAATTTGTTCTTATGTTTATTTGCAGCATAAGTTTACCATGGATAAATCCAAGCTAAACGTGGGGGCTAATGTCGGGGATATACCCCGCGGTGTAAACCGGCCGGAAGTTAACCCGGCCGGACTTGGCGATATTCGTCTGGTGACCCGCCCAGACCTGGCGGTTTACCAGCAACCCGTCGGGACGTTGTAACTCACTGGTAACCCGACGGACGGGTCAGAGGAGCGACAAGACCCGGTGGCCCGTCTGGCGGTTCATGAAGGCCGGTTCAACTATTGTGGGCCGGTTTAAGAGGAAAGGAATATTTGCCTTACAAGGAGTTAAAGCCAGGACTTGTATCCGGTTTGTATTAGAGATATACTAGTCCTAATCCCAATAGGACTCCACATGTAAACCGCCCCTTCAACATATATAAGGAGGGGCAGGGCTCCCCAAAGAGGGACAGGTTAGAAGTTAGAAGCTACAAGCTACAAGCAATCAATAATCTCTAGGGCTAGACACAAGAGCCAGTTTACGGCGTCTCCCTCGGGATGATAATGAGACCTAGCCTCAAACAGCATGTAGGGTTATTACCGGATGATGTTTCCCGGGGCCCGAAGCTGTCTAAACCCTTGTCTTGCGTGTTGATCCGCCCTGCGTCTCTCGTCCCACTCAACCCCTCTCAAGCTACCACATGGATGCGTTGGCCTCGCGACTAAGTCCTGACACTAAGGACATCTGCCGTGACAAATCCACGACAGTAGTAACTTGATCTAAAGTTTCATGATCATTATCATTAGCTTCCTCTCTAGTTGGTGTAGGCATCATGGGAACGGTTTTCTGTGACGAGCTACTTTCCAATTCGAGAGAAGGTACAATTACCTCATCAAGTTCTATTCCCCCCCACTCACTTCTTTCGAGAGAAACTCCTTCTCTATAAAGGATCCATTCTTAGCAACAAAGATCTTGCCTTCGAATTTGTGATAGAAGGTGTACCCAACTGTTTCTTTTGGGTATCCTATGAAGACGCACTTCTCTGATTTGGGTTCGAGCTTATCAGGCTGAAGCTTTTTCACATAAACATCGCAACCCCAAACTTTAAGAAACGACAGCTTAGCTTTCTTGCCAAACCATAGTTCATATGGTGTCGTCTCAACAGATTTAGACGGTGCCCTATTTAACGTGATTGCAGCTGTTTGTAATGCATAACCCCAAAACGATAGTGGTAAATTGGTAACAGACATCATAGATCGCACCATATCTAATAAAGTACAGTTACAATGTTTAGACACACCATTACGCTGTGGTGTTCCAGGTGGCGTGAGTTGTGAAACTTATTCCACATTGTTTTAATTGAAGGCCAAACTGGTAACTCAAATATTCGCCTCCGCGATCAGATTGTAGAAACTTTATTTTCTTATTACGATGTTTCTCTACTTCACTCTAAAATTCTTTGAACTTTTCAAATGTTTCAGACTTGTGTTTCATCAAGTAGATATACCCACACCTACTTAAATCATCTGTGAAGGTGAGAAAATAACGATACCCGCCGCGTGCTTCAACACTCATTGGACCGCATACATCGGTATGTATTATTTCCAATAAGTCATTAGCTCGCTCCATTATTCCGGAGAACGGAGTTTTAGTCATCTTTCCCTTGAGGCATGGTTCGCAAGTATCAAATGATTCATAATCAAGTGATTCCAAAACTCTATCTGTATGGAGTTTCTTCATGCGCTTTACACCAATATGACCTAAACGGCAGTGCCACAAGTATGTTGCACTATCATTATCAACTTTGCATCTTTTGGCATCAATATTATGAATATGTGTATCACTGGGATCGAGATTCAATAAACCATTTATATTGAGTGTATGACCATATAAGGTTTTATTCATGTAAACAGAATAACAATTATTCCTTGACTTAAATGAATAATCGTATTGCAATAAACATGATCCATTCATATTCATGCTCAACGCAAACACCAAATAACATTTATTTTAGGTTCAACACTAATCCTGAAGGTAAAGGGAGTGTGCAATGGCGATCTTATTAACCTTGGAATGGCTTCCAACACACATCGTCACCTCGCCCTTAACTAGTATCTGTTCATTTTGCAACTCCTATTTCGAGTTACAAATCTTAACAACTGAACCGGTATAAAATATCCAGGGGCTACTATGAACACTAGTAAAGTTCACATCAATAACATGTATATCAAATATACCTTTGTTCACTTTGCCATCCTACTTATCCACGAAGTTTTTGGGGCAGTACCGCTTCCAGTGACCATTTCCTTTGCAGTAGAAGCACTCAGTTTTAGGTTTGGGTCTAGCTTTGGGCTTCTTCACGGGAGTGGCAACTTGCTTGCCATTCTTCTTAAAGTTTCCTTTCTTTCCCCTGCCCTTTTTCTTGAAACTAATGGTCTTGTTTAACCGTCAACACTTGATGCTATTTCTTGATTTCTACCTTTGCCGATTTCAGCATCGCAAAGAGCTTGGCAATCATTTTCGTTATCCCTTGCATATTATAGTTCATCACGAAGTTCTAGTAACTTGGTGATAGTGACTAGAGAACTCTGTCAATCACTATCTTATCTGTAAGATTAACTCCCACTTGATTCAAGCGATTGTAGTACCCAGACATTTTGAGCACATGCTCACTAGCTGAGCTATTCTCCTCCATCTTGTATGCAAAGTACTTGTCAGAGGTCTCATACCTCTTAACACGGGCATGAGTCTGAAATACCAATTTCAGCTCTCGGAACATCTCATATGCTCCATGGCGTTCAAAACATTTTTGAAGTCCCGGTTCTAAGCCGTAAAGCATGGCACACTAAACTATCAAGTAATCATCATATCGAGCTTGCAAAACATTCATAACGTCTGTATCTGCTGCTGCAACAGGTTTGTCACCTAGCGGTGCATCAAGGAAATAATTCTTCTGTGCAGCAACGAGGATAATCCTCAGATCACGGACCCAGTCCACATCATTGCTACTATCATCTTTCAACTTTTCTCTAGGAACGTATCAAAACTATATAGGAGTTATATCATCAGCTATTGATCTACAACATAGATATGCAAATACTATCAGGACTAAGTTCATGATAAACTAAGTTCAATTAATCATATTACTTAAGAACTCCCACTTAGATAGACATCCCTTGAGTCATATAAATGATTACGTGATCCAAATCAACTATACCATGTCCGATCATCACGTGAGATGGAGTAGTCTTCAATGGTGAACATCTCTATGTTGATCATATCTACTATATGATTCATGTTCGACCTTTCGGTCTCCAGTGTTTCGAGGCCATGTCTGTACATGCTAGGCTCGTCAAGTTTAACCCGAGTATTCGGCATGCGCAAAACTTTCTTACACCCGTTGTATGTGTACTTAGAGCTTATCACACCCGATCATCATGTGGTGTCTCAGCACGACGAACTGTCGCAACGGTGCATACTGAGGAAGAACACTTATATTTGAAATTTAGTGAAGGGATCATCTTATAATGCTACCGCCATACTAAGCAAAATAAGATGCATAAAAGATAAACATCACATGCAATAAAAATATGTGACATGATATGGCCATCATCATCTTGTGCCTTTGATCTCCATCTCCAAAGCACCGTCATGATCTCCATCTTCACTGGCTAGACACCTTGATCTCCATCGTAGCGTCATGGTCGTCTCGCCAACTATTGCTTCTACAACTATCGCTAACGCATAGTGATAAAGTAAAGCAATTACATGGCGTTTGCATTTCATACAATAAAGAGACAACCATAAGGCTCCTGCCGGTTGCCAGTGACTATTACAAAACATTATCACCTCATACAACAACACATATCACATCATGTCTTGACCATATCACATCACAACATGCCCTGCAAAAACAAGTTAGACGTCCTCTACTTTTTTGTTGCAAGTTTTACGTGGCCGCTACGGGCTTCTAGCAAGAACCGTTCTTACCTACGCATCAAAACCACAATGGTGATTTATCAAGTTTGTTGTTTTAACCTTCAACAAGGACCGGATGCAATCAAATTTGATTCAACTAAAGTTGGAGAAACACACACCCGCCAGCCACCTTTAGGCAAAACTAGTTGCATGTCTGTCGGTGGAACCGGTCTCATGAACATGGTCATGTAAGGTTGGTCCGGGACGCTTCATCAAACAATACTGTCGAATCAAAATAAGACATTAGTGGTAAGCAGTATGACGATCACCGCCCACAACTCTTTGTGTTCTACTCATGCATATCATCTACGCATAGACCTGGCTCTGATACCACTATTGGGAAATGTACCATGCAATTTTAAAAAAATCCTACGCTCAAGCAAGATCTATCTAGGACATGCATAGCAACGAGGGGGAGAGTGTGTCTACGTACCCTCATAGACCGAAAGCAGAGACAACGCGGTTGATGTAGTCAAAAAATTTCTAGCTCCGACCGATCAAGTACCGAACGCACGACACCTCCGAGTTCTGCACACGTTCAGCTCGGTGACGTCCCTTGCCTTTTGATCCAGCAAGATCTCGAGGCAGTATATGGCCTCCGTCAGCACGACGGCATGGTCACGGTGATGGTGAAGTGATCCTCGCAGGGCTTCGCCTAAGCACTACGAAGATATGACCGAGGGTGCCGCACACGGCTAGGCAATTGTCTGTTGTGTGCTAGGCGTCCCCATCCTCGTATATATAGGTGGGAGGGAGGGAGGAGCATCCATAGGAGGCACCCAAGTAGTACGAATCCTACTTGGAGTCCCTCCCAAGCCGTGCGCCCCCTGCCATATATAACCGAGGTGGAAGGACAGAGGGGGGAGAGGGAAGGAAGTAGGAATCCTAATCCACACTTTCCTTGCCCTCCCCTCTTTACTTCTCCTCCTCATAGGGTTGGCCTCTATAGGGGTGCACCAGGGTTGGTGTGTTCCCTCACTTGGCCTATAAGGCCCATATCTTTGCCGGGGTGCCCGAAACTCCTTTCCGGTTACCCGATAAGTATCAGGTACCCTCCAGAACACTTCTGGTGTCCGAATACCATCGTCCTATATATCAATATTTACCTCTCGACCATTTCAAGACTCCTCGTCATGTCCGTGATCTTATCCGAGGCTCCGAACAATTTTCGGTCACCAAATCACATAACTCATATAATACTATATCGTCATCAAATGTTAAGCGTGCGGACCCTACGGGCTCGAGAACTATGTAGACATGACTGATACACCTCTCCGGTCAATAATCAATGGCGGAACCTAGATGCCCATATTGGCTCCTACACATTCTACGAAGATCTTTATCAGTCGAACCATTATGACAACATACATTATTCCCTTTGTCCATCGGTATGTTACTTGCCCGAGATTCGATCGTCGGTATCCACATACCTAGTTCAATCTCATTACCAGCAAGTCTCTTTACTCGTTCTATAATACATCATCCCGCAACTAACTCATTAGTCACATTGCTTGCAAGGCTTCTTATGATGTCCATTACCGAGAGGGCCCAGAGATACCTCTCCGATACTCGGAGTGACAACTCCTAATCTCGATGTATGCCAACCCAACAAACACCTTCGAAGATACCTGTAGAGGATCTTTATAATCACCCAGTTACGTTGTGACGTTTGATAGCACACAAGGTATTCCTCAGGTATCTGGGAGTTGCATAATCTCATAGTCGAAGGAATATGTATTTGACATGAAGAAAGCAATAGGAATAAAACTGAAGGATCAATATGCTAAGCTAACGGATGGGTCTTGTCCATCACATTCTCCTAATGATGTGATCCCGTTCATCAAATGACAACACATGTCTATGGTTAGGAAACTTAACCATCTTTAATTAACGAGCTAGTCTAGTAGAGGCTTACTAGGGACACGATGTTTTGTCTATGTATCCACACATGTATCAAGTTTTTGGTTAATACAATTCTAGCATGAATAATAAACATTTATCATGATATAAGGAAATATAAAATAACAACTTTATTATTGCCTTTAGGGCATATTTCCTTCAATTGAGAATCAAAGAGAGAGAGAGAGAGAGAGAGAGAGAGAGAGAGAGAGAGAGAGAGAGAGAAGATGCCATCTAGCTACTAGCTATGGACCCGTAGGCCTGTGGTAAACTACTCACGCTTCATCGGAAGGACAATAGAGTTGATGTAGATGCCCTCCGTGATCGAATCCCCCTCCGACAGGATGCCGGAAAAGGCCCCTAGACGGGATCTCATGAGAACAGAAGGTTGCGGTGGTGGAAAAGTGTTTTCGTGGATGCTTCTGGTGGTTTGGGAATATATGTGAATATATAGGAGGAAGATCTAGGTCAGGGGGTCACTGAGGGGCCCACAAGGCAGGGGAGCGCGCCCTACCCCCTTGATGTGCCCTCCACCCTTGTGGCCGCCTCGTGGCTATTCTGTCTTGCACTCCAAGTCTCCTGGGTGTCTTTTGGTCCAAGAAAAATCATCGCGAAGGTTTTATTCCGTTTGGTATTCCTTTTCCGCGAAGCTCAAAAACAAGGAAAAAACAGAAACTGGCACTCGGCTCTAGGTTAATAAGTTAGACCCAAAAATAATATAAAATAGCATATTAATGCATATAAAACATCCAAAATAGATAATATAATAGCATGGAACAATAAAAAAAATATAGATACATTGGAGACGTATCAAGCATCCCCAAGCTTAATTCCTGCTCGTCCTCGAGTAGGTAAATGATAAAATCGGAATTTTTGATGTGTAATGCTACCTAACATATTTATCCATGTAATTTTCTTTATTGTGGCATGAATGTTCAGATCCATAAGATTCAAAACAAAAGTTTAATAATCGCATGAAAACAACAATACTACAAGCATACTAACAAGGCAATTATGTCTTCTCAAAATAACATGGCCAAAGAAATTTTATCCCTACAAAATCATATAGTCTGGCTATGCTCAATATTCATCACACAAAATATTCAAATCATGCACAACCCCGATGACAAGCCAAGCAATTGTTTTATACTTTTGATGTTCTCAAACGTTTTCAACTTTCACGCAATACATGAGCGTGAGCCATGGACATAGCACTGTAGTCTCACATCAACTAGGCGTATCAACAGGCTATGGAGATGCCCATAAATAGATATCAATGTGAGTGAGTATGGATTGCCATGCAACGGATGCACTAGAGCCTATAAGTTTATGAAGGCTCAAGAAGAAACTAAGTGGGTGTGCATCCAACTCGCTTGCTCACGAAGACCTAGGGCAATTTGAGGAAGCCCATCATTGGAATATACAAGCCAGGTTCTATAATGAAAAATTCCCACTAGTATATGAAAGTCACAATATAAGAGACTCTCTATCATGAAGATCATGGTGCTACTTCAAAGCACAAGTGTGGAAGAGGGATAGTAACATTGCCTCTTCTCTCTTTTCTCTAATTTTTTAATATTTTTTTTGGTGAGCTTGGCCTCTTTTTTTGTGGGCTTCTTTGGCCTTTATTTTTTTTCTCACATGGGACAATGCTCTAATAATGAAGATCATCACACTTCTACTTACAACTCAAGAATTACAACTCGATACTTAGAACAAAATATGACTCTATACGAATGCCCCTGGTGGTGTACTGGGATGTGCCATGACTCAAGAGTGACATGTATGAAAGAATTATGAAAGGTGGCTTTGCCACAAATACGATGTCAAATACATGATCCTACAAAGCAATATGACAATGACAGAACGTGTCATAATAAAACGAAACGGTGGAAAGTTGCATGGCAATATATCTCGGAACGGCTGTGAAAATGCCATAATAGGTAGGTATGGTGGCTGTTTTGAGGAAGGTATATGGTGGGTGTATGGCACCGGTGAAAGTTGTGCGGTACTAGAGAGGCTAGCAATGGTGGAAGGGTGAGAGTGTGTATAATCCATGGACTGAACATTAGTCATAAAGAACTCACATACTTATTGCAAAAATTTATTAGTTATCAAAATGAAGTACTACGCGCATGCTCCTAGGGGGGGTAGATTGGTAGGAAAAGACCATCGCTCGTCGCCGACCGCCACTCATAAGGAAGACAATCAATAAATAAATCATGCTCCGACTACATCACATAACGGTTCACCATACATGCGTGCTACGGGAATCACAAACTTTAACACAAGTATTTCTACAATACACAATTACTTTTTTTGACAGAAAGACTGTAAGGGACCCCCTATAGTATAATTGGTGCAACAAACCCAAATTACAAGTACCATGCCTTGAATCCGGGTGGGTGGGAAGGCATCAGCCCCTTCCCACCACTAGGCTATGCCTTAGTCTGCACAATACACAATTACTCACTAGCATGACTCTAATATCACCATGTTTATATCTCAAAAACAATCATAAGGAATCAAACTTCTCATAGTATTCAATGCACTTTATATGAAAGTTTTTATTATATCCCTCTTGGATGTCTATCATATTAGGACTAAATTCATGTCGCGGGAAACCACGGCCACCTATGGGACCAAGAGGCCCCTTGCTGGTTCAGTAGGGGGCGATGTTGGGGAACGTAGTATTTCAAAAAATTACCTACGATCACGCAAGATCCATCTAGGAGATGCATAACAACGAGCGGGGAGAGTGTGTCCATGTACCCTCGCAGACCGAAAGCGAAAGCGTTTAGTAACGCGGTTGATGTAGTCGAACGTCTTCACGATCCAACCGATCCAAGTACCGAACGTACGGCACCTCCGCGATCAGCACACGTTCATCTCGGTGACGTCCCTCGAGCTCTTGATCCAGTTGAGGCCGAGGGAGAGTTCTGATACGTCTCCAACGTATCTATAATTTTTTATTGTTCCATGCTATTATATATTCTGTTTTGGATGTTTAATGGGCTTTACTAAACACTTTTATATTATTTTTGGGACTAACCTATTAACCGGAGGCCCAACCCAAATTGCTGTTTTCTTGCCTATTTCAGTGTTTCGAAGAAAAGGAATATCAAACGGAGTCCAAACGGAATGAAACCTTCCGGAGAGTTATTTTTGGAACGGAAGCAATCCAGGAGACTTGGAGACGTCAGGGAAGCTTCGAGGTGGCCACGAGGCAGGGAGGCGTGCCTGCCCCCCTGGGCGTGCCCCCCACCCTTGTGGGCCCCTCGTGGCTCCCCAGACCGACTTCTTTCGCCTATATATATCCATATACCCTAAAAACATCGGGAAACAGAACAGATCAGGAGTTCCGCCGCCGCAAGCCTCTGTAGCCACCAAAAACCAATCTGGACCCTGTTCTTGCACCCTGCCGGAGGGGGGGATCCCTCACCTGTGGCCATCTTCATCATCTCAGCGCTTTCCATGATGAGGAGGGAGTAGTTCACCCTCAGGGCTGAGGGTATGTACCAGTAGCTATGTGTTTGATCTCTCTCTCTCGCTCTCTCTCGTGTTCTTGATTTGGCACGATCTTGATGTATCGCGAGCCTTGCTATTATAGTTGGATCTTATGATGTTTCTCCCCCTCTACTCTCTTGTAATGGATTCAGTTTTCCCTTTGAGGTTATCTTATCGGATCGAGTCTTTAAGGATTTGAGAACACTTTATGTATGTCTTGCATGTGCTTATCTGTGGTGACAATGGGATATCATGTGATCTACTTGATGCATGTTTTGGTGATCAACTTGCGGGTTCCATGACTTCGTGAACTTATGCATAAGGGTTGGCACACTTTTTTCTTGACTCTCCGGTAGAAAGTTTGGGGCACTCTTTGAAGTTCTTTGTGTTGGTTGAATAGATGAATCTGAGATTGTGTGATGCATATCGTATAATCATACCCACGGATACTTGAGGTGACATTGGAGTATCTAGGTGACAATAGGGTTTTGGTTGATTTGTATCTTAAGGTGTTATTCTAGTATGAACTCTATGATAGATCGAACGGAAAGAATAGCTTCATGTTATTTTACTACGGACTCTTGAATAGATCGATCAGAAAGGATAACTTTGAGGTGGTTTCGTACCCTACCATGATCTCTTCGTTTGTTCTCCGCTATTAGTGACTTTGGAGTGACTCTTTGTTGCATGTTGAGGAATAGTTATATGATCTAATTATGTTATTATTGTTGAGAGAACTTGCACTAGTGAAAGTATGAACCCTAGGCCTTGTTTCAACGCATTGCAATACCATTTGTGCTCACTTTTATCAATAGTTACCTTGCTGTTTTTATATTTTCAGATTACAAAAACCTATATCTATCATCCATATTGCACTTGTATCACCATCTCTTTGCCGAACTAGTGCACCTATACAATTTACCATTGTATTGGGTGTGTTGGGGACACAAGAGACTCTTTGTTATTTGGTTGCAGGGTTGCTTGAGAGTCCTACACCTCCCACGGATTGATAAACCTTAGGTCATCCACTTGAGGGAAATTTGCTACTGTCCTACAAACCTCTGCACTTGAAGGCTCAACAACGTCTACAAGAAGAAGGTTGAGTAGTAGACATCAAGTTTCATCAGCACGACGGCGTGCCGACGGTGATGATGAAGTTACCAGCGTAGGGCTTCGCCTAAGCACTACGACGGTATGACCGAGGTGTGTAACTGTGGAGGGGGACACCGCACACGGCTAAGAGAAACTTTGATGTGCCTTTGGGGTGCCCCATCCTACGAATATAAATGAGGGGGAGGAGGAGGCCGACCAAGGTGTGGTGCGCCAAGGGGGGAGTCCTACTTGGACTCCCAGTCCAAGTAGGATTCGGCCCCCCTTTCCTATTCCCACAAGGAGAGAAGGAAAGGCCCCCCCAACCCTAGTCCAATTCGCACTGGGCTGCGGGGCGCGCGCCTCCACCTGTCCGCCGCCTCCTCTCTTCCACTAGGGTCCATGAAGGCCCATTAACCCCCGGGGGGTTCCGGTAACCCCTCGGTACTCCGGTAAATGCCTGAACCTATCTGGAACCATTCAGTGTCAAAACAGAACCTTCCAATATATCAATCTTTATGTCTCGACCATTTCAAGACTCCTCGTCATGTCCGTGATCTCATCCGGGACTCCGCACAAACTTTGGTACATCAAATCACATAACTCATAATACAAATCGTCATCGAACGTTAAGCGTGCGGACCCTACGGGTTCGAGAACTATGTAGACATGACCGAGACACATCTCCAGTCAATAGCCAATAGCGGAACCTAGATGCTCATATTGGTTCCTACATATTCTATGAAGATCTATATCGGTCAAACCGCATAACAACATACATTGTTCCCTTTATCATCGGTATGTTACTTGCCCGAGATTTGATTGTTGGTATCCTCATACCTAGTTCAATCTTGTTACCAGCAAGTCTCTTTACTCGTTCCGTAATGTATCATCCTGTGACTAACTCATTAGTCACATTGCTTGCAAGGCTCATAGTGATGTGCATTACCGAGAGGTCCCAGAGATACCTCTCCAATACACGGATGTGACGCCCCCGATTCAATTGTACACTAATCATGCACGCAAATGTGTACGATCAAGATCAGGGACTCATGGGAAGATATCACAACACAACTCTACAAATAACATCAGTCATACAAGCATCATAATACAAGCCAGGGGCCTCGAGGGCTCGAATACAAGTGCTCGATCATAGACGAGTCAGCGGAAGCAACAATATCTGAGTACAGACATAAGTTAAACAAATTTGCCTTAAGAAGGCTAGCACAAACTGGGATACAGATCGAAAGAGGCACAGACCTCCTGCCTGGGATCCTCCTAAGCTACTCTTGGTCGTCGTCAGCAGTCTGCACGTAGCAGTAGGCACCTCCAGTGTAGTAGGAGTCGTCGTCGACGGTGGCATCTGGATCCTGGGCTCCAACATCTGGTTGCGACAACCAGGTAGAAAGGAAAGGGGGAAAAGGGGGAGAAAAGCAACAATGAGTACTCATCCAAAGTACTCGCAAGCAAGGAGCTACACTACATATGCATGGGTATATGTGTACAGGGCCGTATCGGTGGACTGAACTGCAGAATGCCAGAATAAGAGGGGGATAGCTAATCCTGTCGAAGACTACGCTTCAGGCCACCTCCATCTTGCAGCATGTAGAAGGGAGTAGATGGTAAGTTCACCAAGTAGCATCGTATAGCATACTCCTACCCGATGATCCCCTCCTCGTCGCCCTATTAGGGAGCGATCACCGGGTTATATCTGGCACTTGGAGGGGTGTGTTTTATGATGTATCCGGTTCTAGTTGTCATAAGGTCACGGTACAACTCCAAGCCGTCCTGTTACTGAATATCACGGCTATTCGAATAGTTTAACTTCCCTGCAGGGGTGCACCACATAACCCAACACGCTTGATCCCATTTGGCCGGAGACACTTTCCTGGGTCAAGCCCGGCCTCGGAAGATCAACACGTCGCAGCCCCACCTAGGCACAACAGAGAGGTCAGCACACCGGTCTAAACCTAAGCGCGCAGGGGTCTGGGCCCATCGCCCTGAGCACACCTGCACGTTGCGTACGCGACCGGAGAGCAGACCTAGCAACCTACATTACAAAGGAAGTCACGTTACGCGGTCCAACCCGGCGCGCGCCGCTCAGTCGGTGACATCACGGAGTGCTTCGGCTGATACCACGACGCCGGGATACCCATAACTACTCCCGCGTAGATGGTTAGTGCGTATAGACCAAATGGCCAGACTCAGATCAAATACCCAGATCTCGTTAAGCGTGTTAAGTATCCGCGAACGCCGACCAGGGCCAGGCCCACCCCTCTCCTAGGTGGTCTGAACCTGCCCTGTCGCTCCGCCACAAAGTAACAGTCGGGGGCCGTCGAGAACCCAGGCCCACCTCTACCGGGATGGAGCCACCTGCCCCTTCAGCCCCCATCTCCGAACAGTATCACAGGTAATGTAACATTGTAAAGTATATAGTATATGCCCGTGATCACCTCCCGAAGTGATCACGGCCCAGTAGAATAGCATGGCAGATGGACAAGAATGTAGGGCCACTGATGGAACACTAGCATCCTATACAAAGCAGTAGGATAACAGGTAAGGGTAACAACTGTAGCAACAATGACAGGCTATGCAGTAGAATAGGATTAACGGAAAGCAGTAACATGCTACACTACTCTAATGCAAGCAGTCTAGAGAAGGAATAGGCGATATCTGGTGATCAAAGGGGGGGCTTGCCTGGTTGCTCTGGCAAGAGAGAGGGATCGTCAACTCCGTAGTCGAACGGGGCAGCAGCAACGTCGGTCTCGGTGTCTAGCGAGAGAAGAGGGGGGAGAAACAATAAATATTTAAGCAAACATATGCATAGCGATGCATGACATGACAAGTAACGGTGCTAGGGGTGCCCTAACGCGGTATGAGGTGATACCGGTGAAGGGGGGAATCATCCGGGAATGTATCCCCGGTGTTTCGCGTTTTTGGGCAGAGGAGCCGGAGGGGAAAGTTTGCGAGTTTGATATGTTAGAAATGTGTGGCGGACGAACAGGCTGCGTATCCGGGATCGTCACGTCGTTCTGTGTAACTTTCATGTACAAAGTTTTTCCATCCGAGCTATGGTTTATTGTATATGATTTTCTAAAGTTTTTATTAATTTTTGGAATTTAACTAATTACTTAAATTAATTCGAAAATGGATTTATGACATCAGCATGATGTCATGCTGACGTTAGCAGTCAACAGGGGTTGACTGGTCAACCTAACACGTGGGTCCAGTGGGACCCACCTGTCATACTCTATTAGGTTGATTAGGGTTAGGTTAAACTAACCACTGTTTAATTAAACTAACAGATTAAATAGATTAATTAATCAGGTTTAATTAACTTAATTAATTTAATTAATTAATTAAATTTAGTTTTATTTTTATTTTTATTATTTATTTATTTATTTTTTTCTATATAAAAAAAACGTTCTGGGGCGCTGGGGCCCATTCGTCATAGGCACATGGCCTTAACGGGCGTCGGGTGCACGGGCGCCGGGCAGCGGGCGCACGGGCGCGGGTGGGCGCCGCGACCCGGCTGGAGCACAGCGGCGAGCAAGCGCGGCAGGGCGGCGACCGCGCCAGCGAACGGAGGCGGGTGCGCGGCCAGGCGGTGGTCGACGGCGCAGCAGCGGCGTGGGCGAAGCGCGACGGCGACGGCTTCGCGGCGCGGGTGCGCCAGGCGACGAGCAGCAGCGGGTGGCGATAGCGGAGCCACGTACGGGCGCGCGGGAAGGGGTGCGCCGGCGCAGGCGGTCGTGGACGGTGCGCGGCCACGGCGGGGCTCGCGCGGGTGGACGTGGAGCTCCGGGCGAGGCCTGGCGAGGCCAGGCAGGAGAGCAGGGGGCGCGAGGGCGCGGCCATGGGCGCGTCCAGAGGCGCCGGGGCGCGGCCGTCGATGTGGTGAGCGCAGGCCGGGGTGAGCGCGAGCGGGGGAAGCAGAGGGGCGTGGGAGGGCGCACCCGCGCAAAGGCTCACCGTGGGAGTGGGGTCTGGGGAGTATGCTCGATGGAGGCCTGGGAGGACCGTGGTGGAGGGGGACGGGGACGGCGTCGACGAGGAGGAGGCAAACGGTGGCATCGGGGGTCGAAGCGGCGAGGCGTCAGCGTCGGGCATCGGGGATCGGCACGAGGAGCTCCTCTCCCCCGTGCGTGCGTTGTGTGGTGGCGGCGGTGTGGGAGGACGAGGGGAGAGTGGGGGATCGTGGGGGGGAACCGTGGTGTAGTGGGCTAGGGTTGCGGGGTGGGGGGTTATGCAGGGGCGCGGCTGGGCCAACCAGGTGGGTGGCCCAATGGCCTGCTGGGCCGGAGTCCAGTGGGGGGGGGTGTTTCCCTTTTTTTCTATTTTGTTAGTTTTCTTTTGTTTTCCTTTTCTGTTTTTCTACCTTAACTGCTTTAGTTTAAGTAAAACACAATAAGAGTCTCTAAACTAGTGTTACTAAATATTCCACTACCACAAATAACTTGGCACATTAATTAAAGTAGTTTGTATTTGTTTATTAGTTTAAGAGCATTTAAATAATAGTTTTACACTGTTTTAATTTATTTAGTGCATTTGAGTATTTTATTAAAAGATGATTTCTGCACCAACATTTATTATGTTTTATTAGACACATTAGGAACAGTTTAGTTTTGATTTTTGAAAACTTTTGTTCTTTGCCAAATTTTGAATTTGAATTTTAATCGGTTTCGAACTAACGCGGGATTAGCGACAGTAATCAAAGTGACGTGGCATCATTACCAAAGGGTTACTGTAGCTTGATTACCCGGGCGTCACAATTCTCCTCCACTACAAGAAATCTCGTCCCGAGATTTAGGAGGGGAGTAAGGGGGGAAGGGATTGGGTTACGAAAAATCTAACATATCTCCTCGGTCTTGATTGCTCTTCTCAAAGTGGTCGATCTATTATATTGATGTCTTCATTTTTCTACTTCAATTCATCAAGATGAAGTCGGCATGCTTTCTTCGGGGGGTTCCATCGTACTTACGAAAGAATAAGGGGGTATTCCGGGAGAACGAACCTCTACAAGGTTAACTATCTGGTCGCTAACATCGGGGAAGGTGGCAGAACGTAACTCTCGAATTGATACTTAAGAAAATATCGAGAGTAAAGTAAGAAGGTACCCTGAGAAGTTTCAAACAGATAGGCAATCGTTCGATGTCTGAAACAACATGCGAAAGGGGTCCAAAGCAACGAGATTGAATATTGCATCTATTATCAGAATAGATCACTAGGACGGTGGCCCGTGAATTACATACAAGGACACGCGCAAGGAATAACCTTGGGAACAGGGGATGTACAGGAGAGTCAGGTTTCGATCCTGTGGCACTGTGGGTTATGGGCCCACCATGTGGGGTAAAAGTAGGAAGGGCGGTGTCGCCTTGCACGACCATGTAGGTAAGGCATGTCAGAGGGTAGCCTATCAGTTATGTCGGCAACAACGTCGGTACCAATGGCGAGGGACAAAGAGAACCATTTTCCTGCTCGTTGAACGAGGCGGACCAATAGGCAAGGTTCTCGTCCATCGATGGTTACCGGAATGCTATCAACAAAAGCAACAGGATCTTACTGACACGGTTGTACACCAAGGTGTTTACATAAGTACGAGAATATTGCTGCTTAGATCATATAGATCACAAGAAAGGTTCAAACAAACAATGTAAAGTAAAATATGATTATCATACTAAACAGAACAATGGAAAGAAAAATGTGTTAAAACACATCTTTCAGGGGTATATCCTTTCCAAGGACAAGCGGAGCATGATGTCCATGACAGGATAGAAAGTAGAAAACCATTAAGGTAAGGGGAAGGGATTTCATGATATTACCAATACAACGACATTTGGATAATTGAACAAGAAACATTTAGCATTGGGCTTCAAATGTTCTTATCGAAGATCGGAGTACCACAGTCATGCTTCGAGATAGCATAGACATGGTCTTCAAGCAAAGGTCATACTTTGGATACACAAAGGATCCATCAAGAACAACTTATAAAATAAACCTTACGATTTCCTCATGGAAGAATCGCTAAGCTTGCTAAAAAGGAAACTATAACTATAGGTCCTCCGGCCAGGTGTGCTAGGCATGACATCACCTTACCGGGTCATTAAAGACCAGTGTTATAACTCTTGGAAAAATGTTCCAACCATCATATCTGACCGAGGTTCAGATCCGATTGGTGTTAGGATAACTCAGAAGAAAAGGTGCAACACAATTTACGAGATGACAATGTAAGATTCTCGGGAAATGAACAATGGAAGCGAGTTCCAAACAAGGGTTCATCATTAAACCAAGGAGAGGATGAGGAAGTGGCTGACGAACTCAACGATAATTCAACGAGGTATCCAAAAAGATGCATCTCCTCAATTATGTGGATAAGGAGATAACATTTGTCAAATCAAATGATATAATGAAGCATGTTTGAGAAAAACATACACAATTAAACATTGGTAGAAAGGTGCGCCCGAAATATGGGTTGGGCTGCACGACCAATGTCAGAATGGTGATTCAATAATCAATAGTCTAAGAATGAATGGCTGACCATTAACTTCAAAGCAATAGGGTTGCTAGAAGGGCAGAATCCAAAAAGTACTGCTCACTTGTTGGTACCCTGGTTGGTATCAACACGAGGACCTAAGAAAGAATGGTGATGGTGAAGAGTATCACCATACCAAGAATTCTTAAGAGGTGGCGAAATTCTCACAACATTGATGACATAAGAGATGTTAATGTTCCAAGGTAAAGGAGAACAATTGCTGGATAACAAGGAACTCAAGGTATATCACCAAACACGAACAAGCTTGTGTTGGTGGGAAGGCAATAAGGTGGTCGATGATAACGCAGATCATCGAGGGCAATGATGGTATTTCTCATCATGAACTCAATTGATATCCTGAAAGAGCTCGTAAGGTTGATGATGATCACGACACATTTTGTCGAGAGATTTCAAGATGTAATCGATCGGCGATGACATCAAGTCAAATGAATGGTGAACAAAAAGGTTATTGGAACCAAGGGTACGACACAAACTCGAGACCAAGTTTGTTGTTCCAGTAGAAATGATATGACGAGGAAGATCGATGTAAGATTAGGGCATCTTCAAAAAATTTGCTCCGGGAATGACCAGGTAGCATAGTTGAAATTTAGCACAATAATGATATAGCCAATCGGGCTAGAAATGACTCGAAGGATATTAAACTCATGGGCAATAAAAATTACTTATAGTTATTGAATCGGAGTACAGACTCGATTCACTGTCGGTATCCTTGAGTGTCTAACAACTCAGAACCCGGGGAAAATTTTGGAATCAGTGAGAGATAATACTTGAAGAAGAACTCATAAGAAGTTCTGCAGTTCCATGATAATCTTGAGATACCAGAGGGGGTAATACTCGATGACAGATCAAATTAGAGGCTGGAATGGGGTATTGCTCCGCAGCAGACAAGTACTTACACTTGCATGAGAAATGGTATTTAAAGGAGAACATGGTCGAAACCATGATTGCAAAGGATCAATTTACCGATACCAAAGGATAGTATATCAAGGAAATAGTTACCAGAAGTTTCCATGATAGGATCTACATCGTGTCCATGGGCATAACACAAAGTTCAAGGTCGACTCCCACTTCTCCAATGCATAACCTTTCATTCACTTCTCGCGTTCGATGAAGTTGCAGTGTTGAAATTTTATCTGGCGAAGCACCATAAGAGTATGACTCGTGAAAACCTTCGGGTTCACACGGTTTAGAGAAGGCATATGTTCAACCCATAGGGCTTCTTAGAAACATATACCACAGTTTCAGTTGTATATGCCACCAGCTCGAAAGCAGAGCATGGTTGGCCAAGCAGATGATACAATTTACCAAGGGCATTATGTATCAGGTAAAGAACTCACAAGAATTTTGGTTGTGAAGGACATTGTCGGATAATAACCAGGCAATGGGTATGGCGGTCCACAACGGGGCTGATGTGAGCATCGGAGCTCAATCAAAGGAAGAAGGAATGCCAAGGCATCGGGTTATGGAAACAACTAGCTAATTCAAAGCTTAATGCAAAGAAATTTTACAATTTCCAAATCAAGGGATCAGAAGCAATCGTTCTGATTGAAAATGAATAAGTTCAATAGACTTGGAAGCACAAATGATTAAGGCATTGATTGGTCAAGAACCAGCTCATATTCAAATGACGTCTGAGCTGGAAGGATGAATCCTAGGATTCGACTGAGGAATGCGAGCATCCTCAACATATTGAATCAATGGACTTAAAATGATAAAGACAAGGGATGCCAATAAGATTACGAGACTTATGGGATTAACCATAATGCAAGCAAGCAAGAATTTCAAATGCGACAGGCTGCTCAGGATTTTCGAAAGATCGAATGGTATTTCGAAGATTTGGGACATACATGAATCAACTGGGGATGAGTGGATACTTGGTAAGTGCGAGAAATAATCTGTAGGGATATTCATGTGGCAAGAACTGCAAGGTAGTAGACACAACGTATTCTCAAAACATTAGAGAGAATTTCGGGGTATCTTGTAATATCAAGATCAACGGGGAAAAATTTCATGAATGGCAAGTGTACTTGGTTATCCATTGGGGTTTATCAATGGAATGGAATTGCAAGAGGGATGGCACAAAGTATCGAGGGAACAACCGAGAGTATTGTCCGGATCTTCTGTTGAAACAGTCGATCATCCATAATTAAAGGGCTCTCCGGCAGGAAGGGGTAACGAGAACCTAGAGTTAGATTTTAGCAAAATCATTTAACCCGAATAGAAGAGATGTCAGAGTCCCAGAGTATAGGTCAAGGAGTAAAATATCCTAATACCACCCGATGGCGACGTGGGCCCGTAAGGCACACAGCCAAGTTAG
The DNA here is from genome assembly GCA_032464435.1 of Aegilops umbellulata. Classification (NCBI taxonomy): domain Eukaryota; kingdom Viridiplantae; phylum Streptophyta; class Magnoliopsida; order Poales; family Poaceae; genus Aegilops; species Aegilops umbellulata. Next base: position 279,530,712 of record CP136058.1, read on the forward strand.
TAAAAGTTTTTGCAATGTCTAGACTCGACTTCGGCCAAGGAGTGTGGAAGGGGGATTCCTACAGGCAGTCGGCTCTGATACCAACTTGTGACGCCCCCGATTCAATCATACACTAATCATGCACGCAAATGTGTACGATCAAGATCAGGGACTCACGGGAAGATATCACAACACAACTCTACAAATAACATCAGTCATACAAGCATCATAATACAAGCCAGGGGCCTCGAGGGCTCGAATACAAGTGCTCGATCATAGACGAGTCAGCGGAAGAACCAATATCTGAGTACAGACATAAGTTAAACAAGTTTGCCTTAAGAAGGCTAGCACAAACTGGGATACAGATCGAAAGAGGCACATGCCTCCTGCCTGGGATCCTCCTAAGCTACTCTTGGTCGTCGTCAGCAGCCTGCACGTAGCAGTAGGCACCTCCAGTGTAGTAGGAGTCATCGTCGACGGTGGCGTCTGGATCCTGGGCTCCAACATCTAGTTGCGACAACCAGGTAGAAGGGAAAGGGGGAAAAGAGGGAGAAAAGCAACCGTGAGTACTCATCCAAAGTACTCGCAAGCAAGGAGCTACACTACATATGCATGGATATATGTGTAAGGGGCCATATCAGTGGACTGAACTGCAGAATGCTAGAATAAGTGGGGGATATCTAATCCTGTCGAAGACTACGCTTCTGGCAGCCTCCGTCTTGCAGCATATAGAAGAGAATAGACTAAAGTCCTCCAAGTAGCATCGCATAGCATAATCCTACCCGGCAATCCCCTCCTCGTTGCCCTGTTAGAGAGCGATCACCGGGTTATATCTGGCACTTGGAAGGGTGTGTTTTATTAAGTATCCGGTTCTAGTTGTCATAAGGTCAAGGTACAACTCCAAGCCGTCCTATTACCGAAGATCACGGCTATTCGAATAGTTTAACTTCCCTGCAGGGGTGCACCACATAACCCAACACGCTTGATCCCATTTGGCCGGACACACTTTCCTGGGTCAAGCCCGGCCTCGGAAGATCAACACTTCGCAGCCCCACCTAGGCACAACAGAGAGGTCAGCATGCCGGTCTAAACCTAAGCGCGCAGGGGTCTGGGCCCATCGCCCTGAGCACACCTGCACGTTGCGTACGCGGCCGGAGAGCAGACCTAGCAATCTCCATTACAAAGGAAGTCACATTACGCGGTCCAACCCGGCGCACGCCGCTCAGTCGCTGACGTCACGGAGTGCTTCGGCTGATACCACGACGCCGGGATACCCATAACTACTCCCGCGTAGATGGTTAGTGCGTATAGACCAAATGGCCAGACTCAGATCAAATACCCAGATCTCGTTAAGCGTGTTAAGTATCCGCGAACGCCGACCAGGGCCAGGCCCACCCCTCTCCTAGGTGGTCTGAACCTGCCCTGTCGCTCCGCCACAAAGTAACAGTCGGGGGCCGTCGGGAACCCAAGCCCACCTCTACCGGGATGGAGCCACCTGCCCCTTCAGCCCCCATCTCCGAACAGTATCACAGGTAATGTAACAGTGTAAAGTATATAGTATATGCCCGTGATCACCCCCCGAAGTGATCACGGCCCAGTAGAATAGCATGGCAGACGGACAAGAATGTAGGGCCACTGATGGAACACTAGCATCCTATACAAAGCAGTAGGATAACAGGTAAGGGTAACTACTGTAGCAACAATGACAGGCTATGAAGTAGAATATGATTAACGGAAAGCAGTAACATGCTACACTACTCTAATGCAAGCAGTATAGAGAAGGAATAGGCGATATCTGGTGATCAAAAGGGGGGCTTGCCTGGTTGCTCTGGCAAGAGAGAGGGATCGTCAACTCCGTAGTCGAACGGGGCAGCAGCAGCGTCGGTCTCGGTGTCTAGCGAGAGAAGAGGGGGGAGAAACAATAAATATTTAAGCAAACAGATGCATAGCGATGCATGACATGACAAGTAACGGTGCTAGAGGTGCCCTAACGCGGTATGAGGTGATACAGGTGAAGGGGGGAATCATCCGGGAAAGTATCCCCGGTGTTTCGCGTTTTCGGGCAGAGGAGCCGGAGGGGAAAGTTTGCGAGTTTGATATGTTAGAAATGTGTGGTGGACGAACGAGCTGCGTATCTGGGATCGTCTCGTCGTTCTGAGTAACTTTCATGTACAAAGTTTTTCCATCCGAGCTACGGTTTATTTTATATGATTTTCTAAAGTTTTTATTAATTTTTGGAATTTAATTAATTACTTAAATTAATTCGAAAATGGATTTATGACATCAGCATGATGTCATGCTGACGTTAGCAGTCAACAGGGGTTGACTGGTCAACCTGACACGTGAGTCTAGTGGGACCCACCTGTCATACTCTATTAGGTTGATTAGGGTTAGGTTAAACTAACCACTGTTTAATTAAACTAACAGATTAATTAGATTAATTAATCAGGTTTAATTAACTTAATTTAATTAATTAATTAATTAAATTTATTTTTATTTTTATTTTTATTTTTTTTCTATATAAAAAACGTTCTGGGGCGCTGGGGCCCATTCGTCATAGGCACATGGCCTTAACGGGCGTCGGGTGCACGGGCGCCAGGCAGCGGGCGCACGGGCGCGGGTGGGCGCCGGGACCCGGCTGGAGCACAGCGGCGAGCAAGCGCGGCAGGGCGGCGACCGCACCAGCGAACGGAGGCGGGTGCGCGGCGAGGCGGTGGTCGACGGCGCAACAGCAAAGCGCAGCAGCGGCGTGGGCGAAGCGCGGCGACGGCTTCGCGGCGCGGGTGCGCCAGGCGACGAGCAGCAGCGGGTGGCGATAGCAGAGCCACGTACGGGCGCGCGAGAAGGGGTGCGCCGGTGGTCGTGGACGGTGCGCGGCCACGGCGGGGCTCGCGCGGGTGGACGTGGAGCTCCGGGCGAGGCCTGGCGAGGCCAGGCAGGAGAGCAGGGGGCGCGAGGGCGCGGCCATGGGCGCGTCCAGGGGCGCCGGGGCGCGGCCGTCGACGTGGTGAGCGCAGGCCGCGGTGAGCGCGAGCGGGGGAAGCAGAGGGGCGTGGGAGGGCGCACCGGCGCAGAGGCTCACCGGGGGAGTGGGGTCTGGGGAGTATGCTCGATGGAGGCCGGGGAGGACCGTGGTGGAGGGGGACGGGGACGGTGTCGACGAGGAGGAGGCAAACGGTGGCGTCGGGGGTCGAAGCGGCGAGGCGTCAGCGTCGGGCATCGGGGATCGGCACGAGGAGCTCCTCTCCCCCGTGTGTGCGTTGTGTGGTGGCGGCGGTGTGGGAGGACGAGGGGAGAGTGGGGGATCGTGGGGGGGGGGGGAACCGTGGTGTAGTGGGCTAGGGTTGCGGGGTGGGGGGTTATGCAGGGGCATGGCTGGGCCAACCAGGTGGGTGGCCCAATGGCCTGCTGGGCCGGAGTCCAGTGGGGGGGGGTGTTTCCCTTTTTTTCTATTTTGTTAGTTTTCTTTTGTTTTCCTTTTCTGTTTTTTAACCTTAACTGCTTTAGTTTAAGTAAAACACAATAAGAGTCTCTATACTAGTGTTACTAAATATTCCACTACCACAAATAACTTGGCACATTAATTAAAGTAGTTTGTATTTGTTTATTAGTTTAAGAGCATTTAAATAATAGTTTTACACTGTTTTAATTTATTTAGTGCATTTGAGTATTTTATTAAAAGATGATTTCTGCACCAACATTTATTATGGATTATTAGACACATTAGGAACAATTTAGTTTTGACTTTTGAAAACTTTTGTTCTTTGCCAAATTTTGAATTTGAATTTTAATCGGATTCAAACTAACGCGGGATTAGCGACAGTAATTGAAGTGACGTGGCATCATTACCAGAGGGTTACTGTAGCTTGATTACCCGGGCGTCACAACGGAGTGACAAATCCTAATCTCGATCTATGCCAACTCGACAAACACCATCGGAGACACCTGTAGAGCATCTTTATAATCACCCAGTTACGTTGTGACGTTTGATAGCACACAAGGTGTTCCTCCGGTATAAGGGAGTTGCATAATCTCATAGTCTAAGGAACATGTATAAGTAAAGCAATAGCACGAAACGATCATTATGCTAATCTAAGGATGGGTCTTGTCCATCACATCATTCTCTAATGATGTGATCCATTTATCAAATGACAACACATGTCTATGGCTAGGAAACATAACCATCTTTGATTAACGAGCTAGTCAATGTAGAGGCATACTAGGGACACTCTGTTTGTCTATATATCCACACATGTACTAAGTTTCCGATTAATACAATTGTAGCATGAATAATAAACATTCATCATGATATAAGGAAATATAAATAACAACTTTATTATTGCCTCTAGGGCATATTTCCTTCAGTCTCCCACTTGCACTAGAGTCAATAATCTATATTACACAGTAATGATTCTAACACCCATGGAGTCTTGGTGCTGATCATGTTTTGCTCATTGGAGAGGCTTAGTCAACGGGCCTGCAACATTCAGATCCGTATGTATCTTGCAAATCTCTATGTCTCCTTCCTTGACTTGATCACGGATGGAATGAAGCGTCTCTTGATGTGCTTGGTTCTCTTGTGAAATCTGGATTCCTTTGCCAAGGGAATTGCACTAGTATTGTCACAAAAGATTTTCACTGGATCCGATGCACTAGGTATGACACCTAGATCGGATATGAACTCCTTCATCAAGACTCCTTCATTTGCTGCTTCCGAAGCATGTATGTATTCCACTTCACACGTAGATCACGCCACGACGCTCTGCTTGGAACTGCACCAACTAACAGCTCCACCATTCAATATAAATACGTATCCGGTTTGTGACTTAGAGTCATCTGAATCAGTGTCAAAGCTTGCATCGACGTAACCATTTACGACGAGCTCTTTGTCACCTCCATAAACGAGAAACATATCCTTAGTCTTTTTCAGGTATTTCAGGATGTTCTTGACCGCTGTCCAGTAATCCACTCCTGGATTACTTTGGTACATCCCTGCTAAACCAATAGCAAGGCACACATCAGGTCTGGTACACAGCATTGCATACATGATAGAACCTATGGCTGAAGCATAGGGAATGACTTTCATTTCCTCTCTATCTTCTGTAGTGGTCGGGCATTGAGTCTGACTCAACTTCACACCTTGTAACACAGACAAGAACCCTTTCTTTGCTTGATCCATTTTGAACTACTTCAAAACTTTATCAAGGTATGTGCTTTGTGAAAGTCCAATTAAGCGTCTTGATCTATCTCTATAGATCTTCATGCCCAATATATAAGCAGCTTCACCGAGGTGTTTCATTGAAAAAATCTCATTCAAGTATCCTTTTATGTTATTCAGAAAATCAGTATCATTTCCGATCAACAATATGTCATCCACATATAATATCAGAAATGCTACAGAGCTCCCACTCACTTTCTTGTAAATACAAGCTTCTCCAAAAGTCTGTATAAAACCATATGCTTTGATCACACTATCAAAGCGTATATTCCAACTCCGAGAGGCTTGCACCAGTCCATAAATGGATCGCTAGAGCTTGCACACTTTGTTAGCACCTTTTGGATCGACAAAACCTTCTGGTTGCATCATATACAACTCTTCTTTAAGATATCCATTAAGGAATGTAGTTTTGACATCCATTTGCCAAATTTCATAATCATAAAATGCGGCAATTGCTAACATGATTCGGACAGACTTAAGCATCGCTACGGGTGAGAAAGTCTCATCGTAGTCAACTCCTTGAACTTGTCGAAAACCTTTAGCAACAAGTCGAGCTTTGTAGACAGTAACATTACCGTCAGTGTCAGTCTTCTTGTTGAAGATACATCTATTCTCTATGGCTTGCCAATCATCGGGCAAGTCAACCAAATTCCATACTTTGTTCTCATACATGGATCCCATCTCAGATTTCATGCCATCAAGCCATTTCGCGGTATCTGGGCTCATCATCGCTTCCTCATAGTTCGTAGGTTCGTCATGGTCAAGTAACATGACTTCCAGAACAGGATTACCGTACCACTCTGGTGCGAATCTTACTCTGGTTGACCTACGAGGTTCAGTAGTAACTTGATCAGAAGTTTCATGATCATTATCATTAGCTTCCTCACTCATTGGTGTAAGAATCACTGGAACTGATTTCTGTGATGAACTACTTTCCAATTCAGGAGAAGGTACAATTACCTCATCAAGTTCTACTTTCCTCGCACTCGCTTCTTTCGAGAGAAACTCCTTCTCTAGAAAGGATCCATTCTTAGCAACGAATATCTTGCCTCAGGATCTGTGATAGAAGGTGTACCCAACAGTTTCCTTTGGGTATCCTATGAAGACACGTTTCTCCGATTTGGGTTCGAGCTTATCAGGTTGAAACTTTTTCACATAAGCATCGCAGCCCCAAACTTGAAGAAACGACAACTTGGGTTTCTTGCCAAACCACGGTTCATATGGTGTCGTCTCAACGGATTTAGATGGTGCCCTATTTAACGTGAATGCAGCCATCTCTAAAGCATAACCCCAAAACGATAGCGGTAAATCAGTAAGAGACATCATAGATCGCACCATATCTAATAAAGTGCGGTTATGATGTTCGGACACACCATTACACTGTGGTGTTCCAGGTGGCGTGAGTTGCGAAACTATTCCACATTGTTTCTAATGAAGATCAAACTCATAACTCAAATATTCACCTCCATGATCAGATCATAGAAACTTTATTTTCTTGTTACGATGATTTTCCACTTCACTCTTAAATTCTTTGAACTTTTCAAATGTTTCATACTTATGTTTCATCAAGTAGATATACCCATATCTGCTCAAATCATCTGTGAAGGTCAGAAAATATCAATACCCTCCGCGAGCATCAACACTCACTGGACTGCATACATCAGTATGTATTATTTCCAATAAGTCTGTTGCTCGTTCCATTGTTCCGGAGAACGGAGTCTTAGTCATCTTGCCCATGAGGCATGGTTCGCAAGCATCAAGTGATTCATAAGCAAGTGATTCCAAAAGCCCATCAGCATGGAGTTTCTTCATGCGCTTTACACCAATATGACCTAAACGGCACCACAAATAAGTTGCACTATCATTATTAAACTTGTATCTTTGGCTTCAATACTATGAATATCTGTATCCCTACTATCGAGATTCAATAAAAATAGACCACTCATCAAGGGTACATGACCATAAAAGATATTACTCATATAAATAGAACAACCATTATTCTTTGCTTTAAATGAATAACCGTCTCGCGTCAAACAAGATCCAGATATAATGTCCATGCTTAACGCTGGCACCAAGTAACAATTATTCAGGTCTAAAACTATCCCAAAGGTAGATGTAGAGTTAGCGTGCCGACCGCGATCACATCGACTTTGGAACCATTTCCCACACGCATCGTCACCCTGTCCTTAGCCAATCTTCGTTTAATCCGTAGCCCCTGTTTCGAGTCGCAAATATGAGCAACAGAACCAGTATCAAATACCCAGGCACTACTACGAGCATTAGTAAGGTACACATCAATAACATGTATATCAAATATACCTTTCACTTTGCCATCCTTCTTATCCGCCAAATACTTGGGGCAGTTCCGTTCCAGTGACCAGTCCCTTTGCAGCAGAAGCACTCAGTCTTAGGCTTAGGTCCAGACTTGGGCTTCTTCACTTGAGCAGTAACTTGCTTGCCGTTCTTCTTGAAGTTCCCTTTCTTCCCTTTGCCCTTCTTCTTGAAACTAGTGGTCTTGTTTACCATCAAAACTTGATGCTCCTTCATGATTTCTACCTCCGCAACCTTTAGCATTGCGAAGAGCTCGAGAATTGTATTATCCATCCCTTGCATATTATAGTTCATCATGAAGCTTTTGTAGCTTGGTGGCAGTGATTGAAGAACTCTGTCAATGACACTATCAACAGGAGGATTAACTCCCAGTTGAGTCAAGTGGTTGTGGTACCCAGACATTATGAGTATATGTTCACTGATAGAACCATTCTCCTCCATTTTGCAGCTGTAGAACTTATTGACTTCATATCTCTCAATCCGGGCATTTGCTTGAAATATTAATTTCAACTCCTGGAACATCTCATATGCTCCATGACGTTCAAAACATCGTTGAAGTCCCAGTTCTAAGCCGTAAAGCATGGCACACTGAACAATCGAGTAGTCATCAGCTTTGCTCTGCCAGGCGTTCATAACGTCTGGCGTTGCTCCTGCAGTGGGTCTTGCACCTAGAGGTGCTTCCAGGACGTAATTCTTCTGTGCAGCAATGAGGATAATCCTCAAGTTATGGACCTAGTCCGTGTAGTTGCTACCATCATCTTTCAACTTAGCTTTCTCTAGGAACGCATTAAAATTCAAAGGAACAGTAGCACGGGCCATTTATCTACCACAACATAGACATGCAAAATACTATCATGTACTAAGTTCATGATAAATTAAAGTTCAGTTAATCATATTACTTAAGAACTCCCACTTAGATAGACATTCATCTAATCTTCTAAGTGATCACGTGATCCAAATCAACTAAACCATGTCTGATCATCACGTGAGATTGAGTAGTTTTCAATGGTGAACATCACTATGTTGATCATATCTACTATATGATTCACGCTCGACCTTTCGGTCTCAGTGTTCCGAGGCCATATCTACATATGCTAGGCTCATCAAGTTTAACCCGAGTATTTTGCGTGTGCAAAACTGGCTTGCACCCGTTGTATGTGAACGTAGAGCTTATCACACCCAATCATCGCGTGGTGTCTCAGCACGACGAACTGTAGCAATGGTGCATACTTAGGGAGAACACTTATACCTTGAAATTTAGTGAGAGATCATCTTATAATGCTACCGCCGTACTAAGCAAAATAAGATGCATAAAGGATAAACATCACATGCAATCAATATAAGTGATATGATCTGGCCATCATAATCTTGTGCCTTTGATCTACATCTCCAAAGCACCGTCATGATCACCATCGTCACCGGCTTGACACCTAGATCTCCATCGTAGCATCGTTGTCATCTCGCCAACTATTTCTTCTACGAATATCGCTACCGCTTAGTGATAAAGTAAAGCAATTACATGGCGATTGCATTTCATACAATAAAGCGACAACCATATGGCTCCTGCCAGTTGCCGATAACTGTTACAAAACATGATCACCTCATACAAGAATTTATATATCATCACGTCTTAACCATATCACATCACAACAAGCCCCGCAAAAACAAGTTAGATATCCTCTACTTTGTTGTTGCAAGTTTTACGTGGCTGCTCCAGGCTTCCAGCAAGAACCGTTCTTACCTATGCATCAAAACCTCAATGATTTTTCGTTAAGCGTGTTGTTTTAAACTTCAACAAGGACCGGGCGTAGTCAAACTCGATTCAACTAAAGCTGGAGAAACAGACACCTGCTAGCCACCTGTGTGTGAAGCACGTCGGTAGAACCAGTCTCATGAACGCGGTCATGTAATGTCGGTCCGGGCCGCTTCATCCAACAATACCGCCGAACCAAAATAAGACGTTGCTGGTAAGCAGTATGACTATTATCTCTCACAACTCATTGTGTTCTACTTGTGCATATAACATCTACGCATAGACCTGGCTCGGATGCCACTGTTGGGGAACGCAGTATTTCAAAAAATTTACCTACGATCACGCAAGATCCATCTAGGAGATGCATAGTGATAACCCACAAGTATAGGGGATCCATTGTAGCCTCTTTCGATAAGTAAGAGTGTCGAACCCAATGAGGAGCTAAAGGTAGAACAAATATTCCCTCAAGTTCTATCGACCACCGATACAACTCTACGCACGCTTGACGTTCGCTTTACCTAGAACAAGTATGAAACTAGAAGTACTTTGTAGGTGTTGTTGGATAGGTTTGCAAGAATATAAAGAGCACGTAAATAAAAATAGGGGCTATTTTAGGTAAAGAAGCAATAAAGTTAGTATAGAGAGTGTGGAAAAGTGGTGGTAGGAGTTGTGAAATTGTCCCTAAGCAATTGAGTACTTTACTAGACCGATAGCAAGTTTTATGTGGGAGAGGCCACTGCTAGCATGTCATCCCTGTCTTGGAATTCTATGCACTTATGATTGGAACTATTAGCAAGCATCCGCAACTACTAACGTTCATTAAGGTAAAGCCCAACCATAGCATTAAGATATATTGGTCCCCCTTCAATCCCGTATGCATCAATTTCTATGCTAGGTTGAAGCTTCTGTTACTCTTGCCCTCCAATACATAGTCCTATCAACATACAACTAACCCTATGGTGTGATCCATGCGCGCGCTCATATGATGGGCACCAAAGGACAACAACATAACCACAAGCAAATTAAACCAATCATAGCAATTCACCAATTACCGATAGGACAACGAAAATCTACTCAGACATCATAGGACGGCAACACATCATTGGATAATAATATGAAGCATAAAGCACCATGTTCAAGTAGAGGGTACAACGGATTGCGGGAGAGTGGACTGTCGTAGATAGATTGGGGAAGGTGATGGAGATGTTGGTGAAGATGACGGAGGTGTTGGTGTAGATCGCCGTCACATGATGATGGCCCCGACGGCGTTCCAGCGCCGCCGGGAGAGAGTGGGAGAGAGAGCCCCTCTTCTTCTTCTTCCTTGACCTTCTCCCTACATGGGAGAAGGATTTCCCCTCTGGTCCTTGGCTTCCATGGCATGGGAGGGGCGAGAGCCCCTCCGATATTGTACATGTCTCTCTATCTCTCTGTTTCTGCGTTCCTGATTCTGCCCTTTCACCGTTTCTTATATTCCCGGAGATCCGTAACTCCGATGGGCTGAAATTTGAACACAATTTCTATCCGGATATTGGCTTTCTTTTGGAGAAACAAGGGCACCAACCGCCTTACGAGTGGCCACGAGGGCCCAGGGCGCGCCCCTCACCCTCGTGGGCCCCTCGGGCATCGTCTTGCGTTGATTCCACTTTCCAAAATTCACATATATTCCAAAGAAAAATATCTGTCAATTTTTATCCCGTTTGGACTCCGTTTGATATGGATTTTCTGTGAAACAAAAAACATGCAACAAACATGAACTGACACTGGGCACTAGATCAATATGTTAGTCCCAAAAATAGTATAAAAAGTTTCCAAAAGTATGTAAAAGTTGTAGAATATTGGCATGGAACAATCAAAAATTATAGATACGACGGAGACGTATCAGCATCCCCAAGCTTAATTCCTGCTCGTCCTCGAGTAGGTAAATGATAAAAAAGATAATTTTTGATGTGGAATGCTACCTAGCATAATCTTGATCACATAATCTAATCATGTCTTGAATATTAAGACATGAGTGATTCAAAGCAATAGTCTATCATTTGACATTAAGACAACTAGATGACCCGTTGCGCCAATGGCGCAAAGGCCGAGTGTCAGCCAAGTATTGTAAGAGTGAGCATATATTTCTTTTATTACGGATGTTTCAAAAGCATATCATACAACAGTCTAAGCAACAAATAACCGATAGTTAAATGCACATGATGGTCTTAGGGGATTGCAAAAGATCCAAAAGGATGATAAACACAGAAGTCTTGGTAGGCATTTATACTAGTATTATGTTATATAATAAGGGGCTCTTGCAACTTGCTTATATCGAGTAGACGATCAGGCTCAGTCCCTTGGAAGTGCATTTGAGGGCGAAAGCATATGCTTGCCCTTTGTTCATGCTAGATGACTCGTGGCACCCATGACGCAAAAGGCAGGAGTGAGCAAGTATTTAAACCATGCATATGAGATTGATTAAGAACCAACTTAATAAATACTTATTTCCCATTGAATTCATACCAGCGGCCATGCCAGTGCCCATAGTTCATGCCGGCGGCCAGCCCTCTTGGTGGAACGACCCGTCGCACGTACATCAGCACCTTCTTGGGCGGCGCCACCTTTTTGCAGACAGTGTAGGGCATGTTCATGGTGGAGGCGGATCACCCATGGCAAGCGGCCAGGAGAGCAAGTGAGCGGGAGGTTTCCTGGGAAAGGAAGGGAAATTGGGGTGGATGTGCCATAGACTGGTGGTCCAAGGGGCTGGACAAAGGCGGGCGTCGCACGCATATGCTCTGTGTCCGCGCCGACGCAAATCCGGCCCGATTTTGGGTCTGAAATGGGTCGCGCACGGACAAAGAGCGGACGCTTGTCCGTTTGCGTCGGCGCGTCGAGCCGCGAATTGTGTGAGTTACTATCCAAACAAACACGCATGGACAGTTTGCGTCGGCGTGTTGGAGTTGCTCTAACATTCCTAGGAGTGCCATTGCAGGCCATCGAAGTAAACGAACAATTAATAAAGAGAAGTGAGTCCATATCATGTAGGTTTAGCAACGTATCAGCACACATCATCATTTATTTTTCTGAGATACTATATTTCACCAGGATGCTCTATTACTGAGTGATGCACATACTATTTATACTTGGCAGCTAGGCATGCTAATACGCCTTCGCCGACAAAAGGGTAACATGTACGCACTGTTTGTTCGTTAATATATATCTTTGCACAGGAAAAATGCAAGAGAACATCCGAAGGCTATCCATAGAATAACACTTCGGTGTCACTATCTAAAATAGTTCATCAACATAAATCATCTATCCTCATTAGTATGCAGTATACCATCCATCATAGCTGGAAAGGGACGGTACGAATCCTAGCCAATTACCTGGAAGTGATCAGAACAAGAGTTTTCAGAGTAGCCACTCCTCTACTTGATTCTAGCTTTAGCTATGGGTTGATTGAAGTTTTCAACACTGGGATAGGGGCTTCGGTCTTTGAGCTTCAGCCAGTAGAATTTCTGTCAAAACAATCAAAACATCGTCCTCTTGCCTGATCTTGGCTGCCCCTCGAATATATCCGACTATGGAAGTAGAATCAACAATCAATAAGGCCTTGTATGATCAGACTACGGTCTTAGTCGACGCCACACGTATGATCTGTTTCATCCCAAAGAAGAAACAACATATGATTTGGGTTTCAGCTTCTAAAAATATATAATAGTTAATAAACCGAGGCCCTACCAATCAATAATTTTATCTCCAGAAGTCCTTTACTTTGAGGTGAGTTAAGAGAGAGAAAAATATTGTATGTTTCCATATGCAGTTTTGCAGTGAATTTCAGTTACAACCAAAGCTCCTTAATAAATCATTTCTTGACCTTAGTTCTCATGAAACAGGCAACCTAAGGTAATTTCCATGTGGGAAGGAGTTGCTACTTGATTTAACATGAATGAACTAACAGTACATGCAATGTTAAGGGCCTTACCCCATCCGAAGCAGCAATAATTGACCACGGGTTTGGAGTTGAATCAGCCCTCTCGATTTCAAGAATGAAATGTATATCCGCATTGGCACCTGGATATTAAAATAACAAATTAAATATTGAGTAAGCTCCCATTATAGATTTCCAAGACTTCCATAGATGACAGAAGCATTACTTTTCCGGAAGTCCTTGAGTTCATGAATAACATTGGCATCCTTCACGAACGAAACATCATAGAAATCAACACCGTCTTCAACACCAAATTTAACATTTTCCCAATCCTTCTGTGTTGTAGCAGAATCATGTCAGGGTTTGTCGACAACTATATGACTAAACATGTTAGGGATAAAACAAGCAAACCTGGTGTAGATGGAAGAGCTGTGGTCTTTCCGCCTAAATTAAGGCGGTGCCTTGATTTTAGCTGTCGATCGTCAACTGCTACACCACTTGACCATGCCGGTTGTGTTAGATGGAAGAGAATGTGTGGAGCTTAGGAGATAAAAAAATCCTTCATCAACCAGATACTACGTCTCCAAATCCCCAACCAATAAGGAGTAATTTTACACTGAGGGTACCAACAATCTGAATAAAATGATTTCCAGTTCACTTGTGTGCTGATCTAATATATAATGCTGTTCGGTTGTTAAGTTCAGAAAAATAGGGATATATAGCGGAAACAGAGGAGGTTCAGATTAAGTTAACTCTGTTGGGTCATCAGTCCAGGGTGTTAACTCCTGATCAGCGCATTCAGCAACAACAACCACAACAATGCCCCTTCTTCTTTATCCTTCCATACAGGAACTCAAATAGGCTTCCCTTCCCTTCAACATGGAAATCAATCTCAAGATTCACAGAAGTCAACATCTCGGCTGCTCAGGGTGGCATGAAGAGTAATGTGTCATGTGCTCCTTCCCGTAAGTTTGACAAGACCAATGCCATTCACAGCGCTCACAGCCTCCACATGTGTCGGTTGATCGCATGCTGAGTAATCTCCACTGCAGTTTGAAACACAAACGACCTGTCTATGATGCCAATGTCCACAGTTTTTGGGATCCATGTAATGGATATCCTCAAACCATGCTGTTTAAACTCTTTGAATATCGCCACTGCTCCTCTCATAGTTCCATCCCTGCCAATCGCATAGACCTATGAATTGTCATAAAAGGAATATTCAGATAGGATAGTAAGATTAAGGCCTCAAGAACAGGACCAATTGGCATGTGAACCAGCACATTTAACATTGTACTTGATTTTTTTGGCAATAAATACATGGAGCTGGGCCCATATACACCAGAAGCTCAGCTTGTTTTGTGAAAAAGGCAAAATCAGTTACTTATGTGCCTAACGGACCACCAAATAAACACAGCCTCCTCTACATGCCAATAGTTCTAAGAAAAAGCAAATTTAAATGCAGATAAGTATAACACCTCGGATCTGTACAATTGCAAATACACAATTGACAATCCCAATTATTCTTCTTCTTCTCTTCATCTTTGGATATGTATACGTCATGTTTGAAAACTAATATATTAGCAAATTTAAATGTGAGTGGGGGAGAAAGTAACAGGAAAATAGAGAGCACATCCGCAAGATTTCTTACAGTCCAGGAACGCAAAAAGCAGAGAAAAAAGCATGGCCCATCAAGGGTCTAGAATAAACAACAAGTAAACATCAGCGGCTTTGCCTATCTAGCTAGACAATTTTTCCTTGTTCTTTTCTTTTTGCTCAATTTTGTAAAAGAACAATCAATTTAAGAAATAAGTCACCAACATATAGAGTACACTTAAAAAAAGAACTCACCCATACTGAAATAGTTCCAAAACAACAGCAAAGAATATGTGATGGCATGCTTTGGCTAATGCGAGGAAATTGAGTTTCAGATTGATATGGATGTCTCATGGAGTGGCACTATCACTGGGGGAGTTTTTGTTGTGATTCTTCAACATTGTAGCGACCCGACCTCAAACGGTTAAGCCTCTGTGTATCCGTGCCATCCCTGGATCGGTATGCTGGCACACACAGTACATCAGTGTATATATCAAAGTGCAATCACATGTATAAATAACGTAAAACTGATATATACCTCATAAATCTCAGCGGAAACAAATGAATGGGTGTGGAGTCCCATCAACGCCAACGGCAAGTTGAGTGTAGACCGTAACCCTACAACGTAACTCTTACTCGTCATAGAAATCCCTGCAACATAAGACGTTGCAGCCCTATAGGTCAGTACATTGAATGTACTGGCAAGTCACATCATAAGAATAATGAACCTATTTGTACATGCAATTTGGCTGGTGAAAGCTCTAAGTTTAGTTTTTGCATAAAGCTAGTTTTTTTCCCTAGAATAAAAGATATTATTCTACCACTACTATATAGCATAGGATGAGTTGGTAAACCCAACTCAATCCATTCCCAAAGTTTCATTTGAAAGCCAACTATTTAATTAAAGGTGAGGAGATCTCCCGACATTTTCACTACTAGATGCTCAACTTGTCCGTAACCGGGGACACGACTAATCGATTAGGTTTTAACACTCTGCAGAGGTTTGCGCACTTTCCCCACAAGACTCGATCGCCTCCCTTGAAGTTCTCGCACTGCCTGGCGTTTGAGAACAGGATGACCGAGACATAGTCTTTCGAAAGTATTCCCCCTTAACCCACGGATAGGCCGGTACACCTACTCATTCTACATCTGCTAGCCTATCCCGGAAGAGGTCATACTATCTACTCAACTAAGCCAGAGCCCATATTGACTTGTGGCTGCACACGTAAGCTTCTAGACATGAGAATACGATTGATCTCTTTGAGCCTGGGCGGCCGACCACTAGTGGTGCACCACCATGGATTACCCATGCATGCTCCCACTGTACTTCGCCACCATTCAAACCAAATACCGCCCAGGTAGTTCATTTACAAGTCTTGGTCCTGCTTACTACTTTGTCACTCATGTCTCACCATGTTCGCTTCTCAAACCACGTCTACATTTAGCGAGGCAAAAATAAACTTACACGGTGGTGACAAGGATGTATAGATCAGACCTACCTCAAATGAACTACTAGGTAACGACATAGCCATCTAGCAACAATAAATCCTACCATGCAATCCTACCACAAAAGGACTAAGTGCATAATATAAACATAGGTAATTGGAAGAATGGTCAAATGTGAACTTGCCTGGTAATAGTTGATGAAGATTATATCGCTCTCAAAAATTTAATTAATAGAGCTATTCATCACTCTCTGATGAAAATCTATAATGTCAAACATTGCATTCACATAAGCAATCATTTCGGAGAACCAAATAACATGCAACATGAAAAGACTCGGAAAATCCAAATGAACACACAACACACTTAACTATCAAAAGAAAATACTAAGTGCAAAACAACATAGGGCATGGGTGCCAAAAAAATTGTGACGTGGAGCACAGTGAATACTAGGCATACGAGTAAAACTACTATGGACAGATCCTAATGTGTGAAAAATATCGTGAGATAGGTCCAAGTGATAGGGTTTGGCAACGTGACACGGTGCAAAAAGAATTACACCAATCGGAGCTACGGTTTAAGAGATATGGCCAGTTGAAGTTTGAATTCCAACCTGAATAAATTCAAATTTGAAATTTTCCAAAAGTTCTCAAAGCTAGTTCTCTGGATAAAGCTATTCGAGACGAACATTTTGCCGCTGGTTTCATCGAATTTGGAGTTACGGTTAAAAAGATACAACCATTCGAAGTTTAGGGGCTAAACTCAAAACTCAGGGACTTGACTGTGAAAGTTTTATTCGCGACCAGGTCCATGGCCACGTGGCGGCTTCCAGGTGGCTGAGCAGCGTTTGCTGCGGAAGCGTATACGGCGAACGACCGCTACTTAAGTAAAACAGCTACCGCGGCTAGAAAAAAAACTAAAACAGAGATCGGTTTATCTAAACTAATCGGTTTAATCT
This sequence comes from Aegilops umbellulata, assembly GCA_032464435.1. Classification (NCBI taxonomy): domain Eukaryota; kingdom Viridiplantae; phylum Streptophyta; class Magnoliopsida; order Poales; family Poaceae; genus Aegilops; species Aegilops umbellulata. The sequence goes on from CP136058.1 coordinate 279,547,900, forward strand.
AAACCGGATGAACCGATAAAAAAGACTAAACTAAACCGATCTAGAGAAAAACTAAACGAATAGCGAGTGAGCGATTCGCACACCTCGACGACGACGACGACGCACAGGACAGCGGTGACGGGGCGGCGGGTCCTGGCGGCGGCGAAGGTGTTGGGGAGGACGGGCGCGGCGGGGGCGGTCCGGTGATGGGGTCGGCAGCGGTCGGGGCGTCCGGGATAGCGAGGTAGAGGGCGGAGGCTCCAGCGCTCCGGCGAGGACGCAGGTCGTGGGGACAGCGTCTCCGGCGAACCTAGGGGCAGAGCAACATGTCAACGAGATGCAGTAGATCGAGAGAATGAGATTGACAGAGAGAGTGGAGGCCAGAGTGGTCTATGGGTGACAAAAACGATGGCGAGGTCCTCCGGCGCTCCGGCGAGATCCAACTGGCGAAGGCGGTAGTTGGGATGAGCGAGGAGGCGAGCAAAGTAGCAGAATCGAACGAGGGGCGTCGGGGGCATTTATAGGCGCGAGGAGGGGCTGCGGAGTCGTGGGGATGATGCTTATCCCGAGAGGGATGCGGCCGGCGGGTTCGGGGCACGGGTGCGTGCTGTATCTAAACGGGAGGAGCGGGAGGTTGGAGGTGACTTGGGTGGAGCCCTCCTGCAGCGGGCGCTGCGTGCGAGCGAGAGGGAGACATGGAGCGGTGAACGAGGCGGAGGCCTTCGGGCGCTGGGGTCCCGGGCGCGGGAGGTCGGCCGTGGGCCAAGTGCCAGCTGGGCCACTGGGCTCCTGGGCCGTTTTCAGCCGAGCACGCCGCTTGGTGTGCGCGCACGTGTGTGAGTGTGCGTGCGTTTTTTTATAGAAAAGGCTTTTGGAGCCCAAAACAAAAGCAAACAAAATCCTAAAAATACCACGATAGTTTCTAAAATTATCTTAGAATATCTATAGCATAGAGAACATTTATTCAAGCATAGAAGATTTTGAAAATAGTTTTATAACGCAATAAAATGCACTTTTGGCCAACATAATAAATACCAAATAAACTCTAACAACTCCAAATAATATTCTACTGAATTTCCCCAACTCTTTTATGTTTGAGGAAGTCATTTTATCCCCTCTCTTTATAGAAATGATCTTGAATCTCAAAATGAATCTTTTGTTTAAAGTGTTTCAAATAAATTTTAAAAGGGATCCTCGTTACTCCCCACTCTATTTCATATATTTTGAAGAAGTCCTATTATCTTCTCTCATGAAAATCCTTGAGTGGCTCAAAGTTTCTGATTTGAAATATTTCAAATGGAAATTCAAATCATTTTCGAACCCCTTTTCATTTCTTTAAATGGAAGAAGTCATATTATCTTCCCTCTATGGTTTTGTGATGAAATGAATTTGAATTCTTGGAGATCAAAATGCAAGATGAAAGTTTTGGGAAAGTCCTTTTATTCCCTCTCATTCAACTTTCAAAAAGTTTCAATTTCCACTCAATTTCACACAACAAACAAACAAACAATCAAAAAATAGACACAATTATTTATTTAATATAACATTCCAAAATTTAGAATTTTGGGATGTTACAAGCATGCTCTTGAAGGCGATCCTAAGAAACCAATATGAATAACTTCCAGGTACACATCATGATAAGTAAATGAGATATAGACATGAGCTAGCTCAGGTGATGGTGCGTTTGGCATTGCCATCATCATCAGAAAGCAGCATTGGTGCATTATAGCACCTGGTTCCTAACCAAGACAGAAAATAACAGCAAACGTAAGCCCATCCGACAACAACAATGGAGAGACTTATGTATCCAGTAAGGCAATGGACATGGCTGGTTCATAATACATACATGCACACGAGCTTAGATTTCAGTGTAAGCTACAAACAGGGAATAAATCATTGTGCAATGTTAAAATTAGATAGAGAGAAGGGAAAAGATTGATTAGTATATATATATATATATATATATAGTTGCATGTAAATTTAATTGGATTGTTGGCTAAACAATTTCTCTAATGTACATCTTTAAAAATACATTACAGTAACCTGGCCTAAAACTTAGATTCTGTGTGATGTTGCTTTGTTCATTAGTGAACTTTTGGGATGCTTGCCTGAATAAATTGGGATTACATAGGACCATAAGTATGTAGTTCTTGAGAGCTAAAATTGATCCATAATTCCATGTCTACGGATGCAACAATTCAGCTTAGGCATCCAATCGTAGTTAGGTTCAGGTTCAGTCTATTTCATATAGCTAGCAAAAGCAAGTGGAAGGCCTCCACCCTAGGGAACTACTTGTTTGCATGTGCTCTGACTAAACTGAACAAGATCACTTGTATCTATGAAATGTACTACACACTTATTTTCTGCATAACAATTTTGTGACATTCATACACAAACATACCTGGAGGCCAATAACCAAGCCTGATCGCCATAATCCGCTGACAGATGCAAATTGCATTGACACAAACTGGAGCTCACGCAAGTGCCAAAAGTAGCACGTGTGTATGGCAAAGCTTCGAGAACATCCAGTATTCCCGCTGAGAGCATGAGCAGATCCATGTCCGAGCCTCCATCGCTGTAATCTGGTATCCCATTCTCATCCTTGTCTAACCTTTGTCCTCCAAAAATCAAATTGTCGTGAACCAAAACAGAAAGAATTCAATTCATTTGCTTTTAGCAACATGTAACAGAAAGCCTACTAAATCTTCCTTTGGTGGAATCTGCACTTTCATCTACCCAGAAAGGAACAATTTTGCACAATAAAGAACACAGACGTCAAGGACTAATATAAATGAAGTGAGATCTTCGTTCCAAAAATAAGTGAAATTAACATGTCATACATATCTGCTCCTTAGTATAAGTACGTACTCCTACTTAATGCCCAACAGTACAGTCTTAGAAAAATGAAGGGAAAAGGGAATAAGTTTAGAACTGAAGTATGCTTGAAGCCCAACAGTACAGTATGTATGAAGCCAACAATCCAATGACCCTGCATAAGAAATAATTATTGAATATTTTTTCTGACCTGATGCAGGGTCATGGGATTGTTGGCGGCTGGAAGACGGTGCAAGGTAGTTGCTCGTTGTATAAAATACACATCAAGAAAAGTCAACCCACTCATACTTCTACAATGGCAGGGGCAAATCAAAATGGATAGAAGAATTAGTACAATCCTAAAATCTAGAATGCAAATTGCTTCTTCAAACAACTGGGCTTATTAACTCAATTATACACAGTCACACTTGCTCAGAGATTAGATAAATCACAAATGTAAGCAATATAAAGAGGCTCAAACATTAAATAAAACAGGAATGTAAGAAATATGAAGTGCAGGTCTCTGTACACCTCACACTTCTCATTTGTAGTGCACAAGTTGTTGGATGGTTCAAAGGGGGATATAATACAAAAGCAAGACAGGAATACAAGGTGCAGGTTTCTGTACACCTCACACTTATCATCTGTAGTGCACAAGTCATTGGATGGTTCATAGAAGGATGAAATACAAAAGCAAGACAGGTTTAGGTAACACATTCAAGTGTGATTATTAATGTATCATCACACACTACAAAATATAATTATTGACTCAATAGCCGGACCTACCTAGCATATCAAGAACAGCCTCAAATTCTAAAGAAATGAAGCATCATCCGGGGGTAAGTATGCCAATGATCATATCCTCACAATTGATCTGGACTTTTTCTTTTTCCAACTAAACTGATAACTTTGTGTTATCTATCAGATACGAGAGGTAATAAGATAAGACCAAAAGTATCTATTCTTGAATTCCATTCTCGGTAGTAACAATCTGGGAGGGAGAAACCATATCATTTATATTTCCTTGAAGTATGAAAATACAGCAGTAATGTGAAGGAAAAATTCACAGAACCTGGAGTGCTCACCTAGTCTTAAAAAACATCTATTGCTCTCAACCTGTCCGCACCATTCTAAAACTTCCACTCTCTGCAGCAAAAACAAAAGGAAACCACCAAACTGAGTATTGCATCAACCACGAAATGATAATATAGAAAGGTAATGGAATTGAGGACACGCCCCTACGGAAGCTCCCATTTGAACAATTAAACCAGCAGCTGCAAATTGTACATCATTAGACCCTGCTTCCTGCAAGCAATTCATCAAGCACTCCATGAGCACACAAAAATAAATCATGAGGAGAGAGATGGAAAAGAGTGGTGGAGAGGATAAGCATACCTGTAGCAAAGCCTGCTGTCACCATTGGTGTAGGAGCCTCCTCGACATCAAACCCTAGAAATGAAATAGAATGAAATTAATCAAGAGAGGAAGGAATCAGAACAAGGATTCCGCATGGGGAGGCAGAAGGCAGCGTTGTGCTCCCACGGATGGGGCTGGTAGGAGGCCGAGACGAGGTCCTCATCGGTGAGCTGGAAAAGTTGGAGACGAGTAGGATGGTTCCAGACGCGAATCGAGGTGGTTCCGAAGGTGAGAGCACCTCCATGAGCGCCTCCATGGTGCAAACATGCCGGAGCTCCACGAGCAGCCGCGGCTGGCAGGGCGCGCCGGCGCTCCGTGCTCTCCTGCGGGCTTGGCTCCTTCTCCATAGCACCCCCTCTTCTCCACTTCACGTCCCTCCTCCTTCCTGGTTCTCCACTCGGCGGAGCGTCAGGAGTTGGCGAGGGCGGGGCCGAAGATGGGGGAGAAGGAGAGAGGGCGGCAGCCTAGGGAAGAGGCGGCGGCTTGGGGGAGAGGCAACGGATTGAGGAGGAGGAGAGGAGGCGGGGATTGGGGGAGACCGGGGAAAGAGGAGGCAGGGAATTGGGGGGAAAGAGGAGCAAGCAGGACAAAAAGCGACGTCCACCCACGGACCGATAGATGGGCCCGGCGCGGCTGAAGCGGAAGGGTTGCCGCTGGGTGCAAGAAGAACGGTAAAAAATGCACTGCGAACCCACGATCGCTCCTGCCAACCCACGTTCTATCGCCGCTGCTTTTTTCTATCGGAACATAGGCACACACACACCGTGTGGCTGCGAGGCTGGCCCGCAGGCAAGGCTGGCCCATCTGTCATCAACTCTGGCCTGATTACGCAGCGTACGCAAAAACGAACGCCCAGATTTTCACCACAGCAATGGAAGGTACATCGATAGTGGACACCGATGCATATCGTGCGAGCAGGATCGGTTTAAAACTGCGATGGCGCTGGTTTAGCGGGTACTCTAGGAGGCTTTATATGTTCAATAATACTTCACGCATACTAATAAAGTAATTATGTCTTCTCAAAAGAACATAGCCAAAGAAAGTTATCCCTGCAAAATCATATGGTCTGGCTAGGCTCCATCTTCACCACACAAAATATTCAAATCATGCACAACCCCGATGACAAGCCAAGCAATTGTTTCATACTTTTGACGTTCTCAAACCTTTTCAAGTTTCACACAATACATGAGCGTGAGCCATGGATATAGCACTATAGGTGGAATAGAATATGATGATGGAGGTTGTGTGGAGAAGACAAAAAAGGGAGAAAGTCTCACATCGACGCGGCTAATCAATGGGCTATGGATATGCCCATCAATTGATGTCAATGTGAGGAGTAGGGATTGCCACGCAACGGATGCACTAGAGCTATAAGTGTATGAAAGCTCAAACTGAAACTAAGTGGGTGTGCATCCAACTTGCTTGCTCATGAAGACCTAGGGCATTTGAGTAAGCCCATCATTGGAATATACAAGCCAAGTTCTATAATGAAAATTCCCACTAGTATATGAAAGTGATAACTCAAGAGACTCTCTATATCTATATGAAGAACATGGTGCTACTCTGAAGCACAAGTGTGGTAAAAGGATAGTAACATTGTCCCTTCTCTATTTTCTATCTTTTTTTGTTTTTTTTTCTTCTTCTTTTCTCTTTGTTTAGGATTCTTTGGCCTATTTTTTGGGGGATTCTTTGGCCACTTTTATTTTTATAACCTCACATGGGACAATGTTCCAATAATGATGATCATCACACTTTTATTTACTTACAACTCAATATTACAACTCGATGTCTAGAACAAAGTATGACTCTACATGAATGCCTCTGGCAGTGTACCAGGATGTGCAATGATCTACCATAGCAAAGATATCAAAAAACGGACAAGCCATGAAAATATCATGCTAGCTATCTTACGATCATGCAAAGCAATATGACAATGAATGCTCAAGTCATGTATATGATGATGGAAGTTGCATGGCAATATATCTCGGAATGGCTATGGAAATGCCATAATAGGTAGGTATGGTGGCTGTTTTCAGGAAGATATAAGGAGGCTTATGTGTGATAGAGCGTATCATATCACAGGGTTTGGATGCACCGGTGAAGTTTGCACCAACTCTCGAGGTGAGAAAGGGCAATGCACGGTACCGAAGAGGCTAGCAATGATGGAAGGATGAGAGAGCTTATAATCCATGGACTCAACATTAGTCATAAAGAACTCACATACTTATTGCAAAAATCTATTAGTCATTGAAACAAAGTACTACGCGCATGCTCCTAGGGGGATAGATTGGTAGGAAAAGACCATCGCTCGTCCCCGACCGCCACTCATAAGGAAGACAACCAATAAATACCTCATGCTCCAACTTCGTTACATAACGGTTCACCATATGTGCATGCTACGGGAATCACAAACTTCAACACAACTATTTCTACAATCCACAACTACCCACTAGCATGACTCTAATATCACCATCTTTATATCGCAAAACTATTGCAAAGAATCAAACATATCATATTCAGCGATCGACAAGTTTTATGTAGGATTTTATGACTAACCATGTGAATGACCAATTCATGTCATATCTCTAAATAGATATAAGTGAATCAAGAGAGTTTAATTCTTTCTACAAAAGATATGTCCATGCTCCACAAATATAAGTGAAGCAAAAGAGCATTCTACAAATGGCGGTTTTCTATGTGAAGAGAAACAGGCAATCCAAACTTCAAATGATATAAGTGAAGCACATGAAGCATTCTATAAAGCCATACTCAAAAGATATAAGTGAAGTGCAATGAGAATTCTATAAATCAACCATGGACTATCTCATACCAGCATGGTGCATAAAAGAAAAATGAAAACTAAATGCAAAAGACGCTCCAAGATTTGCGCATATCACATGAACGAAACGAAACCAAAAACATACTGATACTTGTTGAAGAAAATGGGATGCCTTCCGGGGTATCCCCAAGCTTAGACACTCAAGTCTCCTTGAATATTTACTTGGTGTGCCTTGGGCATCCCCAAGCTTGAGCTCTTGCCTCTCCTCCTTATCCTCATAACGAGACCTCCTCGATCTTCGAACACTTCATCCACACAAAACTCAACAGAAAGCTCGATAAGATCCGTTAGTATAATAAAGCAAATCACTACTCTAATTACTGTTGAAAACCAATTCATATTTTGTTTTTGCATTGTAGCTACTGTAATATAACTTTTCCATGGCTTAATCCACTGATAGAAATCGATAGTTTCATCAAAATAAGCAAACTATGCATCAAAAACAGAATCTGTCTTAAACAGGACAATCTGTAGTAATATGAACATTCACCATACTTCTGGTACTCCACAAATTATGAAAAAATTAAGAAAAAAATTGTATAGAAATACATTGCAAAAAGTTTCAAAACCGTCTGACGTTCCAGTAAAAAATGTAAAATCACGCACTACAGCCAAAGTTTATGTCTTGCACCGCACAAACCAACAAGCAATGTAAACATCCTAAAGGCAAATCTTGCCACATTATTTTTATTTTAAACTTTATAAAAGCACAAAACAGAAATAAATGACTCTCTAAAACTTCCGGGTTGTCTCCCTGGCAGCGCTTTCTTTAAAGCCATTAAGCTAGGCATATAGTGCTCAAGTAATGGATCCACCCGGATCCCAAGGTATATCAAAACCAATTTTAATTAACAATGATTTGTGATATAGTAGTGAGCACAAAGTAACATATATCATGAAACAACGAAGTCTAACTTTCTTCCTATGCATCGGCATGTCATAAAAGAACAATTCATGCACACATAGTAAAGGCCAATGCATAGTATAAACAGTTTCTTGCAATTTTATCGTGTGGGAAACATAGAGAGGTGGAGATATAGTTCCTCTCTCATAATAATTGCAAGTAGGAGCAGCAAGCGCATGCATATTATATCTATCAAAATTATCATGTGCAACGGTAAAATGCAACCCATCAATATAATCCTTAATAAGGGCAAACTTCTCTGATATAGTGTTGTCGGGAGAATTCAAAAGGATAATAGGACTATCATGTGTGGGTGCAATAGCAACAATTTCATGTTTAACATAAGGAACTATAGCAAGTTCATCTCCATAAGCATAATTCATATTGGCATCTTGGCCACAAGCATAGCAAGCATCATCCAAAAGGGATATTTCAAAAGAATCAATGGGATCATAACAATCATCATAGCATTCATCCTTCGGTAAGCATGATGGGAAATTAAACAATGTATGAGTTGAAGAGTTACTCTCATTAGAAGGTGGGCACGGGTAGCTAGTCCGCTCTTCCTCCATTTGTTCTTCGCTCTCCTCATCATCTTTTTCATCCAATGATCTCACAGTTTCATCAATTTCTTCTTCCATAGACTCCTGCAAAATATTAGTCTCTTCTTGGACAGCGAAGACTCTCTCAATAAAATCATCAATATCGGAATTGAATTCATAATTCTCATAGCAATATTTAAGTATAGCAAAATTTTCAGGTTTGTAAACAGCATCATCAAGATTTTCACACTCTTTAAACAAAGATTCAATTTCATAAGCACCCATAAAAGCAACAAATTCTTCTATTTGTTCCACATCATAGTAATCATATATACCATTAGCATAAGAAGCCAGGGTTTTATTATCATTAAATCTGCATGAAAAGGGAAGGTGCGGAGCCTTCATCCTAGAGCAACAATATACTCATATCTCAAGCATAGTTCCCGAGCATACCAATGCAACACATGAATTTGATCCCATAATAGTTTCCCTTTTTGAGCCAAGCGATAATCCCTAAAATATTCACATTGATCCAACATGTCTCCCATTATATAATTGAATAGGGTTTTCTCAGGATTATTAAAGTAGTGCATAATATCCACATAATGAGCATCGAGGGTTTTAGGAGGTTCCCCATCTCCATCAGTAGCAAGTAAACCTAATTTTTTTGGTATTTCGTGTTCCATATCCTTAACTAAAGATAGAAAACAAGACACAAAATAAATACTACTTAGTGATAAAGAAAACAAGCACACACGAGAATATTCACCCCATGCTATAACTCCCCGGCAACGGCGCCAGAAAAAGGTCTTGATAACCCACAAGTATAGGGGATCAGTTGTAGCCTCTTTCGATAAGTAAGAGTGTCGAACCCAACGAGGAGCTAAAGGTAGAACAAATATTCCCTCAAGTTCTACCGACCACCGATACAACTCTACGCACGCTTGACGTTCGCTTTACCTAGAACAAGTATGAAACTAGAAGTACTTTGTAGGTGTTGTTCGATAGGTTTGCAAGAATATAAAGAGCACATAAATAAAAACTAGGGGCTGTTTTAGGTAAAGAAGCAATAAAGTTAGTATAGAGAGTGTGGAAAAGTGGTGGTAGGAGTTGTGAAATTGTCCCTAAGCAATTGAGTACTTTACTAGACCGATAGCAAGTTTTATGTGGGAGAGGCCACTGCTAGCATGTCATCCCTGACTTGGAATTCTATGCACTTATGATTGGAACTATTAGCAAGCATCCGCAGCTACTAACGTTCATTAAGGTAAAACCCAACCATAGCATTAAGATATATTGGTCCCCCTTCAATCCCGTATGCATCAATTTCTATGCTAGGTTGAAGCTTCTGTCACTCTTGCCCTCCAATACATAGTCCTATCAACATACAACTAACCCTATGGTGTGATCCACGCGCACGCTCATATGATGGGCACCAAAGGACAACAACATAACCACAAGCAAATTAAACCAATCATATCAATTCACCAATTATCGATAGGACAACGAAAATCTACTCAGACATCATAGGACGACAACACATCATTGGATAATAATATGAAGCATAAAGCACCATGTTCAAGTAGAGGGTATAGCGGGTTGCAGGAGAGTGGACCGTCGTAGATAGATGGGGGAAGGTGATGGAGATGTTGGTGAAGATGAAGGAGGTGTTGGTGTAGATCGCCGTCACACGATGATGGCCCCGGCGGCGTTCCAGCACCACCGGGAGAGAGGGGGAGAGAGCCCCCCTTCTTATTCTTCTTCCTTGACCTTCTCCCTAGATGGGAGAAGGGTTTCCCCTCTGGTCCTTGGCTTCCATGGCATGGAAGGGGCGAGAGCCCCTCCGATATTGGATCTGTCTCTCTGTCTCTCTCTGTTTCCGCGTTCCTGATTCCGCCCTTTCGCCGTTTCTTGTATTCCCAGAGATCCGTAATTCCAATTGGGCTGAAATTTGGACACGATTTCTATCCGGATATTGGCTTTGTTGCAGCGAAAGAAGGGCACCAACCGCCTTACGAGTGGCCACGAGGGCCCAAGGCGCGCCTGACCCCCTGGGGTGTGCCCCTCACCCTCGTGGGCCCCTCGGGCATCGTCTCGTGGTTATTCCACTTCCCAAAATTCACATATATTCCAAAAAAAAAATCTCTATCAGTTTTCATCCCATTTGGACTCCGTTTGATATGGATTTTCTGTGAAACAAAAAACATGCAACAAACAGGAACTGGTACTGGGCACTGGATAAATATGTTAGTCCCAAAAATAGTATAAAAAGTTGCCAAAAGTATGTAAAAGTTGTAGAATATTGGCATGGAACAATCAAAAGTTATAGATACGACAGAGACGTATCACATAGCAACGAGCAGGGAGAGTGTGTCCATGTACCCTCATAGACCAAAAGCGGAAGCGTTTAGTAATGCGGTTGATGTAGTCGAACGTCTTCACGATCCAACCGATCCAAGTACCGAACGTACGGCACCTCCGCGATTAGCACACGTTCAGCTCGGTGACGGCCCTCGAACTCTTGATCCAGTTAAGGCCGGGGGAGATTTCTGTCAGCATGACGGCGTGGCGACGGTGATGATGAAGTTGTCAGTGCAGGGCTTCGACTAAGGACTACAACGATATGACCGAGGTGTTTAACTGTGGAGGGGGCACCACACACGGCTAAGAGAAACTTTGGTGTGCCTTTGGGGTGTGTCATGGTTTTGTCACGGCAGATGTCCTCATGAAAGGACTTAGTCGTGGAGCCATTGCGACGGGTTAGCTTGAAGGGGTTAAAGCGGACACAGGGACGCAAGAGAGTTTATACTAGTTCGGCCCCTTCAATGAAGGTAAAAGCCTACGTCTAGTTGTGATGGAATTGATGGGGTTTCGATGACTAGGGAGCAAACAAGCTTCGCCTAAGTCTCGAGTTGTTGTCTGTTGTCCTTGAACCGCCGCCGGGTCGTCCCCTTATATACATGGGTGACACCCGTCGGTTTACAGAGTCCCAACACCGGCTCATACTCGTGTCTGGTTTGGTCTCTACTTATTCCTAACTTACAACGCAAGTTTTCATACGGACGCCGGTTTATGGCTACATGCCTTAAACCGACCATGGGCTTGTAAGCCCTCATCTACCTTCATGGGCTTTCACATACTTAACTACTGATGAAGTTAACCCGGCCCAGATAGGCCGGTTTACGCTCAGTAGTAATATCCCCAACATTAGGCCCCAGATTGATTTGAACAGATTCATGTCAATCCTTAGCAAAAAACTTCATCTTCAACATCTTCTTGTAGTTTGGTGAACCACCGTGATGTCATCTTCTCTGATTGCTGTAAACCGGAGCGATGTCATCTGTAATAAAGAAGTTATCCATGATGCCTCCTTGTTTAATAGATCTGCGATAATTGAGGCGACAACTCCGTTTCCATACTCGCGGCCCCTTGATTCTCGCACCTGACACATGTCCCTTTCTTTATAAATTGGACCGAAGGGTCATTTCTTCCCCCCCTTCGTGCCCTTCTTCTTCGTCTTCCTCGCGTCGCCTAGCTTCGGAGCTCCGCTGCCGCCGTCAACTTCTGCATCGACTCAGGCCGCTGCATCACCCTGATTGTACCAGAGCATCGCGGCGATCTCCCGCGTCGTCCTCAGCTCCGGTAAGTCTTCTATCCTTTTCATTACAGATCTGTTCTAGGGTTTCCATGTTCTCTAGTGTTCCTCACCTGCTTCTTGTTCATATGCTAGATCCAACACTGTGAACGTTTGCTCTTGCGTAACAGTAGTGTTATCTTCCGTCTTCACTTCTGCATATTAAGACCATAGATCTTATCCGTAGCGATGGCTCACTGATTCGGCACTGCTCCTTTTGGGCCTTGAAATTTCATCCCTTTTACGAACATGTTCCAGATCCAACGCTGTAGCACGTACTTGTGAAACCTGTTTTTGCATACTTACTCATCTGCAATCTCGACTGCTTTAATTTTTAAACCAGGCGGTTTAACTTTGTAGAAAAATTGCCAAACCGGTATATACCATTAGTCCCCTGGTTGAACCGCCAGAATTCCTTAGCCAGGCACTGCCGCTTTGTAAAACTTTCCGGTCTAGAAACAACTGTCTCCGGTTTAGTAACACATGAATCAGGGTATACCTTTCCAACATGGTCTTGAACCGGTAACTACTACTTTGCAGACTGCACTATGGCCAAACAAGTGTACGAGTGCAACTGGGTTCCTTCTCGTGTGACTGAGATTCAACTGACCAGTTTAGTCAAGACTGGCGCTTTAAGCAAACATGACGTTATTCATTGGAGGGTCCCAGGCACAGAATGTCCTCCCCAGCCTAAAGAGGGAGAGGTGGTTGTTTTTGCTGATCATCTAGCCTGGGGCTTCAATCCTCCTAGTTCAAAATTTTACTGGGACGTCTTAGCCAATTTCCAACTCCGTCCGCAAGATATAGGCCCAAACTCCATAACCAACATCGGTCACTTTCAAGTGCTCTGTGAGGTGTTCTTTCAGGAGGAGCACACAGTTGAACTATTCAGAGATTGCTTCCATTTAAACAGCCGCACTGAATTCACTGACGGTCCCAACACAGAGTTAGGCGGTATGGCGATTCAATAGAGGAAAGAGGTCACTTACCCTCACGCCAAACTGCACAACCATCCCAAAGAGTGGAATCAAACATGGTTCTACTGCAAAGATACCTCCCCTTCTGACGGAAATCCTTTGTCGGGTTACCGTCCAGAGCGGCTAAGCAACACACATCCTTTTCCGCAAAGGCTGACCGCTAAGGAGAGAAGCAAATATGCTCCTCAATTATCCAAACTCAGGGCCTTCATGGCTAATGGGCTGACAGGGGTCGACCTTGCTCGCTGCTGGATATCATGGAGCATATTGCCCTTAAGCCAGCGCTCCGGTTTGATGTGCGAGTACACAGGAAGTGAAAAAGACCCTCTTCGACATATTGATATTCAGCTCACAGACGACGAAGTTACAGAAGCTATAAAAAAGATACTGAATGAACCGAAAGCTGTCTGTGCTCAAACCGGCCTGGCTCCCTTTTGTGCCGTTAACAAACCGCCAGCTGTAAGACTCATACCTTGTACTTTTTATTGAATCTGCCTGTTCAAATTATCAACTATTAACATCAACATCTTTCAAACAGGGCGATGATCCGTTTTGGAGCAAGAAGCCTCCATAAGAGAAACTGGAGAAGCCGGAGAAGCCAGAGAGATCAACCCGGCCCAAAACCAAAGTTGTGAAGAGGCCCGCTAATAGGAAGAAAACCACTGCGTCTTCTGATCCGGCAGCTGACGGTGATGTGGGTAACCCGGACCTTGAGGTAGAGCTTGATTCACTTGGCTTATTTTTTACACGCCTTATTGATAATGATCATTGCCAGGATGATGCCGAAGTCAGTCATGCTAATGTTGTAGAGGTAATTTCTCTCTCCTCCGATTCAAACCCTTTGCCTTCACTAAAAATCCGTCGGGCAAACCGGAAAGTTAAATTTTCTCATCCTCTTGCTTATTTGGATCGAAACTTTCTTGTGAAGACACAACAGCACGAAGCTTGCCGCACAACCCGGCACAGCGGCCAGGTAGTTACCTCCGCCAGTTTACCAAACAGTCCGGTTCGGAAACGCCGTTCAGAGGTCTCTAACTCTCTTGTCAATGCTTGTCCTAAAGCGGGCTGTTTTCGTCAACCTCTTAATCCGACTGACTCCGATTATCAGGGCACTTCCCATTCATCATCTGGTGAGTCATCAGCCACCCAGCTGCCACCACTCAAAACGGTGCTTGGGTGAGCCATATTTATTATAATGTTTCTGATGTATTACTTTGTAACATATACTGTATTAATCCTTCTTATTTCTTTCAGGGCCAAGCCTAGGCCAAGCAAGAAGGCTCGCCTAGACAAAGCGGCAGAAGAGAATACCATTTCTGAACCGGATAGAATACCAGACCCTGAAGCGGCTATTCGTGAGGATGTGCCAAACGACCCACCACCGCAAGACGATAACTTTGTTGCTGAAGAGCCACATGTTGACACCTCAGGTCCTGTTGACCAGCCCACAAGCCCCATCCGGATTGATAGATCTACTAGTCCATCAAAGCCTACTGACAAGCCGACGGCCCCAGTGCAAACCGGCGATGCAAAAGATGATGAAGTTGTTATTACTGGCATTGGTCGCATAGAGCCAGGCAATCCCATCACTTTATCCAGACACACTGCCAAAGAGGAATTTGCCACCATTGGCAAAGGCAAATGGAATGCTGATCTGGCAACTTATGCTGCTCTGAACGCCCAAGATCTCCATTCCGGCTATCTGAACCGGCTATACACCAGCCGTGACTATGAAGCCGGTCTGGTTAACATGATGAAAGACAAATATGAGGTAACTTCCATATGCTTTTTCTGTTTGTACGTTTCAATCTGTCAACTCCCCTAGCCCCCAAGGGCCAGTTTAAGATCTCAACTTAAGCCGAGACTGGCCAATGTAAACTTCAATATATTTGAATTTGCTGATGTAGCCCCCAAGGGCCGGTTCAACTTAGTGTAGTTAAACCGGGACTTTAGGTAATAACGATTGTAACATCAATAATTATTGAACAAATAGCCATTAGCCCCCAAGTGCCAAGTTGAATACTTGTATTGAGCTTGGGACTTTATGAACAATTGTAGGATGAAGAGCAAATATGCATTAGCCCCCAAGTACCAAGGGCATAACTTGTTATGTGGTTGGTACTTCAATTCTATACCGCTATCTGAAACATATTACTGTCTGTATGCAGGCTGAGCTGAACAAAAGAGAAAGCCAAATTGCCGATCTGCAAGAAAATCTGAAGTCCCAACAAGCTGAAACCTCCAAGGCGAAAGAAGAATTAACCGACGCTTTAAGCGTCATGGAACAACTGAAGGAGGGTTTCAACAAAGAGCGGGCGGATTGGGCCACGGAGAAATCCGCTTTACCTCAGCGAGCAGAGAATGTTGAGGCTGCACTCAAACCGGTAGTGGAGGAACTGACCAGCATAAAGCGGCAAGTGCATGCCATGACCGCCGCTGTCTTTCGTAAGCCTTCTTGATGTCTGAAGTAACGAGGCCTTCTCATGTAACTGCCGGTTTATTAACCCATTGTATGATACAGGGACACGCATTGGTCACTTGGGATCAGACGTGCGGAAGAAACTGAAGGCCGCCTATACACTGACAGAGCAATTGTATACTGGTGCGCAGCGAATCATCTCTACTGCTTCTCACAACAACCCAGTGCCCGCCTTGATCCAAGACACCCTTAAAAGGTTGTCTATGCTTCCTGCCCGGGTTGAAGAGCTGAAAATTTTTGCTGCTCGAACCGGTGCTATAAATTCCTTGATCCGGGCAAAAGCGTGGGTGCCGGATTTCGATCCCGTTGAAGCAGTTTAGGGCTATCCCAGCTTGAAGGAAGACGGGTCACAGTTCAGTGAAGAGGATCTGCGAGCGATAAACCGGGAGGTGCGCCCTCTTGCTTGTCAATTGGTTGAAGAGGCAGATTTGTCTCACTATCAAGCCCAATATGATGACCAAAACAAACGAGTGGCTGCACCAATTCCTGAAGCGGAGAACCTTATCCCTCCAATCCGTAAGCATACTTACGCTCCTGACATTGAACCGTCGTTGCTGATCAATGATGAAGCTGTCTTTCAAGCATTAACGGGAATCGACTGGACAACTGTTGATTTCCAGCCGCTGGGTAGAGAAGCAGACGTTGAAGCGGCGCGAGATGACCCGCAACCATCAGGCCAGGCTGGTGACCAAGCTTGAACCAGAAGCCAGTTTAAATTGCTGCTCCTTTGTGTTCTACGAAAAAACAATGATCTTATTTGGGCACCGTGTTGCCTTGTAATAGGCTAGCCAATACTCTTGATTTTGATATGGCTTCGTGCATAATTACTGCAACTTGTGCTTCCTTTGGATGATCAAATCTCCAAACTATTTTCTGCAATCAAAAAATCTTAAACCGCCGCGGCGGTTGTACCGCAGGCGGATTATAATTTCTGTATATATGAAATCAAATATCTTAGGTTGAATCATATGATCAAATCGTGTGATACATAATACCTGCCATCGTTGGGCATGAAGTTGGCTTGGCCAATCTTAGAGCGGAGGTTTATAAACCCATACTGTCGGAGGAGAAAGCAGCTCCTGTATATATAATGCCAGTTTACCATGTAAACCGTGCCGGGTTATGATAAACACCGTGTTACTCCATAATAGGATGTTAACAAAATAAAAAATCAAACCGGGCAAATAGTCTCCGGATTAAGAATTGATCGTATTCCGTCAATTGACAGTTGAACCGGTTTAAGAATTTGTCTGTTTAAAAACGCAACAAAAGAAATATTTATCAAAAGAAAAACAAAATTTCAAGCAAAGGCAATGATAAAACCATTTGCAAAAAGAGGATATAGAGCCGATCAAGTGGCATTACCATGGTCGGACACGACCAAGCCCCCAATAGGTATAGCTATGGTTCAAGTCAGCCAGGTCCCCAAATTATGCAGTGGCATTATGCCGATCAAGAGGTGTAGCGATGGTTCGGGTTCGACCAAAGCCCCCAAGTGATTCTGTGGCCTTAGGCCGATCAAGAGGCATGACTGGTTCAGACGTGACCAAGTCCCCAAGTGATCTTGTGGCTTTCGCCTATCAGAAGGTGTTGCATTGGTTCGGACACGACCAAGCCCCCAAGTGATATAACATGAAGCTTTGAAAAGCGAACTCAAGGGGTAAACCGGAGGCCGCTTTAAGATAGAACAAACTCCGTGTAACCACACATGATGTAATAAGAACAGAGACCCCGCTTTAGCTGAGGCTCCGGTTTATTGTATTGATCATAATATATACATTGTCATAATATGTACATAAGTAGAGCCGATGGCTCAGGTATAGTAAGGCTGAAGATGAGCTATGTTCCACGGCCTGTTGGTCTCCTCCTCTGATGTACGTGAGTCTTTATGCTCTCGAATATCGATCAGATAGTATGACCCGTTGTGCAGATTCTTGCTGACCACGAAAGGTCCCTCCCAAGGTGCGGATAACTTGTGCATATCAGTCTGGTCTTGGATGAGCCGGAGTACCAAATCTCCCTCTTGAAAGGTTCTGGTTCTAACTCGGCGACTATGATAGCGACGAAGATCTTGCTGGTAAATCGCCGAACGGGCAGCCGCTATGTCTCGCTCCTCATCCAACAAGTCCAAAGCATCTTGCCGTGCTACCTCGTTATCCGCTTCAACATAAGCCGCTACACGACGTGAGTCATGACGGATGTCACTGGGGAGAACCGCCTCCGCTCCATAGACCATGAAGAACGGCGTGTATCCTGTCGATTTGTTGGGTGTGGTGTTGATGCTCCATAATACAGATGGTAACTCTTCAACCCAACAACCCGGCGTCCGTTGCAAAGGAACCATAAGCCGGGGCTTGATGCCTCGCAAGATCTCTTGATTAGCCCTCTCTGCTTGACCATTGGACTGTGGGTGAGCCACTGATGAAACATCAAGCCGGATGTGCTCACGTTGACAGAACTCCTTCATAGCACCCTTGGACAAGTTGGTACCATTATCAGTGATGATGCTGTGTGGAAAGCCAAACCGGAAGATCACCTTTTTGATGAATTGAACCACCGTAGCTGCATCACACTTGCTAACTGGCTCTGCTTCCACCCACTTTGTGAACTTGTCAACTGCCACCAAAAGGTGGGTCTTCTTGTCCTTGGACCTTTTGAAAGGCCCAACCATATCCAGACCCCAAGTTGCAAACGGCCAAGTAATTGGAATCATCCTCAATTCTTGAGCCGGCACATGAGCACGTCTTGAGAACTTTTGACAACCATCGCATCGTCTGACCAGGTCTTCCGCATCAGCATGAGCAGTCAACCAATAGAAGCTGTGGCGAAATGCCTGAGCCACCAAAGACTTTGAACCGGCGTGGTGACCACAATCTCCTTCGTGGATCTCACGCAAGATTTCACAGCCTTCCTCAGGAGACACACAACATTGAAACGCCCCTAATACACTGCAATGGTGCAACTCGCCATTGACAATAGTCATGGACTTGGAATGCCAGATTATCTGCCTGGTCAGAGTCTCATCTTCTGGTAACTCGCCCCAGTTCATATAGGCAAGATAAGGAACTGTCCAATCCGGGATGACATGAAGAGCCGCCACCAATTGAGCCTCCGGATCAGGAATAGCCAAATCCTCTTCACCGGGGAGCTTGACAGACGGATTATGCAGAATATCCAAGAAGACATTAGGCGGGACCGGTTTACGTTGAGAACCCAATCGGCTTAAAGCGTCCGCCGCTTCATTCTTCCGTCGGTCCATGTGATCCACCTGATAACCTTTGAAGTGACCTGCAACAATATCCACCTCACGACGATATGCTGCCATGAGCGGGTCCTTGGAATCCCAAGTGCCAGACACATGTTGAGCCACCAGGTCCGAGTCACCGAAGCACTTAACTCGGCTTAGATTCATCTCCTTAGCCATCCGGAGACCATGGAGTAAGGCTTCATACGCAGCTGCATTGTTAGTGCAAGGGAACATTAAGCGGAGAACATAACAGAACTTATCACGTCGTGGGTTAGTTAACACGACTCCAGCCCCCCAAGCCCTCCAATTGCCTGGGCCCATCAAAGTGAATAGTCCAATAGGTGTGATCCGGCTTCTCTTCAGGTGTTTGCAGTTCTGTCCAATCATTGATGAAATCCACAAGTGCTTGAGACTTGACCGTTGTCCGAGGTACATATTTCAACCCATGAGGTCCAAGTTCTATAGCCCACTTAGCAATCCAGCCAGTTGCTTCCTTGTTCTGGATTATATCTCCCAAGGGAGCAGAGCTAACCACTGTGATGGGATGACCTTGGAAGTATTGCTTGAGCTTCTGGCTTGCCATGAAAACTCCATATACCAGCTTCTGCCAATGCGGGTACCTCTACTTGGACTCAATAAGCACCTCGCTGATATAGTAAACCGGACGCTGAACCGGATACTCCTTGCCTGCCTCCTTGCGCTCCACCACAATAGCCACGCTGACTGCACGTGCATTAGCTGCAACATATATTAGCAACGGTTCCTTGTCAATTGGAGCGGCGAGAACAGGCGGATTGGCTAACTGCCGCTTTAAATCTTCAAACGCTTTATCATCAGCAGAACTCCAGACGAATTGATCTGTCTTCTTCAACATCTGATCTAAAGGGATCGCCTTCTCCCCAAGGAAACTAATAAACCGGCACAACGCGGCAATCCAGCCTGCCAAGCGTTGAACTTCATTGATACACTTTGGTTTAGCCAGGGAGGTGATAGCTGTGATCTTCTCCGGATTAGCCTCAATTCCCCTGTTGGACACCAGAAAACCCAATAACTTGCCTGCCGGTACACCAAAGACACACTTGGCCGGGTTGAGCATCATCTTGTATGTCCGTATGTTATCAAAGGTTTCCTTTAAATCATCAACCAGAGCCTCCTTCTCCCTTGACTTAACCACAATATCATCCACATAGGCATGTACATTACGCCAATCTGTTTATGAAGGCAATTCTGTACACACTGTTGATAAGTTGCCTGGGCACTCTTGAGACAAAGGGCATAGAAACATAGCAGAAGGCTCCAAAGGGAGTTATGAACGCCGTCTTCTCCTGGTTCTTAACTGCAATCTTGATCTGATGATAACCAGAATATGCATCCAAAAAACTCAAACGCTCACAACCCGCCGTAGCATCAATAATTTGATCAATATGGGGGAGGGCAAAAGGATCTGCTGGACAAGCCTTGTCAAGATCTGTGTAATCCACACACATGCGCCAGGTGCCGTTTTTCTTAAGGACTAGCACCGGATTAGCCAGCCATTCAGGATGGAAAACTTCAATGATAAAGCCAGCCGCTAAGAGCCTGGCTACCTCTTCTCCAATAGCTTTGCGTCTTTCCTTGTTAAACCGGCCGAGAAACTGTTTCACCGGTTTGTATTTAGGATCCACATTAAGAGTGTGCTCAGCGAGTTGCCTCGGTACACCTAGCATGTCAGAAGGCTTCCATGCAAAAATGTCCCGATTCTCACAGATGAACTCGATGAGCGTGCGTTCCTATTTCGGATCCAAGTTGGCACTGATACTGAACTGCTTGGACGAATCGCCAGGTACAAAGTCAACAAGCTTAGTCTTAGCTGCCGATTTGAACTTCAGGGCCGGATCATGCTCCGTAGTTGGCTTCTTCATTGGAGTCATGTATGCCAGATCAACATTGTCCTTGTAATATTTCAGCTCCTCCGTGGCGCAAATCGACTCTGCATAAGCCGCATCACCTTCTTCACACTCCAAAGCAATTTTGCGGCTTCCGTGAACCGTTATTGTTCCCTTGTGGCCCGCCATCTTGAGCTGCAAATACACATAAAAGGGTCGTGCCATAAATTTGGCGTAAGCCGGCCGCCCAAACAGGGCGTGATATGGACTCTGGATTTTTACCACCTCAAAAGTCAGTGTCTCCGACCTGGAATCATGATCATCTCCAAAGGCCACTTCCAGAGCTATCTTGCCAACAGGATATGCTGACTTACCAGGCACCACACCATGGAACACCATATTGGACGGTTTAATGCTGCTCCCTCCATCCATGAGGACCTTGGTGAATTTATAACCTCCTACCTGAGGTGCCTCCACCAACGCTAGCTGACCCGGATTGTCAACCCGGGGAGGTTGATCCTCTCTGCTCCATACAATTGGCTGTTCAGACCAGCGTGAATAACGGAGCACGACCGGTTCAACAGAGTTTACCACCCGCTTATGCAGCTTCTGGTCTTGCTTGTCCAAGCTAGTGGTGAAGACATGATATTGCCCACTATTCAACTGCTTCGGGTGACTCTGATAACCCGACTGCTGTTGCTGCTGCTGATTGTAACCACCCTGGCTATTCTGATTTCCTTGATTGTTATGTCCGCCCTGATTACCATTAAATCCTGAACCGGAATTTCCTCCGTCGTAACCCGGCCCGGATCCTGAGCCACCACCTGATCCGTGGTCATACCGGAAAGCGTTAGAGTTCTTGAATTCCTGCATAATGTAGCAATCCTTCCAAAGGTGATTGGTTGGCATCTCTTTCGTCCCGTGCTTTGGACAGGGCTGGTTTAATAGATAAGTCAGGCGGTCCGGGTTAGGATTAGGCGCTCCACTGCGATTCGGCGGTTTACCCTTACGTCGCTGGCCTTTGTTCTGCGCGTTGGTATTAGCCACAAAGTCCATGCTACTATCCTCTTTACGCTTGCCTCCGTTTCCATGACCTGCCGGGTTATGCTGCTGTCCTTTGGAATTGATGTTCTTCTTTCCCTTCCCTGTCTTGTCATCATCAGACTCGGGATCCTTGGTACTATCAGAATCAGCATACTTCACTAACGCAGCCATGAGGGTCCCCATATTGTTGCAATGGCGCTTCATCCGTCCCAATTTCAACTTTAGAGGCCCAAACCGGCAGTTGCCTTCCAAGGTTATAACCACGGTGTCGGCGTTGATACGGTCTGATGAATGCAAAATTTGCGAGACCCGGCGCACCCAACGAGTCGTTGATTCTCCTTCTTCATGGACACAGGCTGCTAAGTCCACTATTGACATGGGTTGTTTACATGTATCTTTGAAGTTCTGGATAAACCGGGCTCGCAATTGGGCCCATGAACTGATAGAGTTGGCCGGTAAGCTTTTCAACCAAGTACGGGTAGTTCCTTCGAGCATCATGGTGAAGTACTTTGCACACACCGCATCATCCACATCAAGCATCTCCATGGCCATCTCATAGCTCTCTACCCAAGCCTCTGGAGGCTGATCGGCAGTGTAATTCGGCACCTTGCGCGGGCCATTGAAATCTTTGGGCAGGCGCATGTTGCGTAAAGCGGGGACAAGGCACGGCACCCCCAAAGAGCTAGAAGTAACCCCTGGCTCGACCGATGTGGTTCGCCGAACCGGCATATGCTGACGAGCCTCGTACTGCGCTGCTAACTCGGCCTCCCTGTGTGCTCGGGCCCGGTCCACCACCTCCTAGGCATCACCAATACCCGCCGAGTTGTTGCCACGGGGCACTTCAGGGTTTCGTGCATTGCTTGACACGGCCGGTTTGTCCATACGCCTACTGTAGCTCCGGCTCGGGCGAGGGGTAGAGTGAATCCGGTCGCAGCTATATGAATACGCTTCCTGTTGAATCAAAGTTGTTCGAAGAAGCTCCTTAACCCGGCATGTCTCCACCGCCTGCGGAGAATCACCTTCAATTGGGATGGCCTCCAGTCGTGAAGCGGCAGCAACAAGATTGTCCATTGGATTGGAATAGTGACCCGGAGGTGCTAGGACAGGTTGCGGTACGATAATGTTCTATCGAGGCGGACCCGTCAGGCGGGACTGAACCGGCGCTCCTGTCCCAAGTGCTTCTGCCCGGTTTACCACCGGCGGGTTGCTGGTTCCTGCTCCTGGGTGTTGAAGAGATCTCTAGCTTCGAAAACCGGAGGCAAGCGAGACCGGTGCTTCCTCTTCAGGACCTCATGCGACGCGTTCTGATCCAGCATAAGCCGGTAAGCTTGCGCATCCAAAGTGGCCCGCTCTGCAGTCATCCTGGCATTCTCAGCTGCTAGGTCGGCCTTGGCTTGAGTGATCTGATCCCTCACCTTCGCAATTTCCGCATCGTGGGTGTTCTGATCCGCTGGATTAGCCTCTGCCATGAGCATAGCCAACGCATCAAACACATCAGATAAAACTTGAGCCGGCGGGTGCACAGGGCCTCCTGCCCCGGCTGCCGTCGCCGTCCCTGATCCGGAGACCATTGCTGCTGCAGTCGAAGAGTGGACCGCTGCTTGTGTCCCAGCCATGAATATTCCGACCGGTTTGGCAGATCAGAGGGGTCCCGAATATTGTCGCCATCGGAACAGCCCCCAATCCGACCATCTTGTAACTGATATAACGATTCGGTTTCTCCGGTCGAGGACTCGTCGCCGGAATAAACGACGGTCTTGCCACCAGATTCTGAACCGCCCTCGTATTCCCCTCCATGGATGACTCCCACGAAGGCATGCTTCACGACCGGTTTAACCAGGGCGGATCGTGCACGTTGAGCCGTTTCGACGAGGTCGATGCAGATGTCCGGCTCAGGGCCCGGTTCACCGATCTTGCCAATGAAGACGTGTGTGCCACCAAAGGGGACCCGGTACCCGTACTCGATTGAGCTGGCCTCGGGGCCACATCCTGCGTCGTCGATGTAGAGCTTGCCACGACGACTCTTGGTCATCCGGCCCACGGCGTAACCCTTGAGTCCTTCGAAGTTGCCCTCCAAGAACTTGAAACCATCATGCGATAGCCCCACGGTGGGCGCCAACTGTCGTGGTTTTGTCACGACAGATGTCCTCATGAAAGGACTTAGTCGTGGAGCCATCGCGACGGCTTAGCTTGAAGGGGTTAAAGCGGACACAGGGACGCAAGAGAGTTTATACTAGTTCGGCCCCTTCAATGAAGGTAAAAGCCTACATCTAGTTGTGATGGAATTGATGGGGTTTCAATGACTAGGGAGAAAACAAGCTTCGCCTAAGTCTCGAGTTGTTGTCTGTTGTCCTTGAACCGCCGCCGGGTCATCCCCTTATATACATGGGTGACACCCGTCGGTTTACAGAGTCCCAACACCGGCTCATACTCGTGTCCGGTTTGGTCTCTACTTATTCCTAACTTACAACACAAGTTTTCATATCGACGCTGGTTTACGGCTACAGGCCTTAAACCGACCATGGGCTTGTAAGCCCTCATCTACCTTCATGGGCTTTTACATACTTAACTATTGATGAAGTTAACCCGGCCCAGATAGGCCGGTTTACGCTCAGTAGTAATATCCCCAACAGGGTGCCCCCTCCTACGTATATAAAGGAGGGGGAAGGAGGAGGCCGGCCAATGTGTGGTGCGCCAAGGGGGGAGTCCTACTTGGACTCCCGGTCCAAGTAGGATTCGCCCCCGCCCCCCCCCCCTTTCCTATTCCCACAAGGAGAAGGGGGAAAGGGGAGGAGGAGAGAAGGAAAGCCCCCCCCCAACCCTAGTCCAATTCAGATTGGGCTTGGAGGGCACGCGCCTCCACTTGGCCGCCGCCTCCTCTCTTCCACTATGGCCCATGAAGGCCCATTAACCCCCTGGGGGGTTCCGGTAAGCCCCCAGTACTCCGGTAAATGCCCGAACCTATCCAAAACCATTCCGATGTCCAAACATAACCTTCCAATATATCAATCTTTATGTCTCGACCATTTTGATACTCCTCGTCATGTCCGTGATCTCATCAGGGACTCTGAACAAACTTTGGTACATCAAATCACATAACTCATAATACAAATCGTCATCGAACGTTAAGCGTGCGGACCCTACGGGTTCGAGAACTATGTAGACATGACCGAGACACATCTCTGGTCAATAACCAATAGCGGAACCTGGATGCTCATATTGGTTCCTACATATTCTACAAAGATCTTTATTGGTCAAGCCGCATAACAACATACGTTGTTCCCTTTGTCATCGGTATGTTACTTGCCCGAGATTCGATCGTTGGTATCCTCATACCTAGTTCAATCTCGTTATTGGCAAGTCTCTTTACTCATTCCATAATGTATCATCCCGTGACTAACTCATTAGTCACATTGCTTGCAAGGCTCATAGTGATGTGCATTACCGAGAGGGCCCAGAGATACCTCTCCGATACACGGAGTGACAAATCCTAATCTCGATATATGCCAACTCAACGAAGACCATCGGAGACACCTGTAGAGCATCTTTATAATCACCCAGTAACATTGTGACGTTTGATAGCACACAAGGTGTTCCTCTGGTGTTCGGGAGTTGCATAATCTCATAGTCTGAGGAACATGTATAAGTCATGAAGAAAGCAATAGCAGAAAAACTAAACGATCATTATGCTAAGCTAACGAATGGGTCTTGTCCATCACATCGTTCTCCAATGATGTGAAGTTTAGTGATGACTAGTGCAAGTAGAAAACTTTGATGATGTTGATCTGTTTACTCTAAGTGATATGTAATGCATGTAGAATAGTTGCATGTTCATGGCATATTGTGACTCGAGTTATTTTCATTTCAAGTCAAACCTGGAGTTAATTCAACTTGAACATAATGTTGATCGAGTCATGGTGCCACTGAATCATTTTTCCCCAGTGCAACCACATTTGCCTTTATGGGAAGGCCTTTATTCGGTCCGTTGTCATGCCTCTGGTCGTTACCTCCAATGAGGGAAGGTTATGGGCGTGCGGTACCCTGGCCCGGTAAGCAGACATAACCTTGTGTGCCCATTGTTGTTATTGTCGTGGAATTGTCACGTCAGATGTCCTAGTAAGAGGACTTAGTCGTAGAGCCATCGCAACGGGTTAGCTTGAAGGGGTTAAAGTGGACACAAGGACACGGTTTTTATACTAGTTCGGCCCCTTCGATGAAGGTAAAAGCCTACGTCTAGTTGTGATGGGATTGATGGGTTTCGAGGGCTTAGGGAGCGATATAATTCGCCTAAACCTCGAGTTCTTCTTCTCTGCCCTCAAACCGCCGTCGGGTCGTCCCCTTATATACACGGGTGACGCCCGTCGGTCTGCAAAGTCTCGACCTCCGGCTTATAAACGTGCCCGGGTCGGTCTCTCTATTCCTATCTTACAGTACAAGTTGGCCCCAGGCCGGTTTACACCATAAACCTTTAAACCGTTTACAGATCTTGGGCCTTTCTACTCCTCCTTGGGCTTTAACATCTCGGGTCTTGTTGACGGTGGTAACCCGGGCCCTGCAGGCCGGTTTACCCCAGATAGCAACATCCCCAACATTAGGCCCCAGATTGATTTGAACAGGTTCATGTCAATCCTTAATAAGCATTTCTGTCTTCAAATGTCTTCCAGTGACTTGTTAAACCGTCGTTTCTCCGTCTCCTCTGCTGTGGTAAACCGACGTGACGTCAACGCAGGCTTCCGTCTCCTTTCGCTAACCCGCAAGAATCAAGGCGACGGCTGGGCTTCCGAAATCTCCGGCCCCTGGATTCGCGCGCCTGATATACGCGCCGCGCCTTATAAATAGGACTTGAAGGCCATCTTCCTTTCCTCCCCTTCTTCGTCTTCCTCGCGACCCAGACCTCAGAGCTCCGCCGCCGCCGTCAACTGCTGCATCAACTCCGGCCGCTGCATCAACCTGATCGGTTCAGAGCACCGCGGCGACCTTCCGCATCTGTTTGGACCCCGGTAAGGCCCCTGTTCTTGTTGCTTTAGATCTGTTCTAGGGTTCATCGTCCTGCTACTGTTTCTTGCTCATCCCCATAGCAGCCTTTACGAACAGATGACGATACCTGTACCTGTTTTTATTTCTTTTTCACCCTAGCTGTAGATCCATTGCCTTGAACGAATCCGTACGGGATCTGTTTCTGCTTTCATACTCACAACCGCTTAGATCTGGTCGGTTTAACTCTTAGCAAAGCGAATAAACCGATCTACACATCCATTAGTCCCCTTGATGAACCGCCGGTTGATATTATTGTAGATAACCTGACTCTATATAAGAGCATCTTCGGTTTACAATCATACTTGCTCTCAAACCGGAATACCTTTGTCTTGTAGATTTCCTCATGGCAAAACAGGTGTATGAATGCAACTGGGTTCCCTCTTGCATAACTGAGACCCAACTAAACAACTTAGTTCTGACTGGTGCTTTGAGTAGCAAAAATACCATCCATTGGAGGGTTCCAGGAGACGAATGTCCTCCTACCCCGCAGGAGGGAGAAGTGGTGGTGTTTGCGGATCACCTGGCCCGAGGGTTTAACCCACCCGGTTCAAAATTTTATCGGGACGTTTTGGCTAATTTTAAGTTGCGCCCACAAGATGTTGGTCCAAATTCAGTCACGAACATCTGCCACTTTCAAGTACTTTGCGAGGCGTACTTTCAAGAGGAACCCACCGTAGAGCTGTTCCGGGACTTTTTCCATCTGAACCGACGTACTGAATTCACCGATGGTCCTAATATGGAACTGGGCGGTATGGCGATTCAGAAGAGGAAAGAGGTGACTTATCCTCACGCCAAGTTGCATAGTCATCCGCAAGAATGGAACTGCACTTGGTTCTATTGCAAGGATACTTCCCCTGCTGAAGAAAACCCACTGCCCGGTTTCCGCCCGGAGAGACTTAGCAATACTCACCCCTTCCCCCCACGGCTAACTGCCAAAGAGAGGAGTAAGTATGCCCCTCAGCTGTCCAAGCTCAGAGCCTTCATGGCCAACGGTTTAACGGGGGTAGATCTTGCTCGTTGCTGGATTTCGTGGAGCATCCTGCCCCTTAGCATTCGCTCCGGTTTAATGTGTCAATACACGGGTCGGGTTGATGACCCTTTAAGGCACTGCAACATTCAGCTGACGGAGGACGAAGTCGCTGAAGCTGTGAAGAAGATGCTGAACGAACCGGAACATGTCTGCGCTCGAGCCGGCCTGCTTCCATTTTGTGCCACAAATAAACCACCTGCTGTAAGTAACTCCTCTGTTTATAGAATCCTTGATCTCCTTATATATATGTTGTTAATTCCAGTCTTTCCTGAAACAGGGAGATGATCCATTTTGGAGCAAGAAGTTGCAAGAGCCGACCGAAAAGGTAACCCGACCCAAGACGAGGGTGAAGAAGCCTGCTCAGAGGAAGAGGAACACCGCTTCCAATACTCCGGATTTAGAGGAGGATGATGTGGGTAATCCGGACCTCGGGGTAGACCTCGATTCAGTTGGTTTGCTTTTTATACGTCTTATTGACGATGATATTTGTCAGGACGACGCTGAAGTGAGCCATGCCGAAGGCCCAGAGGTAACTATTCTTTCTTCTGATGCCGTTCTTTTGCCTTTGAAAAAACCTCGCCAAGCAAACCGGAGGATTAAATTTTCTCACCCTCTTGCTTACTTGGATCCCGAATTTCTTGTGAAGACCCAGCAACATGAAGCTCGACGCACCACCCGACATAGCGGCCAGGTAGTCACCTCCGCCGGTTTACCGAACAGCCCGGTTCGGAAACGCCGCTCAGAGGTCTCCGATTTACGCGCTAGCTTTCCTCCTAAAGCAGGTTTAACCCGTCAGCCTCTAAATCCATCTGACTCCGATTATCAGGTCACTTCCCATTCCTCTTCCGGTGAATCTTCAGCCACTCAACTGCCCCCGTTGAAGACAGTTATTGGGTAAGTTGGACCGATCACAACATATCTCTGTATGGGTCTCTTAATCCATTTTATACCGTTTTTTCAATCTTTGTGCTTTTTTCAGGGCTAAGCCTAGACCGAGCAAGAAGGCTCGTCTGGATAATCCGGCTGAAGGAACTGCCGCTCCTGAACCGGAGAAAACTCCTGGTGCTGACGCTCTGGGTTGTGAAGATACTCAGAACTATCCATCTCCGCAAGATGACATCTGCGCTGAAGAAAGGACTACCGAACCTGCTAACCGTACTGATCCGCCTGCCAGTCCTGTCCGGGTTGAAGGATCCATCCCCCCTTCTGCAACTGCTGATAAACCGACAGGGCCACTGCAGAGCAGCGACTCCAAGGATGATGATGTCGTTATTACCGGTATTGGCTGCTCTGAACCGGGGAACACTGCTACTTTGACCAAGCATACTGCCAAAGACGAAATCTCGGCCACAAAGGGCAAATGGGACCTTGACTTGTCTACGTTCGCCTC
Source organism: Aegilops umbellulata (assembly GCA_032464435.1). Taxonomy (NCBI): domain Eukaryota; kingdom Viridiplantae; phylum Streptophyta; class Magnoliopsida; order Poales; family Poaceae; genus Aegilops; species Aegilops umbellulata. The sequence continues at coordinate 279,577,097 of CP136058.1, forward strand.
TTTAAGCGCCCCGGATCTTTATTCTGGGTATCTGAACCGGCTGTACACCAGTCGGGATTATGAGGCTGCCATGATCAAGATGATGAAGGAGAAACTTGAGGTAACTCCCTTGTGCTTCATTCTATTGCAACTTAGCTAATCAATATTTCCAAACTGAGGTAGTAAACCGTACCAGGCTGCTTTTGACAATTAAGGTCTGGTTTAGAAAACCCCAGGTTTCAACATCGGTCATAATCAGAAAACATCATCAGATAACCATTAGCCCCCAAGTGCCAAGTTTAAATACTTGTATTAATCTTGGGACTCTGTAATGGAAAACTTGCGTTAAAATCAAGTATGCATTAGCCCCCAAGTATCGAGCACATAACTTGCTTGTGTGGTTGATACTTCCAAACCATGCAATATTTTCTGAACACTGTTGATGACCTGCTGCAGGGGGATTTGAAGACCAAAGAGAACCAAGTCTCGGACCTTCAGGAAGCTTTAAAAGCCCAGCAGATTGAAACTGAAAAAGCAAAGGAGGAATTGACCAAAACCTTAACTGTTATGGAGCAGCTGAAAGCAAGCCGCAAAAAGGAGCAAGCCGATTGGGCCACTGAAAGAGCTCTTTTGACGAAGAGGGCTGAAAATGCCGAAGCTGCTCTTAAACCGGTGGTTGATGAGTTATCCACCGTGAAGTGACAAATACACTCCATGACATCTGCCGTCTTTGGTAAACCTTTCAATGCCCTTCTTCCAATTTGTACCTTGCTTGCTACACCCTATGTCCGGTTTGTAATCCACCTTGAAACACTGCAGGCTCACGTATTGGACACTTGGGTTCTGATGTGCGGATGAAACTCAAAGCTGCTTATACTCTGATTGAACAGTTATACACCGGAGCCCAAAGAGCTATCACCACTGCATCGCACAACAACCCTGCGCCGGCTCTGATTCAAGACACATTAAAGAGGCTGTCCATGCTTCCGGCCCGGATTGAAGAGTTGAAAAGATCAGCTGCTCGAACTGGAGCTATCACTGCCTTGATCCGGGCCAAAGCGTGGGTACCAGATTTCGATCCTGTCGAAGCGGCCCAAGGATACCCCAGCTTGAAGGAAGACGGTTCAGACTTTGGTGAAGATGATTTGAGGGCGATAAACCGGGCGGTGCGCCCCCTAGCTTGTCAATTGGCTGAGGAGGCAGATCTGTCACGTTACCAAGCCCAATATGACAACCAGAACAAACAAGTATCTGCCCCGGTCCCTGAAGCGGGAAACCTTGTTCCTCCAATCCGTAAGCATACTTACGCCCCAGACATTGAACCGTCTTCGCTGATTCACGAAGAAGCCGTCTTCCAAGCGCTAATGGGAATCGACTGGACCACTGCTGATTTCCAGCCAATGGGTAGTCAAGATGGAGCTGAAGCGGCGCGAGATGACCCCCAGCCTTCGAACCGAGGCGTCGAACAGGCGTAATCAACGCTCCGGTTTACTTGGTGACGTCTTAATCCGTCAACGAACAATATATTCAGGCACTACGTTGCCTTGTAATAAGATAGTTTAATACTTCCGCCTTTGAACGTGCCTTCGCGCACGGGTACTGATGCTCTTTCCAGCGACATTTCCAACTTATGTTTCCCGTCTTTACTGAGTGCACAATATGATTTTTCGACCACCTGAACCGTGCTGCGCCTCTGCCAAACCGGGCAATTTGCCTCCGGGTTTAAAACGGACCAGGCTATGCCAGCTGAATCGGTTTAAGGATACTTGACGTTCCGAAGAACCAAAAAAACACCACAATAAAAGCAGAAAACAAAACCAAATATGAAAAGGCAACGCGATAGTAAAACGCATGCGAATAGTGGTTACTATGAACCGTTCAGAAGGCGTGACCATCGTCAAGACAAACCGAGCCCCCAAGAGGTGTAGCTACGGTTTAAGTCGACTAGGTTCCTTACTGAATCGTGGCAAATATGCCGGCCAAATGGCATTGCATTGGTTCGTCAACCAAGCCCCCAAGTGACTCAATGGCTAAAAAGCCGACCAGAAGGCATTACCATCATCAAGACATGACCGAGTTCCCATAAGGCGTAATCTACGGTTCAAGTCGATTAGGTCCCCAACTGATTCTGTGGCAAATATGCCAGCCAGAAAGCATTACCGTCGTCAAGGCCTGACCAAGCCCCCCGGAGGTGTAGCTACGGTTCAGGCCGACTAGGTCCCCAACTGACTTTATAGGGATAGCTATGTTCTCTTTGGTTCGAATACGACCTATGTTTGAACAGCTGTGTTCTCTTTGGTTCGAATACGACCTATGTTTGAACAGAAAACCCCATGTTTGAATAGCTATGTTCTCTTTGGTTCGAATACGACCTATGTTTGAATAGGAAGCCTCATGCTTGAACCGGGATATTGAACCGGATATTAAGAGTTTCACAACCCTGTAGGAGACACCTTCCCTTGAACCAGCTTTTAAACCGGAATTTGAACTTCTGTGAAGCGACCTCCAGGGGTAAGTACACATGATGTGAAGAACAGTAGAGACCCCGCTTTACTTGAGGCTCTGGTTTATTGTATTCAATCATAATATATACATGGTCATGATATGTACATAAACAGAGCCCAGGGCTCATGTATAATAAGGTCGAAGATGAGCTATGTTCCACGGCCTGCTGGTCTCCTCCTCTGACGTGCGTGAATCCTTGCGCTCTCTAATATCAATCAAGTAATATGACCCATTATTCAGATTCTTGCTGACCACAAAAGGTCCCTCCCAAGGCGGGGATAATTTATGCTGATCAGATTGATCCTGGATGAGCCGAAGCACCAAATCCCCCTCCTGAAAGGTTCTGGTCCTAACCCGACGGCTGTGGTAACGGCGGAGATCTTGCTGGTAAATCGCTGAACGGGCAGCTGCCAAGTCACGCTCCTCATCCAACAAGTCAAGAGCGTCCTGCCGTGCCTGCTCATTGTCCGCTTCAACATATGCTGCCACTCGAGGCGAGTCATGTCGTATATCACTTGGGAGAACCGCCTCTGCTCCATAGACCATAAAAAACGGTGTAAACCCCGTGGATCTGTTAGGCGTGGTGTTGATGCTCCATAACACAGACGGTAGTTCCTCCACCCAACAACCCGGCGTCCTTTGCAGAGGGACCGGAAGCCGGGGTTTGATACCTCTCAAGATCTCTTGGTTCGCTCGTTCCGCCTGACCATTAGACTGTGGGTGCGCTACCGAAGAAACATCAAGCCGTATATGCTCCCGTGCACAGAACTCCTTCATGGCCCCTTTGGATAGATTGGTACCATTATCTGTGATGATGCTATGTGGAAAGCCAAACCGGAAGATCACCTTCTTTATAAATTGAACCGCCGTGGCAGCATCACACTTACTGACAGGTTCTGCCTCCACCCACTTGGTAAATTTGTCAACCGCCACCAGTAGGTGGGTCTTCTTATCTTTGGAACGCTTAAAAGGCCCAACCATATCAAGCCCCCAAGTCGCAAACGGCCAAGTGATTGGAATCATCCTCAATTCTTGAGCCGGTATGTGTGCTCGTCTAGAAAATTTCTGGCACCCATCACATAACCTGACTAGGTCTTCCGCATCAGCATGAGCAGTTAACCAGTAGAAACCGTGGCGGAACGCTTTAGCCACCAATGATTTTGAACCGGCGTGGTGGCCGCAATCCCCTTCATGTATTTCTCGTAATATCTCGCACCCCTCCTTAGGGGATATGCACCGTTGCAGCGCTCCTGATACGCTGCGATGATGTAACTCTCCTTGGAAAATGGTCATAGACTTGGACCGTCGTACTATCTGTCGAGCCAAGCTTTCATCTTCTGGCAACTCACCCCGGTTCATATATGCCAGGTAAGGGAGCGTCCAATCCGGGGTGGCGTGAAGAGCCGCCACTAACTGAGCCTCCGGATCAGGAACAGCCAACTCCAGCTCACCGGGCAGCTGTACCGATGGGTGGTATAATACATCCAAGAAAACATTGGGTGGGACCGGTTTACGCTGAGAGCCCAAGCGACTTAAAGCGTCTGCTGCCTCATTTTTTCTGCGGTCCACATGATCCACTTGATAGCCTTTGAAATGCCCAGCCACCAGATCTACTTCACGTCGGTATGCAGCCATAAGCGGATCCTTAGAGTCCCAGGTGCCAGATACTTGCTGAGCCACCAGATCCGAATCACCAAAGCACCTAACTCTGCTCAGATTCATCTCTTTAGCCACCCGAAGACCATGAAGCAAGGCTTCATACTCCGCCGCATTATTTGTACAGGGGAACATTAAACGGAGGACATAACAAAACTTATCTCCTCGTGGGGAAGTTAAAACGACTCCAGCCCCCGAGCCTTCCAATTGTCTTGATCCGTCAAAATGAATGGTCCAATAGGTGTTATCTGGCTTCTCCTCAGGCGCTTGTAACTCCGTCCAATCGTTTATGAAATCGACAAGTGCCTGTGACTTTATGGCTGTTCGGGGTACGTACCTTAAATCGTGCGGCCCGAGCTCGATAGCCCATTTGGCAATCCGACCAGTCGCCTCCCGGTTCTGTATAATGTCACCCAAAGGAGCAGAACTGACCACCGTGATTGGGTGTCCTTGGAAATATTGTCTCAGCTTCCGGCTTGCCATAAAAACTCCATATACCAGCTTCTGCCAATGCGGATACCTTTGTTTGGACTCGATAAGTACTTCACTGATATAGTAAACCGGTCGCTGAACCGGATGTTCCTTTCCAGCCTCTTTTCGTTCTACCACCATCGCCACACTGACTGCCCTGGCATTCGCTGCAACATATAACAGAAGTGGCTCTTTATCCACAGGGGCTGCCAACACTGGCGGATTGACTAGTTGTCGCTTCAAGTCCTCAAACGCTTTATCAGCCTCCGGACTCCAGACAAACTGATCCGTCTTCTTGAGCATTTGATACAAAGGGATCGCCTTCTCACCAAGGCGACTGATAAACCGGCTTAACGCTGCAATCCGCCCGGCCATGCGCTGAACATCATTGATGCATTTCGGTTTGGCCAGGGAGGTGATGGCTGTGATCTTTTCTGGATTGGCCTCAATTCCTCTATGGGACACTAAAAATCCCAACAGCTTGCCTGCAGGTACACCAAAAACACATTTAGCCGGGTTGAGCATCATTTGGTACACTCTCAAGTTATCGAAAGTCTCCTTCAAATCGTCAACCAGGGTCTCCTTCTTTCGTGACTTGACCACAATATCATCCACATAAGCATGCACATTACGACCAATCTGCTCGTGGAGGCAATTTTGCACACATCGTTGATAAGTAGCCTGCGCACTCTTAAGCCCAAAGGGCATAGACACATAGCAGAAGGCTCCAAAGGGAGTAATGAACGCTGTCTTCTCCTGGTCCTTAACTGCCATCTTGATCTGATGATAGCCCGAATAGGCATCCAAAAAACTTAAACGCTCGCAACCTGCCGTAGCATCAATGATCTGATCAATCCGGGGGAGAGCAAAAGGATCTGTTGGGCAAGCTTTATTCAAGTCTGTGTAGTCCACACACATGCGCCAGGTACCATTTTTCTTAAGAACTAGCACCGGATTAGCGAGCCATTCGGGATGAAAAACCTCAATGATAAACCCAGCTGCTAGGAGCCTGGCCACTTCCTCACCAATCGCTTTACGTCTTTCTTCGTTAAACCGCCGTAAGAACTGCTTTACCGGCTTGTACTTAGGATCCACATTAAGGGTGTGCTCAGCGAGTTGCCTCGGTACACCAGGCATGTCAGATGGCTTCCATGCAAAGATGTCCCGATTCTCACGGATGAACTCGATGAGCGCGCTTTCCTATTTTGGATCCAAGTTTGCACTGATGCTGAACTGCTTGGATGAATTGCCAGGTACAAAGTCAACAAGCTTAGTTTCGGCCGCTGACTTGAACTTCAAGGCCAGATCGTGGTCCGTAGTTGGCTTTTTTAATGAAGTCATATCCTCCGGATCAACACTGTCTTTGTACTGCTTTAGCTCCTCCGTAGCACAAACCGATTCAGCATAAGTCGCATCTCCTTCCTCGCATTCCAAAGCGATTCGGCGGCTCCCGTGAACCGTTATAGTACCCTTGTACCCTGGCATCTTAAGTTGCAGATATACGTAGCAGGGCCGTGCCATAAATTTTGCATAAGCTGGCCGCCCGAACAAAGCGTGGTACGGACTTTGGATTTTAACCACCTCGAACGTCAGCGTCTCTGATCTGGAATCGTGGCCATCGCCAAATACCACTTCAAGGGCTATCTTACCAACCGGATATGCAGACTTGCCAGGCACCACCCCATGGAACACTGTGTTGGTCGGTCTGAGATTCTTATCTACCAGTCCCATACGACGGAAGGTCTCATAATACAAGATGTTAATGCTGCTCCCTCCGTCCATGAGCACCTTGGTGAGCTTATAGCCTCCCACCTGTGGCGCTACCACCAGTGCTAACTGACCCGGATTATACACCCTGGGAGGATGATCTTCTCGGCTCCATATGATAGGCTGCTCCGACCAACGCAGATAGTGAGGCGTGGCCGGTTCGACAGTACTGACTGCCCGCCTCTGAAGCTTCCTATCTCGTTTATCCAAGCTCGTAGTAAAAACATGATACTGTCCACCACTCAACTGCTTCGGGTTGCTCTGATAACCGCTTTAATTCCCTTGATTATTCTGATTGTTTTGGCTGAGCTGTCCGCCCGGGTTACCCTGGAACCCTGGACCGGAATTCCCGCCACCGTACCCTGATCCGGAACCGGAACCGCCACCGGAGCTGTGATCATATTGGAAAGTGTTTGAGCTTTTGAACTCCTTCATGATATAACAATCCTTCCAAAGATGGGCTGCTGGTTCCTCCTTTGTTCCGTGCTTCGGACAGGGCTGGTTTAAGAAAAAGTTCAAACACTCCGGATTAGGACCGGGATGCTCGCGAAAACTCGGCTGTTTCCCCTTACGCCGCTGGCCTTTAACCTGTGCATTTGTGCTGGCCACCAAGTCCATGCTCCCGTCCGGTTTACGCTTTCCTCCGCCTCCATTACCTGTCGGCCGATGCTGCTGGCCTTTGGTGTTGCCATTCTTCTTTCCCTTCCCTGCTTTGTCATCACCAGAGTCAGGATCCTTGGTACTGTCAGAATCCGCATACTTCACTAAAGCGGTCATGAGCGTTCCTATATCTGTACAATCACGCTTCATCCGGCCCAGCTTTAGCTTCAAAGGGCCAAACCGACAGTTGCTCTCCAACAGCACCACGGCGGTGTCTGCGTTGATGCGATCTGACGAGTGCAAAACTTCTGATACCCGCCGTACCCAATGGGTAGTTGATTCCCCTTCTTGCTGAACGCAGGCTGCTAGGTCAACTATTGACATTGGCTGCTTGCACGTGTCCTTGAAGTTCTTGATAAACCGGGCGCGTAATTGGGCCCATGAACTAATTGAATTAGGCGGTAAGCTTTTTAGCCAAGTCCGGGCCGTTCCTTCTAACATCATAGTGAAATACTTGGCACATGCCGTCTCGTCCACATCCAGCATCTCCATAGCCATTTCATAACTCTCCACCCATGTCTCCGGAGGCTGATCTGCCGTGTAGTTTGGTACCTTGCGGGGGCCTTTGAAGTCTTTGGGCAGGCGTATATTGCGTAAAGCGGGAACAAGGCACGGTACTCCCAAAGAGCTGGAAACCAACCCCGGTTCAACCGTAGCCGCCGGGAAGATAGGTGTAAGCTGACGAGCCTGATGCTGCGCTGCTAATCCGGCCTCCCGTGCACGGGTGCGATCCACATTCTCGTGAGCATTGTCGACGCCCGCCGGATTGTTGCCGCGGAGCGCTTCACGCCTGTCGTTAGAAGAGACGGCTGGCTCCTCCACGCGCCTACTATAGCTCCTGCTGGGGCGAGGGGTGGAGTGAATCCGATCACGGCTTTGCGAATACGCTTCTTGCTGGGCCAACGCGGTCCTAAGGAGCTCCTTGACCCGGCGTGTCTCTTCATCCTGCGGTGAATCTCCTTCGATCGGAATGGCTTCCAACCGAGCCGCCGCCGCGACGAGGTTATCCATCGGGTTGGAATAATGACCTGACGGCGTTGGCATGGCCGGTGGCGTATCAGTGTTATGACGAGGCAAGTTTATAATCCAGTGCTGAACCGGGGCGCCAGCCGTTGCTTCCGCACGGTTTACCCCCGGGGTGTTGAAGAGATTTCGAGCGTCGAGGGCGGCGGGCAACCGAGACCGGGATTTTCTCTTCAGGACCTCCTGAGATGCCTTCTGGTCCATCATGAGCCTGTAAGCCTGCGCTTCTAAAGCGGCGCGCTCCGCCGTCATCCTGATCTCTTCTGCTGCCAGCTCCGCTTTAGCCCGAGTGATCTGCTCTCTCACTTTGGTAATCTCAGCGTTGTGAACCTCCTGATCCACCGGGTTAGCCTCCGCCATGAGCGCTGCTAGTGCGTCAAACAGGTCTGACAAAACTTGGGCTGGTGAACCGGCAGGGCCTCCTGCCCGCGCAGCCGTTGCTGCTGCCGATCCGGAGATCGCTGCTGCTGCAGTTGATGATCGTGGCGTCGCCTGTGTCCCAGCCATGAAGATCCCAACCCGATAGGGCAGATCAGAGGGGTCCGGAATACTGTTGCCATCGGAGCCGCCCCCAACCCGATCATCTTGTAGCTGGTAAAGAGATTCGGTCTCCCCGGTTGACGTTTCGTCGCCAGAGTAGATGGCGGTTTCGTCACCAGATTCGGATCCTTCCTCGCAGCTTCCCCCGTGGATGACTCCCACGAAGGCGTGCTTCCTGGTCGGTTTAGCCAGGGTCGATCTCGTGCACTGAGCTGTCTCAATGAGGTCGGCGCAGTCGCCTAACTCGGGGCCCGGTTCTCCGATCTTGCCGATGAAGACATGGATGCCGCCGAAGGGGACCCGGTACCCGTACTCGATCGAACCGGCGTCAGGGCCCCAGCCTGTGCTGTCGATGTAGAGTTTTCCGCGGCGGCTCTTGGTCATCCGTCCCACAGCGTAACCCTCGAGTCCTTCAAAGCGACCCTCCAAGAACCTGAAACCATCTCGCGATAGCCCCACCGTGGGCGCCAACTGTCGTGGAATTGTCACGTCAGATGTCCTAGTAAGAGGACTTAGTCGTAGAGCCATCGCAACGGGTTAGCTTGAAGGGGTTAAAGTGGACACAAGGACACGGTTTTTATACTAGTTCGGCCCCTTCGATGAAGGTAAAAGCCTACGTCTAGTTGTGATGGGATTGATGGGTTTCGAGGGCTTAGGGAGCGATATAATTCGCCTAAACCTCGAGTTCTTCTTCTCTGCCCTCAAACCGCCGTCGGGTCGTCCCCTTATATACACGGGTGACGCCCGTCGGTCTGCAAAGTCTCGACCTCCGGCTTATAAACGTGCCCGGGTCGGTCTCTCTATTCCTATCTTACAGTACAGGTTGGCCCCAGGCCGGTTTACACCATAAACCTTTAAACCGTTTACAGATCTTGGGCCTTTCTACTCCTCCTTGGGCTTTAACATCTCGGGTCTTGTTGACGGTGGTAACCCGGGCCCTGCAGGCCGGTTTACCCCAGATAGCAACATCCCCAACAGTTATGGTACCTTGTCCCCATTTGGGACCGTTGATTAGTTTTGCCGTGACGGTGGCTGTTGATGTCTTTGGTAGACATGGGGCCACCCATGACTTAGCCCAGAAGGGACTTAGTTGCAAATGATTTTTTTGATTTTGTGCCTAGAAGTTTGATAATTAATAGAGAAAAAAACTCCTGAGGTTAATAGGTGTCTTATTGAATAACTACCTACCAAAGATGGCAATACCTAGATCTATCCTTGCTTTTATGCCTAGCTAGGGGCGTTAAACAATAGCGCTTGTTGGAAGGCAACCCGATTTTATTTTAGTTTTTTGCTTTTTGCTTCTGTTTAGGAATAAATATTTAATATAGCCTCTCGTTAGATTTGTTTTTATGTTTTAATTAGTGTTTGTGCCAAGTTAAACCTATAGGATCTTCTTGGATGATAGTTATTTAATCTTGCTGAAAATTCCAGAAACTTTCTGTTCACGAAAACAATTGTTAAAAATCACCAGAACGTGAAAAAATATTGATTCCAATTGCAGAAGATCAATAAAAAAATTGTCTAGGTCGTCCTATTTTGGTAGATGTTTTGGAGTTCCATAAGTTTGCGTTAGTTACATATTACTACAGACGGTTCTGTTTTTGACAGATTATGTTTTTCGTGTGTTGTTTGCTTATTTTGATGAATCTATGGCTAATAAAATAGTTTATAAACAATAGAGAAGTTGGAATACAGTAGGTTTAATACCAATATAAATAAAGAAGGAGTTCATTACAGTACCTTGAAGTGGTGTTTTGTTTTCTTTCGCTAACGGAGCTCACGAGATTTTCTGCTGAGTTTTGTGTTGTGAAGTTTTCAAGTTTTGGGTGAAAGATTTGATGGATTATGGAACAAGGAGTGGCAGGAGACTAAGTTTGGGGATGCCCATGGCACCCCAAGATAATCTAAGTACACCAAAAAGGCAAAGCTTGGGTATGCCCCGGAAGGTATCCCCTCTTTCGTCTACTTCCATCGGTAACTTTACTTGGAGATATATTTTTATTCACCACATGATATGTGTTTTGCTTGGAGCGTCTTGTATGATTTGAGTCTTTGCTTTTTAGTTTACCACATTCACCCTTGCTGTACACACCTTTTGAGAGAGTCACACGTAAATTGGAATTTATTAGAATACTCTATGTGCTTCACTTGTATTTTTTGAGCTATATAGTTTTGCTCTAGTGCTTCACTTATATCTTTTAGAGCACGGTGGTGGATTTGTTTTATAGAAACTATTGTTCTCTCATGCTTCACTTATATTATTTTGAGAGTCTTAAAACATCATGGCAATTTGCTTTAATTATAATGTCATGAGAAATTTGATGCTTGATAATTGTTTTGAGATATAAAGGTGGTAATATCATAGTTGTGCTAGTTGAGTAATTGTGAAATTGAGAAATACTTGTGTTGGAGTTTGTGATTCCCGTAGCATGCACGTATGTGAACTGTTATGTAACGAAGTCGGAGCATGAGGTATTTACTGATTGCCATCCTTTGTGTGGCGGTCGGGATCGCGCGATGGTTAACTCCTACCAACCCTTCCCCTAGGAGCATGCGTAGTAGTACTTTGCTTCGAGGGCTAATAGATTTTTGCAATAAGTATATGAGTTCTTTATGACTAATGTGAGTCCATGGATTATACGCACACTTACCTTTCCGCAATTTTCTCGACTCTTCGGTACCGTGCATTGCCCTTTCTCACCTTGAGAGTTGGCGCAAATTTCGCCGGTGCATCCAAACCCCGTGATATGATACGCTCTATCACACATAAACCTCCTTATATCTTCCTCAAAACATCCACCATACCTACCTATTATGGCATTTACATAGCCATTCCGAGATATATTGCCATGCAACTTTCCACCGTTTCATTTTGTCGGGGGGAATCGGCTTCCTCGAACACCTATGGGGACCGAGCCCCTTACTGGTTCGGCGGGGGGCGGAGGTTGCACAAAGAGCAGATCGAGGCGGTGCACACAGGAGATTTTACCCAGCTTCGGGCCGCAAAGATGCGTAAAACCCTACTGCTGCTTGGTGGATTGTATTGTGTTCTTGCTCGGGAGCGCGCGATGCTACAGTACACGCGGGCCGCTGGCGAGGTCGAGCATAAAGATTGGTCTCCTCCCCCCTCTACGTGCGCATGGGGCCTCCTTTTATATGCTCAAGGGGTTACCCACAGGTGGCAGCGTAGGTGAGGGCAAAAATGGTAGAATGCTGTAGTGGGTACAGCTGCCTGCACAGTGGCTGTACAGTGCTATCATACCTAACTCTGACGGCGGGGGACAAGGGCATTAAATGCCCGTCCGCGTCGCCCAGACGGTGCAGGGAAGTGGACCGTCAGGATTGCCACCGTTTGCCACGATGGCTACTCTGTCAGCTTTGCTTCGCCACCGCATGCCCCTGGCTGCACAGCCTCCCGCCACGTGCGCCTGGGATGCCCCCCAGAGCGACACGTTGGGGGGTGAGCTGGAGCGCAGGTATGAGGTGGTAACTTGCCGCGGCAAGCGTCTTGCCGCGGTGGATGTCTTGTCACGCCCGGGAACTCGTTGCTCACCGGGCCTTGCCGGGGCGCGGGGCGCGCCGTGGTGGGGTCCTTGTTGTGCCGTGGATGGCCTTCCCGGCAAGCTCCTCTTGTCGGGGTCTTGTGCTTCGAGCGGTAGTCCCGGCAAGCTCCTCTTGCCATGGCCTCGCTCTCTTCGGGTGGCCTTCCCGAAAAGCTCCTCTTGCCGGGGCCTTGGCTCAAATACTTCGTCCTTGAATGGCCCAAGAGGGGACCATCGAGGGTCTTGGCGATCGCCTGGCAGGCCTTGCCGCGGGGTGCTACGACTGCCCGTGCACAAGTTCGGGGTACTAAGGTACCCCTACTTTAGTACACCGACAGGAGCCCCCGGGCCTGGGCCATACACGGTGCCGAGCGCTGTTGGGCCAGGCCCAAAACAGTGCACGGGCACGCGCGGCCTGGGTCACGTTGCATCTTTTTCTGCGCCCACCACGCCCTCCCCGAGCGGCACGCGTCGAATGCGGCATCGTGGGGAGAGGCGCGCGTGACGTGGGTGGCGTGCGCGGGGCCGAGCCCTGCAGGCATGCGTCACGTCGCGGGCGATTTGTGTGGCTCGGAAAGGCGAAACGCCCACCCCTCCTCTCCTTATAAGCAGGGGAGACAGGGGCAGTCCGCCCATCCGCCAGTTGCGATTCCTCGAAGTCCTCCGCCACTTCCAAAGAGAAAGCAGCGCTCTGACCCCCCCTCCGCCACCACCAGCGCCACGGACGCCGTCGACCTCCCTCCCTCCGCCATGGCCCCGAAGGGCGATAAGGGAAAAGGGAAGGCCATGAAGTCGGCCGAGGCACTGCGGCTCGAGGCGCAGCGAAAGGAGCAGGCGGTCTTCCCCCTGGAGCTCGACGCGATGATCCTGAGGGAGGAATACTACCTCTTCTGGTCGGCGAGGACGCGAGCGCATCCGTGCACGAGGGTTCTTCCTGGCATTGCCCAGAAGGAGTATCCGACTGGGTATCCCTTCTTCACTCTGTTCTTCTGTTGCGGGCTCTGCCCGCCCTTCTCTGAATTTTTCTGCGACATCATGAACACCTACGGGTTCCACCTTCTCGATTTCACCCCCAATGCTGTCTTGACCATGGCAATCTTCGCACATCTCTGCGAAAATTTTGTCGGGGTCTTTCCAAACGTAGCTCTCTTCCGCCACTTCTTCACGCCTCGAGTAGAGAGAGGAGAGCCCCTCTCCGGCGGGATCGCCTGGATCTCGAAGCCCGGCAAGAAGGATGCTTATCTGGAGGGAGAGCTCCGCAGAAAATGGGAGGAATGGAGGGCAGATTGGTGCCTGATCGTCGAGGAGAACCCGCAACCATTCACCACCGTGCGCCAAACCCCCGTGGTGCGCGGCAGGGATTAGAGCGACGTGGCCTCGGACGACGACAAGCTACGCATTGCCGTCACCCGGATCCTGCGGCTCAGGCGTGCGGGGCTCATAGTTGGGGCCGTTGGCGCAGATTTCCTCCGCCGCCGCATCGCTCCCTTGCAGGAGAAGAAGAGGCCTGCCTGGGAGTTCCAGAATGCGGCGGATATCATGAGGCTGCGCCCTGGCCTCAACTTCAATTTCACCGTCTTGGAGCTTGACGGGGTGCTCAGGGCGCTGTTCAAGCACGACCCCGACCACCCCGAATGGTTCAGGCTGCCACGAGGCGTCGTCCCGTTGTGCAACAATTCGTCGCTCAGCCGCATCCTCGCAATGATGCCGCTGTGTGACTCGCACGGGATCGACTCCACTTGGCAGGAGCCCGCCGACGATGTTGTGCGGGCGTTCTTCGACGACCTGGAGGAGAGGCCAGTCGACGCCGACGAGCAGAGGGGCCTCACCCGCGACACCACCGACGCGGAGTTGGCGTACATCGCCTCCCGGATGGAGGAGGCCGCGGCAGCCGCGGCCGCGGGCGAGTTCGGCTTCACGTTGGCGGAGGCAGACACAGCGGAGGCGGAAAGCCTTGCCGATCGAGCGGAGTTCGCCGGTGAGGAAGAGCTTGCCGGGCGCGACGCCGAAGGCGAGCCTGCCCAGGACACGAGCGGCTTGCCGGAGGCCGGCGCCTCTTCCTCCCGACCCGCGGGCGGCTCGTCGCAAGCAGAGCCCCCTGCCAAGCCACGGAGGCGTCTCCGCAAGGCTGGGGAGGCGGTGCGGCAGACGAGCCCACAACCGCAGCGCCGTGCGACGCGCTCCTCTGAGGCAGTAGGAGCGGGGTCTTCGCGGGCCGCGGCTTCTGCTCCTGCCACTTCTCGTGCCGCGGCGGCGGCCGGAGCGGAGTCGTCCACTGCTCCCGCCAAGCGGCCACGGGAGCCTACTCCCCCGCCTTCCCGCGCCAGGAGCAAGCCGGTCTTCGACTTCTCCGCGCTCAGCTCTGACGAGGAGGAGGAGGGAGAGGAGTAAGATCCCCGCTGTCCTTGTGTCTCTTCAATTCTTGTAGTTGTGCCTCGCATCTCATTTGCTTTCCTCCGAATTCGGTCCTTTTCAGGACTCTGGCTCAGAGGACGGCAAAGAGAGCCAAGGTCCCAGTGGTCATCCTCGACGACGAGCCCTCCGCGGTGGCAGGGGGTGCGCCTGAGATGACCTTGCCGGACCCGCCAACTAATCCTGAGAGCAGCCCCCAGCGCAGCCCCCAGCGTAAGCGTATGGGTTGCTTCCCGCCGTTGGGCGCGCCCGGGTACCCTTTGCTTTTTCTGACATTTGGCTGATGATTCGTGTAGGAGCAGAGCAACCCCACCAGGAGTGTCTGGAGACCGCCCCCGACGAGCCACCCGCTACAGCTACACCGCCAAGGGGGAGTTCCTCGGCGAGGGAGCCGTCCCCGACGCGGGAGCGGCCTCCGGCGAGGGAGCAGCCCCCGGCAAGGGAGCCATCTCCGGCGAGGGACGAGGCCGACGCCTCCTTGGCGACGGAGACCGCGACGGCAGACCCTAGCCCAGGTAACCTTCTTGCCTCGAAACTCCCCTGGGGTTCTTCTTCTTTGGATAGCTGCTTGACTTCTCCCCCTCCTACATCCTTCAGACCCGCCCACCACGGACCCGATGGAGACCGACGTCGTCGTCGAGGAGGACGCGCGCGGCCATACCGATGACGTGACCGCCACCGGGGAGGCGGAGGGTGCTGAAGATCCGGTCGGCGAAGAGGCCGCCGAGGCAGCCGCGGGTGAGGGGGGCAGCGATTGTACTGATGGCCCGGAGGCCGCAGGGGCGCCAGGCGCTGCGCCGACCGCCGATCCTGCCTCCGCAGCGGCGTCGGGCCCCGAGGAGCCCCAGCCAGGCACCTACCTGAAGGCCGGCAACGATGTCTTCATCAAGCTCCCCTGGGAATCGACTTCCAGGGCGCCGGTCGAGGGGGAGGCCTTGGACGGAGAGGTGCTCGCCTCCGCCGGGCTAACGCTGGTCGACACGCCAAGCAGCAGCGGCGGTGAGCCTGAAGAGGAGCGGCTGCTCCGGAAGCTGGTGTCGCTCTACCGCGCCCGACAAGCCCAGGCGGAACGCCGGGAAGCGCTTGTCGCGAAGGCGGGGGCTGACATGGAGAAGCGCGCCGGGGAGCTCCGGGAGCTCAACCAGGAGGCCCTCCATTCCTTGGCGGAGGAGCGAAGGCAGCTCGACGAGGCGCGGACGGCCTTCATCCTCGAGAAGGCGGAAGCCGAGGAGCAGACAAGGCTTGCCGCCGCGGGGCTAGCCGCGCGGGAGGGCGAGCTGGCGCAGCAGAAAGCCAGCCTTGCCAACCACGAGGAGGAGGTCGCCGCGCGCGAGCAAGCGCTCGGCGGAGCCCTCAAGGAGGCGCGAGATGCTGCCGCGGCCGCCGAGACCGCCAGGGAGGCACTGGAGGCGAGGGTGGCGCAGCTCGACACCGACCTCAAGGCGAGCGGCGAGGAGCTCGCCGCGCTCAAGCAGGAGCGCGAGAAGGGTGCCCACACCCTTGGTGAGCTACAGGGCCGCTTCGCCGAGAAGATCAAGGAGCTCGACACCGCCAAGGACTCCAACACCGACCTCGAGCTAAAGCTGGACACCTTGTCCAAGTCGCTGGACAGCGCCAGGGAGCAAGAGGTGGCCCTGCGGAAGGAGGTCGCGGACAATGAGGCATTGTTGGAGAGCATCGCGGCCACCCAGAACGAGTTCAGGGCGACGGTGGAGCAGTGGACCGAGGGCCTCGTGGACATCGCCACCTCCATCGACAAGGAGCTGACGCTGCTGGGGATGGAGGGCCACGAGTATCCCACCGGCGAGAACGTCCCACCCAGCGCCAAGCTCACTTCGTTCTTCAGGGGCGTGGTGGCGGCCCTCCAGCATCTCCGGAATGCGATCCCAGAGCAGCTGGCCGGCGAGACGCGCGAAGCCGTCGCCGGTGCCCTCGAGAAGGTGTTGGTGAAGGTCGCCTTCCGCAACCCCGGCATCAGGCTCACCAACGTCCTCAAACCCCTGCCGGTGGAGGCCGACCTTGAGGAGATCAAGGCTCTCGTCGCGCCCATAGTGGAGAGGGTAGCCGGGATCAAGAGGATCGAGGGCGACCGTGTGGACTAGGCCGCCTCCCCTTTCCCTTTCTTGTCGCTGCTGGCCAAGTCATGAAGGCGATTCATTAGGGCTGCGACAAGCTTGCTTTTGTAATATAACTCTATCTTAGGTAGTGACTGCACTGTTATTTCCTCTACTTGACTCCGTGCTTTGTATGTTTTTACCCTACGCTTCTGGGGACTTGTCGGCGTAGGCCTCCGCCTTACCGCGGGCTCTGAGTGCGGGACATCAGTAGCCCGCCAGCGGCGCCACTACCGGTAAGAAACCTTGTCGCGGCTAGCTGCAGCTCACTTAAATTGTTGAGCAGGCTCAAAGCAAAGTAAGTGTTGCGGCTGCAGTCGCAGCATACTTAAGCTGCTGCGCGAGCTCGAAACAAAGTAAGGATGCCACTCTGGTTGTAGCACACTTAAGTCGTTGAGCGGACTCGAAATGAAGTAAGGGCGCAACTAGCCACGAGCTGGTCCCTCCGCGCACAGGTTTTCCATACAAAGCACGGTCGTTCGAGGAAGATAACCTTAAAATTTAAAAACTCGATTGCTCAAGCTTTAGCAACTTATCTTTTCCGCGGCTCGCTGCCCGGCAAGGTTGCTTTCCGGCAAGGTGAGGCATGGGGCTCGCCGTTGCTTACCGGGGGCCAATTCTGCACAGAGTGTCAGATAATGCATGCAAAGAATAAAGAGCACGAGATCGACAAAGTGTGCGGAGCACATGAACCCAATCTACGCACAGGGTCTGCGCCTGGCTCTGTACAAAGCATCACATGCAACAGCGGCAAGACTTTGTGCATAAGGGTGGTTGCCGGACGGGGTCCGACAACCGCGCCTTATGGGCGAAACCTACGAAGATGCCCAACATTCCAGGAGTTGCTCACCGGAGTGGTATCTTCGGTCTCAAGGCGGACAGCGCCAGGCCTATCGACTCGTTTCACCTGGTAAGGGCCTTCCCACATTCCCGAGACTTCTGGCACTAACTTTGCGGCTATAAAAGCGGCGCAAAGCTTGCTGGTAGCGAGCAACTCGCACAGCGGCCTGAAGACGGTCCTCCTCGAGGAGCAGCGTGTCACCTCGACGCGGCTGCTCTTGCTCGAGCTCAGCGTGAGCGAGCACTCGAGGGGGGGCCATACGCGAGAGCTGTGGGCCTAACTGCCTCCGCTCCATGGAATAGAGCGAAAGGTTGCCTGGTACGACCAGGGCTTGCCTGCGCCGAGGGGCGTCGGTGCAGGTTTGGGCGCCGTAGCGTCCCGAGCTCGGTGCATGTTCGGGCGCCACGGGCTGGCTCGACGACGCCCATCCCGTCGCCGGCGCCGTCCCCGCCACCCGTTTGCTCCAAGGGCGGCGAGTTCGACGCGGACGGAGCGGCCACCTCCGGAGCCTTCTTCTTCGGTGGCATGTCGCTGAGGATGAAGGAGATCTAGCTGGTGCAGACGCCGGATCAGGTTCGCACAACTTCGACGCCCCCTACCTGGCGCGCCAAAGATGTCGGGGGGAATCGGCTTCCTCGAACACCTATGGGGACCGAGCCCCTTATTGGTTCGGCGGGGGGCGGAGGTTGCACAAAGAGCAGATCGAGGCGGTGCACACAGGAGATTTTACCCAGCTTCGGGCCGCAAAGATGCGTAAAATCCTATTGCTGCTTGGTGGATTGTATTGTGTTCTTGCTCGGGAGCGCGCGGTGCTACAGTACACGCGGGCCGCTGGCGAGGTCGAGCTTAAAGATTGGTCTCCTCCCCCCTCTACGTGCGCATGGGGCCTCCTTTTATATGCTCAAGGGGTTACCCACAGGTGGCAGCGTAGGTGAGGGCAAAAATGATAGAATGCTGTAGTGGGTACAGCTGCCTGCACAGTGGCTGTACAGTGCTATCATACCTAACTCTGACGGCGGGGGACAAGGGCATTAAATGCCCATCTGCGTCACCCAGACGATGCAGGGAAGTGGACCGTCAGGATCGCCACCGTTTGCCATGATGGCTACTCTGTCAGCTTTGCTTCGCCACCGCATGCCCCTGGCTGCACAGCCTCCCGCCACGTGCGCCTGGGATGCCCCCAGAGCGACACGTTGGGGGGTGAGATGGAGCGCAGGTATGAGGTGGTAACTTGCCGCGGCAAGCGTCTCGCCGCGGTGGATGTCTTGTCGCGCCCGGGAACTCGTTGCTCACCGGGCCTTGCCGGGGCGCGGGGCGCGCCGGGGCGGGGTCCTTGTCGTGCCGTGGATGGCCTTCCCGGCAAGCTCCTCTTGCCGGGGTCTTGTGCTTCGAGCGGTAGTCCCGGCAAGCTCCTCTTGCCAGGGCCTCGCTCTCTTCGGGTGGCCTTCCCGGCAAGCTCCTCTTGCCGGGGCCTTGGCTCAAATACTTCGTCCTTGAATGGCCCAAGAGGGGACCATCGAGGGTCTTGGCGATCGCCTGGCAGGCCTTGCCGCGGGGTGCTACGACTGCCCGTGCACAAGTTCGGGGTACTAAGGTACCCCTACTTTAGTACACCGACACATTTATCATGACACGCTCCATCATTATCATATTGCTTTGCATGATCATGTAGTTGACATTGTATTTGTGGCAAAGCCACCGTTCATAACTCTTTCATACATGTCACTCTTGATTCATTGCATATCCAGGTATACCGCCGGAGGCATCCACATAGAGTCATATTTTGTTCCAAGTATTGACTTGTAAGTCATGAGTTGTAAGTAAATAAAAGTGTGATGATCATCATTATTAGAGCATTGTCCCAAGTGAGGAAAGGATGATGCAGACTATGATTCCCCCACAAGTCGGGATGAGACTCCGGACTATAAAAAAAGAGGCCATAAAAAGAGAGAAAGGCCTAAATAAAAAAATGAGAGAAAAAGAGAGAAGGGACAATGTTACTATCCTTTTACCACACTTGTGCTTCAAAGTAGCACCGTGATCTTCATGATAGAGAGTCTCTCATTTTGTCACTTTCATATACTAGTGGGAAATTTCATTATAGAACTTGGCTTGTATATTCCAATGATGGGCTTCCTCAAATGTCCGAGGTCTTGCTGAGCAAGCAAGTTGGATGCACACCCACTTAGTTTCTTTTGTTTGAGCTTTCATACACTTATAGCTCTAAGTGCATCCGTTGCATGGCAATCCCTACTCCTTGCATTAACATCAATTGATGGGCATCTCCATAGCCCGTCGATTAGCCTCGGTGATGTGAGATTTTCTCCCTTTTTGCCTTCCCACATAACCCCTATCATTATACCTTATTCCACCATAGTGCTATATCCATGGCTTGCGCTCATGTATTGCGTAAAAGTTGAAAAGGCTGAAGCGCGTTAAAAAGTATGAACCAATTGCTTGGCTAAAACCGGGGTTATACATGGTATGAATATTTTGTGTGGGGAAGATGGAGCATAGCCAGATTATATGATTTTGTAGGGATAACTTGCTTTGTCTATGTTATTTTGATAAGACATAATTGCTTGATTAGCATGCTTGAAGTATTATTGTTTTTATGTCAACATTAAACTTTTATCTTGAATCATATCAAATCTGAACATTCGTGCCACAATAAGAAGAATTACATTGAAATTATGCTAAGTAGCATTCCACATCAAAAATTCTGTTTTAGTCATTTACCTACTCAAGGACGAGCAGGAATTAAGCTTGGGGATGCTTGATACGTCTCCAACGTATCTATAATTTTTTTATTGTTCCATGCTATAATATATTCTGTTTTGCATGTTCAAAGGGCTTTATTATACACTTTTATATCATTTTTGGGACTAACCTATTAACCGGAGGCCCAGCCCAGAATTGTTGTTTTCTGCCTATTTTAGAGTTTCGCAGAAAAAGAATATCAAACGGAGTCCAAACAGAATGAAACCTTCGGGAACGTGATTTTTGGAACGAACGTGATCCAGAGGACTTGGACCCTACGTCAAGAAAGCAACCAGAAGGGCACGAGGTAGGGGGCGCGCCTACCCCCCTGGGCGCGCCCTCCACCCTCGTGTGGCCCACGTTGCTCCACCGACGTACTTCTTCCTCCTATATATACCTACGTACCCCCAAACTACCAGATACGGAGCCAAAACCCTAATTCCACCGCCACAACCTTCTGTACCCATGAGATCCCATCTTGGGGCCTTTTTTGGAGCTCCGCCGGAGGGGGCATCGATCACGGAGGGCTTCTACATCAACACCATAGCCTCTCCGATGATGTGTGAGTAGTTTACCTCAGACCTCCGGGTCCATAGTTATTAGCTAGATGGCTTCTTCTCTCTCTTTGGATCTCAATACAAAGTTCTCCATGATTCTCGTGGAGATCTATTCGATGTAATCTTCTTTTGCGGTGTGTTTGTTGAGACCGATGAATTGTGGGTTTATGATCAAGTTTATCTATGAACAATATTCGAATCTTCTCTGAATTCTTTTATGTATGATTGGTTATCTTTGCAAGTCTCTTCGAATTATCAGTTTGGTTTGGCCTACTAGATTGATCTTTCTTGCAATGGGAGAAGTGCTTAGCTTTGGGTTCAATCTTGCGGTGTCCTTTCCTAGTGACAGCAGGGGCAGCAAGGCACATATTTGACGGAAATATGCCCTAGAGGAAATAATAAAGTTATTATTTATTTCCTTATTTCATGATAAATGTTTATTATCCATGCTAGAATTGTATTAACCGGAAACATAATACATGTGTGAATACATAGACAAACAGAGTGTCACTAGTATGCCTCTACTTGACTAGCTCGTTAATCAAAGATGGTTATGTTTCCTAACCATGAACAAAGAGATGTTATTTGATTACCGAGGTCACATCATTAATTGAATGATCTGATTGACATGGCCCATTCCATTAGCTTAGCACCCTATCGTTTAGTATGTTGCTATTGCTTTCTTCATGACTTATACATGTTCCTATGACTATGAGATTATGCAACTCCCGTTTACCGGAGGAACACTTTGTGTGCTACCAAACGTCACAACGTAACTGGGTGATTATAAAGGTGCTCTACAGGTGTCTCCAAAGGTACTTGTTGGGTTGGCGTATTTCGAGATTAGGATTTGTCACTCCGAATGTCGGAGAGGTATCTCTGGGCCCTCTCGGTAATGCACATCACTTAAGCCTTGCAAGCATTACAACTAATGAGTTAGTTGCGAGATGATGTATTACGGAACGAGTAAAGAGACTTGCCGATAGCGAGATATAACTAGGTATTGGATACCGACGATCGAATCTCGCGCAAGTAACATATCGATGACAAAGGGAACAACGTATGTTGTTATGCGGTCTGACCGATAAAGATCTTCGTAGAATATGTAGGAGCCAATATGGGCATCCAGGTCCCGCTATTGGTTATTGATCGGAGACATGTCTCGGTCATGTCTACATTGTTCTCGAACCGTAGGGTCCGCACACTTAAGGTTTCGATGACAGTTATATTATGAGTTTATGAGTTTTGATGTACCGAAGGAGTTCGGAGTCCCGGATGAGATCGGAGACATGACGAGGAGTCTCGAAATGGTCGAGACGTAAAGATCGATATATTGGACGACTATATTCGGACATCGGAAAGGTTCTGAGTGATTCGGGTATTTTCTGGAGTACCGGGGAGTTACGGGAATACGGGGGAAGAAGTATATGGGCCTTATTGGGCTTTAGGGGAGAGGGAGAGGCAGGCCGCGCGCCCCCCCATTGGCTAGTCCGAATTGGACTAGGGGGAGGGGCGGCGCCCCCTCCTTCCTTCTCTTCCCTCTTCCCCTTCCTTGTCTCCTACTCCTAATACATGGAAGGACTCCTAGTTGGACTAGGAAAGGGGGAATCCTACTCCCGGTGGGAGTAGGACTCCCCTAGGGCGCGCCATAGAGAGGGCCGACCCTCCCCTCCTCCACTCCTTTATATACAGGGGCATGGGGCACCCCATAGACACACAAGTTGATCTTCGTGATCGTTCCTTAGCCGTGTGCGGTGCCCCCCTCCACCATATTCCACCTCGGTCATATCGTTGAAGTGCTTAGGCGAAGCCCTGCGTCGGTAGAACATCATCATCACGCCGTCGTGCTGACGGAACTCATCCCCGAAGCTTTGCTGGATCGGAGCCCGGGGAGCGTCGTCGAGCTGAACGTGTGCTAAGAACTCGGAGGTGCCGGAGTAACGGTGCTTGGATCGGTCGGATCGGGAAGACGTAAGACTACTTCCTCTACGTTGCGTCAACGCTTCCGCTTCGGTCTACGAGGGTAAGTAGACAACACTCTCCCCTCTCGTTGCTATGCATCACCATGATCTTGCGTGTGCGTAGGAAATTTTTTGAAATTACTACGTTACCCAACAGTGGCATCCGAGCCTAGGTTTTTATGGTTTGATGTTATATGCACGAGTAGAACACAAGTGAGTTGTGGACGATATAAGTCATACTGCCTACCAGCATGTCATACTTTGGTTCGGCGGTATTGTTGGATGAAGCGGCCCGGACCGACATTACGCGTACGCTTACGCGAGACTGGTTCTACCGACGTGCTTTGCACACAGGTGGCTGGCAGGTGTCAGTTTCTCCAACTTTAGTTGAACTGAGTATGGCTACGCCCGGTCCTTGCGAAGGTTAAAACGGAGTCTATTTGACAAACTATCGTTGTGGTTTTGATGCGTAGGTAAGATTGGTTCTTGCTTAAGCCCGTAGTAGCCACGTAAAACTTGCAATTAACAAAGTAGAGGACGTCTAACTTGTTTTTGCAGGGCATGTTGTGATGTGATATGGTCAAGACACGATGCTAAATTTTATTGTATGAGATGATCATGTTTTGTAACCGAGTTATCGGCAACTGGCAGGAGCCATATGGTTGTCGCTTTATTGTATGCAATGCAATCGCCCTGTAATGCTTTGCTTTATCACTAAGCGATAGCGATAGTCGTAGAAGCATAAGATTGGCGAGACGACAACGATGCTACGATGGAGATCAAGGTGTCGCGCCGGTGACGATGGTGATCATGACGGTGCTTCGAAGATGGAGATCACAAGCACAAGATGATGATGACCATATCATATCACTTATATTGATTGCATGTGAAGTTTATCTTTTTATGCATCTTATCTTGCTTTGGTTGACGGTAGCATTATAAGATGATCTGTCACTAAATTATCAAGAAGTGTTCTCCATGAGTATGCACCGTTGCCAAAGTTCGTCGTGCCCAGACACCACGTGATGATCGGGTGTGATAAGCTCTACGTCCATCTACAACGGGTGCAAGCCAGTTTTGCACACGCGGAGTACTCGGGTTATACTTGACGAGCCTAGCATATGCAGATATGGCCTCGGAACACGGAGACCGAAAGGTCGAGCGTGAATCATATAGTAGATATGATCAACATAATGATGTTCACCATTGAAGACTAATCCATTTCACGTGATGATCGGCTATGGTTTAGTTGATATGGATCACGTGATCACTTAGAGGATTAGAGGGATGTCTATCTAAGTGGGAGTTCTTAAGTAATATGATTAATTGAACTTTAATTTATCACGAACTTAGTCCTGGTAGTATTAGCTTATCTATGTTGTAGATCAATAGCTCGCGTTGTTGCTTTCATATGTTTATTTTGATATGTTCCTAGAGAAAATTGTGTTGAAAGATGTTAGTAGCATTGATGCGGATTGGATCCGTATTCTGAGGTTTATCCTCATTGCTGCACAGAAGAATTATGTCCTTGATGCACCGCTAGGTGACGGACCTATTGCAGGAGCAGATGCAAACGTTATGAACATTTGGCTAGCTCAATATGATGACTACTTAATAGTTTAGTGCACCATGCTTAACGGCTTAAAATCGGGACTTCAAAAACGTTTTGAACGTCATGGACCATACGAGATGTTCCAGGAGTTGAAGTTAATATTTCAAGCAAATACCCGAGTTGAGAGATATGAAGTCTCCAACAAGTTCTATAGCTAAAAGATGGAGGAGAATCGCTCAACTAGTGAGCATGTGCTCAGTTTGTCTGGGTACTACAATCGCTTGAATCAAGTGGGAGTTAATCTTCCAGATAAAATAGTGATTGACAGAATTCTCTAGTCACCATCACCAAGTTAGTAGAACTTCGTGATGAACTATAATATGCAAGGGATAACGGAAACAATTCCCAAGCTCTTCGTGATGCTAAAATCGACGAAGGTAAAAATCAAGAAAAACATCAAGTGTTGATGGTAGACAAGACCACTAGTTTCAAGTAAAAGGGCAAAGGGAAGAAAGGGAACTTCAAGAAGAACGGCAAGCAAGTTGCTGCTCAAGTGAAGAAGCCCAAGTCTGGACCTAAGCCTGAGACTGAGTGTGTTTACTGCAAAAGGACTAGTCACTGGAAGCGGAACTGCCCCAAGTATTTAGCGGATAAGAAGGATGGCAAAGTGAACAAAGGTATATTTGATATACAGATTATTGATGTGTATTTTACTAGTGTTCATAGCAACCCCTCGGTATTTGATACTGGTTCAGTTGCTAAGAGTAGTAACTCAAAACGGGAGTTGCAGAATGAACAAAGACTAGTTAAGAGTGAAGTGACGATGTGTGTTGGAAGTGGTTCCAAGATTGATATGATCATCATCGCACACTCACTATACTTTAGGGATTAGTGTTGAACCTAAATAAGTGTTATTTGGTATTTGCGTTGAGCATAAATATGATTTGATCATGTTTATTGCAATACGGTTATTCATTTAAGTTAGAGAACAATTGTTGTTCTGCTTACGTGAATGGAACCTTCGATGGTCATACGCCCAATGAAAATAGTTCGTTGGATCTCGATCGTAGTGATACACATATTCATAATATTGAAGCCAAAAGATGCAAAGTTAATAATGATAGTGCAACTTATGTGTGGCACTGCCGTTTAGGTCATATTGGTGTAAAGCGCATGAAGAAACTCCATGCTGATGGGATTTCGGAATCACTTGATTATGAATCACTTGATGCTTGCGTACCATGCCTTATGGGCAAGATGACTAAAACTCCGTTCTCCGGAACAATGGAGCGAGAAACTGACTTGTTGGAAATAATACATACTGATGTATGCGATCTGATGAGTGTTAAGGCTCGCGGTGGGTATCATTATTTTTTGACGTTCACAGATGATTTGAGCAGATATGAGTATATCTACTTAATGAAACACTAGTCTGAAACATTTGAAAAGTTCAAAGAATTTCAGAGTGAAGTAGAGAATCATCGTAACAAAAATAAAAGTTTCTACGATATGATCGCAGAGGTAAAATATTTGAGTTACGAGTTTGGCCTTCAATTAAAACAATGTGGAATAGTTTCACAAACTCATGCCACCTGGAACACCACAGCATAATGGTGTGTCTAAACGTCATAACCGTACTTTATTGGATATAGTGCAATCTATGATGTTTCTTACCGATTTACCACTATCGTTTTGGGGTTATGCATTAGAGACAGCTGCATTCACGTTAAATAGGGCACCATCTAAATCCGTTGAGACGACACTATATGAACTGTGGTTTAGCAAGAAACCAAACTTGTCGTTTCTTAAAGTTCGGGGTTGTGATGCTTATGTGAAAAGTTTCATCCTGATAAGCTCAAACCCAAATAGGAGAAATATGTCTTCATAGGATACCCAAAGGAGACAGTTGGGTACACCTTCTATCACAGATCCAAAGTGTTGGGGATATTGCTATTTGGGGTAAACCGGCCTACAGGGCCCGGGTTAGCTCCGTCAATGGACCCAAGATGTTAAAGCCCAAGGAGAAATAGAAGGACCCAAGGCCTGTAATCGGTTTAAAGGTTTATGGCCGTAAACCGGCCTGAGGTAACTTGCATTGTAAGTTAGGAATAGAGAGACCAACCCGGGCACGTTTATGAACCGGAGGTTGGGACTTTGTAGACCGACGGGCGTCACCCGTGTATATAAGGGGACGACCCGACGGCGGTTTAGGGACAGAGAACAACAACTCGAGGTTTAGGCGAAGCTTATCGCTCCCTAGCCCTCGAAACACATCAATCCCATCACAACTAGACGTAGGCTTTTACCTTCATCGAAGGGGCCGAACTAGTATAAACTATGTGTCCTTGCGTCCGCTCTAACCCCTTCAAGTTAACCCGTTGCGATGGCTCCACGACTAAGTCCTTTTGCTAGGACATCTGCCGTGACAAATCCACGACAGTTGGCGCCCACCGTGGGGCTATCGCGAGATGGTTTCAAGTTCTTGGTGGCCGCTTTGAAGGACTCGAGGGCTACGCTGTGGGCCGGATGACCAAAAGTCGTCGCGGAAAACTCTACATCGACAGCACAGGCTGGGGCCCCGACGCCGGCTCGATCGAGTACGGGTACCGGGTCCCCTTTGGCGGCATCCATGTTTTCATCGGCAAGATCGGTGAACCGGGCCCCGAGCTGGGCGTCTGCACCGACCTCATCGAGACAGCTCAGTGCATGAGATCAACCCTGGCTAAACCGACCAGGAAGCGCGCCTTTGTGGGAGTCATCCGTGGAGGAAGCTACGAGGAATGATCCGAATCCGGTGGCGAAACTGCCATCTACTCCGGCGATGAAACGTCAACCGGGGAAACCGAGTCTCTATACCGGCTGCAAGACGATCGGATTGGGGGCAGCTCCGATGGCGACAGTATTCCGGACCCCTCTGATCTGCCCTATCGAGTTGGGATCTTCATGGCTGGAACACAGGCGGCGCCACACTCATCAACTGCGGCAGCAGTGATCTCCGGATCGGCAGCGGCGACAGCTGCACGGGCAGGAGGCCCAGCGGATTCACCAGCCCAAGTATTGTCAGACCTGTTTGACGCACTGGCAGCGCTCATGGCGGAAGCCAACCCGGTGGATCAGGAGGTTCACAATGCCGAGATTGCCAAAGTGAGAGAACAGATCACTCAAGCTAAAGCGGAGCTGGCAGCAGAAGAGGCCAGGATGACGGCGGAGCGCGCCGCTTTAGATGCACAGGCTTACAGGCTCATGATGGACCAGAAGGCGTCTCAGGAAGTCCTGAAGAGGAAATTCCGATCTCGATTGCCCGCAGCCCTCGATGCCAGAAATCTCTTCAACACCCCGGTGGTAAACCGTGCGGAAGCAACAGTTGGCGCCCCGGTTCAGCACCGGATAATAAACCTGCCTCGTCACAACACCGGTACACCACAGGCCGTGCCAACACCATCGGGCCATTATTCCAACCCGATGGATAACCTCGTCGCGGCGGCAGCTCGGTTGGAAGCCATTCCGATCGAAGGCGATTCACCGCAGGAGGTAGAGACACGCCGGGTCAAGGAGCTCCTTAGGACCGCGTTGGCCCAACAAGAAGCATATTCGCAAAGCCGTGATCGGATTCACTCCACCCCTCGCCCCAGCGGGAGCCATAGTAGGCGTATGGAGGAGCCGGCTGTTTCAAGCAATGCCAGGCGTGAAGCACTCCGCGGCAACAATCCGGCGGGCGTCGACAATGCTCAGGAGAATGTGGATCGCGCCCATGCGCAGGAGGCCGGATTAGCAGCGCAGCATCAGGCTCGTCAGCTTACACCTATCTTCCCGGCTGCTACGGTTGAACCCGGGGTGGTTTCTAGTTCTTTGGGAGTATCGTGCCATGTTCCCGCTTTGCGCAACGTACGCCTGCCCAAAGACTTCAAAGGCCCCCGCAAGGTACCAAACTACACGGCAGATCAGCCTCCGGAGACATGGGTGGAGAGCTATGAAATGGCTATGGAGATGCTGGATGTGGATGACACGGCGTGTGCCAAGTACTTTACCATGATGTTAGAAGGGAAGGCCCGGACTTGGCTGAAGAGCCTACCGCCCAATTCCATCAACTCGTGGGCCCAGCTGCGAGCCCGGTTTATCAAGAATTTCAAGGACACGTGCAAACAGCCAATGTCGATAGTCGACCTAGCAGCTTGCGTTCAGCAAGAAGGGGAGTCAACTACCCATTGGGTACGCCGGGTATCAGAAGTTTTGCACTCGTCAGATCGCATCAACGCAGACACCGCCGTAGTGCTGTTGGAAGGCAACTATCGGTTTGGCCCTTTGAAGCTAAAGTTAGGCCGGATGAAGCGTGATTGCACGGATATGGGAACGCTCATGACCGCTTTAGTAAAGTACGCGGATTCTGACAGTACCAAGGATCCTGACTCTGGTGACGACAAAGCAGGGAAGGGAAGGAAGAATAGCAACACCAAAGGCCAGCAGCATCAACCAACAGGCAATGGAGGCGGAGGTAAGCGTAAACCGGACGGGAGCACGGATTTTGTGGCCAACACCAGTGCACAGAACAAGGGCCAGCGACGTAAGGGGAAACAGTCAAATTTTCGCGGAAATCCCGGTCCTAATCCGGAGCATTTGAACTTTTTCTTAAACCAGCCCTGTCCGAAGCACGGAACAAAAGAGGAGCCAGCAACCCATCTTTGGAAGGATTGTTACATCATGAGGGAATTCAAAAGCTCAAACATCTTCCAATATGATCACGGCTCTGGCGGCGGTTCAGGTTCCGGATCAGGGTACGGCGGCGGAAATTCTGGTCCAGGGTTCCATGGTAATCCGGGCGGACAGAACAGCCAAAATAATCAAGGCAATCAAAGTGGTCACAGCCAGCAGCAACAGCAGCAATCAGGTTATCAGAGCAACCCGAAACAGTTGAGTGGTGGACAGTACCATGTCTTTACTACAAGCTTGGATAAACGGGATAGAAAGCTTCAGAGGCGGGCAGTTAGTGCTGTTGAACCGGCCACGCCTCACTATCTGCGCTGGTCGGAACAACCAATCATATGGAGCCGAGAAGATCATCCTCCCAGGGTTTATAATCCGGGTCAGTTAGCATTGGTGGTGGCGCCTCAGGTGGGAGGTTATAAGCTCACCAAGGTACTCATGGACGGAGGGAGCAGCATTAACATCTTGTATTATGAGACCTTCCGTCGCATGGGACTGGTGGATAAGGATCTCAAACCGACCAATACAGTGTTCCACGGGGTGGTGCCTGGCAAGTCTGCGTACCCTGTTGGTAAGATAGCCCTTGAAGTGGTCTTCGGCGATAGTCATGATTCCAGATCAGAGACGCTGACGTTTGAAGTGGTTAAAATCCAAAGTCCATACCACGCTTTGTTCGGACGACCAGCCTATGCAAAATTTATGGCACGGCCCTGCTATGTATATCTGCAACTCAAGATGCCGGGTTACAAGGGCACTATCACGGTTCATGGGAGCCGTCGAATCGCTTTGGAATGCGAGGAAGGAGATGCGGCTTATGCGGAATCGGTTTGTGCTACGGAGGAGCTAAAGCAGTACAGAGACAGTGTTGATCCGGAGGACATGACCTCATTAAAAAAGCCAACTACGGACCATGATCCGGCCTTGAAGTTCAAATCAGCTGCCGAAACTAAGCTTGTTGACTTTGTACCTGGCGATTCGTCCAAGCAGTTCAGCATCAGTGCAAACTTGGATCCAAAATAGGAAAGCGCGCTCATCGAGTTCATCCGTGAGAATCGGGACATCTTTGCATGGAAGCCGTCTGACATGCCTGGTGTACCGAGGCGACTCGCTGAGCACACCCTTAATGTGGATCCTAAGTATAAACCGGTAAAACAGTTCCTACGCCGGTTTAACGAAGAAAGACGTAAAGCGATTGGTGAGGAAGTAGCCAGGCTCCTAGCAGCTGGTTTTATTATCGAGGTTTTTCATCCCGAGTGGCTTGCTAATCCGGTGCTGGTTCTTAAGAAAAATGGCACCTGGCGCATGTGTGTGGATTACACAGACTTGAATAAAGCCTGTCCAGCGGATCCTTTTGCTCTCCCCCGTATTGATCAAATCATTGATTCTACGGCAGGTTGCGAGCACTTGAGTTTTTTGGATGCCTATTCGGGTTATCATTAGATCAAGATGGCAGTTAAGGACCAGGAGAAAACGGCGTTCATTACTCCCTTTGGAGCCTTCTGCTATGTTTCTATGCCCTTCGGGCTTAAGAGTGCGCAGGCTACTTATCAACGGTGTGTGCAAAATTGCCTCCACGAACAGATTGGTCGTAATGTACATGCCTATGTGGATGACATTGTGGTCAAATCACGAAAGAAGGATACCCTGGTTGACGATTTGAGGGAAACCTTTGATAACTTGAGAGTGTACCAAATGATGCTCAACCCAGCTAAATGTGTTTTCGGTGTACCTGCAGGCAAGTTGTTGGGATTCTTGGTGTCCCATCGAGGAATTGAGGCCAATCCGGAAAAGATCACAGCCATCACCTCCCTGGCCAAACCGAAATGCGTCAATGATGTTCAGCGCGTGGCCGGGCGGATTGCTGCGTTAAGCCGGTTCATCAGCCGCCTCGGTGAAAAGGCGATCCCCTTGTATCAAATGCTCAAGAAGACAGATCAATTTGTCTAGAGTCCGGAGGCTGATAAAGCGTTTGAGGACTTGAAGCGACAGTTAGTCAATCCGCCAGTGTTGGCAGCCCCTGTAGATAAAGAGCCACTCCTGTTATATGTTGCTGCGAACGCCAGAGCGGTCAGTGTGGCGATTGTGGTAGAACGCAAGGAGGCTGGGAAGGAGCATCCGGTTTAGTGACCGGTTTACTATATCAGCGAAGTGCTTATCGAGTCCAAGCAAAGGTATCCGCATTGGCAGAAGCTGGTATATGGTGTTTTTATGGCAAGCCGGAAGCTGAGGCAATATTTTCAAGGACACCCCATCACGGTGGTGAGTTCTGCCCCTTTGGGTGACATCATACAGAACCGGGAGGCGACCGGTCGGATTGCCAAGTGGGCTATCGAGCTTGGGCCGCACGGTTTGAGTTACGTACCCCGGACGGCCATAAAGTCACAAGCACTTGTCGACTTCATAAACGATTGGACAGAGTTACAAGCACCTGAGGAGAAGCCAGATAGCACATATTGGACTATTCATTTTGACGGATCGAAACAATTGGAAGGCTCGGGGGCTGGAGTCGTTTTAACTTCCCCGCGAGGAGATAAGTTTTGTTACGTCCTCCGTTTAATGTTCCCCTGTACAAACAATGCGGCTGAGTACGAAGCTTTGCTTCATGGTCTTCGGATGGCTAAAGAGATGAATCTGAGCCGAGTTAGGTGCTTTGGTGATTCGGATCTCGTGGCTCAGCAAGTGTCCGGCACCTGGGATTCTAAGGACCCGCTCATGACTGCATACCGTCGCGAAGTAGATATGGTGGCAGGGCACTTCAAAGGCTATCAAGTGGACCATGTGGACCGCAGAAAGAATGAGGCAGCGGACGCTTTAAGCCATTTGGGCTCTCAGCGTAAACCGGTCCCACCCAATGTTTTCTTGGATGTATTGTATCACCCATCGGTACAGCTACCCGGTGAACTGGAGTTGGCTATTCCTGATCCGGAGGCTCAATTAGTGGCGGCTCTTCACGTCACCCCGGATTGGACGCTTCCTTATCTGGCATATATGAACCGGGGTGAGTTGCCAGAAGACGAAAGCTTGGCTCGGCAGATAGTACGGCGGTCCAAGTCTATGACCATTCTCAAAGGGGAGCTACATCATCGCAGTGTGTCAGGAGCGCTGCAACGGTGCGTATCCCCTCAGGAGGGGTGCGAGATATTACGTGAAATACATGAAGGGGATTGCGGCCACCACGCCGGTTCAAAATCATTGGTGGCTAAAGCGTTCCGCCATGGTTTCTACTGGTTAACTGCTCATGCTGATGCAGAAGACCTGGTCAGGTTATGTGATGGTTGCCAGAAATTTTCCAGACGAGCGCACATACCGGCTCAAGAATTGAGGATGATTCCAATTACTTGGCCGTTTGCGACTTGGGGGCTCGATATGGTTGGGCCTTTTAAGCGTTCCAAAGATAAGAAGACCCACCTATTGGTGGCGGTTGACAAATTTACAAAGTGGGTGGAGGAAGAATCTGTCAGTAAATGTGATGCGGCCACGGCGGTTCGGTTTATAAAGAAGGTGATCTTCCGGTTTGGCTTTCCACACAGCATCATCACAGATAATGGTACCAATCTATCCAAAGGGGCCATGAAAGAGTTCTGCGCACAGGAGCATATACGGCTGGATGTTTCTTCGGTAGCTCACCCACAATCCAATGGTCAAGCAGAACGAGCGAATCAAGAGATCTTGAGAGGTATCAAACCCCGGCTTCTGGTCCCTTTGCAAAGGACGCCGGGTTGTTGGGTTGAGGAGCTACCGTCTGTATTATGGAGCATCAACACCACGCCTAACAGATCCACGGGGTTTACGCCGTTTTTTATGGTCTATGGAGCAGAGGCGGTTCTCCCAAGTGATATACGACATGACTCACCTCGTGTGGCAGCGTATGTTGAAGCGGACAATGAGCAGGCATGACAGAACGCTCTTGACTTGTTGGATGAGGAACGTGACTTAGCAGCTGCCCGTTCAGCGATTTACCAGCAAGATCTTCTCCGTTACCACAGCCGTCGGGTTAAGACCAGAACCTTTCAGGAGGGGGATTTGGTGCTCCGGTTCATCCAGGATCAGTCTGATCAGCATAAATTATCCCCGCCTTGGGAAGGACCTTTTGTGGTCAGCAAGAATCTAAATAACGGATCATACTACCTGATTGATATTCGAGAGCGCAAAGATTCGCGCACATCAGAGGAGGAGACCAACAGGCCGTGGAACATAGCTCATCTTCGACCTTATTATACATGAGCCTTGGGCTCTGTTTATGTACATATCATGACCATGTATATATTATGATCAATATAATAAACCGGAGCCTCGAGTAAAGCGGGGTCTCTGCTGTTCTTCACATCATGCGTGGTTACATGGAGTTGATTCGCTTTAGTGCAACCTCCGGTTTACCCCTTGAGGTCGCTTCACAGAAGATCAACAAAGTCAGTTGGGGACCTAGTCGACCTGAACCATAAGCTACGCCTCCGGGGAGCTTGGTCATGTCTTGACAACGGTAATGCCTTCTGGCTGGCACATTTGCCACTGAGTCAGTTGGGGACCTAATCGACTTGAACCGTAGTTACACCTTATGGGAGCTCGGTCATGTCTTGATGATGGTAATGCCTTCTGATCGGCTTTTTAGCCAATAAGTCATTTGGGGGCTTGGTCGTGTCCGAACCAACGCAATGCCACTTGATCGGCCCTAGGCCACTGAGTCACTTGGGGGCTTGGTCGAATCCGAACCAATGCAATGCCATTTGACCGGCATATTTGCCACGATTCAGGTAGGAACCTAGTCGACTTAAACCGTAGCTACACCTCTTGGGGGCTTGGTTTCTTTTGTCTTGACGATGGTCACGCCTTCTGAACGGTTCATAGTAACCACTATTTGCATGCGTTTTACTATCGCGTTGTCCTCTCGTATTTGGTTTTTTGTTTTCTGCCTTTATTGTGGTGTTTTTGTTCTTCGGAACGTCAAATACTTTTAAACCGATTCAGCTGACACAGCCTGGTCCGTTTTTTTTAACCCGGAGGCAAGTTGCCCGGTTTGGCAAAGGCGCAGCACGGTTCGTATGGTCAAAAGACCGTCCTTTGTACTCAGTAAAGACAGGAAACACAAGTTGGAAAAAGTCAATGGAAAGGGCATCAGTACCCGTGCACAAAGGCGCATTCACATACAGAGGTATCAGCTATCTTATTACAAGGCAGCGTAGTGCCTGAATATATTGTTTTTGACGGATTAACGTCCCCAATTAAGGTGAACCGGAGCTTTGATTACGCCTGTTCGCCACCTCGGTTCGAAGGTTGTGGATCATCTTGCGCCGCTTCAGCCTTCTCATGGCTACCCATTGGCTGGAAATCAGCAGTGGTCCAGTCGATTCCCATTAACGCTTGAAAGACAGCTTCCTCATGAATCAACAAAGACGGTTCAATGTCAGGGGCGTAGGTATGCTTACGGATTGGAGGAATAAGGTTTTCCGCTTCAGGGATCGGGGCAGCTACTCGCTTGTTCTGGTTATCATATTGGGCTTGGTAATGTGTCAGATCTGCTTCTTCAGCCAATTGACAAGCTAGGGGGCACACCGCCCGGTTTATCGCCCTCAAGTCATTTTCGCCAAAGTCTGAACCGTCTTCTTTCAAGCTGGGATATCCTTGTGCCGCTTCGACAGGATCAAAGTCTGGTACCCACGCTTTGGCCCGGATCAAGGCAGTGATGGCTCCGGTTCGAGCAGCTGATCTTTTTAACTCCACAATCCGGGCAGGAAGCATGGATAACCTTTTTAACGTGTCTTGAATCAGAGACGGTGCAGGGTTGTTATGCGATGCAGTGGTGATAGCTCTCTGTGCTCCGGTATACAACTGTTCAATCAAGGTATAAGCAGCTTTGAGTTTCATCCGCACATCAGAACCCAAGTGTCCAATACGTGTGCCTGCAGTGTTTCAAGATGGATTACAAACATGACGCAGGATATAGCAGACAAAGTGCAAAGTGGAGGAAGGGCATCAAAGAAATTTACCAAAGACGGCAGAGGTCATGGAGTGTATTTGTCGCTTTACGGTGGATAATTCATCAACCACCGGTTTGAGAGCAGCTTCGGCGTTTTCAGCCCTCTTAATCAAAAGAGCTTTTTCAGTAGCCCAATCAGCTTGTTCCTTTTGGCGGGTTTCTTTCAGCTGTTCCATAACGGTTAAGGCGTTGGTCAATTCTTCCTTCGCTTTGGCAGTTTCAGCCTGCTGGGTTTTTAGGATTTCCTGCAGGTCCGAGACTTGTTTCTCTTTGGTCTTCAGATCCCCCTGCAGCAGGTCATCAGCAGTGTTCAGAAAATATTGCACGGTTTGGAAGTATCAACCACACAAGCAAGTTATGTGCTCGATACTTGGGGGCTAATGCGTACTTGATCTTAATGCATGTTTTACATTACAAAAGTCCCAGGATTAATACAAGTATTTAAACTTGGCACTTGGGGGCTAATAGTTATTTGATGATGTTTTCTGGTTACGACCTATGTTGAAGCCCTGGGTTTTTAAACCGGACCTTAGTTGTCAAGGCAGCATGATTCGGATTACCATCTCGGTTTGGAAAAAATTGATAAGCTAAGTTGCAATAGAATGAAGCACAAGAGAGTTACCTCAAGTTTCTCCTTCATCATCCTGATCATGCCAGCTTCATAATCACGACTGGTGTACAGTCGGTTCAGGTACCCAGAATAAAGATCTGGGGCGCTTAAAGCGGCATACGTGGAGGAATCAACGTCCCATTTGCCCTTTATGGCCGAGATTTCTTCCTTGGCAGTATGCTTGGCCAGAGTAGCAGAGTTCCCCGGTTCAGAGCGACCAATGCCGGTAATCACAACATCATCATCTTTGGAATCGCTGCTTTGCATTGGCGCTGTCGGTTTATCAACAGTTCCAGAAGGATGGATGGATTCCTCAACCCGAACAGGACTGGCAGGCTGATCGGTACGTCTAGCAGGATTGGTAGGCCTTTCTTCAGTGTAGGCGTCATCTTGTGGAGGTAGATAATTCTGAATGTCTTCACGAACTAGAGCATCAGCACCAGGAGTTTTCTCCGGTTCAGGAGCGGCAGTTCCTTCGGCCGGATTATCCAGACGAGCCTTCTTGCTCGGTCTAGGTTTAGCCCTGAAAGACCCAAAGATTGAAAGAACGGTGTAAGATGGATTAAGAAACCCACATGGAAATATGTTGTGATCGGTCCAACTTACCCAATAACTGTCTTTAGCGGTGGCAGTTGAGTGGCTGAAGATTCACCAGAAGAGGAATGGGAAGTGACCTGATAATCGGAGTCAGTTGGGTTAAGAGGCTGACGAATTAAACCTGCCTTAGGAGGAAAGCTAGCGCATAAATCGGAGACCTCTGAGCGGCGTTTCCGAACCGGGCTGTTCGGTAAACCGGCGGAGGTAACTACCTGACCACTGTGCCGGGTGGTGCGACGAGCTTCATGTTGCTGGGTCTTCACAAGAAATTTGGGATCCAAGTAAGCAAGAGGATGAGAAAATTTAACTTTCCGGTTTGCTTGGCGAGGTTTTTTCAAAAGCAAAGGAACTGTGTCGGAAGAAAGAATGGTTACCTCTGGGCCTTCAGCATTACTCGCTTCAGCGTCGTCCTGACCAATATCATCGTCAATAAGACGTATAAAAAGTAAGCCAACTGAATCGAGGTCTACCTCAAGGTCCGGATTACCCACATCATCCTCATCTAAATCCGGGGTAGAGGAAGCGGTGTTCCTTTTCTTCTGAGCGGGCTTCTTCACCATTGTTTTGGGTCGGGTTACCTTTTCTGTCGGTTCTTGAAGCTTCTTGCTCCAAAACGGATCATCTCCCTGTTTCAGAAAGGACTGGAGTTAACAGTGTACATATAAGGAGATCATAAATTCCATAACAAACAGAGGTGAGATGCTTACAGCAGGTGGTTTATTTGTAGCACAAAAGGGAAGCAGGCCGGTTCGGGCGCAAACATATTCCGGTTCGTTCAGCATCTTTTTCACAGCTTCAGTAACTTCGTCTTCCGTCAGCTGAATGTTGCAGTGCCTCAAAGGATCATTAACCCGGCCCGTGTATTGGCACATTAAACCGGAGCGGATACTAAGGGGCAGGATGCTCCATGAAATCCAGCAACGGGCAAGATCTACCCCCGTTAAACCGTTGGCCATGAAGGCTCGGAGCTTGGACAGTTGGGGGGCATACTTACTCCTCTCTTTGGCGGTTAGCCTTGGGGGGAAGGGGTGTGTGTTGCTGAGTCTCTCTGGACGAAAGCCAGGCAGAGGATTTTCTTCAGCAGGGGAAGTATCCTTGCAATAGAACCAAGTGTGATTCCATTCTTGCGGATGACTATGTAGCTTGGCGTGAGGATAAGTCACTTCTTTCCTCTTTTGAATCGCCATACCACCCAGTTCCATGTTAGGGCCGTCGGTGAATTCAGTACGTCGGTTCAGATGAAAACAGTCTCGGAACAACTCTACAGTAGGTTCCTCCTGGAAGTACACCTCACAAAGCACTTGAAAATGGCAGATATTCGTGACTGAGTTTGGACCAACATCTTGTGGGCGCAACTTAAAATTAGCCAGGATGTCCCGGTAAAATTTTGAACCGGGTGGATTAAAGCCCCGGGCCAGGTGATCCGCAAACACAACAACTTCTCCCTCCTGTGGGGTAGGAGGACATTCATTCCCTGGAACCCTCCAATGGATGGCATTTTTGCTACTCAAGGCGCCAGTCAGAACTAAGTTGTTTAATTGGGTCTCGGTGATGCGAGAGGGAACCCAGTTGCATTCGTATACCTATTTTGCCATGAGAAAATCTACAAGACAAAGGTATTCCGGTTTGAGAACAGGTGTGAGTGTAAACCGAAAATGCTCTTATATAGAACGGAGTTGACTACAGTGATATCATCTGGCGGTTCATCAAGGGGACTAATGGATATATAGTTTGGGTTGTTCGCTCTGCTAAAATTTAAACCGACCAGATCTAACAGTTGTGAATACGAAAGCAGAAACAGATCCCGTACGGATTCTTTCAAAACAATGGATCTACAGCTAGGGAAAAAAGAAGTAAAAATATGAGGTTTGGCTCGCAGCAGAACAGCACAAGTTCGACAAGCAGGGAAATGAGTGGGATCTAAGGAGATGAGTACAGATTTATGACGAATACTGAAAGTGACTACAAATCACAATATAAGTAGCATAATCTGTTCACAAAAGCTTGCTATGGAGATGAACAATGAACAGTGGCAGGATGATGAACCCTAGAGCAGATCTGAGGCAAGAAGAACAGGAGCCTTACCGGGATCCAAACGGATGCGGAAGGTCGCCGCGGTGCTCTGGTCCGGACAGGTTGATGCAGCGGCCCGAGTGGATGCAGTGGCTGACGGCGGCGGCGGAGCTCCGAGGTCTGAGTCGCGAGGAAGACGAAGAAGGGGACGAAAGGGAGGAAAGGAAGATGGCCTTCTAGTCCTATTTATAAGGCGCGACGCGCGTACCAGGCGCGCGAATCCAGGAGCCGGTGATTTCGGGAACCCAGCCGTCGCCTTGATTATTGCGGTCTGAGCAAAAAGAAACGGTAGCGTTGCGCTGACGTCATATCGGTTTACAGCAGCAAGAGGAGACGACGAAATGGCGGTTTAACATTTGCTGGAAGACATTTGAAGACAGGAATTCTTATTAAGGATTGACATGAACCTGTTCAAATCAATCTGGGGCCTAATGTTGGGGATATTGCTATTTGGGGTAAACCGGCCTACAGGGCCCGGGTTAGCTCCGTCAATGGACCCAAGATGTTAAAGCCCAAGGAGAAATAGAAGGACCCAAGGCCTGTAATCGGTTTAAAGGTTTATGGCCGTAAACCGGCCTGAGGTAACTTGCATTGTAAGTTAGGAATAGAGAGACCAACCCGGGCACGTTTATGAACCGGAGGTTGGGACTTTGTAGACCGACGGGCGTCACCCGTGTATATAAGGGGACGACCCGACGGCGGTTTAGGGACAGAGAACAACAACTCGAGGTTTAGGCGAAGCTTATCGCTCCCTAGCCCTCGAAACACATCAATCCCATCACAACTAGACGTAGGCTTTTACCTTCATCGAAGGGGCCGAACTAGTATAAACTCTGTGTCCTTGCGTCCGCTCTAACCCCTTCAAGTTAACCCGTTGCGATGGCTCCACGACTAAGTCCTTTTGCTAGGACATCTGCCGTGACAAATCCACGACACAAAGGCAACACATTCGTTGCTGAGAATGGATACTTTCTAGAGAAGGAGTTTCTCTCGAAAGAAGTGAGTGGGACGAAAGTAGAAAGACTTGATAAGGTAATTGTACCATCTCCCTTATTGGAAAGTAGTTCATCACAGAAATCTGTTCTTGTGACTTCTACACCAATTAGTGAGGAAGCTAAAGATGATGATCATGTAACTTCAGATCAAGTTACTACCGAATCTCGTAGGTAAACCAGAGTGAGATCCGCACCATAGTAGTACGGTAATCCTGTTCTGGAAGTCATGTTACTAGACCATGACGAACTTGCGAACTATGAGGAAGCGATGATGAGCCCAGATTCCGCGAAATGGTTTGAGGCCATGAAATCTGAGATATGATCCATGTATGAGAACAAAGTATGGACTTTGATGGATTTGCCCGATGATCGGCAAGCCATAGAAAATAAATGGATCTTCAAGAGGAAGACGGACGCTGATAGTAGTATTACTATCTACAACGCTAGAATTGTCGCAAAAGGTTTTCAACAAGTTCAAGGTGTTGACTACGATGAGAGTTTATCACTCGTATCTATACTTAAGTCTGTCTGAATCATGTTAGCAATTACCGCATTTTATGAAATCCGGCAAATGGATAAACAAAACTGCATTCCTTAATGGATTTATTAAAGAAGAGTTGTATACGATGCAACTAGAAGGTTTTGTCGATCCTAAAGGTGTTACCAAAATATGCAAGCTCCAGCGATCCATCTATGGACTGGTGCAAGCATCTCGGAGTTGGGATACACGCTTTGATAAATTGATCAAAGCATATAGTTTTATACAGACTTACGGTGAAGCCTGTATTTACAAGAAAGTGAGTGGGAGCACTACAACATTTCTGATAAGTATATGTAAATGACATATTGTTGATCAGAAATAATGTAGAATTATTCTGCAAAGCATAAAGGAGTATTTGAAAGGAGTTTTTCGAAGAAGGACCTCAGTGAAGCTGCTTACATATTAAGCATCAAGATCTATAGAGATAGATCAGGACACTTGATAAATTTTCAATGAATACATACCTTGACAAGATTTTGAAGTAGTTCAATATGGAACAGTCAAAGAAAGAAGTTCTTGCCTGTGTTACAAGGTGTGAAATTGAGTAAGACTCAAAACCCGACCACGGCAGAAGATAGAAAGAGAATGAAAGTCATTCCCTATGCCTTGGCCATAGGTTCTATAAAGTATGCCATGCTGTGTACCAGATCTATTTTATATCCTACACTACAATAGTGATCTAGATGTAGATCACTAGACAGCGGTCAAAATTATCCTTAGTGAAATAAGGATATGTTTCTCGATTATGGACGTGACAAAAAGGTTCGGCATAAAAGGTTACGTCGATACAAGTTTTGACACTAATCTAGATGACTCTAAGTCTCAATCTAGATACATATTAAAGGTGGGAGCAATTAGCTAAAGTAGCTCCGTGCAGAGCATTGTAGACATAGAAAGTTGCAAAATACATACGGATCTGAATTTTGGCACACCCGTTGACTAAGCTTCTCTCACAAGCAAAACATGATCACACCTTAGTACTCTTTGGGTGTTAATCACATAGCGATGTGAACTAGATTACTGACTCTAGTAAACCCTTTGGGTGTTGATCACATGTCGATGTGAACTATGGGTGTTAATCACATGGTGATGTGAACTATTGCTGGTAAATCACATGGCGATGTGAACTAGATTATTGACTCTAGTGCAAGTGGGAGACTGAAGGAAATATGCCCTAGAGGCAATAATAAATTTATTATTTATTTCCTTATTTCATGATAAATGTTTATTATTCATGCTAGAATTGTATTAACCAGAAACAGAATACATGTGTGAATACATAGACAAACAGAGTGTCACTAGTATGCCTCTACTTGACTAGCTCGTTAATCAAAGATGGTTATGTTTCCTAACCATGAACAAAGAGATGTTATTTGATTAACGAGTTCACATTATTAGTTGAATGATCTGACTGACATGACCCATTCCATTAGCTTAGCACCCGATCGTTTAGTATGTTGCTATTGCTTTCTTCATGACTTATACATGTTCCTATGACTATGAGATTATGCAACTCCCGTTTACCGGAGGAACACTTTGTGTGCTACCAAACGTCACAACGTAACTGGATGATTATAAAGGTGCTCTACAGGTGTCTCCAAAGGTACTTGTTGGGTTGGCGTATTTCGAGATTAGGATTTGTCACTCCGAATGTCGGAGAGGTATCTCTGGGCCCTCTCGGTAATGCACATCACTTAAGCCTTGCAAGCATTACAACTAATGAGTTAGTTGCGAGATGATGTATTACGGAACGAGTAAAGAGACTTGCCGGTAACGAGATTTAACTAGGTATTGGATACCGACGATCGAATCTCGGGCAAGTAACATACCGATGACAAAGGGAACAACGTATGTTGTTATGCGGTCTGACCAATAAAGATCTTCGTAGAATACGTAGGAGCCAATATGGGCATCCAGGTCCCGCTATTGGTTATTGATCGGAGACATGTCTCGGTCATGTCTACATTGTTCTCGAACCGTAGGGTCCGCACGCTTAAGGTTTCGATGACAGTTATATTATGAGTTTATGAGTTTTGATGTACCGAAGGAGTTCGGAGTCCCGGATGAGATTGGGGACATGACGAGGAGTCTCGAAATGGTCGGGACGTAAAGATCGATATATTGGACGACTATATTCGGACATCGGAAAGGTTCTGAGTGATTCGGGTATTTTCGGGAGTACCGGGGAGTTACGGGAATACGGGGGAAGAAGTATATGGGCCTTATTGGGATTTAGGGGAGAGGGAGAGGCAGGCCGCGCCCCCCCCCATTGGCTAGTCCGAATTGGACTAGGGGGAGGGGCGGCGCCCCCTCCTTCCTTCTCTTCCCTCTTCCCCTTCCTTGTCTCCTACTCCTAATACATGGAAGGACTCCTAGTTGGACTAGGAAAGGGGGAATCCTACTCCCGGTGGGAGTAGGACTCCCCTAGGGCGCGCCATAGAGAGGGCCGACCCTCCCCTCCTCCACTCCTTTATATACAGGGGCATGGGGCACCCCATAGACACACAAGTTGATCTTCGTGATCGTTCCTTAGCCGTGGGCGGTGCCCCCCTCCACCATATTCCACCTCGGTCATATCGTTGACGTGCTTAGGCGAAGCCCTGCGTCGGTAGAACATCATCATCACGCCGTCGTGCTGACGGAACTCATCCCCGAAGCTTTGCTGGATCGGAGCCCGGGGAGCGTCGTCGAGCTGAACGTGTGCTAAGAACTCGGAGGTGCCGGAGTAACGGTGCTTGGTTCGGTCGGATCGGGAAGACGTACGACTACTTCCTCTACGTTGCGTCAACGCTTCCGCTTCGGTCTACGAGGGTAAGTAGACAACACTCTCCCCTCTCGTTGCTATGCATCACCATGATCTTGCGTGTGCGTAGGAATTTTTTTGAAATTACTATGTTACCCAACAATATTGTATTGTTGCCATCGAGGATAACAAGATGGGGTTTATATCATATTGCATGAGTTTATCCCTCTACATCATGTTATCTTACTTAAAGCATTACTCTGTTCTTATGAACTTAATACTCTAGATGCATGCTGGATAGCGGTCGATGTGTGGAGTAATAGTAGTAGATGCAGGCAGGAGTCGGTCTACTTGTCACAGACGTGATGCCTATATACATGATCATACCTAGATATTCTCATAACTATGCTCAATTCTGTCAATTGCTCAACAGTAATTTGTTCACCCACCGTAATACCTATGCTCTCGAGAGAAGCCACTAGTGAAACCTATGGACCCCGAGTCTATTTTCCATCATATTAATCTTCCAACACTTAGCTATTTTTATTGCCTTTTATTTTACTTTGCATCTCTATTATAAAAATACCAAAAATATTATCTTATCATATCTATCAGATCTCACTTTCGAAAGTGACCGTGAAGGGATTGACAACCCCTGTATTGCATTGGTTGTGAGGATCTTATTTGTTTGTGAAGGTGCGAGGGACTCGTGCGTGGCCTCCTACTGGATTAATACCTTGGTTCTCAAAAACTGAGGAAAATACTTACGCTACTTTGCTGAATTACCCTTTCCTCTTCAAGGGAAAACAAACGCAGTGCTCAAGAGGTAGCACTTGCTATGATTTTGGCAAAGATGCCAATATGAATTATGCTTATGGAAATGAATTTGCTATAGTTCCTTATGTTAAACATGAAATTGTTGCTATTGCACCCACACATGATAGTCCTATTATCTTTTTGAATTCTCCCGACTACACTATATCGGAGAAGTTTGCATTTATTAAGGATTATATCGATGGGTTGCCTTTTACCGTTGCACATGATGATTTTGATAGATATAATATGCATGTGCTTGCTGCTCCTACTTGCAATTATTATGAGAGAGGAACTATATCGCCACCTCTCTATGTTTCCAACACGATAAAATTGCAAGGAACTGTTTATACTATGCATTGGCCTTTACTATGTGTGCATGAATTGTTCTTTTATGACATGCCGATGCATAGGAAAAGAGTTAGACTTCATCATTACATGATATATGTTACTTTGTGCTCACTACTAAATGCTAAATCATTGTTAATTAAAATTGGCTTTTATATACCTTGAGATCCGGGTGGATTCATTACTTGAGCACTATATGCCTAGCTTA
Source organism: Aegilops umbellulata (assembly GCA_032464435.1). NCBI lineage: Eukaryota > Viridiplantae > Streptophyta > Magnoliopsida > Poales > Poaceae > Aegilops > Aegilops umbellulata. Next base: position 279,621,040 of record CP136058.1, read on the forward strand.
ATGGCTTTAAAGAAAGCGCTGCCAGGGAGACAACCTGGAAGTTTTATAGAGTCATTTATTTCTGTTGTGAGCTTTTATATAGTTTAAAAACAAAAAAATAAAGAGGGGAACCCAAAACTTTTCAAAAAGAAAAGTGAAAGTGAGATAGACGAGCATTGTGAAAGTGGGGGACGTCCTTGAACTTTGTTCATGCCCATGGAAACTTTGTGAATCTTGATTAAAGAAACTTTTCAACAAAAATAATTATCCTCTTGTAAAATTTCATTGTATTATAAAAATAATGTGCCAAGGTTTGCCTTTAGGATGTTTACAATGCTTGTTGGTTTGTACGGTGCAGGACAGAAACTTTGGTTGTAGTGTGAGATTTTTAATTTTTTACTGGAACGTCAAACGGTTCTGATTCTTTTTGCACTGTCTTTCTATACAAATTGTTTATTTTTCCTAATTGTTGCAGAATCTTTCTAGTATCATAAGTATGGTGAATGTTCAGATTATTACAGATTGTTCTGTTTTAGACAGATTCTATTTCTGATTCATAGTTTGCTTGTTTGGATGAAACTATCGAATTATATCAGTGGATTAAGCCATGAAAAAGTTATATTACAGTAGCTAAAATGCCAAAACAAAACATGAATTGGTTTGCAACAGTACTTAGAGTAGTGATTTGCTTTATTATACTAATGGATCTTACCGAGTTTTCTGTTGAAGTTTTGTGTGGATGAAGTGTTCGATGATCGAGAAGGTCTCGATATGAGAAGAAGGAACAGAGGAAAGAGATAAATCTTGGGTATGCCCAAGGCACCCCAAGTAAATATTCAAGGAGACTCAAGCGTCTAAGCTTGGGGATGCCCCGGAAGGCATCCCCTCTTTCTTCAACAAGTATCGGTATGTTTTCGGATTCGTTTCATTCATGTGATATGTGCAGATCTTGGAGCGTCTTTTGCATTTAGTTTTCATTTTTTATGCACCATGCTGGTATGAGATAGTCCTTGGTTGATTTATAGAATGCTCTGTGCACTTCACTTATATATTTTGAGTATGGCTTTATAGAATGCTTCATGTGCTTCACTTATATCATTTGAAGTTTGGATTGCCTGTTTCTCTTCACATAGAAAACCGCCATTTGTAGAATGCTCTTTTGCTTCACTTATATTTGTTAGAGCGTGCGCATATCTTTTGTAGAAAGAATTAAACTCTCTTGCTTCACTTATATCTATTTAGAGAGATGACAGGAATTGGTCATTCACATGGTTAGTCATAAAATCCTACATAAAACTTGTAGATCACTGAATATGATATGTTTGATTCCTTGCAATAGTTTTGCGATATAAAGGAAGTGATATTAGAGTCGTGCTAGTTGAGTAATTGTGAAACTGAGAAATACTTGTGTTGAGGTTTGCAAGTCCCGTACCATGCACGTATGGTGAACCGTTATGTAACGAAGTTGGAGCATGAGGTGTTCTTAGATTGCTTTCCTTATGAGTGGCGGTCGGGGACGAGCGATGGTCTTTTCCTACCAATCTATCCCCCTCGGGGCATGCATAGTAGTACTTTGCTTCGAGGGCTAATAAACTTTTGCAATAAGTATATGAGTTCTTTATGACTAATGTGATTCCATGGATTATACGCACTCTCACCCTTCCATCATTGCTAGCCTCTTCGGTACCGTGCATTGCCCTTTCTCACCTCGAGAGTTGGTGCAAACTTCGCCGGTGCATCCAAACCCCGTGATACGATACGCTCTATCACACATAAACCTCCTTATATCTTCCTCAAAACAGCCACCATACCTACCTATCATGGCATTTCCATAGCCATTCCGAGATATATTGCCATGCAACTTCCATCATCATCATATACATGACTTGAGCATTCATTGTCATATTGCTTTGCATGATCGTAAGATAGCTAGCATGATGTTTTCATGGCTTGTCCGTTTTTTGATGTCATTGCTATGCTAGATCATTGCACATCCCGGTACACCACCGGAGGCATTCATATAGAGTCATACTTTGTTCTAGACATCGAGTTGTAATATTGAGTTGTAAGTAAATAAAAGTGTGATGATCATCATTATTAGAGCATTGCCCCAGTGAGGAAAGGGTGATGGAGACTATGATTCCCCCACAAGTCGGGATGAGACTCCGGACTTTAAAAATAAATAAAAGATGCCAAAGAAGCCCAAATAAAAAAAAGAGGCCAAAGAAGCCCACCAAAAAAGAGAAAAGAAAGAAATGAGAGAATAAGAGAGAAGGGGCAATGTTACTATCCTTTTACCACACTTGAGCTTCAGAGTAGCACCATGTTCTTCATATAGAGAGTCTCTTGAGTTATCACTTTCATATACTAGTGGGAATTTTCATTATAGAACTTGGCTTGTATATTCCAATGATGGGCTTCCTCAAGTGCCCGAGCTCTTCATGAGCAAGCAAGTTGGATGCACACCCACTTAGTTTCCAGTTTGAGCTTTCATACAGTTATAGCTCTAGTGCATCCGTTGCATGGCAATCCCTACTCCTCACATTGACATCAATTGATGGGCATCTCCATAGCCCGTTGATTAGCCGCATCAATGTGAGACTTTCTCCTTTTTGTCTTCTCCACACAGCCTCCATCATCATATGCTATTCCACGTATAGTGCTATGTCCATGGCTTGCGCTCATGTATAACGTAAGAGTTGAAAAGGCTGAAGCGCCTTAAAAAGTATGAACCAATTGCTCGGCCTGTCATCGGGGTTGTGCATGATTTGAATGCTTTGTGTGGTGAAGATGGAGCATAGCCAGACTATATGATTTTGTAGGGATGAGCTTTCTTTGGCTATGCTATTTCGATAAGACATAATTGCTTGGTTGGTATGCTTGAAGTATTATTGTCTTAGTGTCAAAAGATGGACTATTGCTTTGAATCACTCGTGTCTTAATATTCATGCCATCATTAGATTACATGATCAAGATTATGCTAGGTAGCATTCCACATCAAAAATTATCTTTTTTATCATTTACCTACTCAAGGACGAGCACGAATTAAGCTTGGGGATGCTAATACGTCTCCGTCGTATCTATAATTTTTTATTGTTCCATGCCAATATTACACAACTTTCATATACTTTTGGCAACTTTTTATACTATTTTTGGGACTAACATATTGATCCAGTGCCCAGTGCCTGTTCATGTTTGTTGCATGTTTTTTGTTTCACAGAAACCCCATATCAAACGGAGTCCAAACGGGATAAAAACGGACGGAGAATATTTTTGGAATATTTGGAGAATATGGGAGGAAGAATCAACGTGAGACGGTGCCCGAGGTGGCCACGAGGCAGGGGCGCGCCCACCCCTTGGGCGCCCCCGACCCTCGTGGGCCACCCGTAAGGCGGTTGTTGCTCTTCTCCTGCCGCAAGAAAGCTAATTTTCGGGGGGGGGGGGGATCTCGGAGAAGGTTTCAGTCCAATCGGAGCTACGAATCTCCGGATATATAAGGAACGGCGAAAGGGCAGAATACCAGAACGCACAAACAGAGAGAGACAGAGAGACAGATCCAATATCGGATGGGCTCTCGCCCCTCCCATGCCATGGAGGCAAAGGACCAGAGGGAAAACCCTTCTCCCATCTAGGGAGGAGGTCAAGGAAGAAAAAGAAGGGGTCCCCTCTCCCCCTCTCTTCCGGTGGTGCCGGAACGCTGTCGTGGCCATCATCATCATCACCGCGATCTTCACCAACACCTCCACCATCTTCACCAACATCTCCATCACCTCCCCCCCCCTCTATCTACAGCGGTCCACTCTCCCGCAACCCGCTGTACCCTCTACTTGAACATGGTGCTTTATGCTTCATATTATTATCCAATGATGTGTTGCCATCCTATGATGTCTGGGTAGATTTTCCTTGTCCTATCGATGGTTGATGAATTGCTATGATTGATTTAATTTGCTTGTAGTTATGTTGCTGTCCTTTGGTGCCCATCATATGAGCGTGTGCGTGGATCACACCATAGGGTTAGTTGTATGTTGATAAGACTATGTATTGGAGGGCAAGAGTGACAGAAGCTTCAACCTAGCATAGAAATTGATGCATATGGGATTGAAGGGGGACCAATATATCTTAATGCTATGGTTGGGTTTTTACCTTAATGAACGATAGTAGTTGCGGACGCTTGCTAATAGTTCCAATCATAAGTGCATAGAATTCCAAGTCAGGGATGACATGCTAGCAGTGGCCTCTCCCACATAAAACTTGCTATCGGTCTAGTAAAGTAGTCAATTGCTTAGGGACAATTTCGCAACTCCTACCACCACTTTTACACACTTGCTATATTTACTTTATTGTGTCTTTATCTAAACAGCCCCTACTTTTTATTTACACGCTCTTTATTATCTTGCAAACCTATCCAAAAACACCTACAAAGTCCTTCTAGTTTCATACTTGTTCTAGGTAAAGCGAACGTCAAGCGTGCGTAGAGTCGTATCAGTGGTCGATAGAACTTGAGGGAATATTTGTTCTACCTTTAGCTCCTCATTGGGTCCGACACTCTTACTTATCGAAAGAGACTACAATTGATCCCTATACTTGTGGGTTATCATTGATCTGTTTACTCTACGTGATATTTAATGCATGTCGAATAGTTGCATCTTCATGGCATATTGTGACTCGGGTTATTTTCATTTCAAGTTAAACCTGATGTTAATTCAACTTGAACATAATGTTGATCGAGTCATTGTGCCACTGAATCAAGTTTTTCCCAGTGCAACCACATTTGCCTTTATGGGAAGGCCTTTATTCGGTCCGTTGTCATGCCTCTGGTCGGTACCTCCAACGAGGGAAGGTTATGGGCGTGCGGTACCTTGGCCCGGTAAGCAGACATAACCTTGTGTGCCCATTGTTGTTATGGTACCTTGTCGCCATTTTGGACCGTTGATTTTTTTTTGCCACGACGGTGGCCGTTGATGTCTTTGGTAGACATGGGGCCACCCATGACTTAGGCCATAAGGGAATTAGTCGGAGTGACCGGGAGAGTGCCATGGCAATGGGAGGGTTCTGTCAGAATGTCGTTGGTCCACCCGAATGGGAATGCGAGGCCATGGGTTCCGTGGTGTGGGTACAGTGTGCTAACCTCTCTCATGGAATGTCAGAGAAATTCAAATTATGTGAGGCTTAGAAAGAAGTCCTGCGTAGAGTCCAGGGAGAGCCTATTTTGATTTTTTCTCTAGTTACCCTTTTTCCTTCTCAAACAACGCGTTTGATTTCCTTCCTTATACCAAAGGAATTCCATCTTTCTCTTGCCGATCACATCACATCCAAGGCATTTCGTCGGAATACATCCTGTCTTTTCACCTTTGTAGTCCTATGCATAGTAAGTACTATAGCCTCACTAGTCCTCGTCGAGGAATCTCCTTGCCGCCCTAGAAGTTCGAGATCGTGCCCGACCGTTTTGGAGTCTGTTCAGGAGCTCCTTCAGCGCTGCGTCCTCGGTTATGAACATAGCTCGTGAGTAAGTCACACCATGGATCAACATGATTAAGTAATCTTGCACACTAAATTCATATGCTTGGCACTTGTTAAGTGATGAGATTTGTGAGATCATGAAGATGATCATTGAGGGAACCAAAGTGTTCGTTTCATTTGTGATCTAGGCATGATCACCGGTTTGTTTACGAGCTAACCCGTCTGGTAAGAGATTCTGAGGGACTCGATGCATAAGATGATTCACTACAAAAGTAATATGTTATTGCATTGTCTTTAACTTGATTAATTGTCATGATATTGTTTGCCATCATGATTATGCTTGTTGTGAGCTCTCAAGGGTCCGCGGAGCCCGAAATCCGACATTTGGCGCGCCAGGTAGGGGTGCGTTGGAGCCTCTCTTCCTCCAGTCGATTTGCCACCGTTCCGCCATCCCCATGGCTGATGCTCGTTGTGTGGCCAGGGAAGTTCAAGCCCGACCTGCCTCCACGCTACGACGGCACCCTCGACCCTGCCGAGTTCCTGCAGCTCTATGAGCTGAGCATCGAGGCGGCCAACAGCGACGAGAAGGTTATGGCGAACTGGTTTCCCATGGCTCTCAAGGACGGCGCATGCTCGTGGCTCCTGAACCTCCCCGCGGGATCGATCTCCTCCTGGGATGAGATGTGAGAGAGTTTCATCGCCAACTTCCCAGGCACTCGCAACCGCCCACCAGCCGTGGATGACCTGCGGTGCATCAAGCAGCAGTCAGGAGAGACCTTGCAGAAGTACATCCAGCGCTTCAATAGTGTTCGCCTCAAGATCCCCAAGGTGTCGGATGAGGCGATCACTGATGGCGTCCGCGACGTCAAGATGAAGGAGGAGCTCGCCATACACGAGGACCTATGCACGGCTCTGGAGATGTTCAACATGGCAATCAAGTGTGCGAGAGCTGAGGAAGGTTGCCTCTCCCTCCTGGAACTTCCGGAGGCTGACCCAGAAGACAAGAAGACCAAGGCCAAGGACGTGAAGCGCAAGGGACCGGCCGTGCTCGCGGCTGCGACCACCCAGAGTCATCCAAGGGCAGCCGCCCATTCTACGTGTTCCACAACGTGCACATCCACAACACCAACGACTACCAGGAGCTCAGGGCCATCCGCGACGGGCGCCTCGGTCGTCGCCCCGAGCGCAATAATCGAGGCTACAGCCGTGGAGGTGGCCGAGGCGGAGGATGCTGGCATGGCCGCGACCCCGCCAGGACTGGCACGATCAGTCTCGTGAGGACCGCTGACATGGTCGGCCTCGTGAGGGCGCCTAGAGAGATCAGCCTCGCGAGGACCGCCCTCAGGGCAACGCTAGCCTTCCTCCGCTGCCATAACCACCAAGAAGGAATGATGACCACCACCAGGACGAGGGGGCTGGGGGCTTCCAAGAGCCTCGTGCCATTGCTTGCACCTAGGCGGCGCTCAAGCCCCAGCCTCCCATCGCATCTTCAAGCAGTTCACGCGCGAGGTGAACGCGGCCCTTTCCAAGCTCGAGGCAACATGTCTGCTCAGGTGGTCCAAGTACACCATCACCTTCAACTCTTCCGACCAGCTCAAGTGCGCGGCAACTGCCGGTGCACTCCTGATGCTCTGCTCGCCTACCATCAGCAACATGCTTGTCACCAAGACACTCAATGTCCCCTTCGTCGAGACGTTCAACCGACTCCAGGTGCCCTATGACCAGCTGCACCCGACCAAGCCTTTCTCAGCAGTGACCGATGGCTCCATCACCCCGATAGGGTAGATCCGCCTCCCTGTCACCTTCGGCAAGCGCGACAACTACCGCACTGAGCTCACCGACTTCGACGTCGCACACATTCGCCTCCTGTACAATGCCATCCTCGGCTACCCGGCCCTGGCCAAGTTCATGGCTGTGACCCACCATGGCTACAATGTCCTCAAGATGCCAGGAAGTTGCGGCTATTGGGTTCTACAGTAGGGTGCGTCGACTGCAAATTAAAATTTCCTACGCGCAGAACAACCAAGAACATGCTACGAGAGATGGATCATAGTTCGTTACCACTAGAGGCGCAGTGTCGTGCAGCGGAAGTAGAGTTGAGGCAGCGTGTTCCCAGAGTCGCCTCGCGTGCCCGGAGTCGTCTCCTCCTTGCCGGTCTCCCACGTAGCTGATCAGATCCCGCGAACAGGTTCGTCGGAGCGGTGCAAGTGCACCGCCTCTAACTGTATCCGCGCGTGCAGGAGGAATGTCGTGCGGCGGACTGCTAGGTCCGATCATGTCACAGCCCAGTTCTGGCCTTGCCTGTCTTGCATTAACCTCCATGCATCATGTCTAAATTTTTATGAAACTTTAAAATGGGGGCTGATAAACCCTAACAGCAAATCAAATTCAACTAGAATCCAAATAAACTCATTTTCACTGAACCCAAAATGCCCTTCTAAAATCTTCATCATCTTTGCCTTGGTCTAGAACCTCTGACAAAAATGGTTCACATTTTTCTAACATCATTGGGTCACTGAATTAAATCTTATGCTATTTGCATTTGGGCATTTAAATGCTAAATAATATTTTAAATGTCCAAATATTCATGAACTAAAATGCTTACTGTTGGAATTATTCCAAACAGTAGCCTTGAGCAGTTTCATGAATTTTGTGATTGTTTGGGTATTTTTAATAAAGCCCTAAAGTTACAGAATAATTAGAAAACAGAAACAAATAAAAGAAAGAGGGACTTATCTGGGCCTTACCTGGCTGACCCAGATCCTGTGCAGCCCAGAGGCCCAGCACTGTGCAGCCAGGAGCTGGCCCGGCCCACCACCAGTGCCAGTCGTCTTCAACCCAGCGCCAGAAGGACGCTGGGCACGTGCTCGTCGCGCGCTGGCCACGCGCCGGGCCACCTCCTGCTACCCGTCGCTGCCTCGACGCCCTGGACGATGCCACGTTTTCCCCTGGACCGCCTCGTCCTCTCCCGTGCCTCTCTTCTCCTCTGCTCTCCTTCTCCCGCTGCTACCGAGTGCCTCGCAGCGCGCCGCTGACCTCCACTGCGGCCACCGGCCACCCCACGCCACGCCGACGCTCCAAGAAGCTCCGCCTCGTTCCCCTCTTCCTCCTAACCGAGCCACATGGTGCCTGATGCCCTGGACGCCGCCAACACCGCTGTTCCCCTCGTCGGTCACCATGGATCCTCGCCGTCGATTCGGGAGCTACCGGGCGTCCCCGACCTCGCCGTCGCGCTCGTTGGACTCGCTGTGAGCCTCCGCACTGAACCTCCCTCTCCCGGATGCCGATTTCTTCCTCTAACCATGGGCTTTGTCGACCCGAGAGCTCATCGCCGCCGGCCACGAGGTCACCGTGGCTAGAGCCCACACATGTCGCGTCCGAGCACGTTGTCGTCCTCAGCGCGTTCCCAGGAACCCAGAGCACCTACCCACTCTTCCTCCCGTGCACCGTAGCGCTCTGTCCATCTTCACCAGACTCCGGCCACCGCGCAAGTCGCCGCCACCGTCGACCTAGGCCACCGGAGCTACTGCTGCATGCACCACCCGACGCGGACGAGCCTCCTCGTCGCGTTGACGCCCTTCGCCGTCCATATGGACGCCGGACGGCGAATCCCGAGCGCCTCCGCCGCGACTTGAGGTCGCCGGCGGCCTAACCCCGGCCGTGCCGACGTGGCATGTCGTTAGTGGCTAATGACACCACTAACTAAACCCCAAGGGTCACAGACACATGGGCCCAGGCCCTAATTAACCTCAGTTTTGTTTTAGTTTAGATTAGTCTAAAACCCAGCGGGACCCGCAAACCAGAGTTGACTGCGCTGACGTGGCAGTTGACCGGCCCCACCTGTCAGCGACACAAATGACGCCGGGTCACTGACCAGCGGACCCCACAGGTCAGTTTGACTTGGACCGCGCCCGTTGACCGCTGACATCACAGTGACGTCATGCTGACGCAGTAACTCATTTTCTGGATTTATTCTTATTCCGGAAATTCCAGAAAATGTTGCAAACTTCAAAAATTCATAGTAATTCAACCGTAACTCCAAATCAAACAGGTTATATATGAAAAATTATCAGAAAAATCTAATCTATCCATTTATGCTGTTTTCATGCATGTTAGAACACTTCAACCTTGCTGTTTAGGCGAAACAAGTTAATGCACTAATATGACCTCTTATTTTGGGTTTGCATTTGAATCCTTCATTCAAATAAACTCAAACCAATCTGTTCTAAGTTGCATTAGCCAAGACACACTCATTTTGCCATGTCATGAGCATGCATCATATTGTTGCATTGCATTGATTGTGTTTCTTCCTTATTTGCCGGTATTGTCCCCTCTCGATAGAAGTGGTTTCGACGATGAGTTCGATGACACCGATGAAGAGCTATGTTATCTTTAGAAGTGCCAGGCAAGCAAAACCCCCTTGTTCATTTCGATACAATCCCACTCTCTCGCTCCTGCTCTCTTTTACTGCATTAGGACAACATCGATTCAACTGTTACATGTTGCGGTAGTTGAACCCCTTATCCTCTGCATGACCTGTCATTGCCACAGTAAATAGATGAAACCCACTAGCATGAGTAGGAGTTGTTTGAGCCTTGATGTGCCTACTCATTCATGCTTGTTTGTCGTGCCTGCTACTGCTTAGAGTTGAGTCGGGTCTGATTCATCGGGAATGAATTGGAATGGTGATGAACATGTCCTACTGTGTGTGAGCTAAGTGTGTGAACACGATTTGGTAAAGGTAGCGGTGAGAGGCCATGTAGGAGTACATGGTGGGTTGTCTCATTGCAGCCGTCCTTAGGAACTGAGTTCTGTGTTTGTGATCCATGAACAGTTACTACCACACATTGGGCTCCGGGCGCTCCAAGCTCTCTCGACTTATTAATCAACCTGATCTCTGTCCAGGGGTTGCAACTAGTTTCTGGTGTTTGTAGGTAGTGTTAGTAGTCTACCAAGTGGTACCCGGTATAGGTGGGCTTGGGACAGACTAGGCACTGTGGCACGGTGTACCAAGCGTAGATCCATCCGTCGAGGTGGGCTTGGGAACCCTGCACACATCGTTTGGGGCCATGAGCGACACCTCGGCCGGATCTCCTTGCGGATGGAACCCGAATAGGCGATAAACCTGGACTAGAGACTTGTGTGGTTAGTCAGGTCGTGGCCGACTCCCTCGCCAGGCTTCCACTTGAAGGTTGCCGAGGTACATGACGTGTACATGGTGGTAAGTGGCGAGAGCGTGTGTGAAGAAGTACACCCCTGCATGGTTATCATTATCTATTCGAATAGCCGGATTCCTCGGATATGGAAACTTGGACCCCTTGCATAGTTCATAGACAAGTGAAAGTGGATACTCTAAAATGCGCAAGATAAGCGTGAGTGCTATGGATGGCCTTCTCATAGGAAGACGGGAGCGGATCCATAGTGGTGTATTGGTATGGTGAATATGTGGACTCGTGTGTGCCACCTCAAAAGAGTTACTTGCAGTCATAGTTCAGGATAGCCACCGAGTCAAAGTTGGCTTGCTGCAGTTAAACTCCACCACCCGTTTTGTTGATACCGATGCATATGTAGTTAGTTCTGATGTAAGTCTTGCTGGGTACATTTGTACTCACGTTTGCCTATTTTATGTTTTTGCAGAGAGACGTAAGTCTCGCTAGTAGTTCCGTGTGGACTTCGACGTTTAGCTTGATACCTCAGCTACGATCTTGTGCCCTCGGCAGGATCTGGTAGATAGTCAGGCTTCTCAGCCTTTTTCATTTGTAGATGTCTGTACTCAGACATGTTGAGCTTCCGCATGTGCTTTGCCTTGTATGCTCTGAATGTTGGGTCATGAGACCCATGTTTGTAATATCTCGCTCCTCGGAGCCTAATGAATAAATATTGGAGTCGTAGAGTTATGTTGTGATGCCATGTTGTATTTACACATATCGAGCATATTGTGTGTATGATTGAAATGCTTGCTATGTGTGGGATCCGACAATCTAGTTGTTTATCCTTGGCAGCCTCTCTTATGGGGAAATGTAGTCTAGTGCCTCCTTGAGCCATAGTAGTCCGCTACAGCCCGGTTCACCGGAGTCCTGCTAGCCCAGCACTACTGCTCAGGACACTTGACTGGCCGGCATGTGTTTCACTTCGTTCCTGTGTCTGTCCCTTCGGCGAAATGTCACGCGGTGACATCCGGAGTCCTGCCTAGCCTGCTACAGCCCGGGTTACCGGAGTCCTGTTAGCCCAGTGCTACAGCCCGGATTCACACGCTGTTGACCGACATGCTCAAAGTTGATTCATATATGCCTGTCCCCATGGGTTAGTGCCCCTTTGGGTTCACGACTAGCCATGTCGGCCCGGGTTCTTTGTCATATGGATGCTAGCAACACTATCATATACGTGAGCCAAAAGGCGCAAACGGTCCCGGGCCAGGTAAGGTGGCACCCGTGGGAATACCGTGCGTGAGGCCGCAAAGTGATATGAAGTGTTACATGCTAGATCGGTGTGACTTAGGATCGGGGTCCTGACAGTTTTGGTATCAGAGCCTGACTGCCTGTAGGATTCCCAAGCCAAACTGGTCGAAGTTGAGTCTAGAAATGCTTTAGTTATATAAGGGAATTGATTGTGGAAGGGAACGTAAGGCTCTTTTTACTCCTTATCCTCATGACCTTCTGATCTGAGTCATCTTATCTTTTCTACGGGGTTAAGAACTAGGCTTCTCTTCTATCTCTCAGGATGACGTGTTACTAAACCGTAGTTGCCTAGGATTGTTGAGTTCAAGCCTCAGTTCAGTTTCTACTACTTTTATTATGTTGTCAGTTGAACCAGAACCTTGTTATGGTGTTGTTAAGTGACTATGCAAATCCTTGTGAATGTCTCAAATCTTTTTCTGAGCATTTACAGCCGTTATGCTGTCCGAGTCATCCCGGGTTTCTAAACAGTCTGATGCATTTGCAAGTCCCTTCTTTCCGTTCCCGATGTCCCTTTGGGCCAGTTCAACCACACTAATCGGTGAGTTGAGGTACTCTATTGCCTCGACATATATGTTGGAGCTATTATTATGACCCTAGGTGTCTTAGGGAGTCATCTAGTAATCTAGCAATGTTTTGTGTTCCCGGTGTGATGATTCTGGCCATCATTCTCGAAAGCATCCCGTGATGCCATTTAGTAGTAGGTATTCTACTCCTGGGTTCTTGAACCCGAGATTCACCCTACTTACCTCATGTTAATAGTGTTGCTAGTTCCTTTAGGATATTAGTAACCTTTTCATTAGTCTTCGAGGTCCGTGGTATTTCCTTCTTCCAAATACTACGAACCACTTATGGCAGAAGTTCTTGAACCAAAAGATCAAACCAGAGTGCTCTTGATGAGTTCTCCATTCTATATTGTGAATCTACCAGTCCTACCTTTCTGCATGGATTATCCGGAAGAAAACTGTTGAACTTGGTTCGACATACTAATCTATGCACCCACAACTCAGAAAGTTACATGTTCCTTTAGTTGACCCTCCTCAGATGTATTCCGACCCTAGCCTATCAATTGATAGTCAGGAATAGTTGTGCATTCGTGTTCGTCGATGCCTATTATTCTTGTGGTCCGTCGAGCCATTCTATTTCAGAGTGACTAGGAGAAACAAACTCCAGTACCTCATCCATTTCTAGGATTGGGTCAAAGCAATTGTATTCCATGGATCAAAATGCCAATCCAGCTTTTGCTCTGCTCTACCTTGGAGTGTTACCATCTTTATGTCAAGAGTGTCATGAGAATTGAACCACCTCTTATGAATTCTTGACGGGGTGGTACTTCTCGCCATCATTGTTCATTCCTCGGTTCCGTGTTTTTATAACTGGAATACCGACCAGTGAACCGTGATGTGTGAAATCAATACTCCTAGCAACCATGTTGCTTGGTAGCAAATGGACGAAATTCTCATTCTTAGTGTGTTGGTTATCAAATCATCATCCTAAGATTGATCGTGCTACCTAGTCCTTATTTCTGGTGCACTCTTCGATCAACGAGTTAGGATTGTGCCAATCCCTCACTCTGCTGAACATATCATCTTGCCCTGAAAAGCAAGGTTGTTCTCGAGCTTAGTAACATATCGGTGGTTCGTGATTTTCCGAAAATCTTCTCGGAAGTAATACCTGGTTGACACCTGACTGCTATGTTGAGTTCGTGATCAAGTTGGTTTTCTTATAAATCACCCCTTCTCCAAGAATCTGTGTTGGATACCCTAAGCTAGTTGGTCAAGCTGAAGAATAAATTGGAGAGTTGGAAGATAAAAGCTTGTCTGACTTAGTTCATGTTAAGGGATATCCTTGTGTGTGTGTGTGTGTGTGTGTGTGTGTGTGTGTGTGTGTGTTGAAGAAAGACGATATCTCCATCGATTGGTCCTCGTGATCAGTTGCTGGATCTATTGCCTTGTCAAAGCTTTGACTCGAGTATGGGCTATCGTCGAGTCAAATCAGAACCAATGATGTTCGTAATGTTGTCTTACTCGTGGTTGATCCCTCGAGCATACACCATTACATCTTTTGGTCTGACCAATGCTATCACCGTGTTCACATGATGGTGGAAGTCCAGTGATATGGAAATTCCGATGAGTTGCTGTTGAGCCCATCAGCAGCATTTTGTCTCCCCCATGATTCATGTTGAACATTACACTAGTATTGGAAATTTTGTAAGCAATGCCTTCGTGTTCCGTTCATGAAGCTTATGCTTGGATGAAAGAAGTAACTTTCTCCAAGTTCACGTGCATTCGGTGTAAGTTGCCGCCATGCATTTGAGAAAGGTTTGTTTTGTTTCCCTCAGAATCATCCCAAATCAGTCATGCATATGTGCGAAGTACTCTATGGTTTGATAGGTTGGCCGCCTCCATTCCATATGTGTTCCTAGCACACAAAGCCACTGATTGATTTGTTCAAGGAGAAGAAGTTCCTTCTTAAGAATCATGACTTATGTTAGGACTTCGTTATCCTCGATGATGGTTCCCCACCTGAACTCGATACTGTTTTATTATAAGACTGCCACGTGGTCACGCTTGTCTAGGACAGTGTGTTCACAGGTGTTTAGCAAAACATGCTCATGTTTTGGAGCTTGCTATCGTAGTTCATCTCCTGAGAGTCTCGCAATGTTGTCTCGTCGGTTTGTGTTGCAAACTTTCTTCTCCAGACATGCTGTCTGAAATATCCCGTTATCAACCAGATCTGAATCTCAGGCAGATATGATGGTTGGAACATTCCCATCATTTGCATTTTGTTCCCAGCTTGCACCCTATCGTGCCAATTCCTCCATGGGTTGTCCTTCTCAGCAGTTGATGCCCAGGATCATCTTCAAAAGTGGTCCTGTCATGGGTCCCATCCATTTCCGGTGATAAGCAAAGTCATCCATCGCGTTATCTCCAACAAGGTAGTCCACATCATCCATTCTAGTCCGAGTATGCCCTCCCTTCATACTCCGCCAAATGATTGTTGTGGTTTCCCTTAGGCTGGTATAAAGAGTGTCATTGGTCTCTGAATCAAAAGTAATTCTTTTTTCCACTTAAGGGAATAATTTTACGAGTCACCTCCTCGATGGTGCCCTGTTATGGGATCATGACAATTATCTCCTCGCTACTTTGAAACCTTGCACCATCTTACTACTGCGTGGAGTTATTGCCTACCAAATTGAACCCTTGACATCTATCTCTTCCCATCACCCTGATGCATATTTTGCCTCTCAGCTCCAGAGATGTATCTATGTCTCATTCCGTGAGTTGATCTTGTGATCCTTGGGATGATCCTAAGTTGCTCGAACCTCAAGAAAATCGATTCTTCTAAAATCCTCTCTTTCTTCTCATTGTCATGTTGGATGTAGTTCTCAAAGCAAGACGTTGAGATCAACGTGATGCAATAAATCAACATCCTCGAGAAAGACATCTGGACCATGAAGATTATGTTAGTTTGTGTTCCCCCTTCATCTTGCCCTATGCTTGAATCTCGGGACGGGATTCTTGTTTAGTGGGGGTGAGCTGTCACAGCCCAGTTCTGGCCTTGCCTGTCTTGCATTAACCTCCATGCATCATGTCTAAATTTTTATGAAACTTTGAAATGGGGGTTGATAAACCCTAGCAGCAAATGAAATTCAACTAGAATCCAAATAAACTCATTTTCACTGAACCCAAAATGCCCTTCTAAAATGTTCATCATCTTTGCCTTGGTCTAGAACCTCTGACAAAAATGGTTCACATTTTTCTAAGACATCATTGGGTCACTGAATTAAATATTATGCTATTTGCATTTGGGCATTTAAATGCTAAATAATATTTTAAATGTCCAAATATTCATGGACTAAAATGCTTACTGTTGGAATTATTCCAAACAGTAGCCTTGAGCAGTTTCATGAATTTTGTGATTGTTTGGGTATTTTTAGTAAAGCCCTAAAGATACAGAATAATTAGAAAACAGAAACAAATAAAAGAAAGAGGGACTTATCTGGGCCTTACCTGGCTGACCCAGATCCTGTGCAGCCCAGAGGCCCAGCACTGTGCAGCCAGGAGCTGGCCCGGCCCACCACCAGTGCCAGTCGTCTTCAACCCAGCGCCAGAAGGACGCTGGGCACGTGCTCGTCGCGCGCTGGCCACGCGCCGGGCCACCTCCTGCTACCCGTCGCTGCCTCGACGCCCTGGACGATGCCACGTTTTCCCCTGGACCGCCTCGTCCTCTCCCGTGCCTCTCTTCTCCTCTGCTCTCCTTCTCCCGCTGCTACCGAGTGCCTCGCAGCGCGCCGCTGACCTCCACTGCGGCCACCGGCCACCCCACGCCTCGCCGACGCTCCAAGAAGCTCCGCCTCGTTCCCCTCTTCCTCCTAACCGAGCCACATGGTGCCTGATGCCCTGGACGCCGCCAACACCACCGTTCCCCTCGTCGGTCGCCATGGATCCTCGCCGTCGATTCAGGAGCTACCGGGCGTCCCCGACCTCGCCCTCGCGCTCGTTGGACTCGCTGTGAGCCTCCGCACCGAACCTCCCTCTCCCCGATGCCGATTTCTTCCTCTGACTGCGAGCTCCGTCGACCCGAGAGCTCATCGCTGCCGGCCACGAGGTCACCGTGGCTAGAGCCCACACACGTCGCGTTCGAGCACGTTGTCGTCCTCAGCGCGTTCCCAGGAACCAAGAGCACCTACCCACTCTTCCTCCCGTGCACCGTAGCGCTCTGTCCATCTTCACCGGACTCCGGCCGCCGCGCAAGTCGCCGCCGCCGTCGACCTAGGCCACCGGAGCTGCTGCTGCGTGCACCACCCGATGCGGACGAGCCTCCATGCCGCGTTGACGCCCTTCGCCGTCCATATGGACGCCGGACGGCGAATCCCGAGCGCCTCCGCCGCGACTTGAGGTCGCCGGCGGCCTAACCCCGGCCGTGCCGACGTGGCATGTCGTTAGTGGCTAATGACACCACTAACTAAACCCCAAGGGTCACAGACACATGGGCCCAGGCCCTAATTAACCTCAGTTTTGTTTTAGTTTAGATTAGTCTAAAACCCAGCGGGACCCGCAAACCAGAGTTGACTGCGCTGACATGGCAGTTGACCGGCCCCACCTGTCAGCGACACAAATGACGCCGGGTCACTGACCAGCGGACCCCACAGGTCAGTTTGACTTGGACCGCGCCCGTTGACCGCTGACATCACAGTGACGTCATGCTGATGCAGTAACTCATTTTCTGGATTTATTCTTATTTAGGAAATTCCAGAAAATGTTGCAAACTTCAAAAATTCATAGTAATTCAACCGTAACTCCAAATCAAACAGGTTATATATGAAAAATTATCAGAAAAATCTAATCTATCCATTTATGCTGTTTTCATGCATGTTAGAACACTTCAACCTTGCTGTTTAGGTGAAACAAGTTAATGCACTAATATGACCTCTTATTTTGGGTTTGCATTTGAATCCTCGATTCAAATAAACTCAAACCAATCTGTTCTAAGTTGCATTAGCCAAAACACACTCATTTTGTCATGTCATGAGCATGCATCATATTGTTGCATTGCATTGATTGTGTTTCTTCCTTGTTTGCCGGTATTGTCCCCTCTCGATAGAAGTGGTTTCGACGATGAGTTCGATGACACCGATGAAGAGCTATGTTATCTTCAGAAGTGCCAGGCAAGCAAAACTCCCTTGTTCATTTCTATACAATCCCACTCTCTCGCTCCTGCTCTCTTTTACTGCATTAGGACAACATCGATTCAACTGTTACATGCTGCGGTAGTTGAACCCCTTATCCTCTGCATGACCTGGCATTGCCACAGTAAATAGATGAAACCCACTAGCATGAGTAGGAGTTGTTTGAGCCTTTATGTGCCTACTCATTCATGCTTGTTTGTCGTGCCTGCTACTGTTTAGAGTTGAGTCGGGTCTGATTCATCGGGAATGAATTGGAATGGTGATGAACATGTCCTACTGTGTGTGAGCTAAGTGTGTGAACACGATTTGGTAAAGGTAGCGGTGAGAGGCCATGTAGGAGTACATGGTGGGTTATCTCATTGCAGCCGTCCTCAGGAACTGAGTTCTGTGTTTGTGACCCATGAATAGTTACTACCACACATTGGGCTCCGGGCGCTCCAAGCTCTCTCGACTTATTAATCAACCTGATCTCTGTCCAGGAGTTGCAACTAGTTTCTAGTGTTTGTAGGTAGTGTTAGTAGTCCACCAAGTGGTACCCGGTACAGGTGGGCTTGGGACAGACTAGGCACCGTGGCACGGTGTACCAAGCGTAGATCCATCCGTCGAGGTGGGCTTGGGAACCCTGCACACATCGTTTGGGGCCATGAGCGACACCCGGGCCGGATCTCCTTGCGGATGGAACCCGAATAGGCGATAAACCTGGACTAGAGACTTGTGTGGTTAGTCAGGTCGTGGCCGACTCCCTCGCCAGGCTTCCGCTTGAAGGTTGCCGAGGTACATGATGTGTACATGGTGGTAAGTGGCGAGAGCGTGTGTGAAGAAGTACACCCCTGCAGGGTTATCATTATCTATTCGAATAGCCGGATTCCTCGGATATGGAAACTTGGACCCCTTGCATAGTTCATAGACAAGTGAAAGTGGATACTCTAAAATGCGCAAGATAAGCGTGAGTGCTATGGATAGCCTTCTCGTAGGGAGACGGGAGCGGATCCATAGTGGTGTATTGGTATGGTGAATATGTGGACTCGTCTGATGCCTATGTTCATGATCATGCCTAGATATTCTCATAACTATGCGCTTTTCTATCAATTGCTCGGCAGTAATTTGTTCACCCACCGTAATATATGCTATCTTAAGAGAAGCCACTAGTGAAACCTATGGCCCCCGGGTCTATTTTATATCATATTAGTTTCCCGTCAACTTACCGATTTCTATCGTCGTTTATTTTGCAATCTTTACTTTCCAATCTATACAACAAAAATACCAAAAATATTTATCTTATTATCTTTATCAGATCTCACTTTTGCAAGTGGCCGTGAAGGGATTGACAACCCCTTTATCGCGTTGGTTGCAAGGTTCTTGATTGTTTGTGCAGGTACTAGGCGATTTGTGTGTAGTCTCATACTGGATTGATACCTTGGTTCTCAAAAACTGAGGGAAATACTTACGCCACTTTGTTGCATCACCCTTTCCTCTTCAAGGGAAAATCAACACATGCTCAAGAGGTAGCAAGAAGGATTTCTGGTGCCGTTGCCGGGGAGATCTACTGTAACGCCCTCGATGTGGCTATATCTCCCACGTGTCGAGGCACGACTTAGAGGCATAACCGCATTGAAAGCAATGTTGCAAGTGAGGTAATATTCACACATCCCATGTAATAAATAAGGGGAAAGAGATACATAGTTGGCTTACAGTTGCCACTTCACACAGTACATAAATAAACATTCATCATCCAGATTACACTGAAGGTCCGACTACGGTACCAAAATGAAAGAAGACTACCCCAAATGCTAAATAGATCCCCGGATCACCCCAACTGGGCTCCACTACTGATCATCTGGAAAAGACACATAATAACGCCCACGTTCCTCATCGAACTCCCAAGTGAGCTCGGACGCGTCATCTGCATTGGCATCGTTGGTACCTGCAACTGTTGTGATAGAATCTGTGAGTCACGGGGACTCAGCAATCTCACACCCGCGAGATCAAGACTATTTAAGCTTATAGGTAGGAAAGGATAGTGAGGTGGAGCTGCAGCAAGCGACTAGCATATATGGTGGCTACAACGCAAAAGAGAGCGAGAAGAGAAGCAAAGCACGGTCGTGAAGCTAGAAATGATCAAGAAGTGATACTAGAACAACCTACGTCATGCATAACTCCAACACCGTGTTCACTTCCCGGACCCCGCCGAGAAGAGACCATCACGGTTACACACGCGGTTGATGTGTTTTAGTTAAGGTCAACTTCGGGTTTTCTACAACCGGACATCAACAAATTCCCATCTGCCTCATAACCGCGGGCACGGCTTTCGAAAGATAATACCCTGCAGGGGTGTCCCAACTTAGCCCATTATAAGCTCTCACGGCCAACGAAGGATATTCCTTCTACCGGGACCCGATCAATCTCGGAATCCCGAACTACAAGACATTTCGACAGCAATAAAACAAGTCCAGCAAAGCCGCCTGATTGTGCCGACAAATCCTGATAGGAGCTGCACATATCTCGGTCTCAGTGCACATCCGGATAAGCGAAGCGTACAGGAGCCAACATAACCCAAGTTGCCAAGGGACGGCCCCGCACGGTGCTCTAGTTTGGACCAGCAATCGAAGGAGAACTGGCCCAGGGGGGTTAAAATAAAGATGACCCTTGAGTCTGCAGAACCCAAGGGAAAAAGGCTTAGGTGGCAAATGGTAAAACCAATGTTGGGCCTTGCTGGAAAAGTCTTATTCAAAGCGAACTGTCAAGGGGGTCCCATAAATCACCCAACCGTGTAAGAAACGCAAAATCCGGGAACATAACACCGGTATGACGGAAACTAGGGTGGCAAGAGTGGAACAAAACACCAGGCAAAAGGTCGAGCCTTCCACCCTTTACCAAGTATATAGATGCATTAATTAAATAAGATGTATTGTGATATCCCAACAAGTAAAACATGTTCCAACAAGGAACAACAAGTCCATGTTCCAACAAGGAACAAACTTCATCTTCACCTGCAACTAGCAACGCTATAAGAGGGGCTGAGCAAAGCGGTAACATAGCCAAACAACGGTTTGCTAGGACATGGATGGTTAGGGGCTGACATGGCAATATAGGAGGCATGATATAGCAAGTGGTAGGTATCGCAGCATAGGCATAGCAAAAGAGCGAGCATCTAGCAAGCAAAGATAGAAGTGATTTCGAGGGTATGGTCATCTTGCCTGCAAGGTTCTCAGAGTTGTCGAAAGCTTGGTCCTCGAAAGCGTTCTCAACAGGTTCCTCATTCACGTACTCGTCTCCCGGCTCTACCCACAACAAGAACACAAGCAGAGAGGACAAACATCAATCACGATGCAATGCACAACCAACATGATGCAAAACATGGCATGATATGCGAGATGTGATATGCAATGCATATGCATGCTCCGGAAGGAAAAAGATGAACAAGGCATAATCTTGGCAAACCAAGTATGCCACTGGATAGGTGAGGTGATTTCGGTTGAAATCGATATAAAGATCACCGGAATCGGATGCACGGTTTGCAAATGACGAGCAAAACAAGAATGACAATAATCTGCCATTAACAGCATGATGCTACATAGCAAGCAACAAGAAATTAAGCTACTGCACCCAAACATAA
Source organism: Aegilops umbellulata (assembly GCA_032464435.1). Classification (NCBI taxonomy): domain Eukaryota; kingdom Viridiplantae; phylum Streptophyta; class Magnoliopsida; order Poales; family Poaceae; genus Aegilops; species Aegilops umbellulata. The sequence goes on from CP136058.1 coordinate 279,642,242, forward strand.
CAACAAAGCATATGAAAGTAATCTACTCAAGATGCTCGACAAAAGATGAACACTGATATACGGCTAAATCACATCAAAACAGGTTCAAACAAACATGGAAAAAGTGCAAAAGATAACAGGTTCACAGACTTGGTGAAAATAACATGGCAGAAACTAACATCAGGATGACATGTTTAGAGCAACGAAACAACATGCTACAGGAACAGTACATAGCAAAGTAAGACACGGCATGAATCTACTCAAAGCACTTAACAAAAGTCCCTTAGTGACCATAAGCCAAAAAGGACCAGAAAATATGATTACACCCATGTCAAATAAGCAAGTTTCGTTACAGGTTTCAGACTTAGCAGAAAACTGGACATGTCAAAAACAGATAACGAGTAGGCATGTTCGTGAGCTCGATGCACTCACTACAGAGCATTTCATGAGAAACTAAGAATACATGCATCAAGAAGACATGGCATAGAATCTATACATGGTAAGAATAACATCATATCATGCAAGGATCAACTACACCAAGCTTGGCAAAATCGAATAACATGTAAACAATCTGCCAGCAACATTTTATAGCAAAAGTAGAGCTCGATTGACTCAAGCTATGGCACTCCATAAATACAAAAAAAGGCATGGATGGATAGAGCAAAACCACACTCTCAAAACACCCTTACTGATCATGCTCAAAATATGCATAGATCTCTCGGAAACAACATGAACACATGGCATGAAAATAACAGCAGGCAGGGACTTAGTGAAAATACTGAGTCTCTGAAATCAGCAACATCAAGTGCCCTAGTTTGCATGCTTGTGCTAGTCACCAAAAAGATCACAAAAATACATGGCATAATTCTCTGGAAAGGTAACATGGCATATTACAAAACTCATGTAGGACTCAACTTCATAGGAGGTACACATCAATCATGGCAAAAATAACAAAAGTGCATGTTCAGATAAGAATCAGAAACTAACATAAACTAGCCATCTTCTAACAGCATTTCGGGCATCAATATGACCTCAAATGAAAATGATGCAATGGAACGAAGTGATGTACTCCTCGAGGCGAACAATTTGACATATTATACGCGCAAGTACGGATGCAAAGTTATTGCACGAGGAACATGTGATGATTATGCAAGAAACGAAGGACTTGGAGAAAAACGGGGGGGAAGAAAAGTCAACCCCTCGTCGGCGCGGATCAAGATCTGGACGCGCTCCGGCGACTCCGGCGAGGGGCGGCAAGTTCGGCGAGGTGGAGAGGGGAGGCGAGGCCGGCCGGGCGGCGCGGACCCGAGGCGCGGGCGCGCGGTGGCTCTCCGGGCGCGGGCGGCGCGGACCCGAGGCGCGGGCGCGCGGTGGCTCTCCGGGCGCGGGCGCGCGGTGGCTCTCCGGGCGCGGGCGGCGCGGGTCCGAGGCGGCGACCCCGGGCGGCGCGCGGTGGCGGCTCCGGCGCCAGCGCGGGAGTTGCGGCGCCGGCGGGCGGCGCGGCGAGCTGCGGTGGCGCGGGCGCGGGCGACAGGCGGCGGGGTGAGGCGCGGGCTGCGGGGGCTCTCCCCGGGCCGAGCGGGCCGCGGGCGGGCGCGCGGTGGCCGGCGGGCGCGGGCGACACGTGGCGGCCTCTGATTCGTCCGGCGGCACGGGGCGGACGTGTCCGGCCCCGGCGGACAGCGTCCGGCGCGCGGAGGGAGCGGGGGCTAGGGTTAGGGTAGGAATGGACCCGTGATTTCGGAGGGGGAGGCCTTTTTATAGATAGAAGGAGCTAGGAAGCTCCAAATGGAGAGCAGTTTTCGGCCACGCGATCGTGATCGAACGGCGGAGGACATGGGAGTGTCTTAGATGGGTTATTGGGCTGTTTTGAAGGGGTGTTGGGCTGCAACACACACGAGGCCTTCACGGTTACCCGGTTAACCGTTGGAGTACCAAACGAACTCCGATTGACCCGAAACTTGACAGGCGGTCTATCGGTGCTATACCGAGGCCGCTTGGCAAACCTCGGTCCAATCCGAGAAAGTTTAATACCCGCTCACGAAGAAATGTAAAAGGGACACCGGGGGACATAGGAGCGCCGGATTGCAAAACGGACAACGGGGAAAATGCTCGGATTCATGAGACGAACACGTATGCGAATGCGATGCACATGAAGACATGACATGAAATGCAAGACATGACCAAAATGCAAAACGACGGGAAACCCAACCACGGAGGGAATATCATAACACATAGCCGAAAATGGCAAGAGTTGGATTACAAATATGGCAAGTTACATCTGGGGCGTTACAACACTCCAGCACTACGAGAGGATCTCGTCCCGAGATCTAGGACTGAAAGAACTCCGGATACTCGGAACGTAGGTGGTCCTCACACTCCCAGGTGGCTTCTCGGTCTGAATGGTGTGACCATTTCACTTTCAGGAATTTGATTGACTTGTTGCGAGTCTTGCACTCAGTTGTTTCAAGAATAGCAACGGGATTCTCATGATAGGATAAATCTTCTTGAAGATCAATCTCTTCGAAGTTGATGGTGCGCTCAGGCGTCTTGAAGCACTTGCGAAGCTGTGACACGTGGAAGACATTGTGCACATTTGCAAAGTTGGAGGGAAGCTCAAGTTGATAGGCGAGATCGCCTCGTTTGCCGATGATCTTGAAAGGGCCCACGTATCTAGGGGCAAGTTTCCCCTTGATACCGAAGCGATGAGTTCCTTTCATTGGAGAGACGCGGAGGTAGACATGGTCTCCGATCTCGAATGCCACATCACGATGTTTGCTGTCGTAATAGCTCTTCTGGCGCGACTGCGCGGCTTTGAGGTTCTCACGAATGACCTTGCACATAGTCTCAGCCTCTGAGATCAAATCATTGCCGAGCAATTTGCGTTCACCGGTTTCAGACCAGTTAAGAGGAGTACGGCACTTTCTGCCATAGAGAATCTCGAATGGGGCTTTGCCTGAGCTGGCTTGAAAACTGTTGTTGTAAGAGAATTCAGCATACGGAAGGCAATCCTCCCACTTCATGCCGAAAGAGATAACACAAGCTCTGAGCATATCTTCAAGAATTTGGTTGACACGTTCGACTTGTCCACTAGTCTGAGGGTGGAAAGCTGTGCTGAAGCGAATATTGGTGCCCATGGCCTTCTGAAAAGAATCCCAAAACTTGGAGGTAAAGATGCTGCCACGGTCTGAAGAGATCAATTGTGGAATGTCGTGCAAGGAGACAATTCTGGATGTGTAGAGCTCTGCCAGCTGCGCTGCTGTGATAGACTCTTTGATAGGAAGAAAATGAGCCACTTTGGTGAGCTTGTCGATGACGACGAAGATAGCATCATTTCCACGCTTGGACTTAGGAAAACCAGTCACGAAGTCCATTTTGATATGATCAAACTTCCATTCTGGAATAGCAAGAGGTTGGAGAAGACCAGCTGGTCGTTGGTGTTCTGCTTTCACCCTTCTGCAGACATCACACTCATTCACGAATTGAGCAATCTCACGCTTCATTCGAGTCCACCAATACGACTGCTTGAGGTCATGGTACATCTTCGTACTTCCAGGATGAATTGGCAGAAGAGAGTTGTGCGCTTCGTTCATAATGACTTTACGAAGATCACCCTTTGGAACCACGATCCGGTCCTCGAAGAAAAGAGTATCTCTATCATCAACTCGATAGCACTTGTATTTGGAAATGCTCTTGTCAATACGACGTTTCACCTTCTTCACCATGGTATCCAACAATTGTGCCTCACGAATTTGATCTTCCAAAGTAGGAGAGACGATGAGGTTGGCAAGAAAACCTTGAGGAACAACTTGGAGATTCAACTTGCAGAAAGCCTCACAGAGATCCAGTTGAAAGGGCTTGAGGATTAAGCTGTTGCAGTAAGCCTTTCTGCTCAAAGCGTGTGCAATCACATTAGCCTTGCCTGGAGTATATTCAATACTCGGATTATACTCTTGAATCATTTCGACCCATCGAGTTTGCCTGAGGTTGAGGTTAGGCTAAGTGAAGATATACTTGAGACTCTTGTGATCGGTGAAAATGTCCACTTTCCTTCCCAACAGGAGATGTCTCCATGTTATTAGAGCGTGGACAACTGCCGCCAACACAAGATCGTGAGTGGGGTAGTTCCTTTTGTTGGGCTTCAACTGACGAGAGGTATAGGCAACAACCTTCTTCTCTTGCATTAAGACGGCGCCGAGGCCCTGAAGAGAAGCATCACAGAATACTTCATAAGGCTTGGATTTGTCAGGAGGAGTCAGAACTGGAGCAGTGACGAGTTTCTCTTTGAGAGTTTTGAAAGCAACATCACACTCAGGAGACTAGACATACTTCACATGCTTCTGGAGGAGGTTAGAATAGGCTTTGCAATCTTTAAGAAATTCTCAACGAATCTTCGGCAATAGCTTGCAAGTCCAAGAAAACTGCGAAGCTGCTTGACATTCTAAGGCGGTTCCCAATCACAACTGCAGACACCTTCTCAGGATTAACAGTGATGCCCTTGGCAGAGATGATATGGCCAAGATAAAGAACTTCATCAAGCCAAAATTCACATTTGGAGAACTTCGCATATAATTTATACTCTCTGAGCTTGTCGAGTACCAATCGCAAATGTTTGGCATGATCCTCCTTGTTCTTGGAGAAGACCAAAATATCATCAAGATAGACCAAGACGAATTCGTTGATGTAGGGGTTGAAGATGAAATTCATCAAGCGAGAGAATGCTGGAGGAGCATTGACAAGGCCGAAAGACATGACAGTATATTCATAAGAACCAAAGCTTGTTCTGAATGCTGTCTTGGGAATATCTTCTTCACGAATGCGAATCTGATGATAACCCATACGAAGGTCAAGCTTGGAGAACACCTTAGCACCTTTAAGTTGCTCAAATAGCTCATTGATGTTGGGAAGTGGGTACTTGTTCTTGATTGTCTTCTTGTTCAATGGACGGTAGTCTACGCAAAGTCGGTCCGTGCCATCCTTCTTCCTGACAAAAAGAACACCACAACCCCACGGAGAAGAACTCGGTCTGATCAAACCCAGACGCTCTTGTTTATCGAGTTGTAACTTCAATTCCTTGAGCTCATCTGGTCCAAGCTTGTAAGGACGCTTGCAAACGGGTTCCGTGCCAGGCTCAAGATCAATAACGAATTCAACTGGTCGACGGGGAGGCATACCCGGAAGCTCTTCTGGAAAGACATCTTGGTACTCACAAACAACTGGAATCTGAGAGATAGCTTCCATTTCACCATTCTCATTGAGAGAAAACAACTGAATGGTATCATCACGAGAAGCATAGATGATCACATCGTTAGAAGAGTGAGTCAATTTGATTTCCCTGGCAGCACACTCAAGTTGAGCCTTGTGCTTAGAAAGCCAGTCCATCCCGAGAATAAGATCAATATCAGAGTCACCAAGCACCATTGGAGAAGATAGAAATTTATAGTCGCCCATCTTGATAGAGACATCAGGAACTAACGAGTTTGCTCTCATTGACTTCGTCGGAGAAATAACACCCAACGGTTTATCCAGGTAAGTCCAAGAAAAATCATTCTTTGCAAAGAACGATCTTGACATGAAACAATGCGATGCGCCAGTATCAAATAAGACTTTTGCAGGAATATCATTAACAGGAAGATTACCCATGATCACGTCAGAAGAGTCCTCCGCTTGAGCTGCATTCATCATGTTCACCTTGGCATGCTTAGGATTATGCTTGACCACTGCATTGCTGGAAGATTTCACAGGAGGAGGAGGCGGAAGGCGCCTTTGGTTGAAGCACTTGTTCGCATAGTGACCCTTCTGCTGACATTTGTTGCAAGTCACCTCTGAGAGCGGACGATGGTAAGGAGCACTTGGCCTTGGAGCTTGATTCTGAGACTTGTTCTGATAGCCAGGGTTGGGTGGGTGGGAAGATCCACGACCACTTGAGTTCTTCTGCTGATAAGGCTGACGGAACGGAGGAGGAGGAGGCAACCAGAACTTCTGTTGCTTAGGTGCCACAAGTGAAGAAGAAGAAGACTGAACTGCGTCTCTGACTCTCTTCTTAGATGCCTCACACTTGAGCTGAGCAGCTTCTTGTTTCAGCGCCATGTTGTAGAATTCATCATACTTTAATGGCTCGAAAAGCACGAGAGCAAGTTGCAGATCTTCTCTGAGACCACGCCTGAACTGGTAGATCATACTCTTCTCATCAGGGATGTCTTGCCTTGCAAAACGAGAGAGCTTCTGGAACTGAGTGTTGTATTGATAGACAGACATGGTGCCTTGCTTGAGATTGCGGAACTCCTCACACTTACTCTCAACAACACTTTCTGGAATGTGGTGCGCTTTGAAATCACGGCGGAAATCATCCCAGGTAATCACACGACCTCCTCTGGAATCTTTGTATTACTGGAACCACTCAGCAGCTTGATCTTTGAGTTGAAAAGAGGCAAACTTGACAAAGTCCTTAGGTCTGACATTGCTGCACTCGAAATGCTTGCTGATGTCCACGAGCCAGTCATCGGCGTCCGTGGCCTCGACACAGTAGCTGAAGGTCTTTGGCTGATTAGCAAGGAACTGGTTCAATGAAGCGAAATGCGGCTGATTGTACCCTTGGCCTTGATTCTCTTGATTAGCTTGCCCTTGGTTGCGATCTTGCAAGAGCTGAATCAGAATCTGAGCGTTGGCATTTGTGGCAGTCATCAGGGCTTGCCAAGCTTCCGGAGGCGGAGGTGGTGGCGGAGGGTTAGCCTGATTTCCTTCATTGCGTTCCGGATTCTGACGCGTTGGCGGAGCCATCCTGAAGAGGGTGACATCCATTAGCATCTTGACAGAGATATATATTGAAGCTGAATCAAAGGAACGAAATTGCAACATATAGTCTTCACAATAAACATCCAAACGAGAATGAACGAATGAATTCCAAAGTAAAACATCACACTTCCATAAGCTGAGAAGCCACTTAGAACAAGGTATGGAATAAAATCAACAAGGCACGGATGTGAACAAATACTTGGTAAGGATTACCCAATCACAAACCAAATATCTGCGGAAGAAAAACTAGAGCTACATGAATTCCCACTTATAAACTCCCGAAACTTTCTGGTTATGCAATCAGGTGTTGGGGATACAGGGGACACAAAATATCTCACCCAAACTAACAATACCTAGATCCAGTTGTATCCATCCTTCAACACATAACCAAGAAATCCTCGGAAATCATCTACCTCAACCTTCGAAAAGCATCCGTTATACAAGTCATGGCGATACTCCCGCACTCGCCTCAGTACTGGGCTATCAGGGTTATCTCACCAACAACTGTACAGAAGAGATTTTCGATGTCGGCGTACTAAACTCAGGTATTCCAAAACCGCAACGATAAAATTATGACGACAACACCTCGGAGCTCAACTCCTCAGGACACCTCCTCTAAAACCTCTGTTGACGGGAGGCAACCAAGACAATGTTGTCATCATAAAACCATCGGAACGATTCTAAGATACCCGCGTGATCCTAAAAAAAAATTTAATGAAATTTGAGAAGAGAAGAGTCAAAACTCTACGTCAGGATGCCTTACCAGAGCGATGAGGAGACTGGGAAGTAAAAAGAATTCCTAAGCTCTCCGATATATAATTCCTAAGTGACTCAAAACATTTTTCTAGACACAACTCGGCCACTAAAGACGATCAAACAGTGGGGGCTCCTAAGGTCGGGGAAGGCTTTGATTACCAACTTGTAACGCCCTCGATGCGGCTATATCTCCCACGTGTCGAGGCACGACTTAGAGGCATAACCGCATTGAAAGCAATGTCGCAAGTGAGGTAATCTTCACACATCCCATGTAATAAATAAGGGGAAAGAGATACATAGTTGGCTTACAGTCGCCACTTCACACAGTACATAAATAAACATTCATCATCCAGATTACACTCAAGGTCCGACTACGGTACCAAAATGAAAGAAGACTACCCCAAATGCTAAATAGATCCCCGGATCACCCCAACTGGGCTCCACTACTGATCATCTGGAAAAGACACATAATAACGCCCACGTTCCTCATCGAACTCCCAAGTGAGCTCGGACGCGTCATCTGCACTGGCATCGTTGGTACCTGCAACTGTTGTGATAGAATCTGTGAGTCACGGGGACTCAGCAATCTCACACCCGCGAGATCAAGACTATTTAAGCTTATAGGTAGGAAAGGATAGTGAGGTGGAGCTGCAGCAAGCGACTAGCATATATGGTGGCTACAACGCAAAAGAGAGAGAGAAGAGAAGCAAAGCACGGTCGTGAAGCTAGAAATGATCAAGAAGTGATCCTAGAACAACCTACGTCATGCATAACTCCAACACCGTGTTCACTTCCCGGACCCCGCCGAGAAGAGACCATCATGGTTACACACGCGGTTGATGTGTTTTAGTTAAGGTCAACTTCGGGTTTTCTACAACCGGACATCAACAAATTCCCATCTGCCTCATAACCGCGGGCACAGCTTTAGAAAGATAATACCCTGCAGGGGTGTCCCAACTTAGCCCATTATAAGCTCTCACGACCAACGAAGGATATTCCTTCTACCGGGAAGACCCGATCAATCTCGGAATCCCGGACTACAAGACATTTCGACAGCAATAAAACAAGTCCAGCAAAGCTGCCCGATTGTGCCGACAAATCCTGATAGGAGCTGCACATATCTCGGTCTCAGGGCACATCTGGATAAGCGAAGCGTACAAGAGCCAACATAACCCAAGTTGCCAAGGGACGGCCCCGCATAGTGCTCTAGTTTGGACTAGCAATCGAAGGAGAACTCGCCCGGGGGGGTTAAAATAAAGATGACCCTTGAGTCTGCAGAACCCAAGGGAAAAAGGCTTAGGTGGCAAATGGTAAAACCAATGTTGGGCCTTGCTGGAAAAGTCTTATTCAAAGCGAACTGTCAAGGGGGTCCCATAAATCACCCAACCATGTAAGGAACGCAAAATCCGGGAACATAACACCGGTATGACGGAAACTAGGGTGGCAAGAGTGGAACAAAACACCAGGCAAAAGGCCGAGCCTTCCACCCTTTACCAAGTATATAGATGCATTAATTAAATAAGATGTATTGTGATATCCCAACAAGTAAAACAAGTTCCAACAAGGAACAACAAGTCCATGTTCCAACAAGGAACAAACTTCATCTTCACCTGCAACTAGCAACGCTATAAGAGGGGCTGAGCAAAGCGGTAACATAGCCAAACAACGGTTTGCTAGGACATGGATGGTTAGGGGCTGACATGGCAATATAGGAGGCATGATATAGCAAGTGGTAGGTATCGCAGCATAGGCATAGCAAAAGAGCGAGCATCTAGCAAGCAAAGATAGAAGTGATTTCGAGGGTATGGTCATCTTGCCTGCAAGGTTCTCAGAGTTGTCGAAAGCTTGGTCCTCGAAAGCGTTCTCAACAGGTTCCTCGTTAACGTACTCATCTCCCGGCTCTACCCACAACAAGAACACAAGCAGAGAGGACAAACATCAATCACGATGCAATGCACAACCAACATGATGCAAAACATGGCATGATATCCGAGATGTGATATGCAATGCATATGCATGCTCCGGAAGGAAAAGGATGAACAAGGCATAATCTTGGAAAACCAAGTATGCCACTGGATAGGTGAGGTGATTTCGGTTGAAATCGATATAAAGATCACCGTAATCGGATGCACGGTTTGCAAATGACGAGCAAAACAAGAATGACAATAATCTGCCATTAACAGCATGATGCTACTTAGCAAGCAACAAGAAATTAAGATACTGCACCCAAACATAACAACAAAGAATTTGACAGTAATCTACTCAAGACGCTCGACAAAAGATGAACACTGAGCTACGGCTAAATCACATCATAACAGGTTCAAACAAGCATGGCAAAAGTGCAAAAGATAACAGGTTCACAGACTTGGTGAAAATAACATGATGGCAGAAACTAACATCAGGATGACATGTTTAGAGCAATGAAACAACATGCTACAGGAACAGGACATAGCAAAGTAAGGCATGGCATGAATATACTAAAAGCACTTGACAAAAGTCCCTTAGTGACCATAAGCCAAAAAGGACCAGAAAATATGATTACACCCATGTCAAATAAGCAAGTTTCGTTACAGGTTTCAGACTTGGCAGAAAACTGGACATGTCAAAAACAGATAACGAGTAGGCATGTTCGTGAGCTCGATGCACTCACTACAGAGCATCGCATGAGAAACTAAGCATACATACATCAAAAAGACATGTCATAGAAGCTATACATGGCAAGAATAACATCATATCATGCAAGGATCAACTACACCAAGCTTGGCAAAATCGAATAACATGTAAACAATCTGCCAGCAGCATTTTATAGCAAAAGTAGAGCTCGATTGACTCAAGCTATGGCACTCCATAAATACAAACAAAGGCATGGATGGATAGAGCAAAACCACATTCTCAAAACACCCTTACTGGTCATGCTCAAAATATGCATAGATCTCTCGGAAAAAACATGAACACATGGCATGAAAATAACAGCAGGCAGGGACTTAGTGAAAATACTAAAGTCTCTGAAATCAGCAACATCAAGTGCCCTAGTTTGCATGCTTGTGCTAGTCACCACAAAGATCACAAAAATACATGGAATAATTCTCTGAAAAGGTAACATGGCATATTACAAAACTCATGTAGGACTCAACTTCATAGGAGGTACGCATCAATCATGGCAAAAATAACAAAAGTGCATGTTCAGATAAGAATCAGAAACTAACATCAACTAGCCCTCTTCTAACAGTATTTCGGGCATCAATATGACCTCAAATGAAAATGATGCAATGGAACGAGATGATGTGCTCTTCGAGGCGAACAATTTGACATATCTTACGCGCGAAACGGAGCTATGGATGCAAAGTTATGGCACGAGGAACATGTGATGATTATGCAAGAAACGAAGGACTTGGAGAAAAACGGGGGGGGGGGGGGGGAGAAAAGTCAACCCCTCGTCGGCGCGGATCTGGATCTGGCCGCGCTCCGGCGACTCCGGCGAGGGGCGGCGGGTCCAGCGAGGTGGAGAGGGGAGGCGAGGCCGGCCGGGCGGCGCGGACCCGAGGCGCGGGCGCGCGGTGGCTCTCCGGGCGCGGGCGGCGCGGGTCCGAGGCGGCGACCCCGGGCGGCGCGCGGTGGCGGCTCCGGTGCCGGCGCGGGAGTTGCAGCGGCGGCGGGCGGCGCGGCGAGCTGCGGTGGCGCGGGCGCGGGCGACAGGCGGCGGGGTGAGGCGCGGGCTGCGGGGGCTCTCCCCGGGCCGAGCGGGCCGCGGGCGGGCGCGCGGTGGCCGGCGGGGGCGGGCGACACGTGGCGGCCTCCGATTCGTCCGACGGCGCGGGGCGGACGTGTCCGGCGCGCGGAGGGAGCGGGGGCTAGGGTTAGGGTAAGAATGGACCCGTGATTTCGGAGGGGGAGGCCTTTTTATAGATAGAAGGAGCTAGGAAGCTCCAAATGGAGAGCGGTTTTCGGCCACGCGATCGTGATCGAACGGCGGAGGACATGGGAGTGTCTTAGATGGGTTATTGGGCTGTTTTGAAGGGGTGTTGGGCTGCAACACACACGAGGCCTTCACGGTTACCTAGTTAACCGTTGGAGTACCAAACGAACTCCGATTGACCCGAAACTTGACAGGCGGTCTACCGGTGCTATACCGAGGCCGCTTGGCAAACCTCGATCCAATCCGAGAAAGTTTAATACCCGCTCACGAAGAAATGTAAAAGAGGACACCGGGGGACATAGGAGCGCCGGATTGCAAAACGGACAACGGGGAAAATGCTCGGATTCATGAGACGAACACGTATGCGAATGCGATGCACATGAAGACATGACATGAAATGCAAGACATGACCAAAATGCAAAACGACGGGAAACCCAACCACGGAGGGAATATCATAACACATAGCCGAAAATGGCAAGAGTTGGATTACAAATATGGCAAGTTACATCTGGGGCGTTACATCTACGCTCAAGTCAAGACATACCAAGTACCCATCACAAACTCTTATCCCTCGCATTACATTATTTGCCATTTGCCTCTCGTTTTCCTCTCCCCCACTTCACCTTTGCCTTTTCTTCGCCCTTCTTCCGTTCGATCTTTTGTTTGCTTGTGTTACCATGTACCTTCTTTTTGCTTGCATCTTCGCTTGCTAAAAGTTTATGGATACTCATCCACTTGCTAATCTCTTTAAGAGATCCAATTATGAAGAACCAATTGCTAGTGAGTTGAGTGCACTAGATTATCTTTATGAGGTTCATGTGAAAATTGTGATGGAGTGTTGAAAGAAGAAATTTATGAAGTGATTCACGATAGACCTTTGAATAAAAAGCATGATTGCAATGATTTTATTATAAATTCTATTGATGTAAATTGTGCTAATGATAGGCAAAACCCTAAGCTTGGGGATGCTAGTTTTGCTATGTCCACTACTTGTTGCAATGATCATGATTGGGGTGATTCTTCTTACAATCTTGAAAATTTATTTAAGCCCCATGATGAATATGAGATTGATAATAGTGTTTGTAATATTATTGAAAGTAGTTTTGGAAGAGTGTCAACTTTATATCTCACATGTTTGGAGAATGTTCAATCTTATGAAATTCTTGATAAAAGTGGGTTTGGAGAGGTCATGACTTTAGTTAATGATAATCCCACTATTTTGGAAGAGTGTCAACTTCGCATGCATGTGGATCGTGTTGAGAATATGTTATGTGATAGCTATTTTGTTGAATTTGCCTATGATCCTACATGTAATTATTATGAGAGAGGAAAATATGGCTGTAGAAATTTTTATCTTACTAAATTACCTCTCGTCATGTTGAGATTGCTATCGTCTCTTTCTTTTTCCTTGCATATGCTAATTTTTGCTTGCTATGATAATTTGTTTGATTATAAAATGCCTATGCATAGGAAGTATGTTAGACTTATATGTGTTCATCACATGTTCTATGATGCTCCCTTTGTGCTTTAATTCTTGACTTTGATGTGAGCATCATTGAAATCTTAATGCCTAGCTAAAGGGGCTTTAAACAATAGTGCTTGTTGAGAGACAACCCAATTTTATTTTTGTTCCTTGATTTTTGTTCCTGTTTAGTAATAAATAATTCATCTAGCCTCTGTTTATATGTGGTTTTATGTTTTAATTAGTGTTTTTGCCAAGTAGAACCTTTGGGAAGACTTGGGTGAAGTCTTTGCGATCTTGCTGTAAAAAACAGAAACTTTAGCGCTCACGAGATTAGTTGCCATTTTTACTGGAGAGTGATTTTAGGTTGATTATTTTTGCATATGATTAATATATAAATTCCTCGCGTCCAGAAATTTATTTCAGAATTTTTGGAGTTCCAGAAGTATTCGTTTGATACAGATTACTACAGACTGTTCTGTTTTTGACAGATTCTGTTTTTCGTGTGTTGTTTGCTTATTTTGATGAATCTATGGCTAGTATCGGGGGTATGAACCATAGAGAAGTTGGAATATAGTAGGTTTAACACCAATATAAATAAAGAATGAGTTCATTATAGTAGCTTAAAGTGGTGGTCTGTTTTCTTACATTAACGGAGGTCATGAGATTTTCTGTTTAAGTTTTGTGTTGTGAAGTTTTCAAGTTTTTGGGTAAAGATTTGATGGATTTTGGAATAAGGAGTGGAAAGAGCCTAATATTGGGGATTACCAAGGCACACCAAGGTAAAATTAAAGTAAACCAAAAGCCTAAGCTTGGGGATTCCCCGGAAGGCAGCCCCTCTTTCGTCTTTGTCTATCGGTAACTTTACTTGCGGCTATATTTTTTTTCACCACATGATATGTGTTTTGCTTGGAGCGTATTGTATGGTTTGAGTCTTTGCTTTTTATTTTACCACAATAATCCTTGATGTACACACCTTTTGTAGAGACACACATGAATCGGAATCCATTAGAATACTCTATGTGCTTCACTTATATCTTTTGAGCTAGATAATTTTGCTCTAGTGCTTCACTTATATCATTTTAGAGCACGGTGGTGGTTTTATTTTATAGAAATTATTGATCTCTCATGCTTCACTTATACTATTTTGATAGTCTTTTAGAACAGCATGATAATTTTCTTTGTCTATAAAATTATTCCTAATATGATAGGCATCCAAGATGGGTATAATAAAAACTTTCATATAGAGTGCATTAAATACTATGAGAAGTTGGATACTTGATAATTGTTTTGAGATATAAAGATGGTAATATTAGAGTCGTGCTAGTTGAATAATTGTGAAATTGAGAAATACTTGTGTTGGGGTTTGCAAGTCCCGTAGCATGCACATATGGTAACCGTTGTGTGACAAATTTGAAGCATGAGGTGTTCTTTGATTGCTTTCCTTATGAGTGGCGGTCGGGGATGAGCGATGGTCTTTTCCTACCAAACTATCCCCCTAGGAGCATGCGCGTAGTGCTTTGGGTTTGATGACTTGTAGATTTTCGCAATAAGTATGTGAGTTCTTTATGACTAATGTTGAGTCCATGGATTATACGCACTCTCACCCTTCCATCATTGATAGCCTCTTCGGTACCGTGCATTGCCCTTTCTCACCTCGAGAGTTGGTGCAAACTTCGCCGGTGCATCCAAACCCCGTGATATGATATGCTCTACACATAAGCCTCCTTATATCTTCCTCCAAAAAACCACCATACGTATTATGGCATTTCCATAGCCATTCCGAGATATATTGCCATGCAACTTTCCACCGTTCCGTTTATTATGACACGCTTCATCATTGTCATATTGCTTTGCATGATCATGTAGTTGACATTGTATTTGTGGCAAGGCCACCATTCATTCTTCATACATGTCACTCTTGATTCATTGCATATCTTGGTACATCGCCGGAGGCATTCACATAGAGTCATATTTTGTTCTAAGTATCGAGTTGTAATTCTTGAGTTGTAAGTAAATAAAAGTGTGATGATCTTCATTATTAGAGCATTGTCCCATGTTAGGAAAGGATGATGGAGACTATGACTCCCCCATAAGTCGGGATGAGACTCCGGACGAAAAAAAAAGAGGCCAAAGAAGCCCACCAAAAAAATGATGAGATAAAAAAAGAGAAGGGACAATGTTACTATCCTTTTTCCACACTTGTGCTTCAAATTAGCACCATGATCTTCATGATAGAGAGTCTCTTATTTTGTCACTTTCATATACTAGTGGGAATTTTCCATTATAGAACTTGGCTTGTATATTCCAATGATGGGCTTCCTCAAAATGCCCTAGGTCTTCGTGAGGAAGCGAGTTGGATGCACACCCACTTAGTTTCTTTTGTTGAGCTTTCATACATTTATAGCTCTAGTGCATCCGTTGCATGGAAATACCTACTCCTCGCATTGACATCAATTGATGGGCATCTCCATAGCCCATTGATTAGCTGCGTGAAAGTGCAACTATCCCTGGGTGGTTTTGGTAATTCCTAACAACATATAGCTCATTGAGCTAACATTATTCCAAGATTAATATTTTAGAAAAAACTCAATGAATGGCATGGCATGGATGAGGAAAGTGGATCCCTCAAAATTATAAGGACAAAAGATTGGCTCAAGCTTCAAGATCAAGACTCTACATTTTATATTTTAGTGATCCAAGATCACATTGAGTCTATAGGAAAAGCCAATACTATCAAGGAGGGATGAGGTGTTGTTTAATGAGCCTCTTGCTTCATGTGCTTAGTGATATGCTCCAAAACCCTCAACTATCTTCCCAGATCCACATATGACCTAAACCAAAAGTCAAACTCGGCCTTACCGATTCTTTCTATCTGGCACCACCGAGTTTCACATGTCATAGCCACTGCCACAAACCCTAGCAATTCGGTTTCACCGATAGGGATCTCGGTCTCATCGAGATGGGATTGCAATTTCTCTATTTCCCTTCGTAACGTTTCGGTCTAACCGAAGTGAGCGATCGGTCCCACCGAGATTGCAATGTAAACTCTCTATTTCCCTTTCGTAACATTTCGGTCTCACCGAAAAGAGCGAACCGGTCCCACCAAGTTTACCTGACCAACTCTCTGGTTAACTTATTACCAAAATCGGTCCCACCGAGTTTGTGTAATCGGTCACACCGAGATTGCGTTATGCCCTAACCCTAACCATATCGGTCCTACCGAGTTGCATCTCAGTCCCACCTAAAATCCTAACGATCACTAGGTTTGCTGAATCGGTCCGATCGAGTTTAACGATTCGGTCCCACCGAGTTTGGCAGATTGTGTGTAACGGTTAGATTTTGTGTGGAGGCTATATATACCCCTCCACCCACTCTTCATTCATGGAGAAAGCCATCAGAACACATCTACACTTCCAACTCATATGTTCTGAGAGAGAACCACATACCCTTGTGTTGAGCTCAAGATATTCCATTCCTACCATATGAATCTTGATCTCTAGCCTTCCCCAAGTTGCTTTCCACTCAAATCTTCTTTCCACCAAATCCAAATCCTGTGAGAGAGAGTTGAGTGTTGGGGAGACTATCATTTGAAGCACAAGAGCAAGGAGTTCATCATCAACACACCATTTGTTACTTCTTGGAGAGTGGTGTCTCCTAGATTGGCTAGGTGTCACTTGGGAGCCTCCGACAAGATTGTGGAGTTGAACCAAGGAGTTTGTAAGGGCAAGGAGATCGCCTACTTCATGAAGATCTACCGCTAGTGAGGGAAGTCCTTCGTGGGCGACGGCCGTGATGGAATAGACAAGGTTGCTTCTTCGTGGACCCTTCGTGGGTGGAGCCCTCCATGGACTCGCGCAACCGTTACCCTCTGTGGGTTGAAGTCTCCATCAACGTGGATGTACGATAGCACCACCTATCGGAACCATGCCAAAAACATCCGTGTCTCCAATTGCGTTTGAATCCTCCAAACCCTTTCCTTTACATTCTTGCAAGTTGCATGCTTTACTTTTCGCTGCTCATATATTCTTTTGCATGCTTGCTTGAATTGTGTGGAGATTGCTTGACTTGTGCTAAGATAGCTAAAATCTGCCAAGAACTAAAATTGGGAAAAGGCTAGATTTTTATTTGGTCAAGTAGTCTAATAACCCCCCCCCCCCTCTAGACATACTTCCGATCCTACAAGTGGTATCAGAGCTTTGGTCTCCATTTGCTTTGACTTCCATAGCTTTTGGTGGTCATAGCCTTGGTTTCACAACCTAGGAGAGTATGGCGTCTAGCGAGGGAAATTATCACTGTAGAGGTCCTTACTTTGATGGAACTAATTTTGCTAGTTGGAAGCATAAGATGAAAATGCATATTCTTGGACATAACCCCGCTGTTTGGGCTATCTTGTGTGTTGGCTTGCAAGGTGACTTCTTTGATGGGAAAGAACCAAACCGTGAAGCTACCGCGGAAGAGTTGAAGATGCTGCAATACAACGCTCAAGCTTGTGATATCCTCTTCAACGGATTGTGCCTCGAAGAATTCAACAAAATCAGCCGTCTTGAGAATGCAAAGGAAATTTGGGATACTTTGATTGATATGCACGAAGGTACCGACTCCGTCAAGGAATCCAAATTGGATGTGCTTCAAATTCAACTTGACAAGTTCAAAATGAAGGATGGTGAAGCTGTCGCTGAAATGTACTCTAGGCCTGCTCTTATCACAAATGAGATTGCCGGCTTAGGGAGTGAAGAGATGACCGATAGATTCATCATCAAGAAGATCCTAAGAGCCTTGGATGGAAAATATGATACTCTGTGCACATTGATCCAAATGATGCCCAATTACAAAGATCTCAAGCCAACGGAAGTCATTGGAAGAATTGTTGCTCATGAGATGTCACTCAAGGATAAAGAGGAACTTCACAACAAATCAAGTGGTGCTTACAAAGCCTCATGTGAAGCTCCCACATCATCAAGTGAGAAACAAACCTTCAATGAAGAATTGAGCTTAATGGTGAAGAACTTCAACAAGTTCTACAAGAGTAGAAGCAAAGATAGAAGCTCTAAGTCAAGGTCCTACAATGACAAAAGATCCTCTAGTCGAGAGCAAAACTGCTACAATTGTGGAAGGCCCGGACACTATTCCAATGAGTGTACGGCTCCCTACAAGAGAAGAGAAGATTCTCCCAAGAGAAGAAGTAGAAGAGAAGAATCACCATCTAGAGAAAGAAGGAGTAGAGATGATCGTTATGAACGAAGACACTCACGGAGAAGCAAGGATTCGGAAAGAAAGGACAAGTCATCAAGGAGCTACACAAAACGAAGACATCAAGCTCATGTTGGTGAATGGGTATCTGGCTCCGACTCCGACAACAATTCCGAGAGAAGCTATCACTCCGATTCCGAATATACTCAAGATGAAGGTTGTCGGTGTACTAAAGTAGGGGTACCTTAGTATCCCGAACTTGTGCACGGGCAGTTGCAGCGCCCTGCGGCAAGGCTTGCCAGGCGACCGCCAAGGACCTCCGTAGCTCCCCTGGAGCCATTCAAGAACAAAGTATTCAAACCAAAGACACAAGGCCCCGGCAAGAGGAGCTTGCCGGGAAGACCACACAAGGCATAAAGGCCCCGGCAAGAGGAGCTTGCCGGGAAGGCCGCTCAAGACATAAAGACCCCGGCAAGAGGAGCTTGCCGGGAAGGCTAACCAAAGCATTTCGAGGAACTTGCCGCGACGCGCCACGTGTCCCGACAAGGCCCGGCGAGCGACAAGCTTCCGGACACGACAAGACAACAATCGCGGCAAGGCGTTTGCCGCGGCAAGCAACCACCCTGTACCTGCGCTCCAGCTCACCCACCAACGTGTCACTCTGGGACCCTTCCAGGGGTACGTGGCGGGAGGCTGTGCAGCCAGGGGTATGCGGTGGCAAACGGCGCTGACAAGATAGCCATCGTGGCGAACGATGGCGTCCCTGACAGCCCCTTTTCGCACTGTTTAGGCGACGCAGACGGGCATTTAATGCCCTTGTCCCCTGCCGTCAGAGTTGGGTATGATACACTGTACAAGTAGCTGTACCCAACACAGCACTTTTCCATTTTTACCCTTGCCTGCGTTGCCACCTGTCGGTGACCCCTTGAGCATATAAAAGGGAGCCCATGCGCAACGTAGAGGAGGGAGGACACTCACGCTCGGTCTCGTTAGCCGTCTGCGGGTACTGTAGCATTCAGCGCTCCCGAGCAAGAACACAATACAATCCACAAAGCAGCAGTAGGGTTTTACGCATCCGTGCGGCCCGAAGCTGGGTAAACCCCTCGTGTGTCTCGCCTCGATCTGCTCTTCGTGCGACCTCCGCCCCCCGCCGAACCGAAAAGGGGCTCCGTCCCCATAGGTGCTCGTGGAGGCAGTTTCCCCCGACATCTTTGGCGCGCCAGGTAGGGGGAGGCCATTGAGGAGCGGCCGGTGGTTCTTTGGTCGATCTAATCGACGCCAAATCGAGCCACTGGCCAAACATCTTTCTCTCTAGTCTATGGAGCAGAGGCAGTTCTCCCCACGGAACTCGTATACGGGTCACCTCGAGTGCTGGCTTATGATAAGCTTGAGCAAGAGCAGCTGCGGCAAGAGGAGGCGCTGCTCCTCGAGGAGGACCGTCTTCAGGCTGTTGTGCGAGCTGCTCGCTACCAGTAAGCTTTGCGCCGCTACCATAGCCGCAAAGTTAAAGCCAGAAGTTTCGAGGAAGGCGACCTTGTTCTTCAGCGCGCTCAGTCCGCCAAGAATTCCAACAAGTTGACGCCAAAGTGGGGAGACCCTTGCCGGGTGAAACGAGTCACTAGGCCTGGTGTTGTCCGCCTTGAGACCGAAGATGGCATTTTCGCGCCAAACCCCGGTAAGCGATAACGGGCCATAAGGCTCCATGTCATTATTCTCTCTTCTTTGTTTTCTTTCAAGGAAAGGAAGGTTCTCTCGCCCACAAGTTTGCCGGGGGGGAGGAGAAGATGAGGATATGGACCGGGCATCGTTCAAGAGAGTTTCGCCTTGCCGGGGAGCGGCCTTGCCGGAAAGCAAACAACAAAAAAGCTAAGTTGCCAAAGTTTGAGCAATCAAATTTTTAAATTTTTAAGTTATCTTCCTTGAACGACCAGGCTTTGTATGGAAAACCTGTGCGCGAAGGAACCAGCTCGTGGCCAGTTGCGCCCTTATTTTGTTTCGAGTTTGCTCAACAACTTAAGTGAGCTGCGACTAGAGTTGCGCCCTTACTTTGTTTCGAGTCGCTCAACAACTTAAGTGAGCTGCGACTAGAGTTGCGCCCTTACTTTGTTTCGAGTCCACTCAACAACTTAAGTGAGCTGCAACTGGTTGCGACAAGGTTTCTTGTCGGTAACGGCACCGCCAGCGGGCTGCTGACGTCCCGCACTCAGCGCTCGCGGCAAGGGTGCCTGTGCCGGCAAGTTCCCTAAAAGCGTAGGGCAAAAACATACAAAGGAAGGAATCAAGTAAAGGAAATAACATTGCAATTACTACCCAAATAGAGTTAGGATACAAGATAGCTTGTCGCAGCTCTAATAAATTGTTTTCATAACATGACCCGCAGCGGCAAGAAAAGAAGAAGGCGGGCGGCCTAGTCTACACGGTCGCCCTCAACCCTCTTAATCTCGCTCACCCTCTCCACGATGGGTGCGACGAGGGCCTCGAGCTCCTCCAGGTCAACTTCGACGGCAGGGACCTGAGGACGTTGGTGAGGCGGAGGCCCGGGTTGCGGAAGGCCACTTTCATCAGCACCTTCTTGAGAGCTCCCGCACAGATCTCACGCGACTCGTCGGCCAGCTGCTTTGGGATCCTCTCCCGGAGTTGCTGGAGGGTCGTCGCCACGCCTTTGAAGAACAAGGTGAGCTTGGCGCTGGATGGGAGGTTCTCCTCAGTGGGATACCCGAGACCCTCCACCCCCAGCAGCGCCAACTCCTTGTCGATGTCTGCGACAGCATTCACAAGACCCTCCGTCCACTGCTCCACAGTCTCTCTGAAGCTGTTCTGGGTGGTAGCGACACTCTCCAGCAACGCCTTGTCGGCCTTGATCTCCTTCCTCAAGGCCGCCTCCTGCTCCCTGGCGCCGTCCAGCGTCTTGGTCAGAGCATCCAGCTTCAGCTCAAGATCGGCGTTGGAGTCCTTGGCGGCGCTAAGCTCCTTGACCTTCTCGGCGAGGCGACCTTGCAGCTCACCAAAGGTGTAGCCGTCCTTCTCGCGCTCCTGCTTGAGCGCGGCAAGCTCTCCACCGCTCGCCTTGAGATCGGTCTCCAGCTGCGCCACCTTCATCTCCAACTCCTTCTTGGCGGCCTCGGCAGCTGCAACAGCATCCTGTGCTTCCTTGAGAGCCCCGCCAAGCGTTCGCTCGCGCGCAGCGAGCTCCTCCTCGTGGCTGTCGAGGTCGACCTTCCGCTGCGACAACTCGCCCTCCCGCACAGATAGCCCCTTGGCGGCAAGTCGCTGTTGCTCTTCAACTTCCGCCTTCTCGAGGATAAAGGCTTTCTTCGCCTCGGCGAGTTGCTCCCGCTCCTCCGCCAGGGCCCGGAGAGCTTCCTGTCTCTGACCCCGGAGCTCCTCCGCGCGCTTCTCAAGATCCGCTCCCGCCTTCGCGGCAAGCGCCTCGCGGGACTCCAGCTTGGCCTGTCGAGCGCGGTAGAGCGACACCAGCTTCCGGAGCAGCCGCTCCTCCTCAGGCTCGCCGCTGCTGCCGCTTGGCGCATCGACCAGCGTCAGCCCGGCGGAGGCGAGCACTTCTCCGTCGAAGGTTTCTCCCTCGACCGGCGCCCTGGAGCTTGACTCCCAAGGGAGCTTGATGAAGACGTCGTCGCCGGCCTTCAAGTAAACGCCTGGCTGGGGCTCTTCGGAGCCCGACGCTGCGGTGGTCGGCATAGTGCCTGTCGCTCCTGCGGCCCCAGGGCCGTCAGTGCGATCGCCCGACCCCTCGTCAGCCGCTGCGGTAGCAGCTTTGGCGGCCTCTTCGCCGGCAGGATCGTCAGCGTCGACCGTTTCTTCGATGACGGCGGCGTCGTCGACAGCGACCTCGGTCTCCATCGGCTCCGCAGTAGATGGGACTGACAGCCGGAAAAGGAAGAAAAGTCAAGCGAATATCCAAAAAGAAGATCAAGCAAAGAAGAATCCAAGGGAAGTTTCAAAAGCAAGCGGATTACCTGTACTGGGCTCTGCGGTTGTGGTCTCCGCTGCCGGGGGATCGCTGGCACCGTCCCTTGCCGGAGACTGCTCCCTTGCCGGAGAGCTCTCCCTTGTCGGAGGATCCTCTCTTGCCGGAGATCTCTCCCTTGGCGGTGTAGTTGAAGCAGGTGGCGTGTTGGGGGCGGTCTCCGGACGTTCCTGGTGGGGCTCCTCTGCTCCTACACAGATCAACAATCATATATCATCAAACAGAGAGTATCCATGTGCGCCTAACAGCAGGAAGTAAACCATATACTTACGCTGGGGGCTGCGCTGGGGGCTGCTCTGAAGATCAGTTGCCGGGTCCGGCAAGGATGTCTCGGGCGCACCCCCTGCCGTCACGGTGGGCTCGTCGTCAAGGACAACCAACGGAACCTTGGCTCTCTTTGCCGCTCTCTGGGCCAGGGTCCTGATAAGGAATAAGTTCAGAGTAAAGCAAATGAGTCGCAAGACAAAAACATTAAGAATTGAAGAAAAGCAAGTGCAACAAGGGTCTTACTCGTCTTCTTCTTCCTCGTCGGAGCTGAGAGCGGAGAAGTCAAAACTTGGCCCACCTCCGGCGTGACGAGGCGGAGGAGTAGGTTCCCTTGGCTGCTTGGTGGGAGCAGGGGCGGTGGTCCGAGACGACCCCGCTTCAGCTGCCGCCGCGGCATGAGAAGCGGCAGGAGTAGAAGCGGCGGTCCGCGAAGACTCCGCTCCAGTCGCCGCGGTGGAATGCGTCGCGTGGCGTGACGGCTGTTGACCCGTCTGCCGCCCCGTTATGTCCCCGTCCTTGCAGAGACGCCTTCTTTGCGGAGCCGGGGGCTCTGCTTGCGACGAGCTGCCCAAAGGGGGGGCAGAAGAGGAGTCTATCTCCGGCAAGCCACTCGTATCCTCGACGGGCTCGCTCGACTCGGCGTCGTCCCGGGCGAGCTCCTCCTCGCCGGCGAGCTCCACTTGATCGACAAGACTTGCCGCCTCTGCTGCCTCTACCTCATCTACGGTGAACCCGAACTCACCCGCGGCTGCAGCTTCCGCCGCCTCTTCCAGCCTGGAGGCAATGTACTCCATCTCCTCATCGGTGGTATCTCGGGTGAGGCCCTTCTGCTCGTCGGGGCGGATCGGCACCTCTACCAAGCCATCGAAGAACGCCTGCACAACGTCGTCTGCGGGCTCTTGCCAAGTGGGTTCGATCCCCTACGAGTCGCACAGCGGCATCATTGCAAGGATGCGGCTGAGCGAGGAATTGTTGCACAAGGGAACGATGCCTTGCGGCAGCCTGAACCATTCGGGATACTCAGGGTCGTGCTTGAACAGCTCCTTGAGCGTTCCGTCAAGCTCCAGGACAGTGAAATTGAAGTTGAGGCCCGGGCGCAGCCTCATGATATCCGCCGCATTCTGGAACTCCCAGGCGGGTCTCTTCCTCTCCTGCAGGGGGGCGATGCGGCGGCGAAGGAAATCCGCGCCAACGGCACCTACAGTGAGCCCGGCAAGCCTGAGGCGTAGGATCCGAGCGACGGCAATCTTCAGCTTGTCGTCTTCCGGATCCACGTTGCTCCAATCGCTGCCGTGCACTGCTGCGATTTGGCGCAGGGCAGTAAATGGTTGCGGGTTCTCCTCGATGATCCAGCACCAGTCTGCTCTCCACTCCTCCCATTTGCTGCGGAACTCTCCCTCCAGATAGGCCTCCTTCTTGCCGGTCTTTGAGATCCAGGCGATTCCACCGGACAAAGGCTCTCCCCTCTCAACTCGGGGCGTAAAGAAGTGGCGAAAAAGGGCTATGTTGGGGTGGACTCCGACAAAGTTCTCGCAGAGATGTGCGAAAACTGCCATGGTCAGGACAGCATTGGGGGTGAAGTCAAGGAGGCGAAACCCGTAGGTGTTCATGATGTCGCAGAAAAAATTCAGAGAAGGGCGGGCAGAGCCCGCAGTAGAAGAACAAGGAGAAGAAAGCGTATCCAATCGGGGCTCTTGCCCGGGCGGCGGCTGGGAGTACCTTCGTGCGCGGGTGCGCCCGCGTCTCCGTCGACCAGAAGAGGTAGTAGTACTCCCTCAGCTCCTCCGCCTCGAGCTTGGGGGGGGGGAGATTGCCCGCTCCTTTCGCAGCGCCTCGAGCCGCTGCGCCTCGGCCGACTTCGTGGCCTTCCCCTTCCCCTTGTCGCCCTTCGGGGCCATGGCTGAAGCGGTGAAGGAGGTCGACGGCGTCGGTGGTGCTGGCGGCGATGGGGGCGGAGCGCTGCTTTCCTTCGACTTTTGGGAAGAAGGGGGTGGCGAAGGTTTTCGGAGTCAGAATAGCAACGGGCGGATGGGCGAACTGTCCCTGTTTCCCCTGCTTATAAGGAGGACGGGGCGGATGTTTCGCTTTTCCCCGAATAAATAAACCACCTACAACGTGACGCATGCATGCGGGGCTCAGCCCCACGCACGCCGCTCACGTCGCACACGTCCTCTCCCACGACGCCGCAATCGACGCGTGTCGTTCGGGGAGGGCATGGTGGATACGGAGAAAGATACGGCGTGACCCAGGCCGCGAGTGCCCGTGCCCTGTTTTGGGCCTGGCCCAACAGCGCTCGGCGCCGTGTATGGCCCAGGCCCGGGGGCTCCTGTCGGTATCCCGAAGTTGTGCACGGGCAGTTGCAGCGCCCCGCGGCAAGGCTTGCCAGGCGACCGCCAAGGACCTCCGTAGCTCCCCTGGAGCCATTCAAGAACAAAGTATTCAAACCAAAGACACAAGGCCCCGGCAAGAGGAGCTTGCCGGGAAGACCACTCAAGGCATAAAGGCCCCGGCAAGAAGAGCTTGCCTGGAAGGCCGCTCAAGACATAAAGACCCCGGCAAGAGGAGCTTGCCGGGAAGGCTAACCAAAGCATTTCGAGGAACTTGCCGTGACGCGCCACGCGTCCCGACAAGGCCCGGTGAGTGACAAGCTTCCGGACACGACAAGACAACAACCGCGGCAAGCAACCACCCTGTACCTGCGCTCCAGCTCACCCACCAACGTGTCACTCTGGGACCCTTCCAGGGGTACGTGGCGGGAGGCTGTGTAGCCAGGGGTATGCGGTGGCAAACGGCGCTGACAAGATAGCCATCGTGGCGAACGATGGCGTCCCTGACGGCCCCTTTTCGCACTGTTTAGGTGACGTAGATGGGCATTTAATGCCCTTGTCCCGTGCTGTCAGAGTTAGGTATGATACACTATACAAGTAGCTGTACCCAACACAGCACTTTTCCATTTTTACCCTTGCCTGCGTTGCCACCTGTCGGTGACCCCTTAAGCATATAAAAGGGAGCCCATGCGCAACGTAGAGGAGGGAGGACACTCACGCTCGGTCTCGTTAGCCGTCTGCGGGTACTGTAGCATTCAGCGCTCCCGAGCAAGAACACAATACAATCCACAAAGCAGCAGTAGGGTTTTACGCATCCGTGCGGCCCAAAGCTGGGTAAACCCCTCGTGTGTCTCGCCTCGATCTGCTCTTCGTGCGACCTCTGCCCCCCGCCGAACCGAAAAGGGGCTCCGTCCCCATAGGTGCTCGTGGAGGCAGTTTCCCCCGACAAAGGTGTTGCCGGTCTAGCACTTGTGTCAACCAACTCCTATGACATATTTGACTCACCAAATGAAGAATTGGAACATGCTTCATGGCTAAAGGCCCAAAGGTATCACATCCCGAGTATGTTGATTTCAATAGTGATGAAGATGACTTGTTAGGTGATGATGATTTACTTGTTGACAACTCTAGTGATGAGTACTATGATGAAACATCAATTAATCATGCTAATCAAGATAAAACGAATGACAATGATAAGGAGAAGATTGAGTCTCTAACTAAAGAACTAAACACTCTTAAGTTAGCTCATGAAACTATCTTAGGAGATCATCGAGAACTTTTAAGGGCGCATGAGAAATTACGCTTTGAAAAGCTCAACCTTGAGCAAGAGCATGAATTCTTAAAAGCAATCAATGATGATCTTCGTAAGAAAAGTTCTTCTTACATTGCCAAGCGTTTACTTTTATCCACTTACATGCCTCAAGTCAAGTCTAGTAACAAGAACAAGAAAGATTCTTCCTCTAGTAGTAACAATGATCATGCTAAATCCAATATTGTTGCTTCTAGTAGTTCTCTTGATTCCACTAATGATTCTCTTAGCCAAGTTACACTTGAGCAAGAAAATATCTTATTGAAGGGAATTATAGAGAAAGGAGTTTACAAGAGCCTTGCCGGAAGTAAGCAATTCGAGGAAATTGTACGCAAGCAAGGAAGGCACCAGAAGAATCAAGGTGTTGGTTTTGAACGAAAGTTCAATGCCAATGGAGTTGAGTGGGAAGAAGATCAATACCCCAATACGAAGTTTGTTCCTCAACAAGAGAAGTATGATCCCACTTCTTTCAAAGGGACACAAGCTCAAGATGATCTTCCACCACAAGACTACAAGCAAAAAGGCAAGGACAAACTTCAAGAGGAAATTGGTGCATTTGAAGAAGCTCCTAAGACCTTAGTCAAGTGGATTCCCAAGACTACTTCAAGTTCCACTTCATCAAGTACAACTACAACACCAAGGATTCCCATCAAGATGGTGTGGATCCAAAAGAAGAAGAACTAGAGAGTTCTTGAGGGTGACTCCGCCAACATACTTCACTCTCATCATCTTGGCAAGAACAAGTGCAATCAACTTCGATAATTCATCCTGGAGCCCGGGCTCATCTGCACCTGATAAGCAAAAAATTCAAAAACAATACTAGAAAAATTCAAAAAAATCCAAAAAAAATCGGGTGGTAGATAAGTTGATGCGTGAGGTCCGCTCCAAAATTCAACCCATTTGGACATCTGAGTAGGCCTCGGCAAAAAAGACAAATCGGGTCAAAACAGTTTGTGAGCAGTAAACTTTTTCACAGATCCCGATTTTGTCTTTTTTGCACAGACTTGCTCAAATGTCCAAACGAGTTGCATTTTGCAGCGAACCTCGCGCCCCTAATTATCTACCACCCGAATTTTTTTAGGAATTTTTTGAATTTTTCTAGTATTTTTTATTTTTATTTTTTCCGTGAGCGCGGGTGCAGATGAGCCCGGGTGCAGATTCGCCGCACTCAATCAACTTCCACATCTTACACTAGTTCAAGGAGTCACAAACCCTCTTGTTGGTAAGACAAGGGACAAGGTAATCTAAAAGATTTCATAGACATAATCTTGTGTGTGCATCACTCTATGTCTATGGATATCCTTGTTTGTTCATTGTGGGACTAACCCATGTAGGTATTGAAAGTGCAACTCACTCCAATGGATAGCTCCAAATGATCAACATCGACATTGAGCATCCACATCTTCAACATCTACATGAAGTCATCATCGACAAAACCCAAGGTTAGTTCATCCCTCTTAGGGGGGATATCACATCTAGGGGGAGCTTTACTCTAAGAATTGAGCTAAAGCAACTCTAATGGTGTGAACACAACAATGCTTTATGTAAAAGTGGTAACCCCACTTGTGCTTAAACGATGAGTATGACCTATGATCAAATGTTCTCATTTGACTCCTAAGTCAATATACTCATATATAGATGACCTAGTCATCGCCAATTGCTTGATAGATGCTAGAATTGGTTGTGCATGCTTTGCCACATATTTCAATTGCCATTTTATTGTGTGAGCATGTTGATTGCATATTTTACTCATTCGAGGACATCCACTTGTTGTTTTGATTGATTGGTTTTCTTTTCTTTTGCCAAGTGGATGGACAAGAATGCCTAAGAACCCTCTCTAGCTATCTATGCTTTTCTCGTCTCAAACTCTATTCATGCTACATCACAAAATTTGATCAAGTCAGATTCAAACCACTCTGTGTGAGGAGCACTCGGAGTTCCCGATTTGTCATAGACTTAAACTTCCAAAACTTCTTTGTGCTTTTCAGTCTGACCGATTCCTCCATTTCGGTCATACCGAGATCACAAAGTTGATCTAGGTTTTCACCTCGGTGCAACCGACTTGAACTTTTCGGTCACACCGAGTTGCTATAACTGTCAACAGTTATGCATCTCGGTGCCACCGAGTTGTTCCACTCGGTCACACCGACAGGGTCGGGCTATATATACTCATGGGCAAAATTTTGGAAATTTCTCCGAAACCTCTTCGCCCGCGCATAGCTCGCTCTGCCTCCTGGGTCTCCGGATCGTCCTCCTCGTCGCCAGCCGCCTCCTGTCGCCGGTCTTCGCCGCCGTCAACGGATTTCGTCTCCGCCGTTGCCGCCGTAGCAAGTTCACCGCCGAACTAGGGTATGGACTCGATCACAGTGTTATCCCCGTCTGATTCCTAGCACATTGTGTTCATTATGATTCTTGCTACAATTGAAACACTTCTATCCAGTCAAAACAATCCTTAGAATAGATGCGATTTGAAAATTTAGGTTTAGGTTTCCGCTGAAACCATCTCGGACCCACCGGGTTGCGGAACCCGGTTCCACCGATTCGGCCACGGCTATTGCACATGTGGTTCTCGGTCTGACCGAGAATTGCAAATCGGTGTGACCCAGTTCAGGACTTTGTGAAACCCTAGCCGTCTCGGTGCCACTGAACTGTGACTCGGTCTGACCGAGTTCACTAGTTTTGGTTCCAAAAGCTGCTTCAGTATCACCGAGTTTGCAAATCGGTTGATCCGAAATGCTTTCTGTGGAAAACTAAAACTAAGTTTTTGACTCATTCTTTTGCAAAAATCTCTGCATTTTGTGATGCTCATCCACTCTATCTCATCTACAATCTATTCACAGGGTCTGCAGTCAGTGTTTGCAACATGTCTGATCAAAGTGACAGCCAGAACAAATCAGAGGAGCAGGTTCACATGAGTGAGGGCACTAGTCCCTCTAGTAGCTCTGATGAGGGTAGCAGAAGCACCCCAAGCAACTTGCCCAAGGCTGCCACTAGAGCAAGCAAGAAAAGAACTTCTGAATCTGAGGATGAAGATTATGTGGCAGAAGAGGAAGCCACTTCTAAGAAGAAGGTGCTCAAGAAAGAATATGGCTCAGCTGCAGCCACAAAACCAGGTATGCATAAGAAGGCACCTGCAAGGAGAGTTCCTACTTCCAAGCCTAGGAAGGTTGCCACTGGAGAAACCTTGAAATTTACCATGGAGTCTGAAAAAGAAGCACCCGAAGCTGCCTCCAAGCCCAAGAGTGCACCTAAGAGGAACACTAGGAACATATTTGCTGCTGAGAAGAACAAGGCCCCAGTGCCTGTTGTTGTTGCTGAAGAAGAAGAAGAAGAAGGACAAGTTCTCAGGAAGCTCAAGCCCAAGATTCTAGACCACAACGATGCTCATCCTGTGGCTGAGGACATGAAAATCAGGAGAGATTCAGGGCTGAGGAAATGGAGAGAGGCAGATCCATATGCTTCAAGGAGGAGAACTGCTGTTGATTACAGATTCCACACCAAGGAACAGCAAGACTTCTATGAGACAGTGCTGCTGGACAAGAAACCCATAGTATGTGATATGAGGTGGGTTGACTGGAAGTATATCAAGGAGAATGAAGAACAATATCCTGGAGTGCTTGACAGCTTCAAAGCTTGTGGAGTTGCAGACTTTGTTGGGCAGAAGCTCACAAAGTGGAATGAGGAGCTCATAATGCAATTCTACTCCACAGCACATTTCTATCCAGATGGCAGGATTGTATGGATGACTGAAGGCACAAGATACCGATCTACAGTTGCAGAATGGGCTCAGCTAATCAATGCCCTAGAAGAGCTAGAAGATGACTTGGATGTCTATGCCAAGAAGAAGATGGATCACAATTCCATGTCAAACATGTACAAGGAGATCCCAGACAAAGCTCTTGAGACTTTCAAGTTTGGGTCAGTTCACTTCCTTCTGTCAGGGATGCCTACAATCAACTGGATTCTAAGGCACACTCTCTTGCCCAAGTCAGGTGATCACAAAATGATCAGAGGCCATGCAATAAACTTGCTTCACATATTTGATGTGCCACAGAAGTTCAAGGTAATGAGCCTCATAGTTGAGACCATCAAGAGGATAGCAGCTGATCAGAAGAGGAGTTGTGGATATGCCCCACAAATTCAGGAGTTGATTAACTCGAAGATGGGCACAGGCACATACCTGTTGGATAAGGAACACCTGCCCATTCATCCAGATTTTGAGGACAATCAAGTTGTGATGAATGAGAATGAACCATCATCTGCACAAGCTCAAGCAAAGAAGGAGAAGGCAAAGATGGAGAAAGCTGCCAGGATGCCAACTCAAGAGGAGGCATCTGAGTACTTTTTGAAGAACAAGCAGGAGCAGCTCGGTTACCTGATAGCATCAACTCTAAGGATTGAGAAAGGACTGGCCACCCTGACTCGAAACCAAGAGAGCCTGGAAAGAATCATGGAACAAAAGTTCTATGACCTAGATGTGAAAGTAACTGAGATTCAGTCTGCTGTGGAGCAACTACAGGATGATATGCAGGAGAGGAAGGGCAAGACCACAACTGATGCATTTGCCAGAGTGCCTAGAGCTCAGAGATCATCTGCAGTGCCAGTTCCTGACACCAGAGCTACTACTTCTGCACCAGCTACAGCCTCAGTTCCACCAGCTCCAGCTCCTACCCCAGCAGCTCCAACTACTTCTATTGAAGCCTTCGTCCTTGCCGTCATCCGGACTCCACCGCCTGAAGACCAAGCCTGAGAGTCGTTTTAGTGCTATGCATTTCCTATGAACTTTTTGGTAACTTGTTGCCAAAGGGGGAGAAAATGTATAGATCATAGGCTTCTAGAGAGAGAGTTTGCATTTGTTCTCTCTTGTCTTGTTCGTTGAACTTTATTTGATTTTGAGTGCTTGAGATACTATACTTTTATCTGTGAGACATTGATGATCATGTGTTTGATCATAAGCTACACTTAATGCTTGTTGGATGTTACTATCAGTTTATCCTTATTTTGATATTTCACTTTGCTTGGTGATGAGTGCATGTATTTAATTCTTATCATTTTGAGCGCTCCACCAAGATTTATGTGACATGGAAGAGTAACCCATGATCCTAACTCATTGTGCATTTGCAGTCCAAAGCAAATCTTAAAATATGCACAAATTTAGGGGGAGCTCTTGCTTATCACATAATTCTCAAAGCGACGATATCTTTCACTCTTATTATCATTTGTCGAAGCTTTGATCTATATGTTGTCATCAATTACCAAAAAGGGGTAGATTGAAAGTGCAACTATACCTGGGTGGTTTTGGTAATTCCTAACAACATATAGCTCATTGAGCTAACATTATTCCAAGATTAATATTTCAGGAAAAGCTCAATGAATGGCATGGCATGGATGAGGAAAGTGGATCCCTCAAAATTATAAGGACAAAAGATTGGCTCAAGCTTCAAGATCAAGACTCTACATTTTATATTTTAGTGATCCAAGATCTCATTGAGTCTATAGGAAAAGCCAATACTATCAAGGAGGGATGAGGTGTTGTTTAATGAGCCTCTTGCTTCATGTGCTTAGTGATATGCTCCAAAACCCTCAACTATCTTCCCACATCCACATATGACCTAAGCCAAAAGTCAAACTTGGCCTCACCGATTCTTTCTATCCGGCGCCACCGAGTTTCACATGGCATAGCCACTGCCACAAACCCTAGCAATTCGATTTCATCGATACGGATCTCGGTCTCACCGAGATGGGATTGCAATTTCTCTGTTTTCCTTCGTAACGTTTCGGTCTAACCGAAGTGAGCGATCGGTCCCACCAAGATTGCAGTGTAAACTCTGTGTTTCCCTTTCGTAACATTTCGGTCTCACCGAAAAGAGCGAACCGGTCCCACCGAGTTTACTTGACCAACTCTCTGGTTAGCTTATTACCAAAATCGTTCCCACCGAGTTTGTGTAATCGGTCACATCGAGATTACGTTATGCCCTAACCCTAACCATATCGGTCCTACCGAGTTGCATCTCAGTCCCACCGAAAATCCTAACGGTCACTAGGTTTGCTGAATTGGTCCGACGGAGTTTAACGATTCGGTCCCACCGAGTTTGGCAGATTGTGTGTAACGGTTAGATTTTGTGTGGAGGCTATATATACCCCTCCACCCACTCTTCATTCGTGGAGAAATCCATCAGAACACATCTACACTTCCAATACACATGTTCTGAAAGAGAACCACCTACACTTGTGTTGAGGTCAAGATATTCCATTCCAACCATATGAATCTTGATCTCTAGCCTTCCCCAAGTTGCTTTCCACTCAAATCTTCTTTCCACCAAATCCAAATCCTGTGAGAGAGAGTTGAGTGTTGGGGAGACTATCATTTGAAGCACAAGAGCAAGGAGTTCATCATCAACACACCATTTGTTACTTCTTGGAGAGTGGTGTCTCCTAGATTGACTAGGTGTCACTTGGGAGCCTCCGACAAGATTGTGGAGTTGAACCAAGGAGTTTGTAAGGGCAAGGAGATCGCCTACTTCGTGAAGATCTACCGCTAGTAAGGCAAGTCCTTCGTGGGAGACGGCCGTGATGGAATAGACAAGGTTGCTTCTTCGTGGACCCTTCGTGGGTGGAGCCCTCCATGGACTCACGCAACCGTTACCCTCCATGGGTTGAAGTCTCCATCAACGTGGATGTACGATAGAACCACCTATCGGAACCACGCCAAAAACATCCGTGTCTCCAATTGCGTTTGAATCCTCCAAACCCTTCCCTTTACATTCTTGCAAGTTGCATGCTTTACTTTCCGCTGCTCATATACTCTTTTGCTTGCTTGAGTCAAGTTCCCATAGCGTCATAACACTGCGGCCAACACCATGAGACCCACCTCCACCCCACCTCCTCCTCCACCACCACATCTCCGGCAACCTTTCTCCATCTCCGGCGATCATGATCTCTAGATTAACATCATGGACGGTTTACTCTACTGGGATTTCAACCCCGGCCTCAAGGTCGAGGACCAGGTTCATAGAAGATTCAGATCCACGGTTCATTTCTCCCTCCCATCTACTTCCAAGGAATTTTTCTTGGTGGTCACTTTTTCCTCTGCCTCTTTCCCTCTTTCTTGTGCTTCGGTTGGTTTGGCATTGCAATGTTGCATTGGAGGTCTTGCTTCTGGTTTTAACGTGACACAAATTGGAGCAAAGAACTTTCAGTTTTCTGTGGCTTCAAATAAGGTGGGACATTTCATCTATGCCGTACGGGATAGAGTTTGGCCGGATTTTGTTTGTCACTTTGGTTTATTCAAACAGCCATGGATTGCACCTAAGGATGGGTCTATGGGTTGGAGCACACCGCATGAAATATCTGAGTTATGGGCTAGAAGTCCCAGGGTTGTGCGTTCGAACCTTGCTTTTCTTGAGACCAGTGCTGCTAAAGACAATTCATCCAACAGAGAATTGGTGAAATTTGGTCTCTCTAAGCACATCTCTGCTAATCTTATGAGTTCGTTTGACGAAGTTTCTTCCCAGAGAGTGGCAGATCTTGACATTCCTCATGCAGATGTGATCCCGAGCAACACAACTATTCAATTTGGCAGCTTGGTTATTCCCTGTTCTTCGGGTCACAGTAATGATCTTACCAAAAGATTTGTTGGCAAGAAACACCATGAGCACAATTGGCGCAACATACCAACCGTTGTTTTGGAGAATATCTTGGATTTCCGTCAGGCTCAATATGACGATGTTACTATCCAAAAATGTTATGACTTAAATGAATTGCCCTCCTCGGAGATCATTCATGATATCCTGGGCCGTTGTTTCCATTGTGGGGCACATGACCACAGGTCAGTAGATTGCAATGCCAAATTATGTGCTTCGTGCAACAATTTTGAACGAACATGCTTCTGTGGTAAACAGTCTATGGGCCGTGCCCACCGGCCCTGTATCATATGCAATAGTCAGTCGCACACACAGGTTTTCTGCCCGGGCCTCCTGAGATGCCCAAAATGCAATCTTTTGGGCCATAAACCGCATCGCTGCTCGGCCAAAAATATATTTCGTTTAATTTGGCGCAGCAAGAAGATGGAGCGGCAAGCCATCACCGCCACAGATCCTCTGCCCCGTCCTGGGGAACGGCCACGTCAACAGAATCTGTACCTGCCTAAGTATAATAAGATTTGGCGACCCAAAAAGAAAGTGCCGGATATTGGGCCCATCCCCCCTCCTCGGCTATTGGCTTGGCGATTCCGCTCCCAACCGACCACCAGCTACCTTTCCTGCCACCCCAGCCGACCAACGAGCAGCAAGGCAAAACACCATTGACAGCAGATCTCCGAGGAGCCAAGCCACCTGGGGCCATGGCGAACTTCCCGGTTCGCCCGTTTCAGTTCATGCCGATGGGAGCTCAGATCGAGAGAGGGCCGGATAACCAGCTCGCGCACAACATGATTGTGGTTGATGACCCACCGCTCAGCCACGAAAGGTATGCCATCGTCACTGCTACACCCCCAGTGCCTGATCATCAGAAGCAGTTAGTTCTGAATGAGGTGGTCCGAATCATGACTGAAGATTTCCACCTTGAAGTTCCTGATGCTTTTGTTTATCCGATTGGGGTGGGCATGGTTGCTTTTGCGGATGTCGCTTTGAGAGATCAGTTTATCTTGGAAAGCCCACACCAGCTAGATCCTTTGGATGATGACATGACCTTCTCGTTTGTGCCGCACGATGAAGGGGAGAATATGCGCCAGTGTCCCTTTCAGTATGTAGCCTAGGTTCTTCTTTTGGCTTTCCCCATGGATTATCAGACAGATCACTACATCAACAAAGTTGTCTCTTGTTTTGGAAAGTTAGATCTCTGACACAGGCCTGGCCAGAATAAGGAGCGGGTGCTTATCCGTGTAATCATCAGCAACATTGCACAGGTACCCCATAGCCTTGTCGTCAAACGTGCTGGTATGCTGCCAGGCATGGGCCGTTCTTGGTCGGTGCCTGTCTATGTTCTCAATGGAAGAGATACAATCCCGGGTCTGGTCGGCAATGAGGATGATGCGCCACCCATGAATGCTTCCCCGCATCCGTATGAATTGCCTTACCTCTCTGTTGCACAACAATGGGCTTTTGATCATCAACAGGCGCTGCAGCAACAGATCGATGCAGCATGGGAACAGCAAGCACCCCAGCAGCAGCAGCAGTTGCAAGGGGATGGTTGGGGTGTTTGGCCTGTTGCACCTCCACCTTACAGGGGCTTCAGTTTTAGAACTTTGTTTCAGTACACTGGCCCCTCCCTCATGGATAGAGTGGAACAGCAGAGCAATATCAGTGACGACCCCCAAGATGAATGGTCGGTCTACTCCGACATTGAAGAGGCTGCCGATGCTCTGATCAATGGTAGACAGACCTCAGGTGCCCAATTCATTCGTGCAGTCGGCAGCTCTTACACGGTTGAGGTGAGTGCTGAGGAAGGGTGGTCTTTTCTGCAGTTTCTCTGGACAATTTCTTTTGGGAGATTCACTCGTTGCATTCAGGGCCCAGATGTCTCTGCCCCAGTACTGAGCCAGGGTCTGCTGCCGATCAACCCCCTTGCTTTCTTCCAGGCGGTCTTTGCTGCCATTTTCAGGGAGGCG
This sequence comes from Aegilops umbellulata, assembly GCA_032464435.1. Lineage (NCBI taxonomy): Eukaryota > Viridiplantae > Streptophyta > Magnoliopsida > Poales > Poaceae > Aegilops > Aegilops umbellulata. Next base: position 279,677,841 of record CP136058.1, read on the forward strand.
TTCTCTGCATGTTTTCAACCTGTCAGTATGACAGAAGCTGTGTTCCACCTTGATAAGCCAGTCATCATTCCTTCAGAAATCTGGGACAATTTTGTGGTGCAGTTATCACCCACTGGAGATGAACAGGCTCTCTCAAGGCAGAGGGGCTCGGCTCGGCCCACATTTGTGGAACTGACCAAGGTTGGCTCTGCTAAGCAACGCCAAGGGTATCTCCAGAAGTTGGTCTCTGAAGAAACGGCGCTTGTCGATACTGCATCCCTGCGTCGCAGCACCAGATCTACGAGGTATGATGGCTTCAGAGTGCCAATGATCACTGACACTAGGAGGGGACAGTCTAAGGTCAAACCTAGGGGTGCTCCATCGATTGCTTGCTCCTCAAAAGCGACCAAGCCCTGCAACACCACGCTGCTGAACCCCTCTGCATCTGGTGAAAAGCTACCTCCTCCAACGCCCATCGATCAGCTGTAGTATGTGGGCACGACCCTGTGTGGAATCCCCCCTGATGATCTCAGCAATGAAAAGCTCCTGGAGGGTGAGAAGGGGGAGGAACCAACTCAACACTAGGTGTGATGTCAGCGAATAAGCAGTGGAACGTCCTATGCTGGAACGTGCGTGGAATCAACTCTGAGAAGAAGCACCTGGCGATCCGCAACGCAATTGATGTCAGAGGATGCTCCGTCGTTTGTTTTCAGGAAACTAAACGTACTTCTTTTGATGCTTCTTATGTTAAACTGTTCTGTCCTAAAAAAATTGATATGTTTGAATTTGTACCCTCTGTGGGTAGTTCTGGTGGGATCTTAACTGCGTGGATGAGTTCGGTGTTCACTGGAGTGGCTGTTCTTTCTGAAACCTTTGCATTAGGCGTCAGACTTACCTCAACGCAGTCAGGCGATTCTTGGACGCTAGTTAACATTTATGGCCCATGCAATGATCCAAATAGAACGCTTTTTACTTCGTGGTTCTTTGATCTGGATATCCCTACAGGTGAAGATTGGCTTCTCCTCGGCGATTTTAACTTTATCCGCGCGCCGGATAACCGAAATAGAGGAGGAGGAGATGCTAACGATATGTTGCTCTTTAATGAAATCATACACCGGCAATCCCTCGTTGAACTGCCAATCAAGGGGCGCTCGTTTACTTGGAGTAATATGCAATCTGATCCGCTCCTCGAACAGCTTGACTGGCACTTCACCTCCGTCAACTGGGCAGCCAAGTACCCGAACACCGTAGTCATGCCTCTTGGTAAACCCACATCAGACCACGTCCTGTGCTATGTAAGTATCCAATCCAGGATACCAAAGTCCAGAATTTTCCGCTTCGAGGATTATTGGATCAAGCAACCGGGTTTCTTTGAAGTAGTTCAACGGTCATGGGCTAAGCATTGCCATGCTTCAAATTCTGCCACTGTCCTGTGCAAGAAACTCAAAACCTTGCATTATGATCTGAAACAGTGGAGCAGGAAAATATCTAAACTTTCCTTGCTGATTGAGAATTGCAATACAACCCTGCTAGAGATAGATGGGTTGGAGGAAAAAAGGAGACTGTCCTTACCTGAAGCCAATTTCAGAAGAATTTTGAAGAACCACCTGCTGGAGTGCAAAAAAGCTTATTGGAGGAAACGCTGCACTATCAGGCAATTCAAATTCGGCGACGGCAACACAAAGTTCTTCCACAGGGTGGCTACGGAACGGTACCGTAGAAATAGCATTGCCACGCTGAGACTGCCAGATGATACGATCATCCATGACCATCTGGGTAAAGAAGCGGTTCTTTTCCAGGCTTTCAAAGACAGGTTGGGCTGCTCGAATCAAACCAATATGAAATTTGATCTGAAACGTATCATAAAAAAGGTGGATGGACTCCAGCACCTGTCGGCCCCTTTCACTCGCGGGGAGATCGACCAAGTGGTCAGAGAGCTGCCGTCTGACCATGCCCCTGGCCCGGATGGCTTTAGTGGTAGCTTCATCAAAACATGTTGGCATATCATTAAAGAAGACTTTTACTGGCTGTGTTTTGATTTTCATGCAGGTAATCTTGACCTTGAAAGCCTGAATACTGGATACATCACTCTCATCCCCAAGACCCAGTCTCCAGAAACTGCCAATGATTATCGCCCTATAACCCTCCTAAACTGTTGTCTGAAGCTGCTGACGAAGCTACTCGCAAACCGCCTACAGAAAGTGATTCTCAAGATCATTCATAGGAACCAGTATGGTTTCTTGCGAGGGAGATCGATTCAAAACTGTGTGGGGTGGGCTTTTCAATTTATACACCAATGCCAAGCGTCGGGACGTGCGATCGCCATTCTAAAATTAGACTTTGCCAAAGCCTTCGATACGATAGAACATGCCCCGATGATGGAGATCATGAAATGTATGGGCTTTGACGACAAATGGCTTGGATGGATGAACAGCCTGTTTTCGACTGGCAAATCCTCTGTCCTCCTTAATGGGACCCCGGGCAAAGCATTCTTCTGCTTGAGAGGAGTGCGCCAGGGCGACCCACTGTGCCCGCTCATTTTCGTGCTGGCGGCTGATCTCTTGCAAGCGGCCATTAACGATGCGTATAGAGCAGGCGCCTTGCAGCTTCCGATCCCAGTTCCTGATGATGATTATCCGGTCATTCAGTACACCGACGACACTATACTGGTAATGCCCGCGGATCAGGTGCAGGCGGAAATAATCAAGACCATTCTTCATGATTACGCGGCGTCAGTGGGGCTGCGCATCAACTTTCAAAAATCCACTCTGATCACAGTCAATACCGCTGAGTCTGAGACTTCTCACCTGGCACAAGTTTTTGGTTGCGCGGTCGGCTCCATGCCATTCACGTACCTGGGGCTGCCCATGGGAACTACAAGACCCACGGTGACTGATCTCATGCCGCTGGTGGCCTCGGTGGAACGCAAACTCTCCACGGCAGCTACTCTCCTCGATCTGGGATCAAAGCTTACGCTAGTCAATTCAGTGATCATGTCGCTCGCGATTTATGCCATGTGCTCCATCAGATTGCCGCCAAAGATCCTTGAACACCTAGATAAACTCAGGAGGTACTGCCTGTGGGTTAAAAAAACGGACGATGGCATGAAAGCGGTCTCGATGGCAGCTTGGGACTTGATCTACCGCCCCAAAAATAAAGGTGGCCTAGGCATCATCGATCTAAAAATTCAGAACCAGGGCCTACTCCTCAAACAATTGCACAAATTCTATAATCGCATGGACCTGCCGTGGGTGAAATTGGTTTGGACAGCTTACTACAATGGCCTAGTCCCGCACGCGACTGACCCGTGTGGATCCTTTTGGTGGCGCGACATCATCCACCTTGCGCCGGTTTACAGGGGTGTCACGACTGTCCAAGTAGGGGATGGGAGCACTACCCTGTTCTGGAAGGATGCGTGGCATACGGAAGTACTGGCTGAAGTCCACCCTCGACTGTTTTCCTATTCAAAAAATGAAGACATGTCGGTGCGGAATCTTTTGACCGCAGCTACACTAGGTCAGACCTTCTATCTGCCGCTCTCGATGCAGGCGAGGGGTGAGCTCAATGATCTCCAAAACAGCGTGGCCCCGGTAGAGCTGGTTGAGACAGACGACTCCTGGAGATGCATCTGGTGATCAGATAAATTTGAAACTCGCAAATTCTACTTACATTGCTTCCGCGATGAGGCAGCCGACAAAGCCTTTGAATGGATCTGGAAGACCAAATGTACTAACAAATGGAGGGTTTTTGCTTGGTTGTTGCTGGCGGATAGACTTAACACCAGGGGCCTGCTCAAGAGGAAGAATATGAAACTCAGAGACAATAATTATGCCTGCTTGCTGTGCCGTAACCCCCCCGAGGAGACGGTTGAGCATCTGTTCTTCCACTATGACTTTAGCAAAACGTGTTGGGCAAAGCTGGGGAGCTCGTGGCCCGTATCTGGAAACAGGCTGCAACTGCTGCACGCGGCGAAAAACAGGTGGTCTGGTCCTATGTTCATGGATGTTTTCATTGTCTCGGCCTGGAGCATCTGGAAGGAACGTAACAACAAATATTTTAGGGGGGTGGTGCCCATAGAGGATGGGTGGCGACAAAGATTTCGCAATGACTTTGGCATCATGAAACATAGAGTCAAAGAGGCCCTAGTGCCATTTTTTGAGCAGCTGGTTGCTTCAACTTGAATGCCTCTCTCTTTGTATCTTGTACTAGATGTCTTTACCCCCCCCCCCTCCTACTTTCTGTACTCCTTCTGTACTCTTGGTGTACAGATCTCTCCCTCCTCCCTCAATAGATGTAAACTCTCGCATGTAATTTCTGTTTGATGAGGTTTTAATATAAAGTCAGTGGGGGGGTGCCCTCACTGTCACAAGTTCCTCAAAAAAAAATTGTGTGGAGATTGCTTGACTTGTGCTAAGATAGCTAAAATCTGCCAAGAACTAAAATTGGGAAAAGGCTAGATTTTTATTTGGTCAAGTAGTCTAATCACCCCCCCTCTAGACATACTTCCGATCCTACACTGCGTCCATGTGAGACTTCCTCCTTTTTTGTCTTCTCCACGCAACCTCCATCATCATATTCTATTCCATCCATAGTGCTATGTCCATGGCTCGCGCTCATATATTGCGTGAAAGTTGAAAAAGTATAAGAATACTAAAGTATGAAACAATTGCTTGGCTTGTCATCGGGGTTGTGCATGATTGCATTTTGTGTGACGAAAATGAAGCATGGCCAAACTATATGATTTTGTAGGGATGAGCTTTATTTGGCTATGTTATTTTGAGAGGACATAATTGCTTGGTTAGTACGCTTGAAGTATTATTATTTTTATGTCAATATTAAACTTTTGTCTTGAATCTTTCGGATCTGAACATTCATGCCACAATAAAGAAAATTACATTGAAAATTATGTTAGGTAGCATTCCACATCAAATTTTTTGTTTTTATCATTTACCTACTCGAGGACTAACATGAATTAAGCTTGGGGATGCTGATACGTCTCCAACGTATCTATAATTTTTTATCGTTCCATGTTATTATATTATCTATTTTGGATGTTTAATGGGCTTTAATATGCTCTTTTATATTATTTTTGGGACTAACCTATTAACCGGAGGCCCAGTGCCAGTTGTTGTTTTTTTTGCCTATTTCAGTGTTTCGCAGAAAAGGAATATCAAACGGAATCCAAACGGAACGAAACCATCGCGAGGATCTTTCTTGGAACAAACGCAATCCAGGAGACTTGGAGTGGAAGTCAGAGATGCAATGAGGCGACCACGAGGCAGGAGGGCGCTGCAACCTCTTGAGCACTGCGTTGGATTTCCCCGAAGAGGAAAGGATGATGTAGCAAAGTAGCGTAAGTATTTCCCTCAGTTTTTGAGAACCAAGGTATCAATACAGTAGGAGGCTACGCGTGAGTCCCTCGTACCTACACAAAGCAAATAACTCCCGGCAACCAACGCGAATAGGGGTTGTCAATCCCTTCACGGTCACTTACGAGAGTGAGATCTGATAGATAATATTTTTGGTATTTTTTAGGTATAAAGATGCAAAGTAAAATAAAAGGCAAAGTAAAAAAGCAAATCAATAATAAAGTGATGGAAGATTGATATGATGAAGATAGACCCGGGGGCCATAGATTTCACTAGTGGCTTCTCTCAAGAGCATAAGTACTCTACGGTGGGTGAACAAATTACTGTTGAGCAATTGACAGAATTGAGCATAGTTATGAGAATATCTAGGTATGATCATGTATATAGGCATCACGTTCGAGACAAGTAGACCGATCCTGCCTGCATCTACTACTATTACTCCACTCATCGACTACTATCCAGCATGCATCTAGAGTATTAAGTTCAAGAAAACAGAGTAACGCCTTAAGCAAGATGACATGATGTAGAGGGATAAATTCATGCAATATGATAAAAACCACATCTTGTTATCCTCAATGGCAACAATCCAATACGTGCCTTGCTGCCCCTACTGTCACTGGCAAAGGACACCGCAAGATTGAACCCAAAGCTAAGCACTTCTCCCATTGCAAGAAAGATCAATCTAGTAGGCCAAACCAAACTGATAATTCGAAGAGACTTGCAAAGATAACCAATCATACATAAAAGAATTAAGAGAAGATTCAAATATTGTTCATAGATAATCTTGATCATAAACCCACAATTCATTGGTCTCAACAAACACACCGCAAAAAGAAGATTATATTGAATAGATCTCCACGAGAGAGGGGGAGAACATTGTATTGAGATCCAAAAAGAGAGAAGAAGCCATCTAGCTACTAACTATGGACCCGAAGGTCTAAGGTAAACTACTCACACTTCATCGGAGGGGCTATGGTGATGATGTAGAAGCCCTCCGTGGTGGATTCCCCTTCCAGCGGAGCTCCGGAACAGGCCCCAAGATGGGATCTCGTGGATACAGAAAGTTGCGGCGGTGGAATTGGGTTTTTGGCACCGTTTCTGATCGTTTGGGGGTACGTAGGTATATATAAGAGGAAGAAGTATGTCGGTGGAGCTTCATGGGGCCCACGAGGGTGGGGGCGCACCCCCCTACCTTGTGCCCACCTCGTGGCTTTCTTGACGTAGGGTCCAAGTCTCCTGGATCATATTCGGTGAGAAAATCACGTTCCCGAAGGTTTCATTCTGTTTGGACTCCATTTGATATTTCGTTTCTTCGAAACACTGAAATAGGCGAAAAACAGCAATTCTGGGCTGGGCCTCCGGTTAATAGGTTAGTCCCAAAAATAATATAAAAGTGGAAAATAAAGCCCAATATGGTCCAAAACAGTAGATAATATAGCATGGAGCAATCAAAAATTATAGATACGTTGGAGACGTATCAGGCACCCCCAAGCTTAATTCCTTCTCGTCCTCGAGTAGGTAAATGATAAAAGAAAGAATTTTTGATGCGGAGTGCTACTTGGCATAATTTCAATGTAATTCTTCTTAATTATGGTATGAATATTCAGATCCAAAAGATTCAAGACAAAAGTTCATATTGATATAAAAATAATAATACTTCAAGCATACTAACTAAGCAATTATGTCCTCTCAAAATAACATGGCCAAAGAAAGTTCATCCCTACAAAATCATATAGTTTAGTCATGCTCCATTTTCGTCACACAAGAATGCTCTCATCATGCACAACCCCAATGACAAGCCAAGCAATTGTTTCATACTTTAGTAATCTCAAACTTATAAACCTTCACGCAATATGTGAGCGTGAGCCATGGACATAGCACTATGGGTGGAATAGAATATGATGATGGGGGTTATGTGGAGAAGACAAAAAAGGAGAAGATATCACATCGACGAGGCTAATCAATAGGCTATGGAGATGCCCATCGATTGATGTTAATGCAAGGAGTAGGGATTGCCATGCAACGGATGCACTAGAGCTATAAATGTATGAAAGCTCAACAAAAGAAACTAAGTGGGTGTGCATCCAACTTGCTTGCTCACGAAGACCTAGGGCACTTGAGGAGGCCCATTGTTGGAATATACAAGCCAAGTTCTATAATGAAAAATTCCCACTAGTATATGAAAGTGACAAAACAAGAGACTCTCTATCATGAAGATTATGGTGCTACTTTGAAGCACAATTGTGGCAAAGGACAGTAGCATTCTCCCTTCTCTCTTTTTCTCTCATTTTTCATTTTTTTGGTGGGCTTCTTTGGCCTCTTTTTTTGGGGAGCTTCTTTGGCCTCTTTTATTTTTATAACATCACATGGGACAATGCTCTAGAAAATGATGATCATCACACTTCTATTTATTTACAACTCAATGATTACAACTCGATACTAGAACAAAGTATGACTCTATATGAATGCCTCCGGCGGTGTACCGGGATATGCAATGAATCAAGAGTGACATGTATGAAAGAATTATGAATGGTGGCTTTGCCACAAATACTATGTCAACTACATGATCATGCTAAGCAATATGACAATTATGAATGTGTCATGAAAAACGGAATGGTGGAAAGTTGCATGGCAATATTGTCGGCGTTCTGGGAACAGGGGTCCCCAGACTTGCCTGCCTGCGGCCTGCGGCATGGCTCAAGTGGGGGCCCAGCGCGGGCCATCTTCATCAAGCTCAACCTCAAGACCCTCGTGAGGGGCCAAGCCTCGTGGGGCGGATGACAGGAAGCCTCCTCAAGAGCGTCCTCATCAGGCAGGCTCGCGAGGAGGCGGAGAGATCAATGCAAGGGTACCTCGCGAGGATCCCGTGACGCAAGCCATGACGATCAAGGCCAGGCGAGCACCAGGCGGGCGTCGGCCTGGGCAGAGTCCTTGTTTCCCCTTTGGTGCAAAGGGGGCAAGCACAGGCCAAGGCATCAGGCAAAGGTTACCATTCCGGTGCAACGAGACCAAGACCAGCCGGACGGCCGGACGGTGGTCACCGTGGAGCCCAAGACGACGTCATCACCAGTGCTTTTGGCAGCCGAAGACCACCTTTGGTCAGGATAACTTGTACTAGATGTTCCCCTTCAAAATGGCCAAATGTTGGCTCCCTTCCCGCTCAGTTATTCGGGGAGAGGCCCAGGGCCTCTATAAATAGAGCTAGCCACCACAAGGAAAGGGAGAGAAAAAAGAGGAAGGGGACAGACCGGATCGGGTAGAGACCAAGTAGAACACACCGCACCAGCTCAAGAACACCCCTCGCGAGGCTGTTCTCCCTTTGTATTGTTCATCATCAGCCCCAGAGGAAATCCACCACACCACACACTGGAGTAGGGTATTACACCACAACGGTGGCCCGAACCAGTATAAACCTCGTGTCTCTTGTGTTGTTCATCATTTTCATCTTAGTTCGCACGAGAGGATCGGACGTAGATCGGTAGGGGAGAGATCTCCGCGTGCACCCCAGTGTTTGAACCTCAAGAGTCTGCCGGAACCCGAAATCCGACATTTGGCGCGCCAGGTAGGGGTGCACCGGAATCTTTCTTCCGCTATTCGCGTGTGATCTTCCGTCGTGTCCATGGCTGACGCTCGCCGGGCTCGTGCCGAGCGCCGGGCTGCGCGTGCCACTCGCGTCGCCCAGACGGCGCCCGTCGGTGGCCCCCCTCGTCACTCCCCATCGCCTGCCGCCAACGCCGCCACCGGCCCGGCGGGGAACAAGCAGCAGGCCTCGTCCCAGCATCCTTCGGTGCGGCGGGATGGCTGCACCGCCACCCCGTCGCTGACTCCAGCTGGCTCGTCGTCCCACGCCCGTCGCGCACCCATGGATGCACACGCCTCACTGCTCTTGGCGCGAGAGCTCCTGCACTACCGCCCCGTCGACGACCTCTACGAGGACTGGCTTGCCCGCATCACCGAGCTCGTCAGTGCCGCAGGGGGTTCCCCCTTGCGGTCCTTCTCGCTGCCTCGCCCTCCGTTCCGCGCAGGGGGGGAGGATCAGGAGGTGCCTCCGCCACCTCCTCCCCATGAAGGCGCCTTGGCTGCAAGGCGTGCAGCCCTAGGGCAAGATCCCCCACTTCCGGCGCCTACGCAGCAAGAATGGAGCTGCCAAGAGATCCCACGTCCCCGAGAAGGTGCTCGCGCGCTCCCAGCGCCGGCGCGCCAAGATCGCGTCCCAGCGCCTCCGCGACAAGACCCCGCGCTGCTCCCAGCGGCAGCGCGTGGTGACCCGCAAGAGCAAATCCAGCACCAGCAGAGGGCGCTGGTGGCCACAGCAGGCTGCCTCGCCTTCACCCCCGAGCTGCGCGGTGTCACATGGCCAGGCAAGTTCAAGCCTGACCTCCCTCCTCGCTACGACGGCACAGCGGACCCCGCGGAGTTCCTACAGCTCTACGAGCTGGGCATCGTGGCCGCCAACGGAGACGAAAAGGTCATGGCGAACTGGTTTCCCATGGCGCTCAAGGACGGCGCCCGCACCTGGCTCCTGAACCTGGCTCCCGGCACGATCTCCTCCTGGAGCGAGATGCGCACCCGCTTCATCGCCAACTTCCAGGGCACCCGCGACCGGCCCCCGGTCGTGAGCGACCTGCGCCGCATCAAGCAACAGCCAGGAGAAACCCTGCAGAAGTACATACAGCGCTTCAACTACGCTCGCCTCAAGATCCCCAAGGTGACTGAAGAAGCTATCATCTCAGCCTTCTCCGACGGCGTGCGTGACGTCAAGATGAAGGAAGAGCTAGCGATCCACGAAGACCTGTGCACATCCCTGGAGCTGTTCAACTTGGCGACCAAGTGCGCCAGGGCTGAGGAAGGGCGCCTCTCCCTCCTCGAGCTCCCGGCAGCCGACCCGGAAGAAAAGAAGCTCAAGGCCAAAGATGTGAAGCGCAAGGGGGCTGCCGTGCTAGCAGCGGAACCGGACACCAAGCAAGGCAGGGATCAGCCTGAGTCATCCAAGGGCGGATGGTACTACGTGTACCATGACCTCCACACCCATAACACCAACGAATGTCAAGAGCTCAGAGCCGTGCGAGATGGGCGAATCGGCTGACGCCCAGAGCGTAACGACAGGGGCTATGGCCGAGGAGGAGGAAGAGGTGGTGGACGATGGGAAGACCGTGGCCCTCGCCAGGGATGGCGTGACCTCCCTCGCGAGGACCGCTGGCAGGACCAACCTCGCAAGGGAGGTTGGAGGGACCAGCCTCGTGAGGACCGCCCGCACGGCAACGCAGGCCTCCCTCCTCTGCCGCCACCACCAAGGAGGAACAAAGACCAACATCAAGACGATGGGGCTGGGGGCTTCCAGGAGCCGCGCGCAATCGCTTGCATCTTGGGTGGCGCCTAGGCCCCAGCATCACAGCGCATCTTCAAGCAGTTTGCTCGCGAGGTGAATGAAGTCCTTCCAAAGCTTGAGGCCACACGCCCTCTCAGGTGGTCTACGTGCGCTATCACGTTCAGCTCAGCGGATCAGCTCAAGTGCGCGGCAACGGCCAGAGTCCTCCCGATGCTTTGCAGCCCAGTCGTCAGCAACGTGCAGGTCACCAGGACCCTCATTGATGGCGGCGTAGGACTCAACGTCCTATCCGTCGAAACGTTCGACAATCTCCAAGTGTCATGCGATCAGCTTCAGCCAACCAAGCCTTTCTCAGGAGTCACCGATGGTTCCACTGTTCCAATAGGGCAGGTGCGCCTTCCAGTCACCTTCGGACAGCGCAACAACTACCGCACCAAGCTCATCGACTTCGACGTCGCTCACATCCGCCTGCCATACAACGCCATCCTCGGGTACCCAGCCCTAGCCAAGTTTATGGCAGTGACTCACCATGGTTACAATGTACTCAAGATGCCAGGAAGCGGTGGAGTCATCACCATGCCCTGTGAAGAAAGAGACGCAGTGTGTTCACTTGAGCGTGCGTTCCAAGCCGCAGCAATCGAAGACCCAGATCTCAGGAGCGGGAGGCTTCCCGAGGTGACCCCCAAGAAGAAGAAGACCTCACCTGGCCCAAGCCACAAGGAGGCAGGCGCCTTCGGTGGTATTGCGTCAGGATTCATGCCTGATCAGGGGGCGCCACCCTCTCACGCATAGGAAGGCGCGTCCGGCACCCTCCTCAGGCAGGGCTCGGGGGCTCTTTCTTGGAGAGCCACCAACTTTGCCGAGGTCACGAGGGAGGCACTCGGGCACCACTTGGAGGGGTGCTTTAAAGCACGCTTCCCTCACGAAGATACAAGTCAAGGAAGACCAAACCCTCAGGAGTTCGTCGCAAGAAACACCCAAGAGCTACAGGAGTCAAGAGTCATGCGTGGCAGCCGCCGCTTACCTGCCGTGGCCCCACATCCAGGAGAGGATGCGGGGCTGCGCGTCTGCATCGATGTCCCGGGGCTCAACCGAGCCGCGTCTTAGGAGCGCCTCTGGCCTTCGCGCGTGGGGCGTTGTGAGGGGCCACCTCACAGCTATATTCGCATGCCCTTCGGCCTGCCGAGCGCGGTCGCCGCACACCAGCGCCTGTTGAGGAGCATTCTGGAGGCTCAAGAGGTCAGGAACCGCGCGGTCCTGGCGGAGGTGGCGATGGTCCCCGAGGACCTGCACGAGCCACCAGAGCCTCCCGAGGCCCCTGGGCCTGGGGGCTCATGAGGGCCGACGTCTTCACCGCGCATCGCTCACTTCCTCAGCATCACTTCATCTTCAACAGCATCAGGTGACATCTTTCAGAGTTCTACTTTCAGCTGGGAGCGCCCACAGGGCCGCACCATTCCTAGGCCGCATGGGTCCGTCCCCGCGGCATGTATCCATTTTGCTTGTGTTCTTTACTTACCTTGTTGGGGGCGCCCCTCGGGCTGCACCATCCCCACGCCGCTCGGGCCCGACCCAGCGGCAGTTGCTTTTCTAGCATTTACCTTAGGATGAAGTTGTTCTTTCACGCTTAATCTGATTCCCATAATTATCACCTATTGGTTATCGTCATGCAAAGCGCTTGCACGTTAAAAGGGGGGCGCCTGAGCATCGTGACTCATGGGCTCTTACTGGCTCTCCAGCCCTCACCCCCTGGCCTTGACCCACGGCATCGCGACCTGTCATACGAGCGGCGGCTGAGCTCGCTCGAGGGCCGGTACCTGAGGACGTAGAGCATTTGCATTCTAACAACCCTGCAGGAACACACCAATTGATAAAGGCCCAGAGCCAGGCGCAACCGCCTCGAGGTAGGGCATCATGAGACCCGCGCTGGCTCATGGGTGCCTAGATACACCTCTCCTAGCCCTACCGTGCCAGCCACGTGTCAGGGCGGGGTTGTACACGCCCTGGGGGCTCCTCCCGGAGGGGAGCCCCCTCCCACGCACCAGTGGAAGCACCATGCTCCGCGCTGGCTCACGACGCTGCTGAGGAGCGGCTATGCCCGTACGCATACGGAAGTGCTATGCTCCACGCTGGTGATAAACAACTGAGGGCGGCCCACGGCCGTACCAACCTCAGGGAGCCCAGAGCTCAGTGTCCGGCACCATCGCAACGCCTCCCCTCGGGAGTGCCGCGCGAGGGGGCTGGACACGGAGGCTACGCGCGGGCCTCGCCCGAGCGCACGCCACCCAGCCAGGTCCCTTGGACCTGGTCGTCGCGCGCCACTCCCCGAGCGGAGCCAAGGTACGAAACCCGTTTGAGCGTCAAGGGGGACTCCTGAGCATCGTGACTCAGGAGCCTAACTGGTCACATAGCCCCTCACTCCTTAGTCCCGTCCTTGGTTTCCAGTCGGGGCTAATGCTGGGTGAGGTACGCGCGGGGCCGGGCCCTGTCGACATAGAACGGTCAATCCACCCCTCGCCTCCCCCTTCCCTACTTGTTGCTCGCGCGTCAAGGGGGACTCCTGAGCATTGCGACTCAGGAGCCTAACTGGTCACGTAGCCCCTCACTCCTTAGTCCCGTCCTTGGTTTCCGGTCGGGGCTAATGCTGGTTGAGGTACGCGCGGGGCCGGGCCCTACTGACGTAGAACGGTCAATCCACCCCTTGCCTCCCCCTTCCCTACTTGTTGCTCGCGCATCAAGGGGGACTCCTGAGCATCACGACTCAGGAGCCTAACTTGCCACGTAGCCCCTCACTCCTTAGTCCCGTCCTTGGTTTCCGATCGGGGCTAACGTTGGGTGAGGTACGCGCGGGGCCGGGCCCTGCCGACGTAGAGCGCAAGCAAGTAGGAAAGGAAAATGCAAATTCCAGGAAATTCAAAGCAAATATTACAAGCCATAAGATTGTTCCACAACACCAAACACAAGTTTAAACGCCTCCGCGAGGCATGGTGCATGTGCAGGAATAAAACAGGATGAAAGTCGCGAAGGGATCATTCCCCAGTAACGCTGTCACCGGTGGTGGAGTCACGCTAGACGGCTTCACCTCTCGAGGTCGCAAGGCTGGCGGCACCGCGCCCGGGCAGGACGCTGGGGGAGCGGAACTTCCCCAGCAAAACCTCGGCTCGGCCTTTCACGGCCTCAGCGGCAGCAGCGGCATGGTCGCCGCTCACGGGCTCCAGCAGGCTGTCGAAGTCGACGTTGGGGTCGCGCAGGTAGACATGGCTGAGGACATGCGTCAACGCCGTAGAAGACAGGGCTCGCGCCTCGGCCTCGACCGTGGGGCCAAGGCCGTCTGCGACGTCCTCAAGCGCATCAACCAGGAAGGGGAGCAGCTTGGCGGGGCCGTCCTCCGCACCAGCCAACGGCTCCTCCAGGCCGCTCTCATACAGCGTCTTCAGTATGCCACGAGCCTTCTTCTCCAGCTTTGCGAAGGCCACCCGGTCCTCCGTCAGGACCTTCGCCTTGGCGTCCAGCTCGGTCCTCTCCGCCTTCAGCGACCGCTCCAGCGTCTCCTGTCGGCTGTGGCGGTCATCAAGCTTGGCATCCCGGTCCTTGGCAGCGGCCTCCCTAGCCTTCATCTCCTTCTCCCTCTCCTGGCGACTGTGCACCTCCTTGGCGAGCTCGTCGCGCAGGCCCTGCAGCTCAGCCTCAAGCGTCTTGCAGCGACCCTGGGCAGTTGCAGCGTCGCCCAGGGCAGCGTCGCGAGCGGCCTTGGCTTGGTTAGCGGCCCGCTTCTCCTCGTCGGAGGACGACACGGCCTGGCTTAGCACCGCTCGGATGGAGGCAGCAGAACGGGCCCAGCCAGAGGCCAACTCCAGGCGCCCGGCCACCAGATGAGGGTCCGCGCTCTGGAGATCCTCCCGCGGTTGGCTCAGCTCATTGGCAACCTGGTCCAGGATGGCGACGGAGGGAGCAGAAGAGACAAGAACCTGTGGAGCAGGCGGAGAAGATGGCAGCGTAACCACGGCTTGGCAGGAAGGAACCTCCTGAGCCTTGGCCGCCACGGCCGCAGCGTCGGGCACAGTCGACTCCAGATCCAGCGGGGCCACGGGGGCTGACTCCTCGCCGGGGTGCCCTAGTTTGCCTCGTGAGGGCGGCTGGGTCAAAGAGGCGTGGGCCTCGCCGTCCTCTCCCCCAGCAGCCGAAGGCGTCGCCCCGGCGGACGGATTCGCCCCGAGTGGGGCCGCAGAAGCCTCTTTCAACCTCCTGGCCGCAGGTGCCGGCCTGGTAAAAGAGCACAAACGTCAAGCCTCAGCGGCAGAAACGAAGCAGAGCACAAATCGAGCACTTACTGGACATCGTCCGTGGACTCAAGCAACCTCCGGCCAAACTTGAAGCCCGAGAGCCTGCAACGGGGGTCAGCCTTGGGGGCCCGGAAGCAGAAGGCGCGTCAGGAGGGATGGAGCTGGCCTTGGACCCCCAGGGACCAGAGCAGACCCTGGGGGAACCAGGCTCGACCTGCCGTTCCTCATGACCGAGGAAGAGCCCTTCCCTCCTCGCCTGGCGCTGGCCTCGTCGTCGTCCGGCATGGAGCGGAGGGCCTGGGACCTGCGCCGAGGGAAGGACTCCCCCCAATCCTCGCCGGTCTCCTCCGAGTCAGACGCTTCCTCCTCCGCCTCTTTTCCCCCCTTTCCCCCGCTGGAGCTGCCGGAGGACAAGTTCACCGTCGCCAGAACCGCTAGATCTTCGGGAGCTGCCGCAGGCACCAGCCCCTCGCCGTTGAAGGTGGGCATGGCGTTCACCACCTGCTCCCAGTCGTCACAAAGGAACAGGGGGACGGGGGCGCCCACCGGGCTTGCCTCGTCTCCCCCAACTAAGTAATGAAGGGCCGCAGCCAGATCCTCGTCGGTCAGGGCCTCGGAGCTCAGGCGCAGGGTAGCGTCAGCTCCTCCAAGCCTCCATAGTGGGAGCGAGTGCTCCTGGAGCGGAGCCACCCGGTGCTCTAAGAACTCCCTCAGGAGCGTGGCCCCGGTCAGCTTCGCCGCCCCCAAGTTGCTTGGCCTCAGGTCCGCGTTCATCCTCCTCAACACCGCCTTCGCGCGAGGGTCGACGAGCTCCACGCGGGACCATGCGTCAACGGACTTAGGCTGCCCCGTGGGCAATACCAGACGAGGGTGGAGGCGCCCGACATCCATCATGACCCACTTGCTCTGGTAGCCTTCGATCCTCTTCCCAGGCTTCGAGATGGCGTTGGAGTTGGAGTATGCAATGAAGCCCGCGCATGCAGAGACCTGAGCGCTAGAAACCCGGAGGGAGAAAAAGTGGCGCAGCAAGGCCACCGAGGGCTTCACACCAACATGAGCCTCGCAATAGTAGGCAAAAATCGCTAGGAGAAGGACAGAGTTGGGGTGGAGATGCAGAGTCAACAAGTTGTACTGCCGGAGAACGGCATGGAAGAACTCAGAGAAAGGAGGCACCAGACCAGCGACGATGGCGCTCATAAAGAACGGGTAGAAGGTGCTCCCCTTGCCCTCAGGCTGGTCGGAGCCGACCTTGAGCGTAGTCGCCCCCTCTCTGCCCTGCGCCACCATCATCAGGCGCGCGAGGGCGAGGTTCTTCTCCGACAAATTCGGGGAATCCAAGGCCGGCGAGTACCAAGCATCAGCCGGGGACTTGCGAGGCGCCATGGCGTGCTGGATGCGAAGGATTGAGACGGATCTGGAGGATTTTGGGAGCAAGAGGAAGGAGAGTGAGAAAGGGGATCTAGGGCAAGATGGACGAGAGCAGGGCAAGTAAGCCTGGCCCGGGCACCCCCTTTTTGTCAGTCGTGCAGTTGCCGAGGCGTTGTGGGGAAGCGCAGTCGCCCACGTCCAATCAACCGCCACGCGGCGCCCAAGGCCACAGGCTGTTAGGGCCCGCGGCGCTTCGTGCTTTCCCCTTCACTTCTTTGCTAAGCCAAGCCCGCGCGCACCTTGGGCCCGGGGGCTACTGTCGGTGTTCTGGGAACGGGGGTCCCCAGACTTGCCTGCCTGCGACCTGTGGCGTGGCTCAAGTGGGGGCCCAGCGCGGCCCATCTTCATCAAGCTCAAGCTCAAGACCCTCGCGAGGGGCCAAGCCTCGCGGGCCGGACGACAGGAAGCCTCCTCAAGAGCGTCCTCATCAGGCAGGCTCGCGAGGAGGCGGAGAGATCAATGCAAGGGTACCTCGCGAGGATCCCATGACGCAAGCCATGACGATCAAGGCCAGGCGGGCGCCGGCCTGGGTAGAGTCCTTGTTTCCCCTTTGGTGCAAAGGGGGCAAGCACAGGCCAAGGCATCAGGCAAAGGTTACCATTCTAGTGCAACGAGACCAAGACCAGCCGGACGGCCGGACGGTGGTCACCGTGGAGCCCAAGACGGCGTCATCACCAGTGCTTTTGGCAGCCGAAGACCACCTTTGGTCAGGATAACTTATACTAGATGTTCCCCTTCAAAATGGCCAAATGTTGGCGCCCTTCCCGCTCAATTATTCGGGGAGAGGCCCAGGGCCTCTATAAATAGAGCTAGCCACCACAAGGAAAGGGAGAGAAAAAAGAGGAAGGGGACGGACCGGATCGGGTAGAGACCAAGTAGAACACACCGCACCAGCTCAAGAACACCCCTCGCGAGGCTGTTCTCCCTTTGTACTATTCATCATCAACCCAGAGGCAATCCACCACACCACACACTGGAGTAGGGTATTACACCACAACGGTGGCCCGAACCAGTATAAACCTCGTGTCTCTTGTGTTGTTCATCATTTTCATCTTAGTTCGCACGAGAGGATCGGACGTAGATCGGTAGGGGAGAGATCTCCGCGCGCACCCCAGTGTTCGAACCTCAAGGGTCTGCCGGAACCCGAAATCCGACAAATATATCTCGGAATGGCTATGGAAATGCCATAATAGGTAGGTATGGTGGCTGTTTTGAGGAAGATATAAGTAGGTTTATGTGTGAAAGAGCGTATCATATCACGGGGTTTGGATGCACCGACGAAGTTTGCACCAACTGTCAATGTGAGAAAGGGCAATGCACGGTACCGAAGAGGCTAGCAATGGTGGAAGGGTGAGAGTGCGTATAATCCATGGATTCAACATTAGTCATGAAGAACTCACATACTTATTGCAAAAATCTACAAGCCATCAAAAACCAAAGCACTACGCGCATGCTCCTAGGGGGATAGATTGGTAGGAAAAGACCATCGCTCGTCCCCGACCGCCAATCATAAGGAGGACAATCAAAGAACACCTCATGTTTCAAATTTGTTACATAACGTTTACCATACGTGCATGCTACGGGACTTGCAAACTTCAACACAAGCATTTCTCAAATTCACAACTACTCAACTAGCACGACTTTGATATTATCACCTCTATATCTCAAAACAATTATCAAGCATCAAACTTTTCTTAGTATCCAACACACTCATAAGAAAGTTTTTACTATTTTTGTATACCTAGCATATTATTATTATTAAGCAAATTACCATGCTATTTAAGACTCTCAAAATAATCTAAGTGAAGCATGAGAGATCAATAGTTTCTATAAAACAAATCCACCACCGCACCCTAAAAGGTATAAGTGAAGCACTAGAGCAAAACTATATAGCTCAAAAGATATAAGTGAAGCACATAGAGTATTCTATCAAATTCCAAATCATGTATGGCTCTCTCAAAAGGTGTGTACAGCAAGGATGATTGTGGTAAACTAAAGAGCAAAGACTCAAATCATACAAGACGCTCCAAGCAAAACACACAACATGTGGTGAATAAAAATATAGCTCCAAGTAAAGTTACCGATGGAAGTAGACGAAAGAGGGGATGCCTTCCGGGGCATCCCCAAGCTTTGACTTTTTGGTGTCCTTAGATTATCTTGGGGGTGCCATGGGCATCCCCAAGCTTAGGCTCTTGCCACTCTTTGTTCCATAATCCATCAAAAGATTTCACCCAAAACTTGAAAACTTCACAACACAAAACTCAACAGAAATCTTGTGAGCTCTGTTAGCGAAAGAAAACAAAAGACCACTTCAAAGTACTGTAATGAACTCATTCTTTATTTATATTGGTGTTAAACCTACTGTATTCCAACTTCTATATGGTTTATAAACTATTTTACTAGCCATAGATTCATCAAAATAAGCAAACAACACACGAAAAACAGAATCTATCAAAACAGAACAGTCTGTAGTAATCTATAACCAACGCAAACTTTTGGAACTCCAAAAATTCAGACAAAATAGGAAGACCTAGGAAATTTGTTTATTGATCATAAGCAATTGGAATCACTATTTTATCACGTTCTGGTGATTTTTAACAATTGTTTTCGTGAACAGAAAGTTTCTGGAAATTACAGCAAGATCAAATAACTATCATCCAAGAAGATCCTATAGGTTTAACTTGGCACAAACACTAATTAAAACATAAAAACACATCTAATGAGAGGCTAGATCAAAGATTTATTCCTAATCAGAAGCAAAAGCAAAAAAACTAAAAATAAAATTGGGTTGCCTCCCAACAAGCGCTATCGTTTAACGCCCCTAGCTAGGCATAAAAGCAAGGATAGATCTAGGTATTGCCATCTTTGATTTTCAAATTTTTAGCGGAATCAAGCTCGAAACCGGGAGGTTCTTTGCATTTCCCTTCATATTTTGAAATTTTTAGATCTAAAGAGTCCAATCGCTTATTGCAAAGAGTAATCAACATATTCATGCGGTGAATATTTCCGCTAACGTTCTTAAGAGGTTCAAGAAACTTTTGTAAATTCTTAGTAACTTCACAATTTTTTTCAAGAACTTGTGTCTCTTCCTGAGTAGGATGAGGCCCCTTTTGTTGAGGAAGTGTTCCCACTATACCTTCTATAATTTCAAGTGCAATATGGGGATCAATTTCAATGAAATTGCCTTTGGCAACGCAATCCAAAAGTTGTCTATGAGACATATTTAATCCAACATAAAAATTGCGAAGCAATATTCTCAGATTTACTTCAAACTTACAATTACGATAAGACTCCATTATTCTCAACCAGGCATCATTTAAGTTTTCTCCTTGTCTTTGTTTGAAGTGAAAGACTTCAAACTCAGGGGACAACGGAGTGGATAAGGGACTAGTCATTAAGCAAGCGAGAAAAAGGCAAATGGAAAAGAGAGGGCGAATAAAACGGCAAGGGTGAAGTGGGGGAGAGGAAAACAAGAGGCAAATGGCAAATAATGTAATGCGAGAGATAAGGGATTGTGATGGGTACTTGGTATGTTGACTTTTGCATAGACTCCCCAGCAACGGCGCCAGGAATTCTTCTTGCTACCTCTTGAGCACTGCGTTGGATTTCCCCGAAGACGAAAGGATGATGCAACAAAGTAGCGTAAGTATTTCCCTCAGTTTTTTAGAACCAAGGTATCAATCCAGTAGGAGGCTACGCGCGAGTCCCTTGTACCTACACAAAGCAAATAACTCCTCGCTACCAACGCGAATAGGGGTTGTCAATCCCTTCACGGTCACTTACAAGAGTGAGATCTGATAGATAATATTTTTGGTATTTTTTGGTATAAATATGCAAAGTAAAATAAAAGACAAAGTAAAAAAGCAAAGCAATAATAAAGAGATGGAAGATTGGTATGATGAAGATAGACCCGGGGGCCATAGATTTCACTAGTGGCTTCTCTCAAGAGCATAAGTATTCTACGATGGGTGAACAAATTACTGTGGAGCAATTGACAGAATTGAGCATAGTTATGAGAATATCTAGGTATGATCATGTATATAGGCATCACGTCCGAGACAAGTAGACCGACTCCTGCCTACATCTACTACTATTACTCCACTCATCGACCGCTATCCAACATGCATCTAGAGTATTAAGTTCAAGAAAACAGATTAACGCCTTAAGCAAGATGACATGATGTAGAGGGATAAATTCATGCAATATGATAAAAAACCCATCTTGTTATCCTCGATGGCAACAATACAATACGTGCCTTGCTGCCCCTACTATCACTGGGAAAGGACACCGCAAGATTGAACCCAAAGCTAAGCACTTCTCCCATTGCAAGGAAGATCAATCTAGTAGGCCAAACCAAACTGATAATTCGAAGAGACTTGCAAAGATAACCAATCATACACAAAAGAATTCAGAGAAGATTCAAATATTGTTCATAGATAATCTTGATCATAAACCTACAATTCATTGATCTCAACAAACACACCGCAAAAAGAAGATTACATCGAATAGATCTCCATGAGAGAGGGGGAGAACATTGTATTGAGATCCAAAAAGAGAGAAGAAGTCATCTAGCTACTAACTATGGACCCGAAGGTCTGAGGTAAACTACTCACACTTCATCGGAGGGGCTATGGTGATGATGTAGAAGCCCTCCATGGTGGATTCCCCTTCCGGCGGAGCTCCGGAACAGGCCCAAGATGGGATCTCGTGGATACAGAAAGTTGCGGCAGTGGAATTAGGATTTTGGCTCTGTTTCTGATTGTTTGGGGGTACATAGGTATATATAGGAGGAAGAAGTACGTCGGTGGAGCTTCATGGGGCCCACGAGGGTGGGGGCACGCCCTAGGGGGGTGGGCGCGCCCCCCTACCTCGTGCCCACCTCGTGGCTTTCTTGATGTAGGGTCCAAGTCTCCTGGATCATATTCGGTGAGAAAATCACGTTCCCGAAGGTTTCATTCCGTTTGGACTCCGTTTGATATTCCGTTTCTTCTAAACACTGAAATAGGCAAAAAAACATCAATTCTGGGCTGGGCCTATGATTAATAGGTTAGTCCCAAAAATAATATAAAAGTGGAAAATAATGCCCAATATGGTCCAAAACAGTGGATAATATAGCATGGAGCTTGGGGAGACCTTTTCTAGCTACTGCAGGGGCTGTCATCGATGTGAAAGCAACTAATAATCTCGATGCAGGACTGTCGTTCCCATAGGTTCCTCCTCTCTCGGCGCCGATAATTTTTGACGTGTCCGGGTCGATCAGAGGTTCAGCTTGCTTCTCCCCCACCCTCGCCTATCAAAAATTATAGATACGTTGGAGACGTATCAGGCATCCCCAAGCTTAACTCCTGCTCATCCTCGAGTAGGTAAATGATAAAAGAAAGAATTTTTTATGCGGAGTGCTACTTGGCATAATTTCAATGTAATTCTTCTTAATTGTGGTATGAATATTCAGATCCGAAAGATTCAAGACAAAAGTTCATATTGATATAAAAATAATAATACTTAAAGCATACTAACTAAGCAATTATGTCCTCTCAAAATAACATGGCCAAAGAAAGTTCATCCCTACAAAATCATATTGTTTAGTCATGCTCCATTTTCGTCACACAAGAATGCTCTCATCATGCACAACCGTGATGACAAGCCAAGCAATTGTTTCATACTTTAGTAATCTCAAACTTATAAACCTTCACGCAATATATGAGCATGAGCCATGGACATAGCACTATGGGTGGAATAGAATATGATTGTCTGTGTCAAAACCGGCGGATCTCAGGTAGGGGGTCCCGAACTGTGCGTCTAGGCGGATGGTAACATGAGACAAGGGACACGATGTTTTTACCCAGGTTCGGGCCCTCTCGATGGAGGTAAAACCCTACTCCTGCTTGATTAATATTGATGATATGGGTAGTACAAGAGTTGATCTACCACGAGATCAGAGAGGCTAAACCCTAGAAGCTAGCCTATGGTATGATTGTTGTTGTGTCCTACGGACTAAACCCTCCGTTTTATATAGACGCCGGAGGGGGCTAGGGTTACACAGAGTCGGTTACAAGGAAGGAGATCTACATATCCGTATTGCCAAGCCTACCTTCCACGCCAAGGAAAGTCCCATCCGGACATGGGACGAAGTCTTCAATCTTGTATCTTCATAGTCCAACAGTCCGGCCAAAGGTTACAGTGCGGCTATCCGGATACCCCCTAATCCAGGACTCCCTCAGTAGCCCCAAAACCAGGCTTCAATGACGATGAGTCCGACGCGCAGATTATCTTCGGCATTGCAAGGCGGGTTCTTCTCCAAATTCCGAGTACCTGTTAAATAGTGTCCAGCTTCTTGTGAATGTTGTGCTCCTTGGCTTCCGCGTCAAATAATGGCCACCTTCCACGTGTCAAGCGAATGTGAGGAGCCAGGGTATTTTTACATTTACCCCCCTAGCCATGCAAATGAGCTGTCTATTAAAGAGACGAGGATTCTCAGATCCAAACCACACCATCCTCCTTTAGCGAGCATTCATCGAAGCGCGCCTGAAGAAATCCGTCCCAACATGGCCGGTCAGCGCAGCTCCTCCTCTCGCTCCCACAGCCCCAAGCCCGGAGATTAGGAGAGGTGTTCCGTCCTGCACAGCCAATTAGTGAAGCTTTAGACCCAGGGATTTCTCCCCCCAGCGTATATGGTCCCGGTTCGAGCCGGGCTC
This sequence comes from Aegilops umbellulata, assembly GCA_032464435.1. Taxonomy (NCBI): domain Eukaryota; kingdom Viridiplantae; phylum Streptophyta; class Magnoliopsida; order Poales; family Poaceae; genus Aegilops; species Aegilops umbellulata. Next base: position 279,700,924 of record CP136058.1, read on the forward strand.
GCCACCTACAACGGCGGAGAGCAAGCAGAGAGCTTTCCCAACCCCTCTAAGGGAGAGCGGGTATGCTTTGTCCCTTATTTGATAAGGGGACTCGGATTTCCAATCCATCCGTTTCTCCGAGGGCTCCTGGAGTTCTACGGCCTCCAGTTGCACAACCTTACCCCTGCCTCCATACTACATATCGCTGGCTATGTAGCCCTTTGCGAGTTGTTCTTGGGCTGCGAAGCTCATTTCGCATTGTGGAAGAAGTTGTTCTGCCTTGTGCCCCGTTCACAGAGGGGGTTAATATATCAGGTGGGCAGAGCCGAAGTATGGCGCATCGCCGGGGCCGGATACCTATCCGGAACCCCGAAGAAGGTGTCCGAAGACTGGCCTTCAGAGTGGTTTTACGTGGAAGACGTCCCTCTTCTGGATCCTATTCGGATCGGCCTTCTCGAGTTTGATGATGCTCCTTTGAAGAAGCGCCTGAGCTGGCGGCCACGAAGCCCCCAGGAGGAAGATGACAGAGACGCTCTTTACCTGATGGGCCGGATAAAGGTATTTGCTCAATCAGGACTGACCATGGCCGAAGTCATGGCAATATGCATTATGCGGGGGGTGCAGCCGCTTCAATATCGAGGCCAACCCATGTGGGATTTCAACGGGGAAGATGACGCCACCCGCTGTGGCCGCAAGGGGCCGAACTCGACCGCCGCTCTAGCGAAAATCTTGTCCGATTTGTACAAGGGAGAGGAAGAGGAATTCCTCCGCATCAAGCCACCAAATGGGTTTTCCATGTACAATCCTCCGAGCTGGGTAGGCCGCCATTTTTTTATGCCCATCCGTTCCATATTCCCATAGTTTAATGTTTTATCTTGCAAATTCATCGCAGGAACTGCGTAAGGCTGTAAGGGAGATCAACAGCCCACCTCCACAACCCGAGGATCCTGAGCGGTCCCTCGACCCGGCCTTCAAAGAAGATCCAGACATATCCGTGGAGCTGATTGACAGGGTATTTTACCAGTTAAGCAGCGACGGCGCCTTGGTAGCCATTACGGCCGACTACCCCGGGCTGATCCCAGCTTCGCAGGTGACCGAGATCATAGTCCCAACACTTTTGAAAAGGACTCGCCTTTACACACTTCACTTACCGTATACCAACAGCGTTTTATAGGGAAGGCCCTTGGGACGTCATGCCGAGCCCGCGGCGACTAGCCAACAAGGGGCTCCGAGGCCGGGCAGGCTAAAAAGGAACGCGGTCCGGACTGAGACGCCGGCGCAGAGGTATGATGTGCCGCCTCACTCCATGGTATCGTCTTAAAAGACATAATAACACCCGTGCTTTCTATAAAGAAGAACGCTCGCCGGACTATATCTGGAGAGGTCGCCAATCACGCCTCAACCAGTCGGGCTCCAGGGCCGAACACGAAAGCGAACATGGGGCGCACGCCGGAGGCTCCTCCGACAGAGGATGCGGATAAAATATCTGCCACAAATTCCGAGGTGGAGAGCGCCATGAACCACAGGCGTCGCCGAGCCGTTTTCCGTGACGCTTGTTTCTCCCAAGAGGCATTTGATGCCTTCAACTCAGGAGACGCGTACCTCCGTGCTGCTCAAAATGGTCTAGCCAGAGCCACGGACCAGTATGTAAAGGATATACGGGTGAGAAAAATTAATGATTATATATAGCAGTAGCCCATGAGACTTGAAACAGTTAGAATAACTGATTTAAGGATCAATTGTTATGCAGGTTCTTACAGAAAAGAATACCCAATTGTCCCATGAGCTTGAAGACTGCAAAGCCCAACTTCAGGCCGCACTGGTCGCAGAAGAGGAGTCCAAGAAGACCCCCTCCGGTAATACGTATTTCAAATGATAGGTACCATGTAGAGTGCGGCATATATGCAAATCTAACAATAAATATTGCATATGACGCCGGAGGAAATACGGATGAGCAATATCTCCTACGCCGGCTAAAGGCCGGTGAGAGCGTGCTTACGAGAGTTAGGCAGGAGAAGAATAATCTCCAGGATGCCAACACCCAGCTGAGCGTGGAACTAAAGGATGTTCGTGCCCAGCTGTCGGACTCTGTGAAGGAGAATCAACGGCTTCGACGCGGCATTTTTAGTAAGTGCTTGAACGAACTTTTAAGAAGAGTTCGACGAAGAAGCCGACTAACAGAGTTATGTCTGTAGGTATGCTAACGGGTCGTCCCGCGGATGAAATGCCCGGGTCTGTGGGTGATCTTCTACCCGAGCTCTCACGACTGCACGAACGAGCTCGGCAGGTGATGCAAGGCATTGCCCAGGCCTTATGGCCATCCATCTCCCTGTCCGAAGGCCTTGGAGAGCTTGTGGAGAAGCTTAAGGGAGTGCGGCGGCGCCTCCGATTATGGAAGATATCGGCCTGCCGTCAAGGTGCCAGGGAAGCCTGGGCCATGGTGAAGACGCGGTATACCAAGGCTGACCCCAACCACATGGCCGAGGTCGGACCTGTGGGGCCCGATGGGAAAGAGATCCCCGTTAACTTAGTGTATGGGCAAGTAGAGTTGGCCGCAAAGTATTCCCAACAGGATTGTAGGCTAGACAGCCTGTTGGATGGTATAGAAGAGGAATTTAGTCAGTCAAGTTAACTATGTAATGAAAGTGACATGTTTAATGCCTTCTAGCTGGATTGTCGATCATTTGTCATGGCGGACCTTTTCGCTTCGACCTCGGGACCCGATAGTCCGGAGTGTATCCGAATACCCTCTCGGTTATGTAAGAACCGGGGCATGCGTGGAAACCAGGCGTAGGGGTCATTAGTGCTTGAACAGACAAGTGCCCAACTAGTTATGTTATATTACATGGTTAGTAAGAAACATCTTCCAGGGAGAAGAGTTCCGTTAGGGGTTCCTTTCCCTGGGTACGCATGCCCTAAAGTGCATGTCTGGACTGCGAAAAGAGTCGCAAAAAAGCATCTGGGGGCACATATGGAAAATAAATAAGTAAAGAATCATCTTTTGTTCACCGACCGAATATTCCCTTAAGAACGCTAGCTTTCGGCTTCACCCAGTCTGAGGTACACATCCGGCTGACCCGGCAGTAACAATCGCAGAGGTGCTCCCCTTATGCCCTAGCCGAATTAACGGGAACGTAGGGCATAAATACAAGAGCCAGGCAACCCAGCTTGGCCAAAACTTAAGTCATATCGATGCATATAACGGCGAAGAAAAGGTACATGCAGAAGGATGACACATGTGCTGGGCATGAAGCCCGGATAAACAAGTAAGCTTTTGTGTAAAAAGCCCCCAGGTATAATGAGCGCGGCTAGCGCGTCAATGGTGTGCAGGCAAGGCACAAGTTAGCCCTTAAAGGCATCGGGAAAAATAAAATAAGAAGGAGGGAAAAGGACAGATAATGTATATGCAAAAAATGAACAGAGGAAGGAGATGAACACAGAGTCCGGCGCTAGGCGTAGAATCTTCGGAGCCTGGCTGCGTTCCATGGGTTCGGCTCAAGTCGATTATCCAATGCATCCTGCAGACGGTACGCTCCGTTGGTCAGAACTTGGTCAATGATGAAGGGACCCTCCCATTTGGGCTCGAGCTTGGTCTTTTTCTTCTCCGGCAGGCGTAGAACTAGTTTGCCAACGTTATAAGTTTTGGCCCGTACTTCTCTGCTTTGGTATCATCGAGCCTGTTGCTGATAGAATGCGGAACGGGCTTTTGCCACGTCGCGTTCCTCCTCTAGGGTGTCCAAGTTGTCCTGCCGATCGAGCTCGGCTTCTCTTTCTTCGTACATGCGCACTCGAGGTGAGTCATGAATTATGTCGCAGGGCAGAACCGCCTCTACGCCGTACACCATAAAAAAGGGTGTGTATCCGGTAGTACGATTCGGCGTGGTTCGCAGCCCCCAGAGTACGGAGTCGAGCTCCTCTACCCAGTGCGTGCTAGATTCCTTTAGGGACCGCACTAATCTGGGTTTGATGCCGCTCATGATAAGACCATTTGTGCGCTCGACTTGACCGTTAGTTTGTGGGTGATAGACGGAAGCATAATCGAGCTTGATGCCCATATTTTTGCACCAGAGTTTTACCTCGTCGACAGTGAAGTTCGTGTCGTTATCAGTGATGATGCTGTGGGGGACGCCATAACGGTGTACGACCCCGGATATGAAGTCAATTACCGGTCCGGATTCGGACGTTTTAACAGGTTTGGCTTCTATCCATTTGGTGAATTTATCCACCATGACCAGCAAGTATTTTTTCTTGTGGGTTCCTCCTTTAAGAGGTCCAACCATGTCAAGCCCCCAGACCGCAAAGGGCCAGGTAATGGGGATTGTGTGGAGGGCGGTGGGTGGCATATGGCTTTGGTTTGCAAAGAGCTGACAACCGACGCAGCGTTGGACCAAGTCCTGTGCATCTGCCCGGGCCATTGGCCAGTAAAAACCTGTACGGAAGGCCTTGCTTACTAGTGCCCGGGCTGCGATGTGGTGGGCGCTGAGTCCGGCATGAATTTCTGCCAGAAGCTTCCGCCCTTCCTCTTCGGAGATGCACCTTTGAAGGACTCCGGTGGTGCTTTTCTTATAAAGCTCTCCCTCATGGACCCTATAGGATTTATATCGCTGCACTATGCAGCATGCCTCATTTTGGTCCTCGGGGAGCTTCTGTCTAGTTAAGTAGGCCAGGAATGGTTCTGTCCACGGGGCCATGATGGCCATTATTACGTGGGTTGAAGGTGTTATTTCGGTGGCGGAGCCTCCGATTATGTCAAAGTATTCGGTATCGAGCGTTGTGGCTATGTCCGGACTATTGTTACTGGTGTCTCCTTCCCATACCATGGATGGCTTAAACAGCCTCTCCAAAAAGATGTTTGGGGGGACCGCATCGCGTTTTGCACCGATGCATGCGAGGACGTCTGCCGCCTGATTGTTTTCCCGGGCCACATGGTAAAATTCGAGCCCCTCGAACTGAGCTGACATCTTAAGGACGGCGTTGCGATAGGCCGCCATTTTCGGATCCTTGGCATCAAAGTCTCCATTTATTTGGGATATTGCGAGGTTCGAATCCCCTCGCACCTCTAGGCGTTGAATGCCCATGGATACTGCCATCCGGAGACCATGTAAAAGGGCCTCGTATTCGGCTGCGTTGTTGGAGTCTGTATACATTATCTGGAGTACGTATTGAACTGTACCTCCGGTTGGGGACGTCAGAACGACGCCGGCCCCCAGACCAGCCATCATTTTGGATCCGTCGAAGTGCATGATCCAATTGGAGTATGCGCCGTACTCTTTAGGGAGTTCGGCTTCCGTCCATTCGGCGACGAAGTCGGCTAATACTTGTGACTTAATGGCTCGCCGCGGCTTATATGTTATGTCGAACGGGAGGAGCTCAATGGCCCACTTGGCAATCCAGCTCGTGGCGTCGCGGTTGTTTATAATATCATTAAGCGGAACTTCCAAGGCTATTGTTATTGAACACTCTTGAAAGTAGTGTGCAGCTTCCGGGATGCCATGAATACCGCGTATGCTATCTTTTGATAATGCGGGTACCGTGACTTGCATGGAGTAAGGACAGTGGATACATAATAGACCGGCTTTTAAAGGGGGAATTTATGTCCGTCCGTTTCTCGTTCGACGATGAGCACTGCGCTTACAACTTGATGAGTTGCCGCAATGTATAACAGCATTGGTTCGCCGATATTTGGTGCGGCCAGGATTGGGTTGGTTGCCAGTATGGCTTTTATTTCTTCCAATCCGGTTGTGGCGGCATCCGTCCACTCGAAGTGTTCGTTGCGCCGTAGTAGCCGATAAAGGGGTAATGCCTTTTCTCCCGGGTGGGAGATAAAGCGGCTTAGAGCCGCCACACATCCGGTCAATTTCTGGATTTGTTTGAGGTCCATTGGGATATCCAACTGTGACAGAGCTCGGATCTTGGCCGGATTTGCTTCAATTCCTCTGCTGGATACAATGAAGCCCAGGAGCTTTCCGCCTGGCACACCGAAAACGCATTTTTCCAGGTTGAGCTTGATATCGTATGTTCAGAGGTTGTCGAATGTGAGCCTCAAGTCGTCTATTAGGGAGTCGACGTGTTTGGTTTTGACGACCACATCATCTACGTATGCCTCCACTGTTTTGCCGATCTGGTTCGTCAGACATGTCTGAATCATGCGCTGATATGTTGCGCCGGTGTTTTTGAGCCTAAAAGGCATTGTGTTGAAGCAGAAGGGGACGTATGGTGTGATGAATGCCGTTGCGGCTTGGTCGGGTTCCGCCATCTTAATTTGGTGGTAGCCGGAGTATGCGTCGAGGAAACACAATGAGTCGTGTCTTGCGGTAGCATCGATAATTTGATCGATGCGGGGGAGGGGGAAGGGATCCTTTGGGCAAGCCTTGTTGAGGTCCTTGAAATCGACGCGCAGGCGCTAGGATTTGTCCTCCTTTGGTACCATCACCAGGTTTGCTAGCCAGTCCGGGTGTTTTATTTCTCTAATGAATCCGACCTCCAATAACTTGGTTAGTTCTTCTCCCATAGCTTGTCTCTTAGGTTCGGAGAAACACCGAAGGGCCTGCTTGACAGCCTTGAATCCCTTTAGAATATTGAGGCTGTGCTCGGCCAGCCTGCGCGGGATTCCTGGCATATCTGAAGGATGCCAGGCAAAAATGTCCCAGTTCTCGTGCAGGAACTTTCGTAGTGCGGCGTCTACGGCGGGGTTTAATTGTGCCCCGATGGAGGCTATTTTTGTAGGGTCCGTTGGATGGACATGGAATTTGACTATTTCATCTGCTGGTTTAAAGGAGGTGGACTTGGATCTCTTATCAAGTATCACATCGTCCCTGTCCACCATGGAGCGCAGCGCAGTCAGTTCCTCGGCCGCAAGGGCTTCGGATAATGCCTCGAGGGCCAGTGCGGTTGTCTTGTTTTCGGCGCGGAGTGCTGTGTCCGGATCACTAGCAAGAGTGATGATTCTGTTGGGCCCAGGCATTTTGAGCTTCATGTACCCGTAATGGGGTATGGCTTGGAAGATCGTAAACGCCTCCCGCCCTAAAAGGGCGTGGTATCTGCTACTGAACGGAGCCACTTGGAACGTAATCTCTTCGGACCTGTAGTTCTCTGGCATGCTGAACACCACATCTAGTGTGATTTTGCCTGTATAGCGCGCTTCCCGACTGGGGATTATTCCTCTGAAGGTTGTGCTGCTTCGGTCGATGCGGTTCCAGTCTATTTCCATTTTTTGAAGGGTTTCCTCATAGATGAGGTTTAATCCGATGCCGCCATCCATGAGCACCTTGGTGAGTCGAAAGCCGTCCACAATTGGACTGAGGACCAATGCGGCTGGTGCTCGGGCTGTTCGAAATTTAGGTTCGTCATTGGCATTGAAAGTAATAGCCGAGTCACTCCATGGATTTATTGTTGCCACGTGGTGGATTTCGGCAAGGCTGCGGAGTGTTCGCTTTCGCCTATTATTTGATGCGAAGGTCTCAAAGACTGTTAATACCGTATTGTTATCCCTGGGATGGTGCTCTGTGGCTTCTGGGATGAGAAGATCCTTGCCACTTTTGGCTACCTGCCGGAGTATCCAACATGCTCTAAGGATATGTGTTGGTATGGCACCCTCTGTACTATGAATTTTGCAGGGTCCATTGAGCCATCCCTCTAGTACGGTTCTGTGCCCTGTAGAGGGCTTTTCCTTTTTGGTAGTTAACCCGGGTGTCTTGTGATCATGCACACTTTTATTTCGGACTGGGTTCGTATTTAGGGCCGGATTGTCCCAAAATTTTATTTCGGTTTTCCAGGCACTTTCCATCGCACAGTACTTTTGTACTATGGACGCCAAGTCGGCAAAGCGTGTAATTTCACAGCAACTTATGGCGCTAAGGATTCCCTTGTCCGTGCAATTATTGCAGAAGAATGAGATTGCGTCTTCCTCGCGACAGTCCTTAACCTTGTTCATTACAAGGAGGAATCTGGCCCAATAATGATGTATTGTTTCCTGGGGCTCTTGCCTGATGTGGGAAAGATCACTTATGTTTGGGTGGGTGGGTGGAATTGAATCCGAAATCTCACCCAATCTGAGACCCAGGGGCCGACGAGTTTCCAATCTTGGAAGTTCGGGTTCTGGGATGTTGCCCAATAAGTCTGGCCCGCTGCCTGACTCTAGGTTCAGGGCTTGGGTGGTGTCCTCCCGTAAACGGGTATACGGCTCGGAGGGCTCAGGAACCCGGACGTAGTTAGTCCTCAAGATAGATGAAAGGTCGCCGCATTGTTCCTACACCACTGCAATGTGATGGGTGACCGGTGGAGAGTTAATCTCCCTTTGATCGGGTTTAAGCCCAATCCAATCATAATCCGTAGCGACTCCCAAGGCAGCGATGCGATCCAAGAGCTCATTTAGGGAAGAGAGCTCCATTGGATCCATCTGCTCGGCAAGTTCTGAGTTGACGTGGAGGCTGTTTTCGATGACCCGAGAAGTCATAGTTGGTGCAGCAGCCGAACAGGCAGTCATGATGAATCCACCTAGCCGGAGAGTTTGGCCGACAGCCAAAGCTCCCACAGCGGTAGTGCTATCTTTAAAGACAAGACGAGACATCCTTCCTTATGGCGACGACACAGTGGAACTCTCAATGAAAGCACCAATGTCGGTGTCAAAACCGGCGGATCTCGGTTAGGGGGTCCCGAACTGTGCGTCTAGGCAGATGGTAACAGGAGACAAGGGACACGATGTTTTTACCCAGGTTCGGGCCCTCTCGATGGAGGTAAAACCCTACTCCTGCTTGATTAATATTGATGATATGGGTAGTACAAGAGTTGATCTACCACGAGATCAGAGAGGCTAAACCCTAGAAGCTAGCCTATGGTATGATTGTTGTTGTGTCCTACGGACTAAACCCTCCGGTTTATATAGACACCGGAGGGGGCTAGGGTTACACAGAGTCGGTTACAAGGAAGGAGATCTACATATCCGTATTTCCAAGCCTGCCTTCCACGCCAAGGAAAGTCCCATCCGGACACGGGACGAAGTCTTCAATCTTGTATCTTCATAGTCCAACAGTCTGGCCAAAGGTTACAGTCCGGCTGTCCGGATACCCCCTAATCCAGGACTCCCTCAATGATGATGGGGGTTATGTGGAGAAGACAAAAAAGGAGAAGATCTCACATCAACGGGGCTAATCAATAGGCTATGGAGATGCCCATCGATTGATGTTAATGCAAGGAGTAGGGATTGCCATGCAACGGATGCACTAGAGCTATAAATGTATGAAAGCTCAACAAAAGAAACTAAGTGGGTGTGCATCCAACTTGCTTGCTCACGAAGACCTAGGGCACTTGAGGAGGCCCATTGTTGGAATATACAAGCCAAGTTCTATAATTAAAAATTCCCACTAGTATATGAAAGTGACAAAACAAGAGACTCTCTATCATGAAGATTATGGTGCTACTTTAAAGCACAAGTGTGGAAAAGGATAGTAGCACAAAACAAGAGACTCTCTATCTGAATTCTTATATGCATGATTTGATATCTTTGCAAGTCTCTTCGAATTATCGGTTTAGTTTGACCTACTAGATTGATCTTTCTTGCAATGGGAGAAGTGCTTAGCTTTGGGTTCAATCTTGCGGTGTCCTTTCCCAGTGATAGCAGGGGCTGCAAGGCACGTATTGTATTATTGCCATCGAGGATAAAAAGATGGGGTTTATATCATATTGCTTGAGTTTATCCCTCTACATCATGTCATCTTGCCTAATGCGTTACTCTGTTCTTATGAACTTAATACTCTAGATGCATGCTGGATAGCGGTCGATGTGTGGAGTAATAGTAGTAGATGCAGAATCATTTCGGTCTACTTGACACGGACGTGATGCCTATGTTCATGATCATGCCTAGATATTCTCATAACTATGCGCTTTTCTATCAATTGCTCGGCAGTAATTTGTTCACCCACCGTAATATATGCTATCTTAAGAGAAGCCACTAGTGAAACCTATGGCCCCGGGGTCTATTTTATATCATATTAGTTTCCCGTCAACTTACCAATTTCTATCATTTTTTTATTTTGCAATCTTTACTTTCCAATCTATACAACAAAAATACCAAAAATATTTATCTTATTATCTTTATCAGATCTCACTTTTGCAAGTGGCCGTGAAGGGATTGGCAACCCCTTTATCGCGTTGGTTGCAAGGTTCTTGATTGTTTGTGCAGGTACTAGGCGATTTGCGTGTAGTCTCCTACTGGATTGATACCTTGGTTCTAAAAAACTGAGGGAAATACTTACGCTACTTTGTTGCATCACCCTTTCCTCTTCAAGGGAAAACCAACGCATGCTCAAGAGGTAGCACCTACCAGGCCGCGGTGGTCGAGGACCCAGATGACGAGGGCGCTGCCTACCCTCCTGAGGCTGTCCCCGAGAAGAAGAAGAAGCTGATCCACCAAGGACCTCAGGAGGGTGGGGTGCCCGACGGTGCTGCCTCAAGCCCTGCGCCCACTGACGGGGCGCCTCGCTCTCTTGCATAGGAAGGCGCGCCCAATGCCCCTCTCAGGCTGGGCTCGGGGGCTCTCCTCTGGAGGGCCTCTGACCTGGCCAACGTCACAAGGGAGGCGCTCGGGCACCATGTGGAGGCGTGCTTCAATGCGCGTTTCTGTGAAGAAAGCGCAGGGTGCGAGGTGCTAGGCGCTCAGGTGTTCATCACCAAGGCAATCGAGGAGCTTCAGGAGGAAAGAGCTATGCGAGGCGACCGTCTCCCACCACCCGGCGCAACTCCCTGCCCCGGCGAGGACAACCAGCTGCGCGCCTGCGTCAACATCCCTGGGCTCAATAGGGCCGCGTCTCAGGAGCTCTTCTGGTCGTCCTACGTTGGCCGGTGCGAGGGCCCCCCTCACAACTATGTTTGCATGCCTTTCGGCTTGCTGAATAGGGCTGTCGTGTATCAGCGCCACATGCAGGGCGTCCTGGCGGCTCGTGAGGCCAGGCACCAGGCGACCCTATCGAAGGTGGTGACGGATCCTCGCAAGCCCCCCGGGCCTCCAGAGCCTCGTGAGGTTCAGGGCCTGGGCGACCCGTGAGGAGCGACTTCTGCAGCACGCGTCTCCAACTACTCCAACACCTCTTCAGCAACGGTGCCACGTGACATTTTCTTCGGTTTGTTCAGTTGGGGGCGCCCCTCGGGCTGCACTATCCCCAAGCCGTGTGGGTCCGTCCCTGTGGCATGTATCGTCTTTGCATCCATCAGAACTGGCTCTACCCTTAGATCATGAGTTGCTTTATGATTATCACCTGCTTGCCTGGTGCTTTATCGCCTTTCGCGGCCTCCCCGCATTGCTAACCCGCCTCTTGCTCATCCCGCAACGAGGGCTACACATGCTGGCACGACGCTTGTGCTCGGGTCCATCCCTGCAACTCTGACAAATCTGAGAGATCGAGCTCTGCCTCGCGCCCTACCCCATGCACGTCACCTCACCAGATCCTCGGTGCCTTCATCTTCTTGCGGAAAGATCAGCGGCAGGACAACAAGCGCCGTTACGTGTTATTTTCTCCTCCTTGGACTAACTCGCACGAACATCTGGGGCTTAACTACTAGCAGGCCCGCCGGCCATCCCTTTTTCACGCAATTCGCTTGCACGTTAAAGGGGGGCTCCTAAGCATTGCGCCTCAAGGGCTCCTACTAGCTCTCGAGCCCTCGCCCCCTGGGCTTGACCACGACATCGTGATCTGGCATACCAGTGGCGGCCAAGCCTCGCTCGAGGGCCGGGACCCGAGGACGTAGAGCATCTAAACGAGCGAGGAAAAAGGGAGGGACCGACATGAGCCCTACCTAGGAGCATCACCACTAAGGCACGGTCAGGCGTCGCGCACGGGAATCACCACAGGCTCACCAAGATAAGTCACCCGTACATATCAGCGTGAACCTCGCCATCCAGTATTTCGACTCTCGTAATCTTGCTCGGGCGATGCTGCTTTCCTTTTCGGCCTTCAGGGAGCTGCTTGCACTCCAAGGGGGACCTCTTGAGCATCGCGCCTTAGGAGCTCCTACCGGACATCGGGCCGCTCACCTCCTGGCCTTGACCACGGCATCGCAACCTGGCATACCAGCGACGACTGAAGCCTGCCCGGGGACTGGGTCCTGTCGGCGTAGAGCACTAAGCTACTGCGAGAACGAAAAGAGAGAGCCGTGCTAGAGCGAGATACGCAATTTCAACATCATGCTAGGAAGGACAACATTGGAGCAAAAACACTACAGTTTTTTACATACCCCCATGGGGCTCGTCACAATTTCGTGCAGGGAAACAAAAGAAGAAGACCTCGAAGGACCCCGACCGTTGGGTATCACCGACGGCGCTGAGCGGACACTCCAGGCGCGGCAAGAGCTCGGCGGCACGTAGTTGTCATCGCTGGACTCCGGAGACTTGCTGGGCTCGGGAGAGTCGCTGGATTCCAGGGAGTCGCCGCTGCTTTTAGAGGAGCTGCCGACAAGGCCAGGGGCGAGTTTAGCGCCCGTGGCCGTGCCGTGTGGACGGCCTCTCCTGGAACAGCACTCCTGGTGTCGATCGTCCTCATCGAAGACCTTGAAGAACAGCGTGGAGGCACCATCGTACTCGAAGTGGATGGCGAGTGCCCCCTCTACACGGCAGGAGCGGGCGACCTCACCCCGTCCTCGAGTCATGAAGATGTTGCCCGGGGGGCGACCTCGACCTCCGCCCCCATGGCTACGATGCAGCACCCAGCGTGTTGCAGGCACAACTCAAGTGGCCCCCTCACCGGCATCTCCTTGGCGAAGAACCTCGGGCGCCGGATCCACGTGCGCGGCGGCATTGCCGCCCACACCACAAACTCGCGCGAGGTGCCCTCGACGTGGGTTCCCGGGCCAGCTAGTCGTGCAACCTCGGCCTCTCCACCGCGACCCCAGCCCGCGCGGCGCTGAGCACTGCCGCCCTGTCTAGAGCTTTGCGCGTGAGCATATAGAGGGATCGGGAAGGCGGAGGCCGCTCGTACCAAGGTTGCGTCACCTCTTGCCCTACGCCGGCGTCGCGAGGGCGGCCAAGCCTCTTCTTCGCCGGAAGTGGCCCAGACTCCTCCCGAGATTAGTGTTGGAGCAAAATAAATGTTATTTGGTGTTTGCGTTGAGCATGAATATGATTGGATCATGTTTATTGCAATACGGTTATTCATTTAAGTCAAAGAATAATTGTTGTTCTGTTTACATGAATAAAACCTTCTATGGTCGTACACTTAATATAAATGGTTTATTGAATCTCGATCATAATGATACACATATTCATAATATTGATGCCAAAAGATGCATAGTTGATAATGATAGTGCAACATATTTGTGGCACTGTCGTTTAGGTCATATTGGTGTAAAGCTCGTGAAGAAACTCCATGCTAACGGGATTTTGGGATCACTTGATTATGAATCACTTGATGCTTGCGAACCATGCCTCATGGGCAAGATGACTAAGATTCCGTTCTCCGAAACAATGGAGCGAGCAACAGACTTGTTGGAAATAATACATACTGATGTATGCGGTCCGATGAGTGTTGAGGCTCGCGGCAGGTGTCGTTATTTTCTAACTTTCACAAATGATTTGAGCAGATATGGGTATATCTACTTGATGAAACATAAAGTCTGAAACATTTGAAAAGTTCAAAGAATTTCAGAGTGAAGTGGAAAATCATCGTAACAAGAAAATAAAGTTTCTACGATCTGATCGTGGAGGCGAATATTTGAGTTACGAGTTTGGTCTTCATTTGAAACAATGTGAAATAGTTTCGCAACTCACGCCACCTGGAACACCACATCGTAATGGGGTGTCCGAATGTCGTAACCGTACTTTATTAGATATGGTGCGATCTATGATGTCTCTTACCGATTTACCACTATTGTTTTGGGGTTATGCATTAGAGACAATTGCATTCACGTTAAATAGGGCACCATCTAAATCCATTGAGACGACACCGTATGAACTGTGGTTTGGCATGAAACCTAAGTTGCCCTTTCTTAAAATTTGGGGTTGTGATGCTTATGTGAAAAAGCTTCAGATTGATAAGCTCAAACCAAATCAGAGAAGTGTGTCTTCATAGGATACCCAAAAGAAACTGTTGGGTACACCTTCTATCACAGATCTGAAGGCAAGATCTTTGTTGCTAAGAATGGATCCTTTCTAGAGAAGGAGCTTCTATCAAAAGAAGTGAGTGGGAGGAAAAATAGAACTTGATGAGGTAATTGTACCTTCTCCTGAATTGGAAAGTAGATCATCACAGAAATCAGTTCTAGTGATTACTACACCAATTAGTGAGGAACTTAATGATGATGATCATGAAAGTTCGGATCAAGTTACTATAGAACTTCGTTGGTCAACCAGAGCACGACCCGCACCAGAGTGGTACGGTAATCCTGTAAATGAAGTCATGTTACTAGACCATAATGAACTTACGAACTATGAGGAAGCGATGATGAGCCCAAATTCCGCAAAATGGCTTAAGGTCATGAAATCTGAGATGGGATCCATGTATGAAAACAAAGTGTGGACTTAGATGGATTTGCCCGATGATCGGCAAACCATAGAAAATAAATGGATCTTCAAGAGGAAGACGGACGCTGATAGTAGTGCTACTATCTACAAAGCTCGACTTGTCGAAAAGGGTTTTTGACAAATTCAGGATGTTGACTACGATGAGATTTTCTCACTCGTATCGATGCTTAAAGTCTATCCGAATCATGTTAGCAAATGCCACATTTTATGAAATCTGACAAATGGATATCAAAACTGCATTCCTTAATGGATTTATTAAAGAAGAGTTGTATATGATACAACCAGAAGGTTTTGTCAATCCTAAAGGTGCTAACAAAATGTGCAAGCTCCATCGATCCATCTATGGACTGGTGCAAGCATCTCGGAGTTGGAATATACGCTTTGATAAGTTGATCAAAGCATATAGTTTTATACAGACTTGCGGTGAAGCCTGTATTTACAAGAAAGTGAGTAGGAGCACTACAGTCTTTCTGATAAGTATATGTGAATGACATATTGTTGATCGGAAATGATGTAGAATTTTCTGGAAAGCATAAAGGAGTGTTTGAAAGGAGTTTTTCAAAGAAAGACCTCGGTGAAGCTTCTTACATATTGGGCATCAAGATCTATAGAGATAGATCAAGACGCTTGATAAGATTTTTCAATGAGTACATACCTTGACAAGATTTTTGAAGTAGTTCAAAATAGAACAGTTAGAGAATCAGTTCTTGCCTCTCTTGCAAGGTGTAAAGTTGAGTAAGACTTAAAACACGACCACAACAGAAAATAGAAAGAGAATGAAGTAATTCCCTATGCCTCAGCCATAGGTTCTATAAAGTATGCTATGTTGTGTACCAAACCTATTGTGTACCTTGCCATGAGTTTGGCAAGGGGGTACAATATTAATCCAGGAGTGGAGCACTTGACAACGGTCAAAATTATCCTTAGAATACTAAGGAGATATTTCTCGGTTATGGAGGTGATAAAGAGTTCATCGTAAAGAGTTACGCTGATGCAAGCTTTTTACACCGATCGGATGACGCTGAGTCTCAATCTGGATACATAGTGAAAGTGGGAGCAATTAGCTAGAGTATCTCCATGCAGAGCATTGTAGACATAGAAAATTTGCAAAATACATACGGCTCTGAATGTGACAGACCCATTGACTAAGCTTCTCTCACAAGCAAAACATGATCATGCGTTAGTACTCTTTGGGTGTTAATCACATAATGATGTGAACTAGATTATTGACTCTAGTAAAACCCTTTGGGTATTAGTCACATGGCGATGTGAACTAATCACATAAAGATGTGAACTATTGGTGATTCACATGACGATGTGAACTAGATTATTGACTCTAGTGCAAGTGGGAGACTGAAGGAAATATGCCCTAGAGGCAATAATAAAGTTGTTATTTATATTTCCTTATATCATGATAAATGTTTATTATTCATGCTAGAATTGTATTAACCGGAAACTTAGTACATGTGTGAATACATAGACAAAACAGAATGTCCCTAGTATGCCTCTACTTGACTAGCTCGTTAATCAAAGATGGTTAAGTTTCCTAACCATAGACATGTGTTGTCATTTGATGAACGTGATCACATCATTGGGAGAATGATGTGATGGACAAGACCCATCCATTAGCTTAGCATGTTGATCGTTCAGTTTTATTGCTATTGCTTTCTTCATGACTTATACATGTTCCTCTGACTATGGGATTATGCAACTCCCGAATACCGGAGGAACACCTTGTGTGCTATCAAACGACAAAACATAACTGGGTGATTATAAAGATGCTCTACAGGTGTCTTCGATGGTGTTTGTTGAGTTGGCATAGATCAAGATTAGGATTTGTCACTCCGTGTATCGGAGAGGTATCTCTGGGTCCTCTCGGTAATGCACATCACTATAAGCCTTGCAAGCAATATGACTAATGAGTTAGTTGCGGGATGATGCATTACGGAACGAGTAAAGAGACTTGCTGGTAACGAGATTGAACTAGGTATGAGGATACCCACGATCGAATCTTGAGCAAGTAACATACCGATGACAAAGGGAATAACGTATGTTGTTATGTGGTTTGACCGATAAAGATCTTCGTAGAATATGTAGGACCCAATATGAGCATCCAGGTTCCGCTATTGGTTATTGACCGGAGATGTGTCTCGGTCATGTCTACATAGTTCTCGAACACGTAGGGTCCGCACGCTTAACGCTCGATGACGATTTGTTTTATATGAGTTATGTGATTTGGTGACCGAATGTTGTTCGGAGTCCCGGATGAGATCACGGACATGACGAGGAGTCTTGAAATGGTCGAGAGGTAAAGATTCACATATAGGACGATAGTATTCGGACACCGGAAGTGTTCTGGGGGTACCGGGTACGTATCGGGTCACTGGAAGGGGTTCCGGACACCCCCCCGACAAAGATATGGGCTTTATTGGGCCTAGGGCGAGACAGACCATCCCCTTGTGGGCTGGTGCACTCCCATATGGGTTGATCTAAGTGGAGAAAGGAAAAGGGGAGGAGGAAGGAAATAGAGGGAATAGGATTCCCCCTTCCTTTCCCCTCTCCCCTCTTTCCTTCCCCCCTCCGGAGATAAGGAAAGGGGGATGCCGAATTGGAGGAGGCCCCCGAGTAGGATTCCTCCTACTTAGGGCGCCCCATGGTTGTCCCCCTCCCCCTCCCACCTATATATATGTGGGGAGGGGCGCGGACACACAACAAACATTGTTAGCCGTGTGCGGCGTCCCCCTCCACAGTTTACGCCTCGGTCATATTGTCATAGTGCTTAGGCGAAGCCCTGCGTCGGTAACTTCATCATCACCTTCAACACGCCGTTGTGCTGAAGAAACTCTCCCTCGGCCTCAGCTGGATCTAGAGTTCGTGGGACATCACCGAGCTGAACGTGTGCAGATCACGGAGGTGTCGTGCGTTCAGTACTTGATCGGTTGGATCGCGAAGACGTTCGACTACATCAACCGCGTTACTTAACGCTTCCGCTTTCGATCTACAAGGGTACGTGGACACACTCTCCCCGCTCATTGCTATGCATCTCCTAGATAGATCTTGCGTGATCGTAGGTAATTTTTTTGAAATACCGCGTTCCCCAGCAGGACATACGTTTCCTCTTTGGTGCTAAGGAGGCAAGCGCAGACGCGGAGTCCCGAGGAATTAGCCAAAGGTTTCCATTCTCATGCAACAAGACCAAGACCGCCAGGACGGCGGGACAGAGGTCATCGTCGAGCCCACCCCGGCGTCACAACCAGAGGCTTTTGCAGGCAAAGACTACTTTTGTCAGGATAAGATGTAGCAGTTGTCTTCCTTCGAGTTTGGCCGTTGTGGATCCCTTCCCGCCTCCATTTTGGGGGAAGAGGACCAAGGCCGCTATAAATAGGACCTAGCCACCATGGTAGAAGGGGACAGATCATTCAGATCATCCTCTCCCCCATCAGCTCAAGAACACTCCTCCTCCTGAGGCTGTTCTTCCAATGTACTAGTTCATCCTCAGCCCACCTCGAGTCCATTCCACCACAAAGCAGGAGTAGGGTTTTACACCGCAAGGTGGCCCGAACCTGGGTAAACTGCTATGTTCCATTTCCTTCCTATTCATCGAGCTAGGCCGTGAGATTGGCGAGTAGGCAGACTAGGGAGGTTGAGTTCTTCGCACACACCCCAGAGTTCGAATCTCTCAAGGGTCTGCGGAGCCTGAAATCCGACAGAGGTAGGACAAACATCATGTTTGGCTCATCAATCTTGATGACTCCGTAGAGTTTGTTTAAAGTCGGATAAGGCATCCCGGAACACCCCGTCCAGGCAGACCCTGACGCTAAAAGGTCGGGCTCACATCCCAAAATACGCCGGGCATGCACAGGCGCCCAGATTGGCCTTTTGGATCGGTAGCATCCTAACGGGCTCTTTCATTTGTGTCAGGAGGTTGTTGGGATGTGCCACGACTTCTTGCCTCGTGCTCGTTGGCCGTATGCCATGCTTTTGGATGTCTGCCAGGTATCTGAACTCTGTGGTTCACCCTAATGGTCTTGAGTCATCTCAAATGTTCCGAGTTGGAGTCCCTAGTTCCAACGGTTCAGGTCATATACCGCAGGTGAGTGTGACCGTCCTTTCTATTTACCCGGCTGTTAAGTTGCCTTGACGAGCCAAAGAAGGACATGGGAAACGATTTTCATTATATGTTGTTAGTAAATATACACAAAAGCTACAAACACAATCGGGCAAAATCACTTGCAGTTCATTCGCTATTTGTACGTGGCAGGAACTAACCTAACACACACATAACTACTTCCAAACCATTCACCAGAAACATCCTTCAAATGGTTCACTTAACTTCCATTTCATGTTTCAAATAGTTCACTTAATTTCCTGGTTGCAGTTGGACTATGCGTCAATTGACGCAACGGGTCATCTAGTAAAAATAAGTATAATACATATGTACCCATGTTGTATAATTTCATGCCGAACATGCATAATCTTTTTTGTGTGTTGGGTGGACTATATATGTTTCCTTCTTTCCCACAGTGCAGGGACTACTCCTACTAACTCTCCACCATTGTTGAACCCCAGAAGAAACTTGAGATCCCTCCTTAGTCATCTATTTCATCGATACTTTTAATCTCGATCAACAAGGAGATACAAACATACAAAATCCATCAAAACTAAACTCGAGTTTGTTGGTTCCCCACTCGAATATTTGCGAATCTTATTACTTTTGGGTTTGTGGGGGACCCTATACGGTTAATATTATCCGGTTAATATTATCCAAGAGCTTCCAAGTTGTGTCGTTGTGCCTCAGGTACATTTGTGGGTCTTTGGGCTCGCCCCAAGAGTTACCCCTATTGAGAGGGTGGTTGGACATTTGTCAGCGAAGGCACTCCAAGGCTTAGGTGAGACACTCCTTTTCATGGGACCACGTGAATTTCGAGTTTTCCATCCGGCCCAAACCATCACCCCCCTTGTCACTCTTCGCCGCTACCTTGATTGCTCTATTGATAGACTCTACCCCATCCAGCGTGCATCGTTGGATTTTTTCGATGCTTTTACCTTTTTTGGTTGTGTTCACGCCGTCTTGAGAGCATGAGAGTACCACACATTTTCTCCATTCTTGTTTGTTTCACCCACGAAGCAAACCAACATGTTTCACGAGGCCATGTCGAATGCAATGTACATCCAGAGTGATCAAGCTCATATTTCTCATTTTAGCCAAGATGCCATTTCGAAGGTTATGTGCGGTAGTCACCGATCATCGTGAAAATGACTATTGCATTACCTGTTTTGCACACATTGTTTCCGCGCACGTTCATCCTAACTGCAAACTACATATAGATAAGATAAACATCACATGTAACCGCAAGAAAAAAAGATAACCATCACACTAAAACTACTTGGAGCAGGAAAGAGACTTCAAACTACAGTAGCGATGCTGGTAAACACACGGCCACGAGCCTGCGCATCTCAGCTCATATTCTTTCAGGCAAAGGAGAAAACAAACCGAAGGGAAAAAGAGAGGAGAATCCAGTTTCCAGTTTTTATACTATTTTCCCCGTCTCTCTCTCTCTCCTCGTCCTGTTTCTCTCTCTCCCTCTTCCTCCCCACCCTCTCCGCCGCATCCCCGTCTCCCCCGACCCTCACCCCCACCCCGCTGCTCCCGTCCAAACCCTAACCCTAAACCCCACCCGCGCCTCCATCCAATCCCTGCCTGGCGTCCACCCGTCCCCGGCGGCCCGGATTCGGATTCGCCGCGCCGGACCGATTCGATCGATGTAGGCAGCGAGCATCGCTGCCCACTCCGTACACAGGACTCGCGCCCCCGCCTCGAGATGGCTGCTGCGGGGTAACGAGGAGGAGGGGAGAGTAGTAGAGGGAGCGCCCAAGCGTAGATGGCATTGGGAGATCTCATGGCGTCCAGGCTCGTGCACTCGTCCTCATCGTCGTCCTCGTCCTCGTTGCCCACCCCCTCCTCGGCGGCGGTGAACCACCAGACGGACCGCGTGGATGGTGAGCTCCCTGTCGCGAACGGGCCGGAGCTTCGGAGGGAGGACGCCGGTGAGGAGGATGAGGAGGGGAGGGCCGTGGCGCTAGTGCCGTGCCTGCCGCAGGTGGTTGTGCTGTGCGAGCAGCGGCATGAGGGGTTCGATGAGGCCGCCGCTGCCGTGGCCGGGCCATCGACCAGCGGGCTCGTCTCCAAGTGGCGCCCCAAGGACAGGGTAATGGATGTAGCTCATGCAGCTATTGCTCATCCTCCTCTTGTTGATCATTTCTTTCTTAGATTTGCCAGGGTTGGCCCTCAGATATTCAGTCAGGTGATGTTCATGGGCTTATGATTAACGGCACATGTAGTTCATTGAGCTAAACCAGGGTAAATTTTGGGCAGCTGCTGGTGCTGGTTTGCTTAAGTGGCTACGTGCAAATTTAGGCCCTCTTCGGTAACCCACCCACTCCCGGAATCCGCGGAGCGGGGAAACTGCAGCTCCGTGTTTTTCAACTGCAGCTCCGCCTGCTCCGGGAGCAGAGTTGTGGAGTGGGCGCGATTCCGAACAGTGCGTTAGTATAATTTACCATTTTCAATAGGAGTTACAATTGGACCACCACACTTTTAAGGTGTAATGGATGATGTGACCAAACTTTTGAGTTTGGGCCGTTTAAGTAAGTTATATGATCCATAGTCTTACCAGCAGGATAACCAAATCCGTGAACTGGCTATCCAGATTTGCCTAGTTATTATTGTTCGCTGCAAGCTGATGCCATTCTTTCTCCCAAATGCTTGGAGAAGTCGATGTCATTTTATGTTTCCGTCGCCTTGTCGGTGGTTGCTTTATTAATTATAATGATAAACGGAACCATTTATAGCTGTCGCTATGTTAACGTATCCATGCTTATTCGCTGCTCAGGAGATCACCGGAATTAAATGTAGCACGACGACCACTAGCGTGTAATATGTAATTAATGGCTCGGCTAAAAAATCAAATAAGCGAGTGCCAAGTATCGGTATTGTTATGGCCTTTCTTAACAGAGCATGTCATTCTCTTAGGATGATCATTTTTGCCTTTAACTGCATGTATACAGTTTTCTGGTGATTGATATAAGATTGTATATAAGAATAATGGTTCAAACTATGCTAGACCCAAATATTCTTCATGGTTATCTAGTACTCTTGATTACGTTCAGATAGGATGTCCGCACCCTTATCCAAGTAACTGTACTTGTTAGTGGCTGATTGGTGTCATGTGGAAAATTGGACACTTAGTGCCAGCATTTTGCCTGTGGTGAAACTAATTAGTGAGTTGAGCGCCAATCAAAATCTGGATCATTGTAGTGAGTTGTCAAGGCAAATTTGCCTACCCAATGTACAAGTGTCACTGACGGTCTAAGAAATTCTATCGTTAAGAATTTGGCATGTGGTTTATGAAATATCACATTGGCAGTGCCATTGACTTTGAGGTTGAGGTATACGGTTGTTTCTACTCATGACAATATGAGAAGGATGGTTTTGACTATAAAGACGAGGTTGCTTACTTGAAAACAACTTAGCATTACGGTACTTGAAATTTCCTCTCGGATAATTTGAGTTGTGATTGACTGTTTGCTTTTGGCAAGCAAAGTTTTACTTTGTATGACTGTATGTTAGAGGAGATGTTGACATTCCTATTTAAAAAAAAAATCTGTATAAGCTCTTAGTAGTTCATGTATATTAAGCTACCTTTCCCCTTCATACAAATTAACTCTAGCAGGTTTGCAGATTATAGTGATTTGTCTGGACTAGAGTATTGTGTTGAACTTTTGTAACCACGTGTGTGCCATGATTGTTTGCGAAAAAGAGATATGCTAAATTTATTGTGATCTCAGCAAGGGGATATCGCATATTTAGTATGTAAATTATGCCACAGCTTTAGTAGAACTAGCTAATGTTACCAATAAATAGCTTAATTACTATTCCAGTTTGTTGTTAGTTTGGTCAGAGTATTGATCTCTTCCCTTGGTTGTGTTTCTACTCTTTTATTTTATAACCATTGGATGATGTTACTTTCATAAACTGTTTACATTTCGTATGTGCTATATACTAACAGTGGTCTTTGTTGCAGATGAAGACTGGATGTGTTGCACTTGTATTATGTTTAAACATTAGTGTTGATCCGCCGGATGTAATTAAAATTTCGCCTTGTGCAAGAATGGAGTGTTGGATAGGTAAACATTCGGTTATGTGTATATGCTTATCTAGTTTTCTAATGAGCTGAGAGGGACTTCTTTTGCCTGCTGTTGGTAATTCTGTTTCATGTTCGTGGTATGCAGCTTCATTATCATTTTTTTCTCTGTACATGCTAGTTAGAATAAATTCAATCTTTATTTTATTAATAATTACTATTTTCACTTAACTGAAAGCACTTCTTTTCACGGTTGCATTTTTGAATGCCAGACTTGGCTGTGTTGGTAGCTGGAGGAGATTGCAAATTTGCAGTAAAGAAACAGTCTTGCATCTATTTAGAAATAGATGGTGTTCTTTTAATAGATGAATTCAAGTTTTATAGGTTACATAATGATATCATATTCGTGTTTTGGTTGCAGAGCAACTAATGATTTTTAGGCTACATTTGAAGATATTGTGTTCTTTAGGTCGTGAATGATATGAACTTGATTGTATTTCTAGCTCAGTGGGTGAGATGAACTTGATTTATTAATAGTAGAGATAATTATTTGCTGAGACGTGAAATGTACCAGATTTAGACAAGCATGATGGCTATCTTTGTAAATAACATAGTAGTACAATAATCTTATTGCACTTCAGTTGCCTTGAGATCTGCTCACAGCCTTTCCGTTGTTTCATTTTCAGATCCATTTTCTATGCCACCTCCCAAAGCCCTTGAAAATATTGGAAAAACATTACACTCACAGTATGAGCGATGGCAGCCTAAGGTGGCCCACTTTATTTATTTACATAAGCGGTTTCTGATAAACTGATATCACTGCTTACATCTTCATGTCCTAATGATGCCTGCAGGCTCGTTACAAGCTTCAGCTGGATCCAACAGTCGAAGAAGTCAAGAAGCTTTGTAATACTTGCCGCAAATATGCCAGATCAGAGAGGGTTCTTTTTCATTACAATGGTCATGGTGTACCAAAGCCTACAGCTAATGGAGAGATTTGGGTGTTTAACAAGGTGAGTGTTGTCAAGTCAAAACGTGTATTGCATATGTTGATTCATTATTTATCCATGTCTTTATTGAAGCGTCCTTTGTACTCTGGTGCAGAGTTATACACAGTATATCCCTCTTCCTATTACTGATCTCGATTCATGGCTGAAAACACCATCGATTTATGTTTTTGACTGCTCAGCAGCTGGAATGATCGTGAAATCTTTTCTAGAGGTATACACTATAGTCCAGTCTAATTTTTTTTGTATGTTCATGCAATCTGCAAGTCATAGGTACATAATTTGTGTTTTTTTTTCTTTCTATTTGTATGATTCTTGGATGGTTTCATATTCATTATGGCTTCTTATGTTGACTTCAGCGTCTAGACTGGAGTTCAAGCTCTTCTGCGTCTTCAGTGAAGGATTGCATTCTCCTTGCTGCCTGCGAGGCACATCAAACTCTTCCTCAGAGTGCAGAATATCCCGCTGATGTGTTCACAGCTTGCCTGACCACTCCCATAAAAATGGCATTGCACTGGTTCTCTCTCTTTCTCTCTCTCTCTCTCTCTCTCTCTCTCGTACACAATCCAGTGTAGTTTGTCTTGCTGTATACTGGTCTTTGTATAGTCCCCCTTCCGATTTCAGCTGACATTTGTCCTGATCTGTGAACTTGTCTACAAACCATGCAGGTTTTGCAAACGATCATTACTCAGTGGTTCTCTGGATCACTCTCTTATTGACCAAATTCCTGGAAGACAAAATGACCGTAAAACACTTCTGGGGGAGTTGAACTGGATTTTCACTGCTATTACAGATACTATTGCATGGAATGTTCTTCCTCATGGTACAGAAGGTCATTTGAGTTAAAAAATAATATCAGTGGGGCATTGCTTTTATAACACAAATTTCACATGTGCAGAATTATTCCAAAGGCTTTTCAGGCAGGATCTTTTGGTCGCCAGTCTCTTTCGCAACTTCTTACTTGCTGAGAGAATCATGCGGTCTGCAAACTGCTCTCCAATTACGTACCCACTATTGCCACCCACACATCAACATCATATGTGGTAATTGACTAGATTAGTCATTCTGTTTCCATATATATTATGCGCCTTTTCTGCATTTACCGTAATTTGCTGAATGTTAGGGATGCATGGGACATGGCTGCGGAGATCTGCCTTTCCAAGCTTCCTCATTTGATTGCTGATCCTAATGCAGAGTTTCAGGTCTTGCTACCTATTTTATCATTGAATAATTTAGCACTAAAAACTTAAACAAATTTTGTTGGTATTGCTCTGCCATTGGAGTATTCTCACTTCAGTACCATAACTTTGCTTGTCTCCTTACTCAAACAGCCGAGCCCATTTTTCACGGAACAATTGACAGCATTTGAAGTGTGGCTTGATCATGGCTCTGAGGATAAGAAACCACCTGAACAGTTACCCATTGTTCTTCAGGTAAGACAATTTCTCGGACCAATTATTCTTGAGCCTACTAATGCTATTGTTATCTGAGATGGTAACAAACTCTCCAAATAGTCTAGTGGCAAGAGACAGTGTTTGGATGATCCAGTCACCTTTTCTTATCTACTTGGACCATATTGGTTCTATTTATATTGTTGTATATGCCATCTTAATTAGTTCATGACCTCATGTAACCAGTGTTATTTTGGGAGTGTGCTACACCTGTAGACAGTTGTCAACTATATTTCTTTTCTTGTTTTTCTTTGCTCTTGATGCAATCATGTTTTATGTAGGTCCTGCTTAGCCAATCACACAGATTTAGAGCACTTGTTCTGCTTGGAAGATTTCTTGATATGGGGCCATGGGCAGTTGATTTGGTATGGAGTTGGCATATTCTGCAGGCTTTCATTTGTTTTTTGACATTGCGCTGGCTATTTATTCCTTATCGAGTATATTCAAACTCTGGCACTTCATTGTTTTAGGCCTTATCTGTTGGTATCTTCCCTTACGTGCTCAAACTGCTCCAAACAAGTGCGATGGAGTTGCGTCAAATTCTTGTGTTCATATGGACAAAAATTCTCTCTCTTGATAAGGTATGCACTCTACTTAAAAATCTTCAGCAGCTGTTCCTATTCTCTTGAAGATTCTGTTGTTTACCTCAGTTGCTCTTTTTGTTTCAAATGACAGTCATGCCAGGTTGATTTGGTGAAAGATGGAGGGCATGCATATTTTATCAGGTTTCTTGATAGTTTGGATGCTTACCCGGAGCAGCGTGCAATGGCTGCTTTCGTTTTAGCAGTTATTGTGGATGGGCATAGGAGGGGTCAAGAGGCTTGCATGAGTGCAGGTCTTATAGATGTTTGCCTGAGACATCTGCAACCTGAGAACCCTCATGATGCACAGACAGAGCCTTTGCTTTTGCAATGGCTTTGTTTATGCCTTGGCAAACTCTGGGAAGATTTCCCTGAGGCTCAGTTACTTGGTCTACAATCAAATGCACCCGAAATTGTTACATGTTTATTGTCTGAGCCTCAACCTGAGGTATGGTTAGACTTGGTGTGTCAATTCTTCATCATTGCAGGTTCGCAACGTGAGCATTAAATATTTGGTCTTTGCAGGTCAGAGCCTCTGCTGTTTTTGCACTTGGAAATCTGTTGGACATTGGATCTCCATCAGTGAATGGAGGTGATGACGACTCTGATGATGATGAAAAGGTGAGAGCTGAAATAAATGTTGTTCGAAGCCTTCTGCAAGTCACTTCAGATGGTAGCCCTCTTGTTAGAGCTGAGGTTTCTGTAGGTAAGTCTACCTGAAAATACATTGTACTTCCTAGATAGTCCTTTTAGTAATGTCTTGGACATAGTAGACTCCTTTTAGCTATGAACAATCATTTTGAGTTAAGCCGATGTCTTCCAGCTCTTACCCGCTTTGCGCTGGGCCACAACAAACATCTCAAATCTGTTGCTGCGGAGTACTGGAGACCTCAAACCAATTCACTGCTGAAGTCACTACCATCATTGGCTAATATTAATAACCCAAGCAATGTTTACAGTCCCAGTAACTTTTTGCAAGGCAGCAGTGGCCTTTCTTCTCATATTGGCCCTGTGTTAAGGGTTGGTAGTGATACCAGTGCCACAGGTCGTGATGGAAGAATTTCTACAAGCAGCCCGATTGCGACAAATAGCATTATGCATGGGTCTCCCCAGTCAGATGATTCTTCTCAGCACTCTGATTCAGGCATATTGCTGAGAGATAATGCAAGTAACGGTGGTCTCAGCTACACAAGGTCAAGGCCTATTATTGACAGTGGAATTTATTCCCTATTTATTTCGACGATGTGCTCTATTGCTAAAGATCCTTACCCTAGAATTGCAAATATTGGCCGGAGAGCACTGTCCCTTGTAGGGGTCGAGCAAGTGGTCATGAGAAATACTAGATTTGGCAGTGGGGGTGCAGGAGAGACATCTGCTCCTTCATCAAACATAGGAATGGCACGTTCTTCTTCCTGGTTTGACATGAATTCTGGTAAGTTATAACCTTTTTCCTTGCAATGTGCTTGTAGTACCTCTCAGTTTTTTCCCAATGGGATTAACTATTTCACTGATCGTTTTCAATGCTTTTGCAGGAATCTCAATGGCATTTAGGACCCCTCCTGTTAGTCCACCTCAGCATGATTACCTTACAGGGTTGCGCCGCGTGTGTTCTATGGAGTTCAGACCACATCTCTTGAACTCACCTGATGGCTTAGCTGATCCGCTCTTAAGCTCTGCTGCAGCCCCCAGTACCAGTGAGCTTAATATACTTCCCCAATCAACAATTTACAACTGGAGTTGTGGCCACTTCTCTAGGCCTCTTCTAACCGGGTCTGATGATAATGGGGAAGTAACTGCTAGAAGAGAAGAGAGGGAACGAACTGCACTGGATTGCATCGCTAAGTGCCAGCGTTCCTGTACGTGGATTGACCGCTTACTCTACATTCAATTACTGTTTTTTATTAGTTATGTTAGTTATTTGGCTCTCATTTGTGATGGTTCCCCTTTTCCCTTTTTGTGGTTGGCGGGAATAGCAGCATGCAAGATGACTAGCCAAATTGCTAGCTGGGATACAAAGTTTGAGTTGGGTACAAAATCAGCATTGTTGTTACCTTTTTCTCCAATCGTCGTTGCAGCTGATGAAAACGAGCAAATAAGGTAAAATTTATATTGTTAGAACCTCATGAAAATTGATAATTCAAATAATGACTTCAGGTGTCTAAAGTTTTATTCTTTTATATTCATGCCAGAGTGTGGAATTATGACGATGCTCTACCAGTGAATACTTTCGAAAACCACAAGTTATCTGACAGAGGACTATCCAAACTTTTACTTATCAATGAGCTTGATGAAAGCTTGCTTTTAGTTGGCTCAAGTATGCCTTGCCTCTTTATGGCTGTCTCTTGTATCTGTACATATGTACTCCTTGTGATATCTATTTTTCATACTGTAGGTGATGGAAATGTCCGTATATGGAGAAACTATACTCAAAAGGGAGGACAGAAACTTGTAACTGCTTTCTCATCAGTTCAGGGCCATCGAGCTGCAGGCCGCAGCGTTGTGATTGACTGGCAACAGCAATCTGGTTATCTGGTGATATTCTGATTTCTCTTTCCAAGTTCTGGTAACTTTGTATTCATTTAAGACCGTCCTAATACTGGAACTACTCCTTTTGTTGTACAACAGTATGCATCTGGTGACATGTCTTCCATCCTTGTATGGGATCTTGACAAGGAGCAACTTCTCAACACCATTCCATCATCTGCTGATAGTGGCATTTCAGCTCTGGTGAGTTCTGGTTACCATGTATAATTTGAGTATTCAGAATAGGCGTACGACAAATTGTTTAGTCTGTTTTGGACTCTAGGGATTTAATCTGTTATGGCTTTATTATTTTCTGTTCTGCTGTTCCTGCTTTATACTCTTGGACTCCCCCCTTCACGCTAATCAGAAATTTCCAATTTTTTCCACTGCTAAATGAGACCTAAATTTCATATTCACTAGTTTGACGGTGTCAAAATTAGATCATGCCGCAGATTGATGCACAAAGAAAAATGTGATCATAAATAGTTTAGTGTTCCTTCTGTAGGAACAACTTCGTTTTCTTAGGTCTAGCAATGCCTGCAGTGTATAATTTTTTTGGCTAAAGGGTTTGCTCAAAATTTATTCCCTACTTTTACTAGACAAAAGTAGTGTTTCAGTTGGTTTTGTCAGCTTGTTTTGTTTTTTGCACTTTCCATGATGTGAGGAACTAAGAAGCACGGGTACGGGTACACGGACACGGGATACACATACGTGGGCATGGGATACGGCATTTTCCAAAAACAGCCATTTGGGGATACGGCAAGTATATAAAAAAATTAAAAAAATGCCATGTAAGATACATAGAGTTAAAAATAAGAATGATACATCAAATGGCAAATGCTAGTATTGGTCTATTAGAGAGTAGAGACCAGGGTTCCCTTCACTCACCCATGGACAATTGGCTACCGGCGGTGGTGCTCCCAAACGCCATGCTCCCTGACAGCAAGCAACAATCAAAACAGCAGCACCAGCATTCAAGTGAGCAGCAGCTCAACAGCAAGCAGCAGCAACTCAACGTCAAGAAATCGAGCAAAGACATGAAGAGGTTGAGGAGAGGCTGCTTGGTTTCCCGCTCGAGCGTGGTTGTTGTCGGAGGCCGAGTTCAGGCGCGGCGGTGGCGGCAGGCGGCGGCAGAGTCCAGGCGGCA
Organism: Aegilops umbellulata; assembly: GCA_032464435.1. NCBI lineage: Eukaryota > Viridiplantae > Streptophyta > Magnoliopsida > Poales > Poaceae > Aegilops > Aegilops umbellulata. The sequence goes on from CP136058.1 coordinate 279,730,265, forward strand.
GTAGTATCTATTACAGGCGGCGGCGGCGCGATCGCTGGAGCGTGGAGCAGCGTTCCTTTTGTGGCGCTGTATTGGGCCAACGCTGTTATTGGGCTTCCTGTGTCCCTAATGTATTCTCAGCCGTGTCTTTCCTTTTTTCCTTTTTTCTAATTCGGAAATCAGGGGATACTGGGGGATACGCGAATCCCGGCGTATCTAGCTGTATTGCCGTGTCCTGCCAAACTAGGACGGCAATTTGGCTGTTTTGGCCGTGTCCATGCTTTGTAGGTGAGGAATACAGTTAGCAAAATAAATTTTTGGTGACTTGCTTCTTAAGAATATATCTATTTTTGTTTCATTGGGTTGTAAGTGCTATTTGAGCTATTGCATCAAGATGTATTGATCAGGTTTAACATATTCTGTTTTTGTCCATGACCATTGCTTGCTGTTTCTCTTTCAGTCTGCATCTCAGGTTAGACCTGGTCAATTTGCTGCCGGTTTTATTGACGCATCCGTAAGGATATTTGATGTTCGCACCCCTGACAGGTAAGTAAATCTTTATTTCTCTATCCTTTACCCTGGATAATATTTGAGATATTATCCATATGTTAAAGTATGGGATTCAGTTTTTATTACTTTTTATCCCCATTCATGTTTCTTCCTTTGGATGTTTTTTCCTTCAATGATGCAGGCTAGTTTATATGGCAAGACCACATGCCCCAAGAACTGAAAAGGTCGTCGGTATAGGGTTTCAGCCTGGATTTGATCCATACAAGGTATTCCTACCACTCTTTTTTGGTGTTGCTGTGTTCTTCATTCTGTTATGTTGGTATAGGTTTTGAAAAATGCTTTGCTGGAGCTTTACAATATATTTGTGATCACAGATTGTAAGTGCATCTCAAGCTGGAGACATTCAGTTTCTTGATGTTAGAAGGGCTGCTGAACCCTACCTCACTATTGAAGCTCACAGGGGTTCATTAACAGCACTGGCTGTTCACCGGCATGCCCCAGTCATTGCAAGTGGCTCAGCTAAGCAAATGATTAAAGTGTTCAGTCTTGAAGGAGAACAGCTAACGATCATTCGGTACCAGCCATCTTTTATGGGCCAAAGGATAGGAAGTGTAAACTGCCTTTCGTTCCATCCGTACAAATCTCTCCTGGCTGCTGGAGCTGGTGATAATGCTCTGGTCTCTATCTATGCTGAGGACAATTATCAAGTAAGATGAGGTTTACATCCTGGGGCATGCAATGACGACACAATCAGTAGGCCATATGATTGGCCGACTGCTGGATCCGCAGCAGGTTCAGCTACAAGATACAAGATGATACAAAGCCTGGTCAGTGACATGGTGGTGATTGCAGTGCTGTGGCTTTTTGGTCCATATTGCTTGTGTTGGGCATCTACATCTCTGGTCGGCGTGTGCAATTTGTAAGATACAAATCAAGATTCATTAGCCTCCCTTGCAGAAGGTTGTGAAAGTGAAAGGCAGTTGTGGTGTCAGTGAATTCGGAGGCTTCCCCAATAATCATACCTAGGTTAACTGAAATGTAAATAGCCGTCCCCATTTGGATTGTTGTCCTGTCAGTCAGTTTTCTTCCTTTCCCAAAGTGTAAAAAGGTTTGCCGATGCTTCATATCATAAGTCGGGTCTGGCGGGGTCTGCCCGGGCAAGTGGTTGTTTATATGGGCCAGGAAGGGAGAATGCATGCACATGTCTCCTCACAGATGTTCTTCAATAGATAGATGCTCCTTTCCAGCTAATATAGCATTAGAGGTGAGTTGTTACTATGGCTTGCTTTAACCAGTGTTGTCCAGGTCATTCTTTCTAAGCATTGGACTATCATCATCCAGTGTTGTCGTCATAGCAGGGCTTCATTGTCCATTTGTACATATGAACTGCATTTGTACAGTAGTTAATTCTCTTAAGATAAGTTGTAATGCATGTTTGTCCTTGGGTGTATCTGGCATATTCTGAATATTAAGTGAAAAAGAAGCTTGTCTCTGTACACTTTGTTGTTTCTTTTGCCTAGAATCATGGGCTGTGGTCTCTGAATTCTTTTTGTGGAATTCTGTATGGTTTATTTTGATGATCAAGAGATGAACGCCAAAGCATGTTGGATGCTGCTAGTTTTATCTCGAGAAACTGGAGGCATCACAAACAAATGGATGTGTTGTTGCATTGAAGCAACTGGCAAGAGGATTTCGGGATGCGATGGAATGTAATTTTACTTGCATTTCATAGCATGCGAGGAGACAAGGAGGGTCACTTTGAGTTGTGTGAAGGCATCCTGTATCGATCCTTGTTCGACCATTGAATGCTTGGCTGGCAAGTCAAGAATAAAAAGTTTGTGTTTTGTGCTTGAGCCATTTGGTATTCATACCAAATCTAATTGACCGATCACAGCCACACACACACACGCAGAAAGGAGCGGCAATGGCGGAGCTTCGATCCTTGTTCGACGACGGTACTCCGCTGATGCGTGTAAAGAATAGATGCGGGACGCGAACTAGGAGCACACGGCGACGCACTCCACTGGAATCAAAGCCACTCACGGTTCATTTGGGGATCAGTGCTGGTTTTCGTTTAACTGATAGCGAGGTCGCAATACTGCATGCTTGTGTATATGCCAATAGTAAAAAGCTGTCCATACTCATTCAATTCGAGATAGTGTGTCTGACAACATATCACAGATTTCAACCAAGCATTAAATGATAGACTTTGGTACACATCCATTTAATAACAATGACTAGGATGAAGCACCGTAAAAATATATAGCAATTTCATTTGTGTGTGTGACAGCGTACATTAATTTGACTGTGTGATTAATTATACCTTTCTTGAAATTTTTATTATTAAATTATCAGATATTTAGAAGAGAATAATTCCTGAGATTTATAAAAATATCCTGAGATTATTATATAAGTTTATAGAACTATTACCACGACGTTCTTAGTTTTTTCACTTGAGCTAAAAGAAACATGAAATGTGTCGAAAAATCTCTTGGATTTATTTACATAATTTCCTAGAAACGAGTATTTGATTTGTGCTTATATAATGGCTATGTGTTTTGGACGACATTGATGCCTGCGTTTTAGACGACAAGGGTTTGAACAAAAGTCTAGATCATGGGACCCACGCATAGGGATGCAGCTCCTGTCAGTTGTTCATCCGGATACATTGGGCAAGAAAGTCACTGGCCGTACATGAATCAGAGAGCCAAAGTAATTGTCTACGGTTTTAAATATATTACCTCACCACTGAACAAGTAAAAATTGATATATTACACTGACTCCGTACATGTATTGGCAATGTACCGTGTGGTAAAACAATAGTGCTAGAGAAAACAACTCATCTCTCATAAATGAAGCAATGAATCATCTAGCAAGTCGGTTGTAACAGTGGGCAATATACATAGGAAGCAGATGAAGATACAGAGCAATAAATGAACACAATACAGAGAGGCTAATGGGAAACGCTTCCTATCATACGTCTGATAGGAGGCATTCGTCAGACTGGTCGAGGGACGTCGATACGTTGCAAATCTCACGGCTGGATTGCTTCCAAATCCATCTCCCGTTTTCAAAGGGGACCGCTTATCTCGCCACGCCCCCCATAACCTCTCCTCAACTTTTTAATCCCTACTAATCTCACCTGCCGACCTGCGTCGACCACCCGACCATCATCCTCATCTCGCATGACCCAGACATCTCCAAGCTCTCCACGCCCCTCGTCGCATCTTCTCTCTCCGCTAGCGATTGACCCATCCAGGCTCTCTCCACCGGTGACCGGCCGCCATCCCGAAGCTACATGTCCGTCATCGCTCTTGCCGACGACGGTGGTGAGGTTGTTGATTGGGAGTGGGGACGAGGAGCATCTCGTTAGCGAGTATATCTGCAAGCAGCGGCTGCCCGTTCACGAGGAGTGACGGCTAATTCTCCATGATGCGCGCGGCCGTGATCTGACGAGATACTAATTGTCCGCGATGTTGCGCCCACAAGAAGAAAAGAGCGGACGAGCACCGACGACCGTGCAGCATGATCCGCCGCCGCTCGCTCTGGCCATGACGCGATCGATACCTTGGCAACATGGAGACGTCCTCTACATGGAGCCCTTCTACTGAGTCGCCACCGTCTTGAAATTCTTCCTACCATTAACACATACACCACCGGTTCCTTGACATATCTGCTTGTGTACCAAAGAGTAGGGATGTTGTGCTTCATTGTCACATATGCAATGCTTCCGAATTCTGTCTATTAAGTCTGCATATGTATGTGTTTCCTTTAGCTGTAGTACCAAATACGTGCTTCAATGTAATATGTGGCATGTTTTCAACTTATGAATAATACGTTTCCAAGTATCTACAGTGTTGTTTGGTTCTTTTACGAAACCATGTCAATGCATCAGTACTACTCTGTTCATGCTTCAAAAGTTACAAACTATGTTGCCAACGGCTCGCCAACACAAAAAATGCATCAATATTTACATGTAAAATGTTTTCAACCATCATGAGATTGTGCTTCCAAATACAATCACATGTGCTTCATAGTAGAAATTCTGAAGCAGGGTTCGTAGTGCTGGAAGCATGTTTATCTTACGATGGAAACATGTATGAAATGAAAATGGAAGCACTATTGGGTCCTGGAGCGAAATTATACATAGAGGCAACATAAATAAGGAATATTGTGACTATATATACCGGAAGCTAATTTCTTTCGTAGTCCTTTAGATCGAAGCAAGCTTCAGCTGGGTTGGAAGCAACGTGGACAAATCATAGAAGCAAATATGCTTCATGACGCTGGGAAATAATTTGGCAAGTAATCAATTTATTTCCCTAAAATCTGTAATTAGTTTTCAAAACCGCAACAATTGCGAGTAATTAGCGGAAGCACTCACATCGTACATTAATTACTCGCAATTAATGGCAGGGTGATTGGTTTCTACTCCCTCTGTTCCAAAATAGATGACCCAGCTTTATACTAAAGTTAGTACAAAGTTGGGTCATCTATTTTGGAACGGAGAGAGTAATTTGGAAAGTTCCACGTGAGATGGGCTGCATGCAACCGTGTCTTATTCACCACTCATCATGTCTGCATCCGACAGCCACGGAGTAGTCTGATAGGTAGCAAAACATCAGTAGTCTGATGACTAGTGCTGCCCGAGGCTAATATAGTGGGTATTGATCCCGAGACAACTGAATGGGCATGATTGCAGTGGGCTGCGTGGCCGAGTGCTCCTATGCAATTTCGAGATGCGTTGCAAATACAGTGCGGCAGTAGGCGAGCACCGAGTATCTGACATCGGCACCAGCCGGCCGCGAGATGAGCTGCTCCCCGGTGCCAGAACCTGACCACCACCGCCTGCTGGCCACCCTCGCGCGCCACGGCCGCCTCGCCGCCGCCGCCACGCTCTTCTCCACGGCCGTCCGCACCACACGCGCGCTCAACAACATACTCGCCGCCCTCTGCTCCTCGCCGTCGCTGCTCCGCGTCGCCCCCTCCGTGCTCCTCCTCGCCGCCCCCACCGCCTCCCCCGACGCGGCCACCTTCCGCGTCCTCACCTCCGCGCTCTGCCGCGCAAGCCGCCCCTCCGCCGCCGCCGGTCTCCTGCGCTGCATGCCCTCCCTCCACCTCGACCCGGACACGCCGCTGTGCCGCGCCGTGCTCTCCTCCCTGTGCCGCTGCGCCCCGGCCCGGGACGCGGCGGCGTTCCTGGACGACATGCGCCGGTGGGGCGTCCCGCCCAGCGGGCTCGACCACCGCGCCGTCCTCCGCGCCCTCCTACGGGAGGGGATGGTGGCGGAGGCATACGAGGTCGTCAGGGAGAAGATGGGCTCCGACGGCGTGGCCCCCGGGGTGGCCGACTTTGAGCTGATGCTGCGCGCGTTCAGCGAGTGCGGGGAGTTCGACGCCGTCGACGAGGCGTTCGACGAAATGCTCCTTCGAGGGCTCGTGCCGGGCGTGGCCGTCTACAACGTGTACGTCGCCGCGCTGTGCAAGAGAGGGGACCTGGCCGGCGCGCGCCGGATGGTGGAGTGCATGGAGCGTGCCGGCTGCCCGCCGGACGTCAGGACGTTCGGCGTCGTGGTCGCCGGGTGCGTGTCCGCCGGGGACGCCGGCGCTGCCAGGGACGTGGCGTGGGAGGCGGTGCGGCGGGGCCTGCGGTGGGACACGCCGTCGATGGTGGAGCTGGTCGGCCTGCTCCGGGCGGGCGGGCACGTCGCGGACGCGCACGGGCTGCTGCTGGACGTGTTCCTGCACGGCGGCTGCACTGGAGTGGACGCCTCGACGCTCGGGCAGCTGATATGCGCCAGCGAAGACGCCTGCAGCGTGATCACAGATCACCCGAAAGACTAGGAAGTGCATCACATTTTGAGGTCCATGCCTTGTTTAATCTGTTCCGAATGTTTCAGCTGCAGGTCAATCCGTCAATGCATTCCAGTGCTTGATGAATGTCCACTGGATATTTAGACGTACGCATTTCACATAAAATTTTAAGAGTTTAATTGCTTTGTGCACAAACTTGAAATGCATGCTGCGCCTAGGTGTGAAACTCCCAAAGTGGTACGATCGGGTTGCAAACTTGGAACCCGTGAGACGAAAAGGTCGCATGCCAATCACAGCTCGCCGTTAGCAGCCACGTCGGTCCTGTTTGCAGATCTGACGACGTAGTTAACACCCATTGCAATGATACCTTCCCGTGGTCTATGCTATTCAAAGACTTAGTCATTTGGTGCCGATCTGACGACGTAGTTAAAACCCATTGCAATCAGAGGATTTACTGTTCCTATATTGAATCAATTTGGTTGGTGCTTTAGATGTCGTACACGATTTCATAGAAGGATTCGAGCGGGCTAGCACGGGATGTATCTGCACGATGCCTCCATAAGCTCCCTGTGAAAAGAAGTTGGCTTTTGAGTCATTTGATACCGAGAGGAATTTTTTGGATGTGTATGCCATGTTAGTTCTTTTAACTCACTAGACGACCCTTGCGTCAATTGGCGTAGAGATCAAACTGCAACCAGAAAGTTAAGCAAACTATGTGAAAAAAGAGTCAAATGATCTATTTGAAGAGACGAACTAATAGCATCTCCAGTCGCGTCCCCAACAGGCCCTCCAAGTCCCTTTTTTATCGCCGGCGTGAAAAAAATGACCCAGTGGTGCCATTAGAAACCCAGTTTTTACCGGTTAGGTCCGAATTTGGCGCCGGCGGACCCAGGTTGAACCCGGCGCGCTGGGGGTCGCCCAGGGGCGCCGGGGGAAACTGTTTTGGCGCGAAAGCCCGGCGGGCCCGCCGTGTCAGTGAGTAGGCGCGTTCGTTGTCCTCATCGCCTCGGTTTCCCGCGGGGAATCAATATCAAGGCTGCCGCCGACGCCACATCTCTCTCCCTGTCTACCTCTCTCCCTGTTTGTAGCCACCGCAGATGGCCCACAGGTTCCCCGCCGACGGAGCCGCGACCAACGGCTTCGGCTGCCGCCACCTTCACGAGTGGGAGGCGTACGTCCTCCACGAGGCAAACTACCTGGCGCCGCCTGACATGCGCGTGTCGGGGTCCCCATGCCCCCGCCGCCGACCAACGCCGAGATCGCGCGCGTTCGGGCGTCCTTGCCGGAGGAGGTGCGGGGCCTACCGGAGTACGCCGCCAACAACCATGCTTGGTGGACGGCGTACTTCCGGAGCCGCCACGAGGAGCAATTCGCCTCCACCACCAACTCGCCGGTGAGGGGCCATTACAACAACGAGGGGCGCCACTTGTGGTGGGGCGTTCTCGGGCGCACGCTCCACGCCGTCCTGGAGCACCTCGAGGGCGGCAACGAGCCGCCGCTCGAGTACCCGGCGGCCCCGGCCCCTGTCTCCCGCCGGAGCGTCAGCTCTTCTTGGCTGCCGAGGCGCATGGCGGGCGGCTCCTCCTCCTCCTCCTGCTGCTCCTCCGGGTCGCTGGCGCTCGCCCCGCTCGCCCCGGTCAAGGTCGAGCCTGTGGAGACGCGCTTGGGCGGTGCACCCGCGGTGGTGTTGGGGAACGTAGTAATTTCAAAAATTTTCCTACGCACACGCAAGATCATGGTGATGCATAGCAACGAGGGGGAGAGTGCTGTCTACGTACCCTCGTAGACCGAAGCGGAAGCGTTGACGCAACGTAGAGGAAGTAGTCGTACGTCTTCCCGATCCGACCGATCCAAGCGCCGTTACTCCGGCGCCTCCGAGTTCTTAGCACACGTTCAGCTCGATGATGATCCCCGGGCTCCGATCCAGCAAAGCTTCGGGGTGGAGTTCCGTCAGCACGACGGCGTGGTGACGATCTTGATGTACTACCGACGCAGGGCTTCGCCTAAGCACCACGACAATATGACCGAGGTGGAATATGATGGAGGGGGGCACCGCACATGGCTAAGGAACGATCACGTTGATCAATTGTGTGTTCTAGGGTGCCCCCTGCCCCCGTATATAAAGGAGCAAGGGAGGGAGGCCGGCCGGCCCTGGGGCGCGCGCCAGGAGGAGGAATCCTCCTCCTAGTAGGAGTAGGAGTCCCCTCTTTCCTACTCCTACTAGGAGGGGGAAAGGAAGGGGGAGAGGGAGAGGGAAAGGGGGGCGCCGCCCCCCTCTCCTAGTCCAATTCGGACTAGAGGGGGAGGGGGCGCGCGGCCCACCCTGGCCGCCCCTCTCTCTCTCCACTAAGGCCCATATGGCCCAATACTACTCCCGGGGGGTTCCGGTAACCCCTCCGGCACTCCGGTTTTCTCCGAAACCACTCGGAACCATTCCGATGTCCGAATATGGTCCTCCAATATATCAATCTTTACGTCTCGACCATTCCGAGACTCCTCGTCATGTCCGTGATCTCATCCGGGACTCCGAACTAACTTCGGTACATCAAAATGCATAAACTCATAATATAACTGTCATCGAAACCTTAAGCGTGCGGACCCTACGGTTCGAGAACAATGTAGACATGACCGAGACTCGTCTCTGGTCAATAACCAATAGCAGGACCTGGATGCCCATATTGGTTCCTACATATTCTACGAAGATCTTTATCGGTCAGACCGCATAACAACATACGTTGTTCCCTTTGTCATCGGTATGTTACTTGCCCAAGATTCGATCGTCGGTATCCAATACCTAGTTCAATCTCGTTACCGGCAAGTCTCTTTACTCGTTCTGTAATACATCATCTCGCAACTAACTCATTGGTTGCAATGCTTGCAAGGCTTATGTGATGTGCATTACCGAGAATGCCCTGAGATACCTCTCCGACATTCAGAGTGACAAATCCTAATCTCGAAATACGCCAACCCAACAAATACTTTCGAAGACACCTGTAGAGCACCTTTATAATCACCCAGTTACGTTGTGACGTTTGGTAGCACACAAAGTGTTCCTACGGTAAACGGGAGTTGCATAATCTCATAGTCATAGGAACATGTATAAGTCATGAAGAAAGCAATAGCAACATACTAAACGATCGGGTGCTAAGCTAATGGAATGGGTCATGTCAATCAGATCATTCAACTAATGATGTGACCTTGTTAATCAAATAACAACTCCTTTGTCTATGGTTAGGAAACTTAACCATCTTTGATTAACAAGCTAGTCAAGTAGAGGCATACTAGTGACACTCTGTTTGTCTATGTATCCACACATGTATTATGTTTCCGGTTAATACAATTCTAGCATGAATAATAAACATTTATCATGATATGCAAGGAAATAAATAATAACTTTATTATTGCCTCTAGGGCATATTTCCTTCAGTCTCCCACTTGCACTAGAGTCAGTAATCTAGATTACACAGTAATGATTCTAACACCCATGGAGTCTTGGTGCTGATCATGTTTTGCTCGTGGAAGAGGCTTAGTCAACGGGTCTGCTACATTCAGATCCGTATGTATCTTGCAAATATCTATGTCTCCCACCTGGACTAAATCCAGGATGGAATTGAAGCGTCTCTTGATGTGCTTGGTTCTCTTGTGAAATCTGGATTCCTTTGCTAAGGCAATTGCACCAGTATTGTCACAAAAGATTTTCATTGGACCCGATGCACTAGGTATGACACCTAGATCAGATATGAACTCCTTCATCCAGACTCCTTCATTCGCTGCTTCCGAAGCAGCCATGTACTCCGCTTCACATGTAGATCCCACTACGACGCTTTGTTTAGAACTGCACCAACTTACAGCTCCACCATTTAGTGTAAACACGTATCCGGTTTGCGATTTAGAATCGTCCGGATCAGTGTCAAAGCTTGCATCAACGTAACCGTTTACGACGAGCTCTTTGTCACCTCCATACACGAGAAACATCTCCTTAGTCCTTTTCAGGTACTTCAGGATATTCTTGACCGCTGTCCAGTGATCCACTCCTGGATTACTTTGGTACCTCCCTGCCAAACTTATAGCAAGGCACACATCGGGTCTGGTACACAGCATTGCATACATGATAGAGCCTATGGCTGAAGCATAGGGAACATCTTTCATCTTCTCTCTATCTTCTGCAGTGGTCGGGCATTGAGTCTTACTCAACTTCACACCTTGTAATACAGGCAAGAACACTTTCTTTGCTTGATCCATTTTGAACTTTTTCAAAACTTTGTCAAGGTATGTGCTTTGTGAAAGTCCAATTAAGCGTCTTGATCTATCTCTATAGATCTTAATGCCTAATATGTAAGCAGCTTCATCGAGGTCTTTCATTGAAATTTTTTTATTCAAGTATCCCTTTATGCTATCCAGAAATTCTATATCATTTCCAATTAGTAATATGTCATCTACATATAATATCAGAAATGCTACAGAGCTCCCACTCACTTTCTTGTAAATACAGGCTTCTCCAAAAGTCTGTACAAACCCAAATGCTTTGATCACACTATCAAAGCGTTTATTCCAACTCCGAGAGGCTTGCACCAGTCCATAAATTGATCGCTGGAGCTTGCACACTTTGTTAGCTCCCTTTAGATCGATAAAACCTTCTGGTTGCATCATATACAACTCTTCTTTCAGAAATCCATTCAGGAATGCAGTCTTTACATCCATTTGCCAAATTTCATAATCATAAAATGCGGCAATTGCTAACATGATTCGGACAGACTTAAGCATCGCTACGGGTGAGAAGGTCTCATCGTAGTCAATCCCTTGAACTTGTCGAAAACCTTTTGCGACAAGTCGAGCTTTGTAGACAGTAACATTACCATCAGCGTCAGTCTTCTTCTTGAAGATCCATTTATTCTCTATTGCTTGCCGACCATCGGGCAAGTCAACCAAAGTCCATACTTTGTTCTCATACATGGATCCCATCTCAGATTTCATGGCTTCAAGCCATTTTGCGGAATCTGGGCTCACCATCGCTTCTTCATAGTTCGTAGGTTCACCATGATCTAGTAGCATGATTTCCAGAACATGATTGCCGTACCACTCTGGCGCGGATCTTACTCTGGTTGATCTACGAGGTTCTGTAGTAACTTGATCTGAAGTTGCATGATCATCATCATTAACTTCCTCACTAATTGGTGTAGGTGCTACAGAAACAGATTTCTGTGATGCACTACTTTCCAATAAGGGAGCAGGTACAATTACCTCATCAAGTTCTACTTTCCTCCCACTCACTTCTTTCGAGAGAAACTCCTTCTCTAGAAAGGATCCATTTTTAGCAACAAATATCTTGCCTTCGGATCTGTGATAGAAGGTGTACCCAACAGTTTCTTTTGGGTATCCTATGAAGACACATTTCTCCGATTTGGGTTCGAGCTTATCAGGTTGAAGTTTTTTCACATAAGCATCGCAGCCCCAAACTTTAAGAAACGACAACTTTGGTTTCTTGCTAAACCATAGTTCATAAGGCGTCGTCTCAACGGATTTCGATGGCGTCCTATTCAATGTGAATGCGGCCGTCTCTAGAGCATAACCCCAAAACGATAGCGGTAAATCTGTAAGAGACATCATAGATCGCACCATATCAAGTAAAGTGCGATTACGACGTTCTGACACACCATTGCGTTGTGGTGTTCCGGCTGGCGTGAGTTGCGAAACTATTCCGCATTGTTTCAAATGTAGACCAAACTCGTAACTCAAATATTCTCCTCCACGATCAGATCATAGAAACTTTATTTTCTTGTTACGATGATTTTCAACTTCACTCTGAAATTCTTTGAACTTTTCAAATGTTTCAGACTTGTGCTTCATTAAGTAGATATACCCATATCTTCTTAAATCATCTGTGAAGGTGAGAAAATAACGATATCCGCCACGAGCCTCAATATTCATCGGACCACATACATCTGTATGTATGATTTCCAACAAATCTGTTGCTCTCTCCATAGTACCGGAGAATGGTGTTTTAGTCATCTTGCCCATGAGGCACGGTTCGCAAGTACCAAGTGATTCATAATCAAGTGGTTCCAAAAGTCCATCAGTATGGAGTTTCTTCATGCGCTTTATACCGATATGACCTAAACGGCAGTGCCACAAATAAGTTGCACTATCATTATCAACTCTGCATCTTTTGGTTTCAACATTATGAATATGTGTATCACTACTATCGAGATTCATTAAAAATAGACCACTCTTCAAGGGTGCATGACCATAAAATATATTACTCATATAAATAGAACAACCATTATTCTCTGATTTAAATGAATAAGCGTCTCGCATCAAACAAGATTCAGATATAATGTTCATGCTCAACGCTGGCACCAAATAACAATTATTTAGGTCTAATACTAATCCCGGAGGTAGATGTAGAGGTAGCGTGCCGACTGCGATCACATCGACTTTGGAACCGTTTCCCACGCGCATCGTCACCTCATCCTTTGCCAGTGTTCGCTTAATCCGTAGTCCCTGTTTTGAGTTGCAAATATTAGCAACAGAACCAGTATCAAATACCCAGGTACTACTGCGAGCTCTAGTAAGGTACACATCAATAACATGTATATCACATATACCTTTGTTCACCTTGCCATCCTTCTTGTCCGCCAAATACTTGGGGCAGTTCCGCTTCCAGTGACCAGTCTGCTTGCAGTAGAAGCACTCAGTTTCAGGCTTAGGACCAGACCTGGGTTTCTTCTCTTGAGCAGCAACTTGTTTGCTGTTCTTCTTGAAGTTCCCCTTCTTCTTCCCTTTGCCCTTTTTCTTGAAACTAGTGGTTTTGTTAACCATCAACACTTGATGCTCCTTTTTGATTTCTACCTCCGCAGCCTTTAGCATTGCGAAGAGCTCGGACATTGTCTTATCCATCCCTTGCATATTATAGTTCATCACGAAGCCTTTGTAGCTTGGTGGAAGTGATTGGAGAATTCTGTCAATGACGCAATCATCCGGAAGATTAACCCCCAGTTGAATCAAGTGATTATAATACCCAGACATTTTGAGTATATGCTCACTGACAGAACTATTCTCCTCCATCTTGCAGCTATAGAACTTATTGGAGACTTCATATCTCTCAATCCGGGCATTCTGTTGGAATATTAACTTCAACTCTTGGAACATCTCATATGCTCCATGATGTTCAAAACGTCGTTGAAGTCCCGGTTCTAAGCCGTAAAGTATGGCACACTGAACTATCGAGTAGTCATCAGCTTTGCTCTGCCAGACGTTCACAACATCTGGCGTTGCTCCAGCAGCAGGCCTGGCACCCAGCGGTGCATCCAGGACATAACTCTTCTGTGCAGCAATGTGGATAATCCTCAAGTTACGGACCCAGTCCGTGTAATTGCTACCATCATCTTTCAACTTTGCTTTCTCAAGGGACGCATTAAAATTCAACGGAACAACAACACGAGCCATCTATCTACAATCAACATAAACAAGCAAGATACTATCAGGGACTAAGTTCATGATAAATTTAAGTTCAATTAATCATATTACTTAAGAACTCCCACTTAGATAGACATCCCTCTAATCTTCTAAGTGATCACGTGATCCAAATCAAACTAAACCATAACCGATCATCACGTGAAATGGATTAGTTCTCAATGGTGAACATCATTATGTTGATCATATCTACTATATGATTCACACTTGACCTTTCGGTCTTCGTGTTCCGAGGCCATATCTGCATATGCTAGGCTTGTCAAGTATAACCCGAGTATTCTGCGTGTGCAAAAACTGGCTTGCACCCGTTGTAGATGGACGTAGAGCTTATCACACCCGATCATCACGTGGTGTCTGGGCACGACGAACTTTGGCAACGGTGCATACTCGGGGAGAACACTCCTTGATAATTTAGTGACAGATCATCTTATAATGCTACCGTCAATCAAAGCAAGATAAGATGCATAAAAATATAAACATCACATGCAATCAATATAAGTGATATGATATGGCCATCATCATCTTGTGCTTGTGATCTCCATCTCCGAAGCACCGTCATGATCACCGTCGTCACCGGCGCGACACCTTGATCTCCATCGTAGCATCGTTGTCGTCTCGCCAATCTTATGCTTCTATGACTATCGCTACCGCTTAGTGATAAAGTTAAGCATTACAGGGCGATTGCATTGCATACAATAAAGCGACAACCATACGGCTCCTGCCGGTTGCCGGTAACCCGGTTACAAAACATGATCATCTCATACAATAAAATTTAGCATCATGTTGACCATATCACATCACAACATGCCCTGCAAAAATAAGTTAGACGTCCTCTACTTTGTTTGTTGCAAATTTTACGTGGCTGCTACGGGCTTAAGCAAGAACCAATCTCACCTACGCATCAAAACCACAACGATAGTTTGTCAAATAGACTCCGTTTTAACCTTCTCAAGGACCGGGCGTAGCCATACTCGGTTCAACTAAAGTTGGAGAAACTGACACCCGCCAGCCACCTATGTGCAAAGCACGTCGGTAGAACCAGTCTCGCGTAAGCGTACGCGTAATGTCGGTCCGAGCCGCTTCATCCAACAATACCGCCGAACCAAAGTATGACATGCTGGTAGGCAGTATGACTTGTATCGTCCACAACTCACTTGTGTTCTACTCGTGCAAAACATCAAACCATAAAAACCAGGCTCTGATGCCACTGTTGGGGAACGTAGTAATTTCAAAAAATTTCCTACGCACACGCAAGATCATGGTGATGCATAGCAACGAGGGGGAGAGTGCTGTCTACGTACCCTCGTAGACCGAAGCGGAAGCATTGACGCAACGTAGAGGAAGTAGTCGTACGTCTTCCCGATCCGACCGATCCAAGCGCCGTTACTCCGGTGCCTCCGAGTTCTTAGCACACGTTCAGCTCGATGACGATCCCCGGGCTCCGATCCAGCAAAGCTTCGGGGAGGAGTTCCGTCAGCACGACGGTGTGGTGACGATCTTGATGTACTACCGACGCAGGGCTTCGCCTAAGCACCGCGACAATATGACCGAGGTGGAATATGGTGGAGGGGGGCACCGCACACGGCTAAGGAACGATCACGTTGATCAATTGTGTGTTCTAGGGTGCCCCCTGCCCCCGTATATAAAGGAGCAAGGGGGGGGGGGGAGGCCGGCCGGCCCTGGGGCGCGCGCCAGGAGGAGGAATCCTCCTCCTAGTAGGAGTAGGAGCCCCCTCTTTCCTACTCCTACTAGGAGGGGGAAAGGAAGGGGGAGAGGGAGAGGGAAAGGGGGGCGCCGCCCCCTCTCCTAGTCCAATTCGGACCAGAGGGGGAGGGGGCGTGCGGCCCACCCTGTCCGCCCCTCTCTCTCTACACTAAGGCCCATATGGCCCAATACTACTCCCGGGGGGTTCCGGTAACCCCTCCGGCACTCCGATTTTCTCCGAAACCACTCGGAACCATTCCGATGTCCGAATATGGTCGTCCAATATATCAATCTTTACGTCTCGACCATTCCGAGACTCCTCGTCATGTCCGTGATCTCATCCGGGACTCCGAACTAACTTCGGTACATCAAAATGCATAAACTCATAATATAACTGTCATCGAAACCTTGAGCGTGCGGACCCTACGGTTCGAGAACAATGTAGACATGACCGAGACTCGTCTCTGGTCAATAACCAATAGCGGGACCTGGATGCCCATATTGGTTCCTACATATTCTACGAAGATCTTTATCGGTCAGACCGCATAACAACATACGTTGTTCCCTTTGTCATCGGTGTGTTACTTGCCCGAGATTCGATCGTCGGTATCCAATACCTAGTTCAATCTCGTTACCGGCAAGTCTCTTTACTCGTTCTGTAATACATCATCTCGCAACTAACTCATTGGTTGCAATGCTTGCAAGGCTTATGTGATGTGCATTACCGAGAAGGCCCTGAGATACCTCTCCGACATTCGGAGTGACAAATCCTAATCTCGAAATACGCCAACCCAACAAATACTTTCGAAGACACCTGTAGAGCACCTTTATAATCACCCAGTTACGTTGTGACGTTTGGTAGCACACAAAGTGTTCCTACGGTAAACGGGAGTTGCATAATCTCATAGTCATAGGAACATGTATAAGTCATGAAGAAAGCAATAGCAACATACTAAACGATCGGGTGCTAAGCTAATGGAATGGGTCATGTCAATCAGATCATTCAACTAATGATGTGACCTTGTTAATCAAATAACAACTCCTTTGTCTATGGTTAGGAAACTTAACCATCTTTGATTAACAAGCTAGTCAAGTAGAGGCATACTAGTGACACTCTGTTTGTCTATGTATGCACACATGTATTATGTTTCCGGTTAATACAATTCTAGCATGAATAATAAACATTTATCATGATATGCAAGAAAATAAATAATAACTTTATTATTGCCTCTAGGGCATATTTCCTTCAGGTGGCCCCTCTCCTCCCCCTCCCGCCTCGTCAAGCTGAAGCCCGAGCCGGGGCTCGTCACCGTCAAGAAGGAACACAACGACATGGACGCCGACGAGGAGGCCGCCCTCAAATGGGCGCGGGATGACTACGTCCAGCTGGAGCTGGAGCGCCAGCGCCGCACCCTCGAGGAGATCGCCGCTTGGCGCCGCGGCCGTGACGAGGGTGCGGCATAGTCCTCGAGGACAACAACAACGAGGCACCGCCGCCAACCCAACCCTGTTCGCCAAGGCGACCCAGGGCAGGGTTGCAGCAAGGACGACGACGGCGTGCAGGGCAACGATGATGACGATGGTGGCGAGAACACGACCTTCTACAAGTTCTTCGGCATGTAGAAGGCTCAAAACAGCGGCGGTGGCGGCGGGCGGCGGCGTAGTTTAGGTTTTAAGTTAGGTCAAGTTATGTCTTCTAAATTATGTACAAATATGAATGAAATACGTCCAAGTTCGTCCAAATTATTTAAATTTTAGCTGAACATTTTTTTCAAAAAAAGGCGCCTGGGGGCCAACTTGGGGCGGTGAGTGGGAACCCGACCGCCTCCACGGCGAAAATAAATGCCGGCTCGCTTCCAGGAGGCACTATTTTCATCACTGGGACGCCGAACGAGTGGAGATGCTCTAACAAACCGCAACTCAGAAATTATGTGAACTATTTGAAATATAAAATAAAAATTAAGTGAACTATTTGAAGAAATCAACTTCAGCCATTATTGTCAATGCATCTCCGTTATTACGCCCGGTGTAATGGATGAGGATCAGATGACCCGTTGAAGTAAGTAGGTGTCTTTCTTAGCTTTGTATCTTCAAGTCTAATTGCATTCATGTCTGCATTGACACTTTTATTTAGCATAGCTGCTATTAGAGCTGGTCTTGGAATAGACCTCGCCGGTAAAAAAAAGCACAACGATAGCTCTATATCCGAGATGGGATTGCCCGAGTCGGCATGTTCTTTTCCGCACGTCGCGTTATCGGTCTCTGTTCAAACTCCCGAGCACGCGCTCTTTTGAGTAGCTATGACCTGGCCACATGTCCTTTCGGTCCTGGTAGCGGACTAACCACCCTTAGTAGCTAGACAACGTTTTGCTCCGGATGGTCGACGTCGTCATCGTGTATTCAGTGGTGGAGTACCAATACGGGCCCTCATGCCGCCACTATTTTCAGCATTACAACGAGCTGGCCAGGCAGCCTAGAAGAGCCATCGTAACCCGAATCCCGACCACCAGACCGACTATAGCCCAAAACTTAAGCGAACTATTTGAAACTACATGCCGCCGGGCTTTGCCACTTGGTCTGATCACCTCAATCCACGGTACTTTCATACTTCTTAGTCCGTTTGGTATAAGGCTGCTCCTTTAGTAGCAATTGAACATGTGTAATAGCCATAATGTTGATCATTCGATCATTATTATGACTCTCATAATAATCACAAGTTGGGGAGTATTTTGCTGGCATTGCTGGCAGCTACCGAATCATATGATCAACAAAATCTCAACAACAATCATGAGTTCTGACCGGCTATACGGACCTAGTGGTCGACTACATCAACGCGATAGCCGCAACGACGTTCAATGGCTGCGTCAAAATTACAGGACCGACCAGGCACATCTGAATGTGTGATCCACACGACCCCTAATATGTTTTTGTGTAAACAAGATACTCGAAGCTTCAAATAGTGCTACGGTACTCGATTGAATCTATAGGCCAGACCTCGCTCTTCTTTCTCAACTTGAGCCTCGACTTCATAGACGTTAACCCCACAACGACCATATAGATCAGGGCCTCTCGGACTGTGGTTGATAAGTGTGTTCCTCGCTGCCGTGGGACCTGGCTGTCTGGCATCTATGAGGTGCTTTGTCGGGTAAGCTAGCCGACTGATCCTAGTCAGGCTTATGTGTGGATGTAGGCCACATTATTTGCGTTCACGTACTCAGGGTACGCGTTTTTGTCCGGGTGCCCTATTTGTGTTGGCGTGCACGGGGCACGCTCATACATCTGAACATGGTCGACGTCGCCCCTTGCTATCGTTATCGTAAGCCCGCAAACAGAGGAAGGGGCACCGACACATCTAGTAACGCCCAGAATGAAAGAAAAAATGACATGGATGCCAAGGATTCAGAAGCGAATGGATCGGTCAATCCTAGAAATTCAACATTTTTTGTTATTAATTCATGTTTATATGGTAATAACCTGTTGCACATTGAAGTCGAGCACCTTTAGAAACCCTTTTCTCGACCTGAATCCCCCTTGTTGTTGTTGTTGTTGTTGTTGTTGTTGTTGTTGTTGTTGTTGTTGTTGTTGTTGTTGTTGTTGTTGTTGTTGTTGTTTAAACTATTAATCCATGAAATCTTTGGTGTATAGAAACATAAACCCGATGGACGATAGCACCCTTGCATTCAGAAGAAAGAACAAGACAAAGTTAGTATTTGCCCAGGTGGCTTCGTAGTTTTTCAGTGTCACCGTATTCAACAACGAATATGATGAGAACTAAGAAAATTCTGATGCTCACAATGCCATGAATATGTTATACTTTTCTTACCCAGTCCTATGGCCTAAAAAATAGTAAGATTGAAAACACGAAAGGTCTAGAAAAGATTATGCTGAAATAGCAGTTGGACAGTTAATTCTAGTACACTATACATGAACTTTCAATGTGCGTGAAATAATCACCTTTATAGACATGGAAAGCATCACATCAAGCCAATAATCTTTGTCCAGATTAAAACATTTCATAATGACACATAAGACCATGACAAATTCCACCACCATTGATAGGCCATCTATGGACAATCTCTTCACAAGCATAGTACATAGCACGAGTACAAAAAGCGTAAATGGTATGAAACTTCTGCGCTCAATGAATGCAAATCATAACAACTCATCTTATGATACAAAAAGTGTTGATGATAATATACAGTACCTGAATAACCATTGTCGGTGCTAAATCTGATAGATCTCGGGTAAGGGGTCCCAAGCTAGGTGATCTAAGCTAGATGGTAACAAGGAAAGTAGGGATACAATGTTTTTTACACAGGTTCGGGCCCTCTTGATGGAGGTAAAACCCTATGTCTTGCTTCTTATTATTGATAATGATGGGGTACAGGGTACACATTGATCTACCTCAAGATCGTATGAATGTTGTCTAAGCTCCAAACCTTGCAAAGGTGAATGCGTGTGCCTCTACAGACTAAACCCAATAGCTTATATATTCGCCGGGGGTATCTAGGATTTACAAATGGGGCAGTTACAATCCTTAGAGATAGGTGTGCCGATTCAAGTACGCTTGAAGTGAACGCCGAGTCTTCAGGAAATCTTCATCTCAATCACGCCGAGGGCCAGGGCCATGGCTCATCTCATCCACCTTCGATGGGTCGTCGGCCCGACCCACAACCGGCCAATAGAAGTGACAAGCACCCCCTAATCCAGGACAATGATAGTAGCCCCCGAACTAGTCTTCAAGCCGAGGATATTTGACGTCTTCTTCGAGTTGTCTTTATGCACTTGTGTCTTCGGCTTTCTAGACGAGTTCCATGCTCCACGCTGGCTTCCAATTTCGAGGTCATGCCCGGTTTCGAGGTCATGCCCGGCTCTGAGGTCTTCTGGGCTTCCTTGATCGCAACATATGATTCTTGAGATCTTTATCTCGTGACGAGATCTACTCTCTGGCTTGCCTTATGGGCATTACCAGGCTAAAGTAGCATTCGAGCCCGCCCGCAGAAGGGCTTGACTAGGTCAAACCCTAACAACTTTTATCGAGGCCCGAAACGTCACCTCGCATGGCGGAATTAAAGCATTTAATCCACAGTTTTTATGAGGGACATCACCCAAGGCCATTTTCTATTGGCATGTCGCATCCACAAGGGAGGAGGCCTTCCAGTCTTCCAGCGACCTCATTATTACACACTTGATTTTTACACATAATCGTCGGATTTCAGGTTCCGGCAAACCCTTGAGGTTCGAACACAGGGGTGCGCACGAAGAACTCTCTCTCTCTCTCTCCCTAGCTCGCACGCACAACGATCTCAAGGCCTAGCTCGACGAACCCAAATAACAAGGGACATGAGGGTTTATACTGGTTCGGGCCACCATTGTGGTGTAATACCCTAGTCCAGTGTGGTGTGGTGGATTGCCTCGTAGGCTGAGGGCGAACAAGTACAAGGTATGAACCGCCTCCTGAGGAGAGGTGTTCTTGAGCTCGGTAAGCTGGTGAGATGGCCTTGGACGAATGGATCCGATCCAAGATGAGATGCCTCCTATTGTGGTGGCTAGTCCTATTTATAGAGGCCCTAGTCCTCTTCCCAAATATTAGGCAGGAAGGGATCCCACAACGGCCAGTTTTGAAGGGAGACAACTAGTACAAGCTATCCTGACAAAAGGTGGTCTTCGCCTGCCAAAGGCTCTGGTGGTGCTGCTGCTGTGGGCTCCGCGGTGACCTCCGTCGTGCCGTCCTGCTGGTCTTGGTCTCGTTGCACCGATATGGAAACCTTTGATTGATGCCTCGAGACTCCTCGCCTACGCCTGCCTCTTCAGCACGGAAGAGGAAACTGGTACACTGCGCCCGCTGGTGCTTGCCTGGCCTTGGTCGTCATGGCTCACGTCACGTGAACCTCGCGAGGTGCCCCTTGCATAGATATCTCCGCTCCTCGGGAGCCAGCCTAGTGAGGCTTCCCCGGAGGAGGTCTTGGTGTCGTTCGCCTTGCGAGGCTTGGCCCCTCGCGAGGGTCTTGAGTGGTTGCTGCTGGAGATGGGTTGTACCAGGCCATTGGTGGAGCCGCGTCATGGGCCGCAGGTAGGTAGGTCTGGGTACTCACGTTCCCACGACGCCGACAGTAGCCCCCCGGGCCCAAGGCACGCTCGGACTTGGATTCGAGGCGAAGCCAAAGGGCAAGTGCAGAGCGCCGCGAGCCCCAACCGCCCGCGGCCTTGATTGACACATGGCGACTGACGGGACGTGGGCGTCTTCACTTCCCCAGGCTACCTCCGCAACCGTCCCACCTGACAAAAGGCTGGCGCGCACTGCAGAGCCTTCATTACCTTCCATCGTCTTGCTCCAGATCCCCTTTATCTTTCTCGCCCCGAGGGACTCCAGATCCGCATGAACCCCTCTCTGAGCTTGCAACCAATGGCGTCCGACAAGGCGAAGGCCGCGCACTCGCCTTCCTGGTAAGAGCCGACCTTGAGCGTGCCTAATGTCTCTGAGAAGAATCTCGCCGCCACGCTCCTGATGACGGCGGACGGCAGCAACGAAGGGGGGAAGACCACCCTCCGGGCTGGCTCCGCCGAGCCGGAGCCCTCAGGCGGTACCTTCTATCCCTTCTTCATGAATAGCATCGTCGCAGGACTGGTCCCCCCTTTCTCCAACTTCTTCTACGCTGTCCTCAGCCACTACAAGCTGCATGCCCTTCATCTTCATCCCAACTCTGTCCTCCTCCTGTCGATCTTCGCCTTCTATTGCGAGGCATTTGTGGGGGTGATGCCGTTCGTGGTGTTGCTTCGCCACTTCTTCTACCTCCGGCTCAAAGAGGGCCATTGCTTGGGGTGTGCCAACTTCGTTGCGGCTAATGGGACCAACGCGATCTCGAAGGATGGGAAGAAGGCCGAGGGCTTCAGGAGCAAGTGGATCCTTATGGACGCCAAGTGCGCCCACCCTCAGTTGGTGCTGCCGACGGAGATGCCCTCGCCTCACGACCGGTGGCTTCACGCGAAGCTCACCGACCCTTGGGCGAAGCAGGTGCTGGAGAAGATGACCGCCGACCTGAAGCCTGACGGCCCGAGGGCGGAGAAGCTGATGGGGGCCATGCTCATGAAGGAGTTCCTGGCGCAGCGCGTAGCCCCTCTCCAGACACGCCCGCGCCCCTTGTGGAAGCTTGGGGACGAGATGGACGACCTCCGTTTGCGCCCGGATGCCTTGTCGAATGAGGATCTAGGCAAGGCCCTCCATCTTCTGGTCGGAGACGATCAGGGGTATCTGCTGGACACCCATCTTCCCCTGCACCGCCGCTCGGATGGGGCTAAGGTGGCTGCTGCCATGTCTGTCTTCGACGGGTGCGGGCTCGTGCCACCAGCGCCCTCCGAGGCTCCAAAGGTGGCGGCCCCGGTACTATTGTTCTCTGGCGATTCCGACGAGGAGGAGAGGCCCGACTCAGAGGCGACCCGAGAGGGGGAGGGAGAGACTTCTCCTCTCGCGGCGGATCTCCTCTGCACCCTTCCCGACGATGACGAGGCTGGCGACCATCCGGTGAGGGAGTCCCAGGTCCCCGCTGTGGTCTCCACGAGGTCCAAGGGCACTCCCCCGAAGAAGTCATCAGCCGGGGTCCCGACGAAGAGCAGGTCGACGCTGATCTCCCGAGGTGGCGTCCCTGTCCTGATGTCGACCGGTGCTGCCGTAGGGTCGACTGCTGCGGCCTCATCCGCTCTTGGGACTCGCACGCCGGCGCCCCGGGCTGCGAAGCCTCTGGGCTCTGTGCTTCTGAAGAGGCCGAGGGACTACGCTGTCGTGGACCAGTAAGTACTTTGCCTTGATTTCGCTCCTGCTCCTGCCGCTGCTCCTTGACGTTCTTCCCTTGCATCGTCAGGCCGACGCTGGCGGCAAAGAAGAAGAGGGTGTTGGGGAACGTAGTAATTTCAAAAAAATTCCTACGCACATGCAAGATCATGGTGATGCATAGCAACGAGAGGGGAGAGTGTTGTCTATGTACCCTCGTAGACCAAAAGTGGAAGCGTTATATCAACGCGGTTGATGTAGTCGTACTTCTTCACGATCCAACCGATCTAAGCACCAAACGTACGGCACCTCCGAGTTCTGCACACGTTCAGCTCGATGACGTCCCTCGAACTCCAATCCAGCCGAGTGTTGAGGGAGAGTCTTGTCAGCACGACGGCGTGGTGACGATGATGATGTTCCACCGACGCAGGGCTTCGCCTAAGCACCGCTACGATATATTCGAGGTGTAATCTGGTGGAGGGGGGCACCGCACACGGCTAAGGAACGATCTCAATGATCAACTTGTGTGTCTTTGGGGTGCCTCTGCCTCCGTATATAAAGGAGCCAAGGGGGAGGGGCTGGCCGGCCAAGCCTGGTGCGCCAGGAGAGTCCTACTCCCTCCGGGAGTAGGATTCCCCCCCCCCAATCCTAGTTGGACTAGGATTCCTCAAGGGGAAAGAGGGAGAGAGGGTGCCGGCCACCTCTCCTAATCCTAATAGGACTAGGGAGGGGGGAGGCGCGCGGCCAGCCCTAGGGCAGCCCCTTTCTCCTTTTCCACTAAGGCCCAATATGGCCCATATGTTTCCCGGGGGGTTCCGGTAACCTCCTGGTACTCCGGTGAAATCCCGATTTCACCCGGAACACTTCCGATATCCAAATGTAGGCTTCCAATATATCAATCTTTACGTCTCGACCATTTCGAGACTCCTTGTCATGTCCGTGATCTCATCCGGGACTCCGAACTACCTTCGGTACATCAACATCATATAAACTCATAACAACTGTCATCGAAACGTTAAGCGTGCGGACCCTACGGGTTCGAGAACAATGTAGACATGACCGAGACACCTCTCCGGTCAATAACCAATAGCGGGACCTGGATGCCCATATTGGCTCCTACATATTCTACGAAGATCTTTATCGGTCAGACCGCATAACAACCTACGTTGTTCCCTTTGTCATCGGTATGTTACTTGCCCGAGATTCGATCGTCGGTATTCAATACCTAGTTCAATCTCGTTACCGGCAAGTCTCTTTACTCGTTCCGTAATACATCATCTAACAACTAACACATTAGTTGTAATGCTTGCAAGGCTTATGTGATGTGCATTACCGAGAGGGCCCAGAGATACCTCTCCGACAATCGGAGTGACAAATCCTAATCTCGAAATACGCCAACCCAACATGTACCTTCGGAGACACCTGTAATGCTCCTTTATAATCACCCAGTTACGTTGTGACGTTTGGTAGCACCCAAAGTGTTCCTCTGGCAAATGGGAGTTGCATAATCTCATAGTCATAGGAACCTGTATAAGTTATGAAGAATAGCAACAGCAACAAACTAAACCATCAGGTGCTATGCTAATGAAATGGGTCATGTCAATCAGATCATTCAACTAATGATGTGACCCCGTCAATCAAATAACAACTCTTTGTTCATGGTTAGGAAACATAACCATCTTTGATTAACGAGCTAGTCAAGTAGAGGCATACTAGTGACACTCTGTATGTTTATTCACACATGTATTATGTTTCCGGTTAATACAATTCTAGCATGAATAATAAACATTTATCATGATATAAGGAAATAAATAATAACTTTATTATTGCCTCTAGGGCATATTTCCTTCAGTCTCCCACTTGCACTAGAGTCAATAATCTAGATTACAAAGTAATGATTCTAACACCCATGGAGTCTTGGTGCTGATCATGTCTTGCTCATGGAAGAGGCTTAGTCAACGGGTCTGCAACATTGAGATCCGTATGTATCTTGCATATCTCTATGTCTCCCACCTGGACTAAATCCCGGATGGAGTTGAAGCGTCTTTTGATGTGTTTGGTTCTTTTGTGAAATCTGGATTCCTTTGCCAAGGCAATTGCACCAGTATTGTCACAAAAGATTTTCATTGGACCCGATACGCTAGGTACAATACCTAGATCGGATATGAACTCCTTCATCCAGACTCCTTCATTAGCTGCTTCCGAAGCAGCTATGTACTCAGCTTCACATGTAGATCCCGCCACGACGCTTTGTTTAGAACTGCACCAATTGACAGCTCCACCGTTTAATGTAAATACGTATCCGGTTTGCGATTTAGAATCGTCCGGATCAGTGTCAAAGCTTGCATCGACGTAACCGTTTACGACGAGCTCTTTGTCACCTCCATAAACGAGAAACATATCCCTAGTCCTTCTCAAGTACTTAAGGATATTCTTAACCGCTGTCCAGTGATCCACTCCTGGATTACTTTGGTACCTGCCTGCTAAGCTTACAGCAAGGCACACATCAGGTCTGGTACACATCATTGCATACTTGATAGAGCCTATGGCTGAAGCATAGGGAACATCTTTCATTTTCTCTCTATCTTCTGCGGTGGTCGGGCATTGAGTCTTACTCAACTTCACACTTTGTAACACAGGCAAGAACCCTTTCTTTGCCTGATCCATTTTGAACTTCTTCAAAACTTTGTCAAGGTATGTGCTTTGTGAAAGTCCTATTAAGCGTCTTGATCTATCTCTATAGATCTTAATGCCCAATATGTAAGCAGCTTCACCGAGGTCTTTCATTGAAAAACTCTTATTCAAGTATCCCTTTATGCTATTCAGAAATTCTATATTATTTCCGATCAGTAATATGTCATCCACATATAATATCAGAAATGCTACAGAGCTCCCACTCACTTTCTTGTAAATACAGGCTTCTCCAAAAGTCTGTATAAAACCAAATGCTTTGATCACACTATCAAAGCGTTTATTCCAACTCCGAGAGGCTTGCACCAGTCCATAAATGGATCGCTGGAGCTTGCACACTTTGTTAGCTCCCTTTGGATCGACAAAACCTTCTGGTTGCATCATATACAACTCTTCTTCCAGAAATCCATTCAGGAATGCAGTTTTTACATCCATCTGCCAAATTTCATAATCATAAAATGCGGCAATTGCTAACATGATTCGGACAGACTTAAGCATCGCTACGGGTGAGAAGGTCTCATCGTAGTCAATCCCTTGAACTTGTCGAAAACCTTTTGCAACAAGTCGAGCTTTATAGACAGTAACATTACCATCAGCGTCAGTCTTCTTCTTAAAGATCCATTTATTTTCAATTGCTTGCCGATCATCGGGCAAGTCAACCAAAGTCCACACTTTGTTCTCATACATGGATCCCATCTCAGATTTCATGGCCTCAAGCCATTTTGCGGAATCTGGGCTCACCATCGCTTCTTCATAGTTCGTAGATTCATCATGGTCTAGTAACATGACTTCCAGAATAGGATTACCGTATCACTCTGGTGTGGATCTTACTCTGGTTGATCTACGAGGTTCGGTAGAAACTTGATCTGAAGTTTCATGATCATTATCATTGGCTTCCTCCCTATTTGGTGTAGGTGTCGCAGAAACTGATTTCTGTGACGTACTACTTCTCAATAAGGGAGTAGATACAGTTATCTCATCAAGTTCTACTTTCCT
Source organism: Aegilops umbellulata (assembly GCA_032464435.1). Taxonomy (NCBI): domain Eukaryota; kingdom Viridiplantae; phylum Streptophyta; class Magnoliopsida; order Poales; family Poaceae; genus Aegilops; species Aegilops umbellulata. The sequence goes on from CP136058.1 coordinate 279,757,200, forward strand.
CCCACTCACTTCTTTCGAGAGAAACTCCTTCTCTAGAAAGTTTCCGAATTTAGCAACAAAAATCTTGCCTTCGGATTTGTGATAGAAGGTGTACCCAACAGTCTCCTTTGGGTATCCTATGAAGACATATTTTTCCGATTTGGGTTCGAGCTTATCAGGTTGAAGCTTTTTCACATAAGCATCACAGCCCCAAACTTTAAGAAACGACAACTTTGGTTTCTTGCCAAACCACAGTTCATAAGGCGTCGTCTCAACGGATTCCGATGGTGCCCTATTTAACGTGAATGCGGCCGTCTCTAAAGCATAACCCCAAAATGATAGCGGTAAATTGGTAAGAGACATCATAGATCGTACCATATCCAGTAAAGTACGATTACGACGTTTGGACACACCATTACGTTGTGGTGTTCCGGGTGGCGTGAGTTGCGAAACTATTCCGCATTGTTTCAAATGTAGACCAAACTCGTAACTCAAATATTCTCCTCCACGATCAGATCGTAGAAACTTTATTTTCTTGTTACGATGATTTTCCACTTCACTCTGAAATTCTTTGAACTTTTCAAATGTTTCAGACTTGTGTTTCATTAATTAGATATACCCATATCTGCTTAAATCATCAGTGAAGGTGAGAAAATAACGATATCCGCCATGAGCCTCAACATTCATTGGACCACATACATTAGTATGTATGATTTCCAATAAATCTGTTGCTCTCTCCATAGTACCGGAGAACGGCGTTTTAGTCATCTTGCCCATAAGGCACGGTTCGCAAGTGCCAAGTGATTCATAATCAAGTGACTCCAAAAGTCCATCAGTATGGAGTTTCTTCATGCGTTTTACACCGATATGACCTAAACGGCAATGCCACAAATAAGTTGCACTATCATTATCAACTCTGCATCTTTTGGCTTCAACATTATGAATATGTGTATCACTACTATCGAGATTAAGTAAGAACAAACCATTCTTTAATGGTGCATGACCATAAAAGATATTACTCATATAAATAGAACAACCATTATTCTCTGATTTAAATGAATAACCGTCTCGCATTAAACAAGATCCAGATATAATGTTCATGCTCAACGCTGGTACTAAATAACAATTATTTAGGTCTAATATTAATCCCGAAGGTAGATGTAGAGGTAGCATGCCGACCGCGATCACATCGACTTTGGAACCGTTTCCCACGCGCATCGTCACCTCGTCCTTAGCCAATCTTCGCTTAATCCGTAGCCCCTGTTTCGAGTTGCAAATATTAGCAACAGAACCAGTATCAAATACCCAGGCGCTACTGCGAGAATTAGTAAGGTACACATCAATAACATGTATATCATATATACCTTTGTTAACCTTGCCATCCTTCTTATCCGCCAAATACTTGGGGCAATTCCGTTTCCAGTGACCAGTCTGCTTGCAATAGAAGCACTCAGTTTCAGGCTTAGGTCCAGACTTGGGTTTCTTCTCTTGATTAGCAACTTGCTTGCTGTTCTTTTTGAAGTTCCCCTTTTTCTTCCCTTTGCCCTTTTTCTTGAAACTAGTGGTTTTGTTAACCATCAACACTTGATGCTCCTTTTTGATTTCTACCTCCGCGACTTTCAGCATCGCGAAGAGCTCGGGCATAGTTTTAGTCATCCCTTGCATATTATAGTTCATCACGAAGCTCTTGTAGCTTGGTGGCAGTGATTGGAGAATTCTGTCAATGACGCAATCATCCGGAAGATTAACTCCCAGTTGAATCAAGTGATTGTTGTACCCAGACATTCTGAGTATATGCTCACTGACAGAACCGTTCTCCTCCATCTTACAGCTATAGAACTTATTGGAGACTTCATATCTCTCAATCCGGGCATTTGCTTGAAATATTAACTTCAACTCTTGGAACATCTCATATGCTCCATGGTGTTCAAAACGTCGTTGAAGTCCCGGTTCTAAGCCGTAAAGCATGGCACACTGAACTATAGAGTAGTCATCAGCTTTGCTTTGCCAGACGTTCACAACATCTGGCGCAGCCCTTGCACCAGGCCTAGCACCTAGCGGTGCTTCCAGGACGTAATTCTTCTATGCAGCAATGAGGATAATCCTCAAGTTACGGACCCAGTCCGTGTAATTGCTACCATCATCTTTCAACTTTGCTTTCTCAAGGAACGCATTAAAATTCAACGGAACAACAGCACGAGCCATCTATCTACACAACATAGACAAGCAAGATACTATCAGGTACTAAGTTTCATGATAATTTAAGTTCAATTAATCATATTACTTAAGAACTCCCACTTAGAAAAACATCCCTCCAATTCTCTAAGTGATTACGTGATCCATATCAACTACACCATGACCGATCATCACGTGAGATGGAGTAGTTTCAATGGTGAACATCATTATGTTGATCATATCTACTATATGATTCACGCTCGACCTTTCGGTCTCCGTGTTCCGAGGTCATATCTTATATGCATAGCTCGTCAGGTATAACCTGAGTATTCCACGTGTGCAACTATTTTGCACCCGTTGTATTTGAACGTAGAGCCTATCACACCCGATCATCACGTGGTGTCTCAGCACGAAGAACTTTTGCAACGGTGCATCCTCAGGGAGAACACTTCTTGATAATTTAGTGAGAGATCATCTTATAATGCTACCGTCAGTCAAAGCAAGATAAGATGCATAAAAGATAAACATCACATGCAAATCAATATAAGTGATATGATATGGTCATCATCATCTTGTGCTTCGTGATCTCCATCTCTGCAGCACCATCATGATCACCATCGTCACCGGCGCGACACCTTGATCTCCATCGTAGCATCGTTGTCGTCTCGCCAATCTTATGCTTCCACGACTATCACTACCGCTTAGTAATAAAGTAAAGCATTACATCGCGATTGCATTGCATACAATAAAGCGACAACCATATGGCTCCTGCCAGTTGCCGATAACTCGGTTACAAAACATGATCATCTCATACAATAAAATTTAGCATCATGTCTTGACCATATCACATCACAACATGCCCTGCAAAAACAAGTTAGACGTCCTCTACTTTGTTGTTGCAAGTTTTACGTGGCTGCTACGGGCTTAAGCAAGAACTCATCTTACCTACGCATCAAAACCACAACGATACTTCGTCAAATAGACTCCGTTTTAACCTTCTCAAGGACCGGGCGTAGCCACACTTGGTTCAACTAAAGTTGGAGAGACAGTCTTCCGCAAGCCATCTATGTGCAAAGCACGTCGAGGGAACCGGTCTCGCGTAAGCGTACGCGTAAGGTTGGTCTGGATCGTCTCGTCCAACAATACCGCTGAACCAAAGTATGACATGCTGGTAGGCAGTATGACTTGTATCGTCCACAACTCACTTGTGTTCTACTCGTGCAAATAACATCAAACCATAAAAACCTGGCTCGGATGCCACTGTTGGGGAACGTAGTAATTTCAAAAAATTTCCTACGCACACGCAAGATCATGGTGATGCATAGAAACGAGAGGGGAGAGTGTTGTCTATGTACCCTCGTAGACCGAAAGCAGAAGCATTATATCAACGCGGTTGATGTAGTCGTACTTCTTCACGATCCAACCGATCTAAGCACCGAACGTACGGCACCTCCGAGTTCTGCACACGTTCAGCTCGATGACGTCCCTCGAACTCCGATCCAGCCGAGTGTTGAGGGAGAGTCTTGTCATCACGACGGCGTGGTGACGATGATGATGTTCCACCAACGCAGGGCTTCGCCTAAGCACCGCTACGATATATTCGAGGTGTAATCTGGTGGAGGGGGGCACCGCACACGGCTAAGGAACGATCTCAATGATCAACTTGTGTGTCTTTGGGGTGCCTCTGCCTCCGTATATAAAGGAGCCAAGGGGGAGGGGCTGGTCGGCCAAGCCTGGTGCGCCAGGAGAGTCCTACTCCCTCCGGGAGTAGGATTCCCCCCCCCCCCCCAATCCTAGTTGGACTAGGATTCCTCAAGGGGAAAGAGGGAGAGAGGGGGCCGGCCACCTCTCCTAATCCTAATAGGACTAGGGAGGGGGGAGGCGCGCGGCCAGCCCTAGGGCAGCCCCTTTATCCTTTTCCACTAAGGCCCAATATGGCCCATATGTTTCCCGGGGGGTTCCGGTAACCTCCTGGTACTCCGGTGAAATCCCGATTTCACCCGGAACACTTCCGATATCCAAATGTAGGCTTCTAATATATCAATCTTTACGTCTCGACCATTTCGAGACTCCTCGTCATGTCCGTGATCTCATCCGGGACTCCAAACTACCTTTGGTACATCAACATCATATAAACTCATAACAACTATCATCGAAACGTTAAGCGTGCGGACCCTATGGGTTCAAGAACAATGTAGACATGACCGAGACACCTCTCCGGTCAATAACCAATAGCGGGACCTGGATTCCCATATTGGCTCCTACATATTCTACGAAGATCTTTATCGGTCAGACCGCATAACAACCTACGTTGTTCCCTTTGTCATCGGTATGTTACTTGCCCGAGATTCGATCGTCGGTATTCAATACCTAGTTCAATCTCGTTACCGGCAAGTCTCTTTACTCGTTCCGTAATACATCATCTAACAACTAACACATTAGTTGTAATGCTTGCAAGGCTTATGTGATGTGCATTACCGAGAGGGCCCAGAGATACCTCTCCGATAATCGGAGTGACAAATCCTAATCTCGAAATACGCCAACCCAACATGTACCTTCGGAGACACCTGTAATGCTCCTTTATAATCACCCAGTTACGTTGTGACGTTTGGTAGCACCCAAAGTGTTCCTCTGGCAAATGGGAGTTGCATAATCTCATAGTCATAGGAACCTGTATAAGTTATGAAGAATAGCAACAGCAACAAACTAAACGATCAGGTGCTATGCTAATGAAATGGGTCATGTCAATCAGATCATTCAACTAATGATGTGACCCCGTCAATCAAATAACAACTCTTTGTTCATGGTTAGGAAACATAACCATATTTGATTAACGAGCTAGTCAAGTAGAGGCATACTAGTGACACTCTGTATGTTTATTCACACATGTATTATGTTTCCGGTTAATACAATTCTAGCATGAATAATAAACATTTATCATGATATAAGGAAATAAATAATAACTTTATTATTGCCTCTAGGGCATATTTCCTTCAGAGGGAGGGAGCGGCCGCACCTTCTGGGCCCCACCGACCTGACGCGGCCGCACCTCCTTTGGCACGGGCGAGCAATGACGTCTCCGGTGCTTCTCCTGCCCGGTCGTCCTTGCGAGGTCCGGAGGATCGACCCCAAGAGAAGACGACCTCCGCAGCCAAGCTGGCTCCGGAGGCGCCCGCTCTCAGCCTGCCGGCCGAGGTCCCCAAGGCTTAGGAGCCCCCAGTTTCTTCTTTTACTGCTACCCACTCGCAGACCTTGGCGACGACGCCGTCTCCTCCTTCTCCCATCATGCCGTTGACTCATGATCCTTCTGCTCTGACCGACGCCCTGGAGGAGGCTCTTTCCATGCTGACCCAGCTTCGGGACGACCTCCAGGGCGCCGACCGTCGCCTGGCGTCAGGGCACTTGGAGTTGGTCACGGGATGGCTGCGGCCCGACGCGTCTCTGAGGGCGGCCCGTGTTCAGGCCGTGGCAGCTTCCGAGGAGGGCAAGCGGGCCGTCGACCAGGCCATGGTCGCCCATGAGGTGGCGTTGAAGGATGCTGAGGCCGCCAAGGAGCGCTGCCGGGTGGCGGAGGTCGAGCTGGAGAACCTGCACAAGGAGCGCGCTGCCGCGGCTCGCTAGCTCGAGGTGACGAAGGATAAGATGAAGGCTCGAGAAGAAGCGGTCACCGGTCGCGACGCTGAGCTGGAGCAGCTGGCGCAGGCGCAGGCTGCGGAACACGACCACCTGGAGAAGCTGGAGAAGAAGGTGGAAGCGGAGAAGGTCCAGCTGGAAACCAAGGCGAAGGTTCTTGCCGAGAATCGCGAGGCCTTCAAGTCTCTTGAGGAGAGGTTCCGCGAGGCGCTGCAGGAACTTTACGAGAAGGGCCTGGAGAAACCGCTGGTGACTGATGATGAGGGCCCCACCCAGCTACTCCCTCAGCTCGTCACGGCGCTCGAGGACGTCATCAACGGGATCAACCCCATGGTGGAGGGGGAGGCGTGGGCGCTCTCCTCATCGGCCCTGACGCACATCCTCAGCCACCTTTATCTCCGTGATCCCAATGCCGACCTTGGTGTCCTGCTCGAGCCTGTGGATGAAAAACGCTGCGAAGCTGCTGTCGAAGCCATGAAGGGCCAGGTGGAGGCCTTGTTGAAGAAGTTCCTTGCCATCGACCCTGCGCCTCCAGCCGATGGTGCCGCCGATCCCGCGACCAAGGCCAACAATACGGGTGACGACGACGCTGCCGACGGGAGGGCGCTTCCTGACGATGGCGCCCAAGGCTGAAGAGGAGGCTCGCTGGTGAACGATGGTGCTCCTTCCCGTTTTTACTTTCCTACAAACTTACCAGCGATATGCAACGTGCTTCGTGGAGGCGTCAAAACTTCTATTTGGTGTTTGAAGAACAATATGTCTTGTAATAATTAGGATTCTGCGATTCCCTTCCTGTTTGCTTGATGTTCTATGTCGGCAGGGCCCGACCCCGCGCATACCCCAGCCGCCATTGGGCCGTCCGGATCACCAGGACGGAACCAAGGGGTGAGGGGCTACGTGGCCACTTAGGCTCCTGAGTCGCGATGCTCAGGAGTCCCCCTTGACGCGCAAACGGCATGTAGGAAGGAGATACGAAAGTAGGCCTTAGTGTTCTATGTCGGTAGGGCCCGCCCTCGCGCATACCCCAGCCGCCGTTGGGCCGTTCGGATCACCAGGACGGAACCAAGGGGTGAGGGGCTACGTGGCCAGTTAGGCTCCTGAGTCACGATGCTCAGGAGTCCCCCTTGACGCTCAAACATACCTTCATACCTGTCCTCGCCGAGGTCCCGCTCGGGAGGGGCGCGCGACGACCAGGCCCGAGGGGCCTGGCAGGGCGGCGTACGCCAGGCGTGACCTGAGCATAGCCCCCGTGCCCAGCCCCCTCGCACGACTCTCTCGAGGGGAAAGCGTTGCGGCGAGGCTGGACACTGAGCCGGATGGCTCCCTGAGGTTGATGCGGCCATGGGGCCGCCCTCAATTGTTTATCACCAGCGCGGAGCATAGTGCTTCCGCACTTGCATGGGCATAGCCGCTCCTCGACCGTGTCGACTGCCAGCACGGAGCATGGTGCTTCCACTAGTGCGTGGGTGAGGGCTCCCTCTGAGTGGAGCCCCTGGGGCGTGTACAACCCCGCCCTGACACGTGGCTTGCACGGCAAGGCTAGACGAGGTGTGTCTAGGCACTCATGAGCTAGCATGGGACCCACGAGGCCCTACCTCAAGGAGGGTTGCGCCTAGTCTTGGTTCCTGATAGCTGTGGTGGGCCAGCGAGATGGTTAGGTAACCTACGCCGGACGAATCTCCTGAGGTGATCACATGAGAAGGCCAAACACCAACGACCCCAGGAGGTGACGTGAACGGGGCCGGCCCTCCAGACAGAGCTCGGCCGATGGGTTTATCGATGCTATAGGGATGGGCTCGAGCACAGACGTCGTGCCTAGTCTTCTCAAGCGAAGATCCTAAAGGAAGACGTCCGGCGTGCAGCTCCCGTGGTGGCGAGGCACCGAGTCGCGCGCCCTGGCTTGTCCATCCGCGATTAGCTCATGCGAGGGCAAGGCACCAAGGACCATGGGAGGTGACATACACGGGAGCTGGCCTGCGAGCCAGAGCTCAGCCTCTTGGGTTTAGCGACGCTGCACGGACGGACCCGAGCACAAACGCCGTGCCAGTCCTTAATAATGAGGCGGTCGTGGGTGGGCTCGCAAGGGCGCACGACTTTTATGGTATCAAGGTACCGAATAGGCAGGTGATAATCAGAAGGTAAATCATGCAAGGAGGCAAGCTAGTTCAGATAGATGCAAGAATGATACATGCCACAGGGACGAACCCGTGCGGCCTGGGGAAGATGCAGCCCGAGGGGTGCTCCCAACAAAGTAAGCTAAAGATGCAAAAGGATACACGCTGCAGGGACAGGCCCGTGTGACTTGGGGATAATGCTGCCCGAGGGGCGCCCCCAAGTGAATGAACTGGAAAGAGTCACCTGATGCCATTGCTGAAGTGGTGTTGGAGTAGCTGAAGATGCGTGCTGAAGAAGCTGCTCCTCATGAGCCGCCATTGCCCTAAGCCTCAGGAGACCCTGGGGGCCCGGGTGGCTCCTGAAGAACTGTCGCCGCCTCTGCCAGGGCAGTGTGATGCCTGGCCTCCTGAGATGCCAGAATGCTTCGCAAGTGGCGATGGAAGGTGACAACCACGTTCGGCAGGCCGAAAGGCATGCGAACGTAGATGCAAGGGGGGCCCTCGCACCGACCAACGCTCGATGGCCAGAAGCGCCCCTGAGATGCGGCCCTATTGAGCCCTGGAATGTCGATGCAGACGCGCAGCCCGCCGTCCTTGCTAGGATGGGGGTTGCGCCGGGTGGTGGGCGGCGGTCGCCACGTATGGTCCTTGCTTCTTGAAGCTCCTCGGTCGCCTTGGTGATGAACTCCTGAGCACCAAGCGCTCCTCGCCTTGTGCCCTCTTGTGGGAAGCGTGTGGTGAAGCATGCCTCCACGTGGTGCCCGAGCGCCTGCCTCGTAACGTTGGCTAGGTCCGTGGCCCTCCAGAAGAGAGCCCCCAATCCCAGCCTGAGGAGGGCGCTGGGCGCGCCTTCCTATGCGAGGGAGGGAGGCGCCCGTTCGCGGGCGCAAGTCCTGAGGTGGTGCCGCTGGAAACGCCGCTCTCCGAGGCCCTTGGTGGAGTAGCTGCTTCTTCTTCTTGGGGATGACCTCAGGAGGGTACAAGGCGCCTTCTTTGTCTGGGTCTTCGGCTGCTGCCGCCTGGTAAGCACGCTCGTGGGAGCACACCGCATCCTTTTCCTCACAGGCGACCGTGATGATGTCGTTGCTCCCTGGCATCTTGAGGACGTTGTATCCGTGATGGGTGACCGCCATAAACTAGGCCAGGGCTAGATACCCAAGGACGGCGTTGTACGACAGGCGATGTGGGCGACGTCGAAGTCGATGAGCTCGGTGTGGTAGTTGTCGCGCTGGTCGAAGGTGACAGGAAGGCGGACCTGCCCGATCGGGGTGGTGGAGCCGTCGGTCACTCCTGAGATGGGCTTGGTAGGCTATAGCTGATCGTACGACACTTAGAGGCGGTCGAACGTCTCAACGGACAGAACATTGAGCCCTGCGCCGCCATCGATGAGGGTCTTGGTGACTTGGACATTGCTGATGATGAGTGAGCAGAGCATCGGGAGGGCACCGACAGTTGCCGCGCACTTGAGCTGGTCTGACGAGCTGAAGGTGATGGCGCACTTGGACCACCTGAGCGAGCGCTAGGCCTCGAGCCTGGGAAGGGCCGCGTTCACCTCATGAGCGAACTGCTTGAAGATACACTGAGAGGCTGGGGCCTGAGTGCCACCCAAGATGCAGACGATGGCGCACGGCTCCTGGAAGCACCCAGCCCCCTCGTCCTGATGATGGTCGTCGATTCTTCTTGGTGGTGGCGGCAGCGGAGGGAGGCGAGCGTTACCCTGGGGGCGGTCCTCATGAGGCTGGTCTCTCCAGGCGCCCTCGCGAGGCTGGTCCTGCCAGCGGTCCTCACGAGGCCGGTCGCGCCACTCCTAGCGGGGGTCGCGGTCGTCCCAACGTCCTCCACTTCGTCCTCCTCCTCGGCAGTAGCCTCGGTCGTCGCGCTCGGGGCGTCGACCAAAGCACCCATCGCGGATGGCCCTGAGCTCCTAATAGTGATTGGTGTTGTGGCTGTGAACATTATGGAAGGCGCAGAGCGGGCGGTTGGCCTTGGATGACTCAGGGTGGTCACGGCCGCACTTCATCTCAGGCTCCACCGTGAGCACGACAGCCCCCTTGCGCTTCACGTCCTTGATCTTGGCCTTCTTATCCTCCTGGTCGGCAGCTGGGAGCTCGAGGAGAGAAAGGCGCCCTTCCTCAGCCCTTGCGCACTTGGTTGCCATGTTGAACATTTCCAGGGTCGTGCATAGGTCTTCGTGGATGGAGAGCTCCTCCTTCATCTTGACGTCACAGACGCCATCGGAGAATGCGAAGATGATGGCCTTGTCTGTCACCTTGGGGATCTTGAGGCGGACGCTGTTGAAGTGCTGGATGTACTTCTGCAGGGTCTCCCCTGGCTGCTGCTTGATGCGCCACAGGTCACCTGTGGCCGGCAGGCGGTCGCGAGTGCCTTGGGAGTTGGCGACGAAACGCTCGCGCATCTCGCCCTAGGAGGAGATCAATCCCGCGGGCAGGTTCAGGAGCCACGAGCGCGCGCCATCCTTGAGGACCATGGGAAACCAGTTCACCATGACCTTCTCATTGTTGTTGGCTGCCTCGATGCTCAGCTCATAGAGCTGTAGGAACTCAGCAGGGTTGGGGGTGCCGTCGTAGCGCGGAGGCAGGTCGGGCTTGAACTTGCCGGGCCAGGCGACGCTGCGTAGCTTGGGAGTGAAGGAACAACAGCCTGCTGTGGTCAGCGGAGCCCGTCACTTCTTGGCAGCTCCCTTCTTCGTGCGCGGGTGCCTTGCGCGGTGGGTCTGTGGGACCGCACGTCTTGGTGCGAGGGCGGCTTCTTGATGAGGAGGTGGTGGAGGCACTCCGTGGGCTACGTTGCCCGCGGCTGGAGGTGGGAAAGGTAGCGAGAGGGACGGTGCAGGGGAGCCCCCAGCGGCGCTGACGAGCTCAGTGATGCGGTCCAGCCAATCTTCGTAGAGGTTGTTGACCGGACAGTAACGCAGGAGCTCACGTGCCATGAGCAGTGCGGCCTGCCATCCATGGGCACACAATGAGCATGGGATGACGAGCCGGCCGAAGTCAGCGACGGGGTGGCGGTGTGTCCGTCCCGCCGCACTGAGGGGTGCAACAACGAGGCCTGTTGCTCGTTTCCGGCCGGGCCGGTGGCAGCATTGGCGGCGGGTGATGGAGAACGGCGGGGAGGTCTGCCAACGGGTGCCGTCTGAGCGACGTGAGCGGAAAGGGTGGCCCGGTGCTCAGCACAGGCTCGGCGAGCGTCTGCCATGGATGCGGCGGAGCAGTGGAGCGCGGATTGACGGAGGGGAGGCTTCAGCGCACCCCTACCCGACGCGCCAAATGTCGGATTTCAGGTTCCGGCAAACCCTTGAGGTTCGAACACAGGGGTGCGCACGAAGAACTCTCTCTCTCTCTCTCCCTAGCTCGCACGCACAACGATCTCAAGGCCTAGCTCGACGAACCCAAATAACAAGGGACATGAGGGTTTATACTGGTTCGGGCCACCATTGTGGTGTAATACCCTAGTCCAGTGTGGTGTGGTGGATTGCCTCGTAGGCTGAGGGCGAACAAGTACAAGGTATGAACCGCCTCCTGAGGAGAGGTGTTCTTGAGCTCGGTAAGCTGGTGAGATGGCCTTGGACGAATGGATCCAATCCAAGATGAGATGCCTCCTATTGTGGTGGCTAGTCCTATTTATAGAGGCCCTCGTCCTCTTCCCAAATATTAGGCCGGAAGGGATCCCACAACGGCCAGTTTTGAAGGGAGACAACTAGTACAAGCTATCCTGACAAAAGGTGGTCTTCGCCTGCCAAAGGCTCTGGTGGTGATGCTGCTGTGGGCTTCACGGTGACCTCCGTCGTGCCGTCCTGCTGGTCCTGGTCTCGTTGCACCGATATGGAAACCTTTGCCTGATGCCTCGGGACTCCTCGCCTGCGCCTGCCTATTTAGCACTGAAGAGGAAACTAGTACACTGCGCCCGCTGGCGCCCGCCTGGCCTTGGTCGTCATGGCTCACGTCACGTGAACCTCGCGAGGTGCCCCTTGCATAGATATCTCCGCTCCTCGGGAGCCAGCCTAGTGAGGCTGCCCCGGAGGAGGTCTTGGTGTCATCCGCCTCGTGAGGCTTGGCCCCTCGCGAGGGTCTTGAGTGGTTGCTACTGGAGATGGGCCATACCAGGCCGTTGGTGGAGCCGCGTTATGGGCCGTAGGTAGGCAGGTCTGGGTACCCCCGTTCCCAGGACACCGACAATAACTGCTGACAAAACCGGAAGTGGTGAACCGCTCCCCATAATAGGGCAACCCCTGGACTTTGGTTGCCCTATAAGAAGGTTGGATGGGGGTGGGGGGCATCAAATCCATCTCACTTGTCTCCTCAACTCTTGACACCGTAGCATAAAACCTCTATCCAATACCGTCATTTTAAGATCCACCTTGCCTTGCATCCACCACTCAAGATGGACAACCAAGAGCCTAAGCTTGGGATGCCCCGGATGGCATCCCCTCTTTTGTCTCCGTCTATCGGTAAATTTACTTGAGGCTATATTTTTATTCACCACATGATATGTGTTTTGCTTGGAGCGTCTTGTATGATATGAGTCTTTAATTTTTAGTTTTCCATAGTCATCCTTGTTGTACACACCTTTTGAGAGGTACACGCATGAATAATGATTTATTAGAATACTCTAGAGCTTCACTTATATCTTTTAAGCTAGGCAATTTTGCTCTAGTGCTTCACTTATATATATTTTAGAGCACGTCAGTGGCTTTATTTTGTAGAAATTATTGAACTCTCATGCTTCACTTATATTATTTTGAGAGTCTCTCTAAACAACATGGTAATTTGCTTTGATTATGAATTTAGTCCTAATATGATGGGCATCCAAGAGGGATATAATAAAAACTTTCATATAAAGTGCTTTGAATACTATGAGAAGTTTGATTCCTTATGATCGTTTTGAGATATAAAAATGGTGATATTAGATTCATGCTAGTGAGTAATTGTGGATTGGTAGAAATACTTGTGTTAAAAGTTTGTGATTCCCGTAGCATGCACGTATGGTGAACCGTTATGTGATGAAGTCGGAGCATGATTTATTTATTGATTGTCTTCCTTATGAGTGGTGGTCGGGGACGAGCGATGGTCTTTTTCTGCCAATCTATCTCCCTAGGAGCATGCGTCTATTACTTTGTTTCGATAACTAATAATTTTTTGCAATAAGTATGTGGGTTCTTTATGACTAATGTTGAGTACATGCATTATACACACTCTCACCCTTCCATCATTGCTAGCCTCTCTAGTATCGCACAACTTTTGCTGGTGCATTAAACCCACCATTTACCCTTCCTCAAAACTGCCACCATACCTACCTATTATGGCATTTCCATAGCCATTCCGAGATATATTGCCATGTAACTTTCACCATTTCGTTTATTATGACACGCACCATCATTGTCATATTGCTTTGCATGATCGTAAGATAGCTAGATGGTGTTTTCATGGCTTGTCCGTGTTTTGATGTCATTTGCTACGCTAGATCATTGCACATCCCAGTACACCGCCAGAGGCATTCATATAGAGTCATATTTTGTTCTAAGTATCGAGTTGTAAGTAAATAAAAGTGTGATGATCATCATTATTAGAGCATTGTCCCATGCGAGGAAAGGATGAAGGAAGCTATGATTCTCTCACAAGTTGGGATGAGTCTCCGGACTTCACAAAAAATAAAAGAGGCCAAAGAAGCCCACCAAAAAAAGAAAAGATAAAAAATGAGAGAAAAGAGAGAAGGGGCAATGCTACTATCCTTTTCCACACTTGTGCTTCAAAGTAGCACCATGATCTTCATAATAAAGAGTCTCATATGTTGTCACTTTCATATACTAGTGGGAATTCATTGTAGAACTTGGCTTGTATATTCCAATGATGGGTTTCCTAAAATTGCCCTAGGTCTTCGTGAGCAAGCAAGTTGGATGCACACCCACTTAGTTTCCTTTTGAGCTTTCATAAACTTATAGCTCTAGTGCATCCGTTGCATGGCAATCCCTACTCACTCGCATTGATATCTATTGATGGACATCTCCATAGCCTGTTGATACACCTAGTTGATGTGAGACTATCTCCTTCTTTTTGTCTTCTCCACAACCACCATATTCTATTCCACCCATAGTGCTATATCCATGGCTCACGCTCATGTATTGCGTGAATTTGAAAAAGTTTGAGAACATCAAAAGTATGAAACCATTGCTTGGCTTGTCATCGGGGTTGTGCATGATTTAATACTTTGTGTGATGAAGATGGAGCATAGCCAGACTATATGATTTTGTAGGGATAACTTTCTTTGGCCATGTTATTTTGAGAAGACATGATTATTTTTTAGTATGCTTGAAGTATTATTGTTTTTATGTCAATATTAAACTTTTGTTTTGAATCTTATGGATATGAATATTCATGCCACAATAAAGAAAATTACATGGATAAATATGTTAGGTAGCATTCCACATCAAAAATTCTGTTTTTATCCTTTACCCACTCGAGGACGAGCATGAATTAAGCTTGGGGATGCTTGATATGTCTCCAACGTATCTATAATTTCTGATTGTTCCATGCTATTATATTATCTGTTTTGGATGTTTTATATGCATTAATATGCTATTTTATATTATTTTTGGGATAACTTATTAACCCAGAGCGCAGTGCCAGTTTCTGTTTTTCCTTGTTTTTGAGTTCTACAGAAAAGGAATATCAAACAGAGTCCAAACGGAATAAAACTTTCGGGATGATTTCTCTTGGACTAGAGTACACACGTAGGACTTGCAGAGGAAGTCAGAGGAGTCCCAAGGAGGCCACAAGCCTCTAGGGCGCGCCCGGGGGGGGGGGGCCCTTGGCTTGTGGCCCCCTTGAAGGTCCTCTAACCCTAATTCTTGACCTATAACTTCCCAAATATTCCAAAATGACCAGAAGCGTCCACCAAAATAGTTTTTCGCCGCCGTAACCTTCTGTACCCATGAGATCCCATCTTGGGACCTTTTCCGGCACCCTTCCGGAGGGGGATTCAATCATGGATGGCTTCTACATCAACTCTATTGCCCTTCCAATGAAGCGTGAGTAGTTTACCACAGATCTACGGGTCCATAGCAAGTAGCTAGATGGCTTCTTTTCTCTCTTTGTTCCTCAATACCATGTTCTCCTCGATGTTCTTGGAGATCTATCCGATGTAATCTTCTTTTGCGGTGTGTTTGTCGAGATCCGATGAATTGTGGATTTATGATCAGATTATCTATGAATATTATTTGAATCTTCTCTGAATTCTTATATGCATGATTTGATATCTTTGTATTTCTCTTTGAATTATCGGTTTGGTTTGGCCAACTAGTTTAGTTTTTCTTGCAATGGGAGAGGTGCTTAGTTTTGGGTTCAATCTTGCGGTGTCCTCACCCAGTAACAAAGTAGGGGTAGCGAGGCACGTATTTGTATTGTTGCCATCAAGGGTAAAAAGATGGGGTTTTCATCATATTGCTTGAGTTTATCCCTCTACATCATGTAGTATTACTCAAGGCGTTACTCTGTTCTTATGAACTTAATAGTCTAGATGCATGCTGGATATCGGTCGATGTGTGGGGTAATGATACGGCTCCATCGTATCTACTTTTCCGAACACTTTTGCCCTTGTTTTGGACTCTAACTTGCATAATTTGAATGGAACTAACCCGGACTGACGCTGTTTTCAGCAGAATAGCCATGGTATTATTTATGTGCAGAAACAAAAGTTCTTGGAATGACCTGAAACTTCACGGAGATTATTTTTGGAAATAATAAAAAATATTGGCGAAAGAATCAAGGCCAGGGGGCCCACACCCTTTCCACGAGGGTGGGGGGCGCGCCCCCCTGCCTCGTGGGCCCCTTGGAGCTCCACCGACCTCAACTCCAACTCCATATATTCGTGTTCAGGGAGAAAAAAAATCAGAGAGAAAGATTCATCGCGTTTTACGATACGAAGCCGCCGCCAAGCCCTAAACTCTCTCGGGAGGGCTGATCTGGAGTCCGTTCGGGGCCCCGGAGAGGGGAATCCGTCGCCATCGTCATCATCAACCATCCTCCATCACCAATTTCATGATGCTCACCGCCGTGCGTGAGTAATTCCATCGTAGGCTTGCTGGACGGTGATGGGTTGGATGAGATTTATCATGTAATCGAGTTAGTTTTGTTAGGGTTTGATCCCTAGTATCCACTATGTTCTGAGATTGATGTTGCTATGACTTTGCTATGCTTAATGCTTGTCACTAGGGCCCAAGTGCCATGATTTCAGATCTAAACATATTATGTTTTCATGAATATATGTGAGTTCTTGATCCTATCTTGCAAGTCTATAGTCACCTACTATGTGTTATGATCCGGCAACCCCGAAGTGACAATAATCGGGACCACTCCCGGTGATGACCATAGTTTGAGGAGTTCATGTATTCACTATGTGTTAATGCTTTGGTCCGGTACTCTATTAAAACCAGGCCTTAATATCCCTTAGTTTCCGCTAGGACCCCGCTGCCACGGGAGGGTAGGACAAAAGATGTCTTGCAAGTTCTTTTCCATAAGCACGTATGACTATATTCAAAATACATGCCTACATTACATTGATGAATTGGAGCTAGTTCTGTGTCACCCTATGTTATGACTGTTACATGATGAACCGCATCCAACATAATTCTCCACCACCGATCCAATGCCTACGAGCTTTTCACATATTGTTCTTTGCTTATTTACTTTTCCGTTGCTACTCTTACAATCACTACAAAACCCAAACATATTACTTTTGCCACCGTTACCATTACTTCCATACTACTTTGCTACTAAGTACTTTGCTGCAGATACTAAGTTATCCAGGTGTGGTTGAATTGACAACTCAACTGCTAATACTTGAGAATATTCTTTGGCTCCCCTTGTGTCGAATCAATAAATTTGGGTTGAATACTCTGCCCTCGAAAACTGTTGCGATCCCCTATACTTGTGGGTTATCAAGACTATTTTCTGGCGCCGTTGCCGGGGAGCATAGCTCTATTCTTTGAGTCACTTGGGATTTTTATCTGCTGGTCACTATGAAGAACTTGAAGGACGCGGAAACAAAAATTTATCCCTCAACTACGAGGGGAGGTAAGGAACTGCCATCTAGCTCTGCACTTCATTCACCTTCTGTTTTGAGTAAGCTTGCGACACCTAAACCTGTTTCTGCTATTAATTCTAATATGCCACATGTTATTGATGATGCCACTTATGCTATGCATGATACTTATGATGAAACTACTTCTTTGATTGATACTACTGTGCCACTTGGTGAATTTCTGGATGAACAACTTGCTAGGGGCTAAATAGAATGAAATTATTGAAACTGATAATATTGATGAAAGTGAAGAGGAAGATTCTCCCCCTAAATATGAATTTCTTGTTGTGCCTGAGGGCTATGTTATGGATGAAGAAACTGCTAGAGACTTTCTTGCTTGCAATGATAGAAGTGATCTTAAGAAATTATTAGCTAAGCTGAAACAAAAAACTCTGAATGCTAGAACGAAATATGATCCTGCTGATGCTACTTCACCTATCTTTGTTGCTGATAAGGATTATGAATTATCTATTGATCCTGATACAATTACTTTGGTTGAATCTGATCCTTTTTATGGCTATGAATCTGAAACTGTTGTGTCTCATCTTACTAAATTAAATGATATGGCCACCCTGTTCACTAATGATGAGAAAACTCGCTACTACTATATCCTTCAAATATTTCCGTTCTCATTAAAGGGTGATGCTAAGATATGGTTTAATTCTCTTGATCCTGGTTGTGTGCATAATCCCCAGGATATGATTTATTACTTCTCTGCTAAATATTCCCCTGCTCATAAGAAACAAGCTGCTTTAAGGGATACATATAATTTTGTGCAAATTGAAGAAGAGAGTCTCCCACAAGCTTGGGGGAGGCTTCTCCAATTACTTAATGCTTTGCCTGATCATCCTCTCAAGAAAAATGAAATACTTGATATCTTTTATAATGGACTAACCGATGCTTCCAGAGACCACCTGGATAGTCGTGCTAGTTGTGTTTTCAGGGAAAGAACACCAGATGAAGCTAAAATTCTATTGAATAATATGTTGACCAATGAAAATAATTGGACACTCATGAACCAACTCCTAAGCCAACTCCGAAGAAAAGGGGTGTTCTATTTCTCAGTCCCGAAGATATGCAAGAGGCAAAGAAATCTATGAAATAAAAAGGTATAAAAGCTGAAGATGTTAAGAATTTACCTCGTGCTGAAGAAATACATGGTCTTAATTTACCGTCTGTTGAAGAAATACATGATTTTAATCCGTTACCTATTGAAGAAACACACGGTCTTGATAACCCGACACAGGTAGTAAAGGTAAATTCTCTTTATAGATTTGATGAAGGTGATATTCCTCGTTATAAGTCTTCTAGCCAATGCTTAGATGATTTTGATAATTTTATTGTCAAACAAGAAAACTTCAATGCTTATGTCGGTAGACAATTGAAACACAATGCTTATATGATTGAACACTTGGGTGATTATATGTCTAGAGTTAAAGGTGAACTTAAACTCATTAGTAAACATGCTTCTATGGTCACCACTCAAGTAGAACAAGTACTTAAAGCTCAGAATGATTTGGTCAATGAATTGAATAGTAAGAATAATGATTTTGCTGTTAGAGTGGCTACTAGAACTGGTAAAATGACTCAGGAACCTTTGTATCCTGAAGGCCATCCTAAGAGAATTGAGCAAGATTCTCAGAGAAATAATGTTGATGCACCTAGTCCTTCTAAAAAGAAGAAAAAGAAAAATGATAGGACCTTGCATGCTTCTAGTGAACCTATTGCTGAAACACCTGAGAATCCAAATGATATTTCTATTTCTGATGCTGAAACACAATCTGGTAATGAACATGAACCTAGTGATAATGTTAATGATGATGTTCATGTTGATGCTCAACCTAGTAATGATAATGATATAGAAATTGAACCTGCTGTTGATCTTGATAACCCACAATCAAAGAATCAACGTTATGATAAGGGAGACTTTGTTGCTAGGAAACACGGTAAGGAAAGAGAACCTTGGGTTCGGAAACCCATGCCTTTTCCTCCCAAACCATCCAAGAAAAAGGATGATGAGGATTTTGAGCGCTTTGCTGAAATGATTAGACCTATCTTCTTGTGTATGCGTTTGATTGATATGCTCAAAATGAATCCTTATGCTAAGTACATGAAAGCTATTGTTACAAATAAAAGAAAGATACCGAAAGCTGAAATTTCCACCATGCTTGCTAATTATACTTTCAAGGGTGGAATACCAAAGAAGTTAGGAGATCCAGGAGTACCCACTATACCATGCTCCATTAAAAGAAATTATGTTAAAACTGCTTTATGTGATCTTAGAGCCGGTGTTAATGTTATGCCTCTCTCTTTATATCATAGACTTGGTTTGAATAAGTTGACACCTACTGAAATATCTTTGCAAATGGCCAATAAATCAACTGCTATACCTGTCGGTATCTGCGAGGATGTGCCTGTTGTGGTTGCAAACGTTACTATTTTAATGGACTTTGTTATTCTTGATATTCCCGAGGACGATAGTATGTCTATCATTCTTGGAAGACCCTTTTTGAATACTGCAGGGGCTGTTATTGATTGCAACAAAGGCAATGTCACTTTTCATGTTAATGTCAATGAGCATAAGGTACACTTTTCGAGGAAACAACCTCAAGTTCATAGTATAAATTCTATTGGAAAAGTTCCGTCGATTACTTTTGGAGGTTTTGAATTTCCTCTACCTACTGTCAAGAAGAAATATGGTATTCTTGTTATTGGGGATGTGCATATCCCCGTTGAGGTTACATAGTGTTATTCGAAATTTCTCCTGTTTCATGCGATTCAGAATGAGTTCGTTAACAAGACATGATCAACCTTGTTAGTGGATTCCTTTTCATGAGCATGAGATGGATGAAGTTAGAAGGCACAATCTTCTGTACCCTCTTTTTACTTTCTGTTATTTAGTTGAAATAAAGTAAAAATAGTATTTTTTCTGTCTGTTTTCCAAATTATCCGTGCAATATAAAAATACCCTGAAAATAAAAGTTCTCCAAATGCCCTGCCAATTTACTATGATTTTTTCTGGAATATTTGAGAATATCTGGCACTGAGAACACAACAGGGGGAGCAAGCACCTAGGCACGAGGGTCCAGGGCGCGCCCCCTGCCTCGTGGGCCCATGGTGGCTCCCCTCCACTTATTCATGTACCCACACACTCCTTCTTCCTCCCAAAAAATCACCAACCAGCTCAAGCACGAGTTCTAGCTCATTTTGCTGTGATTTTCGATCTCCTTGCTCAAAGCACCTCTCACAAAACTGCTCTGGGGGATTGTTCCTTGGTATGTGACTCCTCCAATGGTCCAATTAGTTTTTGTTCTAGTGCTTTATTCATTGCAAATTTGTGCTGCCTAGGTGACCATGTTCTTGAGCTTGCATGTCAAATTTATATGGCTCCAAGTAGTTCTAATGCATGATATAGGCCCTAGGCACTTGTAAGAGTAGTTGCTATCAATTTTGTTGAGTTTGGTTCACTTTTATTTGAAGTTACTAAAATTTTCAGAGGAAGAAATATGTTTAGGAAAATGTACCAAGGTGGTTCTTTAAGGAAACAAGGACCCAGGCTTGCAATGCGTGATGCTGACGATGAACCACCAAGGGACGCTCAAGTGCGGGCTTGTGAATGGTCTTCGGAGGACTTCATGGATCAAGCAGGAATCAAGGAAGAATTTAACGCATATGTGCGTAACGCTGATCTTGTGAGCTTCGAGGCAGATAAGTGCCGTCAGTACCACTATCTCACTAGTTCCTTTGTGAGGAGGTTTGAATTTTCATTGTCACGCAATTCTCAAACTGTCCTGTTTGATCTTTATGAAAATTATTATACTATGGACTTAGAGGATTTTAATACTGCTTGCAAACTTCCACAATGGGGTAGCACTAGTGAGCCTTGCAAATCTAAGTTTAGAGATTTTCTTGCTAATATAACTGTGGGGGAATCTAGAGATATAACACAAGCTACCATAGGGAGCATTCATTTTCCTGCTATACATTATTTTGCTCTCTTCATAGGTAGGTGCATAAATGGTAAGGATGAAGCATGTCACATGTGTGTCCCTGACCCTAGTGTTCTCAGGAGTGCTGTGTTAGGGGATAAACATTATAATTTGGGAGCCATTGTTGCACGTAGGTTGCATAATAATAGATTTAATGGAGATTTCTTTGGTGGAATTTATGCAACCCATTTATATTTTCTTGGTGTGACCATACGTGAGGATGATATTGAGTTGCCTCCTGCTTACTTAGATTTTGAGGCTATGGTTTGTCATCGTTTTGTTGAGAGGAACGATCAGTTCCTCCAGTACCGACTAATCTTTGACAGACGACGCACCTATCATGTCACTCTCCCTGCTTCTACTTTCTTTGACTTTCAGGCAAATGGGAGATATTTCTTAACCAGAGAGGAGGCGACCGAGTACGAGAGGAGGGCTGAGATAGCTCGCCTCCAAGCTGCAGCCCACAATGCAATGACTACTGCATCTCAGTACGACCCCAACTACAACTTTGGATATCCGCCAGGTCAACCGTGGCAACAGACCAACTCAGGCCAAAAGCCTAAGCTTGGGGGAGTACGTATTTCTCACCAACATTACATTTATGTTCACACACTCAATGCTAGTTGTCGGTGCTCATACTTTTTCAATGTAATATCCATGCTAGTTTATTTTCCTTTTTTATGATTTCTTCTTGTGTGTTTGAAAAATCTTAAGAAAACCAAAAAAATTAGTTGTAGCGTTTAGCTAGTTTACCTTTCTTGCCGTAGCAGTAATAATTAAAAGAAAACCCAAAAATATTTCCTATTCTTCTTTTGCTTGTTGGGAGCTTTCCCGTGTAAATAGTTTTATTTCTTTCCTTTTCTTTGGGGTTCGATAGGAGAGGACCATAATAAAATTGTTGAAGTGGCTCTTATATGCATTGTTGTTGATTTAACCAAGAGCCCATATTGCCTTGTCTTCTCCTGTTTATTGAATGCTCGCATATTTCCAGCTTAGTCCAATGCACATGCACTATTATTATTTTTTCACATCGTTCGGTCGTGCAAGTGAAATGCAATTATGACGATATATGATGGACTGATTGAGATGAGAGAAGCTGGTATGAACTCGACCTCTCTTGTTTTTGTAAATATGATTAGTTCATTGTTCCTGATTCAGCCTATTATGAATAAACATGTTTGCAATGACAATTAGAGATTATAGTTGCTTATGCCATGTTTAATTAGCTAGGAGTTTATAATGGTTTACCTTGCGTGCCAACATGCTATTAAAATGGTTGTGATGTGGTATGATGGGGTGGTATCCTCCTTTGAATGATTTAAGTGACTTGACTTGGCACATGTTCACGCATGTAGTTCAAACAAAATCAACATAGCCTTCACGATATTCATGTTCATGGTGGATTATATCCTACTCATGCTTGCACCCAAGGTTTATTAATTTTAATGCATGTTCATGACTGTTGTCGCTCTCTAGTTGGTCGCTTCCCAGTCTTTTGCTAGCCTTCACTTGTACTAAGCGGGAATACTGTTTGTGCATCCAATCCCTTAAACCCAAAAGTTATGCCATATGAGTCCACTATACCTTCCTATATGCGGTATCTACCTGCCGTTCCAAGTAAATTTGTATGTGGCAAACTCTAAACCTTCAAATGAAATTCTGTTTTGCATGCTCGAATAGCTCATGTATCAACTAGGGGTGTCTGTATCTTCCATGCTAGGTAGGTTATTCTCAAGAGGAGTGGACTCCGCTCCTCACTCACGAGAAAATGGCTGGTCACCGGGATGCCCAATCCCATGCTTTATGCAAATCAAATCAAATTAATTGCAAACAAAACTCCCCCGAGACTCTTGTTAGTTGGAGGCACTCGTTGTTTCGAGCAAGCCATGGATGATGCTTGTTGGTGGAGGGGGAGTATAAACTTTACCATTCTATTTGGGAACCGCCTATAATGTGTGTAGCATGGAAGATATCGCCATCTCTCGGTTGTTATGTTGATAATGAAAGTATGCCGCTCAAAATATTATTTATCTCTGCTTTAAAATCGAGCTCTGGCACCTCTACAAATCCCTGCTTCCCTCTGCGAAGGGCCTATCTATTTACTTTTATGTTGAGTCATCACCCTCTTATTAAAAAGCACCAGCTGGAGAGCACCGTTGTCATTTGCATCCATTACTATTAATTTATATTGGGTATGACTATGGCTGGATCTCTTTTACCATGAATTACAATGTTTAGTCAGTCCTTGATCTTTAAAGGTGCTCTGCATTTATGTTTTGCGGTCTCAGAAAGGGCTAGCGAGATACCATCTTGTTATATCATATCATGATCGTTTTGAGAAAGTGTTGTCATCCGAGATTTATTATTATTGCTCGCTAGTTGATTATGCCATTGACATGAGTAAACATGAGACCTAAGTGTTATTGTGAATATGGTTAGTTCATAATCTTTGCTGAAAACTTGAATGCTGGCTCTACATATTTACAACAATAAGAGTAAACAGAGTTTGTAAAAGTTTTTCTTTATCACTTTCAGTTTGTCAACTGAATTGCTTGAGGACAAGCAAAGGTTTAAGCTTGGGGGAGTTGATACGTCTCCGTCGTATCTACTTTTCCAAACACTTTTGCCCTTGTTTTGGACTCTAACTTGCATGATTTGAATGGAACTAACCCGGACTGACGTTGTTTTCAGCAGAATTGCCATGGTGTTATTTATGTGCAGAAACAAAAGTTCTCAGAATGACCTGAAACTTCACGGAGATTATTTTTGGAAATAATAAAAAATACCGGTGAAAGAATCAAGGCTAGGGGCCCACACCCTTTCCACGAGGGTGGGGGGCACGCCTGCCCCCCTGGGCGTGCCACCCTACCTCGTGGGCCCCCTGGAGCTCCACCGACCTCAACTCCAACTCCATATATTCGTGTTCGGGGAGAAAAAATCAGAGAGAAAGATTCATCGTGTTTTATGATATAGAGCCGCCGCCAAGCCCTAAACTCTCTCGGGAGGGCTGATCTGGAGTCCGTTCGGGCTCCGGAGAGGGGAATCCGTCGCCATCGTCATCATCAACCATCCTCCATCACCAATTTCATGATGCTCACCACCGTGCGTGAGTAATTCCATCGTAGGCTTGTTGGACGGTGATGGGTTGGATGAGATTTATCATGTAATCGAGTTAGTTTTGTTAGGGTTTGATCCCTAGTATCCACTATGTTCTGAGATTGATGTTGCTATGACTTTGCTATGCTTAATGCTTGTCACTAGGGCCCGAGTGCCATGATTTTAGATCTAAACCTATTATGTTTTCATGAATATATGTGTGTTCTTGATCCTATCTTGCGTGTCTATAGTCACCTACTATGTGTTATGATCCGGCAACCCCGAAGTGACAATAATCGGGACCACTCCCGGTGATGACCATAGTTTGAGGAGTTCATGTATTCACTATGTGTTAATGCTTTGGTCCGGTACTCTATTAAAAGGAGGCCTTAATATCCCTTAGTTTCCGCTAGGACCCCGCTGCCACGGGAGGGTAGGACAAAAGATGTCATGCAAGTTCTTTTCCATAAGCACGTATGACTATATTCGGAATACATGCCTACATTACATTGATGAATTGGAGCTAGTTCTGTGTCACCCTATGTTATGACTATTACATGATGAACCGCATCCGGCATAATTCTCCATCACCGATCCAATGCCTACGAGCTTTTCACATATTGTTCTTCGCTTATTTACTTTTCCGTTGCTACTGTTACAATCACTACAAAACCCAAAAATATTACTTTTGCCACCTTTACCGTTACTGCCATACTACTTTGCTACTAAATACTTTGCTGCAGATACTAAGTTATCCATATGTGGTTGAATTGACAACTCAACTGCTAATACTTGAGAATATTCTTTGGCTCCCCTTGTGTCGAATCAATAAATTTGGGTTGAATACTCTACCCTCGAAAACTGTTGCGATCCCCTATACTTGTGGGTTATCAGTGGGGTAATAGTAGTAGATGCAGGCAGGAGTCGGTCTACTTGACACGGATGTGATGCCTATATGCATAATCATTGTCTTAGATATCGTCACAACTTTGCGCTTTTCTATCAATTGCTCGACAGTAATTTGTTCACCAACCGTATTATTTGCCTTCAAGAGAGAAGCCTCTAATGAAACCTATGGCCCCGGGTCTATTTTCAATCCTATATTTTCAGATCTATAAATAAAAAATACCAAAAATATCTTGCTGCAATATATTTACTTCTATTTTGTTTTACGTTTTAGTAATCTTTTATTTCTATCTCTATCAGATCTCACCTTTGCAAGTGACCGTGAAGGAATTGACAACCCCTTTATCACGTTGGGTGCAAGTGTTTGATTATTTGTGTAGGTGCATATATTGGGGACTTGATTGTATCTTCTACTGGATTGATACCTTGGTTCTTAACTGAGGGAAATACTTATCTCTACTTTGCTACATCACCCTTTCCTCTTCAAGGGAAAAACCAATGCAAGCTCAAGAAGTAGTAGTTACTTTTGTTCTTTAGGACACGGGAGAATTCCGGCTATAAGTAATCATGTGAATTTGGTATTCATTTGGTATCTTGATGATATGTATTTTGTTGCTTCCTTTAGTGGTGTCATGTGAACGTCAACTACATGTCACTTTACCGTACTTGGGCCTAAGGGAAGACATTGTGGAGTAGTAATTAGATGATGGGTTGCTAGAGTGACAGAAGCTTAAACCCTAGTGATGTAGGGTGGAACCTTAGATGGCCGATCTTTCACGAAAGGAGCGGATCCCTACGAAGAACATGATGAACACGAGGGGAAACACGAGAGAAATCACTCAACCAACAAGAATAGATCACACATGTGCTAGATCGATGAAAACAAAGGTAAGATACAAGATCCAAAGTCAACAACGGACGATACAAACGGTAACCGGTTCTTCTCCGTGAGGAGGTCTTGATGGGGGCCACCCAAGAGGGGGTCTTGAATCCAAGGTGATCTTCTCCGTAGAGGGGCCGCGGTCACTCTCGTGGAGTAGATCCGTAATGGATGAGCAAAGCTCTATCTCACAAATGAGCTAATCCTTTCCTAACCCTAACTAGGAGGAGGGGGAGTAGTATATATAGTCAAAGCCACGAAGGGGCAAGTGGGAAAGAGAGATACATGGGCCTCTGGACCGTGGCTGCATGCAGCCAGGCACCGGATGTCCGGGGCTTCGCGAGGTGCCGGATGTCCGGGGCTCGGGCCGGATGTCTGGGCTGAAGTGGCCAAACTTCGGGTGCGTTCTGTCGTCGATGCCGGATTTCCGGGGAAGGGACGAATGTCCGAGCTTTGACGAGGAGCCGGATGTCCGGGGCTGGCACCGGATGTCCGGCCGCTGATGCTGTTGGCCGTCTGTTGGTGCAGCTCTTTGGTGGCTGCACAGGCACCGGATGTCCGGCTTCTGGCCCGGATGTCCGGCTGTTGTAGCTTCAGCAGCTCCGTCTTCTTCCGTCGTCGTTTCCAGGCTTCCCTCGCGGATGGTGTAGTTGTTCCTTGGCGCTTGCACTCCTCCTCAACATCCGTGAAGCTCCGACAATACCTATGCATGCACACGGGAGAAGTGTCAAGTAGTATACCATCCTCGAAGGGGTCAAGTGAGCACGTGTAAAGGAGATGATTCACCTTTGTGTATGTGAAGTAGATGTCGCACGTGTCACTCGCCAAACGGACTCTAGACATGGTGATGTCCATAGGATTCTCCGCATCATCTCCCTTCCCTTGGGAAAGATCCGACCTCGGATCGAAAACCAAATCACCATGGGAAAGAGATGGCTTCGCCGTGTAGAAGTGGACGTTCACCAAGTACTTGTCATCTTGAAGCTCGAAATGGGCACTCTCCAGTGTCGCACTGTCTTGTGATTCCTTCAAAAGGAGTAAGGACAACAAACACTTGGAAAAACAAATGTGGTTAGCGTTAGTGCAAAACCAAGGATTTAAGAGGTGATTCACCAAACAAGTGTCGTCATCATGCAAAGCATATGGTTTGACAAAGGATTGTGACATGGCATGTAAGCATATCAATTGATCACAAGCAAATATATCATGGGGACAAGCATGTAAATGGGAAGTAGAGATGCAAATATGTGTGTCAAGAGAATAAGCATCTACCTCAAAGTCATAGCAAGCATGGGCAAAGCGCTCAATGAAAGGTCTATGGTAGGCATAGGAATCATTCACAACACCTAAGAAGATGAGATGTCTAAACACATGGGTTAAGTGCAAGACAATCCAAGCATAATGAGCATAGGGTGTAGTGAACATAGTGTGGCACTCAACACAATAGAAAGAGCAATTGTTCATCATGTGTGAGGCAATCAAGTCAATCATGTGACAAGAAATGGGACATGGCATATGTGAAGTGATGACATTGTTGCAACCAAACATATGAGAGGAGCAAATAATCCAAGAATTGGATGCATCACACAAGGCATATATATCATGATACATGGAATGGTTTAAATGACAAGTCGAAGCAAGATCTCTAACAAGTGTGCAATCAAGTGATCCAAGATGAACAACAAGTCTCATGGGGAAAGCAACACAAGTAGTATGATCCATAATATCCATGATCATGGTTTGGGGGTTCTCAAAAGAGAAGGATATCACCGTGAAAGCGTGTCCTTGTGCGTCCTTCACAATGCCAAAGTACAAGCAAGTGCAATGTAGAATCATCGAGGTAGAAGGTGGTTCGCTCTCAAGAGCTCGAATGGTCAACTCACGTGACGTGGAAGTCGATACAAAGTACAAGTATCCTACACATGCACACAACAAAACAAAGAACGTATGCGCATGGTAGATAAACACATCATCTATCATGATGGTTCTCTTCTTTTGCACATAACCATTAGAAGCACAAGTGCATGAATAATATGATGCAACAATGGCTATATTCATGGCACGGGGTATATGGTGCAAAGAGGTAAGACAAGCATGCTTCACAAGGAATATGTCAAAATATCCAATTATATGTGAGAATGCTATGGGGGCAAACTCATTATCAAGACTAAGGGCACTACTGCACTCAATACATGTCAAATCATCTAGCATGAGAGAGGCAACACATGGAGATAAATGACAAGAAGCAATAACAATCATGTGCAAAGCATAGAAATGGTTGTCATCAACCGCATGAAGTGAGAAAGTATGAATCATCGGTGATGCAACAAGGCAAGCAATCATAGTAATCAAGTCATGCAAACTAGTGGAGCGAAGATGCAACACACTAGAGGAAATCATGGCAATCATGTCATGTGAGCAAAGAATAGACATAGGCAATGTACATGACATATCGCAAGCACGAACACAAATCAAGATCATAGTATCATCATAGGCACGGGGCACAAAGCAATCATGGCAATAACAAAAAATATCTCCACCACGCTTGCAAATACACATACAAGTACTAGAATTAATCATCATGTGTAATGCAAAGCATGGGTCACAAATGCATGGCAAAGGCATAGGAATGGGCATATCTTGCAAAGTGAACATGGCAAGATGGGCAAAGGATATATAATGGACAACAACCCATAACCATGTGAGGGTCATGTAGAAGAAATGCGCGAAGTTTTTGCGCGAAGTGAGCGGTGGGAAAGGCAATCCATGGTATCCCAAGTCATCATTGCTCTCTAGAGCTCGTTTTGTCAACTCATGGGATTGTGAGGTTGACCAGTATTCATGGGGACCTACACAACAAATACACAAACGAAAGAAATTTTGTGTGTGGTAAATGTACACATCATCCATCATGATGTGCATGTGCAAGTGAGTGTTAGCACAAGATAAGCATCGCTCAAAGAAATTTGATGCATGGTACAAGAACATGTCATCCATCATGAAAGAATATTTCTTATGTATAACACGATGGGGATGCAAATTGAGCATACTAGTATATGGCACAACAATATCATTATGATTCATGGGGACCATATTGTGCACATAATTATTGGGATCATGCAATGGACAGGATGGATCCAAATCTCCTAACGTGTATGAGGAAACTATGGGGGTCTCCTCATGAGCAATATTGGAAACATCATATGGAGAAAATGGACAACATCCAAAACAATGCATATCCGAAGCTAGTTGGTCATGGCATGGCATATGAGATAAATGATGCAAAGGGAGCATATCAATATCATCACAAGAAAAACAAATGCAATAACCATGGGCTTGTCATATATGCCATAAGTGCAAATTGGGTTTAGTTTAATGGCATATGCATAGTCACTATGAAGAGATTGAAAATATGACATACGATTGATCTCATGCATAGCATATGACAAGTCAAGCGGATTGTCAAACATGATGTGACCTAAAGAATTGTCATAAGAAATCCTATGTAACATGGCATCACAACCAATAGACTCCACATGACAATCATCAAACTCATCATAAATGGGTAAATCATCGCATGGGGAAATCATACTAGCATGAAGCATGGTAATAGGTTGGTCAACATCATGCAAGCAATCAATATCAAGTATGTCCACTAGTGGGACTAGAGCATCACCTTCACCTATGTTACCTTGTTCATTCCACTCAAGTGGTGTAGGTGAGGTGGCAAAGACCAAATGGTGGTCATCTTCGTCTTGACGGAACCATGTGGGGGGTGCATCATATTCAACCATGGGCATCGTCGTGTCCAAAGGTAGGACGAAGTCGTCGAGAATCGGCGCGTCATTATATATGGGACCTAGCACCAAATGAGAAGACACAATAGAGGTAGAGGTTAAGTCGTTAGAAATCGAAGTGGCCTCACTCTCTCTATGTGGTGGTTCACTCACTCCCTCAAGGTAGGTGCACTCAAAGTCACATATGGTGGAGTCACTCATCTCACTCAAGTGGTGGGGGTTGTGGCTCTCCTCACATGGGAATTGGGGCAACTCATCACATATGGGGCTAGTGGTGAAGTCACTCTCACTCTCAATATGGTGGCACAAGTCACTCAAGTCATCATACGTCGTCGTGGTCGAAGGGAAAATCCCATGCTCAACCATCTCGTCGTTGTCACCATGGATGAAGGCCGAAGATGGCACATCATCACTCTCATCTCCTAAGATGGAATCATCATCCTTGCTCGTCACCAAGTCGCTTGCCTCCAAAGCGTGGTCCTTGAAGGTCTCCGTAGTCATACTCGTCGCCGCACCATCTTGAAAAAGAGTCGTGGAGGACTCGACATCATCAATGCCACAAAGAGGGATGGCAGTGAAGTCGAACTTGGGAGCATCGTCTTGGAGCTCATCGGGCTTGGACATCTTGGTGGTACTAGCCTCATGCTCGTCGTCTTTGAGTTTGGTCTTCGAGAAGTGTGCTTGGGGTGGAGAAGTATTGGCCTTCATGAGTCCTTTTTCTGCCTTGAGAGCACCAATGTAGTTGTCGTCGAGGGACTTGTAGTTCTCTAGGAAGATAGTCTTGGAGATGTCATTGTTCAATCCCATCATGGAGTGGAACTTCATTGACATGGGGTCGTCCACGCCGGCTCGTCGCAAGGCTTTCTTCATCTCCTTGAAGTACTCGTCGATGGACTTGGATCCTTGGATGATGTTCGCCAATTGGCGTAGAAGTTGTTCCCTGTAGGTTGGAGGCACAAACTCTCGCCGCAAAGCTTTCTTCGTCTTGGGCCAACTCATGTCGTAGCTCTCCGAAGGTGTGTGAAACCACCATGTCGAGGCATAGTCGTGGAAGTTTCTTGTCACACACTTCACTTGATCTTTGGGAGGGACTTGATGTAGCTTGATGTAGTCGTCCATCAAACGCTCCCACTCGAGATACTCCTCGGGTTCTAGAGTCCCATAGAAAGGAATCTCGTGGTCGGTGTCGAGGTCGTAGTAGCTCGTGGAGGTCGCGGACTTGAGCTTGGGGAGCTTCTCTTGAGCGTATTCTTGAGGTGCTTGTTGGCGAAGATGTCGTATATCCGAAGGCGAAGATGCCTTGAAGTCGCTTGGCGAAGATGCCAAGGGAGATGGTGAAGTCGTTGAGCGGTTGTTGGTGTTGAGCTCTTGACCTTCACGTTCTTGTTGGTGATGGTGTCGATGCCGATGTGATCTTGCCGGAGATGGTAGGTCGGAAGCATGTGCTCTTGAGCGTCTTCTCGAAGATGAGGAAGATCGCTTGTAGGACTTGATGAGGGCTTTGAGCTCCTCCATTTGAGCGTTCATCTTGGCGTCGTTGTACTTGTTCGTGGCATCGAACTCGTTGTTGTTGTTGTAGACCGAGGGTGAAATGCCTTGCCTATCCATCACAAGACTCGAGCAAATATGAGTGGGAGAAAGAGAAGAACTATACCAAATGTACCTTGACCGATGTTGAAGATGGATCAATGATCACTCAATGTGTAACAAGGAAATATCACAATTGGTACCAATTCTTGTCGGTTTCTCACACCTACACAGGTAAGGCTTATGGTGGAGCTCGGTGAGGATAGTGGCACAAACATTTGATGCAAAATGTTAGCAAGAGTCAATAATGTTGAAAGAGATTCACAAATTCCCAAGTGAAAGAAGTAGACCAATAGCAATATGTGGCACACGGAAACACACACACCGATAGATAAATGGGGTCGTGCAACCAAGGAATGAGCACGAAATGTGGAATCCACGGAAAACGCTCGTGTTGCACAACTCAAGAGAGACGCTAGCACGATTGCTCTATAGTCGGATACGACACTTGTGCACAACCTATGATATGCAAAATGGATAAACTTTCTATCCCAAGTATGCTACATGTGTATGGTTCCCGGTGTTTCTCTCAAGATGATCCAAGATGATCGGATATGACAATCTTATGTGCAATGTGGTATGATGCTATGGCTATTGTTTACAAGCTTCTTTGCTCTCTCTCTTTTGCTTAAAAGCTTATTCTCTTTTTTTTGTATGTATGGCCACTTTGTGAAATGCACAAACCAAGATAGCAATTGTGTATATGCGGGAACAATCTTTCTGACACAAGAGATGATATGATACCAATATGATATGGTATGTATGCAATGGGAGGTGTAGATTACTAATGTGCACAAGTAACGTTGCCGGCAATACTCAAATGGCTAGTCTCGATAGGCAAGTGACACAAAATGGGCTAGGGGTTAACAATGCAATGTGCAAGGGAATATACAATGGAGGGATACCAAGACATCAAGATGATATGGAGGTTACCGTCCGAGGCGATGATGAGTGGCGGTGTTCTTGATGGAGATACCAAGATGATGGAGACTCGTCCCTAAGTAGCCGAAACACCTTAGTAAACGGAAAAACCGCGAACTCAAAATCTCAAATGTCAAATGTCAAAATGGTAGCGGGAATGCGGTGGTGGTTTTGAGGAAGCTCAAAGGGATTGCATAAATGCAATGATGGGTTATGGAGTACGCAGTGCGGAAGTCGAGGGTAAGGTGGATGGACTATACGCGGTGTCGGAGTTGGAAGCACGGTCCCTAAGTAGCCAAAACACCTTAGGAGACACAACTCACAACACAAACAAAATTTTGGTTAAGTTGGGTTGGTGGAAGTGTATGGTGGGAAAGCCTATGCGGAAGTTATGGTGGTGGTGGTTGATGAAGAAGCAACCGTCCCTAAGTAGCCGAAACACCTTAGGAGACTTAAGTCACAACTCAAACAACCTCAAATGCTATGGGGAACACAATTGGTTAGGTTGCGGAAGTCGGTGGTGGTTTTGCGGGAGTTATGGTGGATTCCAAAGTTACAAACATTTGATGGATTCAAATGGTGGTGGTAGTATTTTTATGTGATGGGGGATGTCAATAGCTACTCAACGAGCTAAAGAACGTCAAAAACGGACTCTGGATGAATTAGTTATGCACAAAACGGTGAAACGGGAAAAGCTGAAATCCCAGGGGTCGGACATCTGGGGTCGGGGCCGGATATCCGGGACCTGATGTCCAGAAACTTGCGCGAAAATGCGCTCCAGGAGCCGGATGTCCGGGCTAATGGCCGGATTTCCGGGGTGGCCGGATGTCCGGGGCTCGAGCCGGATGTCCGGGCTCCAAATCCGAGGATGGACTCGAGGAACTCGATTTTGGGGCGGAAATTGAAGATTTCGGGGGCAAAATTGTGAAGATTTCGTGGATGGAAAGTGGGGAAACTTGGGGGAATGCTAGATCCACTAGTAACAAAGCAAATCCATGGATCAAATCCAATAAAACATCATCAAACCAACAAATCACAAAAAAATTTGGGGCTATTTTTGGTGGGGATTTTTCGAATTTAGGACGAAATCAGCAAAACTAGGCTAGAAAACACAACGGGGAGGCTCCGAAATCGTGATCAACCTAAGCTCTGATCCAAGATGATGTAGGGTGGAACCCTAGCTGGACGATCTTTCACGAAAGGAGCGGATCCCTACGAAGAACATGATGAACACGAGGGGAAACACGAGGGAAACACGAGGAGAACATGAGAGAAATCACTCAACCAACAAGAATAGATCACACATGCGCTAGATCGATGAAAACAAAGGTAAGATACAAGATCCAAATTCAACAACGGACGATACAAACGGTAACCGGTTCTTCTCCGTGAGGAGGTCTTGATGGGGGCCACCCAAGAAGGGGTCTTGAATCCAAGGTGATCTTCTCCGTAGGGGGGCCACGGTCTCTCTCGTGGACTAGATCCGTAATGGATGAGCAAAGCTCTATCTCACAAATGAGCTAATCCTTTGCTAACCCTAACTAGGAGGAGGGGGAGTAGTATATATAGTCTAAGCCACGAAGGGGCAAGTGGGCAAGAGAGATACATGAGTCTCTGGCCCGTGGCTGCGCCCAGCCAGGCGCCGGATGTGCGGGCTGGGGGCCGGATGTCCGGGGCTTCGCGAGGTGCCGGATGTCCGGGGCTCGAGCCGGATGTTCGGGCTGAAGTGGCCAAAATTTGTGTGCGTTCTGTCATCGATGCTGGATTTCCGGGGGAAGGGCCGGATGTTCGGGCTTTGGCGAGGCCCCGGATGTCCGGGGCTGGCGCTGGATGTCCGGCCGCTGATGCTGTTGGCCGTCTGTTGGCAGCTCCTTGGCGGCTACACAGGCGCCGCATGTCCGGCTTCTGGCCCGGATGTCCGGCCGCTGTAGCTTCAGCAGCTCCGTGTTCTTTCGTCGTCGTTTCCAGGCTTCCCTCGCGGATGGTGTAGTTGTTCCTTGGCGCTTGCACTCCTCCTCAACATCCGTGAGCTCCGACAATACCTATGCATGCACACGGGAGAAGTGTCAAGTAGTATACCATCCTCGAAGGAGTCAAGTGAGCACGTGTAAAGGAGATGATTCACCTTTGTGTATGTGAAGTACATGTCGCACGTGTCACTCGCCAAACGGACTCTAGACATGGTGATGTCCATAGGATGCTCCGCATCACCTAGTTTATCCGCTATTCCGTAAGGGGCTGATTTGGATCCATATGGTTCATGCTATGGTTAGAATTATCTTAATTCTTATTTCGTAGTTGTGGATACATGCGAGATGGGGTAATCATAAGTGGGAGGCTTGTTCAACTAAGAACAACACCCAAGCACTGGTCCACCCACATATCAAATTATCAAAGTAGCGAACGTGAATCAAACAAACATGATGAAAGTGACTAAATGAATTCCCATATGTCCTCAAGAACACTTTGCTTGCTATATGTGACGCCCCCGATTCAATCGTACACTAATCATACACGCAAACGTGTACGATCAAGATCAGGGACTCACGGGAAGATATCACAACACAACTCTAAAATAAAATAAGTCATACAAGCATGATAATACAAGCCAGGGGCCTCGAGGGCTCGAATACAAGTGCTCGATCATAGACGAGTCAGCGGAAGCAACAATATCTGAGTACAGACATAAGTTAAACAAGTTGCCATAAGATGGTTAGCACAAACTGGGATACAGATCGAAAGAGGCGCAGGCCTCCTGCCTGGGATCCTCCTAAACTACTCCTAGTCGTCGTCAGCGGCCTGCACGTAGTAGTAGGCATCTCCCGTGTAGTAGGAGTCGTCGTCGATGGTGGCGTCTGGCTCCTGGGCTCCAGCATCTGGTTGCGACAACCGAGAGGAAGGAAAGGGGGAAATGAGGGAGAAAAGCAACCGTGAGTACTCATCTAAAGTACTCGGAAGCAAGGATCTACACTACATATGCATGGGTATCTGTGTAAAGGGCCATACTCGGTGGACTGAACTGCAGAATGCCAGAATAAGAGGGGGTAGCTAATCCTGTCGAAGACTACGCTTCTGGCCACCTCCATCTTGCAGCATGTAGAAGATAGTAGATGGTAAGTTCACCAAGTAGCATCGCATAGCATAATCCTACCTGACGATCCTCCCCTCGTTGCCCTGTGTGAGAGCGATCACCGGGTTATATCTGGCACTTGGAAGGGTGTGTTTTATTAAGTATCCGGTTCTAGTTGTCATAAGGTCAAGGTACAACTCCAAGTGGTCCTGTTACCGAAGATCACGGCTATTCGAATAGATAAACTTCCCTGCAGGGGTGCACCACATTACCCAACATGCTCGATCCCATTTGGCCGGACACACTTTCCTGGGTCATGCCCGGCCTCGGAAGATCAACACGTCGCAACCCTACCTAGGCACAACAGAGAGGTTAGCACGCCGATCTAAATCCTATGGCGCAGGTGTCTGTGCCCATCGCCCATTGCACACCTGCATGTTGCGAGGGCGGACAGAAGCAGACCTAGCCCCCTTAATACAAGCGCAGGCTTACGGTCCAATCCGGCGCGTGTCGCTCAATCACTGACGTCACGAAGGCTTCGACTGATACCACGACGTCGAGTGCCCATAACTGTCCCCGCGTAGTTGGTTAGTGCGTATAGGCCAATGGCTAGACTCAGATCAAATACCAAGAACTCGTTAAGTGTGTTATTTTAAATTAACCGCGGACGCCGACCAGGGCCAGGCCCACCTCTCTCCTAGGTGGTCTCAACCTGCTTTATCGCTCCGCCACAAAGTAACAGCCGGGGGCCGTCGGTAACCCAGGCCCACCTCTACCGGGATGGAGCCACCTGCCCCTTCAGCCCCTATCTCCGAACAATATCATAAGTAATGTAACAGTATAAAGTATATAGCATATGCCCGTGATCACCTCCCGAAGTGATCACGACCCAGTAGTATAGCATCGCAGACGGACAAGAGTGTAGGGCCACTGATGGAACACTAGCATCCTATACTAAGCATTAGGATAGCAGGTAAAGGTATCAACAATTGTAGCAACAATGACAGGCTATGCAGCAGAATAGGATTAAACGAAAGCAGTAACAAGCTACAATACTCTAATGCAAGCAATAGAGAGAAGGAATAGGCGATATCTGGTGATCAAGGGGGGGCTTGCCTGGTTGCTATGGCAAGAAGGAAGGGTCGTCAACACCGTAGTCGAACTGGGGGTCGCCGGCAGTCTCGGGGTCTACCGGGAAGAAGTAACAGAGGGGGAACACAATAAATATTAGAGCAATCAAAGCAACACAAAGTATAACATGTCAATACGCGGTGCTAGGGATGATCTAACACAGCGATTGGTGATACCGGAAAAGGGGGGAAACATCCGAGAAAGTATTCTCGCTGTTTGGCATTTTCGGACAGTCGAACGGAGGGGGAAAAGTTGCATGTTCGCTATCCTAGGAATGTGTGGCGGTCGAATGGGCAACATATCTGGATTCGCCTCGTCGTTCTAAGCAACTTTCCTGTATAAAGTATTTTCATTCGAGTTACGGATATTTTTCTATGATTTTCCAAAATTTTAAATGATTTCTGCAATTATCTTTTATTCAAAAATGGACTTATTGCGACAGCATGGCGTCATCATGACATCAGCGGTCAACTCTGACCACTGACCAGTCAAATAGTGAAGTGGGGCCCATCTGCAAGGACTGAACTAATTAAGCAGGTTTAATTAGATTAATCTAGTTTATTGGGCTAATTAAGCAAGGTGAATTAAATTAATTATACCCAATTAATTAATTTTTAATTGTTTTTTAAATCCTTTTCTTTTTTTTGAAAAAGGGGTCTGGGGGCCCACTTGGCAGTGGCCCAAAGGCCAAGCCACATGGGCGGTTAGCGGGCACCGGGCGCTGGGCGCTATCGCGCGAGTGGGTGAACCCGGGGCACGGGTGGAGGTCGCCGGGGCGAGGCCATGGCTTCAGCGGGGCTCGCCGGCCGGCTGCGGCGGGCAAAGGCGGACGCAGGGCGGCGAGAGGGACTGAAGTTGGCGGCCGCGAGAATGTTGGGCGAGGCGCGGGGATGGGGCGCGGCCAGCGGCCAGAGGCGGGACGGACGGCGCGCGTGGTCAGGCGGAGCCGGCGCGAGTCAGCGCGCAGGACAGTGGGCGTCGGGCGTGCCGGGACGGCTGCAGGCGATGGCGGGCCCAGCGGCGGCGGGACTACGCAGGCACAACCAACGCGCGGAAGGGCACAACGGGGTGCACAGCATCGCGGGCACGGAGCGGACGAAGTGCGCGGACGCAGGTGGTAGCAGGAGGAAGTAGCGGCAAGCGGGGCGAGGCGGACAGGGGTACCGGCAGCGTGTGCGGTGGTGCTGGAGGGCACGGGGCGTGGCCCCGTGGCAGTGAGGCGCAGCAGGGAACGCGGTTGTCGTCGGGACCAGCGACAGCAACGACAAGCAGGGGGACGGCCGGTGCACGGGCTCGGTTGGGTGCGAGGTTGCAGCTCGCAACCGAGCAAACCGAGATGTTAGGGGGCACCAACGGGGCTCCAGGAGCACGTTTACATCGGCGGAGCGCGATGGGGAACACGGCAACAAGGTATTCCCCGGCCATGGCGGACGGCGGGGCTACGGGCGCGACAGCGGATACGCACGAGCTCGAAATCGAGCTGGGAAACGGGGGAAGGTGGAGATGCAGCTCACAGTGGTCACGGGGGGCGGGTCGGCGAGCTCGGGGAGGACCGGACAGCTCGACAGCGAGCAACCGATGGCGATGTACCGCGGCCGTGCGCGGAGAAGAGGCCCCGATGGCGGCGATGTGGCGCTCCCCCGCTCGAGTGCTTCAGCGTGGAAACGAGGGAGAGCTTCACAGAGTGTCTGGATACGGCGAGAAGGTTTGTGAGTGGTGTTGGCCGCGGGGATAGCGGAGGCCCTGGTGACGACAGCGTCGAGCTCGACCAGATCGAGAGCAGGGAGCGAGGAAAGGGAACGAATGGGGGATTAGGGTTTGGTTGGGCGGATGCAGCGGCATAAATATCCACACGTGCTCCTGTAGCGTCGTAGTGGCGTCCATCCGCCGGCGGCATCGGCCATGGACGGCCAGGGCACGCACACGCCCCCCTGATGAACATGAGGAAGGGGGTGAGGGGCTTCGTGGGCTGGTTCTAGTTAGTTGGGCCAGATGGCCCGGAAGGATAGTTTGTCTTTTTTTTGTATTATCTTTTTTGTATTTTCCTTTTCATTTATTTATTTTTCTTTTCTGTTTTGGCTAATTGTATGGGCACCAAATGAGTTTTTTAATATATGAGAGATGGCCCACAATTCACTGCACAATATATCCTACCACTAAAAACTAGTTTGGGGTAAATATCATTTCATAATTATTTTGTATTAATAAAAAGGTTATTAAATAATGTTTTCAGCCATTGTTTGAGGTTGTTTAAGTCACTTATCAAATTTCAATGATGTTGTTTACAATTTTATCATAGCCTCTGATTTATCTACTATTTATTGAACATTTTAGTTTTCATATTTGAAAACATTTATTGTTTGCTTGATTTTGAATTTGAATTTGAATTGGTTTCGAACTAACGCGAGATTAGCAACAAAAACCGAGGTGACGTGGCATCGTTAACGTGGGTTACTGTAGCCTAATTATCCGGGCGTCACAATTCTTCTCCACTACAAGAAATCTCGTCCCGATATTTAAGAGGGGGACTAAGGGGGAAAGGTCTGGTTACGAAATTCTAACGAATCTTCTCGGTCTTGGTTCCTCTTCTCAAAGAGGTGGATCCATTATGTGGATGTATTCATTTCACTGCTTCAGTTCATCATTATGAAGTCGTCATCCTTTCTTCGGGGGTTCCATCGTACTTACGAATAGGTAACGGGCAGATCGGCAACGACAGAATGCTATCGGAGTAATAATCTGGGATTGACCCATGAATGAGCATATGAGTACCTCTCGAGTTGAACAAATAAAACACATTGAGAGTAAAGTTCGATGGTATAATAAGAAGTTTCAAGCAGCCAGGCAATCGTTCAATGCCTAGTCAGAAGGTGAAAGGGTTTCAGGGCAACGTGAATAA
Source organism: Aegilops umbellulata (assembly GCA_032464435.1). Taxonomy (NCBI): domain Eukaryota; kingdom Viridiplantae; phylum Streptophyta; class Magnoliopsida; order Poales; family Poaceae; genus Aegilops; species Aegilops umbellulata. The sequence goes on from CP136058.1 coordinate 279,796,473, forward strand.
GTATTGTGTCTGATACCAGAATAGGTCACTGGGAATGTGGCTCGTGAATTGCATACGAAGCCAAGCGCAAGGGTTAACTTTGGAAACAACGTGTACAGGAGAGTCAGGTTTTGATCCTGGGACCTGTGGGTTATGGGCCCACCAGGTGGGTTAAAGGTAGGGAGGGCGGTGACGTCTTGCATGGTCATGATAGCAAGGCATGTCAGAGGGTAGCCTGTCAGTTATGTTGTCAACAACGTCGGTAACAAGGGGGAGTGACGAAGAGAACCATTTCCCTGCTCGTTAGGACGAGGCGGCCCAATAGGCAAAGTTCTCGTCCATCGGTGGTTACCAGAATGTCATCAACAATAGTAACATGGTCTTACTGATAGAGTTGTACACCGAGGTGTTTACATAAGCAGGAGCATATTACTACTTAGGTCATATAGATCACAAGAAACATTAAACCAACCAATGGAAAGGAAAATAGGATTATCAGATTAAACAGAACAATGGAAAGGAAAATGTGTCTAAACACATATTTCAAGGATATATCCTTCCCAAGGACAAGCAGAACATGATATCCATGACAGGATAGAAAGGAGAAAACCCTTTAGGTAAGGGGAGCGAAATTTCATGACATTACCCATGCAAGGATGTTTGGATAATTGAGCAAGAAACATTTAGCATTGGGCTTCAAATGTTCTTATTGAAAATCGGAGTACCACAGACATGCTTAGAGATAGCATTGGCATGGTCTTCAAGTAAAGATCAGACTTTGGATACACAAAGGATCCATCAGGAACAACTTATAGAATAAGTATTACAATTTCCTCATGGAAGAGCGGATAGCCTTGCTAAAAAGGGAATTATAACAATAGGTCCTCAGGTCAGGTGTGCTAGGCATGACATCACCTTACCGAGTCATATAAAGACCAATGTTATAACTCTTGGAAATATGTTCCAACCATCTTATCACCGAGGTTCAGATCCGATTGGTGTCAGGATACCTCCGACTTAGGATGCCAGAGAATAAAAGGTGCAACACAAATTGACGAGATGACAATGTAAGATTCTCGGGAAATGAACTATGGGAACGAGTTCCAAAACAAAAGTTCATCATTAAACCAAGGAGAGGATGAGGAGGTGGTTGATGGACTCTGCGACAATTCATCAAGATTTCCAAAAAGATGGATTCACATAATTAAGTGAACCAGGTGATAGCATTGGACACACCAAAGTATATAATGAGGTGTGTTTGATGAGAACATCCACGATTAAATATTGAACGAAAATGCACCTGGAAATATGGACCAAGTAGGACGATCAAAGTTAGAATGGTGATTCGATAACGAAACTATCGGCCATTCACTTCGAAACAATAGGGTTGCTAGAGATATTAAATTATCACAACAGAGTTCACTCAACATGGTGGCCAAGAAAGAAGTGTGATGGCAAGAAGCATCACTGCATCAAGAATTTTCAAGAGGTGGAGCAATCATTGCAACATCCTTGTCATAAAGGACAGTAATACTTCAAGGTAGAACATAATACAAAATGGATAGCAAGTTGCATCCATAACATGAACAAGTTTGTGATGAAAGGAAGGTAAAGATGTTGTCGATGGTAACTCAAATTACCAAGGGACGAGGATGGTACTTATCATCATGAATTCGATTGATATTCTAGAAGGAGTCAAAATGTTGATGATGATCACGTCAAATTTTGTCGAGAGGCTCCAAGAAGATGTAATAGATCCGTGATGACATCAAGTCAAAGGAATGATGAAGCGAAAGGTTAATGGAACCAAGGGTACGACAAAAACTCCAAACAAAGCTTGTTGTCCAGGCGAAATGATATGATGAGGAAGATCGATGTAAGCTAAGCATCATTGTCAAAAATTATGTTCCGAGAAGAAGGACCATGTAGCACAGTTAAAATTTAGCACGATAATGATATAGCCAAACAGGCTAGGAATGGCGTGATCGGCTACAAACTCGTACTTAAAGAAGGTTACCAAGAGTTGTTGAACCGTAGTGCGGACTTGGTTCAGTTATCGGTGTCTTTGAGTGTTTAATAACTCAGAGCCCATGAAAAATTGTAATCAGTGAGAATGTAGTACTTGATGAAGTTCCAAAATAATCTCGAGATACCAGGGGGGTAATACTCGACGACAGATCAAAATAGAGGTTGGACTAGGGTATTGCTTTGTAGAAGACAAGTGCTTAAACTTGCACGAGAAATGGTATTTAAAGGAGAACATGGTCGGAACCACGATTGCAGAAGGCCAGATCCCAGATATAAGATGAACTTATACCAAGGGAATAATTAATTTAAGAGAAGCTTTAATGAGAAGATCTACATCATGTCCATGGGCATGAACACAAAGTTCAAGGTCGACTCCCACTTCTTCAATGCATAACCTTTCATTCACTGCTCTAGATAAAAAATATTTCAGCATCAAAACCTACCTGGTGAATTACCAGAGGAGTATGACCCGTGAAAACTTTTGGGTTCACAGAGATTAAGGAAGGCATAAGTTCAACCCATCGGGGCATCGTGGAAACATATACCACAAGCTTCGATAGTAATTTATCACTAGCTCGAAAGCAGAGCATGGTTGAGAAAGTACAGGATACAATTTCGCAAAGGCATTCATTCTAGGAAAGGCTCACAAGGTTATCGAATATGAAGGACGTTGTTGGATAAAATACAACTGAAGGAAATATGCCCTAGAGGCAATAATAAAGTTATTATTTATTTCCTTATATCATGATAAATGTTTATTATTCATGCTAGAATTGTATTAACCGGAAACATAATACATGTGTGAATACATAAACATACAGAGTGTCACTAGTATGCCTCTACTTGACTAGCTCGTTAATCAAAGATGGTTATGTTTCCTAACCATGAACAAAGAATTGTTATTTGATTGACGGGGTCACATCATTAGTTGAATGATCTGATTGACATGACCCATTTCATTAGCATAGCACCTGATCGTTTAGTTTGTTGCTGTTGCTATTCTTCATAACTTATACATGTTCCTATGACTATGAGATTATGCAACTCCCGTTTGCCAGAGGAACACTTTGGGTGCTACCAAACGTCACAACGTAACTGGGTGATTATAAAGGAGCATTACAGGTGTCTCCGAAGGTACATGTTGGGTTGGCGTATTTCGAGATTAGGATTTGTCACTCCGATTGTCGGAGAGGTATCTCTGGGCCTTCTCGGTAATGCACATCACATAAGCCTTGCAAGCATTGCAACTAATGTGTTAGTTGTGAGATGATGTATTACGGAATGAGTAAAGAGACTTGCCGGTAACGAGATTGAACTAGGTATTGGATACCGACGATCGAATCTCGGGCAAGTGACATACCGATGACAAAGGGAACAACGTATGTTGTTATGCGGTCTGACCGATAAAGATCTTCGTAGAATATGTAGGATCCAATATGGGCATCCAGGTCCCGCTATTGGTTATTGACCGGAGAGGTGTCTCGGTCATGTCTACATTGTTCTCGAACCCGTAGGGTCCGCACGCTTAACGTTTCGATGACAGTTGTTATGAGTTTATATGATGTTGATGTACCGAAGGTAGTTCGGAGTCCCGGATGTGATCACGGACATGATGAGGAGTCTCGAAATGGTCGAGACGTAAAGATTGATATATTGGAAGCCTACATTTGGATATTGGAAGTGTTCCGGGTGAAATCGGGATTTCACCGGAGTACCGGGAGGTTACCGGAACTCCCCGGGAAACATATGGGCCATATTGGGCCTTAGTGGAAAGGAGAAAGGGGCTGCCCTAGGGCTGGCCGCGCGCCTCCCCCCTCTCCTAGTCCTATTAGGATTAGGAGAGGTGGCCGGCCCCCTCTCTCCCTCTTTCCCCTTGAGGAGTCCTAGTCCAACTAGGATTGGGGGGGGGGGAATCCTACTCCCGGAGGGAGTAGGACTCTCCTGGCGCGCCAGGCTTGGCTGGCCAGCCCCTCCCCCTTGGCTCCTTTATATACGGGGGCAGGGGGCACCCCAAAGACACACAAGTTGATCATTGAGATCGTTCCTTAGCCGTGTGCGGTGCCCTCCTCCACCAGATTACACCTCGAATATATCATAGCGGTGCTTAGGCGAAGCCCTGCGTCGGTGGAACATCATCATCGTCACCACGCCGTCGTGCTGACAGGACTCTCCCTCGACACTTGGCTGGATCGAAGTTCGAGGGACGTCATCGAGCTGAACGTGTGCAGAACTCGGAGGTGCCGTACGTTCGGTGCTTGGATCGGTTGGATCGTGAAGAAGTACGACTACTTCCTCTATGTTGTGTCAACGCTTCCGTTGCCGGTCTACGAGGGTATGTAGACAACACTCCCATCTCGTTGCTATGCATCACCATGATCTTGCGTGATCGTAGGAATTTTTTTGAAATTACTACGTTTCCCAACAGTGGCATCCGAGCCTAGGTTTTTATGGTTTGATGTTTTGCACGAGTAGAACACAAGTGAGTTGTGGACGATACAAGTCATACTTCCTACCAGCATGTCATACTTTGGTTCAGCGGTATTGTTGGACGAGACGATCCGGACCAACCTTACGCGTACGCTTACGCGAGACCGGTTCCCTCGACGTGCTTTGCACATAGATGGCTTGCGGAAGACTGTCTCTCCAACTTTAGTTGAACCAAGTGTGGCTACGCCCGGTCCTTGAGAAGGTTAAAACGGAGTCTATTTGACGAAGTATCGTTGTGGTTTTGATGCGTAGGTAAGAACGGTTCTTGCTAAGCCCGTAGCAGCCACGTAAAATTTGCAACAACAAAGTAGAGGACGTCTAACTTGTTTTTGCAGGGCATGTTGTGATGTGATATGGTCAAGACATGATGCTATATTTTATTGTATGAGATGATCATGTTTTGTAACCGAAGTTATCGGCAACTGGCAGGAGCCATATGGTTGTCGCTTTATTGTATGCAATGCAATCGCCATGTAAAGCTTTACTTTATTACTAAGTAGTAGTGATAGTCGTAGAAGCATAAGATTAGCGAGACGACAACGATGCTACGATGGAGATCAAGGTGTCGCGCCGGTGACGATGGTGATCATGACGGTGCTTCGAGATGGAGATCACAAGCACAAAATGATGATGGCCATATCATATCACTTATATTGATTGCATGTGATGTTTATTTTTTATGCATCTTATCTTGCTTTGATTGACGGTAGCATTATAAGATGATCTCTCACTAATTATCAAGAAGTGTTCTCCCTGAGTATGCACCGTTGCGAAAGTTCTTCGTGCTGAGACACCACGTGATGATCGGGTGTGATAGGCTCTACGTTCAAATACAACGGGTGCAAAACAGTTGCACACGCGGAATACTTAGGTTATACTTGACGAGCTATGCATATAAGATATGACCTTGGAACACGGAGACCGAAAGGTCGAGCGTGAATCATATAGTAGATATGATCAACATATTGATGTTCACCGTTGAAACTACTCCATCTCACGTGATGATCGGTCATGGTGTAGTTGATATGGATCACGTAATCACTTAGAGAATTGGAGGGATGTTTTTCTAAGTGGGAGTTCTTAAGTAATATGATTAATTGAACTTAAATTTATCATGAACTTAGTACCTGATAGTATCTTGCTTGTCTATGTTGTGTAGATAGATGGCTCGTGCTGTTGTTCCGTTGAATTTTAATGCGTTCCTTGAGAAAGCAAAGTTGAAAGATGATGGTAGCAATTACACGGACTGGGTCCGTAACTTGAGGATTATCCTCATTGCTGCACAGAAGAATTACGTCCTGGAAGCACCGCTAGGTGCCAGGCCTGGTGCAAGGGCTGCGCCAGATGTTGTGAACGTCTGGCAAAGCAAAGCTGATGACTACTCTATAGTTCAGTGTGCCATGCTTTACGGCTTAGAACCGGGACTTCAACGACGTTTTGAACACCATGGAGCATATGAGATGTTCCAGGAGTTGAAGTTAATATTTCAAGCAAATGCCCGGATTGAGAGATATGAAGTCTCCAATAAGTTCTATAGCTGTAAGATGGAGGAGAACGGTTCTGTCAGTGAGCATATACAAAGGATCTGATGTGAGCATCGGCACACAACCAGAGGAAGAATCAATGCAAAGACATTGGGCTATAGAAACAACCGACTAAATTAGAGCTCAATTGCAAAGGAATTATGATTTACAAAGCAAAGGATCAGAAGCAAGCTCTGATCAAGGATGGATAAGTTCAATAGACTTAGGGGCACAATTGACAGCAATTTGACTGGTGAGAACCAGCTCATGTTTAAAATGACATCTGAGCCTGAAGGATGAATCCTAGGATCTGATTGAGGATTGCTGGCATTCGCAACATATTGAATCAACGGACTCAAGATGATAGTGACAAGGGATGCCAATAATATTACTAGACTTATGGGATTAACCATAATCCGAGCAAGCAAGAATTTCAAGAGCAATAGGCTGCTCGCGATTTTTGAAAGATCGGATACTATTTCAATGTATCTTGTGAATCATATGAACAACAGGGGAAGAACGGATACTCGGTAAGTGTGAGAAAATATCCGCAAGGGGTATTCATGAGGCAAGAACTGTAAAGCAGTAAGCTCAAAGGATTCTTGGAACAACGGAGAGCGGTTCGGGGCATCTTGTACTAACAAGAGCAACTAGGGAAGAATGGCAAGTGCATGTAGTTTTCTATAGGGGTTGACGGTGGAAGGGAATTGCAAGCGCAATGAGCACAAATTCTCGGGATAACATCGGAGGTATCTTCGGAATCCTTCGGCGCACCAAGCAATCATCTGGAGTGAGGGGTTCTCCGGGAGGAAGTAATTATGAGAACCTAGAGTCAAAGTTAGAAAATTCATTTTAACCCGAATAGAAGAGAGTTCAGAGTCCCAGAGTAAGGATCGAGGAGTAAAAGATCCTAATACCACCCAAATGGCGACGTGGGCCCATAAGACACACAACCATGTTAGTAAAACAGTTTTCATCGACTAGACTCAACTTCGGCCAAGGAGTTGGAAAGGGGGATTCCTACAGGCAGTCGGCTCTGATACCAACTTGTGACACCCCCGATTCAATCGTACACTAATCATACACGCAAACGTGTACGATCAAGATCAGGGACTCACGGGAAGATATCACAACACAACTCTAAAATAAAATAAGTCATACAGGCATCATAATAGAAGCCAAGGGCCTCGAGGGCTCAAATACAAGTGCTCGATCATATACGAGTCAACGGAAGCAACAATATCTGAGTACAGACATAGGTTAAACAAGTTGCCATAAGATGGCTAGCACAAAATGGGATACCGATCGAAAGAGGCGCAGGCCTCCTGCCTGGGATCCTCCTAAACTACTCCTAGTCATCGTCAGCGGCCTGCACGTAGTAGTAGGCACCTCCCGTGTAGTAGGAGTCATCGTCAACGGTGGCGTCTGGCTCCTGGGCTCCAGCATATGGTTGCGACAACCGAGAGGAAAGGAAAGGGGGAAAAGAGGGAGAAAAGCAACCGTGAGTACTCATCCAAAGTACTCGCAAGCAAGGATCTACACTACATATGCATGGGTATCTGTGTAAAGGGCCATATCGATGGACTGAACTGCAGAATGCCAGAATAAGAGGGGTGTAGCTAATCCCGTCGAAGACTATGCTTCTGGCCACCTCCATCTTGCAGCATGTAGAAGAGAGTATATGGTAAGTTCACCAAGTAGCATCGCATAGCATAATCCTACCTGGCGATCCTCCCCTCGTCGCCCTGTGTCAGAGCGATGACCGGGTTATATTTGGCACTTGGAAGGGTGTGTTTTATTAAGTATCCGGTTCTAGTTGTCATAAGGTCAAGGTACAACTCCAAGTGGTCCTGTTACCGAAGATCACGGCTATTCGAATAGATAAACTTCCTTGCAGGGGTGCACCACATTACCCAACATGCTCGATCCCATTTGGCCGGACACACTTTCCTGGGTCATGCCCGGCCTTGGAAGATCAACATGTTGCAGCCCTACCTAGGCACAACAGAGAGGTCAGCATGCCGGTCTAAATCCTATGGCGCAGGTGTCTGTGCCCATCGCCCATTGCACACCTGCACGTTGCGAGGGCGGCCGGAAGCAGACCTAGCCCCCTTAATACAAGCACAGGCTTACGGTCCAATCCGACGCGTGCCGCTCAATCACTGACGTCATGAAGGCTTCGGCTGATACCACGACGTCGAGTGCCCATAACTGTTCCCGCGTAGTTGGTTAGTGCGTATAGGCCAATGGCTAGACTCAGATCAAATACCAAGAACTCGTTAAGCGTGTTATTTTAAAGTAACCGCGGACGCCGACCAGGGTCAGGCCCACCTCCCTCCTAGGTGGTCTCAACCTGCCCTGTCGCTCCGCCACAAAGTAACAGTCGGGGGCCGTCGTTAACCCAGGCCCACCTCTACCGGGATGGAGCCACCTGCCCCTTCAGCCCCTATCTCCGAACAGTATCATAAGTAATGTAACAGTATAAAGTATATAGCATATGCCCGTGATCACCTCCCGAAGTGATCACGGCCCAGTAGTATAGCATCGCAGACGGACAAGAGTGTAGGGCCACTGGTGGAACACTAGCATCCTATACTAAGCATTAGGATAACAGGTACATGTATCAACAATTATAGCAACAATGACAGGCTATGCAGCAGAATAGGACTAAACGAAAGTAGTAACAAGCTACACTACTCTAATGCAAGCAATAGAGAGAATGAATAGGCGATATCTGGTGATCAAGGGGGGGGGGTTGCCTGGTTGCTATGGCAAGAAGGAAGGGTCGTCAACACCGTAGTCGAACTGGGGGTCGCCGGCAGTCTCGGGGTCTACCGGAAAGAAGTAATAGAGGGGGAACACAATAAATAATAGAGCAATCAAAGCAACACAAAGCATAACATGGCAATACGCGGTGCTAGGGATGATCTAACACGGGGATTGGTGATACCGGAAAAAGGGGGAAACATCCGGGAAAGTATTCCCGCTGTTTGGCATTTTCGGACAGTCGAACGGAGGGGGGAAAGTTGCATGTTCGCTATCCTAGGGATGTGTGGCAGCCGAACGGGTAATGTATCTGGATTCGTCTCATCGTTCTGAGCAACTTTCATGTATAAAGTATTTTCATCCGAGTACGGATATGTTTCTATGATTTTCCAAAATTTTAAATGATTTCTGCAATTATCTTTTATTCAAAAATGGACTTAATGCGACAGCATGGCGTCATCATGACATCAGCGGTCAACTCTGACCACTGACCAGTCAAATAGGCAGTGGGGCCCATCTGTCAAGGACTAAACTAATTAAGCAGGTTTAATTAGATTAATCTAGTTTATTGGGCTAATTAAGCAAGGTTAATTAAATTAATTAATTACCCAATTAATTAATTTTTTAATTGTTTTTTAAAATCCTTTTCTTTTTTGAAAAAGGGGGGCTGGGGGGCCCATTGGGCAGTGGCCCAAAGGCCAAGCCACAGGGGCGGTTAGCGGGCACCGGGCGCTAGCGCGCGAGTGGGTGAACCCGGGGCACGGGTGGAGGTCGCCGGGGCGAGGCCATGGCTTCGGCGGGGCTCGCCGGTCGGCCACGGCGGGCAAAGGCGGACGCAGGGCGGCAAGAGGGACTGCAGTCAGCGGCCGCAGGAATGCTGGGCGAGGCGCGGGGATGGGGCGCGGCCAGCGGCCAGAGGCGGGACGGACGGCGGGCGTGGTCAGGCGGAGCCGGCGCGAGTCAGCGCGCGGGATAGTGGGTGCCGGGCGCGCGGGGACGGCTGCAGGCGATGGCGGGCGCAACGGCGGCGAGACTACGCAGGCACGACCAACGCGCGGAAGGGCACAGTGGGGTGCACAGCAGCGCGGGCACGGAGCGGACGAAGCGCGCGGACGCAGGTGGTAGCAGGAGGAAGTAGCGGCAAGCGGGGCGAGTCTGACAGGGGTAGCGGCAGCGCGCGCGGTGGCGCTGGAGGGCGTGGGGCGTGGCCCCGTGGCAGTGAGGCGCAGCAGGGAACGCGGTTGTGGCCGGGACCAGCGACAACAACGGCAAGCAGGGGGACGGCCGACACACGGGCTCGATTGGGCGCGAGGTTGCAGCTCGCAACCGAGCAAACCAAGGCGCTAGGAGGCACCAACGGGGCTCCAGGAGCATGTTTACATCGGCGGAGCACGATGGGGAACACGGCAGCAAGGTATTCCCCGGCCATGGCGGACGGCGGGGCTACGGGCGCGACAGCGGATACGCACGAGCTCGAAACCGAGCTGGGAAAAGGGGCAAGGTGGAGATGGAGCTCATAGTGGTCACGGGGGCGGGTCGGCAAGCTCAGGGAGGACCAGACAGGTCGACAGCGAGCAACCGATGGCGATGTACCGCGGCCGTGCGCGGAGAAGAGGCCCTGATGGCGACGATGTGGCGCTCCCCCGCTCGAGTGCTTCAGCGTGGAAACGAGGGAGAGCTTCACGGAGTGTCTGGATACGGCGAGGAGGTTTGTGAGTGGTGTTGGCCGCGCTCCATTGGCGGCTCCATAGGCGACGGAGGCGCCGGAGGATCCAGCAACTCCAGCGAGATCTTCGCGACTCCGGAGACGAGCGACGACAGCTACGAGCCCACGAGCCGGCGCCGCTCCTGGAGCAGGGCGGGCTCGTCTGGCCGTCGCCGGCTCTGATCTGGATGAGGTTGGCGCCGGTTCTTGACGGCCCACAGTTGATGATGGCGTCTTTTGCGGGGGCGCGTGTAGTTAGCATTTTTTAGGATCCGTTCCCTGCAAGGAATCAAAATGCGTCCCATGGGGGCTTGTAAGGTGCCTGTGATCCTGCTTGTTAATATATAACCCTTGTCGCAGAATTGTGTGAGTTGCGGATTCCGTCTCAGCTCAGTTTTCCCTTTCGAACCTCGCGAGGGCTTGGTGCTCTGCGTCGACAGGTCCCAGCCCCAAGGCGGCGTCAGCCGTCGCTGGTATGCCAGGTCGTGATGCCGTGGTCAAGGCCAGGAGGTGAGCGACCTGGGGTCCGGTAAGAGCCCCTGAGTCGCGATGCTCAGGAGGTCCCCTTTGGCGCGCAAGCAGCCGTTGCTTGGTGAGAAAGGAGAGCGGCGTCGCTAGCACGGAATTACGTTAGGTGCGTGGGTGGTGCCATGGTAGCCGGTGCTTTAGGGTGGTGACTTATCTCGAGAGTCGGGGATCGTTCCTGGTGTGTCATCAGGTCCGCGCTTCGGTAGAAGCGGAATCGCTTGGCAAGGTCCTCGCGCCCCCCTTTCCCCCTCGTCTTTGCTCCCCTTTCTGCTCTACGTCCTCGGGTCCCGGCCCTCGAGCGAGTCTCAGCCGTCGCTGGTATGCCAGGTCGCGATGCCGTGGTCAAGGCCAGAGGGTGAGGGCTGGAGAGCCAGTAGGAGCCCTGAGTCACGATGCTCAGGCACCCCCCCTTTAATGTGCAAGCGGTTTGCGTGGACAAGAGTGAAGGAGACGCCGCAAGGGCCTTGCCTGGCGCAGCTCTGTTGGGAGATCCTGTAGACTCATCATAGAAGGAAAAAGGGGATTGCCATGACAATTGACAGTCAGCCATTAGTTGCTTCCAAGGGGAGATGGGGCACTGAAGGCTTGACGAGGTGGCGCCATGCGGGGCTGCCGCGGCCAGAGCTCAGCCATTCAGGTTTTTCGGCGTTGCAGGGACGGATCCATGCGCAAGCGTCGCGCCGCTGTGGGAGCAGTTCCGTTTGTTGGCGTCAGTTGAGCAGGCAACTAGATCAAACACGTTAGCCGCGAAGGAGTGGATTCATTCAAATAGGTGCTGGGAAGGTAGACATCGCTGGGTCAAGCCCGAGCGACTTGGGGATGATGCAGCCCGAGGGGCGCCCCCAACAGGGTAAGCTAACAACATGAAAACGAAAGGGATATATGCCGCAGGGACGGACCCACGCGGCCGGGGAATGATGCAGCCCAGGGAGGGCGCTCCCAGCTGGAAACGAAACTTGAAAGATGTCACCTGAAGATGTCAAGGACGAAGGGGGGTTGGTGCAGCAGACTCGGTGGGCTGTGGAAGCCAATCCTCACGAGCCCCCAGGCCCTGGGGCCTCGGGAGGCTCCGGAGGCGCTGGTGGCTCCTCGCGGACCTTCTCCATCTCTGCCAAGGCTGCGGAACGCCTGTCTTCTTGAGCCTCCATGATGCCCCTCATGAGGCGCTGGTACGTGGCAGCCGCGCTCGGCAAGCCGTAGGGCATGCGAGCGTAGCTGTGGGGCGGACCTCCGCAGCGCCCCACCTGCGAGGGCCAGAGGCGCTCCAGCGAGGCGACTCGGTTGAGCCCTGGTACGTCGATGCAGACGCGCAGCCCACCATCCTCGCCTGGATGGGGAGCCACAGCCGGTAGACGGCGGCAGCCTCTCATGACTCTTGACTCCTGTAGCTCTTGAATGGCCTTGCTGACGAACTCCTGAGGGTCTTGCTCTCCTTGCCTTGCTCCTTCTTGAGGGAAACGTGCTTCGAGACACGCCTCCATGTGGTGCCCAAGCGCCTCCCTCGTGACCTTGGCCAGGTTGGTGGCCCTCCAAGGGAGAGCCCCCGAGCCCTGCCTGAGGAGGGCATCGGGTGCGCTTTCCTATGCGATGGAAGGTGGTTCCCCTTGGGCAGACGCGGGCCCTGAGGGGCCGGTCCAGATGATGTCTTCTTCTTCTTGGGGGCGGTCTCGGGAAGCCTCCTGCTTCCGTGATCCGGGTCTTCCAGTGACGCGAAAGGCTCGCTCCAGGGAACACACCGCATCCTTTTCTTCGCAGGGCACAGTGATGACTCCGCTACTTCCTGGCATCTTGAGGACGTTGTAGCCATGGTGAGTTACGGCCATAAACTTGGCCAGCGCCGGGTACCCGAGGATGGCGTTATACGGCAGGCGGTTGTGGGCGACGTCGAAGTCGATGAGCTCGGTGCGGTAGTTGTTGCGTGCCCCGAAGGTGACAGGGAGGCGGACCTGCCCAATCGGGACCGTGGAACCGTCGGTGACTCCGGAGAAAGGCTTGGTTGGCTGAAGCTGGTCATAGGGAACTTGGAGATTGTTGAATGTTTCCACGGACAGGACATTGAGCCCTGCCCCACCATCGATGAGGGTCCTGGTGACCAGTACGTTGCTGATGATTGGGGAGCAAAGCATCGGGAGGACTCCGGCTGTGGCCGCACACTTGAGCTGATCCGCCGTGCTGAACGTGATGGCGCACGCCGACCACCTGAGAGGGTGCGTTGCTTCGAGCTTGGGGAGGACTGCATTCACCTCGCGGGCAAACTGCTTGAAGATGCATTGGGAGGCAGGGGCTTGAGCTCCGTCCAGGATGCAGGCGATCGCGCGTGGCTCCTGAAAGCCCCCAGCCCCCTCGTCTTGATGGCGATCCTCGTTCCTCCTTGGCTGCGGTGGCAGTGGAGGGAGGCCTGCGTTGCCTTGTGGGCGGTCCTCACGAGGCTGATCCCTCTAGTCTCCCTCGCGAGGCATGTCTCGCCGGCGGTCCTCGCGAGGTTGATCGCGCCATCCTTGGCGCGGGCCGTGGTCTTCCCAGCGTCCTGTGTTTCTTCCTCCTCCTCGGCCGTAGCCCCGGTCAGCACGGTCAGAACATCGGCCGATCCTTCCTTCTCGCACGGCATGGAGTTCTTGGAATTCATTGGTGTTGTGGGTGTGGAGGTCGTGGTACACACAGTACCGGCTGCCCCTGGAGGATTCGAGCAGATCTTTGCCCCGCTTGGTGTCCGGTTCTGCCGTGAGCACGGCAGCCCCCTTGCGCTTCACATCCTTGGCCTTGGGCTTCTTATCTTCTGAGTCTGTGGCAGGCAGCTCGAGGAGGGAGAGACGCCCTTCCTCAGCCCTGGCGCACTTGGTCGCCAAGTTGAACAGCTCCAGGGAGGTGCACAGGTCTTCATGCATCGCCAGCTCCTCCTTCATCTTGACGTCGCGCACTCCATCGGAGAAGGCTGAGATGATGGCCTCATCGGACACCTTGGGGATCTTGAGGCCCGCACTGTTGAAGCGCTGGATGTACTTTTGCAGAGTCTCTCCGGGTTGTTGCTTGATGCGGCGCATGTCGCTCACGGCGGGCGGCCGGTCGCGAGTACCTTGGAAGTTGGCGATGAAGTGGGTGCGCATCTGGTCCCAGGAAGAGATCGTGCCTGGAGCCAGATTCAGGAGCCAGGTGCGAGCTCCTTCCTTCAGTGCCATGGGGAACCAGTTCGCCATGACCTTCTCATCCCCGCTGGCAGCTTCGATGCCCAGCTCATAGAGCTAGAGGAACTCTGCAGGGTCGGTCGTGCCGTCGTAGCGGGGAGGCGGGTCTGGCTTGAACTTGCCGGGCCATGCGACGCTACGCAGCTCGGTGGTGTAGGCACGGCAGCCTGCGGTGGTCACGGGGGGCCTTGGCTGGTGGAGAGCTTGGTCTTGCGGGTCCCCATGCGCTGCAGCTGGGAGCAGCGCGGGGTCTTGACGCGGGGGAGCAGGAGCAGGGTCGCGGCATGCCGGAGCAGGGAGCGCCCGGGCAGCTTCTTGTGCGCGAGGGACTTCTTGGCAGCTCTGCTCTTGTCGCGCCGGCGCCTGACGGAGCGGGTTCCGGCCAGGGGCCGCGCGCCTTGGAGCCATGGCATCTTCTTGGAGAGGAGGCGGCTGGTACGCCCCCGGAGCTTCATTGCCCGCGCGGGGCGGGGTGCGGCGCAGCGGAACGGATGGCGCGGGAGAGCCCCCTGCGGCGCGGATGAGCTCGGCGACACGGTCGAGCCACTCTTCGTAGACGTCGTCGACGGGATGGTAGTGCAGGAGCTCGTTTGCTGTGATGAGCGCAGCCCAGGCCTCCAAGGGTGCACGGAGCGCGCGGGACGAAGAACCTGCTGGTGCGAGCGATGGAGTGGCGGTGCGGCCGTCTTGCCGCACGGACGGATGCTGAGGCGACGCTTGCTGCTCGTTCCCCGCCGGGCCGGTGGCGGCGTTGATGGCGGGCGACAGGGAACGACGAGGACTCCCGCCGATGGGAGCCGTCTGGGCGACGCGGGAAGCGATGGCGGCCCGGCGCTCGGCGCGGGCCCGACGAGCGTCGGACATGGACGCGACGGTCGGAGGAGAGTGGAGCGGTGGAAGACGAATTCCGGCGCACCCCTACCTGGCGCGCCAAATGTCGGATTTCGGGTTCCGGCAGACCCTTGAGGTTCGAACTCTGGGGTGCGCGCGTAGATTACGCCCTCTACCTCTCCGTCTCGCAAAAATCTAAGCTACTAAAAGAACAACACAAGAGACACAGAGTTTATACTGGTTCGGGCCACCGATGTGGTGTAGTACCCTACTCCAGTGTGGTGTGGTGGATTGCCTCTTGGGCTGGTAATGATGAACAATACAAGGAAGAACAACCTCGCGAGGGTCTGTTCTTGGCTGGGGGGACGAACTGCTAGGAGGAGTTAAATCGCCCTTCTCTCTGGATCCTCGCCGATTAGGCTTCTCGATTGCTAGATGTCTAGATTGCACGGTTGCTCCGTGTCTCTACCCTGGGGTGGCTAGCCCTATTTATAGGCAAGGGCCCTGGGCCTCTTCCCCAAATATTGAGCGGGAAGGGCGCCAACAATTGGCCATTTTGAAGGGGAACATCTGGTACACTTATCCTGACTAAAGTTGGTCCTCGCCTGCCAAAGGCTCTGGTGATGACGCCGGCTTGGGCTCCACAGTGACTTCCTCCTTGTCGCGGAGCTGGTCTTGGTCTCGTTGCACCGAAATGGGTGCCTTTGCTTGATCCTCCCACCTGCGCTTGCTCCCTTTGCACCAAAGAGGAAAGGGAGGACACTGCGCGGCTGGCGCCCGCCTGGCGCCCTTGGTCGTCATGGCTTGCGTCATGGGCACCTCGTGAGGTACCCTGCCTTGATCTTTCCGCCTCCTCGTGAGCCAGCCTGATGAGGCTGCACCTGAGGAAGCTCTGCGTCATCCGCCCCGCGAGGCTTGGCCCCTCACGAGGGTCTTGGGTCTTGTGTTGATGAAGATGGGCCGTGCTGGGCCCCCTTTGAGCTACGCCTCAGGCCGCACGCAGGCAAGTCTGGGGACCCCCGTTTCCAGAACGCCGACAAATGCTTATAGAGGTAATTTTAATCCTAGGCCTTTTCCTAGTAATTCCTCTAATAATTATGGTAATTCCTATGGAAATCCTTCTTGTAATAATAATAGGAACACCTTTGATCTTGAGAATAATATTAAAGAACTTATCAACACGCAAAAAGTTTTCAACACTACCATAGAAGAAAAGTTGAATAAGATTGATGATTTGTCTAGAAGTGTTGGTAGAATTTCTCATGATGTGGAAAATCTCAAGATGAAATTTTTTGTGCCTAAGGTTGATGAATCAATTAAATCTCTTTATATTTCTATGGATGAAAGTAAGAAAAGAACCGCTATGCTTAGAACTAAAAGAGAATTTTTAGAAAAAGCATTTTCTAGCGATTACTTTCGTAACAGTGATGAAGATCTTAAAATGATTGGTGTTTCTTCTATTGATTCCTTGTTTAGTAAAGTTAAGATTGATGAAAAAGGGACTGGAGAAGAGTCAACTTTAGCTAGAAGGCGTCCCGATAATTTGGAGGGTGAAAATTTTATTGAGAAAATCAATGAAAGTGGGTTTGAAGAGGTCAAAACTTTAACTAGTGATGTGCCCACTCTTTTGGATCACAAAGACTTTAATTATGATAGTTGCTCTTTGATTGACTGTATTTCTTTGTTGCAATCCATGATAAATTCACCCCATGCTTATGAACAAAATAAAGCTTTTACTAAACATATTGCTGATGCTATGATGAAAGGTTTTGAAGAAAAATTGGAATTAGAAGTTTAAATTCCTAGAAAATTGCATGGTGAATGGGAACCTACTTTCAAAGTCAAGATTAAAAATTATGAGTGTTTTCCTTTGTGTGACTTGGGTGCTAGTGTTTCTACAATTCCTAAATCTCTATGTTGTGCTTGGTCTTACCGATATTGAATCATGTTCTTTAAATTTGCACTTGGCGGATTCTACTATTAAAAAGCCTATGTGAAGAATTAATGATGTTCTTATTCTTGCAAATAGGAATTATGTGCCCATAGATTTTATTGTTCTTGATATTGATCGCAATCCGTCTTCTCCAATTATTCTTGCTAGATCATTTTTACGCACTAACGGTGCCGTGATTGATATAAAAGAAGGCAATATTATGTTCCAATTTCCTTTGAGGAAGGGTGTGGAACACTTTCCTAGAACAAGAATTAGGACACCATATGAATCAATCATGAGGGAATCTTATGGATGTCAGACAAGGTGATCCGCATTCCCCATTGCTCTATATCATCACTGCTGATCTCTTACAATCTGTGGTTAATGCTGCCTGGGCAAATGGAGAACTCTCCCTACCTATCAACCATGCATATGGGCAAGAATACCCTATTATCCAGTATGCAGATGACACTCTAATGATTATGCCAGCTAATGAAGATCAGATATTGCACCTCAAATACTTACTCAACATATTCAGTCTCTCCACTGGCCTGTATGTCAACTATAGCAAATCTTCAATGATCCCCATCAACATTGATCAACAATCAGTCACTTTACTTGCAAATTCATTTGGGTGTAAGGTGGAAAGTTTACCTTTCACATATTTGGGATTACCAATGGGCATCACCAAGCCCACTGTTATGGATCTCATCCCTGTAATAACCAAAATTGACAAAAGACTATCTGGAGTGACCAGATTCATGAATCACACTGACAGGCTCACCTATGTTAACTCAGCTGTTGCCTCCATGCCCATTTTCTCAATGTGTTCACTAAAAGTTCATTACACCATATTGGACCATGTGGACAAATCCTGCAGAAACTTTCTCTGGTATGGAAATGAGATCAATAGAAAAGGTAAATGCCTTGCTAGTTGGGATATGATATGTAAACCAAAAAATCAAGGAGGACTTGGAGTTTTGAACTTGAGGATGCAGAACAAAGCCCTACTTATCAAACATCTCTTCAAATTTTACAATAAGATGGATATCCCTTGGGTTAAGCTAATTTGGGAGGCTCACTATTAAAATAATGAAGCTCCACACACAAACCCTAGTAAAGGATCCTTTTGGTGGAAAGATTGCATGAAAATGTTTGATCTGTTTAAAGAGATGACAGCCTGTGAGATCAAAGATGGAAATTCTTGCAAACTTTGGGATGATAACTGGAATGGAGAGATGATGAAATTTAAATACCCTGAACTTCATTCTTTCTGCCTTCAGGAAAATATCTCTATCTGTAGAGCCAAAGATACTGGAAATCTTTACAGCTTATTCCAACTTCCTTTATCCATTGTTGCGCACCAACAATTCCATTTGCTAGCTGGTCAATTACACAATATCAGATTCAGCAATGAGCATGATATATGGAGTTTCCAATGGGGCAGCAGTATAAATATGTCCAAGAAAATTTATAACTTCCTACTGAGGGATGAGGATGCTGAAGTAAGTTTCAAATGGATATGGAAATCATGCTGCATGCCAAAGCATAAATTCTTTTGTTGGCTTCTACTTCATGATAGAATAAACACATGTGATCTTTTGACCAGGAAAAATATGCATCTTTACTCTACCCAATGTGTTTTATGTGATGATGAGAATAATGAGGACAGAATGCATCTACTCTTCTCTTGTCCATTCAGCCAAGGTTTTTGGTGGAACATTGGAATTGAATGGAACACAGACTTGGATATTCATGATATGATTATGGAAGCTCATCAAAGATATCAACAACAACACTTCATGGAAATTATGATAGTGGGATGCTGGAGTATATGGAATCAGAGAAATGGACTGATATTTGAAGGAATCCCATGCTCTATCAATGATTGCAGATATGATTTTATCAAAACTTTCAAGTTAACTATGTTAAGGGCTAAACCTAGTCTAAAGGAGGGGATGTAATCTTGGATAGACAACATTTAGTTATTTTTTATATTTTTTATGTTACTTTTTAATTATTCAATAATCTTCCCTGGTTGCTTCCCCATCAACCATTGTAAAGACTATATTTATGCTTTATTTATATGAAAAAGATCTACAATAAGGCTTTTGCCTTACTGTTTTATGGTCAAAAAAATCTTATGGATGTCGAAACAAATATGACAAAACTTAGATCCTTGCTTTATGCCTAGCTAAGGGCGTAAAACTATAGCGCTTGTTGGGAGGCAACCCACTGAATAAAATTTATTTTTGCTTTTTGATTTCTGTTCTTGAGTGTTTGCACAATTATATATGTTATTGTTATGATTGTGTTTTTTGTGTTTTAATTAGTGTTTGTGCCAAGTAAAGCCTTTAGGATCTTCTTGAGTGATAGTTCTTTGATCTTGATGACAAACAAAAACTTCTGCACTCACAAAAACAATTATATTTTTTTACCAGAGTGTGATAAAATGCCAATTCTTTTTGCAAAAGATCAATATACAAATTGCTTAGGTCGTCCTAATTTTTCAGAATTTTTGGAGTTTCATAAGTATTCAAAATATCCAGATTGCTACAGACTGTTCTGTTTTTGACAGATTCTATTTTCTTTGCGTTGTGTGCTTGTTTTGATGGCTCTATAGTTTTCTTTGATGAGTTTTTGCCATAGAAAAGTTGGAATACAGTAGATATAATGCAAGAAAAAAAATATGAATTAGTTTGCTATAGTACTTATAGTAGTGATTTGCTTTCTTATACTAACGGATCTTGTTGGGGATGTTACCACTGGGTGTAAACCGGCTAGGAGAGGCCGGGTTAACCCCATAAGTAGTTCATTATATATGAATCCCATGAAGACAGATGGTGACGCTTTATGAAGGCCCAGGGCCCAAAGCCGGTTTAAGGCCTAAACCGGCATTTATATGTAAACTTGTGTTGTAAGGTAGAAAGAGCGGAGACCGAACCGAACACATTTATGAGCCGGCCTCGGGATTCTGTAAACCGAGGGGCGTCAACCCATGTATATAAGGGGACGACCCGGTGGCGGTTCAGGGACAACAGACAACAACTGGAGACTCAGGCAAAGCGTATTCGCTCCCTGGTCATCGAAACCCCAGCAATTCCATAACAACTAGACGTAGGCTTTTACCTTCATCGTAAGGGGCCGAACTAGTATAAAACTCTCTTCCATACCTTGTCCGCTTTAACCCCTTTAAGATAACCCGTGGCGATGGCTCCACAACTAAGTCCTTTCTCTAGGACATCTGTCGTGACAAAACCACGACAGTTGGCGCCCACCGTGGGGCGATCGCACGATGGTTTCAAGTTCTTGGACGACAACTTTGAAGGACTCAAGGGTTACGCTGTGGGCCGGATGACCAAGAGTCGTGGTGGCAAGCTCTACATTGACGATGCAGGCTGGGGCCCTGAGGCCGGCCCAATTGAGTACGGTTACTGGGTCCCCTTTGGTGGCATACATGTTTTCATTGGCAAGATCGGCGAACCGGGCCCTGAGCCGGACATCTGCACCGACCTCGTCGAAATGGCTCAGCGTGCGAGATCTGCCCAGGTTAAGCCTGTCATGAAGCGTGCCTTCGTGGGAGTCATCCATGGAGGGGAATCTGAGGATAGATTGGAATCGGGTGGTGAAACCATCGTTTATTCCGACGATGAGTCATCAACCAAAGAGACCGAGTCGTTATATTAGTTACAAGATGGCCGGATTGGGGGCTGTTCCGATGGCGACAGTATTCCGGACCCCTTCGATCTGCTAAACCGGGTTGCGATCTTCATGGCCGGTATGCAACCGGCGCTCCACTCTTCGACCACAGCAGCGATGATTTCCGGATCGGCAGCAGCAACAGCAGCCGGGGCAGGAGGCCCTGTGCGACCGCCAGCTCAGGTTCTATCTGATTTATTTGACGCGTTGGCAACGCTGATGGCGGAGGTTAACCCGGCGGACCAGGAGGCACACAATGCGGAAATGGCGAAGGTGAAAGATCAGATCACCCAGGCCAAAGCCGACTTGGCAGCTAAGGATACCAGGATGGCCGCGGAGCGGGCCGCTTTGGATGCATAGGCTTACCGGCTTATGCTGGATCAGAGTGCGTCGAACGAAGTCCTGAAAAGGAGGTAGCGATCTCGCCTGCCGCCGGTTTATGATGCTAGAAACCTCTTTAACACCCGAGGAGCTGGGACCAGTAATCCGCCGGTGGTAAACCGGGCGGAGGCACCTGGAGCAGGGGCGCCGGTTCAACCACGTTTGGTGGAACCACCTCGTCAGAACAACATTGTAACACCGCATGTCCCCACGCCACCGGGTCATTACTCTAACCCGATGGACAACATTGTCGTTGCCGCTTCACGGCTGGCGGCCATCCCGATCGATGGCGGTTCTCCGGCGGCGGCTGAGACGCGTCGGGTTAAGGAGCTTCTTCAGACAACCTTGGTTCAACAGGAGGCTTACTCATACAGTCGCGATCGGATTCATTCCACTCCCCATCCAAGCCGGAGTTACAGCAGGCACATGGATGAATCGGCAGTGTCAAGCAACGAGCAGAATCGTGATCCGCCCCGTGGCAATAACCCGACGAGTGGTGCTGGTGATGCTCAAGAAGTGGTGGACCGGGCTCGGGCACGCAGAGAGGCCGAGTTAGCAGCGCAACATGAAGCCCGTCGGCTTACTCCGGTTCGTCCAACCACGTCGGTGGAACCATGAGTTACTTCTAGTTCTTTGGGAGTGTCGTGTTTCGTCCCAGCTTTGCGCAATGTGCGCCTGCCCAAGGATTTCAAAGGCCCGCGCAAGGTGCCGAATTACACCGCCGATTTATCCCCTGAGACATGGGTTGAAAGCTATGATATGGCCATGGAGGTGCTGGATGTGGATGATGCGGCGTGTGCGAAATACTTCACCATGATGCTAGAAGGGACGGCCCGCACTTGGCTAAAGAGCTTACCGGCTAATTCTATCAGGTCATGGGCCGAGTTGAGAGCCCGGTTTATACAGAATTTCAAGGATACATGCAAGCAACCCATGTCAATTGTGGACTTAGTTGCCTGTGTCCAGGAGGAATGAGAGTCAACAACCCAATGGGTGCGCCGAGTTTCGGAAATTTTGCATTCATCAGACCGCATCAACGCTGATACCGCAGTTTTAACATTGGAAGGCAATTGCCGGTTTGAACCCGTGAAGTTGAAGTTGGGACGGCTCAAACGTCACTGTAATGACATGGGAACCCTCATGGCTGCTCTGGTGAAGTATGCCGACTCTGATAGTACCAAGGATCCCGAGTCTAACGATGATAAGACAGGGAAGGGAAAAAGGAGCGGCAACGCCAAGGGGCAGCACCACAACCCGACGGGTCACGGAAATGGCGGCAAGCGTAAAGCGGGCCACGGCTTAGACTTTGTGGCTAATACCAGCACGCAGGACAAGGGCCAACGGCGTAAGGGTAAACCGCCCCAGCGCGGTGGAGGACCAAGTCCTAACCCGGACCGCATGTCTTATCTGTTGAACCAGCCTTGCCCAAAACATGGGACGAAGGAGAATCCGTCCACGCACCTCTGGAAGGATTGCTACATCATGCAAGAGTTCAAAAATTCTAGTTCTTTCCGGTATGATCATGGACCAGGTGGCGGTTCGGGCCCCGGATCTCATGGGCCGGGTTATGGTGGAGGTAGTTCCGGTTCAGGTTTTCACAGTAACCAGAGCAGGCATGGCAATCAAGGCAATCAGGGCAACCAAGGTGGTTATAACAATCAGGGGAATCGGCAACAGCAGCAGCAGCAACCGGGTTACCAGAGCAACCCGAAGCAGTTGAATAGCGGACAGTATCATGTCTTCACCACTAGCCTGGACAAGCGCGATCAGAAGCTTCATAAAAGGGCAGTGAATACCGTTGAACCGGTGGTGCCTCGTTATTTGCGCTGGTCCGAGCAGCCGATTATGTGGAGTAGAGAAGATCATCCGCCCCGGGTTGACAATCCGGGTCATTTTGCACTGGTGGTGGCACCTCAAGTGGGAGGTTATAAGTTCACTAAGGTACTCATGGATGGAGGGAGTAGTATCAATATCCTTTATTATGAAACTTTCCGCCGCATGGGGTTAACAAATAAAAATCTTAAACCGTCCAATACGGTGTTCCATGGTGTGGTGCCTGGTAAATCGGCATATCCTGTTGGTAAGATAGCTTTGGAGATGGCTTTTGGAGATGAGCATGACTCAGGATCAGAAACTTTGACCTTTGAGGTGGTGAAAATCAAAAGCCCGTATCATGCCCTGTTTGGACGGCCAGCTTATGCTAAGTTTATGGCACGGCCTTGTTATGTCTATCTGCAGCTCAAGATGCCAGGTCACAAGGGAACTATAACCGTGCATGGGAGCCGCAAGATCGCTCTGGAATGTGAAGAAGGTGATGCAGCTTATGCTGAGTCGGTTTGTGCAACACAAGAGTTGAAGTTTTACAAAGACAATGTTGATCCGGCAGATATGCCTTCATTGAAGAAACCAACTACAGAGCATGATCCGGCCCTGAAGTTTAAATCGGCTGATGAGACTAAGCTTGTTGACTTCGTGCCTGGCGATTCATCCAAACAGTTTAGCATCAGCGCTAACTTGGATCTGAAATAGGAAGGCGCGCTCATCGAGTTCATCCGTGAGAATCAGGACATCTTTGCGTGGAAGCCTTCTGACATGCCAGGTGTACCGAGAGAACTCACTGAGCACACTCTTAATGTTGATCCCAAGTATAAACCGGTCAAACAATTTCTCCGCCGGTTCAATGAAGAAAGACGCAAGGCTATTGGAGAAGAAGTAGCCAGGCTCTTGGCGGTTGGATTTATCGTTGAAGTATTCCATCCTGAGTGGTTGGCTAATCCGGTGCTGGTCCTTAAGAAGAACGGCACTTGGCGTATGTGTGTGGACTACACAGATCTCAACAAAGCTTGTCCAGCACATCCTTTTGCCCTCCCCCGCATTGATCAAATTATTGATGCTACGGCGGGTTGCGAGCGTTTAAGCTTTTTAGATGTGTATTCTGGTTATCATCATATCAAAATGGCAGTTAAGGACCAGGAGAAGACAACCTTCATAACTCCCTTTGGAGCCTTCTGCTATGTGTCCATGCCCTTTGGGCTCAAGAGTTCCCAGGCGACTTATCAACAGTGTGTGCAGAATTGTCTTCATAAACAGATCGGCTGCAATGTTCACGCCTATGTGGATGATATTGTGGTGAAATCAAGGAAGAAGGAGACATTGATTGTTGACTTGAAGGAAACCTTCGATAACCTGCGGGTTTACAAAATGATGCTTAATCCGGCCAAGTGCGTCTTTGGTGTACCTGCAGGCAAGCTCTTGGGCTTTTTGGTGTCTAACAGGGGCATTGAAGCTAATCCGGAAAAGATCAAAGCCATCACCTCCTTGGCCAAACCGAAGTGTATCAATGATGTTCAACGCCTGGCAGGCCGGATTGCTGCATTGAGTCGGTTTATCAGTCGCCTTGGCAAGAAGGCCATCCCTTTATATCAGATGCTGAAGAAAATGGATAACTTCGTCTGGAGTAACGCCGCTAATGAAGCGTTTGAGGACTTAAAGCAGCAACTGGCTAATCCGCCAGTCCTTGTTGCTCCGATTGATAAAGAGCTTTGTTGCTATATGTAGCAGCTAACGCTCGGGCTATTAGTGTGGCTATTGTGGTGGAGCGCAAAGAGGCAGGAAAGGAATATCTGGTTCAGCGGCTATTTTATTATATCAGTGAGGTACTTATCGAGTCCAAGCAGAGGTACCCACATTGGCAAAAATTAGTGTATGGGGTTTTTATGGCAAGCCGGAAGCTTAAGCAGTATTTTCAGGGTCATCCCATCACGATGGTTAGCTCTGCTCCTTTGGGGATATAATCCAGAACAGGGAAGCAACTGGCCGGATTGCTAAGTGGGCTATCAAGCTTGGGCCTCACGGGTTGAAATACATACCCCGGACGGCAATCAAATTGTGGATTTCATCAATGATTGGATGGAACTACAAGTGCCAGAAGAGAAGCCGGATCATACTTATTGTACTATTCATTTTGATGGGTCGAGGCAATTGGAGGGCTCGGGGGCTGGAGTTGTATTAACTTCCACATGAGGTGATAAGTTTTGTTATGTTCTCCGTTTAATGTTCCCTTGCACTAACAATGCAGCTGAATACGAGGCCTTACTCCATGGTCTTCGGATGGCTAAGGAGATGAACCTAAGCCGAGTTAAGTGCTTCGGTGACTCGGATCTGGTGGCTCAACAAGTGTCCGGTACTTGGGATTCCGAGGACCCACTCATGGCAGCATATCGTCGTGAGGTGGATATTGTTGCAGGTCACTTTAAAGGTTGTCAGGTGGATCATGTGGACCGGCGGAAGAATGAAGCGGCGGACACCTTAAGCCGCCTGGGTTCCCAACGTAAGCCGGTTCCACCTAATGTTTTCCTGGATTTTCTGCATAATCCGTCCGTCAAGCTCCCTGGTGAAGAGGATTTGGCTGTTCCTGATCCGGAAGCTCAGTTGGTGGTGGCTCTTCACGTTATCCCGGATTGGACGGTTCCATATCTGGCATATATGAACCGGGGCGAGTTACCAGAGGATGAAACTTCGGCTAGGCAGATAATCCGGCGGTCCAAGTCCATGACTATTATCAATGGAGAGTTACATCATTGCAGTGTGACAGGGGCGTTTCAACGCTGTGTGTCTCCTGAGGAAGGCCTTGAAATTTTTCGAGAGATCCACGAAGGAGATTGTGGTCACCACGCCGGTTCAAAATCTTTGGTGGCCAAGGCGTTTCGTCATGGTTTCTATTGGTTGACAGCTCATGCTGATGCGGAGGACTTGGTCAAAAGATGTGATGGCTCTCAGAAATTCTCAAGGCGCGCTCATGTACCGGCTCAAGAATTGAGGATGATTCCAATCACCTGGCCATTTGCGACTTGGGGGCTGGATATGGTTGGGCCTTTCAAGAGGTCCAAGGATAAGAAGACCCACCTTTTGGTGGTGGTTGATAAGTTCACGAAGTGGGTGGAGGCAGAGCCAGTTAGTAAGTGTGATGCAGCTATGACAGTTCAATTCATCAAAAAGGTGATCTTCCGGTTTGGCTTCCCACACAGCATTATAACAGACAATGGTACCAATCTGTCAAAGGGTGCCATGAAGGAGTTCTGTTAGCGTGAGCACATCCGGCTTGACGTGTCATCAGTGGCTCACCCCCAGTCCAATGGTCAAGCGGAGAGAGCCAATCAAGAGATCTTAAGAGGCATCAAACCCCGGCTTATGGTTCCTTTGCAGCGGACGCCGGGTTGTTGGGTTGAGGAGTTACCTTCTATGTTATGGAGCATCAATACCACACCTAATAGGTCGACCGGATACACACCATTCTTCATGGTTTATGGAGCGGAAGCAGTTCTTCCTAGTGACATCCGTCACCTCGTGTAGCGGCATATGTTGAAGCTGACAACGAGAAGGCACAACAAGAAGCTCTTGACATGTTAGTTGAGGAGCGTGACATGGCGGCAGCCCGTTCGGCAATTTATCAGCAAGATCTGTGTCGGTATCATAGCCGCCGGGTTAGAACCAGAACCTTTCAAGAAGGAGATTTGGTGCTTCGACTCATCCAGGATCAGACAGATATGCACAAGCTATCCCCCCCTTGGGAAGGACCCTTTGTGGTCAGCAAGAATCTACACAATGGGTCATACTACCTAATCGATATTCGAGAGCGCAAAGACTCATGTAAATCGGAGGAGGAGACCAACCAGCCGTGGAATATTGCTCATCTTCGGCCTTATTATACTTCAGCCATAGGCTCTTCTTATGTATATATTATGACAATGTATATATTACGATCAATATAATAAACCGGAGCCTCAGCTAAAGTGGGGTATCTATTGTTTTTCCTACATCATGTGTGGTTACATGGAGCATCTGTTTATAAAGCGGCGTCCGGTTTACCCCTTGATTCAGCTATTCAAAGCTTTATGTTACATCACTTGGGGGCTTGGTCGTATCCGAACCATAGCTACACCTCTTGATCGACGCAATGCCACATCATCACTTGGGGGCTTGGTTGTATTGGAACCACAGTCACACCTCTTGATCGGCTCAAAGCCAAATCAATCTGGGGCCAAAGAGAATGTTGTAAAAACAACAACTCAAACATAGGCACCCACTGAGCATAGCTCAAAACGTTACTTGGGGATTCTTTGCTATCGCAATGAACTTAGAATCTACACTTGTAATGGGCTATCAAGCCATGGCTTGGAAGCCTGGAGTATACACCTAAAACCTTGGGTTAACCTGCCTATTTAAGTAAGTCACTCCGCCCAGGTAAACCTGGTATAACCCTTCAAACTTTGACAAGTTACTCTAAAATAAAGACCCTAAACTTGTCAAGTTAAAATGATGATTGGTTAAGGATTGAGGACCATCTTAAAAGGCTTTACAAAAATGGTTTAACTCAGTGGCCTGGCAGCCGATGAAAAGCCTCGAATTTGGGGCCTGGCAGCCCGTGAAAAGCCTCGACTACAACGGTTTTTATTTGCCTTTGTTAAGTTTTCCTTGTTTTCATAAGATTTGTGACGTTTTTTAAACCGGTGTTTATCAACCCGGTTAGGCTGTCAACTACAAGTTGTCAGTACACGATTAAATTATAATCCGCAGACTATCAGCGCGGTCTGGTTTTGGCTCAAAGTCGCCAGTATGAAATAAACCGGTGTTTATCATAACCCGGAATGGTTTTATTGTAAACCGACATCATATAACAGGAGTTACTTATCCTCCAGAGTAGGGTTATGACCCTCACTACAACGTTTGTCAACCAACATTATGCCTAAAGGTTGCAGGTATTATATATTTCCATATTTGGTTATCTTTTACAACCTTGGTTACAAACCTTGGTCATATATATATTTGGGTATCATAACCCGCCCGGGGGCAAACCGCCAGGGCGCTTTAAGCTTTTTATCTGCAGGAACATCATGAATAAATGACTATGGATTATAAATATCATCTCTTAAGCTTACCGGATTAAGCAGGCATCAGTCGCAGATAAATATGCACGAAGGCATACCAGACAGTATTTTTACTAGCCTATTACAAGGCGTTTCAATGCCCAAAAGGATAATAGTTTTCTCAAAGATATGTTGCACCATGTAGAAGACTAAACCGGCCTCCGGTTCATGATTGGTCACCAGCTCGGCCTGACGGTTGCGGATCATCTCACGCCGGTTCAACTCCCTCATCTCTACCCAGTGGCTGGAAGTCAATAGTTGCCCAGTCGATCCCAGTTAGGGCTTGGAATATATCTTCATCGCTTATAAGCGTGGACGGTTCAATGTCAGGGGCATAAGTGTGCTTGCGGATGGGTGGAATAAGACTTTGCACTTCTGGAATTGGCGCAGCAACCCGTCTGTTCTTATCATCATAACTCGCCTGATAGTACGAGAGATCCGCTTCTTCAACCAGTTGACAAGCCAATGGGCGTACTTCCCGGTTTATGAGTCGGAGATCATCATTGCCAAATTTTGTTCTGTCTTCCTTCAAACTGGGATAGTCTTGGGCTACTTCCACCGGATCAAAGTCAGGTACCCACGCTTTTCCCCGGGTTAGCGCGGCCAAAGCGCCCGTTCTAGCGGCAGACTTTTTTACCTCGTCTACCCGGGCAGGAAGCATAGATAACCTTTCTAAGGTATCTTTGATCAAAGTGGGAGGCGGATTATTGTGTGAAGTAGTATAGATGATCCGTTGTGCGCCGGTATACAGCTGCTCTATCAGAGTATAGGCCGCTTTCAATTTCTTCTGTACGTCAGAGCCCAGATGGCTAATACAAGTTCCTACATCATTACAAGCATTAGTAAACCGGCAATGCATGGAAGGATATGTTGAAAACATAAGTCAAGGATGTTTACCGAACACAGCAGCAGTCATGGCATGAATGTGCCGCTTTACACCAGTCAACTCATCAACCATCGGTTTAAGAGCTGCTTCCACATCTTTGGCCCTTTTTTTCAAAGTTGTTTTCTCTATCTCCCAATCAGACCGTTCCTTGTTGAAGCCCTCGCCTAGAGCGCTGGTTAACTCTTCCTTGGCTTTGGAAGTTTCGGCTTGCTGGGATTTGAGGTTCTCCTGCAGATCAGTGGTTTGGCTTTCTTTCTTGCTCAGTTCAGCCTATAAAGAGACAGATATATAATGAGTTGCCAGTACATATTTGAAGTACCAAGCACATAACAAGTTATGCCCTTGGTACTTGGGGGCTAATGCATATTTGCTTTTTATCAGAAATT
Source organism: Aegilops umbellulata (assembly GCA_032464435.1). Classification (NCBI taxonomy): domain Eukaryota; kingdom Viridiplantae; phylum Streptophyta; class Magnoliopsida; order Poales; family Poaceae; genus Aegilops; species Aegilops umbellulata. Next base: position 279,825,713 of record CP136058.1, read on the forward strand.
TCTACAAGTCCCAAGCACAACACAAGTATTAAACTTGCACTTGGGGGCTAATGTGTGTTTGCTCATAATTGCTGATATGGGAAATCTTCTACAAAGTCCCGGTTCATCTTTATAAAGTTAAACCGACCCTCGGAGGCTACATCAGTGAAGTTAAGAGGCATTGTTGCGAACATGAAATTGTTACTAAAGTCCCGGTTTAGACCGGTATCCTAAACCGTCGCTTGGGGGCTACTGGAATTGATAAGCTGCAATTGAATGTAAGAGAGAAATGGTTATGTTAGTTACCTCATATCGCTCCTTCATCAAGTTTACCAAGCTAGCTTCATAATCACGGCTGGTATACAGACGGTTCAAGAAGCTAGAATGAATGTCTTGAGCATCGAGATGGTCATAGCTTGATAAATCGGCATTCCATTTGCCTTTGCCGATAGCAGAGAGCTCCTCCTTGGTAGTATGCTTTGACAAAGCGACAGGATTACCAGGAGTGGTGTGGCCAGTGCTAGTAATCATAATTTCATAATCTTTTTCCTCAGCAGCCTTTACTGGAGTTGGCGGTTTGTCCGTATTTTTAACTAGACTGACCGGTTTATCATCAGCTTGGACAGGACTGGAGGGTTGATCAGCACGGTTGGTGGTGTCCATTTCCACCTGTTCAATGACAAAATCATGGTCTTGAGGTGGTGGGTCATTGAGTATGACATCAGCATCAGTCTCCTCAGGATCAGGAGTTTTTTCCGGTTCAGCCACGTTATCATCAGTCGGTTTATTCAACCGAGCCTTCTTGCTTGGTCTAGGCTTGGCGCTGAGAAAAATAAAATATGAGGATCAATACAGTGTATAAAAATAACACATCAAGGATAAAACAAGTGTATAGCTCACCCAAGAACCGTTTTGAGGGGTGGAAGTTTGGTGGCCGACGACTCGCCAGAAGATGAATGAGAAGTACCCTGATAATTTGAATCAGACGGGTTAAGAGGTTGACGAAAACAACCCGCTTTGGGGCGTGAAGTGTCAAGGGGATAAGAGACCTCTGATCGGCGTTTCTGAACCGGAGTGTTCGGTAAGCCGGCGGAGGTAACTACCTGGCCGCTATGCCGGGCTGTGCGGCGAGCCTCGTGCTGCTGCGTCTTCACAAGAATGTTCGGGTCCAAGTAAGCAAGAGGGTGAGAAAATTTTACTTTCTGGTTTGCTCGACGGATTTTTAGTGTTGGCAAAGGATCTGAATTGCAGGAAAGAACGATCACCTCTACCACATCGACTTGGCTGACTTCAGCGTCGTCCTGACAATAATCATTATCAATGAGATGTACGAAAAATGAACCAAGAGAGTCAAGTTCTACCTCTAATTCCGGATTACCCACATCATCATCAACTGGTAGCTCGGAGGATGTAGTGGTTCTTTTCTTGGCTGGTTTCTTAACAACCTTGGTCTTTGGGCGTTGTGGCTTGGCCAGTTTGTCTTGAGGTTTCTTATTCCATAACAGATCATCACCCTGTCAAGAAAATGATCAAGCTTTCAGAGAATATTTGGATGAAAGTAAATTAAGATGAAAAGATTACATGATTCTCACAGCGGGCGGTTTGTGGAAAGTGCAGAAAGGGAGTAGTCGGGTTTGGGCACAGACAGCCTCCGGCTCGTTCAGCATCTTCTTTACAGCCTCAGTGACTTCTGCATCTGTAAGCTGAATGTCAATGTGCCGCTGAGCATCTTTCAGACTCCCCGTATCAACCCGGAGCGCCGGCTTAAGGGCAGAATACTCCAGCTTATCCAACAGCGAGCAAAGTCCACTCCTGTCAAACCGTTCGCCATGAAGGCTCTAAGCTTTGATAGCTGAGGGGCATACTTGGCCCTTTCTTTGGCAGTCAACCTGGGAGGAAAAGGATGTGTGTTGCTAAGGCGTTCAGGACGATAACCCGGCAGAGGGTTTTCATCAGTTGGAGATGTATCCTTGCAGTAAAACCAGGTCTGGTTCCACTCCTTGGGTGACTGTGAAGCTTGGGATGAGGAAAAGTAACTTCCTTCCTTTTCTGAACCGCCATTCCGCCCAATTCAGTGTTGGGTCCATCTGTGAATTCTGTGTGACGGTTTAGGTGAAAGAAGTCCCTAAAGAGTTCTACTGTAGGTTCCTCTTGTAGGTAAGCCTCACCAAAAACTTAGAAGTGGCAGATGTTGGTCACAGAATTTGGACCGATGTCTTGAGGGCGCAGTTGAAAGCTGGCGACTACATCCCGGAAATTTTTTGAACCGGGAGGGCTGAAACCCCGGCCCAGGTGATCAGCAAACACAACTACCTCTCCATCCTTGGGTGTAGGAGGATTTTTCGGGCCAGGACCCTCCAATGGATGACATCTTTCTTCGCTAAAACACCCGTTTTAACGCAGTTGTTTAACTGCTCTTCAGTCACTCGAGAAGGAGCCCAATTGCATTCATAAAATTGCTTGGCCATGGCAATGAAAATCTAAAACATTATTGTTGATGGTTTAAGATTTACAGTGGATAACTATACAGCGGTATAAGGATGAAAGCATATTATTAAACCGGAGTTGGTTGTTCGTAAACCGGAGTTCAATGATGGAGACAGTATAATGATGAGTACATTGGCGGTTCAACAGGGGACTAATGGTATCTACTGGGTCGTCATTTTTCTAGGGAGTTAAACCACCTAATCTGGTATTGAAGATACAAGTCCAAAGATGTGTGAGTGAAGGGAAAATAGGTTTCACAAATTGGCATTATAATTTTGGATCTACCGCATGTCAGAAAATGAAAAATATTCAGACCTACATATTGGTACCGAAGCAGTTGATGAAGGTTCAGATGGACTTTCTACTTAAACAAGATGTATGGATGGAAAAAAGGGCTACGGCTATCACTGTACAGGATAAACATCAAGGTTTGAGTCAAACAGCTATTACACAACGACGAACACTGACGAACACCGATGAACACTGAAACCCTAATGACAGATCTATGGGGGAAGAAAAGAAGGCTTACCGATGCTGACGGGAGAGCGGAGAGGCACCGCGATTCTCTGGTGCGTTTAGGGTGATGCAGCGGCCGGAGTTGAGGCAGAAGCAAAGGTCGACGGTGGCGGCGGAGCTCCAAGGGTCGGGCAGTGCAAGAAAGGGGATGAGGTGAAGAGATACGTGGGGGATGGAAATACCCCCTGGCCCTATTTACAAAGGCGAAAAGATAAGCGTCAGGTGCGAAAATCGAGGAGCCCGAAAATTTGGATATGAGGTGGAGCTGTCGCCTCGATTGTCGGAGGCTCATTAATGAGGATGGGTTATATACAGTTTTAAATAATAGATGATGTCATGGCGGTTTACCATGGTCCTGGAAAGTCACGTCACGGTGGTTTACAGATTATGTGAAGATATTGAAGAAGAAATTTTCTTAAGTATTCAGGACTGACACGAACCAGTTCAAATCAGTCTGGGGCCTAATGTTGGGGATATTACCACTGGGTGTAAACCGGCCAGGAGAGGTCGGGTTAACCCCATAAGTAGTTCATTATATCTGAAGCCCATGAAGACAGATGGTGACGCTTTATGAAGGCCCAGGGCCCAAAGCCGGTTTAAGGCCTATAGACATAAACCGGCATTTATATGTAAACTTGTGTTGTAAGGTATAAAGAGCGGAGACCGAGCCGGACACGTTTATGAGCCTGCCTCGGGATTCTGTAAACCGACAGGTGTCAACCCATGTATATAAGGGGACGACCCGGCGGCGATTCAGGGACAACAGACAACAACTGGAGACTCGGGCAAAGCGTATTTGCTCCCTGGTCATCGAAACCCCAGCAATTCCATCACAACTAGACGTAGGCTTTTACCTTCATCGTAAGGGGCCGAACTAGTATAAAACTCTCTTGCGTCCCCTGTCCGCTTTAACCCCTTTAAGATAACCCGTGGCGATGGCTCTACGACTAAGTCCTTTCTCAAGGACATCTGCCGTGACAAAACCACGACAGATCTCATGAAGGTTTTGTTGAGTTTCGTGTGATTGAAGTTTTCAAGTTTTGGGTTATCTTACGATGGATGAAGGAATAAGGAGTAAGAAGAGAATAAGCTTGGGGATGCCCTGGCATCCCAAGCTATTATCCAAAAGAGATCCATCAACTAAGCTTGGGGACGCCCCGAGTGGCATCCCCTCTTTCTTCTAACGACCATCGGTATTTTACTCGAAGCTATATTTTTATTCGTCACATACTATGTGTTTTGCTTGGAGCGTCTTGTATGATATGAGTCTTTGCTTGTTTTATTTTGTGTTTTGAGTCTTGATTCCTTGCTGGACACACCTATTTGAGAGATCCAAAATTATTTCACGGCTTGTTAGAATTGCTCTCTATGCTTCACTTAAATTTTTATGAGCTATGGACTTGCTCTAGTGCTTCACTTATATCCTTTTGAGCATGGTGTGCTTTAATATTTTTGAAGAAATGCTCTCTTGCTTCACTTAGATTTATTTGAGAGTTAGTAAAATTTTCAAGAAATTCTCTCTTGCTTCACTTAAATTAATTTGAGAGAAAGAAATATTATGCTCATGATCTTCACTTATATTTGTTTGAGCTTATCAAAAGCAACACATGAAAATTAGTTCCAAAGTGATAAATATCCAAGAAGGATATAATAAAAACTTTCATGAAGATCATTGGACAAAATGAACTTGATTCTTAGTAATAGTTTTGAGATATGATGATGTGATATGTGAGTCATCTTGATGAGTAATTATGCTTTAGTAAGAATATTGGTGTTAAGGTTTGTGATTCCCTATGCAAGCACGAAAGTCAATAATTATGCAATGAAATTATATCCTACTTGTAGTGCATTATTCGGTGTTAATTATGCTTAATGCTCACTTATGAGATTATCCGTCTCTTGGTTGGTCGCTTCTCAATCTTTTGCTAGCCTTCATTTTGCACTAAGTATGATCACTACTTGTGCATCCAAAAACCTTTAAACCAGTTTTTGCCACATGAGTCCACTATATGTACCTATTTGCGGTATTCTTTTGCCCTTCTAAGCAAATTTGTATGTGCCATCTCTAATTTTCAAAATAAACTTCTCTTTTGTGTGTTCGTACCACTCGCGGAGGGTGGCTAATATTTTCCATGCTAGATGTGTTATTCTCACGATGAGTGTTCATTCACTTGTCATTGCACGAGAGTAAGGCAAATGTATTAGGGATGCCCAGTCCCGAAATGAAAAATGAATTTACTTTATGTTGTCAAATAATAAATTCCTTGTAAAGTGTTGGTATGGAAGGCACCCATGGATACGGTTAGCCATGGAAAGTGAAAGTATGGTTGAAAAGGAATAAACCTTAATTTCTGTTTGGGAACCGCCTATGATATATCTAGCATGAAAAGTGTTGGGAACTCTAAGTCGTTTTCATTGGTGGGAAGGACACACCTCCCAAAATGTTTTTATCTCTAAGTTTTTCGCTTTGAGCTCTGACACCTCTACAAGTCCCTACTTCCCTCTGCGAAGGGCCTTTCTTTTTTAATTTTTGCATTTTTTTTAATTTGAGTCTCCGTATTCTCTTATAAAAGCACCAACTAGGAGGCCCTATGACCGTACTTGAGCATTGGGTGTAGCTAATATGCGAGTGTGTTTCATGAAATGGATCAATGATTAAGCATAATGGGCTAGGGATAGCTTATTTTAGCGTTGATCCTTTGAGAGACATGGTTGCTTGTTGATATGCTTCAGTATTTAAGCTGTCATGTCAAAAATAGACTATTGCTTTGAACAATATAAAAGTCCAAATGTCCATCCAATAAAGAAAAGAATATGATATGACATGTTAGGTAGCATTCCACATCAAAAATTCTGTTTTATCACTTACCTACTCGAGGACGAGCAGGAGTTAAGCTTGGGGATGCTGATACGTCTCCAACGTATCTATAATTTTTTATTGTTCCATGCTGTTATATTATCAATCTTGGATGTTTTATAATATTTTTATATCATTTTTTGGTACTAACCTATTGACATAGTGCCAAGTACCAGTCGTTGTTTTCTGCATGTTTTTTACATCGCAGAAAATCCATAGAGTCCAAATGCAACAAAACTTCACGGAGATTTTTTATGGACCAGAAGACACCCAATAGGCCAAGGATGCTCCTGGGGGGTGCTCCGAGGGGAGCACAACTCACCAGGGCGCGCCAGGAGGCCCGGGCGCCTTGGTGGGTTGTGCCCACCTCGGGTGCCCCCGGTACCGCCTCATTGCTCTATAAATACCCTAATATTCCAGAAACCCTAGGGGAGTCGACGAAAATCAATTCCAGACGCCGCATAGTCCAGAACCACCAGATCCAATCTAGACACCATCACGGAGGGGTTCACCACATCCATTGGTGCCTCTCTCATGATGCGTGAGTAGTTCTTTGTAGACCTTCGGGTCTGTAGTTATTAGATAGATGGATTCCTCTCTCTCGTTTGATTCTCAATACAATGGTCTCTTGGAGATCCATATGATGTAACTCTTTTTGCGGTGCGTTTGTTGGGATCAGATGAACTTTGGGTTTATGATCAGATCTATCTTTTTATATCCATGAAAGTTATTTACGTTTCTTTGATCTCTTTTATGCATGATTGCTTATAGCCTCGTATTTCTTCGCTGATATTTGGGTTTTGTTTGACCAACTTGATCTATTTATCTTGCAATGGGAAGAGATGCTTTGTAGTGGGTTCGATCTTACGATGCTTGATCCAAGTGACGGAAGGGGAACTGACACATATGTATCGTTGCTACTAAGGATAAAACGATGGGGTCTATCTCTACATAGATAGATCATGTCTACATCATGTCATCGTTCTAATTGCATTACTCCATTTCTCCATGAACTTAATACACTAGATGCATGCTGGATAGTGGTCGATGTGTGGAGTAATAGTAGTAGATGCAGGCAGGAGTCGGTCTACTAATATTGGACGTGATGCCTATATAATGATCATTGCATCGGTATCGTCATGATTATTTGAAGTTCTATCAATTGACAAACAGTAATTTGTTTACCCACCGTTCGCTATTTTTCTCGAGAGAAGCCACTAATTAAACCTACGGCCCCCGGGTCTCTTTCCCATATTATTTGCCTTTGCGATCTACTTTTTCTTTGCTTTTATTTTCAGATCTATTAAACAAAAATACAAAAATACTGTAGGATCGGAAGTATGTCTAGAGGGGGGTGATTAGACTACTTGACCAAATAAAAACTTAACCTTTTCCCGATTTTAGTTCTTGGCAGATTTTAGTAACTTTAGGACAAGTCAAGCAATCATCACACAATTCAAGCAAGCATGCAAAGAGTATATAGGCAGCGGAAAATAAAGCATGCAACTTGCAAGAATGTAAAGGGAAGGGTTTGGAGAATTCAAACGCTATTGGAGACACGGATGTTTTTCCCGTGGTTCGGATAGGTGGTGCTATCCTACATCCACGTTAGTGGAGACTTCAACCCACGAAGGGTAACGGTTGCGCGAGTCCACGGAGGGCTCCACCCACGAAGGGTCCACGAAGTAGCAACCTTGTCTATCCCACCATGGCCATCGCCCACGAAGGACTTGCCTCACTAGCGGTAGATCTTCACGAAGTAGGCGATCTCCTTGCCCTTACAAACTCCTTCAACTCCACAATCTTGTCGTAGGCTCCCAAGTGACACCTAGCCAATCTAGGAGACACCACTATCCAAGAAGTAACAAATGGTGTGTTGATGATGAACTCCTTGCTCTTGTGCTTCAAATGATAGTCTCCCCAACACTCAACTCTCTATCACAGGATTTGGATTTGGTGGAAAGAAGATTTGAGTGGAAAGCAACTTGGGGAAGGCTAGAGATCAAGATTCATATGGTAGGAATGGAATATCTTGGTCTCAACACATGAGTAGGTGGTTCTCTCTCAGAACATATGAGTTGGAAGTGTAGATGTGTTCTGATGGCTCTCTCCATGAATGAAGAGGAGGTGGAGGGGTATTTATAGCCTCCACTTAAAATCCAAACGTTACACACAATTTACCAATCTCGGTGGGACTGAATCAACAAACTCGGTCGGACCGAAATGGTAAACCTAGTGACCGTTAGAGTTTTTCGGTGGGACTGACATGCATCTCGGTAGGACCGATATGGTTAGGGTTTGGGCATAACGTAATCTCGGTGAGACCGATTACACAAACTCGGTGAGACCAATTTGGTAATTAGCTAACCAGAGAGTTGGTCAGGCAAACTCGGTGGGACCGATTTGCTCTTTCGGTGAGACCGAAAAGTTACAAAAGGGAAACAGAGAGTTTGCATTGCAATCTCGGTGGGACTGATCCGCTCTTTCGGTGAGACCGAAAAGTTACGAAAGGGAAACAGAGAGGTTGCAATCCCATCTCGGTGAGACCGAGATTCCTATCGGTGAAACCGATTTGCTAGGGTTTTGGCAGTGGCTTATGACATATGAAGAACTCGGTAGCGCCGGATAGAAAGAATCGGTATGACCGAGTTTGGCTTAGGGTTTAGGTCATTTGTGGATATGGGAAAGTAGTTGAGGATTTTGGAGCATATCATTAAGCACATAAGGCAAAGAGATCATTAAGCAACACCTCATCCCTCCTTGATAGTATTGGCTTTTCCTATGGACTCAATGTGATCTTGGATCACTAAAATGTAAAATGAAGAGTCTTGAGCTTTTGAGTTTGAGCCAATCCTTTGTCCTTAGTATTTTGAGGGTTCCACTTTCACCATTCATGCCATGCCAATCATTGAGCTTTCCTGAAATAGTTATCTTGGAATATCATTAGCTCAATGAACTATATGTTGTTATGAATCACCAAAACCACCTAGGGATAGTTGCACTTTCAATCTCCCCCTTTTTGGTAATTGATGACAACATATAGATCAAAGCTTCGACAAAAGATAATAAGAATGAATTACATCGTCGCTTTGAGAAGTATGTGATAAGTAAGAGCTCCCCCTAAATTTGTGCATATATAAAATTTGCTTTGGACTGCAAATGCACAAGAAGTTAGAATTATGGGTTACTCTTCCATGTCACATACATCTTGGTGGAGCGCTCAAAATGATTAATAATGAAATACATGCACTCATCACCAAGGCAAAGTGAATGATCACATAAGATAGATAAGATATATCAAACATGCATAAGTGTAGCTTATGATCAAACACATGATCATCAATGTCTCACAAGCATATCAAAGTATCTCAACCAAAAGCAAACAATGTTTTAAAGACCACCAAATAAAAGCAAGAGAGAAAAGCAACACTCTCTCTCTCTCTCTCTCTCTCTCTCTCGAAGCCTATGATCTATACATTTTTCTCCCCCTTTGGCAACAAGTTACCAAAAAGTTCCTAGAAAATGCATAGTGCTAGATCGACACTCAGGCTTGATCTTAAGGTGGTGGTGGAGTCTGGATCACTCCAAGGATGAAGGCTTCCGTAGACGCTGTTGGAGTTGGAGCTAAAGTGGATGCTGGAGCAGGTTGGGTTGGTGTTGCGGCTGGAGCTGAGGCGGTTGCTCTTGTGTCAGGAACTGGCACTGCAAACGACCTCGGACCTCGTGGCACTCTGGCAAATGCATCTGTGGTTGTCTTCCCTCTCCTCTCCTGCATGTCATCTTGGAGTTGCTCCACTGCAGTCTGAATTTCTGTCACCTTGATGTCCAAGTCATAGAACTTCTGTTCTACGATTCTCTCTAAGCTTGCCTGGTTCTGAGTTAGGTTGGCCAAACCTTTCTCAATCCGCAGAGTGGATGCAACCAGGTAGCTAAGCTGCTCTTGCTTGGTTTTCAAGAAGTATTCAGATGCCTCCTCTTGAGTTGGCATCCTTGCAGCTTTCTCCTTCCTTGCCTTCTCCTTTTGTGCTTGTGCATGGGCTGAAGATGGTTCATCTCTGTTCATCACAACCTCATTGTCTTCAAAATCAGGATGAATAGGCAGATGTTCCTTATCCAAAAGATATATGCCAGTGCCCATCTTGGAGTTGATCAGTTCCTGGATCTAAGGGGCATATCCACAGCTCCTCTTCTAGTCTGTTGTAGTCCTCTTGATTGTTTCAATCATAAGGCTCATGACTTTGAACTTCTGAGGCACGTCAAAGATATGAAGCAAATTGATTACATGGCCTCTGATCATCTTGTGATCACCTGACTTGGGCAACAGAGTGTGCCTTAAGATCCAATTGATGGTTGGCAATCCTGACAGAAGATAGTGTACAGATCCATACTTGAAAGTTTCAAGTGCCTTGTCAGGGATCTCTTTGTACATGTTGATCATGGAGTTGTGGTCCATCTTCTTCTTGGAATAGACATCCAAGTCATCTTCATTTTCCTCTGGGGCATTGGTCAGTTGTGCCCATTCAGCAATAGTTGATTGGTACCTCGTACCTTCAGACATCCAGACAATCCTCCCATCTGGGTAAAAATGTGCTGTGGAGTAGAACTGCATGATAAGTTCCTCATTCCACTTTATGAGCTTTTGCCCAACAAAGTCTGCTACTCCACACGCCTTGAAGCTGTCCTGCACTCCAGGGTAGTGCTCATCGCTATCCTTGATGTATTGCCCATCGACCCATTTCATGTCACATACAATGGGCTTCTTGTCTAACAAGACTGTCTCATAGAAGTCCTGCTGTTCCTTAGTATGGAACCTGTAGTCTACAGCAGTCCTTCTCCCGGTAGCATAGGGATCCTCTGCTCTCCATTTTCTCAATCCAGAGTCTCTCCTGATTTTCATATCCTCAGCCACAGGATGAGCATCATTATGGCCTGGGATCTTGGGCTTCAATTTTCTCAACACTTGGCCTTCCTCTTCTTTAGCAGGTTCTGGCACTGGGGCCTTGTTTTTCTCAGATGCTGGGATGCTTCTTGTATTCCTCTTTGGTTTTTGCTTTGGAGCTGTCTTGGGGGCTTCCTTGGGCTTGGATGCAGCTGCCCCTGATCTAATGGCATCACCCATCAGCTTGGGTGCCTTGGGTGCTGGTGCAGCACCTTCCTCTTCCTCTTCTTCTTCTTCATCAGAAGAATGTTGTTAAAATTCAGCCATAGGATCTACTTTCTTGCACCATCTGCCTCTTTTTCTTTCTTTCTTCTCTACAGCAACAACTGGTTCTTTGGGAGTGGGCTTCTCAGGAATCTTGGTTGAGGCTCTGGCCTTTGGCATTGGTTGCCTGCCTGCTGGCCTTTTGACCTTTAAGCCTGGCTTGGTGCTCTGCCTTGAACCATGCTCTTTCTTGAGTACAACTTTCTTGGAAGTTGCCTCTTCCTCTGCCACATAATCTTCATCCTCTCAGTCTGAAGTTCTCTTCTTTCTCTGTCTTGTGGCAGCTTTTGGCAGATTGCTAGGGGTGCTCCTGCTGCCATCATCTGAGTAACTGGAGGGACTAGTGCCCTCACTCATGTGCACAAGCTGCTCTGACTGATTCTGACTATCACTTTGGTCTGACATGATGAACAAGCTGACTGCTGACTGCTGACCCTGTGAATAGTTTATAGATGAGGTAGAGTGGATGAGCATCACAAAATGCAGAGATTTTTGCAAAAGAATGATTCAAAAACTTAGTTTTAGTTTCCCACAGAAAGCATCTCGGATCTACCGATTTCTAAACACGGTGATATCGAAGCAGCATTTGGAACCTAAACTAGTGATCTCGGTCAGACCGAGTCACAGTTCGGTGGCACCGAGACTGCTAGGGTTTCACAAAGTTCAAAAATCGGTCACACCGATTAGTTACACTCGGTCAGACCGAGTTTCACTTGTGCAATGGCATAGGCCAAATCGGTGGGATCGAGTTTTTCAACTCGGTGGGTCCGAGATGGTTTTGGCGGAAACCTAACCCTAAAATTTTTCGAATCAAACCTAATCTATGAGTTCTTTGACTGGATAGAATTTTATCAAACGTGGCAAGAATCATTATGATCAGAATGTGCTAGGAATCGGATTGGGGAATAGCACAAAGATCGAGTCCGTACCCTAGTTTGGCGGAGACTCGCTACAACGGCAACGGCGGGGTTGATTCCCGTTGAAGGCGACGGAGACCAGCGACTGGAGGCTGCTGGCGGCGAGGAGACGATCCGGAGACCACGTTGGTAGAGCGAGCTATCGCGCGGGCGAAGGGGTTCGGAGAAATTTCCAAAATTTTGCCTGTGTCTATATATAGCCCGACCCTGTCGGTGTGACCGAGTGGAACAACTCGGTGGCACCGAGATGCAAAACTGTGTACAATTATTGCAATTTGGTGTGACCAAATAGTTCAAATCGGTTGCACCGAGATTGAATATTTAGATCAACTTGATGATCTCGGTAGGACCGAAAGTGGGGTATCGGTCAGACCGAGAATCACAAAGAGGTTTTGGAAGTTTAAGTCTATGATGAATCGGGGACTCCGAGTGCTCCTCACAGAGAGTGGTTCGAATTTGACTTGATCAATTTTGTGATGTAGCATGAATAGAGTTTGAGACGAGAAAAACATAGATAGCTAGAGGGGGTTCTTAGGCATTCTTGTCCATCCACTTGGCAGAAGAACAATAAAACCAAACAATCAAAACAACAAGTGGATGTCCTCGAATGAGTAAAACATGCAACCAACATGCTCACACAATAAAATGGCAATTGAAATATGTGACAAAGCATGCACAACCAATTCTAGCATCTATCAAGCAATTGGCGATGACTAGGTCATCTATATATGAGTATATTGACTTAGGAGTCAAATGAGAACATTTGATCATATGTCATACTCATTGTTTAAGCTCAAGTGGGGTTACCACTTTTACATAAAGCATTGTTGTGTTCACATCATTAGAGTTGCTTTAGCTCAAGTCTTAGAGTAAAGCTCCCCCTAGATGTGATATCCCCCCGAAGAGGGATGAACTAACCTTGGGCTTTGTCAATGATGACTTCATGTAGATGTTGAAGATGTGGATGCTCAATGTAGATGTAGATCACTTGGAGCTATCTTTTTTAGTGAATTGCACTTTCAATACCTACATGGGTTAGTCCCACAAGGAACAAGCAAGTATATCCATAGACATAGAGTGATGCACATACAAGATGATGTCTATGAAAGCTTTTAGGTTACCTTGTCCCTTAACTTACCAACAAGAGGGTTTGTGACTCCTTGAACTAGTGCAAGATGTGGAGGTTGATTGCACTTGTTCTTGCCAAAATGATAAGAGTGAAGTTTGTTGGCGGAGTCACCCTCAAGAACTCTCTAGTTCTTCTTCTTTTGGATCCACACCATCTTGATGGGAATCCTTGGAGTTGTAGTCGTACTTGATGAAGTGGAACTTGAAGTAGTCTTGGGAATCCACTTGACTAAGGTCTTAGGAGCTTCTTCAAATGCATCTATTTCCTCTTGAAGCTTGTCCTTGCCTTTTTGCTTGTAGTCTTGTGGTGGAAGATCATCTTGAGTTTGTGTTCCCTTGAAAGAAGTTGGATCATACTTCTCTTGTTGAGGAACAAGCTTTGTCTTGGGGTATTGATCTTCTTCCCACTCAACTCCATTGGCATTGAATTTTCGTTCAAAACCAACACCTTGATTCTTCCGGTGCCTTCCTTGCTTGCGTACAATCTCCTCGAATTGCTTACTTCCGGCAAGGCTTTTGTACACTCTTTTCTCTATGATTTCCTTCAATATGCTATTTTCTTGCTCAAGTGTAACTTGGCTAAGAGAGTCATTAGTGGAATCAGGAGAACTACTAGAAGCAACAATATTGGATTTAACATGATCATTGTTACTACTAGAAGGAGAATCTTTCTTGTTCTTGTTACTAGACTTGACTTGAGGCATGTAAGTTGATAAGAGTAAACGTTTGGCAATGGGAGAAGAACTTTTCTTGCGGAGATCATCATTGATTGCCTTTAAAAGCTCATGCTCTTGCTCAAGATTGAGCTTTTCAAAGCGTAACTTCTCATGATCCCTTAAAAGTTCTCGATGATCTTCGAAGATAGTTTCATGAGCTAACTTAAGAGTGTTTAGTTCTTTAGTTAGAGCCTCAATTTTCTCCTTATCATTGTCATTAGTTTTAGCATGATTAACTGACGTTTCATCATAGGATTCATCACTAGAGTTGTCAACAAGTAAATCATCATCGCCTAACAAGTCATCTTCATCACTATTAAAATCGACATACTCAGGATGAGTTACCTTAGGACCTTTGGCCATGAAGCATCTTCCAATTCCTTCATTGGGTGAATCAAATATGTCATAGGAGTTGGTTGACACAAGTGCTGGTCCGGCAACACCTTCATCTTGAGTATATTCGGAGTCGGAGTGATAACTTCTCTCGGAGTGGTTGTCAGAGTCGGAGCCGGATACCCATTCACCAACATGAGCTTGATGTCTTTGTTTTGTGTAGCTCCTTGATGATCTTTCCTTCCTTTCCGAATCCTTGCTTCTCCGTGAGTATCTTCGTTCATAACGATCATCTCTACTCCTTCTCTCTCGTGATGGTGATTCCTCTCCTTTGCTTCTTCTTTTTGGAGAATCTTCTCTTCTTTTGTAGGGAGCCGTACACTCATTGGAATAGTGTCCGGGTCTTCCACAATTGTAGCAGTTTCGCTCTCGACTAGAAGATCTTTTGTCATTGTAGGACCTTGACTTGGAGCTTCTATATTTGCTTCTACTCTTGTAGAACTTGTTGAAGTTCTTCACCATTAAGCTCAATTCTTCATTGAAGGTTTGTTTCTCACTTGATGATGTGGGGGCTTCACATGAGGCTTTGTAAGCTCCAATTGATTTGTTGTGAAGTTCCTCTTTATCCTTGAGTGACATCTCATGAGCAACAATTTTTCCAATGACTTCCGTTGGCTTGAGATCTTTGTAATTTGGCATCATTTGGATCAATGTGCACATGGTATCATATTTTCCATCCAAGGCTCTTAGGATCTTCTTGATGATGAATCTATCGGTCATCTCTTCACTCCCTAAGCCGGCAATCTCATTTGTGATAAGAGCAAACCTAGAGTACATTTCAGCGACACCTTCACCATCCTTCATTTTGAACTTGTCAAGTTGACTTTGAAGCACATCCAATTTGGATTCCTTGACGGAGTCGGTACCTTCGTGCATATCAATCAAAGTATCCCAAATTTCCTTTGCATTCTCAAGACGGCTGATTTTGTTGAATTCTTCAGGGCACAATCCGTTGAACAGAATATCACAAGCTTGAGCATTGTATTGTAGCATCTTCAACTCATCCGCGGTAGCTTCACGGTTTGGTTCTTTCCCATTGAAGAAGTCACCTTGCAAGTCAACACACACAATAGCCCAAACGGCAGGGTTATGTCCAAGAATATGCATTTTCATTTTATGCTTCCAACTAGCAAAGTTAGTACCATCAAAGTAAGGACCTCTACGGTGATAATTTCCCTCGCTAGACGACATACTCTCCTAGGTTGTGAAACCAAGGCTATGACCACCAAAAGCTATGGAAATCAAAACAAATGGAGACCAAAGCTCTGATACCACTTGTAGGATCGGAAGTATGTCTAGAGGGGGGTGATTAGACTACTTGACCAAATAAAAACTTAACCTTTTCCCAATTTTAGTTCTTGGCAGATTTTAGTAACTTTAGGACAAGTCAAGCAATCATCACACAATTCAAGCAAGCATGCAAAAAGTATATAGGCAGCGGAAAATAAAGCATGCAACTTGCAAGAATATAAAGGGAAGGGTTTGGAGAATTCAAACGCTATTGGAGACACGGATGTTTTTCCCGTGGTTCGGATAGGTGGTGCTATCCTACATCCACGTTAGTGGAGACTTCAACCCACGAAGGGTAACGGTTGCGCGAGTCCACGGAGGGCTCCACCCACGAAGTAGCAACCTTATCTATCCCACCATGGCCATCGCCCACGAAGGACTTGCCTCACTAGCGGTAGATCTTCATGAAGTAGGCGATCTCCTTGCCCTTACAAACTCCTTCAACTACACAATCTTGTCGGAGGCTCCCAAGTGACACCTAGCCAATCTAGGAGACACCACTCTCCAAGAAGTAACAAATGGTGTGTTGATGATGAACTCCTTGCTCTTGTGCTTCAAATGATAGTCTCCCCAACACTCAACTCTCTCTCACAGGATTTGGATTTGGTGGAAAGAAGATTTGAGTGGAAAGCAACTTGGGGAAGGCTAGAGATCAAGATTCATATGGTAGGAATGGAATATCTTGGTCTCAACACATGAGTAGGTGGTTCTCTCTCAGAACATACGAGTTGGAAGTGTAGATGTGTTCTGATGGCTCTCTCCACGAATGAAGAGGAGGTGGAGGGGTATTTATAGCCTCCACTTAAAATCCAATCGTTACACACAAGTTACCAATCTCGGTGGGACCGAATCAACAAACTCGGTCGGACCGAAATGGTAAACCTAGTGACCGTTAGAGTTTTTCGGTGGGACTGACATGCATCTCGGTAGGACCGATATGGTTAGGGTTTGGGCATAACGTAATCTCGGTGAGACAGATTACACAAACGCGGTGAGACCGATTTGGTAATTAGCTAACCAGAGAGTTGGTCAGGCAAACTCGGTGGGACCGATTTGCTCTTTCGGTGAGACCGAAAAGTTACAAAAGGGAAACAGAGAGTTTGCATTGCAATCTCGGTGGGACCGATCCGCTCTTTCGGTGAGACCGAAAAGTTACGAAAGGGAAACAGAGAGGTTGCAATCCCATCTCGGTGAGACCGAGATTCCTATCGGTGAAACCGATTTGCTAGGGTTTTGGCAGTGGCTTATGACATATGAAGAACTCGGTGGCGCCGGATAGAAAGAATCGGTATGACCGAGTTTGGCTTAGGGTTTAGGTCATTTGTGGATATGGTAGTTGAGGATTTTGGAGCATATCATTAAGCACATAAGGCAAAGAGCTCATTAAGCAACACCTCATCCCTCCTTGATAGTATTGGCTTTTCCAATGGACTCAATGTGATCTTGGATCACTAAAATGTAAAATGAAGAGTCTTGAGCTTTTGAGTTTGAGCCAATCCTTTGTCCTTAGTATTTTGAGGGTTCCACTTTCACCATTCATGCCATGCCAATCATTGAGCTTTCCTGAAATAGTTATCTTGGAATATCATTAGCTCAATGAGCTATATGTTGTTATGAATTACCAAAACCACCTAGGGATAGTTGCACTTTCAAATACCTTGCTGCGTTTTATTCTTATTTATTTTATTTGGCAATCGACCTACCAATCTACTACAATTTTATCTCACGTCCGTTTGCCTATCTTGGGCGCCGCTAAAGGGATTGACAACCCCTTTTACACGTCGAGTTGCGAGTAGTTGTTATTGGTGTGCAGGTGTTGTTTATGTTGTGTTGCTTGGTTCTCCTACTGGTTCAACAACCTTGGTCTCATAACTAAGGGAAATACTTACCGTCGCTGTGCTGCATCATCCCTTCCTCTTTAGGGAAATACTGACGTAGCTTCAAGCCGCATCAATGGACGCATCCCCGCCGTTCGCGTGGCCACCGACCTCACCTCACCTCGCCAATGTGTCCAGAAGCTCCATGAGGGTCGCCTTCGTCTACCCCGACGTTGGATCGGAGCTAGGAGGCCACCTCGACGACGAACGCATCGATCCCCTCCGCCTCGGCCACCGCATGCTGCCATAGATCACCGCATCCTCGACCTCCTTCGGCTGCCCCAAGTCGCTCCCCGACACCATAGTGAACACCGCTCCATCCCCCCCCCACTTTCCCCATGCTTCATCGCCCGTAGCCCGCCCCGCCGCCGTTGCTCTAGCTCGCCGCCGCTGTCCACATCACCGAGACATCCAATACTTGCAAAGCTCGCGTTCGAGCCCACAACCGTGCTCCTGGAACTCCCAGCAAGCCAGCGCCTCCACTGCCTCCTCCTCCCGTGCACTGTAGCTTCGATCTCAAGCTCGCCCGAGCCGTGCCGCTGCCTTGACTCGACGCCGATGCTAACTCCGTCCATCCCAGCTCCAGCTACTGCCACCGAGCGATGCACCGTATTGCCCGCGTCCGAACGAGCCCGGTCACGCTCGAATTGGCCCTCTGTAGGGCATTTTTTGGCGAGGACAAGCCCCCGCCATGTACTTGGTCGCCGGTGCACAACCGCAGGCGCGCCACCGCCCTGGGTCGCTGACCAGTGGGCCCGCGCTATTAACCGACCATTTAGCCCCACTAACTCAGCCCCTAACCCCACAGACCCATGAGCCCTGGCATTATATTAATTAGGTTTAATTTAATTAAACCACCTTGTGCCACCGACATCCTGGCCCCACCTCCCAAACAATCTAATTAGATTAAACTAAACACTATTAGTAACCCCTGCGACAATGACATGTGGGTCCCATGGATCCAGTTGACTTGAACTGCCGACTTAGCCCCTGGTCCCACTGTCAGACTCTGTGCACACTGATAAGTACACTTCTCTGTGTACCCATAGCAATTTAACCATTTATTTTCAAAATAATAATAATTCCAGGAAATACTAGAAACTTCGGAAATTCATAGAACATAAACTGTAACTCCGATGAAGATAATTTATATATGAAAGTTGATGAGAAAAATATAATGTATCTGAATATGTAATTGGCATACTAGCCACACCCCGCTAACATAATGAACATGGACATTTTGCCCCTGGATCATATGACCAAAAAATACCTGGAGCTGGGAAAACAATGCCAGTTGTTTCCCCTCTTCTTTTGAAATGCATAGGGAGGCATTAGAGCATATTGGTACTTCCATTTTGCATCATGTTTTCTTACTATTATTTATAATTTTTTATCCATAATAATGCTTTTTGGAGTAATTCTAATGCCTTTTCTCTCATAATATGCAAGGTATACACAAAGAGAGAGAATTCCGGAAGCTGGAAATCTGGACCTGAAAAAGCTACGTCAGGCTACCTATTCTGCACAACTCCAAATAACCTAAAACTTCATGGGGATTTTTTATGGAATATATAAGAATTATTGGAGCAAATAACTACTAGAGGGGGCCCACCAGGTGGGCACAACCCACCTGGGCCCATCTTCTGGTATATAAGTCATTTTGACCTAGAAAAAAAATAAGGGGAGGACTTTCGGGACGAAGCGCCGCCGTCCCGAGGCAGAACCTGGGTAGGAGCACTTTTGCCCTCCGGCGCAGCGATTCCGCCGGGGAACTTCCCTCCCAGAGGGGGAAATCATTGTCATCATCATCACCAACAACTCTCCCATCTTGTGGAGGGAAATCTCCATCAACATCTTCAATAGCACCATCTCATCTCAAACCCTAGTTCATCTCTTATGTTCAATCTTGTTACCGGAACTATAGATTGGTGCTTGTGGGTGACTAATAGTGTTGATTACATCCTGTAGTTGAATACTATATGGTTTATTTGGTGAAATATTATATGTTCCGATCCAATATGCTATTTAATACTCCTCTGATCATGAGCATGTTTATCATTTGTGATTATTTACTTTTGTTCTTGAGGTCACGGGATAAATCATGTTGCAAGTAATCATGTGAACTTGATATGTGTTCGATATTTTGATAGTATGTATGTTGTGATTCCCTTAGTGGTGTCATGTGAACGTCGACTACATGACACTTCACCATATTTGGGCCTAAGGGAATGCATTGTGGAGTAGCAATTAGATGATGGGTTGCGAGAGTGACAGAAGTTTAAACCCCAGTTTATGCGCTATTCCGTAAAGGACCGATTGGATCCAAAAGTTTAATGCTATGGTTAGAATTTATTCTTAATACTTTTCTCGTAGTTGTGGATGCTTGCGGGAGGGTTAATCATAAGTAGGAGGTTTGTTCAAGTAAGAACAACACCTAAGCACCGGTCCACCTATCAAATTATCAAAGTAGCGAACACAAATCGAACCAACATGATGAAAGTGACTAGATGAAATTCCCGTGCACCCTCAAGAACGCTTTGCTTATCATAAGAGACCGTTTTGGCCTGTCCTTTGCCTCAAAAGGATTAGGCTACCTTGCTAAACTTTTGTTACTACTACCGTTACTTGCTCGTTACAAATTATCTTGCTATCAAACTACTCCGCTACTTACAATTTCAGCACTTGCAGACATTACCTTGTTGAAAACCACTTGTCATTTCCTTCTGCTCCTCATTGGGTTTGACACTCTTACTTATCGAAAAGAGCTACAATTGATCCCCTATACTTGTGGGTCAAGGCTATTTTCTAGCACCATTTCCAGGGAGTGAAGCGCCTTTGGTAAGTGGAATTTGTTAAGGAAACATTTATATAGTGTGCTGAAATTTATTGTCACTTGTTACTATGGAAAACAATCCTTTGAGGGGTTTGTTCAGGGTATCTTCACCTCGTACGGAACCACAATTAGCTACCCCTCAACCTACTGCGCCTACTGAAAATATTGAATATGAAATTCCTTCGGGTATGATAAAACAACTGCTAGCTAATCCTTATGCAGGAGATGGAACCAAACATCCTGATATGCACTTGATATATGTAGAACAAATTTGTGGATTGTTCAAGCTTGCAGGTTTACCCGGAGATCAAGTTATGAAGAAGGTTTCTCTTTATCTTTGAAGGGAAAAGCCTTGGCATGGTATAGGCTATGCGGTGATATTGGATCCTGGAATTGGAATCGGTTAAAATTGGAGTTCCATCGAAAAAAAATATCCTATGGATTTAGTTCATCGTGATCGGAATTATATGTATATTTTTTGGCCTCGTGAAGGAGAAAGTATCGCTCTAGATTGGGGGAGGCTTAATTCAATTTTATATTCATGCCCCAATCATGAGCTCTCAAGAGAAATTATTATCCAGAATTTTTATGCTCGGCTTACTCGTAATGATCAAACCATGCTTGATACTTCTTGTGTTGGTTCTTTTATAAAGAAGACTATTGAATTCCGGTGGGTTATTTTGTAAATAATTAAATGCAACTCTGAAGATTGGGAACTCGACGACGGTAAAGTGTCAGGTATTAAAATTAAATATGATTGTGTTAAACCTTTTATGGATACCGATGCTTTTCAAAAGTTTAGTACTAAATATGGACTTGACTCTGAGATAGTAGCCTCCTTTTGTGAATCATTTGCTACTCATGTTGAACTCCCTAAAGAGAAGTGGTTTAAATATCACCCACCTATTAAAGAAGAAATTAAAGAACCGGTATCAGTTAAATAAGAAACTATACTTTATAATGTTGATCCAGTTGTTCCTTCTGCTTATATTGAGAAACCACCTTTCCCTATTAGGATAAAGGAACATGCTAAAGTTTTAACTGTGGTTAACAAAAGCTACATTAGAACACCTAACCCGATGAACAAATCAAAGTAGAACCTATTATTGCTATTGTTAAAGATCTCTTGGAAGAAGATGTGGATGGGAATGTTATTTACTTCTGTGAAGAAGCTGCTAGAATTGCTAAACCTAATAAAAAGGATAAACATAGACTTGTTGTTGGCATGCTTGTCATCTCAGTTAAAATAGGACATCACTGTTATCATGGTTTATGTGACATAGGTGCTAGTGTGAGTGCTATTCCTTACACTTTATATCAAGAAATTATGAATGACATAGCACCCGCAGAAATAGAAGACATAGATGTTACTATTAAACTTGCTAATAGAGGCACCATATCACCAATTGGGATTGTTAGAGATGTTGAAGTCTTGTGTGGAAAAATAAAATACCCTACTAATTTTCTTGTTCTTGGTTCCCCACAAGATGACTTTTGTCCCATTATCTTTGGTAGACCTTTCTTGAACACCGTTAATGCTAAGATAGATTATGAGAAACAAACTGTCAGTGTTAGTTTTGGTGATGAGTTTCATGAGTTTAATTTTTCCAAGTTTAGTAGAAAGCTTCATGAAAAAGAATTGCCTAGTAAGGATGAATTAATTGGTCCTGCTTCTATTACTGTTCCACCTACTGATCCTTTAGAACAATATCTGCTAGACCATGAAAATGATTTACATATGCATGAAAGAAATGAAATAGATAAAATTTTGTTTGAACGACGTCCTCTGCTTAAACACAACTTGCCTATTGAAACTCTAGGAGGTCCTCCTCCACCTAAAGGTGATCCTATGTTTGAATTAAAACAATTGCCAGACACTTTGACATATGCTTATCTTGATGAGAAGAAGATATATCCTGTTATTATTAGTGCTAACCTTTCAGAACATGAAGAAGAAACACTAGTAGAAAACGGAGCTTTATTACCGGTTCGTAAGGGCCTTTAGTGCCGGTTCTGCAACCGGCACTAAAGGGTGGAGACTAACCCCCCCCCCCTTAGTACCGGTTCGGCACGAACCGCCACTAAAGGCCCACCACGTGGCGTGAGCTCGCGCCCGTGGTATGGGGGTCCTTTAGTACCGGTTGGTGTTACCAACCAGTACTAAAGGTTTTTTTTAATGTTTTTTTTGAAATTTTTGGAA
The DNA here is from genome assembly GCA_032464435.1 of Aegilops umbellulata. Classification (NCBI taxonomy): domain Eukaryota; kingdom Viridiplantae; phylum Streptophyta; class Magnoliopsida; order Poales; family Poaceae; genus Aegilops; species Aegilops umbellulata. The sequence continues at coordinate 279,848,109 of CP136058.1, forward strand.
AAAAATTGATTTTTTTCGATTTTCAATTTTCTGAATTATTTGATGATTTAGTCTCTAATCACCCCTCTTAACTGCTCAAGTGTGGATCACTCATTCCAAATCATTTAACTTCCCGGCCGGTCACCCATCCTCTCACTCCCTCAGCTTGAGCACGCTTAACTTTAGAGTTCTATTCCCCCTACTTTCCAAGTCTGCACTTGTTGTTTTCCTAACAAATGTAAGCTGTCAATCCTATTAACCCTCACCAGTTTAGCTTGAGCATTAGGTCACACATTTCACCATTTAAAAAACAGTAATTATTTAGTAACACTAATATTTCTTGAATAAGTTTGACCATAGTTTGACCATAGTTTGACCACAGTTTGACCATAGTTTGACCAGATTTGACCAAAATTCAAAAAATTAAAATAATTATTTAGTAACACTAATATTCTTGAATAATTATGTAGTAACATTAATACTTCTTGAGTAAGTAGTTTGACCATAGTTTGACCACATTTAATAAAAAAAACTGAAATTTGAGCATATCTTTTTTTCCTTTTGGAATTTGAGTATTCTAAAAAATTGCGAACGTGCCATTTGCAATCAAAATCAGATGCGGATTTTCGTGCTAAACATTTTGATATATTATACATTTTTTTCTGACATCGTATGCAAAAGTTATAGCCGTTTTACTTTTTCATAACACTTTTTTGCAAAACATGTCCAACTTTAAGTTTTTTAATTTTCCTAACTAGTAGATGTAGTAATATAACTACATCTCGAAGAATTTTATTTTTTGAATTTTTTATCATTTTCTTTTTTTAAACTGAAATGGCGATACACTAGGGGGGCTAGAGTTTGAAAATTGCCCTATAGTCCCGGTTTGTGTCTCCAACCGGGACTATAGGTCAGACCCCTTTAGTCCCGGTTCGTGGCACGAACCGGTACTGAAGGTTAGCCCTTTAGTACCGATTTGTGCCACGAACCGGGACTAAAGGGCATCATGGGGCCCCGGCCTAACGCCAGCCTGCCACCACCCCTTTAGTACCGGTTCGTGGCATGAACCGGTACTAAAGGTTCAACACGAACCGACATTAATGCATAGCCTTCGAATCAGGACTAATGGTACCATTAGTACCGGGCCAAAATCAAACAGTGACTAATGTGTCTCACATTAGGTCCATTTTCTACTAGTGAAAGATTATTGAAAGTTCTAAGGAAGCACCGGGCTGCTATTGGATATACTCTTGATGATTTAAAGGGCATTAGTACCACTCTATATTAGCACAAAATTAATATGGAACCGGATGATAAACCCGTTGTTGATCACCAACGTCGGTTAAATCCAAAGATGAAGGAAGTGGTAAGAACGGAAATATTAAAACTTCTGGAAGCAGGTATAATCTATCCCATTGCTGATAGTAGATGGGTAAGTCATGTTCATTGTGTCCCTAAGAAGGGAGGTATAACTGTTGTTCCTATTGATAAGAATGAACTTATTCCACAAAGAATTATTACAGGCTATAGGATGGTAGTTGATTTTAGAAAATTAAACAAAGCAACTAGAAAAGATCATTACCCTCTGCTTTTTATTGATCAAATGCTTGAAAGATTATCTAAGCACACACACTTTTGCTTCCTTGATGGATATTCTATTTTTTCACAAATACCTGTTTCTCAACCTGATCAAGAAAAGACCACTTTTACTTGTCCCTTTGGAACCTATGCTCATAGACGTATGCCTTTTGGTTTATGTAATGCACCTGCTACCTTTCAAAGATGTATGACTGCTATATTCTTTGACTTCTGTGAAAAGATTGTTGAGGTTTTCATGGATGACTTTTTAGTTTATGGGAAGTCTTTTGATGATTGTTTAAGCAATCTTGATCGAGTTTTGCAGAGATGTGAACAAACAAATCTTGTCTTGAATTGGGAGAAGTGCCACTTTATGGTTAATGAAGGCATTGTCTTGGGTCAAAATTTCTGAAAGAGGTATTGAAGTGGACCAAGCTAAGGTTGATGCAATTGAGAGAATGCCATGTCTAAAGATATAAAAGTTATTCATAGTTTCCTAGGTCATGTTGGTTTCTATAGGAGATTTATCAAAGACTTTTCTAAAATTTCTAGGCCTCTCACTAGTCTCTTGCAAAAGGATATTCCTTTTGCTTTTGATGATGATTGTTTAGAAGCCTTTGAAACACTCAAGAAAGCCTTAATTTCTGCACCTATTGTTCAACCACCTGATTGGAACTTGCCTTTTGAAATTATGTGTGATGCTAGTGATTATGTTGTTGGTGTTGTTCTAGGACACAGAGTTGATAAGAAACTTAATGTTATTCATTATGCTAGTAAAACTCTATACTGTTCTCAAAGAAATTATGCTATTACTGAAAAAGAATTCTCAGCAGTGGTGTTTGCTTGTGATAAATTGAGACCTTATATTATTGATTCAAAAGTAACTGTTCACATAGACCATGCTGCTATTAAATATCTTATGGAAAAGAAAGATGCTAAACCTAGGCTTATTCGATGGGTTCTCTTGTTACAAGAATTTGATTTACATATCATTGATAGAAAAGGAGATGAGAACACAGTAGCTGATAATTTATCTAGGCACATCATTTGGATCAACATGAGTACTTTTACTAGCAACCATTTTCATAAGCGCATCTACTTTATCACTCAAAGTACTAATTTCTTCAACATAATTCGCTTTTTTTACTAGTAGGAGTTCTTTCAATATGCCATTGTGAATAATTTTCCATAATATCATCAAGAAATTTTGTAACTTCTCCTAATGTGATTTCCATAAAGGTACCTCCCACGGTGGAATCTAAAATATTTCTAGAAACAATGTTCAACCCCGCATAATTTTTTTGTATGATCATCCACAACTTAAACCATGAGTAGGGCAATTCCTTATCATTAATTACATCCTCTCCCAAGATTTGGCAACATGTTCATGCTCAAGTTGCTTAAAATTCATAATATGGTTTCTAAATTTTCGCTGGAGGAAAATACTTGGCAATTAAGGCATCCTTACACTTATCCCAAGAATCAATACTATTTCGTGATAAGGATGAAAACCAAGTTTTAGCACGATCTCATAGTGAGAACGGAAATAATTTTAATATGACAATATCGTTATCCACATCTTTTTTATTCTGCATATCACACAATTCAACAAAATTGTTAAGATGGGATGCGGCATTTTCATAAGGACTACCGGAAAATCGTTCTTTCTTGATAAGATTTAGCAAAGTGACATTAATATCACAAGACTCCGTACTAGTGGCGGAAGGAGCAATTGGATTACTAATAAAATCATTATTATTAGTATTGAAAAATCACACAAATTTGTATTTTCTTGAGACATCGCGACAAAGCAAGTAAACAAGCACACAAGCAAAAAGGCAAATGGAAAATATTTTTATATTTTTGTAAAAACGTTTTAGAAGTGCGGGAGATGAAAACGAGAGGCAAATGTCAAATAACATAAATGCAAGGAGATGAAATTTTATGTGATGGTACATGATAGATGTTGATGATGTCGCCGCGGCAACGCGCCAGAAATTCTTCCTTCTACTTGTGAGCTGCGTTGGGATGTCACCGAAGAGGAGAGGATGATGCAGTACATTAGAGATAAGTATTTCCCTCAATTAAGAGCCAAGGTTATCAATCCAGTAGGAGAACCAAGCAACACCTCGTTAGCAGTACCTACACACAAAATAACAAATACTTTGACCCAACGTAAACAAGGGGTTGTCAATCCCTTGGCAGTTAATTGCAAGGATCAAATCTCATAGTGATAGATAGATAAAAAAACATAAAATAAAATAAAGTGAATAAAATTGCAGAAAGGTATTTTCTTATTTTTAATATATGATAAAAATAGACCTGGGGGCCATAGTTTGCACTAGAGGCTTCTCTCTTGAATATAGAATACAGTGGGTAAACAAATTACCGTTGGCCAATTGGTAGAAAAGCGAATAATCATGACGATATCCAAGGCAATAATCATGTATATAAGCATCACGGTCGAGGCAACTAGACCGACTCCTGCCCGCATTTACTACTATTACTCCACACATCGACCCCTATCCAACATGCATTTAGAGTATTAAGTTCATACAGAACGGAGTAACGCCTTAAGCAAGATGACATGATGTAGACAAAGTAAACTCAACCAATATGAATAAAACCCATTGTTTTATCCTTAATGGCAACAATACAAATACGTGTCTTGTCCCCTTCTGTCACTGGGATATAGATCACGACAAGATTGAACCCATCACAAAGCACGTCTCCCATTGCAAGATAAATCAATCTAGTTGGGCAAACCAAATCAAAAGATCGGAGGGAAATACAAAGCTATGATAAACATGCATAAAATAGTTCAAAGAAGACTCAAATAAATATTCATGGATAATCTAATCATAAACTCACAATTCATCGGATCCCAACAAACAAAGCGCAAAAAAGGACTACATCAAATAGATCTTCGAGACCATCGAGGAGATCATCGTATTGAAGATCAAAGAGAGAGAATAAGCCATCTAGCTACTAGCTATGGACCCGTAGGTCTGTGGTAAACTGCTCACACATCATTGGAGGGCAGCAAGGTTGATGTAGAAGCCATCCGTGATCGACTACCCCTCCGGCTGAGTGCCGGAAAAGGCCTTCGGATGGGATCTCGTGGGAACAGAAACTTGCGGCAACGGAAAAAGTTTTTTCGATGGCTCCCTGTTGGTTTCCCAATTTTAGAGAATTTATAGAGGCGGAATCAGGTCAAACGGAGCAAAGGTGGGCCCACAGGGTACCAGGGCGCGCCCTTGTGGCTCGTGGCCACCTCCTTCGCCTTTTGACTTCCTCCTGAAACTTCTAGGGTCTCTTATGTCCAGAAAAAATCGTCAAAAAGTTTCGTGCCATTTGGACTTTGTTTGGTACTGATTTCCTGGTAAACCAAAAATAGGCAAAAACTGCAACTGCCACTTGGCACTAAGTTAATAGGTTAGTCCCAAAAATGATATATAATGACATATAATTGCATATAAAACATCCAAGATTGATACTATAATAGCATGGAACAATAAAAGTTTATAGATACGTTGGAGACGTATCACCAAGCTCTACAAAAACAGAGCCTGTCGAAGACCTTGAAGACCAACTTCTGCCACCTCCGACGTGCTCGGGGGCTACTGACGGCGTAATACACCGGGGTGGGTCGCCAACAAGGAACCCGACAACATGCCTGACAAGGGGGGCCGCTAAGCCCATTACGCACGTGACGACAGGAAGGAGCCCAGAGGAAGAGATAAGTGTTCCCTGAAAATCTTGAACCCTAAGTTGATGGTGGAGGCGACCTAGATCGCATCTCCCCTTGTAAAACCCCTAGCCTCCAACGTATATACAAGGGGAGGCTAGGGGGTTCTCATTCCCATAGACTCTCTCGCAGAACAACTCTCAGTAGTATCTCCTTCACCCCACTATACACCCTCACATGAGGTATTCCACAATTAATGAATAACAACAAGTAGGATGTAGGGTATTACTCCATCATGGAGGCCCGAACTTGGGTAAATTATCGGTGTGACCTCTTATCTGTGATTTCCAGCTACGCAAGGCACTCTACCGAGGGTACTGTCGGAAATCTGCAATGTCACAAGTCGGCTATCTCCTTTGATAATTCAAGACCGAGGTAGTTTGTGTCACGTCGGGGCGCAACCCGATAGATGGAGGCTGGCTGCATGAAGGTATTGTTAAGGGATGCTTTGTTGAACCTATTTCAAGCCCGACGACCTAAGACGACATGCAACTCAAAGTGCCCAAGGTGTAGTCGAGCTTGAAGACTAGTTTAGCAGCTACTGACAGTGTCCCGGTTGTGGGGTCCGTACTACATTGGTTCCCTCCTAGGCTAAGGACCCCTTGGTATTCAACTGTAATTTGCACACATCCCAACTCAAATAGACAAGAGCAGGAGTAGGGTGGTGTCTTCTCCGTGAGAGTCCGAACCTGGGTAAAACCCTACTTTTGTTACCATCATGCCAAGTCGCCTAGTTAGGATACCCTACTCAGGGGTGGACCCGGCCCAAAATTTCAATGGGGACCCAACTAGTGAAAATTGGGCTTCAAAGCTAAAAAACAGAAAATTGAGTTGGGGCCTAGGCCCCCACTCGGCGCAACATGGGTCCGCCCCCTGACCCTACCGAGGGATCTGTCAGATCTAGCTCTAACACACGCTAAGATGACGTTCCTGTTATGAGCCGAGCCCCTCGACTGCTTTCTAGAGCCGGTCTGCCGGCAAGCCTCCTGGGCCCTCAGGCCGGCCCAACACCACGCTTCCCGGTCGATGGGCCACCCCTTGTGTATTGTATCTTTACCGGAGGCGAAGATGTTCGATGTTCACTTCCTTGGAGCGAAGCTAATCATCGTTGGAGGGATGGACGTTACTGCAAAGGCGATTTCCAACCATTAGTGGTAGACTTTGAGGCAGTTCCAAACCTTCACAAACTATTGGGGGTAAATCACAAATCGATTCCTCACCAAAACTTCTACCGCCTAGGAGTCTCCAACCTTCAAAAGTAACAAGATCGAATGGGAGCACATTTTTTTCTAGAATTTGCACAAGTGTGCATATCATCCATTAATAGAAGAAGTGGGTGAAGAAACCCTTCACCGTGGCTTGCATTGTTTGAAACTTACATGTCACCGCTTACAGTTACAACCGTGTCGTGGCAGTCTCCACCTAGATAATCTAGCTTACTACTCCCACTTGCCCGCCTTGGATAGCCTACTAAAGAAAGAATTGAGGCTCCCCGTGAAAAGCCCAGCCGTCTTCCAAGTTTTTCCTTCACGGTTGATGCTTGAAAGTACCTCTCGAATGAAAGTGGTAGCTCCTTCAAAAACCACATCATTCCTATGTTTTCACAGCTTCCAAGGACCTAACGTGATGATGGACTTGAGATCCTTGGACGAGCAGTTGCCACAAGTCCTTGATGTGCACCCATTCAAGAATGGAAACACTTGAAACTTGCTTAAATCATGAAAAAAGTAAGTCAAGACAGAGAGGATGTGCGGATCCATGCTTGTATGAAATCCCTCAAGTAATCTTAGGATTTTAATTGTTTATCTTCGTAAAATAGATTCCTTGTACATTGAACCTTTTTATCTTAAAAGAATGTTTTTTTAGGGTTACGTTTTTCTCTTTTGGGAACCAACCGAACGAGAGGCGAATATTTTGGCCATGTTCTATGTGCTGAAGGCGCACACATGCACATCAGCCATTCACCCCCCGGCACAACAAGAGGCCGCACAAAACCCTCATCCCTGATTCTCCAAAGCGGCGGCGCGGTGGGCATGGACGGTGCCGGTATGGCGACACCGCCGGAGGCCAACACGTCGCCCGCGACCAACGGCGGCGGCTGCGGCGGGATCAGTAAGTTCGCCCAAGATCCCCTTCTCCCTCCCCTCCCCCTCCGGCCCTCCCTCTCCCCTTCTGTCCTTCCCCTGCTGTGCTATTTTCGAGCGTCGGTTCCGGATCCTAGGTTATCTTGTTTTTTGGGCGCCCCAACTTGCTGCTACTACGTGCATGTCTTCTCAGAACTTGTTATAGGATGGTAGCATAGAATCTCCCCCGTGATAAAATCCCAAATTTCATCTCCAACATTGCAACGATGTGGTTTCCTGAGCCGTGGTGCGCTTGATTTTGGCGCAGGGGTTGAGAATTGCTACGTCTTCAAGAGCAGGCTGCAGGAGTACGCGCAGAAAGCCGGCCTTATGACGCCAGAGTACCAAACCCTAAAGGAGGGGCCTTCCCATGAGCCAATCTTCAAGTCCAGCGTGGTGATTAACAACGTCAAGTACGACTCGCTGCCCGGGTTCTTCAGCCGCAAGGCTGCAGAGCAGTCGGCCGCCGAAGTCGCGCTCATGGAAATCGGCAAGTCTGTGGCGTTACCAACCAATGCAACCATCCCAGCAGTCGTAAGTTGTTGATTATTTTTTCTTTCTCAAGTCTGGCTGTGCTTATGTGAAATGGTTAGAAAGAATATTGTGGGTAGCATATGGTTAGAAAGAATTTTGTGTTCAACGTAGAAGCTAGTAAGAGGATGGATGACAATCTATCTTTCTGTTCTTTGGTGGTGCTTGGGAAGAACTAACCATCTGGCCCTCTTCAATCATGTAGTGGAAAAATCACCATTTGTGCTGCTGCCTACAGCATTTACATGCTTCCTTATTCCTAAATATGAGAAACATGCTTCACGGTCCAGTTGTGATGATGCACAGATTGGGTCAACTATATGAATGCCATTATCTTTTGTGTTCCTTGTAGTTAGTCTTTGAATAGTGCCTGCAATTTTGGCCGTAGTATCTTAAGGTGCATCGGAAAGCTCTTGTTTATTTCATTACTTTGCCACATTTAACATATCATTTACTCTCATTTGCGTGTGTTTATTTCTGAAGGAAATTGTTCGTATTTATCCAAGCCCCTCATTCTGCTAGTATCTTTGCTAAATGTAGGGTTCAGTTAGTAATGAAGATGCACAACTTCTTTTGCCTCGGTTTCTGAACCATGAACCACGCAATAGGGACAATTCCGTCCTTGAGAGAAAAATCCATACCTCACTGTACAAGTACTAAGTTTTTGATATCACATCTAAAACCATGCTTTATAGGATCGAGTGTGCTTACTTCTTAGGAGAATGACTGAATTAGAATAATAACAGTCCAGTGTCTTTCCTGCTGTGCTTTCTTGACACATCTTACTTTTTTCTTTCCAGCAAGAAACTGGTCTGTGCAAGAATCTTCTTCAGGAGTATGCTCAGAAGATGAATTATGCTATTCCATCTTATATTTGCAACAAACAAGGTCCATACATATGCACCGTAGAGATTGGTGGAATACAATACATTGGTGCTACAGCACGGACAAAGAAAGAGGCAGAGATAAAAGCTGCCCGAACTGCTCTTCTTGCAATCCAAGGTATTCTTTTCCTTTGCTCATTTTGTCCTGGTTATTCACTTTCGAAATTGTACCGTTCTCATCCTTTGGGTATTGAGGTTGGACATTGGATCATCCACTGGCTTTATTAGTTGCAGGCCAATCAGAGGGTTGTGCAAATGGTACCACAAAATATATTGTTGTGCCTGGCAAAAGGCAAGCTAAGGAGATCGAGAAAAAGCCTGTTGAAACTCCAAAATCACTTAAGACCAAGAAAGGTGGTTTCAAGAAGCAACGGAACAAGAATAAATTCATCAAGAAGAATGGCCAAGTTAACGAGGAAAAGGATGAGACTGGAGTGCCTGGAGATGCTCATCATTCAGATGTCCCTATGAAGCCAGCTGTAACAACAGAAGATCCATTGACCAACACTGTAATGATGCAACCTGATGAAGCTTGGCCAATCGAACATGAACCGACCGGTGACACTGCAATGCTGCAACCTGATGAAGATGCTTGGCCATCCAAACATGAACCGACCGGTGACACTGCAATGCTGCAACCTGATGGTGAAGCTACAAAAGTGGAACAGGAGCAACTCAGTGACACAGCAATGCTGCAACCTGATGATGAAGGTGGAAGAGTAGAACATGAGCCACTCAGCAACGCTCAAATGGTGCTACATAATGAGGAAGCTAGAAATGTAAAGCAGGAAGCACTCATCGGCACTGCAATGCCCCAACCTCACGTGGAAGATAGAAGAGCGGGAGCAGAGCCACCTAGAGATGCTGCAATGGTGCAACCTAATGATGAAGCTAGATGCGTAAAGCAGGAGCTACTAATTGACGCTGCAATGCCTCTCCCCAATGAGGCCGGAGCAGCTGCAAATCCTGCGCCATTGAGTGACTCCATAACAGCGCAACCTAATGCAGTGACTACAAATATAAATGAGGAGTCACTGAGGAATGCAGCATCAGTGCAACATAATGAAGAAGCTAGGACCGTAAACCAGGAGCCACCCAGCAGTGCTTCACTGCTGCAGCCAAAGGAACCCAGAGTCGAGAACGGTGAATTTGTTTCTGAAAACAAGGACCAAACTCTGGGAGATGCATCTCGTGAGGCAAATAGGTCCAACGAAGATGTGCCAGCAAAGTGCTCAGATAATTCATCTGCTTTTACAAGTGTGGAATGATATGTGCTGTTTGAATCAAAATGCAATGGCCTTCCAGTTTTACATCTTGATTTGCAAACTAGTAAAACCTGAATAGCTGGCTTCGAATTTTAGAAATATAATTGCATAACAGATGGACGTATGTGGACCGACTGAGGTCGGTTGGTGGTCCATGTTGGCCATTAGTTATTAGGAAATTTGCATGATGATGTATCTCAAGTTGCTTATCTGATCAATGAACTATTAGTGAACTATTATTAATTAATAGTCGGTGTTTGTTATTAGCACATGTTATGCCTTCAATTCGAGCATTGTCCATCAAATGGCCAAAATAAATAGCAGCATGCCTGACTTATTTTCAGGTGTATTTGTTTCTAAATTTTTGTAACCAAATAATAAACAAAATTTTGCCAGATGCGTGGGAGACAATAGCAGGTCTTGCTGCAACAGACATAGCTATTCTGCTGTTAGTGCTAACTTAGCTTATGCACAACACCCCTAAACCTCAATCCTGCTATACCCTTGCACCTTCCAGACTTGATTCTCGGCCATCACCGTCCTAGTCTCTTCTGCAGAATGCCACTCTCCAACATCAGCAAAGACATTCGAAAGCGATACGTAGGCGCCATCACTGCTCGGGGTCATCCTCATGATCTGCTCTGCTGCAAGCACGCCAAGTTCTTTGTTCCCATGGATCCGACAACCGTTCATCAGGGACCTCCAAACCGCAGGCCATGGTTGGAAAGGCATTACGTCGATCACGCCTTTCGCCTCGCCAAGAAGCCCTTTCCGCGCCAGGAGATCAACCAGGGTAGCAAAGTTGGCCCTCGTTGGATTCATACCCTGACCTTCAGACATCATCAGATTGAACACAACCTTCCCCTCTTCAACTAGCCCAAAATGGCTGCACGCTGATACAATGGCAACAAAAGTAGCTGGGGTGGGGACCAATTGAGCCTGTGTCATATCTTGGTAGAGACTGAGGGCTTCATTGATCCGGCCATGGTTGGCGTAAGCTGTCAGCATGGTGTTGTACAGTATGGCATCACCACTTACAGGTGAAACAGCGTCGAAAGCACTCTCCGCAGCCGCTAGGTCACCGCACTTTGCGTAGGCGTCGACTAGAGCACTCGCCACACAGAAGTGCTTGTTGTGCCCCGTCCTGATAACAAGTGAATGGATACATCTGCACTGCCGGATCAATGCAGCGTTTGCACAGGCATTCAGGACTGTAGCTAGGATGAACTCGTCAGGTTTGTTCATTCGGTCACTTCTAAACAAGTCAAAAAGGAAAAGGACCTCATTGTTCAAGCCATGCTTGAGGAATGAAGTGATGATGACACCCCATGACACAAAATCCATCTCGCCAGTGTCCTCAATGACTTTCAGCGCATCCTCAACTGATCCAAACACTGCCTTTGCCTTGATCAGTGAAGTTGACACGAACTGCCGTGAAGCAACACCTTGTTTCAGAATAATTGCATGGAGTTGCTCATGGTTCCTTGCTTCATGAGATTCTCGGAAAGCAGACAAAACAGCTGAATAGGTGAACTCATCTGGTCTTTCGCCGAAGCAAACCATGCCGCGGAAGAGCCTCATTGCATCTTCAGAACAGCTGTACAGACCATAACCTGCAATCATCTCGTTCCAAGTCACAATGTTTCTGAACTTGAGGTTACAGAAGAAGCCATGTGCGCAGTTGAGTAATCCACATCTCGAAAGCATGTTGATAACTGCATTTGCTACAAGAACATCGTCGGAGTAGCCATGACGATAGGAAAGGCTGAATATCTGAAGACCAAGTGAGGCGTTCTCTTTAGCACCACTCAGCCTCAGCATGATAGAGAAAGTGACTTCATTAGGCTTAGAACCCGATAGCGGCATATCAGCAAAGCAGCATGCAGCCGCTCTATCGTCTTCATCATGCGCGAAACGGGACATCAGCGTGTTCCAAGAAATCGTGTCCTTTTGCCGGATCCTACCAAAAACAGCCATGGCAATGTCCGTCAGCCCGGATCTCAAATACATATCGACAAGCGCATTCATCACGGAGGTATCAGACTCAAACATGTTAAGGATGACACATCCATGAAGCCGCCGTCCGAAATCCAACTCCCCGGTGATGGAACATGCCTTGAGAGCTGAAACGTAGGTGAACATGTCAGCTGGTAGCCCACACTGGTGCATCAGAGCCGCGGCCCTCATCGCGCCATATCCACAACCATTGGAGACATAGCCCTCCAGCATCGCGTTCCAGCACGTCAAGTCTTTGCACCGGACGTCCGCAAATGCGCGCTCCGCAGCAGCGACACGCCCATGTCTGGCATACATGAGCAGCAATGAGCTTCCCAGAAAAGGATCGGCATCCACGCCGACCTTCACCGCGACGCCATGAAGCGAGGTGCCAAACTGGAGCTTGGCACGGGCCGCGGACCGATCACAGGCAGCACGGAGCGCACTGGCGAGAGAGAACTCGTTCGGGCAGAAGCCGCTCCTCAGCATGGAGACGAACAGCCCGATGCCCAGTTCAGCCGCGCCACCGCGTACCGAGGCGGACACCATGGCGGTCCAGGAGACCAGGTTTCTTTGCGGCATTTCGTCGAACACGGCCAGCGCGCCCCCGAGGAGCCCGCTTCTGGAGTAGGAGATGAGGAGGTGGTTCGTGGTGAAGGTGTCGCCGGACATGCCGAGCTTGAGGACCTGCGCGTGGAGGTCCGCCGGTGGCCTGGAGGAGCGGGACGCCGCGGAGAGCGCATGAGCGAGGGCGAGGGGGTCAGGCGACCTGGGGCCGGGGAAGAAGGTGGAGGAGGAACCCCTCGCTTGGAGAAAGAGTGCTGATGCTCTCATCAGTCTTTTGGAACGTTGGAATTTGCAATCACTCAGAACAAATACTCCACAGATTATTCAAGTGAAAAGAAAAGAAAAAGAACAATGCCAATGTGCTCCTGCCATTCCCGATTTTCCTCTTGCAAAAAAAAAGTAGAATGCCTTTAACACACAGTAGGGAGTTTCAGAACTGCGAGGACGACTTATTTACACATTGCCACTATCTTTCTATGATGGTCGATTTTATATGGGTTTCTTTGCTCGATTGTGTAAATAACTCATGCATTGTTGTGTATATAAATAACATCCAGAATGTGGAGTCATTGTACCCAACATGAGTGATATTTGTGATTCCCATCATTTGTTATGATCTTCCATGTAAAGTACCTCCAATTCAGATTGAACCAATATTTTTCTCAAATATTTCTTCCATTCTTTTCTCAAAATGGTTCGGCGTGGCAATGCGTGTCTTCATGTTCCAGTGATGGTGGTGTGTTAGCACCGGATAGACAACTTCTGGACCGGCTATCTGATACGTCTCCAATGTATCTATAATTTTTGATTGTTCCATGCTATTATATTATCCGTTTTGGATGTTTAATGGGCTTTACTATACACTTTTATATTATTTTTGGGACTAACCTATTAACCCAAGGCCCAGTGCAAATTGCTGTTTTTTTTGCCTATTTTAGTGTTTCGCAGAAAAGGAATATCAAACGGAGTCCAAACGGAATGAAACCTTCGGAAGCGTGATTTTTGGAACAAACGTGATCCAGCGGACTTGGAGTGGGCGTCAAGAAATCAACGAGGAGGCCACGAGGCAGGGAGGCGCGCCTGCCCCTTGGGCGCGCCCCCACCCTCGTGGGCCCCTCGCAGCTCCACCGATCTACTTCTTCCTCATATATATATATATATATATATATATATATATATATATATATATATATATATATATATATATATATATATATATATATATATATATATATACTCCGAAACCAACCAAGAGCACCACAAAACCCTATTTCCACCGCCGCAACTTTCTGTACCCGTGAGATCCCATCTTGGGGCATTTTCCGGCGCTCTTTCGGAGGGGGAATCGATCACGGATGACTTCTACATCAACACCATAGCCTCTCCGATGATGTGTGAGTAGTTTACCACAGACTTTCGGATCCATAGTTATTAGCTAGATGGCTTCTTCTCTCTCTTTGGATCTCAATACAAAGTTCTCCTCGATCTTCTTGGAGATCTATTCGATGTAACTCTTTTTGCGGTGTGTTTGTCGAGATCCGATGAATTGTGGGTTTATGATCAAGATTATCTATGAACAATATTTGAATCTTCTCTAAATTCTTTTATGTATGATTGGTTATCTTTGCAAGTCTCTTCGAATTATCAGTTTGGTTTGGCATACTAGATTGATCTTTCTTGCAATGGGAGAAGTGCTTAGCTTTGAGTTCAATCTTGCGTTGCTCGATCCCAGTGACAGAAGGGGAAACGGCACATATTGTATTGTTGCCATCGAGGATAAAAAGATGGGGTTTATATCATATTGCTTGAGTTTATCCCTCTACATCATGTCATCTTGCCTAATGCGTTACTCTGTTCTTATGAACTTAATACTCTAGATGCATGCTGGATAGCGGTCGATGTGTGGAGTAATAGTAGTAGATGCAGGCAGGAGTCGGTCTACTTGTCACGGACGTGATGCCTATATACATGATCATGCCTAGATATTCTCATAACTATGCACTTTTCTATCAATTGCTCGACAGTAATTTGTTCACCCACCATAATACTTATGCTATCTGGAGAGAAGCCACCAGTGAAACCTATGACCCCCGGGTCTATTCTCCATCATATTAATCTCCCATCAACTAGCTATTTCTATCGCCGTTTATTTTGCAATCTTTACTTTTACTCTTTATCATTATCTTATCATCTCTATCAGATCTCACTTTTGCAAGTGGCCGTGAAGGGATTGACAACCCCTTTATCGCGTTGGTTGCAAGGTTCTTATTTGTTTGTGTAGGTATGAGGGACTTGCGTGTGGCCTCCTACTGGATTGATACCTTGGTTCTCAAAAACTGAGGGAAATACTTATGCTACTTTGCTGCATCACCCTTTCCTCTTCAAGGGAAAACCAACGCATGCTCAAGAGGTAGCAAGAAGGATTTCTGGCGCCGTTGCCGGGGAGTCTACGCACAAGTCAAGACATACCAAGTACCCATCACAAACTCTTATCCCTCGCATTACATTATTTGCCATTTGCCAATCGTTTTCCTCTCCCCCACTTCACCCTTGCCGTTTTATTCGCCCTCTCTTTCCGTTCGCCTCTTTTTCGCTTGCTTCTTGTTTGCTTGTGTGTTGGATTGCTTGCTTGTCACGATGGCTCAAGATAATACTAATTGTGTGACTTTGCCAATACCAACAACAATGATTTTCTTAGCACTCCGATTGCTCCTCTTACCAATGCTGAATCTTGTGAAATTAATGCTACTTTACTGAATCTTGTCATGAAAGATCAATTCGTCGGCCTTCCTAGTGAAGATGCCGCTACCCATCTAAATAGCTTTGTTGATTTGTGTGATATGCAAAAGAATAAAGATGTGGACAATGATATTGTCAAATTGAAGCTATTTCCTTTTTCACTTAGAGATCGTGCTAAAACTTGGTTTTCGTCTTTGCCTAAAAATAGTATTGATTCTTGGAATAAGTGCAAAGATGCTTTTATCTCTAAGTATTTTCCGCCCGCTAAGATCATCTCTCTTAGAAACGATATTATGAATTTTAAGCAACTTGATCATGAACATGTTGCACAAGCTTGGGAGAGGATGAAATTAATGATACGTAATTGCCCTACACATGGTTTGAACTTATGGATGATTATACAAAAAATTTATGCCGGATTGAATTTTGCTTCTAGAAATCTTTTAGATTCGGCTGCGGGAGGCACTTTTATGAAAATCACTTTAGGAGGAGCTACTAAACTCCTAGATAATATTATGGTTAATTATTCTCAATGGCACACTGAAAGATCTACTAGTAAAAAGGTGCATGCAATTGAAGAAATTAATGTTTTGAGTGGAAAGATGGATGAAATTATGAAATTATTTGCTAATAAGAGTGTTTCTTCTGATCCCAATGATATGCCTTTGTCTACTTTGATTGAGAATAATAATGAATCTATGGATGTGAATTTTGTTGGTAGGAATAATTTTGGTAACAACACTTATAGAGGAAACTTTAATCCTAGGCCGTATCCTAGTAATTCCTGCTACCTCTTGAGCATGCGTTGGTTTTCCTTTGAAGAGGAAAGGGTGATGCAGCAAAGTAGCGTAAGTATTTCCCTCAGTTTTTGAGAACCAAGGTATCAATCCAGTAGGAGGCCACACGCAAGTCCCTCGTACCTACACAAACAAATAAGAACCTTGCAACCAACGCGATAAAGGGGTTGTCAATCCCTTCACGACCACTTACAAAAGTGAGATCTAATAGAGATGATAAGATACTATGTTTGGTATTTTTATGATAAAGATTAAAAGTAAAGATTGCAAAATAAACGGCGATAGAAATAGCTAGTTGATGGGAGATTAATGTGATGGAGAATAGACCCGGGGGCCATAGGTTTCACTAGTGGCTTCTCTCAAGATAGCATAAGTATTACGATGGGTGAACAAATTAGTGTCGAGCAATTGATAGAAAAGTGCATAGTTATGAGAATATCTAGGCATGATCATGTATATAGGCATCACGTCGGTGACAAGTAGACCGACTCCTGCCTGCATCTACTACTATTACTCCACACATCGACCGCTATCCAGCATGCATCTAGAGTATTAAGTTCATAAGAACAGAGTAACGCATTAGGCAAGATGACATGACATAGAGGGATAAACTCAAGCAATATGATATAAACCCCATATTTTTTCCTCGATGGCAATAATACAATACGTGTCGTTTCCCCTTCTGTCACTGGGATCAAGCGACGCAAGATTGAACCCAAAGCTAAGCACTTCTCCCATTGCAAGAAAGATCAATCTAGTAGGCCAAACCAAACTGATAATTCGAAGAAACTTGCAAAGATAACCAATCATACATAAAAGAATTCAGAGAAGATTCAAATATTTTTCATAGATAATCTTGATCGTAAACCCACAATTCATCGGATCTCGACAAACACACCGCAAAAAGAGTTACATCGAATAGATCTCCAAGAAGACCGAGGAGAACTTTGTATTGAGATCCAAAGAGAGAGAAGAAGCCATCTAGCTAATAACTATGGACCCGAAGGTCTGAGATAAACTACTCACACATCATCGGAGAGGCTATGGTGCTGGTGTAAAAGCCCTTCGTGATCGATTCCCGCTTCGGCGGAGCGCCGAAAAGGCCCCAAGATGGGATCTCACGGGTACAGAAGATTGCGGCGGCGGAAATAGGGTTTCGTGGTGCTCCTGGTTGGTTTCGGGGTACATGGGTATATATAGGAGGAAGAAGTAGGTGTGCCTCCCTGCCTCGTGGCCTCCTCGGTTGTTTCTTGACGTCCACTCCAAGTCCTCTGGATCACGTTTGTTCCAAAAATCACGCTCCCGAAGGTTTCATTCCGTTTGGACTCCGTTTGATATTCCTTTTCTGCGAAACACTGAAATAGGCAAAAAACAACAATTTGCACTGGGCCTTGGGTTAGTAGGTTAGTCCCAAAAATAATATAAAAGTGTATAATAAGCTCATTAAACATCCAAAACAGATAATATAATAGCATGGAACAATCAGAAATTATAGATACCTTGGAGACGTATCAAGCATCCCCAAGCTTAATTCCTGCTCGTCCTCGAGTAGGCAAATGATAAAAACAGAATTTTTGATGTGGAATGTGAAAGGATCGATATAGTTGACTAGAGAGGGGGGGGGGGGTGAATCGGCAACTAACAATTTTTAGCTTTTCTTTACCAATTTAAACTTTGCATCAAAGTAGGTTGTCTAGATATGCAACTAGGTGGATAACCTATATGATGCACCAACAACAAGCACACAAGCAAGCAAGGGAGAAAACACAAATAAGCTTGCACAAGTAAAGGGACAAAATAACCAAGAGTGGAGCCGGTGAAGACGAGGATGTGTTACCGATGTTCCTTCCTTTTAAAGGGAAGTACGTCTCCGTTGGAGCGGTGTGGAGGCACAATGCTCCCCAAGAAGCCACTAGGGCCACCGTATTCCCCTCACGCCCTCACACAATGCGAGATGCCGTGATTCCACTATTGGTGCCCTTGAAGGTGGCAACCGGACCTTTACAAACAAGGTTGAGGCTCTCTCCGCAACTTAACTGGAGGCTCCCAGCGAAACCCCGGAGCTTCACCACAATGGAATGTGGCTCCGAAGTGACCTCTTCCGTCTAGGGCGCCCAAGCACCCAAGAGTAACAAAATCCACACAAGAAAGTATGGGGGAATCAAATATCCTTTGGTGGAAGTGTAGATCTAGGTCTCCTCCTTCAATCCCTAGCAAATCAACGAGTTTGAGTGGCTAGAGAGAGAGATCGGGCAAGAGAGCTTTAATGGCAGTAATGGAGGAGAGAGAGAGAGGCAAGAGGTAGGTGGGAGGTAGGAGAAGCACCTCCTTAAATAGGCCCCCCAAGATCCAACCGTTATGTGCAGAAACGCATAGGAGAGGAACTTCCGGTGGCGCACCCGGTAGTACCGGTTAATCGGAACAAACCGGAACTACCGCACAACCACCGCTCAACTATCGGGCCACATACAGAAGGTAAACCCCTCAGGCCGGTAGTTGGAGCAGAGGTTGGACCGGAACTACCGCTGGGCCAGCAGTTCCTGGGCGGTGGGGTCCGAGGCGGTACTACCGCCCTGAACACCGGTAGTACCGGTTTATCAAGAAAAACCGGAACTACCGTTCCACCACCGGTCTACCACCGCACCCGATACAGAAGGGAGTCACCCCTGAGCGGTACTAGGGG
The DNA here is from genome assembly GCA_032464435.1 of Aegilops umbellulata. NCBI lineage: Eukaryota > Viridiplantae > Streptophyta > Magnoliopsida > Poales > Poaceae > Aegilops > Aegilops umbellulata. The sequence goes on from CP136058.1 coordinate 279,866,998, forward strand.
CGGTGGTAAGACCGGAACTACCGGCCAGCGGTACAACCGCTCAATGAAGCGGTACAACCGCTAAGAGTAGGACTGCACAGAACAGAGGATGGGGAACCTCTCTCTCCTCGAACGAAGGGTATATGGTGGGTGCAGAGAATGTGTACGTGAAGGATTCACCCAATACCTTCCGATGTGCATTCCCTCTTAATAGTACGGATATCCTACGACCAAAGGAAATAAAAACGTCGGAAACTCCGTCTTCGATCTTTTCCGCATAGGGGGAAAACCTAACCGTCTTGCGCCACACAAAGGGTACCTGAGAAAACTATGGCGCACGATTAGTCCACGTGTGTTGTCATCATCACCAAAGCCCTAAGGCAAAAGATGCCCTTACAATCTCCCCCTTTTTGCTGGATGATGACAACCACACGATTAGTCCGGGAGTTCTAAAAAATAAAGGAGGGGCTCCCCCTAAGTGTGAGCACTATTTAGAGTTTGCTTTTGGAATGCAAAGTGCGCACACTAGGGAATGCTCCCCCTGGATTTTATAGACCAACCGGAGACAACCAAACAACCGCAATAAACATAAAGCAATAGAGACAAGGAAAAGGACACCAACAACACATAATAAACTCTACTGAAAGAAGAGTGCATAGAAAAATAGAACGACGCATGTCTTACACCATGCACGAGATCACAACATAGAATAAGTCCATAGAGCACTAGAAACATAGGGCACTAGAAAGAGCAAGCAAATAAACTAGAAAGACCAACTGCAAATAACCACCCATGCAACTCCCGTGACCTAATGGAGCTCTCTCCCCCTTTGGCATCGAGACACCAAAAAGGAAAACAGCGAAGCTAGCGTCCCGGGGCTCAGTAGATCTCATCGCCAGTAGCCGCAGAGCTGTCAGACGCATCATCATCAACATCATCGTCAGGATCCTGGGCCTCATCAAACTCCTCAGACCTCGCAGTAGCTGCCTCAAGAACATGGACAGAGGAAGAAGCAGGTGCTTCATCAGACCACTGACAGTTCTCCAAGCACCATGTATCTTCAAGAGTGATGGTCTTCTCGGAGCCACTCTTCACATCCGACACATTGAGGTGCCTCATCAACTGAATCTGCCGACGACGCGCCATCTTCTCAGCCACATGGGCCTTGTAGAGCTTCTTCTGAATGTGAGTCTGTAGGCAAAATGTCTTCTTGATCTTTGAAGTCAGCTTCTCAACCCACGAGGGCTGGACCGCAGGCTCTAGCTCAAAGTCCTCATCATCCGAGGTAGCAAACACATCCTCCTGATTGCCTGAAGCAAAGCGAGGGGTCTTATGCTTCTTTTTCCTTAGCTCCTTGACCTCATGCTCCATGAGGTTGGCAGGGGTGGTGAGAGGATCTCCTGGCCTACGGATTGCCCAAACGGTGCTCAGAAACTGCATCACAAAAGGAGCATATATTGGTACCTTGCGATACATCACCATATTGTACATCTCCTCCCATAGCCACTTAGAGACATAAAACATGGCACCGGATCCCCTCTTGGTCTTCATGGCCACAAGCAAATCCACCAGATAACCATAGATATCATCTTGATTCCCAACCTTGGGAAGCAGCACACAACGGAACACACGATGCATAATGTCATAGACTGGCAGAAGATCATTGGACTTGCCCACAATGCCATGTCCAGGGATGTATATAGGGGCAAGCTTCACCTTGTCCATGGGGTGAGCACGGGCGTGAGGACGGATGCCACCTTGACCTTCAATCCCGGTATCCTCATAACCAAGAGCATTGCAGAAAGCTCGCCACGGGACATGAAAGAACTCATCACGGCACATAAAGGAGAGGTGGCGTTCCTCATCAGAGCCGAAGTGGACTGTAGCATAGAACTGATGGACGAGCTGCACATCAAAATCACAATTCACGATCATGATCTTGATTAAATCAAACTCTTCACAGATCGCCAGAGTTTCTCCAAAGTAATCAGGGTGGTTCCTCCAATGATCGATGTCAATGGACCACATCCGGGTGAACTTGTTCTTGTGATGCTCGAACACTTCTGACACAATCCTCATCTGTAACTCATTCCGGAACTGAGGGTTGTTCCAACGGGGATTCGGTGCAACAGTGTAGGGATACTAGAAATGAAACTTTTGCCAGTCTGACATCTTTCATTTGTGCATGGGCACCGCAACACGTTGCTTGGCAACAGTAGACTTCTCCCGACGAGTGGCCTTGGTAGGAATCACCACCTCATGAGAGTCCTCGTTGTCATCCGAAGGTTTGCCCCTACGGGCCCTCTTCTTGGTGTTTTGAGGCTTCCGAGCAGCACGAGAACTAGAACCACCTACAGACGCACACAGAGAGCACACAGAAACCCCAGCAAAGATGAGAGGAATGTACACAAGATTAGAGGAATATGTCTCATGTAAGTGGGTAGAAGACAAACAGTGTACATAGGTTCAGAGAAACTGGTTGTTCCAGTTGGACCACCGGTAGAACCGCTCGAGCGGTAGTACCGCTCACAAGGAGCGATAGTACCACTGAGAGCGAATCCACCGAGTGGAAGATTGGGAACCACCCATTCTCGAATCTATATGCCATATTCCTATCTCTACATACGCACAGGAAACATAAGGAGGCTATACGGATCTCTCCCGCCAACCATTTGGCCAAAAAAGTGGGAATACAAGCAATGCCCTAGAGTTGGATTCAAAACGAGGAACCCTAAGAAGGAGAAGAACAGGGCATTACCGGTATCCATGGAAGAGATCGAAGAGGAGGCGGCCTCCACGGAGCGGATCCGATGAAGGGCCAACCGATCCGGTGGGCCTAAGGGCACTCTGGGGCGAAGGTCGAAGCAACCGGCGACTAGGGATAAGAGGAGGGACGAGCACGAAGGGGACAAAGAAAAACCCCTTCTGCCCGCTCCCCTTATATAAGCCCCAGATGTTAGCCGATAGTACCACTCCTAGGAGTGGTAGTACTGGTCCTGTAGCTACCTGGTGGTTGAGAGCGGTACTTCCGCTCCAGAAGTAGCGGTAGTACCACTTCTAAGCACCGGTAGTACCGGTCAGAGATACTGGTACAGGCAGGAGCGGTAGAACTGCTCATGCAGGACCGGAAGTACCGCTGAGACTGTACAATAGAAGGGAAGACCCGTAGAACCGATCTGACCACCGGTTGTACTGCCAGGTTGCAACAGCCCAAGCACAAAAGGAGATCAAACTTGTGTACATTTGGAAAAGATGGCTTGGGATGAGGAGGCTTAGGATGGATTGAAGAAACTGTAATATGATGAAGAAGACTCTCAAGAGTGCAAGAAGCAAACAAGAAAAACCACTCTTTAGAGAATTCAAACATCTAGGAGACCGAAAAGAGCCAGGCAAAAAGAAACACAACAAGGAAAAACACCTAAGCTCAAGGGCGGTGGCCGGAGCCACCTATGTTTGAGTTAAAAGGGTATGGCACCGCGAAGAATTATCCTTGGGCTCATGACCAAAAACTCGTCTTTGAATCACAAGTACCATCAACAATGGCTAATGTGAAAGAATTGATCAATTTATGCATAATGGGGGGAGGAAGAGTTCATTGAGAGAACAATACTCCCCCTATGTCCATGCCTACACCTAGAGCAAGACATCATGTTGAGTATGGTGGGGTGTGCAAAGATTCAAGCAACATTGCTCGAATCAATGATATTTAGCTCATGCCTTAACTCGCGAAATCTTGCTTCATCCAAGGGCTTCGTGAAAATATCTGCATGGTAATCATGAGTGTTGACGTAGTTGAGCTCGATCTCCCCTCGGCTAATGTGATCCAGGATGAAGTGATACCGAATCTCAATATGCTTCGTCTTGAAGTGTTGCACGGGGTTGAGAGAAATATTGATGGCACTTTCATTGTCACACCAAAGAGACACTTTGTCACAAATGACACCGTAATCCTTTAAAGTTTGCCTCATCCAAAGAAGTTGTGCACAACAACTCTCGGCGGCCACATACTCCGCTTCGGTAGACGAGAGAGACACACAACTTTGCTTCTTGGAAGACCAACTTACCAAAGAGCAACCAAGAAATTGGCACCCTCTGGAAGTGGGCTTCCTATCCACTTTGTCTCCCGCCCAATCGGAGTACGAATAGCCCATAAGCTTGAAGTTGGATCCTCTTGGGTACCATAAGCCAAAGTTTGGGGTATGAGCCAAATATCAAAAGATTCGCTTGACCGCCACAAAGTGGCTTTCCTTAGGTGCAGCTTGAAACCGTGCACAAATTCCCACACTCAACATGATATCCGATCTAGATGCACAAAGGTAAAGCAAGGAGCCAATCATGGAGCGATATACCTTTTGATCCACTACTTTACCATTAGGATCTATGTCAAGTTGGCATTTGAGGGGCATTGGAGTGGAAGCCGGCTTGACAACACTTATCTTGAATCTCTTGAGCATGTCTTGAGTATATTTGGCTTGGTTGATGAAGGTTCCTTCTCTTCTTTGCTTGATTTCAAACCCGAGAAAGAACTTCAACTCTCCAATCGAAGACATCGTAGTCGATACCCTCGACTTGGGAGTAGCCTTATGCTACCAATCTTGCCTTGTTGCGCATGATGGTCCCATGAGCATATTGCTTGTTCATAAATATCCACTTGGTTCCAGTGACATTGTGGTTCCCTGGTGGCCTTGACACCAATCTCCACACCTTGTTGTACTCGAAGTTGTTGAGTTCTTCATGCATGGCATTGAGCCAATCCGGATCTTCGAGCGCCTCATAGACCTTTTGGGGTTCAACACAAGAGACAAACGCGTGATGTTCACAATAGTTTGCCAATTGTCTACGAGTGCTTACCCCCTTTTGAATGCTTCCAAGCACATTCTTCATGAGATGACCCTTCGTGGAGAGCTTGGATGCAATCTTGGCGGCACGACGCTCCAATTCCTCCTCGGGGGTGAGTCAAGGAGCGGTCACTTGATCATCTTGAGCGCCGTCTTGAGCTTGTTCTTGATCTTGAGGATGCTCTTGATCTTGAACTTGCTCGAAAGAGAGAACTTGACCTTGGGCATCACTTGTTGTTTCGACACCGTCTTGAGGTTGATCTTGCCCTTGGTCTTGTTCATGAGGTTGAGGGCCTTCACTTTGTTCTTCGGAAGCATGTGGGCCTTGGGTTGGTGATGGCTCCACTTGAGTGGAGCATTGTCCTTCTCCTTCGGCCACAAGGGGTTCCTCAATGGGTAAGATAAAACCAACTCCCATTCTTCTTATGGCTTGAGGAGGAATTTCATCACCTACATCACAAGTGCCACTTTGCTCCACTTGGGAGCCATTATTCTCATCAAATTCCATGTTACACGTCTCCTCAATAAGTACCATGGACTTATTGAGGACACGTTAAGCATGAGAGTTTGTAGCATAACCAACAAATATGCCCTCATAGGCTCTAGCCTCAAATTTAGACAAACGAACACCTTTCTTGAGAATGAAACACTTACACCCGAACACCCGAAAGTACTTGAGGTTGGGCTTGTTACCGGTGAGTATCTCATATGGAGTCTTGTTCAAGCCTTTGCGGAGATAGAGTCGATTTGATGCATGACACGCGATGTTGATGGCTTCAGCCCAAAAGTTGTATGGAGACTTGAACTCCGCCATCATGGTCCTTGCTGCATCCATCAACGTCCGGTTCTTCCTTTCCGCAACACCATCTTGTTGAGGGTGTATGGTGCGGAGTATTGATGCTTGATCCCCTCATCACTAAGAAACTCATCCAAGGTGTAGTTCTTGAACTCGGTGTCGTTGTCACTTCTTATCGTCAAGATCTTTGCATTGTGTTGACGTTGAACTTCATTTGCAAAGTCAATGACGGTTTGTTGGGTCTCGCTCTTTGAAAGTGCAACTATCCTTGGGTGGTTTTGGTAATTCCTAACAACATATAGCTCATTGAGCTAACACTATTCCAAGATTAATATTTCAGGAAAAGCTCAATGAATGGCATGGCATGGATGAGGAAAGTGGATCCCTCAAAATTCTAAGGACAAAAAGTTTGGCTCAAGCTTGAAGCTCAAGACTCTACATTTTATATTTTAGTGATCCAAGATCACATTGAGTCTATAGGAAAAGCCAATACTATCAAGGAGGGATGAGGTGTTGCTTAATGAGTTTCTTGCTCTTCAGTGCTTAGTGATATGCTCCAAAATCCTCAACTACCTTCCCACATCCACATATGACCTAAACCAAAAGTCAAACTCGGCCCCACCGATTCTTTCTATCCGGCTCCACCGAGTTTCAAATGTCATAGCCACTGCCACAAACCCTAGGCAAATCGGTTTCACCGATAGGGATCTCGGTCTCACCAAGATGGGATTGTAATCTCTCTGTTTCCCTTCGTAACGTTTCGGTACAACCGAGATGAGCGATCGGTCCCACTGAGATTGCAATTTAAACTCTTTGTTTCCCTTTTGTAACATTTTGGTCTCACCGAGATGAGCGAATCGGTCCCACCGAGTTTACCTGACCAACTCTCTGGTTAGCTTATTACCAAAATCGGTCCCACCGAGTTTGTGTAATCGGTCACACCGAGATTACGTTATGCCCTAACCCTGACCATATCGGTCCTACCGAGTTGCATCTCAGTCCCACCGAAAATCCTAACGGTCACTAGGTTTGCTGAATCGGTCTGACCGAGTTTAACCATTCGGTCCCACCGAGTTTGGCAAATTGTGTATAATGGTTAGATTTTGTGTGGAGGCTATATATACCCCTCCACCCACTCTTCATTTGTGGAGAGAGCCATCAGAACATACCTACACTTCTAATACACATGTTCTGAGAGAGAACCACCTACACTTGTGTTGAGGTCAAGATATTCCATTCCTACCATATGAATCTTGATCTCTAGCCTTCCCCAAGTTGCTTTCCACTCAAATCTTCTTTCCACCAAATCCAAATCCTGTGAGAGAGAGTTGAGTGTTGGGGAGACTATCATTTGAAGCACAAGAGCAAGGAGTTCATCATCAACACACCATTTGTTACTTCTTGGAGAGTGGTGTCTCCTAGATTGGCTAGGTGTCACTTGGGAGCCTCTGACAAGATTGTGGAGTTGAACCAAGGAGTTTGTAAGGGCTAGGAGATCGCCTACTTCGTGAAGATCTACCGCTAGGAGGCAAGTCCTTCGTGGGCGACGACCATGATGGAATAGACAAGGTTGCTTCTTCGTGGACCCTTCGTGGGTGGAGCCCTCCGTGGACTCGCGCAACCGTTACCCTTCGTGGGTTGAAGTCTCCATCAACATGGATGTACGATAGCACCACCTATCGGAACCACGACAAAAACATCCATGTCTCCAATTGTGTTTGAATCCTCCAAACCCTTCCCTTTACATTCTTGCAAGTTGCATGCTTTACTTTCCACTGCTCATATACTCTTTTGCATGCTTGCTTGAATTGTGTGGAGATTGCTTGACTTGTGCTAAGATAGCTAAAATCTGCCAAGAACTAAAATTGGGAAAAGGCTAGATTTTATTTGGTCAAGTAGTCTAATCACCCCCCTCTAGACATACTTTCGATCCTACAAGTGGTATCAGAGCTTTGGTCTCCATTTGCCTTGATTTCCATAGCTTTTTGTGGTCATAGCCTTGGTTTCACAACCTAGGAGAGTATGGCGTCTAGCGAGGGAAATTATCACCGTAGAGGTCCTTACTTTGATGGTACTAATTTTGCTAGTTGGAAGCATAAGATGAAAATGCATATTCTTGGACATAACCCCCACTGTTTGGACTATTGTGTGTATTGGCTTGCAAGGTGAATTCTTTGATGGGAAAGAACCGAACCGTGAAGCTACCGCGGAAGAGTTGAATATGCTGCAATACAACGCTCAAGCTTGTGATATCCTCTTCAACGGACTGTGCCCCGAAAAATTCAAAAAAATCAGCCGTCTTGAGAATGCAAAAGAAATTTCGGATACTTTGATTGATATGCACAAAGGTACCGACTCCGTCAAGGAATCCAAATTGGATGTGCTTCAAAGTCAACTTGACAAGTTCAAAATGAAGGATGGTGAAGGTGTCGCTGAAATGTACTCTAGGTTTGCTCTTATCACAAATGAGATTGCCGGCTTAGGGAGTGAAGAGATGACCGATAGATTCATCATCAAGAAGATCCTAAGAGCCTTGGATGGAAAATATGATACCGTGTGCACATTGATCCAAATGATGCCAAATTACAAAGATCTCAAGCCAACGGAAGTCATCGAAAGAATTGTTGCTCATGAGATGTCACTCAAGGATAAAGAGGAACTTCACAACAAATCAAGTGGTGCTTAAAAATCCTCATGTGAAGCCCCCACATAATCGAGTGAGAAACAAACCTTCAATGAAGAATTGAGCTTAATGGTGAAGAACTTCAACAAGTTCTACAAGAGTAGAAGCAAAGAGAGAAGCTCCAAGTCAAGGTCCTACAATGACAAAAGATCTTCTAGTCGAGAGCGAAACTGCTACAATTGTGGAAGGCCCGGACACTAGTCCAATGAGTGTACGACCCCCTACAAGAGAAGAGAAGATTCTCCCAAGAGAAGAAGTAGAAGAGAAGAATCACCATCTAGAGAAAGAAGGAGTAGAGATGATCGTTATGAACGAAGATCCTCACGGAGAAGCAAGGATTCGGAAAGAAAGGACAAGTCATCAAGGAGCTACACAAAACAAAGACATAAGCTCATGTTGGTGAATGGGTATCCGGCTCCGACTCCGACAACCACTCCGAGAGAAGCTATCACTCCGACTCCGAATATACTCAAGATGAAGGTGTTGCCGGTCTAGCACTTGTGACAACCAACTCCTATGACATATTTGACTCACCAAATGAAGGAGTTGGAACATGCTTCATGGCTAAAGGCCCAAAGGTATCACACCCCGAGTATGTTGATTTCAATAGTGATGAAGATGACTTGTTAGGTGATGATGATTTACTTGTTGACAACTCTAGTGATGAATACTATGATGAAACGTCAATTAATCATGCTAATCAAGATAAAACGAATGACAATGGTAAGGATAAGATTGAGTCTCTAACTAAAGAACTAAACATTCTTAAGTTAGCTCATGAAACTATCTTAGGAGATCATCGAGATCTTTTAAGGACTCATGAGAAATTACGCTTTGAAAAGCTCAACCTTGAGCAAGAGCATGAGTTCTTAAAAGAAATCAATGATGATCTTCGTAAGAAAATTTCTTCTTAGATTGCCAAGCGTTTACTCTTATCCACTTACATGCCTCAAGTCAAGTCTAGTAACAAGAACAAGAAAGATTCTTCCTCTAGTAGTAACAATAATCATGCTAAATCCAATATTTTTGCTTCTAGTAGTTCTCTTGATTCCACTAATGATTCTCTTAGCCAAGTTACACTTGAGCAAGAAAATAGCTTATTGAAGGGAATTATAGAGAAAGGAGTTTACAAGAGCCTTGCCGGAAGTAAGCAATTCGAGGAAATTGTACGCAAGCAAGGAAGGCACCGGAAGAATCAAGGTGTTGGTTTTGAAAGGAAGTTCAATGCCAATGGAGTTGAGTGGGAAGAAGATCAATACCCCAATACGAAGTTTGTTCCTCAACAAGAGAAGTATGATCCTACTTCTTTCAAATGGACACAAGCTCAAGATGATCTTCCATTACAAGACCACAAGCAAAAAGGCAAGGACAAGCTTCAAGAGGAAATTGATGCATTTGAAGAAGCTCCTAAGGCCTTGGTCAAGTGGGTTCCCAAGACTACATCAAGTTCCACTTCATCAAGTACAACTACAACTCCGAGGATTCCGATCAAGATGGTGTGGATCCCGAAGAAGAAGAACTAGAGAGTTCTTGAGGGTGACTCCGCCAACATACTTCACTCTTATCATCTTGGCAAGAACAAGTGCAATCAACTTCCACATCTTGCACTAGTTCAAGGAGTCACAAACCCTCTTGTTGGTAAGACAAGGGACAAGGTAACCTAAAAGCTTTCATAGACATCATCTTGTGTGTGCATCACTCTATGTCTATGGATATACTTGCTTGTTCCTTGTGGGACTAATCCGTGTAGGTATTGAAAGTGCAACTCACTCCAATGGATAGCTCCAAATGATCTACATCAACATTGAGCATCCACATCTTCAACATCTACATGAAATCATCATCGACAAAACCCAAGGTTAGTTCATCCCTCTTAAGGGGGGGTCTCACATCTAGGGGGAGCTTTACTCTAAGAATTGAGCTAAAGCAACTCTAATGGTGTGAACACAACAATGCCGTGTGTAAAAGTGGTAACCCCACTTGTGCTTAAATGATGAGTATGACCTATGATCAAATGTTCTCATTTGACTCCTAAGTCAATATACTCATATATAAATGACCTAGTCATCGCAAATTGTTTGATAGATGCTAGAATTGGTTGTGCATGCTTTGCCACATATTTCAATTGCCATTTTATTGTGTGAGCATGTTGATTGCATATTTTACTCATTCGAAGACATCCACTTGTTGTTTTGATTGATTGGTTTTCTTTTCTTTTGCCAAGTGGATGGACAAGAATGCCTAAGAACCTTCTCTAGCTATCTATGCTTTTCTCGTCTCAAACTCTATTCATGCTACATCACAAAATTTGATCAAGTCAGATTCGAACCACTCTGTGTGAGGAGCACTCGGAGTCCCCGATTCGTCATAGACTTAAACTTCCAAAACTTCTTTGTGTGTTTCGGTCTGACCGATTCCTCCATTTCGGTCATACCGAGATCACTAAGTCGATCTAGGTTTTCAATCTCGGTGCAACCGATTTGAACTTTTCGGTCACACCGAGTCGCTGTAACTGTCAACAGTTATGCACCTCGGTGCCACCGAGTTGTTCCACTCGGTCACACCGACAGGGTCGGGCTATATATACTCACGGGCAAAATTTTGGAAATTTCTCCGAAACCCCTTCGCCCGCGCATAGCTCGCTCTGCCTCCTGGGTCTCCGGATCGTCCTCCTCGTCGCCAGCCGCCTCCTGTCGCTGGTCTCCGCCGCCGTCAACGGAATTCTTCCCCGCCGTTGCCGCCGTAGCGAGTTCATCGCCGAACTAGGGTATGGACTCGATCACAGTGCTACCCCCGTCCGATTCCTAGCACATTGTGTTCATTATGATTCTTACCACGATTGAAACACTTCTATCCTTTCAAAACACTCCATAGATTAGAGTTGAATTGAAAATTTAGGTTGAGGTTTCCGCCGAAACCATCTCGGACCCACCGGGTTGCAGAACTCGGTTCCACCGATTCGGCCAAGGCCATTGCACATGTGGTTCTCAGTCTGACCGAGAATTGCAAATCGGTGTGACCTAGTTCAGGACTTTGTGAAACCCTAGCAGTCTCGGTGCCACCGAACTGTGACTCGGTCTGACCGAGTTCACTAGTTTTGGGTCCAACAGCTGCTTCGGTATCACCAAGTTTGCAAATCGGTTGATCCGAAATGCTTTCTGTGGAAAACTAAAACTAAGTTTTTGACTCATTCTTTTGCAAAAATCTCTGTATTTTGTGATGCTCATCCACTCTATCTCATCTACAATCTATTCACAGGGTCTGCAGTTAGTGTTTGGAACATGTCTGACCAAAGTGACAGCCAGAACAAGTCAGAGGAGCAGGTGCACATGAGTAAGGGCACTAGTCCCTCCAGCAGCTCAGATGAGGGTAGCAGAAGCACCCCAAGCAATTTACCAAAGGCTGCCACTAGAGCAAGCAAGAAAAGAACTTCAGAGTCTGAGGATGAAGATTATGTGGCAGAGGAAGAGGAAGCCACATCAAAGAAGAAGGTGCTCAAAAAGGAATATGGCTCAGCTGCAGCCACTAAGCCAGGTCTGAAGACCAAAAGGACAGCAGGAAGACAGCTAATGTCCAAAGCCAGGGCATTCTCTCATAAACCCTCTGAGGGAGTCCTGGATTAGGGGGTGTTCGGATAGCCGGACTATACCTTCAGCCGGACTCCAGGACTATGAAGATACAAGATTGAAGACTGCGTCCCATGTCTGAAAGGATCTTTTCTTGGCGTGGAAGGCAAGCTAGGCGAGCGGATATTCAAGATCTCCTACCATTGTAACCAACTCTGTGTAACCCTAACCCTATCCGGTGTCTATATAAACCGGAGGGTTGTAGTCCGTAGGACAACCATCATCATACACAATCATACCATAGGCTAGCTTCTATGGTTTAGCCTCCTTGATCTCATGGTAGATCCACTCTTGTACTACCCATATCATCAATATTAATCTAGCAGGAGTAGGGTTTTACCTCCACCGAGAGGGCCCGAACCTGGGTAAAATAAAGCGTCCCTTGTCTCCTGTTACCATCCGACCTTGACGCACAGTTCGGGACCCCCTACCTGAGATCCGCCGGTTTTGACACTGACATTGGTGCTTTCATTGAGAGTTCCTCTGTGTCATCGCTTTTAGGCCCGATGGCTCCTTTGATCATCAACAACGATGAGGTCCAGGGTGAGACTTCCCTCCCCGGACAAATCTTCGTCTTCGGCGGCTTCGCCCTGCGGGCCAATTCGCTTGGTCATCTGGAGCAGATCGAAAGCTACGCCCCTGGCCATCAAGTCAGGTTTGGAAGCTTAAACTACATGGCTGATATCCGCGAAGACTTGATCTTCGACGGGTTCGAGCCACAGCCAAGCGCGCCGCACTATTTCGAGGGGCATGATATAGCTATGCCTCCGAATAGTACCTTGGAGGCCGCACACGCTCCGGCCCCGATCCTTGACTCGGAGCCCGCTGCGTTCTTCGAGGATGAACGATTGGACGTCACCTCAGGGGCTGCGATCTCAAAGGCAATCAAGCCAAACGCCAGCCCCGCACTCCGCACGACCCATGACTCCAAGGAGTCGGATTCTTCTCCGAACTCCGGACCTTCCGTGCCCCCGCCGATCGAACCTGATTGGGCGCCTGTAATGGAGTTCACCGCCGCGGACATCTTTCAGTGCTCACCTTTTGGTGATATCCTGAATTCTCTCAAGTCTCTCTCTTTGTCAGGAGAGCCCAGGCCGGATTATGGTCTGCGAGGTTGGGATTCGGACAACGAAGAAATTCAAAGCCCACCCACCACCCACTTAATAGCCACTGTCGACGACTTAACCGACATGCTTGACTTCGGCTCCGAAGACTTCGACGGTATGGACGACGAAGGAGGAGACGAACAAGAACCAGCACCTGTAGGGCGCTGGACCGCCACCTCGTCATATGACATATATATGGTGGATGCTCCAAAGGACGCAGATGGCGATGGAACAGCGGAAGACGACAACTCGAAAAAACCGCCAAAACGCCGGCGCCAATGGCGCCGTTCTAAATCCCGCCACAGCAGAAGCGGTGATTCCGGCACGGGAGATAATACTACCCCGGACAGCGCCGAAGAACACCAGAACCAGCAAGATTCGGCGCAGGAAGATGGAAAAGCCAGCCCTCATGAGAGAGCGGCAGAGCGAGAGGTTGAGGAAGATAACTACATGCCTCCCTCCGAAGACGAGGCAAGCCTCGACGATGACGAATTCGTCGTACCATCAGACCTCGCCGAACAAGAGCGTTTTCAACGCAAGCTTCTAGCCACGGCGAACAGCCTAAAGAAAAAGCAGCAACAACTTAGAGCTGATCAAGATTTGCTAGCTGATAGATGGACTGAAGTCCTTGCGGCCGAAGAGCATGAACTCGGACGCCCCTCCAAAAATTATCCTAAGCGCAGGCCGCTACCCCAATCAGAGGGGGAAACATATGACATGGCAGACCGGCCACCCCGCGGCCGCGACAGAGAGGCCTATCAAACCCTTAAACAAGCCATGCCCCGGTGCCGTTCAACTAAGGCACGGGAAAACGAGCCAGACCTGCGAGACGTACTGGAGGATAAAGCAAAGCAAACAAGATCGATCTATGGATCGCGCAGACGCCCGAAGACACGTGATGATCTTCACTCCGGACACAATAAATCTGGCCGGGCCGAACACAGCAGGCACAGCTCTTCCGAGCTGCGTCGTGACATAGCCCAGTACAGGGGCGCCGCACACCCACTATGCTTCACAGACGAAGTAATGGATCATCAAATCCCAGAGGGTTTTAAACCCGTCAATATCGAGTCGTACGATGGTACGACAGATCCGGCAGTATGGATTGAGGATTATCTCCTTCACATCCACATGGCACGTGGCGACGATCTACACGCCATCAAATACCTACCCCTTAAGCTTAAAGGACCAGCCCGGCACTGGCTTAACAGCCTACCAGCAGACTCAATCGGTTCTTGGGAGGACCTGGAAGCCTCATTTCTCGACAACTTCCAGGGGACATATGTGCGGTCACCGGACGCTGACGACCTAAGCCACATAATTCAGCAGCCAGAAGAATCGGCCAGGCAATTCTGGACACGGTTCCTAACAAAGAAAAATCAGATAGTCGATTGTCCGGACGCAGAGGCCCTAGCAGCCTTCAAACATAACATCCGCGATGAGTGGCTTGCACGGCACCTGGGACAGGAAAAGCCGAAAACCATGGCAGCCCTCACGACACTCATGATCCGCTTTTGCGCGGGCGAAGATAGCTGGCTAGCTCGCAGCAACAACATATCGAAGAAGCCTGGTAATTCGGATACCAAGGACAAAAGTGGCAGGTCACGTCGAAATAATCAAAAGCGCCGCGTTAGCAGCGACAACAATGAGGATACGGCAGTTAATGCCGGATTCAGAGGCTATAAATCCGGTCAGCGGAAAAAGCCATTTAAAAAGAATACCCAGGGCCCGTCCAGTTTGGACCGGGTACTCGACCGCTCGTGCCAGATTCGTGGCACCCCCGAAAGGCCAGCCAATCACACCAATAGGGATTGTTGGGTGTTCAAGCAGGCAGGCAAGTTAAGAGCCGAAGGCAAAGACAAGGGGCTGAACAGCGACGACGAGGAGGAGCCCAGGCCGCCGAACAACAATGGACAGAAGGGGTTTCCTCCACAAGTGCGGACGGTGAACATGATATACGCGACCCACATTCCCAAGCGGGAGAGGAAGCGTGCGCTACGGGACGTATACGCGATGGAGCCAGTCGCCCCAAAGTTCAACCCATGGTCCTCTTGCCCGATCACTTTCGATCGAAGGGACCACCCCACTAGCATCCGTCACGGCGGTTTTGCCGCACTGGTCCTCGACCCAATCATGGACGGATTTCATCTCACAAGAGTCCTCATGGACGGCGGCAGTAGCCTGAACCTGCTTTATCAGGATACAGTGCGGAAAATGGGCATAGATCCATCAAGGATCAAGCCCACACGGACGACCTTTAAAGGCGTCATACCAGGTGTAGAGGCCAATTGCACAGGCTCGATAACACTTGATGTGGTCTTCGGATCTCCGGATAACTTCCGAAGCGAAGAGTTAATCTTCGATATAGCCCCGTTCTGCAGTGGCTATCATGCCCTGCTCGGACGAACCGCATTTGCTAAATTCAATGCGGTGCCGCACTATGCATATATCAAGCTCAAGATGCCAGGCCCTCGAGGAGTAATTACGGTCAGCAGAAACACAGAACGCTCCATCCGTACGGAGGAGCACACGGCAGCCCTCGCAGCGGAAGTACAAAGCAGCCTTTCAAGGCAACTCTCCAGTTCGGCCGTTAAAAAGCCGGACAATGCAAAGCGCGCCCGGAGTAACCTGCAACAAGACCACCTCGCACGATCAGAGCAAGCGTAGCAATATGGCCCCGACCCCAGCCATCGCAACATAGCGGAGCAAGTACCTCGAGTACACAATTACGCCCTTAAAATTCCATGGGCACAGGGGGAGGGGCACATTAACGGCATGCCTACAATACGGCGTCAAACATACTAGGGGCTGCCGGATTTTTCTTTTTTCCAGAACTCCATACTCTAGATAACCTGTTCGGCCTTGCTGCTGCACAGACGATGCAAGATCCAGGAAAGCAGACAAAGCTACGCCGCATTCCGGAACTCTCAGGTGGTCTCTATTTCGAGCGATATATCTGTTTTAAATTCCGCGGCCTGCGCCTGGTCAGGACATGTTAAATAGTCTAATTTTTTTTTGCTTATCGCACTACTTGTATCGTTCGGCTTTGATAAATAGCCTCTTTATAAACAATGCATAGCTTTTGTCTATTTTTTGCATTATCCTCTTTGAATATATATGTTTATTACATAACATGATCGCACCCGTACACCATGGTACGGCAAACCACGCCAGGGGCTTCATTACCCTTTTATCTGGTGTGAGAAGTCCGTACACTTTCACAAGTGCGGCACCCCGAACTTATAGCACTATATGCATCGGCTCCGAGTCATGATTTTGGTCACATGTTGGGTTTGCCCGGCTCCTATGTTTTGGTGCCTTATGTTCCGCTATATCGGCTAAGGTAGCACTAGGAGAACCACTGCGATTGTGCCCCAGTTCAGGTGGGTTGAGCACCTCAGTGGAGAAAGCTAAAACAGACTGTCATGATAAGGCGTGAGACCGGTCGCTGTTCGAGAGGTTTTTCGAGTCCTTAAAGGCTTATGCCGCTTCGAGCGAGGAGCTGGCTATGTCCGGCCAAAGGCGTGGATAGCGCCCCGAATTCGGCCTTCCGAACTAGGGGCTTCGCCGAAATTTAAAATTATAACGTTCTATGGCTAAGTGAGAGTGTTCAAGCATTATAGTCCGATTGCCTGGTTTGTTGTGCTGAGCGCCTCCCTTGAAGGACCCAACTATGGGAACAAGAGCCCTCAGGTTTATCCCGAACACCCCAACACTAGTGGCATGGGGGCAGAAGCCGACGACTGGCCATCTCTCAATTTTTGATAAACGGCCGCACAGAAAATATATTTTAAATTCAATAAGCATTGCTTCGCGCATATGAACAAGTTTTCAGCGCATAGGATACAAACGAGCGAGTTCATTCAAATATTACATCTTTAGTACATTCATCCGCGACAAGGCGGGCTCCGGCAAGAACTTCCTTGTAGTAGTTCTCGGGCTTCCGATGCTCCTTCCCCTGCGGCGGCCCGTCCTTCACCAGCTTCTCTCCGTCCAGCTTACCCCAGTGTACCCTTACATGGGCAAGGGCCCTCCGGGCACCTTCAATGCAGACGGAGCACTTGATGACCTCAAGCCATGGACAGGCCTCCACCAGCCGCCGCACTAGCCCGAAATAGCTCCCAGGCAGGGCCTCTCCAGGCCACAGCCGAACTAGTAAGCCCTTCATGGCCTGTTCGGCCGCCTTGTGGAGCTCGACCAGCTGTTTCAGCTGATCGCTTAAGGGCACAGGGTGTCCGGCCTCAGAATACTGAGACCAGAACACACTCTCCATCGAGCTGCCCTCTTCAGCTCGGTAGAACGCGGCAGCGTCGGATACGCTGCGGGGAAGATCGGCGAACGCCCCTGGAGAACTCCGGATTCGGGTAAGTAATAGATAGTTTACTTTTATATTCCTACTTTGCATTGAGAATGCCTTACCCGTTGCTATCTTTTTCACCTCCTCCAACTCTTGGAGGGCCTTTTGGGCTTCGGCCTTGGCACTCTTGGCGGTCTCGATGGCCGACGCGAGCTCGGATGCTTGCGTTTTTGACTCAAGCTCCAAACCCTCATGTTTTGTCATGAGAGCTTGCAGCTCTTGCTGCACCTCGCCGACCTGAACCCCAAGCCTTTCTCGCTCGGCGCGCTCCTCGGCCGTTTTCTTTTCGGCCTCTGCCAGCGCCTGCTTCAGGGTTGCCACCTCGGTTGCGGCCCCTACAATAAGCAGTACAATCCTGTTATTTCTTTCTTCAATCAAGCCTCTCTATAGGCACCTTTTTTTTCTTTTTTAAGGGTATTTCTTACCTTCCTTCTCCTCGAGCTGTTGTTTGGCAAGGCCGAGCTCTTGCTCGGTCCGCCCGAGGTCCTTTTTTAGGACACCCACCTGCGCAGTCAGTGCGGCGGTGGACATCAGCGAAGCCTGCATACGCATATTTGACTTTTTTTTGTTAGACTCCTGTGAATATTACTAGATCCTCTATTCGGCTTTTCTTTCCGAACACCGAACAGAGCATCAGGGGCTACTGTCTATGCGGTAAATAATTTGACATATTTTTACTTACCTCGAAGCCTGTTAGAAGGCTAGCGCAAGCTTCAGTCAGTCCGCTCTTGGCGGACTGAACCCTTTGGATCACCGTACTCATAACAGTACGGTGCTCCTCATTGATGGCGGCGCCCTTAAGCACCTCCAGCAGATTGTCCGGCGCCTCCGGTTGGACGGAGGCCACCGGCTCAGACGGTTTACTCCTCTTGGAAGGAGTTCGCCCAGCGCGGACCAGGACTGTCGAGTCCGGCGCGGTGTCTGGCATAAAGCCGGACTTGGAGCCCTGGGGGGTTT
Organism: Aegilops umbellulata; assembly: GCA_032464435.1. Lineage (NCBI taxonomy): Eukaryota > Viridiplantae > Streptophyta > Magnoliopsida > Poales > Poaceae > Aegilops > Aegilops umbellulata. The sequence continues at coordinate 279,885,340 of CP136058.1, forward strand.
CATCCCCTTTACTCCTGAGGTCCGGAGGATTGCCTTGCGGCTCCTCCAGGACCATCTCCTCTTGCCCCGAAGCTTGGCGGGGCGCCACTTCGGCGTCTTCCGCCCCGCAGGGGGAGACCGCGGGCGGAACAGAGTTCACTTCCGACGAATCCAGGGAGCCGCTCGACGAATCATCGAGTTCGGCCCGGGGCGGGCTGCATAAATTATGAGCGATATTTGGGAAAGCCACGCATTAAAAGAATATCATGAGTCACTCTGGTATGTAAACACTTACGATATCGCCGGACGCTTGGTTCTGTCCAGCCACTCCTCTCCGCCCTCTTCGGCGTCGTGGGAGTAGTCTGGCGGAGGGGTTTTCCTTTTCCTCGACCCCTCGGCCTCCCCCGTTGGGGCGGCCTTCTTCTTCTTTGCTCCCCTCGCTGGGGGGGGAGCTTTCTTGTTCCTCCTCCTCGTTTTCACGAGAGGAGAGCATTGCGGACTCGTCAGATGACGAGTCCGACACCACCATGTTGCGGGAACTTTTTCGGGTCCCGGTGGTTTTCTTCTTCTTGGCCTTCTTCTCCGGCACCACATAAGGTGCCGGGGCCATTAGCTTCACCAAGAGAGCTGGGGCTGGGTCTTCGGGCAGGGGAGCCGGACAGTTGATTGGTCCGGATACCGCCAGCCAAGCCTGTCAAACGTAAGGGAGTTTAAATCCCGCATAGAGTTAATCTATGAAGAAGAGCTTAACAGACCTGTCAAAGGTATAGATAGCTCACCTCGCTGGCATTACGCTGCGAGCTGTATCCGCGATCCTCGGAGGCGGATGTGGGGGACTCGGCGCCTTTGGTCAGCACCTTCCAGACGTCTTCATACATCGTGTCGAAGAGCCTACGAGGGTTTGGTGCTGCGCCGGGCCGAATTCCCACAAAGTAAAATCCCATTTTTGGCACGGGAGGATCAGGCGAACGAGCATGACCTGGATCACATTGATCAGGCGGATTGGCCTGTCCACCAGGGACTGGATGCACGTTTGCAACCCAGTCACTTCTTCCTCGTTGCCCCACGACAGGCCCGTTTCTTTCCAGGACATGAGCCGCGTGGGGGGGTCCGGATCTGAACTCAGGGGCCGCGACCCATTTCGGATCGCGGGGCTCAGTGATGTAAAACCACCGGCCTGCCACCCCTTTAGGGACTCCACAAAGGAGCCATCGAACCAGAGGATGTTGGCTATCTTGCCGACCATAGCGCCTCCGCACTCCGCCTGGGTGCCGGACACCACCTTGGGCTTGACGTTGAAGGTCTTGAGCCAGAGGCCGAAGTGGGGGCAGACGCGGAGAAAGGCCTCACACACGACGATAAACGCTGAGATGTTGAGAACGAAGTTCGGGGCCAGATCGTGGAAATCCAGGCCGTAGTAGAACATGAGCCCCCGGACAAATGGGTGAAGTGGAAAGCTCAGTCCGCGGAGGAAGTGGGGAAGAAAAACTACCCTCTCATGGGGCCTTGGGGTAGGAAGAAGCTGCCCCTTCTCAGGAAGCCGATGCGGGATGTCCTTGGACAAGTATCCGGCTTTCCTTAACTTTTTTACTTGAGCCTCCGTGACGGAGGAGACCATCCACTTGCCTCCCGCTCCGGACATTGTTGGAGAGGGTTGAGGAAGGAAGAGCGGACTTGGGCGCTGGAGCTTGAGTGCGCGAGAGATGGATTGGCAAAGGAGGAAGAAGGCGTAGGTTAAAAAGGTGAATCCTTATCCCTTTATATAAGCGGGTACGGTTAGGCGTCCCCACCTACCTAATAAAACTCACTTACCTCCCGAACGCCGTGGTAAATGGCGTGGTTGGGTTACCCACGTCCGTATTAATGAGAATCCCGTTAAAGGGGGCACATGATCTCTGCTTTGTCAAGACGTGCCAAGGAAACCGCCTCGCTAAACACGCTAAGGTGGAACAATGAAAGCAATTTATATGGAAGGCTTGGTCGCAGTGTTATGACGCACTGCGAAATACATCAGCAGATTTGATTTGTGTTAATATTATTCTCTATATGGCAATATGTGGAAACTTATTTTGCAGAGCTGGACACTATTTTTGGTGTTTATAATCTTCTTTAAGAACTTGGAGGAGGAACCCGCCTTGCAATGCCGAAGACAATCTGCGCGCTGGACTCGTTGTCATTGAAGCCTGGTTCAGGGGCTACTGAGGGAGTCCTGGATTAGGGGGTGTTCGGATAGCCGGACTATACCTTCAGCCGGACTCCAGGACTATGAAGATACAAGATTGAAGACTTTGTCCCGTGTCCGGAAGGATCTTTTCTTGGCGTGGAAGGCAAGCTAGGCGAGCGGATATTCAAGATCTCCTACCATTGTAACCGACTCTGTGTAACCCTAACCCTATCTGGTGTCTATATAAACCGGAGGGTTGTAGTCCGTAGGACAACCATCATCATACACAATCATACCATAGGCTAGCTTCTAGGGTTTAGCCTCCTTGATCTCGTGGTAGATCCACTCTTGTACTACCCATATCATCAATATTAATCTAGCAGGAGTAGGGTTTTACCTCCACTGAGAGGGCCCGAACCTGGGTAAAATAAAGTGTCCCTTGTCTCCTGTTACCATCCGACCTTGACGCACAGTTCGGGACCCCCTACCCGAGATCCGCCGGTTTTGACACCGACACCCTCCAAGTCAACTATAGGAGATGAGGCTGCAAAAGAGAAGAAGGAAAGAAAGAGGGGCAGATGGTGCAAGAAAGTTGATCCAATGGCACAATTTGAGAAGCACTCTTCAGAAGAGGAAGAAGAAGAAGAGGTTGCTGCACCAGCACCTAATGCCCAGAAGCTTATGGGTGATGCTATCAGGACAGGGGCAACATCATCAAAGCCCAAAGAAGCACCCAAAGCTGCCTCCAAGCCCAAGACTGCACCAAAGAGGAATACAAGAAACATACCAGCTGCTGAGACGAACAAGGCCCCAGTGCGTGAAGTTGCTGCTGATTGAGATGATGAAGGACAAGTCCTAAGGAAGCTCAAGCCCAAGATTCCAGACCACAATGATGCTCATCCTGTGGCTGAGAACATGAAGATCAGGAGAGACTCGGGACTGAGGAAATGGAGAGAGTCAGATCCATATGCCACCAGGAGAAGGACTGCCGTTGATTACAGGTTCCACATAAAGGAACAACAAGATTTCTGTGAGACAGTGCTGCTGGACAAGAAACCTATAGTGTGTGATATGAGGTGGGTCGACGGGACCTACATGAAGGAGAATGAGGAACAATATCCTGGAGTGTATGACAACTTCAGTGCTTGTGGAGTTGCATACTTTGTTGGGCAGAAGCTCACAAAGTGGAATGAGGAGCTCATAATGCAATTCTACTCCACAACACACTTCTATCCAGATGGCAGGATAGTATGGATGTCTGAAGGTACAAGGTACCACTCAACTATTGAGGAATGGGCAAATCTGATCAATGCTCCTAAGGAAGAAGAAGATGACTTGGATGTTTATGCCAAGAAAAAGATGGATCACAATTCTATGTCACAGATGTACAAGGAGATCCCAGACAAAGCTCTTGAGACTTTCAAGTTTGGGTCAGTCCATTTTCTTCTGCCAGGACTGCCAATGATCACTGGATCCTAAGGCACACTCTTTTGCCCAAGTCAGGTGACCACAACATGATCAGAGGGCATGCAATTAATTTGCTACACATATTTGATGTGCCACAGAAGTTCAAGGTCATGAGCCTTATAGTTGAAACTATCAAGAGGACTGCAGCTGACCAGAAAAGAAGTTGTGGATATGCCCCACAGATCCAGGAGTTGATAAACTCAAAGATGGGCATAGGCACATACTTATTGAATAAGGAACACTTGCCTATCTACCCATACTTCGAGGACAACCAAGTTGTGATGAATGAAGATGAACCCTCCTCAGTGCAAGCACAAGCAAAGAAGGAGAAAGCAAAGAAAGATAAGGCTGCCAAGATGCCAACTCAAGAGGAGGCATCTGAGTACTTTTTGAAAAGCAAGCAGGACCAGCTTGGTTATTTGATAGCATCAGCTCTGAGGATTGAGAAGGGGTTGGCCACCCTGCTACGTCTCGAGCTAGCGTTGGTTTTCCCCGAAGAGGAGGGGGTGATGCAGCACAGTAGCGTAAGTATTTCCCTCATTTTTTGAGAACCAAGGTATCAATCCAGTAGGAGGTCACGCGCAAGTCCCTCGTACCTGCACAAAACGGTAGCAACTCGCAACCAACGCTTAGGGGTTGTCAATCCCTTCACGGTCACTTACGAGAGTGAGATCTGATAGAGATAATATTTTTGGTATTTTTGGTATAAAGATGCAAAGTGAAAAGTAAAAGCAAAACAAGTAAAATAAAGTAATGGAGATTGATATGATGAGAATAGACCCGGGGGCCATAGGTTTCACTAGTGGCTTCTCTCAAAAGCATAGATATTCTACAGTGGGTGAAAAAATTACTGTTGAGCAAATGATAGAATTGAGCATAGTTATGAGGTTATCTAGGTATGATCATGTATATAGGCATCACGTCCGTGACAAGTAGACCGACTCCTGCCTGCATCTACTACTATTACTCCACTCATCGACCGCTATCCAGCATGCATCTAGAGTATTAAGTTAAAAACAGAGTAACGCCTTAAGCAAGATGACATGATGTAGAGGAATAAATTCATGCAATATGATAAATACCCCATCTTGTTATCCTCGATGGCAACAATACAATACGTGCCTTGCAACTCTTTCTGTCACTGAGTAAGGACACCGCAAGATTGAACCCAAAGCTAAACACTTCTCCCATTGCAAGAACTACCAATCTAGTTGGCCAAACCAAACGGATAATTCGAAGAGACTTGCAAAGATAACTCAATCATACATAAAAGAACTCAGAGAAGATTCAAATATTATTCATAGATAAGTTGGATCATAAACCCACAATTCATCGGTCTCAACAAACACACCGCAAAAAGAAGATTACATCGAATAGATCTCCACGAGAGAGGGGGAGAACATTGTATTGAGATCCAAAAAGAGAGAAGAAGCCATCTAGCTACTAGCTATGGACCCGAAGGTCTGAAGTAAACTACTCACACTTCATCGGAAGGGCTATGGTGTTGATGTAGAAGCCCTCCATGATGGATGCCCTCTCCGGCGGAGCTCCGGAACAGGCCCCAAGATGGGATCTCGTGGATACAGGAAGTTGCAGCGGTGGAATTAGGTTTTTGGCTCCGTCCCTGGTCTAATGGGGGTACGTAGGTGTATATAGGAGGAAGGAGCACGCCGGTGGAGCTCCGAGGGGCCCACGAGGCAGTGGGCGCGCCCAGGGGGGCTCCCTCCACCCTCGTGACCTCCCCGGAAACTTCTTGGAGTAGGGTCCAACTCTCCTGGATCACGTTCGGTGAGAAGATCACGTTCCCGAAGGTTTCATTCCGTTTGGACTCCGTTTGATATTCTGTTTCCTTGAAATACTGAAATAGGCAAAAAAAACAATTCTGGGCTGGGCCTCCGGTTAATAGGTTAGTCCCAAAAATAATATAAAAGTGGAAAATAAAGCCCAGTATAGTCCAAAACATTAGATAAAGTAGCATGGAGCAATAAAAAATTATAGATACTTGGAGACGTATCAGGCATCCCCAAGCTTAATTCCTACTCGTCCTCGAGTAGGTAAATGATAAAAAGAGAATTTTTTGAAGCGGAGTGATACTTTGGCATAATTTCAATGTAAGTCTTCTTAATCATGGTATGAATATTCAGATCCGAAAGGTTCAAGACAAAAGTTCATATTGACATAAAAATGATAATACTTCAAGCATACTAATCAAACAGTTATGTCATCTCAAAATAACATGGCCAAAGGAAGTTCATCCCTACAAAATCATATAGTTAGGCTATGCTTCATTTTCGTCACACAAAGATATTCCCAACTTCTATACCCCCGATGACAAGCCAAGCAATTGTTTCATACTCAAATAATCTCAAACTTTTTCAACCTTCACGCAATACATGAGCGCGAGCCATGGACATAGCACTATGGGTGGTATAGAATATGATGATGGGGATTGTCTGGAGAAGACAAAAAAGGAGAAAGTCTCACATCAACGAGGCTAATCAATGAGCTATGGAGATGTACATCAATTGATGTTAATGCAAGGAGTAGGGATTGCCATGCAACGGATGCACTAGAGCTAAGAATGCTCAACAAAAGAAAACTAGTGGGTGTGCATCCAACTTGCTTGCTCATGAAGGGGCATTTTGAGGAAGCCCATCGTTGGAATATACAAGCCAAGTTCTTTAATGAAAAATTCCCACTAGTATGAACAAGACAACTTATGAGACTCACTATATGAAAATCATGGTGCTACTTTGAAGCATAATATATGAGACTCACTACATGAAGAACAAGGTGCTACTTTGAAGCACAAGTGTGGAAAAAGAGATAGTAGCATTGCCCTTTTTATTTTCTCTTTTTTTGGGCCTTCCCTTTTTTTCTTTTTGGCCTTTCTCCTTTTTTTTGATTGGGCAATGCTCTAATAATGATGATCATCACACTCCTATTGATTACAACATAATGATTACAACTCGATACTAGAACAAGCTATGACTCTATATGAATGCCTCCGGCGGTGTACCGGGATGGTGCAATGAATCAAGAGTGACATGTATGAAAAATAATGCATGGTGGCTTTGCCACAAATACGATGTCAACTACAAGATCATGCAATGGCAATATGACAAAAGTAAAGCATGTCATGATGATGATGATGATGGTGGAAGTTGGATGGCAATATATCTCGGAATGGCTATGGAAATGCCATGATAGGTAGGTATGGTGGCTGTTTTGAGGAAGATATAGGGAGGTTTATGTGTGAAAGAGCGTATCATATCACGGGGTTTGGATGCACCGGCGAAGTTTGCACCAACTCTCAATGTGAGAAAGGGCAATGCACGGTACCGAAGAGGCTAGCAAATGGCGGAAAGGTAAAAGTGCGTATAATCCATGGACTCAACATTAGTCAAAATAACTCATATACTTATTGCAAAAATTTAGAAGTCGTCAAAAATCAAGTACTACGCACATGCTCCTAGGGGGATAGATTGGTAGGAAAAGACCATCGCTCGTCCCCGACTGCCACTCATAAGGATGCACAAGCCAGGTACACTTCATGCTTCAAATTTGCTACACAACTTTAACCATACGTGCATGCTACGGGACTTGCTAACTTCAACACAAGTATTTCTCAAATTCACAACTACTCAACTAGCACGACTATGATATTATCACCTCCATATCTCAAAACAATTATCAAGCATCAAACTTATCTTAGTATTTAACCCACTAAAAAGAAAGTTTCACATATCTTGAATACCAAGTATATTAACATTAAGAAAATTACCATGCTATTAAAGACTCTCAAAATAATCTAAGTGAAGCATGAGAGATAAAATTTCTTTAAAACAAACCACCACCGTGCTCTAAAAGATCTAAGTGAAGCACTAGAGCAAAAGTTATCACGCTCAAAAAGATATAAGTGAAGCACATAGAGTAAACTATCAAGCTCAAAAGATATAAGTGAATCACATAGAGTATTCTAACAAATTTCAATTCATGCATGGCTCTCTCAAAAGGTGTGTACAGCAAGGATGATTGTGGTAGACTAACAAGCAAAGACACAAATAATACAAGACGCTCCAAGCAAAACGCATATCATGTGGTGAATAAAAATATAGCTCCAAGTAAATTACCGATGGAAGTGGACGAAAGAGGGGATGCCTTCCGGGGCATCCCCAAGCTTTGACTTTTTGGTGTCCTTGGATTATCTTGGGGGTGCCATGGGCATCCCCAAGCTTAGGCTCTTGCCACTCCTTGTTCCATACTCCATCAAAAGAATTCACCCAAAACTTGAAAACTTCACAACACAAAACTCAATAGAAATCTCGTGAGCTCCGTTAGAGAAACAAAACAAAAGACTACTTTAAGGTACTGTAGTGAAATTGTTCTTTATTTTTATTGGTATTAAACCTACTGTATTCCAACTTCTCTATGGTTTATAAACTATTTTATTAGCCATAGATTCATCAAAATAAGCAAACAACACATGCAAAACAGGATCTGTCAAAAACAGAACAGTCTGTAGTAATCTGTTACTAACGCAAACTTCTGGAACCCGAAAAATTCTACGAAAATTAGACGACCTGGGAAATTTGTTTATTGATGAGCAGCAATTAGAATCACTATTTAATCACATTCTGGTGATTTTTAACAATTCGGGCATTGAGCGCAAACATTCTGGAAATTACAGCAAGATCAAATAACTATCTTCCAAGAAGATCTAATAGGTTTAACTTGGCACAAACACTAATTAAAAGATAAAACCACATCTAAACAGAATATAGATGGATTATTTATTCCTAAACAGAACCAAAAACAAAAAACATAAAATAAAATTGGGTTGCCTCCCAACAAGCACTATCGTTTAACGCCCCTAGCTTAGGCATAAAAGCAAGGATAGATCTAGGTATTGCCATCTTTGGTAGACAATCCATAAGTGGCTCTCATGATAGATTCATATGGTAATTTTATTTTCTTTCTAGGAAAGTGTTCCATGCCCTTCTTTAAGGGAAATTGGAATTTAATATTCCCTTCCTTCATACCAATAATTGCACTAATCGTTCTAAGGAAAGGTCTACCAAGAATAATAGGACATGAAGGATTGCAATCTATATCAAGAACGATAAAATCTACGGGCACATAATTCCTATTTGCAACAATAAGAACATCATTAATTCTTCCCATAGGCTTTTTAATAGTGGAATCCGCAAGATGCAAGTTTAGAGAGCAATCATCGAAGTCACGGAAATCTAGCAAATCACACAAAGCTTTGGGGATAGTAGAGACACTAGCACCCAAATCACACAAAGCATGAAACTCATAATTTTTAATTTTAATCTTAATTGTAGGTTCCCACTCATCATGGAGTTTTCTAGGGATAGAAACTTCCAACTCAAGCTTTTCTTCATAAGATTGCATTAAGGCGTCAACAATGTGTTCGGTAAAGGCCTTATTTCGACTATAAGCATGAGGAGAATTTAACACGGATTGCAAGAAGGAAATACAATCAATTAAAGAGCAATTTTCATAGTTAAATTCCTTGAGATCTAAAATAGTGGGTTTAGCAATATCTAGATTTTTATTTCTATCAATCCCTTTTTTATCAATTTCATCATCAGGATCTAAAAACTCAGAATTCTTAGAACGCCTTCTAGGTAAGGGAAGATCATAATCAGATTCATCAAGATTCATATTGCAAAACAAAGATTTAATAGGGGACACATCAATAACTTTTATATCTTCATCTTGATTTTCATAGGAATTAGAAGAACATGCTTTAATAAAGGCATCTTTGTAAGCACGCATCCTACCGGTTCTTTCTTTGCACTCATCAATGGAAATTCTCATGGCTTTGAGAGACTCATTGATATCATGCTTAGGAGGAATAGATCTAAGCTTTAAAGAATCAACCTCAAGAGAAATTCTATCAACGTTCCTAGCCAAATCATCAACTTTAAGCAATTTCTCTTCAAGCAAAGCATTGAAATTCCTTTGCGAATTCATAAACTCTTTAACACTACTCTCAAATTCAGAGGGCATCTTATTAAAATTCCATAAGAGTTGTTGTAGGAATTTCCATAATTATTAGAAGGATTACTAGGATAAGGCCTAGAATTAATATTCCCTCTATACGCGTTGTTACCAAAACTATTCCTACCAACAAAATTCACATCCATAGATTCATTATTATTCTCAAGCAAAGTAGATAAAGGCATATTATTGGTATCAGAAGAAACACTCTTAACAAATAAATTCCTAAGTTCATCCATCTTTTCACTCAAAACATTGATTTCTTCTATAGCATGCACTTTTTTATTAGTAGATCTTTCAGTATGCCATTGAGAATAATTGACCATAATATTATCTAGGAGTTTAGTAGCATCTCCTAAAGTGATTTCCATAAAAGTGCCTCCCGCGGCCGAATCTAAAAGATTTCTAGAAGAAAAATTCAATCCAGCATAATTTTTTTGTATAATCATCCATAAGTTCAAACCATGAGTAGGACAATTACGTAGCATTAATTTCATTCTCTCCCAAGATTGTGCAACATGTTCATGATCAAGTTGCTTAAAATTCATAATATCATTCCTAAGACAGATAATCTTAGCGGGAGGAAAATACTTAGAGATAAAAGCATCTTTGCACTTGTTCCAAGAATCAATACTATTTTTAGGCAAAGATGAAAACCACGCTTTAGCACGATCTCTAAGCGAAAAAGGAAATAGCTTCAATTTAATGACATCATTATCGACATCCTTTTTCTTTTGCATATCACATAAATCAACAAAGCCATTTAGATGAGTAGCGGCATCTTCACTAGGAAGGCCGGCGAATTGATCTTTCATAACAAGATTCAACAAAGCAGTATTGATTTCACAAGATTCAGTATTGGCAAGAGGAGCAATCGGAGTGCTAAGGAAATCATTGCTATTGGTATTGGTGAAGTCACACAATTTGGTAGCATCTTGGGCCATCACGACAAGCAAGCAAACTAACACACGAGCAAACAAAAGGCAAAGGGAAAAAGAGGAGGAGATTGGGAAAGAGAGGGCGAATAAAACGCCAAGGGTGAAGTGGGGGAGAGGAAAACGAGAGGCAAATGGCAAAAATTGTAATGCGAGAGATAGAGATTGTGATGGGTACTTGGTATGTTGACTTTTGCGTAGGCCTCCCCGGCAATGGCGCCAGAAATCCTTCTTGCTACGTCTCGAGCTAGCGTTGGTTTTCCCCGAAGAGGAGGGGGTGATGCAGCACAGTAGCGTAAGTATTTCCCTCAGTTTTTGAGAACCAAGGTATCAATCCAGTAGGAGGTCACGCGCAAGTCCCTCTTACCTGCACAAAACAGTAGCAACTCGCAACCAACGCTTAGGGGTTGTCAATCCCTTCACGGTCACTTACGAGAGTGAGATCTGATAGAGATAATATTTTTGGTATTTTTGGTATAAATATGCAAAGTGAAAAGTAAAAGCAAAACAAGTAAAATAAAGTAATGGAGATTGATATGATGATAATAGACCCGGGGGCCATAGGTTTCACTAGTGGCTTCTCTCAAGAGCATAGATATTCTACGGTGGGTGAACAAATTACTGTTGAGCAAATGATAGAATTGAGCATAGTTATGAGGTTATCTAGGTATGATCATGTATATAGGCATCACGTCCGTGACAAGTAGACCGACTCCTGCCTGCATCTACTACTATTACTCCACTCATTGACCGCTATCCAGCATGCCTCTAGAGTATTAAGTTAAAAACAGAGTAACGCCTTAAGCAAGATGACATGATGTGGAGGAATAAATTCATGCAATATGATAAATACCCCATCTTGTTATCCTCGATGGCAACAATACAATACGTGCCTTGCAACTCTTTCTGTCACTGAGTAAGGACACCGCAAGATTGAACCCAAAGCTAAACACTTCTCCCATTGCAAGAACTACCAATCTAGTTGGCCAAACCAAACGGATAATTCGAAGAGACTTGCAAAGATAACTCAATCATACATAAAAGAACTCAGAGAAGATTCAAATATTATTCATAGATAAGTTGGATCATAAACCCACAATTCATCGGTCTCAACAAACACACCGCAAAAAGAAGATTACATCGAATAGATCTCCACGAGAGAGGGGGAGAACATTGTATTGAGATCCAAAAAGAGAGAAGAAGCCATCTAGCTACTAGCTATGGACCCGAAGGTCTGAAGTAAACTACTCACACTTCATCGGAAGGGCTATGGTGTTGATGTAGAAGCCCTCCGTGATGGATGCCCTCTCCGGCGGAGCTCCGGAACAGGCCCCAACATGGGATCTCGTGGATACAGGAAGTTGCGGCGGTGGAATTAGGTTTTTGGCTCCGTCCCTGGTCTAATGGGGGTACGTAGGTGTATATAGGAGGAAGGAGCACGTCGGTGGAGCTCCGAGGGGCCTACGAGGCAGGGGGAACGCCCAGGGGGGCGCCCTCCACCCTCGTGACCTCCCCAGAAACTTCTTGGAGTAGGGTCCAACTCTCCTGGATCACGTTCGGTGAGAAGATCACGTTCCCGAAGGTTTCATTCTGTTTAGACTTCGTTTGATATTCCTTTTCTTCGAAACACTGAAACAAGGGAAAAAACAGAAACTGGCAATGTGCTCTGGGTTAATAGGTTAGTCCCAAAAATAATATAAAAGTGTTTAATAAAGCCCATAAACATCCAAAATAGATAATATAATAGCATGGAACAATCAAAAATTATAGATACGTTGGAGACGTATCAGCATCCCCAAGCTTAATTCCTGCTCGTCCTCGAGTAGGTAAATGATAAAAACAGAATTTTTGATGTGGAATGCTACCTAACATATTTATCAATGCAATCTTCTTTAATGTGGCAAGAATATTCAGATCCATAAGATTCAAGACAAAAGTTTAATATGGACATAAAAATAATAATACTTCAAGCATACTAACCAAGCAATTATGTCTTATCAAAATAACATAGCCAAAGAAAGCTTATCCCTACAAAATCATATAGTTTGGTCATGCTCCATTTTCGTCACATAAGAATGCTCTCATCATGCACAACCCCGATGACAAGCCAAGCAATTGTTTCATACTTTAGTAATCTCAAACTTTTTCAACCTTCACGCAATACATGAGCACGAGCCATGGATATAGCACTATGGGTGGAATATAATATGATAATGGGGGTTGTGTGGAGAAGACAAAAAAGGATAAAGTCTCACATTGACGCGGCTAATCAATAGGCTAGGGAGATGCCCATCAATTGATGTCAATGCAAGGAGTAGGGATTGCCATGCAACGGATGGACTAGAGCTATAAATGTATGAAAGCTCAACAAAAGAAAATAAGTGGGTGTGCATCCAACTTGCTTGCTCACGAAGACCTAGGGCATTTGAGGAAGCCCATCGTTGGAATATACAAGACAAGTTTTATAATGAAAAATTCCCACTAGTATATGAAAGTGACAAAACAAGAGACTCTCTATCATGAAGATCATGGTGCTACTTTGAAGCACAAGTGTGGAAAAAGAGGATAGTAGCATTGTCCCTTTTTTTGGGCTTTCCTTTTTTTATTTGGCCTTCCCCCTTTTTTTTGGGACAATGCTCTATTAATGATGATCATCACACTTCTATTTATTTACAACTCAATGATTACAACTCGATACTAGAACAAAATATGACTCTATATGAGTGCCTCCGACGGTGTACCGGGATGGGCAATGAATCAAGAGTGACATGTATGAAAATTATGCATGGTGGCTTTGCCACAAATATGATGTCAACTACATGATCATGCAAGGCAGTACGACAATGATGAAGCGTGTCATAATAAACGGAACGGTGGAAAGTTGCATGGAAATATATCTCGGAATGGCTATGGAAATGCCATAATAGGTAGGTATGGTGGCTGTTTTGAGGAAGATATAAGGAGGTTTATGTGTGATAGAGCGTATCGTATCACGGGGTTTGGATGCACCGGTGAAGTTTGCACCAACTCTCAAGGTGAGAAAGGGCAATGCACGGTACCGAAGAGGCAAGCAATGGTGGAATGTTGAGAGTGCGTATAATCCATGGACTCAACATTAGTCGTAAAGATTTCACATACTTATTGCAAAAATATACAAGTCATCAAAAACCAAGCACTACACGCATGCTCCTAGGGGGATAGATTGGTAGGAAAAGACCATCGCTCATCCCCGACGGCCACTCATAAGGATGACAATCAAAGAACACCTCATGTTTCAAATTTGTCACACAACGTGTACCATACGTGCATGCTACGGGACTTGCAAACTTCAACACAAGTATTTCTCAAATTCACAACTACTCAACTAGCACAACTTTAATATCACTACCTCCATATCTCAAAACAATCATCAATCATCAAACTTTTCTTAGTATTCAACACACTCATAAGAAAGTTTTTAATAATTTTGAATACCTAGCATATTAGGGCTGATTTCCCAATTTAAGCAAATTACCATGCTGTTTAAGACTCTCAAAATAATATAGGTGAAGCATGAGAGAATAATAGTTTCTATAAAACTAAACCACCGTCGTGCTCTAAAAGATGTAAGTGGAGCACTAAAGCAAACAACAAACTACTCCGAAAGATTTAAGTAAAGATCAATGCGTAGTCGAATAATTATGTAACTGAAGGAAATATGCCCTAGAGGCAATAATAAAGTTATTATTTATTTCCTTATATCATGATAAATGTTTATTATTCATGCTAGAATTGTATTAACCGAAAACATAATACATGTGTGAATACATAGACAAACAGAGTGTCACTAGTATGCCTCTACTTGACTAACTCGTTAATCGAAGATGGTTATGTTTCCTAACCATGAACAAAAGAGTTGTTATTTGATTAACGGGAACACATCATTAGAAGAATGATGTGATTGGCATGACCCATTCCATTAGCTTACCACCCGATCGTTTAGTATGTTGCTATTGCTTTCTTCATGACTTATACATGTTCCTATGACTATGAGATTATGCAACTCCCGTTTGCCAGAGGAACACTTTGTGTGCTACCAAACGTCACAACGTAATTGGGTCATTATAAAGGAGCTCTACAGGTGTCTCCGAAGGTACATGTTGGGTTGGCGTATTTCGAGATTAGGATTTGTCACTCCGATTGTTGGAGAGGTATCTCTGGTCCCTCTCGGTAATGCACATCACATAAGCCTTGCAAGCATTGCAACTAATGAGTTAGTTGTGAGATGATGTATTACGGAACGAGTAAAGAGACTTACCGGTAACGAGATTGAACTAGGTATTAAGATACCGACGATCGAATGTTGGGCAAGTAACATACCGATGGCAAAGGGAACACCATATGTTGTTATGCGGTCTGACCGATAAAGATCTTCGTAGAATATGTATGAGCCAATATGAGCATCCAGGTTCCGCTATTGGTTATTGACCGGAGACGTGTCTCGGTCATGTCTACATTGTTCTCGAACCCGCAGGGTCCGTACGCTTAAGGTTTCGATGACAGACATATTATGAGTTTATGAGTTTTGATGTATCGAAGGAGTTCGGAGTCCCGGATGAGATCGGGGACATGACGAGGAGTCTCGAAATGGTCGAGACGTAAAGATCGACATATTGGACGACTATATTCGGACATCGGAAAGGTTGCAAGTGATTCGGGTATTTTCGGGGGTACCGGGGATTTACGGGAATACAAGGAAGAAGTAATGGGCCTCATGGGCCAAGTGGTGGAAGAGAGGACATGGCGCGCGACCCCCTAGCCCAAACCGAATTGGACTAGGGGGCCGGGCCCCCTTTCCTCTTTTTCCTCCCTCTCCTTCCTTCTCCTTCTTCCCTTCATTCCCCTCTCCTACTTGGACTAGGAAAGAGGGGGGAATCCTACTTGGAGTAGGATTGCCCCCCTTGGGCGTGCCTCCTCCCCTTGGCCTCCTCTCCCCCCTTGCTCCTTTATATACGGGGGCAAGGGGCACCCCATAGACACAACAATTGATTCTTGAGATCTCTTAGCCGTGTGCGGTGCCCCCCTCCACCATAATCCTCGATAATATTGTAGCGGTGCTTAGGTGAAGTCCTGCGACGGTAGAACATCAAGATGATCACCACACCGTCGTGCTGACGGAACTCATCCCCGACACTTTGCTGGATCGGAGTCCGGGGATCGTCATCGAGCTGAACGTGTGCTAGAACTCGGAGGTGACGTAGTTTCGGTGCTTGATCGGTCGGGCCGTGAAGACGTACGACTACATCAACCGCGTTGTTATAACGCTTCCGGTTTCGGTCTACGAGGGTACGTGGACAACACTCTCCCCTCTCGTTTCTATGCATCACCATGATCTTGCGTGTGCGTAGGAAATTTTGAAATTACTACGTTCCCCAACAGTAACTATGTGAAGACTCTCTAACATTTAAGACTTTCAGATCTTGGTATTTTATTCAAACAGCAAGCAAAACAAAATGAAATGACATGATGCTCCAACCAAAACACATATCATGTGGTGAATAAAAATATAGCTCTAAGTAAAGTTACCAATGAACGAAGACGAAAGAGGGGATGCCATCCGGGGCATCCCCAAGCTTAGGCTCTTGGTTATCATTGAATATTACCTTGGGGTGCCTTGGGCATCCCCAAGCTTAGGCTCTTGCCACTCCTTATTCCATAGTCCATCGAATCTTTACCCAAAACTTGAAAACTTCACAACACAAAACTCAACAGAAAACTCGTAAGCTCCGTTAGTATAAGAAAATAAATCACAACTTTTGGTACTGTAATGAACTCATTCTAAATTCATATTGGTGTAATATCTACTGTATTCCAACTTATCTATGGTTCATACCCTCCGATACTACTCATAGATTCATCAAAATTAGCAAACAACACATAGAAAACAGAATCTGTCAAAAACAGAACAGTCTGTAGTAATCCGCATCAAACTTATACTTCTGTAACTCCAAAAATTCTGACATAAATTGGTGGACCTGAGGAATTTGTCTAGTAATAATCTGCAAAAAGAATCAAATAAATATCACTCTCCAGTAAAACGTTGAAGCTAATCTCGTGAGCGCTAAAGTTTCTGTTTTTTACAGCATGATCATAAAGACTTCACCCAAGTCTTCCCAAAGGTTCTACTTGGCACAAACACTAATTAAAACATAAAACCATATCTAACGAGAGGCTAGATAGATTATTTATTACTAAGCAGAACCAAAAAATCAAGAAACTAAAATAAAATTGGGTTGCCTCCCAACAAGCGCTATCGTTTAACGCCCCTAGCTAGGCATGATGATTTCAATGATGCTCACATAAAACATAAGAATTGAAACATAAAGAGAGCATCATGAAGAATATGACTAGCACATTTAAGTCTAACCCACTTACTATGCATAGGGATTTTGTGATCAAACAACTTATGGGAACAATAATCAACTAGCATAGGATGGCAAAACAAGCATAACTTTAGAACTATAAGTACATAGAGAGGAAACTTGATATCATTGCAATTCCTACAAGCATATATTCCTACCTCATAATAATTTTCAGTAGCATCATGAATGAATTCAACAATATAACCAGCACCTAAATCATTCTTTTCATGATCTACAAGCATATAATTTTTATTACTCTCCACATAAGCAAATTTCTTCTCATTCGGAATAGTGGGAGTATCATAAGAGACTCGAATACTATAAATTGTTTCCACATTAAATGAGTAATTTTTAGAAAAAGGGTAATCATAATCATTACAAGTTTTATAAATATAAGCATCACTACTTTTATAGCATAAGTTTCATCACAATAATCATCATAAGTAGCAACTTTGTTCTCATCATAATCAATTGAAACCTCTTCCAAGATAGTGGAATCATTACTAAATAAAGTCATGACCTCTCCAAATCCACTTTCATAATTATCATAATAAGATTCAACATCCTCCAAAATAGTGGGATCATTACTTCCTAAAGTTGACACTCTTCCAAACCCACTTTCATCAATATAATCATCATAAGTAGGAGGCATGCTATCATCATTATACATTTGCATATGAAAACTTGGGAGACTAAAAATATCATCTTCATTAAACATAGCATCCCCAAGCTTGGTACTTTTCATATCATAAGCATAATCACTCTCATCATTAATAGTATGGATAGCACCAATAGTATAGCAATTATCATCATCACAATGAGTAATAGGAGCAACATCATTTGGGAGAGATACCTTTCTACCTTTGCTTCTCCGTCTTTTCCTTTTCTTCTTCACATCATGTGTGGGTTCAATCCTCTTTTTGGAGCTCCTTATTAATGAGATTGGTTGAATAGAAGGCTCCTCCTCGTTACCTGATTCATCATAAGAAATAATAGGAGAATATTGGGAAGTCTCTTCCCTTTCGTTAGTATTCTCTTCATCTTCTATTTGTTTTATTTTCTTTATATAATTGGCAATATAAGGATTTTCAATGCAATTCACCACACAATACATATAAATTTCTTCTAGATCAATATCGAGGAATTTCTCGAGGTTATATTCTGGAATAATCTTAGTTTGACGTTTCATTTCTTCATAACCCAAAAGCAAACTAAGTTCATTATGATGTGCAAGGGAAATCAAGTCATCACAATTTTTGGACACGATTCGATCATGAAACAATTTGCATTTTATATTTAAATGACCATGTTCATTGCAAAGTTCACAAGTACGGCTAAGAAAATTTAAATTTTCAGCACTAACATTTAGCCTTTCTTGCAACCATTTAGTTTCTAATTACTTATGCCTCTTGAAATATCTATCTTCCTTATTTGGTGTGTACTTGCAAACCCAATGCACTCCACAAAAATTGACATGTTTATAGGAGACATTTTCATCATAACTAGTGCAATCATCATTAGTACTATGGATATTCAAAGAGTTCATACTAACAACATTGCAATCATGCTCATCATTCAAAGATTTAGTGCCAAACATTTTATAGACTTCTTCTTCTAGCACTTGAGCACAATTTTCCTTTTCATCATACTTACGAAAGATATTAAAAAGATGAAGCGTATGAGACAGAATCAATTCCATTTTTTTGTAGTTTTCTTTTATAGACTAAACTAGTGATAAAACAAGAAACTAAAAGATTTGATTGCAAGATCTAAAGATATACCTTCAAGCACTCACCTCCCCGGCAACGGCGCCAGAAAAGAGCTTGATGTCTACTATGCAACCTTCTCCTTGTAGACGTTGTTGGGCCTCCATGTGCAGAGGTTTGTAGGACAGTAGCAAATTTCCCTCAAGTGGATGACCTAAGGTTTATCAATCCGTGGGAGGCGTAGGTTGATGATGATCTCTCTCAAACAACCCTGCAACCAAATAACAAAGAGTCCCCAACACACCCAATACAATGGTAAATTGTATAGGTGCACTAGTTCGGCGAAGAGATGGTGATACAAGTGCAATATGGATGGTAGATATAGGTTTTTGTAATCTGAAAATATAAAAACAGCAAGGTAACTAATGATAAAAGTGAGCACAAACGGTATTGCAATGCGTTGAAACAAGGCCTAGGGTTCATACTTTCACTAGTGCAAGTTCTCTCAACAATAATAACATAATTGGATCATATAACTATCCCTCAACATGCAATAAAGAGTCACTCCAAAGTAACTAATAGCAGAGAACAAACGAAGAGATTATGGTAGGGTACGAAACCACCTCAAAGTTATTCTTTCTGATCAATCTATTCAAGAGTTCATAGTAAAATAACACGAAGCTATTCTTCCCGTTCGATCTATCATAGAGTTTGTACTAGAATAAAACCTTAAGACACAAATCAACCAAAACCCTAATGTCACCTAGATACTCCAATGTCACCTCGAGTATTCGTGGGCATGATTATACGATCTGCATCACACAATCTCAGATTCATCTATTGAAACCAACACAAAGTACTTCAAAGAGTGCCCCAAAGTTTCTACCGGAGAGTCAAGACGAAAACGTGTGCCAACCCCTATGCATAGGTTCATGGGCGGAACCCGCATGTTGATCACCAAAACATACATCAAGTGGATCACATGGTATCCCATTGTCACCACAGATAAGCACGGCAATACATACATCAAGTGTTCTCAAATCCTTAAAGACTCAATCCGATAAGATAACTTCAAAGGGAAAAATCAATCCATTACAAGAGAGTAGAGGGGGAGAAACATCATAAGATCCAACTATAATAGCAAAGCTGGCGATACATCAAGATCGTATCACCTCAAGAACACGAGAGAGAGAGAGAGAGAGAGAGAGATCAAACACATAGCTACTTGTACATACCCTCAGCCCCGAGGGTGAACTACTCCCTCCTCGTCATGGAGAGTGCCGGGATGATGAAGATGGCCACCGGTGAGGGACCCCCCCTCCGGCAGGGTGCCGGAACAAGGTCCCGATTGGTTTTTGGTGGCTACAGAGGCTTGCGGCAGCGGAACTCCCGATCTATTCTGTTCTCTGAAGGTTTTAGGGTATATGGATATATATATATATAGGCGAAAGAAGTCGGTCAGGGGAGCCACGAGGGGCCCACGAGGGTGGAGGGCGCGCCCAGGGGGTGGGCGCCCCCCTTCCTTGTGCTCTCCTCGTTGATTCCCTGACATGCACTCCAAGTCCCCTGGATTGCTTCCGTTCCAAAAATAACTCTCTCGAAGGTTTCATTCCGTCTGGACTCCGTTTGATATTCCTTTTCTGCGAAACACTGAAACAAGGGAAAAAACTGAAACTGGCACTGGACTCTGGGTTAATAGGTTAGTCCCAAAAATAATATAAAAGTGTTTAATAAAGCCCATAAACATCCAAAACAGATAATACAATAGCATGGACCAATAAAAAATTATAGATACATTGGAGACGTATCACTTTCCTTCGATACAAGCACTGCAAGCACTATCTTTAGCAAAACTAAAATTTGTTAGTCCACGAACATGGTCCCCCTTGAGAAGACTTTGCAAAGATCTCATATGTACATGGGCTAAACGGCATGCCAAAGCCATCCCACGTCAACTTTAGCCATTAGGCATGTCGCGGTCTCAATGGGTCGCTCCGAAAAGTTAATCACATAGAGACCGTTCTCGACATGCCCAACAAAGGCTACTTTAAGAGTCTTGCTCCACAAGAGGGCCACGGTATCAACATCAAAGAAAGTGGAAAAGCCCATGAGTGCAAGTTGATGAACGGAGAGTAAATTGTATGCAAGGGACTCAACAAGCATGACCTTCTCGATCGTGAGATCATGAGAAACGACAACCTTGCCAAGCCCCAATACCTTAGAGGACGAGGCATCACCCCACTCGACATTGGTGGGCATAGATGGAATCTGGTGAACGTCCACTACCAAGTCCTTGCTTCCGGTCATATGATTAGTGGCTCCACTATCGAGCAACCATGATCCCCCACCGGAAGCAAATACCTACAAGAAATCAATGCTTGGTTTTAGGTACCCATTTTGTAATGGGTCCTTTGATGTTAGTAACAAGGGTCTTAGGAACCCAAATATACCATTCAATGTACTCATAAGGAGAACCAACAAATTTAGCATAAATATGTCCATCACTAGCACGGCACAACACATAAGAAGGGTTAAAGTCGCCAGCTTTATTGGGAAGGGAAGTGTTGCCCTTCTTGGCACCACTACCATTCACATTGTTCTTCTTCTTCTCCTTAGTAGCACCCTCTCCCTCCTTCACAAAGGTTTGCTTGAGAGGGGGAGGTCGTTTGGCCTTGTCATTCTTCTTCTTGTTCTTGGACTTGGGCGCGTACCCAACGCCTTCCTTGGCCACAACTTCCTTTTGATTGCTCAAAAGGTCGTTGAGGTTCTTCTTGCCTTGTATGCAAGACACAAGGCCTTTCTGAAGTTGCTCCTTCAACTTAGCATTATCCTCAACAAGATGCACATGCTCACAACACGGGTTAGTAGCATTTGCATTATCAATTAAGATCATATGAGGAAATGTGGCTTTCTCCTTGGTTAGCTTTACTTGAAGTTGATCATGAGACTCTTTGAGGCTAGCATGAGCACCCTTCAAGACCTTGTGAGCCTTGTCAAGTAAGTCAAACTCCTCTTTGAGTCTAGCAAGATCAACCCCAAGCTTGGCCTTCTCGGAGGTTAGCACATGAGAGACAACAAGAGCATGATCAAGATCTTTCTTTAATTTAGCGTGATCATCGTTGTGTGACTCCTCAAGAGCCAAACGAAGTCCTCGCTCTTCCTCAAGAGAATTGGAAAGATCCAAAATCTCATCGGCATAGTCACGACTATGTCCCTCCATCTTAGAGATTGTACCTTCGTGAGCCTCGATCATGTCATTGGCTTCACCAAGTTGTTCCAAGAGAGCAATGACGTGCTTCTTGGATTTACCTTTGAGTTTACTCATAAAAGACTCAAACTCATTCTCCTCCACATTAGATCCCTCACGTTCATCAATGAAATCCGTCAAAGAAGGATTATTAATGATGGTAGTTTTGATGTTGGGGGTTACCTTGTTGGTGGCTTTAGCCATGAGGCACTTGGCGGTGATGCTCCCATTGGGTGAGTCGAAGAGAGACACCCGTGGAGTTGGCGCAATGGCAACGGAGGCCATGGCAACCGACTCGCATCTTCATCATCATCCTCATCCTCATTGTACTCTTCTTGTACCACCAACCCCTTGGGAGGAGTCTTCTTGGTGAAGTTGCTCTTGTTGGGGAAAGACTTGGCCTTGTATTTTCGGATGAGCTTGCCACCATTGTCTTCCCTCTTCTCATAAGGACATTCCGCAACAAAGTGGCTCACATTGCCACAATTATAGCAAGTCCTCACATATTGCTTGACCTTCGCGCCACTTGAGTTGTTCTTGTTGAAGTTGGGCCTTGTGTTCTTCTTGCTCCAAAATTGCCTTGAAGCGAGAGCCATGTGTTCATGATAGGCATACTTTGTATCTTCGGGGTTGATCTCTTATTCTTCCTCTTCGTCCTCTTCTTCCACACTAACCTTGGCCTTCAATGCAAGGTTGGGCTTCTTTGCTCTTTGAGAACGTAGCACTGCATTGTCGGCGGTCTTGTCCAAGATGCTCATAGCCACAAACTCATCCAACACTTCACTTGAGGACAAGGTGTGGAAGTTCAGCCTTTGACGAATGACGGAGGACATGGCCTTGTGGTAAGGCATCATTGCCTTGAGGAATTTGCGCTTGATCCAATTTTCATCTGTGTCCTTGCTCCCATGATCTCGAAGTGAGACCGCGAGTTTGGTTATTCTTCGATAAAGCTCACGAGGTTCTTCATCTTCTTTCATTGCAAACTCATCGGCTTCATCTTGCACCACTTCATAGTTGGAGCGTTGAATGCTTGCTGGGGGGGTCCTGCATTAGGGGGTGTTCGGATAGCCGAACTATGCCTTTAGCCGGACTCCAGGACTATGAAGATACCAAGTTGAAGACTTCGTCCCGTGTTCGGAAGGATCTTTTCTTGGCGTAGAAGGCAAGCTAGGTGTGCGGATATTCAAGATCTCCTACCAATGTAACCGACTCTGTGTAACCCTAACCCTATCCGGTGTCTATATAAACCGGAGGGTTGTAGTCCGTAGGACAACCATCATCATACACAATCATACCGTAGGCTAGCTTCTAGGGTTTAGCCTCTTTGATCTCGTGGTAGATCTACTCTTGTACTACCCATATCATCAATATTAATCTAGCAGGAGTAGGGTTTTACCTCCATCGAGAGGGCCCGAACCTGGGTAAAATAAAGTGTCCCTTGTCTCCTGTTACCATCCGACCTTGACGCACAGTTCGGGACCCCCTACCCGAGATCCGTCGGTTTTGACACCGACATTGGTGCTTTCATTTAGAGTTCCTCTGTGTCGTCGCTTTTAGGCCCGATGGCTCCTTTGATCATCAACAACGATGAGGTCCGGGGTGAGGCTTTCCTCCCCGGACAGATCTCCGTCTCCGGCGGCTTCGCTCTGCGGGCCAATTCGCTTGGTCATCTGGAGCAGATCGAAAGCTATGCCCCTGGCCATCAAGTCAGGTTTGGAAGCTTAAACTACACGGCGGATATCCGCGGAGACTTGATCTTCGACGGATTCGAGCCACAACCAAGCGCGCCGCACTGTTTCGAGGGGCATGATATAGCTCTGCCTCCGAACAGTACCCTGGAGACCGCACACGCTCCGGCCCCGATCCTCGACTCGGAGCTTGCTGCGTACTCTGAGGATGAACGGTTGGACGTCACCTCGGGGGCTGCGATCTCAAAGGTGATCGAGCCGAACGCCAGCCCCGTACTCCGCACGGCCCAGGACTCCAAGGAGCCGGACTCTTCTCCGAACTCCGAACCTTCCGCGCCCCTGCCGATCGAATCTGATTGGGCGCCTGTAATGGAGTTCACCGCCGCGGACATCTTTCAGTGCTCACCTCTCGGTGATATCCTGAATTCTCTCAAGTCTCTCTCTTTATCAGGAGAGCCCAGGCCGGACTATGGCCTGCGAGGTTGGGATTCGGACGACGAAGAAATTCAAAGCCCACCCACCACCCACTTAATAGCCACTGTCGATGATTTAACCGACATGCTTGACTTCGGATCCGAAGACTTCGACGATATAGACGACGAAGGCGGAGACGAATTGGAACCAGCACCTATAGGGCACTGGGCCTCCACCCCACCTAACAATGTATTCATGGTGGATACCCCTAAAGGAAACGACAACGAGGAAAAAGGGGGCTTAAAAAGAGGTAAAACCTCCGAAAAGCAGTTAAAACGGCGACGTAAACGCCGAGCCAAGCCCCGCCTCGATCAAAACCCAGCCCTAGAGCAGGATGAGCCAGTAGACGATGAGCTTGCCTCAGAACAGCCGTCCAAACAGGGCAACACGGATAGAGAGGACGGACAGCCCTCTCCGGGCCATAATAGAACTCCGGACGATCTCTCGCCGGATAAAACCACGGAGCAAAAAAATCTCCACGAAAGGCTCGTCGCCTCGGCACGTAGCCTGAAAAAGCAGAAGCGGAAGCTGAAGACAGCGGAGGATGCACTCAAAACAAGACGGGGCAAAGTAATCAAGACCGCAGACAAATACGGCGACAGCCACCGCACTAAAAGCTATCCGACGAGAAAACTACTGCCCGAATTCGACCAGGAGGCCACACGATCGGATAGACGACCCCACGACCACTATAAAAAGGCAAGCGGCGCCGCACTTAATGCGGCATGTGACCCACTCAAAGACTCGCATCATGGACCAGCCAGGTCCATTTACGGACGAAGAAAGCAAACTTTCACAAGCAATGCAAAAAATCCACCATCAGAATCCGGCACACCCAAATACAGGGGCGCCGCACACCCCCTATGCTTCACCGATGAGGTCCTGGAATATGAATTTCCAGAGGGATTTAAACCCGTCAACATAGAGGCATACGATGGAACAACAGACCCGGGAGTCTGGATCGAGGATTATATCCTCCACATACATATGGCTAGAGGAGACGATCTCCACGCCATAAAATATTTACCCCTTAAGCTTAAAGGGCCAGCCCGGCACTGGCTTAAAAGCCTTCCTGAAAACACAATTGGAAGTTGGGAAGAGCTCGAGGATGCTTTCCGAGCAAATTTTCAAGGGACCTATGTCCGTCCCCCAGATGCAGACGATCTCAGTCACATAACTCAGCAGCCCGGAGAATCAGCTCGGCAGTTCTAGAACAGATTCCTCACTAAAAAGAATCAAATAGTGGATTGTCCGGACGCTGAAGCCCTAGCGGCTTTCAGGTATAATGTCCGAGACGAATGGCTTGCCAGACACCTCGGCCAGGAAAAGCCAAGAACAATGGCCGCGCCCACAAGCCTCATGACCCGCTTTTGCGCAGGAGAGGACAGCTGGTTGGCACGATGCAGCCCCAGCGACCCAAGTACATCAGAAATCAGAGATGGAAACGGAAAACCGCGGCGAAATAAGGACCGCCACCGAATCAAAGGCAAAAGTCCGAAGGTCACGGCCGTCAATGCCGGATTCAAAAGCTCACGGCAAAATCATACAAAACCACCCCTTCAAGATAATAGGGATGATCCGTCCAGCTTAAACAGAATCATGGACAGAATATGTCAGATACACAGTACTCCTGGGAAACCTGCCAATCACACCCACAGAGATTGTTGGGTTTTTAAACAATCTGGATAGCTTAACGCCGAACACAAGGGGCTCGATACACCAAGTGAAGAAGAGGACGAACCCCAAAGGCAAAACACCAGGAAACAAAAGAACTTCCCTCAAGAAGTCAAAACAGTGAACTCACTTCACGTAACAAAACGTGTGGCACCCATAAAGGTACGCACAATCAAACCTACCCCTCAGGAGTCCCGCCACTGGTCACTAAAGCCAATCATTTTTTATCAGCTAGATTATTCTAGAAATATCAAAAACGCAGGCCGGACTGCCTTGATACTGGATCCAATAATCGATGGATTCCAGTTTACCAATGTCCTTATGGACGGCGGCAGTGGACTAAACCTGATATATCAGGATACAATCCACAGCATGGGCATAAACCCAGCAAGAATTCGCCACAGCAAAACCTCTTTTCAAGGGGTAGCACCAGGCACGGACACCCATTGCATGGGCTTTCTCCGGCTTACAGTCATCTTTGGCTCTGCCAATAACTTTCGTCGCGAAAAGCTGACCTTCCATGTAGTCCCGTTTTCAAGTCGCTATCAAGCACTAATGGGACGCGGAGCTTTCGCTCGCTTTAACGCAATACCGCATTATGCATCCCTCACGCTAAAGATGCCCGGTCCTCGAGGCATCATCTCTTTAAAGGGAACACACTAAAATACACCTCCTCCAAACGGAGGATTGCGCGGCCGCTTAAATAGCCGCACAATAAAGTGGCCTCGCCAGCCAAAGGACTTTTTTCTAATCCATTACAGGCCACGGACCCGGACTTAACGAGTTCGGCACAAGTCGATCATTAAACGCAGGCTTAGTACGCCATATACCCCCATACCAGGGGCTGTACGCAGAGACAATAAAACTCTACCTTATATACCCTTTACTTTTATTTTGTTTATTATTCTTTTGTTCCGCGCGACCCATTCTTCAATTTAGTTCTTCTCTTTTTACAGATGAACGTCGTGCGGCGCCCGTCCAGGACATGGCACAGCGGAGACACAGGCGCAGACGTGCAGTAGGGACCCGTCCTAAAGGATTCTTTTTAGATTAAGACCCTGCGTAAACCTTTTTTACTGTCTTTTGCTGCTATACATCCCCTGGTTTTTTCTTTTCTGCTATAACCAAGGAGGAGGCTGGCGTTTTGGCATGTGGCCACGCCAGAAATCTTGCTCGTACCTGGACACTAAGGGCTCTTTTATTTTGTTTAAGGGTGTTGTTTCACACGCACTCACAAAGACCGAACACCTTAGGGAGTGTTCGGCGTCGCAAGTTTTGGCACTATATGCATCAGCTCCGAATCATGATTTTGGTCACATGTTGGGTTGCCCGGCTCCTGAGTTCGGCTACCTTACGTTCCGCTCTATCGGCTAAGGTAGCACCAGGAGAACTACTGCGATTGTGCCCCGGTTCGGCCGGGTGAGCACCTCAGTAGAGAAAGCCGAAAACCGACTGACATGATGTAGCGAGAGACTGGTCGCCACTCGATGACTCATAGGGATTTATCGAATTCCTCCGCTTTGACGAAGGGCCGTTTCCCGGTCAGGCACGTACGCGCTCCGAACTCGGGCAAAGCGCAGTCGCCACTAAAGGGCTACCTAAAGAGTCCCACTGTCAAGCTCCTATGGCTAAGTGAAAGTGTTAAAGCATTATAGTCCGGTTGCCTAGCCCGCTGCGCTATCACCTCCTTTGTAGGACCAAGACGTTGGGTTAAGTGTGAAAATGCGTCTTCTGCGCGCACCCCCGCACTATGTGCGTGGGGGCTGAAGCCAACGACTGCAATCTTTCAGAATTTATATATTAAAACGGCCGCACAGGAGGTGTCCTTAATACTTGAAGGCACAAGTCTAAAAAATGCCACTAAAATTTATCAAAATATTGATTTATGATTACATATGCTATCATAATATAGCATCCTTCGAGCACTGCGTCTCTATTACGCGAGCGCCTTCGAGGACTTCCTCAAAATAATGCTCGGCAGATATTCGGCTTTTATCCGAATCCCGGGACGCAACAATGGTGGGCTCCATATCTGCCCATATGTCTTGACACGGGCAAGAGCCAGCCGAGCACCCTCAACGCACGCTGACCTCTTCATAGCATCGACACGTGGAACCACGTCTAGCAATTGCTGCACCAAGCTGAAATAACTCTTCGGCTTCGTTCTCCCCGGACACAAACGATCCATGACGTACTTCATGGCTAGTACGGACAACCTATTCAGCTCGGCCCATTGGGCCAGGCGATCGCCCACTGCCAGCGGACGCTCTGGATTGACGAATTACGACCAAAAGAGCTTCTCCACTTCATGATCCTTTTTATCTCGAAAGTGTTCGGTCGCATCAGTGGCACTAGCCACCAAATCCAGATAGGTGTCCATTATAGAGCGGGCGTCCTTGGCGTCAGCAACAGCCTTCTCCAAGCTCGTTTGCTTCGCCCGATCTTCTTCTTCAAGAAGCTTACAACGGTCAGTAGCGCTTTTTAACTTTACGGCCATATCAGCCATTTCATCCCTGCTTCGGCAATGTGCAGCATGTTCGGCTTTCAGCTCTTCAAGGGCTTTTATGGCAGCCGCATCACTTTTTCTGGCTTGTTCCTTCGCTCTGGCGAGTTCGGCCCTAAGACCTTCCACGGCGGTCACACCATCTGCATCAAGCATACACACGGTAAGATATTGACATAAAGCTCCTCTTACGAACAATCGCCCAATCATTTTAAGTACCTTGAGCATCATCAAGCCGCTTGTTAACAAGCACGATGTCGGCTTCTGCCTCATCAAGTTGTCGCTTCAGTTCGGCAAATTCTCGAGTCCGGCTTGACTCCGGACAATCAGCCACCTACACATAAAGGTGCCACTTAAAGGACCTAGGATTAAGATCCTCTGCGCGCCGTACATCTTTACGACCCACAGAGTCTCAGGGGCTACTATCTACACAGGGCGCATTTTATTTATGCGCAATTAATTCAAATATACGTTATTTAAAACGTACCTCAAGGCCTGCCACTAAACTCTTGACGGCCTCGTGCAGCCCGCTTTCTGTGGATGAAATCTTTTCAATCACCGTGCTCATTAACGCACCGTGCTCCTCTGAGACAGAGGCTCGCCCCAGCAGAGTGTTTAGCTCCTCCGACCGAACACCAGACGGTGCCGGACTCGTCCCGTGGCCTTCCTCAAAGGCCGGACACGGAGAACCTTGGGGGGCAGCACCATCCGCCCTTTGCAGATCCGGAGAAATCCCCCGCGATGACACTTCGGCGTCGCCCGCCTTGATAGGCGATACAGAAGGAGGAGGCGTTCCGCTCTCCATCATCTTCGGAAGAAGATCCCCCGAGGATGAGTTCTGCTGAGAAGGGCTGAGGTCCGAACTACAAAATAAGGTTTCGGTTAAAACTTCTCAGATATAAATCGAGGATTTCTCTTCAAAGAAAAACTCTTCCTCTACTCACGGCTCGCTGGAGAGTTGGTCCTTTTTAGGGTTTAGTTCGGCGAGGGGCTCCCCGGCGTTCGGTCCTCTGACAAGGATTCTTTCCCCCGCTTCGAGACTACGGTCTCCGGGTCATCAGAGGCGACCCTTTTCTTTCCCTTAGGAGAGGAATTATCGATTCCCCCCTTCGGGAGGGCCTCTTTCGAAGAGGCCACGGTTTCCTTGTTCTCCCCCTTATTTCCCTCCAAAGGTACTTCCTCCAGCATCCTGACTAGCACGGGATCCAGTCTGGTCTCGGTAAGGGGAGCCGGACACCGGATCAGCTTCGCCTTCGCTATCCACTCCTGCATAAAAGGAGAAGCGTTGTTAAAAGCAAATTAATTATGCGGATAGAAGGTCCGGTCGCAAGGTCACCTACTTGAGTATCCGGGCGATTGCGGCTTAAACCAGCATCCTAGGTCAAATACGGACTCACATCTTGTGATCCGAAGAACAGTTTATACATCTCCACAGGCGTCACGCCCATAAAATTCTGGAGAGCTCGTGGTCCCTCCGGATTAAATTCCCACAAGCGAAGGGGGCGACGTTGGCCGGGCAGTGTCCGGTGAATCAGCATGACTTGTGTCACCTTGACCAGGTCGAAATCTCCCTTCAAGAGATCCTTAATGCGGCCCTGCAGCAGAGGAACGTCTTTGGGCAAGCCCCGATCTAACCCCATGTTAATCCACGATGCTAACCGTGGTGGGGGACCCGAGCGAAAGGCTGGAGGCGCCACCCACGTGGTGCCCCGAGGAGCGGTGATGTAGAACCACTCTTGTTGCCATAAGCCGAGCTCCTCTTGAAAAGCGCCCTCGGGCCATGGAGCGTCGGCATTTCTTTTTATAACAGCACCTCCGCACTCTGCGTGGTGCCCCTCGATCATCTTCGGTTCTACTTTGAAGGTCTTGAGCCACAATCCGAAGTGAGGGGTAACATGGAGGAACGCTTCACACACAACTATGAACGAGGAGATATGGAGGATGGACTCCGGAGCTAGATCGTGGAATTCCAGCCCGTAATAAAACATCAGCCCCCTCACAAAGGGGTCCGTTGGGAAGCCTAACCCCCGAAGGAAGTGAGATATAAACACGACGCTCTCACCAGGCTGAGGGCTAGGGATCACCTGTCCTTGAACAGGCAACCTGTGCGGAATCTGGCTGGTCAGGAACCTAGCTTCCCTCAACCTCGACACGTCCTCCTCTGTAACGGAGGAGGGCATCCATCGACCTTGGAGGTCGGAGCCGGACATTGTTGAAGATCCGGTGCGCTCGGAATCTGGAAGCTTAGGGTGTTGGAACTCGAGGCGACGGGCGAACTCGTTTTGAGAGTAAAAGAGGGGGGAACAGGGTCTTGGTTTCTTTATAAGAGGCAGAATATCAAGCGCCCTCCCCGTAACCGTCTTGGACTAGCCTTTAATTAAGGCAAGACGTGCTAACAGGCACGGTTGGGTTACCCACGTCCGTATTAATGAGAATCCCGCTAAAGGGGGGCACATGATCTCTGCTTCGACAAGACGTGCCAAGGAAACCGCCTCGCTAACCGAGCTGAGGTGGAACAATGGAAACAATTTATGTAGAAGGCTTGGCCGCAGTGTTATGACGCACTGCGGGATACGTCAGCAGATTTGATTTGTGTTAATATTATTCTCTGTATGGCAATATGTGGAAACTTGTTTTGCAGAGCCAGACACTATACTTGGTGTTTACAATCTTTTTGAAGAACTTGGAGGAGGAACCCGCCTTGCAATGCCGAAGACAATTTGCGCGCCGGACTCGTCGTCATTGAAGCCTGGTTCAGGGGCTACTGAGGGAGTCCTGGATTAGGGGGTGTTCGGATAGCCGAACTATGCCTTCAGCCGGACTCCAGGACTATGAAGATACCAAGTTGAAGACTTCGTCCCGTGTCCGGAAGGATCTTTTCTTGGCGTAGAAGGCAAGCTAGGTGTGCGGATATTCAAGATCTCCTACCAATGTAACCGACTCTGTGTAACCCTAACCCTATCCGGTGTCTATATAAACCGGAGGGTTGTAGTCCGTAGGACAACCATCATCATACACAATCATACCGTAGTCTAGCTCTAGGGTTTAGCCTCTTTGATCTCGTGGTAGATCTACTCTTGTACTACCCATATCATCAATATTAATCTAGCAGGAGTAGGGTTTTACCTTCATCGAGAGAACCCGAACCTGGGTAAAATAAAGTGTCCCTTGTCTCCTGTTACCATCCGACCTTGACGCACAGTTCGGGACCCCCTACCCGACATCCGCCGGTTTTGACACCGACACTTGCGCTTCCCCTATAGAGGGAAACAACATGGTGCCATGCATCCTTGGCCATGGCGAAGGGCCAAAGATGAGGAAGATCTTCGGGTGGAATTGCATCTTGGATGATGAAGAGAGCATTCTCATTGAATTGATTATCCGCGGCTTCTCTAGGAGTGAAGTTGCTTCGGTCATGCGGATAGAAACCTTCTTCAATGATTCTCCAAAGATTAGTATTCACATGATTTAAATGACGCTTAAAGCAATAAACCCAAGAATCAAAGTCCTCATTTTCACAATCTTAGGGGGAGGACCGGCATGATTCAAATGAGTGGAAGGAATCGGTCCACCATAAACAAGTGGAGGTTCCACATGGGCAAAGAAGTCGGTGCCATTTTTACCACTAGAAGAAGGAGCCTTTTCACTAGTAGCTTCCCCCTTGTTGGAGTTAGCATCCGTCACCTTGTTAGTGGGATCACCCACTTTCAACGGTGTGGTGGACAATTTAAGCCCTTCTATGAATTTATTAAACATGCTTTCAACCTCGGTCGTCATGGAGGTTTTCAATGTGTCCAAAGCCACATTGAATTCCTCACGAGAGACCGCGGTTCCCCCATCGGCCGTAGACGAGACCGGATTCACACCAGAGTGCTCCTCCACATCGTCTATGATGTCAACCATACTCTTCGGACGGCAAAGTTCTTAATAAAGAGATGAGGCTCTGATACCAATTGAAAGGATCGATATAGTTGACTAGAGGGGGGGGTGAATAGGCAATTAACAATTTTTAGCTTTTCTTTACCAATTGAAACTTTGCATCAAAGTAGGTTGTCTAGATATGCAACTAGGTGGACAACCTATATGATGCAACAACAAAAAGCACACAAGCAAGCAAGGGAGAAAACACAAATAAGCTTGCACAAGTAAAGCGACAAGATAACCAAGAGTGGAGCTGGTGAAGATGAGGATGTGTTACCAAAGTTCCTTCCTTTTAAAGGGAAGTACATCTCCGTTGGAGCGGTGTGGATGCACAATGCTCCCCAAGAAGCCACTAGGGCCAACGCATTCCCCTCATGCCCTCACACAATGCGAGGTGCCATGATTCCACTATTGGTGCCCTTGAAGGCGGCAACCGGACCTTTACAAACAAGGTTGAGGCTCTCTCCACAACTTAATTGGAGGCTCCCAATGAAACCCCGGAGCTTCACCATAATGGAATGTGGCTCCGAAGTGACCTCTTCCGTCTAGGGCGCCCAAGCACCCAAGAGTAACAAAATCCACACAAGAAAGTATGGGGGAATCAAATATCCTTTGGTGGAAGTGTAGATCTAGGTCTCCTCCTTCAATCCCTAGCAAATCAACGAGTTTGAGTGGCTAGAGAGAGAGATCGGGCAAGAGAGCTTTAATGGCAGTAATGGAGGAGAGAGAGAGGCAAGAGGTAGGTGGGAGGTAGGAGAAGCACCTCCTTAAATAACCCCCAAGATCCAACCATTATGTGCAGAAACGAGCGGAACTTCCAGTGGCGCACCCGGTAGTACCAGTTTATCGGAACAAACCGGAACTACCGCACAACCACCGCTCAACTACCGGGCCACATACAGAAGGTAAACCCCTCAGGCCAGTAGTTGGAGCGGAGGTTGGACCGGAACTACCGCTGGGCCAGCAGTTCCTGGGCGGTGGGTCCGAGGCGGTACTACCGCCCTGAACACCGGTAGTACCGGTTTATCAAGAAAAACCGGAACTACCGTTCCACCACCGGTCTACCACCACACTGATACAGAAGGGAGTCACCCCTGAGCGGTGCTAGGGGCGGTGGTAAGACCGGAACTACCGGCCAGCGGTACAACCGCTCAATGAAGCGGTACAACCGCCAAGAGCAGGACTGCACAGAACAGAGGATGGGGAACCTCTCTCTCTCCTCGAATCGAGGGTATATGGTGGGTGCAGAGAATGTGTACGTGAAGGATTCACCCAATACCTTCCGATGTGGATTCCCTCTTAATAATACGGATATCCTACGACCAAAGGAAATAAAAACGTCGGAAACTCCGTCTTCGATCTTTTCCGCATAGAGGGAAAACCTAACCGTCTTGCGCCACACAAAGTGTACCTGAGAAAACTATGGTGCACGATTAGTCCACGTGTGTTGTCATCATCACCAAAACCCTAAGGCAAAAGATGCCCTTACAGAATGCTACCTAGCATATTTCTCAATGTGATTTTCTTTATTGTGGCATGAATGTTCAGATCCGAAAGATTCAAGATAAAAGTTTAATATTGACATAAAAATAATAATACTTCAATCATACTAACTAAGCAATCATGTCCTCTCAAAATAACATGGCCAAAGAAAGTTCATCCCTACAAAATCATATAGTTTGGTCATGCTCCATTTTTGTCACACAAGAATGCTCTCATCATGCACAACCCCGATGACAAGCCAAGCAATTGTTTCATACTTTAGTAATCTCAAACTTTTTTGAACTTTCACGCAATACATGAGCGTGAGCCATGGATATAGCACTATGGGTGGAATAGAATATAATGATGGGGGTTATGTGGAGAAGACAAAAAGGAGAAAGTCTCACATTGACGCGGCTAATCAATGGGCTAGGGAGATTCCCATCAATTGATGTCAGTACAAGGAGTAGGGATTGCCATGCAACGGATGCACTACAGCTATAAATGTATGAAAGCTCAACAAAGAAACTAAATGGGTGTGCATCCAACTTGCTTGCTCACGAAGACCTAGGGCATTTGAGGAAGCCCATTGTTGGAATATACAAGCCAAGTTCTCTAATGAAAAATTCCCACCAGTATATGAAAGTGACAAAACAAGAGACTCTCTATCATAAAGATCATGGTGCTACTTTGAAGCACAAGTGTGGAAAAAGGATAGTAGCATTGTCCCTTTTTTCTTTTTTTTTTCTTCTTTTTTTTCTCTTTTCCCTTTTTCTTTTTGCCCCCTTTTTTTGGCCTTTTTTGGGGCAATGCTCTATTAATGATGATCATCACACTTCTATTTATTTACAACTCAATGATTACAACTCGATACTAGAACAAAATATGACTCTATACGAATGCCTCCGGCGGTGTACCGGGATGGGCAATGAATCAAGAGTGACATGTATGAAATAATATGCACGGTGGCTTTGCCACAAATACGATGTCAACTACATGATCATGCAAGGCAATATGACAATGATGAAGCATGTCATAATAAACGGAACGATGGAAAGTTGCATGGAATATATCTCGGAATGGCTATGGAAATGCCATGATAGGTAGGTACGGTGGCTGTTTTGAGGAAGATATAAGGAGGTTTATGGGTGATAGAGCATATCGTATCACGGGGTTTGGATGCACCGGCGAAGTTTGCACCAACTCTCAAGGTGAGAAAGGGCAATGCACGGTACCGAAGAGGCTAGCAATGATGGAAAGGTGAGAGTGCGTATAATCCATGGACTCAACATTAGTCATAAAGAACTCACATACTTATTGCAAAAATCTACAAGTCATAAAAAACCAAGCATTACGTGCATGCTCCTAGGGGGATAGATTGGTAGGAAAAGACCATCGCTCATCCTCGACCGCCACTCATAAGGATGACAATCAAAGAACACCTCATGTTTCAAATTTGTTACACAACATTTACCATACGTGCATGCTATGGGACTTGCAAACTTCAACACAAGTATTTATCAAATTTACAACTAATCACTAGAACAACTTTAATATCACTATCTCCATATCTCAAAACAATCATCAAGTATCAAACTTTTCTTAGTATTCAATGCACTTATATGAAAGTTTTTATTGTATCCATCTTGGATGCCTATCATATTAGGACTAATTTTATAGCCAAAGCAAACTACCATGCTGTTCTAAAGGATTCTCATAGCCTTGAGAGACTCACTGATATCATGCTTAGGTGGAATAGATCTAAGTTTCAAATAATCAACATCAAGAGAAATTCTATCCACGTTCCTAGCCAACTTGTCAATCTTAGGCAATTTTTCTTCAAGCAAAGCATTCAAATTCTTTTGAGAAATCATAAATTCTTTAACACTAGTCTCAAAATCAGAGGGCATCTTATTAAAATTTCCGTAAGAGTTGTTGTAGGAATTACCATAATTATTAGAGGAATTGATACGTCTCCAACGTATCTATAATTTTTTATTGTTCCATGCTATTATATTATCCATTTTGGATGTTTAATGGGCTTTAATATACACTTCTATATAATTTTTGGGACTAACCTATTAACCCAAGGCCCAGTGCAAATTGCTGTTTTTTTTGCCTATTTCAGTGTTTCACAGAAAAGGAATATCAAACGGAGTCCAAACGGAATGAAACCTTCGGGAGCGTGATTTTTGGAACAAACGTGATCTAGAGGACTTGGAGTGGACGTCAAGAAATCAATGAGGAGGCCACGAAGCAGGGGGGCGCGCCCCCCACCCTCGTGGGCCCCTCGCAGCTCCACCGACCTACTTCTTCCTCCTATATATACCCATATACCCCGAAACCAACCAGGAGCACCACGAAACCCTATTTCCACCGCCGCAACCTTCTGTACCCGTGAGATCCCATCTTGGGGCCTTTTCCGGCGCTCCGCCGGGGGGGGGGATCGATCATGAAGGGCTTCTACATCAACACCATAGCCTCTCCGATGATGTGTGAGTAGTTTACCACAGACCTTCGGGTCCATAGTTATTAGCTAGATGGCTCCTTCTCTCTCTTTGGATCTCAATACAAAGTTTTCCTCAATCTTCTTGGAGATCTATTCGACGTAACTCTTTTTGCGGTGTGTTTGTCGAGATCCGATGAATTGTGGGTTTACGATCAAGATTATCTATGAACAATATTTGAATCTTCTCTGAATTCTTTTATGTATGATTGGTTATCTTTGCAAGTTTCTTCGAATTATCAGTTTGGTTTGGCCTACTAGATTCATCTTTCTTGCAATGGGAGAAGTGCTTAGCTTTGGGTTCAATCTTGCCTTGCTCGATCCCAGTGACAGAAGGGGAAACGACACGTATTGTATTGTTGCCATCGAGGATAAAAGGATGGGGTTTATATCATATTGCTTGAGTTTATCCCTCTACCTCATGTCATCTTGCCTAATGCGTTACTCTGTTCTTATGAACTTAATACTCTAGATGCATGCTGGATAGCGGTCGATGTGTGGAGTAATAGTAGTAGATGCAGGCAGGAGTTGGTCTAATTGTCACGGACGTGATGCATATATACATGATCATGCCTAGATATTCTCATAACTATGCACTTTTCTATCAATTGCTCGACAGTAATTTGTTCATCCACTGTATACTTATGCTATCTTGAGAGAAGCCACTAGTGAAACCTATGCCCCCCGGGTCTATTCTCCATCATATTAATCTCCCATCAACTAGCTATTTCTATCGCCGTTTATTTTGCAATCTTTACTTTTAATCTTTACCATAAAAATACCAAAAATATTATCTTATCATCTCTATCAGATCTCACTTTTGCAAGTGGTCGTGAAGGGATTGACAACCCCTTTATCGCGTTGGTTGCAAGGTTCTTATTTGTTTGTGTAGGTACGAGGGACTTGCGTGTGGCCTCCTACTGGATTGATACCTTGGTTCTCAAAAACTGAGGGAAATACTTACGCTACTTTACTGCATCACCCTTTCCTCTTCAAGGGAAAACCAACACATGCTTAAGAGGTAGCACTATCCAAAATGAAAACCTAAGTCGTGTCTCAACCTAACGGGTACTAAGGTTACACGGTGTTTCTGTTCTAAAAGCGTTGCAATGGAGCAACGGTATGTGATATGAAATCATGAACTTTGCCTTAGTTGCTTAAATTTGATGAATGCAATGTTGTCTACAGTAGAGGCATCTCTTTGATGATTAGGGTCCTTTAAACCTTTATGACGGTATAGTTGTTGTTGCATGTACACATTTCTTGGTAGCCTCCGCTAAAGGGGCTATGAGAGCTTGACATTGTTATTATATTGTCTTCATCGCCTTGCATGATGCATCTTTTTTTCTTTGTTCTGCTAGAGTTTTTCAGTAGTCAGAAGATGATACAATGGAGCTATCTAGGAGCCACCGCACCGATTCGAGATAGGCGGTGTTATTTGTGCATCCATGGTTAATGAAGAGACATATTGTAAAGCTTCTGCCTAATGTATATCAATGTAAAAAAGCCTCAAAGGGGTATATCAAATTGATCTCGACCATAAGCACCCAATGAGCTAGATTGTTTCAACATTGAGGGCTCAACATGTTTGTCCTACAACAAATTTGTACTCCGAGTACCTAATATCAAGTTCAACACTAACCATGATACCATTAACTTTGTGAAATCTAACAAGGTTTTCTTCATGGAATTTATCTACATTTGTATCTTCAAATTACCATTTTTTTGCATAACTTTGATCAAACTTTATAAAATTTGCTTTAAGACAAAAAAATTATGTACGCGGAGTAAATAAAAACAAAGTAAGTGCATAGTGTTGTGCGATCCAAGGTTGGGACAGGCTAGGTGTCAGTTGACTGATTTCGTTTTTCGGCCAGTCGTCTGACCAATAACTTTTTCAGTCGATTTGCTCTACTCGTGCGTTTCTATACTACCTGCTCACTTCATCATTCAACTGCTCATTTCAGCTCACGCATGCATGTATTTCTTTCTTGCTGCGTCCGGATGTACGTATCGAAACCTTT
Source organism: Aegilops umbellulata (assembly GCA_032464435.1). NCBI lineage: Eukaryota > Viridiplantae > Streptophyta > Magnoliopsida > Poales > Poaceae > Aegilops > Aegilops umbellulata. The sequence goes on from CP136058.1 coordinate 279,923,541, forward strand.
TTTAACTAAAACTGTAGATACATAATATTATTCTCATGGTGACAACTGTACGTACGTAACATAATCTGATTCTCCTGTGTAATATTTAAGCGACAATCATGCCCGTCCCTATTCAATTGAGCCTAAAATAAAAATAAACTTTTTAAGATATAATGAATTAGTGACATTGGGACTACCCTTTAAGAAGAAAGAACAAAAAATAAAATTTAATGACAAAATTTGTGCATAATTTACACAAAAATTGCGCCTTTTCTTAATATGCAACAATACGAATATAATAGTGAAATTTTTGCAAAAGATAAGTTTTATAAGAAAAATGAATTAGTCGCATTGGTATTACCCATAAATAAGAAAAAATATAAAAGATAAAATAAATTTAAAATAATGTTGTTTTCTAAGGAAGAATGAATTAGTGCTATAGCTAGTACCCTTTAAGAATAAACAAAATAAAAAATAAATGATGAAATATTTTGCACAAAATTTACGCTAAAATTATGTTTTTTTAATAATATGCAAGAATAAACATATAATAAGGGAATTTTTGCAATATTTTTTTTCAAGAAGAAATGATTAGTGACATTGGTATTAGCACTTAAGATGAAGATGATGAAAAAGAACTAATGAAAATATTTGCATACAATTTGCACAAAAATGCCCTTTTTATAACATGCAAGAGTAAGCATATAATAGTAGAATTTTTTGAAAAATTATTTTCCGATGAAGGAATAAATTGATATTACCCATAATCAAAATCGAAATAATGAAGTTTTCTAAGAAAGAATGAAACCCTTTAAGAAAAAGTAAAATGAAAAAGAAAAAACTTTCAAAACTTACACACAATTTGCACTTAAATTGCATGTTTTGAAATATGCAACGAATAAGCATATAATAGTGCATTTTTCTCATTCTACTATAGTTTACACATAGTGTAACTGAAATAATGTATTTCCTTTAAGGAGTCGGAAAATAAAGAAACTTGCGCACAACTTTGCACCGCAATTGCACTTTATCATAATATGCAAAAATGATCATATAATCATGAAATTTTGGAAAATGTAATATAGTATTGGTTTGTATATAATTACACTCAGCCAAAAACCACAAAAAAGCAATAAATGAAAGAAAAAGGGAAAAACAAAAACACATATAAACATAAAACAGAAATAAAAAATGAAGCAAAAATACCCACAAAAGAAAGAATTAAATTCCACAAATAGGGGTCAATCAATTCCACATGGCCCAACTCACCATCAAAATTACATAGAAAAAACACAAATCTTCAGAATCAGACGGTCACAAAATCGACTGGCTATAGCCCAGTCGACTGGATTTTATTTTAGGGCCAGTCACTTTTTTTAACCACCTTGTAGCCTCACATATTCATCTTGAAGCATGCATGAAAACCGTGGACTTTGGCGGCCGAGACTATGTTAGGCTGTGACGCAAGAGCACGTACACATGTAGGCACCACGCGCACATAAACATGCAGACACACCCACATGCATACACACACAAGCACCACAGACACTCATCATTAGCTTTTTGGTTGTGCGGATGGAGCATAATTAATACTTAGACTAATACAAAACTAAAAGAACATTTTAAAAGAGAAAGGAATTAAAATCGCACAAATTATTGGCGTTGGTATTACCATTCAAAAAGAAGGAAAATGGAAAATAAATTAAACAAATGATCAAAAATTGCAGACAACTTACACTGAAATTGCATTTTATATATATATATATATATATATATATATATATATATATATATATATATATATATATATATGCATCTGGGCTATTCTGTTAAGTGTAACAGAATATTATTCTGTTACCCTTCTTGAACTGACGTGGTTTGCAGGTTGGACTGACGTAGTTTCCCTCTTGAACTGATCTTCCTGCGTGTACGACAGGCGGAAACAGGGATGCAACATGGAGCTTCCGGGCGTTCTCCGGCGCAATGTTGCGGGATATTCGTTGCTAGAGGAGACATGTAAGGGGTTCCGCACGTGCGCGCGCTCACCTGGTCGTGTTTTGCGATCTATAGTCACCGGAGGTGACGGCGTGGGTATTTGGCGGTGGACGTGTTCTGGGCGTTGGTGTTTACGGTGGTGTTCGTACGCCTCAATTTACGTCCTATTTGTTGTTTTGGATGTGGGAATTATCGGTATGTTAGGGTTTTTGGATATTAATTTCATTTGTAATTTCTGATTACAAGTTTTGGTGTTCTAGGTCGTTTTCCACGTCCGCCATGTAAATGTGTTCTTCTTTTTCTGTTGTTTTACTATCGAATTGGTGTTGCAGGGAGAGATATGAGGATTGTATGAAAAGATTTGCGTTGTCAATTTTGCTTCTTTTGAGTTGTTTCTACCCTGGATTCCCATGTTATTTAGTCGTTGGCGGAGGTGGTGTATGGCGGCTGACTGTAGGCTCTAATTTTTCCTGTAATCTGGTCAAACTGTGCAATAACGTTGCATGGTTTTCAGTGCTTGTTTGAATTGTTGTCGTATGTGTAGTTGGACTGCTGCGTGTCAAAGTTGTCTTACTATGCGTTGACATCGGAACTGGCTGCCTATCGATACTTCTGCACTTTGATTATAAAGCCCGAGCCCTCTGTCACTTTCATTCTACCAGCTGCAAGCAAAGAATAGCGAGATGGATCCTGAGTTGGGAGAGGTCACAGAGGAGGAGGGGGATGCCGTCGATGTGAGGGCTGCAGTAGCGGAGCAGAGGAGGAGGAGGAGGCGCAGGCGCAGGCAGATGGCATGATGTGCCGCTGAGGAGGAACTGGAGGCAGAGTTTAACATACGCCTTGCACGCGAGGTGATGGATACTTGCAACTCCAATGAACTGGAGCTTCTTTTCCCAGAGGGCAGGGGAAGGAACCATATTCAGATCATCAGTTGGGCTAGGGCGAAAGCAGCCACGGCTCCACATCCACCACCAGGGCCAAATGGCGTCGTTTCTTTGATCGTTATGATTGAAGTAGTGAAGATTATGTTTTTAAGATTTTTGTTGTGACGGAGCAGATGTTTGAATGACTGAATGAATTGAACTGTTTTATCTCTGAATGTGTTGTTTTATCTGCATATGTTTTGACATGTGCACTTTTGAACTTCTTGTTTGTCAAAAGTTGAACTGATTTGTGGTCAAATGTTGCATGGCTTGTATAATAACTATTTCCTACCAGCTGGCTACCCACCTGCCTATTTATTATTTTTATAATCTGCGAGTCTCCCTAGCTATAGATTCTATCCATCTATTTGTGGTGTGTGGCTCAGTCTCCCCGTCCTTTTTCTTCCTTCTTCCAGAATTACAATTAAAAGATTTTTATCTTTGCTGCACAGTATTTTTTACTTGAACCTTATGAATTGTAGTAGTTGAACTTTTTATAATTTTGCTTCTGAAATTTTTATTTACAATTTTCTACGTTTAATTTTCCAAATATATATATATATATATATATATGTATTTCTATTTTTTCAGTTCTTACAATTAAGATGTGTTTGAAGTTTTTACATTATTTGTTTTTGAACTTATTTCTTGTGTGTTTTTTTAAATATCTGCATTTTTTGTCGTGTGTGATCAGGTGGAATTCTGTAATGGGCCGAAGTACTGTGTTGGGCCATCTGGCTGAGTCGTTGTTTTCGGCCCAGATAGCTCGTCCGCGCGGCTGTGCAGCGCGGCGTGCGCGTGCGCTATGGGTTTAGTCCCACCTCGCTAGTCGAGGGGGCTCCAGACCTGTTTATAAGCGCAACCGAGGCTCACCAGTCGAACTCCTCTGAAAACTTACCAGAGCACTTATACACGATGCTCGCTCTCTCTTGACCTGTGGGTCCTGATCGGTGGGCCCTGCATTGTGCGGACTACTAGGGATTCGCCTATGGGCTCGAGTTCAAGTATCTAGCAGCTGCGCCTGTCCTTGGGCGGTCAATTTTTTTTCTTTTTGTTGTTGTTTGAATCTAGTACTTGAATCCACCAGTAAATTGGACTGATACTTTCATGATCCTTGGGCTTCAATTTTTTTCTTTTTTTGTTGTTTGAATCTAGTACTTGACTCCACCAGTAAATTGGACTGATACTTTATGATCCTTGGGCGGTCAATTTTTCCTTTTTTGTTGTTGTTTGAATCTAGTACTTGACTCCACCAGTAACTTGGACTGATACTTTAGGATCCTTGGGCGGTCAATTTTTCCTTTTTTTGTTGTTGTTTGAATCTAGTACTTGACTCCACCAGTAACTTGGACTGATACTTTTTTGGTCTAGTTCTTGTGAGTTTTGTTCTAGGAACGAGCCATAACATGACTTGCCCCCGCAGTGAACCGCACCAAAGGGCATGGTTGTATTGGTACATCTTCCTTGTATGGACTTGCCCCCATTATCTGTTTTTTAGGGGGTGTGTGGGTGCGTGTGGGGGGGAAACAGAATAACCACACTGCGCCTGTCAAATGAGCGCACTGTCGCGTGAGCGCGAGGCCGAGCCGGGGGGGGGGGGAGGGGGTCGGGACCCCCCTCCGCCATCCCGGCGAGGCCGATCCAGGAACGAGCCATAGCAGGCGACGACGCGGCGTGCCGCGGCGTCGCATGCGGAGGCGAGTCCGTAACATGACTTGCCCCATTATCTATCTTAGGGGTGTGTGGGTGCGTGTGTGTGTGTGTGTGGGGGGGGGGACAGAATAACCGCACTGCGCCTGTCAAACGAGCGCACTGCCGCGTTAGCGCGAGGCCAAGCCGGGGGGAGGGGCGAGGGACCCCCCTCCCCCATCGCACTACAAGGATACCCCCTATAAAGCAACACTTGTTCTACAACGTTTTAACTATATGGTGCAAAAATCACGATAGATACGGATATAAACGATGCAGCATATGCGTTGTAGACTTGCACCTCGTGAGACCTTATTTAGTGCAACTGATCTTATATGTTGTCATTTATTGTTGCAAATTGTATGTGCTATAAAACTACAAATATACATAATTAAAAATAAAAATTAATTCAGCGAAAAAAAGGACACGACGGTACACATGGTTAATAATGTGGCGCGAAAATATGTGCTAACTGCCCTAGACAAACCAAATCGCGCGAAGTAACAAATCTTCCTCTTCTATTGTCGATCCAGATTGATATTGCCCTTCATATCCGGATCGATCTAGATCTCTCCCTCCGACTACAACACAAATCAATCATCCAATCTCCTCCCGTTAGGCTTGAAGGCGGACGGAAAGGGGAGCGGCGAAAAGGCGGCGACGGACTAGCGAGCGGCGGGAAGGCGACGAAGGATAGGGGAGCGGCGGCTTTGCGGACAGCAGAGAAAGGAGAAGTAGCAAGGCCGCGGTAGGAGGGCTGGAAGTCATCTGCTAGCGTCCACTACTCCTCCGGCCGCCACTCCGACCTGCCTGCCGTCGGTGCGCTGCTCCTCCGGCCGGCCATCTTCTCCCTCGCCGTGCAGGACGGCAAGACTGACCACCGAGGTAAACCTCCCTCCCTTCTCCTCTCATCCAGTCAACTTATTTGTGGGCACCTGGAGACATGGCCGTGGGATGTAGGGGGATTTGGTAGATGACAAAGGGATGGATTTCAGAGCTGTACAGTGCCACCTGGGCTATGTTCAGTTGTTTGGACAACCCTCGATGTTCAGACCAATTCCAATAGTCCGTGAAGGGACTACCAACATAAGTTCTATAGTTGTTTGGACTACTCCGTCAGCTCCCGTGACTGCCAGAATAAGTGCCATAACATTTTTGAAGCTAACCTGACTACCCTGGCTGTTCTTTTGTTCTATAGTTGCTTTTTCTGTGTAGATTACTACTGGAGTAGTATTGTAACTAAACGTGTTACCGTCTGAGTATTTCACTGATGTTATTTGGGTACTTCTGACTAGATTATAGTTTTTTTTGAAACATCTCTATTGCTCTGCTCTTTCTAGAACTTTAACTTTGATGTAACTGAATTATAGCTGTAGCTATGTAACTAAATCTGTTATTTTAGAACGCCATTGGTGTTAATTGGGTACTGTCTTCTCGAAACTGCAGTCGACTTTAGATTTCGGTTGTATTGATTTTCTGAACAATTGGAGAAATGATTCATATGATTTTTCAAGGAAAATGTCACGTATAGATGCCAATGATATGGTTTGTGTATAGTTTACATTGATCTTTTTTCTCCACATTTTAAGCTTGTTGTTCCAGTTCACAACTGCAGCCTGCTAGGCAATGGTTTGACTGCTTCAAAACTTGTGTTTGTTTCCTAATCAGATACTACAAACGATGAATGTGCCACTTTTTTTCTAGTTGCGCTTTGAGTGAAGATTACTGAAGAACGTGTCCACTCTGTTTGTTTCTAATCTCTTATCTTTTTTAGGGATTTTCTAGCCTATATTGATCTGCTCTCTCCAGAACTTCAAACCTTGATGTTCCAACTCCCAACCGCAGTCTGTATAGCACCGAAAATGGACGTTGGCTCACGATTTATCCGCTTTTTATTGTTGTCAGAAAAACAATGATTTAGATCATGCTATTTCATTGACAGTAGTGACTTATGCCTGATGGATTAACAAGTGTTACTCTGAATTGGCTGACATAGGCATCGGCTACATGATCTTGTCAGTTTGTTAGCTACCTTTTGAGATGGAATTGCTGTTGTAACTACATCTGTTCTGTGCTTGCATCATTGATGTTATTTGGACACTTGTATGTCATATGTTTAGATTTTTTCTTTTAGTAAATTGTTAGATTAAAAGGATTCAGATTGTACAATATGGTCTTTGGGACTAACTGGAACTTTTGCAGCTGCTGCTGGTGTTGTATCATGGTGAAAATTCAGTTGGTCAACAATTGAATTGGACTATTTGAACTTGCTAGCTGCTCTCGTACAAGAGGTGAATGCTAGTTATACTATTTATTGCTTGTAATGTACCATGTGTTCACCGATTTTACGTACTTGTACTATGTGCTCACAAATTTAGTGTCATTCTGTGTTGTTGGATGTCAAGTCCACATTGTTAGGAAATAGTATACAATCTGGTTGCCTTTTCTTTGAACCAAAGATATATTAAAATGATTTCACTAGTTTTGTAGCCTAAATAACTTGCAATCATGTTTCCCTATAACATGCAGTTTATGAACCGGAAACAAGTATACATTTCTTATATATTGTTGAAAAATGATATAATTTTGAATTTCTGTTGTACAACGATAGGAACTTAAATCGCAAATCAGATATTTACAAGCTAATATAAGCTTTTGCAATTACTTAATGGTTACAACTGCAGTAATATTTGTTATTTTTATGCAGTGTGCAACGGATTTAGAATCCACCAAATTACTATTGTGATTTCCCGGAGAAAGTACACAATGCTCAGCTGGTGTAGATGAATTTCTTTTATGTGTCTGGCAATTTCTGTTTGGTGGTTGAAGGAATTGCAACTGCAACAGTTGATACCTGGAAAAACCGATCTTGATCATTACTCATCAGTTCCTAGGTCCCAGGGGACACAGGTCTTTTGTCATATTTCAGAGACAGGAACTGTAGTTAAACTGTTTTCTGTTGGGCACACTTGTTCATCGTGCTGTTTCTGAACTGCTTATGTGTCATGGTTTGTGGAAGAGAGGCAGCTCTCTGCTCGATCTAGTTTTCTTCTGTTAGTGTTCTCCTTAACACCTGAATATGAAACAGTAACGAGATTCAGAGAAAATATATCATGATAAACAGCATAGAAGTGTTAAATAGGCTGGTTCCATGAACTCAATCAATAGGTAGGTGTCAAGCGCAAGACCAAACAGCCTCGCTGTTGTGTCTGGTTGGAGGCGCCACCTCCCTGGTTGCCTATTTTCTTTTCTCCTTTCGATCCAAGCAAAAATAAATAAACAGACATAAATTGAAATAAAAAGCAAAATTAAGAGTATTGGACTTCAGTCGTAGACATAATATTTTTTAGCGGCAGGGAAATATTACGAGGTCACAAATAATGAGGCATGACCGAAAATAAGAACAAATTTATAATTTTTTTAATATAATGCATTAATGGTATTAATGAGAGTTCACTGAGGGGGGATTTTGAAATCATACGGACGCGGGAGCGGCGACTGCAAAGGCGCTCCCATGCCCGCGCGCCCGTCGCTGGTGGCCCTGCCGTCATGATGGAGTCTGTTGCCGCCGCGCCTGCCTGCGGGGCTGCTCGGCTTGGTGGGCCGACCCTTGTGTCCCTGGCGGATGCACCGATTCCTTTTCGGCTGCCGCCCGCCCATGTGTCCCTGGCGGGATGCGCGTCTGCCCCTGCACCCCTGAGGAGACGATGTGCATCAACTTTGGATGCGTCGGGTACTTCCGGTCGGAGTGTATCGCCCCATAGCTAGGTGCCCCTCCACCCTTGCCTACTTAGGGTACGGGGTGCCTGATGGGGCGTTCTACTACGTGGACGCGACCCTGGAGGATCGGCCCATTTGGCCTCACTTGGCGTCGATCTCTGTCGTCCCTGGTCAGGAGTTGTCATCGTCCCTGGCGGTGACTGCTAAGGTCATCAAGGTTGAGCTGTCAACACATATTGGCGATTATAAAGACAACGTGTTCTCATGGGAGGTCACTGAGACGTCACCGATGGTCTTCTTGGTGCCCTTCCCCTCGGTGGAGATGCTCAACGTGTGCACCCGAGACAACGTCAAGTGTCCTATCGACAAGTTCACGATCTCTATTTCAAAAGGCCGTGGTGAAGCCGGACCCGGTGCCTCCTCTTGAGCAGGTGTGGTTGTTCATCTATGGGCTCCGAGAAGGGGCAAGCAGGAACACATCCTCAAGGCCGTGTCGGAGCCGATTGGTAAGTTGTTGATGGTCCATATGGACTCCTTGGTGGGAGATGGCCCAGCTCGCGTAGAGGTCCTTTGTCTCCTTGGTGGGAGATGGCCCGATGGGGCGTTCCACTAGGTGGCTTTTCCCACCTTTCTTTTTTGTTTTTTTTGTCATGATTGTGCTGCTGCCCAAGCCGTCCTTGTGGTTGCAATTGTGTTGGATGTTTGTATGGATTGTTGCTTTATCTATAAAGCGAGGCGAAAGCCTATTTCAAGATGGTATTAATGAGGCATAATGTTTTTTGGGTGCGTCCGGACTCGTGCTAATGTATGCGGTCCAACCAAACCGCTCTCCCATGCAAACCAATCTCAAAACAATGCCAACGCACGGATCCAATCAGCCATTCCAGAGGATGCGAGGAGTTAGAGCGACAGTTCGAGCTCCCTCCGTGATTGTCGTTTGGCACTGCCCTCATTGACTCCCCCTGCCATCACCGCCATGTCGTTGCCCGGATCGCCGTGAAGCAGAAGCCCTACCCGGCGCTTGATAACACATGCAGATGCCTTGTGCATTACCTGTGACGCAACGGCGGGACAACGTCACTGTAGTGCGACGGCGGCCGAGTGAGCGGAGCGGCACAACGCGTAGCACCGCACTGTGTTCGCGACGCCGGACATCCCGCCGAACTGGGTCCTCGCAATCGCCGCATTGGCGGAGGCCTATGACATCTACTGGTCCAATACCACCTCGGAGATGTCCGAGCGGCGCCAGCGCCACCTCAAGGGGAGGGCAAGCGGAACGGGGCAGCGTCCTCGACCAACGCTGCCCTGCGTGCGATGGTGGAATTTATGACAAATATATGTACAAGTGCGTGTCCTGGCCAGATAATAATAACAAATAATATAACTTATTTATCTTCAAATTTCTACTCCCTCATTTTCTTTTTTGGTTTCACACTGATTTTTCCCTTTTCCCTCCCCTGTCTCCCGCCAATAGCGACTAATTCTAGTCAAAATAAATTAAGCTCGCGCGCTTGATTACCATGGCACCACCTGTCATATCAACGACGGAGACTAACATCAGGTCTCGCGAGGAGTTAACTGCGCCACGAAAATTGGAAACCTCCCGCGCCTCCCCCATATCACCACAGATCCCTTCCTCGTCCTATACGAAGGATCCCTCTCTTGAGCAGATCGATCATGGCGTGCCCTCCCTCATGAACCTCATAGCTGCACCCCCATTCCACGATTGAAGGTTGAGGGCAAAGGAGGCGTGTCTTGTTCAGCATCTGGGACGGAAAGCATATCAATCCCCACCCCCGATTTCGTAGAAACAGCAGGTAAATGCTAGTAAGATTTGAAGATTTTGCCTCCCATGTTTGCTTGAGATCTGACCCTTCAAAGCTTTCTAATTACTCTTCTCTTGAGTGAATTTGATAGTGCACACCAAGTGTTTGATAGTTGTCCTCTGTTATTTGTTTAGATTAGAATTTTGGGGACCCTTCAGATAGATGGGGTTGTTTCTTCTTCTTCCTATACTTCTTCTATAAGGTTACACCTTACATATACTTGATTGAAATTAGCATTTTAGAGTTTATTCATTAGTATTTACAAAACTGCAGTAATTTCTCTGCCTGAGCTGAGGTCTGTTAGTTGTTCATTACCTGCGGTTGCAGTACTTGAACACTCTGCTTCTTTCATCAGCCTTGGCAAAAAGCTCACAACAGAAAGATGCAGATCCTGAAAAGAAGTATCCTCATAGGGCTCACCTGTTCGTCCATACGCACAAGCCGAAAACTTGCAAGAACAAAATCATTAATGCTCATGTGGTATATTTACAACTCTCAACCATTCATTTTTGAATTTGATATTATATATATTCTTCTTATTTACATTCTTTATGTATTTAGGAAGAGTTGAAGGATATTATGGGGAAAACCCTGAATTAGCAGATAACAGTCATGGCAAGATTGCATGGATAGGAGATGCGTTAAACAAAGTATTAGGAGATTACAAGCCTGGTCATGTACATGGTTTGGGACTAGTTCCATACCTGAAAAAACTTTTTGATGTTTCTACTTCACGTATAGTCCAGAATACACATTTTAGTTCGGTGGAGGACAGACCAAATGAAGATATGCTAGCATTTAGAGTTGAACTGGAAAAGTTACAGCATGATAATAAAAATCAAGATGCTAAAATTATGGATCTACAGGAGCAGACGAGAAGAATGGAAAGACAATCAAATCAGGTAAATTTCTATGAACTATAACCTTCATTTAGTTTGTGGACTAACCTTTCTATATTTATATCATAGGAAATTTCAGATCCAATGGCTACAATTGGGCTTGAACCTTCGGTTGATGGACATAACTCAAATAGAAAAGTTTGTATCTTGTCAAAGTACTCAATAAAATCCTAAAATTTCACTCTAGAAATTATGTCTCAACTAATATTTATGTTATGCTATATGTAGAGGGTGCTTGCTCCTCTCGTTGATGGACTCCGACTTGTTAAAACATGACCAAGTGATTTACAGAACAAGCAAAGTGGTTCAAATGGTGCAGATTTGCAAACATCAAACAATAATTCTGTTTCAGATAAGGTTTGTCTACTTAAATACTCTTTGGAACCTGTCATTGCGGAGATTTAAGTTGTTACGCTTGCACTTTTTGCAATTGCATGTACAATACCCAAAAGTTGATTCGTACCATTTTATCCTAGAACAAACAAACTATGGTTCATAATAATGGTGGCAGTGCACGACAACTAGAAAAATATTCTGCTGCACCCAAGGTATTATTAGTCTCTTATCCAAAATTATGATCAAACTATATTGCTCCCATGTTTATGTGGTTACTTGTTGCTATCAGAATGTTGTCCCGAACCAAGAAACTTCTGATCATAATTTTAGTGCATGGCAAGGGGAATAAATTCTGCTACACAAAATGTATATTTCCATTACCATATACAATTTGTTCAAAAAATATTGTTTCCGATGGTTATGTATCTACTGGTCGTCTTGCTATCAGAACATTGTTTAGAACAAAGAAACTTTGCTTGAGCATGTCACTGCGCATCAGGGAGAAAAAACTTCTGCTTCAAACAAGCTGGTATCTTTTCATAATCACATACAAATTTGTGTTCAAACTATGGTGTTAGCTGTTTATTACTTCTTCTTTGGATGATGTTCCTCCTGTAATAACCGTTATTAGACTATTCTCCAGCCCCAAAAAACAACAGAAGGTGCTAATGCAAACAGTAAGAGTTCTCAAAGTGCTTCCCTGAGTTGGTTGGGTGCCAATGAACTACCTGTAAGAGTACTCATTCATTTCATATGCTCCCATGTTTTTTTTTCTGTTTTGTCATATTGTAACTTTGGTTTTCTCTAACAGGTAGGAACTAAAGTATTCTTGAAGAGCCTAAAAAATATAACAGGGATGTAGCTCTTGCTACAATTGTAAGTTGTGATCCTAAATTAAACTTGATGGTGCTGAAATCGGAAATGAATTTTGGGCGGTGCATGTCGATATGGCACTTGAGAAAACTGAAAATTTGGTACGGAGTCGCAAAAACTGCAATATTCTCGGTAATGCTAAAAAAACAAAGATTGCACGGCCTTCAACCTTTCTACATGACTAATCTTGCCTCTGTTAGTACTTGCATCATGTCAATGCATTGCGTGTTAACAATTCATTTTATTTTTTTGTTTGTAGATTCAAAAGATAAATGGATGAGTATATGGGTGTGTGGCAACTCAACTGCAAAGAAAGATGTCGATGGTCCATTTTATGATGACGATGATGATGGATGGATGCTATCCGTTTTAGTTATGTCATAGGGATGACGTCCTAGTTGGATGTTATTCCTCGGTTAAGTATTAATTAAGTTGTAAGGATGTTGATGGATGCTTTCGTTTAAGTTTCAGTGTCGGAAAATAGTTAGATTATGCATCACATTTGGATGATGTTCTCCTGTAACAACCACTATTGTAATCCAACAATTTTATCTAATATATGATTTCTTTGTCTCGTCAGTATATTCTCTTGTTTTTCCTTCACTTGAAATACAAAATTATCACCTTTACATGGAGCATTACTTTAATTGCTAGCAATAATAATAATAATAATAATAATAATAATAATAATAATAATAATAATAATATATGTGCCAATACTTGGAGCGTTGGAAATACTCCGTTGCCAAGCAATGGGATTTTGATTCTTGTACATTAAACACCAACCTATAAAAGTGTTGTAGAAGTACGTTTTAACTATTGTAGTCTTGCAACGGTCCTTTTACCAACGGCAATATAAGCGTTGCGTTATGCGCTAGCAACACTGGATAAGGCTACACATCCCAAACCGTTGGTAAAGACACTGGCAACGCATATATGGACTTTTAGATACGGAAAAATGCGTTGCTATAGGAGGGGTCCTGTTGTAGTGACCCCGGTGAGGCCGAGCCAGGAACAAGCCGTAGCAGGCGACGACGCGGCGTGCCGCGGCGTCGCATGCGGAGGCGAGTCCGTAACATGACTTGCCCCCATTATCTATCTTAGGGGTGTGTGGGTGCGTGTGGGGGGAGGGGAAACAGAATAACCGCACTGCCCCTCGGTGCATAGTTGTACTGACACATCTTCCTTGTATGGACTTGCCCCCATTATCTATCTTAGGGGTGTGTGGGTGCGTGTGGGGGGGGGACAGAATAACCGTACTGCCCCTCGGTGCATAGTTGTACTGACACATCTTCCTTGTATGGACTTGCCCCCATTATCTATCTTAGGGGTGTGTGGGTGCGTGTGTGGGGGGGGGGGACAGAATAACCGTACTGCCCCTCGGTGCATAGTTGTACTGACACATCTTCCTTGTATGGACTTGCCCCCATTATCTATCTTAGGGGGGTGTGAGTGCGTGTGTGTGTGTGGGAGGGGAAACGGAATAACCGCACTGCCCCTTGGTGCATAGTTGTACTGACACATCTTCCTTGTATGGACTTGCCCCCATTATCTATCTTAGGGGTGTGTGGGACGTGTGTGTGTGGGGGGGGGACAGAATAACCGCACTGCGCCTGTCAAACGAGCGCACTGCCGCGTTAGTGCGAGGCCAAGCCCGGGGGGAAGGGGGGTCGGGACCCCCTCCCCCATCCCGACGAGGCCGAGCCAGGAACGAGTCGTAGCACGCCGCGTCATCGCATGCGGAGGCGAGTCCGTAACATGAATTGCCCCCATTATCTATCTTAGGGGTGTGTGGGTGCGTGTGGGGGGGGGGGGCAGAATAACCGCACTGCCCCTTGGTGCATAGTTGTTCTGACACATCTTCCTTGTATGGACTTGCCCCCATTATCTATCTTAGGGGTGTGTGGGTGCGTGTGTGGGGGGGAACAGAATAACCGCACTGCCCCTCAGTGCATAGTTGTACTGACATAGCTTCCTTGTATGGTCTTGCCCCCATTATCTATCTTAGGGGTGCGTGGGTGCGTGTGGGGGGAAACAGAATAACCGCACTGCGCCTGTCAAACGAGCGCACTGCCGCGTTAGCATGAGGCCGAGCCAGGGGGAGGGGTGGTCGGGACCCCTCCCCCATCCCGTCGAGGCCGAGCTAGGGACGAGCCATAGCAGGCGACGACGCGGCGTGCCGCGGCGTCGCATGCGGAGGCGAGTCCGTAACATGACTTGCCCCCATTATCTATCTTAGGGGTGTGTGGGTGCGTGTGTGGGGGGGGGGGGGGGACAGAATAACCGCACTGCGCCTGTCAAATGAGCGCACTGCCGCGTTAGCACGAGGCCGAGCCGGGGGGGAGGTGGGTCGGGACCCCCCTCCCCCATCCCGGCGAGGCCGAGCCAGGAACGAGCCGTAGCAGGCGACGACACGGCGTGCCGTGGCGTCGCATGCGGAGGCGAGTCCGTAACATGACTTGCCCCCGCACTGTATCATACCATGGGGCATAGTTGTACTGATACATCATCCTTGTATGGACTTGCTCCCGCATCACACCGCACCGAGGGGCATAGTAGTACTGACACATCTTCGTTACATGACTTGTTCCCCGTACCGCACCGCACCGCACCACACCGAGGGGCATAGTAGTACATGATTTGCCCTTGTTATCTTATCATTATTTTTTGGTGAAAAACTAGCACCGTTATGAATTATTATTTTATTTGTACTTTTTGATAAATTTTATTGCACTGTTGTGAGTTATTATTTGTACTTTAGCTGTTTGTTTTCTCCCTCTATATTAATTTTTTTATTGTATTTATTTTTTATGGTATTTAATTTTTGGGATTATCTTTGGTAACTGCACAGAGATAGTGGGCTTCGCCACGGTTCTGGGCTTTAGCCGTCGGTTTTCTCCCACTCACCTTTTAACCTCCGCTTCCCCCGTTCCGCTCCGCTCCCCTCTCCAAATTGATTCTTTCTTCGTTCCCCTCTTCTCGCAGAGAAGTTGCTTCTCCTGTTTCGCCGCGGGAGCGTCGGCCGGTGGGTTGAACCCAGGGGTGGAGGTCTGGGTGCTCTGTTTGCTCCTTTTGGTCTGCGATTGACTTCCCTTGGGTCCTCTTATGTACAAATTTTCCCTCTATTTCTTAGCTCTTGCTCTCTTGCTGTTTCAGGCTGGATTCGCTAGGGTTCCTTTGCTCTTGAATGAGCGGTTGGCGACAGTGAGACTCGATTTCATGGCGGATTTTGTGTTTTCTTGTAAGAGTTTTGCTTTGTATGGCGTGCTTCATTTCTAAAATAGGTCAGCGCCCTAATTTTTGTTCATGTGTCTTGCAGATCTGGTTCGGCAGATTTTAGGTCTGTAGATCTCAATGGGTACATCATCCAGTCCAGACAAGTTGAATGCAGGTGATTTTCCCTGTAATTTGGATGATGTTTTAACAGATCTGGGTTTTAGGTTGTATAGGTGTGGTCATATCGACTTTATAAGTTGTATGTATTTTGATAGCTGTTAAATTTGCCCTGGATTGTGTGGTGTGTATAGTTTTGGCGGTTGATGTGACCTGCAGACATGTTGTAGTACTGATCACCATATGTAGTTTGAACTGTTGTCCTGGCATTTGAATAGGTTGTAGTAGTCAGTGAAGAACTGGTATGATGTTGAAAGAGTTTTCATTCTGAAGTTTGTTGCGCCAGTGGTGGGTTCATATTGTTTTATTGGGTGCACTTGTAGTGTTCATATAGTTGAACTGATTGCTTGTTCATGTACTTTTTTTGCTAATTATTATGTTGTTGCAGATGTTGGAGTGCCGGTGCCTCCTGATTCTGAAAAATCAGAACGCTTTAAAGATCTTGTGAATGTTATTTTTGAGACACCAAATCCACTAGAAGAACTTGCGGATGTTGCTGGTGTTTCCCTTATATTTGCTCTCTTTTTTATCAGCCTTGAATACATAAATATGCTTAGCTACATCAGTTGTTCCTTTTGTTTGAGTCTGATGCTATGCGCTTTATTTATCTTGTCTCTGCAATGTTAATTTTGTTTTGATTTTATACGTGTGTGCTTATGTTTGTTGGTTTATGCAGTTAATGACAACCATGGTGCTGCTGAGGACATTGCTGATGTTGTCAAAGATATTAATGATGGAATGTATTCTCTTAACGTTGATGATGTTGATGGCAGCTTGCAGTTGTCTGTTACTCAGTCACAGAGTGTTGATGGCACTGAGCCTGTTTCTCAGGCTGAGGATGTTCCTATGCAGTTACAGCTCGAGGATGAAAGGATAAGAAAGAAGAAGTGTGATTTCCAGAGGAGAAAGGAGTTGGAATGGCGTCAAAAGGCTGCCTGTGTTCAACGAAGTGATCGGGATGTTGTTCAAGCTCCTGAAGATGTAGGTGATGAAGGTGGTGACGCGGCCTTTTCAACTGTTGATGCTGGATCTCATGGAAGTGACATGCCTGTGAAGACAAACTTTATGCAAACTCGTTTGACGCAAGTGTTTACTCGTGATGCAGTTAATGAGAAGAAAGTTGTTTTGAAGAGGAAGATGTCAGATCGAAATCCAGATGGCACACAGAGGCATAGCCCACGTGTGAAAGTTGGTTCCCAACCTGGTAATAGCAAAGCTGATGGAGATAGTGTTGCTGTGAAGTTTGGTCCAAGCAAACTTGGTGGCTCCCCTGTTCGTCGTAGTCCACGGGTTTTGACAAATAAGAAGCTTTCTTCTCCTCCTCTTCGAGAGCGCTCTTTGTTGAAAGAAAATAATAAGCGTTAAGTTCATCCTGCGAAGGTGAACAAAGGTGTGAAGAAGCGTGCTCGTGTCGAAGCTAAAGATGTTGTATCTGAAGAAGATGATATCGAAGTTGATTCTAAAGATGAATTTGCAGTGGTACGTCTTTTGTACTGTATGTGACTGACTAGTTGTACTTGCAATGATTTAATTGTGTATGGGCTGGTATGCTGGCCAGGCAAGGCTGGTCATTGTTTGCATCAATCGAGGGTGGTACTGATGTTGTTTCAAGAGTTGAACTTGTGCAATCTTTTCTTTTTTTACTTGCCTTCATATGCTTGTTTTGTTTTCTATATTCATTTTTTAAGGTGTGGCTTCTTTATTTTCATTTACAGCCTATTAGCGTTACGAGTCCGGTCAAGCCGGTGGGACGCAATGCCTGAAAAGTTGCCTTGGATGAAGGTGACCAACGGAAATTGAACTTGACTGTGCGATGTTCGTTGGGAGAGGTTGAAGCTTGTGCTAAATTGCTTGAGAGTCGGCATGTGGCTAGGGTTCGTGCAGCTGGTTTTGGTTCTATCTTCAATTGGAGGGTGAAGTCTAACATTTCTCGCCCTCTGATGGGAGTTTTGTACCTGAGGATAGATCCTGATACGATGACTCTTGACATGGGTGAGGCTAATAAGAAGCTTCGCATCACTATTGATGGTATACATCAATTATTTGGGTTCCCTCGTGGTGGTCATTCTCCGCCAAGGCCGTCAGAAGATGGATATGACGACACTCTGATGAAGTTAAGATCGGAGCTTGACATTAGCAGGAACATAGATATCAAGACAAAGGATTTGAGGAATAAGCTCAAGGTTCTCGTCAAGGATCCTAGCAAAGATGACCTTGCTCTGAAAGTGTTCTTCATTATTGTGTTTATGAAGGTTGTGTTGCCTGGTGTCGCCCCGTGTGTTTCCAGAGAGGCAACAATGTTTGAGGGTCTCGTCTTTGAGGACATGGCTAATATGGATTACTGTCAGCTGATGGTTGATGAGCTTGGAAGGGCTGTTGTCAAGTACCAAGATGGTGTTACCATGGGGAAGGCAATCACAGGCTGTGCTATAGGGCCTGTTCTAATGTACCTTGACTGCCTTATCCGTGACAAGACTGCGGAGTCTGACATGCGAGTCCCCCGCATATGTTTCATGGATCCTGTCAAGCTTTCTGATCTGGTTGATGCAGATTTGATAAAAAAAGGCAATGCAGATCCAAAGACTTGGGTGTTTGGGAAGCTTCCGGTGAGTTTTATTTGTTTCGTGTCTTGGAGACCTTTTTTTATTTTAGGTATAGCTATTTTTGCTGGAGTGAACATGTGTCCCGCAGAGTTACCTGTTTAGATTTTTGTCATTTCTTAAGCTTTGTGAGGTTTAGGTACGATTTTTAGTACTATTTTTTCATTAGTGGTTGAACTGAATATCTTTGTTCAACTGTCCTGTTGGTAAATACTAAGAAATTGGCACTGACAGTTAAAGATTGATAGTGTTGTTGATTTAAATCTGTTAATATCATGTTTTATTTTTTCCTGTGTGTTGCTTGATTAATTAACTATTTTTCCCCCTTGTTTGTAGTGGAAAACTCAAGAGGAGGTTGTCTTTTTCCGAGTGTATAAACGGCCAGTCCTGGAGATGTCGTCGTCTCAGGTTCCCAAGTCTTCATCTCTCCATGATGAGTTGAGAGGTGGCCGTGGTGTTGAGGGTGCTGGATATGTCCCCCCTGGACCTAGTAATGCTAGTACTTCACAGAGGCAGGGTTTTGGTATTGATGTTGTTGTTTCTGCGTTGGAGCGCGCTGAGCATATTTTAAGTAATGTGTGTTCTGAGCTGCAAAAGGTCCCAACAATAGTTGAGCGTCTGAGCTGTATCAATGATATCCTTCCTGAAGGTCATCAATTTAACGCTGAGGAAGCAGTGGACTGTATTGAGATGGAGAGAATTTTTATTGGTGATATGCATGACGGTGCTGCTGATCTAGTTCAGAGCTCGGTTCGTCTGTTGAACAACATGAAGCGTTTCAAAACTATGCAAGACTCTCGCTGCAAGCCATATGAAGAAAGTGCAAAAGTTGTTATCAGGCAGATTGAGCAGGATGAGGCTGCTGCCACCGACAGCAGGGCTGGTGATGGTACTGAGGCTAATGTTCCTAATCACGAAATGAACGATGTTGGCTTGGAGCACCCTGTTGTTGATGTGAGTCAGTCCTCGGTGTTTGTATGTTTTTACTATGTTGTTCTGCTGTCAGTATTGTAGTTGAACTTCCTAATCTTCATCTGTTTATTAATTTTTCTTCCATGCAGATTGAGCAGGATGAGGCTGCTGCCACCGATAGCAGGGCTGATGATGGTACTGAGGTTAATGTTTTTGATCACCATACGAACGATGTTGGCTTGGAGCACCCTGTTGTTGATGTGAGTCAGTCCCCGGTGTTTGTATGTTTTTACTATGTTGTTCTGCTGTCAGTATTGTAGTCGAACTTCCTGATCTTCATTTGTTTATTAATTTTTTGTTTTGATGCAGGAGACCAGTCATAATGTTGACGCTGTTGTTGACCGTGGACTTAATGATCCATCTACTGATAAGTGCAAGTATTTTTTGTTTTTAATGTGTTTATTCATATTTCTTGAATTTTCATGCGCACCAGTGTGCCTTGCTTGTTCATTTTTCTATTCCACACCGTTAAGGGTTTTGCAGGTGATACCTACCTTTTTTGTTACTATGGTTTAATTCCTTGTGTTTATTGTTGCTAATAATAGCATTGTTTTTTTGGTTCATTACATATGAAATCAGGGTCCTGTTGTTGGCGACGGGCCTTGTTCGCCCATTGGTGATGTTGCTTTTAATGTTAGCAACAAGAAGATCGATGATGTTTCTGTGAATGTTTCTAAGGTTTTGTTTTTCTGTGCACCTCTCGCTAGCTTATTTTTTATTGTTAGTTTTGCTCATATTATTCACTTTTTCTGAATTTTTATTTCTTCAGATGACTGATGTTGAGCGTGAGGCTGTCGTTAGTGGTGGAGATGATGCTCATGGTGTTCCATTGAGTGGTGGGCGCGATGCTGGTGCCAAAGTTGCTGATGAGGATGTTGGTGCTGCTAGCATACTTGATGCCAAACCGTCTGGTGTTGGTATTGCTGGGAATGAAAATCTTTCTGATTTTGAAGATTTGCCGCCGGAAAATTTCCCGCCTGGAGGGCTTGATTACGGTGATGCATTGCAAGATGATTCTAGCATGGAGGAGGTGCCATCCGAGGATGACGATTTACTTCTGTCGATTTCTTCTGGCCCCTTGACGCAGAAGGCGCTCGTGTCGTCCCAGGATTTTCTTTCCACAGACCCTGAAAGCGCAGCGATATTGGTGTCCTCTCAAGATGTTCCATCGTCAAACCCTGAAACTGGAGGCATATTGGTCTCATCACAGGAACCACCGTCGTCGTCAAACACTGATAGTGCAGGTAAGGACTTGTAAATGAGGCGTACTTCTCAAATTTGGTATTTTGGACTTGTTCACTTGTAGTGCTTGAACTTATTTTTTTTTTCTTTTTCTGCAAGCGGAAAGTGGAAATGTTGTTAAGGTTGATATGTTTTTCTTCGCTGTTACGAGGTTGCGCAAGAACCGTACGAAATGGTTAGTTTGGGATTTTGCCCGTACCATTTTTGTCTCTTTTTCTTTCTCTCATATGAGAATGGTTGTTGTTGCAGTAGTTTCAATTAATGTAATCTTTTGTGTTTTTCTAGTCACAAGCCAGTGTTTCAAAATAAAGAATGTGATGCTAGTGTTGGTTCTATTGCTAAAGCGTTTGTCCCCACTGGCATGCTCAACTCGGACAGTGCTGACGTTGTTTTATATTCTCTACGTCAGAAGTACCGAGACACTGACAAGTTGATAGTTCCCAGCTGGGTGACGGTCAGTATTTTGCTTTTGTAGATAGGATGATAACTTGTTTTGCCAATTTTCTAACTGTTGTTGTTCTTTTTGTACAATAGACCAAGATCCGTGATGGAAATATTGATTCCAATGTGCTAAATTGGTTCACGAGATCGTGCGCTGATGGTTTTGACCAAGTAGGTGAACTTGTACTTTTTGTACTCATGAACTAGAACTGTCCTGTTTTCTTGCAAGTTTGGGAGGTGGTGGAATGAACTTGAGCAGCCTGCTTTTAGCCCTGCACTTATGAATGATGTGTGCTTCTTTTTTTGAAGCTGAACTTATTGTCGCAAGGAAATTGAACTGATATGTTTGTTGCAATTTTAACTAGCGTAGCATATTTTTTTGTAGTGTTTTGCTTACTCAATTAGAACTTATGATTATCTTATTTTTTGTTTGTACTTCTGAATTTCAATTTTCTTCTTTTATTTTATTGTTTGGAGGCTGAATTTTTTGTTTCATTATGATTTGTTAAATTCATTTTTCCTCTGCGATTTTTTTGTTAGCTTCTCTTCCCTACTTTTGATCCTCCGTCCATTGCGGCTACCATGAAGCCTAGCGAAGAATCTGGGCATTGGTGCTTGACTGTTTTGAATTTGAGGTTTCGTTGTTTTGAGTGTCTTGATTCACTGCGCGATGAAACCTGGAGTGATGCAGTTAGATTCTTAAGGACTATGACAGATAACATATAGAAGCTTTGGAGGGAGTCTAGTGTGGACAGGGCGAAACCGTTCTCGCCGGCGCATATTGATGGTTTCTCTTGCGAGTTTGTGCGGGTGCCGCAGCAGAAAAACAAGTGAGTATCCGTTTCTAATGAGTTTTTGTTAGTTGTTTTTGTTGCTGGGAGGGTGGTGTTACTGTGTTTTCGGATTTGTGATGTACCCATTTGTTTTTTCTTTTGTTAACATGCATGATTGTGGATTCTTTATGCTACAAAGCTGCAAGACCTATCATTGCCGGGAGGATGGTGTGATTGAAATGTTAGATTACAGCCACGAAGACATTCTTGACATTAGGAAGACTTTTCTATATACCTGTGCAACTAGCGATGTGTTTGATGTTCACTTCCGTGGTTTGTTTGGCATCAAGCCCTATACGTAATGCATGACCTTTTGTAATTTTTTGCAGCTTGTACTTCTTTGATTGGTACTGTCATGAATTACGTATTTGAAATTTACCCTTGATGTGGTCTTTTCTTTTTTTTTTTTTTTGCAGGTGAGTGGCTGGATCTTAATGAGAATGACTACAGGATCTTTGGCAGCCAGTTCTCGGAGCTTGAGCACGTATCTATTGATCTTAGCCAGTGGCGTTCTCCAGAAAAGACAAGGTCTGGTGTTATTAAGGGGCGGTTAGGAGCTCTGAAAGGTTCTACGGCTGCTTGTGCAGAGAGCCCCTCTACACCCAAGAATCCCATTGTGGAATTGATAGACATCGATGATGATGCGTTTGACAAGATTGCTGGCATGGGAAGAGTCACCAGGAGCGCTGCTGCTGCCAAGGGTTTATCCCCACTTGCTGGAATAGTGGCCCGTGGAGCTGGTGATGCTAGGAAGGATCCTGCTTTGGATTCTAGCAATGTTACAAGCACGAAGCGTGCACCCAGAGGTCCTATAAAGTTTTGCTCCCCTGTGCAGCAGCTTCACCCTCATAGATTCCCTCACCTGGACAAGGCTCGCAAGTTGTATAATCTGTTGCTTAGCGATGAAGCATGTGAGAAGTATGCCGAGTGAGTATCTCTCATTACGTTTCCTCTTCTTTTCCTCTGTTGTTTGTAACTGCTAGATAGATATGACCTGAACTGTTACTTTTTATACAACTTGAACTGCTATGAATGCATTATCTTGCTTCCCCTGCTTTTTGTTCTTGTCCGTGCTGCAGCAATGCATTCTCAATGATACCTCAGTCTGATGATAGCGTAACCAGCTTCACTGGGAAACGCATCTGGGAAGTTTTTGCACCTGGGCAAATGATGGAGGGTGATGTAATGGACTTCCTTATTGATGATTGGAAGAAAGATCCCGATAGAAATGTTGATTTTGCGTCTGGGAAAATGGTATTGCTGAGTCCATATTTCATCACGGTAATCAATCAGATCGTTTGTTTCTCTCAAACAAGACTGCCTATTGTTTTACGAGTTTAAAAAATACTTTGCTTGTTGATCCTTTCCACCTGTCTATTTCTTTTCTGGGCTTTTTGCAGATTGTGCTTGACTGTATGTTTTACGGTGCTGTAAATAAACTATTTAATGTCGAGAGTGCAGCGAGAGATTTCAAGAGCTATGTCAAAGAAAAGGAAGACTTGCTCACTGCCGACCTTGCGAGTTCTACTAGCTGATTTTTGGTTTTAATTGTTTGTTTGTCATGCTATTTTTTATTTTGAATATTTAACATCTCTTTTTTGGTCATTTGTTTTTAGATCATGATGCCTCTATTCAAGCCTATGGTTTTAGGAAAGGATAAGAAAGTGAACCACTTTTCCTTATATGTCATGAATCGGTACCGAAGTAGCGTCGACATCCTTGACTCTTTACCTTATCCGAAGAACCATCGTCCTTCAAAGAACACCTATCATAAAGACTGCGAGAAGATTGTGAGTGACATTTATTATCTGTACTGGTTTAATTTTTCCACGTCTTTATTCCTGCTTTTCTGAGACCTAAAAATGTGTGGTTTCTTTTCTTTTTTTACAGATCTCCAGGATGGTCCAAGTAATGAAGGCTTTTTATGGTGATGCTTAGTACAATGCGAGTAAGCAGCCCAAATGGCAGCTTTTTGCAAAGAAACCAACGTTAGTGAAGGTTCCGCTTCAAGGGGCGAATGAATGTGGCCATTATACTCTAAAGTATGCGGAATGCTATGATGGTGAAAAGATCGTTGGGAACATTCGAGATAATGATGTGGGTTCTAGTTGAGCTTTTCACTTTTCTATGTTTGGCTTATTGTGTATTCTTCTTTTTTAATGTGTCATGATTTTTAATAATATGTTTTAATGTTTTGCACCCTCGTATCGTTGATTGGAATGCTGAGGATCTTCATAGAGTTGTGTTCAACCGGAATAACCAGCTTCTGGTGACTGAGCTTCCTAAGGAGTTTCAGCCTTTGGCTCCTAATGCGTAGAACAAATGGTCATCATTTGCGTAGTGAAATGGATAGTTGTGTGATATATCTCTTGAAAGCATTGTAGGCTTTGATTGTAGTGTTTGGAGTCTAGTCAAGTACTATGTAATTACTGGTATATTTTGTGTTGTGTTTAAGTGTGGCACAATGTTTAACAATGTAAACTAGTTGAACTGAAAACACCTTTTCCCAAGTTCATTACGAGTTGTTGCTGGAAAAGTGATATTTATTTGGTTTTCATCTGTCCCAACCTAGTTTGGACCTTTATAGTTTCTGTACCCTCTTTTCTTGTACTTATAGTATAGCTATGTTAGTACTTAATTGTAATGTCGCTCAGCGTAAGGCTTTTGATATTTGGTGTCACGATAGCACTTGTGGATCTAGCGTGAGTGGAGTGACACTTCCTTGTTATGTAGAACTGATTTCATATGATGTATTAGAACTGAAGTTTTTTTTCTGATTGAAATTATTTATGACCAAGTTGCTACGTCATCTCTAGCCAGATTTTATTCAAGTATAAGAAATTTAGCAAGATTTGAGAGCCAAATTTTTGTTTGAACTTGTAGAATTGTAGTAGTTGAACTTCATAGTAAAATTTAAATACTGGTTTAAATTAGCTACATTTAAATATGACTTCGGGGGACCTATTTTCTAGGTTGTGGTTCTTCTCAAGGCAATGTTTTGTATGATCATAGTACTTGCCTTACAGACTAAGTTGTACTGACATTTCAGTTGTACTATTAGTGTTATTCTTGAGTGTGCCAATGTTTTATGGAATGTGAACTGAAGCTTCCTGTTCCTTTTTATATTTTTGTAGAATGAATGTACCGTTTGTTCAAGTGTACCAGAACTCCCAGTCCTAGCATGCTAGTGGCTTGGAAATATGTACTGATCGTTCTTTGATTTTCTTGTTGCAGTACTCAGTAAATTTCTAACTACTATTAGCACGATGCTGTTAGTAGTGAATGTTGTCCTCGGCTGAAACTTAGTCTTTTTTAGTGTTCTTCTGAAACTAAAAACTGATTTCTTAGTGTGATAGTACTACCGTAAATGTCTAAGCTGTACTGAGCGTCCAGTTCTACTATTTGTTGTTGTCCTTAGTTAGTCTGCCACTGTTTTTGTTTTTTGTGAAAATATCCATGTATGATTTTTGTTTCTGCATGACTGGTTTCAACTTCAACCTACTTCAACTTCAAATGATGGATGAACAAAATAGGAAGCTAGCAAACTTGTTGACTGACATAAGCAAACAATGTACATGATAGAGATAGGCAAACTTGTTCAAACCCTGACAAACATAACATAAGGTAGCTGGTTCAACATAACGAAAGAAAACTACAAATCTGAAACAACAATATTAAGTACAGGCAGAAGTGCGAGCAACACGAATGCAAACTTTCATGCATCTTCATCCCGCGAAGTTGTAGTGGTAGTAGGGGTCAGCCTCCTGCTCTTTTGAAATATCCCAACCTGTCACGATGTTGTCGATTGTCTTCCATGACTTGTACGTGACGTACGCATCTATTCCTGCGTACGTGATGAGGTTGTCTGGCAGCCGGCTGGTCCCCCACAATTTGTGTTCTCTCTCGTCCATCTTCTTCTTCATGCCGCTGTAGAATGGGTGGATTACGCCGCCTGCAACATCGGCCAAGGAGTGGTAGTATTTGCTGGTCTTTGGATCTTTCCACTTGCGCTGCATGTCAATGAAGTTGTTGGGGTTGATCTCCAAACCAGACTTGTCCAGCATCCGCTTGTCGCCTCCAATGCTGAAACCAACATATGTGTACAATTTCTCCTCTTGCAGGAAGTCTTTGAGGCGCTTGGGCCTGCAAGGGGGGAGACACACATTTAAAGATTAGTCTTCTTTTTTGAAGATTTAATTCTTCTGCTTTTTGGTTTTGAAAGTGATAATCCATGAGGTAGATGCTTATATAGTATAAGTCATGGATGAATGTAGTCCAGAAACTAGTACACAAAGTCCTAAAATTAAATTCAACTACACGATTTTCTTTTTCTTTTTTGCTATCTTCAGTGCTTCACCAAATGCTTCACCAAATTCAAGAATCATTTTTACCAGATTCAATGATATATGTGCTGCTTGATTCAAGTTTAGTTTTCTTTTTTGTTGAATAAAAGATCTATACCAGTGCTTGATACATCTTTGTGCATCAGTTCTATATCAAGTTCAGAAATTAATTTGAGAAACATGTGCATCAAGATATGGACCTATACCACTTCAGCAAACATCTTTAAATACATCAATTCTATAAACTATACTAGTGCATCAAGATCAGAATCTATGCTAGCACATCAAGTTCAGAAATTAATTTGGTGCATCAAGTTCAGAATTCTATAAACATTTTTTCACATGCTAATCTGGTGAAACAATCCACTTCACAGTTTCAGAAATGCATGTAAGTTGAGAAACATGTACTCGTGCATACATTTCACAAAGTATAGTAGTTCATCTAGTTGGGAAACTAGTTTAATGAAGTTTTTAGTGAGTAGTACTAGTACAATAGATGAATGAACCGTAGTATGGGTTACCATTTTGTGGCTGCTACGATGTGGTACACCAAGCAGAGTTCCTCGACGCACAACTGCAGGACTGCCGCCATCTGTGGAGGTTCATCGTCCCTGGTGAACTCCACATCAACTCCGATGAAGCTCGGATACAAGCCGCCGCCCTTCATCCTAAGCCTGCTCATCACCTCGTCGGCCTTGTCTGGTTCGCTGGTGCAGATGATCTCCAACGTCTCCTTGCCGTGGAGCTCAACCCCTGTGAGGGTTCTCGTGTACTCGCGCTTCTTGCCGGGGACGTGAACGTCGACGAGGTTGCTGCTCTTGTCTGACGGCTCGCCATGATGACGCTTGGCGGACGGTTCCTCCGACATCGCCTTCCTGCGGCGACTGTGGGTTTGGGAGAGAGAAGTTTGTGGTTTGTGTGCAGTGGAGATTGAAGCAGCAATGGTGGTTTCTGGGAATGAGGCAGAGATGGAAGACAATGGGGTATTTTGCAGTGCGTCGACGGGGATGTGTGGGAGGTGGTTCGTCGGGGGAGTGGGTGTGGTGGTCGTGGGGGTCCCCGTTTGCAGTCCCTTGTGGCAACCGCTTAGTGGTTGGTGCGGGTGGTAGCCTGGAAGAAGCAACCGTCCAATTCAAATGGTTTTACTGCTGCACTGACTTGTCTTGTCAAGCTGTACTTATGACCTGCTAAATCCCACTTGCACGTCTCAGGGGTGGTGATGATGGCATTTTGGACTGTTTAGGTGACGTATGCTTTGTGATGTTTTTCCATGAGGATGTTAAGTCTTGTTTTCCCACTGAAGTCTTATAGACTAGTTTATCTGAAGACATTTTTCAGTGCCCTGGGAGTTGTTGCTCAAAACTGGTACTTATTTTATTTTCATCTGTACTTACCTTAGGCCTTTATAGTTTTTGTATTCTCATTTTAGTGCACTTATGGTTTAGTGCTGTGTGAACTGAAATTTAATTTCATACAGCGTGCGGTTTTGAAATTTGGTGTCGTAGTGGTGTGAGTGGCCTGACTGATCCCGCTTTTTTAGTACTGATGTCATATGTATGTTTGAACTGAGTTTTTTTGTTTTTTTGGGTGGTTTGTGGGATTGAGATTGTTTTACGACCAGATCGTTCGTTGAGGTGTGTACAAATTTTATGTAAATTAGAAATTTAGCAGAATTGACAAATAAGTTCTATTTGAACTTCTTCTATTTTAGTAGTTGAACTTGTCAGATTTTATGTAAATAAGAAATTTAGCATAATTGACAAACATTATATGTTTTGAACTTTTTGCATTTTAGTAGTTGAACTTGTAAGATATTATATAAATAAGAAATTTAGCATAATTGACAAACATTATATGTTTGAACTTTTTGCATTTTAGTAGTTGAACTTGAAAGTAATATTTAATTTGGTTTTTAAAATTATGTACAATTAACAGATAGGCTATTAAGTTCTCTTCTTTTTAGAGGTTCATTGTTTTTGTATCATATTTTCTCCCTTTTTTATCATCCGTGGTGCAGAGCTAAAATTATTTTTATTTTTCAAATTCAAAGTTATTTCCTGCGAACTAGTATTTGAATTTATATATTTTTAGTTTCGAACAATTTTCTTGTAGTTTATATTTCTTTGCCTCGCCCTCTGGTTTGTTTAGCTGGGCTTATTTGGTGTGGTGTTTGTAAACGATGCCGGCTATTGGGCCGTTTTCCGGGCCAGATAGCTCGTCCGTGCGGCTGTGCAGTGCGGCGTGCGCATGCGCTCTGGGTTTAGTCCCACCTCGCTAGTCGAGGGGGCTCCGGACCTGTTTATAAGCGCAGCCGAGGCTCACTGGTCGAACTCCTCTGAATACTTACCTGGGCGCTTATACATGACGCTCACTCTCTCTCTTGACCTGTGGGCCCTGATCGATGGGCCCTGCGTTGTGCGGATTACTAGGGATTCGCCTATGGGCTCGAGTTCAAGTATCTAGCAGCGTCAGGGCATGCCCTGACCTTGGGCGGTCAGTTTTTTCTTTTTTGTTTGTTTGAATCTAGTACTTGACTCCAGCAGTAACTTGGACTGAAACTTTTTGTTCTAGTTCTTGTCAGTTTTGTGTAAGTGTAATCTAAGATGTACTTGCGTGTAGACTAAGTTGTACAGATAGTCCATTCATAGTAGCACTTACAGACTGATGCTTCTATGTACTTTTTATTGAAGTAAGTATGTACTGTCCGGTCAATTGTACTAGTACTGTCATTCTTAATCTGCAAGCGACCAACATAAGTGTGTGTTGATGCTTCTTAACCTTTTCTGTTTGTAGTACATGTTAATTTTCTAGCAGCTACATATGAATGAGAACACTACATGGAGTACTAAGAATTTTTGCTTCAATTTTTGAAGTGTTGTTAAGCAACTCAAATTGAGCTGATTGATCTCAACGTTATGTTTTCTATACAATACTGAATCGAAACTAGACATAGAACAACGTTGTGTGATTAGTTGTATCATAACTAGTACTTTAGAGCAGCCACAAAGTTCCATTCAGAAGCTACTTTTGAATTTGAAATGCTGGATTAACAACATATGAAGCTACCAAACTTATATAATGAGGTAAGCAAAACATTGTACTTGATGACATAAATAAACTTGTTCAACCATGACAAGCACGACATAATCATACTGGTTCAACCCAACAAGAGCAAACTACTAATTTGAAACAACAAGATAAAAGGCAAGAACAAGCGGAAGTAAAACGAAGGCAGGCTCTGATGTATCTTCATCCCATATAGGGGCAATAGGGGTGGTTGTAGTAACTTGCAGCCTCCCGTTGTTTTGCATATTTCGAACCATCTGTGATGTATTCGATCAAGCTCCATGACTTGTAGTGGCGTACGCATCTACTCCTTTATACTCGATGAGGTTGTCTGGCAGCAGGCTGGTCCCCCACAGTTTGTAGTCTTCCTGCGTGTTGATGTTCTTCTTCATGCCTTTGTAGAATGGGTGGATGACGCTTGCTGCAACATCAGTCAAGGAGTCGTACTCTTTTCCGGTGTATGGAACTCTCCATTTGTGCTGAATGTCGATGAACTTGTTGGGGTTGATCTCCAAACGGGACAACTTCAGCTTTTGTTTGTCGCTTTCAATGCTGAAACCAGTAAATGTGAACAACATCTTATGCTGCAGCAACTCGTTCAGGCGCTTGGGCCTGCAAGGGGAGAGACATTTTTGAAAATCAGCATTACTTTGATGTTTTAATTATTCATATTTGTTTTGTTTTACAAGTGATGGATCCATTAAGTAGATGTTTATGTAGCATAAATAATGGATGAATGTACTTCAAAAACTAGTAAACAAAGTTCTGAAATTAAATTAAGTACATCATGTTATTCTCCTTTTTGGATTATACATTGTTTCAGTCAATGTTGTATGTTCTGCTTTGGTATAGTTTAGTTTACTTTTGTTGAATAGGATAACACATAAACAGTGCTACACCAAGTCCTTAGTTTATTTTCTTATGAGAATAACATTAGATCAAATTCAGAAAATACTTCACTACATCAAGTTCAGAAACATCTTTTTAATACATCGAGTACATAAACTACACTATTGGATCAAGTTCAAAAACTACACTAGTCAATCAACTTCAGAAATTAATCTTCCGCAAGATTTTCCAAATAGTAATCCAGTGCATCAGGTTCAAAAATACATTTATAGTGTATCTACTTGAGAAAATGCAGTAGTGCATCCACTTTTCACAAACCACACTAGTACATCTAGTTGGGGAACAAGTCTGATGAGATTTTCAGGATACAGTACTAATAAAACAGATAAACCAAACAGGGCAAATGAGTAGGATGGCTCACCATTTTGTGGCCACTGTGATGTGGTACACCAAGCAGAGGTCGTCGACGCACAACTGCAGGACTGCTACCATCTGGGGAGGTTCATCTTCGTTGGTGTAGTGCACACCAATGCCGATGATCCTACGAAGCATGCCGCCAAGCTTCCTCCAGAGCCTGGAGATCACCTCGTCGGCCTTGTCTGCTTCGCTGGTGCAGACGATCTCCAGCGTCTCCTTGCCATGGAGCTCAACCTCCCTGAGGGTTTTGGCGTACTCGCGCTTATCGCCAGGGACATGAACGTCGACGAGGTTGCTGCTCTTGTGCGACGGCTCGTCTTGATGACGCTTGGTGGACGGTTCCTCGGCCATCGCCCTCCTCCGGTGGCTGTGGGCTTGTGAGAGAGAAGTTTTGTGGTTTGTGTGCAGTGGAGATGGAAGCGACAATGGTGGTTTGTGGGGATGATGGAGAGATGGAAGAGAATGGGGTTTTTTTGCAGTGCATCGACGGGGATTTGTGGGAGGCGGTTCGCAGGGGGCGTGGGTGTAGTGGGTGTAGTGGCGTGGGGTCGCCGTTTGCAGTCCCTTGTGGCAACCGCTCAGTGGGTGGCGCGGGTGGTGGCCCGGAAGAAGTAACCGTCCAAGTCCAATGGTTTTTACTGCTGCACTGACTAGTCTTGTCAAGTTGTACTTATGACCTGCTAAATCCCACTTGCACGTCTCAAGGGTGGTGATGATGGCATTTTACTGTTGCACTGATTCGTCTTTGTCAAGCTGTACTTATCAGCTGCTTATCCCACTTGCACGTGTCAGGGTTGGTGATGATGGAGGTCTGTACTCGTCTACTGTGATACTTGGAATGGTGATTGAAGTGTAATTAAACTTACCAAATACCAGTGAGACTACGTGTGATGCTAATTTTTTTAAAACATTTTTTGTATTTTTTAAAGGATTGTTTATATCAAGATAATCTCTGAGTATTTTTTACAGATAATTAGATTTTCATCAATACAGAATGTGTTATATTCGCATTTTTGTTTGAGCTAATTATTTTTATGTACTGATGGTCTTTCTGAATGGGGACTAGCAGAAGCAGACATAGCTTTTTTTTTTCAAAACGATGTTTTTTTTGAGGTTTTCATGGGTGTGTTTGTTTTACTCTGCCTTTGTACTGACGGCTGAGAATTATCGGTACTGATGTACTATAAGAGTTTAAATTTTCCTTAAATTTTTTTTGCTGAGTTACTGGTCGACAGTAGTGTTTTTCATCAGTACAAATGTATTTGTGACTGCATTCAAAAGGATTATCAAATGGTTTACATAATAATGTGACTGCTCTAGCGGGCACAAATCACAAATTATATCAGTACTGATGTGTACTCTGCCTTTGTACTGACGATTGAGAACTATCAGTACTGATGTACTATAGGAGTTTAAATTTTCCTTGACATATTTTTGCTGCTGAGTTACTAGTCGACATTAGCGTTTGCGTTAGATAAATCCAGATAAGTTTTTCAAATGTATTTGTCACTGCATTCAAAAGGATTATTAAATGGTTTACATAATAATGTCACTGGTCCAGCGGGCACAAATCACAAATTATATCTTACCTATAGTACTGATCGAGAAATCGACAATAAAGCTAAATAAGTTTTGGTAACGACAATCACTACAAAAAAAAACACTTCCGTGATGATACGTGTTTGTCACAGTAGGTCGCGTTTTCTGTCATGCATGTACATCCATGACAAATTTATGACAGAATCAAGATAGTCATACCTGTGCTGTCGTAGAAGTGTTCCATGACATTGCCAAAATTATCATCACGGAAGCGTCCACTTCCATGACGATAAATCGCACGTCACAGAAGTGCTTTCGTCAAGGGTGACCGACATGTGGCATCCACCGTAACGGAACGCCGTTAAGCTATCGAGGTCGGATTTTGGATCCGATAACCCGTTAACAGCCACGACCAATGCTGATTTTCCACGTGTAAAATTCTCATTGCCTGACGGATCCATGCGTCAGCTCCGCATTGGCACAGGTGTCACTCATCCAACGGTCGAGATGGGCCTATGATATGTTGACATGTGGACCGGCCCAAACGTGGCCCACAAAGTTTAAACGGGCCGGCCCAACCAAAGGCCCATAAGATTTAGCGGACCATAATGGGACGTCCCAGCTAAAGGCCCACAAAATTTAGCGTACCATAATGGGCCGGCCCATCTAAAGGCCCACATGATTTTGCAGACCATAATGGGCCGGCCTAGCTAAAGGCCCACAAGATTTTGCGGACCACAATGGGTCGGCCCAGCTAAAGGCCCACAAGATTCTGCCGACCATAATGGGCCGGCCCAGCTAAAGACCCAACATTCTCTGTCAAATTGGCTCGTCAACGGCCTGTCCTAAACTTGTCATCAACGCGGACCATGGTCACTTCTGGCCCGTTAACAGTCCGCTAAGTAATTGGGCCGAATTACGGCCTGGTGTATTTTCGGCCTGTTAAAGGTCCGACTTCATTTGGGCCCATTTACAGGCCATCAAAACTTTCGGCCCATAAACGACCGTGAAGGATTTAGGTCATATTCGGCCATGTCTGACATTCGGCCTGTTAGAGGTCCACTATAGCTTTGGGCCACTTTCGGCCTGTTGTCATTTTCGGCATGTTAACGCCAGACGTAAACCATGGGCCATATGTGGCCCAATGTCATATCAGGCCCATTAACGGCCCATATAAAAATGACGATAATCTAGCCCGACCGAAGTTTCGGCCTGTTAAAGGCCCGTGTATTAGGTCGGCGCATTTACGGCCCGTCCGAATTTCGGCCTGTCAAAGATTCGCATCGTAAATGGGCCACCATTTCGGCCTGCTCAGTCCAGTGGGTTATTTGGCACAATCAGGGCCCAATCTCACTTTCGGTCTATTAAAGGCCTATGTTTTTTATGGGCTCGAGATATTTACACCTGTAAACGGCCTATTTTTACTGAGGGCCCAAATTATGTTTAGGCCTGTTAAAGGCCCACTATGGGCACAGGCCTACCAGAAAAATGTGAAAGCTTATGTTGATTTAGGCCCAGATATTTTTAGTGGGCTACATGCCAATTTTGGCCGTAATCGTTTTTAGCCCAATTGGAATGGGCCCGACGAATGTTGGCATGTTGGGCTCCTACGAAGCTTTCGGCCGAATACATTACTAAGATAAACCTACACTATACAAAAATAGCATCATAATTACTGTAGCCTGAGGCAGCATCATAAATGTTGTATCACAACAAAATAAATTCCAACCATACAACAAAAGGCCTGTTGGCATAAAGTTTACAGTCCTTCCAGATAAAAGCACCATCAGATGTATAGAAGCACAGATCATTTGACCTGAGTGCTAATGTTTCAGGCTGTAGAATCTGATGGAGCAGCACGATCTCCACCTTTTTTCCGCCATTGCTCTTGAACAACGAAGCGAATGTCTGATAGTCTGGTTTCAAAACCATTCATATCTTGACGACATTTCTCAACCACTATTCTTGTTTCCGAAACAATGTCCATTAGGGATTGGACTTGTTTCTGGAGCACAGATATATCACTCTATCTAGCAGGAAGATTTTGTTCAGTAGGCGATTTGGACGAGGTTACCTTGACAACCAACCCAAAATTACGCAGGAAGGTGCTTTTTGCACTGTTAGTGGAGATATACTGACGCACTGCAGCAAGAGGTGACATTGTGCCTGTAGTAGCCTCGTCACCTTCAGGTGGTTGTGGTTGTTCAATCATTTGTTCCATAGCTTCCTGAAAGTTTGAACTTGTAGATTAGTGTACCAGATAAGTTACTAATGAGACAAAAACAAACAAAGTAGGTTAAGCGTTTATACATAACTTATTTTGGTGAACTACTGTAATATATTAGCATGTATTGTAGTGTCAACTACATAATAAAATCACTTTCGGAACATATGTCCATGTAGCATGCCTACTGTATTGTCTATTTCCTCACATTTGTTGACATCTAAGGATAAAGAGACATGGATGACATCATTCATATCATGGGCAAACAGATATAAAACAAACAGGCTATTTTATCATTGTGTGTGCACGTGAACATAACAACTAGATTACAGATCAAGACCAAAAGAATATCCTTCATCTCTTTTAAACCATGTAAGGTGAAATGATACGTTAAGACAACTGTGAATAAAAGTGAACAGAGTAACTGACATTGGCTGCAAACCAAGTAGTTAAATGAACACATCACAGTACCAATCAGTTCAAGGCAGGAGGAGTAAGGACATACAACAGCGGCTTGAACTGGTGTGCTCATGCCCTTCATCTTGCTGGTGTGGCAATCCTTGAAGATTTGCACTATATTCGGTTCAGGTTCTTTTTGGTCCGCACGAGATTTCCTCTGTATTTGGAACAAGTCAATATAGATACGTTAACATGGCACAAAAAAAAGAAGGAAGTAGCAGCTATTTACAAGAGCCTCGCAGTGTGCAATATAGCTACGAGATCATGTTGTCTGTTGGAATTTCACTTTAGAACGGTTGGTTTTGTTCTTCAAACAGTTAGCCTAGAAGAAGATACACTTGTAAGGCACATACATAAATACAAGTTCAATATGTGGTCTGATCAAATACATATAGCCTACCTGATACTTTGGATCAGACCAGTGTTTAACGAGGGCTGTCCAGTCTTCATCTGTAATATATTCCACTGGAGATGTTTGGGAGATTTCATTGTTAGCCTTGCCTTCAAAGTGAGATTTTCTAAGGTGGTACCGATACTGTCGCAGAGCAGACTGAAAAACATGAGTGCATGCTTGTCTAGTTGCATCATCTTTCGGATCCAACTTGAACCTCATCTGTTGAAAAAAGAATGTGAGTCTTATTAGGAGGATGCTAGAAAGTATGGGACAGAGCAAGACAATATTACTAATTGTGATGAATAACATTACTTACGGATAAATGGTCAAGGAAGGTGTTAAACTGGGTATTGTCTTTCTCATTCCTGTACTGGATCCACGTTGGTAGGATACGTGCATGACACCTAACGACAACGGCTGCCTCTGTAGCATCACGTGGCCTTTTTAAACCTGCCTCAAAATGGATCTCCATTCTTCCTCCTTTAGATTTTGTTAATCTGTCAAGCATTATCCCTGATGTCTGTTTCCGCGTGCGCCTTGGTGCTAGTTCAACAACGAATATGGAAAGTGTTAGTGTACATCAAACTGTGAGAGTACATATAAAGGAGCATGCAATTGCAACTTGACTCGGTCAGGTACCATCTTGGTGTTGATGCTCATGAGGTTCATCTGATCTTGCCAAGTCATGTTGTGTCAGCAGTGCTTCGGAAGTAGTGTTAGGTGTGAAGGCAGCTTGGGAACTGGCCAGTTCCGGAGCAAACGAACAAGTAACTGGTTGAGATGCTGGTATAGTTGAAGCGGATGCTACAGCTGGTGGAGCAGGTGATACTATGTTTGTAGATTTAGCCGGTGGACTTGGACCTTCTACTGCACTATAAGTACCAGCAGAATCTCGATGGCAGAACCTTTTCCGTTTCACCCGACGAGTAACAACACTCCCTACTATATTATTTTCCTTGCTCTTTTTTGACTTTGCCATGTCAAGCTGTACCCACAACACAAAAGAATAAAATCACTCTTCAGAACTCACTGATGCATGATACAGACAAGCAATACTTTGATTTAAGACAACCGTATGAGGATGGAATATGTAAGAAAAACATGACGGCGTGACATATTCACAGCTACGATGTGCAAACTAAGCAGAAGGATTTTCAAGAAAATAGAAGTAATGCAAGCTAGACACCATATGAAAGATGCAACCAATATTACTCTCCCAAGTTAAAAGTGTCTTGTCATAAGAGGCAATTCGAAAAATTAGAAGCAGTAGAACGTAGAAATCAATGCAAGATGCAACCACTATCAAACTGCCATGTTAAAAGCGTCCAATCATGAGTGACTGATGCGGGATACACAACAACAGTACTTTGATGTAAGAACATGGTATGATAGATAGATGCAGTGTATTCTAGACACAGAAAGCCATGTCATATGCACATGTATAACGTATAAACTCAACAGGTGCAATTTAATCAAAATAGAAGAAATACAGGCTAGACAACATATGCAACATGAAACCAATTATGACACTGTCAACTTAGAGCAAGCACCTGCGATGGTGGAGTACGGGAGATGAACTCATCATGTAGACTTGGGACTTCAACTTCATTAGCAGTAGCAGTGGCAAATCTAGAGAGTCTCTATTTGCGTCGGTGCGGAGGACCACCAACATCCCCTAACTTACTCTTTTCCTTCCTATTTTCTGATATTGCCTTATGAAGTCAAAATCACAAGAAGATGAATAAAATTAGCTCTGCATAACTGGTTGATGCATGATACAGACGAACACTACTTTGATGTAAGGCAAGCGCAGGATAGGAGGATGGAATATATACAAAAAAAGACAGCGTTTCATATTCACACCTACGATAGGAGGATGGAATATGTATGAAAAAACAGTAAGCGAAAGGAATTTCAACAAAATTAGAAGAAATGGAAGCTAGGCACCATATGAACATGCAACCAATATCACTCTATCAGGTAAAAAGTGTATCGTCGTAAGTGTCATTTGAAGAAATTAGAAGCAGTACAAGCTAGAAGACAATGCAAGATGCAACCTACATCACAGTCCCAAGTAAAATGTGTCTTATGGGTAAGTGATTGTTGCAGGTATAATTTGTAAGCTACGCAGATGCAATTCAACATAATCAGAAGCAATACAAACTAGACATCATACGGAAAACGCAACCACGTATAACAGTTTCAAGTAAGAGCAAGCACCTGTGATGGTGGAGTAGGGGAGATGTGCTCATCATGTACACATATGTTCTAGAAACAGGAACACGTGTCATATTCACAGGCATTATGTGTAAAGTAAGCAGATGCAATTCAAGTTAGAAGCAATACAAGCTAGACATCATACGCAACATGCAACCGCATATAATAGTGTCAAGTTAGAGCAAGCACCTGTGATGGTGGAGTAGGGGAGATGTGCTCATCATCTACATAGCTACGTTGACTGTCCAGCCTTGTATTGTTTTGCGGATCTTGTTGGGAGGATGGCGGAGTAGAATCTGTAGAGACCCCCTGTTTGAGTTGCTCCGAAGGACCACCATCATCCACTGTCGGACTAATTTCCTTCAGCTGTAATGATTTTGCATTGTGAAGTCAAACCGATAAGAAAAAGGAATAAAATTCGCTCTTCAGAACTCATTCATGCATGATACTGACGAACACTACTCGGATGAAAGGCAAACACATGATGCGAGGATGGAATATATATGAAAAACAGGATGGTGTGACATATTCACACCTATGATGTGGTAACTAAGCAGAAGGCATTTCAACAAATTAGAAGCACTGCAAGCTAGACACGATATGCAAGATGCAACCAATATCACTCTACCAAGTTCAAACTGTATGGCGTTTCAACAAATTAGAAGCAGTACATGCTAGAAATCATATGCAAGACACAACCAATATCACAGTGGCGACTTAAAGGTGCCTTATCATAAGATAAAGTATGTACCAAAAACAGGAAAGTGTGTCATATTCACATGTATCATGTGTAAGCTAAGCAGATGCAGTTTACACTAATTAGGAGCAATACGAGCTAGACACCATATGTAACATGCAACCAGATATCACACTGCCAAGTTAGAGCAAGCACCTTGGATGGTGGAGTAGGGGAGCGGAGACTTGGACCTTGTAATGCACTATCAGTACAAGGAGAATCGGTACAGATGCTCCGTTTACGTTGCTGTAGAGGACCACCATCATCGCCTTCCTTACTCTTTTCCTTCCTCTTTCTTGATTTTGCCTTGTCAAGTCAAACCCACAAGAAAAAGGAATAAAATTTGCTCTTCCGAACTCATTGATGCATGATATCGACGAACACTACTTTCATGTAAGGCAGCCGCATGATAGGAGGATGGAATATGTATGAAAAACAGGACGGCGTGACATATTGACATGTATGATGTATACAGTGTAAACTAAGCACAAGGTGCTTGAACTTGTTAGAATCGATGCAAGCTAGAAACCATATGAAAGATGAAACCAATATCACTCTGGCAAATTAAAAGGGTGGCTAACAAATGTATTTGACCAAATTAGAAGCAATACATGGCAACCGGCTAGAAATAGTATGCAATATGCAACGAATAAAGGTGACTCATCGTAAGTGATTGATGCAGGATACAGAAGAGAGGTAGTTTCATGTAAGAACAAGGTTAACACATAGATGTAGTGTGTACCAAAAATAGGAAGGCATGTCATATTCACAGGTATAGTGTGTAAACTAAGCAGATGCAATTTACCCTAATTAGAAGCATTACAAGCTAGACACTGTATGCTACATGCAACCACATATCACACTGCAAAGTTAGAGCAAGCACCTGTGATAGTGGTGTAGGGGAAGTGCGGTCTTCAGGTACAGAGCTACGTTCAATATCTTCATTTAGGCTTGTTGTTTCTTGAGAATCATGTGGAGAGGATGAAATTGCATTCTTTATAAGAGTATTGCGTCTCATATTAACCAACGCGCGTGACTGTCTCATCATAAGCGATAGACGCAGGATACACAAGAACAGTAGTTTGATGTAAGAACATGGTGTGATACGCAGATGTAGTATGTACCAAGGAAGGCGTGTCATATTCACATGTATAATGTGTAAGCTAAGGAGATGCAATTTAACAAATTACGAGCATTGATGAGGGATACACAAGAAAAGTAGTTTGATGTAAGAACATGGTTAATAGAAAGATGTAGTATGTACCAAAAACAGGAAGGCATGTCATATTCACATGTATAATGTGTTAACTAAGCAGATGCAATTTAGCCTAATTAGAAGCATTACAAGGTAGACACCATATGCAACATGCAACCACATATCACACTTCAAAGTAAGAGCAGGCACCTGCGATGGTGGTGTGGGGGAATTGCGGTGATCAACTAGAGAGCTACGTTGACTATCTTCATTTAGCCTTGCTGTTTCTTGAGAATCATGTGGGGAGGATGACACTGCACTCTTTAAACGAGTATGGCGTCTCACAGTAACCCACCCGGGTGATTGTCTCATCATAAGTGATTGACGAGGGATACAAAAGAGCATTAGTTTGATGTACGAACATGGTTAATAGACATATGTAGTATGTATCAAAAACAGGAAGGCATGTCATTATCAAAGGTATAATGTGTAAAGTAAGCAGATGCAATTTAACCAAATTGGAAGCAATACAAGCTAGACACCATATGCAACATGCAACCACATTTGACAGCGCGAAGTTAAAGCAAGCACCTGGGATGGTTATGTGTGGCAATTGAGATCATCAACTGCAGAGCTACATTTACTGTCTCCAACTGCTGACACTGCACCCGTTAGAGCGCTGGAATGCTTAGTGCTTATCTTCAAATTACACTGGAGCGACTTTTGTATTTTCTTTTCTGCATTCATCAACACTGCGTCAGAGTCTGAAATACCCATGCATAAAAAACAATAGTGTGAGTATGGGTGAAGTGTGTGCACAATTAGTACAGTGTAAAGGTAGCAGATAGCAGGTCGGTGAGAAATAAATGACGGGAGACATATGATAGCTCTATAACATGCATGGCACACTAAATTACTACAGGATTCTACGAAAATAACAGTCGACTGAAAGCAAATAGGTCAGTCCATTTTTTCTGCACCGTCCGATGTACAAAGAACGGGCAGATCGCCTTCATCTACCTCCAGCTAGTCAGTGTCGATGATCTTCCTCGAAATGCCAGCGACCACCGACCCAGTATTCCTCCCCTGCCTGCGCCCTCCCCTCGACCTCACCGCACCTCCATGCTTGGCACCGCCCCCCGGCCATCCATTCAAGCCCCGCCGACCTCCAGATCGGGCGCAAGCAGCTCCTGCGCCCCACACCCCTATGATAGACACAGATGCGCCACTTCCTCGGGGAACAGGCGGACTAGGTGCTCCGCGCGCCTAAGCGGGTGCTGCTTCTTTTAATTGCGGTTTGACTGACCTTGAATTGAAATCCAGGCGGGCTACTGACCTCTAGCAAAGGTGAAATAGTAAAAGGGAGGAAACCTTGTGCATTTAGTATCATGAAGAAGATGGAGTAAGAAGCGCTCAACTAGTTTCTTTCGTGGGATGAATACGGTGTGAGCGGAGACGTAAGATTTGCACTAATAAGGTAAGAGGAGTACCTCTTTCTGCTGGTAGTGATGTGTCCTCCTTATGTTTTTCCGACGATCTTCTTGTTGCTTGCCGAAAACCAGAAGTTGTGGAGGACGGTGCAGCCTTGGACGAACCCATGGCCAAGTTGTTGAGTGCGGTGCGGTGGCCGTCTGTCGGCGGCGGGGAAGCAGATCCGAGGCGGCGAACGAAAAGCGTAACAGGAACAGCTCCGGTGCGGTGGATGGTTGCGACAGTGGAGCCGCA
The DNA here is from genome assembly GCA_032464435.1 of Aegilops umbellulata. Taxonomy (NCBI): domain Eukaryota; kingdom Viridiplantae; phylum Streptophyta; class Magnoliopsida; order Poales; family Poaceae; genus Aegilops; species Aegilops umbellulata. The sequence goes on from CP136058.1 coordinate 279,964,426, forward strand.
GCAGTGAGGCGCAAGACGGCGTGGTCGGAGTGGTTTTGGTACAGCGCACGTCAGCGTCGGCGTCGTGGAGGCAGCTCTGCCTCGGCTTCAGCTATTAAGTCCTTGAGGGCGTTACGGTTGCGGTTGCGTTGGACGATGACGTCGGGGTAGCGGCTCCGGCATGATGGAGGAGGGCGGCGGTGATTGGCCGCTATGGGGTGGAGGACGGAGGAGGCTGGGGTTTCGCGGCTGGTGGAGAGGGCGTTTTTACACCCACAGAGTATGAATGGGGAAACGGAGGGAGGCGGGGAACTAAGGGGGAACAATGTTTCGGTTTGAGACACGCTTGTTTGAAATTTGGGGAAAGTTACAAACTTTGCCCCCATCTAAAATTTTGGACATATTGCGGGTTGGGGGTAGGACAGTCATGTCAGGTGTCCCAAATGTGGGCGAGATATATTTCGGCCGAGCGCATGGGTAGGCGCCCATGGCGTATGAATGCTTCTCTGGCGTCTTGGTGAAGTTACAAACCTACCCCGGTTTAGACCTTTGGACATCGGGCCGATTGGCTACACGGGCCAGAGTCAGGACAGTAATTTCCTACCACTAAAACATTAGTCTTGTGCGGTTTAGGGTGACCAGAGGCCTATTTGGCGCTTCATTCAATATTTGGGAGCAGAAGCATTAACGTTTTCGGTTCTCTTGAATTGAACTTTCAGGATTTGTCAAACTTCACAAATCTTTACTCTTGAAAATCCTAAAGCTACGATTATTTTGGAATGGAGGTGGTACATTTGAATATACATTGTACATGAGTATATATTAAAAAATATGCAACTTACCTCAGTTCATGCATGGTTCCAGATATAATCTCCTTGGTTGCAAAAAAAGTTAAATATGCGTATGAATATATATATAGCATGTTCAAACTCACAACAAAGATTGATGCCCCCTTTTACATCTGATTTACAAATGCCATTATCTGGGTTCAAATAGATGAATGCACTTCCTATCAATTCGAATCTTCGAAACCCCCTTTATGTTGAATTCGACATGTATTCTATTTCATAGCTAGCAATTTGGAATGTATCTATGTAAGTGACAAATGTATAAAGTGCTTCACACTAACAACATGGAATGCACTAATTAATGTTTATATATGAATTGCAAAAGTATCCATTGCCTGTATTTCAAACCGCTCTCACTCTATGGATCGATACGCTAGAATTCAATTGTAGTTGAAGAAAGAGCCTAGTCCTGGTACTGTATATTAGTGATAGGGGTGTGTACAAAGTACACATGAATACCAGGAATTGTGCGTGTGTGTATACTATCGACAAACTAGCTCCCAAGCTTGTATAACATACTAAGGGCCTAGGGTTACAAATCATGTATAGTCGGCTTATCACCAGTGGGGATAGAGTCCTCCGCGACTCTGGTAGCTTCGTGTTGTACGCCGAGTCCTCCACATGGGTCTTCGTATAACACGTCTCAGTCCAACCTATATGTGGCGCAGGATGGAACCGACCCCTGAGTCTTCATGTTGACCCACCACAACTAGAAATGATGTGCCCACCACACCACACACACAATCGGCCACTAAGAAAATAAGCATATACAATAGTAGAACGATATCTAGCTCATGATACGTCTCCATATTTTGTTGATGACACTGACGGACTTTGCATTTGATGTGTGCTCCGTATTTTGTTGACGACACTTACGGTCACTGTATTTGAAGCAAAAGCACGATATGGTCACTGGACTTCAAAATAAGCTCATCACGGTCACCACACACATTTTGTCGTGCTAACCAACATGTGGTTGGATGGTTAGAGGACAGTGGTTTCTCGATCCCACCAAGGTTAAAGTCCACAGTGGTTTCGCATTTATCTTGTGTTAATTTCAGTATTTTCCGGCGATGTACGTTCAGTGGGAGGAGACGTTCCACTCGACTACGAGGCACCTATGGTGACTTCGTAAAATCTCAAGATCATATATGCTGGCCCACTCTCTCGAAGGTGCTCATAGGGGTAGGGTTCGCGTGTGTGCGCTTATAGCGGTGAGTGCTTGCGCGTATATATGAGCCCTTGCATCTATACCGTGTTAAACAAATACATATCATGATTATACGGTCACTGGCTCACCCGTACAACTCCGTATTTTGTTGATGACACAATCAATTGACCAGTCAAACGTTCCACGCGGCGCAACTAGTGTTGCACCATCAGGGCGCGTAACCGTGGGGCCCACCTGTCAGCCCGTATATGAAAGAAAGAAATGGTAGTTTGAGTCTGTACCGTGTTAATAAAATAGGAGTACATTTTAGGGTGGTCATGCAGTCACTGGCTCACCATACAGCTCCGTAATTTGTTGATAACACGATCAATTGATCAGTCAAACGGTCCACATTCAGCAGCGCACATTACCATAGGGCCCACCCGTCAGCGCGTATATGAAGGACAGAAATGGTAATAAATTAGTGGTCGGTGGGTATTCGAAGTCGTGAGACCTCTGGTAGGCAGTCACCAGCGGTTTGGGGGCGTTCATTGGGCGGTGGGGTGGGGATCCCCGGAGAAAAAGCTCGGCGGGGGGGGGGGGGGCTAGAGGGATAGCCGGTGTGGCGGTGGACCGGCGGTGGGGAGTGGTTTCAGGGAGGGCGGTCCGGCCGCGGGCGGCGGGGGCTGGCGGTTCGGCCGGTGGTGGCTGGCGGCTCAGGGGGGTGGAGTTTGATGATAAACTGGAGGCCCTTGATTTCGTATCCAACAGCTGGAAAATCTAATGACCAGAGATGAAAAAGTCAGTCGACTGTCGTGTAGCCTCACCCCGCACGTACACATGCACGCACGCAAGACACGCACGCATGTAGGCGTGCAACACTGACACGTACACACACACGCATGTTGGTGTGCAACACTGACATGTACACATGCACTCACGAACACACGCACGTACGCACCCATGCATGCAACACTGAAACGTACCCTTGCACGCACGCAACACTCGCACGCCTGCCTGCACACAGCACACGATGCAAGACACACGCTCAACCTATACGTGCATGCACCCTTTGTTAAGGACATGGATTGTTACGGGTATTAATCAATCTTATCTGTGATAAGCAGAACATTGATGTTTGCAGCGGTCTTTATGAATCACAACGTATCGAATGGGCTATCAACATAGTAGGCTTATCTACATGAAAAAGATGACGTCACACTCAATGAACAATCATCGGTTTATGAAATGCCCGCTTCTGACCGCCCTGGCCCACCAAAGGTTCCTCTGCTGTGCGCTGCCTGCGTTGGGTCACTGACATGCAGGCCATGCACCCAAAGAGCCCACACGTTAGTAGAAGAACGGCGTGGTCTCCTAGGTCGGAGTCGAGGGCGCCACTTGCGGCACGCCCGGCTAAACACGCCTCCGTTCCGCATTCAAACGCCTCCATGAAACCCGCCCGTGTGGAAGCCAAGAAACCCACTCTGGACACACGTCCGTTCATGACCGGGCCGGCGTTAAACGCAACGCCGGCCGAGCTCCTCCCGCCCGCCGTCTATTTAATCTCCTATTTAAACGAGGCCAAACGCCGGCCAAGAATCGCACACCTCCGCCGCTCCCCTATCTCCTCCACCATTTTGTCCACTCTTACAATGGCTTACGAAGAGTAGTTGTTCCACATCCAAGCCGGCTGGGTAGCCCGCCAGATACGAGCTATGCAGCTCGCTGATCCACCTCCCTCCCCTCGCCCGACGGAGCCAGTTGCCGCCCCAAGCCGGCGCGTGGTTCAGCAACTCGCCACTCCAGGCCAGCTCAACGAGGAGCGGCGCACGGGCATCGTTGCTGCCGTCCACGCCGCCGCCTCGTACCGCGCTCCCGTTTCTATGGCCGAGACTCCCATGCCGGCGGCTGCGCCATGCAAGCAGCGACAGAAGCCGGGTGTGCGGAGAGCGACGAGTCGGTGGCCAGCGCCTCCGCGTCCACCGCCATCATCGAGGAGAAGTAGAACACGGGAGGCCGCCGCCACTTGGGTCCCATGAAGGCCACCGCGGAGGCGACGCCAGCGTACACAGCAGGTGTCTTGCCGGATCCTTTTGTTGCAAGGACCTTTGTCGACCCCGCATGGGCTCCACGGAAGAGGGGAATGTTAGGATGAACTCGAGCCGGTGCCGGCCATGGAGAAGTAGTGTCCGGTGATGAACTCAAACCGGTGCCGACCACCATCATCTTCGGCACCAGCCAATGATATCAGTTGGGCAGTGGGGAAGCGAGCCGTCCTTTGCGCTGAAGCATATACCTCCGGGGCATCCGACAGTCCGGTGATCGTGCTGCCGGACATGAGGAACACAAATCGATCGGCGGGCGACCATTTAGGCCAGGTATTATATATCTGTGCTGTCCAGAACTAGCACCGTGTAGTTCATTTGAATGTAATGAAATCCGTCATGTTTGTATGAAAATCCGGTATTTTATATGATTTTCGTCATTGTTTATATGAAATATCAGTTTGTCTACGTGTTTGCGTGAATTTCGTCCGGTTGGTTGAGTTGTTGTCATAATGTGTGCGGCTACGGTTGGATGGCGTAATTTGCGGGTCGCCGGTCGGTCTGCGGGCGGCTCGGGCGACGTTGTGGCACAAAAAAACACAACTCGTGCGAGCTCGTCTCCAACGTGCGCACTGGAGGATGCATGACAGAATGAGCACCCGAGCCATTCCTCGTTCATTGGTGGCAAAGGCACCGGTGAACAAAAGGGTCGCCAATATTTTGGCTACCCCGGGCAAGATCTAAACAGCCCATACGAACAGATTCAAATCCCTCGTTCGCCGTGGAATTTTGCCATGTGTTGTTTTCATGGACTAGCAATAGGGCTGGAAGAAAAGCTCGAAGCTCGCAAGCTAAACGAGTAGCTCGTGACTCGGCTCGAATCGACTCAAACTCGAAGAATAACGAGTCGAGCCGAGCTTTAGTTTAAGATCGTTTATAGACCAAGTTAAACGAGCCAATCTCACAAGTACTCGTGTAAATCATTAGGCTCGGTACAAAATATCAGCCACTCCCAATACAAAAAAAGATCAGCCAGTCAGCACCCTATGTCCCAGGCGCACAACACAAGGCCTAGCCGTTGAAGGCCCAACCGCCTAGGAGACTCATGCGTTACAAGGAAATTACTATTTTTTAGTGATATATATGTTTAATATATACATAATCATTTTATAATATTTGAGAGTTTTATGTTCATATCTTTAACGAGCTTAACAAGCTAAACGAGCCAGCTCACGAGTTATACGAGTCAAGCCAATCTTGGATTTGAGCTCGTTATAATAACGAGTCGAGTCGAGCTAGCTCATTAACAAAACAAGCTCTAGCCAGCTCGACTCGGCTCGAATTCCAACCCTAACTAGCAAGATGCCTGTGCATTGCACGGAACATCAAGATGCATTTTTTTACAAACTCCCGCATGCATGCAAGGGATAATTAATGTCCTCCTTTGCTAGTACCACGAGGCAAACACCATTAATATTGCATCGATTAGTGTTAGTGGCCTTGTATATCTGCAAATTGTAATTTTGATAGTGGCCCCTTGTATATAAAAATGGAGGGAGAAAGATGAGAGATAAGGTGAGGAGGAGTGGGGCGTGGTGGTGACTGGTGGTCGGACTGGGCGGAGGCATGGGGATGGACGGCGCATTATGTCTAGGTTTGTATCTCTCTCACACACACCCACATAGGTGGGGGGACGTGCACGAAGAGAAGAGGTGCACGCACGGCGCACGTACTCCCGTCTCTTTCCCAACCACACCCGCGCGGGTACACGGTGGAGCTCATTTCTGTACGAAAAAGGCAACCCACGTGGTAATTTGGCACATGTACTGATTGTCCACTTGGTGGAGGGAGGATCATCTACCATGGGTGAACAAACAAATTGCGACTTGACGCGTTATGTTAAATTAAAAAAAAGAGGCAAACCATGTGGGGCCTACCTTAGAGGCAAGGCTCTATACACTGGAGTACTTTCGATGCGTCCCGTCAACTCGCAGAACGAGGAGAAGCTTGCTTAGTACGCCGTCTCCCCTGCCCATGGGCGCTGTGGCTCGCAGGATGAGGTGAAGCTTGCTTACAAGTAGTAGTAGTAGTACTACTACTATCACTGTACGCCTTTACGCCCGCTCCCTCGCCCACGTGCGCAGTGGCTCGTGGTAGAAAATTTTACTACTCCCTCCGTTTACTCCTCGTCCCTACTACGTACTTTGGTTAGTACTCCCTCCATTTACTTATACAAAGCCACTATAAAAAAATACATTTGCATCTATACAAGGCCACAAATAGTGACCGAGACAAAATTTACTACTCCCTCCTTTCCAGTTTATGGCTCAATTTCAAAATCTCTCCAACCAAGGTACACGGTGAGTGGTCGAATTAATTTCATAGTTTGCACAAGTAATCAGTACGCTCGTTTTTCTCAAGAAGTTATGTTTACCGAGGCATTAATTAGAACGAATGCATGAATGACCACTAAATTTCCATGAACTTGTACATGCATTGGTTAGTTTCCTCTTGACACTGCTTGCGTCGAGTGATCTAATGCACCTCGAAATGCAACATGTAATGGTACTACTACTAGTATAGTAGAATTGAGACTTATCAAACGGAAAAACGAATGTTTTTTAGATGAGCCCTATAAACCCTAGTGGGTACGTACTCCGTAAAAACAGATTTTTCCAAAACTAAGTCGCTCCCTTTCATGAATTCTGTAGTATACTCCTCCATCGACGCTCCCTTTCATGAATTCTGTAGTTCATGTCGCCGACATGTGGGACATATAGCAACCGGGTCGACGTGTCAAGCACCAAATAACAGTGCAGAACAGCAGGGGGGACGCACCCCACTCATACCGGCCCAGTAGTAGTAATGAGCAATGAGACGTCAAATCACAATGCCGCACCTTCCCAGATGGACGAAGCAACCATTATTTCACACTTCGGTTCGCCATCATCTCAAACCACGTACTAGTATTGCTTCTGCCTCAAGAGGGACACGCGCATCGTCTTGGTACATCATGACACGTGGGACCGCATGACAGGCCATGCTCCCCCGCCGATCGCTCGGTAAAATCACCTCATTTTTACTATACTTCCTCCGTATCGGTTTACTACATGGCATGCACATCGTTCTAGGTTGAGAATTTAACTGGCTATATATGTGATGAACAGTACTCTAGCCTTTTAAAAATGTATACTTTTGTACAGTAGTACTATCGATGGATTGCGCCATGGAGCAAAAATTGAAATTAAAAAAAAGGTGGTACATATAGAGAGCGCTCGTCGCGCCAAATTATGCATATAGTACTATTAAAAAAGCTAGTACGTGCTTAATTGAGGTGCTAAATTCTATTAAAGAAATACTAGTAGTATGTACATAGTGAAGAGTTAAAGTAAAAAGAAGAAACATAACATAGTTCTGCTGGGGGCTCAGCACAACACACCCCTCAAATTAAACTAAGCACACCTGAAATTAAACTATGCAACTAATCTGGTAGACACTGCATTAGAAGTTTAGAACCACCATGAGCAACGACACTGCCACCTTACTCGGAGTCCTCGTCCACGTCCTCGACTTTGTCCTTGTCCCTATTCCTCTTGGCCGATACTTCTTTGCTTGAACCGCACACTTGGCTGTTGCTCTTCATCCAACCCTTGTAGATATTGAAACAAAGGTAGCCATCCATTGCAGCGTAGTGGATGTGGTCTATATCTAGTACATTCCGCTACCATGCATGATGATGAAATGTGTAATGAGGTTTCTCCAGCTTACGGTACGAAGGATGAACCATGGCTCCTGCCAGGGTCAGCATTGAAGGCTGGCGAGAGGGCACCAGCCGATTCTTCTGGAGGTCGAAGGGGTTGCCTACAACGAGGCCGATCCGACCCAGGACTTCTTCATCGTTCTTAAAGTCTACAGTAACAAACTTCACTGTTTTCTCCTTGAGGAAGTTCTTAAAATCCTGGCACTCAATGTCGGCATGGCATATGTGGTAGACCAAGAAAACATTATGTATGCAAACCTGGATCACGGCGGGCTTCTTCCTCTCTTCGTCCTTTAGATCCTTCTCTCGTCGTAGGACTGTGGTGTACTCAACATCTAGCCCAGCGACCCACTCATCATCTGAGTTTTCGAACATGCGTCTGAAGCGAGAAAGGCATCCTTTCACCATCGCGGAAGAACGGGTGTAGATGACGTCAAACTCATCGCCGGTGATGGTTCTAACCTTGTACTCACTGCCGATCGTGGAGATTTGGGACGCCATGGATTTGGGAGGAGGGTTAGGATTAGTGGAACTGCCGTAATGTGAATGGACGGGACGACTAGGAGCGAACCGCCGTAGTATTGAAGGACGTGCGGGGACGAGTAGGAGCGAACTGCCAGCGTGCGAATGGCAGGGTAGTGGCTTTCCATTCTCCCATGATACGGGCTTCCGAGAGCCCTTGGATCTGAGATCGAACGGTTGCATGGCGTGATTCTAAACCTATGGGTGAATACCCTATCCTGGAGGGCTATTCTGCAAATTTTCAGCAACTTAGCAATCGACCGTTTGATCTCAGATCCAAGGGCTGCCAGCAGCCCATATCGTGGTCGTGCCTACCACGACCGTCGCGTCTCTCATGCGGTCGCGCCCTTGGAGATTTAACACGGTGCGTTAGGCTACCTGATGTTGGCATGTCATACATAGTCATCACTTAGTCACTCATACTACAACAAGGTTTTGGCTATAAGGTTGGCTATAAGTGTATTTTTTTACTTCTCTCTATCTCTTTCTTCGTACTCCCTCCGTCCCATAATGTAAGAACATTTTTGACACTAGTGTAGTGCCAAAAACGTTCTTATATTATGGGACACAGGGAGTACTAGTATTTATTGCATTTGCCAAGGAGTGACCTCTTCCAATGAAATGGTGTTGCTAAGTTTGCTTCATTTAATTAGCTATAGACTCAAAATTGTCTTTTCACCTAGGTACACGCCCTTAGCACCGTTTCTTCCTCGGGTCACCAGACTAGTCTCTCTCTTCTTGATTAACTTGCCACATCAGACTTTATGCCTATGTGGCAAGCTTAAGCACCTGTAGGAGCAAGTAAAAGTAAGCGGAGTACAATAGTGCGCTTTACATGGCATTTTTGCATATGTGGAGGAAAGAGAGGCAAGGAAAAAGTGGAGAAGTGGGCTCTCATGCAAGAGCCAGCATCTACTACATGGTGGAGCATTGGGAGAGGCACCTGTATGGAGGTGGTCAGGAATCGGGAGACTCACGCCGGTCGTAGCACCGCAGTTAAAATGATAATGGCAAGTCAAATCACGGGGCCCCACCTGTCCAGCAGTAACTCGCTGTCAAATCACATAGCCCTACATTTGCAGCAGCCTACTCCCTCGTCTTCTCGCGTCTCTGTCGAACCGACTAGGCGGAACTGCCCCGCCTACCGTGCAGGAAAAGCCCCGCCCTCGACCTTTAAATACAACTACATCCGCTTAAGAATCCAATGATACACTTTTTGTGACATAGTAACTCATATTTAGTTAGTTAAATGGATGACCTAGAACTATGTGCAGGCCCTATAAACCAAGACGCCTAAAAATAAAAAGACCAAGACGGAGAGGGTAGTTCGGCAGTATCTTTTTAGATCAATATAGTAGGGATTCACCAAGGAGCAAAACCAAGTGGTAGGCTGCTCCTGTCGCGTTGGCGTAGCAACTCAAGCAGGGTCAGTCCGGACACGAAATGGCGACACACTTAACAGGACCCCTTTGGCTGACATGTGGCTCATCCACCGTCTTGTTCCACGTGTGATGCACCAAATTACAGTTCGGAGCAGCGGTTGGAATTGGAGGCACCCCGGTCGTAGCGCCGCAGTAGTAGAAAATGAGCGATGAGGGGTCAAATCACAAAGCCCCAACTTTCCCGCATTAAGCTGGACGGACGAAGCAACCATCATTTCACTCTAGGGCCCAAGAGCATAAAGAAAAGAGAAAACAATGATGTGTGCGGCAGCTACCTAGGGCACCCTAGGGTAGGGGGTCTCCAATAAATATCCTTTTTTGAAAGTGCCTCCACTACAAATCGGCTTCTCCCTCGTCCTCTTGAAGAAAACCGATGATGAGTGCGGCGGTAGGGTTTGTAGGAGTACTACGGTGTGCGGGGCCATGTCGTAGTAAACGGGTTCAAGTCGACGCCTTAAATATGTGTGGGCCGCTTGGTTTTACGGGAACGAGGCGGCATTTTGGGTTCGGGGACCAGTGGAGATATAGTACGTACAAAAAATTGTGTACGTAGGTTCGACCGAAAGGCAATGATGCATGGGCCCTGCATTTTGATATACCCGGGGCCGCATGAAATTTGCTACTCTACTCAAAACTAGTAAGGTACACATGTATTGACGCATGAGATTTCGAAACCAAATTATGAATAAATACACACTATAGCATGTAAAGCTTTGAGTCATATATGCATGATGTAGATGTTCGTTTAGTTCTTATAGCTCATCTCATTCAAAATCAATTAGTTTTATAAAAATGTTAAGATTCATGGGGTTGTGCATTGTACTCCCTCTGTTCCAAAATAGATGACTCAACTTTGTACTAACTTTAGTACAAAGTTAGTGCAAAGTTGGGTCATCTATTTTGGAACGGAGGGAGTAAATCATAAAGTAAAAAACAAATAATGGCAATTCATTTAGAAAAAATAATCAATTATGATACAGAAGATTCTAGAAAAAAGGAGAAGTGCTTGTGTTTTGAGGTTTGTGCATTATGCTTAAGTTCAACCATGGAGTCTTCTAAATTGTACATGTGGCAGATCTGGTGGAATGTTGATGATATCCAGCGGCCAGTAGTGCTCGGATTTGCCTATCTCTGCATTGTCGGGTTAGCTTCATCCAGCGACCATCTTTCAAAGTTATTGGCACACTATATAGTTCTTGTGCCATAGTTGCATGTTTTGGAAAAAAGCTACTAGTGGGTTGTACTATCTATTTAGGAATAGAAGATGTATACATGGAAGTTGTAGGGAAAGAGATGACATGGAGCATCTCAATTCCTATGAGTAGGGATTGGAAAAGAGATGTCATTTGGTTCACATCATAGGAACTTTTCTATTGAATCTAGAGATGGCATGTATCTCAATTCCTACGAGGAGGGATTAGAAAAGAGATGTAATTTGGTTCATATCATAGGAACTTTTCTATTGAATATACGCTAATGTTTATTTTCCTTTGAAATTAAGGGAGTATAGGATCCATTCATATGAACCAAGTGGATCTAAAGCTATAGAAATGATATCATGTTTATTTCCTTTGAAATGTGGAGTATATGAATCTATTCCTATGAACCAATTGGCTCTAAAGGAAAAAAATCCTATAAAAACATATCTTATAGAGTTCCTATGATATTCCTCGACACTAAAGGATGCTTGAAATTGTTGTGGGTGATACGATGGTCTTTCTTTGTAGACTCCTCACCCAACTTTATAGTTACCTCTCGAAGATGAATGAAATGATATATACATGGTATTCTACATGTGCAATTTGGTACACGAAAACTCGGTAAAAGTTTGCGAGGTTCGAATTTTCAATAAAGCTATATGCACTGCATTTCGGAACGGATGGACCATACGGCAGTTGCTAACACTCACGTGGAAGAATTGTGTGTAGGACGAGTGGCTGTTCTGTTAAATGACATGGCAAAACTGACACTGTCGGATGCCGATCTAACGGTTCTTACGGCGTTCGTCAGGAAAAGGCTTGTGGCGAACGTTTGTCGGATAATGATTTACGGACACATGCATTGCAATGATACATGCCCCCCTCTCTCTCACGCACACGCACCCTCACGAGTCACGACTCTCCCGAGTCCTCTCGCAGACTCACACGTCGAACCCACCGTCTATCTGCAGGTAGACGTCACGCACATATGTGCTCTTCACACCCTACCCTCAGAACTTCTAAAAAACAAAAGACGGCGTGCACATTTTATTTTAGCTCACATGTCACACACTTATACTATTACTCTTGCGGCGAACGTTCTTTGGGCATCGTATATTGTACTCTCACGAAGAGAAGCGGTGCACGCACGCACTAGTTCTCTCACACCCACTCGCGGGTACACGTAGGAGCGCATTTTTTTGAAGCTGGTACAACAAAATCACTCCACTATATATAAAAGCAGGAGCCTTAGCGCTTGCTTTACTAGGGTTTCTCTTGTTCACTCTCTCATGCTCTCCAGATCTAAGCAACACATAGGTGGCCACACTCTCTCTCAGCTCACGGCTGGTCACAAATCCGGCCGGACAACCTCGATCGGGGCAGGGGTGTAGGTGCATCGTTCACGCTGTCGTCGGCGGCGAGGGAGGAGACCAACGGCTGCCCGCCCGTCCCGATCGGCGGCCGTGCCGATCTCTCTGAGAGAGCGCCGGCTCGGGAGGGCCTCCGACCCCTTCTTCCTCCCTGCGGTATTGTGGCCAAGATGCGGCCTCCCGACGCCGTCTTTGCCACATGCCGACGACCCTCAGGTATATATTCCTTCGAAACCTGCCTTGCTCTACTGCCCCAGCTCCCTTCGTGTGGATCCTTTTCTACTTCCGTCCGCTGTTCCAAAGCCACCTAGACTTCTACTATTATTAGAAGTAAAGCTAGTTCATACAGTCGACTCAAAGCGTTGGTTTAAACAGGGAAGAAAGTGGGAAAGTTGTAGCATGAATCTAGGACTTGGTTCTAAGAGGAAACGGGGGAAAGTAGTAATATCTGTCACTGTTTAAATAACCCTATTTCTTATTTGTGCAAACAGGGATGTCTGTCTCCATATTGTTTCGGGATGTCTATCTCCGTATCATTTCTATCCGCGCAATCAAAAGCACACACCTCAGTTTTAGTACAACTGCGCAAAATGAGATGGCTATCCCTCATTGCCGTCATCTAACCTCCCGTCTTCAAGGTATCCCTACATTGGTAGTAACTAAGGTAGAATGACCAACGCAATCTAAAAGAAGCTGATTCGTACGTTTTACTTCCTGATTGCAGTGCAGGGATGAGCGAGAACAACTGCATCCTAGTCCGGAATGCACTTTCTACTAGTTCATCCATGGACCAAGGACTAGCTGGCACGGCTGCACGGCGGTTTTTTGGACAGGTGCGCGGACAAGAGGCATTGTGGTCTGCTTATTTCTGCAAATAGATGTGCTTAAATTTAGTGGAATGCACAAGACTTTTAGCTCGTCAGTACACTACATGGTTCAGTTCAGCATTCCAGCTGAGACCACAATTATAATTGGTTATTCTGGAATGAGAGAACCTAACCCTGAATGGTGGCAACAAGAAAAAACCAGAGTGAACTCCAGGAAATTTAAGCCTGTCGGGAGGCCCTTTGCTCAGAGAGAAGCCTTGCTTGTTTTTTCCTGATTTGTAAACCTTCTCACAATTTTCTCTTTTGCTGTGAACTATTATATGTTTGTTATGTTCTATGAATCATTGAGATGTATAAAATTGCTTAACTTATGCTTTTCAAGTTTTTTATGAAGACGAGTTTAATGTGAGTGTTCCACATGAGCGATGGACTAGCGTGTGAACGTTTGGAATTTATTACATTGTGGCCTCAATTAACCGCATGAACCACTGTAACAAGATACATAGTTGCTTATATGTCAGACAGCAGATTGTTGATTGTTAGTTGGTCGATAGCCTAGTGTTGAAGCGAGCTGAGCCAATGTGCCGTGTTTTGCACAACTGCTTACAAGTGGGGTAGCACCAACAGTGTTTACAAGTGCTTATGTATACGTCGGCGCACGGTTCTCGAACGAGTGCTCTATTTCATCAAAACACACACTGCTCGTATGATAAACCATGACAACTTATGTCTTACCATGCCATATTCATGAAAAAACTAGTGAGGACGCATCCGTTTCGGCAAAAATTACGATGGTTCTCACATGATTCATGGGCACACAAAAGTAGCAGCAGTTCCCATAGACGGATTCAAACAGAGTACTAGCCCCAGAGGGGTCGATAACAGGCAAGGTTCGGATAATTAGACACAATCCAAACTACTATTAAACACTAGCTGGGGCAACTATTTCATGCCTCGATCTAATTTGGGCTGGACACAAGACGGACCTTGCCATGAACATCATCGAGGATGTCCTATAGCAGCTCAATCCTGTGAACCTTCATGAAGACAACCTTGTGGCCTTGCCACTGATAAACTTGTCTGTGGAGGCATGCTACGTCATCTTCCTGCGTAAGCTTGACAAGAACAGTATTCCTCACAAACGAAGGAGTAGCTTTGAACTTCTTGTGCTTCAGTACACCCTGGACAACACGCCTGACAACAGTGAGGCTGGAATACAACTCTTCATTGGTATAACCGCAAATGGCTTCCAGGATCCAACAGCCTAAGAACTCTGTTTTCCCAGTGCGTATATTCAGGTCGTCCGCCTCATAGCGAGTGGCATGTACAACCACACAATCCTTGTCTGCATCAGGGCTCTAATTGAAACAGAAACAAATTCTGAATTACTTTTCAGTATAAGAAACACAAGTTATTTAAACCACTATGTATAGCATGGCATCGAAGCTAATAAAATTTTGCATTATTAATCACCACATACTTCCCTTTCTAGAAAAAATTACCACATACTTAGATGAAAAACCACAATCGAGATCGGCAAAGAAGGAAATCACCTTGGGCAGCTCAGCGGGGGGGGGGGGGGGGCACATCCTCGAAGGGGGAAAACTGGTCCTGCAGTGCCACGGGGGCTGTAACCTCAAACGGGGCATTGACCATCTCAGTATCTGGGGCCGCCTCGGTGGTTGCCTCCATCTTCTTGGAGCTCTCTGTCTCATGGGGATCAGCCTCCCGCGTCTGCTCCAATATCGGCAGATCTTTGCCTGGTTCTCCTTGGTCCATCATGAAACTGACGAATACTAGGAGACCACAGAAAGGAAAACACAATCGCAATGACAATAAAACAAAAAAGAGAGTGAGGATCGGTTACTGCTTTGCAAAAGTTCTTTTTTTTCTTTGAACGAAAATATACCAACATCACGGATCCGCTTACCTTCCCTTCATTCGGAGAGAAGAACAGTGGCAGATGCAAGTGTTGACTTTCTTGAAGACGGTGAGGGAGAAGGGGATTCAGTGAAGAGTGAAATGATGGTTGCTTCGTCCGTCAAATTTAGACTGCGGGGAGGTGGGGTTTTGTGATACGACGGCTCGTTACTGTCGCGCTATGACCGGGGTTACTCTCCGCCTGCATACTACCTTCTAATTTGGTGGATGGCATTTGGGCCCGCGCGCTGCATGGCCTGCATGTTGGTGAACAAAAGTATAACGGCATTCATTAGAGGGAGACGTTTAAATGACCTAGGAGGAGCCAGAAGCGGTAAAGTGTCTCCACTGTACTAGTAGTAATTTTTTTTCTCGGTAGTTGTAGAGTGTCTCCACTATACTAGTAGTAATTGTTTCTCGAGGCCCAAGACAAAACAGCCCATCCACACTAGTAAAGAGTAAAATCAATTCAAAAGCCCATATATTTACTAAATGAGAGGCGCTACCCACACCCAGCACACCGCGCCCCCCCCCCCAAAAAAAACCTGGGTGCTCTTCTTCCTCCTCGCTCCCACCCACCTCATGTCAGCTCGCTCCACTCGTATCCCCAAATTCCTCACCTCACTCCTACAGAAAACCCCAGCTCCCCTTCTTCCTCACTCCTACAGAAAACCCCCAGCTCCCCTTCTTCGCTCGCACTACAACTAGGCTCGTCATTACTCTGCTCAAATCCGTGAGCACGACGCGACGCCCTCGAGGAAAATGGAGTCGGCTAACCCCAGCGCCAAGAAGATGAGGCTCCCGCCAGCGCGACGCCTGTTGTAGATCCCTCACCCGGGAGCGCGGGGAGAAGCGGCGACCCCGCCCCCACTGGATCCTAGGAACCCGTAGAATCTCGAGTGGACCGCATCAGCGATCTCCCGGACGCCATCCTTGGGGAGATCATCTCGCTTCTCCCCACCAAGGATTGCTGCCAGACCCAAGTCCTCTCAATTTGGTGGCGCCCTCTATGGCGCGCCATTCCCCTTAATCTCAACTGTCGTCAGCTATCTCTCTTCAATGATTTTGAAATCCCCAGAGCCATCATCTCCTCCCACCAGGGCTTCGTTCAAAGCCTCTGCATCCCGTCATGCTACCTGAGCAAGCATACCATGCCCTGCACGGTGGACGCCTGGCTGGATTCCCCTGAATTCACAGAACTACAGTTGCTTGAGTTCTACTATTCCCCTGGAAATCACATACCACAAACCGAACGCCATGAACTTGTGCCCTCAGCACCGATGTCCATCTCGCGGTTTTCGTCCTCTCTCCACACCGCCACCTTTGCGCAGTGCTACCTACCACACAATCTGGTACTAAACCTTCGACTCCCATTTCTCAAGAAACTTTCACTTGTGCGGGTTCGTATATCGGAGGCCTCATTGCACAGCATCATCCACTCCAGTTGCCCTGCGCTGGAGTGCTTTGTGCTTGTTTTCACAGTTAGAATCGGTTGTCTCCAAATAAAGTCGCCTAACCTTGCAAGAATTGGAATTTCTTTTGACGGAAGGCAGCTCATCATCCAAGATGCCCCTTCACTTCAAAGGTTGATCCTTGATTCTAGTTATTCACCGTTGCAAATAACCGTCCTCTCTGCGCTTAAGCTGGAGACCTTGGGTGTATACATGATCTCTGTGCTCATTTCAATATGGTGTTTGGCTCCACAGTTCTTCAGGTACTTTATATTATCATCTACACTTGTAACCATAAGCTGCATTTTCAATTTCTGCGCATAATTTATATATCATCTTGGAGTACACATTTTCTACTAATATTGTGTTCTATGCTCAATGAAGAGTTTCTCCATGGATGGCCTATCAATGGTGCTAGATTCTGTCAAGATCTTATATATCCAAATGAATAGTTTTGATCTGGACAAGATTATTGGCTTGCTGCAATGCTTTCCATGTCTGGAGAAGTTGTATATAAAGGTGATAATTTCACGCACATTGGAAGCCCGCATATAGTGTACTAGAATTAACCGTTCAGCTGTTGCTCTTTCGACACTCTTCTTTTAGACCTTAACTGTTTTCAATCTTCATGTCTATTTAGGCAACAGGACGGGGTAGAAAGTTATAACCAATTGGTGGATTCGTAAGCATCGGGATTTTCTCACTTCTCATGAGATTCGATTGAAGACAATAACGCTAGAATGATATGTAGCCAACAGTGCAAACACAAGATTTGTCACATTCTTCCTGCTGAATGCGAGGTTACTATTGTCCATCAGGGTTAAGTTTATCAGCAGCATGGTTTTGACGGCTGGGTATGTCGAAGAGTAAAAAAAAGGAGTTTCAGGTGGGCAAAAGAGCTTCTGAACGTGCCGAGCTTATATTTACAACATATTGTGGTCATAATCCAGTAAATTTTACGACCCAGGATGTTCATTCTATGGACCTGATCGATCCGTTTGACTGTGACTGCCAAAAACAGTCCTAGAGTTAGATGTTGTTACCCTTTTCAATCTATTTTTTTTTGTAAACCTGATGAACAATTAACCCTCTTGCTTTTGTACAGTTTGTAAGCTGGAGTTAGATGTTCCCGCCCTTTTCAACTCGGCTGTGACTGTCATATTTTCTTTGAAACAAGGCAAATGGCTTGTCATTCATTTAATTTAGAGTGAAATATTGTAACAAATCCAAACCAAGGGAAATAACATCACTCTCGCCGGCTGCTTGAGCTCACTGTGCATTACAGAAGCCAAGTGATTAGCCCCCACCAGCACCCACAAACTTATTTCGAACTGGCACATCAAATGGGCTGTAAATTTTGATAGGAAAGGCTGCATGACCGTGACAGATTTGGATTCTGACATTTGGGACCCGCGAGGAAATAGCCTATCCAAGGTGGTGTCGACTTACTAGCCAGTCGACAAACGATTCTGCCTACCAGCCGTTGGATTGACATCCAACATCCGTCGTGTATCTTCTATCTCTTGTCTTCTTCTTCCTCCAGCCACCCAAACCAAACCACCCCGTCGGCTCCGCCTGCTCCCGCCTCCCATGGCTGGCTGCGCCTCCGCCGCCCTACCGTACGTACCCTCCAACGTTGGCCAGTCCCTCCCTCTATTCCCCCACATGTCTTGTTATTCTTCAGCGACTTTAGCCCCAACACGCACCCGCGCCCGAACCAGTCAACCCTCGTACTCCCCTCCGCCTGCGACTGGACCGGCGCATCTTCAACGGCTCCTATTTGTTCCGTCCGAGGCCTCGTCGTCGTCCTCCGCCTTGCGGCCTTGGTTCGCTCGCCGTGCCTGGTGCGCCGCCCTCTTGCGTTGTCAACGTCGTCAACAACCGAGAGGAACAAGGAGATGACTGTACGTGGAGAGGATGACAGTAGGGACCCACCAGTGTCATGGCAGTACGCAAGCAAGTGCCTCTATAGTACAAGCCCAAAAATATGGTTCCTCCTAATGGTTGGACATCTGGAGCTCACACAATTGTCAATGTAGTCAATAAACGAGAGAATTACACTACAAGCGGCTGACACCAGGGACCCAGCAAGTCGCACAATTTTTTTTAGGAACAAGCAGTTGTTATTTATACTAGTTTTAGCGACTGGTCAGGGTAACAACGGGGCTGTGCGGGGGCTGTGGCCCGTCTAGCCAGGGTTTTATTTATGTTTACCACATCATGAGCCTAGTTGTGTTTTTTTCTTGCTGAAAATGGCTAGCCCAGTTCTAATTTTTTAAGAAATACCCAAACAAGGCCTACTTGCTTTATCGGCCCTGCTGGGCTGCAAATCTTTCAAGACGAGGAGAGTTTCATTCGGTTTGCCCAGAAATGGGCTGTACATTTTTAAAACACATCAAACCGGGAATTAGTTTCAATTTTTTTTCATTACAAGATCTTAAATTCCATTGATTTTTATGTGTGGGCAATTATTTGGATTTTATATTTATATAAATTATTTTTCAAAATAGTTTGAATGTGAATCGATATTTCTGGATTAAAAACAGTTAACCGCACTGAAATATGCAAAATTTCGTATACTTTTTAACCGTGGCCACAATATGGGGTGTGATGCTAACAAAAAGAAGATGGGCTCCAAAAAAATTCTTAAGAATTAGCAAATGGGTTGTACAATATTAGAAATAATGGCAGATAGGATGTATGATGTTTTCCACAGATTTGAGGCTGGCTTGTGCGCCTACTACAGGCTGAGGCGTATGCTTTCATAAAAAAAAGGTTGACACACATGCAACACCCTGTCAACTTAGTCAACACACGAGAGCAGTGACTGTTGGATGTCCATCCAATGGCTGTCGTGCTTCTTCAATCTCTGCTCTTCATGCTCAAGCCGCTCAAACAAGCGCCGGCGGGACTGCCTGCTCCCTCCTCCCGCGGTCGGCTATGCTGCCGCGCAGGCCTCACGGCCCCACCGTACTCCCATCGCTGGCCTATCCATCCCTCTACTCACCCACACATGCTGTTATTCTCTGGCGACGGCAGACGAACCAGTAAACCCTCGTACTCCTCCGTGTGGGAAACAACTACCGAGTATTACCTAGCTCCGTGTCATTCCCTTCCTAGGCCTCGCCGTCGTCCACCGCCCTCGTGCTCTTGGCGCGGCCTGGTCAACGTGGTCAATGAACGACATCCATCGGAAGTGGACTGTACATGTAGAGGCTGACAGCTGGGTCCACGGCTGCACGCAAGGAAATGCCTCCTTATTACACGCAAAATAATGATTCCTCCACCTGACAGCTAGGACCCACAGGAAGGGCCTCTGTATTTCGCAAAAAAAATGTTCCCCCACTGACAGGTCGGACCCACCAGCTATATCTTCGCACGCAAGGAAGTGCCTCCTTATTACGCCCAAAAAAATGAATACCCCCTGCTAGCTGGGACCCACCATATTGTTGGGCTGACTTGTGGGCCTACTAAGTTGATGGGGACGGAGAGCTTTGTCAACTTAGTCAATGCTTCAGTGACCGTATATTGTCCATCCAACGGCCATAGTGCTTCTTCAACCTCTGGTCTTCTTGCTCCAGCCGCCCAAAGCAGCGCTGGTCGTGCCACCTGCTCCTGCCTCCCGTGGCCGGATGTGCTACCGCGGAGGCCTCACCGCCCCATACTACTCCCACCATTGGCCAGGCCATCCCTCCACTCACCCACACCCCCTATTATTCTGCGGTGACGGCAGCCTCACACCACAGCCGAACCAGTGAACGCTCGTACTCCTCTCCGCGTGGGCATCCACTGCCGCGTTTTGCACGGCTTCGCGTCGTCCCCTTCCTAGGCCTCGCCGTCGTCCACCGTTGTGGTGCTCTCGGCGCGGCGTGGTCAATGTGGTCAACGACCGACTTCCATCGGAAGAGTACTGTACGTGGAGAGGCTGACAACTGGGTCCACGGCAGCCGCAAGGAAGTGCCTCCTTATTACGCGGAAAATAATTATTCCTCCACCTGATAGCGGGGACCCACCGGATGGGCCACCAGTATTTTGTGAAAAAATCATTCCCCCTGACTGCTGGGACCCACCGGACGGGCCACCGTATTTCGCAAAAAAACCTTCCCCCCGCTGTCAGCTCGGACCCACCGGAAGTGCCTCCTTATTACGCACAAAAAAATGTATACTCCCTCGGCTAGCTGGGACCCACCTTGGTGGGAGGCTGACTTGTGGGCCTACTAAGTTGACGGGGACGAAGGGCTTTGTCAACTTAGTCAATATGAACGATTCTAGCTCCAGCGACCGTACGATGTCCGTCCAACGGCCGTAGTGCTTCTTCAACCTCTGGTCTTCTCGCTCCAGCCGCCCAAAGCAGCGCCGGTCGTGCCACATGCTCCTGCCTCCCGTGGCCGGCTATGCTGCCGCAGAGGCCTCACCGCCCCCTACTACTCCCACCGCTGGCCAGGCCCTGCGGCGACGGCAGCCTCACACCGCAGCCGAACCAGTGAACCCTCGTACTCCTCTCCGCGCGGGCTTCCACTGCCGCGCCGTCCCCTTCCTAGGACTCTCCATCGACCACCTCCGTGGTGCTCTCCGCGCGGCGTGGTCAACATGGTCAAGGAACGACTTCCATCGGAAGAGTACTGTACGTGGAGAGGCTGACAGCTGGGTCCACGGCCACATCCCAGTTTTTTGTGATTTGCCAAGTAAGTCGCTTTGTCAGGCCTGTTGGGATGCAAATCTTTCAAGACGAGGAGAGCTTTCATTCGGCTGGCCTAGAAAATGGCCCATCAGTAATGAGAAATAGGTTGTACATTTTTAAAACACATCAAACCGGCAATTAGTTTCAAATATCTTTTTTTCATTTCAAGATTTTAAATTACATTAATTTTTATGCATGGAGAATTTCTTGGATTTTATATTGATATACATTTATTTTTAAAATCAGTTCGAATGTGAGTCGAAATTTCGGGATTAAAAACAGTTCGGACCGCACCGAAATATGCAAAATTTCGTATAATTTTTTAACCGTGGCCACAATATGGGCTGTAATGCTAACAAAAAGAATATGGGCTTAAAAAACCTTAAGAATTAGCAAATGGGCTGTAAATTATTAGAAATAATGGCAGATGGGCTGTATGCTGTTTTCCACAAATTTGAGGCTTTCCTAAAAAAAGGTTGACGCACAAGCACTGACTGTTGGATGTCCATCCAACGGCCGTCGTGCTTCTTCAATCTCTGCTCTTCCTGCTCCAGTCGCTCAAACAAGCGCCGGCGGGACTGCCTGCTCCCTCCTCCCCGCGGCCGGCTGTGCTGTCGTGCAGGCCTCACCGCCCCACCCTACTCCCATCGCTGGCCTAGCCATCCCTCTACTCACCCACACCTGCTGTTATTCTCCGGCGATGGTAGACAAACCAGTAAACCCTCGTACAGTCGTACTCCCCTCCGCGTGGGAAACAACTGCCGAGTCTTCCTTGCCTCCGTGTCGTCCCCTTCCTAGGCCTCGCCGTCGTCCACCGCCGAGGTGCTCTCGGCGCGGCATGGTCAATGTGGTCAATGAACGACTTCCATCGGAAGAGTACTGTGCGTGGAGGCGCTGACAGCTGGGTCCACTGCCGCAGCAAGGAAGTGCCTCCTTATTACGCGCAAAATAAGTATTCCTCCACTTGACAGCGGGGACCCACCGGACGGGCCACCGTATTTCACGAAAAAAACGTTTCCCCCCGTGACTGCTGGGACGCACCAGCTACAACTTCGCACACAAGGAAGTGCGTCCGGGCAAAAAAAACAAAATGATTAGCCCCCCTGACTGCTGGGACCCACCGTCTACATCTTCGCAGGCAAGGAAGTGCCTGACAGTCGGGACCCACCTGGTCGAAGCGTATGTAGCGTTGTCATTCTGGTCGCGAACGTGTACGTACATATATATTGGTGGATGTAGAGGCGCGCACGTGTCGTAGTAGAGGCGCGTACGTGTCGTCGTAGAGGCGCGCACGTAGCATGTACACGTACGTACAGCGGCCAGGGTGCAAGGAAGAAAATATGGCCACGTATGTGTACATAGGGGTGGGGTCTCGAGCGCCTACTCGCGCATACGTACGGCCAGGGCTCGTGTACATGGCTGGGTCGGAACGGAGAAACAACATCGTCGTCGTGTTCATGGAGAGGCAACGGAATGCGTCGTGTTCATGGGGAGGCAACGTAATGCGTCGTGTTCATGGGGAGGCAACTAAATGTGTCGTGTTCATCGAGAGGCAATAGAACGCGTGGGAGCCAACCGGCTGGGTCGAAACGGAATGCGTGGTCGTGTTCATCGGGAGGGCTTGGACGGAAAAGGCGATGGAAACGAGGCCTGGCGTACCATAGAACGGAGGAAACGGCCTTGTGTTTGACCGGCCACGTTCGAAACGGGATCCTGTTCATCCGGAGGGGTCTGGCGTACCGCAAAACCGAGGAAACGGACCTCCTACGGTCGAAACGGGGGTCCTGTTGCTCGGAAGGGGTGTGGCGTACTGCAAAACGAACGAAACGAACCTCCTACGGTCGAAACGGGGGTCCTGTTGATCGGGAGGGGTGTGGCGTACCACAAAATGGAGGAAACAGACTTGTGTTGGAGCCCTACGGTCGAAACGGGGGTCATGTTCATCAGGAGGGGTGTGGCGTACCGCAAAACGGGACTCCACGGGATATGATGACCCACAAGAATAGGGGATCTATCATAATCCTTTCGATAAGTAAGAGTGTCGAACCCAACGAGGAGCAGAAGGAAATGATAAGCAGTTTTCAGCAAGGTATTCTCTGCAAGTACTGAAATAAGTGGTAACAGATAGTTTTGTGATAAGATAAATTATAACGAGCAACAAGTAACGAAAGTAAATAAGGTGCAGCAAGGTGGCCCAATCCTTTTTGGTAGCAAAGGACAAGCCGGAACAAACTCTTATAATAGGAAAAGCGCTCCCGAGGACACATGGGAATATCGCCAAGCTAGTTTTCATCGCGCTCATATGATTCGCGTTCGGTACTTTGATAATTTGATATGTGGGTGGACCGGTGCTTGGGTGTTGTTCTTACTTGAACGAGCATCCCACTTATGATTAACCTCTATTGCAAGCATCCGCAACTACAACAAAAGTATTAAGGTAAACCTAACCATAGCATGAAACATATGGATCCAAATCAGCCCCTTACGAAGCAACGCATAAACTAGGGTTTAAGCTTCTGTCACTCTAGCAACCCATCATCTACTTATTACTTCCCAATGCCTTCCTCTAGGCCCAAATAATGGTGAATTGTTATGTAGTCGACGTTCACATAACACCACTAGAGGTTAGACAACATACATCTCATCAAAATATCGAACGAATACCAAATTCACATGACTACTAATAGCAAGACTTCTCCCTTGTCCTCAGGAACAAACGTAACTACTCACAAAGCATATTCATGTTCAAAATCAGAGGGGTAATAATATGCATAAAGGATCTGAATGTATGATCTTCCACCAAGTAAACCAACTAGCATGAACTACAAGGAGTAATCAACACTACTAGCAACCTACTAGCACCAATCCCGGACTTAGAGACAAGAAATGGATACAAGAGATGAACTAGGGTTTGGAGATGAGATGGTGCTGGTGAAGATGTTGATGGAGATTGCCCTCTCCCGATGAGAGGAGCGTTGGTGATGATGATGGCGATGATTTCCCCCTCCCGGAGGGAAGTGTCCTCGGCAAAACAGCTCCACCGGAGCCCTAGATTGGTTCCGCCAAGGTTCCGCCTCGTGGCGGCAGAGTCTCGTCCCGAAAGGTTTCTTATTATTTTTTCCTCATCGAAAGACTTCATATAGGAGAACATGGGCGTCGGAGAGCCACCAGGGGGCCCACGAGGTAGGGGGGCGCGCCCCCCACCCTCGTGAGCAGGGTGTGGGCCCCCTGGCCTTCATCTTTTGCGATGTTTTTTCTTTATTTATTTTAAGATATTCCGTGGAGTTTCAGGACTTTTGGAGTTGCGCAGAATTGGTCTTCAATATTTGCTCCTTTTCCAGCCAGAATTCCAGCTGCCGGCATTCCCCCTCTTCATGGTAAACCTTGTAAAATAAGAGAGAATAGCCATAAGTATTGTGACATAACGTGAAATAACAGCCCATAATGCAATAAATATTAACATAAAAGCATGATGCAAAATGGACGTATCAACTCCCCCAAGCTTAGACCTCGCTTGTCCTCAAGCGAAAAGCCGATGACAATAAATATGTCCTCATGTTTAGAGGTAGAGGCGTCGATAAAAATAAAATACGGACATGAAGGCATCATGATTACTCTCATAACAGCAACATATATAGATTTATCATATGATTACTTATGTTCAAGTGATGATCTTTTCACAATGCAAAAGTATGAAACAGAAACCTTATTGGGCACTAACAAATCATAACCTCAGTCATTGGAGCAATTGCAATTTATCATAACATCGGGAAGAGTCTATGTCAGAGCTTAAAAGCAAGTCCACATATTCAACTATCATTTAGTCCTTCATAATTGCTAACACTCACACAATACTTGTGGCTACGGAGTTTTAACCGGACACAGAGAAAGATAGGGACTTATAGTTTTGCCCCACAAGCTTTTACCTCAAGGGTAATGTCAACAATAACAATTCATGCTCCCCTACATCCAATTAGATATATATATCATGTTCTTTCCAACATGCTGGGCTTGCCAAAGGATAAAATGAAAAAGGAAAGGTGAAGATCACCGTGACTCTTGCATAAGATAGAAGATAATAATAAAAGATAGGCCCTTCGCAGAGGGAAGCAGAGGTTGCGATGCGCTTTTATGGTTTGATGCACAAAATCTTAATGCAAAAGAACGTCACTTTATATTGCCCCTTGTATGTGAACCTTTATTATGCAGTCCGTCGCTTTTATTGCGTCCACAACAAGTTCGTACAAAGCTTATTTCTTTGCACTAATAAGTCATGCATATTTAGAGAGCAATTTTTATTGCTTGCACCGATGACAACTTACTTGAAGGATCTTACTCAATCCATAGGTAGATATGGTGGACTCTCATGGCTAAACTAGTTTAGGGGTATTTGGAAGCACAAGTAGTATCTCTACTTGGTGCTGAGAATTTGGCTAGCATGAGGGGGAAAGACAAGCTCAACATGTTAGGAGATCCATGACAATATACTTTATCTTAGATACAAGAAAACATAACTCATTATGTTGTCTTCCTTGTCCAACATCAACTCTTTAGCATGTCATATTTGAATGAGTGTTCCCAATCATAAAAGATGTCAATGATAATATATCTATATGTGAAACCTCTCTCTCCTTATTACTTCCTATTAATTGCAACGATGACCAAAGCTATATTTGCCAACTCCCAACAACTTTTTAATCATCATACTCTTTCTATGTGAAGTCATTACTCTCAATAAGACCAATATGAACTCTTTGTTTCTTTTTATTCTTTTCTTTTAATCACTCAAGATCATGGCAAAATAATCAAGCCCTTGACTCAACACTAATCTTTATTATATATAACTCACGGACTAGATTGCATACAGGGATCATAAAGCAAACTTCAAAACTAGATCATGCCGTGACTTTATTCTACTAAATCAAGATACTACTAATAGGATCGAACTAAGAAAAACGGTAAAGATAGGAGTTGTGATGATGATACGATATCGGGGCACCTCCCCCAAGCTTGGCGGTTGCCAAGGGGAGTGCCCATACCCATGTGATTATGTCTCCTTCTTTGTTGTTGGCGGTGGAGGTGTTGTTGATGATGCAAGCTTGTCCTCCACCTTCAATGGCATAGGCTCACCCTCATAGAAGGATGATCGAGTCTCCTGAATCCTCAGATCTGCAACGGAAATAGCTCGAAACGAAAACAGAGGATATTTGCGTGATACGGGATTCAAAACCTTCGGGAGAATATATAATGAACTTTTACCGACTGAAATATGCATCGTGCAAGAAAACGGAGTCCGAAGGGCACACGAGGTGCTCACGAGGTAGGGGGCGTGCCCAGGGGGGTAGGGCAAGCCCTCCACCCTCGTGGAGGCCTCGTGCCCTCCCTGGACTGCTACCTATTTTTCTATTTTTCCAAATATTCCAAAACAGAGAAATATTGCCTTAAAAATTGTTTTGGAGTCGGTTTACTTACCGTACCACATACCTATTCCTTTTCGGAGTCTAGAACGTTCTGGAAAGTGTCCCTTATGTATTCCTCCGGGGTTACGGTTTCAATAACATTGGTTTCAACATTTATAGGATTACCTGAGATATAGTGCTTGATTCTTTGACCGTTTACCACCTTCGGATTTGTGCCTTCGAAATTGTTGATTTTTATGGCACCGGAACGATAGACCTCCTCGATAACGTAGGGACCTTCCCATTTAGAGAGAAATTTTCCTGCAAAAAATCTTAAACGAGAGTTGTATAGCAACACATAATCACCTACATTAAACTCACGCTTTTGTATCCTTTTGTCATGCCATCTTTTAACTTTTTCTTTACACAACTTGGCATTTTCATAGGCTTGGGTTCTCCATTCATCAAGTGAGCTAATATCAAATAACCTCTTCTCACTGGCAAGTTTGAAATCATAGTTGAGCTCTTTAATAGCCCAATATGCCTTATGTTCTAGTTCGAGAGGTAAGTGACATGCTTTTCCATAAACCATTTTATACGGAGACATACCCATAGGATTCTTATATGCAGTTCTATAGGCCCATAATGCATCATCAAGTTTCTTGGACCAATTCTTTCTAGAGCTATTAACAGTCTTTTGCAAAATTAATTTGAGATCTCTATTGCTCAATTCTACTTGACCACTAGACTGCGGGTGGTATGGAGATGCAATTCTATGATTAACATCATATTTAGCAAGCATTTTACGAAAGGCACCATGAATAAAGTGTGAACCACCATCAGTCATTAAATATCTAGGGACTCCAAACCTCGGAAAAATAACTTCCTTAAGCATTTTAATAGAAGTGTTATGATCAGCACTACTAGTTGGAATAGCTTCTACCCACTTAGTAACATAATCAACAGCAACTAAAATATGTGTATATCCATTAGAAGCAGGAAAAGGTCCCATATAATCAAAGCCCCAGACATCAAATGGTTCAATAACAAGTGAATAATTCATAGGCATTTCTTGACGTCTACTAATATTACCAATTCTTTGACATTCATCACAAGACAAAACAAACTTACGGGCATCCTTGAAGAGAGTAGGCCAATAAAAACCAGATTGCAATACCTTATGTGCAGTTCTATCTCCAGCGTGGTGTCCTCCATAAGCTTCGGAGTGACACTTGCGTAGGATCTGTTCCTGTTCATGCTCAGGTACACAACGTCTAATAACACCATCTACTCCTTCTTTATAAAGATGTGGGTCATCCCAAAAGTAATGTCTCAAATCATAAAAGAACTTTTTCTTTTGTTGGTATGTGAAGCTAGGTGGTATAAATTTAGCAACAATATAATTAGCATAATCAGCATACCATGGAGTGCTACGAGAAGTGCTTATGACATTTAATTGTTCATTAGGAAAGCTATCATCAATAGGTAGTGGGTCATCAAGAACATTCTCTAACCTAGATAAGTTGTCTGCAACTGGGTTCTCAGCTCCTTTTCTATCAACAATATGCAAATCAAATTCTTGCAGCAAGAGAACCCATCTAATAAGTCTAGGTTTAGCATCTTTCTTTTCCATAAGATATTTAATAGCAGCATGATCAGTTTGAATAGTTACTTTAGAATCAACTATATAGGGTCTGAATTTATCACAAGCAAACACAACTGCTAAAAGTTCCTTTTCGGTAGTAGCATAATTTCTTTGAGCATTGTCTAGAGTCTTACTAGCATAATGGATAACATTTAATTTCTTATCAACTCTTTGCCCTAAAACAACACCTACAGCATAATCACTAGCATCACACATAATTTCAAAGGGTAAATTCCAATCAGGTGGCTGAACAATAGGTGCAGAGACTAATGCTTTCTTAAGCATTTCAAATGCTTCTACACGATCATCATCAAAGACAAATGGTACATCTTTTTGTAATAAATTAGTCAGAGGCCGAGAAATTTTAGAGAAGTCCTTAATGAACCTCCTATAAAATCTGGCATGACCAAGGAAACTTCTTATACCTTTGATGTCCTTGGGACATGGCATCTTTTCAATAGCATCAACCTTGGCTTTATCAACTTCAATACCTTTTTCAGAAACTTTGTGCCCCAAGACAATACCTTCATTAACCATAAAGTGGCACTTTTCCCAATTCAAGACAAGATTAGTTTCTTCACATCTCTGCAAAACTCAATCAAGATTGCTCAAGCAATCATCAAAAGAGGAACCATAGACGGAAAAGTCGTCCATGAAAACCTCACAAATCTTTTCACAAAAGTCAGAGAATATAGCCATCATGCATCTTTGAAAGGTAGCAGGTGCATTACATAAACCAAAAGGCATACGTCTATAAGCAAAAGTACCAAAAGGGCATGTAAAAGTAGTCTTTGATTGATCTTTAGCCGACATAGGTATTTGAGGGAAACCAGAATAACCATCTAGAAAGCAATAATTTGTATGTTTGCATAATCTTTCTAGCATTTGATCAATAAAAGGTAAGGGGTAATGATCTTTCTTAGTAGCTTTATTTAATTTGCAGAAATCAATTCATCTTTATCATTAGGGACAACAGTAATACCTCCCTTCTTAGGGACACAATGGACAGGACTTACCCACTGACTATCAGCAACGGGATAAATTATACCTGCCTCCAGAAGCTTGAGTATTTCTTTTCTTACCACTTCTTTCATTTTAGGATTCAAACGTCGTTGAGGGTCACGAACTATTTAGCATCCGCTTCCAAATTTATTTTATGTTGACAAAGAGTGGGACTAATGCCCTTAAGATCATCGAGAGTATATCCAATAGCTGCACGATGCTTCCTCAGAGTTTTCAGTAATCTTTCTTCTTCATGCTCTGAAAGGTTAGCACTAATAATAACATGATATATTTTCTTTTCATCAAGATAAGCATATTTAAGATTATCAGGCAACGGTTTAAGCTCAAACACGGGACCACCCTTGGGTGGAGGAGGATCCCCTAGGATTTCAACAGGAAAATTGTGTTTCAGAATAGGTTCCTGTTTAAAACATATTTCATCTATTTCCCTTCTTTCATTCATGAACATATCATTTTCATGGTCTAGCAAATAGTGTTCCAAAGGATCACTAGGAGGTACGGCAATAGAAGCAAGACCAATAATTTCATCCTTACTAGGCAATTCTTCCTCATGATGTTGTTTACTAAATTTAGAGAAGTTAAACTCATGAACCATATCATCCAAGCCAATAGTAACAACATTCTTTTCGCAATCTATCTTAGCATTAACAATGTTCAAGAAGGGTCTACCAAATATAATGGGACAAAAGCTATCTTGTGGAGAACAAAGAACAAGAAAATCAGCAGGATATTTAGTTTTTCCACACAAGACTTCAACATCTCTAACAATTCCCACTGGTGAAATAGTATCTCTATTGGCAAGCTTAATTGTAACATCAATATCTTCTATCTCAGCGGGTGCAATTTCATTCTTAATTTCTTCGTACAAAGTATGTGGTATAACACTAGCACTCACACCCATATCACATAAGCCATGATAACAATGATCTCCTATTTTAACAGAAATAACAGGCACGCCTACCACAGGTCTATGTTTATCTCTATCACAGGGTTTAGCAATTCTAGTTGTTTCACCAGAGAATGCAATGACATGCCCATCAATATTATCAGACAAGAGATCTTTAACAATAGCAATATTAGGTTCTACTTTGACTTGCTCAGGAGGTGTATAAGTTCTAGTATTGCTTTTACGAACAACAGTTGATGCTTTAACATGATCCTTTACTCTAGCAGGGAAAGGTGGTTTCTCAACATAAGAGGTGGGAACAATAGGATCATTATAAGTGATGGTCTTTTCTTCAACTTTAATAGGTGCAGCTACTTTTACTTCTATGGGAGGATGATATTTCAACCACTTCTCCTTGGGGAGATCAACATAAGTAGCAAAAGATTCACAGAAAGAAGCTACTATCTCAAAGTCAAGTCCATATTTAGTGCTAAACTTACAGAAAATATCGGTATCCATAAAAGATTTAACACAATCAAACTTAGGTGTCATACCTGACTCCTTACCTTCGTCGAGGTCCCAATCTTCAGAGTTGCGTTTAATTCTATCCAATAAATTCCATCTGAATTCAGTAGTCTTCAACATAAAAGAGCCAGCACAAGAAGTATCGAGCATGGTTTGATTATTATGAGAAAGCCGAGCATAAAAATTCTGAAGAATTGTTTCTCTTGAGAGGTCATGATTGGGGCATGAATATAACATTGATTTAAGCCTCCCCCAAGCTTGAGCGATGCTTTCTCCTTCGCGAGGCCAAAAATTATATATATAATTGCGATCACGATGAACAAGATGCATAGGGTAATACTTTTGATGAAATTCCAATTTCATTCTTTTATAGTTCCATGATCTCGTATCATCACATAGCCTATACCATGTCGATGCGTCTCCCTCCAAAGATAAAGGAAAAGCCTTCTTCTTAACAACATCATCGGATATACCTGCAAGCTTAAATAATCCACAAATATCATCCAAATAGTGTAGATGCTCGTCGGGATGCTTTGTCCTATCTCGTGTAAAAGTATTAGCCAGCAGTTTTTCCATAATACCCGAAGGAAATGCAAAAGGATTTTCATTTTCAATAGGTTCAGTAGGTTGAGGAGCAACTCTTTGCTCTACTGGACGGGGTGAAGATACCCCGAACAAGCCCCTCAGAGATTCAGTTTCCATAGTAACAAGTGACAGAAAATTTCAGCACACTATAAATTTTTCCTTACCAAATTCCACTTACCAAAGGCGCTACACTCCCCGGCAACGGCACCAGAAAAGAGTCTTGATGACCCACAAGTATAGGGGATCTATCGTAGTCCTTTCGATAAGTAAGAGTGTCGAACCCAACGAGGAGCAGAAGGAAATGATAAGCAGTTTTCAGCAAGGTATTCTCTGCAAGTACTGAAATAAGTGGTAACAGATAGTTTTGTGATAAGATAAATTATAACGAGCAACAAGTAACAAAAGTAAATAAGGTGCAGCAAGGT
This sequence comes from Aegilops umbellulata, assembly GCA_032464435.1. NCBI lineage: Eukaryota > Viridiplantae > Streptophyta > Magnoliopsida > Poales > Poaceae > Aegilops > Aegilops umbellulata. The sequence continues at coordinate 279,996,108 of CP136058.1, forward strand.
GGCCCAATCCTTTTTGGTAGCAAAGGACAAGCCGGAACAAACTCTTATAATAGGAAAAGCGCTCCCGAGGACACATGGGAATATCGTCAAGCTAGTTTTCATCACGCTCATATGATTCACGTACGGTACTTTGATAATTTGATATGTGGGTGGACCGGTGCTTGGGTACTGTTCTTACTTGAACAAGCATCCCACTTATGATTAACCTCTATTGCAAGCATCCACAACTACAACAAAAGTATTAAGGTAAACCTAACCATAGCATGAAACATATGGATCCAAATCAGCCCCTTACGAAGCAACGCATAAACTAGGGTTTAAGCTTCTGTCACTCTAGCAACCCATCATCTACTTATTACTTCCCAATGCCTTCCTCTAGGCCCAAATAATGGTGAAGTGTTATGTAGTCGACGTTCACATAACACCACTAGAGGTTAGACAACATACATCTCATCAAAATATCGAACGAATACCAAATTCACATGATTACTAATAGCAAGACTTCTCCCTTGTCCTCGGGAACAAACGTAACTACTCACAAAGCATATTCATGTTCAAAATCAGAGGGGTAATAATATGCATAAAGGATCTGAACGTATGATCTTCCACCAAGTAAACCAACTAGCATGAACTACAAGGAGTAATCAACACTACTAGCAACCTACTAGCACCAATCCCGGACTTAGAGACAAGAATTGGATACAAGAGATGAACTAGGATTTGGAGATGAGATGGTGCTGGTGAAGATGTTGATGGAGATTGCCCTCTCCCGATGAGAGGAGCGTCGGTGATGATGATGGTGATGATTTCCCCCTCCCGGAGGGAAGTGTCCCCGGCAAAACAGCTCCGCCGGAGCCCTAGATTGGTTCCGCCAAGGTTCCCCCTCATGGCGGCGGAGTCTCGTCCCGAAAGGTTGCTTATTATTTTTTTCCTCATCGAAATACTTCATATAGGAGAAGATGGGCGTCGGAGAGCCACCAGGGGGCCCACAAGGTAGGGGGCGCGCCCAGGGGGAGGGGGGCACCTCCCACCCTCGTGAGCAGGGTGTGGGCCACCTGGCCTTCATCTTTGGCGACGATTTTTCTTTATTTATTTTAAGATATTCCGTGGAGTTTCAGGACTTTTGGAGTTGCGCAGAATAGGTCTTCAATATTTGCTCCTTTTCCAGCCAGAATTCCAGCTGCCGGCATTCCCCCTCTTCATGGTAAACGTTGTAAAATAAGAGAGAATAGCCATAAGTATTGTGACATAACGTGAAATAACAGCCCATAATGCAATAAATATTAACATAAAAGCATGATGCAAAATGGACGTATCAGGATACTGATCATCTCCACCGTCGACCTCCTCCAGCCTCCACGGGCTCCTGTTCATCCAGCCTCCACCGCGCGCTACTCCACCGGCTACTGTTCAACCACCCCTCCACCGTCTACTGTTCATCCAGCCCTCCACACCACAGGTCCTATTCAACCACCCCTCCACAGGCACCCCTCCACCGTCTACTGTTCATCCAGCCCTCCACACCACGGGGTCCTGTTCAACTAACCTTCCACCGTCTACTGTTCATCCAGCCCTCCACCACACCACGGGGTCCTGTTCATCCAAAGGCAACGCCACCGCTCACTGTTCATCCAAACCCCCCCGCAACGCTCACTGTTCATCCCATCGATCAACTTTAGTTAGCAGCAGTAGCGAAGGAATCGCTCGATCGGGTTCGGTTAACAGCCATCAATCGATCGCTCGGGTTCAGTAATGCGTAGCTTGCAGTGCAATCACTCGGGTTCAGTTAGAGCCCAACGCCTCGTTCGGGTTCAGTTAGAGCCAACGCCTCGCACACACGTGCGTACATGTACGAGAGAAATGTGCATCGCTCGGCCCCCGACCTCCCACCGTAATCGGGAACTCCCCGAAATTTTCCTCCCCCTCGCTTCTACCATGGTTTTTTCCGTCATGGACGGCCCAAAGAATCTCATGCAGCTGCCTCTCCGGCCCGCCCAGGACGAAAAGCCCATTTTATGTCATGATTTTTTTGTCATAGAAGTAGGAGCCCACCACATCTATGATGATACCGGGTTTTGTCGCAATTATCGTCATAGAAGTGTCATATGTATGACAGAAAAAAAATTCGTTCGGCCCAAAATGTCACGGATGTGTCTTTTTTTGTAGTGAGTGTTTCTGAAATGTTTCCTCATTGTGTGCCGAGGCAACTGAGACCACTATGTATTGTTCAGTTGTTCAGCCTTGAGCTTCTCCTAACTGGCCCCGAATGTTGTATCTTGCCCTTTCCTGGTTGAGCCTTGGCAGCTTCATCGTCAGTTTCAGTTTCCTCGTCCCCGACACTGTCATCTTCATTGTTTTCGTCTGATTGGTCGTCATTCTTGTCAAACTCTTCTTCTTCATCGTCTTCATTTGATTTTTTGGAACTCTGCACCTTGCCCTGTGTTTGTTCAGCGCCAATGACCTCCTTGCTCACTTTGCACGTGCGGGCATTATGCCCGTCAGTTCCCCCACACTTGCGGCAAGTGTAGCTGTTACGTGTGTTGTCTCCATTGGTAGAAACCTGGGTGGCTCCAATCTGCTTGTGCTTGTTGACAGTGCCATCTGTGCGGAGTGGGCATGTGCGGTAGTTATGGTTGCTCACGATGTTGCAGAATCCGCATGCCCTTATCCCAAGAGGTTTGCCGTCCGGGCAAAATTCCACACGCTTGATGGGGCGTGGCGGCTTTTTGGCTGCTGCTTTCGCTGCTTGCGTCTTGCTCTTCCTCCCCTTTGTGTTTGAGAATATGGGTGGTTTAATCACTCTTTCTTGCTGTTGCTGGTAGGATGTGTTGTTGTCATGTCGTTCGCCTACAACACCATCAAGCTCACGATCTCGCATGTGAGCTTGTTGGTGCTCTTGAGTGTGCACATGGGCAAGCTCTGGTTGCTGCTGCTCCTCTTCCTCGTTGTCAAACGGGTCAACAGCTCCCAGATGATTCATCTCGGATAACATTGTAGCAATATCCTTCTCAATGGCTTCATTGTCCGCCACACGTCCATTTTCAGCAGAATGCATGGTGTCGAGTTCTTGTTCAAGTTTCTCCATGATGACCCGCGACCTCGCCATTTGCTCTTGGCTTCTCAAACTTTTTATGTGCACCCTCATGTTGAGCGTCAGCAGTGAGCTTTCAATGCAGCATTGGGATGCCTTGTTTGACGCTACTGTCCTCAAGTCATTTCTATCGAATGTTGGCTGGATGTTCGGCCGTTTGGTGTATCTCCTGAGGATGTATTTCTTTGGAACGCTGGCAGCCTTAATTGTCTGCATCATGCACAGGACATGCACGCAGAAAGGACCTGTGTTGTTTTTGGAAGAGGTTCATGTTTTTTGTCATTTCATTCGAACAAAAACTTTGCAAATAAAGTAGTACAGTATGTAACATCTTTTTTGTTGTATTCCTCACCTGTGTGGTCCCATAGCCTGCACTCGCACTCATATGTTTCTCCCACGGGGTCTGCAACCACCTGGAACGCGTGCTGAGACCATGCGGACAGTTTTTGCGGGTTGTTGTAGCGCACGAGGTACTTTGTGGGCTCTTCCATCTCTGTCGTCGTGAAGAGTGTGCTCAGTTTTAGCCTTTTTCTGATCTCGCTGTACACAACTCGCGAGTAAACCTTTGCCATCTGAGTGTCAAACCCATAGAAGGTCAGCGTGTTTTGTTCCTTCTAACCAATAAAGCAAAGAAAAAAGGAAAAAGTAAATATGCTATCCAGAATTAAGCGGGCGCAACCAAGACAAAGAAATCAGCCCGGTACCGATTTGACTAAGCAAAACAACGCGTCAATCAATTTCTTGCAGCCAGCCCAACAACAGACTTAAACAGAAAATAAAACATCACATATCTCAAAGCATCATCCAATGAATAAAAAATTAACTGACCACAAAATAAAAGGTCAGCTGACTGAAATGTAACTAAAGTGGAGGGTAGTGGGACCCTTTAACCGACTGCGAATCATCGAGTCTGCATACATATATCAGATTTGCTATTTCACATCTAGATGTGAAATAGCTATCTCACATCTAAGTCCATAACCATTGGATGTTATCCTGTCTTTAAGATTCGCGCACACATTTTTTTTTCATCTATCCTGTCACCTGTTTCCTCGTGCGAGCTTGATTTCGCATCGATGCATGTGTGCGCCTGGTTGTTTGTTTTTCCTCGGTCCATTGTGTCCCACGGCCAGGCTTTTTTGTTTTTGTTTTTGTTTTTGTTGGCCTGTTATGCCCGCATAGGGCTTTCGGCTGTTATACACATGTCCTTTTACCGGGCATTAATAGGAACGCACAACGATTTCGTTCTTTCGTGATTAACTGTGTTGTTTTTCTTGCCTAAACAAATGTGTTGTTTTCCATGTTGGGGTGCATGGTACAAATGCACGAGTCGGTTCAGATTATTTTCTTTTCACTTTTACTTTTACTTTTTTGATTATTTGTATTAAATTAATGAGCTTTTAAAAATTAAATTGTTTATAAATTCATGATCTTTTTAAGAGAATTATGATAATTTTGTTTCTAATTTTAATTTTTTGTTGCTTTTGTCGGTATTCATTGTTTTTATTTCTTTCCTTTGTTTTTCTTTATTATGTTCTTTCACGGTTATTATCAGTTTTCTTCATTTTTTGTTTCTTTATTGGGTTCTCCTACTCTAATTTTTGCATTGGTTACCTTTGTTTTTTTGGTTTAAATTGTTTCATTCTTGACTTTCGTGGTTTTTCTTTCTTAGTTTTCGTTGTCTTCATTTTTTTATAGGCTTTGGGTTTTCTTTCTCTTTTTCTATTTTGGTGGCTTCTGCATTTTTCTTTGTTTCTTTGTTGATTTTAATCGATTTTTTTAGCATGTGTCAAATTATTTCAATATACACTCAACATTTTTTGAATGCATCAGAAACATATTTATATACATGTTTTAACATTTTGTACATACATGATTAGCATTTTTTGTCTTCCTTTATTTATTTGTTTCAAGTTCATGAACTTTTTTTCAACACATTTAGCAATGTCTCATCTAAGTTTCTGATCGTTCGACCTGTTCGCTTTTAAAATTGTTTGTGCAAATCTTGATCTTGGATTATTTTGTCACGCACATCCTATACTTCCATGTCTCGCCGTACGTCTGGTGTCCACTTGTCATCCCGTTCGCGTGTGCGTCTTTTGTTGGGCCGACTTCGAGACGCGATCTGAAGACCCGTTTTTATTTTTGGCGTGCATTTTATAAGTTAAAGACACGAGTTGGTCAGCGCTTCCTCAATTCCATCGTCATTGTCTCTCTCCCACCCCCATTTGCCTTGGAGTAGAGCCGATGCGAGTAGGAAGGAGGAAGACGACTAAGGGGTTCGATCTTTGTCCACACGTTGAAGACATGCATCTGGTTCGCCTTTTGTGTTTCATTTGACAAACAACTATCTTGGAAGTCCTCCCTTGACACACAATCTTCAATTGAGGGGGGCGGAGGGTAACCATTTTCGTCCCAGTTACAACTCCATCCTCAACATGCAACCGGGTCCATGTTTTTCCTAGTTGCAACTAGGCATGTGTTTTGTTTTCTATCCCAGTTGTAAGTGCACGCTCGACTCACGACTAGGCTTCTGGTTTGTCACTGTAACAATTTCAAGTTCACTCCCGACTCACAAATGGTATCGTAGTTTTGTGTAGTTGTCACGATTGCAAGTCCGTTCATTCGCAACTAGGCCCCTAGTTTGTTGCATCCTAGTTGCAAGTCCACCCTTGACTCGCAATTGGGCTTCTAGTTCCATAGTTGTCCTACTTGCAATCCATCCTCGACTGGCAACTAGGCCCATAGTTTTGTTGTCGTCTCAGTTGCAAGTCCACCTTCGACTTGTAACTCGTATCGTAGTTTTGTGTAGTTGTCACCGTTGCAAATCCACCATTGACTCACAACTAGGCCGTAGTTTGTTTCTTCTCAGTTGCAAGTCCAACCTTCACTCGCAACTTGACCCGTGTTTTGTTTTCCATCCCAGTTGCAGGTCCACCCTTAACTCGCAACTAGGCTTGTACTTTGTTTTAGCCCAGCTGCAAGTTGACTCTTGAGTTGCAACTAGGCTCGTAGTTTTGTATTTGTCCCAGTTGCAAGTCCGCCATCGACTTGCAACTGGGCTCGTAGTTGTCCCAGTTGCAAGCCCACCTTTGACTCGTAACTGGGCACATAATTTGTTTCATCCCAGTTTCAAGTCGGACCCTTGACTCGCAACTAGGCTTATGGTTTCCTAGTTTTCGAAGTTGATAGTCCACTCTCGTTTGTCTAATTGGCTCATAGTTGTCCTAGTTGCAACACCACACTCGACTAGCAACTAGGCATGTGTTTTCTTTTTCTTACGAGTTGCAAGCCCACCCTCGACTCGCAATCGGGATCGTAGTTTGTCATTGTCGCAGTTGAAAATTCACTCTGGACTCGCGAATGATATCGTAGTTTTGTGTAGTTGTTAGGGTTACAAGTATATCCTTGATTCGCAACTAGGCCAGTAGTTTGTTTCATCCCAATTGCAAGTCCACCCTTGACTCGCAATTGTGATTGTAGGTTCATAGTTGTCCCAATTGCAAGTCCACCCTCGACTCGCAACTGGGCCCATAGTTTTATTGTTGTCTTAGTTGCCAATCCATCTTTGATTCGCAACTCGTATCGTAGTTTTGTGTAGTTGCCCCAGTTACAAGTCCAACCTTCACTCACAACTCGGCCCATGTTTTTTCCATCCTAGTTGCAGGTCCACCCTTAACTCGTAATTGGGCTTTTAGTTTGTTTTATCCCAGCTGCAAGTCGACCCTTGACTCGCAACAGAGCTCATAGTTTTGTATTTGTCCCAGTTGCAAGTCCGGTCTCGACTTGCAACTGGGCTCGTAGTTTTCCCAGTTGCAAGCCCACCTTCGACTCGCAACTAGAGTATTTGTTTTTATTTTTCATCACAGTTGCAAGCTCACCCCTTGACTCGCAACTGGGCACATAACTTGTTTCATCCCTGTTGCAAGTCGGACCCTTGACTCACAACTAGGCCTATAGTTTCATAGTTTTCACAGCTGCAAGTCCACCCTCGACTGGCTAATTGGCTTGTAGTTGTCCTAGTTGCAACACCACACTGGACTGGCAATTGGGCATGTGTTTTGTTTTCCACCCCAGTCGCAAGCCCACCCTCAACTCGCAACTGCGATCGTAGTTTGTCATTGTCCTAGTGGAAAATTCAGTCTCGACTCGCAAATGGTATTATAGTTTTGTGTAGTTGTTAGGGTTGCAAGTCTGTCCTTGATTCGCAACTAGGCCCGTAGTTTGTTTCATCCCAGCTGCAAGTCTAACTTGTACTTGCAAGTCAACCTATGTTTTATTTTTCATCCCAGTTGCAGGTCCACCCTTAACTCGCAACTCGGTCTGTAGTTTGTTTTTACCCCACTTGTAGTAAATGGGCAAGTTCTGTATTTGTCCCAGTTGCAAGTTCGCTCTTCACTCGCAACTGGGCTCGTAGTTGTCCCAGTTGCATGCCCACCTTCGACTCGCAACTAGAGTATGTGTTTTCATTTTTCATCATAGTTGCTAGCTCACCCTTGACTCGTTACTGCGCACCTAGTTTGTTTCATCCTAATTGTAGTCGAACCCTTGACTCGCAACTAGGCTTATAGTTTCGTAGTTTTCATAGTTGCAAGTCCACCCCCGACTGGCAAATGGGCTCGTAGTTGTCCCAGCTGCAAGTTAACGCTCGACTGCCACTGAGCATGTGTTTTGTTTTCATCACAGTTGCAAGCCCACCCTCGACTCGCAACTAGAGCATGCATTTTTTATTTTTCATCACAGTTGCAAGCATACACTTCACTTGCAAGTCGGTGCATGTGCATTTTCACCTGTGAAACAAAACTCAACCGAGCCAGCTGCGTGTTCATCCTAGATATGCAAATTTGATTATTTTTGGTTTTTTGTTTTTTTCTCCACATTTAAAAAATAAATTCATCGCGTCATATGCTTGTAAAATGTTCAACGTGTATTTAAAAAAATATTCATCTCGTCCATAAAAAACAATCGAGTGTGTCATTTTTTCCATTTTTTTAATTTTGCCAAACAAACACTTGATTGATGCATCCATGCTGCTTTTCACGTGCTAAATAAAGGAAGAAAACATAAAGGTGAAAGTGACAGGGGAGAGAGAGAGAGGGGTTTCACATCAGTGGGGTTCTTTTTCTACGTAATATGACAGGTTCATCACAACACCGGTTACACGTTGGGTCTACAAGTGCTAACTTCTTTACGGACGTACACGTGCTAGAAGAAAAAAAGCCAACGAAGACGCACGACAGCCCACACTCGTGGCGCTAACTGGGCGGGGCGCTACCGCTGACGAGAAGCACATGAAATCGATACAAACAAATAATGGACAGGAAGTGGGTTAGTCTACCTACTGATTTGTGATAATGTCATAGCTAGATGTGAAATATTATCTCACATCTAGATGCAACATAGATAGACCCTACATATAATTACCAATTGTGTGTCACCTTCCTCTCTGCCTTTTCATTGGAGCCCGCGCGTCAACGTCTCTCTGCCTCGATGAACATGAGTATACTGCGCCTTCTTTTAAAGCTTAAAATGCTCTGTTCTGCCGTGGGAAGGTGGAATGCCACCGCCACCACCACTACTACCACCTACCTCGTTGCTTCCTTCGCCATCAGAAAACACACCCAGAGCGAGCCCATGGCTGAGCATGGATATACAAGAATCAATCAATCAAAGTAGCACGCTAAAAGGCAAAATCCCATTTCGCCGCGCGTGCCACAAACTTTGACCTTGCCAGGGGAAACTTGGGCGCCACACTGCCTGGACGCCTATTTATTCCATCCCTGGTACAGCTGCGACACCAAAGAAACCAAGAACAGAACTGAAACATGGAGACCACGGTCACCGCGGCGACAGCCACCACCAGCTCGAGCGTCGGCCACGGAGCCGGCGGCGGTGGTGCTTCTGCGAGAGTCCTGCTCCTCCCGTACCCGGGGGCGCAGGGCCACACCAACCCGATGCTCCAGCTCGGCCGCCGCCTGGCGTACCACGGCCTCCGCCCCACACTCGTCGCCACCCGCTACGTGCTCTCCACCACCCCGCCCCCCGGCGCGCCCTTCGGCGTCGCCGCCATCTCCGACGGCTGCGACGCCGGCGGCATGGCCTCGTGCCCAGACATGGCGGAGTACGTCTCGCGGCTGGCGGCCGTGGGCTCCGAGACGCTGCGGGAGCTCCTCCTGTCGGAGGCGCGCGCGGGGCGGCCCGTGCGCGTGCTGGTGTACGACGCTCACCTGGCGTGGGCGCGGCGGGTGGCGCAGGCGTCCGGCGTCGCGGCCGCGGCCTTCTTCTCCCAGCCGTGCGCGGTGGACGTCGTCTACGGGGAGCTGTGGGCGGGGCGGCTGGCGCTGCCGGCGACGGACGGGCGCGCGCTGCTCGCGAGGGGAGCGCTCGGCGTGGAGCTGGGGCCGGAGGACATGCCGCCGTTCGCGGCGGTGCCGGAGTCGCAGCCAACGTTCCTCAAGGTGTCAGTTGGGCAGTTCGAGGGGCTGGAGGACGCCGACGACGTGCTCGTCAACTCATTCCGCGACCTCGAGCCAAAGGTGAGCCATACTTCTCTGCTCTAGTCACTCGATGGGTTCTGTAAAGGCGAAATCACGTGAGCGTCTGTAGGACGATAGACTCTCTCTGTAAGCTTGAAAGAAATCATCCACAATTATAAACTGCACGCAACACAGATGCAGTTTATGATTGCAGCGCGTGCACATTTTGGGCATAACCAAGAAATGATAAGAGTAAAATTGCCTCCAAAATAGAGTACATTCGGACAAGTTATAATGTGGGAGACCATGCTAAGAGGGCCCCTTTGGTTCAAAGGATTTTCATAGAAATTTTGGAGGATTAGAATCCTTAGGAATTTTTCGTACGTTGGTTGTTTGATTCATATGATTGAATCTTATAGGAATTTTTTCTAAGGAATCTTTTGTACTACTTCCCATAGAATTTCTAGCATCTACTCACATGTTTGAAATAATCATTTGTTTTTCCTATGATGCAATCAAACAACACAAAAACTTTTAGGATTGGGATGAGTATGACATTTCAATCCTATGTTTTTCTGATGCCTGCGTTTTAGAATCCTGTGAATCAAACACATATACTACAAAACAAGAATTTACTTATTAGCCAATAACTCGATAGAGTACACCATTGTAGTTTTCTACGAGATTATATTTTATATTTATAGTATGAGGAGAACCCATAACACCAAATGAGGTTTGAGATTTGCGGGAGCCTCATGGATAGGATGCGCCTATGCATGATTCTGCTTCACAGAATGTGCATATGTTATCCTAGTGAATAAATATGGCACATCCGGTGTGAGCTGTGAATCGAGTCCATATGCTTCTTTTCCACGGCGAAATTTATATGGTTAGAAACAAACAAACTCGCTCCCGTGAATAGGTTGTGCCTATGAACGATTCTGCTTCGTTGGGTTCAAATAGAATTTGATCTTTGACACATTGTCATTTGAGCAGGAGGTAGAGTACATGGAATTAACATGGAGAGCGAAGATGGTTGGCCCAATCTTGCCATCATTCTACCTCGACGATGATCGTCTACCATCCAATAAATCATACGGTTTTAACTTTTTCAACGGTGATGCACTGTGCATGGATTGGCTAGAGAAGCAAAGCAATTCATCCGTTGTGCTGGTGTCCTATGGGACTGTCTCTAATTATGATGCAACCCAGCTAGAGGAGCTTGGCAATGGACTGTGCAATTCCGGAAAACCTTTTCTTTGGGTTGTAAGGTCCAACGAGGAACACAAGTTATCCAAAGAACTCAAGGAAAAATGTGAGGAGATTGGATTAATTGTCTCATGGTGCCGCCAGCTTGAGGTTCTTGCACATAGGGCTATTGGTATGATATCACACACCATATTTCTTTTCATTCTTTGTTGCACAAGGTTACTACAAGATATGACAAAACGATAGTGATAATAATATTATATTTCTTAATTCCTGGCATACATGCAGGTTGCTTTGTTACCCATTGTGGATGGAACTCGACACTAGAGGCACTTGTTAATGGTGTACCTCTTGTGGGTATTCCGCATTGGGCTGACCAACCCACCATTGCAAAGTATGTGGAAAGTGCTTGGAGCATGGGTGTGCGTGTACGGAAGGACAATAATGGATATCTAAAGCTGGAGGAGGTCGAGAGGTGCATTAGAGAGGTGATGGATATGGAGAGAAAGGATGAGTACAAAAGAAATGCTGCGAAGTGGATGCAAAAGGCCAAGGAGGCAATGCAGGAAGGAGGAAGTTCAGACAAGAATATCGCTGAATTTGCTACCAAGTATTCATCAATATAAAGTTTGAACAATGTTTTACTTCAATATAAGCAAGTATGCAGTGATTTCGGCCCTACAGAAGTTTAGAGTGGCCGACATTTTCCGTATGTAATTGTAGTGATATCTTCTTCACATTTAGAAGTATGCTGGACTTTTTATATATATACAACATGCAATTTTTTTTTACATGTTATATGTGATTCTGGTCCGGAAAGTGCACTACATAGTGCACTACATTATTTGTAGATAGCCCTCTCCCCTAATTATTACTTGGCATTTATCAAAGTAGGAGGTGGGGGTTCCCAAAGAGATGACTTCAAGAAAATAGCGAATGTATTTTAATCATCTTATTTTCACAAAAAACTTAGCTGCAAGCTTAAAAAATTGTTGCGATTTATTGATGTAATAGCTTAGGGTGATGGTTCGACTAACACAATGAGCGATCATAAAATATAAAACAAACACAGACATAGTTATGCGATAAATACTCCTTCGAAATAAGTGTGCCACATGTCAAAATTGTTGGAAATATGCCCTAGAGGCAATAATAAATAGGTTATTATTATATTTCCTTGTTCATGATAATCGTTTATTATCCATGCTAGAATTGTATTGATAGGAAACTTAGATACATGTGTGGATACATAGACAACACCATGTCCCTAGTAAGCCTCTAGTTGACTAGCTCGTTGATCAATAGTTGGTTACGGTTTCCTGACCATGGACATTGGATGTCATTGATAACGGGATCACATCATTAGAAGAATGATGTGATGGACAAGACCCAATCCTAAGCATAGCACAAGATCGTGTAGTTCGTATGCTAAAGCTTTTCTAATGTCAAGTATCATTTCCTTAGACCATGAGATTGTGCAACTCCCGAATACCGTAGGAATACTTTGGGTGTGCCAAGCGTCACAACGTAACTGGGTGGCTATAAAGGTGCACTACGGGTATCTCCGAAAGTGTCTGTTGGGTTGGCACGAATCGAGACTGGGATTTGTCACTCCGTGTGACGGAGAGGTATCTCTAGGCCCACTCGGTAGGACATCGTCATAATGTGCACAATGTGATCAAGGAGTTGATCACAGGATGATGTGTTACGGAACGAGTAAAGAGACTTGCCAGTAACGAGATTGAACAAGGTATCGGGATATCGACGATCGAATCTCGGGCAAGTAAAATACCGCTAGACAAAGGGAATTGCATACGGGATTGATCGAATCCTCGACATCTGTAAGTGCATCTAGTGCCCCTTAGTGATTTTGGTGTATTGAAGACTTATAGGTTAAGTATCTAATGCGTTTATGAGTGTACACAGGTCTATAAGTCTATGAGGAGTTTGATATTTAAAGTGAAAGTCGACCCCTAAAAAATAAAGTTCTTCGGCTGAAGACTTTGATATTCTGAAGACTTTCTGAAGACTTTCTGAAGACTCTGAAAGTGAAGAAATTGGTGTAACCCTGAAGACTTGGTATTCATTCGAGGAATGTGAAGCGTGAAGACTTCTGTTTTCGTAGTTTCATTTTTCGCTTTCTTGAGTCATAGGAAACACCGTACTGTTAAAGGGGGTCGAGGAAATACTAAGGAGATATTTCCAAGTGATGCTCAACTCAAATCCTACACCTACCAATCCCTTCGAGTGAAGCCATTGGAAATCTCATACAGTTCAGTCAAATTCTTCAGTGACAGAGACGCAGTTCTTCTGGTCACTGAGGACTTTGCTCTGACTGAGGAGTTAGGAATTCGCCAGTGCGAATTTCCTACACAGTGAGGAACATGATAGCCCTGAGGAATTTGTAATCCAAATTTCCAACCGTTGCTGTGCTACGCGCCAGCTGTCCCAAAATATCTTATCCATCCAACGGTCATATCATTGAAGGGCATTTATGTCTTATCATGTCAGGCTGCTCCCTAGGCTATAAATAGCCGCCCTCTACAACCACTAGCTGGTTGGCTGCTCCGCGAGAACTTGACACTTGTCATTTGAGAGCAACCCATCCTCCGGGGACTTTGAGCGAAAATCATCAAGTGAGGAAAATCCGAACCCAAACCCAAAACACCTACAAACCCGAAGTGATTGAGCATCACTGAAGAGATTGATCCTGCGTGGATCCGACGCTTGTTACCTTTGAAGACTGTGCTTCTTCCAGACGGTTAGGCGTCAAGGTCTAGAGCATCCAAGAGGAATTGTGGATCGCCGAGTGACCAAGTCTGTGAAGGTTTGGAAGTCACCTGAAGACTTACCACGAGTGATTGGGCGAGGACTGTGTGTTCTTAGCTCAAGGAGAATACGGTGAGGACTTGGTGTCCTGAGCTGCGTGCTCAGCGACTGGGTGTCCGGGACTGTGTGTCCTCGAGTTTAAATACTCAGCCGCTCCAACCAGACGTACAACTGAGACAGCAGTTGGAACTGGTCTACCAAATCATTGTCTTCACCAAGCTTACTGGTTCCATTTCCTCAACACTTTCATTTCCTCATTACTGTGTTGTCTGTTTGTTCATATCTGTGTTTGAAGACTTTGACTGAAGACTTTCACAAATTCCTCAGTTCAATTTCTTCAGTCTGTTTGTCTTCATCTAGAGTTATCCTGTGCATACGCTTTCTGTACTCTGTGTTTGTCTTCATTTCATCATGATGACCATGCATGTAATCTGTTATGTTTACTTCTGAGTACTTATTCCGCTGCTAGTATTTCTTCGCTAAGGAATTTCCTCACGAGCAAATTCCTCAGTGAAGAATTTCATAAAAATCGCCTATTCACCCCCCCTCTAGTCGATATAACGCGCTTTCAATTGGTATCAGAGCAAGGTACTCCCTTGTTCTGTGTGATTTTGGTTTAACCGCCTGGAGTTTTAAGTTATGTCGACCACAGATATGAAGAAAGTCCCATGCCTCATCTTTGACGGTCACGAGTATCCCAAATGGAAGGCCATGATGAAAAAGCGTCTCATGGTGATGAACAGCGAGCTGTGGACCGTCACTGAGATCGGTCTGACCGACCTGTGCAAGATGGCGGAAGCTGATGACATTCGCAAGTACACTCTTCTCAACCTCACAGCAAAGGACGTCATCTGCTCCTGCCTGTCTCGAAATCAGTTCAGGAACGTCATGCATCTCGATCAGGCAAAGCTTATCTGGGACCGTCTCTCTGAGGTCTATGAAGGTCATCGAACCCGTCATGATCCTTGGTTTGAGGATTTCAAGGAATCGCTCAAATCGATGACATTCGAACCAGAATCATCATCCTCCTCACCATGCCTCATGGCAGATGGTAAACAGGTAACTGAATGCTACCTATCTGAGTCTAGTGATGAAGAATCTGATGATGAATTTGGACCTAGTTATGTCAAACTTGCTTCCCTTGCTGCTAAACAACAAAGAGCTTTGAAAAATGCTAATGATATGCTTAGTAAGAGCAATGATATGTTGGGTGAAGAAATGGATCAGTCACAAGCCTTGGCTGAAAGTCTTCTGAGACTTCATTCTAAGTATGACTCCCTTCAAGATCAGCATAACTCTCTCTTGTCTAATTTTGAGAAGATAAGAGCGAATTATTACCCAACGCTGCTCAGGAAGAATTTGTTCCTCCATGTTTAAAATGCATTGAACGAGAATCTGCTAATTCTTCACCTAAATGTTCAAATGCTTCAAATGTTACAAATTCTTCACCTGTCTCTGCTATCACTAATTCCTCATCTGAGGACATTGCTAGTATCACTGACGATGCAGGGCTGAAGGAATTGTACATGACAGGCATGTACAAAAGCCTCAAAGGGCATCAGGCTCTTTGTGATGTGCTTAAAATGCAGATCCTCAACAGGAACCCTAAGAAAGAGGGTATTGCCTTTGAGAGGAAACTCAATGCGGATGGTACTTATTGGAAGCCTGAGCAGTACCCCAAAACCTCATGGGTTGCTGCAAAGGGACCTCCAGTTGATCCATCTGATTTATCTGGCTATACATGTGAATCTTCTCATACTTCTGATGAGTCATTTGACTCCAACTATAAACTGTTCAAAGATCAGAATGGTGAAGTATTTGCTAGATATGTTGGCACTAACTGCAGGAACGGTTCCCCTATGAAGAAAATCTGGGTTCCCAAAAGTTGCCTTGAAAGTCTTCAGGTGAATGTCCTCATGACACCACCTGTGAAGAAAAGGAACCCCGGATCTAATTCTTCATATGGACCAAATTCGTCATATGGATCCAAGTCCTCATACAGACCAAATTCCTCAAGAGGATCAAATTCCTCACATGGATCAAAGTCCTCATATGAACATCATCGTGCTAAGAACTCAGTTTTGCAGGGAAGAGCCAAGGGCTATAACTATGAGCATTATTCTTCTAATCATTATGTTCACAAGTCCTCGAAGAATTTCTCTGCTTATGCATATGCTTACCCTAACCCCTCTTACGTGAAACGAAATGGTTTGGCTGCTTTGCCACCATTCTCATATGGAGCTCGCAGAGTGATGAACTCTTTGCCACCCCTTCAGATGTGGGTGGTGAAGAAAAATAACTAATCTCTTCTGCAGGGTCAGGTCTCCAGACGTGCTGTAACGTCTGAAGAATTTGCTGGGGACCTGACAAAAATTTCTTGAAAGGACGCGGGCTAACCATGATGAAATGAACTTTCATTTCACACGTCCTCCCTCTGTTTTATCTGTTCTACTGCTTGATGAAATTGATTTGATGAAATGTGATATCATATTCTTCACTGCTGAAGTATATGAGGTCGTAAGTTGCACTAATTCATCTACAGGATGATCAACCCAAAGCCACTGAGTGGGTACTTGATAGTGGATGTACAAATCACATGACTGGTGACAAGAATCTGTTGATGGATGCTCCCTTATCAGCGTCACACATGAAGCATATCATCTTCGCTGACAAAAGCAAAAGTCAGGTATTGGGTCTAGGTAAGGTTGCTATCACAAAGGATCGACACATGGACAAAGTCATGCTTGTTGAGTCCTTAGGATACAATCTTATGTCTGTCTCAATGCTTTGTGATCTTGATATGGTTGTTGTCTTCGGCAAGTATCGTTGTGTTGTGATTATGGAAGCTGACAAATCCAAAGTCTTCGAAGGCTTTAGGAGAGGAGACTTGTATATTGTTGATTTCTCTGCAGATTCACAACCTGCCGTGTGCCTACTTGCAAAAGCTTCAGAAGGATGGCTATGGCATCGACGACTTGGTCATGCAGGCATGAGGAATCTGCACACGCTTGCGAAGAAAAAGCATGTCATTGGCATTGAGAATGTCAAATTCCTCAAGGATCACTTATGCGGTGCCTGTGAAGCTGGAAAGATGACCAAGGCCAAGCATCCAGCGAAGACCATCATGACTACTACTCGTCCATTCGAATTGCTTCACATGGATCTCTTCGGTCCTAATCATTATTCTTCAGTCTCTAATGAAGCATCTCAATATGGCTTTGTTATTGTTGATGATTACTCTCGTTACACATGGGTACACCTTGTCTCTTACAAAATTGAAGTGCAGGAAGTCTTCAAACGATTTTCCTTGAGGGCTTCAACCAACTTTGGTGTGAAGATCAAGCACATCAGAAGCGACAATGGCACTGAGTTCAAGAATTCGGGTCTCGATGACTATCTTGATGAACTTGGTATTACTCATGAATTATCTGCTCCTTATACTCCTCAACAGAACGGCGTCGTGGAGCGCAAAAACAGGACTCTTGCTGAGATGGCTCGCACTATGCTCGATGAGTACAAAACCCCTCGTCGTTTCTGGGTTGATGCAATTGATACTGCGTGCCATATCATCAACAGAGTATATCTTCACAAATTCTTCAAGAAGACTGCCTATGAACTCCTCACTGACAAGAAACCCAATGTGAGTTATTTCAAAGTCTTCGGTGCCAAATGCTGGATTAGAGATCCTCATCACAACTCTAAATTTGCACTGAAAGCACATGAAGGTTTCATGCTTGGTTACGGAAAGGACTCGCACACCTACAGAGTCTTCAACAATGTTCTTCACAAGATTGTTGAAACTGTAGATGTGCGGTTCGATGAAACTAATGGCTCGCAAAGAGAGCACCTACCTTCTGTGTTAGATGAACCAGCACCTGAGGAATCGATCAAGCACAAGGCTACTGAAGATATCATTCCTACTGAAGAATCTGCTGAAGAATTCATTCCTGAACGTGAAGAACGTCGAGCTGATGCACCTGAAGAAAATGCTGAGGAAATTGATGCTGAAGAAAATGCTGATCAAATTCCTCAATGGCAACCAACTCACCCTCGCGTTGCAAAAGAAGTGCAAGTGGAGAAGATCATCGATGACATTAGAGCACCAGGTCCTCTCACACGCTCAAAAGCTTCACATCTATCTAACTTTTGTGGGCACTTTGCTTTTGTCTCTATCACAGAGCCCACTAAGGTAGATGAAGCATTTCTGGAGCCTGAGTGGATTCAGGCCATGCAAGAAGAATTACATCAGTTCAAGCTCAACAACATATGGGAACTAGTCAATCGTCCCGATCCTCGCAAGCATAACATCATTGGTACAAAGTGGATCTACCGCAACAAGCAAGATGAAAATGGTGTTGTGGTGAGGAATAAGGCACGACTTGTAGCTCAAGGCTACACACAGGTTGAAGGAATTGATTTCGATGAAACTTTTGCACCTGTTGCTAGGCTTGAAGCTATTCGCATATTACTTGCTTATGCTAACCATCATGATATCATCTTATACCAAATGGATGTGAAAAGTGCATTCCTCAATGGTAAGATTGAGGAAGAATTATATGTTGCTCAACCACCAGGTTTTGAAGATCCGAAACATCCTGACAAAGTCTTCAGACTTAACAAGGCCCTCTATGGCCTCAAGCAGGCCCCACGGGCGTGGTATGACACATTGAAGGAATTCTTCATGAAGAAAGGCTTCACACCCGGTTCACTCGATCCCACTCTTTTTACTAAATCATATGATGGTGAACTGTTTGTGTGCCAAATATATGTTGATGATATCATCTTTGGCTGTACTGACCAACGTTATAGTGATGAATTTGCCTATATGATGAGTGAAGAATATCAAATGTCTATGATGGGGAACGTAGAAGAAATTCAAAATTTTCCTACGTGTCACCAAGATCTATCTATGGAGAAACCAGCAACGAGGGGAAGGAGAGTGCATCTACATACCCTTGTAGATCACTAAGCGGAAGCGTTCAAGTGAACGGGGTTGATGGAGTCGTACTCGCCGTGATCCAAATCACCGATGATCCTAGTGCCAAACGGACGGCACCTCCGCGTTCAACACACGTACAGCCCGGGGACGTCTCCCATGCCTTGATCCAGCAAGGAGAGAGGGAGAGGTTGAGGAAGACTCCGTCCAGCAGCAGCACAACGGCGTGGTGGTGTTGGAGGAGCGTGGAACTCTAGCAGGGCTTCGCCAAGCACTACGAGAGACGAGGAGGGAGAGAGGTAGGGCCGCGCCTTGGGAGAATTCATCTCATCTCTTGGGCAGCCCCAAAACCTCCACTATATATAGGGGCAAGGGGGAGGGGGAGGCGCCCTAGGGTTTCCCCTAGGGGGGGCGGCAGCCAGGGCAGATTGGATCTCCCCTTTGGGTGACTTGGCCCCCAAGCCAGGAGGTGGGAACCCTAGATGGGGCGCCCCAAACCCCCTGGTCACGTGGGAATAGGTGAGGGGGGCGCACAGCCCCTTAGTTTGCTGGTTTTCCCCCTTCCCTTGGCCCATGAAGCCCCCCAACACTTGTCGGGGCTCCCGAAACACCTTTCGGTCATGCTGGTCATCACCCGATACCTCCAGAACACTCCCGGACTCCAAAACCCTTCGTCCAATATATCAATCTTTACCTCCGGACCATTCCGGAACTCCTCGTGACGTCCGGGATCTCATCCGGGACTCCGAACAACATTCGGTAACCACATACAAACTTCCTTTATAACCCTAGCGTCACCGAACCTTAAGTGTGTAGACCCTACGGGTTCGGGAAGCATGCAGACATGACCGAGACGTTCTCCGGTCAATAACCAACAGCGGGATCTGGATACCCATGTTGGTTCCCACATGTTCCACGATGATTTCATCGGATGAACCACGATGTCGAGGATTCGATCAATCCCGTATTCAATTCCCTTTGTCTAGCGGTATTGTACTAGCCCGAGATTCGATCGTCGGTATCCCTATACCTTGTTCAATCTCGTTACCGGCAAGTCTCTTTACTCATTCCGTAACACATCATCCCGTGATCAACTCCTTGATCACATTGTGCACATTATGATGATGTCCTACTGAGTGGGCCCAGAGATACCTCTCCGTCACACGGAGTGACAAATCCCAGTCTCGATTCGTGCCAACCCAACAGACACTTTCGGAGATACCTGTAGTGTACCTTTATAGCCACCCAGTTACATTGTGACGTTTGGCACACCCAAAGAATTCCTACGGTATCTGGGAGTTGCACAATCTCATGGTCTAAGGAAATGATACTTGACATTAGAAAAGCCTTAGCATATGAACTACACGATCTTTGTGCTAGGCTTAGGATTGGGTCTTGTCCATCACATGATTCTCCTAATGATGTGATCCCGTTATCAACGACATCCAATGTCCATGGTCAGGAAACCGTAACCATCTATTGATCAACGAGCTAGTCAACTAGAGGCTTACTAGGGACATGGTGTTGTCTATGTATCCACACATGTATCTGAGTTTCCTATCAATACAATTATAGCATGGATAATAAACAATTAATCATGAATGAGGAAATATAATAATAACCTATTTATCATTGCCTCTAGGGCATATTTCCAACAGTCTCCCACTTGCACTAGAGTCAATAATCTAGTTCACATCGCCATGTGATTAACATTCACAGGTCACATCGCCATGTGACCAACATCCAAAGAGTTTACTAGAGTTCATAATCTAGTTCACATCACTATGTGATTAACACTCAATGAGTTCTGGGTTTGATCATGTTGCTTGTGAGAGAGGTTTTAGTCAACGGGTCTGCAACAGTCAGATCCGTATGTGCTTCGCAAATCTCTACGCTATATTTGGAGCCATTTCAAATAACTGTTCTACTTGGAGCTATTCTAAATTGTTGCTCCATTATACGTATCCGGTATCTCTACTCAGAGCTATGCGGATAGGTGTTAAGCTTGCATCGACGTAACTCTTTATGTCGAACTCTTTATCACCTCCATAACCGAGAAACATATCCTTATTCCTCTAAGGATAATTTTGACCGCTATCTGGTGATCTACTCCTAGATCACCTTTGTACCCTCTTGCCAGACATGTGGCAAGGCACACATCAGGTGCGGTACTCAGCATGGCATACCGTATAGAGCCTATGACAAAAGCATAGGGGACGACCTTCGTGCTTCCTCTTTCTCCTGCCGTGGTCGAGCTTTAACTCTTAACTTCATACCTTACAACTCAGGCAAGAACTCCTTCTTTGACTGATCCATCTTGAACACCTTCAAGATCATGTCAAGGTATGTGCTCATCTGAAAGTACCACTAAGCGTTTTTTTATCTATCCTTATAGATCTTGATGCTCAATGTTCAAGTAGCTTAATCCAGGTTCTCCATTGAAAAACACCTTTCAAATAACCCTATATGCTTTCCAGAAATTCTACATCATTTCGGATCAACAATATGTCATCCACATATACTTATCAGAAATGTCGTAGTGCTCCCACTCACTTTATTGTAAATACAAGTTTCTAACAAACTATGTATAAACCCATAAACTTTTGATTTCTCCATCAAAATGTATATTCCGACTCCGAGATGCTTGCTCTAGTCCATGGAAGGATCGCTGGAGCTAGCATACCTTTTAGCATCCTTAGGATCGACAAAACCTTTCTGATTGTATCACATACAACCTTTCCTTACGAAAATTGGTAAGGAAACTTGTTTTGACATCCATCTGCCAGATTTCATAAATGCAGCTTATGCTAACATGATTCCGACGGACTTAAGCATCGCTACGGGTGAGAAAATCTCATCGTAGTCAACTACTTGAACTTGTCAAAAACTCTTCGCCACAAGTCGAGCTTCATAGACGGTGACATTACCGTCCACGTCCGTCTTCTTCTTAAATATCCACATGTACCTAATAGCCTTACGACCATCAAGTAGTTCTTCCAAAGTCTACACTTTGTTTTTATATATGGATCCTTTCTCGGATTTTATGGCCTTGAGCCATTCATCAGAATCCGGGCCCACCATCGCTTCTCCATAGCTCGTAGGTTCATTGTTGTCTAGCAACATGACTTCCGTCCTATGAGGTTTGGGAGTGTCTTGATCCGAAGTCTCATGATCACTATCATAAGCTTCCACTTCAATTGGTGTAGGTGCCATAGGAACAACTCATGTGCCCTGCTACACACTAGTTGAAGTGGCGGTTCAATAACCTCATCAAGTCTCCACCATCCTCCCACTCAATTCTTTCGAGAGAAACTTTTCCTCGAGAAAGGACCCGATTCTAGAAACAATCCCTATTGCTTTGGATCTGAGACAAGAGGTATACCCAACTGTTTTGGGTGTCCTATGAAGATGCATTTATCCGCTTTGGGTTCGAGCTTATCAGCCTGAAACTTTTTCACATAAGCGTCGCAGCCCCAAACTTTTAAGAAATGACAACTTAGGTTTCTCCAAACCATAGTTCAAACGGTGTCGTCTCAACGGAATTACATGGTGCCCTATTAAAGTGAGAGCGGTTGTCTCTAATGCCTAACCCATAAACGTTAGTGGTAATTTGACAAGAAACATCATGGTACGCACCATATCCAATAGGGTGCAACTATGATGTTCGGACACACCATCACACTATGGTGTTCCAGGCGGTATTAGTTGTGAAACAATTTCCATAGTGCCAAACTCGTAACTCAGGTATTCATTTCTATGATCATATCATAGACATTTTATCCTCTTATCACGAAGATCTTCAACTTCACTCTGAAATTACTTGAACCATTCAATAATTCAGACTTGTGTTTCATCAAGTAAATATACTCAGTATCTACTTAAATCATCTGTGAAGTAAGAATATAACGATATCCACTGCGTGCCTCAGCACTCATTGGACTGCACACATCAAAATGTGTTACTTCCAACAAGTTGCTTTCTTGTTCCATTTCACTGAAACCGACGCTTTCAGTCATCTTGCCCATGTGGTATGATTTGCATGTCTCAAGCGATTCAAAATCAAGTGAGTCCAAACGGTCCATTTGCATGGAGTTTCTTCATGCGTACATACCAACAGACATGGTTCACATGTCTCAATCTTTTCAGAAATGAGTGAGACCAAAGATCCATCAACATGGAGCTTCTTCATGCGTCTTACACCAATATGACTTACATGGCAGTGCCACAAGTAGGTGGTACTATCATTACTATCTTATACCTTTGGCATGAAAATGTGTATCACTATGATCGAGATTCAATAAACCATTCATTTTAGGTGCAAGACCATTGAAGGTATTATTCAAATAAATAGAGTAACCATTATTCTCCTTAAATGAATAACCGTATTGCGATAGACATAATCCAATCATGTCTATGCTCAACGCAAACACCAAATAACAATTATTTAGGTTTAACACCAATCTCGATGGTAGAGGGAGCGTGCGACGCTTGATCATATCAACCTTGGAAACACCTCCAACACATCTCGTTAGCTCACCTTTAGCTAGTCTCCGTTTATTCCGTAGCTTTTATTTCGAGTTACTAACACTTAGCAATCGAACCGGTATCTAATACCCTGATGCTACTAGGAGTACTAGTAAAGTACACATTCACATAATGTATATCCAATATACTTCTATCGACAGCCTTCTCATCTACCAAGTATCTAGGGTAATTCTGCTCTAGTGGCTGTTCCCCTTATTACAGAAGCACTCAGTCTCGGGTTTGGGTTCAACCTTGGGTTTCTCCACTAGAGCAACAGTTGATTTGCCGTTTCATGAAGTATCCCTTCTTGCCCTTGCCCTTCTTGAAACTAGTGGTTTCACTAACCATCAACAATTGATGTTTCTTCTTGATTTCTACTTTCGCGGTGTCAAACATCGCGAATATTTCAAGGATCATCATATCTATCCCTGATAGTTCATCACGAAGCTCTAGCAGCTTGGTGGCAATGACTTTGGAAAAACATCACTATCTTATCTGGAAGATCAACTCCCACTCGATTCAAGTGATCGTTGTACTCGGACAATCTGAGCACAAGCTCAACGATTGAGCTTTTCTCCCTTAGATTGCAGGCTAAGAAAATCGTCGGAGGTCTTATACCTCTTGACGTGGGCATGAGTCTGAAATCCCAATTTCAGCCCTCTAAACATCTCATATGTTCCGCGACATTTCAAAAAAATGTCTTCGGTGCCTCAATTCTAAACCGTTCAACTGAACTATCACGTAGTTATCAAAACGTGTATGTCAGATGTTCGCAACATCTACAGACGACGTTCGAGGTTCAGCACACTGAGCGGTGCATTAAGGACATAAGCCTTCTACGAAGCAACGAGGACAATCCTTGGTTTACGGACCTAGTCCGCATAATTGCTACTATCAACTTCCAACTATATTTTCTCTAGGAACGTATCTTACTCAATAGAACTAAAGCGCGAGCTTACGACATAATTTGCAAAGATCTTTTGACTATGTTCAGGATAATTAAGTTCATCTTATGAACTCCCACTCAGATAGACATCCCTCTAGTCATCTAAGTGATTACATGATCCGAGTCAACTAGGCCGTGTCCGATCATCACGTGAGATGGACTAGTCATCATCGGTGAACATCTTCATGTTGATCGTATCTACCATACGACTCATGCTCGACCTTTCGATCTCTTGTGTTCCGAGGCCATGTCTGTACATGCTAGGCTCGTCAAGTCAACCTAAGTGTTCCGCGTGTGTAAATCTGGCTTACACCCGTTGTATGTGAACGTAAGAATCTATCACACCCGATCATCACGTGGTGCTTCGAAACGACGAACTTTCGCAACGGTGCACAGTTAGGGGGAACACTTTCTTGAAATTTTAATGAGGGATCATCTTATTTACTACCGTTGTCCTAAGCAAATAAGATGTAATAACATGATAAACATCACATGCAATCAAATAGTGACATGATATGGCCATCATCACTTTGCTCCTTTTGATCTCCATCTTCGGGGCTCCATGATCATCATCGTCACCGGCATGACACCATGATCTCCATCATCGTGTCTTCATGAAGTTGTCTCGCCAACTATTACTTCTACTACTATAGCTAACGGTTAGCAATAAAGTAAAGTAATTACATGACGTTTATGTTGACACGCAGGTCATAAATAAATTAAGGGCTTATTCCATCTGTGCCCCTGGTTCCTTAGTTGTGCTCACTTTTCCCCACGCTTCAAACTTGTGCTCACTTTTCCCCATTCCCTTAGCTAAAACTCTCACAAATGTTCATAACAGACGTTTGCCGTCTTGGCTGTTAACTGACTTGTGGGGCCACGTTGGACTCTGTTTTTTTTAGGGGCTTGTTGGACTCTGTTTTTTTTCTGTTGACTGTGGCTGTGGCTTCGCTGGTTGGGCCGTGTTTGTGTTCATAGGACGGGCCCGATGGATGCAGCCTGCTATGCATGCCCGGCTTTGGCATCGATGTAGCCTGCTATGCATGCGAACACTGCCACGCACGCATCTAGTGACCTAGACCTAATCGCATGCATGCACGCCGACACGCACGCATCGATCCTTGCCGCACGGTTGCCGGTGGATTAAATCGCTCCGCATCGTCGTTTCAAGCGTCGCAGACTCGCAGGCATACGTGCCGGTGGCAGAAGAGGCAGGCTGCACGCATGGTCGCGTCCATATGTCGAGGCATTGGTTCACGCCGCAGGCTGCACGCACGCTCGTGAACGGGAGGCAGGCAGCCGCCAACGCAGAGCACGCACAAGGGGGAGGCAGGCAGCCGCCAACGCAGAGCACGCAGAAGGGGGAGGCAGGCAGCCGCCAACGCAGAGCACGCAAAGCACGCTCGCATCGATTCTCGTTTACACATTGATGATCGCATCGGTTCACGCACGCACCGAGTCACGATCTACGCCGGCCGTTTGCGCGTGTACCCACTTCGTCTCCTTCGGCTATTTAAACTGCCCTCCATTGCCTCTTCTTCTACAGATCCATCTACGCCTCCAACTTCTTCTCGTCTTCCACCAAAAGCCAAAGCGGTTCCACTCAGCGAAGCAAGCAAGATGCAGTACAACGGGCCGACGTTCCAAGCGCCGCCCACCGTGCCGGAACGGCGGTACCCCGCCCACGTCATCGTCGAGGAATCCCTTCGCGTGTGGGCGTTCTCCCGCTGGAGGGGAAGCACTGAGCTTGCACGGGGGTTCCTCCGTGCGGGCTTCCACCACCTCCCGGCGGGCTCGCCGCCCATGTTCAACCTCATGGAGCAGCGTCCCCACGCCAACGCTCCAGTGGTAGGGCTCGTCGTCCACTTCACCAACAGGTTCGATGCCTACTACCTGCTCGGCAAGGTGTATTGGTGTGGGTGTGAGTTCATCGCATTCACGACCTATAACATCTTCACCGACTTCGAGAGCGTCTTCCCCGCTCGCAACCGCATGCACAGCCTCCCGTACTACCTCGGCGACAACGGCCATGAGGAGGAGGAGTACTGAAGCCGGCGGCGAAGAAGACGGTGAAGCCGGCGGTTAAGGTGAAGACATGGCGGTGTTGCCCTAGCTACCCTATCTATCTAGGGAGCCCATCTATCTATCTAGTTTGTTGTGTGTGTTGCCCGAGCTATCTATGTAACGTTAACTATTATCTATGGTGTGTATGTAAGAACTTATGTTGCCCTAGCAACCGTACCCTATCTAAGTTAAGTTATGTGTGTTATATTAATGCTTTGTTATGTTTGTATTTTGTTTGTTCCAAGTTTAGACACGGCTAATTGGCATGGGAAAAATTAACCAAACAAACTAAAAATGATGTGTTTATAGATGCCTTCTAAAAATAAGAACATATTGTACATTTCTACACGGCTTTGGTTTGAGAGCTCTGTATTTCTTAGGTATTCAAAGAATACTTTGGTTTTCAAAAATATTGAAGTATCAAATACTTTGAGATATTTGGCTTTAGTCAAAAGTGTAGTTTTAACTACACTATGTTTGAAGTAAAGGAAAGCCAAAAAAATTCTGCCCCATGGCCTATGTAAATAATTTTTTTCTAAAACCCACCTCCCTACTTTGGGTCAAGCCAAGCAACAATTTCCAGCAAGTTTCAACTGCCCTAAATTTTATTTCTATTTATTTTATCTCAAAATCTTTTCTGTTATTTATTTTGGACCTTAGAGTTTCCAAAGGAACTGCCAGATTTCCTTTGAGTTTTGACTCCAAGTAAATTCCTCTGACTAGTCCTTAGCACCCTCAACCAAGATCCATCAAGATCCACTGGTCCACAATTCAAATTTTTCAAAATGTGCTTGCTGCAAGTTTGGACCAGATTTGCCATTTTTGGTGAAATTCATTTCTTTTCTTTTCCTAAAAATCTGAGAAAAATCAGGCAGCCTTTGGATGCATCAAAAGACCACCTCACCAAAGATCAGCTCCAGAAAAATTTTCCACATGCCAAAATCATTTCATCGAACAGTTGGTGTGCACTATTTCTGTTAGTTTTAGAGTTCAGTGTTCAGTTGCAGTCGGCAGTGTCGTTTTCTTCAGAGCACGGCGTCGATCTCGCCAGTAACTGCAGTGGCGCCTTGCTCCCTGTTCCCCCTCCTTGTCCAGTGCGCTGTATGATCCTATACTCGAGGTTATTAGCTAACAAAATAATCCTATCACTGAACTGGTAGTTGTTTTCTGCCGAAACTGAAAGTGTCGAAACTTAACAGTAAACTGCATACATTCAGTGATCGACAGTTGCACAAACATCTCTAACGAGAGATGGCCATCAAGTAAAAAATTCCTAGAGCAAGTATTCCTAAAGCTATCAGATTGGATTGCTTCTTCAACTCAATCAGATGCTTGAAGTTCTTGTTCATCTTCTTCAATTCCGTCTTCAGTTCAACATCTACCACCGTCGGGTATTCTGGACGCGCAGCTGCTGCCGGAGCGGCACTGTCATGGGGCAGATTGGACTCGCTGATTGCATTCCCCCTCGAATCCAGCAAGCCCGATCCTTGAAGCCTCTGGATGTAATCATCCATCCACTCGAAATGGTGGCATTTCTTCACGATCTGAAAATCAAATCATGTAACCTAAATCCAAATCTGACAGATTTTTTGAGAAATTAGAGATAAAGGATGCGAGGAAAACTCAGATCTAACCTGCCCCTCCGGCTTGCTCTCGCATTTGACGAACTCGCGCCCAAAGTTCCCATTCTTCTCCTCCTTCGAAGTCAACCGCTTCAGTGGCGCAGTCCGTGGGCAGTCAGTGCATCGAGTCATCGGCACTGGACCATACACCGGCCACGTGGAACGGGGGGCTGACGAGGAGGTCGACATATCGCCCGAGAGGAAGAAACAGAGGAATTGCTCGAGAGGAAGAAGAACGAGAAGATGGGGAAAGAAATAGAGGAATTGCTCGATCTGCTCGATGCCTTTGTTTGTCAGATGGAGAAGAGGAGAAGGGGAAGCTATATTGACGATTTGCCACATTGTATTTTGCAGTTTCAATATTTGAACCAACTCTTAACACTGACATGTGGTGGTCATGTGCGAAAAATACAATTTCATTTGTAAAGTGGGGCAGATCGTAAAAAACCCGAGAAGGACAGTGTAGTAGCCAATCAGGATGCATCACGCGGATCGCGCATGCCTGCCCCACATCTGACGGGTGGTGTTTGGCGCTTGGTAGGATCCGACGGCGTACGTTCAACGCTAGGGTTTGGAGCATTTCTGCGGGGTTATGAGCGAGTCAACGGGGTTATTAGGGTTTGACCAGATTTCAAATGGCCATAACTAAATTAGAAAAAATCGCAAAAATATAAAACAAACGTAGTTCGTCCGTTTATGAGACCTAGTTACCATAAAAAAAAATAAACTCGGTATAGGGGCGTTTTTTTTGAAAAATCATTTTTTGAAGTGATTTGTCCAAATCAAGTTCAAATGTTTTAAAAAAATAAAAAAAATCAAAATGTTGTAATTCTTGCGCACATAGCCGTCATATGTGACAAGGTTATGAGAAAAAATATAAACTTGGTGTAGGTCATTTTCATGAAAAAAGTCTTCACACAAATGAGCTATCACCTATGAACATTTTCAGAGTTCGTAGAATAGGGAGAGAGGGTTTAGGGTTTGAAAAAAATCAAAATAATTTTAAAAAATACGAAAAAATCTCCATAGCTTCATTTTGGAGTGAGTAAGAAGGATGTGAACTTAGTTTTTCATTTTCATATCTAAAACGTGTTATTTGACGGTTTTGAATTAAAAGCATATTCTTTTCAAAAAAATGTAGTAATATGAATATTAATCAATAAATAGTGAGACTTCGTTTTTACCCTATATTTATGGAACAAGTGTTAATAAAAAAATATATGCCTCATTTAGGCAAGGTCAAAAAAAACTTGATTTCAAATAGGGCTGTTTACCCTTGTTTTCGAGCTCGTTTCTAGCACATTTCTCATTCGGACTGTTCACCTACGAATATTGGACTTCAAATGCTCGATCAAATACACCGCATAGAGAAATGAACCTCCAATGTTCAACTTCAACTTTGACTCGAATCCAAATTTTGGCCCAAATTCAAATATTGATTTAAATTCAAATTTTGATGGAAATTTGAATTATGACTCAAATAAGAAACCAAAGTAGAAGCAACATTATTACAACTGATAAGTTTTCACAATAGCTCTCTACCAAGTTTTAAGCGATCCACTCGCCCTCAAATTGACAACACAAACATTTCCCAACAACTTAATTCAAATTTTCGACTTGCTCCTTGTGTTTGCAGCTGGCTTCACCGTCTTGCTCCTGGTTTCCCTAGTTGAGATGCTCTTTTCTTTCAGACTCTTGTTCCTTTTGATCTTGGGATTTACTTGGGGTTTTCCTCGTGGAGGTGCTGATGGAGTAGTTGCACTCGCCGAGCACTTGACGACCATTTGACGGTCATCTATGGGTTCAGTAATCTTTAAAGGCACAATTGGAATAATTACGCCCTCCTCTTCCTCTCTTATAGATTCAAAACCATCAAAGGCCATGGTTTCAAAATCTTCTACTTCTTCATCTCTTGGCCTTTTCTCCCTAGACCTGGTAAATAAAAGGGCCCTAAATAAAATTATAAGCCATAGGCAAAAAAGAGAACAAATGCAAACAAAAGGGTAGCTGCATTCTACAAAGGGTGCAAACACATACCAAGATGCTTCATTTGCTGCTGCATTCTCCACTGCTTCATTTGTTGTTGCATTCTCCACTGCATCTTCAGTCTCCATTGCTGCTGCATTCTCCTCAGCATTGGCTGCTGTCCATCTTTCCTCCTCTCCAAATGATGCATCCACTGCATTGGTACAAAGCCTAGCAATATGCCCCAGAACTCCACATTTTTTGCAAGCACGCTTCTTTGGTAGACGACCCTCCTCACCTGCTCTAATCCTCTGGTTCCTTGGTCTTCCTGGTGGTCTACTAATGACAGGAGCGTGGAGTTTGAACCCTGGATCTACTATGTTCCATTGATCTTTCCCCAATAGTGCAGGCACATTGTCAGCATAAGCAGCCATAAATTTGGCAACAGAGAAATACTCAGAGCAATATTGATCAACTTCACCATCTGCACCCCCGATAACGGTCATCAGATGTAGGGCATGTATGCATGGCTTCCCACGGATCTGCCATTGCCTACAAGTACATTCTCTAGTACTTAGGTTCACAGGATACCTCCATACCCTATTTTTAGTGTCAGTATAGGTAACCTCTCCCTCATATGTACCAGATCGAATACATCTCATCTTCATTCCTCTTGCCTTCATGTGCAATGCCTTAATCAGTGATGGGAGCATTTGATGACCAACATATTGTGTTTCTGCAATTCTTTTGCGAAGAGCCATCTTTATCATGATCATTTGCCTCATCTTGTCAAATGCTTGCCACAACAAGAGCCCTTTCACTGACTTGAACTTTGAATTGAAGCATTCTGCAAGGTTACTGGTCACATAATCTACTTTGCAGATTTCGTTGAATTTGCTTCTTGACCACACCTTGCCATGATGTGCATCCATGTACTCCTTCACAAGAGGATTTTGAGCATACAACACTCTCAAATGGTGTTCATGCTTCCTTTTGCTGCATGTGTATGATGCTGGCCATAAGTTCTCATCATAAACTTTACCTTTGAACTTCTTTTTGAAATTATGCGCTAGGTGTCGCATACATTCCCTATGCTCCACTCCAGGGAATACAATTTCCACTGCACTCTCTAAACCCTTGCAAGCATCTGTGTGTATAGCTAAACCTGTGGGTGTGCCTATAATGTTGCGCAACTGCTGCAGAAACCAGACCCAACTTTCCTCAGACTCTGCCTCCACCACACCAAATGCAACTGGGAATAGCCAGTTGTGTCCATCAACTGCAGAAGCTGCTACTAGCTGTCCTCTCCATCTTCCAGTCAAATGTGTAGCATCTACGGCCAAATAGGGCCTGCAACCATCTAGAAACCCCTGCCAGCAAGCCTTGAAACAAACAAAAGCCCTTCTGAAGCACTCCTTCTGAAATGACTTCCCTTTTATTTTGAATGGAACTGTATGCTTGTCAATCTCTACAACACTCCCTGGACTTGCCATCTCCACTTCAGCTTTGAAAGTGTAAAGCAGCTGAAAACTGTCATTCCATTTACCATTAATTCTGTCAAGAGCCTTTTCCCTAGCATTGAAAATTCTCATGTAAGGAATTTCTATCTTGTACTTCTCAAAAAGCTTCCCATGGAGTGCTGTTGGACCAAGTCCAGGTTCTTCTCTCAGCCAATCCAATATAGCATCTGCCACCCACCTAGTTTTTGCTAGCTTGGTTTTGGCCTTCCCCCCTCCCCCTCCAGGTGGACAGGTGTGCTTGTGTGGGTTTTTCTTTATCTGAAACAAAACAAAAGGGTAAAGAACAGTTAAGAAACCTTACTCAACGATCTGAAACTAAATTACTAACTGAACTTGGATTACCTGAATATATTTGCTCTCTCTCATACGAGATGCATGCAACTTCCACCTACACCTAGGATATGGACAAAAAACTGTGAACCTTGCTGGCTCACTCCTTTTAATCCTATAGGTGTTTTCAGATATAATGCACCATGTTGTCACTGCATTCCGACAGTCCACCATTGATTGGAAAATGGTACCTACACTAAGCTCAGGGTTTTCCCTGTTCCACTCAATTATTGGCATGTCATCACCATCGTATTCATCCTCGATTAAGCTGTCCGTGTTCTCCACCTTCTCTTCATCGTCAGTGTCATCAAACCTAGCTTGGCTGATGGGCTCCTCCATATATTCGTCATCCACTGCTTGCTGACTGGCTACATCGACCAGTTCAGGAAACATCATCTCATCTTCATCATCATTTGTAGGCACTGCCTCATCAGGTTCTGCATCTTCTTCTACACCAACTGCAGAAGGTACACGAGAAGCAGCAGCTGAATCGGAACCAGAATTGGCAGCAGGCATGTTGTGGCTCCATGAACCACTTGCTTTACTTGGTGTCGACCTACAAGGAGTGCCGGGGTGCTGGCTATTAGCACAGACAGATGATGTCTGAACTCCCTTCCCCTTCGCCCATTCTGCGCGTGGCTGAAGCACATCGATTTGGAGTTTACTGAATCGGCAGCCAGCAATCCCAGAAAAAAGCAACGGCATATGATCGTCACAAGTTAGTGGGAGAAATCTTTGCTCGTCACTGCTGAAGTAATTCAGTTCAACAACATCGGCATCACTCCAGGGATAGGTGTTTCGGAGCTCAGCTCGCAAATATTTGAAAGATATGCTGGTTTCTACCACTTTGGGATAGAAAAATGATGAAATCAAATGCGGTTTAGTACCACGCAGCACACTAGTTTCCATTCTAATCGCCAGCCGGAAAGCCAGCGCGGGATCAATCCTACAATACGACTTCAGTTAGCTGGGTAAAATCGAGTACAAATTCGAACGATTCAACCAAACAGAAGTCAAATACGGCCTACAATACGACTTAGAACGTCAATTTGAGAGGAAACAATGCTTACCCAGGTTTAATCCATGAATTATCTCCCGCGGATTCGACCCAATCCTCTCCACGATCGACTGCATTCCGGGCGTCCTCACTCAACATCGCTATGTAATCTCAGATGGGGGTGGGGGGTGGGCTATATCTGGCGGAGACCCGGCGTCACCGACGAACGGACGAGGGCATAGGGTGGAGGAAACAACTGCGGTGGACGCCGGCGGAGGGGGCGGGGCGGCGCTGTGTAGTGCGGCCTGTCAAGATCTGTTTCAGATTCAGACAAGCTGCCCAATACGTGTCTCCTTGCGGTCCCACCCGTCAGCAAGCAACAGTCAGACAAAGACTCGGCCCCACTCGTCAGCAATTAACGGTCAATGGACGGTCAAGACGGCAAACGCCCGTTATGAGCATTTGTGAGAGTTTCAGCTAAGGAAGAGGGGAAAAGTGAGCAAATGTTTGGAGCGTGGGGAAAAGTGAGCACAACTAAGGAACCAGGGGCATAGAATTAATAATCCCATAAATTAAAGACAACTCCTATGGCTCCTGCCGGTTGTCATACTCATCGACATGCAAGTCGTGATTCCTATTACAAGAACATGATCAATCTCATACATCACATATCATTCATCACATTCTTCTTGGCCATATCACATCACATAGCATACCCTGCAAAAACAAGTTAGTCGTCCTCTAATTGTTGTTTGCATGTTTTACGTGGCTGCTATGGGTTTCTAGCAAGAACGTTTCTTATCTATGCAAAACCACAACGTGATATGCCAATTTCTATTTACCCTTCATAAGGACCCTTTTCATCGAATCCGTTCCGACTAAAGTGGGAGAGACAGACACCCGCCAGCCACCTTATGCAACTAGTGCATGTCAGTCGGTGGAACCGGTCTCACGTAAGCGTCCGTGTAAGGTTGGTCCGGGCCGCTTCATCCCACAATACCGTCGAAACAAGATTGTACTAGTAACGGTAAGCATATTGAACAAAATCAACGCCCACAACTACTTTGTGTTCTACTCGTGCATAGAGTCTACGCAATAGACCTAGCTCATGATGCCACTGTTGGGGAACGTAGAAGAAATTCAAAATTTTCCTACGTGTCACCAAGATCTATCTATGGAGAAACCAGCAACGAGGGGAAGGAGAGTGCATCTACATACCCTTGTAGATCGCTAAGCGGAAGCGTTTAAGTGAACGGGGTTGATGGAGTCGTACTCGCCGTGATCCAAATCACCGATGATCCTAGTGCCGAACGAACGGCACCTCCGCGTTCAACACACGTAAAGCCCGGGGACGTCTCCCATGCCTTGATCCAGCAAGGAGAGAGGGAGAGGTTGAGGAAGACTCCGTCCAGCAGCAGCACAACGACGAGGTGGTGGTGGAGGAGCGTGGAACTCTAGCAGGGCTTCGCCAAGCACTACGAGAGACGAGGAGGGAGAGAGGTAGGGCCGCGCCTTGGGAGAATTCATCTCGTCTCTTGGGCAGCCCCAAAACCTCCACTATATATAGGGCCAAGGGGAAGGGGAGGCGCCCTAGGGTTTCCCCTAGGGGGGGCGGCAGCCAGGGCAGATTGGATCTCCCCTTTGGGTGACTTGGCCCCCAAGCCAGGAGGTGGGAACCCTAGATGGGGCGCCCCAAACCCCCTGGTCACGTGGGAATAGGTGAGGGGGGCGCACAGCCCCTTAGTGGGCTGGTTTGCCCCCTTCCCTTGGCCCATGAAGCCCCCCAACACTTGCCGGGGCTCCCGAAACACCTTTCGGTCATGCTGGTCATCACCCGATACCTCCAGAACACTCCCGGACTCCAAAACCCTTCGTCCAATATATCAATCTTTACCTCCGGACCATTCCGGAACTCCTCGTGACGTCCGGGATCTCATCCGGGACTCCGAACAACATTCGGTAACCACATACAAACTTCCTTTATAACCCTAGCGTCACCGAACCTTAAGTGTGTAGACCCTACGGGTTCGGGAAGCATGCAGACATGACCGAGACGTTCTCCGGTCAATAACCAACAGCGGGATCTGGATACCCATGTTGGTTCCCACATGTTCCACGATGATTTCATCGGATGAACCACGATGTCGAGGATTCGATCAATCCCGTATTCAATTCCCTTTGTCTAGCGGTATTGTACTTGCACGAGATTCGATCGTCGGTATCCCTATACCTTGTTCAATCTCGTTACTGGCAAGTCTCTTTACTCGTTCCGTAACACATCATCCCGTGATCAACTCCTTGATCACATTGTGCACATTATGATGATGTCCTACTGAGTGGGCCCAGAGATACCTCTCCGTCACACGGAGTGACAAATCCCAGTCTCGATTCGTGCCAACCCAACAGACACTTTCGGAGATACCTGTAGTGTACCTTTATAGCCACCCAGTTACGTTGTGACGTTTGGCACACCCAAAGCATTCCTACGGTATCCGGGAGTTGCACAATCTCATGGTCTAAGGAAATGATACTTGACATTAGAAAAGCCTTAGCATATGAACTACACGATCTTTGTGCTAGGCTTAGGATTGGGTCTTGTCCATCACATGATTCTCCTAATGATGTGATCCCGTTATCAACGACATCCAATGTCCATGGTCAGGAAACCGTAACCATCTATTGATCAACGAGCTAGTCAACTAGAGGCTTACTAGGGACATGGTGTTGTCTATGTATCCACACATGTATCTGAGTTTCCTATCAATACAATTATAGCATGGATAATAAACGATTAATCATGAATAAGTAAATATAATAATAACCTATTTATCATTGCCTCTAGGGCATATTTCCAACAAAGGCTACTGAAGATATCATTCCTACTGAAGAATTTGCTGAAGAATTCATTCCTGAACGTGAAGAACGTCGAGCTGATGCACCTGAAGAAAATGCTGAGGAAATTGATGCTGAAGAAAATGCTGATCAAATTCCTCAACGGCAACCAACTCACCCTCGCGTTGCAAAAGAAGTGCAAGTGGAGAAGATCATCGATGACATTAGAGCACCAGGTCCTCTCACACGCTCAAAAGCTT
The DNA here is from genome assembly GCA_032464435.1 of Aegilops umbellulata. Taxonomy (NCBI): domain Eukaryota; kingdom Viridiplantae; phylum Streptophyta; class Magnoliopsida; order Poales; family Poaceae; genus Aegilops; species Aegilops umbellulata. The sequence continues at coordinate 280,031,709 of CP136058.1, forward strand.
CACATCTATCTAACTTTTGTGGGCACTTTGCTTTTGTCTCTATCACAGAGCCCACTAAGGTAGATGAAGCATTTGTGGAGCCTGAGTGGATTCAGGCCATGCAAGAAGAATTACATTAGTTCAAGCTCAACAACGTATGGGAACTAGTCAATCGTCCCGATCCTCACAAGCATAACATCATTGGTACAAAGTGGATCTACCGCAACAAGCAAGATGAAAATGGTGTTGTGGTGAGGAATAAGGCACGACTTGTAGCTCAAGGCTACACACAGGTTGAAGGAATTGATTTCGATGAAACTTTTGCACCTGTTGCTAGGCTTGAAGCTATCCGCATATTACTTGCTTATGCTAACCATCATGATATCATCTTATACCAAATGGATGTGAAAAGTGCATTCCTCAATGGTAAGATTGAGGAAGAAGTATATGTTGCTCAACCACCAGGTTTTGAAGATCCGAAACATCCTGACAAAGTCTTCAGACTTAACAAGGCCCTCTATGGCCTCAAGCAGGCCCCACGGGCGTGGTATGACACATTGAAGGAATTCTTCATGAAGAAAGGCTTCACACCCGGTTCACTCGATCCCACTCTTTTTACTAAATCATATGATGGTGAACTGTTTGTGTGACAAATATATGTTGATGATATCATCTTTGGCTGTACTGACCAACGTTATAGTGATGAATTTGCCTATATGATGAGTGAAGAATATCAAATGTCTATGATGGGAGAATTGAAATTCTTCTTAGGTCTACAAATTCGTCAACAACACAATGGGATATTCATATCTCAGGAGAAATACCTCAAGGATGTCCTGAAGAAATTCGGCATGCAAGATTGCAAAGGTCTCAAAATTCCTATGCCCACAAATGGTCATATATGCACTGATGAAAATGGTACTGACTTCGATCACAAGGTATACCGCTCCATGATTGGCTCTTTATTGTACTTATGTGCATCTAGGCCAGATATAATGCTTAGTGTTTGCATGTGTGCACGATTTCAAGCTGCACTGAAGGAATCACACCATACGGCTGTGAAGCATATTCTTCGATATCTAGCTCACACTCTAACACTAGGATTATGGTACCCCAAGGGCTCAGACTTTGACCTCATTGGATATTCTGATTCTGACTATGCCGGTGACCGTGTAGATCGCAAGTCAACATCTGGTACTTGTCATTTCCTCGGACGATCCTTGGTCTGTTGGTCCTCGAAGAAACAGAACTGCGTATCACTGTCTACTGCTGAAGCTGAGTACATTGTTGCTGGTTCTTGCTGTGCTCAACTGCTATGGATGAAGCAAACACTCAAGGACTATGGCGTCAACGTGAAGAATGTGCCTCTCCTCTGTGACAATGAGAGTGCCATCAAGATTGCTCACAACCCAGTTCAGCACTCGAAGACAAAGCACATTCAGATTCGTCATCATTTTCTTCGTGATCATGTGTTGAAGGGCGATATTTCTATTGAGCATGTGAAGACTGAAGAACAGCTAGCCGATATCTTCACTAAGCCCTTGGATGAGAAGAGATTTAGCAAGTTGCGGTGTGAGCTAAATATCTTAGAATCTTCGAATGTACTTTGAAAATGCACTCATCCTAACACTTATGCATAATTGATGACTTAGATGTGCAACACATGAAGAAACGTTTTTCTTCAATCAATGAAGAATAACACTCTAAGTGTGAGGAAATTAATGAAGAATTTGATTCTCAGAACCCTACGACAATTGTACGCGGTGTCTGAAATCATCATTCTTATACGGTGGGTCGCGCCACCACAAAAAGTTGAAAATCTTCAATTTGAGTTTTTCCTCAAATTTTTGAAATTCCTCAGTTTTTCAAATTCTTCAAATTTACAAATTCTTCACTTTTGCCGTCGTTTTTCCTCATTGACTTATGAGTTCATGTCCTCTACAGCATTCACTTATAGCTATTTCTTCAAGTTGAATCTTTTCTGGTAAGTGAATGTGATCGGACCCTTCCCCTCTATGCTATACTCAATCCAGTCTATTCACAAATTCTTCATGTGCGTTCTATTTGAAACTCGTTCAAATTCTTCACTGTGTCTTTGTCAGCTGAAGAAATTGCGAACGGAACGTTAAAACTGATCTTATCCAAACTTTCAGTTTTGCCGCTCAATCCGTTCCACTTCCCACGATGGATTATTTTACTCACCCGCGATCTGACACGAACTCCACTACACAGTACGTGGGTGACACATGTCAAGTGAAGGAGAACGGCCAAGGGCATGTTGGTCCTAAATCTTCGGACGAGCAGTTTTTCACTGCGGCTATAAATACCCCTCCGTCGCCATCCTCACTTCTTTACCCCGCTCGATCTCACTCCCTCGCTCGATCTCTCCAAACCGTAGCGCCGCTGCTACTCCATCGCCGCCGGTGAGGAAGAGCTTCACTGCCTCGACCTCGTCGCCGACGTACTCGCGCCGACAGCGGAAATCTTCACCTCCGCCGCCACCGTAGACGTCTTCCTCCGCCAAGTTAGGGCGTGGAAGATCTGCGTTGACGAACTTCACTGTTCCAACTCACAGTTCGTCGTGTTCTTCATTCAGGGTAATTAAAAAGCTATTTTTATTGCCCTCTTTGATTCGAAGTTTTTCTACAAAATCTTCAAATGTGTTTTTATTCTTCAAATCCTCACACACAAAACACCTCACTTGTTCTCTGTTCTTGATTCATTTCCCTAAGTCTAAATTTCTTCAAGATTCCTCAGTTGTGTGGATTCTCAATCTATACAACTCTGGAACCTAAGATATATATGGCGCTTAGTGAAATTCCTCAAGACAAATCTGGTCAAATTCCTCAAAACTTGTTTTTTATGAAAAACCCTTTGAGAACGCATATGACCTCTTCAAATTCCTCGCAACTATACTCTGTTCACAGGTACACATGTCCGCTGCTGAATCCTTAGGTTATCATCAACTTAACTCATTTGCAGCGTTCCTCGAAGAAAAGTTGCATACTTCTTCAGAGAATTCCATTGTTCAAATTCCTCATCTGAAGAAAATGGCTGAAGGTAAAAGGCCACAGAAAGGAGGAAAGAGACCAGAGGTCATGACTGCATTTGAAATCCCTGAAGACATTTATGCTGGGTATTGCACACCTCCTGAAGAAGATAGAAATCAGCGCAAGGTGCGCATACAGAAGATTGAAAGGAGATGGGCAAGAGAATGGAGGGAGTAAAGATATGTTACTCCTAAGTACATGAAGAAATTCGCAGTAAACCCTCCATGTCAACGCCCTCCATTGGCACCTGGCCAAGTAGCTGATCCCTCTAGCATCAGAAGAGGTGAGGAATTACCTCAAGAATGGGCCAAGCGCCAGCGTAAACTACAAAAGCAAGCAAAAGAAGCAGTGAGGAAATTTAATGAAGAATCTGCTGCTGCTGCTGCCACTGAGGCTTCTGCCAAGCCGAGGAAATCAATGACGAAGAAGCCTGCTCATAAGCCAAGTGCTTCACCTTCAATGCCCTCACGGCCGGAATCTTCAAAATCTTCAAAGCAAATTCCTCATGCTGCTCTTGTCCCGACAAAGTCCTCAGCTCCTGTGCATCTGGCATCATGCCAAAGGACAACTGGCATCTCTATTGCCTCTAGTGCCTCAGCTAGTTCCTCAGCTGCACCAAAATCCTCAGCTGGACCGTCGTTGTTGAAGAAAAAGGCTACCGCTGGACGCGGCACTCGCCCAAGTCCTAAGAAGCAAGTGGTCTTCTCTGTTCCATCTGATGATGATGATGCTGATGAAGAAGAACTCACTGAAATCATCAGGGACCGCCAAGAAAGGGCTGCTCAAGCCAAAGGCACACTTGTGCCCCTGCTTTTGGATCCAAGGGCGATCCTAGACTATATTGATCTCTGGCACAAGGATCCCAACACTCCTATGCCTGATTTCAAACTTACGCCTGGCCAAAGTCACATGTTGACTCACTTCATCCAAGAGGAGAAGTGGAAATACGATAGGGCCAGAGAGATCAAGAAATCACAGTACCGCAAGGAGAAGCTACTGAAGAAAAATGTTCTCACAATGAAGCCTGAAGAACTCGTCAAGATGCAGGCTGACATCAAAGCCCTCAGCGACAAATTTGACTCCTACTATGCTGATTGGAAAGGAGCCAAGGTCAGATTTGTGAGACTGACTGATACCTTCACCAAGGGTACTGCCTCAAAGCAACAAATTCCTCAAGCTGAAGCATCTGCTCAGCAAACTTAAGAACATGCCAGCACCGCTGATGAAATTCAGGCTGCTGAAGAAAATGCTAGTTCGAAGACTGATGACTCTGCTCCAGCCACTGACGAAATTGCCAGGGCATCCACTAGTGGTGCGCCTGAAGAAAATGAAGAGATCAGGGCAACTGCATCAGTTGTGCCTGAAGAAAATGAACCAGATTCCTCAGCTCCACCTGCACCAACTCCAACTCCAATTATTCCCTCTGCTTTAGATGTGAAGAAAACCAAGGCTGCAGAGCGAGCTGCTGTGAAGAAAAGGAAAGCATCACAAGCTTCAGAATCTTCAGCTCCCAAGAAGATGAAGCCAATGACAAGCTCTTTTGCAAATCCAATTGATGCCATTCCTATCTCCTCCATGCCATCAAAGGACCTTGTTCCTTTTGGTGAAGATTATGAGATCCCTAGTGGATCAGATGAAGAAACTCAATCTGCTGCTTCGTCAGAGCAGATTAATGAAGAAATTGAAGCGGATGCAATCCCTTCAACCCCAATGGTCTCATCACCAATGCCTCAGTTTGACGCTGAAGAGGCTGGTGTTGAAGAAATTGATGATGAAGACGTGGATATTGGATGCACAACTCCAGTGATGAATGACGACTTTTGGGAAAGTCAGCATCCAAATTCACCACTCTTCACTCCTCTGCAGCAAATTCCTCACTCCCCTGCACAAACTGTTCAAATGGGCTCTGAAGAAACTCATCCCACTGCATCTGTGAATGAAGAAATTCCAGCCACTAGAGCTGAAGAAACTGCTGCTGAAACAGAAAAGGTGACTGAACCTGAGGAAAATCCTGAAATTCCTCAGCCTGAAGAACCTGAGCTTGTGATTCCTGAGGTTGTGATGCAACTCACTGACACTCCTCTGCCAAGACCAAAGGATCCATTCTCAAGGAAACAAAAATTCAAGGCTGAAGACTTCTATGGCGAGCACGTATTCTTCACTGACTACAATCCTTATGACTCTGCTCGCATAAGGAAGAGGCGTTTTTGGACAGCCAGCCAAGCAAATTTCTATTCCTCAGTACTTTTCAACAAAGACAAAGTCTTCGACCATGCACATATTCCTCACGTGGATATGGAATCTATGCCGTGCTTTACGCCAGTCCTCAGTGTTCTTCACGACGCTGGGCTGCTTAATTTCTGCACTGATATATGCGATTGGAATGAAGAACTCATTCTTCAGTTCTATGCTACACTGCACATCACTGGCAACTCTGAAGATGTCAATTCATGGGTTCTGGACTGGATGACTGAAAATACTCACTACAAGGCCCCAGCAACTGAATTGCTTTGCTGCCTTTCTCTTAGTCCACCCACTGAAGATGCGCGTTGCGTGTATGATGAACCTGAACTGTCAAATCACTATATGCAAGTACTCATGAAGCCACTAAAGCCAGGGTAATCACCTCGTACCAAATTCCTCGTCAAGGAATTGCTGTATGTGCCTAGGACTGTCTATCGCATTCTGACGAAGACAATAAGTCCCATCAAAGGACACGATTCTTCTGATGAAGAAATTGTTGGCATCATGAAGAATATGCTTTTCAACATCATACATGGCGTTCCCATAAACTTCCATGATTTCTTCATGAGGACTCTGGCCAACATTGCTATGTCACCATTTGAGCTGAAGCCTTATGCACCTTGGATTATGAGATTCATCAGGACAAGGTCTTCACTCAACTACAAGGCTGAAACTCTCAACCACTGCAGCTACTTGCCTCCTATTGAAGTCCTCAAAAGGACATTTTCCTCAACTGATGAAAAGGGCAAGGCCACTGCTGTGATAGATGAAGGCATTCGTCCATTGGATGGTCAATTTCGCAAGGCTGCTTCTTATTCCACCAATGATGACTCTGCCACACATGACTCTGCTGCTAACACTGCCAAGCAAAATCCTCAAGCCACAACACCCAGGGTGATGACTGATCATGAGTTACTCCTCAGTCTTCATCAAAAGGTTGATCGCAATCACAAATGGGTCAAGCGTCAGTTTGGTTCAATTCTTCACAACATGACTGCCACACATAATGCAGTGAAGAAAAACCATTACTACCTTCATGAAACCTTCAACCGCACCTGGGCTGTTCTGTCTCAAGTATATAGTGCTGAAGATTTGGAGAACATGGGCCTCAAAGAAGAATTTGCCTGGTCGGCCCCTCCGCCGAAGAAATACAAGAAGGTCAAGGTTCCTTCTCTGGTGGCCAGTTCATATTCTTCATCGCGCGACACTGATGAAAATGAAGACTTGGACGACACTGCAGCAGGCCCTACTTCAACCATCGACCCCAACAACACTGGCGCTCCTCCATCAACTTGAATATCTTCAGGGGCGTTAGTCCTCAGTTTCGATCCTTTTGGTCATTTGATGACAAAGGGGGAGAAATCTGAGTTAGTCTTCAAGCGGGTCTATAATAAGGGCATATTTTTTTAAGTTGCAACTCTCGTTCTTCCGAAACTTTCATTGGATCGAGTTGTAATCTTAAACCCTATGGTGCTCGGTGCTCTGATACTTTGATACATGCATGAGCCCTGATACTTTTGATGCGCTATTCTGCATGCTTATTCCTCATTAATGTTATCGCACGCATGCTGAATTGCATCAGGCACCATATTTCATCATGCATTTCAAATTCTTCATATCATATATCAAATGCGTGTATGAATTACAAGATATAGGGGGAGATCTCCATGATTTAACTCTTCAAGTGTGCATTGCTTCAAAAGAAAATTCCTCACTATGCAGAACTTCAGGGGGAGTTCTTCTATATCTTGCAATCAAATTCCTCAATATTAGTTTCTACACTTCATATATTTATCCCCGTTTAAGACTTAACCTATATTGTCATCAATCACCAAAAAGGGGGAGATTGTAAGTGCATCTAGTGCCCCTTAGTGATTTTGGGGTATTGAAGACTTATAGGTTAAGTATCTAATGCGTTTATGAGTGTACACAGGTCTATAAGTCTATGAGGAGTTTGATATTTACAGTGAAAGTCGACCCCTAAAAAATAAAGTTCTTCGGCTGAAGACTTTGATATTCTGAAGACTTTCTGAAGACTTTGAAAGTGAAGAAATTGGTGTAACCCTGAAGACTTGGTATTCATTCAAGGAATGTGAAGCGTGAAGACTTCTGTTTTTGTAGTTTCATTTTTCGCTTTCTTGAGTCATAGGAAACACCGTACTGTTAAAGGGGGTCGAGGAAATATTAAGGAGATATTTCCAAGTGACGCTCAACTCAAATCCTACACCTACCAATCCCTTCGAGTGAAGCCATTGGAAATCTCATACAGTTCAGTCAAATTCTTCAGTGACAGAGACGCAGTTCTTCTGGTCACTGAGGACTTTGCTCTGACTGAGGAGTTAGGAATTCGCCAGTGCGAATTTCCTACACAGTGAGGAACATGATAGCCCTGAGGAATTTGTAATCCAAATTTCCGACCGTTGCTGTGCTACGCGCCAGCTGTCCCAAAATATCTTATCCATCCAACGGTCATATCATTGAAGGGCATTTCTGCCTTATCATGTCGGGCTGCTCCCTAGGCTATAAATAGCCGCCCCTACAACCACTAGCTGGTTGGCTGCTCCGCGAGAACTTGACACTTGTCATTTGAGAGCAACCCATCCTCCGAGGACTTTGAGCGAAAATCATCAAGTGAGGAAAATCCGAACCCAAACCCAAAACACCTACAAACCCAAAGTGATTGAGCATCACTGAAGAGATTGATCCTGCATGGATCCGACACTTGTTACCTTTGAAGACTGTGCTTCTTCCAGACGGTTAGGCGTCAAGGTCTAGAGCATCCAAGAGGAATTGTGGATCGCCGAGTGACCAAGTCTGTGAAGGTTTGGAAGTCACCTGAAGACTTACCACGAGTGATTGGGCGAGGACTGTGTGTTCTTAGCTCAAGGAGAATACGGTGAGGACTTGGTGTCCTGAGCTGCGTGCTTAGCGACTGGGTGTCCGGGACTGTGTGTCCTCGAGTTTAAATACTCAGCCGCTCCAACCAGACGTACAACTGAGATAGCAGTTGGAACTGGTCTACCAAATCATTGTCTTCACCAAGCTTACTGGTTCCATTTCCTCAACACTTTCATTTCCTCATTACTGTGTTGTCTGTTTGTTCATATCTGTGTTTGAAGACTTTGACTGAAGACTTTCACAAATTCCTCAGTTCAATTTCTTCAGTCTGTTTGTCTTCATCTAGAGTTATCCTGTGCATACGCTTTCTGTACTCTGTGTTTGTCTTCATTTCATCATGATGACCATGCATGTAATCTGTTATGTTTACTTCTGAGTACTTATTCCGCTGCTAGTATTTCTTCACTAAGGAATTTCCTCACGAGCAAATTCCTCAGTGAAGAATTTCATAAAAATCGCCTATTCACCCCCCTCTAGTCGATATAACGCACTTTCAACATCGTGGTTCATCCGATGAGATCATCGTGGAACATGTGGGAACCAACATGCGTATCCAGATCCCGCTGTTGGTTATTGACTGGAGAACGTCTCGGTCATGTCTGCATGGTTCCCGAACCCGTAGGGTCTACACACTTAGGATTCGATGACGCTAGGGTTATAAAGGAAGTTCGTATGTGGTTACCGAATGTTGTTCGGAGTCCCGGATGAGATCCCAGATGTCATGAGGAGTTCCGAAATGGTCCGGAGGTAAAGATTTATATATAGGAAGTATGGTTTTGGCCATCGGAAGTGTTCTGGGCATCACCGGTAGTGTACCGGGACCACCAGAGGTGTTCGGGGGTCCACCAAGTGGGGCCACCGGCCCCGGAGGGCTGCATGGGCCAAGTGTGGAAGGGGACCAGCCCCAGGTGGGCTGGTGCGCCCCTCCACCAAGGCCCAAGGCGCCTCCTAGAGGGGAAGGGGGCAAACCCTAGGGCAGATGGGCCCTAAGGTCCACCCCTGGTGCGCCTCCCCCTCTCCTCCATCTGGCCGCCACCCAAGTGGGATCTGGGGGCTGCTGCCACCCCTGGGGAGGGAACCCTAGGTGGGGGTGCAGCCCCTCCCCACCCCCTATATATACTTGAGGTTTGGGCTGCCCAATACACATGAGTTCTGACCTCTCGATGGCGCAGCCCTGCTTCTCTCCCTTCTCCTCTCTCGCGGTGCTTGGCGAAGCCCTGCAGGATTGCCACGCTCCTCCACCATCACCACGCCGTTGTGCTGCTGGACGGAGTCTTCCTCAACCTCCCCCTCTCTCCTTGCTGGATCAAGGCATGGGAGACGTCACCGGGCTGTACGTGTGTTGAACGCGGAGGTGCCGTCCGGTCGGCACTTGGTCATCGGTGATTTGGATCACGACGAGTACGACTCCATCAACCCCGTTCACTTGAACGCTTCCGCTTAGCGATCTACAAGGGTATGTAGATGCACTCTCCTTCCCCTCGTTGCTGGTTTCTCCATAGATAGATCTTGGTGATACGTAGGAAAATTTTGAATTTCTGCTACGTTCCCCAACACTGGCATCATGAGCTAGGTCTACTGCGTAGATTCTTTGCACGAGTAGAACACAAAGTAGTTGTGGGCGTTGATTTTGTTTAATATGCTTACCGTTACTAGTCCAATCTTGATTCAGCGGCATTGTGGGATGAAGCGGCCCGGACCGACCTTACACGTACACTTACGTGAGACAGGTTCCACCGACTGACATGCACTAGTTGCAGAAGGTGGCTAGCGAGTGCCAGTCTCTCCCACTTTAGTCAGATCGGATTCGATGAAAAGGGTCCTTATGAAGGGTAAATAGCAATTGACATATCACGTTGTGGTTTTGCGTAGGTAAGAAACGTTCTTGCTAGAAACCCATAGCAGCCACGTAAAACATGCAAACAACAATTAGAGGACGTCTAACTTGTTTTTGCAGGGTATGCCATGTGATGTGATATGGCCAAAAGGATGTGATGAATGATATATGTGATGTATGAGATGATCATGTTCTTGTAATAGGAATCACGACTTGCATGTCGATGAATATGACAACCGGAAGGAGCCATAGGAGTTGTCTTAATTTATTTATTACCTGCGTGTCAAACGTAAACGTCATGTAATTACTTTACTTTATTGCTAACCGTTATCTGTAGTAGTAGAAGTAATAGTTGGCGACACAACTTCATGAAGTCATGATGATGGAGATCATGATGATGGAGATCATGGTGTTATGCCAGTGATGATGATGATCATGGAGCCCCGAAGATGGAGATCAAAAGGAGCAAAGTGATGATGGCCATATCATGTCACTATTTGATTGCATGTGATGTTTATCATGTTTTTGCATCTTATTTGCTTAAGAACGACGGTAGTAAATAAGATGATCCCTCATTAAAATTTCAAGAAAGTGTTCCCCCTAACTGTGCACCGTTGCGAAAGTTCGTCGTTTCGAAGCACCACGTGATGATTGGGTGTGATAGATTCTTACGTTCACATACAACGGGTGTAAGCCAGATTTACACACGCGAAACACTTAGGTTGACTTGATGAGCCTAGCATGTACAGACATGGCCTCGGAACACAAGAGACCGAAAGGTCGAGCATGAGTCGTATGGTAGATACGATCAACATGAACATGTTCACCGATGATGACTAGTCCGTCTCACGTGATGATCGCACACGGCCTAGTTGACTTGGATCATGTAATCACTTAGATGACTAGAGGGATGTCTATCTGAGTGGGAGTTCATAAGATGAACTTAATTATCCTGAACATAGTCAAAAGATCTTTGCAAATTATGTCGTAAGCTCGCGCTTTAGTTCCACTGTTTAGATATGTTCCTAGAGAAAATATAGTTGAAAGTTAACAGTAGCAATTATGCGGACAATAGAAGGCTTATGTCCTTAATGCATCACTTGGTGTGCTGGACCTTGAACGTGGTCTGTGGATGTTGCGAACATCTGACATACACGTTTTGATGACTACATGATAGTTCGGTAATGATAAATGGTTTAGAATTGAGGCACCGAAGACATTTTTAAAATGTCGCGGAACATATGAGATGTTTCGAGGGCTGAAATTGGGATCTCAGGCTCGTGCCCACGTCAAGAGGTATAAGACCTCCGACGATTTTCTTGGCCTGCAAACTAAGGGAGAAAAGCTCAATCGTTGAGCTTGTGCTCAGATTGTCTGAGTACAACAATCACTTGAATCGAGTGGGAGTTGATCTTCCAGATAAGATAGTGATGTTTCTCCAAAGTCATTGCCACCAAGCTGCTAGAGCTTCGTAATGAACTATAACATATCAGGGATAGATATGATGATCCTTGAAATATTCGCGATGTTTGACACCGCGAAAGTAGAAATCAAGAAGGAGCATCAATTGTTGATGGTTAGTGAAACCAATAGTTTCAAGAAGGGCAAGGGCAAGAAGGGATACTTCATGAAACGGCGAATCAGCTGCTGCTCTAGTGGAGAAACCCAAGGTTGAACCCAAACCCAAGACTGAGTGCTTCTGTAATAAGGGGAACAGCCACCGGAGCAGAATTACCCTAGATACTTCGTAGATGAGAAGGTTGTCGATAGAAGTATATTGGATATACATTATGTGAATGTGTACTTTACTAGTACTCCCAGTAGCATCAGGGTATTAGATACCGGTTCGGTTGCTAAGTGTTAGTAACTCAAAATAAAAGCTACGGAATAAACGGAGACTAGCTAAAGGTGAGCTGACGAGATGTGTTGGAAGTGCTTCCAAGGTTGATATGATCAAGCATCGGACGCTCCCTCTACCATCGAGATTGGTGTTAAACCTAAATAATTGTTATTTGGTGTTTGCGTTGAGCATAGACATGATTGGATTATGTCTATCGCAATACGGTTATTCATTTAAGGAGAATAATGGTTACTCTATTTATTTGAATAATACCTTCAATGGTCTTGCACCTAAAATGAATGGTTTATTGAATCTCGATCATAGTGATACACATGTTCATGCCAAAAGACATAAGATAGTAATGATAGTACCACCTACTTGTGGCACTGCCATGTAAGTCATATTGGTATAAAACGCATGAAGAAGCTCCATGTTGATGGATCTTTGGACTCACTCATTTTTGGAAAAGGATTGAGACATGTGAACCATGTCTATTGGTATATACGCATGAAGAAACTCCATGCAGATGGACCGTTTGGACTCACTTGATTTTGAATCGCTTGAGACATGCAAATCATACCACATGGGCAAGATGACTGAAAGCTTCGGTTTCAATAAAATGGAACAAGAAAGCAACTTGTTGGAAGTAACACATTTTTTATGTGTGCAGTACAATGAGTGCTGAGGCACGAAGTGGATATCGTTATGCTCTTACTTCACAGATGATTTGAGTAGATACTGAGTATGTTTACTTGATGAAACACAAGTCTGAATTATTGAATGGTTCAAGTAATTTCAGAATGAAGTTGAAGATCGTCGTGACAAGAGGATAAAATATCTATGATATGATCATAGAGATGAATATCTGAGTTGCGAGTTTGGTACACAATTGAGACATTGTGGAAATTGTTTCACGACTAGTACCGCCTGGAACACCATAGTGTGATGGTGTGTCCGAACATCATAACTGCACCCTATTGGATATGATGCATACCATGATGTCTCTTATCGAATTACCACTATCGTTCATGGGTTAGGCATTAGAGACAACCGCACTCACTTTAAATAGGGCACCACGTAAGTCTGATGAGATGACACCGTATGAACTATGGTTTAGAGAAACCTAGGCTGTCATTTCTTAAAAGTTTGGGGCTGCGACGCTTATGTGAAAAGTTTCAGGCTGATAAGCTCAAACCCAAAGCGGATAAATGCATCTTCATAGGACACTCAAAACAGTTGGGTATACCTCCTGTCTCAGATCCGAAAGCAATAGGGATTGTTTCTCAAATCGGGTCCTTTCTCGAGGAAAAGTTTCTCAAATCGGGTATACCTCCTGTCTCAGATCCGAAAGCAATAGGGATTGTTTCTCAAATCGGGTCCTTTCTCGAGGAAAAGTTTCTCTCAGAAGAATTGAGTGGGAGGATGGTGGAGACTTGATGAGGTTATTGAACCGTCACTTCAACTAGTGTGTAGAAGGGCACAGGAGTTGTTCCTATGGCACCTACACCAATTGAAGTGGAAGCTTATGATAGTGATCATGAGACTTCGGATCAAGTCACTCCCAAACCTCGTAGGACGACAAGGATGCGTACTACTTCAGAGTGGTACGTAATCCTGTCTTGGAAGTCATGTTGCTAGACAACAATGAACCTACGAGCTATGGCGAAGCGATGGTGGGCCCGGATTCCAATGAATGGCTCGAGGCCATAAAATCCGAGAGAGAATCCATGTATGAAAACAAAGTGTAGACTTTGGCAGAACGGCTCGATGGTCGTGAGGCTGTTGAGTACAGATGGATTTTAAAAGGAAGACGGACAATGATGGTAAATGTCACCATTAAGAAAGCTCGACTTGTCGTTAAGATGTTTCCCGACAAGTTCAAGGAGTTGACTACGATGAGACTTTCTCACTCGTAGCGATGCTAAGAGTCTATTGGAATTAGCAGGTACTGCATTATTTATGAAATCTTGCAGATAGGATGTCAAAATATTGTTTCCTTGTTCTTGAGGAAAGGTTGTATGTGATACAACCAGAAGATTTTGTCGATCCTCAAAGATGCTAACAAGTATGCAAAGCCCCAGCAATCCTTCTAAGGACTGGAGTAAGCATCTCGGAGTTGGAATGTACACTTTGATGAGATGATCAAAGATTATGGGTTTATACAAAGTTTATGAGAAACTTGTATTTCCAAAGAAGTGAGTGGGAGCACTATAAAATTTCTAATGAGTATATGTTGTTGACATATTGTTGATCAGAAATGATGTAGAATTTCTGGAAAGCATATAGGGTTATTTGAAAGGTGTTTTTCAATGGAAAACCTGGATTAAGCTACTTAAACATTGAGCATCAAGATCTATAAGGATAGATCAAAACGCTTAATGGTACTTTTCAAATGAGCACATACCTTAACATGATCTTGAAGGTGTTCAAGATGGATCAGTCAAAAAAGGAATTCTTGCCTGAATTGTAAGGTATGAAGTTAAGACTTAAAGCTCGACCACGGCAGAAGAAAGAGGAAGGATGAAGGTCGTCCCCTATGCTTTTGTCATAGGCTCTATACAGTATGCCATGCTGAGTACCGCACCTGATATGTGCCTTGCTACATGTCTGGCAAGAGGGTACAAAGGTGATCTAGGAGTAGGTCACCAATAGCGGTCAAAATTATCCTTAGAGGAATAAGGATATGTTTCTCAGTTATGGAGGTGATAAAGAGTTCGATGTAAAGAGTTACATCGATGCAAGCTTAACACCTATCAGGATAGCTCTGAGTAGAGTAAACCGGATTCGTATAGTAGAATAGTTGTTTTGAAATATAGCGTAGTAGCGACATCTACAAAACGACATAGAGATTTGCAAAGTACATACAGATATGAATGTTGCAGACCCGTTGACTAAAACCTCTCTCACAGGCATAACATGATCAAACCCAGAACTCATTGAGCGTTAATCACATAGTGATGTGAACTAGATTATTGACTCTAGTAAGCTCTTTGGATGTTGGTCACATGGCGATGTGACCTGTGAGTGTTAATCACATGGCGATGTGAACTAGATTATTGACTCTGGTGCAAGTGGGAGACTGTTGGAAATATGCCCCAGAGGCAATAATAAATAGGTTATTATTATATTTCCTTGTTCATGATAATCGTTTATTATCCATGCTAGAACTGTATTGATAGGAAACTCAGATACATGTGTGGATACATAGACAACACCATGTCCCTAGTAAGCCTCTAGTTGACTAGCTCGTTGATCAATAGATGGTTACGGTTTCCTGACCATGGACATTGGATGTCATTGATAACGGGATCACATCATTAGAAGAATGATGTGATGGACAAGACCCAATCCTAAGCATAGCACAAGATTGTGTAGTTCATATGCTAAAGCTTTTCTAATGTCAAGTATCATTTCCTTAGACCATGAGATTGTGCAACTCCCGGATACCGTAGGAATACTTTGGGTGTGCCAAGCGTCACAACGTAACTGGGTGGCTATAAAGGTGCACTACGGGTATCTCCGAAAGTGTCTGTTGGGTTGGCACGAATCGAGACTGGGATTTGTCACTCCGTGTGACGGAGAGGTATCTCTGGGCCCACTCGGTAGGACATCATCATAATGTGCACAATGTGATCAAGGAGTTGATCACGGGATGATGTGTTACGGAACGAGTAAAGAGACTTGTCGGTAACGAGATTGAACAAGGTATCCGGATACCGACGATCGAATCTCGGGCAAGTACAATACCGCTAGACAAAGGGAATTGCATACGGGATTGATCGAATCCTCGACATCGTGGTTCATCCGATGAGATCATCGTGGAACATGTGGGAACCAACATGGGTATCCAGATCCCGCTGTTGGTTATTGACCAGAGGACGTCTCGGTCATGTCTGCTTGGTTCCCGAACCCGTAGGGTCTACACACTTAAGGTTCGATGATGCTAGGGTTATAAAGGAAGTTCGTATGTGGTTACCGTATGTTGTTCGGAGTCCCGGATGAGATCCCGGATGTCATGAGGAGTTCCGGAATGGTCCGGAGGTAAAGATTTATATATTGGAAGTATGGTTTTGGCCACCGAAAGTGTTCTGGGCATCACCGGTAGTGTACCGGGACCACCGGAGGTGTCCGGGGGTCCACCAAGTGGGGCCACCGGCCCCGGAGGGTTGCATGGGCCAAGTGTGGAAGGGGACGAGCCCCAGGTGGGCTGGTGCGCCCCTCCACCAAGGCCCAAGGCGCCTCCTAGAGGGGAAGGGGGCAAACCCTAGGGCAGATGGGCCCTAAGGCCCACCCCTGGTGCGCCTCCCCCTCTCCTCCACCTGGCCGCCACCCAGATGGGATCTGGGGGCTGCCGCCACCCCTGGGGAGGGAACCCTAGGTGGGGGCGCAGCCCCTCCCCTCCCCCTATATATACTTGAGGTTTGGGCTGCCCAATACACATGAGTTCTGACCTCTCGATGGCGCAGCCCTGCTTCTCTCCCTTCTCCTCTCCCGCGGTGCTTGGCGAAGCCCTGCAGGATTGCCACGCTCCTCCACCACCACCACGCCGTTGTGCTGCTGCTGGACGGAGTCTTCCTCAACCTCTCCCTCTCTCCTTGCTGGATCAAGGCATGGGAGACGTCACCGGGCTGTACGTGTGTTGAACGCGGAGGTGCCGTCCGTTCGGCACTTGGTCATCGGTGATTTGGATCACGACGAGTACGACTCCATCAACCCCGTTCACTTGAACGCTTCCGCTTAGCGATCTACAAGGGTATGTAGATGCACTCTCCTTCCCCTCGTTGCTGGTTTCTCCATAGATAGATCTTGGTGATACGTAGGAAAATTTTGAATTTCTGCTACGTTCCCCAACAAAAATGGCACCCTTGTCGACAACCGAGGAATGAAAGTATACCTTGTCTAACCTGCCACCTCACACTAAGCCCATATAAGGCGCGAACTAGCCCAGATCAACACATTAGTGTTTTGTGACTATGTTGTGCTTCACTAAGAAATTAGTTTTGTCAATATAATTTGCAGTACTTTCATCAACTTTGGGTGTACGACTTTGCATAATCACACACGCATGTACCATACAAGATAGTCAATTTTTTAACTGTATATGCTTGCGAAGTAGTCGTTGGATATGTATCCAATATCTGTACATGTAGGGCTATAGTTAAACTTGTAAGCGGTACTACCTAAAAATAAGCACAAAATACAAGGGATGTCGGGATTTTATTGATTGGAATCGATTGTTTTTAACTAAACATAAATGTATGAATAAATAAAATGCTCTGTATGGATGTGTAATTTAGCATTAGAATTAACAGAATACAAAACGCATGTTACGTTGTACACAATTTTGTTGTTGGTTAAACTAAGATCCAATATATCAAACTCAAATTAAGTTATTTCATCCCTAACTAACCAAGGGATCACCCGCAAACCAAACACAACCATAGTTTATGGCACTGGCCTCCAAGGGCTAAGCCCTCCTCCCCAATGCTCCACCTTTTTATCAGTGTTATTAGACAAACGAAAGAATGTGACAGAGTAACTTAGGAGAAATATGATTTTGGTGTTTCGAGGAAAAAAATAATGCTAGACACAAGGACATGCATATTTTCACCCACGAGGTTATGTTGGGGCCCAAATAGGTCGTGACTTGTCGAGCCCGTCAGAAAAGAGTTAAGAATAAGACTATAACTGGGCCTTAAGACCAAAATGCATGTACTATTCTTTGGGCTAGTCCACTCCGGGCCACACAACAATTTTGATGAAGCTTCCCACTATATTTTCATCCACGTGGATCTTCTGGCCCTCTCTTTTTTCATCGTTGCCATGTAAAATCCTACAACTGGCTAAAAAATATTATCCAGATTACACGAAAAAATAAATAGATAATGAAGGGATGAGATGCTAGGTTCCCCAGGGCCAGCTGCCATAAATTTGCCAGTTCCCTCACCTCTAGCCATCGTGTTGCAAGGTGAGGGGACCTTGCATCTTTTTATGCATATTTAAAAGTTTTATTACCATGATTTCTTTGGTCTTCACCGACGACGTCTTGGCAGAGGGTATGATGCTAACGAGAAAAAAGGTACCCTAATCCTTCTCATGTTGTGGTGAAGTCTTGTCCAGTGGCGCCATAGAGCCAGAGAGTTTGTGCCTTTGCAGGTTTTGTGTGTCAGTACTTGTGGGGTTCGTGTCCCTACAGATCTATTCTCTACTCTTATAAAAAACCGAGTTGGTGATGATGGTGTGTTTGCCATCTTGCAATATAGACCGAACGATCTATATCTGACGGATAGAAAGCAAACTATGACAATTTTGCAAAAAATATACCCCCACCTCTCTCCACATTTGCAGATAAAGCTTTCCCTCATTCATCCTTACCTCACACAACCTTATTGTTGAGCAATTAAAAAAGGAAGCCTCTGGAACAATCTGGCATGGTGGCCGCTGCCAGCGTCGTCCATCCCCATGCCTCCGCTCAGTCTGACCACCAATCACCACCACGCCCCACTCCTTCTCACCTTATCTCTCCTCTTTCTCGAGATATCATTAGTTTTTACACATGGGATTACTCCCGCGTGGGTCAATCACAATATGTGTTTTGTAAAAAAAATGCATCTTGATGTTCCGTGCAATGCACGGGCATCTTACTAGTCATATGAAACTTATGACTTTGTGTTAGTATTTTTTGGTCGATTTTGTTGGTGCTATCTATTGTGATTTTGAAGTCATGGTGTAACGCCCGGATAATCATGCTACAGTAATCCCACGCTAATCATACCACGTCACCTCGGTTATTGTTGCTAACCTCGCAATGATTCGAAACCGTTTCAAAATTTAAATTCTAAATATGCCAAACAACAAAAGTTTTCAAAAGTTGAAAAAAAATGTTCGGTGGGTACCGAATATTACAAGGGTAATTATAATAAAGAAAACTCATTTTTAGAAATTGCCTAAATGATTTAAAATAAAAAAACAGAATAGAAAATAAATAAAAGAAAGAAAATACAAAAGAGAAAAACAAACTAACAGAAACAAAAAAACAAAAAGAGGAACCCCCCGGGCTCCGGCGCAGCAGGCCATCAGCCCCACTCGGCCAACCCACCAGGCCCAGCCGGCCACTCCCCCCACTCCCCTTATCCACTCCCCCCAGAAACCCTAATCGGCCACCACCCCACTTCCCCCCACACGAAAAATATCTCCTCCCCCCTCTCCCCAATTGGATCGGGATCGAGAGGAGGAGGTCGCCGCGACGCCCCGACGTCGTCGCTCGACGCCGCCTCGCCACTGGACGCCGCCTCACCGGAGCGCTCCCCCGCCGGCCTGCTTCTCCTCCAGCGCCGTCGTCCCCGTCGCCCTCCTCGCGCCCCGCTGCCCTGACCCTGCGATCCCCCGTGAGGCCCCCTCTCCTTCCCTCCCCTGCTCGACGCGCCACCGCGCGAGCTCGCGCGCACCCCGCTTCGCTCGCCCTACTGCAACCCGCGCACGCCCGCGTCGCCTGCAACCGCTGCTGCTTGTGCCGCCCGCCCGCTTGCGCGTGGCCTCACCTGCGCCCGCTGTTGCCGTCCCCTATTGCAGCCCGCCGTGCTTGCGCTTCCCGGCAGTCGTAGCTCGCTACCGAGCCCCCCGCCTGGTCGCACCTGCCGCTGTGCTCCCGTGGCCGCCCCTCACCTCTAGCCTTCGCCCCTGGTCGCCATGGCCCTGCGACGCCCTCGCCGCGTCCTCGGCCGCCCCCTCTGGACGCGCCCGCGCCTCGATCCCGACCGGCTCGTGCGCCTCCACGGCCCCGCGCGCGCCTGCTCCCTCCACTCACCGCCGCACCGCCCGTCGGCCGGTGGCTTCGCCCCGCGCCCGGGCGCAGGCGCCCGTTACCCCGCACCCGCACGCCTGCTCCAGTGGCTTCTGTGCCACTAGGCAAGGGGGCCCACCCTAGAACGTTTAAAAAAAGAAACAAAAATAATAAAAATAAATTAATTAAATAATTAATTAACTTAATTAATTTTGATTAATTAAAGTAATCAAATAACTAAACTAATTAAACTGTTAGGTAATTAATTAATCAGTAAATGACAGTGGGGCCCACCCCTAATTAATCCTCATTTGGTTAATTAATATGTTTAATTAAAATGTATCACTAACCAGTGGGACCCACTGGTCAGGTTGACCAGTCAACCCCTATTGACTGCTGACATTAGCATGACATCATGCTGATGTCATAAATCCAATTTTGAATTAAATTAAATAATTAATTAAATTCCAGAAATTATTAAATTAATTTGAAAATCATATAAAACAAACCGTAGCTCACATGAAGATATTTTCTACATGAAAGTTGCTCAGAACGACGAGATGAATCCGGATACGCAGCCCGTTCGCTCGCTACACATCCCTAACCTATCGAACTCTCAACTCTCCCCCTCCGGTTCATCTGTCCGAAAACGCGGAACACCGGGAATACTTTCCCGGATGTTCCCCCCTTCGCTGGTATCACCTACTACCGCGAATGGGCACGCCTAGCATCACGCTTTGCTTTGTCATGCATCGTTATGCATCTATTTGCATTGTATTCATTGTTTCTTCCCCCTCTTCTCTCACTAGACATCGAGACCGACGCTGCTGCTACCCAGTATGACTATGGTGTTGACGACCCCTCCTTCTCGGGTAAGCTTCCAGGCAAGCCCCCCCCCCTTGATCACCAAATATTGCCTACTCTACTCTCTACTGCTTGCATTAGAGTAGTGTAACATGTTACTGTTTTCCGTTAATCCTATCCTGGTGCATAGCCTGTCCTTGCTACTACTGTTGTTACCTTTACCTGCAATCCTACATGCTTAGTATAGGATGCTAGTATTCCATCTGTGGCCCTACATTCTTGCCCGTCTGCCTTGCTATACTATCGGGCCGTGATCACTCGGGAGGTGATCACGGGTATATACTTATATACTTTACATGATACCTGTGGTGACTAAAAGACGGGTCGGCTCGTAGGAGTACCCGCGAGTGGATCTTTGTGGCGGAGCGACAGGGCAGGTTGAGACCACCTAGGCGAGAGGTGGGCCTGGCCCTGGTCGGCGTTCGCGGTTACTTTAAAATAACACGTTTAACGAGTTGTTGGTATTTGATCTGAGTCTGGCCACTGGCCTATATGCACTAACTAGCTACGCGGGAACAGTTATGGCACTCGACGTCGTGGTATCAGCCAAAGCCTTTGTGATGTCAGCGACTAAGCGGCACGCGCCGGATTGGAACGTAAGCCTGCTCTTGTATTAAGGGGGCTACTTCTGCTTCCGGCCGCCCACACAACATGCAGGTGTGCTAAGGGCGATGGGCCCAGACCCCTGTGCGCTTAGGTTTAGACCGGCCTGCTGACCTCTCTGTTGGCCTAGGTGGGTCTGCAACATGTTGATCTTCCGAGGCCGGGCATGACCCAGGAAAGTGTGTCCGGCCAAATGGGGTCGAGCGTGTTGGGTTATGTGGTGCACCCCTGCAGGGAAGTTTATCTATTCGAATAGCCGTGATCTTCGGTAACAGGACGACTTGGAGTTGTACCTTGACCTTATGACAACTAGAACCGGATAGTTAATAAAACACACCCTTCCAAGTGCCAGATACAACCCGCTGATCGCTCTCTAACAGGGCGACGAGGAGGGGATTGTCGGGTAGGATTATGCTATGCGATGCTACTTGGAGGACTTCAGTCTACTCTCTTCTACATGCTGCAAGACGGAGGCTGCCAGAAGTGTAGTCTTCGATAGGATTAGTTATCCCCCTCTTATTCTGGCATTCTGCAGTTCAGTCCCCTGATATGGCCCTTTACACATATACCCATGCATATGTAGTGTAGCTCCTTGCTTGCGAGTACTTTGGATGAGTACTCACGGTTGCTTTCCCCCCCCCCCTTTTCCCCCTTTCCTTTCTTTCTGGTTGTCGCAACCAGATGCTGGAGTCCAGGAGCCAGACGCCACCATCGACGACGACTCCTACTACACTGGAGGTGCCTACTACTACGTGCAGCCCGCTGACGACGACCAAGAGTAGTTTAGGAGGATCCCAGGCAGGAGGCCTGCGCCTCTTTCGATCTGTATCCCAGTTTGTGCTAGCCTTCTTAAGGCAAACTTGTTTAACTTATGTTTGTACTCAGATATTGTTGCTTCTGCTGACTCGTCTATGATTGAGCACTTGTATTCGAGCCCTCGAGGCCCCTCGCTTGTATTATGATGCTTGTATGACTTATTTATGTTTTTAGAGTTGTGTTGTGATATCTTCCCGTGAGTCCCTGATTTGATCGTACACGTTTGCATGCATGCATGATTAGTGTACGATTGAATCGGGGGCGTCACAAGTTGGTATCAGAGTCGACTGCCTGTAGGAATCCCCCTTCCACATTCCTTGGCCGAACTCGAGTCTAGATATTGCAAAAACTTTTACTAACATGGTTGTGTGTCTTACAGGCCCACGTCGCCATTGGGTGGTACTAGGATCTTTTACTCCTCGACCTTTACTCTGGGACTTTGAACTCTCTTCTACTCGGGTTAAACAAATTTACTAACTCTAACACTAGGATCCCATGACGACATTCACCCCGAAGTTGGATAAGGCCATAATTATTCCTTAGAATAGTATTTTGAACAATTTCCACACTGTCATTTGACTCCTTTGAAACATCTTTGCTTTCAGATGGAACCCACGAGGCAGGTCGTGCGCCACACGACGGCCATTGGTGCCTCGGGATCACCTACCGTGCTAGCTGAGATGATGACCTATCTGGGTTATCGCTGGCATCCTGAGTACACCGTCTTCGAGGAGTACCAGGACTTTAACCAGGAGCAGTATCGTGCCATCGTCCACCTCTACTCTCGGGAGTATGACTCCACTACTGTGCTGCACACTGCTCATGGTGTTGGAGTGACCATCGATTTGGCAGTTCACGATGCTGCTTATGCTGCTCTGACATGTCTTCATGGAGAGTATCGGGAGTTGGACACCTCCCCTTTCAGGCACATTGCTATCGCATCTGATGTTGGTGCGGAGGGTTACTACACTGCTGCCTACTCCACTGTCACCCGAGAGCCCTTCTACCATCAGAACCTGGTTCTGCATGCTGATGGGCTGGATTGAGCTAAACGAGCTCTTCGCCACGAGTTGTACACCACCCGTCAGCACCTTTACCGTGCTCTGACGCTGTTGCACCCCTTTGTCGGATCTAGAGAGCTGCCGCGTTCTGCGGTCTACCCAGCCAGGACTGTGATGCCCCAGGGTGTCGGCTGGCAACTAGAACCAGATACTTAATAAAACACACCCTTCCAAGTACCTTGACCTTATGACAACTAGAAGCGGATACTTAATAAAACACACCCTTCCAAGTGCCAGATACAACCCGGTGATTTCTCTCTAACAGGGCGACAAGGAGGGGATCGCCGGGTAGGATTATGCTATGCGATGCTACTTGGAGGACTTCAGTCTACTCTCTTCTACATGCTGCAAGACGGAGGCTGCCAGAAGCGTAGTCTTTGATAGGATTAGTTATCCCCCTCTTATTCTGGCATTCTGCAGTTCAGTCCACTGATATGGCCCTTTACACATATACCCATGCATATGTAGTGTAGCTCCTTGCTTGCGAGTACTTTGGATGAGTACTCACGGTTGCTTTCTCCCCCCCTTTCCCCCTTTCCTTTCTTTCTGGTTGTCGCAACCAGATGGTGGAGTCCACGAGCCAGACGCCACCATCGACGACGACTCCTACTACACTGGAGGTGCCTACTACTACGTGCAGCCCGCTGACGATGACCATGAGTAGTTTAGGAGGATCCCAGGAAGGAGGCCTGCGCCTCTTTCGATCTGTATCCCAGTTTGTGCTAGCCTTCTTAAGGCAAACTTGTTTAACTTATGTTTGTACTCAGATATTGTTGCTTCCGCTGACTCGCCTATGATCGAGCACTTGTATTCGATCCCTCGAGGCCCCTGGCTTGTATTATGATGCTTGTATGACTTATTTATGTTTTTAGAGTTGTGTTGTGATATCTTCCCGTGAGTCCCTGATCTTGATCGTACACGTTTGCGTGCATGATTAGTGTACGATTGAATCGGGGGCATCACAAGTTGGTATCAGAGCCGACTGCCTGTAGGAATCCCCCTTCCACACTCCTTGGCCGAAGTCGAGTCTAGACATTGCAAAAACTTTTACTAACATGGCTGTGTGTCTTACGGGCCCACGTCGCCATTGGGTGGTACTAGGATCTTTTACTCCTCGACCTTTACTCTGGGACTCTGAACTCTCTTCTACTCGGGTTAAACGAATTTACTAACTCTAACACTAGGATCCCGTGACGACATTCACCCCAAAGTTGGATAAAGCCATAGTTATTTCTTAGAATAGTATTTTGAACAATTTCCACACTGTCATTTGACTCCTTGAAACATCTTTGCTTTCAGATGGAACCCACGAGGCAGGTCGCGCGCCACACGACGGCCATTGGTGCCTCAGGATCACCTGTCGTGCTAGCTGAGATGATGACCTATCTGGGTTATCGCTGGCACCCTGAGTACACCGTCTTCGAGGAGTACCAGGACTTTAACCAGGAGCAGTACCGTGCCATCATCCACCTCTACTCTCGGGAGTATGACTCCACTACTGTGCTGCACACTGCTCATGGTGTTGGAGGGACCATCGATATGGCAGTTCACGATGCTGCTTATGCTGCTCTGACACGTCTTCGTGGAGAGTATCGGGAGTTGGACACCTCCCCTTTCAGGCACATTGCTATCGCATCTGATGTTGGTGCGGAGGGTTACTACACTGCTGCCTACTCCACTGTCACCCGAGAGCCCTTCTACCATCAGAACCTGGTTCTGCATGCTGATGGGCTGGATTGAGCTAACCGAGCTCTTCGCCATGAGTTGTACACCACCCGTCAGCACCTTTACCGTGCTCTGACGATGTTGCACCCCTTTGTCGGGTCTAGAGAGCTGTCGTGTTCTGCGATCTACCCAGCCAGGACCGTGATGCCCCAGGGTGTCGGCTGACCAGAGGTGGGAGGCTACTCTCCCCTACTTGGACCTCTTCTGCCACCTGAGCGCCGGGTTCTGCACCGGAGTATCCGCGGACCCCAGGTTGCAGACATGGAGTTCCTGATGCGACACTACCAGCTTTCAGGCTACAGCTACCTCCATAGTACCGCATGGGACTGATGTAGTCTTGCTTAGTAGTATTAGATGCATTCGCCGCAAGCCTGCGTGCCGCCTATGATGTCTTTAGTTTATGTACTAAACTCTGTGTACCGAACTCTATGCATGATCTCTTTTGTAAGATGTGCCGACTACTATGTAGTATCTATTGTGCTCCTTTCATTATGCATGTTCATCATGAATGATTCTTGTCCTTGCAAATTTCTCAATGTTGGACTACCCCTGTTATATATTAGCAGGATGGTTAGACCAGGTGGTCGTGGTTGTGGGGGCAACGCCCCACCACCGCCTGAGTACATGGTTGGTATGATCCAACAGCTAGATGAATCGCCAATTCATGGAAAATATGATGGCTCAGTTTCCTCGCCACAAATGAACCAACAGCCAACCCTAGTAACTCTGCAGGATTTCATGCGCCTCAACCCAACTGTGTATCGCAGCTCAACTCAGCCTCTGGATGCTGATGATTGGCTCCGTGACATCACCTATGAGATGGAGTCTGCTGATGTAGCCCCTGCCAGCTATGTCACCTTTGCTTCCTTCTTCCTGAAGGGACCCGCCGCTCAAAGGTGGGACAGCCATAGGCGTACTCTGCCAGCTGGAACTATCATCACCTGGCCATACTTCCAAGCTGCTTTCCGTGCCTGCTTCATTCCTCAGGGAGTCATGGACCGGAAGAAGCGAGAGTTCCGCAACCTCACCCAAGGCAACAAAACTGTTGAAGCTTATCAGCGGGAGTTTTTGGACTTGTCTCGCTATGCTGAAGAGGACATTGCAACTGATGTACGCAGACAGGAGAAGTTCCGTGACGGCCTTCAAGCTGACATCAAGCTTGCACTTCTAGTGCATGACTTTACTGATTTCGCCACCTTGGTGAATAAGGCCATCAATGTCGAAACTGGTCTATAGGAATACCAGAGCTCTCACAAGCGCAACCGTGACACTGGCTCATCTTTGGGCCCGCCCTCGAAGAAGCGTAAGATATGGATTCCCAACAACATGTACCAGCCAACTGCACCTGCCCCAAGGCAGACCTATGTTGTACCTCGTCTGCCTCCTCCACCAACTAGGCAGCCAAGGCTTCCAGCTCCACCACCCCAAGCTCCTGTTCCCACTCCCAATAATGGTCTGTGCTACAAGTGTGGTCAACCAGGTCACCGTCCTAGGGATTGCAATCAGAATCAGAATCAACTGGCCCTTCCCGCAACTGGCCGTGGAAGCAACCAGCCACGCAACAACAATGCCAAGTCTTATGGTCGTGTTCATGCCAACCACGTTGATTTGAATGAAGCTCAAGACCAGCCTGCTACTGTGATGGGTACACTCCTCGTAAATTCAGTACCAGCATCCATTTTATTTGATACAGGTGCATCGCATTCATTCATGTCAGAAGATTTTGCATGCTTGCACGACATTAAATGTGAGGACATGAACGCTTTGCTATTAGTGCACACCCCTGCGGGCCAATGTTGGACCTCCATGATTTGCAACGACGTCCCCGTTGAAATCGAAGGACTGGAATTCCTTGTCTCTCCCATCGTACTGAAGTCCTGTAGCATTGATCTCATTCTGGGAATGAATTGGTTAAAAGCGCATACTGCTTCTATCGTTTGCGCCAACAAGAACGTCCATCTGCTACACCCTTTTGATGAAATAATAAGCTACAATGCCCATCTGGTTCAGAATGCCGAGGCAAGGCTCTATGCATTGAATGCATTGAACGCTGCACCACTCGAGGGCATTGAAAACATTCCCAACGTTAGCGAATTCCAAGACGTCTTTCCTAAAGAACTTCCAGGGATTCCCCCTGCTAGAGCTCTCGAATTCGTCATCGACTTGAAACCAGGCACCACTGCTGGAAATATGCTCTAGAGGCAATACTAAAATGGTTATTATTATATTTCCTTGTTCATGATAATTGTCTACTATTCATGCTATAATTGTGTTATTCGGAAATCGTAATACATGTGTGAGTACATAGACCACAACACGTCCCTAGTGAGCCTCTAGTTGACTAGCTCGTTGATCAACAGATAGTCATGGTTTCCTGACTATGGGCATTAGATGTCATTGATAACGAGATCACATCATTAGGAGAATGATGCGATGGACAAGACCCAATCCTAAGCATAGCACAAGATCGTGTAGTTCGTTTGCTAGAGCTTTTCCAATGTCAAATATCATTTCCTTAGACCATGAGATCGTGTAACTCCCGGATGCCGTAGGAGTGCTCTGGGTGTACCAAACGTCACAACGTAATTGGGTGACTATAATGGTATACTACAGGTATCCCCGAAAGTATCTATTGGGTTGACACGGATCGAGACTGGGATTTGTCACTTCGTATGATGGAGAGGTATCTGTGGGCCCACTCGGTAATGCATCATCATAATGAGCTCAATGTGGCCAAGTGTTTGGTCACGGGATCATGCATTGCGGTACGAGTAAAGTGACTTGCCGGTAACGAGATTGAATGAGGTATTGGGATACCGATGATCGAATCTCGGGCAAGTAACGTACCGATTGATAAAGGGAATTGTATACGGGATTACTTGAATCCTCGACATCGTGGTTCATCCGATGAGATCATCGAGGAGCATGTGGGAGCCAACATGGGTATCCAGATCCCGCTGTTGGTTATTGACCGGAGAGTCGTCTCGGTCATGTCTGCGTGTCTCCCGAACCCGTAGGGTCTACACACTTAAGGTTCGGTGATGCTAGGGTTATAGAGATATGAGTATGCGGTAACCTGAAAGTTGTTCGGAGTCCCGGATGAGATCCCGGACGTCACGAGGTGTTCTGGATTGGTCCGGAGGTAAAGATTTATATATAGGAAGTCCAGTTTCGGCCATCAGGAAAGTTTTGGGGGTCATCGGTATTGTACCGGGACCACCAGAAGGGTCCCGGGGGTCCACCGGGTGGGGCCACCTATCTCGGAGGGCCCCATGAGCTGAAGTGGGAAGGGGAACCAGCCCCTGGTGGGCTGGTGCGCCCCCCTTGGGCCTCCCCTGCGCCTAGGGTTGGAAACCCTAGGGGTGGGGGCGCCCCACTTGGCTTGGGGGGCAAGCCACCCCCTTGGCCGCCGCCCCCCCTTGGAGATTGGATCTCCTAGGGCCGGCGCCCCCCCAGGGCCCCTATATAAAGATGGGGGGAGGGAGGGCAGCCGCACAGTTGCTCCTGGCGCCTCCCTCTCCCTCCGTAACACCTCTCCTCCCCGCTTGCGCTTGGCGAAGCCCTGCCGGGATCCCGCTACTTCCACCACCACGCCGTCGTGCTGCTGGATCTCCATCAACCTCTCCCCCCCCCTGCTGGATCAAGAAGGAGGAGACGTCTTCCCCAACCGTACGTGTGTTGAACGCGGAGGTGCCGCCCGTTCGGCACTTGGTCATCGGTGATTTGGATCACGACGAGTACGACTCCCTCAACCCCGTTCACTTGAATACTTCCGTTCGTGATCTACAAGGGTATGTAGATGCACTCCTATCTCTCATTGCTAGATGACTCCATAGATTGATCTTGGTGAAGCGTAGAAATTTTTTATTTTCTGCAACGTTCCCCAACAGTGGCATCATGAGCTAGGTCTATGCGTAGTTTCTATGCACGAGTAGAACACAAGATGTTGTGGGCGTCGATTTTGTCAATTTACTTGCCGTTACTAGTCTTGTCTTGATTCGGCGACATCGTGGGATGAAGCTGCCCGGACCGACCTTGCACGTATGCTTACGTGAGATAGGTTCCACCGACAGACATGCACTAGTTGCATAAGGTGGCTAACGGGTGTCTGTCTCTCCCACTTTAGTCGGATCGGATTCGATGAAAAGGGTCCTTATGAAGGGTAAAGAGAAATTGGCATATCACGTTGTGGTTTTGACGTAGGTAAGAAACGTTCTTGCTAGAACCCTATTGCAGCCACGTAAAAACATGCAACAACAATTAGAGGACGTCTAACTTGTTTTTGCAGCATGTGCCGTGTGATGTGATATGGCCAAAAGATGTGATGAATGATATATGTGATGTATGAGATTGATCATGTTCTTGTAATAGGAATCACGACTTGCATGTTGATGAGTATGACAACCGGCAGGAGCCATAGGAGTTGTCTTTATTTATTGTATGACCTGCGTGTCAATGAATAACGCTATGTAATTACTTTACTTCTTTGCTCAACCGTTAGCCATAGTAGTAGAAGTAATAGTTGGGGAACAACTTCATGGAGACATGATGATGAAGATCATGATGATGGAGATCATGGTGTCATGCCAGTGATGAAGATGATTATGGCGCCCCGAAGATGGAGATCAAAGGAGCAATATGATATTGGCCATATCATGTCACTATTTGATTGCATGTGATGTTTATCATGTTTTGCTTCTTATTTGCTTAGTACGACGGTAGTAAATAAGATGATCCCTCATAATAATTTCAAAAAAGAGTTTCCCCTAACTGTGCACCGTTGCGAAAGTTCGTTGTCTCGAAGCACCACGTGATGATCGGGTGTGATAGATTCTAATGTTCACATACAACGGGTGTAAGCCAGATTTACACATGCAAAACACTTAGGTTGACTTGACGAGCCTAGCATGTACAGACATGGCCTCGGAACACAAGAGACCGAAAGGTCGAACATGAGTCGTATGGAAGATATGATCAACATGGAGATGTTCACCAATGATGACTAGTCCGTCTCACGTGATGATCGGACACGGTCTAGTTGAGTCGGATCATGTATCACTTAGATGACTAGAGGGCTGCCTAATCTAAGTGGGAGTTCATTAAATAATTTGATTAGATGAACTTAATTATCATGAACTTAGTCTAAAAAACTTTGAAATATGTCTTGTAGATCAAATGGCCCAAGCTAATGTCAACCTCAACTTCAACGCGTTCCTAGAGAAAACCAAGCTGAAAGATGATGGCAGCAACTATACGGACTGGGTCCGGAACCTGAGGATCATCCTCATAGCTGCCAGGAAACGATATGTCCTAGAAGCACCGCTAGGTGAAGTACCCATCCCAGAGAACCAAGACGTTATGAACGCTTGGCAGCAGCGTGCTGATGATTACTCCCACGTTCAGTGCGGCATGCTTTACAGCTTAGAACCGGGGCTCCAAAAGCGTTTTGAGCAAAACGAAGCATATGAGATGTTCAAAGAGCTGAAAATGGTTTTCCAAGCACATGCCTGGGTCGAGAGATATGAAGTCTCCGACAAGTTCTACAGTTGTAAGATGGAGGAAAATAGTTCTGTCACTGAGCACATACTCAAAATGTTTGGGTTGCACAACCGCTTGACTCAGCTGGGAGATAATCTCCCGGATGACGCGGTCATTGACAGAATCCTTCAGTTGCTCCCACCGAGCTACAAGAGCTTTATGATGAACTTCAATATGCAGGGGATGGAAAAGACCATTCCTGAGGTATATTCAATGCTGAAATCAGCGGAGGTGGAGATCAAAAAGGAACATCAAGTGTTGATGGTGAATAAAACCACTAAGTTCAAGAAAGGCAAGGGTAAGAAGAAGGACGGCAAGGGAGTTGCCGCGCCCGGTAAGCCAGTTGCCGGGAAGAAGCCAAAGAATGGACCCAAGCCTGAGACTGAGTGCTTTTATTGCAAGGGAAAGGGACACTGGAAGCGGAACTGCCCCAAATACTTAGCGGACAAGAAGGCCGACAACACTAAAGGTATATGTGATATACATGTAATTGATGTGTACATTACCAGTACTGTAGTAGCTCCTGGGTATTTGATACCGGTGCGGTTGCTCATATATGTAACTCAAAACAGGAGCTGCGGAATAAACGGAGACTGGCGAAGGACGAGGTGACGATGCGCGTCGGGAATGGTTCCAAGGTCGATGTGATCGCTGTCGGCACGCTACCTCTACATTTACCTACGGGATTAGTTTTAAACCTCAATAATTGTCATTTAGTGCCAGCTTTGAGCATGAACATGGTATCTGGTGTTGGAAATATGCCCTAGAGGCAATAATAAAAGGATTATTATTATATTTCCTTGTTCATGATAATTGTCTTTTATTCATGCTATAATTGTGTTATCCGGAAATCATAATACATGTATGAATACATAGACACCAACATGTCCCTAGTAAGCCTCTAGTTGACAAGCTCGTTGATCAACAGATAGTCATGGTTTCCTGACTATGGACATTGGATGTCATTGATAATGAGATCACATCATTAGGAGAATGATGTGATGGACAAGACCCAATCCTAAGCATAGCACAAGATCGTATAGTTCGTTTGCTAGAGCTTTTCCAATGTCAAGTATCCTTTCCTTAGACCATGAGATCGTGTAACTCCCGGATACCGTAGGAGTGCTTTGGGTGTACCAAACGTCACAACGTAACTGGGTGACTATAAAGGTATACTACGGGTATCTCCGAAAGTGTCTGTTGGGTTGACACGGATCGAGACTGGGATTTGTCACTCCGTATGACGGAGAGGTATCTCTGGGCCCACTCGGTAATGCATCATCATAATGAGCTCAAAGTGACCAAGTGTTTGGTCACGGGATCATGCATTACGGTACGAGTAAAGTGACTTGCCGGTAACGAGATTGAACGAGGTATTGGGATACCGATGAACGAATCTCGGGCAAGTAACATATCGATTGACAAAGGGAATTGTATACGGGGTTGCTTGAATCCTCGACATCGTGGTTCATCCGATGAGATCATCAAGGAGCATGTGGGAGCCAACATGGGTATCCAGATCCAGCTGTTGGTTATTGGCCGGAGAGCCGTCTCGGTCATGTCTACGTGTCTCCCGGACCCGTAGGGTCTACACACTTAAGGTTCGGTGACGCTAGGGTTGTATAGATATGAGTATGCAGTAATACGAAAGTTGTTCGGAGTCCCGGATGATATCCTGGATGTCACGAGGAGTTCCGGAATGGTTCGGAGGTGAAGAATTATATATAGGAAGTGCAGTTTCGGCCATCAGGAAAGATTCGGGGTCAGCGGTATTGTACCGGGACCACCGGACGGGTCCCGGGGGTCCACCGGGTGGGGCCACCCATCCCGGAGGGCCCCATGGGCTGAAATGGGGAGGGGAACCAGCCCATAGTGGGCTGGTGTGCCCCCCTTGGCCCCCCTGCGCCTAGGGTTGGAAACCCTAGGGTAGGGGGCACCTCCACTTGCCTTGGAGGGCACTCCACCCCCCTTGGCTGCCGCCCCCTTGGGAGATCCCATCTCCAGGGCCAGCCCCCCAGGGGGCCTATATAAAGGGGGGGAGGGAGGGCAGCCGCATCCAAGTCTTGGCGCCTCCCTCTCCCCTGCTACACCTCTCCCTCTCGCAGAAGCTTGGCGAAGCCCTGCTGCGGTGACTGCTGCATCCACCACCAAGCCGTCGTGCTGCTGGATCTTCATCAACCTCTCCTTTCCCCTTGCTGGATCAAGAAGGAGGAGACGTCTTCCGCTCTGTACGTGTGTTGAACGCGAAGGTGCCGTCCGTTCGGCACTTGGTCATCGGTGATTTGGATCACGGCGAGTACGACTCCTTCAACCCCGTTCTCTTGAACGCTTCCGCTCGCGATCTACAAAGGTATGTAGATGCACTCTGATCACTCGTTTCTAGATGAACTCATAGATAGATCTTGGTGAAATCGTAGAATTTTTTTATTTTCTGCAACGTTCCCCAACAGTGGCATCATGAGCTAGGTCTATGCGTAGTTCTCTTTGCACGAGTAGAACACAATTTGTTGTGGGCGTAGATGTTGTCAACTTTCTTGCCGCTACTAGTCTTATTTTGCTTGAGTGGTATTGTGGGATGAAGCGGCCCAGACCGACCTTACACGTACGCTTACATGAGACAGGTTCCACCGACTGACATGCACTAGTTGCATAAGGTGGCTAGCGGGTGTCTGTCCCTCCCACTTTAGTTGGAGCGGATTCGACGAAAAGGGTCCTTATGAAGGGTAAATAGAAGTTGACAAATCATGTTGTGGCTTTCACGTAGGTAAGAAAACGTTCTTGCTAGAACCCTATTGCAGCCACGTAAAACTTGCAACAACAATTAGAGGACATCTAACTTGCTTTTGCAGCAAGTGTTTTGTGATGTGATATGGCCAAAGTTGTGATGAATGATATATATGTGATGTATGAGATCATGTTCTTGTAATAGGAATCACGACTTGCATGTCGATGAGTATGACAACCGGCAGGAGCCATAGGAATTGTCTTTATTTTTTGTATGACCTGCGTGTCATTGAGAAACGCCATGTAAATTACTTTACTTTATTGCTAAACGTGTTAGCCATAGTAGTAGAAGTAATAGTTGGCGAGCAACTTCATGGAGACACGATGATGGAGATCATGGTGTCATGCCGGTGACAAGATGATCACGGAGCCCCAAGATGGAGATCAAAGGACCTATATGATATTGGCCATATCATGTCACTATTATTTGATTGCATGTGATGTTTATCATGTTTTTGCATCTTGTTTACTTAGAACGACGGTAGTAAATAAGATGATCCCTCATAATAATTTCAAGAAAGTGTTCCCCCTAACTGTGCGCCGTTGCGACAGTTCGTTGTTTCGAAGCACCACGTGATGATCGGGTGTGATAGATTCCAACGTTCACATACAACGGGTGTAAGACAGATTTACACATGCAAACGCTTAGGTTAACTTGACGAGCCTAGCATGTACAGACATGGCCTCGGAACACAAGAGACCGAAAGGTCGAACATGAGTCGTATGAAAGATACGATCAACATGGAGATGTTCACCGATGATGACTAGTCCGTGTCACGTGATGATCGGACACGGCCTAGTCGAGTCGGATCATGTTTCACTTAGATGACTAGAAGGATGTCTAATCTGAGTGGGAGTTCATTAAATAATTTGATTAGATGAACTTAATTATCATGAACTTAGTCTAAAAATATTTGCATAAATGTCTTGTAGATCAAATGGCCAACGCTCATGTCAACATGAACTTCAACGCGTTCCTAGAGAAAACCAAGCTGAAAGATGATGGCAGCAACTATACGGACTGGGTCCGGAACCTGAGGATCATCCTCATAGCTGCCAGGAAACAATATGTCCCAGAAGCACCGCTAGGTGAAGCACCCATCCCAGAGAACCAAGACGTTATGAACGCTTGGCAGCAGCGTGCTGATGATTACTCCCTCGTTCAGTGCAGCATGCTTTACAGCTTAGAACCGGGGCTCCAAAAGCGTTTCGAGCAACACGGAGCATATGAAATGTTCGAAGAGCTGAAAATGGTTTTCCAAGCTCATGCCCGGGTCGAGAGATATGAAGTCTCCGACAAGTTCTACAGTTGTAAGATGGAGGATAATAGTTCTGTCAGTGAGCACATACTCAAGATGTCTGGGTTGCACAACCGCTTGTCCCAGCTGGACATTAACCTCCCAGACGAGGCGGTCATTGACAAAATCCTTCAGTCGCTCCCACCTAGCTACAAGAGCTTTGTGATGAACTACAATATGCAGGGGATGGAAAAGACCATTGCTGAAGTATTTTCAATGTTGAAATCAACGAAGGTAGAAATCAAAAAGGAACATCAAGTGTTGATGGTCAATAAAACCACCAAGTTCAAGAAAGACAAGGGTAAGAAGAACTTCAAGAAGGACGGCAAGGATGTTGCCGCGCCCGGTAAGCCAGTTGCCGGGAAGAAGTCAAAGAATGGACCCAAGCCTGAGACTGAGTGCTTTTATTGCAAAGGGAAGGGTCACTGGAAGCGGAACTGCCCCAAATACTTAGCGGACAAGAAGGCCGGCAACACTAAAGGTATATGTGATATACATGTAATTGATGTGTACCTTACCAGTGCTCGTAGTAGCTCCTGGGTATTTGATATCGGTGTCGTTGCTCATATTTGTAACTCAAAGTAGGAGCTGCGGAATAAGCGGAGACTGGCGAAGGACGAGGTGACGATGCACGTCGGGAATGGTTCCAAGGTCGATGTGATCGCCGTCGGCACGGTACCTCTACATTTACCTACGGGATTAGTTTTAAACCTCAATAATTGTTATTTAGTGCCAAGTTTGAGCATGAACATTGTATCCGGATCTCGTTTAATACGAGATGGCTACTCATTTAAATCCGAGAATAATGGTTGTTCTATTTATATGAGAGATATGTTTTATGGTCATGCTCTGATGGTCAATGGTTTATTCTTAATGAATCTCGAACGTGATGTTACACATATTCATAGTGTGAATACCAAAAGATGTAAAGTTGATAACGATAGTCCCACATACTTGTGGCACTGCCGCCTTGGTCACATTGGTGTCAAGCGCATGAAGAAGCTCCATGCCGATGGACTTTTAGAGTCTCTCGATTATGAATCATTTGACACATGCGAACCATGCCTCATGGGAAAAATGACCAAGACTCCGTTCTCCGGAACAATGGAGCGAGCAACCAACTTATTGGAAATCATACATACTGATGTGTGCGGTCCAATGAGCGTTGAGGCTCGCGGAGGATATCGTTATGTTCTCACTCTCACTGATGACTTGAGTAGATATGGGTATGTCTACTTGATGAAACACAAATCTGAGACCTTTGAAAAGTTCAAGGAATTTCAGAATGAGGTAGAGAATCAACGTGACCGAAAAATAAAGTTCTTACGATCGGATCGTGGAGGAGAATATTTAAGTCACGAATTTGGCACACACTTAAGGAAATGTGGAATCATTTCACAACTCACGCCGCCTGGAACACCTCAACGTAACGGTGTGTCCGAACGTCGTAATCGCACTCTATTGGATATGGTGCGATCTATGATGTCTCTTACTGATTTACCGCTATCATTTTGGGGATACGCTCTAGAGACAGCTACATTCACTTTAAATAGGGCACCGTATAAATCCGTTGAGACGACACCGTATGAATTATGGTTTGGGAAGAAACCTAAGCTGTCGTTTCTAAAAGTTTCGGGATGCAATGCTTATGTCAAGAAACTTCAACCTGAAAAGCTCGAACCCAAGTCAGAAAAATGCGTCTTCATAGGATACCCTAAGGAAACCATTGGGTATACCTCCTACCTTAGATCCGAAGGCAAGATCTTTGTTGGCAAGAACGGATCTTTTCTGGAAAAAGAGTTTCTCTCGAAAGGAGTAAGTGGGAGGAAAGTAGAACTCGATGAAGCACTACCTCTTAAACCGGAAAGTAGTGCAGCTCAAGAAAATGGTCTTGTGGTGCCTACATCCACTGGAGAGGAAATTAATGATGATGATCAAGGTACTTCAAATCAAGTTGCTACTGAACTTCGTAGGTCCACAAGGACACGTTCCACACCAGAGTGGTATGGCAACCCTGTCCTGGAAATCATGTTGTTAGACAACGGTGAACCTTCGAACTATGAAGAAGCGATGGCGGGCCCAGATTCCAACAAATGGCTTGAAGCCATGGAATTCGAGAGAGGATCCATGTATGAAAACAAAGTATGGACTTTGACAGACTTACCCGATGATCGGTGAGCGATAGAAAACAAATGGATCTTTAAGAAGAAGACGGACGCGGATGGTAATGTTACCATCTATAAAGCTCGACTTGTCGCTAAGGGTTATCGGTAATGTTACATTCGCTTTGATGAGATGATCAAAGCGTTTGGGTTTATGCAGACTTATGGAGAAGCCTGCGTTTACAAGAAAGTGAGTGGGAGCTCTGTAGCATTTCTCATATTATATGTAGATGACATACTTTTGATGGGAAATGATATAGAACTTTTGGACAACATTAAGGCCTACTTGAATAAGAGTTTTTCAACGAAGGACCTTGGAGAAGCTGCTTATATATTAGGCATCAAGATCTATAGAGATAGATCAAGACGCCTCATAGGTCTTTCACAAAGCACATACCTTGATAAGATATTGAAGAAGTTCAATATGGATCAGTCTAAGAAGGGGTTCTTGCCTGTGTTGCAAGGTGTGAAATTGAGCTCAGCTCAATGTCCGACCACGGCAGAAGATATAGAAGAGATGAGTGTCATCCCCTATGCCTCAACCATAGGGTCTATTATGTATGCCATGCTGTGTACCAGACCTGATGTAAACCTTGCCGTAAGTTTGGTAAGAAGGTACCAAAGTAATCCCGGCAAGGAACACTGGACAGCGGTCAAGAATATGCTGAAGTACCTGAAAAGGACTAAGGACATGTTTCTCATTTATGGAGGTGACGAAGAGCTCGTCGTAAAGGGTTACGTCGACGCTAGCTTCGACACAGATCTGGATGACTCTAAGTCACAAACCGGATACGTGTATATGTTAAATGGTGGAGCAGTAAGCTGGTGCAGCTGCAAGCAGAGCGTCGTGGCGGGATCTACATGTGAAGCGGAGTACATGGCAGCCTCGGAGGCAGCACATGAAGCAATTTAGGTGAAGGAGTTCATCACCGACCTAGGAGTCATACCCAATGCGTCGGGGCCGATCAAACTCTTCTGTGACAACACTAGAGCTATTGCACTTGCCAAGGAGCCCAGGTTTCACAAGAAGACCAGGCACATCAAGCGTCGCTTCAACTCCATTCATGAAAATGTTCAAGATGGAGACATAGAAATTTGCAAAGTGCATACGGATCTAAATGTCGCAGATCCGTTGACTAAACCTCTTCCGCGAGCAAAACATGATCAACACCAGAACTCTATGGGTGTTCGATTCATCACAATGTAACTAGATTATTGACTCTAGTGCAAGTGGGAGACTGTTGGAAATATGCCCTAGAGGCAATAATAAAAGGATTATTATTATATTTCCTTATTCATGATAATTGTCTTTTATTCATGCTATAATTGTGTTATCCGGAAATCGTAATACATGTGTGAATACATAGACACCAACATG
Organism: Aegilops umbellulata; assembly: GCA_032464435.1. Classification (NCBI taxonomy): domain Eukaryota; kingdom Viridiplantae; phylum Streptophyta; class Magnoliopsida; order Poales; family Poaceae; genus Aegilops; species Aegilops umbellulata. The sequence continues at coordinate 280,069,569 of CP136058.1, forward strand.
TCCCTAGTAAGCCTCTAGTTGACTAGCTCGTTGATCAACAGATAGTCATGGTTTCCTGACTATGGACATTGGATGTCATTGATAATGAGATCACATCATTAGGAGAATGATGTGATGGACAAGACCCAATCCTAAGCATAGCACAAGATCGTATAGTTCATTTGCTAGAGCTTTTCCAATGTTAAGTATCTTTTCCTTAGACCATGAGATCGTGTAACTCCCGGATACCGTAGGAGTGCTTTGGGTGTACCAAACATCACAACGTAACTGGGTGACTATAAAGGTATACTACGGGTATCTCCGAAAGTGTCTATTGGGTTGACACGGATCGAGACTGGGATTTGTCACTCCGTATGACGGAGAGGTATCTCTGGGCCCACTCGGTAATGCATCATCATAATGAGCTTAAAGTGACCAAGTGTTTGGTCACGGGATCATGCATTACGGTACGAGTAAAGTGACTTGCCAGTAACGAGATTGAACGAGGTATTGGGATACCGACGATCGAATCTCGGGCAAGTAACATACCGATTGACAAAGGGAATTGTATACGGGGTTGCTTGAATCCTCGACATCGTGGTTCATCCGATGAGATCATCGAGGAGCATGTGGGAGCCAACATGGGTATCCAGATCCCGCTGTTGGTTATTGGCCGGAGAGCCATCTCGGTCATGTCTACGTGTCTCCCGAACCCGTAGGGTCTACACACTTAAGGTTCGGTGACGCTAGGGTTGTATAGATATGAGTATGCAGTAATCCGAAAGTTTTTCGGAGTCCCGGATGAGATCCTGGATGTCATGAGGAGTTCCAGAATGGTCCGGAGGTGAAGAATTATATATAGGAAGTGCAGTTTCGGCCATCGGGAAAGATTCGGGGTCACCGGTATTGTACCGGGACCACCGGACGGGTCCCGAGGGTCCACCGGGTGGGGCACCCATCCCGGAGGGCCCCATGGGCTGAAGTGGGGAGGGAAACCAGCCCATCGTGGGCTGGTGCGCCCCCTTGGGCCCCCCTGCGCCTAGGGTTGGAAACCCTAGGGTAGGGGGGCACCTCCACTTGCCTTGGGGGGCACTCCACCCCCCTTGGTCGCCGCCCCCTTGGGAGATCCCATCTCCAGGGCCGGCGCCCCCCCAGGGGGCCTATATGAAGGGGGGAGGGAGGGCAGCCGCACCCAAGTCCTGGCGCCTCCCTCTCCCCTGCTACACCTCTCCCTCTCGCAGAAGCTCGGCGAAGCCCTGCTACGGTGACTCTTGCATCCACCACCACGCCGTCGTGCTGCTGGATATTCATCAACCTCTCCTTTCCCCTTGCTGGATCAAGAAGGAGGAGACGTCTTCCGCACCGTACGTGTGTTGAACGCGGAGGTGCCGTCCGTTCGGCACTTGGTCATCGGTGATTTGGATCACGGCGAGTACGACTCCTTCAACCCCGTTCTCTTGAACGCTTCCGCTCGCGATCTACAAAGGTATGTAGATGCACTCCGATCACTCGTTGCTAGATGAACTCATAGATAGATCTTGGTGAAACCATATAATTTTTTTTATTTTCTGCAACGTTCCCCAACATCTGGATCTCGTTTAATGCGAGATGGCTACTCATTTAAATCCGAGAATAGTGGTTGTTCTATTTATATGAGAGATATGTTTTATGGTCATGCCCCGCTGGTGAATGCTTTATTCTTAATGAATCTCGAACGTGATGTTACACATATTCATAGTGTGAATACCAAAAGATGTAAGGTTCATAATGATAGTCCCACATACTTGTGGCACTGCCACCTTGGTCACATAAGTGTCAAACGCATGAAGAAGCTCCATACTGATGGACTTTTGGAGTCTCTTGATTTCAAATCATTTGACACGTGCGAACCATGCCTCATGGGTAAGATGACCAAGACTCCGTTCTCCGGAACAATGGAGCGAGCAACCAACTTATTGGAAATTATACATACTGATGTCTGCGGTCCAATGAGCGTTGAGGCTCGCGGTGGGTATCGTTATGTTCTCACTCTCACTGATGACTTAAGTAGATATGGGTCTGTCTATTTGATGAAACACAAGTCTGAGACCTTTGAAAAGTTCAAGGAATTTCAGAATGAGGTATAGAATCAACGTGACCGAAAGATAAAATTCTTACGATTAGATCATGGGGGAGAATAATTAAGTCACGAATTTGGTACGCACTTAAGGAAATGTGGAATCGTTTCACAACTCACGCCGCCTGGAACACCTCAGCGTAACGGTGTGTCCGAACGTCGTAATCGCACTCTATTGGATATGGTGCGATCTATGATGTCACTCACTGATTTACCGCTATCATTTTTGGGATACGCTCTAGAGACAGCCACATTCACTTTAAATAGGGCACCATGTAAATCCGTTGAGACGACACCGTATGAATTATGGTTTGGGAAGAAACCTAAGCTGTCGTTTCTAAAAGTTTGGGGATGCGATGCTTATGTCAAGAAACTTCAACCTGAAAAGCTCAAACCCAAGTCGGAAAAATGCGTCTTCATAGGATACCCTAAGGAAACCATTGGGTATACCTTCTACCTCAGATCCGAAGGCAAGATCTTTGTTGCCAAGAACGGGTCCTTTCTGGAGAAAGAGTTTCTCTCGAAAGAAGTAAGTGGGAGGAAAGTGGAACTTGATGAAGTATTGCCTCTTGAACCGGAGAGTAGCGCAGCTCAAGAAAATGTTTCTGTGGTGCCTTCACCAACTAGAGAGGAGGTTAAAGATGATGATCATGAAACTTCAGATCAAGTTGCTACTGAACTTCGTAGGTCCACAAGGACACGTTCCGCACCAGAGTGGTACGGCAACCCTGTCCTGGAAATCATGTTGTTAGACAACGGTGAACCTTCGAACTATGAAAAAGCAATGGCGGGCCCAGATTCCAACAAATGGCTTGAAGCCATGCAATCCGATATAGGATCCATGTATGAAAGCAAACTATGGTCTTCGACAGACTTGCCCGATGATCGGCGAGCGATAGAGAATAAATGGATATTTAAGAAGAAGACGGACGCGGATGGTAATGTTACCATCTATAAGGCTCGACTTGTCGCTAAGGGTTATCGACAAGTTCAAGGGGTTGACTAGATGAGACCTTCTCACCCGTAGCAAAGCTGAAGTCCGTCCGAATCATGTTAGCAATTGCCGCATACTATGATTATGAGATATGGCAAATGGACGTCAAAACGGCATTCCTCAATGGCTTTCTTAAGGAAGAATTGTATATGATGCAGCCGGAAGGTTTTGTCGATCCTAAGAATGCTAACAAGGTATCCAAGCTCCAGCGCTCCATCTATGGGCTGGTGCAAGCATCTCGGAGTTGGAACATTCGCTTTAATGAAATGATCAAAGTGTTTGGGTTTATGCAGACTTATGGAGAAGCCTGCATTTACAAGAAAGTGAGTGGGAGCTCTGTAGCATTTCTCATATTATATGTGGATGGCATACTTTTGATGGGAAATGATATAGAACTTTTTGACAGCATTAAGGCCTATTTGAATAAGTGTTTTTCAATGGAGGACCTTGGAGAAGCTGCTTACATGTGACGCCCCCGATTCAATCGTACACTAATCATGCACGCAAATGTGTACGATCAAGATCAGGGACTCACGGGAAGATATCACAACACAACTCTACAAATAAAATAAGTCATACAAGCATCATAATACAAGCCAGGGGCCTCGAGGGCTCGAATACAAGTGCTCGATCATAGACGAGTCAGCGGAAGCAACAATATCTGAGTACAGACATAAGTTAAACAAGTTTGCCTTAAGAAGGCTAGCACAACTGGGATACAGATCGAACGAGGCGCAGGCCTCCTGCCTGGGATCCTCCTAACTACTCCTGGTCGTCGTCAGCGGGCTGCATGTAGTAGTAGGCACCTCCAGAGTAGTAGGAGTCATCGTCGACGGTGGCGTCTGGATCCTGGGCTCCATCGTCTAGTTGCGGCAACCGGGTAGAAGGGAAAGGGGGAAAAGGGGAAAGAAAAGCAACCGTGAGTACTCACCCAAAGTACTCGCAAGCAAGGAGCTACACTACATATGCATGGATATATGTGTAAAGGGCCATATCAATGGACTGAACTGCAGAATGCCAGAATAAGAGGGGCATATCTAATCCTGTCGAAGACTACGCTTCTGGCAACCTCCGTCTTGCAGCATATAGAAGAGAGTAGGCTGAAGTCCTCCAAGTAGCATCGCATAGCATTATCCTACCCGGCGATCCCCTCCTCGATGCCCTGTTAGAGAGCGATCACCGGGTTGTATCTGGCACTTGGAAGGGTGTGTTTCATTAAGTATCCGGTTCTAGTTGTCATAAGGTCAAGGTACAACTCCGGGTCGTCCTTTTACCGAGGGACACGGCTATTCGAATAGATTAACTTCCCTGCAGGGTGCACCACATAACCCAACACGCTTGATCCCATTTGGCCGGACACACTTTCCTGGGTCATGCCCGGCCTCGGAAGATCAACACGTCGCAGCCCCAGCTAGGCACAACAGAGCGGTCAGCACGCCGGTCTAAACCTATGCGCGCAGGGGTCTGGGCCCATCGCCCTGAGCACACCTGCACGTTGTGTACGTGGCCGGAAGCAGATCTAGCCCCCTTAATACAAGTGCGAGCTTACGATCCAATGCGGCGCGCGCCACTCAGTCGCTGACGTCAAGAAGTGCTTCGGCTGATTCCACGATGCCGAGTGCCCATATCTTTCCCGCGTAGTCGGTTAGTGCGCATAGACCAAATGGCCAGACTCAGATCAAATACCCAGATCTCGTTAAGCGTGTTAAGTATCAGCGAACGCCAACAGGGCCAGGCTCACCTCTCACCCAGGTAGCCCCGAACTGCCCTGCCGCTCCGCCACAAAGATCCACACAGAGGGCCGTCGGGACAAGGTCCTTTCAGCCCCCAATCCGTGAATCACTCGCGGGTACTCCTCGAGCCAACCCAACTTTGGTCACCACATGTATCATGTTTAAAGTATAGTATATATCCATGATCACCTCCCGAGGTGATCACAGCCCAGTAGTATAGCATGGCAGACAGACAAGAGTGTAGGGCCACTGATGGAACACTAGCATCCTAGACTAAGCAGTAGGATAGCAGGTAAAGGTAACAACATTAGTAGCAAGGACAGGCTATGCAGCAGTATAGGATTAACTGAAAGCAGTAACATGCTACACTAATCTAATGCAAGCAGTATAGATCAGAGTAGGCGATATCTGGTGCTCAAGGGGGGGCTTGCCTGGTTGCTCTGGCAAGAGAGAGGGATCGTCAACTCCGTAGTCGAACGGGGCAGCAGCAGCGTCGGTCTCGGTGTCTATCGAGAGAAGAGGGGGAGAAACAATAAATATTTAAGCAAGCAGATGCATAGTGATGCATGACATGACAACTAACGGCGTTAAAGGTGCCCAAACGCGGTATGGGATGATACCGGTGAAGGGGGAAACATCCGGGAAAGTTTTCCCGGGGTTTCACGTTTTCGAGCAGAGGAGCCGGAGGGGGAAAAGTTGCGAGTTTGATATGTTAGGAATGTGTAGTGGACGGACGGGCTACGTATCCGGGTTCGTCTCATCGTTCTGAGCAACTTTCATGTTGAAAATATTTTAATCCGAGTTACGGATTAAAAGATATGATTTTCTAAAGGTTTTATTAAATTTTTGGGATTTAATTAATTAATTAATTCGAAATTAGATTTATGACATCAGCATGATGTCATGTTGACGTCAGCGGTCAACAGAGTTGACTGGGTCAAACTGACATCTGGGTCCAGTGGGACCCACCTGTCAGTCCCTGATTAGGTTAATTAGGGTTAGGTTAAACTAACCATTGTTTAATTAAACTAACAGATTAATTAGATTAATTAATCAGGTTTAATTAACTTAATTAATTTAGTTAATTAATTAATTAAATTAAGTTTTATTTTTATTTTTTATTTTTTTAAATCCTTCTTTTTTTATTAAAAGTTCTGGGCATGGGGGCCCACTATCATAGGGCCATAGGGGCCTTGGCGGGTTTGGTCGCTAGCGGGTGCGGGCGTGGCAGCGGGCGCAACCCGCACGGGGTCGAGCCCGCTCGCGGGGCAGCGGGACAAGGCCACCGTGAAACGACGGCTCGCACACAGCCCGGCTGGTCCCGGTCGCTCGCCGGGGCAGGGCGGTGCCGGCCAGGGTAGAGGGCAAGGGGGAGCGGGACGGCGGTCGATGCGGGCGCGCAATGGGCGCAGGCGGCGGGGCACGAATTGCAGAGGCAGTGGTGGCGTGATGGGGTGGCTTGGTGCGGCACAGCTGCACGTCGACGGGAGCGGCGCGCGTGAGTGCGGGGCGCGCGTGAACAGCGCCGGTCGTGGAGGCTGAGTGGCCCCGTGGGCGAGGCGCACACGGGAAGGGGTCGGGCGCATCCACGATGCGGCGAGCGCGGCGGTCGAAGGCAGCGAGCGGGAGCCGCAGGCAGCGAAGCTGCGTAGGCGAGCGCGGTCGGGCAGAGGGGCAACGCGCTGTGGCGCGTCCGAGTGCGTGCGGCGATGGGGGGGTTGTGAGCTCCAGCGAGCTCGAGCGATAGCGGGGGAGAGAGGAGGAGGTCGGGGCCTCACCGCAATCGTGGGGTCTAGGCAGTGGGCATGAGGGGGAGGCTGGAGACGACGTGCGTAAGGGGGAGGCAGGCCGTCGGGGACGAGACGAGGTCGAGGCGGCGTCGATCCAGGCGGCGGGGTCGATGGGCTCCGAGGCGCGCGCGCAGGAATGGCAGCCTCGGCACAAGGCGAGGAGGAGGCCGAGGCACGCGAGGCGATGGCGGCGGGGCACTCCGGGCGGCGACAGTTGGCGAAGGGGCGCGGAGGAGTGCGGGAGGGGCGGCGCCGGCGTCGGGCCCGATCCAGATCGGCGGGGGGGAGGAGAAGGGGATAGTGGGGGGGTAGTGGGGGTGGACCGGCTAGGGTTCGGTCGCTCGGGGGGATATGGAGGAGTGGGGTGCGGACGGCTGGGCCGGCCTGTTAGCGGCCAGGTGGGCCAAACAGCCCAGGGGGAGGGGGGTCCTTTTACTTTGTTTTTTATTCTGTTTAGTTTTTATTTTTATTTATTTCTTTCCTTTTCTATTTTATTTAATTTAGGGCATTTAAGTATTTTCTAAACATGTGATTTCTTCACTATAATTACCTATGTAATATTTGGCAACCACCGAACAATTTTGTTTTAATTTTTTGGAAACTTTTGTTGTTATCAATAATTTGAATTTGAATTTCAAACGGTTTTCAAACTTTTGCGAGGATAGCAACAATAACCGAGGTGTCATGGCACGATTAGCGTGGGATTACTGTAGCATGATTATCCGGGCGTTACAAATCTCCTCCACTACAAGAAATCTCATCCCGAGATTTAGGAGGTAGAAGGAAACAGTGCGGGGTATTCATCACGCAGGCGATCCTCGCGTTCCTAGGTGGCATCATCTTCAGAATGGTTCGACCACTGGACCTTGAGGAACTTGATCGCCTTCTGACGAGTGCGGCGTTCAGCTTGGTCAAGAATGCGGACCGGATGCTCTTTATAGGAGAGGTTCTGTTGCAATTCGAGCACTTCATGATCCACTGCTCGGATTGGGCCCATGAAGCAGCGACGGAGTTGTGACACATGGAACACATCGTGAACCTGAGAAAGGTTCAGCGGAAGCTCCAGTTGATAAGCCACGTTTCCACGCCTCTCGAGAATAGTTAAAGGACCAATATAGCGGGGAGCTAGCTTTCCTTTGATCCCGAAGCGGTGTGCACCCTTCATTGGTGTAACTCGAAGATAGGCCTTTTCGCCAGGTTGATAGACCATGTCTTTATGATGGCGGTCATAATTACTCTTTTGGCGTGACTGAGCAGTCTTGAGATTCTCGCGAATAATGCGGACTTGTTCTTCGGCATGTTGGATAATATCCGGACCAAAGAGTGAACGTTCCCCAGTTTCTGACCAGTTCAGAGGGGTTCGGCACTTTCGTCCATATAACATTTTGAAGGGGGCCATCTTCAGACTAGCCTGATAGCTATTACTATAAGAGAACTCAGCATACGGGAGAGATTCCTCCCATTTCTTGCCGAAGGAAATAACACAAGCCCGAAGCATGTCTTCGAGAACTTGGTTGACACGTTCAACTTGGCCTTGCGACTGAGGATGAAAAGCCGTACTGAATGATAGATGAGTTCCCATAGCTTCTTGGAAACTTGCCCAGAATCTTGAAGTGAATAAGCTGCCACAGTCCGAACTGATAACCAGGGGAATACCATGAAGTGAAACAATTCTGGACATGTAGAGGGTTGCAAGCTGACTAGCAGTGATCGTTTCCTTGACCGCCAGAAAATGTGCAACTTTAGAAAGCCGGTCAATGACGACAAGAATAGCATCATTACCTTTCTGCGATTTGGGAAAACCAGTGACGAAGTCCATTTCAACATGGCCCCATTTCCATTCAGGAATAGAGATAGGTTGCAGAGTTCCAGCAGGCCTTTGATGTTCTGCTTTGATACGATGGCAAATGTCACACTCGGCAACATAGCGAGCAATGTCTTGCTTCATGTTAGACCACCAGAATCTTTGACGAATGTCCTGGTACATCTTTGTACTACCAGGATGGATACATAGGGGTGTATCATGAGCCTCTTTCATAACCTTCTGAGACATATCCATGTTTTCCCTCTTACTCGGAACTACTAGGCGACCTTTGAAGAACAAGGTGCCAGCGTCGTCAACGGTGAAGAATGAGGGCTTTCCTTGTGCGATATAACGTTTAATCCTCTCCACTTCATCGTCACATTTCTGTATCCATTTGATGGTTTCCACAAGATCTGGCCTAGCAACCAGTGTATTGAGAGAACCTTTGGGGACAACATGGAGGTTCATCTTGCGAAACTCCTAAGGAGGGGGAGCAAGTGCACCCGGAGGAACAATATGGAGGTTCAGCTTTCTGAATTCTTCAACGAGCGAGGACTGAACTTTGTGAACTTGGAGATGGTTGCAGTAAGACTTGCGGCTCAACGCGTCAGCCATTACATTAGCCTTCCCTGGTGTATAGGAAATACCCAAGTCAAAGTCTGCTACGGTCTCCATCCATCTCTGCTGACGGAGGTTCAGGTCTGGCTGAGTAAACAAATACTTCAAACTTTGATGGTCGGTGAAGATCTCGCAACGATTACCGAGAAGGTAATGTCGCCACTGCTTCAGTGCATGAATGACAGCAGCAAGCTCGAGGTCGTGAACTGGGTAGTTCTCTTCGTGAGGGCGCAATTGACGAGAGGCATAGGCAATCACTCTACGCTCTTGCATTAGGACACAGCCTAATCCTTGACGGGAAGCGTCGCAGTAAATGACGAAGTCCTTCTTTGTATCAGGTGGAGCTAGCACTGGGGCAGAAGTCAACTTGTCCTTGAGTGCCTGGAAGCTTTCCTGACATTTGTCTGTCCATTGGAACTTGACGCCCTTACGCAACAAGTTAGTCAGAGGCCTGGCAATCTTGGAGAAGTTCTCGACGAATCGACGGCAATAGCTGGCGAGACCGAGAAAACTTCTGACTTGCTTGACATTCTTCGGAGGAGTCCAATCAAGAATAGCCTGAACTCGTTCAGGGTTAACGGCAATACCATCCTTAGAGATGACATGTCCAAGATAGGTTACTTCAGGAAGCCAGAATTCACATTTGGAGAACTTGGCATACAGCTGATGCTCTCGTAGCTTTTCCAGCACAAGTCGAAGATGTTCAGCATGTTCTTCTTCGTTCTTGGAAAATACCAGGATATCATCCAGATAAACCACGTCAAACTTGTCGAGGTAATCCATGAATATATAGTTCATCAGACGAGAGAAGGTGGCTGGGGCATTGGTTAAACCGAAGGACATGACAGTGCACTCGTATGAACCATAACGAGTCACAAAGGCGGTCTTTGGGATATCCTCTTCACGAACACGGATCTGGTGGTAACCCAACGTCAAGTCGAGTTTAGAGAACACTGATGAACCAGCCAGTTGATCATACAGATCATTGATCCGAGGAAGAGGATACTTGTTCTGAATGGTAGCTTGGTTAATAGGACGGTAGTCTTGGACCAGTCGGTTTGTCCCATCCTTCTTCTTGACAAAGAGAGAAGGTGCTCCCCAAGGAGAGCAACTTGGACGAATGAAACCATTTTGAAGAGATTTGTCGATTTCCTCCTTAAGCTCAAGGAGTTCATGCGGTGGCATCTTGTAGGGTCGCTTGGCAATAGGAGTGGTGCCTGGTTTCAAGTCGATGACGAATTCGATAGCTCTAGCAGGGGGTCCCTGGAAGTTCTTCAGGACGGACATCGAGGAAGTCACGCACGACGGGGATGTTTTCAATGCCCTCGAATGGTGCAGCGTTCAATGCATTCAAGGCATAGAGCCTTGCCTCGGCATTTTGCACCAGGCGAGCATGGTATGTAACTATTTCATCTGAAGGATGTAGTAGATGGACGGTCTTAGTGGCACAAACTATGGAAGCAGTATGCGCTTTCAACCAATCCATCCCCAGAATGAGGTCGATGTTAGACGTCTTCAGGATTATGGGCGAGGCATAGAATTCCAGTCCTTCGATTTCCACGGGGACGTCGACGCCAACCATGGAGGTTTGACATTGTCCCACGGGGGTTTTTACCACTACCGAAGTGTTCATCTCCTCACATTTAACGTCGTGCTTGTATGCAAAATCTTCTGACATGAATGAATGCGATGCTCCTGTATCGAATAAAACAGATGCAGGTACTAAATTTACGAGGAGTGTACCCATCACAGTAGCAGGCTGGTCTTGAGCTTCGTTCAGATCAACGTGGTTGGCATGAACACGACCATAAGACTTGGCACTGTTGTTGCGGTTCTGGTTGTTTCCACGGCCAGCTGCAGGAAGGGCCAGTTGATTCTGATGGCAATCCCTAGCACGGTGACCTGGTTGACCACACTTGTAGCACAGGCCATTATTGGGAGTGGGAACAGGAGCTTGGGGTGGTGGAGCTGGAAGTCTTGGCTGCCTAGCAGGAGTAGTAGGCAGACGAGGTGCAGCATAGGACTGCCTTGGGGCAGGTGCATTCGGCTGGTACATGCTGTTGGGAATCCATATCCTGCGCTTCTGGGAGGACGGGCCCGAAGATGAGCCCGTGTCACGGCTGCGCCTGTGAGAGCTCTGGTATTCCTGCAGACCAGTTTCGTCATTGATGGCTTTGTTCACCAAGGTGGTGAAATCCGTAAAGTCATGCACTAAAAGTGCGAGCTTGATGTCGGCTTGAAGGCCGTCACAGAACTTCTCCTGTCTGCATGCATCAGTTGCAATGTCTTCTTCAGCATAGCAACACAAGTCCAGAAATTCTCGCTGATAAGCTTCAACAGTTTTGTTGCCTTGGATGAGGCTGCGGAACTCACGCTTCTTCCAGTCCATGACTCCTTGAGGAATGAAGCGGGCACGGAAAGCAGCTTGGAAGTCAGGCCAGGTGATGATTGTTCCAACTGGCAGAGTACGCCGGTGGCTGTCCCACCATTGAGCTGCGGGTCCCTTCAGGAAGAAGGAAGCAAACGTGACATAGCTGACAGGGGCTACATCAGCAAACTCCATCTCATAGGTGATGTCATGGAGCCAGTCATCAGCGTCTAGAGGCTGAGTTGAGATGCGGTACACTGTTGGGTTCAGGCGCATGAAATCCTGCAGAGTTACTGTGTTTGACTGCTGGTTCATATTGGGGCGAGGAAACTGAGCCATCATGTTCTCCATGAACTGGCGATTCATCTCAAGCTGTTGGATCATACCAGCCATGTACTCAGGCGGTGGTGGGAAGTTGCCACCCCGACCACGACCACCTGGTCTAACCATCCTGCTAATATATAACAGGGGTAGTTCAGCAATAGAGAATATTTGCAAAGACAAGAATCATTCAAGATGAAACATGCATAACGAAAGTAGCACGATAGATACCACATAATAGTCGGCACATCTTACAAAAGAGATCATGCATAGGGCTCGGTACCCAGAGTTCAGTACATAGACTAAGACATTATAGGCGGCACGCAGGCTCGCGGTGAATGCATCTAACATAAGCAAGCAAGTCTACGTCAGTCCCATACGACACTGCGGAGGTAGGTGTAGCCTGAAAGCTGGTAGTACGGCAACGGTTACACCACGTCGGCAACCTGGGGTCCGCGGGTGCTCTTGTGCTGAACCCGACGCTCAAGTGGAAGAAGAGGACCAAGTGCAGGAGAGTAGCCTCCCACCTCTGGCCAACCAACACCCTGGGGCATCACGGTCCTGGCTGGGTAGATAGCAGAACGCGGCAGCTCCCCAGATCCAACAAAGGGGTGCAACATCGTCAGAGCACGGTAGAGGTGCTGACGAGTGGTGTACAACTCGTGGCAAAGAGCTCGGTTAGCTCGATCCAACCCATCAGCATGCATAACAAAGTTCTGATGGTGGAAGGGCTCGCGGGTGACAGTGGAGTAGGCAGCAGTGTACTAACCCTCCGCACCAATATCAGATGCGATAGCAATGTGCCTGAAGGGGGAGGTGTCCAACTCCCGGTACTCCCTACGAAGGCGTGTCAGAGCAGCATAGGCAGCATCGTGAACTGCCATATCGATGGTCACTCCAACACCATAAGCGGTGTGCAGCACAGTAGTGGAGTCATACTCCCGAGAGTAGAGGTGGACGGTGGCACGGTACTGCTCCTGGTTAAAGTCCTGGTACTCCTTAGTGACGGTGTACTCGGGGTGCCAGCGATAACCCAGATAGGTCATCATCTCAGCTACCACGGCCGGTGATCCCGAGGCGCCAATGGCCACCGTGTGGCGCACGACCTTCCTCGTGGGTTCCATCTGAAAACAAAGATGTTTCAAAGGAGTCAAATGACAGTGTGGAAATTGTGCAAAACACTATACTAAGGAATAACTATGGCTTTTATCCAACTTTGGGGTGAATGTCGTCACGGGATCCTAGTGTTAGAGTTAGTAAATTCGTTTAACCCGAGTAGAAGAGAGTTTAGAGTCCCAGAGTAAAGGCCGAGAAGTAAAAGATCCTAGTACCACCCGATGGCGACGTGGGCCTGTAAGGCACACAGCCAAGTTAGTAAAAGTTTTTGTAATGTCTAGAATCGACTTCGGCCAAGGAGTGTGTAAGGGGGATTCCTACAGGCAGTCGGCTCTGATACCAACTTGTGACGCCCCCGATTCAATCGTACACTAATCATGCACGCAAATGTGTACGATCAAGATCAGGGACTCACGGGAAGATATCACAACACAACTCTACAAATAAAATAAGTCATACAAGCATCATAATACAAGCCAGGGGCCTCGAGGGCTCGAATACAAGTGCTCGATCATAGACGAGTCAGCGGAAGCAACAATATCTGAGTACAGACATAAGTTAAACAAGTTTGCCTTAAGAAGGCTAGCACAACTGGGATACAGATTGAACGAGGCGCAGGTCTCCTGCTTGGCATCCTCCTAACTACTCCTGGTTGTCGTCAGCGGGCTGCATGTAGTAGTAGGCACCTCCGGAGTAGTAGGAGTCGTCGTCGACGGTGGCGTCTGGATCCTGGGCTCCATCGTCTGGTTGCGGCAACCGGGTAGAAGGGAAAGGGGGAAAAGGGGAAAGAAAAGCAACCGTGAGTACTCATCCAAAGTACTCGCAAGCAAGGAGCTACACTACATATGCATGGATATATGTGTAAAGGGCCATATCAGTGGACTGAAGTGCAGAATGCCAGAATAAGAGGGGGATATCTAATCCTGTCGAAGACTACGCTTCTGGCAACCTCCGTCTTGCAGCATATAGAAGAGAGTAGACTGAAGTCCTCCAAGTAGCATCGCATAGCATAATCCTACCCGGCGATCCCCTCCTCGATGCCCTGTTAGAGAGCGATCACCGGGTTGTATCTGGCGCTTGGAAGGGTGTGTTTTATTAAGTATCCGGTTCTAGTTTTCATAAGGTCAAGGTACAACTCCGGATCGTCCTTTTACCGAGGGACACGGCTATTCGAATAGATTAACTTCCCTGCAGGGTGCACCACATAACCCAACACGCTTGATCCCATTTGGCCGGACACACTTTCCTGGGTCATGCCCGGCCTCGAAAGATCAACACGTCGCAGCCCCAGCTAGGCACAACAGAGCGATCAGCACGCCGGTCTAAACCTATGCGCGCAGGGGTCTGGGCCCATCGCCCTGAGCACACCTGCACGTTGCGTACGCGGCCGGAAGCAGATCTAGCCCCCTTAATACAAGTGCGATCTTACGATCCAATGCAGCGCGCGCCACTCAGTTGCTGACGTCAAGAAGTGCTTCGGCTGATACCACGACGCCGAGTGCCCATATCTTTCCCGCGTAGTCGGTTAGTGCGTATAGACCAAATGGCCAGACTCAGATCAAATACCCAGATCTCGTTAAGCGTGTTAAGTATCAGCGAACGCCAACAGGGCCAGGCTCACCTCTCACCCAGGTAGCCCCGAACTGCCCTGCCGCTCCGCCACAAAGATCCACACAGAGGGCCGTCGGGACAAGGTCCTTTCAGCCCCCAATCCGTGAATCACTCGCGGGTACTCCTCGAGCCAACCAAACTTTGGTCACCACATGTATCATGTTTAAAGTATAGTATATATCCATGATCACCTCCCGAGGTGATCACAACCCAGTAGTATAGCATGGCAGACAGACAAGAGTGTAGGGCCACTGATGGAACACTAGCATCCTAGACTAAGCAGTAGGATAGCAGGTAAAGGTAACAACAGTAGTAGCAAGGACAGGCTATGTAGGAGTATAGGATTAACTGAAAGCAGTAACATGCTACACTACTCTAATGCAAGCAGTATAGATCAGAGTAGGCGATATATGGTGCTCAGGGGGGGGGCTTGCCTGGTTGCTCTGGCAAGAGAGAGGGATCGTCAACTCCGTAGTCGAACGGGGCAGCAGCAGCGTCGGTCCCGGTGTCTATCGAGAGAAGAGGGGGGAGAAACAATAAATATTTAAGCAAGCAGATGCATAGTGATGCATGACATGACAAGTAACGGCGTTAGAGGTGCCCTAACACGGTATGGGATGATACCGGTGAAGGGGGGGAAACATCCGGGAAAGTTTTCTCGGGATTTCGCGTTTTCGAGCAGAGGAGCCGGAGGGGGAAAAGTTGCGAGTTTGATATGTTAGGAATGTGTAGTTGACGGACGGGCTGCGTATCCGGGTTCGTCTCATCGTTCTGAGCAACTTTCATGTTGAAAATATTTTAATCCGAGTTACGGATTAAAAGATATGATTTTCTAAAGGTTTTATTAAATTTCTGGGATTTAATTAATTACTTAATTCGAAATTAGATTTATGACATCAGCATGATGTCATGCTGACGTCAGCAGTCAACAGAGTTGACTGGGTCAAACTGACATGTGGGTCCAGTGGGACCCACCTGTCATTCCCTGATTAGGTTAATTAGGGTTTGGTTAAACTAACCACTGTTTAATTAAACTAACAGATTAATTAGATTAATTAATCGGGTTTAATTAACTTAATTAATTTAGTTAATTAATTAATTAAATTTAGTTTTATTATTATTATTATTTTTATTCCTTCTTTTTTTTATTAAAAGTTCTGGGCATGGGGGCCCACTATCATAGGGCCATAGGGGCCTTGGCGGGTTTGGTCGCTAGCGGGTGCGGGCGTGGCAGCGGGCGCAACCCGCACGGGGTCGAGCCCGCTCACGGGGCAGCGGGACGAGGCCACCGTGAAACGACGGCGCGCACACAGCCCGGCTGGTCCCGGTCGCTGGCCGGGGCAGGGGGGTGCCGGCCAGGGTAGAGGGCAAGGGGGAGCGGGACGGCGGCCGATGCGGGCGCGCAATGGGCGCAGGCGGCGGGGCACGAATTGCAGAGGCAGTGGTGGCGCGATGGGGTGGCTTGGTGCGGCACAGCTGCACGTCGACGGGAGCGGCGCGTGTGAGTGCGGGGCGCGCGCGAACGGCGCCGATCGTGGAGGCGGAGCGGCCCCGTGGGCGAGGCGCGCACGGGAAGGGGTCGGACGCATCCACGATATGGCGAGCGTGGCGGTCGAAGGCAGCGGGCGGGAGCCGCAGGCAGCGAAGCTGCGTAGGCGAGCGCGGTCGGGCAGAGGGGCAGCGTGCTGTGGCGCATCCGAGTGCGTGCGGCGATGGGGGGGTTATGAGCTCCAGCGAGCTCGAGCGACAGCGGGGGAGAGAGGAGGAGGTCGGGGCCTCACCGCAGTCGTGGGGTCTAGGCAGTGGGCGTGAGGGGGAGGCTGGAGACGACGTGCGTAGGGGGAGGCAGGCTGTCGGGGACGAGACGAGGTCGAGGCATCGTCGATCCAGGCGGCGGGGTCGACGGGCTCCGAGGCGCGCGCGCAGGAACGGCAGCCTCGGCACAAGGCGAGGAGGAGGCCGAGGCACACGAGGCGATGGCGGCGGGGCACTCCGGGCGGCGGCAGTTGGCGAAGGGGCGCGGAGGAGTGCGGGAGGGGCGGCGCCGGCGTCGGGCCCGATCCAGATCGGCGGGGGGGGAGGAGAGGGGGATCGTGGGGGGGTAGTGGGGGTGGACCGGCTAGGGTTCGGTCGCTCGGGGGGGTATGGAGGAGTGGGGTGCGGACGGCTGGGCCGGCCTGTTAGCGGCCAGGTGGGCCAAACGGCCCAGGGGGAGGGGGTCCTTTTACTTTGTTTTTTTATTCTGTTTAGCCTTTCTTTTTATTTATTTCTTTCCTTTTCTGTTTTATTTAATTTAGGGCATTTAAGTATTTTCTAAACATGTGCTTTCTTCACTATAATTACCTATGTAATATTTGGCATCCACCGAACAATTTTGTTTTAATTTTTTGGAAACTTTTATTGTTATCAATAATTGCGAGGATAGCAACAGTAACCGAGGTGTCATGGCACGATTAGCGTGGGATTACTGTAGCATGATTATCCGGGCGTTACATTACATGTTAGGCATCAAGATCTATAGAGATAGATCGAGACGCCTCATAGGTCTTTCACAAAGCACATACCTTGATAAGATATTGAAGAAGTTCAATATGGATCAGTCCAAGAAGGGGTTCTTGCCTGTGTTGCAAGGTGTGAAATTGAGCTCAGCTCAATGTCCGACCACGGCAGAAGATAGAGAAAAGATGAGTGTCGTCCCCTATGCTTCAGCCATAGGGTCTATCATGTATGACATGCTGTGTACCAGACTTGATGTAAACCTTGCAGTAAGTTTGGTAGGAAGGTACCAAAGTAATCCCGGCATGGAACACTGGACAGCGGTGAAGAACATCCTGAAGTACCTGAAAAGGACTAAGGACATGTTTCTCGTATATGGAGGTGACGAAGAGCTCGTCGTAAAGGGTTATGTCGACGCTAGCTTCGACACAGATCTGGATGACTCCAAGTCACAAACCGGATACGTGTTTATTTTGAATGATGGGGCAGTAAGCTGGTGCAGTTGCAAGCAAAGCGTCGTGGCGGGATCTACATGTGAAGCGGAGTACAAGGCAGCCTCGGAGGCAGCGCATGAAGCAATCTGGATGAAGGAGTTCATCACCGACCTAGGAGTCATACCCAATGCGTCGGGGCCGATCACTCTCTTCTGTAACAACTCTGGAGCTACTGCACTTGCCAAGGAGCCCAGGATTCACAAGAAGACCAGGCACATCAAGCGTCGCTTCAACTCCATTCGTGAAAATGTTCAAGATGGAGACATAGATATTTGCAAAGTACATACAGATCTGAATGACGCAGATCCTTTGACTAAACCTCTTCCGCGAGCGCAACATGATCAACACCAGAACTCTATGGGTGTTCGATTCATCACAATGTAACTAGATTATTGACTCTAGTGCAAGTGGGAGACTGTTGTAAATATGCCATAGAGGCAATAATAAAATGGTTATTATTATATTTCCTTGTTCATGATAATTTTCTGTTATTCATGCTATAATTGTGTTATTCGGAAATCGTAATACATGTGTGAATACATAGACCACAACACGTCCCTAGTGAGCCTCTAGTTGACTAGCTCGTTGATCAACAGATAGTCACGGTTTCCTGACTATGGGCATTAGATGTCATTGATAACGGGATCACATCATTAGGACAATGATGTGATGGACAAGACCCAATCCTAAGCACATCACAAGATCGTGTAGTTCGTTTGCTAGAGCTTTTCCAATGTCAAGTATCATTTCCTTAGACCATGAGATTGTGTAACTCCCGGATGCCGTAGGAGTGCTTTGGGTGTACCAAACGTCACAACGTAACTGGGTGACTATGAAGGTATACTACAGGTATCCCCGAAAGTATTTGTTGGGTTAACACGGATCGAGACTGGGATTTGTCATTCCGTATGACGGAGAGGTATCTCTGGGCCCACTCGGTAATGCATCATCATAATGAGCTCAATGTGACCAAGTGTTTGGTCACGGGATCATGCATTGCGGTACGAGTAAAGTGACTTGCCAGTAACGAGATTGAACGAGGTATTGGGATACCGACTATCGAATCTCGGGCAAGTAACGTACCGATTGACAAAGGGAATTGTATACGGGATTACTTGAATCCTCGACATTGTGGTTCATCCGATGAGATCATCGAGGAGCATGTGGGAGCCAACATGGGTATCCAGATCCCGCTGTTGGTTATTGACCGGAGAGTCGTCTCGGTCATGTTTGCGTGTCTCCCGAACCCGTAGGGTCTACACACCTAAGGTTCGGTGACGCTAGGGTTGTAGAGATATGAGTATGCGGTAATCCGAAAGTTGTTCGGAGTCCCGGATGAGATCCCGGACATCACGAGGAGTTCCGGATTGTTCTGGAGGTAAAGATTTATATATAGGAAGTCCAGTTTCGGCCATCGGGAAAGTTTTGGGGGTCATCGGTATTGTACCGGGAGCACCAGAAGGGTCCCGGGGGTCCATCGGGTGGGGCCACCTATCCCGGAGGGCCCCATGGGCTGAAGTTGGAAGGGGAACCAGCCCCTGGTGGGCTGGTGCGCCCCCCTTGGGTCTCCCCTGCGCCTAGGGTTGGAAACCCTAGGGTGGGGGGCGCCCCACTTGGCTTGGGGGGCAAGCCGCCCCCTTGGCCGCCGCCCCCCTTAAAGATTGGATCTCCTAGGGCCGGCGCCCCCAGGGCCCCTATATAAAGAGGGGGGAGGGAAGGCAGCCACACCATTGCTCCTGGCGCCTCCCTCTCCCTCCGTAACACCTCTCCTCCCCGCTTGCGCTTGGCGAAGCCCTACCGGGATCCCGCTACTTCCACCACCACGGCGTCGTGCTGCTGGATCTCCATCAACCTCTCCCTCCCCCTTGCTGGATCAAGAAGGAGGAGCCGTCTTCCCCAACCGTACGTGTGTTGAACGCGGAGGTGCCGTCCGTTCGACACTTTGTCATCGGTGATTTGGATCACGACGAGTACGACTCCCTCAACCCCATTCACTTGAACGCTTCCGCTCGCGATCTACAAGGGTATGTAGATGCACTCCTCTCTCTCGTTGCTAGATGACTCCATAGATTGATCTTGGTGAAGCGTAGAAAAATTTTATTTTCTGCAACGTTCCCCAACAACCACTCCTATAGCCAAGCGGCCCTACAAGATGTCGCCGCATGAACTCCTTGAGCTTAAGGAGGAAATTGACAAATCTCTTCGCAAAGGATTCATTCGCCCAAGTTGCTCTCCTTGGGGAGCACCTTCTCTCTTTGTCAAGAATAAGGATGGGACAAACCGATTAGTCCAAGACTACCGACCTATTAACCAAGCTACCATTCAGAACAAATATCCTCTTCCTCGGATCAATGATCTGTATGATCAACTGGCTGGTTCATCAGTGTTCTCTAAACTCGACTTGAGGTTGGGTTACCACCAAATCCGTCTTCGTGAAGAGGATATCCCAAAGACCGCCTTCGTGACTCGATATGGTTCATACGAGTACACCGTCATGCCTTTCGGCTTAACCAATGCTCCAGCCACCTTCTCTCATCTGATGAACTATATATTCATGGATTACCTTGACAAGTTCGTCGTGGTTTATCTGGATGATATCCTGGTATTTTCCAAGAACGAAGAAGAGCACGCTGAACATCTTCGTCTTGTGCTGGAAAAGCTACGAGAACATCAGCTATATGCCAAGTTCTCCAAGTGTGAATTCTGGCTTCCCGAAGTAACCTATCTTGGGCATGTCATCTCTAAGGATGGTATTGCCGTCAACCCTGAACGAGTCCAGGCTATTCTTGATTGGACTCCTCCAAAGAACGTTAAGCAAGTCAGAAGTTTTCTCGGACTCGCCAGCTATTGCTGTCGATTTGTTGAGAACTTCTCCAAGATCGCCAGGCCTCTGACTAACCTGTTGCATAAGGGCGTCAAGTTCCAATGGACAGACAAATGTCAGGAAAGTTTCCAGGCACTCAAAGACAAGTTGACTTCTGCTCTAGTGCTTGCTCCACCTGATACTAAGAAGGACTTCGTCATTTACTGCGACGCTTCCCGTCAAGGATTAGGCTGTGTCCTAATGCAAGACCGCAAAGTTATTCCTTATGCCTCTCGGCAATTGTGCCCTCACGAAGAGAACTACCTAGTTCATGACCTCGAGCTTGCTGCTGTCATTCATGCGCTAAAACAGTGGCGACATTACCTTCTCGGTAATCATTGCGAGATCTTCACCGACCACCAAAGTCTGAAGTATCTGTTTACTCAACCAGACCTGAACCTCCGTCAGCAGAGATGGATGGAGACTGTTGCAGACTTTGACTTGGGTATTTCCTATACACCAGACAAGGCTAATGAAATGGTTGATGCCTTAAGCCGCAAGTCTTACTGCAACCACCTCCAGGTTCACAAAGTTTAGCCCTCGCTTGTTGAAGAATTCAGAAAGCTGAACCTCCATATTGTTCCTCCGGGTGCACTCTCTCCCCCTCCTAAGGAGTTTCGCAAGATGAACCTCCGTGTTGTTTCCCAGGGTTCCCTCAATACCCTGGCTGTCGAACCAGATCTCTTGGACTCCATCAAGATAATACAGGGATATGACTCTGAAGCCCACAAGATTAAGCGCTACCTCGCAGAAGGAAAGCCCTCATTCTTCACTATTGTTGATGATGGCGCCTTGTACTTCAAAGGCCGCCTAGTGGTGCCGTGTAAGGAGAAAAACCTGGATATGACTCAGAAAGTTATGAAAGAAGCTCATGATACGCTTCTATGTATCCATCCTAGTAGTACAAAGATGTACCAGGACATCCGTCAACGATTCGGGTGGTCTAATATGAAGCAAGACATTGCTCGTTATGTTGCTAAGTGTGATGTTTGCCGTCGTATCAAAGCAGAACACCAAAGGCCTGCTGGAACTCTGCAACCTATCTCTATTCCTGAATGGAAATGGGACCATGTTGAAATGGACTTTGTCACTGGATTTCCCAAATCGCAGAAAGGTAACGATGCTATTCTTGTCATCATTGACCGGCTTTCTAAAGTTGCACATTTTCTGGCAGTCAAAGAAACGATCACTGCTAGTCAGCTGGCAACGCTCTATATGTCCAGGATTGTTTCACTCCACGGTATTCCACTGGTTATCAGTTTGGACCGTGGCAACTTATTCACTTCAAGATTCTGGGCAAGTTTCCAAGAAGCTATGGGAACTCATCTATCATTCAATACTATGTTTCATCCTCAGTCGCAAGGGCAAGTTGAACGTGTCAACCAAGTTCTCGAAGACATGCTTCGATCTTGTGTTATTTCCTTCGGCAAGAAATGGGAGGAATCTCTCCTGTATGCTGAGTTCTCTTATACTAATAGCTATCAAGCTAGTCTGAAGATGGCCCCTTCGAAGTGTTCTATGGACGAAAGTGCCGAACCCCTCTGAACTGGTCAGAAACTGGGGAACGTCCACTCTTTGGTACGGATATTATCCAACATGCCGAAGAACAAGTCCGCATTATTCGCGAGAATTTCAAGACTGCTCAGTCGCGTCAGAAGAGTCAGTACGACCGTAAACATAAAGACATGGTCTATCAACCTGGCGAAAAGGCTTATCTTCGAGTTACACCAATGAAGGGTGCTCACCGCTTCGGGATCAAGGGCAAGCTAGCTCCTCGCTATATTGGCCCATTCACTATTCTGGAAAGGCGTGGAAAAGTGGCATATCAACTGGAGCTTCCGCCGAACCTTTCTCACGTTCACGATGTGTTCCATGTGTCACAGCTCCGCCGTTGCTTCAAGGACCCAATTCAAGCAGTGGATCATGAAGTGCTCGAATTGCAGCAGGACCTCTCCTATAAAGAGCATCCGGTCCGCATTCTCGACCAAGCTGAACGCCGCACACGTCAGAAGGCGATCAAGTTCCTCAAAGTCCAGTAGTCGCACCATTCTGAAGATGAAGCCACTTGGGAACGCGAGGATCGCCTGCGTGATGAATACCCCGCGTTGTTTCCTTCTACCTCCTAAATTTCGGGACGAGATTTCTTGTAGTGGAGGAGTTTTGTAACGCCCAGATAATCATGCTACAGTAATCCCACACTAATCATGCCACATCACCTCGGTTACTGTTGCTAACCTCGCAACGATTCAAAACCGTTTCAAAATTTAAATTCTAAATATGTCAAACAACAAAAGTTTTCAAAAGTTGAAACAAAAATGTTCGGTGGGTGCCGAATATTACAAGGGTAATTATAGTAACGAAAACTCATTTTTAGAAATTGCCTAAATGATTTAAAATGAAATAAAACAGAATAGAAAATAAATAAAAGAAAGAAAAGAGAAAAGAGAAAAACAAACTAACAGAAACAAAAAAAACAAAAAGAGGAACCCCCCGAACTCCGGCCCAGCAGGCCATCAGCCCCACTGGGCCAACCCACCAGGCCCAGCCGGCCATTCCCCCCACTCCCCTTATCCACTCCCCCCAGAAACCATAACCGGCCACCATCCCACTTCCCCCCCACACGAAAAATATCTCCTACCCCCTCTCCCCCGATTGGATCGGGATCGAGAGGAGGAGGTCGCCGCGACGCCCCGACGCCGCCTCACCGTTGGACGCTGCCTCACCGGAGCGCTCCCCCGCCGGCTTGCTTCTCCTCCGACGCCGTCGTCCCCATCGCCCTCCTCGCGCCCCGCTGCCTTGACCCTGCGATCCCCCGTGAGGCCCCTTTCTCCTTCCCTCCCCTGCTCGATGCGCCACCGCGCGAGCTCGCGCGCACCCCGCTTCGCTTGCCCTACTGCAACCCGCGCGTGCCCGCATCGCCTGCAACTGCTGCTGCTCGTGCCGCCCGCCCGCCTGCGCGTGGCCTCACCTGCGTCCGCTCTTGCCGTCCCGTGTTGCAGCCCGTCGTGCTTGCGCTTCTCGGCATCCGTAGCTCGCTGCCGAGCCCCCCGCCTGGTCGCACCCGCCGTTGCGCCCCCGCCTCTCGCCCAGCCTGTTGCTGTACTCCCGTGGCCGCCCCTCACCTCTAGCCTTCTTCCCCTGGTCGTCATGGCCTTGTGACGCCCTCGTCGCGTCCTCGGCCGCCCCTATGGACGCGCCCGCGCCTCGATCCCGACCGGCTCGTGCGCCTGCTCCCTCCACTCACCGTCGCACCGCCCTTCGGCCGGTGGCTTCGCCCTGCGCCCGGGCACAACGCCCGTTACCCCGCACCCGCGCGCTCGCTCCAGTGGCCTTTGTGCCACTGGGCAAGGGGGCCCACCCCAGAATGTTTTCTAAAAAAGAAACAAAAATAATAAAAACAAAATAATTAATTAAAGAATTAATTAAGTTAATTAATTTTGATTAATTAAACTAATCAAATAACTAAACTAATTAAACTGTTAGGTAATTAATTAATCAATAAATGACAGTGGGGCCCACCCCTAATTAATCCTGATTAGGTTAATTAATATGTTTAATTAAAATGTGTCACTGACCAGTGGGACCCACTCGTCAGGTTGACCAGTCAACCCCTGTTGACTGCTGACGGCAGCATGACATCATGCTGATGTCATAAATCCAATTTTGAATTGAATTAATTAATTAATTAAATTCCAGAAATTAATAAATTCTTTTGAAAATCATATAAAATAAATCGTAGCTCAGATGAAGATACTTTCTACATGAAAGTTGCTCAGAACGATGAGACGAATCCGGATACGCAGCCCGTTCGCCCGCCACACATCCCTAACCTATCAAACTCGCAACTTTCCCCCTCCGGTTCATCTGTCCGAAAACACGGAACACCGGGAATACTTTCCCGGATGTCCCCCCCCCCCTTTTGCCGGTATCACCTACTACCGCGATTGGGCACGCCTAGCATCACGCTTTGCTTTGTCATGCATCGTTATGCATCTGTTTGCATTGTATTCATTGTTTCTTCCCCCTCTTCTCTCGCTAGACACCGAGACTGACGCCGCTGCTACCCAGTACAACTACGGTGTTAATGACCCCTCCTTCTCGGCTGAGCTTCTAGGAAAGCCCCCCCCCTTGATCACCAGATATCGCCTACTCTACTCTCTATTGCTTGCATTAGAGTAGTGTAACATGTTACTGTTTTCCGTTAATCCTATCCTGATGCATAGCCTGTCCTTGCTACTACTGTTGTTACCTTTACCTGCAATCCTACATGCTTAGTATAGGATGCTAGTATTCCATCTGTGGCCCTACATTCTTGTCCGTCTGCCTTGCTATACTATCGGGTCGTGTTCACTCGGGAGGTGATCACGGGTATATACTTATATACTTTGCATGATACCTGTGGTGACTAAAAGACGGGTAGACTCGTAGGAGTACCCGCGAGTGGATCTTTGTGGCGGAGCGACAGGACAGGTTGAGACCACCTAGGCGAGAGGTGCGCCTGACCCTGGTCGGCGTTCGCGGTTACTTTAAAATAACACGTTTAACGAGTTCTTTGTATTTGATCTGAGTCTGGCCACTGGCCTATACACACTAACCAGCTACGCGGGAACAATTACGGGCACTCGACGTCGTGGTATCAGCCGAAGCCTTCGTGACGTCAGCGATTGAGCGGCGCGCGCCGGATTGGAACGTAAGCTGTTAGGGAACGCAGTAAATTCAAAATTTTTCCTACGCACACGCAAGATCATGGTGATGCATAGCAACGAGAGGGGAGAGTGTTTGTCTACGTACCCTCGTAGACCGAAGCGGAAGCGTTGACACAACGTAGAGGAAGTAGTCGTACGTAGAGGAAGTAGTCGTACGTTCTCCTCGCGATCCAACCGATCTAAGCACCGAAAGTACGGCACCTCCGAGTTCTGCACACGTTCAGCTCGATGACGATCCCCGGGCTCCGATCCAGCAAAGCGTCGGGGAAGAGTTCCGTCAGCACGACGGCGTGGTGACGATCTTGATGTGTTACCGACGCAGGGCTTCGCCTAAGCACTGCAACAATATGATCGAGGTGGAATTTGGTGGAAGGGGGCACCGCACACGGCTAAGGAACGATCCGTAGATCAACTTGTGTGTCTATGGGGTGCCCCCTGCCCCTGTATATAAAGGATGGAGGAGGAGGAGGCCGGCCAAGGCAAAAGGTGCGGCCAGGGTGTGGAGTCCTACTAGGACTCCAAGTCCTAGTAGGAGTTCACCAAAAGGGGAGGAAGGGAGAAGGAATAGGAGGAGTAGGAAAGGTGGCCGGCCCCCTTTTCCCTAGTCCAATTCGGACCAAAGGGGAGGGGGGGCGCAGCAGCCTTTTCCTCTTCCCACTAAAGCCCATCAAGGCCCATTACTTCTCCCGTAATCCCGTAACTTCCCGGTACTCCCGAAAATACCCGAATCACTCAGAACCCTTCCGATGTCCGAATATAGTCGTCCAATATATCGATCTTTACGTCTCGACCATTTCGAGACTCCTCGTCATGTCCCCGATCTCATCCGGGACTCCGAACTCCTTCGGTACATCAAAACTCATAAACTCATAATATAACTGTCATCGAAACCTTAAGCGTGCGGACCCTACGGGTTCGAGAACAATGTAGACATGACCGAGACATGTCTCCAGTCAATAACCAATAGCGGGACCTGGATGCCCATATTGGCTCCTACATATTCTACGAAGATCTTTATCGGTCAGACCGCATAACAACATACGTTTGTTCCCTTTGTCATCGGTATGTTACTTGCCCGAGATTCGATCGTCGGTATCCAATACCTAGTTCAATCTCGTTACCGGCAAGTCTCTTTTCTCGTTCCGTAATACATCATCTCGCAACTAACTCATTGGTTGCAATGCTTGCAAGGCTTATGTGATGTGTATTACCGAGAAGGCCCTGAGATACCTCTCCGACAATTGGAGTGACAAATCCTAATCTCGAAATACACCAACCCAACATGTACCTTCGGAGACACCTGTAGAGCACCTTTATAATCACCCAGTTACGTTGTGACGTTTGGTAGCACACAAAGTGTTCCTACGGTAAACGGGAGTTGCATAATCTCATAGTTAAAGGAACATGTATAAGTCATGGATAAAAGCAATAGCAACATACTAAACGATCGGGTGCTATGCTAATGGAATGGGTCATGTCAATCAGATCATTCAACTAATGATGTGATCTCGTTAATCAAATAACAACTCTTTGTTCATGGCTAGGAAACATAACCATCTTTGATTAATGAGCTAGTCAAGTAGAGGCATACTAGTGACACTCTGTTTGTCTATGTATTCACACATGTATTATGTTTCCAGTTAATACAATTCTAGCATGAATAATAAACATTTATCATGATATAAGGAAATAAATAATAACTTTATTATTGCCTCTAGGGCATATTTCCTTCAGTCTCCCACTTGCACTAGAGTCAATAATCTAGTTCACATCGCCATGTGATTTATCAGCAATTGTTCACATCGATATGTGACCAACACCCAAAGGGTTTACTAGATTCAGTAATCTAGTTCACATTGCTATGTGATTAACACCCAAAGAGTACTGTAGTGTGACTTGTGAGAGAAGTTTAGTCAACGGGTCTGCAACATTCAGATCCGTTATGTATTTTGCAATTTTCTATGTCTACAATGCTCTGCATGGAGCTACTTTAGCTAATTGCTCCCACTTTCAATATGTATCTAGATTGAGACTTACAGTCATCCAGATTAGTGTCAAAGCTTGCATCGACGTAACCTTTTACGACGAACCCTTTTTGTCACCTCCATAATCGAGAAACATATCCTTATTCCACTAAGGATAATTTTGACCGCCGTCCAGTGATCTACTCCTAGATCACTATTGTACTCCCGTGCCAATCTCAGGGTAGGGTATACAATAGGTCTGGTATACAGCATGGCATACTTTATAGAACCTATGGCTGAGGCATAGGGAATGACTTTCATTCTCTTTCTATCTTCTGCTGTGGTCGGGCTTTGAGTCTTTCACACCTTGTAATACAGGCAAGAACTCTTTCTTTGACTGTTCCATTTTGAACTACTTCAAAAATCTTTTCAAGGTATGTATTTATTGAAAAACTTTATCAAGCGTCTTGATCTATCTCTTATAGATCTTGATGCTCAATATGTAAGCAGCTTCACTGAGGTCCTTCTTCGAAAAACTCCTTTCAAATACTCCTTTATGCTTTACAGAATAATTCTACATTATTTCCGATCAATAATATGTCATTTACATATACTTATCAGAAATGCTGTAGTGCTCCCACTCACTTTCTTGTAAATACAGGCTTCACCGCAAGTCTGTATAAAACTATATGCTTTGATCAACTTATCAAAGCGTATATTCCAACTCCGAGATGCTTGCACCAGTCCATAGATGGATCGCTGGAGCTTGCATATTTTGTTAACACCTTTAGGATCGACAAAACCTTCTAGTTGCATCGTATACAACTCTTATTTAATAAATCCATTAAGGAATGTAGTTTTGTTTATCCATTTGCCGGATTTCATAAAATGCGGCAATTGCTAACATGATTCGGACAGACTTAAGCATAGATACGAGTGAGAAACTCTCATCGTAGTCAACACCTTGAACTTGTCGAAAAACCTTTTGCGACAATTCTAGCTTTGTAGATAGTAACACTACTATCAGTGTCCGTCTTCCTCTTCAGGATCCATTTATTTTCTTTGGCTTGCCGATCATCGGGCAAATCCATCAAAGTCCATACTTTGTTCTCATACATGGATCATATCTCAGATTTCATGGCCTCTAACCATTTTGCGGAATCTGGGCTCATCATCGCTTCCTCATAGTTCGCAAGTTCGTCATGGTCTAGTAACATGACTTCCAGAACAGGATTACCGTACCACTCTGGTGCGGATCTCACTCAGGTTTACTTACGAGATTCGGTAGTAACTTGATCTTGAAGTTACATGATCATCATCATTAGCTTCCTCACTAATTGGTGTAGTAGTCACAGGAACAGTTTTCTGTGATGAACTACTTTCCAATAAGGGAGAAGGTACAATTACCTTATCAAGTTCTACTTTCCTCCCACTCACTTCTTTCGAAAGAAACTCTTTCTCTAGAAAGTTTCCGAACTTAGCAACAAAAGTCTTGCCTTCGGATCTGTGATAGAAGGTGTATCCAACAGTTTCCTTTGGATATCCTATGAAGACACATTTCTCCGATTTGGGTTCGAGCTTATCAGGTTGAAGCTTTTTCACATAAGCATCGCAGCCCCAAACTTTAAGAAACGACAGCTTAGATTTATTGCTAAACCATAGTTCATACGGTGTCGTCTCAACGGATTTAGATGGTGCCCTATTTAATGTGAATGCAGCTGTCTCTAATGCATAATCCCAAAAACGATAGTGGTAGATCGGTAAGATACATCATAGATTGTACTATATCTAATAAAGTACGGTTATGACGTTCGGACGCACCATTATGCTGTGGTGTTCCAGGTGGCATGAGTTTGTGAAACTATTCCACATTGTTTTAATTGAATACCAAACTCGTAACTCAAATATTCGTCTCTGCGATCAGATCGTAGAAACTTTATTTTCTTGTCACGATGATTTTCCACTTCACTCTGAAATTCTTTGAACTTTTCAAACGTTTCAGACTTATGTTTCATTAAGTCGATATACCCATATCTGCTTAAATCATCTATGAAGCTCTGAAAATAATGATACTTGTCGCGAGCCTTAATATTCATCGGACCACATACATC